>VMYD01000404.1:0-2867500 GCA_007663325.1 Eucalyptus pauciflora
TTTAAGGCCTTATATAAGATAAGGCTTTTTTTTTTTCAAATAAATAAAATAAAACTCACTTTAGACCGTAATTTCAAATTTTCTTTTCTGCTTTTTTTCTCTTTTCCCCAACCCAACCCCATCTCAAATCTATATTTGATTATTAACGGTGACGATAGATTCCTATCCCTTGGTTGTATCTGTCATGAAAATTTATTAGACAACAAAGATAGGTGACTGCATTAAGGTGGACCCCTTTAGATTTTTCTATCCCATAATATAATGCTTAACACCCAAAGATTGAGGCCTCGGTCAAACCGCAATATGTTAGTTTAATATAATTAAAAATTCAAAGAAATTATAGGAAAAAATGTATGTCATGGTTTATTATAAACATAGCTCTTATCCGAAGCCATCAATAAGGAAAAAAAAGATATAGATGCCCTTGAAACTCCCACATTAATGTCAGATAACTCAAATCATAACACAATAAGTTTACACATTTTCATAATTCGATGACTAATTTAGGAGAAATATGCTGTCGAAAGAATCACGTACGTACATCCAAATCAATTAATCAATTGGAACGAAATAAATAAAAAAACGGGACAATATTTATTATCAAGATTTAGATTAGATGAATTCGAGCACCATGCACCTCATGCTGATACCATGTAATTCCGAACCCAAATATTTATTATTGTGATTATCATTATTATCATAGTTTTTTGTGGTCCAAATTCAAAGTACCATAGTTTGAGGAAGTGATAAGCTCAACTCTCAAAATAGGAAGCAAAGTAAAATCAAATTTTAAAGCTGTGCACCTCGTGCCTTCACCAACCCAAATATTTATCATTATTATCATTGTTTTCTATGGTCCAGATTCGAAATACCATTTTAGGAAGTGATAAGCCCTATTCGCAAAATAGGAAGTAAAGTGAGACCAGATCCCCAATCTAATTCTCATACTTTCTTCCGGATTTATTCTAATCAAGATTAGGTCATTGGTCATTACCCTTTTTATCGGTTTTTTCCTTTTCTTGATTGAGTATATTCTTACCTTAAAAAAAATAAAGATAATAACAGCGTGGACCAATCGGATAAGAAGCAAGTTAAAGCAGCCAGTGAGTCATCTTTGACTCCAATGCAAGTTTTTTTTTTTTTTTGTCATATTCTACTCCTACTCTAACTCTCACGCTCACTCCCAGACTTTTGTCCTGCCTATTTGCAGAACGTTGGAAAATTAGAAAACTAGCGAGAAAAAAAAATGTTATTTTTCTCGAGAAAGAATCTAGTATTTTAGACAGGTCATTGTCCATGTCCAACTCTTCGAACCTTCCGTTGGCTCGGGTATACTCTGTTACCCTCTCTTTCATTTTCCTTGTCATATTGCACCTCTTGTTTATAAATTTAAATTTCTTGGAGTGATATCATTTCGTTGACCAGGCTTTGATTCCTGCATAACTTTACTGTCTTACGCAATCCTTCAGTGGTTATATTGGAGACCGAGAGGCCTGCCAAAAGAGCTATAAAACATTTCCGCAAACCCCTTTACCTCAAAGGTATTTATATTCTCCCAATGGCAATTCCCCAAAGTCGAACCAAACGGGCTCAAAGAGCAGTCACATTTTATCATCGAGAGAGAGAGCAAAAATCGCGGATGGAGGATTTGTAGTAGCCGGGCAGCTGAAAAGGGCTTGTCTTGCAGCTCTTGGAGGATCTTTTTCTGGGTATGATCTGGGTGTTTCCGGAAAGTTTTTTTTTTTTTTTTCCCCTTTTGTTTTGCCTTTTTGCTTGAATCTTGAACTTACCTGTTGTGATGCTTTGTGATTGAGATTTACTTTTAAATGAATGATGTTGTTTTTCTGCATGATTTGACAAATAAGAAAATCACCAGAGTTTCGTAGACTGTTGCAAAACATAATAATATTATCCCTCAAATTTCTATGATAAAGTCAAATTAGCCCTTCTTCAATACCATTTACAAGTTTCCATAGTTAATAACTGTTTCCAGATTTTGGAGAATCTTTTCGACTCCGTTTGTTTGTTTCGCAGAAAGATGTGTGATTTGGAAAAATATTTTCTTAATAATGATTGTTTGTATTGCTTATAAATGATAATAATAAAAATTTTATTGATCAATTATATCAAACGATACAAACTATCGCTTTTAGGAAAATATTTTTCAAAATCATCTATTTTCCACAAAATAAATGCACATTTATTTCAATTCATTTCCCAAATCAACAAAAAAAATATATATATGTTATCTTTTTATTACATTTTTTGTCTTTATAAATATTAAGATGGCTCCATTTAAGTACACTTTAGCTTATGATGTTTATAATAGTAAAAGTAAGACCTCATTCAAAGTTTCATTAGGTCGATATTTCCACTATTCAGGTTCGAGTGTTTTGATAACGATATATAGGAACATTATCAATCTATATATGAATACAAGTACCTATATTAATTTAAATATTGTCCCTAATTTTCTAGATATATAAAATTTTCATGTTTTCTTAATAAATCATTCATTACGTGCAGGGTAGAATAATTTGACCGTGAAAATTAGAAGAGGCACCAGACCACCAACCTTTCTGGGTCGGGCTCGGCCCATGGGTAAAGGAAATGGAGATTCGGAAAAGCCGTATTCGAATCGGGCAATCCAATATCCGGATTCAAGCTCGGATTCTTCGGGTCTCGAGTGGAAATTTAAAATGATTTCGCTGTTAAATAAGTTTTTATAGGCTCGGCCTTTAATTAAGTGTTTCCCATTTGATGAATTTTTTTACCTTCTTTCTCCAAAAAAAAAAAAACAATTTTGTCACGGATTTTGAGATTTTCACAATTAACTGACTTAAAGACTTTATTTTTTTTCACGAGAAATGAATAAATTGAACATTTATTTTTTTAAAATTATCATTTGTGTCACTTAAATTAATTGGCCAATGAAAAATATATTTATTATTGACGATAATCTATGTCTTAACATTTCCATAGATGAAAGAATTTTTTATTCATTCACTTTTCAAAGTGACATAATTAATAATTTTTTGATAATTTTTTTCAAATATATTTATTTTCTAGCAAAACAAACAGAGCCTAAATTATATAATGTCTTAATGCATCATCAGCCATTTTAATTTTCAATTGCAAGCCATGCCCGCAAAAGAGTAAATTCGATAAATTTACGTACAGATTCTCCTTTCCCCTCTAAACCATACTCGATTGATATATTTGCCTAAGCTATAGCTTGACTTGGCTCATGAAAAATTAATCGGCGTGATTGAATATTATATCGTGCTTGAAGAACCTCACCAAGCTTGTGAATCGGGCAAAAACCTCACGATATTCTTGTACCGATGTCGTTGTAGACAATCTAAAACAAATGAACTAACTCCCTTGTCTAAATTCGTCCATCTTGAGAGACAAAATAAATAAATAAAATTCATTTAACCATATCCATCTCGACAAGCTTGATCCATTATCCAAATGGTCAAGTCCATTCCAAAACGACAGTCGGACCGTCGGACCGTCGGACCCCAGGGGTGGACGTTCAAGCCAATCGGAAGCATACTTTCCAGCCAATTTAATGCATACATGTTCGTGGGGAGTGGGAATGTCTCGAGGGTGAGGATCGAAGACATATATTCTTCTCTAAAGTAGATAATAAGAAATTAATTACAGAAATAATTAAAAATGGATTAATTAATTTAATGCACTCTTTTTATGGTTAATTAATTTTGGCTCGCGCTTATGTCACCCATTTTTTTTCTTTTGACACCTCTCTTATTATCTTGGATTGGCCACATTATCTTTTATGGCCCCACTCTTTATTTAAGAATATTACTAACCTTTTTTTCCCCTTTTCTTATCAACAACCTATTATTCCATGTTTCAAGGAAAGCATAATATTATTATTTTTTTTCTTTTTTAATGAAAGCAAAGATAGCATTCCGCATAATAATGCTTTAGGGAGCATTTTCTTTTGAATTTGCATGATAATAATGGATGTTTAGAATTTTTAATATACTTAACTTTGTCATATTTTAAAATTTTTTGATGATATGTTTTAGAAAATCGTGCGATGATGGCATGAAAATTAAATGAAAAATTGAACTATTAGATACACCGAATAATTGATAGTTATGCAATTACAATATACATAGTATAATGTAGTGACAAATATGAAATTATAATTAAATCAAATGCATTCATTAAAATCTGTGGATGATTCTTTTTTCTTTTATTTGTGCTTGGATTATTTTGGAATAATGGTTTGCTAGTACAAAATAAAAATAAAAAAGAAATGTACAGCTCATTTATAAAATAATCAATTGGTTATCTGCAAATAAACTATATTTTGGGGAAAGTGGTAGGCCAATTTCGTCCTAAATGGGAAAAAACAGAAAAAGAAAAAAAATAATAAGAAGAAGAAACTGAAAGGAAGGAATAAAAATGTAAAAAATTATCTTAAATTAAGAGTAAACACTACATTTGACCTATTGTTTGAGAGGGGCATGCATAATTGTCTTCTAGTAAAATTAAACCCAAGCAAAACGAAGGAAAAATAAGATACTATCTTAAACAAATAATGGGACCTAGAAGGAATAGTGTGGTCAATTTAAGGAGGCAGGGAAGTTAGAAGCCAAAAATAGAAGGGAAAAGCACGAGCCTTAATTTAATGCATCCTTATTTGGAAAAATTTCAAAGTCATTTTCTCCAAAGATGGCCTAGAGTTTAACTTGTCTTAAAATAAACCTTAAAGCTGCCAATTTACTCTTCCCAAATTGATTAACTGACCAAATTTTGCTAATCAACGAGCCCATGTATCTCACATGCACATCACGTGCATCTTTTGTGCACCTATGCACGCAAGAAACACAAGCTCACCACTTGACAAAGATTTGGCCAGCCACCGAGCAAGAGGCCTTAGAGATTAAGTTGGCCACTTTAAGGTTTTATATTAGACAATATCCACTCTCAACCTTCTTTTTAAAAAAAAAAAAAAAAAATCCAACTTTGACCCTAATTTGAAATATTCCCTCCTTTTTTTCTCTCTCTTTCCCAACCCAAATTAGAAATGAGCAATTCCAAGTTCCATCCAGATTTAACTTGAAACCCGGTATCTACAACTTACCCGTCGAAACAGGTTCTCTAATATTTGGAATCCGATACCTACTTTATATACCTAATAACCAGAATCATATCCAATTACAAGTTTCAAGGTTAGTCTACCAAGTTCCACATGTATTCATAATTGAACAATTTCAGTAAATTATCACTTCTAATGACCACCATTTGCTAAATTTTACTGATTACAACTTATATTTAGACACATAAAAATTAGGAAATATTAATCAAATAAAAGTCTTAATAATGGATATCACTAGAAATTGAATGTTAGACGAGTGGTTTCAGATTATGCATTCATTATCGAACATCATCAAATGCTGCAAGATCCCACGAAAATATAAAACAATGGTTATAAGTGGAACCTACCCATCAGAACAAGTTTTCCATTTGTGGAATTTAGAATATACCTACCTTACATATTCTAAAACATTTCTCGGATTATTAGTTCTACCCTAAAACCATGCGCACCCTCGGTGCAAACTCCCTCTCGAACTCATGTTTGACTAATAATGGCAACAATAAATTCTTTTTTCTTGCTATATCTGTCATAAGAATTTATCATTAGGTCAAGGAAGATTACCAAGATCAGTGGATTTCAGAAAACCCCAGTGGTCCTCCCTTTTGATTTTTCTAATCTAATAATCTAATGTTCAACACCCATGATCGAGGTGCCGGTGAAACCACTATATGTTAGTTAAATGTAAGCAAGCATTCTAAATAAATTATACAGAAAAAAAAATGTTCATCGTGATTTAACATACCTCTTATAGAAGTTGTCACATAGAAAAAAAAAAGATTTAGATGCCCTCGAGACTACCATGTCGTTGTCGGGCAACCCAATCGTAACACGATATGTTTAGAAAATTTATAATTTGATGATTAATTTAGAAGCATTGAACATGGTCGCCCCAAAAGAATCCATTTAATCCGTGGTGACCAGTGAAGTTATCTCTTCGCTTCCATTGACCATCTATGCATGTCCGAAACACAAGTTCACTGCTTGGCAAAGATTTGGCCAGCCACTGAGCAAGAGGCCTTAGAGATTAAGTTGGCCACTTTAGAGTTTTATATTAGACAATATCCATTACAAACCTTCTTTTGAAAAAAAAAAATTAAAATATTCCCTTCTTTTTCTCTCTCTCTCTTCTCCAACCCAAACTAGAAGTGAGGATTCAAACTTCTAGTTTGGGTTCAAACTTCCATCCAGGTTTAACCTGGAACTACAACCTACCTGTCATAAGAGGTTCTCTAATTTTTTACTGGATCTTATCCCGTCACAAGCTTTAGAGTCAATTCTAAGTTTTATCAAGTTTCACATGTATTCTTAATTGAACGATTACAGTGAATTATCACTTTTGATGACTACCATTTATTGTAATATATTGATCACAACTCATATTTAAACACACGAAAATTATGAAATATTAACAAAATAAAAGTCTTAATTATGGATATCGCCAGAAATGGAAAGTTGGATAAATCGCCTCAGATTATGCACTCCTTATTGATGCGATTGAATGCTACAGGATCCCATGAAAATATAAAACAAGAAAAGTAAAAACTCGTTATAGGTGGAACCTATCCATCGGGAGTAAGTTTTTCAATTTTTGAAATCTAGAACCTACCTACCTTATATATTCCAAGACATTTATCTGATTTCTGATTCTATCCTAAAATCATGCCCACCCTAATGCAAACTCCCTCTCAAAATGATGTTCGATTAATAATGGTGATAATATATTCTTTTTTCTTGTTATATCCGTCATGAGAATCTATCATTAAGTCAAGGAAGACTACAAAGCCCAGTGGCTTTCAGAAAACCTCAGTGGTCCCCCCTTTTGATTTTTCTAATCTAATAATCTAACGTTCAACACCCATGATTGAGGTGCCGGTCAAACCACTCTATGTCAGTTCAATATAAATAAACAGTTTGAATAAATTATACAGAAAACGATGTTGACCATGATTCAATAAAAAAGAAAAAAGAAGAAGATGTAGATGCCCTCGATACACAACCCAATCATGACACACTATGTTTAAAAACTCCATAACTCGATGATTAGTTTAGGAGCGGCTTAACATATTTCATTGAACGAAATTAACAGAAAAAAAAAAAAAAGACGATACTCATTATCAAGATTTGGATTAAATGAATTCAGACGAGCTGCGTGCCTCATGCTATTACCATTGTAATTTTGAATTCAGATTTTGATCGTCGCGATTACCATCGTCTCCATCAGTTTTTTATGTGGCCTAGATTCGAAGCACCATAATCTGAGGGAGCGATAAGCTCGCAAGCTCGGGAGCAAAAAAGTCAGATGAGATCTCCAGCCCGATCCCACGGGTATTTCCTTCCAAGATTTGACCTGAAAGGGAATTATCTCATTGGCCATTCTCCATTCAACCGTTCTTTTCGCTTCCTTTTCTCGATTGATATATATATATATATATATATCTGTATTTATAATCTTACCTTAGGGAGCAAAGATAATAACAGGCTGGACTAATCGGATAAGAATAATATTTAAATAGCACAAGTCAAACGAATTGCAAAGAATTTTCTTTTTCCTTTCTCAAGAAAGCAGGCGGAGAGTAATTTCATACACGTCATGGTTCATATCCGACTTTTCAAACTTGTACATTGGTTAGACTGGCTTGCCTTGCGTACTGCTGTGGCTTTTTCTCCTCTCTCTTTCGGTTTTTCCTCGTCATCTTGTCCCGTTCCGATTATAAATTTGGATTTCCCGGAGCGGATATCCTCACCTCGTTGACCCTGTCGAGGCCTTTCGATTCCTCTGCAACTCCCACTGGCTTCCCGCAACTCCTCGGCGGATGTAGCGGAGACCGAGAGGCCTGCCCAGATAAAGAGCAGTCACGTGTTGTGATCGAGAGAGGGAGGACGAGGAAGAGAGACGGAGAGCTGGAATGGCGGGCGGAGGATTTGTGGAAGCCGGGCAGCTGAAAAGGGCGCATCTTTACGAGTACCGGATCACTGGGTATTTCGTATTCGCCTGCATTGTTGCGGCCCTCGGCGGATCGCTTTTTGGGTACGATCTGGGCGTTTCGGGTGAGTCTTTTTCCTCTCTGTCTCCTATTGTTTCGGCCTTTCTGCTTGGATTTTGAATACGTCTGCTGCGGCGTTTCGTGAATTGAGAAGCTTTACCTGGGGAAAGATAGCTTCTTTTTGGCGTTTGTGGAGCATAAATGCGGAATCTTGATTGAAGGGTTGCTTTTTGTCCGGGAAGTGGGAGGGAATATGCGGGGAAGCGGAGAGACTTCTGAAAGTAATAATTTTACTGGGCGTTCATGTCAGCCAGTGCTGTCCTTGGTCGTGCGTTTGGTATTAATCTGGATTCCTTGACGTATGCGTTTCATCATTCTTGATTCCTCTGGTCCGACACAGAATAAAATTTAGGAAGAGAATCGCCCTCTGAATTTACCCAGAAACGGACTGTCTTGAAAAATAGCAGATGCCAATGGCTGTGCTGGGAAGAAGAAAATCCCTTCTTCAACCTGAGTTGTTTAAAAAACGACGGCCAATGATCTTGATACTTGCATTCGTTTCAGGTGGAGTGACCTCTATGGACGATTTCCTGAAGGAGTTCTTCCCAAAGGTGTACCGGAGAAAGCAAGAGCATCTGAACGAGACCGATTACTGCAAGTACGACAACCAGATCCTGACGCTCTTCACTTCTTCTCTCTACTTTGCGGGCCTGGTCTCGACCTTCGGCGCCTCGCACGTGACGAGAAGGAAAGGCAGAAGAGCTAGTATCATCGTGGGGTCGATCAGTTTCTTCTTCGGAGCGGTCCTCAACGCGGCTGCTGTCAACATATGGATGCTGATCATCGGTCGCATATTGCTCGGCTGTGGCATTGGATTTGGAAACCAAGTAAGCAAACTGAGAGACAGAGCTTAACGAGTTTGGTTTGCTTGTGAAAACGTAACATTGTCTGAAAGATTACTTGTGCTGTGTCCTCGAACCATATGTCCTATAAGATTGCAATGCTTCACACGTCAATTTCGATACCAATTGTTGCAGGCGGTCCCTCTATATCTCTCGGAAATGGCACCAGCGAAGATCCGAGGGGCAGTGAACCAGTTGTTCCAGCTAACGACGTGCCTGGGGATATTGATCGCGAACCTGATAAATTACGGGACCCAGAAGATTCACCCTTGGGGTTGGAGACTGTCTCTCGGCCTTGCGACGGTCCCTGCGGTGCTCATGTTTGTCGGAGGCCTGTTCCTCCCGGAAACTCCAAACAGCCTCGTCGAGCAAGGCCGGATGGACGAGGGGAGGAGGGTATTGGAGAAAGTGCGGGGCACCAAGAATGTGGACGCGGAGTTTGAGGACCTCCTTGAGGCCAGCGAGGCCGCACGGGCCATCAAGCATCCGTTCAGGAACCTCCTGCGGCGCAAGAATCGGCCCCAGTTGGTGATTGGGGCCCTGGGGATCCCGGCCTTCCAGCAGCTCACCGGCATGAACTCCATCCTCTTCTATGCTCCCGTGATCTTCCAAAGCCTGGGCTTTGGCGCAGGGGCTTCTCTGTACTCATCCGCTCTGACGAGCTCGGCATTGGTCATTGCTGCACTGATCTCGATGGCCTTCGTCGATAGGTTCGGCAGGAGGGCTTTCTTCCTAGAAGCTGGCACCGAAATGATATGTTACCTGGTGAGTGAGTATTTCGTAGCAACTGTTGAACGGCTCAAAAAAGGCGATAGATTTTTCTGGCTCGTGCTTTGTTAATTCTGATGGATTAATCGGAGACATTTTTCCCCTGTCAGGTTGCCGTGGCCATAACCTTGGCGCTGAAATTCGGGCAAGGAGTGGTGCTGCCCAAGGGGATTGGAGTATTCCTCGTGATCATCATCTGCCTTTTCGTGCTGGCCTATGGGAGGTCCTGGGGGCCGCTGGGGTGGCTCGTGCCGAGCGAGATCTTTCCCCTCGAGACCAGGTCGGCAGGCCAGAGCATGGTCGTGTGCGTTAACCTCTTCTTCACCGCGCTGATCGCCCAGTGCTTCCTCGCCTCCCTGTGCCACCTAAAGTACGGGATCTTCTTGGTGTTTGCGGGGTTGATCGTGATCATGAGCAGCTTCATCTTCTTGCTCTTGCCGGAGACAAAGCAAGTCCCAATAGAAGAGGTGTACCTGCTCTGGCAGAATCATTGGTTCTGGAAGAAATACATCGTCGACGAGCACAGCAGCACGTCGGCGGAGTTGGAAAACAAAGCACCGTGAATCCGGTGCATCTCAAAGGAAATTGTCTTTGTTCTCTAGTCCATACTCTACGCTGTTTCACAATAAGGTCTGATGTTTTGGTACTTCTAATTCTTCATGATTTTGTGCTCAAAGCTTTTCAAAGTCTTTCTGGATAGTGCGTTGTCTTCATTCATATATGATAAACCATGTGCAAATGGCTCGTGTAAAATTTAAATGGCAAGTTCAAACCCTCGAGTTAATATCAGTCGCTGATATTCAAGAATGAATCGATAGCATATTGACAGGACAGCGAAAGTTAAGATGCATCCGCTCATATATGAGGGATGGGGTCCAATGGCCGGCGAATTTACTGAAATTTTCTGAAAAAAAACGATTAGTCCATTCGGTGAGATCGGTATAGCGAGGACGAAAGCTGTAGGAATTCCCTACCATGGTGAGCTTCTGTAAAATAAGGCGACCGAAATCTGTTCGTCTACTGAAGTATTCTGATGATGCTTCTGCTATGCACTCTTTGAACTCGGAAAAGGCGCGGGAATCGCTCGTCTGATGGTGGGTCTTTGCCGGGTTGGAGCTGTGGACAAGATGCAGTATTCCTTGAACTAGACTTTCGGGACTGATTGATAAATTGGGTAGCGGCTGTTCACTGCGATCACGAAGTGGAGGGCTCGACTCTTCGCATCAGCAGTTCCACGACCTCGCCTCGTTCTAGTTTTTTACCGGCCAGTACACCGGCGTGTGCTTCAGTACTCTTTCGGATGTCAGGAAGGAGGGAAAAAGAAAGATTTGGATCCTACAATTCAACATGATATCATGAGCTATCCAAATTTGACATCTCAAAAGTCGTGATCTGTCTCACGGAAGGCCATTTGCTCTCGCTTGAGGATCGTGATTTTGTACTGAATCCTAAGCTGAGCTGAGACATGGTGGAATTCGATCGCCCTGAGCTGTCTGGCATCTCATGTGGGAGAGATCATGTGTAGGCCGTCTGAACGGCTTCCCAAGATCGACATAGCTAGAAACTCGAACATCCTAAAGGCGAAAACGAAGATTTGCGTACCTGATTTTGAATTCATGATTCTTGGAGCAAAACGACAGCAATCCGAGCCTTGAATGCTGAAGATCTTCTCCTCTATGACCCTCGGTTCCTGGCTCGATGAGATTGCCACTCACGGATTACCTTATGTGAGTTGAGAGAGTATTTTTGGAAGAAAATGAGGGCTAGAGGAGGGACTTTAGTGCTATTTATAGAGTTTTGGATGGGCCCTCTCATCACAGGCCGAGCCTAACTCGGCCCACACAAGCCAGGCCCATATTCGACTGTTAAGAAACTTTATATCCTACTTTATTAGATCAACTCCATAAAAACGGTTAATTACAATCTCAATTAATGTAGCTTACATCAGGAAAATTCTTACAATCGTGCTTGTAACACAGTGACCTTGAGCCATGAATCCGATTGAATGTTCTTGTATTCGTAAGTCTCGACACTTCGGCTTATATCAAGTGAAATCGGTACATCACGTGATATACATATTAAAAGAGGAGCGGTTTAAATGGGGTTCAAACATGAGACGTATGGGCTTTTTTTTTAATCATAATTTGGGCCTATGATTGGGCCAATATGGATCTCAAGCTTTTCCAAAAAAATATATATTAGTTTTGTCATTTTTTAAAGGAATATTAGCAGTGAAAGCCCTAAAACTTGTCACAATGCGAGTGTAATCAAATCCTAAGACTTGTTACATTGGTGTAATCAAGTCATTCTATTAACACTGTTAATTTGCTTAACGAAAAATGCTGACGTGATGATTTTAAATTAATTAATGTCTCGTACATGGCGTTTTCTATTGTTTTCTTTTTATTAAGAAACTAATAAAGCTAAAGTTTTATTTAAAAAACAAAAGTCAAAAAGAAAAAAGAGAAAGGTAGGGTAGGGCCTTGCTAATGGGCGCTACAATCACCACCACCCATCACTGAATGGGCTGGCGACCCTCTTTAGTCTCACGCTGGGATGCCCAAATTTGGGTGACGCTAGCACTCACCTAGGCTTAGCAAGTGTTGCCGACCCGCACCTTTAGCGTCCCAGATTTGGGTGGGTACCTAGATCGAGGCCTCACTGGCTATCTCCAAGGGTCAGCAAGGCCTCACCTAGGGCTTGCGATGGTCGCTGGCCTCAAGCTAGGGTTGGCGTCGCCTAGATCTGAGCGCCCTTGCCTCAGCCTAGCAAAGGTCGCTAGCCCTAGATTGGGGCCAAGCTGACGAGGCCTTGCCCGAAGCTAGCAAGGATTGGCGACCTCCTTTGGCGGTGCCTTATCAGAGTGGCCCTGCCTTGCCCTTTCCTTTTTGTTTTTCAATTTGTTCTTTTAAATAAAATTTTAGCTTTTTTTTTAGTTTTTTAATCTAATTTAAAAATAAAATAATAATAAAAAGCCAAGGAGGAGAGAGAAATTAATTTAAATATACTATCTTAGCATATTCCGTTAAACATACTCACGGTGTTAGAGGAAGGATTTGAATATATCAATTCGATAAACTTTAGGACTTACTTATACTTTTTGAAATTTTTATGTCTCAATTGCGTATTCATGACAAGTTTTAAGATTTTTACTTAACTTATCCCATTTTGAAATGTTAACACTTTTTTTGGGAGTGACTATGTATTGGACTCAGTGCACTATAGATCTCACAATTGATATTTACATCAGATCAATCTGTACAAAGTCCCGCGCATGTCGTGATTATAAATGTTTTGCCCTTAAAATACATTGTTGTTTAATTTTATACCTTAAAACTTTGTTAACTTTGGTCAACTTCCTCCGAAAGCTTGTTAAATCTTTTTTATTCATTTTCATCCTTCAATATTTAAGATGATTGGTGAAGAACCTTCAGATCAATTAAAATATCATCAATGAGACTGATTTAAATTCTTCCCGACCTTTTCTTTTAACTTTCACTATTCACCTGTTTGAAGCACGCGCTCTTACAGTTCAATGACAAGTATCATTACTCTAAAATTGAAAATTATCGAAAAATCAGAAAAGTAGCATTTCCTTAAAAAGAAAGCTAATTCACTTCGAGTCGATTCAAATGCTGTTGTAGTCTAGTTCATCTTCCTCCGAACGGCATCATTTTGATTCCATTTCATCGTAAGTCGACACGAACCGAATCGAACCGTGCTCATCCTTACTCTCAAAAGTGGAGTTGCACAAATGGGACCCACCCGATCGAGGAGGCCACAAAATCATGGGCATCAAACGTACGGATCACGACCCACCTAAGATCCAATGCAATCAGCACCAACACGGTAGGCCAAAAATCACGTGGCAGCCCATATGAATCATATGATATGGTGAGTCCCTAACACTCCTTTATCGAAGGAGAGGCACAAAATCAGACTCAATCATGCCCAATCCCTCAAGTGGGTCACGAAGCAGGGGGCAATCATACTCCGTAATCTCATGATCTCTCGCTATCGGATTAAAATGCGACGCATTCCGGCCGTTCGATAGGCTTCAATCTGGACGGCTGTGATTTTCTTGTTTTTCGATCAGATGGGGAAAAGCCTGGGAGATACGGTGCCCTATAGGGACCATGGGCTCGCACCCCCATGAACTCGGCCTTATCGTGGATTTCGAGGAAAAAAATGTAACATAAAAAAATAAGGGAAAAAGCCACTAAAAATCCAAAACTTTGTCCAAAGTAACAAATTTATCCCAAACTTTTTTTATAACATGAAAAACCCTGAAGTTTGTTAACCATGACACAAAAACCCCAAACTTTTATTTGTGACATAAAAAACCCTGAACTTTCATTTGTGTGACACATTTACCTCAAATCATAGGGGCATTTTGGTCTTTTTACTTTTAAAACTTTTTACTTTTTTTTTTTTTAATTTTTTTTCTTCTCTCTTCCCTCCACCAGCCATGGCAGAGCCGGCGGAGGGAAGAAAAACATACTTTTAAAAACTTTTTACTTTTTATTTTTATTTTTTTAATTTGTTTTTTAATTTGTTTTTCTTCCCTCCGCCGGCTCTGCCATGGCTGGTGGAGGGAAGAGAGAAGAAAAAAAAAAACAAAAAGCAGAAAAAATAAGACGAAAATGCCCTTAATGGAGTAAATGTGTCACAGTTTACAAAATCTGGGGTTTTTCATGTCACAAAAAAAAGTTTTGGGTAAATTTGTCACTTTGAGCAAAGTTTGGGGTTTTTGGTGGCTTTTTCCCAAAAAATAATTGACTCTTCGGATTTCACCATAGATCAAAGGCTTGGACTTGGCCAGTTTTGTAAGGCTTGTGGAGCGCTCGCTCCATGAGGCTTCAGATAACCAAGCCTCTGCGCACGCATCCCTATGCTGAAGATTGATTGCAAGAGAATCAAACGTACATGCAAGACAAGACTTACATATCGTGCAAAACTTTGTGCATCTTTTACAAATCATATTGCTCGAGCCAACTGGCCAGCATGCCCTACTTGTTGATCACAATAATTCACCGATATCGGAGTTTTGTGTGTATCCATATTTGGGCAAATGCTCCCTTCCACGACCAATCATTAATTCAAAAATAATATTTGAACATTTCCATGAGCATTTAGACAGAATTCACATTGTCAACAACTAGTTATTCCTTTTCTTTTTTAGAGGTTACTTCAATATTATCATCTTCTGATTGGCCAGCAGGAAAAACACATAATCATCTTCCGAATCCAGAGTCGGATTTGCGAGAATCATGTGAACCATGTTTTGATTTTCACGAACTTCAAGGTCAAGTTTTGTTGAATCTGAATTATTATTATGGACCTCCATAAAATCACATCAAATATAATCAAGTGAGCTAATGGTCATATCAAGCCTCTTTGCATACCTTTCTTGCTTTCCCATTGCCAATCTCTTTCACTTTTAGTGAGATTGAAATCAAACCAAATCCCAAGAAACTGTCTGATTTGATTTGCGAACCGTTCTTGAATCAGACCAAATCGCCAAAAAATAGCTTTGGTTCGATTTGGTTTGACCGGTTGAAGAGCTTTTGCTCGCTCCTAACTTCAGAATAGACCTAATAAATCACGACATGTATTCATTTTTTTCAACCTAACTTGCAAAATCTGAAGATGTACCTCTAGTATGTTTGTATCTAACATGCAGAAGTGTCTGAAACTAGATAGAAGTTGAAGGAAATTCGTTGTTCAGATAGACAGTATGGTTCAGGCAAGAAGTACACAGATTGAACTCAATGTAGTATCTTCATGATTGAGCTCAATGGATATAAGAGTCCTGATTCCGGTAACTAAACCCCCGTCTGCTGGTGCAGCCCAAATGACTGAATATTATCGTCTAGACATTGATCGGCGGTTTCTATCACAAAAAGTCACCTGCCTATATATATAGGGTCGGTCGGTGTTTGCGACCGCCCCGACCGCCCTAGACATTAACACAGAAATTCCAGACCCGTGATCGGAATGTTTGATGAGACATGACTACTACTCGTTTTGAGACCCGATGTAAGTTGGACTAAAGCCGGAGTTGTCCGATACCGAAAGGGAAAGAGTTATTCGATATACAGAGATCGAGAAGTAGCTCTCGGTAGGGCTACACTTCACTGTGCTCTTTGCAAGCTAAAGCCTCCACTCGATACCATCAATAAAGTGAAAATGGAGATTGATGGAAGGAGCAAAACTCAGAGCTTTCTTCCCCACAAGGTTCTAGATCATATAATGGTACACAAGACGTCATGAAATGAAAATAGATACCTGCTAATCGGATTAGAATCATTTAAAGAAGAAAACGACCGGATTTTCGTACAAATATTAGCTCTAGTTAACTTTCTTTGGAAATTTAGTTAACTTTCATTATCATAACATTCAGGGAAAATGGCATAAATGGTCCCTGAACGTTGGCTCGATTTGCAATGTTGTCCTTAAACTTTTAATTTCTTCAATGTATTTCTCAAACTTTAGCTCAACGTGTAATGTTATCCCTAGGTTTTTAATTTGTTTTATATGGTCCATAAACCTTTGGTACGTGTTTAATTTAGTCCATAAACTATATGAAAATGTTTAATATCGTCATTCCATTAATTCGAGTTAAACGGAATTTTTTGATTTGACTTCCACTACAATAAGTTTGAACGGTGGACAAAATAATAACATTACATATAGGTTATCTACATAAGATACTCCACTCAAATCAATATATAATAATCAACATCATCGAATAACATGGATAATCAATTTTCCAAGTAGAACAAATTAAACAAATAAAAAAAGACTATTATATCCTAATTTGAGTTGAATATCCTACATAGATAGTGCACGTGAAATACTTTTTTCTTTTTTACCATTCAAACTTATCGAATTTTAAGGCAGATTAATAAATTCCGTTAACTCGAATTAATGGAATGATAAAATTGAATATGTTCATTTAGTTCAGGGACTAAATTGAACATATACCAAAAGTTTAAATATCATATCCAACAAATTAAAAGTTCACAAACCGCATTGCAATTAGGCCACAGTTCATGGACCTATCGTGTAATAATCCAAACATTTATTCCCCTGGGATCCTAGCCATGCAAAACGGAAGTAGCCAGGTTACCCTAAATAATTCCACCTTCCCAACGATCCAAAAGGTCTCGTCACGGCTCATCCCCACCTCCCCGGCATGACCACATCAATTCGCCAGTCCACACCGTACCAAATTTCCCAATTGTTTGCAGGCCAAATTCCATAATTGGAGAGACCCCCAAACCGTCCCTCGACACGAGCCATTCGTATTGGCAAAACAAAGCAGGACGTGGGCTCGGAACGAAGCTAAATCGTCCATGGCAAAATCATTGCTCGTGACAACTCATGCTGGACATTGCCGTATCGATCCCGCGTCATGCTCCGGATTCCTCACGCGGACCGAAAACAGCTCCGCGAATCCAAGCTCGCCCCGCCCAGGAAAATCGCCTCCCGGGGGCGAGTCCTCCCCCGAGTCCTCCCCCTTCGCTTCGATTCTTCGGGTGCTCGGAGCATGGAAGCCGCCTTCGAATCAAAGCCATTTTCGGAGCTCCGTTTAATGGGATATCATCATTTATTCTTTCTGTTTTTGCCTTGATTTCATCGTTCGCGCGTCGTTCTGGTGCGACAACAAAAGGAGAGGCCCCGTGAAATGGACATGGACAAACATGTCTTGTCTTCGATGCAAAAAAAAATCGGAGTATCGTACGCGACAAAAGAACAGAGATAGACAGTCAGTCCGCCTCTGAAAATGCTCATTTTCGGTTCGTCATGTCATGTGGTATGTCGCTTTTGGAGGCCTGATTTGATAAAACCCTTCAGGTTTCATGCCCTCTTATCATGACGTATTTTGATACCTACGTCTTCCCTTAGCAATAATGAAGGGGCATCCGAACTTCTGGCGAGCGACAAGTCCCTTGCATTGGATATGACTCCTTTCAGAGGTCGGGCGGCTTGACCATCGAAGTTACTCTTCTTCTTTTAAGTTGGGAACGCAGTAAAAAATGTGACCCTTCATTCGACAAGTCCCTTAGCAATAATGAAGGGGCATCCGAACTTCTGGCGAGCGACAAGTCCCTTGCATTGGATATGACTCCTTTCAGAGGTCGGGCGGCTTGACCATCGAAGTTACTCTTCTTCTTTTAAGTTGGGAACGCCGTAAAAAATGTGACCCTTCATTCGATAAGAGAAGGAAGGGGGGAAGGGGGTGGTTTGTTGTTTTCGCTTATAATTGAGATCTCTATCATAGTACGGACGTTTCGGTACAAAAGGATAATGTTTCATAGTTGTCTAACGGCTTGCTGTGCAATCGCTTTCGCGAGAGGGGAAACAATGACTGCAGCAGAAGTGCGAGTGAGTTAAGTGAATCTAGGCTGTTATTGTGAAAAAGAAAAATGTAAAAAAAGAAGAAGGTGTCTTATAAGAATTCCTTCCTTAGGGGACTTGGGCAGATGGCAGTCGTTAATTTTGTGAGTCTTAAGTGAGTCTCACATTTGGCAAGTAAAAAAAAAATCTTAAATTTATTGTATTTATATTAATTCAATCTTAAACCTTTCGATTGAACAAATTTAATCACAAACCTATTCATATTAGTATCAATTAAGTCTATTTAGTCAATTTAGGCTGGAAATTATTAACATGGATGCCGACTGTCCTACGTGACACGGCTAACACTAAAGTGGATATTTTTTAATTTTTTTTTTTTAAGTTTTCTTTCAAAATTTGTATTAATTTTATCTTCTTATTTTTTCCTTCTTTTCTTTCCACTCTTTTTTTTTTCCTTATTTCCCTTCGCCAGTTGCCAGCCTCCGTGAAGGTCGATGAGGGCAAGGGCGTCTAGGCCCTTGGCCGTGCTAATGGACAGTGACCTTTACCAGCCTTCACGGAGGCTAGCGACTAGCAAAGGGAATAAGGAAAAAGGAAAAAAGAGAAAAGAAAGAAAAAATAATAAAAGAATTCAAAAATATTTTTTAGAAAAAAGTCCACATTAACGCTAGTTGTGCCACGTCAGACAGTCGGCGTTCGCATTAGCAATTTCCAACCCAAATTGGCCTGAAAAACTCAATTGATACCAAAGTGAAAAGATTTAGGATTAAATTGAAACTTGATGCGTTACAATGGGTGGAAGAACTCATACCGAAAAGTTAGTTGTCAGATGTGGATAAAGTCTCACATTGGGCAACTAAGGAGATATTCTAGGGCAGCTAGCTTTTCAAGATGAGTCCTTTCACCTGTTATAACACATCAATAACCATACAATAAGTTTACAACTTTTCTGGTACTTTTCCCTATGTGGCTCAAACAAGATTAAGAGTTGTTATGCTCCGAATCTAAACAAGTTTACAAATTTTTTTTGGTACTTTTCCCTTATGTGGATTGCACAAGATTAATGGTTGCTATGCTTCGAATCCAGATCAGTACTTTTAGTGATTTTGGAACATGATAAGAATCTTAGGCCCCAATCGCTGCTCGTTGAGTAAAAATGTGCATGTTCTCAAGATACGGGTGAAAACAAATAGAAGGATTTGTTCAACAAGGACATGAAAAAAAATACTAGTGAATCTGGGAGAAAAAAAGATGAGATCCTTCATCTCTCTTGGCTTTTCCGGTCGATGATCCAGGCAAAATCACTATTCCATGAGAATAATTAAATAAATGGTCTTGAATGAGGATTGTCTCTTGCCCGCTCATGGATCCAGCGGTGTTCGAAAGGTTAACTTATTGTGGAATCTTCGAATCTATATTTATCTTCGACTTTCCGAAGTAGTTCGTCGGTTAAGATTAGTAGTAAGCATGATCCGAATGGGGCCGGTCCAATAGCTAGCCAACCCGCATAGTGTTGGTCTCTAATTTTTTAGACTGAAGATCGACCCTATGGAGCATAAGACCGAATCTGTGGGTGTGGTTTTTTGTTTTTTGTTATATTTTTGCATTCATTGAAAGAATAAATGTACTTTTTGAAATTACATATTCATCGATGCAATATTGAGCAACCAAACAATGAATGTCAATACAAATTTGACAGAAATATGAGATAAGGCAACAATAGAAATTTTCACTTGCCAAAAGCAACAAATCATAATACACGCCACTTAAATTTAAATAAATAATAAAAATTCCAAAATACATAACATAAAACATGAATTATAGATCTATCTAGCTTGTCCTTTCATAAAAGATTACTTCAAATTTTGAATACCTGAAAACAAAACAAACAACAATCACGGTCAAAACATAACAATAAATTTAAAGTGAAATTACTACTAGTGCAATAGATAGAACATTTCACCACTTATGATTGATAATAATCTCCTCCAGTAAGACAATCTATATCTTAAAAAAAAAAAAAAAAGCATTCGTACATTAGATATATCAAGGAACTAACAAGAAAAAAGAAATATGCATGACTTAGACTTACCAAATTCAGACTTTTCGGCATTCTAAATGCCCTATTCAACATAAATAGACTTACCCAATCCAAATCACCAAGCCGTCCTCAGTCCTTCAAGCAAAACTAACGTGGCGTAACCATCACTATAACCAAATCAACAACCCATAGTTGCCTTATCGTCTGCAACCCTCAAATTCACCTAATTCAAAAGAGAAAATCACTAAAACCTTAAATCTAATTTATCCAAAATATGGAGACATAGCGAAAAACTCCATTCCAACAAAACTTAGCCTATCGTCCACAACGGAGGCAGGGGCCCAAAAGGGAGGGGAAGAGAATCTATTGTTGAGTTCAAATGAGTAGAGATAAGATGAAAAGACCGCCCCAAAGAGATGGAAATAGAAGATTTCAATGATAATATAAGATTGAGGGAGAGAGTGAGAGTAAGACTCTGCAAGAGGGAAACAACGGAAGAAGAGAAGGGGCAATTACAATTATATACCTAGAGTTTGGAGAAAAAGGAGAGATAATTACAGGGTTAGTCCAAATTGCACTAATCCTAGAGCCCTAGAACCAAAACCGATGCAGTTCCCTTAAGAACTAGACCATGATCGCTTGGGTTGGATCGGTCTTGGTTCAATCTTGGATCGGTGCTCGCTCTAGTTGTGACGCCCTTCCTCGGCTCTAGGTGCCTAGGTAGTGAGAACCAGACTCACATCGCTAGCTTGGAAGGCTAGGGGTCATAGTCATGTTGATTTATCACTTTTTGATGTCTCTAATTTAAAACCCAACATAAGACTTCGGTTTCACTCACCTCCTTATGGAAGACGGATAAATGCTCGAATGTGGACATATCTAAGATAAGACATGAAGGGTCGCTATTTCCGTTAGTATATAATTTCAAGAGCAAAATGGATATATGATAAAATCATTTATTTACAATGGAATGGTATACAAAGTCAATAGATATCAATAAAAACAAAATAGGATTTAAGGCTACGCAAACCGTTAAGAGTAGATCTAGTTTTGAACTAAGATGAACTATTGTAAGGGGATTTATTGAAGCTATTGAATTTAGGATATGGTAAAGTAACTCTTGGACGGGGAACTACTCCTTTTATGAGTGTCGTAATGACTCTATTTGCAGTATTCGTATTTATTATTTTAGAAATTTATAATTCTTTCGTATTTGACCGAATTTTAATGAATTAGATTTACAATAAGTGGGTGTTCTTAACTTTTCATAACATCCGTACAAGCTGTACGAAGTACTTGAAATACGGTAAAGAAGTACCCTTCTTGCAATCCTTCCAAAGGAGTTGTAAATTAAATAACATAACTCATCGCGTGGAATCTCTCTCTCTCTCTCTCTCTCTCTCTCTCTCTCTCTCCCCATCTATATATCTCAGGTGACCGTCAGTCTGATATTTCAACTCCATAGAGAGAGTAGCGCTTCAAGGAAGTGGCAGACGGCGAGGAGAAGCAGCGGCAGCTCGCGCGGAGAGAGGCACGGATCGAGAAAAGAGAGGTTTTTTTCGCGGATCTTACGTTGGTATCTTGATCAAGGTCCCGATTAACATGTGCTGCGTAACAAGGACAGTATGCCCGTCACATGATGCGGACAAGACGCCAAAATATGAATACGATCTGTCCGAAAATTAGGAGGTCCCCATCATCATCATCATCGGTCGGTGGCTCCCCCGTTCGCATAAGAAGCCGCACCCTGCTCTCCTCATCGCTTCAGTTCCTCCTCCTCTCCAGCCAGCCTCTCTACAGTCTCCCGGAAACGCTCTCTCCGTCTCTCTCTCTCTCTCTCTCTCCCCATTTGCGGTCCACGACGCACAAGGTCCCCCGCCCCCTCCCCATGCAGATTTGAAACCCCATGGCTGGTCCAAAAAGCAGCTCGCCGCCCTCGCCCCCCGAGTCGACGACCAAGCCGCGGCCCAAGAGATCCCGGGACAGCAGCAAGCACCCGGTCTACCGGGGCGTCCGGATGCGGGCCTGGGGCAGGTGGGTGTCCGAGATCCGCGAGCCCAGGAAGAAGAACCGGATCTGGCTGGGCACCTTCGCCACCCCGGAGATGGCTGCGCGGGCCCACGACGTGGCCGCGCTGAGCATCAAGGGCGGCGCAGCTACCCTCAACTTCCCCGAGCTCGCGGAGTCGCTGCCCCGGCCGGCCTCCAACTCGGCGCATGACATCCAGGCCGCCGCCGCCAAAGCTGCTTTCATGGTTTGTCCGCATTCAATGCAGTCGTCGTCACTGTCCCCGTCCTCGTCCTCGTCGTCCCCATCATCATCATCAATGCCGATGCCATCGTCTTCATCGTCATCAATGATCGACACGTTATGGCCGCCGGTAGACGAGTCGACGACGGAGGAACTGAGCGAGATAGTCGAGCTGCCGAGCCTCGGTACGAGCTTCGAGTCGCCAGAGTCGGGGAGCGAGCTTGTGTTCGCAGACTCGTTGGACGGCTGGGTGTATCCGCAACTTCAGGACGAGGATTCCGGCCTCTTCAGCGATCAATGGTTAATGGCGGAGAGCGTGATCAACGCCGGTTTTGAGGACTCTTTGTGGGATTACTAATGTCAGTAGCACGTCTCTCTCCATGCGCATCTGTTCTCTCTTTCCCTCTTTTTCTCTTTCAAGCTGTTACATGTTTCCCTTAACATGTTGCCCTTTAGTTCTACATATTCGAATACGACCAACTGTATATTTTATGTAGAATGTCCATGTTTTTTCGTGCGGTGCTGAGTTTCGTACGCTGCACTTATGAAACTTAAAATTTCCATCAGAGAAAGGAGACTTGTAGTCCGTTCTACATATTCGAATACGACCAACTGTATATTTTATGTAGAATGTCCATGTTTTTTCGTGCGGTGCTGAGTTTCGTACGCTGCACTTATGAAACTTACACTTTTTTTTTTGTCAGAAAAAAAAAAAAAAACTTAAAATTTCCAGCAGAGAAAGGAGACTTGTAGTCCTGCCAGAGATACGAAACGGACAAAGTAGTCAACATCTTCCGCACGTGTTCTTGCTGATGAAATTTCTTGGTAAATTAACGATTTTTTGGAAGAAAATTATAATTTTTCTTTTTATATAGATACACCTGGGCGGCGTGACAAAATGTAGCATAATGAAAAAGAAAATAAAAAAGGACCTAAAAGAATTGGCTAGTTAGGAGGTTTGACTATTGTTAGTCGTGACTCGTCATTCACTAATCTTGCGAATTTACCGCTAAAAAGCCTCCTTCTGACTTTAGTGTAATGCCAACGGATATATTCTTAAATTCACTTAGTTTACCATTAAAATAATCCGCATTTTATAGGATTAATCATGAATCAATTGACTTAGCATCAATCATAAGTCGAATTTCAATCAACTTACCAATCCCAAGCAATATTCAAGTATTAGATCATTGTACAAACATTGGATTAGGGATGCAAACTTTTACCTTACCAAATAAGGGATGTGAACCACTGGGGGTTCGTCCCAGTGGCCACCCTTCCATCTTGAAAGGGGGAGGTCGGGGGTTCAAATTCCCACATTCTCAAGTAGGATTGGGGTGTGGACGATTCATTTCAGGAGTGGGTTTCGACTCCCACGCCCTGCAAGGAGGCAGGGCAAAAGTCTGAGAGTGAGTGTTAGAATAGGATTAGCGTAGGAATGACAAAAAAAAAATAAAAATAAATAAGGGACGTGAGCTTAACGAGAAAATTGTCCAAAAAGTCCTCAACATGTTGTATGGAGGCCAATTCGGTCATAAGCCTTTTAATTGTGTCAATTTAATCTTAAATATTTTGACAATTTGTCAGTTTAGTCCAAAACCCTTTGATTTTGCCAATTTAGTCACAAACATTTTGACGATTTGTCAATGTACTCTTTGGGTCTGCATGGTAACATTTCTGTTTCTCCCAATTTCTGTTCTTTTGTTCCCCGGAACAAAAAAAGAACAGAAACCCGTTTGGTAACACCAAGTTGATTTCTATTCCTCGGAATAGAAAAGTTAGCCCGGGAATAGAAACGAGAAACAAAAAAAAATTGCTTCTTGTCCCGGGAACAATTTCTAGAAATAAACAAATTTTCTTTTTTATTTTTGTTTTATTTCTCTCTTGCCGTGGCCACCTCTAACAGCCCGGAGCCACCGCCGACCGCCACCCGCCACCGCCGCTGGTCGTCGGCCGCCGCCGCCGACCGTGAGCAAGAATAAAAAAACAAAAAAAATACAAAAAAAACATTAAAAAAAAATAACGACTAATAAAAAAAACGCAAGAAAATACAAAAAAAAAACAAAAAAAATAAATACAAAAAACAAATAAATAAATAAATAAATAAAATATAAAAAAAACAAATAAATACAAAAAAATAAAATAAAAATAAAAAACAAACGCAAGAAAATAAAAAGAAAATAAAAAACAAAAATAAAAAACAAATAAATACAAAAAAAAAAGAATAAAAACAAATAAATACAAAAAAGAATAAAAAACAAATAGAAAAGAACAAATAGAAAACAAATAAATACAAAAAAGAATCAATGCGTTACCAAACACATTTATATTCTTTTTCTATTCAAAGAGTAGAAATTTTGTGCAGTTATCAAACGGGTTCTTTTGTTCATAAACTGTTCCCCGGAATAGAAATAGAAAAGAACTATTTCTGGAAAAAAAAACTCTTCTCCAACCAAGAAATTTTACCATGCGCACCCTTTTCGACCAAATATCCAAATAGTAGGTTTAGGATTAATTGACAAATCATCAAAATGTTTAGGATTAAATTGGTACAATTGAAAGGTTTATGATTAAATTGACAAATTGTCAAAATGTTTAGAATTAAATTAGCACAATTAAAATGTTTATGACTAAATGGATCATCATACTGTAGGTTTTGAACAATTATCCCTAAGTTTAACTCTTGTTGCGAGTGAGAATGAGTCGGGTCTTTTTTAACTAGGGTTTGACGAGGAACGAGCCCTTGTAAGCTTGCATGGAGTCTTAATTACACGAGAAGAAAACTATGTTAAAAACTCACACGAGGGTGTGGCGACTCGTGACGTACTAAAAGCGACAATTGTAACCTCAGCTACAATTAGCCATTATAAAAATGTATATGGTGGCATGGAATAAGGTAGAAGCAAGCAATGCAAGGACTTTAGTTTCAATTTAATTAGCGCCACCTCATTCTTAGGTGACTCTTTTCCTTTTTTTTTTTTTTTCGGTTATAGACTCTTTTCCTTTGAAAAGACAAAAGGTGACATAATTAATGTTATTTCTCACTTTGTTGTTTCTTGTTAGAACTTAAAGCCAAGTAGTGATTGGTGACGAGTTCCCTCAACGAGAAAAGGTACGAGCATGATAATTGAGAATGTAGTACTGTTACTTTCCATCATTGTCTCTAGAATCCTAGACGTCATTGCTTTCGTTCTTGATCGATTGCGATGAAAGGAGAAATTTACTTCTTTTTTTTGCTTTTCAAAGATTGAAACAAAGGTGTACTAAGACACGTTGAAAGGAAGATATTGCCTCTTTGAAACAAAAGACAACAAAACAAAAGCAAGACTAAATACACTGTATTAATAAATATGATCCGCCAAATCTTTAAGACTTTGCACGAGATCCACATGATTCAACGGATAATATGCATTGTGCCAAGTGCATCCAATAACTTCACATCTAGAAAAAAGTGATGGTAAATGCTTTTCTTTTGATGATGTATATTTATTGGGTGGTTGAAATAACTTAATTTTGATTAATGTTTATATTGATAGGATCATTTTATTCTTAATATCCATTGTCATTTAGCACGTTATTTGAGAAGTGAATTATATAACTCTTATTTAAAAGTGCCTTTTCCTTATGATTTTGTCTCAAGGAAAATAAAGAGAGGAAATTATTAAAAAATCAAAAACTTGTTGTACGTATATTAATTCGATTATAAACTTCTCAATTTGCCATTTAATCCTACAAATTTACTTGAGAATCCAACATAATCCTTTGGACTAACTTTTGTTGGAAATTATTAACGTAACGGTTCAATCATTGCAGTAGTCTTATGCAACTTTATTAACACATCAGCGATTTTCAATGAAAGTTGACTAAAAACTACATTAAAATCTTAAGTAAAGATGTAGAGCTAAATTGATCAGATTAAAGATTTTAATATCGAATTAGCCTGCATATAATACATTTCGTACCGATTAAATGATTTCCCAACCGCAAAAAGAAGAAGAAGGGTCTCGTTTTCCACGTCGCTCAACGTGTTTCATGAAAGCACGAAAGATGGTCTTCAACGTCAACGTCATGTCATAGATCTCGACAAGCAAACGCCATGAGTTTCACAGTACCAACCAACCACGAAGAACGAAGTAAAAAGTTTGATGTGATCCCCAATGCTTTTCAAAGGTCGAAGCAAACCACCAAACCCTGCTTTCCTTTCGCTTCTGCAACCTCTCTCCATCGGCAACGAATCGCTGCTTCCGGAGCTTCGCCTTCAAACCTTTGGAATGATCACAAAAGAAGCAAAGCCGCATCAGCAGACAGTCCAAATTGCATTTGTCATTCTGATAAACCCTCTATTTTAGCAGCATTTGTACTCTGTGCAGCACTTTGCTGTACTCTGTGCAGCACTTCTCGCACCATATTCCAATTCGATTATGTAAGTTTCTCTTTACACAAACGTTGCCGACGAGATCTAGAGACGCGCCTTTCACGTGCTAATGAGTCGCCACCGACGTGTCTCGCGCTGTGAATTTGAAACGCGGCCGCTAACGACACGGTGAGAAATGGCGGACGCGTACTTGTGAGATCCATCCAGCGTTGGTTAGGGAAAATAAGATCTCCGTCGGGATCCCTTCTGATTTAGTACTGGGGGGAGGGGGGGACCAGGTGATGGAAACCCTACGAAATACAGTACGAGGGACCATTGGATGGACATCCACATGTACATTGCGAGGGAGCACAACATTATGGGTACGCTTGTTTATGTATCTCCGTGACTGACGGGTGGGAACTGACCCGCCATAACAGGACTTGACGACCGAGTGAAATCTACCATACGCCAACAAGATTAGGGTTTGCCGTATTCGCGCGTTCTTTGCACCATGCATAAATCATTTTCCGGTCTTCATCTTTCTATTCACAAACCAAACGAGCAGTTAGTTGATTTTATGTATAACTTATGCATTTTCGATGTGGTGATAGACTAGTCAGTGCGCAAGGAAAAATTACTAGAACAGTCCTGAATTAATTTCAATTTTTCCAATTCAATCCTAAACATTTTTTGCATTTAATACAATTCAGTTTATTTGGCCAATTTGACTAGTCAACACTGGTGTGTCAATTTTTTAATAATTTTTTTTTTCTCTTTTTTGTTTTGTTTTTCCTTTCCTTCTTCCTCTACCCGATCGCTGAACCGGCCAGAGGCTAGGGCCAACGAGGGCGAGCCTCGGCCACCCCTAGTGAGGCCTTGCCATTGTGGCATAGGGTGAAGCTAGCCCTCACCCTTGTCATGGCTGGGTGAGCTCAACCTCATCCAACGACAATCAAGCTAGCCCTTGCCCTCGCCATCATGGCGCTAGGCGAGATCGAGCCTCCCTAGTGGCCAATGAGGTTGACCTCACCAACCCTTGCCTTTGACCAGTTCAATGACTGGCCAAGGGAAGAAGGAAAAAAAAATTAAAAACAAAAAAGGAATAAAGGTAAAAATTATTTAAAAAATTATTATGTCAGTTTTAATCGGCCAAAATTTGTTGGATAGACTAAATTGACACAAATACAAAAGGTTTAGGACTAAATTGACAAAAAAAAAGTTTATGATTGAATTGAAAAAATTGCAATATGTTAGGACTAATTTAGTAATTTTCTCGGTGCGCAAATATTTGGCATGGGACGGGGGTGCGACGAGCAATTTCAAAGTGCACAATCATAAGGGCTTTGGGTCGTCCTCACCCTTTAATCTTTTCGAAAAGAAAAAGGGAGGGGAAGAGAGCTTTATGCATATGTTATGCTGAAAGTTGCAGATCTCCTGTTCATGAGGACATCCTCGGATTCTAAACTAAAGATGCCGTACCAGCAACAGGAGATGATAAGCTTTTGTATTCCCTCCAAGAGGCAGCTTGGAGTCCCTCGGTCAAACGACTTTTATCATGTGTGTTCGAAGATTCAGTTGAGGTTCAGAGGAGCGCTCGAACGGTCGCCAGTCGTGAAGCAATCGCGAAGCGAGGCTGAAAAGGGCTGAAACCTAGTCCTGAATTCGGAAATCGGTCGGCCACTGCGACATTCATGTTGATTAGACGCACGTAAGAAGCATTCACGTCATGCCATTTGAAACCTTTAACTGATTTTTCAGTATAATCATTTCAGCCAATTTTAATTTGAACTTGTCGATGTCAACGCCGGTCATCCTACACAACATAAATAATGCTGACATGGACAATTTTTTTTTTCCCAATATTTTTTACCTTCCTCCTTCATTGACCATCACTGAGGTATGACGTATGGTGGAGGAATAAGGAAAAATAAAAAATATTTTAAAAATTTCAGAAAAATTATAAAAATACAAAAAAAGTGTTCACATAAGCACCATCTATGCTACACAGGATGATCGATATCCATGTTTGCGATTTCTTGTCAAAATAAGCCCCAATGGCAATATTGTTAAATTGTCAAAATGTTAAGAACTTAATTAGCCAAATTAAAATATTTATGACTGAATTAGTATCTATACAATAGATTTAAGATTTTTCTAGTAATTTTACTCGTGCGCTCTACCACCATGCATGCATGTGACGTACATGTTCTTCTCCCTAAGAACTTGATTTGTTGATGGGAGGTTCCTTCTACAATTCAAGTTACTCTTGTCTTGATTGAGTAATCTGTCCATAGACGGTGATCACCATCTCATCTCATTACTCATCAGGTTCGGCAACCTCGGGAGTGTTGTCCTGTATGGAAGGGTTTCTCTAGAAAACCCAATTTGACATGAAGGTGTCAGAGAAGCTAATAAGCATCGAAGCATACCTTCACTTGACAGTTTAAGTTTTTGATAAGTCAGCAGTAGCTTTCCAATTCTCCAAACAGGACTATGATGCAATGAACGTTCCAATCAATCTCGACCCACATTATAGTCACTAATCGACATCCCCCCACGTGCTTCGCATGTCCGTTCCTTCCAACTTCACATCATGCTGTCTTCTTGCTAAAAGGAGTGGACGAGATGGAAGGAAACATTGACGATAAAAGCAAAGCATCTTTGCCACATTTTCGCATATGACAAAGCTCTTTTTTAGCTGTTCCGACCACAAGAGAACTTCACTTAGAATTTTCTTGTCGTCGAGGAATAGAGGGCAAATTGTCTAGGTTTTGGCTCTTTTGAAGGAAAGCTACGGATCCATGAATTTCTTAGGCCGTTCCACTTCCGAATGTTGGAATCCCCGATCTGACTACTGCTTTGTTTTTTTTTTTTTGTGGTCAATAATAGTGCTTCATTCATTCAATTAAAACGACAAGCTTTACATGGAAAAGATAAGTTGGAATCAAAACACAAGATAGTCCAAAGGGGATTGGGTGGTTGGCGCTGCAGGAAGAGATTTAAGGCGGGATGCCTTTGCTACCCAATGTACGGCGTGATTGGCTTCTCTCGGACAAAAGGCGACACCGACTACTGCTTGATCTTAGGGGATTACTACAAGAAATATCGTCGAGGTTTGCACCCAATATCAAATGCCATTCCCACGTTTAAAACCTACGACTTAGATCATGAGCACTTTTCACTTTTGTATCCACTTGCATCCCCGTAACCCCACCTATTCACAGAAATTGGTTATTGTCCTTTCTCAGATTGCCCTTCCCCGAAAAAAAAGGGAACCACAAACCCCAACACACATTCTTTTCTCATCTAGCTTGACCTCCATGGCTGCAAGCCGTGATCTCCCTATGAGAGAGGAGTGAGAGAGGAGTGTCGGGCAGAGGGGCATCGGAAGCGGCATCACTGCGGCGGCGGCAATGACAAACTAATGGTTTTTTTTAGGTTAATACTACGAAAAATCTCAAACTAGTATACATATGATATATTTACTCCAAACAAAAAGCCTCGAACTAATATGCCTATACAAATTTACTCTCCATTAATTTTTATTAAATTTTACTGTTAAATTACTAAGTTAGATGACAAGCGATACTTGATGAATGTACCGGTTTAGGGTTTTACCTTTTGTTACCCGTTTGTGATTTTTTGTGATAGTAATCCAATTTAATAAAAACTAACGAATGGTAAATTTGTTACATATATATCGGTTTAGGATTTTTGTAGTAAAAAAGTTAGTATGGGTAAATTTGTCACAGATGTAACAGTTTGAGGATTTTGGTGGTCAAAAAATTAATTTGAGTAAATATGTCATAGATATATAAGTTCGAGGTTTTTTGTGGTATTAGCCATTTTCTAAAAGTGATTGTGGTTTTTTATATAAATGTACAATTGAAGGACTTTTTTGTAATTATCCCTTTATTAAAGTATACATTGTGTGAAAAAGTAAACTCAAGAAAAGGTGCGAAAAAGTAAACTCAAGAAAAAGGTGTGGGTCATTCCATGCATGGACATGAGGTGGTTGTCCAAGCTATTAAAGTATGGAATTCGTCATTTGAGACCCATTAATTCATATGGTGAATGGAGGGATTTTGGTTAAATAATATGAATATCCTAACTTTGACTCGTACAATATTTCACGGTTGCACGAAACTTCCTTGTACCTAATCGGCAAACCATTCTCATACCGGAGAAGTTGTAATTGACCACATCAAAAATATTTTTACCTAAACCTTTTCCATCATATATGGTGTCCGAATCAAATCGGGAAGTAATCATTCAAGTTGTTGAAACTTGGAACTCGTCACATGATAATTTCTCATTTCGCAAACCGTCAATTCACTTTGTATTCGAGATGGGTTTTGTGAATTGTATTTCTAGACTAAACTTATTTTATAATCCTCTTGCAGTTGCTTTCGGTTCAAGATAAGAAATGAGGTACATGGGACACTAGCATACCACGTGCTTCCGGGGATGAACCATCAAGAAAGTGCCGACCACCTAACATGCGCCGGGCGACGAGGTTCTTTTCAATGCGGCCGCGGACACACGACCCTGATGGATGCACAGTTGGGCTCACGTCCTTCCGTAACTTGTTCTTTTCTACAAAACGGCGGACCACCTGATCAGGCGATAGCCCATGCTTTGACCCGAGGAAGGATGGAGACCAATTTATCGATTGAGGCAGGGAGCAAAGGTGGTGTCGGACGAAGGAGACACCGCTGGACGGGCGTCGTCCGTCCTTCGATGTTTGGGGTGAAAAAAAGTTTCCCATTGTACCGTGTTTTGGTCAGGAGCGCAATGTCGACAGCGGTTGGTGGGAACAGCCTTTTGCATTATTTTCCTTAAAGCTGAGGGCCTTAATGAACGTGCGAATTCATGTTGCCCCACGAGCTAATATTCACTTTGGCTTTATGCACTGGCTGTCCTTCGTGGGGGCAAAGCTTCGATTTACCTTCTCAAAGACAGAGGGACCACGTGCAGATGCGAGTGAGCGAGACCGACCCATCTAGTCCGGTCAACAAAAACATACTAGGCTTGTCACGCAGTGATTATTCATATCTTTAAGTACAACCATATGTTGAAAAGACAATTTACCTCTCCTAACAAATTCTAAACTTACTCAACCCCCATCTCTCATTCAACCCCCCCCCCACCTCGGGCTGCGCCACCTTGTCGTCGACCCCAACTTGCTAAATCTGTCGACACCGTCCCCACCCTGATCTCCACTTGCATCATCATCTCCCTCTTCCACCATTCATACTAGTCTTTGGCTCATCCGACGCCCCCGTTCAACATCCCATTGAACGGACATCTATACATGGCAATGATGGTAACTCCCAACGTTGGTCTAAGATCAGAGGAGTTTGGAACACCTGGAGGGCCAAAACTTCGAAAAGATACACTTAAGTGCCAATTTCGAAGTAAAGTGGAACACTTAAGTGCCACTCTAGCCAAAATCTGGCTAAATTGCAGACGTGACAATTTTCCGACGACCCCAGTGCAAAACGGTGTCGTTTTGCACGCTGACGTGGCGACAAATTGCAAAAACGACGTCATTTTTTGGTCTAATGTGTAAATAATTAATATAAAAATTAATTAAATTAAATTTAAACTTAATTTTATTTAAAATATTCTAAAAATTAAAAAACTAAAAATTAAAAAAAAGGGGGGGACATAGTCGAGTCTTCAAATGGACTTCGCAAATCCACACTAATGGGCCAAAAAGTTCACGGAATGTACACATGCTAGGTGCTGACAACACCATGTTAGATGAGAAACTGAACCTGCTAATGACATAGTACGGGTGAAACTGATGAGCACAACGGATGTGCTGGCATCACCGAACGGGGCGCAGCTGACCAACCTGTTCCTGATGGACCGGAACAGCAGCGTGATGGAGTTCCTCCCCAAGGGGTGGCTGCGCTACGCGGGGATCGGCCAATTCGTGTACCAGTGGCTAGTGGGCTGGTCAGGGATGAGGTTCGAGGGCGCCTGGTGGGACCCAATCGGCGAGGAGTGTCCCTACTCGGAGGACGTTGCCGCCAAGAAGGGCCAGCGGCGAAGGGGGGAGGGTCGGCCCGGGTCGCCGACCCTCGGCCGACCGGTGGCGACCCTTGGCCGACTGGCAGCGAGGGCTACGAGCCCTCGCGACCCTCGCCCCAGATTTGGGTGAGAGCTTGCGAGCCCTCGCTGTCTCCCCGTCGTCGCCGAGAAGGGCCGGCGACGGTAGGGGGACCATCGGTCGGGGTCGTCGGGCCCTGGCCAGGGGCCGACAACCCCAACTGACCCTTCCCCCTCTAGCGGCGGCGGAGAGGTGGCAGCGGCGATGGCTTAGCCCTTAGCCACCCCTTCGGCTCCCCCCCTCCCTTTTTTTTTTTTTAATTTCTAGTTTTTTTAATTTTTAGAATATTTTAAATAAAATTAAGTTTAAATTTAATTAAATTAATTTTTATATAATTATTTACACACCATACCCCAAAATGACGTCGTTTTTGCAATTTGTCGTCACGTAAGCGTGCAAAACAACGCTGTTTTGCACCGGGGTCGCTGGAAAATTGCCACGTCAGCAATTTGGCCAGATTTTGGCCGAAATGTTCCACTTTACTTCAAAATTGGCACTTAAGTGTACTTTTTCGAAGTTTTGACACTTAAGTATCTCTCCGTGCAAAGTTTTGGCACTTGAACTGGTCTTCTGCCAAGATCAAAGCCGCCACGGGTGATTTTAATTGAGATTGCCAATAGCCTTGTTACGGCAGCCATCGTGAGCAGCCTCGATCGAGGTCGCCCATGGTTGGGACAAGGTTCGTGACCTTAGGTTGACCTGGATGACCTCGATCTTAAGTTGTCTATATCTTGGAAAAGGCCGGCAACCTCGGATCAAGGTCCATGCCATTGCCCTGCGACCTCAGCTGAGACCACCCTAGAGAGAAAGATCTCACTGGTACCAAGAATAACAGGCAGAGAGCAAAGGCGCGAGGTTGGCAGATGGGGACAGCTAGCCAAGTAGTGGCAAAAGACGGCTGCGACCAACTGATCTTAGGTTTTTCCTTGGTTTTGGGCGAGTCTGAGAATTTAGGATTTCATTATGGGTATTTTTTAAAGTAAAATGAACATTTTTTAAATAGGGATACAGGAATGATTGATGTGAAGATGTAAAGTGGTTTTCGAAGATAAAACTCAAATATGCATTTGATTTTTTATAAAATAAAGGTGCGTAAGCAGTCATGAGTGAAATTCGGTATATACTTTTGGTAATCTTCATTTGAGCTTTATATGGAGGGCTTTTTTCAGTTGTTATGAAATTTTCCTCGGCTAATCTTCACCGATGCACACCCGACTCGTGTATATCGACTAAGGTTTTGCCCACATGAAGGCGATGTGATCAAATACAAAATCTGCTGCATCCAAGCTAGGCGCATCACAACTAAGTCGAACAAAATTAATTGTTGTTCTTTCTTCAATTGGTAATATAATTATCCTACATCCGCAAGCAAGTCCCATGCGAAAACCTGGCTAAGCCAAGGTAAGTTGTCGTTCAAAGAAAAATCAAATGGCTGGCTAGTGGGCCGGGCCGAGAGATGTTAAAAACAGCATAGGCAGGAGACCTACATCATGTGATTAGCCCGACAACGATGAGCAAAACCAGGCCCAAGACAACATCATCCGACAAAATGCAACGTTGTGTGGCTACTTGTGAAGGTTTCTAGTCGAAATATTGGCCTTGGGTAAATAATAAAAATAATCATAGAAAGGTTCAGTGTAAATTGCAATATTAAGGTTCCATTTATTTTTACGTAAAATGAATGATTTGAAAAATATTGTTCAAAAAATGATTGCATGTATGGCTTATGAACATAAATGAACAAAAAATGTTTAGAAAGATTGTTATCAATAAAAAAAATATTTTTCATTAATTAATTATTTTAAGTGATATAAGTTTTAAATAATATTTTTAAAATTATTGATTTTTCGCGAAACAACCAGAGTCCAAAATTAATTATTCTTCCCTCCGTCGTCTTCACCTACCATGATGAGAGTTCGTTGGGGCTTCCTCCCTTTGCTTTTTAGTGCTCAAAGCATCGATATGTGCGTGGTGGCTATGATTGTTTGGACCACCCGATACTTATAATTGGATGTGTGGTACGACTTTTTAATATCGAACAAGATGAGGGGTACTTTTGTCAAGAAAAAGGGCCCTAAAAGGAATCTGATTTGTGTAGCACCATGCACTTTTTAAGACGAGGGATGCAATGGACACTTGCAATGCCACTTAACACGTCATTCGCATTGATATCATGGGGTTTTAGTTAATAATAGATTTATCAAAATGGATCATAAATCCATTTCTTAACTTATATTTAATGGGTTGAATTGTTGTATGAATTAATTATATTTAACAAATGTGCCATAGATGACTTTAAAATAGTACAGCCAAAAATAATATTGGTGTTAAATGAGTTCATAATTTACTTAGACCCAATTCATATCTATAACTGTATCTAGCCCTTACATAATATGGTACTTGCTCGCTTGCTCCACACTATTGCTCTAGTTTGTGCATATTCAAAATTCTGGAAAAAAAATGGGCAATATCTTAATATGAATTTCCACATTTTCTCGTAGGCCTCACCAAACGACATGAGCACACGTGTACACATTTTTTTTCCCTCTCTAATTTTAATAAATGAAGAGGGAGAGACGTGTAAAAAAAAATTATTATTGAAAAGAAAAACTAAGAAAATTTTAAAATTTTGCTAGATTTCGAGCAATTTATCAATTGGGGATTTTAAGGTATGAGCAAAACACAAGCGGCCAAAGACTTTCTTCTGATGGCTCCAGGTGGCAATGCAGGATCTTGACGGCAATCTCTAGGAGCGCGTGATTGGCGCCGTGACGATCCAAAAACCTCGCTGATTTGGGGGAAATAAATAACTCATGGACATAAACGTTTTTATAAATGCAAATTAAATCCCAAATTTTCAAAAAGAGTGATTAAGTCCCTTTGATGAATAGTATTAGAAAGGATGCAGCTATTTGGGAACGATATCAACATAATCTTTTTCTTTGGCCGAAGAATAATATCCACTATTTTAAAAGTTGCAATCAATTTCTTCGTATTTTTTTTTTTATTGTTTGAATATTATCACTTTGATCTTTTTCTTTAAATAAGACAAGAAAATCGTTCTCCTTGATGGCTTTTTATATGGAAAATGTAATTTTTATGTATTTAAAATAGGAAACCTGTTAACTAAGGGGATGTTTGTTTGTGTTTATTTTATTTGTTTATGAACACAATTCTTGTTTTTTTGTTCCGGGAAACAAAAAAAGAACAGAAACAGGTTTGTTTGCGTTTTTGTTCCAAATCTATTTTTTTGTTCCTAAGAACAAATTTGAAATAGAAATAAGAAACAAAAAAACTTATTTCTTGTTCTTGGAAACTTTCAAGAAACAAATTTTCTCTCTCCTATTTTTTTCTTCTCTTTATTTTCTTCTTATTTTTTCTTTGGCCGGCAATCTCGCCAGAGCGTCGTCGGCCCCCAGTGAGGCCGAGCGTCACTGGCCCCTAGCGAGGCTCGGCCTCGCCTTGGCTGGGCGAGCTCGAGCTCACCCAGATTTGGCGAGGCCGAGCTCGTCTAACCACCGGCGACGCTCGGCCTCGCCGGGCCACCGCTAGGTCGGGCTTGCCTAGATCCGGCGAGGCCGAGCTCGCCCAGCCACCGGCGACGCTCGGCCTCGCCGGGCCACCACCAGGCGGGCCCAGCCACAGCGAGGCTCGATCTCGCCGGGGGCCGGCAAGCCTCGCCGTGGTTGGGCGAGGCCGCCGGCCATGGTCGAAGCCAGTGACCGGCCAAAAGGAAGGAAAAAAAAGAAAAAAAGGAAAAATAAAATAAAAATATTAAAAAATTAAAAGAAACAAAAAAATCATACAAGTTTACTAAACGTGTTATTGTTCTTTTGCTATTCTAGGAACAAGTTTACTAGACGCCTTCTCCTGTTTAAAAATTGTTCTCCGGAACAGAAATAGTTTTATTATTATTGTTCCCTGGTTGTTCCCTTGAACAATTTTTAAACAGAAACATTACCAAACGCACCATAAGTTTCCTATTTTGAAGATGGAAAACTTTTGGTTGAGGTTTGACTATCTATTTTTCAAGCTAACGACGCAGTCAGCCAGACATTTTCCGATCATAAATTGCATGTGCGGCAGTTCTAAATTAGATTTTTGATATAGGGTCACCCTTTAATTGATGTTTACGTCTTAATTGCATAGATCCAAAGATTTAGGAAGTTCGATGAAAAGTTTAGGACCCAACTACCCTAATTGAGAGGTTGGGAGCTTGATTCCATACCGTATACAAGACTTAGGATTTCTGTGAATTTTTTTTTATTTTCAACTTCTAGGCGCTACGAAAGGACCACTTCGTCGGCCAATCCACGCAAAGCATCGAGATTTCCACTTAAAAAATTAAGTAGCCCGACATTTCATGCTTCGTGCCCGGTTTGGCGGGACGAATGGCAGGGGCCTAGGAACTTTTCTCAACAAGAAATCAAACGCAACCGATAAGAGAGCACTTTGGAATGAGACCGGATGCAAAGAGGAGGAGGTCAGCAAAGGCATGCGAATTGCAGGCCGACCAGTCCAACCTTTTGACGCTTGAAAAGCTGTTCGATTGCAAAGATAGGGAATAGCTTGTTCTTATCCTCTTTTAGGTCGTGGTATGGCCACTGGACACCTTTTGCTTTTGTCCATTTCATAGGAATAATTCAACTTGACTCAACTTGACTGGTACGCTTTGAGAGTTGTAGGTTCATTTGTCACCTATAAATTTCAGCTAAATGGGAAATTTGGACTGTTATAAAGGGAACTACAAACTTGCATGGGCATGAGCTGAACACTAGCTTCCATAACATTTCCATCGGTCAAAAGAGTAGAAAGGAAAAATGGGGTTACTTTGATCGTTTAACTGATAAAATCGATCAAGAAAAGGGAAGGGCGAATCCATGAATACACTTGATTTGGTCCAATCTATTGCGTGCAAGCTGGTTACCTTATTTTTTGTGATTACCGAGTTTATGGACTGAACTTACCAATAAATACAGGAAAAGAATCCTTTCTAAGCAAGGCGGGACAAGAAAATGTAAGGAGGAATGGCCTTTTGAAATACCTCTTCAGGACTATTCATGGGCTTTCAGGTAGTCAAATCTTTATGGTTTCGACAAATATATATATCGTCGTGCCCTAGATCATAAAAAAAAGGAGAAAAAAGTGCTTGAAGTTCTAGATTTTTTGCTTGGAGTACAATCAAGTTCTACACTTTTTAATTGATTCCATTGAGTCATAAACCTGTTTAGGAAAGTACTATCAAGTCCTTTTAATAAACAATACCTAAAATTGCCGACGTGCTACTTAAAATTCACCCGCATGAAATCTTTAGATTACACATTTCAACACAATTTTAAGATTCAACTGCATTTTTATGCGAATTTTTATGACTTAATTCAAACGATTGAAAAGTTCATGACTCGATTGTACTTTTCAGAAAGTTAGGGAGTCGATTGAAACAATCGAAAAATTTATGGCTCGATCACATTTCATAAATAAGATTTAGGACTCGCCGTACAATTTTTTTTTTACAAAAAAGGAATAAACCCTTTGAAGTTTGAATCAGTCACTTAATATTATCAAATCATGTCCAATCGCATTTGAATGATTGATGACTGCTATAATTGAGGTTGGCAAATGGCAGCTAAACAAGATTATAATGGAATTAGTTGACAAGCCAAAGGAGGAATTAAAATAAGGGGGTTGGTTGTACAGAGACTTCTTGAATGATATATTGAAAGAAGCTTTTGAATTTGATGATCTGGGCCTTGACATTGCCAGATTGTGCCCATATATTTTAAATGTGCATTCAATTCCACACACATCTAGGCTCCAGACAAGCTTGTTCGCATGACATATGGCTCCTGTTCCTTTTTTTTTTTTTTTTTAAATCATACCCATGTATATATATTTATTTATAATAATATCCTACGAACATACATAAATAGATGGACAACAAATAAATTTACCCTAATAAAGATGATTGGAAAGTAATCAATGAATCTCTTACCTTTAAAATTCGAAATGACAGTCGAACATTCCATAAATCTCTCATCTTTTCTTCTATGAAAATCGAAATAATTTTTAAGACAATGGTCAAAATTTTGAATACTATTTTATTTTTCATTAATATTTTTTCGTTTTTACTATTTCTCTCCATACAACGAGTGTTCTATTTTTATATGTTTTACTTTTTTTTTTTATCTCTACCACAATCATATAACTTCCTTAATTTTTGGGTTTATTGACACACTCTAAAGTTCTATTTGTTTCATGGAAAATAAATAATTTGAAACATTTTTTTCTAAAAATAATCGATTGTATTGCTCGAAATAATTATTCAATGAAAAATATTTGTATTATCAACAAGAATTTATGTCTAAATATTTTCATAGAAAATGAAAATATTTTTTTTCCATTCATTTTTATAAAGTGACACAAACAATGACTTTTAGGGAAATATTTTTCAAATCATTCATTTTTTTTTGCAAAACAGACGCATATCAAGAGCAAAATCTCATGGGGGAGGTAGACCATTCAAGGTGCACAACAGCTAACTCGAATACAACCTGACCACCAAACCTTAAAAAATAACCTTAGACCAATCAATCGAATATTGATTAATATGTAATCGATCAAAGACTACTTGAAAACGGCTTTTCTGCTTAGAAACAAAAAAATAAAAACACTCATGTCGTCAATAAGATGGAAGAGAAACTAAACTTGAGCAATTATAGCATATAATGATGGATGTAAAAGGATAAATCACTCTAGCCTAAAGTGCACCTTTCTCACCATTAAAGATCTAAAAAGATAAATCATGTCGTTCCATAAATGGTGTAAAGCTTTTTAGGTAATTGGTACTACTCACAACTGAAAATGATAGAATAGCCAAGAGCCTAGGAAAAGAAATAAATTGGATGCGTTACTGGCTAAACCAGCCGGCCTAGGTAAACTCCAACCCTCTTTGTTTCCCACCTAATCGGAATATTAATCAAGAAAAGTCGCTAATCATGCCAAATTAGTGAGCAAGCAAGCAGGTAAAACCAGTTGGACTTGGCTTTTCTCTGGTTTGTAATGATGCAGACCTTTTACCAAAAATTCACGTTCGGGGCTGAAAATTTTCACTAACAAGGGTTTTGCATTGCTGGAAAAGGTCTTCTTTTGTATGCCATGCTCAAATTTGGGGGTCATTATTAAATTATTTTTTTTCCCTTTTGGAGTTTCATGAAATTGTCTACATTTTTTTTTTAAATTAGGGAAAAAACCACCAAAAACCCCAAACTTTGCCCAAAGTGACAAATTTATCCCAAATTTTTTTTGTGACATGAAAAACCCCAAACTTTACAAACTGCGACATATTTACCTCATTAAGGGCATTTTCGTTTTATTTTTTTTTGTTTTTTATTTTGTTTTATTTTTTATTTTTTTTTCTTCTCTCTTCCCTCCACCGGCCATGGTGGAGCCGGCGGAGGGAAGCCGGCGAGGGCGGCCCTCGCCGGACGCCAGCGGAGGGAAGAAAAAACAAAGAAAAAAATAAAAAAAAAGTAAAGAGTTTTTAAAAGTAAAAAGACCAAAATGCCCTTATGATTTGGGGTAAATGTGTCACACAAATGCAAGTTCAGGGTTTTTTGTGTCACAAATAAAAGTTTGGGGTAAATGTGTCACTTAGCAAACTTCAGGATTTTTTATGTCACAAAAAAAAGTTTGAAGTAAATTTGTCATTTTGAGTAAAATTTGGGGTTTTTTGTGACTTTTTCTCCTAGAATTATTACCTTTACTAAAAGTTGTGCCCTCTTCCATCAATCAAACAACTTCACTTGGGACCACAATAAAGTATTTAAAAGGTAAAAAAATAGAAATTGCAAGAACACTTGTACCTTTTCTCTTCTCAACAAAAGCATTGCACTACATCCGTGTACAATGGTAACTCCGCTCACACACACCGTGCTGCAGCAACTTCCACTTTTAAAAAGTTTCTGGATTTGGATTTAATATGAAAATCGTGATACATGAGTACATCTCTTTATTTAGGCCTATGCAAGATCAATCTTGTAGAGTTACTTCTTTCCAGTGAATTTCCCCTATTTAGATGGTATTTGGCACGATTATGATATGTGGGATCCAGCATAATAAATTTTGTTGTGCCGAAGAAAATTGACGACATTGACTCGGTCAAATCCGACGACGACGGAAGTATTCCGCCATCTTATGATCGATATATATCAACTTTTTCATTCGATAGCGGCTGAGATTTCACAGCAACAATTTTGCTAATTAGGAAGAAATGTAGTAGGAAGAAGGGGTTCATGTAGACATTGTCGGTGCGCGCACTCAATTGACAAAACAAACGACAAACCTGGCAACAATTTCCAACGCTACCAAAGTCAACAATCCCAAGTCAAGTTGACTTGGTCTCTCTCTCTCTCTCTCTTTCTCTCTCTCCTCAAGCTACGCTGCTGCTCCTTTCCCACCACCACAATGCATAATCAAAATCCCTCAGACTCCCGTTATCCTAATCCTCGATTAAATTAACCTTAATCCCTGTCCTAATGAAACCCCCGTCTCCACAAGATTCCTGTTCTCCCCCACATTACTCTCCCCCCACTGGTTAAAGCCTGCACCTTTTTCTTCTTCTCTCTTTCTCTCTCCTCTCTCTCTCTGCGCGGTGCGTGCCATTGCATGATGACGACCCTGTATCTTCCTTAGAATTCAAGCAAGAGCAAAACCCACGACGCCTTTCTCTCTCCAAAAGCGACCCTCCATCGTTCCCTACCGAGTGAAGCGCCGTTCGATCGGGCACTGACTCGACGCCGCGCCGGGGTGAATTGGGTAGCCGTCGTCCGCCATGGCCGAGCGCCTGCCGTCTCCGTTCGGCGATCCGGCTCCGACCCTTTCCGACGCGGAGCTCCGGGAGACCGCCTACGAGCTCCTCGTCGCCGCGTGCCGGAGCACCGGCTCCCGGCCGCTGACCTACATCTCCCAGTCGGAGCGGTCGTCGGCCGGGGCCGCGGGGGCGGCTGCGGCGGCGGCGGCGCAGGGTCTGGCGGCCGCGCCGTCGCTGCAGAGGTCGCTGACGTCGACGGCCGCGAGCAAGGTGAAGAAGGCGCTGGGGCTGAAGCGGATGGAGACGGTGAGCCAGAGGAGGGGCGGGGACGCGGCGGCGGCGGGGAGCCAGGGCCGGGCCAAGAGGCCGGTCACGGTGGGGGAGATGGTTAGGGTTCAGATGAAGGTGTCCGAGCAGGTTGACTCGAAGGTTAGGCGTGCTTTGCTGAGGGTCGCTGCCGGACAGGTGCGAATGCTTTGTTTCCCTGAAGCATGTGTTCTTCGCAGGGTTTGAATTCAAAATTTTGGTGTGCAATTGAGTTGATATTGTTGAAATGCGTGAAATTTTAGTTACTAGTGAGCCATTTTTTAGGTCATGATGAGGCAAAGAGAAGTTACTTGAAAGAGTTCACTGGTTTTACATGATTTCGGCAATTAGGAATGATTGGAAAAAAAATGTTTGGAGAATAATGGTGGTTCTCTCTCTTCAGTTATAATTTGCAATCTTAGCTCTTCTTGTTAATCTTCATTGTAAGTAATTAAGTGCCAAATGGAAGTTTAGCATAATTAGCTCTTTCCCCCTTTGTTCTATGTTTCCAGCTTAATTTTTTGCACTGTTTTATTGTTAGTTTATTGATGGGATAAGGGGTAGCTGCTCCATCATTCATCACGTTGAACCGAGGATTATATTCTCAATTTTGTCGAGTTTTCTTGGCCAGTTCTCTATTTGGGATTAAGTATATCCTTTTAATACTCATCAATCTGTTCATAGTCTTTCCTAATGCAACTTCAATGAAAAAACTCTGTTTATCCAATTGTTTCAGCTTGGAAGAAGGATGGAATCGGTAGTTCTTCCATTAGAGCTGTTACAGCAGTACAAGTTGTCGGATTTTCGCAACCCACAGGAATACGAAGCTTGGCAAAGGAGACATCTGAAGGTTCTCGAAGCAGGATTGCTTCTGCATCCGCACCTGACTTTAAGTAAGACCGACACTACTCCACAGAGTCTCCGGAAATTAATCCGTGCTGCCTTAGAAAATCCCAGAGAAAGCGAAAGGAATGGTGAAGCAGTGCAGCTCCTTCGGAGCAATGTGATGTCTCTTGCTTCCAGATCTTTCGATGGGAGTGCCTCAGAGACTTGTCATTGGGCTGATGGCTTCCCATTCAATCTTAGGCTGTATCAATTGCTCCTAGAAGCATGTTTTGATGTTAATGATGAAACATCCATGATTGAAGAGGTTGATGAGGTTTTGGAAATCATTAAGAAAACCTGGGTAATTCTTGGGATGAACCAGGCCCTACATAATCTTTGTTTCGCATGGGTCTTGTTCCTGCGGTTTGTAGCAACTGGGCAAGCAGAAAATGACCTGCTATTTGCTGCTGGTAATTTGTTGATGGAAGTTGAAAGTGATGCAAAGCAGATGAAAGATGAAAACTACTCGATGGTTTTAAGTTCTACATTGAATTCAATATTAAATTGGGCTGAGAAGAGGCTTCTTGCATACCACGATACGTTCCACAGCGGTAATATTGATGTGATGCAGAGTTTCATGTTGCTATGTGTGTCATCAGTGAGAATTTTAGCTGAAGGTACCTCTCACGAGCATCGCAGGAAAAAGAATGATACTGATGTAGCTTGCGACACAGTTGAGGCTTACATAAGATCATCTCTTCGAATGGTCTATTCTCAGGCAAGTCTAATCTTTTCTTACTCTTCATGCATCATTATCATTATTGTGATAGCAGGACATGCCAATGGCAACTACACAAACAAATCTATCTGCAGTTCTATTATGTTGATGCTTTTTGTTGTGAGATTTCTGCTGGAATCTAGTTCTATTCAGATGAGTGGGCAAGTTTTATATGACTCAACCTTTTTGATGGACAATTCCGACTCTCTCTTTTATATTTAATAAAAAGACTGCTCCTTTCTACGTTATTGTGGTCTGACGGATTAACAATTTAATTCTATATTCTGTAATATCTTAGAATGAAGTACATGGTTAGTCCTGTAGATGTTTGTAGGAACTGTTTTTATTTGACTTAGTAAGCTGTAATTTCTTGGGAACCCGTTACAGTCTTTCTTCCTTCATGCTACTATCTAGCAAGTACTGTAGCTATTAGTGAGAACTTTTCCTTTGACTCAGTTGTATTTTCTTCTAAGCTCATTACTGTCTTTGCTCTTCATGCTACTTTCATCACTGGGATGAAATTCCTTTTCTAATTCTTGAGATTGTATTGTGGAGGATATGGACCCATATGCATAGCAAGACGCATAAGAACAAACAGAACAAACAGTTAATCCTATGAATATCTTGAACCTATGATGGCTGTCAGTTAATTTTCTGCAGTCTTTTCAATTTAAGAATATTTAGTGGTGAGGGACACTAATAAGGCTTTAGATAGATCTTGTGCAAGCATTTGAGGATGCAGTCTAGCTTTAATATAAGGATGCTGTTAGAAGTACAATTGTTTCCTTTTTTTGATTGAAAACTTTTTCCTTTGTACGTTTAAGACAGAAAAAGGAGAAGATAAGGAAAATATGTAAAAGCCAGCATAATGCTCTTCCTTTCCTCTCTATCCTCGCTCAAGACATTAGAGAACTTGTTGTTAATGAGAAGGAGCTGTTTAGCCCAATATTGAAGAGGTGGCATCCACTTGCAGCAGGTGTTGCGGTGGCAACCCTTCATTCTTGCTATGGGAATGACTTCTACAGGTTCATTTCGGGTATCGAGGAGTTGACACCTGAGGCTATGCAAGTTCTAATTGCAGCAGATAAACTGGAGAAAGATCTTGTCCAAGTAGCAGTTGAAGATTCAGTGGACAGTGAGGATGGTGGAAAGTCTATAATACAGGAGATGCCTCCCTTCGAGGCTGAATCTGTAATAACCAATCTGGTGATGTCGTGGATAAAAACGAGAGTTGATAGATTGGGAGAGAGGGTTGACCGGAATCTGCCACAAGAGGTACGTCACTGATCGTCTGCATAATGCACTGTTGTTATTCCTGCCAACTCTTGTTTGTTAGTTTCTAAATTTGTCTCACATGTGCCATTTACAACTGATACACGAATCAGTATATATATCATTTGATGCATGCTGGCATGAAGGACTCATCCTTCCTGTTGTCTCATCATTCTTGTCATTATTCTTTGTAGCAGGGTGCATTTCTGAATACTTTAAATGCTCAGTTAACGTATATCTATATAGATTCATGCCTTGCCACCTTCTTTATGTGTAGGTTTGGAGTCCAAATGCTAATAAAGAACAGTCTGCTCCTTCTGCCGTGGAAGTTCTCCGGATAGTTGATGAGACTTTGGAAGCATTTTTCCTGTTGCCCATACCAATGTATCAAAGCTTGCTTCCTCAACTAATTAGTGGGCTTGATGGATGTCTTCAACAATATATATTGAAAGCAAAAACTGGCTGTGGTAAGTACTGTGGACTGTAAAATGACTTCAAAGACTTCACATCTTTTTTAGGGAGTACTAGAGAAGACCTATAGAGATGGCAGTTGGACTTTTGCAATTGCTAGATGTTTAACTTAAGGTTAATTTATGTTGTTATCTGCAGGAGCAAAGAATAAATTCATCCCTGCAATGCCTGCTCTAACTCGATGTACCACGGGATCTAAATACAATCGTGTGTCCAAGAAGAAGGAAAAGGAAAAAATTGCTCAGAGGAAATCCCAGGTTGGGATTACCAATGGGGATGACTTCTTTGGAGTACCTCAGCTGTGTGTTCGCGTTAACACACTACAGCACTTCAGGACACAACTGGAGGTTTTGTCAAAGAAGACACTCATGTATCTTAAAAGTTCTGACCCTGCTCATGCAGACGCTATCGCAGATGGAAAGGGAATTAGATTTGAGCTTTCTGCCGCTGCTTGTGTGGAAGGAATCCAACAACTTTGTGAGACAATAGCTTATAAGGTGATCTTTCACAACCTAAGTCATGTGCTTTGGGATGGTTTATATGCCGGGGATGTTGCTTCTTCTAGGATTGAGCCTTTCCTTCAGGATCTTGAACAGTATTTAGAGACATTATCATCATTGGTGCATGATCGAGTGAGAACGCGTGTTATAACAGATGTCATGAGAGCTTCCTTCGAAGGGTTTCTATTAGTTTTGCTAGCCGGAGGACCTTGCCGTGCATTCTCTCTTGAAGACTCACAAATTGTAGATGAAGATTTTAAGCTCCTTGAAGAGTTATTCTGGTCTAATGGGGATGGGCTGCCAGCTGATCTGATCGATAAATTTTCAGCCACGGTTAAAAATATTCTTCCACTCTTTCAAGCCAATACTGAGAGTCTGATCATGCGGTTCAAACAGATCTCACAGGAAAGTTATGGCTCCTCTGCCAAATCCAAGCCACCGCTGCCTCCGACTCCAAGTCAATGGAGTCCTAACGAACCAAACACTATTTTACGAGTTTTGTGTTACAGGAATGACCAGTCGGCAACAAAGTTCCTCAAGAAAACCTACAACTTTCCCAAGAAACTATGACCAGTCAATGTGGAGCTATCATTTTGTGTGGCATGTCTTGATGTAAGGCTTGTTGCTGGACCATTCCTATTGCTTTGTGTAATTTGGACAAACGAGTTCTTGCACTTTGGCATGAGGAGGGCTTCTTTGGTGAGGGTCTTTGGCAGACGAGACGCATCTCTTGTATAGCTGTCGTTGGTTTGTTTACTCAAGGTAGCTCAACAATAACAAGATTTTGAGCGCATTGGTAATATCATCAGGTCATCCACTCATGAGGGGGCTCTAGTGAGATTGGGAATGGGGAGCTTACAAGGGATAATGTGAGGACATGGTGTCGGCATTGGCATCGGCTGACTCTGTGTTCCCCGAAAAAATTCCTCCTGGGGAGTGCTTCAGGCAACTAAATGTTAACATTTACATGGTGTGACGGTATGGTTTCCTTCTTTACTTTCATATTTTATTAGGATACGATAGATCAGATTATACAAACGTAAAGAGCGTCAATAATACAGAGATAGGTATTGTGCACCACGGTTTGCAACAGCGGCTGTGAGAAACTGAGTCAGTATTGGTTAGCTTCCCATTTTGTGTATGATTAGTATTGACATGTACTGTTCTGTATTGTACATCTCTTTCCAGAAAATTGAGTGTTAAGGTTTGGGTTTGTAGCGGGATGCTACTTGATCAATCGCACTTCCCAGACACTTGTTCGCCTTATTCATATGCCCTCTTATCTCGAGCCCAACAGTTGTGGACCTGATGCCTCGACTGAGTATATGCACGTGTGTTGTTTCTTCGAGGAGAACTGCCCGTGTTGTTTCCTTGTACTGGTGAATCGTGTGATCATGTCGATGGACATGTTGGAGACAGGAGTCATGAGTCATGACGTGATCCATCCTTGTGTATGAAGCTTGTTGCCTGATTTCCTTCATCAATCATTCTGAAACCATTCATTAGAAGTCGCCGCGCCTTAGGGGTTGCACTTGCTCGTGGCTGCAAAAGCGGTGGTTCGGCCGATACAAGAATCGTAAAGATCTGGTGACTATAGTCGCTTGCATTGAGCCAAACTCATATTGGATGCCTCTCTTGGTTATGGAAATCACACGAAAAAGAGATGGAAGAGAGTCCATGGATAATTAGCTAATAAAAAGGAAGTTGTTTAAGTCCATCCCCTTAACTTTTCCAAAATTGGGAAAATTGAGACTATAAAATCCGCCTACTTTTCTTATTTTCGGACACTCTCCAAAGTGACTTAGTTTGGTGTGGAAACTTATTAAGTGACAACCACGTTTTGGTGACTCGAGTAACGGCCTTAATGCAATAGCACTTCTTTGAATATGTGCATTCTCGTAGAACCAATCCTACGAGTACATGCCTGTTAGAACAAGGGATTTGCCGCACTAATTGGGTGCTCGAAAAGTCTCGAATACCTTGTAATAGAAAAGAATAATCGTGACTTCATCTCCAACTCCACATTAGAGCCGATATCCTTTTCTTTTTTCAGAAAATGAATTATCGTGATCCTGTAAACTATTCGAATTTCCCATGTGTTAAGACTATGTAAAATACTTCTCCAATCCTTAATCTTAAAACCCCGATTTCTGATTTTTCCAATTCCCAAGCGACACAAAACGCGCCGCATAAGTGGGCCTCAAGCCCAAGATCAGCTCCCGTCCTCAGAGCCCAATGAAGACGTGAAAAAGCGATCCAGCCCAATACGACGGAGGCCCATTCAAGGCCCATCAAACCTCTCTCTTCACCGACTCGGACCAGTAGCAACCTCAAGTTCCTCCATTTTTTCAGGTATTTCTCCGAGGTCCGTCGTCCTTCTTCTTCTTCTTCCTTCGGCTTCTGCCCCTATCCCGTCCCTTCTCCATATACTCGAAGCCTCCTGTTCGATCGGCCATAGCCATAATCAATCCAACCAGCTCGTGCTCAAAGGTATCGATTCACCTTCTCTCTCTCTCTCTCTCTCTCTCTCTAGGTCTCGATCGTTGGAATTCCAGGTCGAGTTTTGCCGCGCTGTTTTGGGGCTAGGCACGGCTGGTTTTTAGATTACGTTTTGTGTAGAGGGGTTTTTGAGAGCCTCGCGTGCTTCGGGGCGCTGCTCGAGTTGGTTTGGTCGAACCCTAGAATCGGAATCTGGATTTGAGCTCGGGGTTTTGATTGCAACCCTAGTGTAAGTTGGGCGATTTCGAGCTGCGGATTGGGCTCCGTCGCGGCGTTCCTTGGCGGTTGCGATTTTTTTGGTGTTCCGCTTTGTTTTTGACTGGATTAAAGTTACCGTTTTTCTCTGCTCTGTGTTGGGATGTTGTGTGTTTTGGGGGTATCGTGGAGAAGTCTTGCGCTGCGCGTGATTTGGTTTCGTTTAGCTGTTTTGCAACCCTAGTCTAAATTGGGCGATTTTGAGCTGCGGATTGGGTTCTGTCGTGGTATTCCTTGGCGGTTGCGATATTTGCTGTTCCGCCTTTGTTATTTACTGGATTAAAGTTACTAGCTTTCGCGCCACTCTATGTTGGGATGTTTTGGTGGGGGGGTGTCGAGAAGTCTTGCGCTGATGAAGCATACTGCGTGATTTGGTTTTGTTTAGCTGTTTTGCAACCCTAGTCTAAATTGGCAATTTTGAGCTGCGGATTGGGCTCTGGTGTGGTGTTCCTTGGCAGTTGCGATTTTTGCTGTTCCATTTTTAATTTTTTTTTGGGTTAACTGGATTAAAGTTACTGGTTTTCTCTGCTCTACGTTGGGATGTTGTGTTTTTTTGGGGGGTTATTGTGGAGAAGTCTTGCACTGGTGAAGCATACTGTGTGATTTGGTTTCATGTAGCTGTTTATTTTGCTCGTTCTATACTGTAAGGTTACGTGGAGATCGAAGAAGGGTTGAGGCTTATGTGATTCATGGCCTAGGGATTTTGATGTTGTAGTTGTTTGACTCTGATGCTTGTACTCTACTTTTGGGAGTCGGATGCTAATGGAGTTTAATTATGTTTACTCATTTTTTGGATCTTTCAAAGCACCCAATGCGTGGGCCACTAGATGGTGCCCAATTTTGATTTTTTTCCAGGTTAATCTTCATTCGAATGGATTTCATGTTTTCTGCTAATTGCTGAGGATTTTTCTTTGTATTTGGGTGTTTCAGGTTGTGGGGACTCCTGGCTTTCCGTTGCGTGACGAGGAAGCATGGCATCTTTGAATGAGCTGTTGCCTCCAGCGAAGACAACAGCAGCCACTTTTTATGACCACTCAAATGATCCCTGGTTCAAGCAGCGTTTCAGCTCTTCTGATCCTGAACGAACCACTGTGGTCAAGCACAATCCTGTGCCGCCATACTTGAAACGCCAGGGTTTTGTACCTCGAAAAGTTGAGGATTTTGGAGATGGAGGTGCATTTCCTGAGATCCATATCGCCCAGTACCCTCTGGATATGGGCAGGGATAAATCTGGGAAGCCTGGATCTAAAATTCTGCCAGTGACTGTTGATGCTCATGGAAATGTTGCCTATGATGCTATTGTTAAGCAGAATGAAAACGCAAGGAAGGTTGTTCACAGCCAGCATAAAGATCTCATTCCAAAGATTCTGAGAGATGAGGATGAGAAAGAAGAGGATGAAGATATGGAGAGGGAGATCGAAGAAATAACTCAGGAAACAAAGAATGCGCTAGAGAAGATTGTTAATGTGAGATTGAGTGCAGCACAGCCGAAAAATGTGCCCAAGCAATCATCGGATTCAAAGTTCATTAAGTATAAGCCATCTCAGCAGTCTGCTGCATTTAATTCTGGTGCAAAGGAGAGGATTGTAAGGATGGTTGAGATGCCTGTGGACCCCCTCGAGCCACCCAAGTTTAAACATAAGAGGGTCCCGAAGGCCTCTGGATCCCCACCTGTGCCGATTATGCATTCTCCGCCTCGCCCTGTTACCGTAAAAGATCAACAGGATTGGAAGATCCCACCTTGTATCTCAAATTGGAAAAACCCTAAGGGTTACACTATCCCACTAGACAAGCGTCTTGCTGCTGATGGACGAGGCCTCCAGGAAGTACAGATCAATGACAATTTTGCCAAGCTTTCTGAGGCTCTTTATGTTTCTGAACAGAAGGCCAGGGAGGCAGTTGCCATGAGATCTAAGGTGCAGAAAGAAATGCAGATGAAGGAAAACGAGAGGAGAGAACAGGAGCTCCGTGCTTTGGCTGAAAAGGCTCGTTCAGAGAGAACCGGTGCAGCAGCCCCAGCTGCCGTTTCTATGCCTCCCGAGAAAAATGGCATGGATGGCGTGGAAGTGAGAGGGCATTATGAGCGTGAAGGAGAAAGAGATCGAGATTATCCCAAGGAAACGAGAGAAGAAAAGGAAGAAAGGCTGCAACGTGAGAAAATTCGTGAGGAGCGGCGTCGAGAGAGGGAGAGGGAGAGAAGATTGGAGGCTAAGGATGCTGCTATGGGAAAGAAAAGCAAAATCACTAGAGACAGAGATAGGGATATTAGTGAGAAGGTTGCATTGGGAATGGCTTCAGCTGGAGCAGGTAGAGGAGGAGAGATCATGTACGACCAGAGGCTCTTTAACCAAGAGAAAGGCATGGATTCTGGGTTTGCAACTGATGACCAGTACAACGTATATGATAAAGGACTGTTCACCGCTCAGCCCACACTTTCAACTCTCTATAGACCTAAGAAGGACCTTGATTCTGAAGTGTATGGAGGTGCGGATGAGCAGCTGGATAAGATTATGAAGACTGAGCGCTTCAAGCCAGATAAGGCATTCTCCGGCACAGCTGAGAGAGGCGGTCCGAGGGACAGGCCAGTTGAGTTTGAGAGGGAAGCTGCTGAAGAGGCTGATCCATTTGGTCTGGATCAGTTCTTGACAGAGGTGAAGGGAGGCAAGAAACCAACCGATAAGATTGGCTCTGGAGGGACAATGAGGGCTAGTGCAGGCTCGTCGATGCGCGATGGTTATGGGGGAGGTTCCAGCCGAACACGCATCGGCTTTGAGAAGGGACGATAAACTATGTTCTGCTAATCTTTGCTTGTGCAAGCATCAGAAATTTACATCCTAGTGTTTGTATGGTAAAGTTATTTCCTTGGCGTGTTCTGTGGATTTGAATTTACTTAAAATGGAGGAAGCAGGAAGAAGTATTTCAGAAACTCAGGATTTTCTCAGCCATAATTTGAGTTGCATTATGATGATCAGCACTCTCTTCTAGCTGCTGTGAATTCACCATGGTTTGATTTTGTGATTGAATTACTCAGAGCTTGTGTTTCGCTGACCGTTTGAAGCTGCATGGATTATCTATTTGAAACAGAAACATGTAGCGAAAAGCAAGTGCCTAAAACTGTTGAACATCTGACCTGTTATTTCAGAGGCTATAAAATTTTCAATTGTAAGGAGGTTTATGGCGATCATATATCAAAGCAATTAGCCTCTCCAGTGATTGTAGACCGGATTGTGAGGACAGTCCCCGTAGAGGTTGGGGCGTGCTACTAAGTTAAAGGAGAAGAGCCACGGTTTCCAATGAGATGCTCATCTTTCATATATGTTGCCGCTCCTGGTCAAAACTCGAGCAATCTGTAGCCACCTGATGGCTCGAATTCACGGTCCTATGCTTACCGATTCATAAGAGTTAAGAGTTGCAAACATAGGTTGGAAACAGAAACCTTTTTTTTTAGTTTTGGGGTGGGGGGGGTGGTCAGAGGTTTGGAAGCAGAAATCGGGAGCCTAGAATTGTTGGTTTTGACATTTACGTTATGAGTGCTAGGCCTTTTTGCTTGAACATCTACCCTTCGTGATCCTGACGTGAGAGCAGCTCTGCCAGGTTACTAGAGATAAAATTGTCGAAGTTACTTAAGTGATTATTATCTGAGAAGGTAAATTAAGACGATCAAATCGCGTGCGTGATTGTATACAGATGATTAGGGAAAACCCTGAGAAAAAAATGCCCTATTAACCCTGTCATATATCATCAGATATCATTAGGATGGTGTCAAAGTTACGCAAAACCATTAGGAAATAGGAAAGCATAAATCCTTGGAACAGGGTGAAGATGAGTCAGCTGTCGTCCAAACTATAAAGAGAAACTTATATCATCATTTGAACACTGTCCTCAAACGCAGAAGAAATCGTTTTAAATACACATCCAACCAACAAAAACATCCCATATCCGTCCTTTTGCCTTAAAATGTTGGCACATACTCAATGGCAAAGGCTTCGGCTTGGCAATAGGAAAACCCAGCAGCAAGGGACTAGGATCCAGAAAAACTTTTGGGAAAGATTAAGAAAGTTGACAAAACTGAAGCTTTCAACCTGTGAAGAAAGCGGGAATCTCACTGTGCTCAGGGTTTCCGGTCCAAAAACATTCCTCAGAAGAAAACTGAATCAGTCTGCAAAAGGTTCCTGTAAAATTGCAGTAAACGGTAATGCCTATGAAAACCAAGAATACTTTCTCCAACTATGGGCCCAGGAAACATTGCTCGCACATAAGCTGCAAATCTTCTCTGGCTCTTAGCCACATCACATCTCCCTGTGTGAAGCAGCTGCACCTATAGGAAACTGAGGACTGCTAAGCAAATATTTTCGAATCAATTTGCTGAATGTTTGGGAAGATTTGCTTCAATGTGGTGAAGTAATTTGGAGATTTTGCCTGAAAAAAATAAAGTAGGTTTAAAGATCTGGAAGCTCAGAGATTAAAATATGGTCGACTACTGTACGACCAAAACTAAAAAATTATTCAATAATCCATCTTTCTTTTGTCTCTGTCAAAAGCAACCAACTTAAAGATTTGCAGTGGTTCCAAAAGTATATATGCAAATGGTAATATATTTTTAAGATATTCATATGAGATGCCTGACATTTATAAAGCCACGAAGGCAAACAGGTTTAGATCAATCATTGAACAAGAAATCAACTCAGCAAGATCAGGAGTGATGGGCTATATGTCCCTATCAACAATGCTATTTTCTTAAAACAAATTCTCAACTTCCCTTTAAAATTTTCCTCAATAAGACATCTAGAGCTAAATCAAAACTGAGTCCTGTTCCATCCTATTTCATTTTTTTTATGGGGTCAAACCATTCTATTTAAAAAACCACAGCAAGGAAACTCATAATGACCATGGAAACTGCAGCAATACCAGTAACATAGGAAGAATGTGCCATGTAAGCATTTTTAGTGGAAAATAGCAATATTGCTTTTGCTACGCTATAATTCAGGGATAAATTCTCTAAGCAGTCTAACGGTATGGTGCTCACTATGACTGTTTCAATTTAAGTACATGACATATCATACACAAAATTAAAAGACTACTTGACATATTGCGTAATCATAAAATATCAACCCAAGGGGGATGTGACCGACATAAGAAAAATACTCTGAAATACATCCTTTTTATGGAAATGATAGCATGGCAAGATAAAGACATCTTGACCAAAACAAATCAATCAGTCAAGTTGCAGATAACATACACATGGATTGTTCTCGAGGTAGAGAGTGGTGAGTTTCTCTGTTGAACCTGCCACAGCCTCAGCAATAGTTTCAAGTGATTCTATCTGATTGTCATTAAGCCATAAATCTTCTAACCTGCAAATGATATCAGAAGAAAATACAGACATGCAACCAACACACCACTCAGAAGAAAAGTCTAAAGCTAAAATCAACAGTCAAATCAGGAAAAAAAAAAATACATCTTCGACTATGTGAAACTGTGATCATGCGGAAAATCTTAAAAACATTGATACCTTGTTAGGTTCTGAATGTCATCAATAGACTTCAGTTTATTTGATGACAGATCTAATACACGAAGATTGACTAAGGTTGACAAGCCTTCCATTTTAGCAATGCCGTTGTGGCTCAAGTACAATTCCTCAAGAGCAATGCATCCCTACAAATTTTGTCCTTATCATTACTCAAATGTCATTGATAATGTAAGAATTACTGCATTATAATTGCAGAAATGCTCAGCTTGAGGACAAAACAACAGGCCATAGTGTACCTCAAATCCTGCCATAGAGGTCAAACGATTGCTTTGCAAGCTAATCTTCTTGATGCATTTTAGCCCACATAAATTGACTGTTTTGATACGATTCCTTCCCAGCCACAACTCTTGTAACTTAACTAAATTTTGCAAGTTCTCCATCACCTGAAACAGAAGGTTCACATCTCATCACCCAAAAACTACTAAAGAGAGTTCAAATAGACCATTGTGTCTTAGGTACTGATGGGTATGCCTTCTTCAGTAAATACAACCATAACTTGTATCCATGCTAGGGAAAGAAGAAATTCGTTGCTAATACTAGGTACACGATTTGACGTAACAGAATTGAGGTTTGTAATTAAAATCAGTTAAATATTTATTCCCAACAATTGGTTATCTGAAGGTAAGAATAATCACCCTCAATCTGTTAGAGCCGAGTTCAAGAATCTGAAGGTCAGTGAAGTGATCGATCTCCTCAATTTTCGGTACTTCATTCTTTGATACATAGAGCTCCTTGATTGTGCTGGAGACCTTAGACAACCCACTTAATGAAGGAATCTCATTGAAAGAGACATCGAAAACCAAAAGCCTCTTGAATATATGGGCACCAGGTAGCTTTGTTAATTTGTTATCCCTAAGCACCAGTTCCTGCAGAATCAAAACTTCCTGTTACTCCAAAGAACCAAAAAGGAGTAAAACCTACATGTAACACAAAATTTCCGGCTTTTTCCTTAATCAGTCCAAGGAAGAAAACGAATATGTATTTCACAGCAACATAGCAAATGCCACAAACTCTGTATAATAAGAAATATACACTAGAAAAGGGATCCTTTTTTTTTGGGGGTGGATGAGGTTCAATCACCAGTGCTGCCATGATAGAAAAGGCATCCGGCATTCTATAACAACAGCTACCGCTGCGTAATTGCAAACAAGATACAAACTTTGGCAAGTTTCTTTTTGAGGGTCGGCTAGAGGGACTCCCTATCCCCAACCAGAATCACTTTCCCCCTCCACTTTCTACCTTTCCGAGCCATCCTGTCAAGAGTTTTGCTATAAGTTCTTCTCCGAGTTTCATTTCATGCACTTAGCCCCAACTTAAGCACTACAAACTCATCGCAAAATGCGGCACCTTTATGGAATCGGTCGCACCAAAGCCCCAAAACGGGATCAACCTCGATGGATGCTCTACCTATTCATTTTCCTTCCAATGTTATTGTCAAGGTGGTCAACCAGCGCCCGTTACAAAATCCTTTGCCTACCCTCCACTAATGCTTCAACACACATTTTCTCAGTAAAGTTGCCGCCCCAAAAGCGAAACAAGCACATCCTTCTTCGCAAAATAAAAAATAAAAAAAATCCAATCCTCACCGAATAACAACATCACATACGCAAGCAATCGATCGCATACGAAGAGAATCGAGTACCTCGAGGCCGGACAACGCCTCCCAGCCAGAAATCGCCGCGGCGGCAGCGTCGTCGATCAGATTCTGGCGGAACGAGAGCTTCTTCAGGTTCGACAGCTGCCCGATCCGCGGGTCGAGGCTCGCGAGGCGGTTCGCCGTCAAGTCCAGCTCCGTCAGGGTCGGGGGGAGCTCGACGGAGGTGAGGTCGTGGAGCTGGCAGCTCGTGAGGTCGAGGACCGCCGCCGCCGCGGGCCCCTCGTCCTCCGCCGTCGCGGCCGCCGGATAATCGCCGGCCGGCGCCGATTCGGTACGGCTTTCCTCCATGCCTTCGCAATGAACGATCGAACGATGGAGAGAGAGAGAGAGAGTCCGAGGAAAGGGAAGAGGAATCTTCTCCAGTTCGTTTCTGTTTTCTGCTTCTATTTGTTCGCTTAATCATTGCGTGGAAGAAGGCATTGGGCCCATCGGCCCATTTTTCTCTTTGGGCTTCCAAAAGCCCAATTGGTCCTTTACCATCAAGTTCTATGTAACTGTAAAAAAAAGTTAAAAAATAAAATTTTGGGTCCGTTTGTTTCAAGGATATATTGATCGTGTTGCTTATAAAAAAAAATTGAGTAAAAATAATTTCATCATTTTTGAAAATATTTAGACATCAAAATTGTCATTGATAATAAAATATTTTTATTGATTAATTATTTTGAAAAATTAAATGATCAGTTTTAGGAAAATATTTTTTAAATCATTCATTTTTCAACGAAATAAACACACCGTTAAGATAATTAAGCACCTATTAATAATATTCCATGATTTATGGTGTTTTTTTTTCATAGAAAACTCAAGATTTGGAAAATAAATCTAAAAATATATTTTTATTATTTATCTATTTTTATAATCGATACGAGAGATTATTTTCTCAAAAATATTTTCTAAATTTTGAATTTTTTTTGTGAAATAGAGGCATCTTTAAATATTATAACCAGGCAACAAGCTATTGACTTGTCTAAGGACGGTGTAAGGGTCTATGGGGTATCTAAGCGTAGGTATTGTCCTTCTAGCAAAAACTCTGAACTTTCCTCCCAAGATATTCTAGAAACATTGGACTAAATATGTCCAAACGGCACGCGAGACTAGGGAAAAGTATATGAACAAGTGAAGTAAACCAAATATAAGGAGTAAGGAAAGAGAATTTGCTCAATCTATTCATAGTGGTTCAGCCTAAACTCAAAGCCAACATCCACTTCTCAAGTCTCGTAAGGAGTTTAAATTCACCGTCTCAAAAATTAATTTATAATTTGACAGAAAAGTTAAATACTTCCGCACAACTTTTATTTGTAACTCGTACAAGTGAGTATTTCTCAATAGACAATAGAAAGCCACTTTCCTCCCCCACCCCCTAAGAATGTGGAAATTTAAACCGTCCACCTCCTCCCTCTCATGCGAGAATGATAGTTATTAGTGCAAATCCATTGATTCATAATTCTTCTTAATTAGATATATTTCATAATTGTAAAAAAAAAAAAAGTAGAACTTTCACCACTGAAAATTATGCGCGACGCATGTTCATGTCAGAAAGTCAACGACAAAGGCGGGGTTGTCGGGACTGTACTGGAAATGTTTCTAGGAGCATTGGTAAACGTTGCCGATCGTGTTTTCCTCGCGGCGATCGTTGCTTTGATCGACTCGAGAGGTGCGCGCTGAAATCGCGTAGCGCATGATCTCGTTTCGCCACCTTCAACGTGGGCTCTCCAAGTTCAGCTCAAGAAGACGGCTCTGGACCTCTTGCGCTCTCGATCACGGCGGCACCCACGAAGCCAATGAGTCTTCCGTGGCTTCCCTCCTCGCGCAATCTCGACAGCAACCCGATTCGCCGAGCTCGACCCAAGCCCACGCCAAGATGGTGGCGGCCCTCTTGTCCGGATGCGATGACAGGCGAGGGTTGAGCCGGATACACGCCCACGTGATCCGCTCCCGCTTGTTGGACTCGAATCCCGTCGCGTTCCACTGGAACAACATCATAAGAGCGTACGCGAGGCTAGACGCCCCGAGAAAGGCGCTGCTTGTGTACGCTTTCATGGCGAGGGCGGGCGTTCCGCCGGATTCTTACACTCTTCCGATTGCCTTGAAGGCGGTGTGCCAATCTTTCGATTTTGAAGCCGGCAGGCAGGTCCATGGTGTCGCCGTGAAACATGGGTTGGAGTGTAATGAGTTCTGCGAGAGCGGGTTCATCAGTTTGTACGCCAAGGCGGGAGATTTCGGTGATGCGCGCAAGGTGTTTGATGAAAATGCTGACAGAAAGTTGGGTTCTTGGAATGCCATGATAGCAGGTCTTGCCCAAGGTGGGCGCTCCAGGGAGGCTATCGACCTGTTTATAGAGATGCGGAGAAGTGGCTTCGTGTTGGATGACGTGACTTTGGTCAGCGTAACATCGGCTTGTGGAAGCATTGGGGACCTAGATTTGGCACTTCAATTGCACAAATATGTTTTTCAGGCTAAAAATAGTGAGAAAGCTGATATATTGATGTTCAACTCCCTTATTGACCTGTACGGTAAATGTGGTCGGATGGACTTAGCATACAAAGTTTTCCTTGGGATGGAGGAAAGAAACGTATCATCCTGGACTTCTATGATCGTGGGTTATGCAATGCACGGGCTGGTAAGTGATGCTCTTGAATGCTTCCGTTGCATGAGAGAGGCTGGCGTGAAGCCTAATTTTGTGACCTTTGTTGGAGTACTTAGTGCTTGTGTACATGGAGGGATGGTGCAAGAGGGAAAATGTTACTTTGATATGATGCAGAAATATTATGGAATAAGGCCTCGTTTACAGCATTATGGTTGCATGGTTGATCTGTTTGGTCGAGCTGGAAGGTTTGATGAGGCTAAAGAACTGGTGGAAGGGATGCCGATGAAGGCAAATTCGATTATTTATGGATGTCTGTTGGGTGCTTGTGAGAAGCACGAGAACGTGGAAATTGGTGAATGGGTGGCTAAGCATTTGCAAGAGTTGGAACCGTGGAATGACGGTGTTTATGTGGTATTATCTAATATTTATGCCAGCAGAGGTATGTGGAAAGAAGTGGAGGAAATGAGAGTGGTGATGAAGCAGAGAAGACTTGCTAAGCTTCCAGGTTATAGCTTGGCAACAAATTCAGAATGATAGTTGATAGATTGAAGTTCTCAGCTTGCATAGCTATGTGAAATAGTAGTTAGTTGATGGCACCCTGGAATTATCAAAGTTTAGTTCTCACAATCTTCACAAGTATCTTTTTCTTCTTTGGAAAGCCATAGTGATGAAAGTTTTTGTGCGGTTTGGAGGAAAATCTTTTTTTTCCCTTGTATTGCAAGAGCCAGCAATGCGATAGTGGCTAGCTGATTTTATTCTAACTTAATAAGAAGGAAACGAATTCATGAGCACATCTTGGTGAGGTACTGTATCAAGGATAGGTTCTTTTGGGTTTTCTCTTACTGGGAAAAGCATTAAATGAGTCGATCACATCAGATAAGAAGCTATGAAGGGACCGTGCATGATGCATTAATGAATTGACGTTCACGGTGCTAATAGTATGTGAGCTGCTTCAGACAAGGCAGAGACTGGAAATCTGATGAATTTAGTGGAGAAAAGCGGCAAGGTTTCTTATGGGAGGTTGCTCATAGTTTCAGTCTGCTCTATAGGACATTCTTTTTGTCTCTTCCATATTAACTGCTTCAATTATTTTATTTGCAGCTCTTTCAGATTAATTAATAGCACTCACCTTTCGTGTCTGTTCTTATTTATTATGAGAATCAATTGATGTATTAGCTCACTATTTTGGCTTTCAAGCTGCAATTAATTCCAATATTGCCTCTTTCTTGCAATGAAAAGAGAAAAGGAGAATTGGGGGACATTATAACTTCACTGACTTGCCGACTACCCGAGAATGCTTGAATAAAGCACTTTTTCCAGATTCTTGCTTTATAAGATCTGGACACAATGCCTATTTTCTAGAGCCCATTCTGTCAGATGAGTCATATTCCTCCTGGCAGATCTGTTGGTCCTGGTTTACAGTCAATTCATCACGGATGGTATCAGAAGAGGAATTTACAGCTCTCAGTTAGTTATCTTCCCTCGCAGTACCATTAATTAATATAATTGAAGAGATGACTGTTACAAACAATGTTCCTCCGATCATTTGGTTGACAGCCAGGTGCCACATCTCCAATCATGCTATTACACATGTATATAAGTTGGAAAACACAATTTTTGTATCAGAACTGGCTTCTAGGCTCACACATTACTAGAAAAAGTTCTTCCCTCTCTGCAGAAGACTAAAAAGTGTCGAATTGCAAATAACATTGAAGGTTGACAAATGGAGCCATTCAATTTCAGATTTGAATTCTTGTAAGTAGGGACGAAATTACTGTTTTTCAAGTCAAGTTTCTTCCGTGTGGTATTTTGTGGTAATGGAATATAACAGGAACACTTTGGAAGGGACTGGAATTTAATTGCATTGCATAGGTGACTTTCCGCCGTTGGATACAAAAGGTGTGCAACTTGTTGAGCTGCGCTCTTTCACAGTAGCCCAATTTATTGGAAATATCCTATCAATGCATTTGGTGCGAGAAAGACAAACATGACAAGTGGGATTTATGCCCCTTGTGTGGATAGAGCAGCCTCCATTCTTTCTGCCATGCGTTGGAGAGCAGAACCATAGAACTCTGTCAGACCTATCTCAGTCCCTCCTTCAATTGGATTTGCAACAAAGGACCAAGTTATAGCGGTTGCTTCTTTTTCAGCATCTTTCACATGTGTGAGTTCAGTTGTTGCCACTAAAGATTTGAACCCCATCATATTCCTATCCATGATTTGTCACGCCCCGATCCTCGGGCACGCGCCCATCCCTTACCTTGGTCGATTTTAAAGTGCGATATCCCAGGACTATGTATCGCCGACCCTTTCAATTTATTTTGCGCATGTGGAAGCAGTTAAGAATCCCCAGACAATAAAACAATGGGATAGAAAAGCAGGCCATATTTTTCATATTGAAATTCACAACCACACTTTTATTTACAGCATAAAAGTCTCACACCTGTCTACACTAAGACAGGGTTCACAAAAGGAATGGGATCTCAATCCACATCCGGGTTGTATTCAAGATCCCTCTCTAGATCATCTTCTTCTTCAAAAATCTTTCTCCTCCTCAGGTTCCTCTTCCTCAGCTCCTCCTCAGGGTCCTGAAATGGTTATTCAATAACCAATGAGACCACGTCTCAGCGAGTTCTACCCCCTAAGACTCGATTAGTAAGCCAATACACCAAGGGCTGCCTAAACACGCGCAGGTCAGAGGACTTACCTTGGCCTCAGATTCCACCTGCATGTTAGCACAGATCACAAAGGCATCCAAACAATCACATCACTGATCGAAGCATCGATCAAATCGACCTAGTCGATTTCACACCAACAAGACCACTCACGGTCAATCTCATTCAATCAATCAAATCACTATTCAATCGAACTAGTCGATTACATGTCAGACGGACCATTCTAGGTCATTGACTCCACACCACAAAACCTCCCATAGTGCACTCAGTCACAGAGCCATATCAGTGTTCTCAGGTGTCAAGTTCGCCAAGGTGATTAATCCACTAGACAACTGCGTGCGTTCTTTAAGGCGCTGTTTTCGCCAGTGATACCCCACATCACCGAACCACGCATGCCTACAACCAAGTACTCACTAGACAATTGTGTGCGTTCTTTAAGGCGCCGTTTTCGCCAGTGGTATCCCACCTCACCGAACCACACATGCCTATAATAATGTTCAATAGACAAGTGTATGTGTTTTTTAAGGCGCCGTTTTCGCCAGTGATACCCTTAATCACCGAACCATACATGCCTATAACGATATGTTTAATAGACAAGTGCATGCGTTCTTTAAGGCGCCGTTTTCGCCAGTGATTTTCCCCATCACCGAACCATGCATGCCTATAACAATGTGAGTACTCGACCGATACGTGTGTTCTTTAAGGTGCCGTTTTCGCCAGTGACATCCTTAGTCACCGAACCACGTAGGTCCATACACCGTGCCTGATCAGTCCATCACCAAGGTACTTCTAACTCATTCTCACCATTCCACATACTTTACGACTCAATAACGCATAAGAATGTTAAATAAACAAACTTGGCCAAATTCCAAACAACAATTCAATCTCAATCAATTCCAGTCAATTTAGGGTAAATCCCTAAAATATCACAATTTAATTAATATCAAGCAACGTAGAACTCAAATAAATAAACGGACTGCGCCACGACAATCAGCACGAAATTCCGGTCACCGGCCATCCCAGTTGAATTTCCGGAAAAATAATTAATTAAATAATTAATTTCGAAAAATAAATAAATAAATATTAAAAATCCAATTTAGGCCCGTATTGCCTGATTGGAGCCCGAAACGGGTCGAGAAAAATCCCGAGAGACATTCAATAAATAACAGAACATGTCTACTTGCTAATGTCTATTTCTAACCACCTAACATGCATAATTAAGTCTCTAATTTAATTTATCTAAATTAATCTAACCACCTAATTGCATTTAATTAAATCTAACTAACCCTAAGTATAATTAACAAACTAAGAAAGCATTAGTGAGTAAAACTCACTTGGCAAAAGCGGAGACCGAATCACTGCAACGGCGATGCGACGGCGGCCGAAATCGGATTTTCGGCGACACCGGCGGGCTTGGGCCGGGCCTTAGACTCGGGCCCAACAAATCTCAGCCCAATTGAGATTTGTTTTTGCACCAGAATGGGCTTGCTCTTGGGCTTGAAGACTGCAGGAAATGGGCCTCAATAAAATTCTGCTGATGGGCTGCTGCGAATTGGGCCGAAACAAATTGAATGTGCTGGGCTGACTTTTGTTCCTTGTGGGCTGCTGGCCCCAGAATGGACGCTTGCTGGGCTGATGGGCTGCTCGCTTGCACGTGGGCAGATTTGCGAAATTGCTGGCGAAGACATGCGGACGCTGGTCTTCAAGCTTCGCTGGCGGACGGTCAGCGACAGAGGAGTTCGCTGGTTCGTTGATTGGTGGAGCACGCGGATGCGGTTGATGCTGGATGAAGACACGAAGGCTTCAATCGGTGGAAATTCCGTGTCCGCTCATTGACCGAAGAAATTGATGAAGGCTGACGTGTGGCGCTGCAGCTTCGGCTTCGCCTGGCTTCGAGAGAACAAGAAACGGCTTGATCTTACGGTTTTGATCGGACGCGTGGATAGGTAAGATGTTGGCGTCCAGTTACTCGAGGAGACACGAAGCTGCTGCAGCTTCAGTCTTCAAAGTCCGTGGATGCTTCTCAATCAAACATCAAAACCAGCAAGAGAGCTTTGACCGAGGGAGATTGGTTCATGGACATGTGGCAGGGAAGTGGCGTTCTTCAAGTGTAGAGGAGAGTGGCCGACCAAATTCAGTGGAGAAGGGAAAGGCGTCCGTTGGCGTTGCACTTCGCGGAGTTCGGTCTTCAATGCAAACAAGATAGAGAGAGAGAGAGAGAGAGAGAGATGAGGTTGCGGAGGTGGGAAATTGGCGAGTGATGAAGAAGACCGAAGATGGAGCACACGTAAAGGAGAAGCCAGCTAAGAGGGGTGATCTTTAGATAATCCTTAGCCATTACATTGAATGCTTTGGCCCCATAAGTCCACAATCCTATCCCCTATGTCTCCCAATCACTTTCAAGCACAATTTTCACTAATAAATCAATTTAAAGTCCAAATTAATGCTATTCTCCTTTAATTCCGAATTTCCCATTTTCTTTTGGTCTTCAATTTCTTCAATAAATTCCCAACTTCGACGTCCGATTTTGATGTAGTAAAATCCCATATAAAATTATATGAGTCTCCCTTGCCAAATAAATCGATTTGCAAATCGAACATCTCTTCAGTTCGGCCAATCTGAATTTCCGTTGATTTTCCGCGGCATCCGAAACGGTTTTCCAGTAAAAGTCTCGGAATCTCCGAAAAATCTTCTGAGACTGAGTTGACACTCCTAAAATTAATTATGACATGGCCGAAACTTTAATTTCTGAAATCGGACTCGAATTGGCGGTTAATTTCAATTCGACGCGTTTTTAGCGTGACCGAAACGGGTAACTTTCAGATATTTTTAAGTGCAATTGACTCGTGGTCGATTTTCTTCGAGCCACTATGAACCCGCTCGACTCATTGGCGACTCTCGGTTGTCATGAAAATCTCGAGGATTCAAATACGGACACAGGGTACCAAAATAATAAGAAAATCAGTCTAGAGTCGGTCGACGAGAATTTTCTAATTTAGTGGTGTCACCCACGATTAGCCACAAATCTCAATCGATCCAGTCTATCTCTGATTTCAAATCGATTTTTAACTATGCCGTAATGACCTCTAAAGATGGACACGGTCGAGAAGCCGATTCCTGGTCGAATTCTCAAGTTTATTGCCTTAAAATTCCTAATAATTTCCCCAGATAGTCTAGTTATCCCAAGAATAATCAGTTCTGAGAATAGCCCTATAAACACGTCAATGAAACGCCCGATTCAATCAGAAGAAATCAGAACCGAAAATTCGGGATGTCACATGATCTCATAGTTGAAGCTTTTGTTGACAGGATTGATAGCGAGCAGCTTCTCCAGTGCCCAGTTGGTGACCACCTCCTCCGAACCGTCCTTGGAGATTTTCGTGACAGCAGAATATCGGATGCAGCCAGGCTGACCCGATACGCCTTCGACTCCGTAGCACACATCTATCATGGGGAGCCACTCGTGGAGGTTGAAAAAATCTTGCAGAAGTGGCCATATCTGGTCCGGACTGGAGCCTCTCACTCGGGCACTAACCTTTATATCCCACTTCTTCTCTGCTTCACAGGCCATAGCAATGCAGGCTTCAGGCTTCAGCAGTTAGCATTTAGCATTTGATTGTGTTGGGATCGCTTGAATCCCCAAAAAACCGGATTCGGCACCTAAACCGAACCCCTAAATCATATGCGGAAGATAAGCCCGGGAATGTCACGTATCACCGATCAAAAGCACACCACGGATTCGAGCGTACCTTATTGGCCACAGATTAGACACCGATGCCGTATTGAAGAAGAGATTTCAGTTCCGTTCGATCCGATGTCGAAGATTCGCCGTGAAGTGGAGATGGCGTCGCTTCTTAGCCTTGGAGAGAGAGAGAGAATTCTTTAAGAGGAAGGAGAACGTTCTTGCACAAATGCCAAGAGGTACGTTCCTCTCTCTCTCTCTTTTCCTTAAATAGGTTCCCCTTTCCACGGGCCTTATTCCCGTGGGCCGGGCCTTTAGGCCCATCGTGGCCGGGCCAACTTAGGCCCATTTGTTAAATCCATCATCTCCCACTCGCACATGGTGGACCAAAACCAACATGGGCGGATAGGCCCAACTTAGGCCCATCAACTGAAAATCCTCTTTTCCTCTTTCAACATTCATACCGGTGAATAATCCGTGCGACCAGCATACTTGGAGAGCTCGTTGCTATACATCTGTTAGGAATATATAGCAGCTCATATTGGGCATCATTTTCCGAGTAAATTTAGTATGCAGTACCCTAGATCGATCGATCACATTTATATCTCTCTTAATCTCATTTAAACAATGATATATGTATTGTATTCACAATTATGATTATCCCAAAGACAGTCATAATTGGTCGACCTGTGAATACAAAACCACAATGTGATTCTACAAATCCGATCTTCCTCTTTCCTTCAAACTCTCAATTTCAGTTCAACTTGCTTTTCTAGAAATGTCCCCTTAGATCGAATCATCTCATGACCATTGGCAACATTCTAAGATAGCAAACACTAAATAGAAATCTTGAGAATAAGTAAGAGTCATGAGGGCACCAAAAAAATGAGGAACTCTATTCCTCAAGAGTCTCACACATCATAAAAGTTGAGATCATAACTTTTGCCACTCTTATAGGTCGTCTCATGCATACGTAGTATGAAATACGTATTACGGTATTAACTCATTTCCCATAGAGCGTATGTCTACACAATCAATACCGTACAGATGATAGTTCAGACATACCCAATGTCTAACTTGAGTTCACGTATTTACTCATTCACAAAATTCATCAGAACTCACATCTGGCATCTTAGACAGATAAAGTAAAATGTGTGGGTTATTTTACTTTCGGACATCGTAAGTATTATGTCCTCATCTTAACACTCAGTTAAGGCGACATATTTATTTTAAGCTTGAGCTCTCGATTATCACCTAGATAATAAGCTTAAAAACAGTCTCATCTCTATCTATCACATAGTAAATAGAGGCGATTACCCGTGTGAGGGGGCTAATCTCTTATCTGTCCGACATACTTTCTCAACATAATATAATGCACTAAGCATTAAGATGCATAAAGATCAAACAAAAGATTCATAGGCATTAATAATGAAACAACACTAGTTCATACATGTGAACAACTCAGAGAAAATACAATCCAGTACATTAGACTCTACGCAATCTTAGAGATTTTACATGACCACAAATCACATCTCTAGGTATTGGCTTTGTCATAGGATCTGCTACCATTCTATGCGTAGATATGTACTGCAAGTTCACATCCTTTCGTGCAATCATATCTTTTGACAAAATTATACTTGGTATCTATATGTTTGGTCTTGCCATGATATTTTGGATCTTTGGTGTACGCTATAACTGTTTGGCTATCTCAATTAACTAATAATGGATTTGCAGCTTTCTCGATAACACCTAAATGATCCAAAAAATCTCTTAAGCCAAACTACTTCTTATATTACTGCTGATAATGCCACGAACTCATCTTCCATCGTGGACAAGGCTATACACGTTTGTTTCTTACTGCTCCAACATATGGTGCCATTATTCAATAAGGAAACAAACCTAGAGGTAGATTTCCTTTCGTCTAAACCTCCTCCCTAAACAGTTTCAGGATAGCCTTTGAGTCACAGATCCTTTCCTTGATAACTCATCGTATAATCAGCAGTTCCCTTTAGATACCTCAGTATTCTCTTAACGGCTTTCCAATGTGCTAGACTTGTATTGGATTTGTATCTACTCACCATTCCAACTGCAAAACATATGTCGGGTCTTGTACACATCATAGCGTACATCAAGCTCCCAACTGCACTAGCATAAGGAACATGTTTCATTTGTTCCTTTTCTTGTGGAGTCCTCGGACACAATCTATGGCTCAATCCTTCACCTTTTGCAATAGGAGTGTCTATGGGTTTACAATCTTGCATACGAAATCGTTCAAGAACTTTATTTATATATGTTTATTGCGAAAGAGACAACAATCTCTTCGAACGATCTCTTGAAATCTTAACTCCAAGAATATATGCAGCCTCACCCATATCTTTCATCTCAAAGTTGGAAGACAACCAACTCTTGACAGTATGAACAAACTCCATATTGCTTCCAGCAATCAGTATATCATCAACATATAATGATATGATCACAAATTGATCCTTGGATCTTTTGATATATACACAATGATCCTCATCAATCATTGTAAAATCATATGCCATTATAGCATTATGAAAACGTATATACCATTTTCTCGATGACTGCTTAAGGCCGTATATCGACCTCAAAAGTCGACACACCTTTTCTTCTTGGCCTTTTACCATGAAACCAGTTGGTTGTTCCATGTAAATTTCTTCCTCTAATTCTTCATTGAGGAAAGCAGTCTTTACATCCATCTGATGTAATTCAAGATTCATACTAGATACTATTGCCAGAATAATGTGAATCGAGGTAAATCTCACTACAGGAGAAAACGTATCTTCATAATCAATTCCTTCCTGTTGATTATACCCCTTCGCCACAAGGCGAGACTTATGCCTTTCTATCGAGCCATCAGCCTTTCGCTTTACTTTGAGAACCCATTTGTTCCCAATAGCTCTGCGTCCTTTTGAAAGATCAACCAGTTCCCAGACTTGGTTTGATTTCATTGACTCCATTTCCTATTCCATTGCATGAATCCATTTTTTTCTTACCAGGGCAATTCAGAGCCTCATTAATATTTCTAGGCTCATCCTCATCTTGTGGAGCAACCATAAAAGTTTCCCTTTCAATGTCAAAAACGTCAATGGGGAATACTTTGGCGACTTGTTCGCCGTATGGGAGTTTGTACACTTTGCACATCATTCCCCATTATGCTCCCACTGGGATTAGATAATGATGATGTCGTCTCATTATGTGCTTGCAATTGAGAATGAGTTGAATACAATTAATCACTTCTCATATTACTCCCACTTGGACGAACTCCACTAAGATCATTATCTTGATCCGAGGTTTCAAATAGGGTGTTGTCTTCCCCTATTTCACCCTTCTTAGGAAAATTCATCCTCTAAGAATGTGACATCCCGTGATTCAAATTCAGTTATACTCCCACTTTCCTGCTCACCTATGAACACATACCATTTTGAGTGTTCCGAGTATCTTATGAAAATACTCTTCTTTCCTTTGGGACCCAATTTCCCAAACTTGTGAGAGGACTCATGTGTATAGGCAGCACAACCCCATGGCTTAAGAAAACTTAAGTCTGGTTTTCTACCTGTCCATAACTCATATGGAGTGGAAGCAACTGATTTGGAAGGCACACGGTTAAGTATATAGGCAGCAGATAACAACGCATCACTCCAAAAGGTGATAGGCAAGTTAGCATGCGCCATCATGGACCTAACCATTTCTAGTAGGGTTCTGTTTCTTCTCTCTGCAACACCATTTTGTTGAGGAGTATATGGAATAGATAATTGTCTTTCTATTCTTTTTTCATCACATAATTTTCTGAACTCATCAGATAAATATTCTCGACCTCGATCAGATCTCAATGCTTTTATTTTCTTGTCTAATTGATTCTTTACCAGGTTCATAAACCTTTTGAAACAACTTATTGCTTCAGATTTGTGAGAAATTAAATAGACATATCTGAATCGAGTGTAATCATCTATAAAAGTGATGAAATAAACAGCCCCATGTCTTCCTCTAACATTCATTGGACCACAGATATCAGAATGGATTAAATGCAGAGGAAACTCAGCTCTTTTGCCTTTTCCAAATGGTTTCCTTGTCGTTTTCCCTTCTAGGCAATGCTTACAGATTGGCAAATCGACTTTTTCAATATTGCCCAACAAGCCCTCTTTGGCTAGTCTATTCATACGATGTTGGCCAATGTGACCAAGTCTAGCATGCCATACATTCACATCATTATCATATTAATTAGGAGATGTGAGAAGGGAATAACAAATATTTGCATTAACATAGTCAATATCTAATACAATGAAACCATCCAGAAAGTAACCATGACCATAGTAGTTTGTATTCAAATACAAATCTACACTTCTATTATGGAAGTTCACATTAAAACCTAATTTAACCAACACTAAAACAGATACTAAATTCCGACGAATCTCCGGAGCATACAACACATCATGAAGGAACAAAGTGCGTCCATCACACATATTCAATTGGCATGTGCCAATTCCTTTCACTTCAGCTCTGGAGTTGTTTCCCACATAGATCCATTTAGTTCCAGTAGGTACTCGTCGGAATTCCACGAAGGATCCTCTATCCTTCGCTACATGGTCTGTCGCTCCCGAATCCACAGTCCACAGAGGATTAGATTTAGTCAAGAATACAGAACTTAACACATATGCAAAGTTCCCAATTGTACCAAGGGTGTGTACCTTCTTTGGCTCGCAACAATTGCGGGCATAGTGACCCTTCTGGTCACAGTTGTAACACTTCACCCTTGAGATATTCTTCACATGAGGACGTTTTCCTCTCTTTTGTTGGTTAATTCTTGGTTTCTTGCAAGAAGGACTTGATCCCTTGCATTTCCACATATTGAACGAATCAATGCGCTTGCGCTTAGAGCATGAAGCCCCTTCTGAACTAACAGCAACACAGAAAATATCTGTTTCTTGCTCTAATGCCTTGAGGCGATGATCAGCTAGCTCAAGGTGGCGCACAGCATCCTCTAGATCTTCCATAACATGGTCAAGAGCTTTTAGTGCTTTTTGCTTTTCCAGCACACATTGAATTTTCATTTGCCAAATTTCATAGTTGTCACCTTTGAGCTTTTCACCTTTGCTCAGCTCGGCAACTATGCTCTTTGTGGCTGAAGCCATTGATCTGAACACATCAGACATATATGCACGAGTTATTAATGCCTATCACTTATACATCTATTTTGCACAAACCCATCATATTAATTAATAATTTTAAGTAAGGTTTCAGAATCAAAAGGTCACTATGTTTCCAATCATCCTCCAAAAATCCTAACTTAAAACTATCATTAATATGATTGTCATATGCAAAATCAATTCTATGAAGCTACAAAAACTTCTATTACTACCCACAGCTAACTACCCACAGCAACCAGCAATCACAGAAAGCAACAGATAATTGAGATACAATATAACAATAAGGCTTTCACATAATATGACTAACATATAGGTTGCTACATCAACAACAATCTGGTAGATAACATTTACATAGGATGTCCACATAGCACACTCAAAAAAAAAAAACAGCTAATACATTTTACAAATAACCTTCACACGAACCGGGAAAGATCCTATTTTGGTCAATTTCTTGACCTTTTCCCTTGCAACAATGCAGTAATATTCGTTTACAAAATCTTTCACAATTTTCTTATATGAAGCAGCACCGTTGACATCTCATATGCGATTCAACACATCTTGCCATTCAGGCGGAAGAGTGTTAATGAAAAATCGCACCATCTCTGACTGCGACATGGGATGACCATTCCATATGACCTGTTGAATCTTCCCGTTGACTTCAAGAACACGATCAATTAAGTCACCTTCCTCCCATCGATAATCAGTCAATTCAGCTATCAACTTAGAAAGCTTTGCCTTTTGTTTATCGGTAATCACGCGAATAGGCGTACGTAACTGAAGGGGAGGCATTGTTCCTGCAACGAATGCAGAACAAAATTGGATTACATATAATCCACATAGACATAATTGAAAAAAGAAACAAATTCTTTTTTTTTTTTGTCAACGGTCAACGTAAGTCAATGGTCAACGAAAGTCAACGGTCAACGGTCGCGGTCAACCGAAGTCGACGGTCAACGGTCGTCGTGCCGGTCGGACCGGTCGACCCGGTTGGACCGGTGGCTCGAGTCGGACGGATCGACCGCACGTGCCGCGCGCGTGCGAGGGATGATGTCACGCTGACGTCATCCTGCACATGCCGCGCGCGTGCCAGGCGGTCGGGTCGGGTCGCCGGTCGGGTCGCCGGCCGGTGACCGTCCGGCCAAACGACGTCGGCGATGACGTCACCCCGGCGGTTACCGACCGTTGGGTGACGTCAGCATGACGTCACCACGCGTCGGTCCGTGACCGGCGCGTGCCGGTTCGCCGGCCGGCGGTTCGCAGGCGTCGGTTCGTCACCGGCGCGTGTGCCGCACGCGCTGGACGAACCAGCGCGTCTGGGCGCGTCGCGCCCACGCGCAGCGGCTTCTGGCCGCGCGTGTGGGCGCGTGCGGTGTCCCCCGGCGGCGCACGACGTGTCGCCGGACTCGTCTCGACGTCGCCTTCCTCCCTGTGCAATCAGATTTTCGTTTCGACTTACGAAAAATCGAAAAGATATGCGAACAACTCTCGGGTGTCGGGATTCCTTGCCCCGATCCGTACGGCCGAAGTTCATTTGCGAAAAAATCAGTCGTGAAACATCATACAAGTCGGGAAAACGCTAACACGGGCTCTGATACCAATGTTGGGATCGCTTGAATCCCCGAAAAACCGGATTCGGCACCTAAACCGAACCCCTAAATCATATGCGGAAGATAAGCCCGGGAATGTCACGTATCACCGATCAAAAGCACACCACGGATTCGAGCGTACCTTATTGGCCACATATTAGACACCGATGCCGTATTGAAGAAGAGATTTCAGTTCCGTTCAATCCGATGTCGAAGATTCGCCGTGAAGTGGAGATGGCGTCGCTTCTTAGCCTTGGAGAGAGAGAGAATTCTTTAAGAGGAAGAAGAACGTTCTTGCACAAATGCTAAGAGGTACGTTCCTCTCTCTCTCTCTTTTCCTTAAATAGGTTCCCCTTTCCACGGGCCTTATTCCCGTGGGCCGGGCCTTTAGGCCCATCGTGGCCGGGCCAACTTAGGCCCATTTGTTAAATCCATCAGATTGAACAATACTGAAATAGTGAAAGCATTAGTTGTTAGGGTACGAGAAAATGTAAGTGTTGGACAAGTGCTCATAGGTTGGCTTCAGTTGGTCAGTGGATGTTCGTGGGCGGGTGCTATGGGGTCCCATGAACATGTGAGATATACTCAGAGCACTTCTCGTCAGTTTGTGAAGAGACATTCTGGAAGTGGCACGAGAATCATGCAGGCTCAAAAGAAAAATAATTGTTTAAATATGACAAGCCTCGACGATCAAACAATATAAACGTGATTAAATGAAAACTATTAAACTTAGACACGAGAAAATAATTGATTCTGATTGATTGTAATTAATTTAGGGGATTTTTGTATATTTTTCTTAATTGATTCTAATTGGTTGTGATTGATACTTTCTTGACAAAAACTTACCATAAGATATGGTAAAAATGACCTCACAAGAAATGGAGCTAAAACCCTTTATTTAAAATCACTAGTGATGGTAACATAATCTTTTTCTAAAACATCATTAGTTATAAGGTCTAATTGGTAAAAAAAATTATTGAAAGTAATTGTTGGGTACTGACGTTAGCCTTGATATGAGAAGTCGGTATTATATGTAATATTTTGTAGGCTGAATTGAATTTTTAATGAAGTATACAATAAATTTGTAGTGTTAATAGTAATAAAAACACACGGTAGATACTTTACTTATATGAGCTTAAAAGCGGGCCATCTCTTACAAAAATTGGACTTGTTTTTTAGAGAGCTCATGAAATAGGTACAAGCACAATGGCATAATAGTGTTGAGTAAAATAGAAATTCTCGCTAAAACAAGAGGTTAGTATATGTGCAATATGTCCGGTTCGATTATTTAAGGTACCAGTGTAAAGTTGAACTATTGTCACTTTGATAGAGTGTTGAGATACTTGCACTAAGTAAAAGTTTAACTCGAAATAGACATTTATATATGTATATTAATCTTATCGAAATGTTGGTTGTATATTTTTGAAATTTTTGTCTTACAAACAAAGTGGGTAATTGTCGGTTGTTTGTTTGTAAAAGAAAGCCCTTCCATTGTGAAGCAAGTTAGCCTCTGTTTTTTCTTGGTCCCTTCCTCAAAATGTGCTTTTCCCATTTCCCATATAGAAAAGTTGGGAGGAGATTGATCACTTTATAAGTATAAGCTTCTTCTAATTTGTTCAAAGGAAAATAATGGGTCGTGGGCCAAACCCACAATATTCATGTGCAGGTGCGCGATTTTGGCGTTGTCTAATTAGCACTAAACCTTTCATTTTATTTTTTTTTAATTTTATCTTATACCTTTATGTTGTTAACCTTTATAAGTCAAAAGGCTATATTTGTTCATTTAGTATTTTTGGAAATTATGAAATTCAGAATTCTATTTCTAAATATTATTATTTTTTATTTCAAATTTTATGTCTTTTCAAGATAACTTTTAAAAATATACTTATTCAGTTTACAACTTTTTCCGAAAGAATACCTTTATTCACTTTGCAAATTTTTTCGAAATGTTATCTTTGTTCACTTTGTAAGCTCTCTTGAATGGTTGTTTTTGTTCATGAGCAATGCAAGAATAACGGTGCCATTATTGCTTGAAGATGACGATGCAATTTCAACCATTACTTTTGCTTCAAGAGGAACCGGTTACTGGATTTGTTTAAATATCAAAACAAGGAAAATTGTTCAACGGGTTGCACCGGAAACTGAGAGTTAGAAATTTTTCCTTTTCCTTTTCCTCCTCACCTCGCATGTTCTCGTGATCTCCAGCCCAACTTTTTCCGTGGCATCTTTCATTGCCAGGTATAATTCTTTCTTTCCGATTTTATAAATTTAGTGCTTAATTGCTATAATAAACATGAGAGTTACAAAGTAATGGAAACATTAAAAATACAATAAACTCAATCAAATCCCATTCTACAATATTAACTCTAAATTTCCTTTAGTGAACTTCTTTAGGATATGTTTGTATTTTTCAATTTGAAAAAATGCTTGTTCGGAGTAACCATTACAACAACGGTAGCTGGTTTGGCCATAATCACTTTTGAGCATGCCAAGAAAAAAAATTGAGAGAGGAAATCTAGGTGATTGACCATAGTGAGCTACCTCCATCATAGTGCTTATTTCGAACAAGCATATTCTCAAATAGAAAAATACAAACATATTCTAAAGAAACGTACTAAAAAAATTTAGAGTTAACGTGGTAAAATGTGATTTGAATTAGTTTATTATGTTTCTAACGTTCTCTTAACTTTGCAATATTCTCAAAAGAACATGTAAGGTTAAGATGGCCAAAAAGAAAATTCTGATTTTCCTTTCCGGTGCAGCCCATTGAGCAATTTTCCCTTTTTTTTTTTTCTTATTTATACAAATCCGATAGCCGGTTCTTCTTGAAGTGAAAGTGGTGTTGCACTGTCATCTTCAAGCAATAATGGCACCGTTACTCTATCATCATTCTTTGTTCATGAAGACCCAGATAAATATATCAGCTTCTGCGTGAATGCATATTAGTCTTTTCCAGTTTTCTTTTTAAAATTACAGCCATCATTTTAATTGTTTCCCTTAAAAGACTCTAGAATAATACTAGAATTGTTATATAGTATTTTCAATTGAGACTTTGTTATGTCTTGAATAATATTTGCAGCCTACAGGTAATCATTAGCAACAATGTGGAGTAAATAAATCATTAAAGAATGTGATATTACGTCTCGAAGTCTAACTTTATTGTTCTATTTAATTCGAAGGTCATATTTTTCTTTCTACTAAAAAAACCTAATCGAAGTCACATTCCAACAGTGCACAAAATTGACAAAATTAGAACTTATATTGTGATTTTCTCCTCACTAATTTTGACTAGCTTCTTGAATATGTCTCTGATATCTTCGTACTCTTGGAGCAGGTGCGCAAGAATGGCGCGGGGCTGGACACTAGGAAAATGGCGCTCTAAGTGGATATATTGCCGCGTTAAATGGAGGGCTTTTGAATCCGCCACGAACCTCGTCGTACCAACGCATGAAAAAAGTAGAGTCAAAATTGACATGGATACTCCGCATTTGTCTGAAATAGCATTATTCAACCTGTCAAGAGTTCATTGAAAGATACCTAAACTCAAGTTAGGTATGTTTCACGAAAAAGCCTATGATGCCATTTCTAAACTGGAAGGTGGTAGTGCAGGGACTGTTTGGAAGGCAATATGGCGAGCAAAAATTCCTCAGCGTGTCAGGTGCTTTATGTGGCTTTTCTTCGGTAAAATGAGCTAGCAAAAAATGTTTTCTTGATCAATGAAAAATCTATCCTTAGATTCAAGAAAATGATTTTATCTTTAAAAAAAATTAGAAATCATTTTTCAAAATATAATTAGATATCGACGCTTGGACCCAAACTTTACACTTGGGCACCAAGATCCCAACATTGGTTCCCAAACCTCAGTGTGCAAAACTAGATCTCTAGCGCTCGGGCTTGGGCTTGGGTTCATTGAGACTCAACTATAGATCTCGATGTCTGTGCTCGAATCTCCAGTGCCCCTGCCCAGGTCCATCAAGACCGAACTCAAGACCCCGGCACTTGTGCTTGGTCCATCAAAGCCAGGCCCAAAGCCTTAGTGCCCGTACTCAATACCTCGACACCCAACCTCGAGTCCACCAAAGCCAAGCTCGGATCCCCAACACTCGAGCTTGGTTCCACAAAGGTTGTGCCCGAGTCCACAAAGGCTGTGCATTGATCAATCAAGTTTGAGCCCCGGAACCCCGGTTCCCATGCTTGGGTCCACTGAGGCTAGACCTGAGACCCTAGTGCCTATGTTCGTTTCCGCGATTGCCCATGTCTAATTTACTAAAGCTCGAATAGTGTGTGTCTATTTAAGAAAATCAAATTATATTTCACACGAAACGACATAAAATAATTTTTAGTTCATTCTCAAGTTTTAACCAAATACCGAAAAATATTATCATTTTATTAGAAAATGACTTCCCTCAAAATATTTTCTAGAAATGTTATATATTCCGTGAAATAATCATAGCCTCAATTTTATGTCGGTCATGTATGATCACATCTTCAGTTTGAGCAAATATAACTCTCGCTCTTTTTTCTGGCAAAAAGGAAAAATTCCTTCAAAATTGTATATATATATAAGTGCAATTTGGACGTACAAGATGGTGCTCTAAATCCAATGCAAATGGGGAATAGTGACCAATCTTATGAAACCGAATCCGACGAATAAAAATTATCAACTTTTATAAATTATATCAAATGTCTCCCATACGAATTATTGCGAAAATATTAGAGAGCTACTGCGTACTATTGCACACCGCATCACTCAGCTCCAAGACTACCATACGAGCACAAAAGCAAATCATCAGATTCAGACGAGATCAGTTTGCTTGACCGAGAAGAGTCTTCTCCATGCTCCTGGCCATGACCTGCAAGGCCGACTCGAACCACTGGTCCAAGTCCTCGTGTTTCCAGCCGTTCACGGGCTCAACCTCATACCGCCACGTGATGCAACACCCCTCTTCCTTAGGCACGACTCGGCCTGTGGCTACGTAGGAGTTGAACCCGATATTGCTGTCTATGATGGTATAGCTTAATGTCTTGGCGACTGGGTCGATCGACAACAGCTTCTCCTTCGCCCAATACAGGGTGCTTGTCTTGGCCTGACCTATGGCCCGGTCGAACGGGGCATTATTGAACCCAGCGCAGTAACGGATGCACCCGGGCTGGCCCGAGACGCCCTCCCCGTCGCAAGCAGTGAGGGTCGGGAACCACCTTTTGAGGCCAAAGAAGTCCTCCACGAAGGGCCATATTTGGTCTGCCTTTGGACCTGCCAAGTCTGCACAAGCTTGGCCTTGCCATTTTGGTTGGGTTTGGTTCATCTCAGAAGTCACATGATCAATGTTTGCTGACTCCATTTTGGCTTTGTTAGTTCTTCAAACAAAGTGGGGAGTGAGAGAGAGAGAGAGAGAGAGAGAGAGAGAGAGAGAGAGAGAGAGATGAAGGCAAATGAGGCTTGTGTTTTTGAGCTGCGGACATCAAGGTTTATATAGAGAGAACATGTTTTTTTTTTTTTTTTTTCTACTCTACTTCTATTCTAATGCTCAGAGAGAGAGCATGTTGAAAACTTGAAGTTTTGTAATCCGAAAATGCCTTCCTACAAGTAGCACATATTGCTTGTTACCAAGAAAATCAAATATTTGATTAAAAGTATCAAGAATCGCAATCTTGACCCACTTGCCCGGTACCTTCTTTCGGGGAGATCGCCACAAGTATGAATCCATTAATATATCCAGTTGAGTCCGCCTTTACTTAAAAGTTTAAGTCAATGAGTTATGGTCTAATTATGATATATTAACTGTTGTACACTATATCAATTCTTTAATGTGGACCTTCTCTAACACAACTCACATGTGTATCCTAACATAAATACTGAAAGCATGGTTGTCAGGATGTGCATGGGAATATTGGTGTAAGATATATATATATATATATATATATATATTTAGGAGATTTTGTATATTTCTCTTGCTTGATTATGATTTATTGTAATTAATGCTTTGCTACTATAGATAGTCATATTGTAAAGTCTATGTACTATTCATTTGGTTATAAAAAGAATATTACATTTTTAAGTCATCACAATTTAGTGTCAAAGCCATCATTGAACGGAATATTGAGTTTGTTTCTAACAATGTGCATTGGTTGCTTTTTGAGTGTGTTTGTAACAATGCGCATAGGCGAAATAGTTTTGGTTAAAAGTCAATATATTATTTACCTTACCAAAAAAAAAAAAAAGACAATGTGCATAGGCTTCGTTTCTTCACCCTGTCGTCATGATGCCAACTGTATAAGCCGCATCACTCCACGTAGTCATCACGAAGCCAGTCGTATAGGCCATGTTGCTTTCGTTCCTCTACCATTTAATGATCCTTGAAATCTCAGATTGGGAAATTTATGAGCAAGAGGAATACTAGGATGCTTTGGCATTGAAAATTTTCTTACCCAGAATGGACGTTCGCGTCGCTTACTCATTGGCAGTGTCAAACACGCGCGGGATATAAACTGCCGCTGACTGGCTGTGTACACATTGAACCTTTGAAGCCGTTGGTTTTGAGCACTGCGCCTCAAGGATTTGGATTCGCATGCATAAATGCCAGATCCTGCACCATATCTGCAAATTTTCCTCTAGATCGGATAGTAAATGCGAGAGGATTCTCAAACTCTATCTGCCAAAGTTCAACTCATCCAAGTTTTGGAGTGATTCCGATGTCAAACGAAGTCGTTTTTTAAAATGTGAAAAAAACACATAATCATTTCTAGGAAGATAATGATGGAGTATAAATTGCATTTCTAATCATGACATCAGTACTAATGGCGTGTCTAGTTTTGTTTTTATAATCCTATAATGCATGATAGGAAATGCAACATAATTCACAAGTAAGGTTATAGATTGTTGCTACTATAACCACTTTGATATGCCGCAAGGTTGTGCGACAACAAATGGCACGAAGAAAGTTTTGACACAACAGAAAGACAAATTCGTCATCGTTTCTCAATGATCCCAATCTGCGAAAACAGTTTTTGCCTTTTCCTTGTATACTCGATACCTGTCAAAACAGTTGCTGTATTTTCCTTCCACACAGTACAGTGATTTCATCCTCCAGCTAAATCTAGTACATGGAGTAGTTGTTCTGCCTAATTTGTTATTATCCAAAGAAAACATTGTAGCTATACATCCATAGACCTCTTCTTTTGTTGGTCACGATTGGCAGGATAAACCAGATTCGACAATCCACCCATGATGCATATTCAGAGTAGTGGTAATTTTACAAAGATGAAGCTTTGATAAATCTAACGCAAAGTTTATAAGCCAGCACATACATATAATTTGTTCCTAAAGCACGTGAGACAGAGGAATAGACATTTCATAATTCTAGGATTTTTCAAATGCCGACAAGCACGTAATGGCTTGGGACTCTGAGTTGCCCTCATCCAAACACACAACGTTCTCCAAAGAACCAGGCAAAGAGTGTGAATGGATGGTAATCCAAATGAAGATATGCAAAGAAAGAACAATTTGGCTTTCATTTGCAGGATAATCGTTGAATAAGTTACATAGAACAGTGCTTGCTTCCTATAGAACAATGCTTGCTTCGTCATCTTTTTCCTTTTGACCAAACCAACTAAAATTGAGGATTGACTTAGTGTTACATGGCAACAACCGATTCTAGTTCCAGGAAGCGATAAATTTTCGCCAGTCAGCTCTGTACAGGTTGGGATGATAGCTATCCAAGCTAAATTCGTTCCTTTAGTCATTGTGAAATGCAAAATATCACTAGATCATTCCTGGTCTCCTTGTCTCCAGATATTAGAGCTGGAAAGTAATGGGATGTAAGTAATAGGGATAAAGATCGTATCTTCAACCCTCTTGTGGCCTTTGCTGGCGCTTTCTCTTCGCTTTTAAATCAACAACAATGATTGATATGTTATCAGAACTGTTCCTCCCATAGGCCGTCTCAGTAAGATAATTAGCTATGGCTTGTGCTGGAGAGATTTCATCGACCATCATGAGGCGGCGGCGTCTCCTTAGTAGGCGCCAAGCCACCTCTCCAACCTCATCATTAGTCATGACGTCCCAGAGCCCATCGCTTGCCAAAGTCAAACATTCATCCTCATCCATTCTTGTCGTAAAAGTGATTTCAGGCACTGGAATAATCCATGGCCTCAGATACCGATCACCCGAAATATAAGATAGATGGAAATTACCGACAGTAGAATGGATGGACTCCCTAAGCACCAATGCGTAAGTACTGCATACAATTGTTAAACTTAATCTGCTCATACTTCCAGAACCAGAATATATGCTCATACAAAATGTAATTTCAAGAATATCGCAGTGACAATCTCTTTGTGGTGCACTTCTGGATAAGTCTACTAGAAAATAAAATAAATTACTATAAGCACGGTCGTGTGCCATCTTGAAAATTAAAGCATGTTCACTCATGAAGGACTCCCTTTAAGGAATCTGCTTTATGATTGTCACAACAATTGATCCAATAAGGCATGACAAACGTAAAAATCTCTTCCTATTTGGTTTGCCGAAAGGAGTCAAGAAGAAAACCTCCACCGGTAAAATCATGTTTCTGTTTAAGTTACAACCACCATATGTTGAGTTCAGAGAAATCTACTCCCCTCGACGTTGATCGACATCTGTCTGAAACTACCATACATGGCAAAAATCAAATATGATCGCCATGTAATTTCCTGGTTCTTTTGCATTGCTAATTCCTAAGACAAACATTTATGGCTTTCTCAGAAACTAGGAGGATGACCAATTTTGATTAAGTTCAACGGCAAACAGTCATCCAAGCCCATTAGACCACAATTCAGAAAATTGGTTTTCTGCTCTGACTTTTCGATGTGGTTTGGTGGCAATGCCAGCAGGTGGTGCTCTTAAAACTCATCGGATGAATAGTAAGCGAAAACCAAAGCTCATTAGTTCAAATATACATGACTAGAAATTTCTTTTACATCGCAAGCTGGTATAAAAAGGTCAGGCACTATTTATATCCACAGTCAAAGCTTTGAAAGTATGGCCGTTTGGTTCTCTTAGTTAATCCCCAAGAATCTAGTCCTAAGTTCCCACAAGTAGGATGGTGAAATTAATCCACCTATAAAATCAAGATTAGAGAAGTCGCCGTTTGTCATACTTTCTTTTTGTCAAAGTCGTATTTCTTATACTAGACAAACCATAACATGGTAGATTTTCTTCATGATGTTCCCAGTTCATACTTCCAGGCAACAGCTATAGATAATAAGGTCTTCGTTTGCACTGTCATCATGCTCCCTGTTTTTGTCTGCTCCATATCATCACTTCTAAAACAGAAAATTTGATCAGGGCACCTATCACCTTGGTCCTGTCATTGTAAGTCTAGGCAGTTTTGAGTTCTCTTCAAAATCTATCTGTGACAGAAGCACGATAAAATTTCACGGCTTCAAGGTGGAATAATTTAGTTGATAAAGGTTACCCACAAAGCAACATCCTTTAAAAGGAAAAAAGCCTATCTGTTATATCATCAAACGGGAGGACTCCTAAGCATGTAAGGAGCAATAACATGGACACATTACTCAAATCCTCCTCTGAGATCCTTCTTCACATTAAAAGCATTCGTTCTAGTGGAATTCCAAAAATTCCACAGATCTATTCTTGCCGAAACTCGGCACACGTGTGGGTCTCGAATGATCGGCAGCCGTGATCTGATCGTATCGGGTCGGAACAAATTTCTTAAACAAGGCGCAAACAATCCCCCGCTTGGAAATCCTCTACACCGAACTCGAATAACCGTGAGCTTTCCATGTAGAAAAGGCAAAGATAAAAAAGCGAACTTTAAACAGTGAATCCACCTTTGGGCCTTGTTTCCGGGGTCCCCACCTCACGAAAAAGATCCAACCAAACGCGACCACATGGAAAACCCGATCATGAGAACACGCTGCGACAAGCTATGCTCGCCATAAAAGCGCCTAGGGGACCACCTGTCTCTCTAATGCCACACGTGGCAGCAAACGCAAACGCCAGGGTCCGTCCCCAGTTTCTGTCCGACCCGGAATTTAATTAGGACAAATTAGACGATAAAATTATCATCTTCATCCTTCCGTCGGCTTCCGCTTCCACAATCAAATTTGGAATTCCTTAGGATGATCTAAGATTAGGAAGGATTAAGATAAACCAAGCGATGCGATCGCTTCCCTTGGATCGTTCCGCCTCCTCGTGCTCCACGTTCCCATCTGCCCGGAGAGGCCCGGGCTACGTGGACGGCCACGATGCCTCCCCCGCGGCCCCAGGATTTCAATAGGAGATGGAAAGCCTGTCGCGGCCTGAGCGGAGACGCGTGTCCCGGGCTCTCGAAAAAGCACGGGGGAAAGCTGCGACCCACACACCACTCCACGATCGACAAGTGGCTCCCGGCTTACATCAGGATTCATTATTGCTCAACCCCCAAGGTCATTCAATAGAAAAAAACAATGTCTTTTAAAAAAATAAAGATCACTTGAAATGTCGGTAAAAGTGAAAAAAAAAAATTACGCTTTTTTTCGTTTTGCCTAATAAAAAATTTTGAAGGTGCCAATCTAGGATCCGGCCAAGAAATTTTAAATTATATTGGGAGGAGGATAAATTAAACTGAACTGGGCTGACTCGAATGGAAATACTGCATGATATGGAAATAAATTAGGAAGATAATGATATTAATTCCGATTTTTCCAAAATACTGGGATGGCCATGCATTGTGAGATATCCATCGGTTTAGATTAGTTCCGGGCCTAATTGCCGGCGTTAATGGATTAAAAAGGAAATTTAAACATGATGACCGCGGGGGAGATGCGCTCGGTTCATGAGCGGGAGTTTACCTGAGCGCCACCGTGGTCGTCGTACACATCGAAGAAGTGGACGGGCGAGATCTCGCCGGAGGTCCTCGAGCCAAGTGCTGAGCAGCCCCCCACATGGTCGCACGCGCGGGACACGAACCCCGGCACCACGGCGACGGCGTCCTCCATCTCCTTCTGTTGCCTGCTGATCGAGGTGGACCCCCACGCTACTCCCCTGCTGCTCCTCCTCACGCACTTCCGCCTGCCTGCCGCCGCCGCCGCGGCATCCGCTTTCGTCGCCCCCGCCATCCCCTCCTCCCTCAGCCGAGCTGGCTCCGCCGGTAGCAGGCTCGGTGCCGCTGCCTCCTCCGCGCACACCAGGATCTCATCGGAGCTCCCACAGCTGCTGCTGCTGCCAGTGCTCCCGAGGCCGCTCGAGGAGCAGAGGTCGTCGGAGCTGCTGGCACTCGTGGGATCTTCGGTGATGGTTAGTTGTAAAACAAACTAAAGTGCTTTTCTCTTTGTCCCACATAGGAGAAATGAGAGAAAAATGGCTAATTTATAAGTGTGAAATTTCCTTTGTAAAGCTAAAGAAATGACTGGGGTGGGCTAGACCCCACCATATCTGCGTGCGGGTGCGCGATTAGCACTTTGCATGCTTGCGCGTGCGCAATTTAATTAGCACTAATCCCTTTCAATTTTATTTTTATTTTTATTTCATACGGTTATCTTATTAACTTTAATCGATTCAAATGTTGTTTTGGTTATTGTGAATTTTCGAAAATTAATTAATTAATAAATAATAATTTCGAAATTTTTATTTATTAAATAATAATTATTATTTTATTCCGAATTTTATTTTGTGTCTTTTCAAGACAACATTTGAAAGAGAATACCCGTTCAATTTGCGACCTTTCACGAAGGGTTGCATTTGTTCGGTTTTAACTTCTTACGAATAGACACCTTTGTTCATTTGAGCAAATTTTCGAAAGAATGTGTTTGTTCATTTCGCAACTTTTCATGAAGAGTTGTCTTCATTTTTTAAGACTATTTTATATATACTTGTCAAATTGAGAAAGAATAGAAGTGATCATTTTTCATATTCTCGAGTCTTCTTTCTGAAAAAAATGACAACCATCATTTCAATTGTTTCCTAGAGAGATCCTAGAGAAATATTAGAATTGTTATCTAGTATTCTCAATTTGAGACTTTGTTGTATCCTGGAGGATATTTGCCGGTGACCATTAACAACTTTGTGGTGCAAATAAATCCTTAAAGAAAGTAATATCACGCCTCAAAATCCGACTCGAGTACTCAAAAAATCCGTCTTCATTGTTCTACCCTATTCGAAGCCATATTTTCCCAACATATATGGGGGCGGTGCTATAGGAGCACAAGAACATGTCGAAACACTGAGAGCATTTCTTGTCAGTGTGTGAAGAGGGATATTCTGGAATTGGCATGGGAATTTCTCTCTATCTCTCTCGTGTAGTTTGATATTATTGGAATCTTAGAAACTCTTACCTAATTATGACACTTGTCTATATAAAAGGTGGTATTCATAGGCTTTGATCCTTTTATCAAAGTGAAGGCCAAAACTTGTCCTTTTTCATAAAATCTCAACTGAAGATTTGTGATGCCAACGCACATAAAAATCAAGCATTTACGCGTCTTCGTGTTTAAAATTCAACGAGTTTTGAGAAAAGCGTTTTCTTGGAATGTTTATTGCTAATTATCGCCAAGGGCATGTATGATTGCGTATGATTGCGTCATCATACCCTGTTATGAATTCAAAAGATCCACGCAATGTCCTGCAATTCGCTTACATGAAATCATCTATCGTTATTACAACTTTTGACGTGAACTTCTATCGCAAACTGATGAAATATTTTTTAAGTCTCTTGCTTAGCATGCTTATTAATTGGATAATCGTAATGTAAGTCTCAAAACTTATCAATTTGTAATTTTGATCCTAAAACTTTCATCTTCGTGTATTTGAATCCAAAACTTGTACCTTTTGTCCACTTATGAGAGCGAAAGAAAATAGTCATTTTATTATTCGAGACGCTCTCTTACGATGTCGGTTGTAAGAAGTTCTTACGCACACTTATGAGAGCGAAGCACACTCTTACGCACTTGCTTGTGGGAGCCTAGCTCACTTCCACTGATGGGAGTATTTGGCTATTTATATTCCTAAGTAGGTGGTCTTCCTTAAAAATATCTTCCTATATAATTCTAGAAAATACTAGATGTGGCTAATTTATTAACCACTAATTTCTACACTCTTCATAAAATATTTTACGAAAAAACATTTAGATATTTCTCCTAAAAAAAAATCTAGAGTTCTAGGAGAAGAGGGTGTTAGAAAAAATTAGGAAAAATGAACAAAACTTTGAGGTATGAATATTCTATCTTTAAGGAATTTTTTGTCCCACAAGATTGTTAATAGTTATTAGCAAAAATTCTACAGGATACAACTAAGTCTCAAACTGAAAATGTCACAAAGCAATTCTAAAACTTCTACACGAACTCTCAAAAGGAAACAATTTGAGAATAAATGTTGTATCTTTTCTAGAAAGAGAAGAAAATTGAAAATGAAATATATTAAACCAGAAACATGGAATATATATAAGCGAAACCCTTTTGTGAACAAACATACTGTTTCAAAAAGTTATTATTTGCCGATAACGGTCCACCAGCTCGCAAGCGTGCCAAGTAATGATTGCACACTCGTAAAGTTTGAAGGCTTCCACATTTATATATTGCCTCACGCACGCATCTTTTTTATGTGTCTTTGTTTGATTCACAACAAATGATCAACAGAGAGGCGATACATCTTTTTCTTTAATAGAAGGCAATAAAAGGTGATCACGAGGCATGATTTTTTCGGAGGACTAGGAATTTGGGGGGCACATGTCGCGTCATTTTGCTTCGGCCTCACACGCTATAAACGCTTTCATAAAGCGAAGAGCACGAGGCATGATTTTTTCGGAGGACTAGGAAAAGGTACGAGGTTGAATTGTATGACCGAGAATGAGCCATTAGTCCATTCGAAGCTACTTTTCTAACTGTTATCTCCGCTCTATGTGGTGCAACCTGCTCACCCCCTCCTTAGTATTTGTCAATGATATCTTTATGTTTTATATGTAAACCGGATCAGTTTGTGTGTAAATATCAAATATGAGATATGCGATTGAATGACATTAGGTGTATCGAATTTAAACTATTAGTTGTGCATGGTGGGAACTTATCACGGGATAAAGTGCTATACCTTGGGAACCACTTTTTGAACCTTATTAGAATAAAGTGCTACATGGAGGGCACCTCAATTGGTGTGATCATCTGTGTATGATAGAGTTAGCTATATTGTATGTATCACCAATGAGCATATTTCCGATTTATTATTAACTATACTTAGGATCCATAGAAAATATAATTGCTTACTTAATCAGTGATTTGCTTACTCGGCATTGAGGCTAATTCATCAACAGCGTTTGAAGAGTAGTCTGGATTGGGAGATAGGATATTGAGGTCCTAGGATAGGAGTGCTCAATAAAATCTAAGTGGATTTTCGAGGTGTACCGCGTTATAACTCGATGGCGACTACTCTAAACCTTGAAGACGTGTCGGATGGTGGGTGCGGATAAAGCACCGGAATGAGGGACGAGGGCAATAACTGTTGACAATGGACGAGGATAGATGCTGCGATGGTGACACAAATAAATGGCACCGCTCTATGCGGACAAAAATGTGAAAGTCCCCATAGTAGAACTTGAGTTCGCACAAAGTCTGAGACCAAAAGATTGACTTTGATAAATAATAAGAAAAAAAGTACGGTATTACTTGACACTAATGTGTTACAATCAAATATACTATGAACAATGAGTATAGGAAAGTAATTAATTTAATATAACAAAAAAAACTAGTTATTTTAGAAAATAACAAGAATTACATAATCGGTTACAGTTTCAGAATGTTCTAACAAATATTCTAATTTGTCGTCCAATATATTAAATCAAAAAATCTTATGTTAAATGTCAACATTATTTTTTTGATACAAAGTGGGCTTAAAAATATATCATGTCAAAAACATGGGAGGTAAGATTGAATAATCAATGTGAACATAGCACTCACGCATAGGATGAGAATCCCGCATAAAAATCTAAACACTATAGCTCACATGAAGTCTATCAAATCCTTGAAGATATGGACATGTTGGGCTCACTTCCGCACAAGTTTCATCGCATGTAAGGTCATCTCATGAGAATGATCTCTCCCAAACTATGTCAAGGACAGAGACGTGGGTTGGGTGGGTGTAACTTTAACTTTTCATCTTAAGCATCTTGTGACAAGTCAGTTCATTTTTTCATGAACAAGCCTAAAAGATCAACAAGTTTTGGTGCCGTGTGCAAGATATCATAATAGTCGTTATATAATAAGACGTAAAAGAAGACTACCTGCAAATCATTGTACATGATTTTGGGATATTTCACCAAGTGAGATATGCAGGACTCAAAAGGCATGAGGAGATGAAAATTCTCTTGATGATGTATGACTGGCAATCTTCCTACTGTAGTTATGCTCTTCGAAAGTTCCATTTCCACACGTCCTGAGCTGAATCTGATGAGATCCGGAGAAATCCATAATAAGCGAAAGAGCTTAGTAGTTAAAGTAAGTTCACCCGTGAGGGAACGAGAATCGCCAAGAACAAGGCATGCCATTGATTAAATCTGTAATGTCACCGAGCACAGTTTGGACAGCATCTCCAGTGCATGTGCAGCGGCAAGAACCTTCAACAAGGCCCTCTTAATTCAGTCGTCAACCAATATGTGTCGACCGCTTGACAAACCTTTGCGATTCTACCTATAAGATTCCGATCAGCACCCGACCACTTTCTAAAGGTGAAAAGAGATGATAATTTGAGCAGATGAAGGAAAAGAAAAGGATCAAAAGTACCATCGACTACTGTAATGTCGCCGAGCACATTTTTGACAGCATCTTTAGTGCATGCTTAGCAGCAGGAACCTACAATAAGGCCCTCTTGATTCAGTCGTCAACCAATAAATGTCAACTGCTTTGACAAACCTTTTCGATTCTACCTATAAGAATCAGATCAGCACACGACCACTTTCTGAAGGCGGAAAGAGACAATAAATTGGGCAGATGAATGAAAAGAAAAATGTCGCGATGTTTCCTCGCCCAGAATCAAGAAAGTGGCATTGCCAAGAATCTTTCACAAAAGACGTTTTCTTGAACCACGTCTGGGCTGAAAAGATACGAACAAGAAATATTCAGGGTAAAATACCATGTCCACACGAAATTTCAGAGTTCATCGAACGAGAATGAAGATATAACACGAGAGGAAACAGATAGTTACATAAAGCATGGCCCTGTCATGATCTCATCCTCATCGCTGAACCACGATGATAAACATGAACCGGCACTTGATTATTTCTGCCAATATCCAGACAAAGAGAAAATTAAGAAAAGATCGATATGGATCTTGAACATAACCAAAACTGAAGAGAAAATTATGAAGCAGGTTGAAGCCTTCAAATTCCAATTGCAATATTATTATTATTATTATTATTATTATTATTATTATTATTATTATTATTATTATTATTATTATTATTATTATTATTATTATTATTATTATTATTATTATTATTATTATTATTATTATTATTATTATTATTATTATCGGAAATGGGATTGCTATTGATTTACTTAGCCAAGTTTTGAGTAAATACATCAAAAGCATCGGTGCATAATAAGCCTAGTCGAGCAGGCGGGGGATTAGACCACCAATTAAAGGGGAGATAATTGAAACGACAAGCTTTTGCAAGCCAATCTACTAACCGGTTTGCATTTCTGTTGCAACGGGCCAAGGAAATGTTGTGGAACTCCTGCAGTTTATCTTGGGCTCAGTCCAGAAGAGGTTGCACCTGCCAATTCAGTTCGATCAAAGACTTTACCCCTTGCATGAGTGGAAGGCAGTCTGAGTGTACCTGCAAAGAGAGTTCTGCTTGGTTGGAAAGGAGATCTAGGGTTTCGAGGAGAGCAAGAGCTTCCACCTATGTTGCCGAAGAAGCCTCCACGAGTTTCGCAAAGCCGTCAACAAGACAGCCTCTGTAATCCCTGCAGATGCACGTGATTGCTGCTCTGCTTTCGCCCGGTCGCATTTCTTCTTTAAAATCTGCTTCCGCTTCACTGTGTTGGGCGAAAGATGCATCTATATTGATTTTCAGCGTATCAGGAGGTGGAGGTTGCCATCGATCAGGTACTGCTTCAGTCTTCTTTTCAATTACTTGTAGATGGCTCGAAGATCTGAGATTGTCATATAGAGCATTCGCCTGGAATAAGGTTTGCTGCGGGTGCAGGGGATGGTGGCCGAAGATGTGCTAGTTCCGGTTCTTCCAAATGCTCCAGAGAGTAACAACAACCTGGTCGAACTTTTTGGTATGTATGGGGTTGGTTTAAAGCTTATATAACCAGTCGTCAAGCCGTGTTAACCCAAATTTGGATATTTCAATCTGCAGGGGTGCGGCTCTCCATATCTAAGTTGTCCATGGACTGAGCAGTAGAATGTGTTCAGTAGTTTCAGCTTCCTTTTTGCAAATGGAGCATAAGGGATCAGGTACTATCTTCCTCCTGTATAAATTTTCCCTTGTAGGTAGAGCATTGTGACATGCTTGCCAGAGAAAAAAAAATTGATTTTGGGTAGAGTTTGAGAATGCCAAATGTATTTCCAGAGAGCTGGATTTGTTTGATGCGATGAAGTTGCCGTTGTAGTATGTGTGCTAGTTGGATTCTCTTTTGCTATGAAGTAGCCACTTTTCACTGAATAAGTACCAGAGTTAGTATTCATTCAGACCAGCTTGTCTTTTGAATTAGGCAAATTGTTGGATAAATTCTCTTAAAATATTTTGAAGTTGACAAAACATTTTCATCAGTCTAATCTGAAGACTTATAGACTCTATTGACAAAGTCTGAAGATCAAAGTCTGAAGCTAGCAAGACTCAAGACTCATGTTTCAAAGTCTACTCTCATGGACAGTCTCCAGACCAACGTTTATTCTGATCTTATATGATCTTTATTCTAACGGTTAGAGAATATCTTTCTACTAGATTCAGCACTAGAAGATCTTACTTTCGTATTCGAATGTGTATAGATTCTCTAAAGATTTCGTAACTTATATTTGGAAGGATCTACTTATGGAAACCAAGATCCTGATTGTATGGACGAGCATGATTGATGGGCTATCAACACTTACCTTAAAGAGCTCGAGATCTATCTAATTGATTCTGCCCAACGGGTTGATTGGAAGAACTTCTTTGGAATGTGCCAACGGTATTGAAGGCATGAAGAAGTATATAAGAGAGACGCTCTAGTTGTTGAAGGGTGCCGGATAGAAGAATTCCAAAGTCTGAATCTCCATTTCTATTTTGCGATATCATTCTTTGAGCGTTATATGTAATCAAAAGAGAGATCATATTGTAGTGAGACCTTGAGGAAGTGTAGTAGAGTTTTCTACACTGTGGACTCAAGAGTGTGAGACTGTAATCACTCTTTTTGATTCTTAGTGAAATCCAGCCAGAAGAGCTATCCGTGCGGGAGAGAGTGGACGTAGGCTTGGTCTAAGCCGAACCACTATAAATCTGGAGTCTTGATTCTCTATCCCTAATTCTTTTATCTTTTATTGCTTTCATTTGCTGCAATTGTTGGTTTTAATTCATTAACCTCTCATTCGGATTAAATTGTTAAAATTGCTTTAAACACCTATTCACCCCCCTCTAGGTGCTATTTCTAGTCCTAACACAAACCAATAGGGGTAGCGAGTATTTCTCTCATGATTCTGTCATCAAACATCGACTCCACCCTCTCTACATTCCATTTTCCAGTCTCTTGTTCTATGAGATCTGCCACTTGAACTGATTCATTTATTGTTGCTGGGCCGCCTATAGGACCACTCTTTAACCATTTATCCACTCTTATCGAGAGTTCTTTTCCATTCCCAACTGAGTACATAATATGTGGAAGTATAGAATCTCTACCCCGAGTTATACTTTGCCAACCCCATGAAGGTCGAGAGCCTTTTCTAGCTTTCTAAAATTCACCTTGTGGATAATATAAACCTTTCATTACTTTGCTCAATAGGGACTAAGGATTTTGTGAAATGCGCCACACTTGTTTCCCCAGTATAGCTGTATTGAATGCTATTAGATCTTTAAAGCCTAGGCCCCCCTCATCCTTTCTGAGTTTCAAGGATTCCCATTTCTTCCAATGTATTCCAGCATTTCTACTATTTGTTTTCCACCAGAAATTAGCGATCCTCATCTTAATAGCTTTGCAAACAGAAACATGGATCTTGAAGATGGACATAGCATATTGAGGGATAGTCTGTACCACTAATTTTATTAAAATCTCATTCCCCACTTTTGATAACAAATTTTCCTTCCAGCTTTCTAGCTTCCTGTTAACTCTCGCTAGGATCCAAGCGAACATGTCTTTCTTGGAGGTGCCCCAATCCGAGGGAATCCCTAAATATTTCCTTATTTTCTCAATTTCTGGAACTCTCAATTCGGTGGCCATGTTCCTCCTCAAAGTAGTAGGGCATCATTTGCTGAAATATATGCCAGATTTATTGATATTAATGGCCTGACCGGAAGCGAAGCAATATTCATGTAGGATAGCCGCTAGGTTTTGACACTCTAAGATTGTGCCATTAAGGAAGAAAATAGAGTCATCCGCAAATAACAAATGTGAGAGAGTAGGGCAGCGGTTGTTCATCTTAATTCCTCTAAGTGTGCCATCATCTACTACTTTTTTCATCATGGAAGATAGAACATTAGCCACTAATATGAAAAGATATGGGGATAGTGGGTCACATTGTCGAATCCCTCTTGTTGGCTTGAAAGAAGGTAGAGACTCCCCATTAAAATTTACACTGAAAGTTACTGTTGAAACACACTACATCACCCATTGTAGCCACTATTCGTAGAATCCCATTTTAGTTAAGCATGCTCTAAGGAAATCCCATTCAACTTGGTCACACGCCTTTTGAAATATGGAGGCCCCACTGAAATTTGTTGTAGAATGGGCTGAAAATCTGGAGGCCCCACTGACTCGTAGAGCTTTTTGAAATATGTACTAGTCATCTCTTTCAACTGCTATTCCTCACGCACCCAAATGGCTTCTGAATTTTTCAGCAAAGAAATTTGGTTTCTGGTTCTCCTCTGAATGGTTGTGGCATGGAAGAATTTTGTATTTTTATCCCCCCATTTTCACCAATTAATTCTAGACCACATTCTCCAGTACATTTCTTCTTGTTGCCACAATTGATCAATTTCTTTTGTCATTTCCTTAGCTGCCTTGCATTCTTGAGAAACTCCTATGCTGTTCATTAAGTGTTGCAGTTCACTATTTAGCCAAGTAATCCTCTTTTTAGCATTGATGAATCTGTTCTAACTCCATTTTAACAACTTTTTTGACACAATCTGCAGTTTCTCCACCACATTTAACTGCTGGAAGTCAAATTCAGCCCAGGTGTCTCTGACAAGATTCACACATTCCTCCTCCTCCGACCAGAAGGCTTCGTATTTAAAGCTCTTCTCCTTCCTTATTTTCAGTGGGCTAGTCGAAAGAATGATTGGGGTGTGATCAGAACCAATGGCTAGTAAGGCTATACATTCTGCTGTGGGATAGTTAATACGCCATTCCGAACTGCATAACACTCTATCGAGACGCTTCTTGACCAGATTTTCTCATTCTCTATTATTTGTCCAGATGTAAGCACACCCCTTACATTCCAAATCCAGCAAAGAACATTGATGGAGGAAGTCTCTGAAGGCCGTAAGCCAGTAGTTTTCAGCTCTTTTCTTTCCCAATTTTTCCCAGTGATATAGGATTTCATTGAAATCGCCCATACACAACCAAGGCAAATGATAGCATAGACTCTCTCTGTGGATATTCTCCCATAACATAATTATCTCCTTAAATTCATTCGGAGCATGTATAAATGTAATGTGCATGCGCTGGTTGTTGGCTTGTTGTTGGTATTGAGTGAATATAACATGTTCCGTAAAAGAATCAATGGATAGGAGTACCGGGTCATCCCAAAAATTGCTAAACCCCCTGCTGTACCTTCTGGATTCACTAAGAAACAGTGCTGAAAATTAAGTCTCCGTCGTAATCTTAACACATTTTGCTCTTGATTTTTAGTTTCCATAATAAAAATAATATTGGGCTTTTCCTAAGTCACTAAGACTCTCAAAGCTTGAACTGTCAAAGGAGTGCCCAGCCCTTGACAATTCCAGCTTAAAATCTTCATGGATGAGTCGGTGGCTTGTTAGGGCTAGCCACCAAAGCCCACTAAGCAGACTTGTTTGTCACACGGATAGGGGTCTCCACTAATTAAGTAGTATCAACCACTACTGTCTTAGATGTTTGTGCACCATAAGGGCATAATCTTTTTCGTTTTTTTGAGGAGGAAAGTTTGACACTTTTAGTTTTATCCCTTATTGGTCTTTTTTCCCCTGTTAAATTATCAACCATTTCTACTTCAACTTCCTTCGTCTGTTCCTGATATAGCACCATGACGGATTCATCATCAAGGCAGCTGCTTCCTCGTTTTTGGGGGCCCTTCTCTTCCAAGAGTACTAGTGCTTGAGAAGAAAGGGTATGGTTGCATTCCTTTGAGCGTGAGTTTTTTGCATTGTTTAGCTTGCCAAGTTGTTGGGTTTGTTGCATAAGTTGGTCATGTTGCCGCTGTTCTGTTTCAGGGGCTGGTGGAATGGGGGTTTCGGGTACACTCTCCTCTCCTTCTTGCTGTAACTCTTGTTTTCCATAAAAAAATTTCCCATATATGGACTAAGCTCCCGCACTTCCGCTCTTAGCCAATGTCCAAAACGACCTTGTAAATTCTCTGCTAGCCCTGACTCCTCATATGGTATTTCTTTACAGAAAGTAGCATAATGCCCGATTCTACCACATGAATAACAATAGTGCGGGAGTCTTTCGTACTTAAACTCTACTCACAATCTTTTGCTATCAAGATTCACAAGAACATCAGTTTTGAGAGGATTTTCCAAATTCAACTTAACTCTGGCCCTGCCAATCTTGTAATTACTATTCCCTTTTGCTTCTAATTTTACCTCTACTACACTCTGATTTTGGATGCAATTTCCCTGACAACTTCATATGTAACCCTCCTGAAAGGTAGGCCAAAGAAGTTCACCCAAAAATCACAGTGGTTAAATTCATAACAAATGTCAGGGGTATCAGGGTCGCACTGCTTTAGAACTAATAAATTACTTGAAAATGACCACGGCCCAGAATCTAACACTATGTTTTTCAGCCTTCGACTGGAAAGAAAATGAAAAATATCTAGGTTCTATCATAGCATAGGTAAAAGTTTCATTTTGCCAGGATTTTTTCATCGTGCTGATAAATGCATTAAAGTTCACATTAGGTTTATTAAAGAACTTCCCAAATAATGTTTTCTGGCATGCTTGCAGATTTTCTTCAAAAATTTCACCTGTAATATCCACCACATCTTCTTCAGATCATAGATTGCCCAAACTCTTGCAGAGGGCCGCCAACCTCCTCTCTTCTTCATGCTGATCTGCCATCTTCCTGTCTACAGAAATAGTAACGAAATAGTGAAAGTAAGCTGGCCTGAATGTTTTGGAACCAGCTGTTATGGGAAATGGAAATCCAATGTGGTTGAAGGGAGCTATGGGTCTGCAAGTGAAGACAGAAGGATATCAACACCAAATGGATGATGGTAGTGGGTGAGGTGATTGGAAGTGGTACTCTCTGAGGATCAGGGTAATGAACTCACAATAGGAACGATGGTGAGATGATGGATCTTAGGACTCCTCTCGTAAACAAAAGGAGGGTTCTAATTTGGTCGAGAAAGAAAAGGGATGGGGTTAGGGTTTTTCACCATCCTTGAACTCTAAATCGGTGGTACTAGGATGGAAGAAAGGTGGAATGAAGGATGGATGGATAGCGAGGTTTCGATTCTGTAGATGCAAGACCTACCCAAAAGGTAGGAGGGTACTACTCAGACGGTAGGGAGGAATCTCCATTGTCGGAAAAAGGTTTTCCACACAGATGTACATTATCGGAGAATTCCCCTTTTATGTGTTCATCTTATTGGGCGCCGTGCAATCTTATTATATAAGAGAGTCGAGACTTACAGGGATCTCGCTACGCAATGACTGCAAGAGAGGACCGAAAGCGTGAGAGTGTTGGGGGGAAGGAGATGGAGCGACGAAGGGACGTGAAGGAGTAGGGCGAAGAGGTGCTTAAATGGTGAAGAAAACGGCGGTGAAATTTGAAAGATGGTCGCCCTGTGTCGTTCTCCGAGAGACTGTTAAATGGCGGTTGGTGGGTAGTTGGCACTCCACAAATTATTATTTTTATTTTTTATTTTTGTTGAAACAGAATTAGGTTGATTCTTGATTTTTTGGCCGATGTTATTTATAAAATTTAAATCTTTAAATTGTGTTGTCCGTTCTAGTAGCAACAATTTTTTTCGTGAATAATATTACTAACACGATAATATCATCCTAATACAATGACTTTTGTTAATTAGCGAAATTAATGAAAATTTCATTCCAAATCATAGTGCAAAGTAATATTTTTAAAGTGCCAATCACTCTAGGTTTTTTTTTGCCATTTTGTTTAGCACATCCTCTGATATGGGACTGAAAAAAGTATTGGTAGAATTTAAAAAAAAAAAAAATCCGAAAAGTGTCCCAAAATTGCACTTTGTGTTTTCTAATTTCGAAATTTGATACTTTGGATTCCCTCCGCTCAAAATCCTACACTTTCAAACCTCATAATCTTTTTTAGCCAAAAAAAAAAATCCTCATAAGCTTTTATAGGGAAAATTTCATATTTACCCCCCTCAAACTGGAGGTCGATGCATGTTCAACCCCGAATTTCAAAAAAATGCATTTGATCTTCCCGAACTAACATTCTATTAGGGTGGGTCAAATACATTTTCTATGTTTCGCAGCTTTTATAGTTTTTTAATTTCTTGTTCTTGAATTTAGCACTTTAGATTAGTAGTAATAATGAGTTTAATCATTCAATCACGATAATTTCAAGCGATTTGGAAATCTTGCAACTCTTTATGACTAATAAGCACAAATTTTTTATTTCATATTCCTATTTTATGTATATTCTCTTAAAATATTTCATAATTCTTTTTTTTTTTTTTTTATCAATTCTACTTTGTTTCTACTCTAAATCTCAATCCCAAACTTTTGCTTATTTTATTGATACAAAATTCTTTGGAGTTCTCGTTATTGGTGTTCAAAACATCCAACAGGTCATGGATAAGATTTGTGGATCCGAGCTTCTGCACTGTGCGGAATAGGTTTATAGGATGTGGTACCTATAATCTGTGGGGGCATTGATGATGTTGCCATTATTTGTTTAAAAAGCCCATGGATGTCGGAAAAATAAAATGGTATGGACCTCAAGATTTGGTTGCATGATTCTCAATTCTTTCTGCAATAGATATCTCTATTCTTTTTTAAAGGAATGCAAATAAAGAACTCTGGATTTTCCCATAAAGGATGTGAACACTTTTGGGCAAATTCAGAATGAGATTCTGAACAGGATTCCAACAACTTTTGCATAATCGGATCTAACTGACTCATTTGGATGGAAAAAAGTCTTTGGATATTGACGAATTCAGAGAATTGGTATTTTCCAGGAATGATACGAAGTTGAGAGATTTGAGTCATGATGTCCCAACCAATGATCAAATCTTTGTTGGGGATACTAGATCCGAAGATTTTTGTGGTTATGGAACACTGGGGAAAGAATTGGACAGTTACTTGTGTAGTTTTCACATTTGTGGAAAAAGTATCTCCTGAGGCAGAGTTAAAATATCCAATATAAGGAGTCCAATATTCTTCAAGGAGAACTTTAGTATGTAAGATTGAACAACTTGCTCCAATGTCTATGAGAACAATAACAGTGATAGGCTTGGCAAACTTTGAGATAAAGATTTTCACAGGAAAATGGGGACAATGAGTTTGGCTTGAAAATATGTCAATGCTTTGTTTTGAAGATGTGAGAGATATGTGAAAAATATTTTCAGAATCTGAATCCGAATCAGTTTCACTAGGAGTTTGGTAACAATGTATGACACAAAGAGTTTGTTTAGATGGTTCTTCATCCGCAGAAAATAAAGATTCGATATCATCATTTTCAAGAGAAATACCTATTTCGTTCTCTATATGATGTATCAGATGATTCTGGCCTTTTTTTTACTTGGGAACAATTTTTGGCAAAATGTCCTTTCTGATTGCAGATGAAATATCGATTTGATTTCTTGTGGCCTGAGCAATCTTTTCTTTTACGTAGGTATCGCCATTTCTTCTTTCCTCGGAAGTGCTTAGAGCCATGTCTGGATTTCTTTATCTAGAGCTTCTTGAAGTGCTTCTTCTTTCTGGAAGATTTTCCACAAGAACCATCACAATCTCTCTTAGAGCATTTGATCTTTAGCTTCTAGTGAGAATAGGCCGCATCAAGTTCTCTGTTATCATCGACATAAGTCTGGATCATTTGGCATTTTATACACAATTCTTCAAGGCACAAATGGATTTCTTGTTGGATTTCGCCCAATGGAATATCTTGAATCCTCCTTTGTCTGCTGAGAAAAGTTCTCTCAACCTATTGGGATAACTCTTTGGGGATGGAAGTCAGGAAGACGTGCTTCAGGTTTGGATCAGCTCTAATACCATAAAAGAGCTTAAGCATTTCTCGGTAGTGTTTATCAAGATGTCTTTTCTGGAGAGAGCAGCATCTTCTTTTGAAAAATTCTCTCCTTTTAAGCTCTTGGAGGTCATAAGGTTTTCCAACAAAGAAATGATATCGAAGGGTAATGACATGACCAAAGTCATGTGAGAGTAAAAATTGAAGCTAGTCTTGTTTTGTCACAAATTGCCACAAATGTTTGAGGCTACTTGTAAACCTTGTGACAAAACCAAAAAGAACATCATACTTATCCTGGTTGGTAAGGGCTTGGGCATTTAACCAAGGATGAAATTCTTCAAGTCTTTCTGGTCATTTGTGATAGGGAATATCATCAACAGTAAAAAAAATTGTTTTGATGCTGCAGACACATGCTGGGAGGGATTGTTTGGCTGAACAACTTTTGGTTCATAAGGGTTTGATTCCATATCTTGGTCCGGGGGATCGGCCATGAATATTGATGAAGTTACTGGTACAATAGGAAAAGAATCAATGGCAGGGATTGAGAAGGATGATGAGGATGAAAGGGATACCAAATCTTATTCAGTATCAAAGATGTTTGGAAAAGCTTGTTCTGCTGGAAATAAGATCTGATCTTTTGGAATGGCGGGATTAGGCTATTGAGTAACAAGATCAGGCTTTTCTTCCTGGTTGCCCAAATCCTTTAGGAAAGATTCCAATGGATTGGTTAACATCATCCGATATGGCTTTTCCTTTATAACAATCGAGGATTCTGCAGGCACTTTCTCCTTTCCTTTGTCCTTCCTTACTCGATCCAATTCTTTAAAACGATTTCGCATTTCTACTACATCTGTCTCATCCTATTCGATAGGAACATTTGTAAGGGCAACAAAGATAGACGTCTGAGGTGGTGGAGGCGAATACTCCGTTCGTGCCGTGGTCGGGAACGGATTAAAAGGATTGAACCTTCCTTCTTCAAGCATCTAGATTTGCCTTTTGAGCTTTTCTATTTCCGCGTTAGGACTTTCAAGATGATGATACCCTAAATGTTGTCCAGATTCCAAGGCATGAAGCCTCTTTTGGAAATTGAAAAGCATTTTCTTGGTGGTCTTATCATATCTTCAAAGATCTTGTTACACGTTCATAATCTTGGAATCAATTGCTTTGAATACATTGTTATGTGCTAAAAGAGTCTCCGATTGCCAATTTAGGACAGCTTCAACTTCATGCTCATACACATTAGTGGGGATAGGTATCTTGGGAACATGCCGATCTCTACCTTGTGGAGCAGGAAACAAGAGTTTGGAACTTTCTTGGACAAGAGGGAGAAAGTCTGTTTCATGAGACATGGCGATGGAAGAACTTGGTGGTGTTTCTGTTGGGGCCTCAAGTGGGTAGAAATGCTTCTTTACCCACTTTAGGATTGGCTTATAAAACGAAGAAAGGGCCAGTTTTTTCTGAGGGGGAGATAGAGGAGGTGATGGTGGTGGAGTTGGTGAGACTAAGGGTGTAGCAGTGAACACTGGTGGTGGAGTTGGAGCATAAGAAACCATAAACTAAAATTTGTCGCACTCACCAAGAGTATCAACAGAGGGGTCTTCATTCAAGTACCTTTGGTACGTAGCATCCTTTGACTTCTTGTGCTTTTGTTGAGGTCTGGCAGTTAGATCTACCTCATCGGGAGTGTTTGTACAATAGAAACATTGACAAAAAGAATCCCAGAAGCAATGACCATACCGGTCTTTGTAGTATTGAACAGGGTGTCCATCACTCTTGAAATATTGAACAAGTTTTTTTGGATATGGCTCAGAAATTGATTTGGGAACACATGGTTCAATCATGAAAAGGGTCTAGAAGATAGAGAAGGACTTTCTTCATTTTCTTTGCCAAATTTGATGGAAACAGTTCCATCTTTCTTTCTGACGAACTCGGAGTCCATCGACTGGAAATGCTTGTTATTCTGATGCAACTTTTCATAGTTGGTAATCCAAGTCTCTAGAAGGAGTTTGGCCAACTTTTCCTTCGGGATTTGTCTGGGAACATGAATACAGAATGCACTTCTCATCAGTTTGTGAATAGACATTATGGAAGTGGCACAGGAATCATGCAGACCCAAAAGAAAAATAATTGTTTAAAAATGACGAGCCTCGACAATCAAACAATAAATGTGATTAAATGAAAACTAATAAACTTAGACACGAGAAAATAATTGATTCTGATTGATTGTAATTAATTTAGGGGATTTTTGTATATTTTTCTTAATAGATTGTAATTGATTGTAATTGATATTTTTTTACTTTAGATAGTCATCCTGTAAATGTATTATTCATTTGGTAGGAACTGAATATTATATTTCCCTATCATCACAATTCTCAACTACTAGCAAGAGAAACAATCATCCCGTTGAGTAGTGTTTTAAATCTTTAGTGGTTGTTGCCTCTCTGTCATATGCAGGCTTCAGACTTCAGCAGCCAGTAATGAAGGAGCTGACTTAACGGAGTTGTTAATAGGCACTTCTCAGCATGTTCAAATACTGAAAGGACATATACGGTGCCTTGGCAGTGCACCAAAACAGATGTTGACATGAGCCCTAATTAATGTCAAACCGATTTATTGATCCCTTGCATGCTTGTGTCCCTATGAGGTGTTGATTCGTTGAAAGCATGCCGGTTGCTTCCGATTCTATCATTTTGAGAAAAGCATGAGACAGCCTAGCCATGATGGACTGATTCTGCAAAAGGACGGTGTCCTGATGCTTTAGCAAAGTAGTTTTCATCGGATAAAGATCAGCACATCAGCTTTTTCCTAGGTTGACAATCGGAGACAATGTGGTGGATCTTGTTTAGATGATATAGGTTGTAAGATTTCATGCTGCATTGTGTGCACGTTGGTTGTTTGTTTGTTTAAAAAAAAAAAGGTGCTTTTTCCATGTCTCACTTAGGAAAGTCGGGAGGAGATTGGCAACTTTTCTTCTAGTTTGTTTAAAGAAAAAGAATGGGTTGTGGGTTAGACCCACAATAACTGCGTGCGGGTGCACAAGTTTGGCATAGTTTAATTAGCACTAACCTCTTTATTTTATTTATTAATTTTATTTCGTACAATTATCTTATTAACCTTTATTAGTTCAAATGATATACTTTTCATTCAAAATTTTTGGAAATTATGAAATTTAGAATTTTATTTTAGAAAAATAGTTGTTTTTTATTATTTTTTATTTCGAATTTTATATATCTTTCGAAGATAACATTTGAAAATTACCTTGTTCAATTTGCAACTTTTCCTAAAGGGATATCTTTGTTCACTTTGCACTTTTCATGAAGTGATGCATTTGTTTACTTTGCAACCTTTTCTAAAGGGTTGCCTCTATTCATTAAAACCGAGATAAATATGTTAGTTTCAGCATGAATGTGTATTAAGCTTTTTTTCGAGTTTTCTTTTCAAAATTACAATCATCATTTCAATTGTTTTCTTTGAGAGACCTTGGAGCAATATTAGAATTGCTATCTAATACTCTTAATCGAGACTTTGTAATATCTTAGAGGATAATTGCTAATGACCATTAGCAACATAGTGGGGCAAATAAATCCTTAAATAAAGTGATATTATGTCTTAAAGCCGACTTTATTTTTCTATCCAATTCGAAGTCATATTTTTCCAAAAAATTTAAGGATTTATTCGTTCAATAATGGAGTCAAAGACAATGAAAGTCTGTGATCAAACTGGACTAGTTTGACAAGAATAACTTTGTTCTCAGAGTGACAAGATGATGTTCCTACTCACTACTTTGAAGATATCCTACATACTAGGTCCTAAGTTTGCGCCTATAGAGGATCTACAGCCTACTACTAAAAGAGGACAACCAAGTGTGGCAACCACTAAAAGGGTTAACTAGGAGAAGAAGAAACGTGCAGAGGATGAATTGCTATGTTGTGGACACATTATGAATATACTATCTGATTAATTGCATGACTTATTCACTAAGATGAAGTTAGCTAGAGAAATCTGGAACATATTGTAATTCAAGTACAAAGAGGAGGAGCAAGGTACCAATAAATATTTAATGACGAAGTATTTTGATTTCAAGTTTAGTGATACCAAACCCCTTTGTTAAAACAAGTCCATGAATTAGAGGTTCTTGTCAACAAAATTTGTACCCTCAAAATTGATATTTCGAAAGCTTTTCAAGTTGGAGCAATTATTGCAAAATTGCCTCTAAGTTGGAAAGATTATGGAAAAACCGATGCACAAGTTAGAGGACATCACCTTGAGGCAAATACAAGGGAGAAGTACACTATCAGTGCCATAAGTTGTGTACGATGCTCACTTTGGTGCCAAAAGTTTCTATCGGATCACTTAAGTGCCAAATCGGAGAAAAAACGATCACTTTGGTACCACCGGCGAGAAATTTCGGCCAAAATGATTACGTGGCTTTATATTTTAAAAAAAAAATCGATAAACCCTTTAAATGACGTCGTTTTCTGTCCTACTTAAGAAAATGACGTCGTTTTGCCATCCTATGTGGATGGCTTAGGAAAAACGATGCCGTATAGCTCATTTGTGATTGAAATTAGGGTTTTTTTTTGTTCATCCTCGCCGACCTAGCTTGCTCGGCCACCGTCGCTTGGCCACCGTGCTCGGCCACCGTGCTCGGCCAAGAAGTGGGAAACAGGGAATAATGATCAAACTTACAAATTATTGTAAAGCAATTAGAGAGCTAATACGGGCTATTGCCCAGACTTTCACTGCTATTGCACACCGCATCACAAAGCTTCAAGTTTATCACACACGAGCACAAAAGCAAAATCATCGGATTCAGATGAGATCAGTTCCGGAATCCGATCGGTTTGCTTGACCAAGAAGAGCCTCCTTCATCCTCTCGGCCATGACCCGCAAGCCCGACCCAATGAACTGGTCCAGGTCCTCGGGTTTCCAGCCGCTCACGGGCTCGACCTCGTAGTCCCACACCATTCGACAACCGTCTTCCTTAGGCATGACTCGGACCTTGGAGACGTAGGAGTTGAACCCGACATTGCTGTCTACGATGCTATAGCTGAACATCTTCTCGGCCGGGTCGATCGACAGCAGCTTCTGCTTCGTCCAGTTCTGGGTTGCTGCTGCCTTGGTGCCGCCACCGATGTCCTGTTCCTGGTTGACTGGGGTCCTGAACCCGGCACAGTAGCGGACGCACCCAGGCTGGCCCGAGACACCCTCGACGGGGGTGCAGGTGGCGAGGGTTGGGAACCACTTGTCGAGGCCAAAGAAGTCCTCCAAGAAGGGCCATATTTGGTCCGCCTTTGGACCTGCCAAGTCCGCACAAGCTTGCCCTTGCCATTTTGGTTGGTTTTGGTTCATCTCAGAAGCCACAGGATCGATGTTTGCGGACTCCATGCTGAGGAATGCCAAATTAATGCGAGGTACAATAGTATCTAATTGCACAAGATCGAGATCGAGATCAAGAAAGAAATATGAAGGCTAGTGAAAGCTTGTGTTTCTAAGCTGCAGACATGAGCGTCTGTATATAGAGGGAGAGTGCAATTATGTCAATTCAATTTTAAATCTCTTTCAAAAAGAGAAAGAGGAAAAAACAAAAAAAATTGAGAAAATATTAAATAATTATTAAAAATTGTTCACGTCGACACTGATTGATCAAAATTGACCAGATAGATTGAATTGGTATAAATTTAAAAGTTTTATGACTCAAGTGGCGAAAAAAAATGGTTAGAACTGAATTGGTATGCTTTTATGATTTTTTGGTAATTTTCCCTTACAACTTACATCTCATACGATAACCCTAGCACTATCCTATGTACCCACAGCCATGATATGGCTCTACAGTGTTGTAGTTTTTTATGAGACAAAAAAAAAAGTTTCGAACAAAATTGGGATCGGACTTAAAGTTGGTATTTTTTTTTTTATAATATCAAAAAAATGTTTATGGTAGAATAAAAACTGGTTTGGGAATTTCTTATAAGACGGAAAAATGTTTAAGATCGTGCTTCTGTTGAAAAAGAGCACTAATTGCGAGGCATCATCATTCTCTAGTGGCGATAATGGGTCTTTGTCGGGAGAGAACTGTGGGAGCTCCAACTATCCGTCGGTGCTTGCGCGAGAATACGGTGACCTCGGGAAAGAGATGAATGAATCACGTTTTCTTTGGCTGAAAACGTGAAAGTTCTTTTGACAAATTTTGAAGAGCAAGTCGCGATGGGACACTAAACCATCTAATCGATTAGTTTGAAAAACTAAACCTAAGGCTAAAAGCTTGGCTCGTCTGGTGAGAGCATGATATTTTCCCTTGTGAGGATGCGTTTGATTGAGCAAAATACTTTTTCACGAATCAATTTATGTGTTTGGTTTGCCAAAAATAATTTGTCAACGGAAAATCATTTATGGTTAGAAAAGATATGCATGCTTAAAGTTAGGAAAATAAATTCCTTAACTTGAGAAGAGGTAAACATTTTCTGACCAAACAAAAAAAGGAGGTAAACATTTTCCCGAAGAGTATTTTCCTTTGTCATAAAATTTTACTCGAAACAAACACACCTTAAGATTGAAAAAGACATTGAATGACATGATTCTATTTATATCTCACATGTACATTTTCTCGACACCTAATTACACCACAAGGCAATTGATCATGTTTATAACCTAATCTTCCTCCCCCCATCCCCCCCAACACCCTAATCTTCCTCGAGAAAAGTGTTAAAAAAAAATCATAAACCTTTTGTATTAGGGTCAATTTAATCCTAAATATTTTGACTTAATGACAATTTAGTCCTTCTGACTAATTTTGGTTGACGTTGACACCAATTAGTTAGTATGGATAATTTTTAATAATATTTTAATATCTTTCAATTTTTTTTTCATTTTTCATTTTCTTTTCTTTTCTTTTTCCTTTTTGTTTTCGTTTTCTTTGTATTTTTTCTTTTCTTTTTTCCTTCTCCTCCCCCTTCCTCCAGCCAATCGCTAGCTCGATTCCTCACCAAAGGTCGCAAGGGTAGCCTCGTGCTGGGCGGCGAGGCTCGCCCTTGCAAAATCTAGCAAGGCTAGCTTGAGGCCATCCAAGCTGCGATGGCGGCCTTGTGCTGGACTAGCAAGGCTCACCTTTGTTAGCCGTGGGTGAAGCTCGACCTAGCCAAATCCGACAAGGTTGAGCATCGCCGGTGGCCAGTGAGGCTTGCCAGAGAGCAACGAGGTTGACCTCGATCTCGTTGGCTATCACCTCTAATCGATCACTGAGGTTTGGCGACCGGCTAGAGTAAGGGGAAGAGAAGGAAAAAGAATGGAAAATAAAAAATATTAAAATATTATTAAAAATTGTCTACTCCGGTCATGCCACTTTAGTCAACCGGTGTCCAAGTCAACTAAATTTGGTCAAAATTAGCTGGAAAGACTGAATTGGTATCAAATTAAAAGATTTAGAATTAAATTGCAATCAATAAAATATTTAGGACTAAATTAGTACCAATACGAAACTTTCCCCAATCTCCCCTCTTTTAATGAAACTAAAAGAAGCCACACCCTATAAACCTAATCTACAAAAGAAAGAAATGTATGGTAGTTTTCTATGTAATAACGTGTATCTCACTCCTCCTTTTACTTTTTAATTATGTGCCTAATCTCAGGACAGTGGTTTTTAGCAAAAAAAAATGAACAAAATTATCTTTGGGCAGTGGTTTATCAATACAATTGGGATTTGATGTTGAGATAGTATCACAATTAAGTTATCTTGTTTTTTTTTTCGATTAGTTTTAATTAGCATATGAATTTAATTTTAGTTATCTTATTAATAATTTAAGTATGAATATTCTAATTTTTGCAACAAGTTCTCTCTTGTTTATATCTTAGTCGTGTAGTTACAATACTATGTTGCATCTAACTATTAACTATACACTTAACCCCCTTATAGGCATGTAGGTTTAAGTTTGGTGTAGTTTTCCCTTGGTTAGGATTTAATTGTTATAACTTTGTTTGTCCTAGTTTAAAGCATTTCCTTTGTTGTAATAGTCTATCTTCTGATGCAACCAAATCACGATCTTCCAACTTAGGTGTCACCTACCAATTATACGAATCTTTTTCAATGTAAAATGCTACGTTGCATCTAACTATTAACTATACACCTAACCCCGTTATAGGCATGTAGGTTTAAGTTCGGTGTAGTTTTCCCTTTGTTAGGATTTAATTGTTATAGCTTTGTTTGTCCTGGTTTAATGCATTTCCTTTTTAAGTAATAATTTAAGTATGAATATTCTAATTTTTGCAACAAGTTCTCTCTTATTTATATCTTAGTCGTGTAGTTTCAATGCTACGTTGCATCTAACTATTAACTATACACTTAACCCCCTTATAGGCATGTAGGTTTAAGTTCGGTGTAGTTTATAGGCATGTTGGTTTAAGTTCGGTGTAGTTTTCCCTTAGTTAGGATTTAATTGTTATAGCTTTGTTTGTCCTGGTTTAATGCATTTCCTTTTTGTGATAATCTATCTTCTGATGCAACCAAATTACGGTCTTCCAACTTAGGTGTCACCTACCAATTATATGAATTTTTTTCAATGTAAAATTTTATAGGACTTTTCATTATATCTTTTGATTTACGTGTCAATTGTTAATTTCTTAATTTTGCTTCTAGTGTTCTTCAAAGGACTTCTAATGCTCCTAACTTTGTACTTTTAGCACGGTAAAACTACTGAAGTGGGGAATTAAGACAGGAAAATTCTCAATCAATTACAAACATATTGTACGAATGCTAATTCATCCTTAATTTTTCAAATTACCAAATTAGTCTTAAACATTTATAGTCGTTTCTATCAATTTTCACTGAAAATTGATGATGTGACGGTCCACTCATCACCAACTATTTTATGTGACACATTGCTACATCAGTAATTTCCTACAAAAATCGAACGAAGAGACTATATTTGAATTTTCACGCAAAAGTTAAGGATTAAAATAGCAAAATTACAAAATTTAAAACTGATTTAATATCTATACAATAAATTTAGAATTTATTGGATAATTTTCTGGAATTAAGACCACCTTACATCTTGTCTTTTGTCGAGTTGGTAATCCTCTCTTTGCTTTTGCTTTTGGTTTTTTTAATCATTTATGCAGACAAAACTTAGCATATGACATTTCATTATCATTCCCCTTTCCATTAGTTATCATGGGTCATCCGTTGTGCGTTGGCGTTCATACGAGAGTCCAATTAATTCCGATAACGTCCTGAAAATGACGGGACATTGCACTCCAATCGAGACCACATGTGAAACAATGGATAACATATGTTAAACATGCATTTGAAATCCCATCATATATTTTCCTGGTGTGGTTGCAGATTGCCTTAGCCTTAAAAGAATAATATCACAAATCCATGAATTTTGATTTAATGATTACTAAATTTTGATCAAATATGTAATTTTGTCACAACACTTCTAATCTATTCAATATGATCATTGAATTATTTGTAAAATGTTCAATTCGGTCTTTTTGTTTGTATCGGTTTCACATAGCCTAAGGAATAAAATGAACATATACTAATATTTCAGAAGTGGGTCAATGACCATTTTGACAACTCTAAATGCAAGGATGACATTGCTCATTGGGCCAAAGTTCAGAAAACACATTACATAAATAAAAAGTTTATAGATAACATTGTACATCGGATTAAAGTTGTGACACCATTTGTGTTTTCTAGGTAATAACTTGTATCTCACTCCTCCTTTTACTTTTTAATTATGTGCCTAATCTCAGGACAATGGTTTTTAGCAAATAAATGAACAAAATTATCTTAGGGCAGTGATTTATCAATACAATTGGGATTTGAGATTGAGATAGTATCACAATTAAGTTCTTGTTTTTTTTTTCCCGATTAGTTTTAATTAGCATATGAATTTCATTTTAGTTATCTTCCTCATTAATAATTTAAGTATGAATATTCTAATTTTTGCAACAAGTTCTCTCTTATTTATATCTTAGTCGTTTAGTTTCAATGCTACGGTGCATCTAACTATTAACTATACACTTAACCCTATTATAGACATGTAGGTTTAAGTTCGGCGTAGTTTTCCCTTGATTAGGATTTACTTGTTATAGCTTTGTTTGTCCTGGTTTAATGCATTTCTTTTTTTGTGATAATCTATCTTCTGATGCAACCAAATTATGGTCTTCCAACTCAGGTGTCACCTACCAATTATACAAATTTGTTTCAATGTAAAATTTTATAGGACTTTTCATTATATCTTTTGATTTACATGTCAACTGTTAATTTCTTAATTTTGCTTCTAGTGTTTTTCAAAGGACTTCTAATGCTCTTAACTTTGTACTTTTAGCATGGTAAAATTACTGAAGTGGGGAATTAAGACAGGAAAATTCTCAATCAATTACAAAAATATTGTACGAATGCTAATTCATCCTTAATTTTTCAAATTACTAACTTAGTCTTAAACATTTATGGTCATTTCTGTCAATTTTCACTGAAAATTGATGATGTGACGGTCCACTCATCACCAGCTATCTTATGTGGCACATTGCTACATCAGTAATTTCTTACAAAAATCGAACAAAAAGACTATATTTGAATTTAACGCAAAAGTTAAGGATTAAAATAGTAAAATCACAAAATTTAAAATTGATTTAATATCCATACAATAAATTTAGATTTGACTGGATAATTTTCCAGAATTAAGACCACCTTACATCTTGTCTTTTGTCGAGTTGATAATCCTCTCTTTGCTTTTGCTTTTGGGTTTTTTTTTTTTTTGTCATTTATGCAGAGAAAACTTAGCATATGACATTTCATTGTGTCATCCCCCTTTCCATCGGTTGTCATGGGTCATCCATTGTGAGTTGGCGTTCGTAAGAGAGTCCAATTAATTCCGATAACGTCCTGAAAATGACGAGACATTGCACTCCAATCGAGAGCACATGTGAAACAATGGATAACATATGTTAAACATGCATTTGAAATTCCATCATATATTTTGCTAGTGTGGTTGCATATTTCCTTAGCCTTAAAAGAATAATGTCACAAATCCATGAATTTTGATTTAATGATCACTAAATTTTGATCAAATATGTAATTTTGTCACAGCACTTTTAATCTATTCAATATGATCATTGAATTATTTGTAAAACTTTCAATGCAATCTTTTTGTTTGTATCGGTTTCACATAGCCTAAGGAATAAAATGAACATATACTAATATTTCAGAAGTGGTTAATGACCATTTTGACAGCTCTAAATGCAAGGACAGCATTGCCCATTGGGCCAAAATTCAAAAACCACATTATATATATAAAAGGTTCATAGATGACATTGTACATCGAATTAAAGTTGTGACACAATTTGTGTCATTTTCCCGGTAAAGCATCCAAGTCTAATTGGGTCCCACATAATACAACGATTTTCTCATTGGACTCCGTTTGCTTTCCATTACTTGTATGGCTATGGAATTAATAATTGAAATTCGTACCATGGGAGCCAAATTGGCTTTCAAAAAACATCAAGTTACACTTATCATCTTGAACACAGTGTCTTGCTCGTGTAGTGATTATCATTTACTAAATATCAAATCCCCAAAATGGGACTGGGAAATTGGAAATGACAAAAGTTAGTTATTTTTTAAGAACGGTTGATGCTTTCTATTTTTGCTTTATTAAGAAATATGTGAATTATGGTAAAACCTCTGTCCACTTGAAAATACTTTTTAATAGTTTATTTTGCTCACACAAATAAATAGACGAATTTTGTTTTCATTTATTGACAAAAATATTTAAACATAAATGATTATTGATAATAAAAATATTTTTATTAACTAATTATTTCAAATGATATAAGTGATCATTTTTATGAAAATATTTTTAAATTATTTATTTTAACAAAATAGATAGGTCCTAATTTTGATATATTTCAACTCGGGAATTTGGTAAATCATTAATGAAGTAAATCGGATAAAACCGTTGCACGATGGTCACATCGCATGACATCTTGGCACAGTGTCATCCACTGAGTCAAGAAATGTCGTCTTCGGTGTTTGTTCGAGAATCGCACAAATGAAGACAGTTGAAGGGGGAGCACATGTCGCGTCATGACTTCGGCCTCACACGCTATAAACGCTTTCATAAAGCGAAGAGCACGAGGCATGATTTTTTCGGAGGACTAGGAAACGGTACGAGGTTGTATTGTATGATCGAGAATGAGCCATTAGTCCATTCGAAGCTACTTTTCTAACTGTTATCTCCGCTCTATGTGGTGCAACCTGTTCACCCCCTCTTTAGTATTTGTCAATGATATCTTTATGTTTTATATGTAAACCGGATCGGTTTGTGTGTAAATATCAAATATGAGATATGCGATTGAATGACATTAGGTGTATCGAATTTAAACTATTAGTTGTGCATGGTGGGAACTTATCACTGGATAAAGTGCCACACCTTGGGAACCACTTTTTGAACCTTATTAGAATAAAGTGCTACATGGAGGGCACCTCAATTGGTGTGATCATCTGTGTATGATAGAGTTAGCTATATTGTATATATCACCAAATAGCATATTTCCGATTTATTATTAACTATTCTTAGGATCCATAGAAAATATAATTGCTTACTTAATCAGTGATTTGCTTACTCGGCATTGAGGCTAATTCATCAACAGCGTTTGAAGAGTAGTCTGGATTGGGAGATAGGATATTGAGGTCCTAGAATAGGAGTGCTCAATAAAATCTAAGTGGATTTTCGAGGTGTACCGCGTTATAACTCGATGGCGACTACTCTAAACCTTGAAGACGTGTTGGATGGTGGGTGCGGATAAAGCACCGGAAGGAGGGACGAGGGCAATAACTGTTGACAATGGACAAGGATAGATGCTGCGATGGTGACACGAATAAATGGCACCGCTCTATGCGGACAAAAATGTGAAAGTCCCCGTAGAACTTGAGTTCGCACAAAGTCTGAGACCAAAAGATTGACTTTGATAAATAATAAGAAAAAAAGTACTGTATTACTTGACACTAATGTGTTACAATCAAGGGATATTTATACTATGAACAATGAGTATAGGAAAGTAATTAATTTCATATAACAAAAAAAAACTAGTTATTTTAGAAAATAACAAGAATTACATAATCAGTTACAGTTTCAGAATGTTCTAACAAATATTCTAACATATTGAATCAATTAGTAGAATCGACATTATTTTTTTGATACAAAGTGGGCTTAAAAATATATCATGTCAAAAACATGGGAGGTAAGATTGAATAATCAATGTGAACATAGCACTCACGCATAGGATGAGAATCCCGCATAAATATCTAAACACTATAGTCTAAAAAATCTCACATGGAGTCTATCAAATCCTTAAAGATATGGACGTGTTTGGGGTCACATCCGCGCAAGTTTCATCGCATGTAAGGTCATCTCATGAGAATGATCTCTCCCAAACTATGTCAAGGAGAGAGACGTGGGTTGGGTGGGTGTAACTTTAACTTTTCATCTTAAGCATCTTGTGACAAGTCAGTTCATTTTTTCATGAACAAGCCTAAAAGATCAACAAGTTTTGGTGCCATGTGCAAGATATCACAATAGTCGTTATATAATAAGACGTAAAAGAAGACTACCTGCAAATCATTGTACATGATTTTGGGATATTTCACCAAGTGAGATATGCAGGACTCGAAAGGCATGAGGAGATGAAAATTCTCTTGATGATGTATGACTGGCAATCTTCCTACTGTAGTTATGCTCTTCGAAAGTTCCATTTCCACACTTCCTGAGCTGAATCTGATGAGATCCGGAGAAATCCATAATAAGCGAAAGAACTTAGTAGTTAAAGTAAGTTCACCCGTGAGGGAACGAGAATCGCCAAGAACAAGGCATGCCATTGATTAAATCTGTAATGTCACCGAGCACATTTTGGACAGCATCTCCAGTGCATGTGCAGCGGCAAGAACCTTCAACAAGGCCCTCTTAATTCAGTCGTCAACCAATATGTGTCGACCGCTTGACAAACCTTTGCGATTCTACCTGTAAGATTCCGATCAGCATCCGACCACTTTCTAAAGGTGAAAAGAGATGATAATTTGAGCAGATGAAGGAAAAGAAAAGGATCAAAAGTACCATCGACTACTGTAATGTCGCCGAGCACATTTTTGACAGCATCTTTAGTGCATGCTTAGCAGCAGGAACCTACAATAAGGCCCTCTTGATTCAGTCGTCAACCAATAAATGTCAACTGCTTTGACAAACCTTTTCGATTCTACCTATAAGAATCAGATCAGCACACGACCACTTTCTGAAGGCGGAAAGAGACAATAAATTGGGCAGATGAATGAAAAGAAAAATGTCGCGATGTTTCCTCGCCCAGAATCAAGAAAGTGGCATTGCCAAGAATCTTTCACAAAAGACGTTTTCTTGAACCACGTCTGGGCTGAAAAGATAAGAACAAGAAATATTCAGGGTAAAATACCATGTCCACACGAAATTTCAGAGTTCATCGAACGAGAATGAAGATATAACACGAGAGGAAACAGATAGTTACATAAAGCATGGCCCTGTCATGATCTCATCCTCATCGCCGAACCACGATGATAAACACGAACCGGCACTTGATTCTTTCGGCCAATATCCAGACAAAGAGAACATCAATATCCAGACAAAGAGAACATTATGCAAAAGATCGATATGGATCTTGAACATAACCGAAACCGAAGAGAAAATTATGAAGCAGGTTGAAGCCTTCAAATTCCAATTGCAATCTTATTATTATTTTGATCGGAAATGGGATTGCTATTGATTTACTTAGCCAAGTTTTGAGTAAGTACATCAAAAGCATCGGTGCATAATAAGTCTAGTAGAGCGGGCAGGGGATTAGACCACCAATTAAAGGGGAGATAATTGAAACGACAAGCTTTTGCAAGCCAATCTGCTGACCGGTTTGCATTTCTGTTGCAATGGGCCAAGGAAATGTTCCGAAACTCCTGCAGTTTATCTTGGGCTCAGTCCAGAAGAGGTTGCACCTGCCAGTTCAGTTCGGTCAAAGACTTTACCCCTTGCATGAGTGGAAGGCAGTCTGAGTGTACCTGCAAAGAGAGTTCCGCTTGGTTGGAAAGGAGATCTAGGGTTTCGAGGAGAGCAAGAGCTTCCGCCTGTGTTGCCGAAGAAGCCTCCACGAGTTTCGCAAAGCCGTCAACAAGACAGCCTCTATAATCCCTGCAGATGCACGCGATTGCTGCTCTGCTTTCGCCCGGTCGCATTTCTTCTTTGAAATCTGCTTCCGCTTCGCTGTGTTGGGCGAAAGATGCATCTATATTGATTTTCAGCGTATCAGGAGGTGGAGGTTGCCATCGATCAGGTACTGCTTCAGTCTTCTTTTCAATTACTTGTAGATGGCTCGAAGATCTGAGATTGTCATATAGAGCATTCGCCTGGAATAAGGTTTGCTGCGGGTGCAGGGGACGGTGGCCGAAGATGTGCTAGTTCCAGTTCTTCCAAATGCTCCAGAGAGTAATAGCAACCTGGTCGAACTTTTTGGTATGTATGGGGTTGGTTTTAAGCTTATATAACCAGTCGTCGAGCCGTGTTAACCCAAATTTGGATATTTCAATATGCAGGGGTGCGGCTCTCCATATCTGAGTTGTCCATGGACAGAGCAGTAGAATGTGTTCAGTAGTTTCAGCTTCCTTTTTGCAAATGGAGCATAAGGGATCATGTACTATCTTCCTCCTGTATAAATTTCCCCTTGTAGGTAGAGCATTGTGACATGCTTGCGAGAGAAAAAAAAAATTGATTTTGGGTAGGGTTTGAGAATGCAAAATGTATTTCCAGAGAGCTGGATTTGTTTGATGCGATGAAGTTGCCGGTGTAGTATGTGTGCTAGCTGGATTCCCTTTTGCTGTGAAGTAGCCACTTTTCACTGAATAAGTACCAGAGTTAGTATTCATTCAGACCAGCTTGTCTTTTGAATTAGGCAAACCAATAGGGGTAGCGTGTATTTCTCTCACGATTCTGTCATCAAACATCGACTCCACCCTCTCTACATTCCATTTTCCAGTCTCTTGTTCTATGAGATCTGCCACTTGAACTGATTCATTTCTTGTTGCTGGGCCGCCTATAGGACCACTCTTTAACCATTTATCTGCTCTTATCGAGAGTTCTTTTCCATTCCCAACTGAGTACATAATATGTGGAAGTATAGAATCTCTACCCTGAGTTATACTTTGCCAACCCCATGAAGGTCGGGAGCCTTTTCCAACTTTCCAGAATTCACCTTGTGGATAATATAAACCCTTCATTACTTTGCTCAATAGGACTAAGGATTTTGTGAAATGCGCTACGCTTGTTTCCCCAGCATAGCTGTATTGAATGCTATTAGATCTTTAAAGCCTAGGCCCCCCTCATCCTTTCTGAGTTTCAAGGATTCTCATTTCTTCCAATGTATTCCAGCATTTCTACTATTTGTTTTCCACTAGAAATTAGCGATCCTCATCTCAATAGCTTTGCAAACAGAAACAGGGATCTTGAAGATGGACATAGCATATTGAGGGATAGCCTGTGCCACTGATTTTATTAAAATCTCCTTCCCCACTTTTGATAACAAATTTTCCTTCCAGCTTTCTAGCTTCCTGTTAACTCTCGCTAGGATCCAAGCGAACATGTCTTTCTTTAAGGTGCCCCAATCCGAGGGAATCCCTAAATATTTCCCTATTTTCTCAATTTCTGGAACTCTCAATTCGGTGGCCATGTTCCTCCTCAAAGTAGTAGGGCATCATTTGCTGAAATATATGCCAGATTTATTGAGATTAATGGCCTGACCAGAAGCGAAGCAATATTCATGTAGGATAGCCGCTAGGTTTTGACACTCTAAGATTGTGCCATTAAGGAAAAAAATAGAGTCATCCGCAAATAACAAATGTGAAAGAGTAGGGCAGCTGTTGTTCATCTTAATTCCTCTAAGTGTGCCATCATCTACTGCTTTTTTCATCATGGAAGATAGAACATTAGCCACTAATATGAAAAGATATGGGGATAGTGGGTCACATTGTTGAACCCTCTTGTTGGCTTGAAAGAAGGTAGAGACTTCCCATTAAAATTTACACTAAAAGTTATTGTTGAAAGATATTGCATCACCCATTGTAGCCACTGTTCGTAGAATCCCATTTTAGTTAAGCATGCTCTAAGGAAATCCCATTCAATCCGGTCATATGCCTTATGCATATCTAACTTTAAGACCGCTTGAAATTTCTTTTTCCTCTCCCGAGTTCATAGTCTATGAAAAACCTCCTGTACAATCAATATGTTGTCTTGTATTTGCCTTTCCCCCACAAAAGCGCTTTGTTCTTCTGCAATGAGGTGTGGTAGCAGAGGTTTTAATCTGTTAGTCAGCACTTTGGAGATGATTTTATAAATAAAATTACAAAGGTTGATGGGGCGAAACTATTCCAACTTTTCTGGATTTGGAATTTTGGGAATAAGGGTTATAAGTGTTTTGTTCATGTCGGATTAAGGTAGCTAGTAATGAAAAAGTTATGTATTTCTGTAAATATATCCTGACAAATATCTGGCCAATGCTTCCTGAAAAAAGTCCATGCTTGCCATCTGGTCTAGGAGCTTTATTGGCTCCTAATTGTTGCATAGCTTTTGTGATCTCCTCCATAGTAATAGATTCTACGAGGCGTTGATTCATTCTCGCATCAACCGAAGCTGGAATTTGTTGTAGAAGGGGCTGAAAATCTCGAGGCCCCGCTGACTCGTAGAGCTTTTTGAAATATGTACCGGTCATCTCTTTCAACTGCTATTCCTCACGCACCCAAATGGCTTCTGAATTTTTCAGCAAAGAAATTTGGTTTCTGGTTCTCCTCTGAATGGTTGTGGTATGGAAGAATTTTGTATTTTTATCCCCCCATTTTCACCAATTAATTCTAGACCGCATTTTCCAGTACATTTCTTCTTGTCGCCACAATTGATCAATTTCTTTTGTCATTTCCTTAGCAGCCTTGCATTCTTGAGAAACTCCTATGCTGGTCATTAAGTGTTGCAGTTCACTATTTAGCCAAGTAATCCTCTTTTTAGCATTGGTGAATCTGTTCTGACTCCATTTTAACAATTTTTTTTACACAATCTGCAGTTTCTCCACCACATTTAACTGCTGGAAGTCAAATTCAGCTCAGGTGTCTCTGACAAGATTCACACATTCCTCCTCCTCCGACCAGAAGGCTTCGTATTTAAAGCTCTTCCCCTTCCTTTCTTTCGGTGGGCTAGTCGAAAGAATGATTGGGGTGTGATTAGAACAAATGGCTGGTAAGGCTATACATTATGCTATGAGATAGTTAATACGTCATTCCGAACTGCATAACACTATCGAGACGCTTCTTGACCAGATTTTCTCCTTCTCTGTTATTTGTCCAGATGTAAGCACACCCCTTACATTCCAAATCCAGCAGAGAACATTGATGGAGGAAGTCTCTGAAGGCCGTAAGCCGGTAGTTTTCTGCTCTTTTCTTTCCCACTTTTTCCCAGTAATATAGGATTTCATTGAAATCGCTCATACACAACCAAGGCAAATGATAGCATAGACTCTCTCTGTGGATATTCTCCCATAACATAATTCTCTCCTTAAATTCATTCGGAGCATGTATACATGTGATGTGCATGCGCTGGTTGTTGGCTTGTTGTTGGCATTGAGTGAATATAACATGTTCCGTACAAGAATCAATGGATAGGAGTACCTGGTCATCCCAAAAATTGCTAAACCCCTTGCTGTACCTTATGGATTCACTAAGAAACAGTGCTGAAAATTAAGTCTCCGTCGTAATCTTAACACCTTTTGCTCCTGATTTTTAGTTTCCATAATAAAGATAACATTGGGCATTTCCTAAGTCACTAAGACTTTCAAAGCTTGAACTGTCAAAGGAGTGCCCAGCCCTTGACAATTCCAACTTAAAATCTTCAGGGATGAGTCGGTGGCTTATTAGGGCTAGCCACCAAAGCCCACTGAGCAGACTTGTTTGCCACACGGATAGGGGTCTCCACTAGCTGAGTAGTATCAACCACTACTGTCTTAGATGTTTGTGCACCATAAGGGCATAATCTTTTTCCTTTTTTTGAGGAGGAAAGTTTGACACTTTTAGTTTTATCCCTTATTGGTCCTTTTTCCCCTGCTAAATTATCAACCATTTCTGCTTCAACTTCCTTCATCTGTTACTGATATAGCACCATGACAGATTCATCATCAAGGCAGTTGCTTCCTCGTTTTTAGGGGCCCTTCTCTTCCAAGAGTACTAGTGCTTGAGAAGAAAAGGTATGGTTGCATTCCTTTGAGCGTGAGTTTTTTGCATTGTTCAGCTTGCCAAGTTGTTGGGTTTGTTGCATAAGTTGGTCATGTTGCTGCTGTTCTGTTTCAGGGGCTTGTGGAATGGGGGTTTCGGGCACACTCTCCTCTCCTTCTTGCTGTAACTCTTGTTTTCCATAAAAAAATTTCCCATATGGACGAAGCTCCCGCGCTTCCGCTCTTAGCCAATGTCCAAAACGACCTGGTAAATTCTCTGCTAGCCCTAACTCCTCATATGGTATTTCTTTACAGAAAGTAGCATAATGCCCGATTCTACCACATGAATAACAATAGTGCGGAAGTCTTTCATACTTAAACTCTACCCACAATCTTTTGCTATCATGATTCACAAGAACATCAGTTTTGAGAGGATTTTCCAAATTCAACTTAACTCTGGCCCTACCAATCTTGTAATTAGTATTCCCTTTTGCTTCTAATTTTACCTCTACTACACTCCGATTTTGGATGCAATTTCCCTAACAACTTCATATGTAACCCTCCCGAAAGGTAGGCCAAAGAAGTTCACCCAGAAATCACAGTGGTTGAATTCATAACAAATGTCAGGGGTATCAAGGTCGCACTGCTTTAGAACTAATAAATTACTAATAAAATGACCACAGCCCAGAATCTAACACTCTGTTTTTCAGCCTTCGACTGGAAAGAAAATGAGAAATATCTAGGTTCTATCACAGCACAGGTAAAAGTTTCATTTCGCCAGGCTTTTTTCATCGTGCTGATAAATGCATTAAAGTTCACATTAGGTTTATTGAAGAACTTCCCAAATAGTGTTTTATGGCATGCTTGCAGATTTTCTTCAGAAATTTCACCTGTAATATCCACCACATCTTCTTCAGACCATAGATTGCCCAGACTCTTGCAGAAGGCCACCAACCTCCTCTCTTCTTCATGCTGATCTGCCATCTTCTTGTCTACAGAAACGGTAACGAAATAGTGAAAGTAAGCTGGCCTGAATGTTTTGGAACCAGCTGATATGGGAAATGGAAATCCAATGTGGTTGAAGGGAGCTCTAGGTCTGCAAGTAAAGACAGAAGGATATCAGCACGAGATGGATGATGGTAGTAGGTGAGGTGATTGGAAGTGGTACTCTTTGAGGATCAGGGTAATGAACTCGCAATAGAAACGATGGTGAGATGATGGATTTTAGGACTCCTCTTGTAAACAAAAGGAGGGTTCTAATTTGGTCGAGAAAGAAAAGGGATGGGGTTAGGGTTTTTCACCATCCTTGAGCTCTAAATCGGTGGTACTAGGATGGAAGAAAGGTGGAATGAAGGATGGATGGATGGCGAGGTTTCGAATCTGCAGATGCAAGACCTACCCAAAAGGTAGGAGGGTACTACTCAGACGGTAGGGAGGAATCTCCATTGTCGGAGAGAGGTTTTCCACACGGATGTACATTATCGGAGAATTCCCCTTTTATGTGTTCATCTTATTGGGCGTCGTGCAATCTTATTATATAAGAGAGTCGAGACTTACAGTGATCTCGCTACGCAATGACTGCAAGAGAGGATCAAAAGCGTGAGAGTGTTGGGGGGAAGGAGATGGAGCGACGGAGGGACGTGAAGGAGTAGGGCGAAGAGGTGCTTAAATGGTGAAGAAAACGACGGTGAAATTTGAAAGATGGTCGCCCCGCGTCGTTCTCTGGGAGACCATTAAATGGCGGTTGGTGGGTAGTTGGCACTCCAAAAATTATTATTTTTTATTTTTTATTTTTGTTGAAATAGAATTAGGTTGATTCTTGATTTTCTGGCCGATGTTATTTGTAAAATTTAAATCTTTAAATTGTGTTGTCCGTTCTAGTAGCAACAATTTTTTCGTGAATAATATTACTAACACAATAATATCATCCTAATACAATGAATTTTGTTAATTAGCAAAATTAATGAAAATTTCATTCCAAATCATAGTGCAAAGTAATATTTTTAAAGTGCCAATCACTCTAGGTTTTTTTTTGCCATTTTGTTTAGCACGTCCTCTGATATGGGACTGAAAATAGTATTGGTAGAATTTTAAAAAAAAAATCCGAAAAGTGTCCCAAAATTGCACCGTGTGTTTTCTAATTCCGAAATTTGATACTTTGGATTCCCTACGCTCAAAATCCTACACTTTCAAACCTCATAATCTTTTGGAGCTCGAAAAAAAAAATCCTCATAAGCTTTTATAGGGAAAATTTCATATTTACCCCCCTCAAACTAGAGGTCGGTGCATGTTCAACTCCGAATTTTAAAAAGTTGCATTTGATCTTCCTGAACTTACATTCTATTAGGGCGGGTCAAATACATTTTCTATGTTTCGCAGCTTTTATAGTTTTTTAATTTCTTGTTCTTGAATTTAGCACTTTAGATTAGTAGTAATAATGAGTTCAATCATTCAATCACGATAATTTCGAGTGATTTGGAAATCTTGCAACTCTTTATGACTAATAAGCACAAATTTTTTATCTCATATTCCTACTTTATGTATATTCTCTTAAAATATTTCATAATTCTTTTTTTTTAATCAATTCTACTTTATTTCTACTCTAAATCTCAATCCCAAACTTTTGCTTACTACTCTATAGGACATAAAAGTCAAAACCCATACTCTCTAAAAATTCGAGGATTCAAAACTCCCAACTTTCCTCCCCCACCTCCCCTCCCTCGGGTGGCTATCGGAGCAAATTCAAGAATTTGTAATTCTTCTTAATTAGATATATTTCATAATTGTAAAAAAGAAAGAAAAAGAAAAAGTAGAACTTTCACCCTTGAAAATTATGCGCGCAACGCATGCTCATGTTAGAAAGTTAACGACAACGGCGGCGAGATTGTCATGATTGTACTAGAAATGTTTCTAGGAGCATTGGCAAACGTTACCGATCGTGTTTTCCTTGCGGCGATCGTTGCTTTGATCGATTCGAGAGCTGCGCGCTGAAATCGTGTAGTGCGTGATCTTGTTTCGCCACCTTCAATGTGGGCTCTCCAAGTTCAGATCAAGAAGACGACTCTCGACCTCTTGTGCTCTTGATCATTTGTGTCTGTCATTTCATGCTCCTGTGATGATGCAGCTTGTCTGAATTTCTCAAGTGCTTCATTGGCTTCTGGTGCGAGGCTATAATGATCCCATGCAGTGGGTACATTATAATTTCATGCATATTCAAGAATTGTTTAATTTTCTTGACACAAAATTCTTTGGAGTTCTCGGTATTGGTGTTCACAACATCCAACAGGTCCTGGATAAGATTTGTGGATCCGAGCTTCTGCACTGTGCGGAATAGGTTTATAGGATGTGGTACCTATAATCTGTGGGGCATTGATGATGTTGCCATTATTTGTGAAAAAAGCCCATGGATGTCGGAAAAATAAAATGGTACGGACCTCAGGGTTTGGTTGCATGATTCTCAATTCTTTCTGCAAGAGATATCTCTATTCTTTTTTAAAGGAATGCGAATAAATAACTCTGGATTTTCCCATAAAGGATGTGAACACTTTTGGGCAAATTCAGAATGAGATTCTTAACATGATTCCAACAACTTTTGCATAATCGGATCTAACAGACTCATTTGGATGGAAAAAAGTCTTTGGATATTGACGAATTCAGAGAATTGGTATTTTCCAGGAATGATACGAAGTTGAGAGATTTGAGTCATGATGTCCGAACCAATGATCAAATCTTTGTTGGGGATACTAGATCCGAAGATTTTTGTGGTTATGGAACACTGGGGAAAGAACTGGAAAGTTACTGGGGGTAGTTTTCACATTTGTGGAAAAAGTATCTCCTGAAGCAGAGTTGAAATATCGAACATAGGGAGTCCAATATTCTTCAAGGATAACTTTAGTATGTAAGATTGAACAACTTGCTCCAGTGTCTATGAGAGCAATGACAGTGATAGGCTTGGCAAACTTTGAGATAAAGATTTTCACAGGAAAATGGGGACAATGAGTTTGGCTTGAAAATATGTCAATGCTTTGTTTTGAAGATGTGAGAGATATGTGAAAAATATTTTCAGAATCTGAATCCGAATCAGTTTCACTGGAAGTTTGGTAACAATGTATGACACAAAGAGTTTGTTCAGATGGTTCTTCATCCGCAGAAAATAAAGATTCGATATCATCATTTTCAAGGGAAATACCTGTTTCGTTCTCTATATGATGTATCAGATGATTCTGGCATTTTTTTACTTGGGGACAATTTTTGGCAAAATGTCCTTTCTGATTGCAGATGAAATATCGATTTGATTTCTTGTGACCTGAACAATCTTTTCTTTTACGTAGGTATCGCCATTTCTTCTTTCCTCGGAACTGCTTAGAGCCATGTCTGGATTTCTTTTTCTAGAGCTTCTTGAAGTGCTTCTTCTTTTTGGAAGATTTTCCACAAGAACCATCACAATCTCTCTTAGAGCATTTGATCTTTAGTTTTTGGTGAGAACAGGCCGTATCAAGTTCTCTATTATCATCGACATAAGTCTGGATCATTTGGCGTTTTATACACAATTCTTCAAGGCACAAATGGATTTCTTGTTGGATTTCGCCCAATGAAATATCCTGAATCCTCCTTTGTCTGCTGAGAAAAGTTCTCTCAACCTATTGGGATAACTCTTTGGGGATGGAAGTCAGGAAGACGTGCTTCAGGTTTGGATCAGCTCTAATACCATAAAAGAGCTTAAGCATTTCTCGGTAGTGTTTATCAAGATGTCTTTTCTGGAGAGAGCAGCATCTTCTTTTGAAAAAATTCTCTCCTTTTAAGCTCTTGGAGGTTAGATGGTTTTCCAAGAAAGAAATGATATGGAAGGGTAATGACATAACCAAAGTCAGGTGAGAGTAAAAATTGAAGCTAGTCTTGTTTTGTCACAGATTGCCACCAATGTTTGAGGCTACTTGTAAACCTTGTGACAAAACCAAAAAGAACATTATACTTATCCTGGTTGGTAAGGGCTTGGGCATTTAACCAAGTATGATATCTTCAAGTCATTCTGGCCATTTGTGATAGGGAATATCATCAACAGTAAAAAATTGTTTTGATGCTGTAGACACACGCTGGGAGGGATTGTTTGGCTGAACAACTTTTGGTTCATAAGGGTTTGATTCCATATCTTGGTCTGGGGGATCGGCCATGAATATTGATGAAGTTACTGGTACAATAGGAAAAGAATCAATGGCAGGGATTGAGAAGGATGATGAGGATGAAAGGGATACCAAATCTTATTCAGTATCAAAGATGTTTGGAAAAGCTTGTTCTGCTAGAAATAAGATCTAATCTTTTGGAATGGTAGGATCAGGCTATTGAGTAACAAGATCAGGCTTTTCTTCCCGGTTGCCCAAATCCTTTAGGAAAGATTCCAACGTATTGGATAACATCATATGATCTGCCTTTTCCTTTATAACAATCGAGGATTCTGCAGGCACTTTCTCCTTTCCTTTTTCCTTCCTTACTCGATCCAATTCTTTAAAACGATTTCGCATTTCTACTACATCTGTCTCATCCTGTCCGATAGGAACGTCTGTAAGGGCAACAAAGATAGACGTATGAGGTGGTGGAGGCGAATACTCCGTTCGTGCCGTGGTCGGGAACGGATTAAAAGGATTGAACCTTCCTTCTTCAAGCATCTAGATTTGCCTTTTGAGCTTTTCTATTTCCGCGTTAGGACTTTCAAGATGATGATACCCTAAATGTTGTCCGGATTCCAAGGCATGAAGCCTCTTTTGGAAATCGAAAAGCATTTTCTTGGTGGTCTTATCATATCTTCAAAGATCTTGTTACACGTTCATAATCTTGGAATCAATTGGTTCGAATGCATTGTTATGTGCTAAAAGAGTCTCCGATTGCCAATTTAGGACAGCTTCAATAACAGGAGTCCTTTTCTGTCTTTCATGCTCATCCACATTAGTGGGGATAGGTATCTTGGGAACATGCCGATATCTACCTTGTGGAGCTGGAAACGATAGTTTGGAACTTTCTTGGACAAGAGGGAGAAAGTCTGTTTCATGAAACATGGCGATGGAAGAACTTGGTGGTGTTTCTGCTGGGGCCTCAAGTGGGTAGGAATGCTTCTTTGCCCACTTTAGGATTGGCTTATAAAACGGAGAAAGGGCCAGTTTTTTCTTAGGGGGAGATAGATGAGGTGATGGTGGTGGAGTTGGTGAGACTAAGGGTGTAGCAGTGAACACTGGTGGTGGAGTTGGAGCATAAGAAACCATAAACTAAAATTTGTCACACTCACCAAGAGTATCAATGGAGGGGTCTCCATTCAAGTACCTTTGGTACGTAGCATCCTTTCACTTCTTATGCTTTTGTCGAGGTCTGGCAGTTAGATCTACCTCATCGGGAGAGTTTGTACAATAGGAACATTGACAAAAAGAATCCCAGAAGCAATGACCATACCGGTCTTTGTAGTAATGAACAGGGTGTCCATCACTCTTGAAATATTGAACAAGCTTTTTTGGATATGGCTCAGAAATTGATTTGGGAACACATGGTTCAATCATGAAAAGGGTCTGGAAGATAAAAGGACTTCCTTTATTTTCTTTGCCAAATTTGATGGAAACAGTTCCATCTTTCTTTCTGACGAACTCGGAGTCCATCGACTGGAAAGGCTTGTTATTCTGATGCAACTTTTCATAGTTGGTAATCCAAGTCTCTGGAAGGAGTTTGGCCAACTTTTCCTTCGGGATTTGTCTGAGAACATGAATGCAGAATGCACTTCTCGTCAGTTTGTGAAGAGACATTCTAGAAGTGGCACAGGAATCATGCAGGCCCAAAAGAAAAATAATTGTTTAAAAATGACGAGCCTCGACAATCAAACAATATAAATGTGATTAAATGAAAACTAATAAACTTAGACACGAGAAAATAATTGATTCTGATTGATTGTAATTAATTTAGGGGATTTTTGTATATTTTTCTTAATTGATTCTAATTGATTGTGATTGATATTTTTTTACCTTAGATAGTCATCCTATAAATGTATTATTCATTTGGTAGGAACTGAATATTATATTTCCCTATCATCACAATTCTCAACTACTAGCAAGAGAAACAATCATCCCGTTGAGTAGTGTTTTAAATCTTTAGTGGTTGTTGCCTCTCTGTCATTATGCAGGCTTCAGACTTCAGCAGCCAGTAATGAAGGAGCTGACTTAACGGAGTTGTTAATAGGCACTTCTCAGCATGTTCAAATACTGAAAGGACATATACGGTGCCTTGGCAGTGCACCAAAACAGATGTTGACATGAGCCCTAATTAATGTCAAACCGATTTATTGATCCCTTGCATGCTTATGTCCCTATGAGGTGTTGATTCGTTGAAAGCACGCCGGTTGCTTCCGATTCTATCATTTTGAGAAAAGCATGAGACAGCCTAGCCATGATGGACTGATTCTGCAAAAGGACGGTGTCCTGATGCTTCAGCAAAGTAGTTTTCATCGGATAAAGATCAGCACATCAGCTTTTTCCTAGGCTGACAATCGGAGACAATGTGGTGGATCTTGTTTAGATGATATAGATTGTAAGATTTCATGCTGCGTTGTGTGCACGTTGGTTGTTTGTTTGTTTAAAAAAAAAAAAAGGTGCTTTTTCCATGTCTCACTTAGGAAAGTCGGGAGGAGATTGGCAACTTTTCTTCTAGTTTGTTTAAAGAAAGAGAATGGGTTGTGGGTTAGACCCACAATAACTGCATGCGGGTGCACAAGTTTGGCATAGTTTAATTAGCACTAACCTCTTTATTTTATTTCTTAATTTTATTTCGTACAATTATCTTATTAACCTTTATTAGTTGAAATTTTATAACTTTTCATTCAAAATTTTTGGAAATTATAAAATTTAGAATTTTATTTTAGAAAAATAGCTGTTTTTTTTTTATTTATTTTTTTATTCCGAATTTTATATATCTTTCGAAGATAACATTTGAAAATTACCTTGTTCAATTTGCAACTTTTCCTAAAGGGATATCTTTGTTCACTTTGCAACTTTTCGTGAAGTGATGCATTTGTTTACTTTGCAACCTTTTCTAAAGGGTTGCCTCTATTCATTAAAACCGAGATAAATATGTTAGTTTCAGCATGAATGTGTATTAAGTTTTTTCAAGTTTTCTTTTCAAAATTACAATCATCATTTCAATTGTTTTCTTTGAGAGACCTTGGAGCAATATTAGAATTGCTATCTAATACTCTTAATCGAGACTTTGTAATATCTTAGAGGATAATTGCTAATGACCATTAGCAACATAGTGGGGCAAATAAATCCTTAAATAAAGTGATATTATGTCTTAAAGCCGACTTCATTTTTCTATCCAATTCGAAGTCATATTTTTCCAAAAAATTTAAGGATTTATTCATTCAATAATGGAGTCAAAGACAATGAAAGTCTGTGATCAAACTGGACTAGTTCGACAAGAATAACTTTGTTCTCGGAGTGACAAGATGATGTTCCTACTCACTACTCTGAAGATATCCTACATACTAGGTCCTAAGTTTGCGCCTATAGAGGATCTACAGCCTACTACTAAAAGAGGACAACCAAGTGTGGAAACCACTAAAAGGGTTAACTAGGAGAAGAAGAAATGTGCAGAGGATGAATTGCTATGTTGTGGACACATTCTGAATATACTATCTGATTAATTGCATGACTTATTCACTAAGATGAAGTTAGCTAGAGAAATCTGGAACATATTGTAATTCAAGTACAAAGAGGAGGAGCAAGGTACCAATAAATATTTAATCACGAAGTATTTTGATTTCAAGTTTAGTGATACCAAACCCCTTGTTACAACAAGTCCATGAATTAGAGGTTCTTGTCAACAAAATTTGTACTCTCAAAATTGATATTTCGAAAGCTTTTCAAGTTGGAGCAATTATTGCAAAATTGCCTCTAAGTTGGAAAGATTATGGAAAAACCGATGCACAAGTTAGAGGACATCACCTTGAGGCAAATACAAGGGAGAAGTACACTATTAGTGCCATAAGTTGTGTACGGCGCTCACTTTGGTGCCAAAAATTTCTGTCGGATCACTTAAGTGCCAAATCGGAGGAAAAACGATCACTTTGGTGCCACCGGCGAGAAATTCCGGCCAAAATGATTACGTGGCTTTATATTTAAAAAAAAAAATCGATAAACCCTTTAAATGACGTCATTTTCTGTCCTACTTAAGAAAACGACGTCATTTTGCCATCCTATGTGAATGGCTTAGGAAAAACGACGCCGTATAGCTCATTTGTGATTGAAATTAGGGTTTTTTTTTGTTCATCCTCGCCGACCTAGCTTGCTCGGCCACCGTCGCTTGGCCATCGTGCTCGGCCACTGTCGATCAGCCACCGTGCTCGGCCAAGAAGTGGGAACGGGGAATAATGACCAAACTTACAAATTATTGTAAAGCAATTAGAGAGCTAATACGGGCTATTGCCCAGACTTTCACTGCTATTGCACACCGCATCACAAAGCTTCAAGTTTATCACACACGAGCACAAAAGCAAAATCATCGGATTCAGATGAGATCAGTTCCGGAATCCGATCGGTTTGCTTGACCAAGAAGAGCCTCCTTCATCCTCTCGGCCATGACCCGCAAGCCCGACCCAATGAACTGGTCCAGGTCCTCGGGTTTCCAGCCGCTCACGGGCTCGACCTCGTAGTCCCACACCATTCGACAACCGTCTTCCTTAGGCATGACTCGGACCTTGGAGACGTAGGAGTTGAACCCGACATTGCTGTCTACGATGCTATAGCTGAACATCTTCTCGGCCGGGTCGATCGACAGCAGCTTCTGCTTCGTCCAGTTCAGGGTTGCTGCTGCCTTGGTGCCGCCACCGATGTCCCGTTCCTGGTCGACTGGGGTCCTGAACCCCGCGCAGTAGCGGACGCACCCAGGCTGGCCCGAGACGCCCTCGACGGGGGTGCAGGTGGCGAGGGTTGGGAACCACTTATCGAGGCCGAAGAAGTCCTCCAAGAAGGGCCATATTTGGTCCGCCTTTGGACCTGCCAAGTCCGCACAAGCTTGTCCTTGCCATTTTGGTTGGTTTTGGTTCATCTCAGAAGCCACAGGATCGATGTTTGCGGACTCCATGCTGAGGAATGCCAAATTAATGTGAGGTACAATAGTATCTAGTTAGATCGAGATCGAGATCAAGAGAGAGGTATGAAGGCTAGTGAAAGCTTGGGTTTCTAAGCTGTAGACATGAGCATCTTTATATATAGAGGGAGAGAGCAATTATATTAATTCAGTTTTAAACCTCTTTTAAAAAGAGAAAGAGGAAAAGAGAAAAAAAAAATGAGAAAATATTTAATAATTATTAAAAATTATCCACGTTAACATTGATTAACCAAAATTGACCGGATAGATTGAATTGGTACAAATTTAAAAGTTTATGACTCAATTGGCGAAAAAAATTGTTAGAATTGAATTGGTATAGTTTTTATGATTTTTTTGGTAATTTTCCCTTACGACTTGCATCTCATACAATAACCCTAGAACTATCGTATGTACCCACGGCCATGATATGTAGTTTTTTATGAGACAAAAAAAAATTCGAATAGAATTGGAATCGCACTTAAAGTTGGTATTTTTTTTTATAATATCAAAAAATGTTTATGGTAGAATAAAAACTGGTTTGGGAATTTCTTATAAGACGGAAAAATGTTTAGGATATGGTTGGGATTGAAGACGAAGTTTTGGGCTTTTTATTTTATTTTTTTTCAAGATGGTAGGCCTATAAGATCGTGCTTCTGTTGAAAAAGAGCACTTATTGCAAGGCATCATCATTCTCTAGTGGCGATGATGGGTCTTTCTCGGGAGAGAACAGTGGGAGTTCCAACCATGCGTCACTGCTTGCGCGAGACTACGGTGACCTCGGGAAAGAGATGAATGAATCACGTTTTCTTTGGCTGAAAACGTGAAAGTTCTTTTGACAAATTTTGAAGAGCAAGTCGCGATGGGACAATAAACCATCTAATCGATTAGTTTGAAAAACCAAACTTAAGGCTAAAAGCATGGCTCGTCTGGTGAGATCATGATATTTTCCCTTGTAAGGATGTGTTTGTTTGAGCAAAGTACTTTTTCACGAATCAATTTATGTGTCTGGTTTGCCAAAAATAATCTATCAACGGAAAATCATTTATGGTTAAAAAATATATGCATGCTTAAAGTTAGAAAAATAAATTCTTTAACTTGAAAAGAGGTCAACAGTTTCCCAAAGAGTATTTTCCTTTGTCATAAAATTTTCCTCGAAACAAACACACCTTAAAATTGAAAAATACATTGAATGACATGATTCTATTTATATCTCACATGTACATTTTCTCAACACCTAATTACACCATGAGGCAATTGATCATGTGTATAACCTAATCTTCCTGCCCCCTCCGCCCCCCCCCCCCACACTCTAATCTTCCTCGAGAAAAGTGTAAAAAAAAATCATAAAAATTCATAAACTTTTTGTATTAGTGTCAATTTAGTCATAAACATTTTATTAGTATCAATTTAATCCTAAACCTTTTAACTTATTGCCAATTTAATCCTAAACATTTTGACTTAATGACAATTCAGTCCTTCTAACTAATTTTGGTTAACGTGGACACCGATCAGTTAATATGGATAACTTTTAATAATATTTTAATATCTTTCAATTTTTATTTTTCATTTTCATTTTTATTTTATTTTTCCTTTTTGTTTTCTTTGTCTTTTTTCTTTTCTATTTTTTCCTTTTCTTTTTTCCTTCTCCTCCCCCTTCCTCCAGTCAATCGCTGGCTCGAGTCCTCGCCAAAGGTCGCGAGGGTAGCCTCATGCTGGGTGGCGAGGCTCGCCCTTGCAAAATCTAGCAAGGCTAGCTCGAGGCCATCTATGCCGCGATGGCGGCCTTGTGCTGGGCTAGCAAGGTCACCTTTGCGGCCGTGGGCGAAGCTCGACCTAGCCAATCCGATAAGGTTGAGCATCGCCAGTGGCCAGTGAGGCTTGCTAGAGAGCAACAAGGTTGACCTTGATCTCATTGGCCGTCACCTCTAACCGATCGTCAAGGTTCGGCGACCGGCTAGAGTAAGGGGAAGAGAAGGAAAAGGAAAGGAAAAATAAAGGAAAAAGAAAATTAAAAAATCGAAAAATTATATTATAATATTATTAAAAATTGTCCACTCCAGCCATGCCACGTTAGCCAACCAGTGTCCAAGTCAACAAAATTTGGTCAAAATTAACTAGAAAGACTGAATTGGTATCAAATTAAAAGGTTTAGAATTAAATTGGCGTCAACAAAGGATTTATGACTAAATTAGTACCAATACGAAACTTTTCCCAATCTTCCTCTTTTAATGAAACTAAAAGAAGCCACGCCCTATAAACCTAATCTACAAAAGAAAGAAATGTATGGTAGTTTTCTATGTAATAACTTTTATCTCACTCCTCCTTTTACTTTTTAATTATGTGCCTAATCTCAGGACAGTGGTTTTTAGCAAATAAATTAACAAAATTATCTTTGGGTAGTGGTTTATCAATACAATTGGGATTTGAGGTTGAGATAGTATCACAATTAAGTTAACTTGTTTTTTTTTTTCGATTAGTTTTAATTAGCATATGAATTTAATTTTAGTTATCTTCCTCATTAATAATTTAAGTATGAATATTCTCATTTTTGCAACAAGTTCTCTCTTATTTATATCTTAGTTGTGTAGTTACAATGCTACGTTGCATCTAACTATTAACTATACACTTAACCCCCTCACAGGCATGTAGGTTTAAGTTCAGTGTAGTTTATAGGCATGTAGGTTTAAGTTCGGTGTAGTTTTCCCTTGGTTAGGATTTAATTGTTATAGCTTTGTTTGTCCTCGTTTAATGCATTTCCTTTTTGTGATCATCTATCTTCTGATGCAACCAAATTACGGTCTTCCAACTTAGGCGTCACCTACCAATTATACGAATATTTTTCAACGAAAAATTTTATAGGACATATCATTATATCTTTTGATTTACGTGTCAACTGTTAATTTCTTAATTTTGCTTCTAGTGTTTTTCAAAGGACTTCTAATGCTTCTAACTTTGTACTTTTAGCACAGTAAAAATACTGAAGTGGGGAATTAAGACAGGAAAATTCTCAATCAATTACAAATATATTGTATGAATGCTAATTCATCATTGATTTTTCAAATTACCAACTTAGTCTTAAACATTTATGGTCGTTTCTATCAATTTTCATTGGAAATTGATGATGTGATGGTCCACTCATTACCAACTATTTTATGTGACACATTGCTACATCAGTAATTTCCTACAAAAATTGAATGAAGAGACTATATTTGAATTTTCACGCAAAAGTTAAGGATTAAAATATCAAAATTAACAATTTAGAACTGATTTAATATTCATACAATAAATTTAGAATTGATTGGGTAATTTTCTGGAATTAAGACCACCTTTCATCTTGTCTTTTTGTTTGTATCGGTTTCACATAGCCTAAGGAATAAAATGAACATATACTAATATTTCGGAAGTGGGTTAATGACCATTTTGACAACTCTAAATGCAAAGACGGCATTGCCCATTGGGCCAAAATTCAAAAACCACATTACATATATAAAAGGTTCATAGATGACATTGTACATCGAATTAAAGTTGTGACACCATTTGTGTCATTTTCCCGGTAAAGCATCCAAGTCTAATTGGGTCCCACATAATACAACGATTTTCTCATTGGACTCCGTTTGCTTTCAATTACTTGTATGGCTATGAATTAATAATTCAAATTCGTACCATGGGAGCCAAATGGGCTTTCAAAATATATCAAGTTACACTTATCATCTTGAACACAATGTGTCTTGCTCGTGTAGTGATTATCATTTACTAAATATCAAATCCTCAAAATGGGACTGGGAAATTGGAAATGACCAAAGTTAGTTATTTTTTAAGAACGGTTGATGCTTTCTATTTTTGCTTTATTAAGAAATATGCGAATTATGGTAAAACCTCTGCCCACTTGAAAATACTTTTTAATCGTTTGATTTGCTCACACAAATAAATAGACGAAATTTTTTTTCATGTATTGACAAAAATATTTAAACATAAATGATTATTGATAATAAAAATATTTTTATTAACTAATTATTTCAAATGATATAAGTGATCATTATTATGAAAATATTTTAAAATTATTTATTTTCAGCAAAATAGAGAGGTTTTGATATATTTCAACTCAGTCGATGGGAATTTGGTAAATTATTAATGAAGTAAATTGGATAAAACCGTTGCACGATGATCGCATCACATGACATCTTGGCACAGTGTCATCCACTGAGTCAAGAAATGTCGTCTTCGGTGTTTGTTCGAGAATCGCACAAATGAAGACAGTTGAAGGGGGGGCACATGTCGCGTCATTACTTCGGCCTCACACGCTATAAACGCTTTCATAAAGCGAAGAGCACGAGGCATGATTTTTTCGGAGGACTAGGAAAAGGTACGAGGTTGTATTGTATGATCGAGAATGAGCCATTAGTCCATTCGAAGCTACTTTTCTAACTGTTATCTCCGCTCTATGTGGTGCAACCTGCTCACCCCCTCCTTAGTATTTGTCAATGATATATTTATGTTTTATATGTAAACCGGATCAGTTTGTGTGTAAATATCAAATATGAGATATGCGATTGAATGACATTAGGTGTATCGAATTTAAACTATTAGTTGTGCATGGTGGGAACTTATCACGGGATAAAGTGCTATACCTTGGGAACCACTTTTTGAACCTTATTAGGATAAAGTGCTACATGGAGGGCACCTCAATTGGTGCAATTGTCTATGTATGGCAGAGTTAGTTATATTGTATGCATCACCGAATAGCATATTTCCAATCTATTATTAACTGCATTTAGGATCCGTAGAGAATATAATTGCTTACTTAATAGTGATTTGCTTACTCGGCAATGAGGCTGATTCACCGACAACTTTGAAGAGTGGTATGGATTGGGAGATAGGATATCCTCGCTAGGATAGGAGTGCTCAATGGAATCTGAGTGTCCTAGGATAGGAGTGCTCAATGGAATCTGAGTGGACGGCGACTACTCTAAGCCTTGAAGATGTGTCAGATGGTGGGTGCGAATAAAGCACCGGAATGAGGGATGAGGGCAATGACTATTGACAATGGACGAGGATAGATGATGTGATGGTGACACGGATAATTGGCATGACTCTATGTAGACAAAAATGTGAAAAGAGTCCCTATAGTAGAACTTGAGTTCGCACAAAGTCTGAGACGAAAGATTGACTCTGATAAATAATAAGAAAAAAAAGTACTGTATTACTTGACACTAATGTGTTACAATCAAGGGCTATTTATACTATGAACAATGTGTATAGGAAAGTAATTAATTTAATATAACAAAATAACTAGTTTTTTAGAAAATAACAAGAATTACAGAATCAGTTACAGTTTCATAATGTTCTAACATATATTTTAACATATTGAATCAATTAGTAGAATCATATGTATACAAGACTCTCATTTGCCGTCCAATATATTAAATCAAATCTTATGTTAAATGTCAACATTATTTTTGGATACAAAGTGGGCTTAAAATATATCATGTCAAAAACACGGGAGGTAAGATTGAATAATCAATGTGAACATAGCACTCACGCATAGAATGAGAATCCCGCATAAATGTCTAAACACTATAGCTCACATGGAGTCTATCAAATCCTTAAAGATATGGACATGTTGGGGTCACTTCCGCGCAAGTTTCATCGCATGTAAGGTCATCTCATGAGAATGATCTCTCCCAAACTATGTCAAGGAGAGAGACGTGGGTTGGGTGGGTGTAACTTTAACTTTTCATCTTAAGATCTGACCAATCGTCGCGGACTAAATCCGAGAGAGGAAATCGACCAACAAAGAGAGAGGAAACATCTTTCACATAAGTGATAGGCACCATGATAGTGTTCACCTCTGACCCGACCAGTAGAGGACAATAATACCATTCAGCACTATGGACAGATTCCTAAACATAGCTATCGGAAGAGGATTGACAAAAGCTGGTGCATTGGTTCTCCATAATTCTAAAAGGAAGAGGATGGACGAGATACCATGTTAGAAAGACCAACTTAAAACCTCGACAATAGTCCCACAAAACTTAACATGATATTAAACCTGGTTCTGCCCTCAGATTATTTCCTCCATTCGTAAAATTCCACATACCCTTCCTAATTCGGCTTGTACAGGAGTGGGTCTTTTATTATCCCCATCCCTTGACTACGGGTTCATATGCTCTCTATATATATAGTCTTCCTCCATTTATAAGTTTAATTTTTTGGAATAGTTGGTATTGACCTCGCAAAATCTTTCAGGCTCCTGGAGATCTTTCTCTCGGGTTTTGAACTTTTGATTTATAAATAAATTACACTCCACATTATAAAAATGCTCTAATGTAGAGAAGAAAATATTCTCTTGCATCTCTTTTTTACATCGACAATATTTTAATACGTCTCTTGCAATAACGATACCTTCAAATTTTGGGCTATGTTCAAGGGACCGGGCTTGGCCCAAAAGTTAGGTGGAAAGAATCTCTCTCTGTCCACACTGATACCAAATCCATCCTCACCCCACCTGCCTCCCTCCTCCTCCTCATTTCATCTCTGATCGGGGATTCTCATGGCCATGACGGCCGGCCGGCCTGAACAGCAATGAAGGCACCCGCAACGACAAGTGTGTGACCGTCACGCACTACAAAGGAGACATAGTATTCCCCTGTAAGTATGGCAAGGACCAAACGTAAGCGTTAGGCAACATGATAGTGTTCACCTCCAGTTGAGGACATTAATAGCATTTAGCGGTATGGACAGATTCCTAGCCATAGCTATAGAAAGAGGATCAACAAAAGCTGGTGCATTGGTTCTCCATGATTGTAAAAGGAAGAAGAATGGACAAGATACCATCATATTAGAAAGACCTGCTTAAAAGCTCCGCAGTAGTTCCAACAAACCTAACATGATATTAGAGTCGGGTTTTGCCCTAAATTATTTCCCCCATTTGTAAAATTCCATGGCCCCTTCCTAATTTGGCTTGTACGTCAATAGTTGTTTTACCATCCCACATTCCTTGATTATGGGTTTATATGATCTCTATATATATGGTCTTCCTCTCTATCTATAAGTTTAAGTTTTTAAAAAAGTTGGTGTTGGTCTCATTAAATCTTTCAGGCTCCTGGAGATCTTTCTCTCAAGTTCCAAACTTTTGATTAATAAACATATTACCCTCCAAATTATAAAAATGCTCTACTGTAGAGAAGAAAAATATTCTCCTGCATCTTTTTTTTACATCAACAATATTTTAATACGTCTCTTTGCAACAACAATACCTTCAAATTTTGGGCTATGTTCGAGGGACCAGGCTTGGCCCAAAAGTTAGGTGGAAAGAGTCTCTCTCTGTCCATTGATACCAACTCCATCCTCACAGCCATCAATCTCCCTCCTCCTCATTTCATCTTTGATCGGGGCTTCTCATGGCCATGACGACGACTAGCCGGCCTGAACGGCGCGAGGCCACCCACGACGGCAAGTGTGTGACCGTCATGCACGACAAAGGAGACATGGCACTGTAGGTATGGCAATGACCAAACCCCAAAACTTAATGCCAACGTATTTCAGATACTTGACTGGAAAATTACAACATTATGAATAACTAACTACTAGTGAGAATATTTAGAAGTCACCGAATGTAAAGTAATTGATGATTACTGACCCTCAATTAGTAATGATAAGTTCATGTCTCTTACGATAATTTAAGACAAATGACTATTTCAAGGTTATTGGCTGGTGTTATGAACTCTAAAAATTAGATTACAACAAGATCGGTCAAATTACAATTTGTTGGAGTTATATCAAACAGGGGAAGAACTATAAAGTATGACTTTTAATGCAAAATTACAACATTGTTAAAAGGAGTAAGCATCTCTTAAGAAGAAATCGTTCACCTTATAGGAAGCAATATAATTTATCTTTAAAATGAGCAATTTAAATTGAAACTAGGGTTCGGGAATTAGCTTGTTGCGTCGCAGATGTCAAATAAAGTCCACGGATCATGTTCTATATTAGCAAAGTAGGTTTTAGTGTTGTAAATCACCTTTTAATCCATAAATTTCTTGTAAGTATAACAATCGTCTTATAAGTCACGAATCGCTGTTTTTAATCGTATATTGCCTTTATACTCCATGAATTGCTGTGCTATAACATGTCATTTTGACTTAAAAAAAGAAAACTTCTCCGAGAAAACTTCTCTTGGAAGCATGGCAAACTTCTCAGAGGCGTAATCTTTATTCTGTCTTTTGATCAATGCAGCAGTGCTTCGTTAAAGTGGAGGATTGCCTGCGATTTTCCTTTCAGCACCCCCTTTTCTTTTGTCCTCTTTCCGTTCCTAGCATCTTGTCTCTTTTTTTAGCACTTCTAATAATATTAATGTACCTTGGAATCCCCCTTCTCCAAGATCTCCCGTTCAGTAGGCAAGATTTCTTTCTTGTTTTTTTTTTTTTTTTGGGTCATATGCAGTCAAGATTAAAAAGGGTGAGAAACAATTTTCTTTTTTTTATGATAGAGAAATGAGAAAACTCTGCAGTAGATCAAAAATTCTCAAAAGAAAGAAAAAGAAGGAAAATCTAGCAAATTTAGGAGGAAAGTCGTGAAGATAGAGAGAGGCTCAGATTCGTTCCATGATCAGGCACAATGGAGGAGGAACCCCGCCATGGCTGCAGCCTGCTTTGGCCACCCCGCCAAGGTACGGTTGGTTCTCAACGCCTGTCGCCTTCATTTCTCTCACCTCGCATCTCGTCACAGCAAATGATCTCTCCCAAACATGTCCAGGAGAGAGACGTGAGTTGGGTGTAACTTTAACTCTTCATTTTTAAAACCTGACCAATCGTCGTGGAGTAAATGAGAGAGGAAATATCATTCACGTAAGCATTAGGCACCATGAGTGCTTTCTTTGAGTAAGCAAGTTACCACCCTGGCCTCTGCCTGGTAACCCAAGGAAAATTTTGCTAATGTTCACCTCTAATCGAACCATTAGAGGACATTAATACCATTTGGCACTATGGATAGATTCCAAGCCATAGCTATCGAATGAGGATTGACGGAAGCCGGTGCATTGGTTCTCCATGATTATAGAAGCAAGAGGGTGGACGAGATATCATGTTGAAAAGACCGACTTAAAAACTCAACAATGGTATTACAAAGCCTAATATGGTATTAAAGCCGAGTTCTGCTCTAGAAATTTTTGTGTGTGACTTCCATTCGTAAAATTCCATGTGTCCTTAATTTGGCTTACAAGTGAGTGGGTGTTTTAGTATCCCACGTCTTTTGACTACAAGTTCATATGCTCTATGTATATGGTACTCCTCTACTTATAAGTTTAATCTTTTAGAACAGTTGGTATTAGGAGTAGGCATGGTCCAAGTGGGCGGTTCCCAGCCTAAAACTAGGAACCGCCCGCTAAGGACCGGTTTCAAAAAATGAGAACCGGGAACTGCCTGTTAGTTGCATGGATCCACCCAAGAATTGGATCACCAGTTCGATCCTATTCTCGAGTGGATCCACAGAACCAGTCCAACCTTTGCACTTTTCCCTTTTTGCCCTTCCCACATCTGCTTATTCTGGCTTTCCCACCCATGGAAGCTTTTAGCCTCCTCAAGCACTAGTGTCACAGCAGCATTGGCAGCAGCAATGACAATGGGCGACGACGGCAGTGACCACTGCTTTCGTCCCGACCACCACCACCATCTTCGCCACTGCCTCCACTGTCTCTCGCTCCTCCCTTGAGACCAACAACGAGGAGGATGACAGGGATGATAGGTCGTTCTTTGACCTGGAGTTCGCCCCTATCCCCAAAGACAAGGACGACGGGGAGAAGCCCGAGGAGGGGGAGGAGGAAGAGGGGAGGCAGAAACGGGACAAGCCTAGCAACGACAAGGACGATAGTGACAGTGAATGCGGAGGTGGTGCCAAGGATGGTGACAACGTGGAGAGAGAGAGTTCAAGTTCAAGGGGGAAAAGAGAATCGACTCACCGTTTCACCGAGCTAGCTGCTTCCAGACTAGGACTCAAAGGGAGATAAATAGATTCAGAGGTGAATCGGAGAGGAAGAGGGAGTGGGGGACAGTTCGAACTGAGAGAGACAAGATGGAGTAGGAGAGTAGTGAACTGAGACAAGATAGAGATTGAAGCCCTAAATTTTAGATTTGTTAATTTTTTTTTTAATATTAAAAATTAATATATTATTACAATATAATATGTTCGGTCTAGGTGAGCAGAAGGGAGGGATCCGCCCAAGAAACCGAAAACCGGACCAATACCCACCGGTTCTCATAAATTGGAATTAGGAACCCAATCGGTTCCCTTAAGAACCACCTATTCCAAGCGGTTCTGGTCCGATTTTGGGCAGTATATGCAATTCTTGGTTCCTTTGCACACTCCTAATTGGTATTGACCTCACAAAATCTGTCATGCTCCTGAGGATCTTTCTCTCTAATTCCAACTTTTGATTGATAAAGATATTAGACTCTTAATTATAAAAATGCACTAATGCAAAGAAGAAAAATATTCTCTTGCATCTCTTTTTACATCAGCAATAGTTTTAATATATCTCTTGCAACAAAGGTACCTTCAAATTTGGGGCTAAGTTCGATGGACTCTCTCTCCACATTGGTACCAACTCCATCCTCACCGCCATCCATCTCCCTCCTCCTCATTTCATCTACGATCGGGGCTTCTCATGGCCACAACGGCACCATTGCCATGTACCAGTCAGCTTGAACTGCGACAAAGGCACCCGCAATGGCAAGTGTGTGACCATCACGCATTACAAAGGAAATATAGCATTCCTCTGTGAGTATGGCGAAGACCAAACCTCGGAAGTCAACCCCAACGTATTTTGGATACTTGATCGGAAAATTATAACATTATAAATAATTGCTAGTGAAAATATTAAGAAGCCACGCGATGTAAAGTGATTGACAATTATTGACTGTCAATTAGTAATGATAAGTTCTATCTTGTAGGATAATCTGAGATAGATTATTAATTCATGATGATTCACTCGTGTTGCGAATTGTAATAACTAGATTACAATGAGATTAGTCAAATTACAATTGTTGGGGTTATATCACTAAGTGCAAGAACTATAAAAGTATGACTTTTGCAAAAATACGATATTGTTAAAAGGAGTAAACACTTCTAAAGATGATGCCACTTATCTTATAGGAAGTGATATGATTATCTTTAAAAGAAGCAGTTTATCTTGAAACTAAGGTTCACGAATTAACTTGTTGCATCGTGGATTGTTGCATCGTGGATGTAAAATGAAGTCCATGGATCATGTTCTATATTAGTAGAATAAGTTTTGGTGGAGCCATAAATTACCCTTTAATCCATAAGTTTTTATAAATATCAATAATCAAAATATTTAAGATCGCGAATCCCTGTTTTTTGATCAATAATTGCCTTAATACTCCATGACTTGCTGTGCTACATGTCATTTTGACTTAAAAAATTAACTTCTCTGAGAAAACTTTTCTTGGAAGCATGCTTACTTCTCAGAGAAGTAAATCTTTATCTGGTCTTTTGATCAGTCCAGTAGAGGATGTCGCCTGCGCTTTTCCTTTTAGCCGCCCCCTTTCTTTTGACCTCTTTCCATTCCTAGCTTTTTGTCTCTTTTTCTAGCACTTTAATAACATTATTGTACCTTAGAATCCCCTTTTTCCAGCATCTCCCGTTCAGGACTTTCATCATGGAATCTTTAGATTTTTCACTTTTATTATCCTAATTTTGTAGTTTTCACATTCTAGTTTTTTTTGTTTAATGTGACAAACTCATCATTTCTTGAAAAATCGTAGCTTTGCAGGTAATCTTTTTTACTAATTTTTGTAACATGAAATTGACAAAAAAGTATCAAAGCCACGGCACTCGTGTGAAACGGTGCAAACAACCGTCTTTTTTCTTCGTGGAGATTTTCAAGATCTATTGCTCATATCGCATGTCGTTATCGTGGTCATGAATTATTTTTCATATTAGCATGAGATGTTTTAATTTCGATTCCATTCGTGTGGGATTTGTAGAGCGTGTTGAATCGGTCATATATTAAAAGTGGTAGGGGTACTTTTATTTTTGTTAAATTCATTTAGTAGTCTTCGAGAATAAGATAAACGACATATATTAACTGTATATGTTAAAAACTTATTTATTGTTGAGACAATATGCACACTTCCGAAAAGTGAGAGAAGGAGGGGTTATCAACAAATAGATATTGGAAATTGCAATATTGATTTTCCAAAGCAAAACGAACTTCTGCATATTATGGTTTGTCTCACTTTTTGCTCAATCTAAATTTCGCAGAAGATGCAGTTTGATGTTTTCAATAATCAAAATGCTTGGAACTTTCATAATATATGAATTTTTGGGATGAGTGCATTGGAAATTTTAAAACTTATCATAAAAGTATAATCGAGGCATTCCGTTAATTTTGTCCAACTTGATTAAAGGAAAAAATTGACGTGGTTCTTTTAATTATTTTCTTCAGTGGGCATGAGTACGAAGACCATTTGGGCTTCATTTCTCAAGTCTAAAATTTCCTCTTGGATTTCTTGTGCATAAAACAATGTCGTTTTGGTCAATATTTTATTTTCAATACATTTCATTCAAATTAAATTAAAATAAAAGTTAAACTAGAAAAAAGAGTGCCCCACCATCATCGGGAAAAACCGACGACACCCATCTAGATTTGGATGAGGGTTGTGGCCCTCTGCCTCTTGCCAAGGGCTACCACTAGCAGCTGATCTCTTGCCATGTGGAAGATATAAAATAAGATTAATATCATGAAAAATTTTAAATCGATGCGCTTATGACAAATTTATTAAAAAAAAAAAAAATTAACCACGAAAAACCTTCAAATTATTATATTTGTGATAAATTTACGCACAAACTAATTTTTTGATTGCCAAAAACCTTAAATTGATACATTTGTGGCGAATGTACATTCCATTAAATTTGATTAATACAATAAAAAAATCATAAAATTAGTACAACTGTGACAAACAAAAAGTAAAATCCTAAATTGATACATCAGTTAATTGTTAAATGTCATCCAACTTGGCAATTTGACCATAAAATTTATCGAAAATTAACAAATGATAAATTTATCACTAGTATATCAGTTTAGGGTAAAAATTTTAAAGGCACACCAGTTTGGGTGTCATAAGTGTATCAATTTTGGATTTTTTGTAATATTAATTCTAAAAAAATATTTTTAAAATAATTGTTTTCATTAATTAAGTCTAACGGTATTGACTAAAAAACTCAATTACATTAATCTGATAAGTTTTGGGATTTGATTGAATTTTTTTTTTTTATAAATTTTAGGGTTTAGTTATATTTTCGTGATACTTTCGTAATATTTTTTTTTATCGGTCTTACTCTAATCCTAATATAACTCTAACTTCCAATTTTTGTCATATTTCTATGGAGGTGTGTGAGTGAAGCCTACAATACAACTAAATCGTCCCTATTCTAACTCATCTTGAGAATGTGAGAATTCGAACCTTTACCTCTATCTTTTCATGTGAGAAATATGGCTACTGAAATAAACTTTAGTGGTTTATTTTCATGAGACTTTCAATCGGTGCACTTTTCATTGCGGGCTTTTGTTGGCTTAGAGTAGATCTTGCGGGAAATTTCAAATAAAATTTGAAATTTAAAGGATGTAATTTTTTTTGATGACTTAGGAAAATTCTGTACGTCGCGGGCGGTTGGAGTAAACCCGGATTAATTTTAAAAGATGTTTATAACTTTCAAAATGAAAAATCCAGTGCAAAGATTTCGCTCTCGTGCGAAAATAGACGTGCAATTATCCGGCTGTCTGGTTCAGACAACTAGACAGGACCTTTGACGTGATCGAACCCGAACGGGCAAACGTCGCAGCATTCCTAGAGTTTCACGCTCGTCTCTGCATTTTCCTCTCTCCCGTGCCGGAACTCCAGAAAACCTCGAGAAAACGAAAAGAAAATGAGTCGTCCATTTTCCATCTCGATTCCAGATTTTCCCGGAAAATTTAAACACCGCCAGAACAAAATGGCACGGCAGTCACTCCACACCTCTCTCTTGCACGGACTCACTCGTCGATCGCCATGAACACTCCTCCACCTTCTTCCGCTCCGCCTTCGCAGTTCGTGCCGCTTCCTCTTCCCGTCGAGGACGCGATACGCCGAATCTGCAGTGATCAGAACCAGCCTCGACGGTCTGATCTCCCGCATTATCGAGAACGGCGCCGGCGCCGGCTCTCCTCCCTCGCCGTCTCCGTCGAAGATCGCTTGCATCTCCCTGAGTGATCAAAGCCCGGCCCGTTCGCCTGTGATGAATTTGCGCGGTCTGTGATGTTCTTTTTCGCGCGTGAGAGTTCCCATTTGTTTCTTTCTTTTGGTCGTTATCACGTGGAGGTCGTGCTCGTGATGTCTGTGCTCGTGATTCGGAGAAATTAGAGAAAAAGGGAACGGTCAATCATCACAAATTCCGAAGTTACATCGTCATCGCCATTTGGCGGCGTCAACATCCTGTTTAGATTACCCGATTTGATTTGTTTTTGGAGCAGTAAGATGTTCGGAGAAATGATAGTGACGGTATTAGTGACCGTCTGATGATAAACGGACTGGATTTTGTTTTGTCAACACTAAATAAAATTACCATATCGAGAAATTCATGCAATTTTTAAAATGTATTAGTTATTTTCTCTCGTTACTTTTCAAAGATAGATTATGTAATATGACTATATTCACTGTGAAAAATATATAATAAAAAAATCTTGGAAAAAAAGGGGGAAATTTCAAAGAACGGAGCAATCAGTAGGCAAGATTTGTTTCTTTTTTTGGGTCATGTGCAGGCGAGATTAAAAAGGGTAAGAAACAATTTTCATTTTTTACGATAGAGAAATGAGAAAACTTTGCAATAGATCCAAAATCTTCAACCCAAAAGAAAGAAAAAGAAGGAAAGTTTAGCAAATTTAGGAGGAAATTCGACAAGATAGAGAGGAAGGCTCAGATTCGTTCCATGATCTCGCCAAGGTACGGCTGGTTCTCAGCGCCTGTCACCTTCATTTCTCTCACCTTGCATCTCGTCACAGCCAATGATCTCTCCCAAACATGTTAAGGAGAGAGACGTGAGTTGGTTGTAACTTTAACTTTTCATTTTTAAAGTCTCACCAATTGTTGCAGACTAAATGAGAGAGGAAATATCATTCATGTAATCGTCCATGAGTAGGCAAGTTACCACCTCGGCCTCTGCCTGGTAACCCAAGGAAAATTTTGCTAGTGTTCACCTCTAACCGGACCATTAGAGGACACTAATAACATTTAGCGCTATGGACAGATTCCTAGCCATAGCTATCGAATGAGGATTGATGGAAGCCGGTGCATTGGTTCTCCATGATTGTACAAAGGAAGAGGGTGGATGAGATACCATGTTAGAAAGATTGACTTAAAAGCTCGATAGCGGTCTCACAAAACCTAACATGGTATGAGAGTCGAGTTCTGCCCTAGATTATTTCATGTGTGCGACCTTCATTTGTAAAATTCCACGTGTCCTTCCTAATTTGGCTTACAGGTTAGTGAGTGTTTTAGTATCCCATGTCCCTTGACTACATGTTCATATGCTCTATATATGGTCTTCCTCTACTTATAAGTTTAACATTTTAGAACAGTTGGTATTAACCTCACAAAATTTGTCAAGCTCCTGGGATTTTCTCTCTAATTCCAACTTTTAATTAATAAAGAAATTACACTCTTAATTATAAAAATGCACTAATGCAAAGAAGAAAAATATTCTCTTGCATCTCTTTTTACATTAGCAATAGTTTTAATATATCTCCTGCAGCAAAGGTACCTTCAAATTTTGGGCTAACTTCGAGGGACTGGGCTTGGCCCAAAAGTTAGGTGGAGAGAATCTCTCTCTACACCGATACTAACTCTATCCTAATCGTCATCTGTCTCCATCCTCCTCATTTCATTTTTGATCGGGGCTTCTCATGGCGACAACGGCACCATCGCTGTGTACCGATCGGCTTGAACGGCAACAAAGCACCCGCAGCGGCAAGTGTGTGACCGTCACGCACTATAAAGGAGACATAGCATTCCTCTATGAGTATGGCAAAGACCAAACCCTGGAACCCAACCCCAACGTATACGGATGCTTGATCGGAAAATTACAGCATTATGAATAATTGCTAGTGAGAATATTCAAAAGTCACGTGATGTAAAGTGATTGATGATTATTGACTGTCAATTAGTAATGATGAGTTCTGTCTCTTACAATAATCGAAGATGGATTATTTAATGGTGATTGACTCATGTTACAAACTGTAATAACTAGATTACGACGAGATTAGTCAAATTACAATTATTGGGGTTATATCACTAAGTGCAAGAACTATAAAAGTATGACTTTTAATGCAAAAATACGATATTGTTAAAAGGAGTAAACATCTCTTAAGAAGATGTCGTTTGTCTTATAGGAAGTAATATGATTATCTTTAAAAGGAGCAGTTTATCTTGAAACTAGATTGGCGAATTAACTTGTTGCTTTGTGGATATAAAATGAAGTCCATGGATCATGTTTTATATTAGTAGAGTAAGTTTCGGTGTAGTCGTAAATTGCCTTTTAATCCATAATTTTTTTTGTAAATATTGACAAACAAAGTCTTATAAGTCGTGAATTGCTGTTTTTCGATCGATAATTGCCTTAATACTCCATGACTTGCTGTGCTACATGTCATTTTGAGTTAAAACAAACTTCTCTGAGAAAACTTCTCTTGGAAGCATGCTTACTTCTCAGAGAAGTAACCTTTGTCCCGTCTTTTGATCAGTGCAGTAGTGCTTGGTTAAAGTAGAGGATTTCGCCTGCGCTTTTCCTTTTAGCCGCCCCCTTTCTTTGTCCTCTTTCCATTCCTAGCTTTTTATCTCTTCTTTTAGCACTTCTAATAACATTATTGTACCTTGGAATCTTTGTACCTTGGAATCCCTTTTTCCAAGATCTCCCGTTCAGGACTTTCATCATGGAATCTTTAGATTTTTCACTTTTATTATCCTAATTTTGTAGTTTTTACATTTTAGTTTTTTTTATTTAATGCAGTGTACTCATAATTTCTTGAAAAATCGCAAGTAATCGTTTTCACTAATTTTTGTAAGATGAAATTGACAAGAAAGTGCAAACAATTATCTCTTTTCTTCATAGAGATTTTCAAGATTGACTATTCATATTGCGTATCATAATCTTACTTATAAATTGTTTTTCGTGCTAGCATGAGACGTCATAATCTCGATTTCATTCGTGTGAGATCCATGGAGTGTGTTGAATCGGCCATATATAAAAAGTGTGATTTTTATTTTAAGTCTATTATGAATTCATGGCTTGCCCACTTTAATTTTGTTAATTTTATTTAGTAGTCTTCGAGAAAAAGATAACGGCATCTATATATTAAAAGTAAGTGCATTAGAAATCCCAGAACTTGTCATGAAAGTGTAATGAGTTATAAAATTTACAAAAAAATACAATTAAATCCTAAAATTTGCAGAATTAGTGTAATCAAGTTATAATGGGATATTCTCTCTCCTTTTCGGAGCTCCCCTCTACCGTTCTATGTAGCTATGGCCTCCCATGCCTTCACACCTAACCCCAACCCTACCATCACAAACCCTAATCCCCCACCATAACTTTGCCCTAACTTTTTGTAGTTCATCTCACCTCCCATTGCAATCGCAACTTTAGCTTTTACTCTTCATTGTCCCTTGTTGGAATCTTCAATAGCTTCTTCACTGTTTCATTGCCATTCTTGACATTCTGGGGTCGATCTATATGGCGAGTTCGATTTTTCGCCATTTCGTTCTCCATCTCTGAAGAAAGGGGGAAATCTCAACAAGTGAGATATGCAGGACTCAAAAGGCATGAGGAGATGGAAATTCTCTTGATGATGTATAACTGGCAATCTTTCTACTGTAGTTATGCTCTTCAAAGTAAGTGTTGGAGAAAGAATTTGTTCTGATCTCTTGATTGATTCCCAAGTCAGATTCCGATCTCGTGATTGATACAATAAATCATAGATTTGGAATATTTTAGGGAATACAATATTGTACATATTTTCTTATGATTCTTCTGCTTTCATTTCTTGTAATATAAAATACAAACACATACATGTATATTGCAGAAGACAAGAAATACAATACAGATTTCTCCCCATTGTTCTTCGTTTTCTTTCATGGTATCAGAGCGGGTTTTCTGATCCAACTTCCGCAAATTTTTTTTCTGGATTGCCTTTGACCCTTCTTCTGTTTTGTTGCTGCAAAACATTACCTGCAGAACAACATTAGCGCGTCAGAAAGGAATCCAGGCTTCCATTCATCTTTTGGTGCAATATGCAGAACCCAAACTCGAGAGTAAGTTCACCCGTGAGGGAACGAGAATCGCCAAGAACAAGGCATGCCATTGATTAAATCTGTAATGTCACCAAGAACATTTTTGACGGCATCTTCAGTGCATGTGCAGCGGCAATAACCTACAACAAGGCCCTCTTAATTCAGTTGTCAACCAATATGTGTCGACTGCTTGACAAACCTTTGCGATTCTACCTATAAGATTCAGATCAGCACCGGACCACTTTCTAAAGGTGAAAAGAGATGATAATTTGAGCAGATGAAGGAAAAGAAAAGGATCAAAAGTACCATCGACTACTGTAATATCGCCAGGCACATTTTTGACAGCATCTTAGTGCGTGCTTAGCAGCAAGAACCTACAATAAGGCCCTCTTGATTCAGTCGCAACCAATAAATGTCAACTGCTTTGACAAACCTTTTCGATTCTACCTATAAAAATCAGATCAGCACACGACCACTTTCTCAAGGCGAAATGAGACAATAAATTGGGCAGATGAATGAAAAGAAAAATATCGCGATGTTTCCTCGCCCAGAATCAAGAAAGTGGCATTGCCAAGAATCTTTCACAAAAGATGTTTTCTTGAACCACGTCTGGACTGAAAAGATACGAACAAGAAATATTCAGGGCAAAATACCATGTCCACACGAAATTTCAGAGTTCATCGAACGAGAATGAAGATATAACACGAGAGGAAACAGATAGTTACATAAAACATGACACTGTCATGATCTCATCCTCGTCGCCGAACCACGATGATAAACACGAACCAGCACTTGATTCTTTCGGCCACTACCTAGACAGAGAAAATTATGAAGCGATCGATATGGATTTTAAACATAACAGGAGTCGAAGAGAAAATTATGAAGCAGGTCGAAGCCTTCGAATTCCAACCGCAATCTTATTATATATAAGAGAGTCGAGACTTACAGGGATCTCGCTACGCAATGACTGCAACAGAGGACTGAAAGCGTGAGACTGTTGCGGGGAAGGAGATGGAGCGACGGGGAGACGTGGAGGAGAGGGCAAAGAGGTGCTTAAATGGTGAAGAAAATGGCGGTGAAATTTGAAAGATGGCCGCCTCGCGTCATTCTTTGGGAGACCGTTAAATGGTGGTTGGTTGGTAGTTGGCACTCCAAAACTTATGATTTTTATTTTTTATTTTTATTGAAGCAGAATTAGGTTGATTCTTGATTTTCTGGCCGATGTTATTTGTAAAATTTAAATCTTTAAATTGCGTTCTCCGTTTTATTAACAAATTTTTTTTTCGTGAATAATATTACTAACATGGTAATGTCATCTTGATACAATGATTTTTGTTAATTAGCGAAATTAATAAAAATTTCATTTGCCAATCACTGTAGGTTTTTTTTTTTTTTGCCTTTTTGTTTAACATGTACTCTGATATGGGTCTGGAAAAAAGTGTCGGTAGAATTTAAAAATATATTTCGAAAAGTGTCCCAAAATTGCACTTTGTGTTTTCTAATTTTGAAATTTGATACTTTGCATTCTCTACGCTCAAAATCCTACACTTTCAAACCTCATAAGCTTTTTGACCCCCCAAAAAAAAAAAATCTTCATAAGCTTTTATAGGGAAAATTTCATATTTACCCCCCTCAAACTAGAGGTGGGTGCATGTTCAACCCCGAATTTTAAAAAGTTGCATTTGATCTTCCCGAACTTACATTCTATTAGGGCAGGTCAAATATATTTTCTATGTTTCGAAGCTTCCATAGTTTTTTAATTTCTTGTTCTTGAATTTAGCACTTTAGATTAGTAGTAATAATGAGTTCAATCACGATAATTTCGAACGATTTGGAATCTTGCAACTCTTTATACCTAATAAGCACAAATTTTTTATTTCATATTCCTATTTTATGTATATTCTTTTAAAATATTTCATAATTCTTTTTTTTATCCTCTTCTACTCATTTTCTAAATCTCAGACTCATATCCTTTAGAATGCGTAGGTTCAAACCCTTCACCTTCCCTCCCCCACCCCTAAGACTGCGTTTGGCAGTCGAGATAAAATTTGAGATAGGATATGATTTATCCTATTCTACGTTTGGTATTCGCTCAGGACAGAATAAAGTCGGATATAAGGGGATATAAGCAGGATAAAATTATTCCATGAGGAAGGTGGGATAAAAATGGATAGGATTTCTAATATCCATAATAGGAAAGTTATTTTTCTCGAATAAAAAACTTGTTTAAATTAACAAAATTGAAATTATATTTCAATATAAATAATATTTGAATTCTAATTTAAAAATAAAAAATAGAAAATAGAAATTTATTTTTAATTAATCTTATTTTAATTTATATATTCAACTTTAATTATATCTTATAATAAACATTCAATCTATAAATTAAATATTTATATTTATTATATATTTTAGGTATTTGTGTATTTGAGGTATGTTTGTACAATTTACTATTTGATAAAATTTTATTAAAGAATGATGAAATGGGAAAAAAGAAATAATAAAGAAAATAATAAAAAAAAGAGGAAAAATAAAATAAAAGTAAATTAAGGAATAGTGTCACGAGAAATTTTCACCATCTTCGTTTATGAACATTTAGGTTCATTTATAATAATATACTATTTATATCAAAAAAATATATATGATATGATGTGAATATATCCGACTTTAATATTGCGATTCACCAAACAATAGACAATATATAAAAAAAATCCCAGGATTTCATATCATGTCTTATCTAGTCCTATTCCGATTAGAAATCCGAATGATCAAACGTAACTTAAGAATGTGGAAATTTAAACCATCCACCTCCTTCTCCTCATATGGGAAGGACAATTATTACTTATTAGCGCAATCCAGCGATTCATAATTCTTCTTAATTAGATATATTTCATTATTATAAAAAAGAAAGGAAAAAAAAAAGCAGAACTTTCACCCCTGAAAATTATGCTCGCGACGACGCATGCTCATGTTAGAAAGGTAATGACAAAATTGGAGAAAATATTGGGTGGTTCGGGACCGCCACGTCAGCGTGGTCCCGGACCACTCACACAGCGCCACGTGTGCGGGGAGGGGACAAAAGAGAGAAAGAGGAGAGAGAGCATCGGAGAGGTGGGCCCGGTTCTGGACCTTTGTCCCCCTCCCCACACACGTGGCGCCGCGTGAGTGGTCCGCGACCACGCTGACATGGCGGTCCCGAACCACCCAATATCTTCTCACAAAGGCGGGGTTGTTGGGACTGTACTGGAAATGTTTCTAGAAGCATTGGTAAACGTTGCCGATCGTGTTTTCCTCGCGGCGATCGTTGCTTTGATCGACTCGAGAGCTGCGCGCTGAAATCGCGTAGCGCATGATCTCGTTTCGCCACCTTCAACGTGGGCTCTCCAAGTTCAGCTCAAGAAGACGGCTCTGGACCTCTTGCGCTCTCGATCACGGCGGCACCCACGAAGCCGATGCGTCTTCCGTCGCTTCCCTCCTCGCGCAATCTCGACAGCAGCCCGATTCGCCGAGCTCGACCCAAGCCCACGCCAAGATGGTGGCGACCCTATTGTCCGAATGCGATGACAGGCGAGGGTTGAGCCGGATACACGCCCACGTGATCCGCTCCCGGTTGTTGGACTCGAATCCCGTCGCGTTCCACTGGAACAACATCATAAGAGCGTACGCGAGGCTAGACGCCCCGAGAAAGGCGTTGCTCGTGTACGCGTTCATGGCGAGGGCAGGCGTTCCGCCGGATTCTTACACTCTTCCGATTGTCTTGAAGGCGGTGTGCCAATCTTTTGACTTTGAAGCCGGCAGGCAGGTCCATGGTGTCGCCGTGAAACATGGGTTGGAGTGTAATGAGTTCTGCGAGAGCAGGTTCATCAGTTTGTACGCCAAGGCGGGAGATTTCGGTGATGCGCGCAAGGTGTTCGATGAAAATGCTGACAGAAAGTTGGGTTCTTGGAATGCCATGATAGCAGGTCTTGCCCAAGGTGGGCGCTCCAGGGAGGCTATCGACCTGTTTATAGAGATGCGGAGAAGTGGCTTCGTGTTGGATGACGTGACTTTGGTCAGCGTAACATCGGCTTGTGGAAGCATTGGGGACCTAGATTTGGCACTTCAATTGCACAAATATGTTTTTCAGGCTAAAAATAGTGAGAAAGCTGATATTTTAATGTTCAACTCCCTTATTGACCTGTACGGTAAATGTGGTCGGATGGACTTAGCATACAAAGTTTTCCTTGGGATGGAGGAAAGAAACGTATCATCCTGGACTTCTATGATCGTGGATTATGCGATGCACGGGCTGGTAAGTGATGCTCTTGAATGCTTCCGTTGCATGAGAGAGGCTGGCGTGAAGCCTAATTTTGTGACCTTTGTTGGAGTACTTAGTGCTTGTGTACATGGAGGGATGGTGCAAGAGGGAAAATGTTAATTTGATATGATGCAGAAATATTATGGAATAAGACCTTGTTTACAGCATTATGGTTGCATGGTTGATCTGTTTGGTCGAGCTGGAAGGTTTGATGAGGCTAAAGAAATGGTGGAAGGGATGCCGATGAAGGCAAATTCAATTATTTATGGATGTCTGTTGGGTGCTTGTGAGAAGCACGAGAACGTGGAAATTGGTGAATGGGTGGCTAAGCATTTGCAAGAGTTGGAACCGTGGGATGACGGTGTTTATGTGGTATTATCTAATATTTATGCCAGCAGAGGTATGTGGAAAGAAGTGGAGGAAATGAGAGTGGTGATGAAGCAAAGAAGACTTGCTAAGCTTCCAGGTTATAGCTTGGCAACAAATTCAGAGTGATAGTTGATAGATTGAAGTTCTCAGTTTTCATAGCTATGCGAAATAGTAGTTAGTTGATGGCACCCTGGAATTATCAAAGTTTAGTTCTCGCAATCTTCACAAATATCTTTTTCTTCTTTGGAAATGTCACGACCAAAATTTCGGGTGCACCACCTAAAATTAGACTAATGGATTGCTAAACCTAGATTTAGCTCGGGCTCTCTCAAGCCCATACAAACTCGCGATTTAAATTCATAGCATGCAAAAAGGGAGTCATCACTAATCAGTTTATAGTAGGTCGATTAGACACCTAAGTAAAATAATAAGATAATCATCTTACTTCTACGAACCAGAGATTTGTGAGTTCGGGGACTTGATTACGTTAGATTTCTCTAACGCCCATTCGGTACCTTTTCTTTTATCTTTTGAAAAAAAATGTTTGGCAAGCAGTTTGAATTAATTTCATTTTCCTAACATATGAGGTGATCATACGTGCGCAAACCACCAATTTAATACTCAAGAAAGCAAATAAAATAATGCAGGACTTACCTCAAAGCAACGAAAGCATCTGCGTTGTTAAATCAGAATTCACATCAACAATCTTAGATATGATTTCTAATTAACAAGTAATCACCCAATTTTTGCCTTCACTTTTTAATGAGAATATAGTCCATATGCAATGCAATGCTTCTAATCTAATATGAAATAATATGGCATAGAAAAATATCTTAAACTATATAAATGGGTAAAAGTTTTTGTGAATTTTTTTAATGAACATGCAATAATTAAATATGCAATCTAAATTAATCAAAATGACCTAATTATAATGACGTGAAATTTCTAATTAAATGAACCTAATAGCAATCATTAAAATGACATGCATTTCACGAGTCTAATTCTATATGACGTGCACATGTATTTTCTATTCTAAAAAAAATGCAATATATTCTAGAAATTGAAACTAATTTATCCTAAGACAATTTTTTATGAAATTCAAAGTAAAAAAAAAAATGCAAAACATAACTATCTAGATTAAGATTCTATCTAGCTTATATTAAGGATAAGGTCAGACTAATAATTTAAACTAAGATATTATCTTAACCTAGCAAGCTCTAACCTAAGATGCAAAAATCAATAAAACATGCAATTTATTCTAATATGAATAATGCATTAATTCCTAATTTTTTATGAAATTCGAAATTAAGATTAAACATGCAATTCAAATAATAAAAACAAACATCCTAAATGAATGCACTTTTTCTTTTTCTTTTTCATGATTTAAAATAAAATCCCTAATCTAATCATGCAAGATAATAATAATAAAAAAAAAACTAATCCTAAATCAAACTTTTTTTGGATTTTTCCTTTTACGAAAATAAAATTGACTCAAACACCATGACATCAAATCAAACAAGATAAAATTGATATTCGAAAATTGGCGAACCATATCTCGCACATGAGATCGGGCTATCCAATTTTAAAATTAAATCACAAATCGAATCTCGAGCATGAAATCGGATTGTCAATTTTTTATAAGGGATTGCGAGTCGGATCTCGGGCACGAAAATCGGATTGACAACCCCTAATTTTAGGGGGCACTTTCATGTTTGAAATCTCAATCATGTATCAATGAATGATCACACTAAAAAAAACTATAAAGAAAACAAACTATAAACTAAATAAAAATAACAAAGATAAAATAATAGAAAACTACCTAATCTGATTTTTTTGTTTTGTTTTCTTTTTTCCTTCTAGGTCACGTGCTGTGCAGCTGGTCTCCAAGGGGAGCAGATCACCGTGGGCAGAGGGTCCCCAATCATCGGAGGGCGTCACGGTAGGAGCTCCGGCGAATGTCCGGCGAGGGGAATTGGCGGCGTTGTGGGTCAGTCCAAGTGGAAGTAGGGGCGTTGGGACTCCGGTTTCGTCCTAGTCGCGCAGAGATGGTGTTGCGGGCGGGGCTGGACAGAGGGCAAAATCAGATCCGGACGGGCAGGGCCGGAATTGGGCGAATCCGCGTCAGGCGTCACGGCTTGGCACGGCGATTCGGCGGTGCGGTGCAGGATCAACGAGCGTGGAGGAGCTCGGGCGGCAGCAGGGCTTCGGGCGGTCGCACGGTGATTCGGCGTCCGGGGTCAGTCCGAGCGAAAGCAAGAGCACAGCTGGGTCGTGGAGGGGTGCTTGAAGGTCGTGGGTCGCCTGACGCGGTGGTGGGAACAGGGGCGGAGGCGTGCGGGTGAGGTGGCGCGGGCGGAGCTGAGCAGATCAAGGCTCGCGGGTTCGCTTGGTTTCGGGCGGAGGCGCGGTGGTGCGCGGACAAGCGGAGCAGCGGCGAGTCCACCTGGCTTGCGACCTGGGTCTTTGATCGGAGGCTCCGATGGTCAGATGGGCGGCGGTGATCGTGTGCGGGGGCGGAGCTCCGGGTCGGAATGGTGCACGGTTGAAGAACAGTAGCAAGTGGGGAAGATGATGAACAGTATCAGTCCAATCACCTCCTCCCTTTTTACTTTTTGCCTCCCCTGTCTCCAAATCCTCTCTCTATTCTCACCTTTTGCTTTTTTTTTTTACTTAAAAAAAAAACAAAAGTCTAGCCCCCTAAAAAAAAAAACCAAGAACCCCTTTTTTATAGGTGAAAGACTTGTGACTTCAATTTTTTTTTTTCCGAATCCAAATCCACATGGTAACACTTTTTCACCAATTTTGTCTCATATTGATAAATATTCAAGATTTTGATAAAAAATTTCTCTAAATCTAAATATTGCCCAAATAAATTGCAATATTTCGTCATATCCACCCAAAAACTCATCATATCTCGAAAAAATTTTGAATTTTTAATTTCTCACAAGATAATTTCTGATCATTTAAAAAAATAGGCTTGGCCAACTAATTTAAACCCATCCGCCACCGATTCAATAAAAAGCAAAAAATGCAAATAAAAAATAAATGCAACCTAAATTTATATGCTATAAAATTAACCTCCTAATTTTTTATGCAATAAATAAATAAATTAAATTACCAAAATTTAGATGTCAACGGTTGTCCCTCTTTGAAGGTGAGCCCATAGAGGTTGCTTTCAAAGACAAATTGAAACTTAAATTTTGACCATGCACAGTGCATTGAATGATTTGATTTTTGATTTTTGATTTTTTTGATTGATTTTTTTTTCCAGAAAATGAATTCCATTTTAAAATGCAATTTAGATTATGCATGGAAATGCTAATGCAAATGCATGATGCGAAAGGAAAGAACATACCTGCAACTACTTACCAGTCAATGTGGTAAAGCATCTTGAGGTACATGATAAATCTCTATTTACTTCACAAGTACCCAATTCTCACTCAGGTTCCTTGAAGAGTCAAACAGGTAATAAATTGAAACATTGAGATCGAGAAGAACATTCACATCCAAAGTGAAATGTTCAACGACAAGAATTAAAACATCCAAATCCAGATTGAAATGTCAAAATTTTGGGATTTGAAATACCTAGATCCAAACTAAGGTATAACAAAAAAAAATCGAAAAACATCCACATCCAAAGTGAAATGTTCAACTAAAAGAAATTAAGACATCCAGATCCAGACTGAGATGTCAAATGAATCTACCCGAAATATCTTACTTTCAAGGAGGGTAAAATGACTCAAGATAGATTAGTGTTACAAGTCCAGGACTCGTACCATTCTACGGTCGCCCAGAATTGTAACATGGCTTTGTAAAGAAACTACTTTCTTAGGACTCGTACCATTCTACGGTCGCCCAGTATGACAGTGTTTGATTGTGTCTAGGACCCGTACCATTCTATGGTCGCCTAAATGAGGATTCCTTTTTCAGGACCCATACCATTCTAGGGTCGCCTAAATAGGGAAGTAGGTATTGTCTAGGACTCGTACCATTCTACGGTCGCCTAAACGGAGATTTACCTTCTAGGACCCGTACCATTCTACGGTCGCCTGAATGGGGAAATAAATGTTTTGTCTAAGACCCGTACCATTCTACGATCGCCTTGACGGAAAATTGATTTTTCATGATCCGTACCATTCTACGGTTGCCTGAATATGGAAATTGCTTTTCCCAGGACCTGTACCATTCTACGATCGCCTGTTAGAGCAATAAATGTTGTTTAAGACCCGTACCATTCTACGGTAGCTTAAACGGAGGTTTTGCTTGGCTAGGAACCGAACCATTCTTCGGTTGCCCAACATTGCAATTTAGAGAAAAATCTTTGGGGACAACTCAATCGAGTGTCGATATATTCAAAAAGGGAATATTTGTGCAACGACAAATATTTAAGGTATGAATAGAGATACACTTACCTGATGACATCTCTGCTCCTAGGGGATATGTCATCCTGTAAAACTTAGTCATAGGAGAGGCAACATGCATCAATTCAAGTGAGGTTCATGCATGATGATTTCTACCAATCTTGCATCACCTAATTTCCATTGGGGAGGATTTCAAAAGAATATTCCAATCTGAACACATGAGTGTCATGGATATGTCAAATGAGAGATCTTTCGGTCTGAAATGACTTTTCACTCATCCTCATTAAAAGGGCCATTTCATCCTGACCTTTGATGCAGGATCTTGACAGTCACTCTATCTCACCATCATCATGTCAAACAAGGGTCTGAGCAATCTCGCAAGTGGTACGACCTTACCAATCTGAGAGGTCTTTTAATAGGGACTGTAATGTGAGCTTGGTCAATGGCTTAACAAAGGAGACTCCTTGAGTCAAGGCTATTGGAAAATGACATTTCCACAACCATCTTAGGGTTTACAAGTCAAGAAACATGTGAAATGAAGCAGAAATTGCATTACTCGCACTTCTTCAAGCAATGCTTTCAAACATACGAACTTTTATGTTAATTCAAGTGCCCTAATCTGAAGAGACTTTGCAAGGGACGTAACGTAGACTTGGTTCATGGGTTGAGAAACAAAAGAATCATTAGGCTCAAAAAGTGTTTAGGAGGTCAAAGTTGGTGATCATCTTGACATCTCCACCAACTTTCTCCTTCATCGTCAAAGATTTTCTTCACATCACAACTCCATTGATTGTAACATCTCAGCATTTGAGTTTTTTTTCAGTACCACCTTGTAAGGGATACGACTCATTATATCAAGAGTTTGATTTTTTTGTCTTTTCAGGGCATTGGCATTACTTTTACCTGGCACATTGCTTTTTCATGCCCCATTTTTTGCACTTACTTTCTTTGGACTTGCATAGCCTTTTTTTTTTCGGCTTTGTAAACTATGCTACTTGAGTGGTTTGCTTTTCTTGCCTTGCCTCAGTGTGGGCGATGATCACCAACTGGGTTTAATGCGAAATGAATTCATAGGCTCAAGTGGGCTATGCAATGGATAAAGTGTATAGGATAGAGAAAGAACCGCTCTTCGTCGTCCTAAGGCATTTAAATTAACACATAAGTTACATTGCGAAAGCAATACTCGAAGATTGATGCAAGTGTGAGCAAGAAAACTCTTATCATTCATTTCAAATTTGTCCCAAAGTGAAATGATCCTTGACAGGGATAATTTAAAGAACTCTTCATGTGTGTGGGCTCAAATGGCTAAATAACGGGTATACTTGTAGTGTTTTTGGTAGAGAAAGAAATTGCCTCTCATCACCTCGGTTGACGTACCCTTTGCGAGATCACCCTTTTCCTCGTAGGCATGGAATTTTTCCACACAACTCACCGGGGATTAGTGTATGAACAGTGTATGGAATAAAATTTGCCTTTCGTCATTCCAAAGCATCCTATTTGACATACTCAATTCATCTCACACAATTCATCAAGGAAAACATGCAAGATTTGCAACAAATATGAACAATTCAACTTATTGAAGCAATTTATTTATCTCAAAAATGTTTGTAATTCAAAACATGACACAGCAAATCCTATCATGGGTAATATTTCTTGACAGCATCAGAATTCACTGGAGTAGAAAACTCACGACCATCCATTTCTGCCAGGATCAAAGCACCTCTAGAAAGTACCTTCTTCACTATATATGGACCACCGTAGTTTGGAGCAAACTTGCCACCAGGATCCGGAAAAATCGGCAATAGCTTCCTTAGAACAAGGTCATTTACCTCAAAATGTCTCGGTCTCACCTTTCGGTTGAAGGATCTAGCGACCCTTTGTTGATAAGTCTGGCCATGGCAAAGAGCCTTCGGTCTTCTTTCATCAATCAAGTTTAACTGTTCAAGCCTTTGTTGTGTCCACTCAGCCTCAGACAACTCCATTTGGGATAGAACTCTTAGAGAATGAATCTCCACTTCCACAGGCAAAACTGCTTCCATGCCATACACCAGAGCAAAAGGGATTGCCCCAGTAGAAGTGCGGATCGATGTCCGATATGCCATTAGTGCGAAGGGTAACATGTCATGCAAATCTCGATAATTCTCAATCGTCTTAGCAAAAATCTTCTTAATGTTCTTATTGGCCGCTTCAACAGCCCCATTCATCTGAGGGCGGTAAGGAGATGAATTCAAATGCTTGATCTTGAACTCATCGAACAACTCATCGACAATTTTGTTGTTCAAATTTGTGCCGTTGTCAGTGATGATTGCTTCAGGGACGCCATAGCTAGCAATTATATATAGTTTGATGAACTTCACAACATTGCGAGTAGTGACACTTGCAAAAGACATAGCTTCAATCCATTTGGAGAAATAGTCTATCGCTACCAAAATGAATCGATGCCCATTGGAAGCCTTGGGATTGATTGGGCCAATCACATCAATACCCCACATCGAGAAAGGCCATGGCTCGGAAAACTGGTGTAGCTTAGTTGGAGGAACATTTATCCTATCATCATAGATCTGGCAACGATGACAACTTCGAACATGCTTAATACAATCACCCTCTAGTGTGAACCAGTAGTAGCCTAATCTCATAATCTTCTTAGCCAACATGTGCCCATTCATATGAGGGCCACATACTCCTTTGTGCACTTCTTGCATGATTTGAGTGGCTTCGGCTGCATCTACACACCGTAACAAGACTGAATCATAAGATATCTTGTACAAACTTTTACCACTGATGAAGAACTTTGAGGCCATCTTCATGATATACTTCCTGTCAGCTGGAGTACTTCCTTCGGGGAATTCCTGTTTTTGAATGTAATTCATGATATCGTAATATCATGGCTTTCCATCTGATTCCTCAGTCACGATCATGCAATAAGCTGGTTTCGGTAGAACCTCTATTTTCAAAGGCTCAACTTCTAATCCATCAGTGACTCGCAACATAGAAGCTAAAGTTGCGAGTGCATCTGCGAATTGGTTGTGAGACCTTGATAAGTATTCAAATGAAACTTCATCGAATTCTTTAATTAGATCCTCTAGATACTCATGATACGGGAGCAGCTTAGCATCCTTAGTCTTCCATTCACCTACAGTCTGTAGTATGATTAGCGCGGAATCCCCGAATACTTTTAGCTTAGCCACACCCATCTCAATTGCGGCTTGAAGCCCAAGGATGCAAGCTTCATACTTAGCTACATTGTAAGTGCATGGGAAGATCAACTTCGCAGCTACTGGATGATGTTGCCCATCTGGGGATATCAGAACTGCCCTAGTGCCAGAACCAGACAAATTCACAGCTCCATCAAAGAATATTGTCAATGAGTCTTCATTTACACTCAAAACACGGTCATCTAAGAAATGGTCATCTTCATTTGAGACTCCTGAATTTTCGGCCAATAGATCAACAATCACTCGACCCTTAACCGAATTTTGTGGCATAAATTGCACATCAAATTCGGAAATTAAAATCTGCCATTTAGCCAACTTACCCACCAAAGCTGGCCGATCAAGTAAGTACTTGATGGGGTCGTTCTCAGTCACGAGGAAAATATGGTAATGCAATGTATACTGTCGCAATCTATGCAATACCCATACCAAGGCGGCATAAGTTTTTTCCACATCAGGATATTTCAATTTAGATACTGTGAATTTTTTACTCAGATAATAAATGGCTCGTTCTTTTTTATCGACGGGACTTTCCTAAGCCAACATTGCACCCAATGATTCACTATGAATGGTGAGGTAGAGAATCAAAGGATGCCCCGGCGATGGCGGGACAAGCACCGGTGGATTCATCAAGTAATGCTTTATCCTATTGAATGCTTTCTGGCATTCATTGTCCCAGTTGACTCGTGTATTCTTCTTTAGGAGCTTGAAGAATGGCTTTGCAGTTTCAGAAAGTTGGGAAATGAATTGAGTTATGTAATTTAATCTTCCCAGAAGGCTCCGGACTTCTTTCACTATCGACGGAGGTTGCAACTCACATATAGCCTTAGCCTTGGATGGATCAATTTCAATCCCCTTACTGCTCATAATGAATCCGAGTAATTTACCAGATGTTGCTCCGAACACGCATTTAGCGGGGTTTAGACGAAGCTTGAATTTGCGGAGTCGATCAAACAACTTCTTCAAGGTCTCAACATGGCTTTTTCCAGGTCGAGTCTTTGCAATCATATCATCAACATAAACTTCAATCTCTTGATGCATCATATCATGGAATAATGCTACCATGGCTCGCTGGTAAGTTGCTCCCACGTTCTTGAGTCCAAACGGCATAACCTTATAATGAAAGGTTCCCCACGGGATGATAAATGCAGTTTTCTCCCTGTCTTCCTCAGTCATCCTTATCTGATTGTATCCAGAAAAACCATCCATGAATGAGAATAGTTCAAATTCGGCAGTACTATCGACAAGGACATCTATGTGAGGTAACGGGAAGTCATCCTTCGGGCTGGCCTTGTTCAAATCCCGATAGTCGATACAAACCCGAACTCTACCATCCTTCTTCATCACCGGCACGATGTTAGCCACCCATTCAGGATATTGCGAGCCTTCAATGAATCCCACTTTTAGAAGCTTCATCACTTCTTCCTCTATCTTCTTTGAGAGCTCGGGTTTAGTTCTCCGCAACCTCTGCTTCTTAGGTGGCATGTCTGGGTTAGTAGGCAAACAGTGCTCCACGATTGACGGGTCTAAACCAGGCATGTCAGCATAGGTTCATGCGAAGATGTCTTGATATTCATTCAATAGCTGAATTAGGCGCTCAGCCTCATCTTTGGGGAGACTTGCCCCAATTTTCACCTCCTTGGCTTCTTCAGTGTCACCTAAATTAATAGTGACAGTCTGCTCGGACGTAAGAGCCTTAGCTTTTTCATGTTGTTCCCAGCTACGTTGCACCTCAATCGAATCCTTGATCGAATCTTCGGGATCATCATTATCAACAGTTACTGCATTGGATTGGACCATCCCCGCACCTTTGCATGCTATATGATCATCCCTGAAACAAAATATAGATAGATCAAAAAGACAAACGGGGTAAATCATATTTTTTGAAAGATTTTTCTTTTTTGAAATTTAAAAAAAAGAAGAAAAAAGACAATTGGAAAAAACATTTTTTTTGAAACATTTTGACACAAGAAAGCAATGATGAAACCCAGGCCTCAGAATTCTCCTTGGATTTTTCATTCGTTATATCGGTTGGATATCATCACCGGGCTAGTTTGGTGTGCCTCATCATGCTCTCAAAATAAATGTTGTAATTTTATTGAAATTCATCAATCAATTACAATTTATTGAATGGAAAATGCAATTCAAGTCCTAAGAAGAAAGCGAAAAAGAAGAAACAGAAAACAATTCCTAGAAAGCAATAAAAATTCCCACGCAGGGGAATGTGTGAAAGTGATAAATGGGTTACTCTTGTGGGCCGGGGCCCATTTCTTCCAGAAATTCTCCATCAATGGCTCCTATGACGAGGTCATTGAATAGAATTGTGATTTCTTCCAAGGCGTCATCAGAATCCTCGGTCTTTGGAGGCGTCGGATCATCCATGCCATCCCATCCAGTTGGAATTATGGTGCGGGGGTCAATATAAGATCTAGGAGGAGCCGAATACTTCACCGTATAGTCGAATTTTCCACTTGGCTGCCCTAGAGTATCCATAACTTCCGCTTCATCTCTCATCATAATTGGAGGACCAGGGAACATCTTGCGAATGTTTGGAGGTGGTAAATTTTGCCTCCCTCGCCCTTGTTCAGATGGCGAGTTGTGCCTTCCCCATCTAGAACTTCCTCCACCTCTTCCATGGTACCCTAATCCAGCAGATCAGGACCTCTGAGGAGCTTCAATGGGGTTTTGAATACCCTGACCTCTTCTTCCAAGACCATGGCCAGGAACAAAACCATTCTCGACCATCATCCTTCCTACCATAAGGGCAGCATTTGAAACTTCAGGAGTGGGCGGTGACGAATCTCAAGAAGCCTGTATAGTGGACACCAATTCAAACGAGTAGTAACTTGATTCGAATTCAACATCTGGCTCCACATAGGGGATGCCCGTCTCATGGTAGATTCGATGATCCTCCTCTCCATAAACAGTGACCAGCTTTCCTTTGATCAAGAACTTCACAGATTGATGCAGACTTGAAGGTACCGCTCCAGCAGTGTGAATCTAGGGACGACCCAGCAGAAAATTGAATGCGGTAGGGATATCCATTACTTGAAAGGGGACATTGAAAACAACCAGTCCCATTTGCACATCAAGATGAATCCCTCCGAGCACCTCCTTCTTTGTGCCATCAAAAGCTTGCACAAAAGTCTTTGCAGCATGTATCTTGGTTGGATCTACCTTAAGGCGGTGAAGAGTGGCCAGCGGACATATATTTAGGGCAGACCCATTATCAATGAGCACTCGGGACACATGAGAAACGTTGTGCTTGACCGATATGTAGAGTGCTTTATTATGCCCCCTACCCTTAAGAGGGAATTCCTCATCAGAAAAAGCAATCATGTCTTTAAGAAGGACCGATCCCACAAAATTCTCCAGCTTATCTGCCTCAACCGTTTCGGGTACATGAATTTCACTTAGCACCTTCATCAGCGACTTTTGATGCACAGTGGATGTTTGGAGGAGCTCGAGCAAAGAGATTCGAGCGGGCATCTTTCGCAATTGCTCAACCACATTATACTCACTTGCTTTAATCACAGCCAGAAATTCCTTAGCTTCTTCGTCGGTAACAGGCTTTGTGGGTTGATCATTGGCTTGAGCATAAGTGCGACCAGACCTCATAACAAGGTCAACATCTAGGTCATAGGACCAAGGCACCGCTTTGTTGTCGACATACTCATATGGTTGAGGTATCTCGATCAGAATCTCCTCATCAGATGCATCTTCTAGCGGGGGCATATCTGCGAGTGACGGATCTACTTATTCCTTGCCATCATCGAAAGCAGTCCGCTCCTCCTCCTAGTCAATAATGATGTGGAAAATAGCAGAAACTATGCAATTACGGTCAGCATACATGATGGCACCGTTATCTACCATTTTGGCAACTCTTTCTCTCATCAATGATAACGGAATGTCCTCGTGACATGGATAGTATCCAGCTCTCACTAGCCCATTATAAGCATCCGCCACATGCACCTTCGGGTTCTTGATTTGATCGTCAACATGTTCGAAGATAGCATTCACCCTATCCTCATGCTCGGGTAGAGGATTCTTCTTGACATTCGGTTGGGCAGTGTTGAAGGCAAACGCCTTGGTGTCCAGTAAGTTTTGGATCTTATGCTTCAAAGTCATGCATTCATCAGTCGAATGACCTACTTCTCCCATATGATACTCGCATTTCTTAGAGGGGTCGTAGTTAGAAATTTTTTCAGCATTGGGTCGCTTTGGATCGTAAGACAGCAATTCTTTCTTTTGAATGACCTTTAAGACTTGGGACAGAGAACCAGGAAGATGAGAGAACTGCCTCTTAAAAAACTATCGAGACGCGGTCGGTCGGCCTCCGGCTTGTTGATTCTTAGGGACATGAACAATCGTAGTTACGATAGTGCTAGGGTGCTAATAGTATGTGAGCTGCTTCAGACAAGGCAGAGACTGGAAATCTGATGAATTTAGTGGAGAAAAGCGGCAAGGTTTTTGATGGGAGGTTGCTCATAGTTTCAGTCTGCTCTATAGGACATTCTTTTTGTCTCTTCCATATTAACTGCTTCAATTATTTTATTTGCAGCTCTTTCAGATTAATTAATAGCACTCACCTTTCGCGTTTGTTCTTATTTATTATGAGAATCAATTGATGTATTAGCTCACTATTTTGGCTTTCAAGCTGCAATTAATTCCAATATTGCCTCTTTCTTGCAATGAAAAGAGAAAAGGAGAATTGGGGGACATCATAACTTCACTGACTTGCCGACTACCCGAGAATGCTTGAATGAAGCACTTTTTCCAGATTCTTGCTTTATAAGATCTGGACACAATGCCTATTTTTCTAGAGCCCATTCTGTCAGATGAGTCATATTCCTCCTGGCAGATCTGTTGGTCCTGGTTTACTGTCAATTCATACCGGATGGTATCAGAAGAGGAATTTACAGCTCTCAGTTAGTTATCTTCCCTTGCAGACCATTAATTAATATAATTGAAGAGATGACCGTTACAAACAATGTTCCTCCCATCATTTGGTTAACAACCAGGTGCCACACCTCCAATCATGCAATTACACATGTATATAAGTTGGAAATCACAATTTTTGTATCAGAATTGGCTTCTAGGCTCACACATTACTAGAAAAAGTTCTTCCCTCTCTGCAGAAGGACTGAAGTGTCTGTCGAATTGCAAAATAACATTGAAGGTTGACACATGGAGCCATTCAATTTCAGATTTGAATTCTTGTAAGTAGGGACGAAGTTACTGTTTTTCAAGTCAAGTTTCTTCTGTGTGGTATTTTGTGGTAATGGAATATAACAGGAACACTTTGGAAGGGACTGGAATTTAATTGCATTGCATAGGTGACTTTCTGCCGTTGGATACAAAAGGTGTGCAACTTGTTGAGCTGTGCTCTTCCACAGTTGCCCAATTTATTGGAAATATCCTATCAATGCATTTGTGCAAGAAAGACAAACATGACAAGTGGGATTTATGCCCCTTGTGTGGATAGAGCAGCCTCCATTCTTTCTGCCATGCGTTGGAGAGCAGAACCATAGAACTCTGTCAGACCTATCTCACTCCCTCCTTCAATTTGAACAAAGGACCAAGTTATAGCGGTTGCTTCTTTTTCAGCATCTTTCACTTGTGTGAGTTCAGTTGTTGCCACTAAAGATTTGAACCCCATCATATTACTATCCATGATCTCATAGCTGAAGCTTTAGTTGACAGGATCGATAGCGAGCAGCTTCTCCAGAGCCCAGTTGGTGACCGCCTCCTCCGAACCGTCCTTGGAGATTTTCGTGACATCAGAATATTGGACGCAGCCAGGCTGACCCGATACGCCTTCGACTCCGTAGCACACATCTATCATGGGGAGCCACTCGTGGAGGTTGAAAAAATCCTGCAGAAGTGGCCATATCTGGTCCGGACTGGAGCCTCTCACTCGGGCACTAACCTTTATTTCCCATTTCTTCTCTGCTTCACAGGCCATAGCAATGCAGGCTTCAGGCTTCAGCAGTTAGCATTTAGCATTTGATTGAACAATACTGAAATAGCGAAAGCATTAGTTGTCAGGGTACGAGAAAATATAAGTGTTGGACAATGCTCATAGGTTGGCTTCAGTTGGTCAGTGGATGTTCGTGGGCGGGTGCTATGGGGTCCCATGAACATGTGAGATATACTCAGAACACTTCTCGTCGGTTTGTGAAGAGACATTCTGGAAGTGGCACGGGAATCATGCAGGCCCAAAAGAAAAATAATTGTTTAAAAATGACGGGCCTCGACAATCAAACAATATAAATGTGATTAAATGAAAACTAATAAACTTAGACACGAGAAAATAATTGATTCTGATTGATTGTAATTAATTTAGGGGATTTTTGTATATTTTTCTTAATTGATTCTAATTGATTGTGATTGATATTTTTCTACTTTAGATAGTCATCCTGTAAATGCATTCTTCATTTGGTAGGAACTGAATATTATATTTTCCTGTCATCACAATTCTCAACTACTAGCAAGAGAAACAATCATCCCGCCGAGTAGTGTTTTTAAATCTTTAGTGGTCGTTGCCTCTCTCTCACTATGCAGGCTTCAGACTTCAGCAACCAGTAATGAAGTAGCTGACTTAACGGAGTTGTTAATAGGCACTTCTCAGCATGTTCAAAGACTGAAATCACATATACGGTGCGTTGACAGTACACCGAAACAGATGTTGACATGAGCCCTAATTAATGTTAAACCGATTTATTGATCCCTTGCATGCTCATGTCCCTATAGGGTGCTGATTCGTTGAAAGCACGCCGGTTGCTTCCGGTTCTATCGTTTTGAGAAAAGCATGAGACAGCCTAGCCATGATGGACTGATTCTGCAAAAGGACGGTGTCCTGATGCTTCAGCAAAGTAGTTTTCATCAGATAAAGATCAGCATATCAGCTGTTTCCTAGGTTGACAACCGGAGACAATGTGGTGAATCTTGTTTAGAGGATATAGGTTGCAAGATTCCATGCTGCGTTGTGACGTTGGTCGTTTGTAAAAAAAATAAAAGGTAATTTTTCCATGCTCACTTAGGAAAGTTGGGAGGAGATGGGAAACTTTTCTTCTGGTTTGTTTAAAGAAAAAGAATGGGTTGTGGGTTAGACCACAATAACTGCGTGTGGTGCGCAAGTTTGGCACACTTTAATTAGCACTAACTTCTTTATTTTATTTATTAATATTTCATATAGTTATCTTATTAATCTTGATTTCATTTAGTATTTTTTGGAAATTATGAAATTTAGGGATATTTTTGTTCACGTTGGTGCCTGACTAGTCAACGCTGGGTTTGTAGGAATCACAAGACAAGGCTGGCGTTTGCCAATTTCGAAGAGCCCATGAAATTTAGAGCATGACGGCAACGGTTGATGGTGTCTTGCGTGCGACGCCAGGGACGGTTCGGACACGATCGTGCTGCTGTGGTGTGCACGTATGCGGTTTGGAATGGCTTTTTCTCTGTGTCCCTTTATGCTTGTGCGGCCTCTAAAGTCGACCCAGAGAGAAAGACCCTCTCCCTTTGAATCTGTGTGAAGCCCTCTCAATGTGGCCGGGTGTATCTCGGACGTGGCTGCTTCCTTGACAGCACCATACGATCTCAAGGGAACAGTTCGTGCATAACCTCACGGCTTCACGGTCGACGAGGAGGCGCTGCAATGGATCATGGCCTCGTGGCGGCACGAACGGCAGAAAGTGATGTAAAGCTCAACCGTGGGGTCGGCGAGGTCGCCGCCGCGAGAGGCTCAGCCACATGATGTTTGGCCAAACAACCACCCCCCCCAAGGAGGTTACTTTTAATGCTCCGCTTTCTTCATTGGACCAAATTCAATCGGTTCGACAGCCTATTACGATTTACACCGTGGCTGAGATTGCAATGTACACGGCCTCCATTATTTCTAAACATTACCCATGTGCAATTCTCGACTCTAATAATAATGTCCATGGGCCGGGCCAATTTGCTCTCCCCGTAGGTTTAGTCCAACTCGTCAAATAAAACTCACAACCATTAAGTTAAACCCATCCGTCAACGGTCCAATGCAAATGCAATAATAATAATAATAATAATAATAATAACTCCTAAAACTATATGTTATGCAATTTAATTCCAATATTTTTGTTTAAGGGTTAAAAATTAATCCTTAATTTTTTAATGTGGTAAACAACTAATTAGGTTGCCAAAATTTAGGTGTCAACACTCTGCATTTGTCTGAAATAGCATTATTCGACCTGTCAAAGTTAATTGAAAGATACCTAAACTCAAGTTAGGTATGTTTCGCGAAAAACATTCTTTAGAAAAATGAGCTAGCGAAAAATGTTTTCCTGATCAATGAATAACCTATCTTTAGATTCAAGAAAATGATCTTATCTTTTAAAAAAATTAGAAATCATTTTTCAAAATATGATTAGATATCGACACTTGGACCCAAATTTTACACTTGGGCACCAGGATCCCAATGTTGGTTCCCAAACCTCGATGTGCAGATGTAGATCACTAGCACTCGGGCTTGGGCTCGGGTTCATTGAGACTCAACTTTAGATCTAAATGTTTGTGCTCAAATCTCTAACATTCCTGCCCAGGTCCATCAAGGCCAAGCTTAGGACCCTGGCACTTGTGCTCAAGTCCATCAAGGCCAGGCCTAAAGCCTTTGTGCCCGTACTCAATACTTCGACACCCAGGCTTGGGTCCACCAAAGCCAAGCTTGGATCCCCAACACTCGAGCTTGGTTCCACAAAGGTCGTGCCCGAGTCCACAAAGGCTATGCATGGGTCCATCAAGGTTGAGCCCAGGAACCCCGATTCCCATGCTTGGGTCCACTGAGGCTAAACCTGAGACCCTAGTGCCTATGTTCAGTTCCGCGATTGCCCATGTGTAAATTACTAAAGCTCAAATAGTGTGTCTATTTAAGAAAATCAAATTATATTTTCACGCGAAACGGCATAAAATATTTTCCAGTTCATTTTCAAGTTTTAACCAAATACCGGAAAATATTGTCATCCTAGTAGAAAATGACTTTTTCAAAATATTTTCTAGAAATGATATATATTCCGTGAAATAATCATAGCCTCAAGATTATGTCGGTCATGTATGATCACATCTTCAGTTTGAGCAAATATAATTCTCGCTCATTTTTCTGACAAAAAGGAAAAATTCCTTCAAAAGTGTATGTATGTATGTATGTGTATGTATGTGTGTGTATATATATAAGTGCAATTTGGACGTACAAGATGGTGCTCTAAATCCAATGCAAATGGGGAATAGTGACCAATCTTAGGAAACCGAATCCGACGAATAAAAATGATCAACTTTTATAAATTATACCAAATGTCTCCCACACGAATTATTGCGAAAATATTAGAGAGCTACTACGTACTATTGCACACCGCATCACTCAGCTCCAAGACTACCACACGAGCACAGAAGCAAATCATCAGATTCAGACAAGATCAGTTTGCTTGACCGAGAAGAGCCTTCTCCATGCTCCTGGCCATGACCTGGAAGGCCGACTCGAACCACTGGTCCAAGTCCTCGTGTTTCCAGCCGTTCACGGGCTCGACCTCATACCGCCAAATGATGCGACACCCCTCTTCCTTAGGCACGACTCGGCCTGTGGCTACGTAGGAGTTGAACCCGATATTGCTGTCTATGATGGTATAGCTTAATGTCTTGGCGACTGGGTCGATCGACAACAGCTTCTCCTTCGCCCAATACAGGGTGCTTGTCTTGGCCTGACCGATGGCCCGGTCGAATGGGGCATTATTGAACCCAGCGCAGTAACGGATGCACCCGGGCTGGCCAGAGACGCCCTCGACCCCGGCGCAAGCAGTGAGGGTCGGGAACCACCTTTTGAGGCCAAAGAAGTCCTCCACGAAATGCCATATTTGGTCTGCCTTTGGACCTGCCAAGTCTGCACAAGCTTGGCCTTGCCATTTTGGTTGGGTTTGGTTCATCTCAGAAGTCACATGATCAATGTTTGCAGACTCCATTTTGGCTTTGTTAGTTCTTCAAACAAAGTGGAGAGAGAGGGAGAGAGGGAGAGAGGGAGAGAGAGAGATGAAGGCAAATTAGGCTTGTGTTTTTGAGCTGCGGACATCAAGGTTTATACAGAGAGAGAGAGAGCGAGAGAGAGAGAGAGAGAGAGCATGTTGAAGACTTGAAGTTTTGTAATCCGAAAGTGCCTACAAGTAGCACATATTGTTTGTTACCAAGAAAATCAAATATTTGATTGAAATTATCAAGAATTGCAATCTTGACCCACTTGCCCAATACCTTCTATCGGCGAGAGATCGCCACAGGTCTAAATCCATCAATATATTAAATCTATCTCTACTTAAAAGTTTAAGTCAATGAATATGGTCCAATTATGATATATTAACTATTATATACCATATCAATTATTCAATCTGGAACTTTTCTTGAGCATGGTTGTCAGAATGTGCATGGGAATATTGGTGTCATATATATAGATATATTGAAGAGATTTTGTGTATTTATCTTACTTGATTCCGGTTGCTTGTAATTAATGTTTTGCTACTTTAGATAGTCATATTGTAAAGCCTATGTACTATTCATTTGGTCATATAAAGAATATTACATTTTTCTGTCATCATAATTTAGTATTAGAGCCATCATTGAACGCAATATCGAGTTTGTTTCTACAATGTGCATTGGTTGCTTTTCTCTATCGAGTGTGTTTCTAACTGTTGACACTTAAATTTTGACGATCTAGCCATTTGTTTATTGCATAAAAATTAGAGATTAACTTTTAATCCCTAAAAAAAATTAATTAATTGTATAGCATATAATTTTAGGTGCATTTAGTTTTAATTTGCATTTGCATTAACGGATGAGTTCGAATTAGTGATTTTGAGCTTTAAATTGACAAGTTGGATTAAGTCCACAAAGGAAGCAAATTGGCCAAAGCCCGTTTTATTTTATGACCAAAAATTTATCTTATGAGAAATAATGATTTGAAATTTTCTGAGATATGATGGAGATTTTTTAATATCATCAAATAGAGCAGGTGTGACAAAAAATATTGCGAGCTCATCTTTGAAAGATTTGGGATTTGAAAAATTCTATCACAATCTTGAATCTTTATCAATATGTGATAAAATCAGTAAAAGAATATTGCGGATATTAATTTAAAACATCAGTCCACTCACCTATAAATAGCCTGCTATACTACAAAAAGGAGGGGGGCCAAATCTTGAATACTACAAAAAGGAGGGGGGCCAAATCTTGAATACACGGCCGACAAGAGGGGTTTTTTTTTTGTTTTTTTTTGGGGGCTTTTTCTCTCGGTTTTTCGAGGTAAAAAAAACCGAAGACAAAAGAAAAAAGTCTTTCTTTGTTTTTAGGGTTTTGGGGGTTTTCCTACGTTCCAAGAGAGAGAGCAACAAAAAAGGAAAAAGCCTTTTAGAAGGGAAAAGTCAAGCTTGCTGAAGAAGGACGGAAAGGGACAGCAGCAACAGTGCAGCAGAGAGGAGAGACGCGTGAGTGTGACAGGCCAGCAGGGAAAAAAGAAGGAAAAAAGAAAAAATAAAGCCACTGTTCATCTTCTTCGCGAACGCCCTTCGCCGCCGCACCGCCGTGCCCGCATCACCGCGTCCGCCTTGCTCGCAGCCACCGCGCCTCTGCAGCCGCCCGAGTCTCCCTTGCCGCACCTCTGCCCACGACCTGCAGCGCTCGACGTCCCCCTCTGCCTCTGCTGCTCCCGACGACCCGACGTCTCCACCTGCTGCTTCTGCCTCACCGACGCCTACTGCAGCAGCGCCGATCTCGCTCGCCGACGCTTTGCTGCAACCGAGCCAAAGCCCACCGCGCCCGACGCCTTCGGCCGCTCGTCCCCCGCGAAGCCACCGTTCCCTCGCCGGTCGCTACCGCTGACCCGCGACGCTCCTGCTCGACTCCAGACGCCGTTCCTGCCGCGACTCGCCTCTGCTAGCCCAGCGCCCGACGTTTCCGCGCCGCGCCTCCATCGCCCGCAAGCTCGCGCTTCCGCCAGCCTCTGCCCCGTCTGCCCAAAAGCCGCAAAGCCGCTGCAGCCATGCCACCGGCGCGGATCGCATATTGCCTCACATTAGAGAAATAAATTAAAATCAATTTAAGCTGTTTGCTAAACATTTTTTTTTCAAAATAAAAGAGAAAGATATTGAATAGGCTTTAGAGAAATCTAATCTAATCAAATTCCCGAACTCACGATCTGAAGTAGTAAAATAAATGTCCTGTTACTTTGTTTGGATTTCTAATCGACCCATAAAAAATAGATTAGTGACGATTCATAATTGAAAAATTATTTGCATGTTAATCGCGAATTGATATGAGTTTGGAATAATCTGAACTAAGTTTAAGCATAGTAATCTATTAGCCAAACCGTTCATCCGAAATTTTGGTCGTGACACTAACAATGCACAAAGGCTTCGTTTCTTATGTAGTCATGATGCCGACTGTATAAGCCACATCACTCCACATAGTCATCACGAAGCAAGTCATATAGGCCATGTTGTTTCTGTTCCTCTACCAAGCCAGTATCTTTTGCTATTTGCTTTGGAAAATAGATAACACTACCAAATTCATTACTCTCAGGCGAATCAAATCCTAAAATTTCACAGCAAAAGGATGTCGGATGCCACCACACATGCTACCACGTCTCGAAAACATTAAAGCCCATCGCCTTGTAGGTGCTTTTCCGACGCTTTTAGCGGGCTCTTTTGACAATACATTCGATGTTTTCCACGAATAAAACCATGCACATTGAAATAAATTGCATTTCATTAAATATTATATTCTTTGTGCCACCGTTGGACATATTTCTATCTCATATGTTGAATCTTTTCTACAAACTCAAGTTGACCTCTGCGTTAGAAATATAGATTTATTTATGGGATTTTTTTGTTATTTCTCTTAATTGATTTTGATTAATTGTAATTGATATTTTGCTACTATAGAAAGCCATCTCATAAATATATTCTTCATTTAGTATGGATTGAATGTTATATTTTTCCATCGTCACAATTCTACTCATGGCTCCTCGACAAACCTAAAATTGTCCTAAGAGATCCGCCCACATGAGGTCAGTGCACCAAAACAGATGTTGGCATGAGCACTTATTAATGCTAAACCCATTCAATGATCCCTTGCACGCTCGTGTTGCGATGAGGTGCTAATTCGTGAGCTTCTGATTCTATCATTCTGAGAAAAGCATGAAACAACCTAGCCATGATGCATTGATTCTGCAAAGGAATGGTATCATGATTATTGTGGAACGCGATCGAACAATAAAATAGACAGAACAATAAAATAAATGAGACACTAAATTTACGTGGTTCAGTCATAGTGATTTGCATCTACAGGGAGAACAATTATGAATTCCACTATAAATCAAGCGATATATGGAGATTATATATTCAAATCACACGTAGTATTTAAACCTCACAACTCTTCACTAAATAATCTCTCAATCTCATGATGAATTATATGCAAATCTTATCACAAAATTTAATCAACGTCAACACTATAACTTATTGGATGTAATTTATGAACAAATTTCGCTGCACGAACGACAAGAAGACCCGTTGCCAAGCATCCGAGCGCCTTTGGATGTTCCTCATGATAGAGCAACCACGGCACACGAAAGATGCCGCTTCCCTCACTCATAGTGTCAAAGTTGGACAGCTCACCTCTTCTTCAGCCTCAACGAGCCCAACGCAATGCTTGAAGCTCGCACGCACGCAATAAAATGCTGCCAAGCAGAGTCGCCGCCGTAGAGTTTCCAACCGAAGTTCATGGAGACCAGATGGTGGTGATCGGCATTAAGCTCGCAAAGTAGGGAGCTGCTGACGTGCTCTTTGGTCAAGGTCATCGAACCTGACAATCGCATTTTCGCAATCCATGTTATCAGGAACGACAGTGAGAGGGAGGAAGGCTCAGACTTAGGGTTTCTACGAGGTGTAGGTATTTCTGTTTTTCGAAGTGGGGTGTGAGTTTATGAAGGTTTCTGTAACTTGAAGCAGGTTCTCCTTCCGTTTTATTCAATAACCTTTAATTTGCGTTCCCGTATGCATGTGATGCAACTCTCTTCTCTAACACAGCTGAGAAGCTAACAATTAGGTTTTAATCAAAAAAGGTGCTTAGAGCTGCCATACTTTTATGATTACTAGTGCTGTCTAAACACAGCTTTCTCTTTGCCTTCTTTGGCTATTTTCTCACTTTGCTTCCCTTCATTTACTGATTCAAAGCGATGACATCCACTTCTGTCTACATTCTACTCTGGTCTGCTTGTTAGTGGTGAGATTCGACAGCTATACAAATTTTCTTTTTTGAGCTTACCCACCATAAAGCGGAGACAACCCAATTTGCATGTTCTACCCGAAACAGCATCTAAAGATGGAAAAATGAGGATATATGCGACTCAAATGTTCTACTTGAACATGTATACTTGTACACGACTATCACGCACTCAATTAATAAGTTGGATACACCATTTTCACGTATCTTCTTGGTCTGGTCTCTGGTATTGTACCCCTATTCATCCTAGATATCAGATCATGCAGTGACTGTTACTATTGCGGGCATCAATGCCATAGGATGACACTACAAGGTAAACAAGAATCAGATCAAGATTTATTACCCTTTGCTCGATAAGGCAGCTTTTATTCTTTCAGCCATGACTCGAAGAGCAGCACTGTAGAACTCCGTCAAATCTTTCTCCGTCCATCCTTCAATCGGATTCACTGTGAAAGACCAGCTCATTCCACATCCATCTTCTTCTTCTGCATCTCTCACCGCCGTCAGTTTCCTTGTGGCAGCCAAGGATTTGAACCCGACATTATTGCAGTTCACGATCTCATAAGTGAAGCTTTTGTTGACAGGGTCAGTCGCAAGCAGCTTCTCCAGAGCCCAGTCGGTGAAAACATCCTCGGAACCATTGGCGGAGCTTCTTGTGCCAGAGCAGTATTGGACGCATCCGGGCTCACCCGACACGCCCTCGACTCCATAGCACGTGTCTATCGTGGGGACCCACTTGTGCAAGCTGAAGAAATCCTCCAGAAGGGGCCATACTTGGTCAGGACCTGAGCCTCTCACCAGGGCTCTAACCTTTCCTCCCCATTTTTCATGTTAGATTATGTCTCGAGTTTGAATCCATATACGGTATCCGATGCATACAAAACATTTACATGCTGAAACAAGAAAGAATGTGCGCGGAACATTTAATGAGAAACGACGTGTGATAGGAGCCGAAAGGATCCCGCTTGATCTGCGCTTCACGTTGGAAATGAAGGCTACAATCCATGGGATTCTTCTCATTTGTCAGCATGATTTTTGAAGAGTTGATCGTCCGGATTTCTTCTACGTCATTAAATGCATGCACATGGCCATGTGCATGCATTCTCGTAGAAAAATTGTGTTGCCTCAGAAGCCTTTCATGTAGGCGCCGAATTCCCTCTCTTCTTGGTCATCCTTTGTGGGCTTCTCTTGTTTTATTATTAATAAAGAAAGAGGGAAGGCAGAAGCTATTCTCCTTCTGCATGGTCATACGCGCACACTCTCATTAATTGCATGGAGCGCATGCTTTGAAGATTGGCGTCGTTTTGACAATTCTGGAGTACAATTATGTTTTGTTTTCTTCCCTGCCACTGATAAAAAGGAGAGAGCTTCGGAGGATGAAGTAGCAGCAAAAGAAAAGATCTCGAGAGAGAGCGAGTGAAACGAGCTCAAGAGAGAGTGTGAAGCTCGAGCTCAGAGAGGTTTGTGCTTGAGTCCATTGAGTTGAGTTGTTAAACATCGTGGGTATCGGGTATACAGTAGGGCTGGGATACACTTGAGTGCATGAGTGATTGTAATTCTGTAATTCTCCGATTTATAGTGGAATATCTTGCTGGCTCTCCCCGTGGACGTAGGTTCCGACATTCGGACCGAACCACGTAATTTCGGGTGTCATTTTATTGTTCTTCGTTTTATTTCGGTCGATTTCTATAGCTCCCGACATAATTGCAAAATTTCGATCCGCTTCCGTTGCGCCGCCGATTACAACAATTGGTATCAGAGCTAAGACTTTGCAATTATGTCTGGAGCAAGAGTAGAAATTGAGAAATTTAACGGCAGAAACAACTTCGGGTTATGGAGCATCAAGATGAAGGCGCTATTAACAACTCAAGGATTAGCCAAGGCATTGGAGGGCAAGGCTAGGTTGCCTGAAACAATGCGAGATGCTGAAAAGAACGAGCTAATGGAGAAGGCCATGAGCATCATCCTGTTGGACTTATCGGATGAAGTGTTGATAGAGGTGGCCGAGGAGGTGGATGCCACAGCGTTATGGGCTAAACTTCAGGCCCTCTATGAAACGAAGGGTTTGAACAATCGCTTATATATGCTGAAAAGAATGTTCCAGTTTCGATACACTGAAGGTACGTCCATTAGATCCCACCTAGATGAGTTTAATAAACTCATGATGGACTTGAAGAATGTTGGCAAGATTTTAGATGATGAAGAACAAGGCATGATGTTGTTGGCATCTCTACCGGAGTCATGGGAACACTTTACCGACTCCTTGTTATAGGGGCGTACTACGATTACCTCAGAGGAGGTAAAATCTGCCCTGTTCTCAAAGGAGTGGCAGAGAAAGTTGCGTGATGACAGTGTAGCGCAAGATGTAGCGCGTGGACTGGTGATTCGAGGTAGAGACCAACATCGAAGGCCTAGCAACAGAAGCAAAAGCAAAAGCAGGTTGAAGTCGCGACATAGAAAATCAAAAGGTCGCGTGAAGTGCTTTGAATGTCACGAGGAGGGGCACATAAGGAGAGATTGTCCAAAGCTAAGAAATAAAGGCGGTTGGCAAAATGCCACAAGGAGTGTGGCGAATGTTGCTGAGGAGAGTACTAGTGATGCCGAGGCTGTCCTATGTGTATCTACGAGTTCGTCAGGAGACGAATGGGTGCTAGATTCTGGATGTTCCTATCATATGACTCCTTACAAGAACTAGTTCACTACCTACTACACTGCAGATGGTGGTAGAGTTCTTTTGGGGAATAATGCAGCTTGCAAGGTTGTAGGGATAGGAACAATTTGGATCCGAATGCACGATGGCGTAGAACGGACATTGACAGACGTAAGGCACGTACCGAAGCTCAAGAAGAGCCTTATTTCTCTGGGTACACTCGATGACCTCGGGTGCAAATATACAGCTGAAGGTGGAGTATTGAAGATCTCTCGAGGTGCCCTGATAGTGATGAAAGGAAAGAAGGTGAATTCTCTCTATCATTTACTGGGAGAAACCGTGACCGGAGTTGCTGCAGTTTCATCAGATGAGTCAGACTCGAATTTGACTCAGTTATGGCATATGCGATTGGGACACATGAATGAAACAGGTATGACAATGCTGAGTGAGAAGGGGTTGCTGAAAGGTCAGAAGACAGGAAAGCTGGACCTGTGTGAGCATTGCATCTTCGGGAAGCAGCGTCATGTTAAATTTGGTACAGCTCTACATTCGACCAAGCAACCAATTGAATACATTCATTCATATGTTTGGGGGCCGTCTCTAGTTCCATCGAAAGGAGGTGCCAAATATATGCTAACATTCATCGATGATTACTCAAGGAAGGTATGGGTGTACTTCCTGAAGCACAAATCTGAGGTATTTGATCGGTTCAAGAATTTTAAGGCATTGATTGAGAAGCAGTCAAGTAAACAAATCAAGTGCCTAAGAACTGATAATGGCATGGAGTTCTGTGGTAAGGACTTTATCGAGTTTTGCCAAAAAGAAGGGATTGTGAGACACCGCACAGTTCTCGGGATACCACAGCAGAATGGTGTAGCAGAACGGAAGAACAGAACTCTACTCGAGCGAGCTCGGTGCATGCTTTCACATGTAGGACTAGGCAAGGAATTTTGGGCTGAAGCAATAAATATGGCATGTTACATGGTTAATCGATCTCCATCTTCTGCTATTGAAATGGAAGACTCCTGAGGAAGTATGGTCGGGGAAACCTGTTGATTATTCCGGATTACGAATATTCGGATGTCCTGCGTATGCTCATGTGAGAGATGGTAGGCTTGAGCCGAGGGCAAAGAAGTGCATATTTCTAGGTTATGCACAAGGGGTGAAAGGCTACCGGCTGTGGTGCACTGATCCCAAATCACCCGGTTTTTTAATCAGCAGAGACGTGATCTTCAACAAGACTGTAATGCTTCAAAAGAGTAGTCTTGAGACTCAACCAGCAGAGCAAACGGATCATGGTGTCAGAAGGGAGGTGGAGATTCAGGCGAAGTCTCCAAAGACCTCAGAGGTAACAGAGGAAGAGATTGCGGATGAGGCCACAGTTTCTGAAGATGGTGATACTGAACAACTAGTAGAGCCACAACACAACATAGCCACGAGCAGACAAAGAAGGCAAATTAAACCACCGGTACGTTATGGTTATTATGATATTACATATGCATTAATTGTAGGTGATGAGGTGGAGATGGATGAGCCTTCATCCTATTCTGAGGCAATGGCTGGTGCTGAGTCATCACAGTGGCTAGAGGCTATGAGTGAAGAAATAGAATCACTCTATCAAAATCAGACATGGGAGTTGGTCAAAGTACCCAAAAGTCAGAAAATTGTTAGATGCAAATGGGTCTACAAACGGAAAGAGGGCATTCCCGATGTAGAGGCAGCCAGGTTCAAGGCAAGACTTGTTGCGAAGGGGTATACTCAACGAGAGGGCATCGACTACAGTGAGGTATTCTCTCCCGTGATAAGGCATACCTCTATTCGAGTATTACTTGCCTTAGTTGCTGCACAGGATCTTGAGCTAGAGCAGCTAGATGTGAAAACGGCATTTCTTCATGGTGAATTGGAGGAACGAATTTACATGAAGCAGCCTGAGGGATTTGTTATTCCAAGTAAGGAAGATCATGTTTGCTTACTGAAGAAATCTTTATATGGATTGAAACAATCTCCTAGACAATGGTATAAGCGTTTTGATGCTTTCATGACTAGTCATGATTATTCGAAAAGTCAGTTTGACAGTTGTGTTTATTTTAGGAGATTGGGGGATGGGTCTTTGATTTATTTGCTATTATATGTTGATGATATGTTGATAGCAGCTAAACATATGTCTGATATTGATGTGTTGAAGCAGCAGTTGAGTGCTGAGTTTGAAATGAAAGAATTAGGTGCTGCTAAGAAAATATTGGGTATGGAGATTTTGCGTGACAGGGTTGCAGGAACGTTGCGTTTGTCTCAAAAGAAATATATTGAGAAGATCGTGGCACGTTTTAATATGCAGTTAGCAAAATCTGTAAGTACTCCTTTAGCTGCACATTTTAAACTTTCTGACAAGTTATCACTGCAAACTGAGGAGGAGGAGGAACATATGTCCCGTGTTCCATATTCTAGTGCAGTTGATAGTATTATGTATGACATGGTATGTACTAGGCCTGACATTTCACAAGCTGTAAGTATTGTCAGCCGTTACATGAAGCACCCAGGTAAGGCTCATTGGGAAGCCGTGAAATGGATCCTCAGATATCTAAAGGGGATAGCAGACGTTGGCATTATGTATCGGAGGAACGTCAATGGTAATGAGACCACAGGGTACGTGGATTTGGATCACGCCGGTAACTTGGATGATCGCAGATCATTAGCAGGGTACATGTTTACGCTAGCAGGTGGTGCAATAAGTTGGAAAGCGTCTTTACAAGACAATGTTGCCTTGTCTTCAACTGAGGCGGAATACATGGTACTAACCTTTGTTGCAAAGGAGTCGATATGGTTAAGGGGTTTGCTCTCTGACCTTGGACTGGAGTAGAAAAGTGTCACCATACATTGTGACAATCAATATGCGATATATTTGGCTTATAATCCAATATATTGACATCAGATACCATTTCATCTGAGATGTCATATTGAAGGGTAAAATTGTTATGAAGAAAATACCAACAGCGGAGAACCCATCAGATATGATGACGAAGCCTATTCCTTCAGCAAAGCTCGAGCTCTGTATGAGCTCGATTGGCGTTTGTAGAGTATGAGCGCCCATCGGGGCGTTGGGAGAGCCGAGCATGGAAAATAAGCACTATAACTTGGCTTCAAACGTCGAGCCTGTTAGGACTAGAATTAGCACCTAGAGGGGGGGTGAATAGGTGATTAAAGCAATTTTAACAATTTAATCCGAATAAGAGATTAATGAATTAAACCAACAAACGCTGCAAATGAAAGTAATGAAAGATAAAAGGATTAAGGATAGAGAATCAAGACTCCAGATTTATAGTGGTTCGGCTTAGACCAAGCCTACGTCCACTCTCCCGCACGGACAGCCCTTTTGGCTGGATTTCACTAAGAATCAAAAAGAGTGATTACAATCTCACGCTCTTGAGTCCACAGTGTAGAAGCTCTACTACACTTCCTCAAGGTCTCACTACAATATGATCTCTCTTTTGATTACATATAACGCTCGAAGAATAAGATCGCAAAATAGAAAATGAGATTCAGACTTTGGAATTCTTCTATCCGGCACCCTTCAACAACTGAAGCATCTCTCTTATATACTTCTTCATGCCTTCAATACCGTTGGCACCTTCCAAAGAAGTTCTTCCAATCAACCCGTTGGACAAAATCAATTAGAGAGATCTCGAGCTCTTTAAGGTAAGTGTTGATAGCCCATCAATCCTGCTCGCCCATACAACAAGGATCTTGGTTTCCATAAGTAGATCCTTCCAAATATAAGTTGCGAAATCTTTAGAGAATCTATACATATTCGAATACGAATCCAGTAGAAAGATATTCTCTAGCCGTTAGAATAAAGACCATATAAGATCAGAACAAAAGATGCTCTGGAGACTGTCCATGAGAGTAGACTTTGAAACATGAGTCTTGCTAGCTTCAGACTTTGATCTTCAGACTTGTTCAATAGAGTCTGTAAGTCTTTAGACTAGACTGAGGAAAATGTTTTGTCAACTTCAAAATACTTGAAGATAATTTATCCAACAATCTCCCCCTTTTTGATGGTGACAAAACTTTCCTGCAGATTTGAATATTATTGCCCTGCAATACAACTTTTAAGCAAGCATTAATATCTCATAAAATATTAGAATAAAAATAGTAGAAGTTATCATGTACACGGATGTCCTGTACACAAACTTACCCTGTACACAAATCTGCATTCACAAAAACCTCATTAGTCATGAGCAGACAGTACTATCTTTATCTAATTTAATAGCTTAAAGTAATGCAATAATGAGCACACATTCAAAAACTCAAGATAAAGTCAAAATAACAACTCAAAAATGTTTAAAAATGAAGATTTGGTTTGGTTTGGTTTGGTTTGAGGATAGAGTCTGAAATTGAAATGTGCTTGAAATCTGCAAAGTCTTCTCCCTCTTTTTGTCAACATTAAAAAAATCAAGGAGCACGAGGAATGCGAACAAGTTGAAAGTCCTCCATAGACTTGACAGTTTCTTCTAGCTTCCTCAAATCTTCCTGTAATTGGGTAAGAGCAGTGCCTTTTGCAGTATCCTGAATCTGACGCTGAACCTCTTTAAGCTGATCATGCATAGTGACGAACATTGCATGATTTTCATTCTGCAAAGTCTGAAATTCATACCCCATAGCATAGATTTGGCCTTTGAGCTCCAAGATGATGTCAAGCAACCTTCCAAAATCTCCTGAATTGTCAGTCTGTGTGCTTGCGTCAACTCGGTCTGATGGTGGAGTCAAGCCAGTATGAATATCAGCAGGGAGTTCAGTATGTGGAGATGATGCCTCTCCTTTAGGAAACTGAGCAGCATAAACATCTTCTGCATCAGGAGGTGATCGACTAACACCTGTTTGTGTATCTTCTTCGATAAAAGTCAATAGAAGAGGAGTATGTTCTCTGTGGGTATCTCCCCCTGTTTCAATGTCTTCTGGAGGAGAAAAGAACTCTTCTTTCTGAGGAGTTTCCTCAGTGACAGGTTGTTGATCCTCTTTTTTTGCTGGAGAATCTGTTTTTGCCGGTTCATCTCCTCGTTCTGCTTTTTCTTCTTCCTCTTCCTCTTTCTCTTTCTCTTCCTCTTTCTCTTCTTCTTTCTCTTCTTCTTTTTCTTCTTCTTTTTCTGCAAACTATTGTTCTGGAACAGCTGAAACAGGTGCAGAAAATTGAGAAACAAGAGCAGAGATGGGTAGAGCATCCTCATCATCTTCATCTTCCAAGATGATTGCCCTTCTCTTCTTGATAGGACTAGCCATTGGTTCCTTTCCTTTTCTTTTGGCCGCAGAAGAGTCTGGTCTGAACTTGATAGGAGTCTTCTCCTTGAACTGCTCCAGCTTCTTGCTGAGTTCCTTCAGACGCATCTTTGTTATCATCCTCAGTCCGATGACCATTTTATCAATAGTCTTCACAGAGAGAATGTGAGGAGGCTGAATGTTCAGGTGTCTAAAAAGACGAGTGATGAGAGCAGCATAAGGGAGTTTTCCCTTGTCCTTTGCCATGGACCTGTACATGTGAAACATGATAGTGTGCGGCAGAGAGAAATTAAGACCAATCTTGATTGCATACATCAACTTAGCCTCTGAGATGGATACATCTGTCTTGGATGTTGATTTCGGTCTAAGACAGTTGATCACAATCTTGTGAAGCAGAGTGTTTGTTGCATTCATCCTGGAGTAGGAAAGACGACCTTCAACAATTCGGTCTCTCGCAAGTTCTAGAGTGGCATGACTTACAGACGCACCAATTGATTGGAAAGCACCTCTTTCCACACCAATTACATCTGCCAGAATGTCCTTATCAACAACATACTCTTTATCTCTCACACTGAAAGAAAAGCTGTTTGCATCAATGAAACTGAGATTGGAATAGAAGTACGCTGTTAATTCAGAATGGGCCATATCACAGTCAGTACAGAACTGATGAAGTTGAAGTTTTTCAAACTTCTCTCTCAAATTGATGCTTAAAAGGTCCAGAAAATCAAAATCCATCGTCCGTGGATTCATCACCCCACGCTTCAGCAGTTTTTCATACTTCTTCCTGTGTCTGTCTGAGCGAAACAGTTCATCCTTCTTCCCTCGAAGGTTTGCAGCCACACCCATCCAAGGTTTAAAATGTATGAACATTTTCTCATCATCATCCTTTCCCTCTGGCTGATTTATACTACTAAACCTAGGGTCACTGGGAAAGTTTGCAAAGGCTTTTGCAGCCGTTCCTTCAGGAACAATCCCTGATATCTCCATGACGGTGAGAAAATGAGTCTCATTTGAGTAACATTTTTCTTTCAGAAATTCATCAATGAAAGTCATGGCAGAACCTCCTTCCTTCAATGCAGAGTAAAGCCTATAAACAAAAGCAAGCTTGAGTGTTCTTACAGGTTCAATATCTTTAAGAACTTTTTCTGCATCTTGAGGGCGACGTCCATGAGGTTTAGTTGAGGAAGAATGATGTTGAGATCGTTGAGGAGTTTGTTCAGTTGGATAGTCACTTTCTTCTGTGAGATCGAAGTGCGTAGGCCCCTCACCAGATCCCTGTGGTCCCCTGTTTTCTATCCTTGATGATTTCCTTTGATGAGACATTGTTGCTTTCTTTGGAAAAGCTTTCACACTTGTGTCGCAATAAAGTTAAAAGCTTTGAGACGTAGAAATTTGGGAGAGAAAAATACAGAGAAGTGAAAAGCTTTTGATCTAGGGTTTCTAGGTAAAGTGAAAAACGAAGGAGAAGAAGTGTATAAAAGGTGACTGATACGGGATAAATCAAGCGTCGCAAATTTTTGGAAATATTAAGAATTTCCTTTTGAAAATAAAATAACTGCCTTAATAAATCGATAACCACCATTTTTTAAATATAACTGCCTTAATAAGCTCGATTAGAGATAAACAGACAAACTTACCTTTTCGAAATGACAGTTTAAGTAAATGAACTTGCAGTCGTGTCGATTCGTATTCTCAGTCTTTAATCTTTGAGTCTGATACTCTGTCAGACTTTAGATTCTGAGTCTGAGCTTCAACATTCTTCAAGAGATAAAATATTGAGTCTTGAGCGAATAGACTCAAACAAGCTTTTCTCAAGTGGCTTTGTGAAGATGTCTGCCAGTTGATTTTTTGAGTCTATGAATTGTATCAAGACTTCTTTAAGTGAACATGATCTCTTATAAAATGATGTCGAATCTCAATGTGTTTTGCTCTTGAATGTAGGATAGGATTTTTTGTAAGATTGATTGCGCTGGTATTGTCACATCTTATCTCTGTGCAAGAGTCTTCAATGCCAAAGTCTTGTAGTTGTTGTTTTATTCACAGTATTTGAGAACAGCAACTTCCAAGGGCTACGTATTCTGCTTCAGCTGTTGAAAGAGCCACAATACTTTGTTTTCTTGAAAACCAAGATACTGCCATGTTTCCAAGCAATTGACAAGTACCTGAAGTGTTTTTTCTTTCAACTCTACAACCTGCAAGATTTGCGTCTGAATAGCCAAGAAGTGTAAAGTCTCCTTCTTTGGGATACTATAGACTGATCTTAGCAGTAGTAGCAACATATTTAATAATACGTTTAGCAGCACTTAGATGAGATTCCCTAGGATCAGATTGAAACCTAGTGCATATGCAAACACTAAATAATATGTCAGGTCTGGATGCAGTAAGATAAAGAAGTGAACCAATGATACTCCTGTATAACTTTTGGTCGATTTTCTTCCCTGCTTCATCTTTGTCTATCTTCAAGGAACTTGACATTGGTATGTCGGTCTTTTTGCAATTTTCCAGACCGAACTTTTTAACAAGTTCTTTTGCATATTTCTCTTGATGAATGAATATTCCTTCCTTTAGTTGTTTCACTTGTAGACCAAGGAAAAAGGATAGTTCACCCATCATGCTCATCTCGAATTCATCCTGCATAGACTTAGAAAATTTCTTGCACAAAGTCTCATTAGATGATCTGAATATAATGTCATCAACATAAATCTGAACAAGTAGAAAACTTTTACCTTCATTTTTAATAAACAAAGTAGTGTCTACCTTTCCTTTAGAAAAGCCATTATGAATTAAGAAATTACTTAGCCTTTCATACCAAGCTCGAGGAGCTTGTTTCAATCCATATAAAGCTTTCTTCAGTCTGAACACTGAGTCTGGTTTCTTTGAGTCTTCAAATCCAGGAGGTTGTTCCACGTAGACTTCTTCTTGAATAAATCCATTCAGGAATGCGCTTTTGACATCCATTTGAAACAACCTGAAATTCTTATAGCAAGCAAAAGCAAGTAGTAATCTGATTTCTTCTAACCTTGCTACTGGAGCATAGGTCTCATCATAGTCTATCCCTTCTTCTTGCGTGTATCCTTTAGTCACGAGTCTTGCTTTGTTTCTCGTTACTTTGCCTTTTTCATCAACTTTGTTCCTGAAAACCCATTTAGCTCCAACAACTTATTTACCTTTTGGTTTAGGAGTCAATTCACATACCTCGTTAATACTGAATTGTCTGAGCTCTTCTTGCATTGCTTCAATCCAGCTTTCATCAGCTAAAGCTTCTTCAATATTTTTGGGTTCTATTTCAGAAATAAGAGCAACAGCACTAGACTCTTCTCGCCTTTTGGATCTTGTTCGAATTCCCTCATTAATGTTCCCAATAATGAGTTCTTCAGGATGACTAGACTTGTGCTTCCAGTTACTAGTCAGTCTGATAGATTGTTGATCTTCTTCTTGAGTAGATTCTTCATCAGTAGCTTGTTGTACTGATTCTGAATTAGTAATTGCTTCAATGGAGGTAGATCTAACAGTGTCTGGAACAGATTCTGAATCTTCAGTTTGAATTTGCTGAATTTGTGGAGAGTCTTGAAATTTGACATTCATTTATTCTTCCATAATCTGAGTCTTCTTGTTGAATACTCTAAAAGCTTTGCTTGTAGTTGAGTAACCAAGAAAGAATCCTTCATCTCCATGGTTTGAAAGAAAGTAGACCCAAGTAAATCGTGAGTAATCATCCACAATTACTAGACAGAACCTTTTTCCACCAATGCTTTGCGTTCTGGTAGGTCCAAACAAATCCATATGCAGAAGCTGCAGTACATGATTAGTGGAAACTTTATTTATTGATTTGTAAGAGTTTCTAACCTGTTTACCCAGTACGCATGGTGTACATAGATCAGACTTTGAGTAATTGAGAATAGGCAATCCTCGAACAAGTTTCTTGGTAGAGATCTTGTTGATTTGCTTCATATTGGTATGGCCTAGCTTTTTGTGCCATAGATTAGCTTCATCTTGTACTGATATTAAGCACTGTGATCTTTCTTGATTCACATCCAGAAGATAGATATTTCCATGTCTTCGTCCAGTAAAAGATTGAGTAAAGTCTTTACTGATTCCAGAGCACGTTTCTTCCTGGAAGTTGATCTTGAAACCAGTATCACACAACTGACTTATGCTAAGCATATTGTAATTTAATCCTTCAACTAAGGAAACATTATTGATTGACAAACTTCCAATCTTTACTGTTCCTCGACCAGTAATTCTTCCTTTGTTGTTACCACCAAAGGAAACTTTTCCTCCGTCTATCTGGACAAGTTTTATGAAGCAACTTGAGTCTCTTGTCATATGTCTTGAGCAGCCACTATCAAGATACCATTTAATCTTTCTTTTGATAGTAACCTACAATTAACATGAATTCAAGCTCTTTTTGGTACCCATATCATCTTGGGTCCAAAAGTGTTAGAACAATAGACAGTCTTAGCCCAGCTCTTTTTAACAGGTCTCCAAACCAAATGACATTCTTTCTCAAAATGTTCTAAGCTTTTACACTTGGAACATCTCAAAGCATTTCTGCCAACAGGTTTTACAAAAACTTTCTGGAAATGATTCTTATAAACAATTCTAGCTGGTCTCTGTTTAATTCTTTCTTTTACCTTTGGGAAATCAATTAGTGGAATAGTTTCAGAAGTCATGCCAAGACCTAACTTATCAAAGTATAGTCTTTGTATCGAAAGAATCTTATCCAACTTTTCAGAACCATTTGAAAATCTTTTTGATATGTTAGTAATATCATTTTTCAAAAGATTATTTTCATTTGAAATAATGTTTGAGTTTTCTTTCACAACAACAAAATCTTTTTCCAGTTTTTCAAACTTTTATTTCATAAGTTTATCCTATTGCTTCAATGTAGAATTTTCCCTTTTTAATTCGGAGATCCTCTTGAGAGAGGTTTTCAGACTAAGACAAAGTTCATCAATATATTTAGAAACCTTGACAGGAATTTTCAGGTTACCAACCTCGAGTTCACTGTCTGAGTCTGTGTCTGAATCAATGTCTGAATCTGAATCTGATTTTGCCATTAAGCAGATATTGGCATAATCATCATCAGTTTCTTCACATTCAGTATCACTCCAAGTCTCTACTTTGAGTGCCTTCCTGTATTTCTCAGTCTTTCCTTTTCTCTTCTTTAACAGAGGACAGTTGGGTCTGATGTGTCCATTTTTCTTGCATTCAAAGCAAGTCACTTCTTTGTTAGTATCATCTTCCTCTGTTGACTTGTTTTGAAACATTTGAGAGCTTTGTTTCTTCCAATTGAATTTCCTTCCTTTTCTGTTCAACTTTCTGAATCTCTTTATCATGAGTGCCAGTTCTTCATCATCTAGATCTTCTTCAGAGTTTGTAGCATCAGAATAGTGATTAGACTTTACGGCAATAGATTTCTTACCTTTTGAGTCTTCCTCTTCGTTGGTCTGTTCCACTTCATAAGATTGAAGAGTCCCAACCAGTTCGTCTACAGAGAGTGGAGCAATCCTCTGCGTCTCTCTTATTATGTCAGTTATTGATTCTCCTGATCTCATCTTAAAGACTTCATATTGTCCCAAAAGCCACGATCAGTTCCTTCATAGGTAATGTGAAGCCTATCACAGACTTCTTTTGCTGTATCACAAGAAGATATTCTGTTATACTCAGTAGGGGATAAAGCACAATATAAGGAGTAAATAGCTTTGGCGTCAAGAGTCTGTCTCTTGGTGATTTCTTCTTGAGTCAGTAGAGTGGGATCAGCAGTTTCTTTTCCTCTCTCTGATCCTGATGCAGCAGCAGGAATGATTCATTTATCAACCACTTCCCATTCCAAATGATCTTTCGATCTTAAGAATGCCTTCATCTTATTTTTCCATATGCTGTAGTCTTTTCCATCAAAGTATGGAGGTCTGGTATTGCTTTGACCTTCAACCAACCCTGTAGGCAACATACTAGCCATAGATATTTTACTCAGAAGTAAAGACACTTCTTATGAACAAGTACACAAGCTCTGATACCAATTGTTAGGACTAGAATTAGCACCTAGAGGGGGGGTGAATAGGTGATTAAAGCAATTTTAACAATTTAATCAGAATAAGAGATTAATGAATTAAATCAACAAACGCTGCAAATGAAAGTAATGAAAGATAAAAGGATTAAGGATAGAGAATCAAGACTCAAGATTTATAGTGGTTCGGCTTAGACCAAGCCTACGTCCACTCTCCCGCACGGACAGCCCTTCTGGCTGGATTTCACTAAGAATCAAAAAGAGTGATTACAGTCTCACGCTCTTGAGTCCACAGTGTAGAAGCTCTACTACACTTCCTCAAGGTCTCACTACAATATGATCTATCTTTTGATTACATATAACGCTCGAAGAATAAGATCGCAAAATAGAAAAGGAGATTCAGACTTTGGAATTCTTTTATCCGGCACCCTTCAACAACTAGAGCATCTCTCTTATATACTTCTTCATGCCTTCAATACCGTTGGCACCTTCCAAAGAAGTTCTTCCAATCAACCCGTTGGACAGAATCAATTAGAGAGATCTCGAGCTCTTTAAGGTAAGTGTTAATAGCCCATCAATCCTGCTCACCCATACAATCAGGATCTTGGTTTCCATAAGTAGATCCTTCCAAATATAAGTTACGAAATCTTTAGAGAATCTATACATATTCGAATATGAAAGTAAGATCTTCTAGTGCTGAATCCAGTAGAAAGATATTCTCTAACCGTTAGAATAAAGACCATATAAGATCATAACAAAAGATGCTCTGGAGACTGTCCATGAGAGTAGACTTTGAAACATGAGTCTTGCTAGCTTCAGACTTTGATCTTCAGACTTTGTCGATAGAGTCTGTAAGTCTTCAGACTAGACTGAGGAAAATGTTTTGTCAACTTCAAAATACTTGAAGAGAATTTATCCAACAGAGCCAAGGTGGAGAATTGTTAAATTATGTCTCGAGTTTGAATCCATATACAGTACCCGATGCGTACAAAACATTTCCATGCTGAAACAAGAAAGAATGTGCGCAGAACATTTAATGAGAAACGGCATGTGATAGGAGCCGAAAGGATCCCGCCCTCGATCTGCGCTTCACATTGGAAATGAAGGCTACAATCCATGGGATTCTTCTCATTTGTTAGCATGATTTCTGAAGAGTTGATCGTCCGAATTTCTTCTACGTCATTAAATGCATGCACATGGCCATGTGCATGTATGCCCATAGAAAAATTGTGTTGCCTCAGAAACCTATCATGTAGGCGCTGAATTCCCTCTCTTCTTGGTCATCCTTTGTGGGCTTCTCTTGTTCTATTATTAATAAAGAAAGAGGGAATGCAGAAGCTATTCTCCTTCTGCATAGTCATACGCGCACACTCTCATTAATTGCATGGAGGCGCATGCTTTGAAGATTGGAACCGTTCTAACAATTCTGGAGTACAATTATGTTTTGTTTTCTTCCCTGCCACCGATAAAAAGGAGAGAGAGCTTCGGAGGACGAAGTAGCAGCAAAAGAAAAGAGCTCGAGAGAGAGAGCGAGTGAAACGAGCTCGAGAGAGAGTGCGAAGCTCGAGCTCAGAGAGGTTTGTGCTTGAGTCCATTGAGTTGAGTTGTTAAACACCGTGGGTATCGGGTATAAAGTAGGGCTGGGATACACTTGAGTGCATGAGTGATTGTAATCCTGTAATTCTCCGATTTATAGTGGAATATCTTGCTGGCTCTCCCCGTGGACGTAAGTTCCGACATTCGGACCGAACCACGTAATTTCTGGTGTCATTTTATTGTTCTTCGTTTTATTTCGGTCGATTTCTATAGCTCCCGACATAATTGCAAAATTTCGATCCACTTCCGCTACGCCGCCGATTACAACATTTCCTTTGCTTCACTGGCCATAGCAAATGCAGGCTTCAGGCTTCAGCAATTAGCAATGAGCATTTAGCAGCAGTGGAACAACATTGAAATAGGGAAAAGCTTCAGTTGTCGGGTTATGAGAAGGCATAAGCTTGGATTGTCATGGGAATCAATGTGTTGGACAATGCTCTCAGGCTGACTTCAGCTGGTCAGTGGATGTATATGGGGGCGGTGCTATAGGAGCACAAGAACGTGTCGAAACACTAGAGCATTTCTTGTCAGTGTGTGAAGAGGGATATTCTGGAATTGGCATGGGAATCATGTAGGCTCTTTCTCTCTATCTCTCTCTCGTGTAGTTTGATATTATTGGAATCTTGGAAACTCTTACCTAATTATGACACTTGTCTATATAAAAGGTGGTATTCATAGGCTTTGATCCTTTTATCAAAGTGAATGCCAAAACTTGTCCTTTTTCATAAAATCTCAACTTAAGATTTGTGATGCCAACGCACATAAAAACCAAGCATTTACACGTCTTCGTGTTTAAAATTCAACGAGTTTTGAGAAAAGCGTTTTCTTGGAATGTTTATTGCTAATTATCGCTTAGGGCATGTATGATTGCGTATGATTGCGTCATCATACCCTCTTATGAATTCAAAAGATCCACGCAATGTCCTGCAATTCGCTTACATGGAATCCTCTATCGTTATTACAACTTTTCATGTGAACTTCTAACGCAAACTGATGAAATATTTTTTAAGTCTCTTGCTTAGCATGCTTATTAATTGGGATAATCGTAATGCAAGTCTCAAAACTTATCAATTTGTAATTTCGATCCTAAAACTTTCATCTTCGTGTATTTGAATCCAAAACTTGTACCTTTTGTCCACTTATGAGAGCGAAAGATAATAGTCCTTTTAGTATTCGAGACGCTCTCTTATGATGTCGGCATTGTAGCATTGATACAGACATGCGACATGCGACACAACACGTCGACACGTAATTTCTAAAAAAATAGAGAATTTCGACACGTTCCGACACGTTATATATTAAATATATATTTTTATATATAAATGCAAAAATAAATAAATAATAATAAAAAGAGCATAGAATTAATTTATACTAAAAATATTAATCCAACATTTGTTAATATTATTCATTGTTTTAATTTGATAGAGATTGAACAAGAAATTCAAAAATTGCAAAAATGAAAGGGTAAACTTGAAAGAACATGTCATGTTTTCTTATACTTGTCGGAGATTAGTGAGATTTATTATAGTCCTAGACAGAGTTTGGAGTTTAGGATATAGACTAGCTTGGAGCTCCTCTGTAAAACAAGGTTCGAGAAAAGTGAAAATCCAAGACAAGAACTCACAAAGTATGACCAAAAGAAAAGGAAATCACTAAATTCACCACAGAAAATGTGAAAGATAACTCACAAGCCAATAACATAGACCAAAAGAGATAACTTGCAAGTGATGCTTGCGAGAGGCGGAAAGAAACAAAAAAAAAAATATAACTTTAAGTATGTGGGGGCAATGGAACGATGCCGACAAGAAGAGAGACGTTCTATTGTCACTCACGGGAAGATCATAATTTATAAGTGAGAAACTTGAGAGTAAGAATTTTCTTCTTTCCCCTTTATTTTTGTTACTTTCATTATCTTTTCATATATTTATATTTTGACCCCTCAAGTATTGAAAATTTTTAAAATTGACCCCGTGCGTGTTGGAATCACATGTCAGAATTTTGGACTCGCATATTGGGAAAAGTTGACCACGTGTCGGATTTTTCGACACTCGTTGACCGCGTGTTAGAACGTGTCGGAGTGTGTCAGAGTGTGTCGGACACGACACGAAAGCTTTCGGAGAGTGTCGATGCTTCTTAGGATGTCGGTCATAAGAAGTTCTTATGCACACTTATGAGAGCGAAGCACACTCTTACGCACTTGCTTGTGGGAGCCTAGCTCACTTCCACTGGTGGGAGTGTTTGGCTATTTATATTCCTAAGCAGGTGGTCTTCCTTAGAAATATCTTCCTATATAATTCTAGAAAATACTAGATGTGGCTAATTTATTAACCACTCATTTCTACACTCTTCATAAAATATTTTATGAAAAAACATTTAGATATTTCTCCTAAAAAAAATCTAGAGTTCTAGGAGAAGAGGGTGTTAGAAAAAATTTGGAAAAATGGAACGAAACTTTGAGGTATGAATATTCTATCTTTAAGGAATTTTTTGTCCCACGAGATTGTTAATAGTTATCAGCAAAAATTCTACAGGATACAACTAAGTCTCAAACTGAAAATGTCACAAAGCAATTCTAAAACTTCTACAAGAACTCTCAAAAGGAAACAATTTGAGAATAAATGTTGTATCTTTTCTAGAAAGAGAAGAAAATTGAAAATGAAATATATTGAACCAGAAACATGGAATATATAAAAGCGAAACACTTTTGTGAACAAACATACTGTTTCAAAAAGTTATTATTTGCCGATAACGGTCCACCAACTCGCAAGCATGCCAAGTAATGATCGCACACTCGTAAAGTTTGAAGACTTCCACATTTATATATTGCCTCACACACACATCTTTTTTATGTGTCTTTGTTTGATTTACAACAAATGATCAACATAGAGGCGATACATCTTTTTCTTTAATAGAAGGCAACAAAAGGTGACGCGGAAAAATCAGACTTTTCATATCGTATTGGTCTAAGTTAGTGTGCGGATATAAATTCAGTCTATGACCCCATTGTATTCGAGAGTGGGTCAAAATTCCTTCATTGGATCAAGATGAATCACGATATGGTTACATACAGTAAAGGCAATCCAAAATTAGCTCAAGTACATATATAAGTGAATTGGGACATATAAAATGGTGCTTTAATTCCAATGGGAACGGAGAATAATGACCAAACTTACGAATTATTGTAAAGCAATTAGAGAGCTAACACGTGCTATTGCCCAGACTTTCACTACTATTGCACACCGCATCACAAAGCTTCAAGACTAACACACACGAGCACAAAAGCAAAATCATCGGATTCAGATGAGATCAGTTCCGGAATCCGATCGGTTTGCTTGACCAAGAAGAGCCTCCTTCATCCTCTCGGCCATGACCCGCAAACCCGACCCAATGAACTGGTCCAGGTCCTCGGGTTTCCAGCCGCTCACGGGCTCGACCTCATAGTCCCACACCATTCGACAACCGTCTTCCTTAGGCATGACTCGGACCGTGGAGACGTAGGAGTTGAACCCGACATTGCTGTCGACGATGCTATAGCTGAACATCTTCTCGGCCGGGTCGATCGACAGCAGCTTCTGCTTCGTCCAGTTCAGGGTTGCTGCTGCCTCGGTGCCGCCGCCGATGTCCCGTTCCTGGTCGACTGGGGTCCTGAACCCAGCGCAGTAGCGGACGCACCCAGGCTGGCCTGAGACGCCCTCGACGGGGGTGCAGGTGGCGAGGGTTGGGAACCACTTGTCGAGGCCGAAGAAGTCCTCCAAGAAGGGCCATATTTGGTCCGCCTTTGGACCTGCCAAGTCCGCACAAGCTTGCCCTTGCCATTTTGGTTTGTTTTGGCTCATCTCAGAAGCCACAGGATCGATGTTTGCGGACTCCATGCTGAGGAATGCCAAATTAATGTGAGGTACAATAGTATCTAGTTGCACAAGATCGAGATTGAGATCAAGAGAGAGGTATGAAGGCTAGTGAAAGCTTGTGTTTCTAAGCTGTAGACATGAGCATCTGTATATAGAGAGAGAGCAATTATATTAAGGGAAAATCTCAAATAAGGACCTGAAGTTGAGCTATTTTCTCAAAAATGACCTAAAGTGGACACTATCTCAAATAAGGACCCAGAGTGGCTAACTTACTCTCAATTAAGGACTTGAACTTCTAATTTTATTCATAGCCAAGGGTACTTTTGTCCAAAAACATTGTCGTTTATTTTTTGTCTCTCTTTCTTCTTTTTTCTTTCTTCATCTTTCTCACTCTCTACATGCACTTGCCATTTGTTGGTTATTTGGAGCATCCCGAAAACGTCCAGGTCGAAATATGGCTTTCAAATTAAGTTCCGAATTTATTTGTATTAACAGCTACTCTAGGAGGAATGTTTTTATGCGGTACTAACGATTTAATAACTATCTTTGTAGCTCCAGAATGTTGAGTTGAGGGAGTAGGCATTATTGGTCCAGAAGAAGCAATAAATTGGGGTTTATTGGGACCAATGCTACGAGCTTCCGGAATCTCCCATAATGATATCTATGCTACCTAGTATTGTCATAATATTGGCCAATTTCATTCTTTTAACTAACTGAGGAAGAATTTGCAAATTGATAAAAGTCTCATGCACGGTTTTGAATGAGAGAAAGAAGTGAGGAATCCTCTTTTTGACTCTGACTCTCCCACTCCAGTCATTGCTTTTCACCTCCATTATCAGCCCCTCTATCACTCTTTGTGTCATCTCGTTGTATGACCAAGATCAGGTTTTCTTTAACATGAGCCATTACAATGTAGTCTAACTCGTTGAAAATTTTAAATTTCGCTCCTTAAAATGGTTTGTAGACAATTCCACGAAGCCGAAATGAGCTTTCAAAAATAAGTTCTTTTTATTCCAACATTCATCGCAAATTCTGATCTCAAAGCCATAATATGAATCTGCTTTGCTGAGACTCAACTTCTTGTCCAACTCCCAAGCTATGCAACTAATCCCTTTGGCGACGTATTTCTCTTACCTCGAGAGTGCATCAAACTCCACTTATTCCGGGCCTTTCGCTAACCTAGCAAATGCAATTTTTTGTGCTATTCCCGATCCTGCTTGCCAACAACAAAGTAGCAATATCCAAGCATCGCCAGATCGTCTCGTTTGACTAACTTATGCCTCTATTCAATTAACACTTGGTGATCAACAATTTCACGCCAAAGAACAATTTTGTTGCAGCTGGCGACTATTTCAACCTCGACAAGAGTTTGCCTCATCAATTTCAAATTTGGGTTTGTCTTTCTTGCGTAAATTCAATCTTTCAAAGATCCCCCTTCCCCTTTGCAATGCCAATGGCTCCTTTCAATAATCCCTAGTCTGAAGACACCCACTCACACTCTTGCCATTTTCATCGACACAACTCTTCTCCTCAATCGATACCCCATCTTGAGATTGATCATAAGTCGTATATGACATCATTAACTGTAGAAACTGTTGTACTTCATTGCCCCATTGCTGCCATTGACAAGTCCTATTTGAGCTCTCGACCTCATCGACCGTTGCCCCTGATAGAAAGTCCAGCATTGTTGTCGTTAGATGGAGGTCAATCTGAGCTTTAGGCCAAGCACAAGCGAGCCGTGATTTGATGCATCTTGAGGAACTGAGGATTTTAGCATCCGAGAAGGTGGCCAGTAGCAAATAACTCCAATTCGACTTCTTGTCACTAGGACCAACTACATGATGACATGAAGCTCGCAAGGTTGCTGGTAAGGGGCCCTGATTATGGTGTTGAAGGAGGCAATGTAGAGCGAAGGAGGAGGTGTGAGGAAGATGAAGAAAGAAAAAAAAATTAAAGAAAAAATGTTCTTGGACAAAACTACCCCCAAGTTGTAAATAAGATTGAAAGTTTGGGTCCTTATTTGAGACAAAGTTAGCCACTTTGAGTCTTTATTTGATGTAGTGTCCACTTTAGGTCCCTTTTTGAGAAAATGAACCCACTTCAGGCTCTTATTTGAGATTTTCCCTTATATTAATTCAGTTTTAAACCCCTTTCAAAAAAAGAAAGAGGAAAAGAAGAAAAAAATTTTGAGAAAATATTAAATAATTATTAAAAATTATCTATGTCGACACCGATTGATCAAAATTGACTAACTAAACTGAATTAGTACAAATTTAAAAGTTTTATGACTCAATTGGCGAAAAAAATGATTAGAACTGAATTGGTATAAATTTTATGATTTTTTGGTAATTTTCCCTTATGACTTACATCTCATACGATAACCCCTAGCACTATCATATGTACCCGCACTTAAAATTGGTATTTTTTTATAATATCAAAAAATGTTTATTGTAGAATAAAAACTGGTTTGGGAATTTCTTATAAGACGGAAAAATGTTTAGGATATAATTGGAATTGAAGACGAAGTTTTGGACTTGTTTTTCTTTTTTCTTTTTTCAAGATGTTAGGCCTATAAGATCATGCTTCTGTTGAAAAAGAGCACTTATTGCAAGGCATCGTCATTCTCTCGCGGAGATAATGGGTCTTTGTCGGGAGAGAACTGTGGGAGCTCCAACCATCCGTCGGTGCTTGCGCGAGACGACGGTGACCTCGGGAAAGAGATGAATGAATCACGTTTTCTTTGGCTGAAAACGTGAAAGTTCTTTTGACAAATTTTGAAGAGCAAGTCGCGATGGGACAATAAACCATCTAATCGATTAGTTTGAAAAACCAAACTTAAGGCTAAAAACATGGCTCGTCTGGTGAGAGCATGATATTTTCCCTTGTAAGGATGTGTTTATTTGAGCAAAAAACTTTTTCACAAATCAATTTATGTGTTTGGTTTGCCAAAAATAATTTGTCAACGGAAAATCATTTATGGTTAAAAAAGATATGCATGCTTAAAGTAAGGAAAATAAATTCCTTAACTTGAAAAGAGGTAAACATTTTCTTGAAGAGTATTTTCCTTTGTCATAAAATTTTCCTCGAAACAAACACACCATAAGATTGAAAAAGACATTGAATGACATGATTCTATTTATATCTCACATGTACATTTTTCTCAATACCTAATACACCACGAGGCAATTGATCATGTGTATAACCTAAGATGCAGACATGAGCATTTGTATATAAAGGGAGAGAGCAATTATATCAATTTAATTCTAAACCTCTTTGAGCAGTTGGTAATCCTCTCTTTGGTTTTGCTTTTGATTTTTTTAATTTATGCGGACAAAACTTAGCATATGACATTTTATTGTGTCATTTCCCGTTCCATTGGTTGTCATGGGTCATCTGTCGTTGGTTGGCGTTCGTACGAGAGTCCAATTAAGTCTGATAGAGTCATGAAAAAGACAGGATATCGCACTCCAATCGAGACCACATGTGAAACAATTGATAACATGTGTTAAACATGTATTTGAAATCCCATCATCCATTTTCCTAGTGTTGTTGCATTTTTCCTTAGCCTTAAAAGAATGATATCACAAATCCATGAATTTTGATTGGATGATCACTAAATTTTGATCAAATATGTAATCTTTTCACAACACTTTTAATTTATTCAATATAATCATTGAACTATTCGTAAAATGTTCAATGTAGTCTTTTCATTTGTATCAATTTCACATAGCTCAACGAGTAAAATGAACATAAATTAATATTTCAAAAGTGGGTTAATGACCATTTTGATAGCTCTAAATGCAAAGACGACATTGCCCATTGGGCCAAAGTTCAATAACCACATCATATATATATAAAGTTCATAGACGACATTATACATTACATCAAAGTTGTGAGACTATTTGTGTCATTTCCCTGTAAATCATCCAAGTCTAATTGGGTCCCACGTAATCCGACGATTTTCTCATTGGGCTTTGTCTGCTTTCCATTACTTGTATGGCTATGGGATTAATAATTCAATTTCGTACGATGGGAGCCAAATGGGATTTCAATATACATCAATTTCCACTTATTATCTTGAACACGGTTTGTCTTGCCCGAGTAAATAGTGATTATCATTCACAAAATATCAAATCCCCAAAATGGGAATGGGAAATTGGAAATGACAAAAGTTAGTTATTTTTTAAGAACGGTTGATGCTTTCTATTTTCGCTTTATTAAGAAGTATGTGAATTATGGTAAACCCTCTGCCCACTTTAAAATATTTTTTAATCCTTTATTTTGCTCACAAAAATAAATAGACAAAAAAAAATTTCATTTATCCACGAAAATGTTTAAACGTAAATGATTGTCGATAATAACAATATTTATTTAAAATTGATCGAATAATTTTTCGGAATTACCACCACCTTACATCTTGTTTTTTGTCAAGTCGGTAATCCTCTCTTTGGTTTTGCTTTTGGTTTTTTTAATCATTTATGCGGACAAAACTTAGCATATGACATTTCATTGTGTCATTTCCCGTTCCATCGGTTGTCATGGGTCATCCGATGTCGGTTGGCGTTCGTACGAGAGTCCAATTAAGTCCGATAGCGTCCTGCAAAAGACGGGACATCGTACCCCAATCGAGACCACATGTGAAACAATTGATAACATATGTTAAACATGTATTTGAAATCCCATCATACATTTTCCTAGTGTTGTTGCCTTAGCCTTAAAAGAATGATATCACGAATCCATGAATTTTGATTTGATGATCACTAAATTTTGATCAAATATGTAATCTTTTCACAGCACTTTTAATTTATTCAATATGATCATTGAACTATTTGTAAAATGTTCAATGCAATCTTTTCGTTTGTATCGATTTCACATAGCCTAAGGAATAAAATGAATATAAACTAATATTTCAAAAGTGGGTTAATAACCATTTTGACAGCACTAAATACAAAGACGACATTGCCCATTAGGCCAAAGTTCAATAATAACATCATATATATATAAAGTTCATAGACGACATTGTACATTGCGTCAAAGTTGTGAGACCATTTGTGTCATTTCCCTGTAAATCATCCAAGTCTAATTGGGTCCTGCATAATCCGACGATTTTCTCATTGGGCTTCGTCTGCTTTCCATTACTTGTATGGCTATGGGATTAATACTTCAAATTCGTGCTATGGGAGCCAAATGGGCTTTCAATATACATCAATTTCCACTTATCATCTTGAACACGGTTTGTCTTGCTCGGGTAATTAGTGATTATCATTCACTAAATATCAAATCCCCAAAATGGGACTGGGAAATTGGAAATGACAAAAGTTAGTTATTTTTTAAGAACGGTTGATGCTTTCTATTTTCGCTTTATTAAGAAATATGTGAATTATGGTAAAACCTCTGTCCACTTGAAAATATTTTTTAATCTTTTGTTTTGCTGACACAAATAAATAGACGAATTTTTTTTTCATTTATCCACGAAAATGTTTAAACATAGATGATTGTCGATAATATAAATATATATTTAAAATTGATCGGATAATTTTCAGAATTACGACCACCTAACATCTTGTTTTTTGTCAAGTTGGTAATCCTCTCTTTGGTTTTGCTTTTGGGTTTTTCAATCATTTATGTGGACAAAACTTAGCATATGACATTTCATTGTGTCATCTCCCATTCCATCGGTTGTCATGGGTCATCCGGTGTCGGTTGGCGTTCGTACGAGAGTCCAATTAAGTCCGATAGCGTCCTAAAAAAGATGGGACATCGCACTCCAATCGAGACCACATGTGAACTATTGATAACATATGTTAAACATGTATTTGAAATCCCATCATACATTTTCCTAGTGTTGTTGCCTTAGCCTTAAAAGAATGATATCACGAATCCATGAATTTTGATTTGATGATCACTAAATTTTGATCAAATATCTAATCTTATCGCAACACTTTTAATTTATACAATATGATCATTAAACTATTTGTAAAATGTTCAATGCAGTCTTTTTATCTGTATCGATTTCACATAGCCTAAGGAATAAAATGAACATAAACTAATATTTCAAAAGTGGGTTAATGACCATTTTGACAGCTCTAAATGCAACGACGACATTGCCCATTGGGCCAAAGTTCAATAACCACACCGCATAAATAAAAAGTTCATGGACGATATTGTACATTGCATCAAAGTTGTGAGACCATTTGTGTCATTTCCCTGTAAAGCATCCAAGTCTAATTGGGTCCCACATAATCCACGATTTTCTCATTGGGCTCCGTCTGCTTTCCATTACTTGTATGGCTATGGGATTAATAATTCAAATTCGTACGATGGGAGCCAAATGGGCTTTCAATGTACATAAATTTCCAGTTATCATCTTGAACACGGTTTTTCTTGCTCGGGTAAATAGTGATTATCATTCACTAAATATCAAATCCCCAAAATGAGACTGGGAAATTGGAAATGACAAAAGTTAGTTATTTTTTAAGAACGGTTGATGCTTTCTATTTTCGCTTTATTAAGAAATATGTGAATTATGGTAAAACCTCTCTCCACTTGAAAATATTTTTTAATCTTTTGTTTTGCTCACACAAATAAATAGACGAATTTTTTTTTCATTTATCCACGAAAATGTTTAAACATAGATGATTGTCGATAATATAAATATATATTTAAAATTGATCGGATAATTTTCAGAATTACGACCACCTTACATCTTGTTTTTTGTCAAGTTGGTAATCCTCTCTTTGGTTTTGCTTTTGGGTTTTGTAAGCATTTATGTGGACAAAACTTAGCATATGACATTTCATTGTGTCATCTCCCGTTCCATCGGTTGTCATGGGTCATCCGGTGTCGGTTGGCGTTCGTACGAGAGTCCAATTAAGTCCGATAGCGTCCTAAAAAAGATGGGACATCGCACTCCAATCGAGACCACATGTGAACTATTGATAACATATGTTAAACATGTATTTGAAATCCCATCATACATTTTCCTAGTGTTGTTGCCTTAGCCTTAAAAGAATGATATCACGAATCCATGAATTTTGATTTGATGATCACTAAATTTTGATCAAATATCTAATCTTATCGCAACACTTTTAATTTATACAATATGATCATTGAACTATTTGTAAAATGTTCACTGCAGTCTTTTCGTTTGTATCGATTTCACATAGCTTAAGGAATAAAATGGACATAAACTAATATTTCAAAAGTGGGTTAATGATCATTTTGACAGCTCTATGCGCAAAAAATGACATTGCCCATTGGGCTAAAGTTCAATAACCACATCGCTTAAATAAAAAGTTCATGGACGACCTTGTACATTGCATCAAAGTTGTGAGACAATTTGTGTCATTTCCTTATAAAGCATCCAAGTCTAATTGAGTCCCACATAATCCGACGATTTTCTCATTGGGCTCCGTCTGCTTTCCATTACTTGTATGGCTATGGGATTAATAATTCAAATTCGTACGATGGGAGCCAAATGGGCTTTCAATGTACATAAATTTCCAGTTATCATCTTGAACACGGTTTTTCTTGCTCGGGTAATTAGTGATTATCATTCACTAAATATCAAATCCCCAAAATGGGACTGGGAAATTGGAAATGACAAAAGTTAGTTATTTTTTAAGAACGGTTGATGCTTTCTATTTTCGCTTTATTAAGAAATATGTGAATTATGGTAAAACCTCTGTCCACTTGAAAATATTTTTTAATCTTTGTTTTGCTCACACAAATAAATAGACGAATTTTTTTTTTCATTTATCCACGAAAATGTTTAAACATAGATGATTGTCGATAATATAAATATATATTTAAAATTGATCGGATAATTTTCAGAATTACGACCACCTTACATCTTGTTTTTTGTCAAGTTGGTAATCCTCTCTTTGGTTTTGCTTTTGGGTTTTGTAAGCATTTATGTGGACAAAACTTAGCATATGACATTTCATTGTGTCATCTCCCGTTCCATCGGTTGTCATGGGTCATCCGGTGTCGGTTGGCGTTCGTACGAGAGTCCAATTAAGTTCGATAGCGTCCTAAAAAAGATGGGACATCGCACTCCAATCGAGACCACATGTGAACTATTGATAACATATGTTAAACATGTATTTGAAATCCCATCATACATTTTCCTAGTGTTGTTGCCTTAGCCTTAAAAGAATGATATCACGAATCCATGAATTTTGATTTGATGATCACTAAATTTTGATCAAATATCTAATCTTATCGCAACACTTTTAATTTATACAATATGATCATTGAACTATTTGTAAAATGTTCAATGCAGTCTTTTTATCTGTATCGATTTCACATAGCCTAAGGAATAAAATGAACATAAACTAATATTTCAAAAGTGGGTTAATGACCATTTTGACAGCTCTAAATGCAAAGACGACATTGCCCATTGGGCCAAAGTTCAATAACCACATCGCATAAATAAAAAGTTCATGGACGATATTGTACATTGCATCAAAGTTGTGAGACAATTTGTGTCATTTCCCTGTAAAGCATCCAAGTCTAATTGGGTCCCACATAATCCACGATTTTCTCATTGGGCTCCGTCTGCTTTCCATTACTTGTATGGCTATGGGATTAATAATTCAAATTCGTACGATGGGAGCCAAATGGGCTTTCAATGTACATAAATTTCCAGTTATCATCTTGAACACGGTTTTTCTTGCTCGGGTAATTAGTGATTATCATTCACTAAATATCAAATCCCCAAAATGGGACTGGGAAATTGGAAATGACAAAAGTTAGTTATTTTTTAAGAACGGTTGATGCTTTCTATTTTCGCTTTATTAAGAAATATGTGAATTATGGTAAAACCTCTCTCCACTTGAAAATATTTTTTAATCTTTTGTTTTGCTCACACAAATAAATAGACGAATTTTTTTTTCATTTATCCACGAAAATGTTTAAACATAGATGATTGTCGATAATATAAATATATATTTAAAATTGATCGGATAATTTTCAGAATTACGACCACCTTACATCTTGTTTTTTGTCAAGTTGGTAATCCTCTCTTTGGTTTTGCTTTTGGGTTTTGTAAGCATTTATGTGGACAAAACTTAGCATATGACATTTCATTGTGTCATCTCCCGTTCCATCGGTTGTCATGGGTCATCTATTGTCGGTTGGCGTTCGTACGAGAGTCGAATTAAGTCCGATAGCATCCTAAAAAAGACGGGACATTGCACTCCAATCGAGACCACATGTGAACTATTGAAACATATGTTTGAGAACATATGTTAAAGAATGATATCACGAATCCATGAATTTTGATTTGATGATCACTAAATTTTGATCAAATATCTAATCTTATCGCAACACTTTTAATTTATACAATATGATCATTGAACTATTTGTAAAATGTTCAATGCAGTCTTTTTATTGTATCGATTTCACATAGCCTAAGGAATAAAATGAACATAAACTAATATTTCAAAAGTGGGTTAATGACCATTTTGACAGCTCTAAATGCAAAAATGACATTGCCCATTGGGCCAAAGTTCAATAACCACATCGCATAAATAAAAAGTTCATGGACGACCTTGTACATTGCATCAAAGTTGTGAGACAATTTGTGTCATTTCCCTGTAAAGCATCCAAGTCTAATTGAGTCCCACATAATCCGACGATTTTCTCATTGGGCTCCGTCTGCTTTCCATTACTTGTATGGCTATGGGATTAATAATTCAAATTCGTACGATGGGAGCCAAATGGGCTTTCAATGTACATAAATTTCCAGTTATCATCTTGAACACGGTTTTTCTTGCTCGGGTAATTAGTGATTATCATTCACTAAATATCAAATCCCCAAAATGGGACTGGGAAATTGGAAATGACAAAAGTTAGTTATTTTTTAAGAACGGTTGATGCTTTCTATTTTCGCTTTATTAAGAAATATGTGAATTATGGTAAAACCTCTCTCCACTTGAAAATATTTTTTAATCTTTTGTTTTGCTCACACAAATAAATGGACGAATTTTTTTTTCATTTATCCACGAAAATGTTTAAACATAGATGATTGTCGATAATATAAATATATATTTAAAATTGATCGGATAATTTTCAGAATTACGACCACCTTACATCTTGTTTTTTGTCAAGTTGGTAATCCTCTCTTTGGTTTTGCTTTTGGGTTTTTTAAGCATTTATGTGGACAAAACTTAGCATATGACATTTCATTGTGTCATCTCCCGTTCCATCGGTTGTCATGGGTCATCTATTGTCGGTTGGCGTTCGTACGAGAGTCGAATTAAGTCCGATAGCATCCTAAAAAAGACGGGACATTGCACTCCAATCGAGACCACATGTGAAACAATTGAGAACATATGTTAAAGAATGATATCACGAATCCATGAATTTTGATTTGATGATCACTAAATTTTGATCAAATATCTAATCTTATCGCAACACTTTTAATTTATACAATATGATCATTGAACTATTTGTAAAATGTTCAATGCAGTCTTTTTATCTGTATCGATTTCACATAGCCTAAGGAGTAAAATGAACATAAACTAATATTTCAAAAGTGGGTTAATGACCATTTTGACAGCTCTAAATGCAAACATGACATTGCCCATTGGGCCAAAGTTCAATAACCACATCGCATAAATAAAAAGTTCATGGACGAGATTGTACATTGCATCAAAGTTGTGAGACCATTTGTGTCATTTCCCTGTAAAGCATCCAAGTCTAATTGAGTCCCACATAATCCGACGATTTTCTCATTGGGCTCCGTCTGCTTTCCATTACTTGTATGGCTATGGGATTAATAATTCAAATTCGTACGATGGGAGCCAAATGGGCTTTCAATGTACATAAATTTCCAGTTATCATCTTGAACACGGTTTTTCTTGCTCGGGTAATTAGTGATTATCATTCACTAAATATCAAATCCCCAAAATGGGACTGGGAAATTGGAAATGACAAAAGTTAGTTATTTTTTAAGAACGGTTGATGCTTTCTATTTTCGCTTTATTAAGAAATATGTGAATTATGGTAAAACCTCTCTCCACTTGAAAATATTTTTTAATCTTTTGTTTTGCTCACACAAATAAATAGACGAATTTTTTTTTCATTTATCCACGAAAATGTTTAAACATAGATGATTGTCGATAATATAAATATATATTTAAAATTGATCGGATAATTTTCAGAATTACGACCACCTTACATCTTGTTTTTTGTCAAGTTGGTAATCCTCTCTTTGGTTTTGCTTTTGGGTTTTGTAAGCATTTATGTGGACAAAACTTAGCATATGACATTTCATTGTGTCATCTCCCGTTCCATCGGTTGTCATGGGTCATCCGGTGTCGGTTGGCGTTCGTACGAGAGTCCAATTAAGTCCGATAGCGTCCTAAAAAAGATGGGACATCGCACTCCAATCGAGACCACATGTGAACTATTGATAACATATGTTAAACATGTATTTGAAATCCCATCATACATTTTCCTAGTGTTGTTGCCTTAGCCTTAAAAGAATGATATCACGAATCCATGAATTTTGATTTGATGATCACTAAATTTTGATCAAATATCTAATCTTATCGCAACACTTTTAATTTATACAATATGATCATTGAACTATTTGTAAAATGTTCACTGCAGTCTTTTCGTTTGTATCGATTTCACATAGCTTAAGGAATAAAATGGACATAAACTAATATTTCAAAAGTGGGTTAATGATCATTTTGATAGCTCTATGCGCAAAAAATGACATTGCCCATTGGGCTAAAGTTCAATAACCACATCGCTTAAATAAAAAGTTCATGGACGACCTTGTACATTGCATCAAAGTTGTGAGACAATTTGTGTCATTTCCTTATAAAGCATCCAAGTCTAATTGAGTCCCACATAATCCGACGATTTTCTCATTGGGCTCCGTCTGCTTTCCATTACTTGTATGGCTATGGGATTAATAATTCAAATTCGTACGATGGGAGCCAAATGGGCTTTCAATGTACATAAATTTCCAGTTATCATCTTGAACACGGTTTTTCTTGCTCGGGTAATTAGTGATTATCATTCACTAAATATCAAATCCCCAAAATGGGACTGGGAAATTGGAAATGACAAAAGTTAGTTATTTTTTAAGAACGGTTGATGCTTTCTATTTTCGCTTTATTAAGAAATATGTGAATTATGGTAAAACCTCTCTCCACTTGAAAATATTTTTTAATCTTTTGTTTTGCTCACACAAATAAATGGACGATTTTTTTTTTCATTTATCCACGAAAATGTTTAAACATAGATGATTGTCGATAATATAAATATATATTTAAAATTGATCGGATAATTTTCAGAATTACGACCACCTTACATCTTGTTTTTTGTCAAGTTGGTAATCCTCTCTTTGGTTTTGCTTTTGGGTTTTTTAAGCATTTATGTGGACAAAACTTAGCATATGACATTTCATTGTGTCATCTCCCGTTCCATCGGTTGTCATGGGTCATCTATTGTCGGTTGGCGTTCGTACGAGAGTCGAATTAAGTCCGATAGCATCCTAAAAAAGACGGGACATTGCACTCCAATCGAGACCACATGTGAAACAATTGATAACATATGTTAAACATGTTTTTGAAATCCCATCATACATCTTCCTAGTGTTGTTGCATTTTGCCTTAGCCTTAAAAGAATGATATCACAAATCCATGAATTTTGATTTGATGATCACTAAATTTTGATCAAATATGTAATCTTATCACGGCACTTTTAATTTATTTAAGGGATATGTTCAGCAGAAATCTTAAAACTTGTCAAGAAAGTGCAATTGAGTCCTAAAACTTATAAAAAGTGCAATCAAGTCTTAAAACTTATCAAGTTGGTTCAATTGAGTCCTAAAGTTAACACTGTTAGCATTTTCCGTTAAAAATGCTGACGTGGCATTTTAAATAATTTTATTTTCCATGTGGATTTTTTAAATTATTTTTTATTCATTTAAAAAATAGATTTAAAAACTAAAAAATTAGATTTATTCATTTTATCTTCTTTTCACAAAAAACTAAAAAGAAAGATTAAAAAAATTATTTTAAAAAATTGTTTTAAAAAAATCAGGCTCCTCTCTCCCGCCACCGCCCATCGCCGGAGATTTTTTATAAAAATTGTTTAAAAATTATTATTTTTAAAATAATAAAAACATTTATTTTAAAAAAATAAAAAATATATATTTTTTAAAAAAATATTTTTAAAATTGTTTTAAATTATTTTAAAAATTTTTGTTAAAAATATTTTCTTTTAATTTGTTTAAAATTATTATTATTATTATTATTATTATTATTATTATTATTTTAAAATTATTGTTTAAAAAATTGTTTAAAATTATTATTTAAAAAATTTGTTTAAAAATTATTTTTTTAAAATTGTTTAAAATTATTGTTTAAATTTTTTTTTTAATTATTGTTTAAATTTTTTAAATTGTTTAAAAAATTTTGTTTAAATTTATTTTTTTTTACAGTTTTTTTTAAATAAATTTAGATTTTCATTTTTAGTTTTTAATCTAATTTTTAAAGATTTTGAATAAAAAATAATTTTAAAAAACCATTTGAAAAATAAAAAATCCATTCAAATATGATGTTAGCGCCATGTCAGCAAATTCCATTAGTAAATTTGACCGTGTTAATTTTAGGACTTAAATGAACCAACTTGACAAGTTTTAGGACTTAATTGCACTTTTTGTAAGTTTTAGGACTTAATTGCACTTTCTTGACAAGTTTTAGTATTTCTGCTGAACATATTCCTTTATTTAATATGATCATTAAACTATTTGTAAAATGTTCAATGCAGTCTTTTTATCTGTATCGATTTCACATAGCCTAAGGAATAAAATGAACATAAACTAATATTTCAAAAGTGGGTTAATGACCATTTTGACAGCTCTAAATGCAAAGACGACATTGCCCATTGGGCCAAAGTTCAATAACCACATCGCATAAATAAAAAGTTCATGGACGATATTGTACATTGCATCAAAGTTGTGAGACCATTTGTGTCATTTCCCTGTAAAGCATCCAAGTCTAATTGGGTCCCACATAATCCACGATTTTCTCATTGGGCTCCGTCTGCTTTCCATTACTTGTATGGCTATGGGATTAATAATTCAAATTCGTACGATGGGAGCCAAATGGGCTTTCAATGTACATAAATTTCCAGTTATCATCTTGAACACGGTTTTTCTTGCTCGGGTAAATAGTGATTATCATTCACTAAATATCAAATCCCCAAAATGAGACTGGGAAATTGGAAATGACAAAAGTTAGTTATTTTTTAAGAACGGTTGATGCTTTCTATTTTTGCTTTATTAAGAAATATGTGAATTATGGTAAAACCTCTGTCCACTTGAAAATATTTTTTAATCGTTTATTTTGCTCACACAAATAAATAGACGAATTTTTTTTTCATTTATCCACGAAAATGTAATGATTGTCAATAATATAAATATATATTAAAAATTGATTGGATAATTTTTCGGAATTATGACCACCTTACATCTTGTTTTTTGTCAAGTTGGTAATCCTCTTTGGTTTTGCTTTTGGTTTTTCTAATCATTTATGTGGACAAAACTTAGCATATGACATTTCATTGTGTCATTTCTCGTTCCATCGGTTGTCATGGGTCATCCGGTGTTAGTTGGCGTTCGTACGAGAATCCAATTAAGTCTGATAGCGTCTTAAAAAAGACAGGACATCACACTCTAATCAAGACCACATGTGAACTATTGATAACATATGTTAAACATGTATTTGAAATCCCATCATACAGTTTCCTAATGTTGTTGCATTTTGCCTTAGCCATAAAAGAATGATATCACAAATCCATGAATTTTGATTTGATGATCACTAAATTTTGATCAAATATGTAATTTTATCACAACACTTTTAATTTATTCAATATGATCATTGAATTATTTGTAAAATGTTCAATGCGGTCTTTTTGTTTGTATCGATTTCACATAGCCTAAGGAATAAAATGAATATAAACTAATATTTCAAAAGTGGGTTAATGACCAATATATTAAATCAAATCTTATGTTAAATGTCAACGTTATTGTTTGATACAAAGTGGTTTTAAAATATATCATGTCAAAACATGGGAGGTAAGATTGAATAATCAATGTGAACATAGCACTCGCGCATAGGATGAGAATCCCGCATAAATATCTAAACACTATAGTCTAAAAAATCTCACATGGAGTCTATCAAATCCTTAAAGATATGGACATGTTGGGGTCACTTCCGCACAAATTTCAACGCATAAGGTCATCTCATGAGAATGATCTCTCTCAAACTATGTCAAGGAGAGAGACGTGGGTTTGGTGGGTATTACTTTGACTTTTCATCTTAAGATCTGACCAATTGTTGCGGACTAAATGCGAGAGAGGAAATATCTTTCACGTAAGTGATAGGCACCGTGATAGTGTTCACCTCTGACCCGACCAGTAGAGGACACTAATTCCATTCAGTGCTATGGACAGATTCCTAAGCATAGCTATCGGAAGAGGATCGACGAAAGCTGGTGCATTGGTTCTCCATGATTGTAGAAGGAAGAGGATGGACAAGATACTATGTTAGAAAGACCAATTTACGACAGTAGTTCCATAAAACCTAACATGATATTAGAGCCGAGTTCTACCCTCAAATTATTTCTCCCCCATTCATAAAATTCCACATACCCTTCCTTATTCGACATGTACACAAGTGGGTCTTTTATTATCTCCGTCCCTTGACTACGGGTTCATATGCTCTCTATATATATAGTCTTCCTCCATTTATAAATTTAATTTTTTGGAACAATTGGTATTGATATCGCAAATTCTTTTAGGCTCTGGAGATCTTTTTCTTGAGTTCCAAACTTTTGATTAATAAATAAATTACACTCCAAATTACAAAAATGCTCGAATGTAGGGAAGAAAATATTCTCTTGCATCTCTTTTTTACATCAACAATACTTTAATACGCCTCTTGCGACAACAATACCTTCAAATTTATTTTGGGCTTGTTCAAGGGATTGGGCTTGGCCCAAAATTTAGGTGGAAAGAATCTCTCTTTGTCCACACTGATACCAAATCCATCCCCACCGCGACTTGTCTCCCTCCTCCTCCTCATTTCATCTCTGATCGGGGCTTCTTATGGCCATGACGGCTGGCCGGCTTGAACGGCGATGAAGGCACCCGCAACGGCAAGTGTGTGACCATCACGCACTACAAAGTGGGTGACCATAGCATTCCTCTGTAAGTATGGCAAGGACCTAACGTAAGCATCAGGCAACATGATAGTGTTCACCTCCAATAGAGGACACTAATAGCATTTAGCGGTATCGATAGATTCCTAGCCATAGCTATCGAAAGAGGATCAACGAAAGCTGGTGCATTGGTTCTCCATGATTGTAAAAGGAAGGAGGATGGACGAGATATCATCATATTAGAATGACCTATTTAAAAGCTCGGCAGTAATTCCAATAAACCTAACATGATATTAGAGTTGGGTTTTGCCCCAGATTATTTCCCCCATTCGTAAAATTCCACAGACCCTTCCTAATTTGGCTTGTACGTCAGTAATTGTTTTATCATCCCACGTTCCTTGATAATGGGTTATTATGATCTCTATATATATGGTCTTCCTCCATCTATAAGTTTAAGTTTTTAAAATAATTGGTTTGATCTCATAAAATCTTTCAGGCTCCAAGAGATCTTTCTCTTAGGTTCCGAACTTCTGATTAATAAACAAATCACACTCCAAATTATAAAAAAGCTCTATTGTAGAGAAAAAAAAAAATGTCCTCCTGCATCTCTTTTTTACATCAACAATATTTTAATACGTCTCTTTGCAATAACAATACCTTCAAATTTTGGGCTATGTTCAAGAGACCAGGCTTGGCCCAAAAGTCAAGTGGAAAGAACCTTTCTCTGTCCACAGTGATACCAACTCCATCCTCACTGCCATCAATCTCCCTCCTCCTCCTCATTTCATCTCCTATTGGGGCTTCTCATGGCCATGACGACCGGCCGGCCTAAACGGCGACGAAGCCACCCCCAACAAAAAGTGTGTGACTGTCATGCACGACAAAGGAGACGTGGCATTCCTCTGTAGGTATGGGAATGACCAAACCCCAAAACTTAACGCCAACGTATTTCAGATACTTGACTGGAAAATTACAACATTATGAATAACTAACTACTGGTGAGAATATTTAGAAGTCACCGAATGTACAGTAACCGATGATTATTGACCCTCAATTAGTACTGATAAGTTCATTTCTCTTACGATAATTTAAGATAAATGACTATTTCAAGATTATTAATTGGTGTTATGAACTCTAAAAATTAGATTACAACAAGATCAGTCAAATTACAATTTGTTGGAGTTATATCAAAAAGGGGAAGAACTATAAAGTATGGCTTTTAATGCAAAATTACAACATTGTTAAAAGGAGTAAGCATCTCTTAAGACGAAATCATTCACGTTATAGGAAGCAATATAATTTATCTTTAAAATGAGCAATTTAATTGAAACTAGGGTTCGGGAATTAGCTTATTGCATCGTAGATGTCAAATAAAGTCCACGGATCATGTTCTATATTAGCAAAGTAGGTTTTAGTGTTGTAAATCACCTTTTAATCCATAAATTTCTTGTAAGTATAACAATCGTCTTAAAAGTCACGAATGACCGTTTTCAATCGTATATTGCCTTTATACTCCATGACTTGTTGTGCCGTAACATGTCATTTTGACTTAACAAAATAAAACTTCTCTTGGAAGCATGGAAAACTTCTCAGAGAAGTAATCTTTATTCTGTCTTTTGATCAGTGTAGTAGTGCTTGGTTAAAGTGGAGGATTGCCTGTAGGGTAAGTACACTATTAGTGCCAAAACTTATGTACAACACTCGCTTTTGTGCCAAAACTTTATTATTATTTTTTTTGGTAAAGCGCCAAAACTTTATTTTGGATCATTTAATTACCAAAACTTTTGAAAAATGATAATGCCGATCTGGTTGGTCGGAAATCCGACGTGGCACTTTTTTATTCTTTTTTGAAGCTGATGTGGCTCGCTGGAGAGTACAGTCAGCATTTAAACAACAAAACGGAGAGAGAGAGAGAGAAGGCATGGCATGGGCTTCCCGTCGTCTTCTTCCTCGAAGAAGCACTAGCCAGCAGTGACACCAGCAGCGCACCAACACCAACACCAGCACAACTCCGCCTACAGTTCATCCGACACAAATCCAAGCTCTTGTCCTCCTCCTCCTCTCCTCCTCCTTCTCCTTCCCCCTTCAGAAGGACCCACTTTAGCCGCTCCCTGAGCAGAGCCCAATCCGCCATCTCCATCTGTGCCTCCTTGTTTCCCTCGCCCTCCTCGTCTTCGCTCTCTCCACCTTCGAACCCCCTTCTTCCTCCTCCTCCTCCGCCCTTGCCTCCTATTCTTCCCATCGCTTCTTGCTTGAGAACAACCTCAGCCTCTCCTCGCTTGCCTAGTCGAGCAACTACAACGGAGGCCGAGCGACGGTGGTGAGCAACTACGACGGAGGCAGAGTGATGGCAGCCGAGCGAGCTAGGTTGGCATTGGGTGAGGATCGGACAAAAAATCCCTAATTTCAATCCCCAAATAAAAATAAAAAAATCCCCAAATGAGTTGTGCGGCATCATTTTTGTGAGGCCATCCACTTAGAACAGCAAAACGACGTCTTTTAAAAGCCATGTAGATTTTTTTTTTTAAATATAAAAGTCACGTAATCATTTTGGCTTGAATTTCTCGCCGATGGCACCAAAGTGATCGTTTTTCCTCCGATTTGGCACTTAAGTGATCCAAAATAAAGTTTTGGCACCAAAGTGAGCGTTGTACACAAATTTTGGCATTGATAGTGTACTTACCCCGCACTTTTCCTTTTAGCACCCCCTTTTCTTTTGTCTTCTTTCCGTTCCTAGCATTTTTTCTCTTTTTTAGCACTTCTAATAATATTAATTTACCTTGGAATCCCCCTTCTCCAAGATCTCCCGTTCAGTAGGCAAGATTTCTTTCTTGTTTTCTTTTCTTTCTTTCTTTTTTTTGTCATATGGAGTCAAGATTAAAAAGGGTGAGAAACAATTTTTTTTTTTTTTTTACAATAGAGAAATGAGAAAACTCTGCAGTAGATCCAAAATCTTCAACCAAAAAAGAAAGAAAAAGAAGAAAAATCTATCAAATTTAGGAGGAAAGTCGAGAAGATAGAGGGAGGCTCAGATTCGTTCCATGATCAGGCAAAATGGAGGAGGAACCCCGCCATGGCTGCAGCCTGCTTTGGCCACCCCGCCAAGGTACCGTTTGTTCTCAACGCCTGTCGCCTTCATTTCTCTCACCTCGCATCTTGTCACAGCAAATGATCTCTCCCAAACATGTCCAGGAGAGAGACGTGAGTTGGGTGTAACTTTAACTCTTCATTTTTAAAACCTGACCAATCCTCGTTGACTAAATGAGAGAGGAATCGACCAAAAAAAAAATAAAAATGAGAGAGGAAATATCATTCACGTAAGCATTAGGCACCATGAGTGCTTTCTTTGAGTAAGCAAGTTACCACCCTAGCCTCTGCCTGGTAACCCAAGGAAAATTTTGCTAATGTTCACCTCTAACCGGACCATTAGAGGACATTAATACCATTTGGCACTATGGATAGATTCCAAGCCATAGCTGTCGAATGAGGATTGACGGAAGCCGGTGCATTGGTTCTCCATGATTATAGAAGCAAGAGGGTGGACGAGATATCATGTTGAAAAGACTGACTTAAAAATTCAACAATGGTATTACAAAGCCTAACATGGTATCAAAGCCGAGTTTTGCTCTAGAAATTTTCGTGTGTGTGACTTCCATTCGTAAAATTCCACGTGTCCTTAATTTGGCTTACAAGTGAGTGGGTGTTTTAGTATCCCACATCTTTTGACTACAAGTTCATATGCTCTATGTATATGGTACTCCTCTACTTATAAGTTTAATCTTTTAGAACAGTTGGTATTAGGAGTAGGCATGGTCCAGGTGGATGGTTCCCGGCCTAGAATCAAGAACCGTCTGCTAAGGACCGGTTTCAAAAAACGGGAATCAGGAATTGCCCGTTAGTTGCATGGATCCACTCAATAACTAAATCGCCTATTCGGTCCGGTTCTTGAGTGGATCCACAGAACTGGTCCAACCTTCACACATTTCCTTTTTTGCCCTTCCCACATTTGCTTATTCTGGCTCTCCCGCCCATGGAAACTTTTAGCCTCCTCAAGCACTAGTGTCGCAGCGGCATTGGCGGCGGTGGCGACAGTGGGTGATGGCGGCACTGACTGCCGCTTTCGTCCTAGCCACCACCACCATCTTTGCCACCGCCTCCACTATCTCTCGCTCCTCCCTCGAGACCGACAACAAAGAGGATGATGAGGATGATGGGCCGTTCTTTGACCTGGAGTTCGCCCCTATCCCTGAAGACGAGGACGACGGGGAGAAGCCCAAGGAGGGGGAGGAGGAAGAGGGGAGGCAGAAAGGGGACAAGCCTCGCAACAACAAGGACGATAATGATAGTGAATGTGGAGGTGGTGACAATGTGGAGAGAGAGTTCAAGTTCAAGGGGGAAAAGAGAATCGACTCACCGTTTCGCCGAGCTAGCTGCTTCCAGACTAGGACTCAAACAGAGATAAATAGATTCGGAGGTGACCTTTACCAAATTAAAAAAAAAAAAAAAAAGATTCAGAGGTGAACCGGAGAGGAAGAGGGAGTGGGGGAGAGTTCAAACTGAGAGAAACGAGATGGAGTAGGAGAGTAGTGAACTGAGACGAGATAGAAATTGAAGCCCTAAATTTTAGATTTGTTATTTTTTTTTAATATTAAAAATTAATATATTGTTACAATATAATCTATTCGGTCCGGGTGAGTGAATGGGCGGATCTGTCCATGGAACCAGAAATCGGGACTGATACCAATCGGTTCTCGTAAATTGGAATCAGGAACCCGATCGGTTCCCTTAAGAACCACCAATTCCGAGCGGTTCCGATCCAGTTTTGGGCTGTCCATGTGATTCTCGATTCCTTTGCACACCCCTAATTGGTATTGACCTCACAAAATCTGTCATGCTCCGAAGGATCTTTCTCTCTAATTCCAACCTTTTATTGATTAAGAAATTAGACTCTTAATTATAAAAATGCACTAATGCAAAGAAGAAGAATATTCTCTTGCATCTCTTTTTACATCAACAATAGTTTTAATATATCTCCAGCAACAAAGGTACCTTCAAATTTGGGGCTAAGTTCGATGGACTGGGCTTGGCCCGAAGGTTAGGTGGAAAGAATCTCTCCACATTGATACCAACTCCATCCTCACCGCCATCCATCTCCCTCCTCCTCATTTCATCTATTATCGGGGCTTCTCATGGCCACAACGGCACCATTGCCATGTACCAGTCAGCCTGAACTGCGACAAAGGCACCCGCAATGGCAAGTGTGTGACCATAACGCATTACAAAAGGAAAAATAGCATTCCTTTGTGAGTATGGCGAAGACCAAGCCTCCGAAGTCAACCCCAACGTATTTTGGATACTTGATCAGAAAATTACAACATTATAAATAATTGCTAGTGAGAATATTCAGAAGTCATGCAATGTAAAGTGATTGACAATTATTGACTGTCAATTAGTAATGATAAGTTTTATCTCGTAGGATAATCTGAGATAGATTATTAATTCATGATGATTGACTCGTGTTGCGAATTGTAATAACTAGATTACAATGAGATTAGTCAAATTACAATTGTTGGGGGTTATATCACTAAGTGCAAGAACTATAAAAGTATGACTTTTAATGCAAAAATACGATATTGTTAAAAGGAGTAAACACCTCTAAAGATGATGCCGCTTATCTTATAGGAAGTGATATGATTATCTTTAAAAGAACCAGTTTATCTTGAAACTAAGGTTCACGAATTAGCTTGTTGCATCATGGATGTAAAATGAAGTCCATGGATCATGTGCTACATGTCATTTTGACTTAAAAAAATAACTTCTCTGAGAAAACTTTTCTTGGAAGCATGCTTACTTCTCAGAGAAGTAAATCTTGATCTGGTCTTTTGATCAGTCCAGTAGAGGATGTCGCCTGTGCTTTTCCTTTTAGCCGCCCCCTTTCTTTTGACCTCTTTCCATTCCTAGCTTTTTGTCTCTTTTTCTAGCACTTTAATAGCATTATTGTACCTTTCTTTTTTTGGACAAGAGCATTATTGTACCTTAGAATCCCCTTTTTCCAGCATCTCCCGTTCAGGACTTTCATCATGGAATCTTTAGATTTTTCACTTTTATTATCCTAATTTTGTAGTTTTCACATTCTAGTTTTTTTTTTTTAATGCGACGAACTCATCATTTCTTGAAAAATCGTAGTTTTGCAGGTAATCTTTTTTACTAATTTTTGTAACATGAAATTGACAAAAAAGTATCAAAGCCACGGCACTCTTGTGAAATGGTGCAAACAACCGTCTCTTTTCTTCGTGGAGATTTTCAAGATCTATTGCTCATATCGCGTGTCGTTATCGTGGTCATGAATTATTTTTCGTATTATCATGAGATGTTTTAATTTCGATTCCATTCGTGTGGGATTTGTAGAGCGTGTTGAATCGGTCATATATTAAAAGTGGTAGGGGTACTTTTATTTTTGTTAAATTCATTTAGTAGTCTTCGAGAATAAGATAAACGGCATCTATATATTAACTGTATATGTTAAAAACTTATTTATTGTTGAGACAATATGCACACTTCCGAAAAGTGAGAGAAGGAGGGGTTATCAACAAATAGATATTGGAAATTGCAATATTGATTTTCCAAAGCAAAACGAACTTCTGCATATTATGGTTTGTCTCACTTTTTGCTCAATCTAAATTTCGCGTAAGATGCAATTTGATGTTTTCATAAATCAAAATGCTTGGAACTTTCATAATATATGAATTTTTTAGATGAGCGCATTGGAAATTTTAAAATTTGTCATAAAAGTATAATCGAATCATTCCATTAACTCCGTCCAACTTGATTAAAGGAAAAAATTGACGTGGTTCTTTTAATAATTTTCTTCAGTGGGCATGAGTACGAAGACCATTTGAGCTTCATTTCTCAAGTCTAAAGTTTCCTCTTGGATTTCTTATGCCTAAGACAACGTCATTTTGGTCAATATTTTATTTTCAATACATTTTATTTAAATTAAATTAAATTAAAAGTAAAATTAGAAAAAGAGAGTGCCCCACCATCATCGGGAAGAATCAACTGCACCCGTCTAGATTTGGATGAGGGTCGTTGCCCTCTGCCTCTTGCCAAGGGTTACCACTAGCGGCTGATCTCTTGTCATGTGGAAGATATAAAATAAGATTAATATCACGGAAAATTTCAAACTAATGCACTTATAACAAATTTATAAATAAAAAAAAAAATAACCATGAAAAACCCTCAAAATAATATACTTGTGATAAATTTACCCACAAATTAATTTTTTGATTGCCAAAAACTTTAAATTTATACATTTGTGACAAATGTACCTTCCATTAAGTTTGATAATACAATAAAAAAATCTTAAAATTAGTACAACCATGACAAACCGAGAGTAAAATCCTAAATTGGTACACCGGTTAACTGTTAAATGTCATCCAACTCAGCAATTTGACCGTAAAATTTATCGAAAATTAATAAAGAGTAAATTTATCACTAGTATATCAGTTTATGGTAGAGTTTTTAAATGCGCACTAGTTTGGGGTTTTTGGTGGTCAACTCGTTGTGGAGTTCTCGCTTACCAAAAAAAAAAAAATAGTTTATGATAAATTTGTCATAAATATATCAATTTTAGATTTTTTTGTAATATTAATTCTAAAAAATATTTAAAAATCATTTTTTTTCATTAATTAAGTCTGACGGTATTGACTAAAAGACTCAATTACATTAATTTGATAAGTTTTGAGATTTGATTGATTGATTTATTTATTTATAAATTTTAGGGTTTAATTACATTTTTGTGTTATTTTTGTAACATTTTTTTTTATCGATCTTACTTTAATTTTACTATAACTCTTACTTTCAAATTTTTGTTATACTTTTTTGGAGGTGTGTGAGTGAAGCCTACAATTAAGCTAAATCGTCCCCACTCTAATTCATCTCGAGAATGTAAGAATTCGAATTCTCATTTCTATTTTTTCATGTGAGAAAGGTGTCTATCGAAATAAACTTCGGTAGTTTATTTTCTTGAGATTTTCAATCAGTGCACTTTTCATTGTGGGCTTATGTAGGCTTAGAGTTGATATCGAGGAAAATTTCAAATAAAATTTGAATTTTAAAGGATGTTTATAACTTTCGAAATGAAAAATCCAGTGCAAAGATTTCTCTCTCGAGCGAAAATAGACACGTGCAATTATCCGGCTGTCTGGTTCAGACAACTAGACAAGACCTTTGACGTGATCGAGTCCGAACGGGCAAACGTCGCAGCATTCCCAGAGTTTCACGCTCGTCTCTGCATTTTCCGCTCTCCCGTGCCGGAACTCCATAAAACCGCGAGAAAACGAAAAGAAAATGAGTCGTCCATTTTCCATCTCGATTCCAGATTTTCCCGGAAAATTTGAACACTGCCAGAACAAAATAGCACGGCAGTCACTCCACACCTGTCTCTTGCACGGACTCACTCGTCGATCGCCATGAACACTCCTCCACCTTCTTCCGCTCCGCCTTTGCAGTTCGTGCCGCTTCCTCTTCCCGTCGAGGATGCGATACGCCGAATTTGCAGTGATCAGAACCAGCCTCGCCCGAACGCCTGGACTCGGAGAAAGCTCGCCGCGCTCCGGATCCTGAGGGCGACCGCCGCGACGAAAATCAAGTGGTCCATCGACGGTCTGATCTCCCGCATTATCGAGAACGGTGCCGGCGCCGGCTCTTCTCCCTCGCCGTCTCCGTCGAAGATCGCTTGCATCTCCCTGAGTGATCAAAGCCCGGCCGGTTCGCAGTAAGATGTTCGGAGAGATGATAGTGACGGTAGTTGTGACCATCTGATGATAAACGGACTGGATTTTGTTTTGTCAACACTAAATAAAATTACCATATTGAGAATAATTGGAAAATTACAGCATTATGAATAATTGCTAGTGAGAATATTCACAAGTCACCCGATGTAAAGTGATTGATGGTTATTGATTGTCAATTAGTAATGATGAGTTCTGTCTAGTACACTAATCGAAGATAGATTATTATTTCATGGTGATTGACTCAAGTTACAAGCTGCAATAACTAGATTACGATGAGATCAGTCAAATTACAATTGTTGGGGTTATATCACTAAGTGCAAAAACTAAAAAAAAAATGACTTTTAATGCAAAAATACGATATTGGCAAAAGGAGTAAACATCTCTTAAGATGACATCGTTCAACTCATGGGAAGTAATATGATTATCTTTAAAAGGAGCGGTTTATCTTGAAACTAGCGTTGGCGAATTAACTTGTTGCTTTGTGGATGTAAAATGAAGTCCATGGATCATGTTTTATATTAGTAGAGTAAGTTTCGGTGTAGTCGTAAATTACTTTTAATCCATAAATTTTTGTAAATATCGACAATCAAAGTCTTAGTAAGTCGCGAATTGTTGTTTTTCGATCGATAATTGCCTTAATACTCCATGACTGGCTGTGCTACATGTCATTTTGAGTTAAAACAAACTTCTCTAAGAAAACTTCTCTTGGAAGCATGCTTACTTCTCAGAGAAGTAAATATTTATCCCGTCTTTTGATCAGTGCGGTAGTGGTTGGCTAAAGTAGAGGATTTTGCCTGCGCTTTTCCTTTTAGCCGCCCCCTTTTCTTTTGTCCTCTTTCCGTTCCTAGCTTTTTATCTATTCTTTTAGCACTTATAATAACATTATTGTACCTTGGAATCCCCATTTTCCAAGATCTCCAGTTCAGGACTTTTCATCATGGAATCTTTAGATTTTTCACTTTTATTATCCTAATTTTGTAGTTTTTACATTTTTTTTTTGTTTAATGCATAGTACTCATATTTTTTTGAAAAATGGCAGGTAATCCTTTTTACTAATTTTTGTATTATGAAATTGACAAGAAAGTATCAAAGCGACGATGCTCATGTGAAATGGTGCAAACAATTATCTCTCTTCTTTGTAGAGGTTTTCGAGATTGATTATTCATATTGCATGTCGTAATCTTACTTATAAATTGTTTTCATGAGAAGTCGGAATTTCGATTCCATTCTGATGAGATCCGTGGAGCGTGTTGAACCGGCCATATACTAAGTGTGATTTTTCTTTTAAATCTATTATGAATTCATGGCTTTTCCATTTTTATTTTGTTAATTTTATTTAGTAGTCTTCAAGAATAAGATAACGACATCTATATATTGAAAGTTAGTGTATTATAAATCTTAAAACTTGTTACTAAAGTGTAATTGAATTATAAAATTTGTAAAAAAAATGCAGTTAAATCATAAAATTTGCTGAATTTGTGCAATCAAGTCATAACGGAAAATGTTAACGTGACTTTTTTTAATTGTTTTCTCCATCCTTATGATTTTTGAAGTGATTTAGTTATTATGACGTTGTTTTAGTAAAAAATGATTTTTAATACAAATTTTATTTAAAATCTAAAACAAAGAGAGTTCCCCACTGTCACCAGAAAAGACCGGCGGCCCTCCCCTAAATCTAAGCAAGAGTCGCGGCCCTCATCCTCTTGCTACCACTAGCCCAAACAACGTAAAAGATAGAAAATTTAAAAAAATCAGCAATTTCTAGTTAATTTAGTTGAATGAAATTAATGAAATGATTCAGTTGTACCAATTTGATAAATTTTAGAATTTGATTGTATTTTTTGTAAATTTTTAGAACTCAATTGCATTATTGTAATAAATTTTGAAACTTATTTTTAATTTTTTTACACGTTAAATAACTTTTATTAATAGTGAATAATATTTCAAATTTTCACCGGGTGTTGCTGAAAAAACCGCGAGAAAACGGAAAGAAAAGGAGTCGCCCACTTTCCATTTCGATTCCAGATTTTCCCGGAAAATTCAAACAGCGCCAGAACAAAACAGCACGGCAGTCGCTCCGCTTCAGCGCCTCTGTCGCGGTCGATCGCCATGAACACTCCTCCTTCTCCTTCCTCTCCTTCCGCTCCGCCTTCGCAGTTCGTGCCGCTTCCTCTCCCCGTCGAGGACGCGATACGCCGAATCTGCAGTGATCAGAACCAGCCTCCCCCGAACGCGTGGACTCTGAGGAAGCTCGCCGCGCTCGGCGAGGAGGCCGCGCTCCGGGTCCTGAGGGCGACCGCCGCGACGAAAATCAAGTGGTCCATCGACGGTCTGATCTCCCGCATTATCGAGAACGGCGCCGGCTCTCCTCTCTCGCCGTCTCCGTCGAATACCGCTCGCATGTCCCTGAGTGATCAAAGCCCGGCCCGTTCGCCTGTGATGAGCTCGCGCGGTCAGTGATGTTCCTTGTCGTGTGTGTGAGTTCCTATTTTTGTTGTTGTAAAGTGTGGAGGTCGTGCTGGTGGTTCTTGTGCTTGTAATTCGGAGAAATAAGAGGAAAAGGGGACGGTCAATCTTCGGAAATTCGGGAGTTGCATCGCCATCGCCATTTGGCGGTGTCAACATCCTGTTTAGATTATCCGATTTGATTTGTTTTTGGAGGAGTGAGATGTTCGGAGAGATGATAGTGACTGGTGAGCAAAGACGTGAATGGCTGCATGAGGTGAGGCAAGCCTCTGCTTTTTATATGATAATTTTTTTTTTTTTTTTAGTCAGAGCGACTGAACTATATGTTTTATCGTCTATTGACTTTGTCTGCTAGTGCTAGTGTTTGTTGTTGCGAAATGGAAAACTTGCTTCCTACATATCATGTTGTCTTCCTGTGTATTATGATGAACATGGATTGTTCAAAGTATGCTCAAAGCGTGCGTAAAAGAATCTGCTGATACAGTGGTTTTCCTTGTTTTTTGTTCATTGTCCTGTTTTTTCTGGTTGCTTGTGTTATTGTTTGGAAATTGAGGGAAAAAAAAAGTAGTGCTCAAAACTGTATCTTCTTTTCATCTTCTGGCGCTAGTTGTCGGGCAAGATAGTTTGTTCAAAGTTTGTACAGAAAATTTGAGCCTGGTGTTTTTCTGCTAGACAATGGATTTGCAAGCTCTCCTGTGCGAGATCAACAGAGTGGAAGTCGGAGACGCCTTCCAATTTGGGAAGATGGGAGTGGACTGGCAGTTGGTCCCGACATGAAAGCGTTAAGCGAACTGGAGTTTAGAAAAGCATTTCTCATTCTAAACTACATTGGGGAGTAAGTTTGCTTCTGAGTTGCTCTGTCTGAATGTTGTCAGCTGTGCATATTTAGACTATTGAGCTGCTATTTTATGCAGAGGAAATCTTGAAGATGCCATAGACAGTGATATGATTCGACGGCTGAAAGATCTCAGAATGTTTGAATTTGAGGCAGCAGTCTGGGATGCCATCGGACAGTTTCGTGTCAAAATAGATGACCGTTGTCTGGTAACCATTAGGAAGCGATTTCATTTGTCCATTGTTTCCAAAGCTAGTTCCTTCTATTCATTTCGGAAATTGTCCCTCAATTTTTGGGAGGCAGATTGTTATGAAGTGACTTGGAGCATGGATCATTTTGATATGTGGGATAAAATTGGAAATGTGGAATGGTATTATTTAGGCAAGCAATATGAGAGGCATTGGCCATTATAATGTATTTAGTTTGAGTATGATATGCTCACCAGATGATTTGGTAAAATGTCTTAATCAAAAGCTCTTGTCTGATACATATTATAAATACTTGAGAAAATAATGGCCGTAATACACAAATGTGCGTGCATGTGCACGTGTCTATACATATGTATCAATACATATTTATATGTAAGTGTTCATGCAATTGTTTAATTGCAAAGTTACTATAAAACAGGATGAGTATTGTAGATCATGTATTGTGAGGGTATTAATGATGTTTTGTGTGGTATGCCATTATATTGTCTTTTAACATCTTGCGATGGATGATGGGATGTAAAAACTGGTGTTCTGATGTGTATAAATAGTTGTTAGTTTAGAAATGTATGAGGAAAGAGTGGTTAGTCTGAGTTTGCAGGGACATATAATCTCTTAATGCAATGATCCTTATGTGTTAGAAAAGTGGCAAGTGGATTTTTTTTTGGCCATTTGATTTGGGAAAATGATGGCAATGCTGCTCGGTTGGGATGATATACCCTGTATAAATAACTGTAGGTAAACAGGCTAATAGAGCTTAATGTTAGTAGGGTTTTGTGGTTTGTTCTCTCACATATTAAATTGAGCAATGGTTCTTAATGTTTCTAATTTAGATATTTAGTGCAGCACACTGCTCACAACACTTTGAGGACAAAAGAATGACTTGACATTAGCATTTGCATGTCACTAGGATTTTCTTCTGACTAAAAATTCTTTAATGAATGTGGTCCATTGTGTAATATTTCTGAAAATCCAAGGTAATTGGACAAAATGATAAGCCAAGGTGCTTGTTTGGCAAGGATGAAGCTTTTTCATAAGAATTGTGGTTGTTGAACTTATCAATAATGTGTAATGGGTTGCCTAGGATGTGGCATTTAACAACTAGAAGAATCACTTTCATCACTATTCAAAGTTTTTTTTTGCTCGCATGCTTGGATGTTGTGTGGACCCTCTTTAGCTGTGTATTGTCTCTCTATGTCAGCTGTCATGGTGGTTTCTCCACTTTTCTTGTAATAGAGTCCTTTTTTTTCATTGTCTCCACAAGCTCCTCATATATATATATTATATGTTAGATTAGTGAAGAAGTCAGCTATTTACGTCATCTTATTACATATTTGGATTCCTTTGTTTGACTAGACAAGTTAAATTTGCAGATATTTTTAAAGAGAATGAAAGGCCTAACCTCTTTTCACTTGTCAATGCCAATATCAAAACAAGCAATAAAAAATTTCATTAATTCCATTCCATTTCTCATACTAGGTGCCAATAGAATAAACATGATGACATCTTAGTTGAAACTAATCTCATGGACTGATTGCTGATGAATTTTATTTTAATGTACAAAAATTAATTCCAAACTTATCAAGCAATGTTAGGGATTAACGTAGTTAGAGACACTTGAGCTTAGGAAGACATAGTTCTGGAACGAATTATGTATGTGTTAATTTTATTCTATTTTGAAGTGGAAAGGGATTTATATCCAAACTTTTTGAACATTATTCTAGTTATCTATCCTAATATTCTTAATAATTCAGATTGATTTGTCACCTGAAACTTTTTTGGTGTTTTTGTTGTTGCTGCTTTCAGCATGTTGACTGGGATTCTGAAAGGACACATTTCTACCATTGTCATGTTTCACCTCAGGGGTGTTATCGTTTTAAAGTAAGTTTGTTGGCTTTTATCTGTGAGACTTGAATTCTGACTCTTAGGTTATATCAGCAATGGCTCTTTCTTCCCAGCTAAGTTGTGGAAATGATTTCTTCAGAGTGGGGGATTAGTACATAACCTTAGTCTTTTTTTTCCTCTTTTTGCACTCACCCTGTATATTGTAGTTATCAGCATGTGTCATGTACATGGAATAAATATGAGTTTAATTTTAGCAAATGGATGATCTTTTAATTGAAAAGATTGTAAGTGGCATTGGTTGGTTGTGCAACTTGGCAGAATGCTGACTTGCATCTTTATAACTGTGTTTTCTGTATTTGGCTCTTGCTGCTTTGCAGTTGTCTAACACTGGCTTGGTCATCTGATATATTATGAACGATGTGCTTTGAGTGGTGGTTGTTGGATAGGAGCTGCATCCTCCCTTTCATATCTCTGCATGTCTGATGTTTTTCACCACTATAAAGAATATGTTTATTTTTTTTCTTCTGTGCCATCTATTTATTTCACCATTCAGCTTCTTTTGGTGCCAAAAAGAAATGTGGTTTAACTTTTTGGATCCTGGTATCAATTGCCCAAGGGCATTTGGTGAGCATAAGAAGGTTTTAATTATCAAAGTAGTGATTACACATGTCACAAGTGAAGCGATGCATTTGGATATTACAAAGTTTCCTTATTTGGTTGTTCTATGGATACTTTTGAAGAAAATCCTTATGATTTTAGCTTCTTAATGATGATGCTTGAGACTTTATGTACATTCAGGGACCTTACCTTAATAAGACAAGAACACTTCTACAAAAGGCATTAGGAGATGAGAATGTTCTCCTTGTCAAGTTGGCCGACGAGATTACGGATGATACTCTTACTATGTATAAAAAGATTGCAAAGGAAGGGATTCCTGTTGGTTTGCGTCGATACAAGTTCTTTGGTAATTTTCATTGCTCGTGCTCTGTGCGGTTTTGTTTGTTTTGTGTGTGGTCTTATACTTTTATTTTGATGTTTATCAGAAGATGTGAATTTGTAAGCAATTTGTATTATCAAATAAGACAACCATGATAAAAGGAAGCAGAAGAATCGGTCATGACATTGTATTTTGGCTAATTATAAATTATTGACAGCTCTCTACTGTTATTTAATGTTGAAATGGAAAATATAGCTTTGCACAAGCATGAATTTGCAGTTTGCTTATAGTAATCTATTCTTTTGTTCCACGCTTCCTTTGCCTTTTCTCTCTTTAGGTAATCTGGATTTTGTTGGGAATGACCTCTCCTATTAACTCTTAGTTTTATAAAATCTTGTTGATCTCACCATGTTGACTTGTATAGTCATCACATGTAACTTTTCAGAATATATGAATGTTGACATGTATAATCATTGCAATTTTTATATAGTATTCAAATAATATTTCTTTTTTCCATTTTCAAAATTTCAGTGCAAATTTAAGAGCATGAAAAGTAATTTTTTTAAGTGTAGTAGATGTATACTTATGTGCATTATGTATTCATTTCCTGACTGCTTGAATTCTTGGGACAAGCAGTTTCCCAGCATTAAATGAGAGCACAAGTTAAGCATTAAATTTTATTGTTATTTTGCCAAAATTTCTGTATTTTCTCAAATTTGTTGGGAAAACTTGTATCCTAACTAGATGAATCTTGGTTGTAATCATGTTTCTTGTTTTCCATTCAACATTGATTTTTACCCATCCATGTTCCTAAGTAAAATGCGGGAGTGGGGATTACATGCCTCTGCTAGCTTTTTGTCTTTTGACACCATGCAATACGCAATGCTCTTCCCCCAGTCTGTATATGTTTTCTGGAAATTTTTTATTCTCGGCTTGCATCTAGAACCAGATGCGCAGTCATGATAATTGCATCAGCACATACAAGTGTTCATATGCTGGTTATCTTGGTTTCTATTTCACAAAGTATTTTTTTTTTCTTTTTTTTTGTTATTACTTGTGTGGCATGCACAAGGGAGATGAACCAATCTTAGTTTTTGGAGCCTTGTTTGCTGCAGTGAGAGCTTAAATACATATGGAACTACTGATAAATTTTTCATCCTTGCTGATATGGTAATTAATCAGTGTTTAAGGATGGAGGCAAAGAAGAGAAAAAGAGAGACCCTACCACATCATCTGTGAAGTGTTACTTTGTTTGCATGGAGTGCAAGGCACTTAAAGAAAAGAAAACAGTACATGAAGCGAGATGCTTCTTCATGCATGCACATACAGTGTCCAGCATATCCCGCTACATGATACGGTTTGTTGCTGTAGAAGTTTTTCATCTGAACTTTGCATGAACTATATTATATCCTAATGACATGCATCTGTTAATAAACAGGTTGTCTCTTATCTTGTCCAAGACTATTAGCTTGGAAGTTGACTGGAATCGTGTTACGATTGAGAGAATTGAGGACAAGGATTGCAAGGTGTTATCTTTTGATTATTTCGTGAATGAAAACTTGGTGTCATCTAAAGGTTTACTTGTTGTTTGCTCCAACACTTAGTATGGTCAATTTCCTGTCTAATAGCAGGATAAAGAGGGAAATTGCATCTATGATAACAAGGGAAAGCCACTTATACATACTGATGGGACTGGATTTGTATCCGAGGACATAGCTTTGAAGTGTCCTGGAAAAATTTTCAAGGGAAGACGTGTGATTGCTTCTGCTTTTAAGGTTTGTGACCTGTGGATATGGGTATCATCTTAGTGGTATCTTCCTCTTGCTATGCAAGAAAAACTGATCTCCAAAAAATAATTATGACAAATAAAAAAGGAAAACTGATAGTATGTAATGATGCCATTTATGGTTAATTGTGCATTATGTCTTTAGATAGTATAGTCATGATGACACTATAATGGCAATACGACATTTGGCAATAGGATGATGCTGCCTGGGTACGATGAATTACTGGACTGTCTAGTAATAGTAGTATTTTGGTTATGGGATGCAATCCCGTAAATAAATTTGAACAAAATGCAGATCTAAGCCGTACACAATGTGAATTTGCAGCTTAGGTGTTGCGGATCACAGTTTGGTGAGTTTTTACTGCAACAAAGCATTGTTAGTCGATACTACTAGTGATCAATTTCCTTCTTACATGTAATAGTGAAGATATCTTTTCATAAGCCTTGAACAGTCACCTTTGTGTTTCATGCCTTTGTTGATATTGTTAGTGACAAATGTTCTGAAAGTACAATATCTTGCTTTAGGCCTTTCTTTCCCCTCATTTAAATGGAGACGTTCCAAATAGTCCCAAGTAGAAGAATAGAATTAAACTAAGATGTCTCCCCTTCTGGGGAGTTCTTTGAGATATATTCAGTGCCATGGGGCCCACAAGAATTTGTTGCTTTCTTCTCCCTTCTTTTGTGCATTATTTATGGAAAACTTGTTGAGAAGGCATATGACTGAATACATTTTCGTCCTGTCTCTCATTTCTGTTGTTTTAAGTTAATTTCCTAGAAGTTTGTATTTATAGCTGTTCTAGATGCTATTTGCCTCTGATTTGGTCTTTTTTTTTTATTTTTATTTATCCTAGAGATTTGCTGGCTGCGGCGACAATGAGCAGATACCTAGGGAGGGCATCTGTGAACCGGTAGTTGATGAGATTTTCTTTTTTGTGCTGGTGCTTGATTGTCGCACAGCACGTTTTGAACTTTTTGCTCTTTACACTTCTCTTGCAGCCTTTGCTGATCCAGTGCCGTCTATTCAATGATGGTAGAGCCGTCAAGGGAACTCTTCTCCTTGATAAGCAAGTAAAGATTTTGCAGTGTTATACTGTTTTCTGTATCTGAATATTGGAGTGTTGTCATGTCCTTTCATGTACTTCTGCTTTCAATTTATTTAATATTTTAAAGACTAGAATTTTTTCTTACAAAGTCCTGTTTAATAAAAAAAACAATGTGGTATAAATTGCTGGAAGTGAAATTGTTCTTTTTATTCTTTGTTTATGATTTTATACATTTGTTAGTTGGTCCTCCAATTTAATTAGCAAAATAAGAGTAATATGTTTGTGTAAGATTTACTAGGTTTTCATGCTATTTAATTATACTCCAGACTGGTTTCATGAGCCCAAATGAAAGTCAGTTTGGTGGTTGACATGAAAGAACTTTTCTCCAACTTCATTTATGCTGCCTTTAGTGATAATGTATCGGTATGAGAGTGCAATAGAAGTCTCATGTGTTCTGGTGGGAATTTCCCCTATCCATCATGCTCACAAGAGGAAGCATAAAAGGAATGCGGTTTGTCAAGCCGGTCATTTTATATGCAGAAAATTGGTTAGATCATTGATGTTGTTAGAGTGTTTTGGTTGCTTAGGAAAATCTACATTGCATTATTTAGTATCATTTCAGCTTTGAGCTGTAAGTGTGAGTCTAGTAATGAGTTTTTTAGCTGCAATAGTTCTCCATATTGCGATATATTTCATTGTTTCTATTGGTTCATTTATATCTTCCATTCTAATTGTTTTGGCCGAATTTTGATCTGTAGCTTCCTCCTCATACAATTCATATTCGACCGTCGATGATCAAAATTGAAAAGGACCCGAAGCTTTCAGATATCAGGACCGTTGATGCACTGGAAATAGTACAAACAAGGTACAACCAACATATTTTGCCAGCAGGCTATCATTGTTTTAATTAATTCTCTTGAGGTTCTTATGGTACCTGTGACCCCTAGTACTGTGATCACAGTATTATCCATGGGTTTGTTGCCTTGCTATACTATTGATTTGTTGATCATTGTGTTAAGATTTTCCTTTGCAGTTAGCTGGTTAAAAGACCACTACAAAAACAGACTGAAAAGTTAGCAGCTTTTCTGTTCTTTCAACAGTTTAATTTGAACATGGGACATGCTTTTCTTTTGAATTACTAAATCCCGTTGCTTTTTATTTGGAGCTTTTTCTGCTGTCAAATTTTACCCTTTCGGATGAACTTATTAGACCTTGGTCCTCATTGATGCAGTAAGAAACCAAAGCCTGCATGTCTTTCAAAGACTTTGATTGCACTTCTAAGCTATGGCGGGGTCCCTAATGAATTTCTTTTGGACATGCTGGAGAATGCTCTGGGAGATGCAAATAATGTCTTCTCTAGTAAACGAGCAGCTCTAAGAGGTAGTATTTTTCTGAACATTTGGACTGTTGAAATATTATCTATTCTTAAAACAGCCCAAAAAGAGATTTTCTCCAATTTTTTTTTTCTTTACTTGGATTTGTTTCTTCTATTTTTCTTGATTCGAAATATGCATAAGTAAAAAAAGCGCATCCCTATTCATCTTTGCTGCTTTTACTTCCCATGGGTGCGTATTTCCTTCAATTGCTATTTGATGTGTAGACATTTTGCCTTGTGTTTTCCTTCTGTTCTTTTACTGTATGAACAGTTTTGGTGAATCATGGTGAGAGGGATGGTTTCACTGCAGCCAGAATGATCTTATCTGGGATTCCTCTGGACGAAACATACCTACAGAATTATCTGTCCATCCTGATGAAGGATGAAAAGAATAGTTTGAAAGGAGGAAGGATTCCTATTTCAGATTCTTACTATCTCATGGGGACAGCTGATCCCACAGGAATTCTTAAAAGTGATGAAGTTTGTATTATCCTGTATGTACTCGTAATCTCATCTTTCTATGCTTGATTTATCATTTAGCATGAGTCTGCTAAAGAAAACTCAAGAAAATGGTCATTTTTGTAATTTAATTATAGAGTGCATCCCTTGGTTTTTAGTGGCTTGGTACGGTTATGGCATAATTTCTAACCTTGCCGTGGGGTAAAATTCAAAATTTTGGTCTGCATATGATTTGGCTTATTTGACTAAGCTAACATTGTACTTTTATCCAAATTCAAAGAATTTCATAGAAATAAAATGAATTCTGTGAGGACCCCATGAAAGTGATTTTGCCTGTTCAAAGATCATTAAAATGTAGTATTTTCTATTTTGGAAATAGATCTCTTTCGGCAAAATTTGGTTAGTGATCATCCATATTTTGAGATGTATAGAATCTTATGAGTGTGGTATGGTTTGGATGGCAGTGGACTTCAAGCAATCGTTTAGCCCTCTCTCAGGGATGTCAGAGCTAGGAGTCCTTTATATATCTGGCAGAAATTTTTTCACGTTGATTAGTATCTTCATTACGATCTATTAGGGAATTCTGGGTGACTTATGTCTTTTGTCTTATAAGTTAAGAAGCACCGACACTTTTCTAGAGCTTTTATGTCGTGTTGAACATTCCAGCACGTGTCCAATGTCCGACACTCTCCTACACTCTCAGACACTCTCACGGACGCTTGGTCAACACGTGCTGGATTGGTCAACTTTCTTGACACTTTCCGACATTCGAGTCAGAATTCTGACATGCGAGTTTCTGACACATGATTCCGACACGTGAGGTCAATTTCTAAAATTTTCAATAAATGATAGGTTAAAATGCATATACGTGAAAAAATAAAAAACAATAATAAAAATAATAAATGGGGAAAGAAAAAAACCTAGTCTTCTTTTCTCTTATGACTCTCACTTCTTGTGATAAACAATTCACCCTCCAAATTTTTTTCTCCTCTCTTCTGATACGTCTAACATGCAAGTCCATAATGTGAATTGCTTGTTTTTTCTCTCTAAGTTTTAAGGATTATTGGAATGGAGTTGAATTTGTCAAATCGAAATAATAAATGACATTAATACATGGTGGATTAATGTTTTTAGTGTAAATTCATTCTAGATTATTTATTTATTTATAAATTTGAATCAAATTAATTTGATTTAAAAATAATAATTTATTATGTATATATAAAAATATTCATTTAATATACGTGTCCTAATGTGTTGGAATTCTCTGTTTTTTGAGAAACGATGTGTTGGTGTGTCGCGTGTCAGTGTTTGTGTTGCATGTCAATGTCCGTGTCGGTGCTACTTAGCTTATAAGGCAACCGATTAAAAGATTTGCTATTGTTCATGTTTCCAAATAAAATCATGTTTTATGGTTTAAGTAGAAGGTCAGTCTTCATGACTATTAGATATGGATAGTTTTTTTATTTTAATTGTTAAAAATAATAATTATCTTATCCTACTTTTCTAATGCCATTTGTAAGTGCTTTTGGTTATTCATTTCATCAGCTTGCCAATTAATAACTGTAGCTATGCTTGTCTAGGGCTTAGATTTTTAACATGCCTCCATATCTGGTCCTTGGATTTGGACATCAATGGAGTTATATTGCTTTGGTGACATCCCATCTCTGGTTCTGTTCTTGTTAACCCATGTTTGAGTTTGATATTCACAACTTTGGGGAAAAGGTGTAATTACCTATTGGGCTTTGTTGTTATAATGCTGTTTCAGGTGTCTTTACCATTTAATAGTTTGCTTGAATCATCAATGCAGTGACAGTGGACAAATTTCAGGGAAGGTTTTAGTATACCGGAATCCTGGTTTGCACTTTGGAGATATTCATGTTTTGAATGCTACATATGTGGAAGCTCTGGAAACGAAAGCTGGAAATTCCAAGTATGCTATATTTTTCCCTACTAGTGGACCGCGCTCCTTGGCCGATGAAATAGCTGGTGGTGATTTCGATGGGGATATGTATTGGGTTTCAAGGAACCCTCAGGTTGGTGTTTATATGAGATTCGCTCATTCTTGTTAGATGTCTCGTATTACATTTGGTTGATGTCCTTTGCTAGCTAATGATGATACAACCTTGGACCCCCTTCCCCTTCCCCCACAACAGGAATGAGTTTTTTAACTTTTCTTTCTGCAGTTTCAAAATCCTTTCTTGATTTCCTCTTTTAGGTGAGGTTTTGGTTGTTGGATGGTATTTTTCACCATCCTTTTTCTCATTAGACAATTTTTCTGCAGTTTCAATCATTCTGTTCCTGTAAATGTCTCATGCACTATAGCATTGAAATTCTGTGTGGAACCTCTTGACTGCAGAGTTTGAGATTTTCCTGTGGTTCAAAATTTCCCTTGCTTTACAGTTGATGCATACTGGTCTTCAAACTTTACCCAGAATAGTTGTATGTCATCGTAACTGGGTTCCAACTTGGCTAAGCAATTGTTGTGAAACCCCACCTGGCCAATGGAAAAGGAATTGATATGGTTAATTACTTAAGTTATTTGAAGTTTATGAAAAAAGTTACATGTTATTTACTATAGTGACAGATCTTTAGGAGAAGATAAGCCTGAACTTAACTCCTGAACGACAGGGAAAAATGTTCATGTCCACGTTTGCTTTTATTGTTTTGGCTTTGCTCATAAGGAATGTATAATGGCCTTTTCAGCCACTCTTTATGCATGTGCCTGTTCCTCTTTTGTCTCTCCTTTGGTGTACTGGCCTAGACTTTGAAAGTAATTTTAAAATGAGGGGAAAAACATGAACGGACAACTGGGGCCTTTACTGGAACAGATTTCCATCCTTAATGTCCTTGGATAATTTCTACTTCTAAGATGTTTTGCTGTTGCTTTTTCTTGAATCTCTTGGTTAACATGGATTTGGTGGAATGGAAATGCAGTCTTTCACTTCTGTTGTTAGCCTGCTGGAAACGCAGTCTTTCTCTGCAAATGCTGTCTAGCACAACAAAAGAATAGCAAGTAGACCTATAGCCCATTGAATCATGACTATTCTGATATTCAAATTTGATAGAGATTAAATTGTAAGAGTGGATCTTTTCTTTATTTCCTAATTATTTGGACCCTGCAAGGATCTGCTCATATATGCGATTCCATTTTCTTGTGCCTAACACACATAAGTTGGCAAGGATATGTTCATTCACATGCTAACTGTCCAAGCCAAGCATCTTAAGAAGGATGGGAGCACCTGTCAAACAGCCAATATAGCCAATATAAGAGAGTTTGTTATTTGACTACCAATGTACTGTCTCTTTGTGTTATTTGTAATTAATGTATTGGAAATGAAAACACATTTCCTTATTAAGTATTATAAAGGAGTGTGGCACTCGTGAACAAGACGCGTCTAAAAATATCTTTGCTATTATATTTTGCAGTTGTAGATGCCTGGATCAACTGTCTTTTTTTTTTGTCTTTTGCATCAAGGGTGAATCATGATTCAGTCGCTATGTTCCTGATAATGAACTTGTTGGTGCATCACGTACGATTCTTGTTCTGTCATTTTGTGAGGCCTACCTTGCAGTGGTTGTCTTGGTTATAGTTTGGCAGTGATCATTTAACTATCTATAAAATTTGTTGATTCAGAATTGCCGAATGATGTCTGTTAAATCTTTCAACAGCCCCTAATTGAGCATTCAATTCATTTGTCAGCTGTTGAAGTACTTTACACCAAGCCAGCCATGGGTATCTGCTTCTGCAGCGCAAGATATGAATTGCAAGAAGCCAAGTGACTTGTCTTTTGAGGAGTTGGAGGATGAGTTGATTGATTTATGGTTGAATACTAGATTTAACCCAAGGTAGGCGCTTGAATATACATTTGCTTTTTGGTCAGTGCCGTAAATCTCAGACTCCATAGTGGGGAACTACTTGTGATTGAAGAGAATGATCTAAGAACTTGGGAAAAAAAGAAAGTTCTCGCAAATTATTTCTATAATACCTCACAGAAATATGAATTTTCCCACCTTTGGCTGCATTTTTAAGATTGAACTGCAAAAGATTTATGATTTCTTCACGTGATATTCCTTGCTGCCTCTGCAAGAGCATAATTATCATCGTCTGTTGCTCCTATTATACCTGGAAAACAAAAAGCAGCCAACCTAGCTGCATAGACTTGTGCATATTGCTTGTTGTTCTAGCCAAATCTACTTCAAAATAGTTGTCCCCTGTTCCATGCTCGTTCTCTTTTTCAACCATTGCTGCAAAGGCACCTCACATGTGTGTAATACACGCACGCGCGTGCTTGCCGATACACACTTACACAGAAGCAATGCACCGAGATTAAGAAGATGGAGATATTCAATGTCTATTCTTCGCTGCACATTTTTTTGGTGGGCCGATAATAAATTTGGAGTTTGTTGATTGCAGTGGGTAAGTAACATAGATGGGTATAATGGTGAAAACGTATCGTGCCCCCTTTGTGTTAGACAGCATCTCCCCTCTAAGACCCCGTTTGGTTCAACATTTGGAAGGGGTTTTGGGGCTCTAAAGTGGTTTGGCCAAATGCGTTATGGTAGCATTCATCTTCCCTTTCTTACACTTGTATTTTCCGTTGCCAAAATATATTTTAGGTTTTTTGCCCTAAATATACTTTAGTTTGCTTCTTTTTGTTTAGACTTAGAATCGCTAGTATTCACTATTCAATGAAAAGCTTTTTCATGAAATTACTTTTCCTTTGAAAAACTTGGACTTCAGTTCTTTGTTTTTAACGACATTTTCATTCTTTGATGGAGGTTGGTCATTTCAGCTTTCAAAAACTTAGTTATTTTATTTAAAAAGGTTAAGAAGCTCAATGTTTGCTGTTGCATCACTGTGCTGAATTTTCTGTCAATGAAGTGTTATTTATATATGATGCAATTGCGATATTTTTTCTAAGTACTTCTCATCTGCTTCGTGTATTATTTATCTTTGCCGGACCTAATTAAAAGCTAGGCATGTCCCAGTTAGTAGAGGCATAATTTGGTTATTATGTTACATTGATGAGGAAAGATTTATAGCCTTTTTAGCATCATTGAGCTGGCTTCAGGTTTTTCTGTCTTAAAATGTCAGATGAAAACACGATTCATTATTTGATGATTATTTTGGTGAAAACATAACATGATCATGAAGATTAATGTAATCTACTTATAGTACTTGATTGTGCTGCATATGTGGCATCGCTTGGAAAAAATTGACATTTTCTATGTTGCTTTCAGTTATACGGTTGGTGTTGCAGCTGATAGCTGGCAGGCATTGATGGATCGTCTTCTAACACTTGGTAGTGATCAAGTTGTTGAAAAACGTGAGGTGCAGAGAAACCTTTATCAGTTGATCGACATATATTATGATGCCTTGGATGCTCCAAAGAATGGTGGAGTCAAGGTCAGTTTCTTATTTCACATTACTTGTTATTTAAGTGTTTGACAAGATAAGATTTTGAGTCTCTCGATTCTCTTGCATTCGCTTCAATTCTTTACAAGTCTAATGACTTACTTGGTATTATTATTTAGAGCTTGGTTTACCATTTCATGAGTATGCAATAGACACTGGAGTGCTCTGGGGCATGCTTTGCTAAATTTGCATATTTTCATAGTGCTTACTTGGAGATGGATAAAAACTCTGCGTGATGCATCTTTATTGCTTAGCATATAAACATGTGATTTTCTCTGTTCGCCTCTTCTTGTTTTTTTCCCCTCCCATCTTCTTTAGCTTGGTCATGCGATATGCCTATCTGATGGTAGTGTTTCTTGGAAAGTTAAATAGCGACTCTTCTTTTGTATTTGAGACCAGATTGAAGTTCCCAAGTCTTTGAAGGCAGAAACTTTCCCACATTACATGGGAAAGGATAAATCCATTTCCTTTCACTCCAATTCTATCCTTGGAGTGATTTTTGATATGGTGGAATCATACCAGGCAGAAATTCCGACCGGCAAAGGTGAGATTTTGCCTTACTCTCAAGATCTTTTGTGAAGTTGCATGATAAATAATTATGGGAATTGGATAACGCTCATTCAAACTGGCTGCTCTCACTTGGCTATCCATACAATATGAAGCCTGGTGATATTTTGATTATGCAAGTAGAAAGTTGATATGAGATCACGCCATCACCTCTTGGCCTAAGAAAAATGAATGTACTCTTTCTCGATGGAGTCGGTTAATTAGGACTTCATACTATCACCAAGTCAATGAGTTTAATGAACAAATTTTGTGTTGTAAAATATCATCTTCTGCTGGTACTTATTGCTTCTTAATATTGATCCGCTCCAATTTTTGTTTTATTCATCTTTGCTGTTGAAATTCGCGGGAACTGACTTCTCCTTGCGTTAAATTTAGGGATTCGGAAGCTCCCCTATTTTGATGTGGAAATTCCGAGAGACTGCCGAATGGAGTGGGAAAGACGTTACACAGATTATAGAAGCGAGATGGTGGCTGCTTTAGGGGAAGGTGCAGAAGGCAAGAATTCCTCCGCGGACAACGTTATAAACAAATATAAACAGGTATATTCATCTAGTCTCTTCTCATTCATGATTTCCTGTCGTAGTCGGCAGGGTTCTGGAAAGCAAAGTTATAGAGGACACAGACATTCTGTGTACTTCCTGTGGGGGTTGAGACCCGATTCTAGGAAAATTCATTTTTGCACAATTCTTCTGGTGCAGTTGCTATATGGTGCACCGGAGTTTGAAGAGAGCCCGAGGAAGGAGGAAGATATTTTTAACGAGGCTCTCGCAATCTATAACATTACATATGACTATGCGATGCGATGGAATGACGTCCGCAAATGCGGATTTGCTTGGAGAGTGGCGGGTCCTGCACTCTGCCGGATTTATGCCATCAAGCAGGAGCAGAAGTTAATTGTCTGCCTGTCCTCAGTTCTAAAAGAAATCTTCAGTTGAAACCTAACATTGGTGCGGACAGATGTTGTAAATCCGAGCTATGGGTGTATAATTAGGTTTGTCGGTTGCCTCGTCGGTGGAGAAAAAGTGCCGTGAGAACCGCGGAAATTGTTTGTGCCATGCATCATGTACGTACGTACGTGTTAGGATCATTAGATGTATTACAGTGCATAATCCATTTCGAAAGAATTGAATGAGGAGCTGTATGAGATGAAAATCTCATGTCCTGTTTTGTAAAGCGGCATTAAGAGTGCGTTTGGGAAGACTTTTGGGGAAAGCCTTTAGGGAAATGCAAAGACCTTTGAATTAAAGGTGTTTTCCAAAATGCAAACTGTGTTTGGTAAATTATAATTTGAAAGCCCTTTGTAAGTACCTTTGAGTAAAATGGTGTTTGGGGGAATTACGTTTACAAACAACTTTTGTGATTAACCTTTACCAAAAAAAAAAAACAACTTTAGTGATTAATAAAAAATATCAAAAAATATCAAAAATATCAATAAAATAAAATAAAAAACAATTTTAGTGTTTTTCTAAAAGTCTGCAAATGTCAGATAACATCAGGTCAGCAGAATGATTATTTTGGTGAAAACATAACATGATCATGAAGATTAATGTAATCTACTTATAGTACTTGATTGTGCTGCATATGTGGCATCGCTTGGAAAAAATTGACATTTTCTATGTTGCTTTCAGTTATACGGTTGGTGTTGCAGCTGATAGCTGGCAGGCATTGATGGATCGTCTTCTAACACTTGGTAGTGATCAAGTTGTTGAAAAACGTGAGGTGCAGAGAAACCTTTATCAGTTGATCGACATATATTATGATGCCTTGGATGCTCCAAAGAATGGTGGAGTCAAGGTCAGTTTCTTATTTCACATTACTTGTTATTTAAGTGTTTGACAAGATAAGATTTTGAGTCTCTCGATTCTCTTGCATTCGCTTCAATTCTTTACAAGTCTAATGACTTACTTGGTATTATTATTTAGAGCTTGGTTTACCATTTCATGAGTATGCAATAGACACTGGAGTGCTCTGGGGCATGCTTTGCTAAATTTGCATATTTTCATAGTGCTTACTTGGAGATGGATAAAAACTCTGCGTGATGCATCTTTATTGCTTAGCATATAAACATGTGATTTTCTCTGTTCGCCTCTTCTTGTTTTTTTCCCCTCCCATCTTCTTTAGCTTGGTCATGCGATATGCCTATCTGATGGTAGTGTTTCTTGGAAAGTTAAATAGCGACTCTTCTTTTGTATTTGAGACCAGATTGAAGTTCCCAAGTCTTTGAAGGCAGAAACTTTCCCACATTACATGGGAAAGGATAAATCCATTTCCTTTCACTCCAATTCTATCCTTGGAGTGATTTTTGATATGGTGGAATCATACCAGGCAGAAATTCCGACCGGCAAAGGTGAGATTTTGCCTTACTCTCAAGATCTTTTGTGAAGTTGCATGATAAATAATTATGGGAATTGGATAACGCTCATTCAAACTGGCTGCTCTCACTTGGCTATCCATACAATATGAAGCCTGGTGATATTTTGATTATGCAAGTAGAAAGTTGATATGAGATCACGCCATCACCTCTTGGCCTAAGAAAAATGAATGTACTCTTTCTCGATGGAGTCGGTTAATTAGGACTTCATACTATCACCAAGTCAATGAGTTTAATGAACAAATTTTGTGTTGTAAAATATCATCTTCTGCTGGTACTTATTGCTTCTTAATATTGATCCGCTCCAATTTTTGTTTTATTCATCTTTGCTGTTGAAATTCGCGGGAACTGACTTCTCCTTGCGTTAAATTTAGGGATTCGGAAGCTCCCCTATTTTGATGTGGAAATTCCGAGAGACTGCCGAATGGAGTGGGAAAGACGTTACACAGATTATAGAAGCGAGATGGTGGCTGCTTTAGGGGAAGGTGCAGAAGGCAAGAATTCCTCCGCGGACAACGTTATAAACAAATATAAACAGGTATATTCATCTAGTCTCTTCTCATTCATGATTTCCTGTCGTAGTCGGCAGGGTTCTGGAAAGCAAAGTTATAGAGGACACAGACATTCTGTGTACTTCCTGTGGGGGTTGAGACCCGATTCTAGGAAAATTCATTTTTGCACAATTCTTCTGGTGCAGTTGCTATATGGTGCACCGGAGTTTGAAGAGAGCCCGAGGAAGGAGGAAGATATTTTTAACGAGGCTCTCGCAATCTATAACATTACATATGACTATGCGATGCGATGGAATGACGTCCGCAAATGCGGATTTGCTTGGAGAGTGGCGGGTCCTGCACTCTGCCGGATTTATGCCATCAAGCAGGAGCAGAAGTTAATTGTCTGCCTGTCCTCAGTTCTAAAAGAAATCTTCAGTTGAAACCTAACATTGGTGCGGACAGATGTTGTAAATCCGAGCTATGGGTGTATAATTAGGTTTGTCGGTTGCCTCGTCGGTGGAGAAAAAGTGCCGTGAGAACCGCGGAAATTGTTTGTGCCATGCATCATGTACGTACGTACGTGTTAGGATCATTAGATGTATTACAGTGCATAATCCATTTCGAAAGAATTGAATGAGGAGCTGTATGAGATGAAAATCTCATGTCCTGTTTTGTAAAGCGGCATTAAGAGTGCGTTTGGGAAGACTTTTGGGGAAAGCCTTTAGGGAAATGCAAAGACCTTTGAATTAAAGGTGTTTTCCAAAATGCAAACTGTGTTTGGTAAATTATAATTTGAAAGCCCTTTGTAAGTACCTTTGAGTAAAATGGTGTTTGGGGGAATTACGTTTACAAACAACTTTTGTGATTAACCTTTCTTTAGTGATATAAAAAATATCAAAAATATCAATAAAATAAAATAAAAAACAATTTTAGTGATTAATAAAAAAAATTATCAAAAAAAATTTCGCCGGTCGAGCGGACCGCCCGACCCAGCCGACCTGGTCGCGAGGCATGAAGACTGGGCAGCGTCGCGCGACCAGATCTGGTCGCACGGAGGTCGCCGGAGGTCGAGGTCCCCGCGATCTCGCGGCCCCAGATCTGGGTCGCAGCGGGGTCACGAGACCTCGCCGCCCCCGGATCTGGGTCGCGGCGAGGTCGCGCGACCTCCGGCAACCGCCGCGACCAAGATCCGAGGCGGCGAGGTCGCGGGAGGACCTCGCCGCCCTCGGATCTGGGTCGCGGCGAGGTCAGCGACCCAAACCTCGCCGCGACACAGAGAGGGCGGCGGTTCCACCACTCCCCGGCGACGGTCGCCTGGGCCACCGCGACCATGCCGAGCCGTCGGCGGCCACTCACAGCTTCGAGGAACACGTCGTCAGCCTTCAACGGAGAAGAAGATGAACAGTACAATGACGAGGGCAGAACCGGAAAAATGAAGAATAGGTGAGGACAGTTTTGGAAGAAAATAAAAAAAGTGAACAGTATCACTTGTATGCCGAGAAAGCTGAAAGCCCAAGGCACCCCTTCACCTACCTTGGGCTTTCGGCTTCACAAAGCCTGGCATTTGCGAAATGGGGCTCAAATTTTTTTGCCAAACGGGCTGGCATTTGCCCAAGGATCTTTAGGCCTCCAAGGGGCTTTGGGAAGTGGTTCCCAAACGCACCCTTAGGGCCTGTTTGGTTCAGCATTCCCAAGGGGCTTTCAGCCCCGAAAGCCCCTTGGGAAAAATTTCAGCCGTTTGGTTCGGCATTTGGAGGCATACTTGGGGGAATGCTAGCATTCCAAATGCTAGTGGAATGCTGAAGGAGGGTTTAATGAATTTTTTTTCTTCCGATATTACCCTCTTTGATAATTGAGTTTGCCTGTTTTACCCTAAAAAATAACTGTTCATCGTCTTCCTCCTCGTCTTCCTTGTTTCTTCAAGATCGAAGCTCAGCCATCGGAGCTCAACCGGCCGGAGCTGGTCGCCCACGCACTGCCGTCGCCACACACCGCCGTCGCCACGCACCACCGTCGCGTGGGTCGCAGCCTCAGGCGGCGTCGCCTGGGTCACGCGACCCACGCGACGGGCTAAGCGGTGCTCAGCCGACCAAATCCGGTCGCCGCGCACTGCCGTCGCGTGGGTCGCGGCCTCTGGCGGCGTAAAGTTACTAGTGTAAAATTAACCTCTAGATTTGAAATCACTACTTATATAGTCTTAGTGAGAGGGGGAAGAGTTAAGAGGAGTCTATGTTAATGTCATGCAACGGAACTTGGTTTGGCTTTAGCATAAATATAATTATTTATCTATATTATACCTTAGACCTCTTATTTTTTACAATAGAAAAAATTGCTTTTTAAAGTGCGTTTGTTTTGTGGAAAATGAATAATTTGAAAAATGCTTTTTTGGTTACTTGTATTGCGCTTTTTTAAGGCAATAATTCCAGGGGTCTAAAATTTTAACTCTTGGTTAGGCTTGCCTATTGTAAAATTTTTGGTTAATACTAATATCATAAAAATCTCAAATTTATATATTTGTGATAAATTTACTACATTAATTTTTTGACTTCAAAAAACTTTAAACTTATACATGTGTGATAAATTTGTCCTCAATTACTTTTTATTTAGATTAATATAATGGAAAATCACAAATTATCAGATGCAACTCAATATATTGGGTTAATAATTTATAATGAGAATCTTCATCTGGACTGTAAATTGAGGGTAAAATTTCAAATTGGTAAATTCATCAGTTGTCAAGTGTTATTTAATTTGACAATTTAATAGATATTAATAAAAGGTAAATTTGTTATAAGTATATCAGTTTGAGATTATTTATGATATAATTCCTAAAGATTTTATATAGGAGATTCGTGTGCTAGGCTTGGCTCGGGCTCAACCGGGCCGGGTTTTCTTATTAGAAGCCCTTGCCGAAGCCTGTCCAAGTCCAAGCATTAAGGTCGGGCCTATAGATCAGCAGACGCCCACCCGTGGTAAAACTTTGGGCCGCATTGGGATCGGGCTCGGGCTCAACTGAGCTGGGTTTTCCAATCAAACGCCCTGCCCAAACCCGTCCAAGAATGTCCTCGGGCCGGGCTCTTGTGGGTCCACGGGCCGTCGGGCCCATGAATGTACGGACGACCTTTTCCTCGCACATTCGTGTCCACTCCGAAGCCTGCCGTTGCATGGCGTCAGAAGGCGACGAGTCGCGTGCTTTGCATGCGCGCATGCACTCGACATCGCGCCGACTGCCATCGCCACCGCTCGACACCTGTGCTTGCAACTCTCTCTTCTGTCGGTGAGCTGCTACTAGATCATCGCCGCGATGACTGAGGAGAGCCGACCCGTCGCCGGTAATGCTCGCAGCAGAACAGGGTCGATCCTCTCTTCATCTTCATCTTCATCTTCGTCTTCAAGCTTCACTGCGTCGTTCAAATATCTATCTACGCGGGAGTTTTTGTCTCCGCCGTTGATTGTGGCGGCATCGAGGTCGAGCGGCGGCTTTGATCGGGAGGAGAGAGGAAGACTGCCGTTAATATGGAGAGCACGATGAAGGAGCTGAGGGAAGGCGCGCCCGTGCTCGAGCCGAAATCCAACGTGGGCGGTGGGGTCGAGGACGTTTACGGCGAGGATCGTGCCACTGAGGACCAGTTCGTCACTCCTTGGGCTCTCTCTGTTGCGAGGTTTGCTTTCTTAGATCATTTGACGCTTTACACGTTTGAATGTGGAGTTTTTGGTTTGGAGTTAGCTTGTTAACGAGGAAATGATTATAGGAGAGAGAGAGAGAGAGAGAGAGAGAGAGAGAGAGAGAGAGAGAGAGAGAGAGATTTGTTTTTGAAATAATTCAGAGGTAATTTAACAAGTTTTACATGGTGCAGTGGGGTATCTCTGTTGAGAGATCCTCGCTACAACAAGGGACTTGCTTTTGCAGAGAGAGAGAGGGACGCTCATTATTTGCGTGGTCTTCTGCCTCCAACAGTTGCTTCTCAACGTCTTCAGGTTCCTTCATCATCATCAACCTATTATTTTTTTAGTATGGCTATTCCTTCGGTTATTAACATTCTTGCGTCAATCTGCTTTGATCGCTATCGATTTTGCTGACCAGGAGAAGAAGTTGTTGCATAATCTCCGGCAATATCAGCTTCCGCTGCAAAAGTACATTGCAATTATGGACCTCCGGGTACCCCCGCCACCATGTCTAATCTTGTTCTGGTTTCTCAGCGTTTGTTGAATGCACACACCAACGCATCCATGCTTGCATATATGTTCGCATATGTGGTGATTGTAAAGCGCAATGAGATGAACTTGCATTTTCTTATTTGGACAAGTTGCACTTGAGTCGGATACGATCATTCTGGAATTTCGTAATGCATAACGGGTTCTTGTCTCTATTACCTTATTGCCCTTTACTGTAATTCGGAAGTATTCCCATAAATTTATGAGGCAAATTGAGCTTTAAATACTTCTATTGTAGTAATTGGCTTACTTGTCCTTGTTATCGGGATGTGGCGGTTAACCCTACATATTTTGGTTTGCAGGAGAGGAATGAAAGGCTCTTCTATAAGCTTCTAATTGACAATGTTGAGGAGTTGCTCCCTCTCGTCTATACTCCAACTGTTGGTGAGGCTTGCCAGAAATATGGGAGCATCTTCAGGCGCCCTGAGGGTCTCTTCATAAGTCTAAAAGAAAGGTGTTATTTTTGCCTACTTTGCGAAATGTCCCACTAAAATGCAGCTCTGATACTGATCAACATGTAACAGGGGTAAGGTTCTCGAGGCACTGAAAAACTGGCCCGAAAGGAGCATCCAGGTTGTCGTTGTGACTGATGGCGAGAGGATCTTGGGACTTGGTGATCTTGGCTGCCAGGTGATGCTGCTGTTTCAACTTTATGCCATAAAGTATGCTGATGAATTATGATGATTAATATTTGAGCCTTCGTGCAAAATTTTTTTCATTAGGGGATGGGCATTCCTGTTGGGAAATTGGCTTTGTACACAGCCCTTGGAGGAGTCCGTCCTTCAGCAGTAAGTATCTAATTGGAAACGGTTCTGTCCGCAACCTTCCGAGTCCACCTTTAGAATTTCTTTAGTGTATTAGTTATTTCTTAAATTTGTTTCAACCTTTTATCTTTGTGGGAAGAAGTCCAAACTCAAATTGTTGAAGTTAACCTAACAAGCCTCATTGCTTCCTCGCCAAAATTTGCTCTAAGATGTTGTCTTTGTAACTAAGAATTCACATATTGGACTCTCTTTGCAGTGTTTACCAGTGACAATTGATGTTGGAACGAACAATGAGGATTTGTTGAAGGATGAGTTTTACATTGGCCTCAGACAGAGAAGGGCAACTGGACAGGTCCTTTTTTAATATATTATGCCTTACAGAGTCGGCAGTCATGTAAGTTTAACAATGAATGTCAAGGCAGATAACATCAACTTTGCAGGAGTACGCAGATCTTTTGCATGAGTTCATGAATGCTGTCAAGCAGAATTATGGAGAAGAAGTTCTCATACAGGTAAGGATCTTTTCCAAGTTAGGTCATGAAGAAGTTTCTAAAATATTGTGATTTCTGATGTTATCAGATACTAATATTTCATTAAGCTATGCAGTTTGAGGATTTTGCAAACCACAATGCTTTTGAACTGCTTGCAAAGTATGGTACAACTCATCTTGTGTTCAATGATGACATACAGGTATAATGCATTGTTCTATATGGATTTCGTTTTCATTTGCGATCCTGAATAGTAAACGATACACATTCTGTTCAGGGGACAGCAGCAGTAGTTCTTGCAGGACTGCTCGCAGCACTCAAAGTTGTCGGCGGCTCTTTGGCAGACCACACTTTCTTGTTCTTTGGCGCTGGAGAAGTGGGTTTTCCTTCTACTCATGTTTTTCTTCTTAACTGAAGCTTATTGGAAGAATTAGTAGTACATGATGGTCCATCTCTTCAAGATGGCAGTTTGATTTCCCTTGTCTTGGTATTAAGTTAAGATCCTCAATAGATTCCACCCTAGATGTGATCAACTTGATCTAACATTGACTATATGCCCAAAGCAGGCAGGGACTGGCGTAGCAGAACTCATAGCTCTCGAGATGTCAAAGCAGGTACTCATCTATTGTTCTGGTTTGGAGATTCCTCATGGTTAGGTTTTCATATCATCCACAACGAGTCAGAGACCATCTTCTTATCTCATTATTTGTAGTGTGGATTTATGGTCATTGCAGGCAGAAGCTCCAGTGGAGGAGACTCGGAAAAACATTTGGCTAGTTGATTCAAAGGTTACAGATATTTTGATGAATACTAGCTGCTTCAGTTGCAAAAGAAATCCAAAAGAAGTCTCGATATATCATAGTTTCCTCGTATCTTTTACGGCAGGGGCTGATCGTTAATTCTCGGAAGGGTTCACTTCAACACTTTAAGAAGCCCTGGGCTCATCAACATGAACCTGTCGAGGATCTTCTGAGTGCTGTCAAGGTGGGAAAACTATTCCTTGCTAGTTCTGTTACATTCCCTTTGAAAGTGACCGTTTGTCTTTATTTCCGTTCACTCATCACGCATTTACCGTCCTTCTCAGGCAATCAAGCCCACGATTTTGATTGGATCAGCTGGAGTAGGAAGAGCTTTCACAAAGGAGGTTGTTGAGACCATGTCCTCTTATACCGAGGTATGTTCATCCTTAAATCAAAGCCTATGGAAAGGTTATCCAGGGACTAACATTACTGCTTTGCCTCTCTTCTACACCATTAACAGAACTGTAATTTTTGTCGTTCCGTAACGTAGAGACCTCTTATTATGGCCTTATCCAATCCAACCTCCAAGTCCGAGTGCACGGCGGAAGAAGCTTACTCCTGGAGCAAGGTAAATGTAAAGCTCATCTGTTAACATGTAGTACCTCATCCTGCGCCCTGATAACGATATCACAATAACCCAATCGCAGGGTTGTGCTGTATTTGCTAGCGGAAGCCCGTTCCACTCCGTTGAGTACAACAGCAGGGTTTTTGTACCAGGCCAGGTAAACCTTTTCTTCAGGGTTCATCCCTTGTCTCCTTCTTTAGTTATTTATTTCTTTTCGTGTTTGTATAGTGTTCTGGACTTTGCTTTTTCTTGTACTCCAGGCCAACAATGCTTACATCTTCCCTGGGTTCGGGCTGGGTTTGGTCATCTCAGGGTCACTTCGTGTACATGATCAAATGCTTCTAGCCGCCTGTAAGGAATCTGCTAATTCATGTCGCGCCATTACTTACATGCTTATTAATTAGTGAGGCACAAGTGAAATAAGCAGGCTATTATCAGTCTAAAGCTTGTTTCTGTGTGTCATAACATAGCGGAGGCGTTAGCTAGTCAAGTGTCACCGGAGGACTTTGAGAAGGGGCTGATCTATCCACCTTTGAGGAACATCAGAAAGATTTCTGCGCAAGTAGCAGCCAACGTAGCTGAAGTGGCTTACGATCTCGGTAATTGCACTTCGGCAATGCTGCTCACAGTTCCATCCGCATGGACATATTTATTTCTCTCCTGCTTAGCCCATTGTGTTTTCAACCCATTCCAGGCTTAGCGACGCGCCTACCTCGTCCAGGAAATCTTGTCGAGTACGCAGAAAGTTGCATGTACAGTCCAGTCTACCGAAATTATCGTTGAAAGGCAACCGTCCGCCTGTCGAATCGCAGGAGAGTTGGTGCTTTGAGATGTGTGGGGCGTTTCCTTTTCTGTTCTTTTCTTAAAAGAGTCCTAAAAAGTTGCAGTTGTGAAATAACGTTTCGGAGAACGTAATTAGGGTTTTTGGCAGGTATTCCATGGAAGACAATCTTCTGCTTCTCGCTGGCAAACTTTAAGCTCCTTCCCTTGTGTATACGTTTAAATCAACAAGAGTATCGCCGTATCTTTGGGACGAGTAGTTTTGACATAAGATGGGAGGAAATCTGCATATGACGTAATTTTGAGCAAATTTAGGATTTAATGCTGGTATGAATTTGCTAAGGGAAAATTACTCAATCAATCCTAAACGTACTATATGGATGAAATTCGGTTATAAATTACTATTTTATCAGTTCTAAACGTATTACATAGATATTAATTTTGAATTATAATTTTTTTTAATTCTAAATTTTTGCATGAAATTTTAATGTGGTCATTTCGATCCATTGTCATTAAAAATTGTCGACATATTATTGACATGGCCGTGTCATATAGGACAGATGTCGATGGATTCTATCCATTGTCGTTAAAAATTGTCGACATATTATTGACATGGCCATGTCATATAGGACAGCTGTCGATGGATTGGATCATTAGTTAATGTAGGAAGGCTAATGATGATTGGATTATCAATCAGTGATTATTGAAGATTGATTAGAATGACTACATTAAAATTTCGCTTAAAAATTTAATATTAAATTGATAAAATTAGAATGATTAGAATTGAATTGACATCTGCATATAAGTTTAGAATTGATGGGATAATTTTTATGATTTGCTAATGGGCACGGCGTTCAACAACTATTGGAGCAGCTAATGACAAATACAGCGCCCAAATCCTCCTAGGAAAAGCCCGCAGAATAGAGGTTGCAGCCCCGATTGGAAAGACAGCTTACTTGGGAGGTTCTCCTCGGACGTACACGTCGGCAGGCACTCGACGAGACAATCATGGTTAGGATACACGAAGAATCCAACCTGCATTTCGTGAGAACATGAGCAGGAATAGGATTGTTTAAACAGGGATATCAGCAAAAGAGAAAAAGGGAAAAGAGGCAATGAATGAAAGATGCTCAGGAGGGAAGGGAAAACGATCAGGGATCATATGTGAAGATAATCTCAACTCGAGTGGGAATTTCCAAGAAAATTGTTGAAAAAGTTCTAAACATATTATGTTTTTGTCAATTAAATAATAAATCTTTCGATTTTACTAATTAATTCCTAAATCTTTTCACATTTTATCAATTGAGTTCATTCGGCCAAGTTTGACCGGAAATTACTGACGTGGACGGTCGGCGTTGACATGGCACTTTTAAGATAATATTTTAATAATATTTTAATAAATTTTTGAATTTTTATCTTTAGCTGGTAGGGGAAGGGCTGACGACCCTTGCCAGCCATAGGTGAGGGCCCTGATGCCCTCCCCCAAGGCCGACGAGGGTCCGCCGGCCACCCTCACCGGCCCTCTCTCCAAAACCCTCAAAAAATCAAAAAAGTAAAAAGTAAAAAAAAAGAAAAAGAAAAGACAAAAGCATAAAAAAAATAAAAAAAGTATTAAAATATTGTTTTAAAAGTGTAAACGCCGCCTATCCATGTTAGTAACTTTTAGCCAAAATTGGCCGAATAGACTTAAGTGGCAAAACGTGAAAATGTTTAGGACTTAATTGACAAAATTGAAAGGTTTATGATTGAATTAACAAATGTACAATAGATTTGGGACTTTTTGGATAATTTTCCAGGGAATTTTCTAAGGGTTTGGTCACACATTCTCAAAACCTAGGACCATTATCTGGATCAGCTTACAACTATCCAAGATTGGCTTTTACTGTGCTTTTACTCTTCCTAGTACTGCTCTCTTTCCCGGTTGAAGTAGCTATGACTTTGATCCGCTTTTACTCTTCCTAGTACTGCTCTCTTTCCCGGTTGAAGTAGCTATGACTTTGATCCCCAATCAATTGGACTAATTTCAATAGATTCAAAGCAGGTTCAAAATTCTTTATAAGGAGGGAGAGAGAGAGAGAGAGAGAGAGAGAGAGCAAAAAGGCAATACATAATACCTTTCTTTACTATTGCCTATAACTTATAAAACACCGACACTCTCCAAGAGCCTTCGTGTCGTGTCGAACACTTCGACACGTGTCCGACACTCTCCGACACTTGGTCAACACGTGTCGGAAAATCCGACACCTGGTCAACTTTCCCGAGACTCTCCGACACTCAAGTCGGAATTCCGACATACAAGTTTCCGACACATGATTCTGATATCGAGATCCATTTTCAAAATTTTCAATAAATGAGAGGTCAAAATGTATTTATGTGAAAAAAATAAAATACAATAATAAAAATAATAAATGAAGAAAGAGGAAAAATCTAGTATTCTCTTCTCTTTTGACTCTCACTTCCTATGATACACAATTCATCCGTTAAGTTTTTTTTTCTCTTCTTCCGACATATCTAACATGCAAGTCCAGAACGTGGATTGCTTGTGTTTTCTTCAAGTTTTATGAATTATTGAAATAGAGTTAAATTTGTCAAATTGAAACAATGAATGATATTAATAAATGGTGGATTAATGTTTTTAGTGTAAATTCATTCTAGGCTTATTTATTTATGAATTTGAATCAAATTAATTTGATTGAAATAAACGTTAAAATGATAAATTACTTTGTATATAAAAATATATATATTTAATATCCAACATGTTCCAACGTGTCGGAATTCTCTGTTTTTTGAGAAATGACGTGTCGGCATGTCGTGTCGTGTCGTGTCGCATGTCGCGTGTCAGTATCGGTGCTACTTAGCCTATAACTTGATGGAACATGGACCTGATTGCAAAAGCATAAAAAAAGCAGCAAGTTAAACTATTTACTAAAAAAAAAGGAAGGATCATTGCATTGAATGTCTTTAAAAATTATTACGAAAGTGTAATTGAGTCTTAAAATTTTCAAAAAGTTCAATGAAGTCCTAAAATTAGTCAAATGGATCCTATTAAATTCTTCACTTAATTGCAGTTTTTGAAAGTTTTAGGATTCGATTGCATTTTTGTAACAAATTTTAGGACTTTATTGAGCTTTTTGAAAGTTTTAGGATTTGATTATACTTTCGTGAAAAGACTTGATTACACTTTTTAAAAATTTTAAGATTCAATTATACTTTCGTAAAAAGCTTTAAGGCTTTCAATGTACTTATATATAAAAAAAATAAAAAAAAAATAGAGAAGACAGTATGAATAATTACATGACACCCTTTAGATTCCTAGGGAAGTCATTTTAGGGTAATAGATTGCAGATGCATATTTTAAATCTTTGGAAGTGAGTTGTCAACTTAAATTAAGATATAGACCATAATTAGTTCTAAATTAAAAACCCGCATTAAATGGGTTTAGATGGGTTTTTAGAATGAATTGACTTCATTTATAAGCAAGAGCCGAGAGGGTGCAACAAAAGATATTCCAATGGAGTTTGGGACAGGCTACCAATCTATAGTAGCCTGCCATAAAAAAATCCCCGACCTTCATGTTCAAAGCTTTCATCATGCCAATTGATTTATACAGGCTCGACCTCTGGCAAGCTTTGCCGGTCACTAGCAAGGCTCAAGTCCTCCCAGTGGCTGTGAGGGTGGCCTTGCTAACTGGCAACTGGCTGGAGGAAGGAAGAGGGGAAGGTAAAAAGAAAAAGAAAAAGAAAAAGAAAAAGAAAAAGAAAAAAGAAAAAGAAAAAAGAAAAAGAAAAAGAAAAGAATTAAATAAATAAATGAATAATTTGAAAAATATTAAAATATTATTAGCCAATCGACATTCACATTAGCAATATCTAGCCAAAATTAGTTGGAAATATTGATTTGGTGATAGATCAAGATGTTTAGGACTAAATTGACACCAAATCAAATGTTTTAGGTTTAAATTGATACCAATAAAATGTTTAGAAATCCACCGGTGGGCAGCTGAGTTGGTTTAGCTTTGGGCACTTCATCGCAGAGGTCGTAGGGTCGAAACTCCGTAGCTGCTAACACGTCTTAAGTGGGAGGCCATGGTAATGGGGTCCTCTGCTAACTTCCCTCTAGGTATTGACGTTTGGTCCGAGGTGCACCGTGCATTGTACGGGTTGTGGGCTGCCGATTAACGTAAGCGAAAGACGGGCCCTGCGGATCCTCAGTCACAAAAAAAAAATGTTTAGGATTAAATTGGTACCAAGTCAAAATGTTTAGAATTAAATTTGCACCAATAAAAAGTGTATGATTAAATTAGCATCAATGCAAAAAATTTAGGACTTTTCTTATACTTTTCCCATGAAATTTTTCTTGTAAAATTCATTGGAAGTGATGACTTAAAATCATTCTACTTGTACTTCAAGGAAAAAAACAATGATAATAAGTTTTTACTCATATTCATATTGTATAACCTTTTTTTTTTTTGCTGCCGATCAAAACGAAAAATGCCGTTTGTCTACTTATTTAAGTTGAAAATGGGTTTTATCTCACTTTTTGATTTCTCATTTAGCCCTCAGTTATATATTACTTTAATATTTTAATGTAATTAAACTTAAAAGAGAACAATGGAAAACAGGCCAAAGAAAACATAATGGACAAAAGAAAAGGCCTATTATATTTCATCGTTTCTACAGTGCCCTTGAATCAATGTTTGTTTTAATCATTGAAAGAATATGAAGAGATTATTTGATGTTTGCCTCTTGGAAAAATTATAACAATAAGAAAATGACGTTCAATATTTTATTTCTCCATACAATTGAAATGATGGTCTTATCACTATCCATTATGACGTTGCATAGTGAATGAAGATGACTGTATAGGCGTATAATGTGGACATCATAACTATATTTTCTTTTTTAATGCCAAGTTACTATCAGTTCCAATTAGTTTGATTTCACTTTACAATTTTAGTATGGAAAAGTTAAAATAATCTTTTGTCGGATTAAAATAAATTATATGTATTTTTTGTAAAAATAAAAGGAGAATTTTAAAATAGAAAAGGGATCGAAATTGGCCCAAACAAGTACTGGGCCTAGGCTTGGCGTGTGGGCCGAAAAGGTTAGCCCTGCCCAGCTTGACATGCAAGGCTCATGGGCTATGCCCAGCGTGACGCTAGAAGACGTCGAGCTTCAAGCTTCAAGGAAACCATGTTCGTCACCGGCAAATCTACAAACTCTCATACAAAGTTTTTTTTAGAGAACATGGCAGCTGCTACACATTCCGAATTTGGACATGAGGTAGACCGTCGATTGCAGATCTAGTCGCGTTTTGAATTGTTTTCTCTGATTCAGAAAGCTTAAAAGAAGATTGGGAACTATCTTGCAGAGTAATACACACAATGCAATAGAAATGAAATTACTAAGTAAAAAATATGAAAATGCTATGTTCAAATTCTCTGAGCTGCTCTCGGCCTTGTTTTCTTGTTAAGGAAGTGACAACTTAATCTTGTTGAGCTTAACCACAACAGTTTTCATGTCCGTTCTTTCCTCGGGCAAGTCCTTTGAACATTCTAGTCCTAACTCAAGTATTAATAAGACTATGCTATGGAATTTCGATAGCGTCGGATCTTCATGTTGCGTGCGAAGGATTTTGCTATCCACAATGTCAAGTACTCTCTCTGGAATTGCTGCACCTACCCATTGCCTCAAGTTGACATCCGCATTGAACATTTCACCGGTTGGCTTCTTTCCAGTAATCACTTCTAACAACAATATGCCGAAGCTGTATACATCTCCTTTTGTCGATACTTTCCCTTCCGAACCATACTCTGCAAGCATCATAGTTTGTGACCATCAGCAATTGATCTATTTCTTTTTGGAACATAAGTAATAAGAACAAGAGGCGAGTGCTAATATATCTCTATTACATTATACCATTATATTGGCAATCAAAGTCTTGAAGTAGCTAATATTCAACAAATGTACCTGGAGCAATGTAACCAATTGTGCCGAGAGTTTGGGTTTGTGTTTCGAGCTTGTTCTCAACCAAAATCTTGGCAATTCCAAAGTCACAGACTTGTGCGACCAGGTTTTCGTTTAGAAGAATATTGCTAGGCTTCAAATCGCAGTGCACAATGGGCTTTGGTTGGCCATGGTGGAGATACTCGATCGCCGTTGCGACATCGACCATTATCTTCACTCGCTGATGGAGATCCAAGTTGTAGTTGCTGGAGTACAGCCACTTCTCCAAGCTGCTACAAGGCACGTATTGCAGCACCAAAGCTCTCAGATTGGCGTTCGTGCAAGTGCTGATCACCTTGACGAGATTGCGGTGCCGGATCATACGAAAAACATCACATTCAGCGTCGAAACTTTTCAAAGCGCCTTCAATATGGAGATTCAATACTTTGACCGCGATGTCTATCCCGTTGGCCAGAGTCCCTTTATATACAGAGCTAAAGCTTCCTGCTCCGAGCAAATTGCTTTCGCTGAAATTGTTAGTAGCCAAGCAAAGCTCCCGATATGATATCATCGGGTGGTAAATTCTAGTCAAGTTCTCCATAGAAATTGAAGCTTTTTTATTGGTGTTCCCACGCTTTCTAAGCAAGCAAATGACGAGGACTAAAAGTATAGCTGATACAATTGGCACAATAATGTATAGTATATGGAGCCGCTTGTCCCTTGATGATTTTGTTCCATTTACTTTACAACGTGGGACTTGAAAAATTGCATTTCCACAAAGTGCTTCATTCCCAATAAAAGAAAGAGTCGAGAAATTTCCAAAGGACCCACCATTAGGAATCTCTCCTGATAGCTTATTAAAGGACAAGTTCAAAGTTTGCATATGTGCAAGTCTTTCCATGGACTTAGGTATCGTGCCCGATAACTCATTGTAGGAGAGATCAAGGAAATCCAACCCTTTGAGATGGCCGATCGATTGCGGTATCGATCCTTGAAACGAGTTCCTTGACAAGTTGAGAGAAGCAAGGCTCTCAAACTCCAGGATGGAACTCGGTATGGCACCAGTAAGTCGGTTCCAAGAAAGATCGATGCTCTCTATAGCTCTCATCTTCCCTATTTCAAGTGGTAGTCCTCCACTGAAAGAATTGAGTGACAGATTGAGGAAGATGAGTTCTTGAAGGCCCCATAGACTAGAGGGTATAACCGATGTCATGTTATTCGAGTTTATGAGAAACTTTTGAAGGCTACTAAGGTTTTCAATGCAATTCAGGATTGATCCCGATATCCTGTTTTGCTGGAGTAGCAACTCTTCTAAACGTGTGAAGTTGCATATCTCATCGGGGATCGGTCCTTCGAGATGGTTGTTATCAAGATACAACCTTTGCAACCTTTCTAGTCCTCCGATCGATGATGGGATGTTGCTGTCTAGAGCATTATTGCTCAACTCTAGGAAAATCAATCTCTTCAAGAAACCCATTTCCTCGGGAATACGACCTCTTATTTGACAATTGGGAGCACTTAGAATTTGTAGGGAACTGGAGAAGTTTTTGATAGATTCTGGTATGGAGCCACGAAGCGGGTTGCCTTCCAACCACAAGACTCGCAGTGATGGACAATTAGATAAAGCAGAGAGAAAACCGAGCTCCGAACCGTAAGCCTCTCCTGTTAGCTGATTTAACTCAATATTAAAGAATTTGAGGTTCTTCAAGTTGCCCAAACCCCTATGTATGGGTCCACTGAGTTGATTTTCCCCGACATCAAGACCGATTAGGTTCGAAAAATTCGAGAAATACTGCGGGATGTTGCCGCTAAAGCCATTGCTTGATAGAAGTAGACCTTTCAAATTCGGAAGGCTTAGGTCTCTACTTGAGGGAAGGCTTCCCGAGAGGGAATTCTGCATCAAATTAAGCTCTTGGAGAGAAGAAATATTAAAAACCTCTTGAGGCACTTCGCCGGTTAGCAAATTTTCCCCGAGGTTCATTCGTTGCAGATTGACCAAATTGCCAATCTCACTCAGAATCTCCCCTTCAATGTAGTTACCTCCTAAGATCAACCACTGCAAGCTCGACATGTTACCAATGGTTCGAGTAATCGTTCCAGTCAAGTCGTTAGCAGCAAAAGAGAGCCTTTGCAGCTTTTGCAAGTTGCCTATATCTCGAGGAATGCTTCCCTGAAAACGATTGTATGACAAGTTCAACATGATAAGCTCTTTGCATTGGGTTAGCGTCTCTGGCAGCAGGCCGCCAAATTGATTTTGACGCAGTGAAAGCATCTGTATGTTAGGCCAGCGATAGCAAAGATCGGAGGGAAGGCTTCCAGAGAGATAATTATCCATCAAATTGACCCATGTGAGCAATCTATTGAAAAGTGCTGAAGGAATCAAACCCGTGAGAGTGGCGTTGGCCAATATAATGACTTGCAATGTGGATATGTTGCCCAGGAAGCTTGGAATTTGACCCCGTAAGTCATTTGAGCTAAGATTCAGTTGTTGCAACTTAGGGAAGGCACCGAATTCTCTTGGTATGCCACCTATTAGCCTGTTCGTCGCAAGTGACATAACTTCGAGGTTCTGGCACTGGGTTAAGATAGGAGGAATGTTTCCTTCGAATTGGTTCAATTCGAGTATAAGTTCTTTGAGGCGGCGTAAATGACCAATTTCTATTAGAATCATGCCATAAAAACTATTGTTGCGGAGATCAAGAGAAACCAGGAGAGAAAGATTGCCAAGGTAGGGAGAGAGTCTTCCCTGGAGACCCATGTGCGAGAGGTCTAAAGCTGTGACTCTCTGCCTGCGGTTGCTGCAAACGACACCAATCCATTCACAAAAATTTGCTTCCACGGTCCAATTGCCACCTTTGATGGTGTTCGTCGGGTCGACTTCCATTGTCGATTTGAAGTGGAGGAGAGCCTCTTGATCAGTGAAGTTGCTAGAACAGATGACGGGCTGAAACATCAATAGGGAAGCCAACAGAACATCAATAAATGCTAACAAGATGAACTTCTCCATAATGAACAAAGTCTCTTTTGATTGCATCAATAGATGGTTCACTAATTTCAACCTATTCTTAGTATTTAATACCAAAACTTACCAAATGGTTGTCTCAATCAGGAAAAAAAATGTAAAGAAAGACTAACTATCAAGCGATGTCCCTCAATCACGTCTATGGCTTGTTCTTTACGTTTTCACCTTCACACTTACTTTCAACTTTGTGAGCGTGCAAATGGACCTTTGGACCAATGCTCAAAGGCATGAATGTGAAAAGGTTTTGTGATAACTGTCGTGACTTTCCTACAAAGGCAATATCAAGTGTCTCGTGGGAAGTTGACTACTTGAAAGTTCCTACTGCTGAAAGAGATAATGTTATTAGTAGTCTATCAAATTTTATCCATGCTTCATGGCATATTTGAACTTTCAATCGATTCAATTAAACCACTTTTGATCAATGTGAAATATCTCCCACAACTTTCAGTCGGTCTAATTAGATCTGTAATATATTTAATATGTTTTTTTTGTCATCCTTTCATTTATTAGTTTCAATGAATTATGTCATGGATAACAATTTTGTGAAACTGATGTTTGATGGAGAAAATTACGAGGACTTTTTGCACGTCATGATGACTTTAAATTGTAAAATTATAATATGTTCCTTCGCCCTCGCCCAGATTTGGCGAAACATCAATAGGGGAGCCAACAGAACATCAACAAATGCTAAAAAGATGAACTTCTCCATAATGAGTAGAGTCTCTTTTGATTGCATCAATAGACGGCTCACTAATTTCGACATATTCTTAGTATTCAACACCAAAACCTAAACCAACCGAAAAAAAAAAAAAACACCATACCAAATGGTTGTCTCAATGAAAAAAAAAAAGAGAGCCTTTGCAGCTTTTACAAGTTGCCTATATCTCGAGGAATGCTTCCTTGAAAACGATTGTATGACAACCTCAATATGATAAGCTCTTTGCATTGGGTTAGCGTCTCTGGCAGCAGGCCGCTGAATTGATTTTTACATAGTGAAAGCATCTGTATGTTAGGCCAGTGGTAGCAAAGATCGGAGGGAAGACTTCCAGAGAGATAATTATTCGTCAAATTGACCCACGTGAGCGATCTATTGAAAAGTGCTGAAGGAATCAAACCCGTGAGAGTGGCGTTGGCCAATATAATGACTTGCAATGTGGATATGTTGCCCAGGAAGCTTGGAATTTGAACCCGTAAGTCATTTGAGCTAAGATTCAGTTGTTGCAACTTAGGGAAGGCACCGAATTCTCTTGGTATGCCACCTATTAGCCTGTTCGTCGCAAGTGACATAACTTCGAGGTTCTGGCACTGGGTTAAGATAGGAGGAATGTTTCCTTCGAACTGGTTCAATTCGAGTATAAGTTCTTTGAGGCGGCGTAAATGACCAATTTCTATTAGAATCATGCCATAAAAACTATTGTTGCGGAGATCAAGAGAAACCAGAAGAGAGAGATTCCCAAGATAGGGAGAGAGTCTTCCCTGGAGACCCATGTGCGAGAGGTTTAAAGCTGTAACTCTATGTCTGCGGTTGCTACAAATGACACCAATCCATTCACAGAAATTTACTTTCACGGTCCAATTGCCGCTTTTGATGGTGTTCGTCGGGTCGACTTCCATCGTCGATTCGAAGTGGAGGAGAGCCTCTTGATCAGTAAAGTTGCTGGAACAGATGACGGGCCGAAACATCAATAAGGAAGCCAATAGAACATCAACAAATGCTAAAAAGATGAACTTCTCCATAATGAACAGAATCTCTTTTGATTGCATTGATAGACAGTTTGCTAATTTCGACCCATTCTTAGTGTTCAATACCAAAACCTACCAAATGGCTGTCTCAATTAAAAAAAAAAAAAAAAAAAAAAGAAAGAAAGAAAGAAAAAGAAACAATGTAAAGAAAGACTCGCTATCAAATGATGTTCCTCAATCACATCTATGGCCCATTCCTTATGTTCACATATTCACACTTACTTTCAACTCTATGAGGGTACAAATAGACCCGTGGACCAATGCTCCAAGGCATGAATGCGAAAAGGTTTTGTGATAATTGTTATGACTTTCCTGTAGGGGCAATATCAAGTGTCTCGTGGAATGTTGACTAATTGAAAGTTCCTACTACTGGAAGAGATAATGTTGTTAGTAGTCTGTCATAGTTTATCTATGCTTCATGTTATATTTGAACTTTCAATCAATTCAATTAAATCACTTTTGCTAAATGTGAAATATTCTTCCCGTAACTTTCAATAGGTCTAATTAGACCCATAATATATTTAATATGTTTTTTGTCATCCTTTCATTTATTAATTTAAATGAAATATGTCATGGATAACAATTTTATGAAGCTAGTGTTTGATGGAGAAAATTACGTGGATCTTGTGCGTGTCATGGTGACTTTAAATTGTAAAATTATAATACCCGTTCCTTCTTCCTCACCCAGATCTAGCAAAACATCATTAGGGAAGCAAATAGAACATCAACAAATGTTAAAATGATGAACTTCTCCATAATGAACAGAGTCTCTTTTGATTGCATCAATAGACGGTTCGCTAATTTTGACCCGTTCTTAATGTTCAATACCAAAACCTACCAAATGGTTGTCTAAATTAGAAAAAAAAAAAGAAAAAAAAAAGAAAGAACGAAAAAGAAAACAATGTAAAGAAAGATTAACTATCAAATGATGTCCCTCAGTCATGTCTATGGCCCATTCTTACGTTTACACATTCACACTTACTTTCAACTCTATGAGGGTACAAATAGACCTTTGGACCAATGCTCCAAGGGATGAATATGAAAAGGTTTTGTGATAATTGTCGTGACATTCCCGTAGAGGCAATATCAAGTATCTCGTTGGAAGTTGACTAATTGAAAGCTCCTACTCCTGGAAGAGATAATGTTATTAGAAGTCTATCAAATTTTGTCCATGCTTCATGTCATATTTGAACTTTCAATCGATTCAATTAAATCACTTTTGATTAATGTGAAATAGCTTCCCGCAACTTTTAGTCGGTCTAATAAGATCCGTAATACATTTAATATTTTTTTTTGCCATCCATTCATTTATTAATTTAAATGAAATATGTCATGAATAACATGAAGATGATGTTTGGTGGAGAAAATTACGCGGACTTTGTGCATCTCATGGTGACTTTAAATTGTAAAATTATAATACCCGCTCCTTCACCATTGTTCGGATAGTGGGAAAAATGGGTTTCTCAAGCTTTCATACAATAGGCTGAAGTGGGTTTTAAGAGACACAATCTAAGCAAATATGATGGGTTTTAATGTGCATGAATCATTTTTTAATTTTATTCTCATTAATATAAAGGACTGACAAAAAATAAGTGTCGCGTTTGCTGTCAACACCTCAATCCACTGTCACCAATAACATCACAATGGTGGACCCCATATGAAAGCGACCTTAGTGGCGGTCCCCCATGTTAGTCACCGTTGTCCCTTTTGCATATATATCTCTCTCTCTCTCTCTCTCCCCTTCCTCCCTTGATCAGTTGTGATCTCTTCCGATCACACCCTCCTTTCGACTTTACCCTCTCTCCCTCCCTCCTTTGAGGACTAGGAGCGCCCAGCGACCACCTCGAGGTGATTAGTTGTGCCAATGGGGACCAACCTTGGGATGTTCTCTCTTCATCAAAAGGCCAAATGAATTAACCAAAGATATTAGCTCGAAACTCCTTATCCACTAATGAGATGTTGCATAGAGAGTATAATACACAGAAGTTGAATATTCCAAGTCACCTTTTTTTTCCATAATTTCATAAATAAACATAATTATCCCGTTCTCAAGGACAAGAAACTTGCTATGTTGGGTCCCTCACCCTAATCCATCTTCCACAACAATAATTATTTTTCCGGAATATTCCTGCGGATAATAATCAAGCTCTAGGTAATGGGAACTGGCTCGCAAGGGGGAAGGAAAAGGGGGACAAAGACAATGAATTTTGTCTCACCTCGTGGTATATGCACGGTACACAAACTAGAAATTATAGCACGATAATGACGCAGAACTACTTATAATCCTGTGCAGTATCGACCGGTGGGAAAGTCGACCCACTCAACATCAATAATTTCCAGACTAATGGGGAACTCAATTTCCTTCGAATTGATTGATTTATCGAAAAGTAATTGACTTGTTTCACTGCCACTAGAGCCATGGAGCCACATATTTGGCACGTACATAAAATGTTCATTGTTTTCTCCTTAAGCAAGAGAAACGGACCCGTGCACACTGACTGATCATGGGAGGACGGGCAGGGTACGCACGGTCATGATCGAGCCTGGGCGAGTATGGTCCCTCCCTCGATAAAGCAAGAGCTTCCCCCTCCCCCGCTACCACGCGACCCATCTCTATCTCCTTGATCTCTTCCAGACTTTCATGTGATTACGCAATTTGTCGTATTGCTCCTCCATGTGCCGCCAAACTCGGGCATGATTCGATCCCAGAATTTTTTTTCCAACACATCCGGATGTGTTCTATCATATCCCCCATTGCACTATCCCCACCAATGTAGAAGATCCACGTCTTGAGCTCTATCCATCATTCCCATAAGGCTATTGCATTGTCACATTTCTCTTTTCCTTTTCCATTATGTGTGGCAAAAGAATCAGTAGTAGTGATGACTCATGGCAAATCAGCTGGTTCAACAAGACAATCAGCCTAATACATGCATACATACATACGTACGTACATACATACATATATTTATTAAAATTAAACCATACTTCATTTAATACATTAAACTTTTAGAACACTTGATAGTGATCTTACAAAATTTAACATGATATCAAAATAAAAGATCATGAGGCTGAGTCTTTCCACACCTTCAAATTATAATTTAATCTTTTAGAACAGCCATAAAATATTTTTTAAAAAAATTAATACAACGCAAATGGAATGGAAACACTGCCTTGAACTTCTAATGAGGTAGGGTCACTTATTTAACTTCTGTTAGCAATAACAATCATTATTGCTTCATTTCGACGGGTTTTGCACTTTTCTAGGATCCCCGGAGGACTACAACAACTTAACAATCACTGGGGACTAGTGGACGTGGAGACAGCTGTTAATTATTGATGGCTCGAGGTTGATTTGAGTCCTCGATCCATGATTGAGCCGAGACCCTAACAATCTCGGACCGAGCACAAGAAAACCCAGATCTAGGGCATGTGTCAGAGAGAGAAACGTGGCTGCCGCCAGCAGCGGCTGCAGTGGCGTTCATAGGGTGCTCTCCTTGCCGTGGGTATGGGCAGAGAGAGAGAGAGAGAGAGAGACGTCACGTGGCACAAATCTAATGACTAAATGAATGGAGACATTACACGAACGTAGAACATACCATATCCCCTCATCACGGGACGAATGACATAAACCCTCGAGAAGCCACTGAACATACGGACGAAAACATTGCTCTCAATCAATGCTGGAAACCTGTCCATTTATGTCAATCACTTTAGTTCGCTGCCTCAGCATAAAAGCTTGAAAGATGAAGAGACGATTGCATCCAAAGTCGATGGGTGCTAAAAACTTTTGAATTGTCAACATGGACCACCCGACGAAAGAGTTAAGAGTGCCAGAATTTAGAGAGAATGAGCTGGAAACCTGTCCATTTATGTCAATCACTTCAGCCCGCTGCCTCAGCATAAAAGCTTGAAAGATGAAGAGACGATGCATCCAAAGTCGATGCGTGCTAAAAACTTTTGAATTGTCAACATGGACCACCCGACGAAAGAGTTAAGAGTGCCAGAATTTAGAGAGAATGAGCTGGAAACCTGTCCATTTATGTCAATCACTTCAGTCCGCTGCTTCAGCATAAAAGCTTGAAAGATGAAGAGACGATGCATCCAAAGTCGATGCGTGCTAAAAACTTTTGAATTGTCAACATGGACCACCCGACGAAAGAGTTAAGAGTGCCAGAATTTAGAGAGAATGAGCTGAAAACCTGTCAATTTATGTCAATCACTTCAGTCCGCTGCCTCAACATAAAAGCTTGAAAGATGAAGAGACGATGCATCCAAAGTCGATGCGTGCTAAAAACTTTTGAATTGTCAACATGGACCACCCGACGAAAGAGTTAAGAGTGCTAGAATTTACTAAAAACTTTGACCATTCCCTATGACTCAATGGAGCCTGGGCTTGATTGCAAAAGCAAAGCAAAAGTATAGATTTGACACACGAAGCAAAAAAAAAACAGCAACTCAAATTCAAAAAAAGAAAGAATAGAGAATGACTTTCTAAATATAGAGAATAGCAGGACACCGATTAGATTCAAGCAAAAAGCTCACTTCATATATCATTTAAACATGTTTTCATGCATGATGACAATGCATGTTAAGCCTTTTTCTGTGGTCAGAGATCCCAGAACACATGCAAAGTTTAGTATCCAAAACTTGACCAATAAGAGCTGAGTGATAACAAAAGCACTAGAACAGCAATTTTATTGTTTGATGTTCATAAATTCGTCTCTGCGTAGAAATTAATGTTGGTCATCAAAACATCATACCATCTTCAACAACCGTGTTTAATATGGAAATTTTTCCTGACCAATGTCAAGAGTAGATACTCTTTCACTACTAATGGGCCACTGATATTAGAAAGAGCCAAGAGAGTGCAATAGAAGAAACTCTGGTAGAGTTTGGGACAGGTTAACGATATATAGTAGCCTGCCATAAGAAACTCTGGTGGAGTTTGGGACAGGTTAACGATATATAGTAGCCTGCCATAAGATAATCTCCAACCTTCATGTTCAAAGCTTTCCTCGTGCCAATCTATCTATATAGACTGTTATTAAAGCATATTACCTGAAAATACAATTGCTCCATCGTTCTAGCATATCACCAAGATTCACTATGAATGCTCTATACAAAATAGTCACAGAAAGAATGTTACTTTTCAGGATAACCATGAGATTTTTCTGTCCTGTATTTGTGAGGATTATGTATAGCTAAATCTAAGCAATAATCTAAACAACTAAAAGAGGGTAATTACATAAGTAATCGAAGAATGCATATGATGCATGGTAATTCTCTGACTGTTAACCTGCTCAAAATTAACCAGGAAAGAATGGTGGAATATCATTGTATGCATGAGTGTAAGAGTGTTTTCTCTTAGAGGGAGGGGGGAGGTTCATCAGCAAGGCACCAGAAGGATTAAACTGATCAAAGTTAATATGTACACTTACATGCAAATTGCAGAAAGGAAAGGATATGTGGATGAGGGCGCCTCTTTAAGTTAATAAATGGAAACCCATCTGACAATATTACTTTCTCTCTAAACTGGCATATTGCTACCTTTGTACAAACAGGAACTATAGTAGCAAATCAGGGTCAGACAGGGAAGGATTTTTGTCAAAAGGTTGTCACAAGTATTGGGGTAGTAATCCACCCAACATTGGCATGAAGCAATCTTCCAATCATGCGTATAAGGGGAAACAGTGCACATTCCCCAATAAACCACGAGTACAAGATTAAAACAAAGTTATTGCAAGTTATATTTGTAAGCCATGAACCATAAGAATATAAATCCTAACATGATGATCTTCCACCAAAACATTACTCTAAATATGAGATCTCCAACATAATCATCTCAAATTCACAATTATGATGCAGTTGGGCTTTACCCTCTCATATGTTGCACATATTCCCATGTCGGAGGTTTAGCATCCTTGTTCTTGCAGATCTGAATAAGTTCAAAAAGTTTCAAGCATTATAACAAGACATAAAGTCTGCACCAACAGTTTTATAGGAGAAAATTTCATATTTGGAGACCTAGGACATCATCTGTCGCCAACGAGGTAATAAATCCGAAGTCCGAATGTGCCCCAGCTCTATATATTCCTTTAAAGGGATCAGAGACTAGACCTAAACAAAGAAAGGAATTTCCACCGGATGAGAAGAAAGATTTGCAGGATTTATTATAAAATTTATTGAAGTAAAATCTACCTTCATAGTGCAACAAGCACAAGGTCACAATAGGCTTGTCGAGTATTTCTGGCTTGTCAAAAAATTCAGCCTCCAGATCAAGTGCTAGAGCAGTGATCTTTGCAACTACTTTTGTGACATTTATGAGTGTGCACATTTACAAAAAAATAAATTACCAAATTGACTACCATTGCTTTGTTTATAGCAACATATTACACTTAATCTTGCCACATAGATCATCTAGGTGTTGACACCCGATTTTTGTCGACATTTTAAACATCCTTTTTACAAAAATATAAAAAAAAAATGATGAATGAATGAATGAAAACATAAAAAAAAATGAAAAATGAAAAGAAAACAAGAAAAAAAAAAGAGAAAAAGAAAAAGAAAACAAAAAAAAAAAGAAAAGAAAATCAAATAGGGGAGGATTCTCTTTCGCGGAGGCTCTCTTGGACGCTCCCGCTCCCGCGCGCTCTCGGAGATTCTCGGAGAGAGGGAATTATCTCGCGGGCGAATTCACTCAAAAAAAAAGACTCTCGCTGGGGCGCTCGCGATTTTTTCTCTAGAGGGCGGATCTCTCTCGATTTGGGGCGGGGTCTGAACACGCTCCTCTGGAACCCTAGCGTTCGTGCCACCGTCAATCCGATCGAATCCGCAGGTGGATCGTCTTTACCTCTTCCCCCTGGGCGTCTCAGTGATGGTTCCGGCCTTCCTTGCGCCGGAAGCGGGGTGCGATTTGATCGTCGCTCCGGCATTTCGTGTGCCGACGATCGCAAGACCGGGATCGTCAGGTTTGGACCGCAGTGATAAGCGGTCTCCGAGTGGCGACAGCGACGACGACGGCGGCGGTTCTAGTTCGGCAGATCGTTCTCGGAAATCGGACTCTCTCTCTGTTCTGGTTCAGCAGAATCACTCTCGGAAACCGAAGACCGACGGTCGGGGATCGCGAGGGCCTCTCAACTACTCTCGGTTCCGGTGGTTCAGAAGGTTTTTTTTGGCGGATCTCTCTCGATTTGGGGCGGCAGCGACTCCAACGGCGACGACGACAACCAGTGGTGACAGTCGCTCCCGATTTGTACATCTCTCTGTTCTGGCCCTGCGGATCGTTCTCGCCCGCTCGATCCCCTGGATTTATTGATCTATCAATCGTCATCACCTCATCACCGCCAGGTTGTTTCTGTTCCAGTTAAGTGGTAAGAATTGCTTGTATACCATGGATTTTCTACTCTGATGTCTATGTTCTATATTACTCTATGCTATTCTGGTGTTAATAGTACTTCACACTACATGCTTACAACCTGTTCGACAGAAAGCCTGACTCCATTGCCGATAGTTCCTATTGCATCCTGTTTACCAACGTCTTCATATTCAATTGAAATTACGTTGGTTGTGTCTTTGCTGGATTCCCTGCATATAGTTGATTGAAATGTGAACTAATTAGATGTATAGGTGATGTATGTTGAATGTTGTTCATGATTGTTTGCGTGGATCGAATTCTGTTCATATGTGATTTTGTATATCAAATGATGCTCCTGCATGTTACTTTGAGATGTTGAGTCTGCCGAGAAAGAGGAGGAGATTGTTCTGTGCGTTCTTGATATTTTTCATGCAATATTTGTTCACAACTATGATGATCAAACTAGTGAATTCGCAAAGAATCTGATCTGTAGTTCTTGGTTCATCTTCTCATATAGCTGTTTGGTTTTATATCCCACAGAGAGGGTGAAATACCGAATTTGTTTGATGATGAATTCGCTAATTGAAGTTCATTTGCTGTGAGAAACAAGCCAGTAAATCTAGGAGCCGAATTTGAAAATTTTGATTTCAATCCTTCAATGATAGTTTCTAGCATGACCTGTGTTTGTTCTATGATCATACGTTGTCTTGATTATATTGATATAACCTGCTGAGGTTAATGAATTTCTGTGGATTGATGATCAATGATCACGAACTTGAAGTCGATTGAAGTTGATTTGCCTGGATATGAAATTTCGTATGCCTGATGTCACTTTCTGTTTTGGCTTAAATGAGGTGCTAAATGAGTTTTTTTTGACCTCGAGCCCTTCTAGACATAGAAAATAGACTTCTCAAGCTTCGATTTGATAGTTCATATGCCCTGATTGAATTTCATTTGATATGATTTTCACATGTTTAAAGTTCTGTCCAGAATCTGTCCTGTTTGAGACCTGATGCGTGTGCTCAAATTTGAGCTAGTAAACGTGCTTTGTTGGAGTTGAATCTTTCATGAGTGTCATTGGAAATTTCATAAGCTTTCTAACAAGGTATAGATTGAATCAAATAGTCATCCTTAGCAAGGTCAATGGCTTCCATAAAGTCACGTTGGTTTGCTGCAATCTATAATGTTGGGTTTTTGCTCTGTTTTTCTGTTTTCATATAGATTTTCGTGAACAAAGTATGACTTCAATGTCTCGTGATAGATGATCATGACATTTCCTTCTATACACCCGAATTTTCATAGATTTTTTTTTATGTCTTCATTTCAATGAATATTATCCATGTTTTGTGCAATCCCTGCTGTGATTTTAACTGATTGTATGAAAATGTCTTCAATCAAACTCCTTAAGAAAATATTTGATGCTTGATGCCTTCTAGACATACTTAGAGCATATCATAAGCTTTGCAATGATGTATGGCATGCCTCATTTGAGGATCATTGACTATGTAAAAACCATGCATCAAGTCGATGTGTCGTAACTGAAATTGGAATGCATTTTGCTCCCTAATGACTAGTCACATGTCAATATTAATGAATTTGTGTGATTGTTTGCGCATGGATTTAGGGTTAAATGTCTTAACCAAATTTGTTCCTCACATTTAGCCCTATGTCGTGTTCAAATTTCATAATTTTCATGCATTGACTAGATGGCTTAACAAGTTAATTACCATGCATCATTTTCCGATTTGCTTATGATTGATTCGCCATACTGTCTTGCTTTTGACTGTTTTGATATGTGATGATTGTTTCTTTCATTTGTATGCACACCTATTCACTTTTTTTCTTAGATTGGGTTTAGATTAGGATTCCAAAGATGAACTTTGGTGTGAAGATGATGGAAGTCGATGTCCATTCCGACTATTATCTTGTACTATTTGTTTTCCCGACATATGTCTCGGGTTCCATGCATTGTATAAAACCCGATGAGTTGCGGGTTTCCTTTCTTTCCTGATTGTTTTCTCTTTCATATTCTTTAGGATTGCATGATTAGATTTACTGCTTTTTCTTGATTGTTTACTTCATGTCTTGCACTTTCAATTTCTCTGATTGATTCCTTTTATTGTTTTTCTTTTAGAAATAGAATAGCATAAAAGTAACTCACCACGCGTGATCGCTTAGCTTAGAATTGGTGATCCCGAAAATATAAAAAGAGATGCATGGACATGTTAGGAAAAACATAACATACTGTTAGGTACCGAAAGGGCGCTAATAGCTATATTAGCGTAACCCAAGTCCCCGAATCTAGATATCTGGTTGCGTAGGATTCGAGGGAACTCTCCCAATCCTCGATTGGGTTTTCTAGCCGACCCCCAAAAAAATATATAAGGCTAGTGGCGACTCCTGTATATTCTTAGGTTGTTAAATACCTAGATCGTATAAATAAATTCGCTGTCACGCGGGGTACGAGCTTGGGAGAGCTCGCGATCTTATGATCAAGTATCCCTAAATCCGACCTTGTCGAAGGGTGGCGAGATCGGGTCGCGACAGCATTAGTCTTGGATCCAAAAGTCAAATGATTTAGAGTTGGAGACCTATTGACTGTAATATTAGCCATCCCACTGTAAGCAATTAGACACTTGCGTTGAGGCTCTTGGTCAGTGTGATTAATGGTAAATCTTGACAGCTAAAAATAACTGGTTCATATTGTAGCATAGCAGCTTTGGAACAATACCCCAGAAAATTGTTTAATCAGCCGCTACAAATAACCAGAAGGGTTTCACTTTGGCCAACGTAGGATAAGAGCCCAAGAGAGCATATTCAGTTCAAAAGGCAGAGGCAATCTAACTCCCATTGGGCCACCTTAAAAAATACAGGAATTTGGCAATGTCTGATGCATATAGAAGGGGACGATGGTGACTATCGAGTACTGAAAATGCCCAAAATACCCCATCAGAGAAACAGAAGATCTCTGTATTATCTTTCACTTGGATGGAATAAAATTTACATCCGGGAACTAGCAAGAAAAATTAATGCCTATGGCTCTATATCATCATCTATAGTAAAAACTCACAATGCTTGACAACAAAATGTTCCATTGCCTGCCTCCATCTTGGCAATATTTCTACTCAAAATACTACAATGAAACCAAATAAACATCCACGATCAACAACTGATTTGAGTTGGACATAAATTACATTAAACAGCAGTTTACCCTCAGAAGGCCAGGGGTTCGGTCCAAAATGAGGCTACTATGCACGAGGATCGTCCTCTGGTACTTCCACTCGTAAGTAGTATCCCTCCTTATAAACTCCTACAAAACATCAATAAATTCATTACTGCTCGAACAATCTTCAGAAGATGATAAGCAGATAGTTAATTGCAAGTTTCATCCAAATCTCTGACTTGAGTTCATGGCCATGTGTTAGCAATTCAAACTCCTAATTCTGTGGCAGTTCTCTCCAAGAAAACAACCGAAAACAGGAATAATAACTAATTGATCTTCCTTTCCTAGGAAATGCTACTCAACCACCACCTGATTACAGCCATCAAAATCACCAGCTAATCATCCATGTCCACTTTAAGCAGTAAAATCTTCAGCAGGATGATCAGACACAAACCGTTTATCTGATTTGCAGGGTGGAGGACCTGATCGCACAGAGGAGTGTAGCCTTGGTGCTTCTCGTTCCTCAGCAGCTTCATTTTCTCACTCAAAGGCCTGGACGAACACCTCCTCCATCAAGTCCTGGCTGACTCTCCATGATTGATCACATAGAAAAAGCTGGAATCCAAGCACGCCTAGAGGCCAACCGATTGGATTCATCCATCAGTGTCCCTCTCGACTCGAAAAATCTTGGTCTCCTCGGTTTCATGTACCAGAAATCAAACTAAACATAGCGGAAAAAGGCAGGAGAATCGAAGACTTGTTTGAGCAGGGACACCGACCGTTGCTACTAATGGGCCACTGATATTAGAAAGAGCCAAGAGGGCGCAACAGAGGAAATTCTGGGGGAGTTTTGGACAGGTTAACAATATAGACTAGCCTGCCATAAGATAATCTCCAACCTTCATGTTCAAAGCTTTCCTCATGCCAATTTATCTATATAGACTGTTATTAAAGCCTATTACCTGAAAATACAATTGCTCCATCACTCTAGCATATCACTGAGATTCATTACGAATGCTCTGTACAAAATAGTCATAGAAGAATGTTACTTTTCAGGATTACTGTGAGAGTCTTCTGTCCCATATTTGCAATGATTATGTATAACTGAATCTAAGCAATAAACTAAACAACTAAAAGAGGGTAACTACATAAGAAATTGTAGAATGCGCATGATCATGGTAGTTCTATGACTGTTGACTTGCTCAAAATTAACCAGGAAAGAATGGTGGAATATCATTGTGTGCTTGTGTGTAAGAGTGTTTGTGATAAAAGGAAGGAAGGGAGGTTCATCAACAAGGCACCAGAAGGATTAAACTGATCAAAATGTACACTTATATAGATGCAAATTGCCGAAAGGAGAGGATATGTGGATGAGGGCACCTCTCTAAGTTATTAAAAGGAAATTGATCCTTGTCACCCCATCTGACAATAATAATCTCTCTAAACTGGCATATCACTGCCTTTGTACAAACAAGAACTATAGTAGCAGATCAGGGTCAGACAAAGAAGGATTTTTGTCATAAAAATTTACAAGTAGTGGGGTAATATTCTACCCAACATTGGCATGAAGCAATCTTCCAATCATGCATGTGAGGGGAAACAGTGCACATTCCCCAATAAAACAGAAGTAAAGATTAAAAACAAAGTTTTTGCAAGTTATATTTGTAAGCCACGAATCATTAGAATAACAATCCTATCATGATGATCTTTCACCAAAAGCGTTACTCTAAATATGAGATCTCTAACATAATCATCTCAAATTCACAATTATAATGCAGTTGGGCTTTACCCTCTCATAGGTTGCACATATTTCCATGTCGGAGGTTTAGCATCCTTGTTCTTGCAAATCTGAATAAGTTCAAAAAGTTTCACGCATCATAACTAGGCATAAAGTCTGCACCAACAGTTTTATAGGAGAAAATTTCATACTTGGAGACCTGGGACATCATCTGTTGCCAACAAGGTACTAAAACCAAAGTCTGAATGTGCCCCAGCTCCATATATTCCTTTAGAGGGATCTGAGACTAGACTTAAACAAGGAAAGGAATTTCAACCGGATGAGAAGAGAGACTTGCAGGATTTATTATGAAGTTTATTGAAGTAAAATGTACCTTCATAGCCCAACAAGCACAATGTCACAATAGGCTCACCGAGTATTTCTGGCTCTTAACAAAATCAGCCTCCAGATCAAGTGCTAGAGCAATGATTCTTGCAACTACTTTTGCCACATTTCTGAGTGTGCACATTTACAAATAAAAAAATTACCAAATTGACTACCATCGCTCTGTTTATAGATCATCTAGGCATTACTCTTGGATCCAAAAGTCAAATGATTTAGAGTTGGAGACCCTATTGACTGTAATATCAGCCATCCCACTGTAAGCAATTAGACACTTGCGTTGAGGCTCTTGGTCAGTGTGATTAATGGTAAATCTCGACAGCTAAAAACAACTTGTTCATATTGCAGCATAGTAGCTTCGGAACAATACCCCAGAAAATTGTCTAATCAGCCGCTACAAATGACCAGAAGAGTTTTACTTTGGCCAACATAGGACTAGAGCCCAAGAGAGCATATTCAGTTCAGATGTCTGAGACAATTTAACTCCCACTGGCCACCATCAAAATTACAAGAACTTGGCAATATCTGATGCATCTATGTCCATTTTAAGAAGCAAAATCTTTAGACACAAACCGTTTATCTGATTTGCAGGGTCGAGGACGTGATCGAACGGAGGAGTGTAGCCTCGGTGCTTCTCGTTCCTCAACAGCTTCATCTTCTCGCTCAAAGGCAGACCGAAGAACCGCCTGCTCTGGACGAAGACCTCCTCCATCAAGTCCTGGATGACTCCATGATTGATCACGTAGGAAAAGCCGGAATCCAAGCACGCCTGAGGCCAACGTATTGGATTCATCCGTCAGTGTCCCTCTCGAATTGAAGATAGCGGAACAGGCGGGAGAATCAAAAACCTGTTTCAGGAGGGACACCGACCGTCGGATATCGGAGCTCGAGAGGTCGATGAGGTTGAGAGCGGAAGTCGGAACTCCGTCGACGTCGATGGCGTTCGCGTCATCCATGCTTGCCGTCCCTTCGCCTGACTGATTTCATAGTGATGACGACGACCGACGACGACCGACGATGATTGAGCTGCGGGTGATGGAAGAGACGGGGCTGAGAAAAAGGAGAGGAAAAACGACGGCGTGGGACGTTTAAAGGATCAGTAAAGACATTCGGTGCGGCCATCAGTGACGTCTTGGTTGCCCCATCCTAATGCTTTCTACAAATTTTAAAGCATTTTTGCTGAGTAATTATTCTATTTCTTCGATATAAATAATCATTTTTTTGTAAAAATAATTCATTTATTTTCAACAAAATAAACGGACCTTAAAATTTGAAAAACCTTAAAAATATTTATATTTACATGCATGTTTATTCTTTTTAATTTACTGTTGTGATATTTAGTTTTTGAATGGCTAAGAAATATACAGGTTCTAGGAGAGCTATTCCATTTTCTATTGCTCTTTCAAACTAGCAAAGCCTTAACTCAAATGAAAAGACTTTGGAACGATATGACTCCATGAAGCGTATTAATCACATTCCACCAATCATATGAATTACATGCATCTGCATGCTCATCCAAGTACAAAAAATGCATGAATTCCTACACTTTAACTAACACTTTATGTAATGTAACAAGCAACAGTAAAATGAGTTGATACAAAAAAGGTGGTCATCGGTATTTGCTCCTTCCATTTGTTTGAGTGGGACATTTTGAGACGGAACATATGCTTTTGAGATATCAATCGTGTATATATATATATATATATATACACACACACACATAAAAGAATATTCAGACATGGATAAATAATTTTGATGTGAATTACAATAGGGACAATTAGGAATATTCATAATTGGATCTTAAGTAGAAAATGCATACTGAGTATCTTTCTTTGTCCCATTGGTGAAATATAATAATCGTGAACCAATTAAAATCCAAAAGCCTAAAATATAATTACCAAAGCAGTCCTAAACCTATTATAATTTTTCCAATTTAATCATAAATCCTTTTTTTTATCAATTCAATCTTAAACTTTTTGCAATTGTGTCAATTCAATCCATCCGGCTAAATTTAGTTAGTTGGCACTGACTTTGTGTCGTAGATTGATACTTATGTTAGTACTTTGACAAGAATAGCCAAAATTCTATCAATCCGATATTGCACAGTTTCCTCACGAAAGAGAATGCCTTGACTCGCTGAAATTTCAATTAAAATTCTGGAGCAGTGTCATCAAGTTATACCTAAAACCTTGAGAGACCTGGCTCTTTTGTTTTAAAGAATAAATGAGTAAAATGAGGTCGAGGCTTCAAACCTTTATATACTGTCATACCTTGATATTCATTTGTAGCTTGATGAATTGAGAAGCATGCCATACTGTTTTTTTTTTTTTTTTTTTGGGGGGGGCGCTTGGGTTGATGTAAGGTACATCATTAAAACTATAAATTTTGGGGCCAATTGCAAGATATTTACATTTTATTAGTTGTCAAAGCGTGTTTTAATTTGATCCCAAGTTGGTGAAATGTGTTCTTGCATAAATTACTTATCCTTAAATGCCAGTATGTATTGTATGAAACAATTTGACTTTTCTTTTAAGTCCGCTCATTGAACGAGTGAAAAGAGAGAGAGTGAAATGGGTGAAGGCAATAACACTGAGTTGTGCCTTAGTTGAGAATTTGCTTCTTCATATCTTGCATTAGGCACTTAGTGTTGTCTTCTTCATTTCTTACTTGTAGGATGACCTTAGTTGAGCGAAGATAGATTGTTTGCTATTTTTCCCCTTGTGGTCGTTGTAAGAAAGTTTGTTTTTCTTTGGACAATGCTAAATTAATTTGCACTTAAATTTGTTGACGAACTGGATTAACTTTGGCATTCTTATGGGATGTGGCAAGTTCCTTGTCCTGCATTTATTTTGGAATTTAAGGTCTTTGGAGATGTGTGATGTATAGACCCATAAGGGATTATGAAAAATATGTTTAACTTAACCTCTGCCCAAAAAAAAAAAAAAAACACTTCAAAACCTGACCCGATCACTCATGGTATATGCCATTTGGGTCTCAGGTCAGTTCTATAGTGTTTCAATTCGGGTGGGATATCAACCGAACGGTTGACACTCCTACCTTGGACTATCCAATAGTGTTGACACCTAAATTTTGGCGGCTCATTTAATCATTAGGGGTTAATTTTATTTTATAATTCAATTGCATAACATATAGTGTTAGGTGCATTTATTTTTAATTTACATGTTTTGCATTTTTATTTCTTTAGGACTGGTGGTCAATGGCTTCGAATTAAATTTTTGGATTTAAATTAACAGGCCGGACTAAGCCCGTAAAACGAGAAAATTGGCCCGAGCCCGTTTTCTTTTAATGACAAAAATTACCTAAATCGAGATTTGATATTGCGGTGGTTTTTCAAATTTAAGAGAATCGGGTTGAAGTCTTATCTTTAGTCTTTAGGTGATAACATTTTTGAAAATATTAAGGAGATAAGGATTTTTGTGATTCGGAGGATATAAGGAATTTTCGAAATATTTTGTTAGGATCACATTTTTTTTTGCTATAAAAGGTGTACGTAGGGTTCGGTTTTTGGGGGGCCACACAATCGATATATACGGCCATTGTTCAGAGCATAGAGAGAGACATGTGAGGACTAGAGAGAAAAGAGGGAGAGAAGAAGCTCTCTCGGCCAACCCTTGGCGTCTTGGCGTGCCACGACGCCACCACTGTGCCCTCATCATCGACAACACTACTGCATTGCCCCTCCTTCAGCCACGAGCCAACCACTCCCATGATGACGGAGCTGCCCACGCCAAGCCGCTGCTGTTCGTGATCTGCCATCAAGTCATCGCCATCCGAGCCCAACGAGCTCAGTGCACCGTTAAGAAGTCTAGTACAATGATGCTGCACTAGCCCTCTGACGATGAAGCCTCCGAACGTCGTTTGCTGATCGAGAGTTCCAGCCCAACTCCCACTACAAAATACGAAGCAAAGGACGTCCGTGAAGGAGCACATGGGCATCCACGCGTCACACCCAAGTCCAGGTTTTCTTCGGGGGCAATACACTATTTTGAGAAGAAAAGTCAACAACAAGAGTCCAAGCAATGAAAATCAAAAGGCCCGAGTGTTGGTCAAGGAAAGGAGGATTCTCTTTTGCTGAATTTTCAAGAGAAAGGCCATCATTAACGATTACTCCCGAATTACTTGCCGCGTGTGCTACGGGCCATGTGTCTACTCCGATTCTCATTGCGCACGACATGGCCAGACGCCCTTTTCCTAGTGCCGGATCTCATCTTCTCTTTGCTTCATGAAGGCATCGCTAATAAATTTCCTTATTAGTCCAGTGTCTTTTAGCGTTCTTGTAGGTCTCGCGGAGCCGTGCCCAGTGTTTTCCATAATCACTGCACCGCCGTGACGTTTCTTGCTGTCACCGAGTTGCTGCTACCTTTGCTGAGACTACACCGAGTTGAGCAACAGCAAAGCCTTTGACGAGTCGAATGCCCTCACTCAGATTTGAAAACGCACCAGAGCTCCTCCACAGCCACAATATTAGTCGTGGCCGCACTGTTCAATCAAGTCAATGAAGTCAACGGTTTGTGGTGTCCAATTTTGTCACCTTGCAGATTTATTTGACCAACTAACCGCAATCCCATTGCTGCGAGTTTAGTTTAATTGTTGAGCATCTTCAATTTGTGGCCGCATATTCTTCGACCGGTTGAGCACCACCGAGCTTAGCACCACCACGTCGAGTTGCGAGGATCCGAATTTTGAAGGCTGATATTCGAACTAGGTGAAAACTTTATCTATTTCGATTTTCGAATATTCCGTTTCCTTATTTGAAATATCGTTGATGCACACTATTTAAATTCTCGATATGCTATCGTATCCGTAATCTCGAGTAGCCTTTTAAATTAGGGATTAATCCCTAATCTCATAACGTGCATACGATTGACAGTTCGATTTCGTGCCCGAAATATGACTCGCAATCGCACGAAAAATCGCCAATCCGATCTCATGCTCGAGATTCGATTCGCGGTTTATTTGAATTGGCCAATCCGATCCCATGCGCGGGATATGATTCGTCAATTTATGGATATCGATCTTATCTTGCTGGATGTGCTGTCGTGTCGTTTGAGTCAATTTTATTTTTGTAAAAGAAAAAATCTCAAAAAAAAAAAGTTTGAATTAGGATTAGGTTTGTTTTTTAATCATCTTGCATGATTAGAATAGGGATTTTTATTTTGAATCATGAAAAAGAAAAAGAAAAAGTGCACTCATTTAGGATTGTTAGTTTTTCTTTTATTATCTGAATTGCATGTTTGATCTTAATTTCGAATTTCATAAAAAATTAGGAATTAAGGCATTATTTGCACGTCATGGCATTTTAGAATAAATTACGTGTTTTATTTTAAGTCTAGATTGATTTTTGCATCTTAGGATAGAACTTACTAGTTTAAGATAAGATCTTAGTTTAAATTAGGATTTAGTCTGACCCGATCCTTAATATAAACTAGATAGAATCTTAATCTAGATAATTATGTTTTGCATTTTCCTTAATTTCGAATTTCATTAAAATTTGTCTTAGGATAAATTAGTTTCAATTTCTAGAATATATTGCATTTTTAGAATAGAAAATTCATGTGCATGTCATATAGAATTAGACCCACTGAATGCACGTCATTTAGGGTTTTTTTATTAGGTTCATTTAATTAGAAATTGCACATCATTAGAATTAGGTCATTTTGATTAATTTAGATTGCATATTTAATTATTGCATGTTTATTAAAAATCATTAGTTTTTTTAATCATTCATATAGTTTAAGACATTTTGGCATGCCATATTATTTTACAAGCATTGCATTGCATATGGACCATATTCTCATTAAAAAGTGAAGGCAAAAATTGAGTGATTTCTTGTTAATTAGAAATCATATCTAAGATTGTTGATGTGAATTCCGATCTAACAAATGCAGATGCTTTCGTTGCTTTGAGGTAAGTCCTGCATTATTTTATTTGCTTTCTTGAGTGTTAAATTGGTGGTATGCGCACATGTATGATCACCTCACATGTTGAGAAAGTGAAATAAAATCAATTTAAGCTGCCTGCAAAACATTTTTTTCGAAATAAAAGAGAAAGGTACCGAAAGGGCACTAGGATAGTCTAGTGTAACCAAGTCCCCGTACCCAAAGTCTCTGGTTCGTAGAAGTAAAATGATTCTCCCGTTATTTTACTTAGGTGTCTAATCGACCTACCCTAAACCGATTAGTGGCGACTCCTTGATAATGATCTTTTGCATGTTAAATCCTAAGTCGCGATTTGGTATGGGCTTGGGAGAGCCCGAGCTAAGCTTAAAGGCTTAGTAGTCCATCAACCTAGTTTTAGGTGGCACACCTCGGAAAATTGGGTCGCGACAGCTTGGCGACTCCGCTGGGGAAATGAGTTGAAACTCTTAGTGGACTTAGGCCAATTTTCTCTTCAATTTGAAAAAAAAAAAATGTTTTTGTTTGGCAGCGAGGATTCCAGGTACGTCCCTAACATTTAGGTGTTAAATGTTTTTGCAGATTGGGAGGTATAAGGGGAGTAGTGATTGTTAACCCTTGTCTTGCAGGTTGGAGTTGAGGATGAATGTTTTAAATTCAAGTTATTGAAGTGCTGTTTGATTTAAATTATTGTGCATGCCTTGCATCTTGCACTACACTTTTGCACACACAACCTGCCGCCGGACCTGGGCCGCATAGGATCATTTAGGATGGTGTTGAGATTGATACCACTCCGACCGCATGCTCGCGGTACGAGTTGCCCATCTCAATTCCGAAATTTCTTTCATGGTGTCAAGAGTACCCACCTCGGTCCGCATGCCCGCGACCCGGGTCGGCTCTTTGACCAAGCCGGAGTCATGAGGACCCGACATAGTCCCCAAGCCCGTGGCTAGTCCGATCATCCTTGTGGCTTCACCTTGATAAGCCTTATAGAGTAGAAATCGAGTCACTTACCATGCGCATGTCTGTGTGATTGCCGTCGATTTATCTTGGTGAAGTAAGTCTTCTATCCCTATACTAATGCAATTTACTTACTTTGTCCTACTCTTGGTTCGTCCATGACAATCTAGGTCAATCATTGATTTAATTCATTTGTCAATTAGAAATGAAATGAGGAAATTGCCATGCAATGAATCATTTGGAAAATAATAATAAAAACTTTGGAGAATTTGTCTGCAATTCATGCCTAGGACATTTGATCTCACTAGGGTGTCTATTTTTCCAACTCTCTTTAGGAAATGCCCTTCTTGTACGAACTTTTCATGAATAGATAAAAAAAAATGGAAAAATCAATTAGATCATTGTCATGGATTGACTTTCTATTTACCCTCATGCTTACATGTTCCCATTCATTTGAATTAGGTGATTATGGGGCGATCTCGCTCACCCATCCGTTCATGATCAAGAGCTAAAATGACGAATAAAAAAGAGCTAATCTCGTCAAGCAATAGTGCTGCGATCTATATTCGATGAGAAATTGCAACTCCAAGGAGAGAGCCAAGAAGACTTTTTGAATCGTCTCATATTCCCAAGATAGCCGAATTTAATGCCATCATGAAGAGACTAATGACATATCTAGAGGGAAAAATATCTCACCTGAAGGGTTCGCATTACAAGATCAATGAGGGTGAAAAATCCAAGTACACATGATTCATGGTCCTAAGTAGTTCAATCTCCTCATTTAATTAGGGGCATGTACCTTCCCCTGCGTGAGAATTTTTATCGTTCTTTAGGGATTGGTTTCAATTTCTTCTGTGCTTGAACATCACATTTTTCATTCCAATAAATGTAATTTGATTGATAAATATCAATAAAATTACAAGTTTTGTTTTAAGGACATGATGGGGTACACTAAACCAGCCCGATGACGATATCCAACAATGAAAAGATAATATCATCCACGGAGAAATCCTGAGGGCTGGACTTTCTCATGCTTCCTCCAAATTTTTTTTTTTTCAAGAACCAAAAAACATTTCATTGTTTAAAAAAAAATCATTTTTCAAGCCATTTCCAAAAGCATGCATTAGGTTACTCTTGTTTGTTTTTCTAACTCATTTACTTCATGTCTCAGAGCATAACAGAGAGTCATTTGAAAATAACGCGTCAATTTCCAGTGATAGTTCGCTCGTTGATTTGGGAACATACATCCGAAGGAAAATAGACATGAGGGCAAATGATCATTTCCTAGCCGATTGTAATGACATCAGAGTGAAGAAAATCATCTTGATTCCAAAGTGTGATATGTGACACCTCTCATAATAATTGGTGTCAGATGTCATTTTCGAAGGCCAAATGAAGTTTCTCATTTCCATGAGAAAATGATGAAACAAGTCAAAAGAAGATCATCCGTCTTGGATGAAATGGATACATTGCGTTCATGAATATAATTAATTTCGGAATTGACACTTTTGTTCTTTTTCTTGCAGATGAAGAATTGGGGCACTACAGATTCTAGTAATGATATGACTGAGACAAAATCTTGATCTGAGCCAAAATGGTTGTGCAATTTGAATTTACTCTGATGTTGCATAGTATCCTATTCATGCACGTTCTCTTGTGCAGGGGCAAAAGCAGGTCTCCACTTTCGATGGATAGAGACGATCCAAGGACATCCATTGCTGAGGCAATTCTTTTATGGAGCAATTCCCCTGAATGAGTGCTTAAAACCATGTTTTGAGTGCAATAAATTGTTTGTTTTGAAGTAACAAACTCTTTTCATGCTTAAAGTTGCTAGACTCTTTTGAAAAGGGAATTTTCATATTGATTTAGCTCACCAATTTCATGTGGAGATTTGTCAAGATAGACAATTCAATAGAGTGACATCAATGCTTAAGAATGCGAAATGAGATGTGTCAGGATGATGAAAGGCAAGCCCTATTCTATACACAGTCCCATACTTATACACTTGTGAGATGAGGGAGTTCCATATTTACAAGGTAAAGAGTTCTCTCGCAAAAGGTACGATGACCGGAATGATGAGAGGCAATTCATTTCTTTATCCCAAACACTATAAGTAATCCATTGCTTAACCATTTTGAGCCCATACACTTATGGATGTTCTTTTCAAATTACCCCTGTCAAGAATCACCCCACATCGGGGCAACTAAAAAATCAAATGGCATCATGAGGTGAGGAAAATGAATTGAAATTTTCTTGCTCTCACTTGCATCAATCTTCAAGTTATGCTATTACATTGAATTCATGTGTTAATTTAAGTGCCTTAGGATGACGAAGAGCATCTTTTTCTCTATCCTATACACTTATATCCTTTGCATAGCCCACTTGAGCCTGCAGTTTCATTTCTTTAAACCCAGTTGATGATCATCCCCCACACTGGGGCAATGCAAAACCAGTTGATGATCAACCCCCACACTAGGGCAAGGCAAAAGGCAGATGAAGACTCTTGAAAGGTTATAGTGTCATTTAAAGTGTAATTGCTTGACGCATACATTATGCGCAAGAATTGAATTCAAAATAGAACTAAGGGGCATGAAAAAGCAGTGTGCCTGGTAAAAGCAAGGCCGATGCCCATGAAAAAAGAAGTGAAGAAAAAATGCATGAGAACTAGGGGCATAAAAAGCAGTGTGCCTGGTAAAAGTAAGGCCAATGCCCATAGATGAAAAAAGAGAGTCAAAATAGGTGATTGTCAATTGCAAGAATTGAATCCTAATAGAGCAGTACTCAAAGAACTCAAATGTCGAGTTTTTACAATCAATGGGGCACTTCATGAAGACAATCCTCGATGGTGAAAAAGAAAAGTGGTGGCAATGCCAAGATGATCATCAACTCTCACATTTTACACACATTTTGAGCCTAATGATCCTTTCATTTCTCAACCCATGAACCCACCTACGTTACGTCCCTTACAAAGTCTCTTCAGATTAGGGCACTTGAATTAACGTAGGAGTTCATATGTTTATAAGCATCGCTCGAAGAAGTGCGAGCAAGATTATTTCTTTCTCATTTTTGCAGGGTTCTTGACTTATAAACCCGGAAATGATTACAAGACTGTTCATTCAATATCCTTGACTCAAAGAGTCCATTTGTTAAGCCGTTGGCTAAGCCCACATTATGGTCCCTCTTAAAGACCTCTCAGATTGGTAAGATCGTACCGCTTGCGAGAATACTTGGACCCATGTCGATATGATGAAATTGAGTGATTCTCATAAAATAGCCATTCTAAATGAGAGTGAGTGAAAGTCCTTTCTAACCGAAAGTCTCTCATTTAGTATTCTTAAGAAGTCCATGTCATGATTTAAAATTGTCTTGAATGATAATTCTCTCTAGCGGAAATTCGGATGATGCAAAAGTCAGTAGATTTTGAAGTTTGCATTCCAGAATAGCCTTAATTGCTTATTTTTTTAGTGAATGCATTTTTGCTCTAATCATGTCTTTACAGATAATGTTTTCTCAAAGACCCCAAGAGCTCCCAACATTCAAGTTCTTTTCAAGATGCCTCGTGATATGAGGAGATGAGAAACCGTCATGAGTATTCAAGGTGCATCCTTAATGTTCCAAAATTTATTTCTACCAGGAGGTGAGAGGCCTCCACAGGATATCTAAGTTCCAGAAGACATATCCCAAAGAATCAGAGATATCATCAGGTAAGTATATCTCTGCCCATTCTCGACACTTGACTCGGTCAAGATGTTCCTTTAAAATTGACCTGGCATGCTTTTGTAGCCCGGTGTCCTTTAAAATTGACCTGACATGCTTTCGTAGCCCAGAGTCCCTCCTTTAAAATTGACCTGGCGTGCTTTCGTAACCCAGAGTCTTTTTATATTATCCTGGCGTGCTTTCATAGCCCAAGGCCCAGGAGACATATCTCTAATGAGCAGAGATGTCACCAAGTAAGTATATCTCTATCTATACCTGTCATTGTACATGTATTTTCACTTTAAGTAATTTGACACTCGATGAAGTTGTCCCTAAAGATTTTTCTCCAGATTGCGACGCCGGGCGACCGAAGAATGGTTCGGGTCCTAGCCAAGTAAACCACCGTTTAGGCGACCGTAGAATGGTACGGGTCCTAGACAAAATCTTTATTTCCCTATTCAGGCAACCGTAGAGTAATGGTACGGGTCCTGGAAGGTAATAATGCGTGTTTATTTGTAAACACAAGTACATGTTGCATCTCCTACAATCATGTTTTATAGGAGAGATATCCCTAATGAGCAGAGATGTCACCAGGTAAGTGTATCTCTATCTATACCTTAAATACTTGTCATTATACAGGTATTTTCGCTTTTAAGTAATTTGACACTCGATAGAGTTGTCCCTAAAGATTTTTCTCCAGATCGCAACGCCGGGCGACCGAAGAATGGTTCGGGTCCTAGCCAAGCAAAACCCCCGTTTAGGCGACCGTAGAGTAATGTACGGGTCCTAGACAAAACTTTATTTCCCTATTCAGGCGACCGTAGAGTAATGTACGGGTCCTGGAAGGTAAATCCCCGTTTAGGCGACCGTAGAGTAATGTACGGGTCCTAGACAAAACTTTATTTCCCTATTCAAGCGACCGTAGAGTAATGGTACGGGTCTTGGAAGGTAAATCCCCGTTTAGGCGACCGTAGAATGGTACGGGTCCTAGGAAAGCAGTTTTCTTTATAAAGTCATGTTACTATTCTAGGCGACCGTAGAATGGTACGGGTCCTAGGAAAGCAGTTTTCTTTATAAAGTCATGTTATTATTCTGGGCGACCGTAGAATGGTACGGGTCCTGGACGTATAACATCAATCTATCTTGAATCATTTTACCCTCCTTGAAGGTAAGATATTTCGGGTAGGTTCTTTTGACATCTCAGTCTGGATCTGGATGTCTTAATTCTTGTCGTTGAACATTTCACTTTGGATGTGAATGTTCTTCTCGATCTCAATGTTTCGATTTATTACCTGTTTGACTCTTCAAGGAACCCGAGTGAGAGTTGGGTACTTGTGAAGTAAATAGGGATTTATCATGTACCTCAAGATGCTTTACCGCATTGACGGGTAAGTAATTGCAGGTATGTTCATTCCTTTCGCATCATGCATTTGCATTAGCATTTCCATGCATCATATAAATTGCATTTTAAAATGGGATTCATTTTCCGACAAAAAATCAAAATTCAAAAATCAAATCATTCAATGTGTGTGCATGGTCAAAATTTAGGTCTCAATTTATCTTTGAAGGCAACCTCTTCGAGCTCACCGTCAAAGAGGGGCAGCTGTTGACACCTAAATTTTGGCGGCTCATTTAATCATTAGGGGTTAATTTTATTTTATAATTCAATTGCATAACATATAGTGTTAGGTGCATTTATTTTTAATTTACATGTTTTGCATTTTTATTTCTTTAGGACTGGTGGTCAATGGCTTCGAATTAAATTTTTGGATTTAAATTAACAGGCCGGACTAAGCCCGTAAAACGAGAAAATTGGCCCGAGCCCGTTTTCTTTTAATGACAAAAATTACCTAAATCGAGATTTGATATTGCGGTGGTTTTTCAAATTTAAGAGAATCGGGTTGAAGTCTTATCTTTAGTCTTTAGGTGATAACATTTTTGAAAATATTAAGGAGATAAGGATTTTTGTGATTCGGAGGATATAAGGAATTTTCGAAATATTTTGTTAGGATCACATTTTTTTTTTGCTATAAAAGGTGTACGTAGGGTTCGGTTTTTGGGGGGCCACACAATCGATATATACGGCCATTGTTCAGAGCATAGAGAGAGACATGTGAGGACTAGAGAGAAAAGAGGGAGAGAAGAAGCTCTCTCGGCCAACCCTTGGCGTCTTGGCGTGCCACGACGCCACCACTGTGCCCTCATCATCGACAACACTACTGCATTGCCCCTCCTTCAGCCACGAGCCAACCACTCCCATGATGACGGAGCTGCCCACGCCAAGCCGCTGCTGTTCGTGATCTGCCATCAAGTCATCGCCATCCGAGCCCAACGAGCTCAGTGCACCGTTAAGAAGTCTAGTACAATGATGCTGCACTAGCCCTCTGACGATGAAGCCTCCGAACGTCGTTTGCTGATCGAGAGTTCCAGCCCAACTCCCACTACAAAATACGAAGCAAAGGACGTCCGTGAAGGAGCACATGGGCATCCACGCGTCACACCCAAGTCCAGGTTTTCTTCGGGGGCAATACACTATTTTGAGAAGAAAAGTCAACAACAAGAGTCCAAGCAATGAAAATCAAAAGGCCCGAGTGTTGGTCAAGGAAAGGAGGATTCTCTTTTGCTGAATTTTCAAGAGAAAGGCCATCATTAACGATTACTCCCGAATTACTTGCCGCGTGTGCTACGGGCCATGTGTCTACTCCGATTCTCATTGCGCACGACATGGCCAGACGCCCTTTTCCTAGTGCCGGATCTCATCTTCTCTTTGCTTCATGAAGGCATCGCTAATAAATTTCCTTATTAGTCCAGTGTCTTTTAGCGTTCTTGTAGGTCTCGCGGAGCCGTGCCCAGTGTTTTCCATAATCACTGCACCGCCGTGACGTTTCTTGCTGTCACCGAGTTGCTGCTACCTTTGCTGAGACTACACCGAGTTGAGCAACAGCAAAGCCTTTGACGAGTCGAATGCCCTCACTCAGATTTGAAAACGCACCAGAGCTCCTCCACAGCCACAATATTAGTCGTGGCCGCACTGTTCAATCAAGTCAATGAAGTCAACGGTTTGTGGTGTCCAATTTTGTCACCTTGCAGATTTATTTGACCAACTAACCGCAATCCCATTGCTGCGAGTTTAGTTTAATTGTTGAGCATCTTCAATTTGTGGCCGCATATTCTTCGACCGGTTGAGCACCACCGAGCTTAGCACCACCACGTCGAGTTGCGAGGATCCGAATTTTGAAGGCTGATATTCGAACTAGGTGAAAACTTTATCTATTTCGATTTTCGAATATTCCGTTTCCTTATTTGAAATATCGTTGATGCACACTATTTAAATTCTCGATATGCTATCGTATCCGTAATCTCGAGTAGCCTTTTAAATTAGGGATTAATCCCTAATCTCATAACGTGCATACGATTGACAGTTCGATTTCGTGCCCGAAATATGACTCGCAATCGCACGAAAAATCGCCAATCCGATCTCATGCTCGAGATTCGATTCGCGGTTTATTTGAATTGGCCAATCCGATCCCATGCGCGGGATATGATTCGTCAATTTATGGATATCGATCTTATCTTGCTGGATGTGCTGTCGTGTCGTTTGAGTCAATTTTATTTTTGTAAAAGAAAAAATCTCAAAAAAAAAAAAGTTTGAATTAGGATTAGGTTTGTTTTTTAATCATCTTGCATGATTAGAATAGGGATTTTTATTTTGAATCATGAAAAAGAAAAAGAAAAAGTGCACTCATTTAGGATTGTTAGTTTTTCTTTTATTATCTGAATTGCATGTTTGATCTTAATTTCGAATTTCATAAAAAATTAGGAATTAAGGCATTATTTGCACGTCATGGCATTTTAGAATAAATTACGTGTTTTATTTTAAGTCTAGATTGATTTTTGCATCTTAGGATAGAACTTGCTAGGTTAAGATAATATCTTAGTTTAAATTAGGATTTAGTCTGACCTGATTCTTAATATAAACTAGATAGAATCTTAATCTAGATAATTATGTTTTGCATTTTCCTTAATTTCAAGTGTCATTAAAATTTGTCTTAGGATAAATTAGTTTCAATTTCTAGAATATATTGCATTTTTAGAATAGAAAATTCATGTGTATGTCATATAGAATTAGACCCACTGAATGCACGTCATTTAGGGTTTTTTATTAGGTTCATTTAATTAGAAATTGCACATCATTATAATTAGGTCATTTTGATTAATTTAGATTGCATATTTAATTATTGCATGTTTATTAAAAATCATTAGTTTTTTTAATCATTCATATAGTTTAAGACATTTTGGCATGCCATATTATTTTACAAGCATTGCATTGCATATGGACCATATTCTCATTAAAAAGTGAAGGCAAAAATTGAGTGATTTCTTGTTAATTAGAAATCATATCTAAGATTGTTGATGTGAATTCTGATCTAACAAATGCAGATGCTTTCGTTGCTTTGAGGTAAGTCCTGCATTATTTTATTTGCTTTCTTGAGTGTTAAATTGGTGGTATGCGCACATGTATGATCACCTCACACGTTGAGAAAGTGAAATAAAATCAATTTAAGCTGCCTGCAAAACATTTTTTCGAAATAAAAGAGAAAGGTACCGAAAGGGCACTAGGATAGTCTAGTGTAACCAAGTCCCCGTACCCAAAGTCTCTGGTTCGTAGAAGTAAAATGATTCTCCCGTTATTTTACTTAGGTGTCTAATCGACCTACCCTAAACCGATTAGTGGCGACTCCTTGATAATGATCTTTTGCATGTTAAATCCTAAGTCGCGATTTGGTATGGGCTTGGGAGAGCCCGAGCTAAGCTTAAAGGCTTAGTAGTCCATCAACCTAGTTTTAGGTGGCACACCTCGGAAAATTGGGTCGCGACAGCTTGGCGACTCCGCTGGGGAAATGAGTTGAAACTCTTAGTGGACTTAGGCCAATTTTCTCTTCAATTTGAAAAAAAAAAAATGTTTTTGTCGCGACCCAATTTTCCGAGGTGTGCCACCTAAAACTAGGTTGATGGACTACTAAGCCTTTAAGCTTAGCTCGGGCTCTCCCAAGCCCATACCAAATCGCGACTTAGGATTTAACATGCAAAAGATCATTATCAAGGAGTCGCCACTAATCGGTTTAGGGTAGGTCGATTAGACACCTAAGTAAAATAACGGGAGAATCATTTTACTTCTACGAACCAGAGACTTTGGGTACGGGGACTTGGTTACACTAGACTATCCTAGTGCCCTTTCGGTACCTTTCTCTTTTATTTCGAAAAAATGTTTTGCAGGCAGCTTAAATTGATTTTATTTCACTTTCTCAACGTGTGAGGTGATCATACATGTGCGCATACCACCAATTTAACACTCAAGAAAGCAAATAAAATAATGCAGGACTTACCTCAAAGCAACGAAAGCATCTACATTTGTTAGATCAGAATTCACATCAACAATCTTAGATATGATTTCTAATTAACAAGAAATCACTCAATTTTTGCCTTCACTTTTTAATGAGAATATGGTCCATATGCAATGCAATGCTTGTAAAATAATATGGCATGCCAAAATGTCTTAAACTATATGAATGATTAAAAAAACTAATGATTTTTAATAAACATGCAATAATTAAATATGCAATCTAAATTAATCAAAATGACCTAATTATAATGATGTGCAATTTCTAATTAAATGAACCTAATAAAAAACCCTAAATGACGTGCATTCAGTGGGTCTAATTCTATATGACATACACATGAATTTTCTATTCTAAAAATGCAATATATTCTAGAAATTGAAACTAATTTATCCTAAGACAAATTTTAATGACACTTGAAATTAAGGAAAATGCAAAACATAATTATCTAGATTAAGATTCTATCTAGTTTATATTAAGAATCAGGTCAGACTAAATCCTAATTTAAACTAAGATATTATCTTAACCTAGCAAGTTCTATCCTAAGATGCAAAAATCAATCTAGACTTAAAATAAAACACGTAATTTATTCTAAAATGCCATGACGTGCAAATAATGCATTAATTCCTAATTTTTTATGAAATTCGAAATTAAGATCAAACATGCAATTCAAATAATAAAAGAAAAACTAACAATTCTAAATGAGTGCACTTTTTCTTTTTCTTTTTCATGATTCAAAATAAAAATCCCTATTCTAATCATGCAAGATGATTAAAAAAACAAACCTAATCCTAATTCAAACTTTTTTTTTTTTGAGATTTTTTTCTTTTACAAAAATAAAATTGACTCAAACGACACGACAGCACATCCAACAAGATAAGATCGATATCCATAAATTGACGAATCATATCCCGCGCATGGGATCGGATTGGCCAATTCAAATAAACCGCGAATCGAATCTCGAGCATGAGATCGGATTGGCGATTTTTCGTGCGATTGCGAGTCATATTTCGGGCACGAAATCGGACTGTCAATCGTATGCACGTTATGAGATTAGGGATTAATCCCTAATTTAAAAGGCTACTCGAGATTACGGATACGATAGCATATCGAGAATTTAAATAGTGTGCATCAACGATATTTCAAATAAGGAAACGGAATATTCGAAAATCGAAATAGATAAAGTTTTCACCTAGTTCGAATATCAGCCTTCAAAATTCGGATCCTCGCAACTCGACGTGGTGGTGCTAAGCTCGGTGGTGCTCAACCGGTCGAAGAATATGCGGCCACAAATTGAAGATGCTCAACAATTAAACTAAACTCGCAGCAATGGGATTGCGGTTAGTTGGTCAAATAAATCTGCAAGGTGACAAAATTGGACACCACAAACCGTTGACTTCATTGACTTGATTGAACAGTGCGGCCACGACTAATATTGTGGCTGTGGAGGAGCTCTGGTGCGTTTTCAAATCTGAGTGAGGGCATTCGACTCGTCAAAGGCTTTGCTGTTGCTCAACTCGGTGTAGTCTCAGCAAAGGTAGCAGCAACTCGGTGACAGCAAGAAACGTCACGGCGGTGCAGTGATTATGGAAAACACTGGGCACGGCTCCGCGAGACCTACAAGAACGCTAAAAGACACTGGACTAATAAGGAAATTTATTAGCGATGCCTTCATGAAGCAAAGAGAAGATGAGATCCGGCACTAGGAAAAGGGCGTCTGGCCATGTCGTGCGCAATGAGAATCGGAGTAGACACATGGCCCGTAGCACACGCGGCAAGTAATTCGGGAGTAATCGTTAATGATGGCCTTTCTCTTGAAAATTCAGCAAAAGAGAATCCTCCTTTCCTTGACCAACACTCGGGCTTTTTGATTTTCATTGCTTGGACTCTTGTTGTTGACTTTTCTTCTCAAAATAGTGTATTGCCCCCGAAGAAAACCTGGACTTGGGTGTGACGCGTGGATGCCCATGTGCTCCTTCACGGACGTCCTTTGCTTCGTATTTTGTAGTGGGAGTTGGGCTGGAACTCTCGATCAGCAAACGACGTTCGGAGGCTTCATCGTCAGAGGGCTAGTGCAGCATCATTGTACTAGACTTCTTAACGGTGCACTAAGCTCGTTGGGCTCGGATGGCGATGACTTGATGGCAGATCACGAACAGCAGCGGCTTGGCGTGGGCGGCTCCGTCATCATGGGAGTGGTTGGCTCGTGGCTGAAGGAGGGGCAATGCAGTAGTGTTGTCGATGATGAGGGCACAGTGGTGGCGTCGTGGCACGCCGAGAAGCCAAGGGTTGGCCGAGAGAGCTTCTTCTCTCCCTCTTTTCTCTCTAGTCCTCACATGTCTCTCTCTATGCTCTGAACAATGGCCGTATATATCGATTGTGTGGCCCCCCTAAAAACCGAACCCTACGTACACCTTTTATAGCCAAAAAAAATGTGATCCTATCAAAATATTTCGAAAATTCCTTATATCCTCCGAATCACAAAAATCCTTATCTCCTCAATATTTTCAAAAAAAAAAAATTTATCACCTAAAGACTAAAGATAAGATTTCAACCCGATTCTTTTAAATTCGAAAAACCACCGCAATATCATATCAAATCTCGATTTAGGTAATTTTTGTCATTAAAAGAAAACGGGCTCGGGCCAATTTTGCTCGTTTCATGGGCTTAGTCCGGCCTATTAATTTAAACTCAAAAACAATTAATTCGACCCGTCCACCGTCCTAAAAATAAAAAATGCAAAACATGTAAATTAAAAATAAACGCACCTAAAATTAATGTTATGCAAATGAATTATAAAAAATAAAATTAACCCCTAATGACTAAATGGGCCGTCAAAATTTAGGTGTCAACAGCTGCCCCTCTTTGGAGGTGAGCTCGAAGAGGTTGCCTTCAAAGATAAATTGAGACCTAAATTTTGACCATGCACACACATTGAATGATTTGATTTTTGAATTTTGATTTTTTGTCGGAAAATGAATCCCATTTTAAAATGCAATTTATATGATGCATGGAAATGCTAATGCAAATGCATGATGCGAAAGGAATGAACATACCTGCAATTACTTACCCGTCAATGCGGTAAAGCATCTTGAGGTACATGATAAATCCCTATTTACTTCACAAGTACCCAACTCTCACTCGGGTTCCTTGAAGAGTCAAACAGGTAATAAATCGAAACATTGAGATCGAGAAGAACATTCACATCCAAAGTGAAATGTTCAACGACAAGAATTAAGACATCCAGATCCAGACTGAGATGTCAAAAGAACCTACCCGAAATATCTTACCTTCAAGGAGGGTAAAATGATTCAAGATAGATTGATGTTATACGTCCAGGACCCGTACCATTCTACGGTCGCCCAGAATAATAACATGACTTTATAAAGAAAACATTTAACACCTACCTTGGACTATCCAATAGTAAGCAGACCCTCTTTTAAGAATATCTTACGGGGGACAAATATTTGCACACAAAATTATGAAGAGTCAAGAAGAATCGGGGTCTACACACTTTATGGAAAATGATTTTTAGGCAACTCATCATGTGGGATGGGCATCTAGGAGACACCAAATTTGCCATGAACAAATGGCTTCGATGCAGTCAACTTCTTGATTGTCACATGATGTGATGGTTACACTTGATGCTAATAATGGACTTTTTAGTTTTCAAAACTCAAGAGAATGTGGTATGAAAGGCGATATAGGGATGCTCATCCTTATACATGTATAATTGAACCGGCGGACCTCTCAATTTTATTTTCTCTAGTCAATTGACTTATAGGATATTATTTGATTTCCTTATAACAACTCATTTAGATCATTATAGCTCACCTCAACCTCTGAAAGGGAAGACCCTGAGCCAAAGACCATGGGACGGACTTCAATAGAAACTACATTTTGCTTATCATTTTCATCTTTCACTCTTGAAACTGAAAAGTCAGATTGCGCAAGGGCGAGGCACACTACACGACCCACCATCAATTAAATCTTTGTGAAAGAAGACTGACACAAGGCAACGGTTCATAGCTAGAAGATTGAAGTGACCACGAGCAACCATCACTTGGTAGATCTTTTGAGGAGGAATATGTTCAAATTGAATTGATGTTTAGGTATCCCATCTTGTTGTAATACTAGAATGGAACTTTTCTTGTAAAATTCATTGGAAGTGATGACTTCAAATCATTCTACTTGTACTTAAAGGAAAAAAAAAACAATGATAATAAGTTTGTACTCATATCATATTGTATAACCTTTTTTTTTTTTTTCCGGAAGAAGTATATCATAAGTGTCAAAACTTGGCACGAAGGGATACTTAAGTACCAAAAGTTAGGAAAGTAACGCTTAAAGGCCAAAATCAGAGCAAAATTGATCACTTAAGTACCAATCTAGCCAAAATGCTGACGTGATGATTTTCCGGCGAAATAAGTGCAAAACAGCGTTGTTTTGCACATTGACGTAGCTAGACAATGCAAAAACGATGTCGTTTTAGTGTTGACGTGATAAAAAATTAATATAAAAATTAATTAAATTAAATTTAAAACTAAATTTATTTAAAACATTTATATATATATATTATAAAAAGGGGGAAGAAGGCGGCTAAGGGCTAAGCTCTCTAACATAATCATCTCATATTCACAATTATAATGCAGTTGGTCTAACTAGATTTGTAATATATTTAATATGTTTTTTTGTCATCCTTCCATCTATTAATTTAATTGAAATATGTCATGGATAACAATTATATGAAGCTGATGTTTGATGGAAAAAATTACACGAACTTTGTGCGTGTCATGGTGACTTTAAATTGTAAAATTATAATGCTTGTTTCTTCGCCCTCGTTTAGATTTGGCAAAACATCAATAGGGAAGCCAACAGAACATTAACAAGCGCTAAAAAGATGAACTTCTCCATAATGAACAGAGTCTTTTGATTGCATCAATAGATGATTCACCAATTTCGACCTCTTCTCAGTGTTCAATACCGAAACCTACTAAATGGTTATCTCAATTAGACAAAAAAGAAAAAGAAAACAATGTAAAGAAAGACTAATTATCAAATGACATCCCTCAACCATGTCTATGGCCATTCTTTACGTTTACACATTCACACTTACTTTCAACACTAGAGAGAGAGAGAGCCAAGCCTTTGTGTCTAAAGCATGTTTCTGTGTTTTGACAGAGCGGAAGCGTGAGATAGTCGAGAATCACAGGAGTGTTGAGAAGGAACTGATCTATATATCTTTTAGAAACATCTCAGAAAACTTTTTTGGCAAGTAGAGGCCAACGTGGCTAAAGTGGCTTACGATCTCGGTAAATGCACTTGCCAATGGTGCTCATAGTCCCATCCACATCGAAATTTGTGGTCTCTCTTCCTCAGCCCGTTAAATTTTCAATCCTTTGTAGGCTTAGCGACACGCCCACCTCGTCCAGAAAAATCTTGTCAAGCACGCAGAAAGTTGCATGTACAGTCCAATCTATGTAACTATCGTGGAAAAGCTGACAGACCCATCCGTTGAATCGCAGGAGAGTCGGTGCTCAGACGCGTGTGGCATTTCCTTTTCATTTCCTTTTCATTTCCTTTCTTAAAGTGTGGCATGTACAAACAGCTAATTTAGGGGCAAAATAAGGCGGAAGGGGCTGAACTATCGCCTCCATGCATAAACATAAACAGATTACTGGTTGTATATGATGTAGGTACCCCATTGGATGCTCTTCTCTAAGTTCATTATGCCCATTCGTACGAGTTCTGAAAGTATACCCCTACTTCAGGCAAGTGCGGGTTGACAGGCTTCCACTCTTGCTGGCAAACTCTAAGCTCCTTCCCTTCTGTATACATTTAAATCAGCATGAGTATCGTCTAATCTTTGGGACAAGTAGGTCTGACACTGGATGGGCGGAAACCTGCAAATTGATGCAATTTTGAACAAACTTAGGATCCCATGCTGGTGTAAATTTGCTAATTTGCACCATGTCTAATAACAAATGGAGTAGCTATTTTATACGCAGCACCCAAATCCCCACGCAAAAAGGATCCAACCCTGTAAAGAGAGCACACGAGCATGTGGTTGATCATTTCAATTCATCAGATATGGGACAGGTCAATGCCTAATTCACGAGTAAACATATTTTCCTCATGAAACATGGAGTTAAACTTGATGCAGTCCTCTTAACAGTGCTTGAATGATCCTTGGATATGCAATATCCACTTCAACATGCATTCAAAGCAGAGTGCCAGCCAAGCACAATGCATAAAGACATTCAAATTGGGGAGGAGAACTAGATCTTAGGACTGAGAACTGATAAGAGATGAAGTAGAATTGCGGTATCTTGTTGATATATAAGAAAGTAACTAATTTGCAGAAGACAACTCACTTCGGAGGATTTTCCTCAGACATACATGTTGGCAAGCACTCAATGAGACAATCATGGTTAGGCTCCAGGAAGGATGCAATCTGCATTTTGTGAGAACATGAGCATAAATAGAATCTTTTTTTAACAGAAATATTAGCAAAGAAGTCAATAAGAATGGAGAACGTAATGAATGAAAGATGCTAACTAGGGAAGGCAAAACAATTAGGCTTCTTTTGCAAAATCTAATGTGGATCATCCTTGATGATAATCTCAAGTTGAGAAGAATTTCCTAAGAGTATGATCACAAGTTCAACTGACTTTCCCCTAGATCGTGATCTCAAAACTAGGACCTTGTTTTGAATCAGCTTACAACTATCCAAGATCAGCTTCAACTGCCCTTTTTCTGGTTGGAGTAGTCACAACTTGGGTCACCAATCAATCAGAATTTTTTCAATACATTCAACAATGCTTAAAAGTTCTCTTAAAGGCGTCTGAAGAATATTTCAAAAGATGAGGAGAAATGCATATTTGTGTGTGTGTGTGTGTGGGTGGGTGGGTGGGTGGAAAGAGAGAAGGCCTTACAGAATACCGTTCTTGACCATTCCCTATAACTCGATGGAGCGTGGACCTGATTGCAAAAGCAAAGCAAAAGTATAGATTTGACAAACTGAAGCAAAAAAAGAAACAGCAACTCAAATTCAAAAAAAGAAAGAATAGAGAATGACTTGCTAAATATAGAGAATAGCAGGACACCAACTAGATTCAAGCAAAAAGCTCATTTCATATATCATTTAAACATGTTCTCGTGCATGATGACAATGCATGTTAAGCCGTTTCTGTCGCCAGAGATCCCAGAACACATGCAAAGTTTAGTATCCAAAAGTTGACCAATAAGAGCTGAGTGATAACAAAAGCACTAGAATAGCAAATTTATTGTTTGATATTCATAAATTCGTCTTTGCGTACAAATTAATGTAGGTCACCAAAATATCATACCATCTTCAATAACCGTGTTTAACATGGAAATTTTTCCTGACCAATGTCAAGAGTAGATGCTCTTTTGCTACTAATGGGCCATTGATATCAGAAAGAGCCAAGAGAGTGCAACAGAAGAAATTCTGTTGGAGTTTGGGACAGGTTAACAATATATAGTAGCCTGCCATAAGATAATCTCCAACCTTCATGTTCAAAGCTTTCCTCTTGCCAATTTTTCTATATAGACTGTTATTAAAGCATAGTACCTGAAAATACAATTGCTCCATCGTTCTAGCATATCACCAAGATTCACTATGAATGCTCTGTATAAAATAGTCACAGAAAGAATGTTACTTTTCAGGATTACTGTGAGATTCTTCTGTTCCGTATTTGTGATGATTATGTATAACTGAATCTAAGCAATAATCTAAACAACTAAAAGAGGGTAATTACATAAGTAATTTTAGAATGCATCTGATGCATGGTAGTTCTATGACTGTCGACCTGCTCAAAATTAACCAGGAAAGAATGGTGGAATACCATTGTGAGAATGTGTGTAAGAGTGTTTTCTTGAAGAGGGAGGGAGGGAGGGAGGGAGGGAGGTTCATCAGCAAGGCACCAAAAGGATTAAACTGATCGAAGTTAATATGTACACTTAGATGCAAATTGTAGAAAGGAATATAAATGTGGATGAGGGCACCTCTCTAAGTTAATAAATGGAAATCCATCTTTATCACCCATCTGACAATATTACTTTCTCTCTAAACTGGCATATCGCTGCCTTTGTACAATCAAGAACTATAGTAGCAGATCAGGGTCAGACAAAGAAGCATTTTTTGTCAAAAAGTTGTCACAAGTATTGGGGTAGTATTCCACCTAACACTGACATGAAGCAATCTTTTAATCATGCGTATAAGGGGAAACGGTGCACATTCCCCAATAAACCACAAGTACAAGATTAAAACAAAGTTATTGCAAGTTATATTTGTAAGCCATGAATCATAAGAATATAAATCCTAACATGATGATCTTCCACCAAAAGCATTACCCTAAATATGAGATCTCTAACATAATCATCTCAAATTCACCATTGTAATGCAGTTGGGCTTTACCCTCTCATAGGTTGCACATATTCCCATTTCGGAGGTTTAGCATCCTTGTTCTTGCAAATCTGAATAAGTTCAAAAAGTTTCATGCATTATAACTAGGCATAAAGTCTGCACCAACAGTTTTATAGGAGAAAATTGCATACTTGGAGACCTGGGACATCATCTGTTGCCAACAAGGTAATAAATCCAAAGTCCGAATGTGCCCCAGCTCCATATATTCCTTTAAAGGGATCAGAGACTAGACCTAAACAAAGAAAATAATTTCCACCGGATGAGAAGAAAGATTTGCAGGGTTTAATATAAAGTTTATTGAAGTAAAATCTACCTTCATAGTGCAACAAGCGCAAGGTCGCAATAGGCTCGCCAAGTATTTCTGGCTTGTCAAAAAAATCAGCCTCCAGATCAAGTGCTAGAGCAATGATTCTTGCAACTACTTTTGCCACATTTCTGAGTGTGCACATTTACAAATAAAAAAAAAATACGAAATTGACTACCGTTGCTTTGTTTATAGCAAGAAATTACACTTAATTTTGCCACAAAGATCATCTAGGCATTACTCTTGGATCTAAAAGTCAAATGATTTAGAGTTGGAGACCCTATTGACTGTAATATCAGCCATCCCACTGTAAGCAATTAGACACTTGCGTTGAGGCTCTTGGTCAGTGTGATTAATGGTAAATTTCGACGGCTAAAAGTAAGTGGTTCATATTGTAGCATAGTAGCTTTGGAACAATACCCCACAAAATTGTTTAATCGGCCACTACAAATAACCAGAAGAGTTTTACTTTGGCCAACATAGGATGAGAGCCCAAGAGAGCATATTCAGTTCAGAAGTCAGAGGCAATTTAATTCCCATTGGGCCACCTTCAAAATTACAAGAACTTGGCAATATCTGATGCATATAGAAGGGGAAGATGGTGACCATCGGGTACTGAAAATGCCCAAAATACCCCATCAGACAAACAGAAGATCTCTGTATTATCTTTTACTTGGAAGGAACAAAATTTACATCCTGGAACTAGCAAGAAAAATTAATGCCTATTGCTCCATATCATCTATAGTAAAAACTCACAATGCTTGACAATGAAATTTTTCCATCGCCTGCCTCCATCTTGGCAATATATCTAGTCAAAATACAACAATGAAACCAAAATAAACATCCACAATCAACAACTGATTTATGTTGGACAGAAATTACGTTAAACAGCAGTTTACCCTCAGAAGGCCAGAGGTTTGGTCCAAAATGAGGCTTCTGCGCACGAGGATCGTCCTCTGGTACTTCCACTCCTATGTAGTATCCCTCCTTATAATCTCCTATAAAACGTCAATAAATTCATTACTGCTCGAACAATCTTCAGAAGATGATAAGCAGATAGGTAATAACAAGTTTCAGCCAAAACTTTGTCTTAGAGCTTAGCACTTCGAACAAGTAGCTCCTTCTTCTGTGTCAGTTCTCTCCAAGAATACAATCAAAAATAGGAATAATAACTAATTCATCTTCGTTTTCTAGGACCTGCTACTCAACCACCACCTGATTCCAAGAAGCTATCAAAATCACCAGCTATTCATCTATGTCCATTTTAAGCAGTAAAATCTTCAGCAAGATGATCAGACACAAACCGTTTATCTGATTTGCAGGGTCGAGGACCTGATCGAACAGAGGAGTGTACCCTCGGTGCTTCTCGTTCCTCAGCAGCTTCATCTTCTCGCTCAAAGGCAGACCGAAGAACCGCCTGCTCTGGACGAAGACCTCCTCCATCAAGTCCTGGCTGACTCCATGATTGATCACGTAGAAAAAGCCGGAATCCAAGCACGCCTGAGGCCAACGGATCGGATTCATCCGTCAGCGTCCCTCTCGACTCAGAAAAACCTCGGTTTCCTCGGTTTCATGTACCGGAAATCGAACTGAAAATAGCGGAAAAAGGCGGAGAATCGAAGACCTGTTTGAGCAGGGAAACCGACCGTCGGATATCGGAGCTCGAGAGGTCGATAAGGTTGAGAGTGGAAGTCGGAACTCCGGCGACGTCGACGGCGTTCGCGTCATCCATGCTCGCCGTCCCGTTCGCCTGACTGATTTCACGGTGCTGATGACGACCGACGATGATCGAGGCCGGACAGGAATTTGACTAGCAGGTGATGGATGAGAAGTGGCTGAAAAAGAATGAGAGAACAGGACGGCGTAGGACAAATAAAGAATCGGCAAAGGCATACAGTGCGGCCATCGGTGATGCCTTCGTTCCCCGTCTTAATGCTTTCTATAAATTTTAAAGCATTTTTTCTAATTATTCCATTCGATATGACTAATCATTTTTAAGAAAATATTTTTTAATTTATTATACGAAATAAATGGATCTTAAAATAGGAAAGACCTTTAAAATATTTATATTTACATGCATGTTTATTGTTTTTAATTTACTCTTGTGATACTTCATTTTTGCATGGTTACAAAAAACAGAGGTTCTAGGAGAGCTATTTCCATTGCTCTTGCATACTAGCAAGGCCTTATCTCAAATGAAAAGACTTTTCAGAGATATCAATGATTAGTATTTTTAAATCTCTTATTTAATTCATTAGATAAGATGTCGTGGTCTTAATGCTATATGTTATGTAATGTAACTATAAAATGAGTTACTACAAATATGGGTCAGCATCAAGACTGCTTCAACTCAGGAATCGTATTGAATTAGTCTAGACCAACTAGTTTAAGGTTGAATTTAAGGATAACTAATATGATTTCCACTTCAACAAACTAAGAACCAGCCTAAGATCGGCTTGGTTCCTAATCCAAGGTCAAAATCACCAATTCTACCCAAGAATCGACATAAACAGGTTCCTTGGGTTGAACGGAAAATTGAATTATGGTCTTCACCATGAATAAACAACCACATATCTATTTCACCAAATATGTTATGAAATGAAAAGGTGGAACTCTTACACTTTATTGGAAGGATTTGTTTTTTTACACAAAATATAAAAAATGGACTAATTTCCAAGTAGAACCAAGAATCAGTAGGATCAAGAAGCACTGGTTCCATAACCAATAGATTTAGTTCCCAGTATCGAAAATTCGAAAACTGAAACAGACCTACTCGAGACTGTCATGATTTTGAGGGTAATAGGTGGAACAATAAATGTCATAACATCCGTTTCCACTACATATTTCCATTTCAATCTCTTGCATAATTAACCACTGGGATTCGCCCTAGTGGCCACCCTTCCAACATGGAAGGGGGAGGTGGGGGTTCAAATCCCCACCTTCTCAGGGGGGATGGGGTGGGGACGTGTAAGTTTCAAGAGTGGGTTTCGATTCCCACGCCCTGCAAGAGGCAGGGCAAAAGTCTGAGAGTGAGTGTAGAATAGGAATAGAGTAGGACTGACCAAAAAAAAAAAAAATCTCTTGCATAACCTATTAAGTCTTTAAAATACAAGAAAGCTAGAAGAGTATAATTAACTAGTTAACTGCTAATTTAACTCACTATCACTCCACTCGGGCGTCGGGAGACTTTGCACCTACATTGAGGACAAAGAGCTAAAGAGGTAGCCAAGTCTTTCTCTAATGCTCTGTTTCCAATGCTTCTTCCTGTGGTTTAACGTAGCGGAAGCGTTAGCCAGTCAAGCACGTCACGGGAGGACTTCGACATCGGACTGATCTAATCCACCTTTGAGAAAGATCAGAAAGATTTTTTGGAAAGTAGCAGCCAGCGTAGTAGCTAAAGCGGCTTACGATCTCAGATTGTGCTCTTGCTAATGCTACTCCTAGTCCCACCCACACGGAAATGCCTGCTCTCTCCTTCTTAGCCCGTCATATATTCAATCCTTTGTAGGCTTAGCGAAACGACTACCTAATCCAAAAATCTCGTCAAATAGCCAAAAGTTGCATGTACAGTCCAATCGACCAAAACTATCGTAAAGAAGCAACTGTTCGTCCGTTGAATCGCAGGAAAGTTGGTGCCAAGAAATGTGCAAGGCGTCCCCTTTTTATTTCCTTTCTTAAAGAGTTGCATGTACAAACTGCTAATTTAGGAGCTAAATCATGGAAGCAAGAAGACCGAAGTAAGGCTGAAGCTGCTGAACTATTTCTTCCATGCATAAACATAAGCGGATTATTAATTGTGTATGCATATGTATGTACGCGCATGTACCCCATTCGACGCTCTTCTCTAAGCTCATCATGCACTTCTTTACGAGCTCTCAAAGCATACCCTCTGCTGAACAAGTGCTGGTTGACAGGCTCCAGCTCCTTACAGGCAAACTCTAAGCCCCTTCCTTTCTGTATACATCTAAATCAGCATGAGTATCGCTGTATCTTTGGGCCAAGTAGGTCTGACATAAGATGGGAGGAAACCTGCACGTGAATCAATTTTGAAGAAATTTAGTTCAGGATCTGATGCTGGTGTAAATTTGCTAATTTGCACCATGTCTACTAACTATTGTAGTCTCGATCACAAAACAAATAAAAATTAGTAACTGGAGTAGCTATGATAAATACAACACCTAGATCCCCACGCGAAACGTAATGCAGGTCATGAACATATCATTCCATTTCAACAACTGTGTTTAACTTGGATTTTTTTCCCGAGGCAACTCAGCCAGTAATTAGGCCATGTCAAGAGTAGATGCTCTTGCACTACTAATGGGCTATTAATATCAACAATAGCCAAGAGGTTACAACAGAAGAAATTCTTGGTAGAGTTTGGGACAGGTTACCAATCTATAGTGGCTTGCTTTAGAAAATCTTCAACCTGCATATTCAAAGCTTTCCCCATGCCAATTTATTCTATTAAAGCATATTACCTGAAAATACAATTGCTCTATCGTTCTAGCATATCACCAAGATTCACTATGAATACTCTGTACCAAATAGCCATGGAAAGAATGTTCTTTTTTTGGATTGTTGTGAGATTGTTATGTTCTGTCGCAATGTTATGCGGAATAAAAAAGATGCTTGAGCAATGAGATATTCTCTCCCGAAATTTTGCCCTCTCAAACTTCTTGCAACTGGGTGTATATCGTGAGACATGTTCTAATAATTGTAAAATGTGTATAACGCATGGTAGTTTTACGACCGTGGACCTGCACACGACTAACCAGGAAAGAATGGTGGAAAACCATCGTGTGTGTGTGTGTAAAGGTGTTTGATAGAGGGAGGGAGGGAGGATCATCATCAAGGCATCAAAAGGATTAAACTGATCAAAGTTATTATGTATACTTATACAGATGCAAATCGCAGATAGGAAAGGAGAAGTGGATGAGGGCACCTCTATGAGTTTCTTAATTGAAATCCATCCTTATCACCCAACTGATGATATCATTTTCTCTCTAAACTGGAATATCACTGCCTTTGTACGAACAAGAACTATAGTAGCATCAAACAATCAATGATTTTTGTAAAAAAGTTGTGACCAGTACCGGGGTAGTATAACACACGACATTGGCATGAAGCAATCTTCCAATCATGCGTATAAGGGAGCATGTTATCGTGTACATGCTCCAATAAACCAAAAGTAAACTATTAAAAGCAAAGTTAGTCCAAGTTAAATTTGTAATCCACATATCACTAGAATGTAAATCTTAACATGATCGCTTCCACCAAAAGTGTCCAAGTTACTCTAAATATGAGATCTTAAACATAATCATCTCAGGTTCTGTTGGGCTTTACCCGTTCAAAGGTTGCACATATTCCCATGCCTGAGATTTAGCATCCTTATTCTTGCAAATCTGAATAAGTTTAAAAAGTTCCATGAATCATAACTGTGCGTAGAGCTGTACCAACAGTTTTACAGGAGAACATTTCATACTTGAAGATCTGGGACGTCATCTGTTGCCAACAAGGTAATAAACCCAAAGTCGGGCTTCATATATTCCTTTAGAAGGATCAGAGATTAGACCTAAACAAAGAAAGGAATATCAACCGGATGAGAAGAAAAAATTGTTGGGTTTATTTTGTAGTTCATTGTGGTTAAATTTGATGGAACTAGTACTAGCACCTAGAGGGGGTGAATAGGTGATTAAGATGATTTTTATAAATCGTAATAGAATAGATAGACTTTTTAATGAATGATAGACTAAGAGATTGAAAACAACAATAGACGTATGAAGATGCAATGTAAAGTAAAATGATTAGGGATAGAGAATCAAGACTCTAAGTTTATAGTGGTTCGGCTTAAACCAAGCCTACGTCTACTCTCCCGCATGGACAGCCCACTGGCTAGATTTCACTAAGAATCAAAAAGAGAATTTATAGTCTCACGCTCTTGATTTCACAGTGTAGAGACTCTACTACACTTCCTCAAGGTCTCACCAAAATTCAGTCTCTCTTTTGATTACAAGTATATCTCGAAGAATAAGAACGTAAAAGAACAAAGAGATTTAGACTTTGGAATTCTTCTATCGGACACTCTTGAACAACTTGAGCGTCTCCCTTAAATACTTCTTGACGCCTTCAATACCGTTGGCACCTTCCAAGAAGTTCTTTCAATCAACCCATTGGACAAAATCAATTAGAGAGATCTCGAGCTTTTCAAGGAAAATGACGATAGCCCATCAATCATGCTCGCCCATACAATCAGGATCTCGGGTTCCATAAGTAGAACCTTCCAAGTATAATTTGCGGATCTAGATGATCTAGATTATTTGAATACGAATAAAAGATCTTGAAGTGCTAATTCCAGTCGTGAGATATTCCTTAACCATATGAATCAAAACCATACTTGAATTTATCCTAATAGAACTTTAACTTCGTTGGTCTGGAAACTATCCATGAGAGTAGATTTTGAAACTTGAGTCTGGAGGTCTTCAGACTTTGTCAATAGAGTGTGCAAGTCTTTAGACTAGACTGATGGAAATGTTTTGTCGACTTCAAAACACCTTAAGAAGATTTCTCTAACAAAATCTACCTTCATAGTGCATCAAGCACAAGATCAGAATAGGCTTGCCGAGTATTTCTGGCTTGTCAAAAAAATCAGCCCCAGATCAAGTGCTAGAGCAATGATCCTTGCAACTACTTTCGCCACATTTCTGATGAGAATATTCACAAATAAAAAAATTACTAAATTAACTATCATCACTTTTTTATGTCAACAGGTTGCACTTGATCTTGCCACATAGATTATCTAGGCATTACTCTTGAAATATAACTAGATCCAAAAGTCAACTGATTGGGAGATCCTATGCAATGAAAATTGTGACTACAATATCAGCCGTACCACTATAAGTAGACACTTGAGTTGAGGCTCTTGGTCGGTGTGATTAATAGTAAATTTTGACAGCTGAAAATATTTTATTCAAATTGCGGCAGAGTAGCTTTTGAACAATTTCCTAGAAGTTGTTGAATTAACAGTTACAAATAACTTGAAGAGATTTACACTTTGGCCGACATAGAAAAAGAGCCCAAGAGAGCATAAGCAGTTTGGCAGTCGGGCAATTTAACCCCCTCGGGCAGTAAAAGAACTCGGCACGATATGAGGCAAGGGGAAGGGGAAGATGGTGACCATTGGGTACTGGAAAAGGCCCAAATTTCCCGTCAGAGAAACATAACATCTCCGTATTATCTTTTACTCGGATGAAATAATCTTTCACATCTTGCAACTCACAACAAAATTTAATGCCTGTGGCTCTTTATCATCTATAGCAAAAACTCACAATGCCTGACTATGGAATTTCTCCATTGTCTGCCTCCATATTGGCAATATCTATAGTGAAAACACAACAATGAAACCAAAATAAGTACATATCACCAGCAACAATTTGAAGTTGCACAGGTATTATATTAAGCAACTGGTTACCCTCAGAATCCAAGCAAGACTGAGGCCAATGGATCGGATTCATCCGCCAGCGTCATCACAAATCAAAAACCTTAGCTTCCTCAGTTTCGGTACCGGATTCGAATCGGAACATCAGGAAAACTTGAGACAATTGAGGACCTGTTTGAGCAGGGACACCGACTGTCGAATGTCAGGACTCGAGAGATCGATGCGGTTGAGAGCCGAAGTCGTAACTCCGGTGACTTCGACGGCGTTCGCATCATCCATGCTCGCTGATGCTTCTCCGCCTGGCAGGTCGTTGCTCGCTTGCTGAGACCGCCGTCTGTTCAGCCGTCTGATTTGGCGGTGATGATGACGACGACTGACGATGATGGAGGACGGACGGGATTCTTAGTTGCAGGTGATTGGAGGGAGCAGGGGGGTTTGAAAAGAAGAAGAAAACGACGACGTCTATTAATAAAAAAAAAAGTCAGCGAAGATATTTGGTGCGGCATTATCCTTTTGACGGAAAGTCAGCAAATTTTAAAGCATTTTTCATCTGCTACAGCATGGGTTCGGGGGAGAACAAGGAACCGCACCGAACCGGCCCTAAGAACTACTCTGGTTGGAGTTTCCTGCAGTTATCGATCCGATTCCAAAAAAAATGAAACAGGTACTATGCGGTTGAATTCCCAATTTCTGGATCAAAACCAGATCGAGAATCGTGAATCAATGAATTGTGGTTGCATGCTTTGAACTTTTCATAATTTATTTTATTTTACAATGATAAATGAAAAGTTGCTAGTTCTCGAATAAACTATAAAACCAATTGACAAAATATGTTTTAGATTTCAAGGTACGCAAATTAGGTTCTAACCTCCAAATAAAAAGAAATCAAATCCGACGGGGTAAGTTTCAACTTGAAACTTTCAAGTTAAACCTAAAGTGAGTCTAAGCAGTTGGCCAGATGGTTAAGAGTTTAAGCAGCTCGCCCGCTATCTGAAACGAGACAAGCCTCACCTGATGCTAGACCTTTCAAAATGGATTATGAAATTATTTCTTAACCCATATTGATACTTATGTCAGTATTTTGACGAGAACAGCTCGAAATTCTGTCAATGAGATATTGCATGGTTTCCTCACGGAAGAGAATGCCTCGACGCGCTGAAACTTTAATTAAAATTCCCCAGCAGCGTCATCAAATTGTACCTGAAACTTTGAGAGGGCTGGCTCTTTTGTTTTCAAGAATGGATGAGTAGAATGAGCTCCAGCCTCCAAACCTTTTATATAATGCCATACCTTGATATTCATTTGCAGCTTGATTTATTGAGAAGCACACATACTACTTTTTGGGGGGCTTGGGTTCATGTAAGGCACATCATTAAAACTATAAATTTTACGGCCAATTGCAAGATTTTTGCGTTTTATTAGTTGCTGAAACGCGTTTTAATTTGATACCAATTTGGTGAAATGTGTTCTTCCATAAATTACTTATCCATAAATGCTAGTATGTATTGTTTGAAACAATTTGGCTTTTCTTTTTAGTGCGCTCATTGAACGAGTGAAAAGAGAAAAAGAATGAAACGGGCAGAGGCAATAACTCTAAGTTGTGCCTTAGTTGAGAATTTACTTCTTCATATCTTGCACTAGGCACTTAATGATTGTCGTCTTCTTCATTTCTTACTTGCAGGATGACCTTAGTTGAGTAAAGATGGATCGTTTGCTATTGAGACGGAAATGTTGATTGTTTGCTTTTGCTTTCCTTCTTCCCCTTGTGGTCTTTGTAAGAAAGTTTGTTTTTCTCTGGACAATGTTGAATTAATTTGTACTTAAAATTCGTTGACGAACTGGACTTAGTTTGGCATTCTTATGGGATGGCAAGTTCCTTGTCCTGCATTCATTTTGGAATTTAAGGCCTTCGGAGATGTGTGATGTGTAGACTTATAAGGGATTAAGAAAAACATGTTTAACTTAACCTCTGCGCGCGCGCGCACACAAAATTCAAATCCCGAGCCTATCCCTCAGGTTATATGCCATCTGGGTCCTGGGTCGGTTCTATAGTGTTTCAATTCGGGTCGGATATCAACCAAACTAATGACACTCCTACCTTGGACTATCCAATATTAACCAGCCCTCCCCTTTGTCCGGTTGTTGTAGCCAAAGGAAGAAGGAGGAGGGAGGAGGGAGGAGGAAGGAGGAAAAAAAAGAAGATAAAATAATTAATAAATAATTTGAAAAAATAAAATATTATTAAAAAATTGTCACCAACATCGATCGGCGGCCACGTTAATGCTGGTCGGTCAATTTTGGCCGGATGGACTGAATTGGAACAATTGCAAAAAGTTTATGACTTAATTGGCTAAAAAAATAAGTTTATGATTGAATTGACACAATTATAATAGGTTTATGACTTTTTAAGTAATATTCCCTATTTGTATTGTATAATTTTTTTTTATGCTAATAAAAAAAAAATGCCCTTCATCTACATATTTAAGTCAAAAATGGGTTTTATCTCACTTTTTGATTTTCATTTAGCCCTAAATTATGTATTACTTTAATAATTTAATGTAATTAAACTTGAGAGAAAACAATGGAAAATAGGCCAAAGAAAGAGATAATAGACAAAAGAAAATGCATATTATATTTCATCATTTCTATAGTGCCCTTGAATAAATGTTTGTTTTAATCATTGAAAGAATAAGAATATATTATTTGATGTTTGCCTCTTGGAAAAGAATTATAACAATTAGAAAATGACTTTCAATTTTTTTTATTTCTCCATGCAATTGAAAGGATAGTCTTATTACTATCCATTATGACGTTGCATAGAGAACGAAGATGACCGTATAGGCATGTAATGTGGGCATGATAACTATACTTACTTTTTTAAGGCCGACCTACTGTATGTTCCATTTAGTTCAATTTCGCTTTACGATTTCAATATGAAAAAGTTAAAATAATCTTTTGTTGGATTAAAATAAATTATAAGGATTTTTTGTTAAAATAAAAGAAAAATTTTAAAACAGAAAAGGGGTTGAAATTGGCCCAAACAAGTACCGGGCCAAGGCTTGGCATGCGGGCCAGAAAGGCCTAGCCTTGCCCAGCTTGACATGCAAGGCTTATGGGCTATGCCTGGCGTGACGCAAGAAGACGTCGAGCTTCAAGGAAACAATGTTCGTCACTAGCAAATCTACCAACTCTCAAACAAAGTTTTTGCTTAGAGAATATGACAGCTGCTACACCTTCTGAAGTTGGACAAAAGTTAGACTCTTGATTGCATATCTAGTCACATTTGGATTTTTTTTCCTCTTTTCAGAAAGCTTAAAAGAAGATTAGGAACTATCTTGCAGAATCATTCACACAATGCAATAGAAATGAAATTACTTAGTACAAAATATGAAAATGCTATATTCAAATTCTCTGAGCTGCTCTCGGCTTTGCTTTCTTGTCAAGGAAGTGACAACTTGATCTTGTTGAGCTTAACCACGATAGTTTTCATGTCCATTCTTTCCTCAAGCAAGTCCTTTGAACATTCTAGTCCTAACTCTAGTATCAATAAGACTATGCTATTGAATTTTGAAAGCGTCCGATCTTCATATTTCGTGCAAAGGATTTTGCTATCCACAATGTCAAGCACTCTATCTGGAATTGCTGCACCTACCCATTGCCTCAAGCTTATATCTGCATTGAACATTTCACCGGTTGGCTTCTTCCCAGTAATCATTTCCAACAACAATATGCCGAAGCTATAGACATCTCCCTTTGTTGAGACTTTTCCTTTTGAACCATACTCTACAAGCATCATAGTTTGTGACATAAGAAAATCGGTGATTGATCTATTTCTTTTTGGGACATAAGTAATAAGATCAAGAGGCATACGAGTGCTAATATATATATATTACATTATACCATTATATTGGCAATCAAAGGCTTGAATTAGCTAATATTCAAACAAATGTACCTGGAGCAATGTAACCAATTGTGCCGAGAGTTCCGGTTTGTGTTTCAAGCTTGTTCTCAGCCAAAATCTTGGCAATTCCAAAGTCGCAGACTTGTGCGACTAGGTCCTCATTTAGAAGAATATTTTTAGGTTTCAGATCGCAGTGCACAATGGGTTCTGGTTGGCCATGGTGGAGATACTCGATCGCCGTTGCGACGTCGACCATTATCTTCACTCGCTGATGGAGATCCAAGTTGTAGTTGTTGGAGTACAGCCACTTCTCCAAGCTCCCACAAGGCACGTATTGCAGCACTAGAGCTCTCAGATTGGCGTTCGTGCAGGTGCTGATCACCTTGACGAGATTGCGATGCCGGATCATACGAAAAGCATTGCATTCTGCATCAAAACTTTTCAGAGCACCTTCGATATGGAGATTTAGTACTTTGACCGCAATGTCTATCCCATTGGCTAGAGTCCCTTTAAATACAGAGCTAAAGCTTCCTACTCCAAGCAAATTGCTTTCGCTAAAGTTGTTAGTGGCCAAACAAATCTCCCGATATGATATCATCGGGTGGTCAATTCTAGGCAAGTTCTCCATCGAAACCGAAGCTTTTTCACTAGTATTCCCACGCTTTCTAAGCAAGAAAATGACAAGGACTAAAAGTATTGTTAATGCAATTGGCACAATAATGTATAGTATATGGAGCCGCTTGTCCCTTGATGATTTAATTCCATTTACTTTGCAACGTGGGACTTGAAAAATCGCATTTCCACAAAGTGCTTCATTTCCAATGAAAGAGAGAGACGAGAAATTTCTAAAGGGCCCGCCATTAGGAATTTCTCCTGATAGCTTATTAAAGGACAAGTTCAAAATTTGTAGATATGCAAGTGCTTCCAAGGACTTGGGTATTGTGCCTGATAACTCATTGTAGGAGAGATCGAGGAATTCCAACCCTTTGAGATGACCGATCAATTGCGGTATTGATCCTTGAAACGAGTTCCTCGACAAGTTGAGAGAAGCAAGGCTCTCAAACTCTTGGATGGAACTCGGTATGGCACTAGTAAGTTGGTTCCAAGAAAGATCGATACTCTCTATAGCTCTCATCTTCCCTACTTCAAGTGGTAGTCCTCCATTGAAAGAATTGAGTGACAAATTGAGGAAGATGAGTTCTTGAAGGCCCCACAGACTCAATGGTATAACTGATGTCATGTTATTCGAGCTTATGAGAAATATTTGAAGGTTGCTAAGGTTTTGAATGCAATTTGGGATTGATCCCGATATCCTATTTTGCTCGAGCACCAACTTTCCTAAACCTGTCAAGTTGCATATCTCATCAGGGATCGGTCCTTCGAGATGGTTCCTATCAAGATACAGCCTTTGCAACCTTTCTAGTCCTCCGATGGATGATGGGATGTTGCAATCTAGAGCATTGTTGCCCAAATCTAGGAAAGTCAATGTCTTCAAGAAACCCATTTCCTTGGGAATACGACCTCTTATTTGACAATTGGGAGCAGTTAGAATTTGTAGGGAACTGGAGAAGTTTTTGATAGATTCCGGTATGAATCCACGAAGCGGGTTGCCTTCTAACCATAACACTCGCAGCGACGGACAATTAGACAAAGCTGAGAGAAAACCGAGCTCCGAATCGTAAGTCTTTCCAGTTAGCTGATTAAACCGAATATCAAAGACTTCGAGGTTCTTCAAGTTGCCCAAACCTGTAGGTATGTGTCCGTTGAGTTGATTTTCCGCGACATCGAAACGGATTAGGTTTGACAAATTCGAGAAATACTGGGGGATGTTGCCGCCAAAGCCATTGCTTGCTAGATATAGAATTTCCAAATTCGGATGGCTTAGATCTCTACCTGAGGGAAGGCTTCCAGAGAGGGAATTGCCCATCAAACTAAGCAGTTGGAGCGAAGAAATATTAAAAACCTCTCGAGGCACTTCGCCAGTTAGCAAATTTCCCTCAAAGTTCATTATTTGCAGATTGACCAAATTGCCGATCTCATTCGGAATCTCCCCTTCAATGTGGTTATATCCTATGACCAGGTAGTGCAAACTCGAAATGTTACCGATGGTTCGAGGAATAGTGCCACTCAAGTTGTTACGAACAATAGAGAGAAATTGCAGCTTTTGCAAGCTGCCTATATCTCGAGGAAGGCTTCCCTGAAAACGATTGTATGACAACCACAATATGATAAGCTCTTTGCATTGGGTTAGCGTCTTTGGTAGCACGTCGCTAAATTGATTTTGACGCAGTGAAAGAATCTGAATGTTAGGCCAGCGGTAGCAAAGATCGGAGGGAAGCCTTCCAGAAAGATAATTATTCCTCAAATTGACCCAAGTGAGCGATATATTGAAAAGTGTTGAAGGAATCGAACCAGTGAGATGAGCGCTGGCCAATCTAATGACTTGCAATGTGGATATGTTGCTCAGGAAGCTTGGAATTTGACTTCGTAAGTCGTTTGAGCTAAGATTCAGTTGTTTCAACTTAGGGAAGGCCCCAAATTCTCTTGGTATGCCACCCGTTAGTCTGTTCTTCGCGAGTGACATGACTTCGAGGTTCTGCAACTGGGTTAAGATAGGGGGAATGTTTCCTTCAAACTGGTTCAATTCGAGTATAAGTTGTTTCAGGCGGCGTAAATGGCCAATTTCTATCAGAATCGAGCCATGAAAACTGTTGTTGCGGAGATCAAGAGAAGCCAGGAGAGAGAGATTCCCAAGGTAGGGAGAGAGTCTTCCCTGGAGACCCATGTGCGAGAGATCTAAAGCTGTGACTCTTTGCCTGCGGTTGCTGCAAATGACACCAATCCATTCACAGAAATTTGCTTCCATGGTCCAATTGCCACTTTTGATGGTGTTCGTCGGGTCGACTTCCATTGTCGATTTGAAGTGGAGGAGAGCCTCTTGATCAGTGAAGTTGCTGGAACAGATGACGGGCCGAAACATCAATTGGAAAGCCAGCAGAACATCCAGAAATGCTAAAAAGATGAACCTCTCCATAATGAACAAAGTCTCTTTTGATTGCATCAATAGACGGTTCGCTAATTTCGACCTGTTCTTAATGTTCAATACCAAAACCTACCAAATGGTTGTCTCAATCAAAAGAGAGAGAGAGAGAGAGAGAGAGAGAGAGAGAGAGAGAGAGAGAGAGAGAGAGAGAGAGAGAAAACAATGTAAAGAAAGGCTAACTATCAAATGATGTCCTTCAATCACGTCTATGGCCTGTCCTTTACGTCTACGCGTTCACACTTTCTTTCAACTTTGTGAGGGCACAAATAAACCTTTGGACCCATTCTCTAAGGCAAGGTGTTATGATAATTGTCGTGACCTACTTGTAGGGGCAATATCAATTATCCCGTTGGAAGTTGACTAATTGAAAGTTCCTACTACTAGAAGAGATAATGTTACTAGTAGTCTGTCAGATTTTACCCATGCTTCATGTCATATTTGAATTTTCAATCAATTCAATTAAATCACTTTTGATTAATGTGAAATTTCTTCCCACAACTTTCAGTCGATCTAATTAGATTCGTAATATATTTAATATGTTTTTTGTCATCGTTTCATTTATTAATTTGAATGAAATATGTCATGGAAATTTTATGAAGCTAATGTTTGATGGAGAAAATTACGCGGACTTTGTGCATGTCATGGTGACTTGAAATTGTAAAATTATAATACCCGTTCTGTTGCCCTCGCCCAGATTTGGCAAAACATCAATAGGGAAACCAACGAAACATCAACAAATGCTAAAAAGATGAACTTCTCTATAATGAACAGTCTTTTTTGATTGCATCAATAGACGGTTCCCTAATTTCGACCTGCTCTTAGTGTTCAATATCAAAACCTACCAAACAATTGTCTCAATTAGAAAAAAGAAAAAAAAAAAAGAAAGAAAGAGAAAACAATGTAAAGAAAGATCGACTAATTAGATCCATAATATATTTAATATGTTTCACGGAAAATTGATGATTGACTAATTAGATCCGTAATATACTTTCAATCGATTCAATGAAATCACTTTTGATTAATATGAAATATCTTCCCGCAACTTTCAGTCGATCTAATTAGATCCGTAATATATTTAATATGTTTTTTTGTCATCCTTTCATTTATTAATTTAAACGAAATATGTCATGGATAACAATTTTATGAAGCTAGTGTTTGATGGAGAAAATCATGCGAACCTTGTGTGTGTCATGGTGACTTTAAATTGTAAAATTATAATTCCCATTCCATCGCCCTCGCCTAGATCTAGCAAAACATCAATAGGGAAGCCAACATAACATCAACAAATGCTAAAGATATGAACTTCTCCATAATGAACAGAGTCTCTTTTGATTGCAACAATAGATAGTTCACTAATTTCAACCTATTCTTAGTGTTCAATATCAAAACCTACCAAACGATTGTCTCAATCAGAAAGAAAAAAAAAAAGAAAAAAAGAAGAAAGAGAAAACGATGTAAAGAAAGATTGACTATCAAATGATATCCCTCAAACACGTCTATGGCCCGTTCTTTATGTTTGCACGTTCACACTTACTTTCAACTCTATGAGGGCACAAATAGACCTTTGGACCAATGCTTCAAGGCACGAATGTGAAAAGGTTTTGTGATAATTGTCGTGGCATTCTCGTAGGGGCAATATCAAGGGTGCACATGACAAAATTTCTAGAACAGAAATTTATTACTCAATTTCTATTCCCCGGACAAGTTTCTTAGCAAAGAAACCTGTTTGATAATGACTCAAAATTTCTATTTCTAGAACAGAATTCCGTTTGATAACAGAATAAAATTTTTATTTCTAGGAATAGAAATTGATTAGATAACAACATAGGAAATCCTCAAATACAAAATAATAGTCAAAATAATACTAAAACAACATATGAAATCCTCAAATACAAAATAATAGTCGAAATAATAAAAGTTGAAAATACAATTTCATGGAATTTCCTATTATATGTGCTTACGTTTCCTATTACGTAATATTTTCTTTCGAAAAATAAACAACGTGGCAAAAAAAAAATCAATTGAAATTCGATTGTAGTGAATATGTCATTATGTTTTTGCCGAAATTGATTTCACATTAATCAAATAAGTCTAATGATAGCCATGATTATAATAGTCTAATCTCCTAAAAAAAATCCTAACTTCAAGTCTAATTCCAATTTCTTTCCAAATTTGTTAAAAAAATCCTCACCATGTTCAAAAATCGTCACCAGTTTTTTTCAAAATTATCAACACTAGGATTATTTAAAAATTTATTATCAAAATCTGTATTTTCATCAACGCTTTTACAAGAACAACAGATTCCTTATTAGATCTCTTTTTACCCACGTCTTGATAAGTGAGGACACTATATAAAAGAAAAATCGGATGAAACCCTAATGATTTGACCCATTTTTACCGTCTCAATATGAAGTTTATGATTAAAAAATAGTTAGCCAAATAGAGCCGTTGCTTGGCGTACTACGGAAGAGTAGGTGAAGAAATACTCGTTAGATATGAATATAGCAAGTTGACTATTACCATGCGTGAAATCTCTTGCGTGCAACAAATGAAGCCTTGTTCATTCAATTCCCACCATCTGGCCCAATGGTTAAGATTTTCAATCAATATTGATTGAAATGATTATATTAAAAAATCATTAAAATATTTTGGACTAAATTAACTAAATTGAAAAGTTGAGAAAAAAAAATTTATCTTTTTATTTCAAAAACTGAGAAGTTAAAAATTTCAACTTCTGATTTCTTCGATTTCTCTATTTCTTGAATAGAAATTTGTTTCAAAAATAGAGAAATCAAATTGCGTTACCAAACGGATTTCTATTCCAAACCTGTTCCGGGGGACAGAGAAACAGAGAAATCGAGAAATAGAAATTTTATCATGCGCGCCCAAAGTGTCTCGTTGGAAGTTGACTAATTGAAAGTTCCCATTGCTGGAAGAGATAATGTTACTAGTAGCCTGTCAAATTTTATCCGTGCTTCATGTCATCTTTGAACTTTAAATTGATTCAATTATATCACTTTTGATTAATGTGAAATATCTTCCCACAACTTTCAGTCGGTTTAATTAGATATGAAATATATTTGATATTTTTTTTTTGTCATCCTTTCATTTATTAATTTAAATGAAATATGTCATGGAGAACAATTTTATGAAGCTAGAGTTTGACGGAGAAAATTACACAAACTTTATGCATGTCATGTGACTTTAAATTGTAAAATTATAATACTCGTTCCTTCGCCTTGACCCAGATCTGGCAAAACATCACTAGGGAAGCCAACAGAACATCAACAAATGCTAAAAAGATGAACTTCTCCATAATGAACAGAGTCTCTTTTGATTGCATCAATAGACGATTCGCTAATTTCGACCTGTTCTTAGTGGTTACTACCAAAACCCACCAAATGGTTGTCTCAATTAGAAAAAAAGAAAGAAAGAACAAGAAAACAATGTAAAGAAAGACCGACTATCAAATTATGTCCCTCACTCACGTCTATGGTCCATTCTTTGCGTTTACACATTCACACTTACTTTCAACTCTATGAGGTTACAAATAGACCTTTGGACCAATGCTCCAAGGCACGAATGTGAAAAGGTTTTGTGATAATTGTCGTGACCTTCTCGTAGGGGCAATATTGAGTGTGTCGTTGGAAGTTGACTAATTGAAAGTTCCTATTGCTAGAAGAGATAATGTTACTAGTAGTCTATCAAATTTTATCCATGCTTCATGTCATATTTGAACTTTAAATCGATTCAATCAAATCACTTTTGATTAATGTGAAATATCTTCCCATAACTTTCAGTAGGTCTAATTATATCCGTAATATATTTAATATGTTTTTTTGTCATCCTTTCATTTATTAATTTAAATGAAATATGTCATGGATAACAATTTTATGATGGTAGTGTTTGATGGAGAAAATTATGTGGACCTTGTGCGTGTCATGGTGAATTTAAATTGTAAAATTATAATACCCATTCGTTCGCCCTCACCCAGATCTGGCAAAACATCATTAGGGAAGCAATTAGAACATCTATAAATGCTAAAAAGATTAACTTCTCCATAATGAACAGAGTCTCTTTTGATTGCATCAATAGACGGTTCGCTAATTTCGACTTGTTCTTAGTGTTCAATACCAAAACCTATCAAATGGTTGTCTCAATTAGAAAAAAAGAAGAAGAAATAAATAAAAAGAAAACAATGTAAGAAAGACTGATTATCAAATGATGTCCCTCACTCATGTCTATGGCCCATTCTTATGTTTACACGTTCACACTTACTTTCAAACTCTATGAGGGTATAAATAGACCTTTGGACCAATGTTCCAAGGCATGAATGTGAAAAGGTTTTGTGATAATTGTCGTGACTTTCCCGTAGGGCAATATCAAGCGTCTCCTTGGAAGTTGACTAATTGAAAGCTCCTACTCCTGGAAGAGATAATGTTATTAGTAGTCTATCAAATTTTGTCCATACTTCATGTTATATTTAAACTTTCAATCGATTCAATTAAATCACTTTTGATTAATGTGAAATATCGGTCTAATTAGATCCATAATATATTTAGTATTTTTTTGCCATCCTTTCATTTATTAATTTAAATGAAATATGTCATGAATAACAATTTTATGAAGGTGGTGTTTGATGGAGAAAATTACGTGGACTTTGTGCATCTCATGGTGACTTTAAATTGTAAAAATGTAATACCTGCTCCTTCACCCTCGCCCAGATTTGGCAAAATATCAATAAGGAAGCCAATAGAACATCAACAAATAGTAAAAAAATGGACTTCTCCATAATGAATAGAGTCTCTTTTGATTGCATCAATAAACAGTTCGCTAATTTTGACCTATTCATTGTGTTCAATACCAAAACCTACCGAATAGTTGTCTCAATTAGAAAAAAAATAAAAATAAAAAATAAAACAATGTAAGGAAAGACTAACTATCAAATGATATCCCTCAATCACATCTATAGCCCATTCTTTACGTTTCCGTACCTTATGCATTGATCAATGACACAATACATGTAAAATAAATAAATTAAGCATATTTGTGAGAAGAAAAAAATGATTGAGATGTCAAAAGTAGAATGCTCTCTTTATTTTATATAATAACATTTGAATCTTTTTCCCATCATTAAGTATTTTGAGGTACTCGTTAACATGATCATTAAATTCAGAGTATCGCGCTTATGCTTCATAGCAACGTGATCTATGTCAAAATATGAGAAAAAACTTTCAAAAAATTAGAAATATGTTTATTGAGTCATCTTTGAATCTTTTGTGCTAAACGGTAGGAGGTATCGAAATAATAAAAAGAAAATAAACTTATAAGTCATTGAATAAGACAAGATTTTTTGGTTTATTCATGTGACCTTGATTTCTACCGGAATTACGGTCCAATACGTTTGTTTCCGATAGAAATTTTCCAGGGGTACAATGAACTTGGTCATTTCATTAGAACGCACATGACCATAAATGTGAAGAAACTAACCTTGGCATGGGTTGACGTAAGTTAGACCTTTTGCTCATATTATATCCACGGACGTGGGGGCACAACCGTTGAGTTTGTAGTTGCATATAACAAAATTGGAAAAATCACGCTAACAATGTCATTCATTTATGTACTATGCTCATTTTTGTGTCACAATTTTTCTACCAGTTACTATAATAGCATAACTTATAAAAAAAGGTCCCCTTGAGTAACTTTGCCAACATATCTCCGACGACAAATTTCCATGTAAATTTTTTTGATAAAGACATGTCCAACGGGTTTTTTTTTTTAAGAAAGTTAAGTCTAAAGTGGAAAATCGACTAAATGACAAGACTTGTGGGCTCCAAAATGACTGACGCAATGCATAAGAATTGATCAAGGAGAATATTTCTCTCTCTCTCTCTCTCTCCATTTTTTATATCTGGCGTGTCCATTAACTTGTAATTTTTTGAAACCCTAATTGTGATTTCTTAGTGACAATTTATGTCTAAACAATTCAATAAATGATGAAAATATTTTTCATTGATTCATTTTTTAAGTGACTCAAAGGATCATTTTTCAAAGGAAATATTTTCCAAATCATCAATTTTCTATGAAACAAACGCATTTTTTGACTTTGAGCAAAGTTGCTAAATGACAAGCGCGCATTTGGCAATCAAAACTGTTTTCAGATCAAATACTAAGCTCAACATATTTGACTCGCAACTATACATATTTTCACAAACCATTTGCTGCTGTGAGAATGCTACATAATCTCTGTCAATATATCGTAATAGTATCTTCCTTAAATATTTGATCTAAGTGTACCTCTTAGATTCGTATCTTGCTCGAATTAGACTATTCTTGAGTCAAGAAAATATTTTGATGCTCTATCTATGAAAGTAGCAAAACGTGTATGCACTAATTCATTATTACATTATAAACAACGTTGTATTAATGCAGAAATATTTCGTGCTCCATTTTATTATATATTTCAATGACAATTCGCACAATTCGCACATGGCTTATCATCTGGTCATTAATTACGTCGGTCAAACATATCTTTGATTGAATGACCTAAGAACTTTGTAAAATATTGGTGTTTGTCTGATCTGGATTTGCTCAACATGCAAAACTATCTGAACGTCTATTCGATAAACTGCAATATCCTGTAGATAGATTTTATAGATAGATTTTAAAGAGTGACGTGTGTGCATTTTTCATTTTTATGGATGCTTTTATTAACGAGGGCATTTGGAGCACTTGTTAATTATATTTTATTTGAAACCGCACTACATATTAGATCAGAGTGTAGCAACTATTTGTGTCATTATTCATTTACAAAAATATTCTTATTTGATTGCTTACCAACTGTTCCTAGAGCTTTTTATTAACAATATCCTCATGTTATTGCTGTGCGGATATTTTCCATTTGTGGCCAGCCTTTTTCAAGAAATTAATTGCACTCAATGACAATTTGGACTTCAAATTAAGGTGGACTTAGTGCTTTCGAGTCAAGGTTGTTTGATGCTACCGAACTTGGAATCATCCTCCAATGACGATTTTCTATTTTGGATAGACACCAATGACAAGAATCATTACAGACAAGTAAAATTTTGAAAACTGCAACCACCAATAAAAGTGATAATAATTACTACGGACTTTGCATTTTCACGTAATATCATCAAATTAATTAATTATTACAGACTTAAAAAATTATGGGACAGAAGTGGCAAAACGAATCCTTGATTCATTTTTTGACTCATTTTGTTCAGATCATAGGAAAAATGGGTTACTCAAGCTTTCATATAATAGGCTGAGATGTGTTTTAATGGACACAATCTAATCAAATATGATGGGTTTTAATGTGCATGAATCATTTTTTAATTTATTCTCATTAATATAAAGGGCTGACAAAAAATAAGTGTCACATTTGCTGTCAACACCTTGATCCACTGTCACCGATAACTTCACAATGGTGGACATCGGAGGAAAGCGACCTCAATGGCGGTCCCCTATGTTGGTTACCGTTGTCTTGTCTCTTTCCATCCCTTCCTTAATTTGTTGTGATCTCTTTCGATAACAGCCTCCTTTCGACTTAACCCTCTCCCTCCCTCCTTGGAGGACTAGGAGCGCCTAGTGACCACCTCAAGGTGATCAGTGGCGCCAATGGGGACCAACCTTGGGATGTTTTCTCCCTTCATTAAAAGGCCAAATGAATTAACCAAAGATATTAGCTCGAAACTCCTTACCCACTAATGAGATTTTGCATAAAGAGTATCACAGAAGTTGAACATTCCAAGTCACCTTTCTTTTTTTAAATTCATAAATAAACATAATTATCCCATTCTCAAGGAACAGAAATTTGCTGCATCGGATCCCTCACCCTAATTAATCTTTCACAATAATAATTTAAACTTTTAGAACAGCCATAAAATATAAACAAAATAATAAAACCCAACTGGAATTGAAACACTCCCTTGAACTTCTAATGAGGTAGGGTCACTTATTTAACTTCTGTTAGCAATAACAAGTCATTATTGCTTCATTTCGACGGCTTTTGCACTTTTCTAGGATCCCTGGAGGACTACAGCAACTTAAAAATCATTGGGACTAGTGGACAATGGAATATATTCTTTGGATGCTGTATGGGATTAATCCAATAGAAATGACGACGCGGAGACAGTTGTTAATTATTGATGGCTCGAGTTTGATTTGAGTCCTCGATCCATGGTCTCCCCTAATTATCCCGGACCAAGCACGAGAAAGATCAGCTCTAGGGCATGTGTTAGAGAGAGAGACCCGTGGAGACAGCTGTTAATTATTGATGGCTCGAGGTTGATTCGAGTCCTCGATCCATGATTGAGCCGAGACCCTAACAATCTCGGACTGAGCACAAGAAAAACCAAATCTAGGGCATGTGTCAGAGAGAGAAACGTGGCTGCCGCCGGCAGCGGCTGCAGTGGCGTTCATCGGGTGCTCTCATTGCCGTGGGTATGGGGAGAGAGAGAAAGAGAGCGACGTCACGTGGCACAAATCCAATGACTAAATGAATGGAGACAGTACCAAACGTAGAACATAGCATATCCCCTCATCACCGAACGAATCACATAAACCCTCGAGAAGCCACTGAACATACAGACGAAAACATTGCTCTCAATGAATGCTTGAAACCTGTCCATTTATGTCAATCACTTTAGTCCGCTGCCTCAGCATAAAAGCTTGAAAGATGAAGAGACGATGCATCCAAAGTCGATGCGTGCTAAAAACTTTTGAATTGTCAACATGGACCACCCGACGAAAGAGTTAAGAGTGCCAGAATTTAGAGAGAATGAGCTGGAAACCTATCCATTTATGTCAATCACTTTAGTCCGTTGCCTCAGCATAAAAGCTTAAAAGATGAAGAGACGATGCATCCAAAGTCGATGCGTGCTAAAAACTTTTGAATTGTCAACATGGACCACCCGATCAAAGAGTTAAGAGTGCCAGAATTTAGAGAGAATGAGCTGGAAACCTGTCCATTTATGTCAATCACTTTAGTCCGCTGCCTCGGCATAAAAGCTTGAAAGATGAAGAGACGATGCATCCAAAGTCGATGCGTGCTAAAAACTTTTGAATTGTCAACATGGACCACCCGACGAAAGAGTTAAGAGTGCCAGAATTTAGAGAGAATGAGCTGGAAACCTATCCATTTATGTCAATCACTTTAGTCCATCGCCTCAGCATAAAAAGCTTGAAAGATGAAGAGACGATGCATCCAAAGTCGATGCGTGCTAAAAAATTTTGAATCGTCAACATGGACCACCCGACGAAAGAGTTAAGAGTGCCAGAATTTAGAGAGAATGAACTCAAAACCTGTCCATTTATGTCAATCACTTTAGTCCGTTGCCTCAACATAAAAGCTTGAAAGATGAAGAGATGATGCATCCAAAGACGATGCGTGCTAAAGACTTTTGAATTGTCAACATGGACCACCCGACGAAAGAGTTAAGAGTGCCAGAATTTAGAGAGAATGAGCTGGAAACCTATCCATTTATGTCAATCACTTTAGTCCGTTGCCTCAGCATAAAAGCTTGAAAGATGAAGAGACGATCCATCCAAAGTTGATGCGTACTAAAAACTTTTGAACTGTCAACATGGACCACCCGACGAAAGAGTTAAGAGTGCTAGAATTTATAGAGAATGAACTAGAAACCTATCCATTTATGTCAATCACTTTAGTCCGTCGCGTCAGCATAAAAGCTTGAAAGATGAAGAGACGATGCATCCAAAGTCGTTGCGTGCTAAAAACTTTTGAATTGTCAACATGGACCACCCGACGAAAGAGTTAAGTGTGCCAGAATTTAGAGAGAATGAGCTGGAAACCTATCCATTTATGTCAATCACTTTAGTCCGTTGCCTCAGCATAAAAGCTTGAAAGATGAAGAGACGATCCATCCAAAGTCGATGCGTGCTAAAAACTTTTGAATTGTCAACATGGACCACCCGACGAAAGAGTTAAGAGTGCCAGAATTTAGAGAGAATGAGCTGGAAACCTGTCCATTTATGTCAATCACTTTAGTCCGTTGCCTCAGCATAAAAGCTTGAAAGATGAAGAGACGATGCATCCAAAGTCGATGTGTGCTAAAACCTTTTGAATTGTCAACATGGACCACCCGACGAAAGAGTTAAGAGTGCCAGAATTTAGAGAGAATGAGTTGGAAACCTGTCCATTTATGTCAATCACTTTAGTCCGCTGCCTCAGCATAAAAGCTTGAAAGATGAAGAGACCATGCATCCAAAGTCGATGCGTGCTAAAAACTTTTGAATTGTCAACATGGACCACCCGACGAAAGAGTTAAGAGTGGCAGAATTTAGAGAGAATGAGCTGGAAACCTATCCATTTATGTCAATCACTTTAGTCCGTTGCCTCAGCATAAAAGCTTGAAAGATGAAGAGACGATGCATCCAAAGTCGATGCGTTCTAAAAACTTTTGAATTGTCAACATGGACCACCCGACGAAAGAGTTAAGAGTGCCAGAATTTAGAGAGAATGAGCTGGAAACCTGTCCATTTATGTCAATCACTTTAGTCCGTTGCCTCAGCAAAAAAGCTTGAAAGATGAAGAGACGATGCATCCAAAGTCGATGCGTTCTAAAACCTTTTGAATTGTCAACATGGACCACCCGACGAAAGAGTTAAGAGTGCCAGAATTTAGAGAGAATGAGTTGGAAACCTGTCCATTTATGTCAATCACTTTATTCCGCTGCCTCAGCATAAAAGTTTGAAAGATGAAGAGACGATGCATCCAAAGTTGATGCGTGATAAAAACTTTTGAATTGTCAACATGGACCACACGACGAAAAAGTTAAGAGTGCCAGAATTTAGAGAGAATGAGCTGGAAACCTATCCATTTATGTCAATCACTTTAGTCCGTTGCCTCAGCATAAAAGCTTGAAAGATGAAGAGACAATGCATCCAAAGTCGATGAGTGCTAAAAACTTTTGAATTGTCAACATTGACCACCCGACGAAAGAGTTAAGAGTGCCAGAATTTAGGGAGAATGAACTAGAAACCTGTCCATTTATGTCGATCACTTTAGTCCGCTGCCTCAACATAAAAGCTTGAAAGATGAAGACACCATGCATCCAAAGTCGATGCGTTCTAAAACCTTTTGAATTGTCAACATGGACCACCCGACGAAAGAGTTAAGAGTGCCAGAATTTAGAGAGAATGAACTAGAAACCTGTCCATTTATGTCAATCACTTTAGTCCGCTGCCTCAGCATAAAAGCTTGAAAGATCAAGAGATGATGCATCCAAAGTCGATGCGTGCTAAAAACTTTTGAATTGTCAACATGGACCACCCGACGAAAGAGTTAAGAGTGCCAGAATTTAGAGAGAATGAACTAGAAACCTGTCCATTTATGTCAATCACTTTAGTCGGTTGCCTCAGCATAAAAGCTTGAAAGATGAAGAGACGATGCATCCAAAGTCGATGAGTGCTAAAAACTTTTGAATTGTCAACATGGACCACCCGATGAAAGAGTTAAGAGTGCCAGAATTTAGAGAGAATGAGCTGGAAACCTGTCCATTTATGTCAATCACTTTAGTCCGCTGCCTTAGCATAAAAGCTTGAAAGATGAAGAGACGATGCATCCAAAGTTGATGCGTGCTAAAAACTTTTGAATTGTCAACATGGACCACCCGACGAAAGAGTTAAGAGTGCCAGAATTTAGAGAGAATGAGCTGGAAACCTATCCATTTATGTCAATCACTTTAGTCCGCTGCCTCAACATAAAAGCTTGAAAGATGAAGAGACGATGCATCCAAAGTTGATGCGTGCTAAAAACTTTTGAATTGTCAACATGGACCACCCGATGAAAGAGTTAAGAGTGCCAGAATTTAGGGAGAATGAACTAGAAACCTGTCCATTTATGTCGATCACTTTAGTCCGCTGCCTCAGCATAAAAGCTTGAAAGATGAAGAGACCATGCATCCAAAGTCGATGCGTGCTAAAAACTTTTGAATTGTCAACATGGACCAACCGATCAAAGAGTTAAGAGTGCCAGAATTTAGAGACAATGAGCTGGAAACCTGTCCATTTATGTCAATCACTTTAGTCCGCTGCCTCAGCACAAAAGCTTGAAAGATGAAGAGACGATGCATCCAAAGTTGATGCGTGCTAAAAACTTTTGAATTGTCAACATGGACCACCCGACGAAAGAGTTAAGAGTGGCAGAATTTAGAGAGAATGAGCTGGAAACCTATCCATTTATGTCAATCACTTTAGTCCGTTGCCTCAGCATAAAAGCTTGAAAGATGAAGAGACAATGCATCCAAAGTCAATGCGTGCTAAAAACTTTTGAATTGTCAACATGGACCACCCGACGAAAGAGTTAAGAGTGCTAGAATTTAGAGAGAATGAACTAGAAACCTGTCCATTTATGTCAATCACTTTAGTCCGCTACCTCAGCATAAAAGCTTGAAAGATGAAGAGACAATGCATCCAAAGTCGATGCGTTCTTAAAACTTTTGAATTGTCAACATGGACCACCCGACGAAAGAGTTAAGAGTGCCAGAATTTAGAGAGAATGAGCTGGAACCCTATCCATTTATGTCAATCACTTTAGTCCGTTGCCTTAGCATAAAAGCTTGAAAGATGAAGAGACGATGAATCCAAAGTCGATGCGTGCTAAAAACTTTTGAATTGTCAACATGGACCACCCGACGAAAGAGTTAAGAGTGCCAGAATTTAGAGAGAATGAACTGGAAACCTGTTCATTTATGTCAATCACTTTAGTCCGCTGCCTCAGCATAAAAGCTTGAAAGATGAAGAGACGATGCATCCAATGTCGATGCGTGCTAAAAAATTTTGAATTGTCAACATGGACCACCCGACGAAGAGTTAAGAGTGCCAGAGTTTAGGGAGAATGAGCTGGAAACCTGTCGATTTATGTCAATCACTTTAGTTCGTTGCCTCAGCATAAAAGCTTGAAAGATGAAGAGACGATGCATCCAAAGTTGATGCGTGCTAAAAACTTTTGAATTGTCAACATGGACCACCCGACGAAAGAGTTAAGAGTGCCAAAATTAGAGAGAATGAGCTGGAAACCTGTCCATTTATGTCAATCACTTTAGTCCGCTACCTCAGCATAAAAGCATGAAAGATGAAGAGACGATGCATCCAAAGTTGATGCGTGCTAAAAACTTTTGAATTATCAACATGGACCACCCAACGAAAGAGTTAAGAGTGCCAGAATTTGGAGAGAATGAGCTGGAAACCTATCCATTTATGTCAATCACTTTAGTCCGATGCCTCATCATAAAAGCTTGAAAGATGAAGAGACCATGCATCCAAAGTCGATGCGTGCTAAAAACTTTTGAATTGTCAATATAGACCACCCGACGAAAGAGTTAAGAGTGCCAGAATTTAGAGAGAGAGAGAGAGAGAGAGAGAGAAGGCCTTACAGAATACTGTTCTTGAACATTCCCTATGACTCAATGGAGCCTGGACTTGATTGCAAAAGCAAAGCAAAAGTATAGATTTGGCAAACGGAAGCAAAAAAAACAGAAACTCAAATTCAAAAAAAGAAAGAATAGAGAATCACTTTCTAAATATAGAAAATAGCAGGACACCAGTTAGACTCAAGCAAAGAGCTCACTTCATATATCAATTTAAACATGTTTTCGTGCATGATGACAATGCATGTTAAGCCTTTTCTGTGGTCAAAGATCCCAGAACACATGCAAAGTTTAGTATCCAAAAGTTGACCAATAAGAGCTGAGTGATAACAAAAGCACTAGAACAGCAATTTTATTGTCTGATATTCATAAATTCGTCTCTGTGTAGAAATTAATGTTGATCATCAAAACATCATACCATCTTCAACAACCGTGTTTAATATGGAAATTTCTACTGACCAATGTCAAGAGTAGATACTCTTTCGGTACTAATGGGCCACTGATATTAGAAAGAGCCAAGAGAGTGCAATAGAAGAAACTCTGGTGGAGTTTGGGACAGGTTAACAATTTATAGTAGCCTGCCATAAGAAACTCTGGTGGAGTTTGGGACAGGTTAACAATATATAGTAGCCTGCCATAAGATAATCTCCAACCTTCATGTTCAAAGCTTTCCTCGTGCCAATCTATCTATATAGATTGTTATTAAAGCATATTACCTGAAAATACAATTGCTCCATCGTTCTAGCATATCACCAAGATTCACTATGAATGCTCTGTACAAAATAGTCACAGAAAGAATGTTACTTTTCAGGATAACCATGAGATTTTTCTGTCCTGTATTTGTGAGGATTATGTATAACTAAATCTAAGCAATAATCTAAACAACTAAAAGAGGGTAATTACATAAGTAATCGTAGAATGCATATGATGCATGGTAATTCTCTGACTGTTAACCTGCTCAAAATTAACCAGGAAAGAATGGTGGAATATCGTTGTATGCATGTGTGTAAGAGTGTTTTCTCTTATAGGGAGGGACAGAAGTTCATCAGCAAGGCACCAGAAGGATTAAACTGATCAAAGTTAATATGTACACTTAGATGCAAATTGCAGAAAGGAAAGGATATGTGGATGAGGGCGCCTCTCTAAGTTAATAAATGGAAGCCCATCTTTATCACCCATCTGACAATATTACTTTCTCTCTAAACTGGCATATTGCTGCCTTTGTACAAACAAGAACTATAGTAGCAAATCAGGGTCAGACAGGGAAGGATTTTTGTCAAAAGGTTGTCACAAGTATTGGGGTAGTAATCCACCCAACATTGGCATGAAGCAATCTTCCAATCATGCGTGTAAGGGGAAACAGTGCACATTCCCCAATAAACACAAGTACAAGATTAAAACAATGTTATTGCAAGTTATATTTGTAAGCCATGAACCATAAGAATATAAATCCTAACATGATGATCTTCCACCAAAAGCCTTACTCTAAATATGAGATCTCTAACATAATCATCTAAAATTCACAGTAATGATGTAGTTGGGCTTTACCCTCTCATATGTTGCACATATTCCCATGTCGGAGGTTTAGCATCCTTGTTCTTGCAAATCTGAATAAGTTCAAAAAGTTTCAAGCATTATAACTAGGCATAAAGTCTGCACCAACAGTTTTATAGGAGAAAATTTCATATTTGGAGACCTAGGACATCATCTCTCGCCAACGAGGTAATAAATCCGAAGTCCGAATGTGCCCCAGCTCTATATATTCCTTTAAAGGGATCAGAGACTAGACCTAAACAAAGAAAGGAATTTCCACCGGATGAGAAGAAAAATTTGCAGGATTTATTATAAAATTTATTGAAGTAAAATCTACCTTCATAGTGCAACAAGCACAAGGTCACAATAGGCTCGCCGAGTATTTCTGGCTTCTCAAAAAATTCAGCCTCCAGATCAAGTGCTAGAGCATCGATCCTTGCAACTACTTTTGCGACATTTCTGAGTGTGCACATTTACAAATAAGTAAATTACCAAATTGACTACCATCGCTTTGTTTATACCAATAAATTACACTTAATCTTGCCACATAGATCATCTAGGCATTAGTCTTGGATCTAAAAGTAAAATGATTTAGAGTTGAGACCCTATTGACTGTAATATCAGCCATCCCACTATAAGCAATTAGACACTTGCGTTGAGGCTCTTGGTCAGTGTGATTAATGGTAAATCTTGACAGCTAAAAATAACTGGTTCATATTTTAGCATAGCAGCTTTGGAACAATACCCCAGAAAATTGTTTAATCAGCCGCTACAAATAACCAGAAGAGTTTCACTTTGGCCAACGTAGGATAAGAGCCCAAGAGAGCATATTCAGTTCAAAAGGCAGAGGCAATTTAACTCCCATTGGGCCACCTTCAAAAATACAGGAATTTGGCAATGTCTAATGCATATAGAAGGGGACGATGGTGACTATCGGGTACTGACAATGCCCAAAATACCCCATCAGAGAAACAGAAGATCTCTGTATTATCTTTTACTTGGATGGACTAAAATTTACATCCGGGAACTAGCAAGAAAAACTAATGCCTATGGCTCTATATCATCATCTATAGTAAAGACTCACGATGCTTGACAACGAAATTTTCAATCGCCTGCCTCCATCTTGGCAATATTTCTACTCAAAATACTACAATGAAACCAAAATAAATATCCACAATCAACAACTGATTTAAGTTGGACAGAAATTACATTAAATAGCAGTTTATCCTCAGAAGGCCTGGGGTTCGGTCCAAAATGAGGCTACTACGCACGAGGATCGTCCTCTGGTACTTCCACTCGTAAGTAGTATCCCTCCTTATAATCTCCTACAAAACGTCAATAAATTCATTACTGCTCGAACAATCTTCAGAAGATGATAAGCAGATAGGTAATTACAAGTTTCATCCAAATCTCTGACTTGAGTTCATGGCCATGTGTTAGCAATTCAAACTCCTAATTCTGTGGCAGTTCTCTCCAAGGATACAACCGAAAACAGGAATAATAACTAATTGATCTTCCTTTCCTAGGAAATGCTACTCAACCACCACCTGATTACAGCCATCAAAATCACCTGCTATTCATCCATGTCCACTTTAAGCAGTAAAATCTTCAGCAGGATGATCAGACACAAACTGTTTATCTGATTTGCAGGGTGGAGAACCTGATCGAACAGAGGAGTGTAGCCTCGGTGCTTCTCGTTCCCCAGCAGCTTCATTTTCTCTCTCAAAGGCAGACCGAAGAACCGCCTGCTCTGGACGAACACCTCCTCCATCAAGTCCTGGTTGACTCCATGATTGATCACGTAGAAAAAGCCGGCATCCAAGCATGCCTAGAGGCCAACGGATTGGATTCATCCATCAGTGTCCCTCTCGACTCGAAAAATTTTGGTTTCCTCAGTTTCATGTACCAGAAATCGAACTAAACATAGTGGAAAAAGGCAGGAGAATCGAAGACTTGTTTGAGCAGGGACACCAACCGTTGCTACTAATGGGCCACTGATATTAGAAAGAGCCAAGAGGGCGCAACAGAGGAAATTCTGGTGGAGTTTTGGACAGGTTAACAATATAGAGTTGCCTGCCATAAGATAATCTCCAACCTTCATGTTCAAAGCTTTCCTCATGCCAATTTATCTATATAGACTGTTATTAAAGCATATTACCTGAAAATACAATTGCTCCATCGCTCTAGCTTATCACTGAGATTTATTATGAATGCTCTGTACAAAATAGGCACAGAAAAATGTTACTTTTCAGGATTACTGTGAGAGTCTTCTGTCCTGTATTTGCGATGATTATGTATAACTGAATCTAAGCAATAAACTAAACAACTAAAAGAGGGTAACTACATAAGTAATTGTAGAATGTGCATGATCGTGGTAGTTCTATGACTGTTGACTTGCTCAAAATTAACCAGGAAAGAATGGTGGAATACCATTGTGTGCTTGTGTGTAAGAGTGATTGTGATAAAGGAAGGAAGGGAGGTTCATCAACAAGGCACCAGAAGGATTAAACTGATCAAAATGTACACTTATATAGATGCAAATTGCAGAAAGGAGAGGATATGTGGATGAGGGCACCTCTCTAAGTAATTAAAAGGAAATCGATCCTTGTCACCCCATCTGACAATAATAATCTCTCTAAACTGGCATATCACTGCCTTTGTACAAACAAGAACTATAGTAGCAGATCAGGGTCAGACAAAGAAGGATTTTGTCATAAAGATTTACAAGTAGTGAGGTAATATTCTACCCAACATTGGCATGAAGCAATCTTCCAATCATGCATGTGAGGGGAAACAGTGCACATTCCCCAATAAAACAGAAGTAAAGATTAAAAACAAAGTTTTTGCAAGTTATATTTGTAATCCACGAATCATTAGAATAACAATCCTATCATGATGATCTTTCACCAAAAGCGTTACTCTAAATACGAGATCTCTAACATAATCATCTCAAATTCACAATTATAATGCAGTTGGGCTTTACCCTCTCATAGGTTGCACATATTTCCATGTTGGAGGTTTAGAATCCTTGTTCTTGCAAATCTGAATAAGTTCAAAAAGTTTCATGCATCATAACTAGGCATAAAGTCTGCACCAACAGTTTTATAGGAGAAAATTTCATACTTGGAAACCTGGGACATCATCTGTTGCCAACAAGGTACTAAAACCAAAGTCTGAATGTGCCCCAGCTCCATATATTCCTTTAGAGGGATCTGAGACAAGACCTAAACAAGGAAAGGAATTTCAACCGGATGAGAAGAGAGAATTGCAGGGTTTATTATGAAGGTTATTATGAAGTTTATTGAAGTAAAATGTACCTTCATAGTGCAACAAGCACAAGGTCACAATAGGCTCACCGAGTATTTCTGGCATTTAAAAAAAATCAGCCTCCAGATCAAGTGCTAGAGCAATGATTCTTGCAACTACTTTTGCCACATTTCTGAGTGTGCACATTTACAAATCAAAAAGTTACCAAATTGACTACCATCGCTCTGTTTATAGATCATCTAGGCATTACTCTTGGATCCAAAAGTCAAATGATTTAGAGTTGGAGACCCTATTGACTGTAATATCAGCCATCCAACTGCAAGCAATTAGATACTTGTGTTAAGGCTCTTGGTCAGTGTGATTAATGGTAAATCTCGACAGCTAAAAGCAACTTGTTCATATTGCAGCATAGTAGCTTTGGAACAATACCCCACAAAATTGTCTAATCAGCCGCTACAAATGATCAGAAGAGTTTTACTTTGGCCAACATAGGACAAGAGCCCAAGAGAGCATATTCAGTTCAGATGTCTGAGGCAATTTAACTCCCACTGGCCACCTTCAAAATTACAAGAACTTGGCAATATCTGATGCATCTATGTCCATTTTAAGAAGCAAAATCTTTAGACACAAACCGTTTATCTGATTTGCAGGGTGGAGGACCTGATCGAACAGAGGAGTGTAGCCTCGGTGCTTCTCGTTCCTCAGCAGCTTCATCTTCTCGCTCAAAGGCAGACCGAAGAACCGCCTGCTCTGGACGAACACCTCCTCCATCAAGTCCTGGCTGACTCCATGATTGATCACGTAGAAAAAGCCGGAATCCAAGCACGCCTGAGGCCAACGGATTGGATTCATCCGTCAGCGTCCCCCTCGACTCGAAAAATCTCGGTTTCCTCGGTTTCATGTACCAGAAATCGAACTAAACATAGCGGAAAAAGGCGGGAGAATCGAAGACTTGTTTGAGGAGCGACACCGACCGTCGGATATCGGAGCTTGAGAGATCGATGAGGTTGAGAGTGGAAGCCGGAACTCCGGCAACGTCGACGGCGTTCGCGTCGTCCATGCTCGCCGTCCGTTCGCCTGACTGCTTTCACGGTGATGACGACGACCGACGAAGATCGACGCCGGCCGGGAATTTGAGTTGCGGGTGATGGAAGACACGGGGACGAGAAAACGAAGAGGAAAAACGACGGCGTGGGACGTTTAAAGAATCAAAACAGATATTCGGTGCGGCCATCGGTGACGTCCTCGTTCCCCCATCCTAATGCTTTCTACAAATTTTAAAGCATTTTTGCTGAGTAATTGTTCTATTCGATATAAATAATCATTTTTAAAAAAAATAATTCATTTATTTTCAACAAAATAAACAGACCTTAAAATTTGAAAAACCTTAAAAAATATTTATATTTACATACATGTTTATTCTTTTTAGTTTATTCTTGTGATATTTAATTTTTGAATGGCTAAGAAAAATACAGATTCTAGGAAAGCTGTTCCATTTCTGTTGCTCTTCCAAACTAGCAAGCCTAATCTCAAATGAAAAGACGTTTGAACGATATGACTCCATGAAGCGTATTATTAATCACATTCCACCAATCATATGAATTACATGCATGCTCATCCAAGTACAAAAAATGCACAAATGCCTACACTTTAACTGACGCTTTATGTAACGTAACAAGCAACTATAAAATGAGTCGATACAAAAAGGGTAACCATTGGTATTTGCTCCCGTGGTTAAATATCGGAAGTAGTTAAAAAAGCCTTTTTCCATTTGTTTGAGTGGGACATTTTGAGACGGAACACATGCTTTTAGGATATCGATCGTGTATATCCTATATCTAAATCTATTTACATACATATATAAGAATATTCAATCATGGATAAATAATTTTGGCGCTAATTAAAATAGGGACAATTAAGAATATCCATAAATGGATCTTAAGTCTAGCCATGCCCAGCTTGACACGTAAGGCTCATGGCTCATGGGCTCTGCCTAGCGTGACGCGAGAAGACGTAGAGCTTCAAGGAAATAAAGTTCGTCACTGGCAAATCTACCAACTCTCAGACAAAGTTTTTACTGAGAGAACATGGCGGCTGCTACACCTTCTGAAGTTGGACATGAGTTAGACTCTTGATTGCAAATCTAGTTGGGATTTGAATTGTTTTCCTCTAATTCAGAAAGCTTAAAAGAAGATTAGGAGCCATCTTGTAGACTCGTATACACACTGCAATAGAAATGAAATTACTAAGTACAAAATATGAAAATGCTAGCGTTCCCTCGCCGCCTCCGATCGCATTCCTGCCGTCGCTGCGATCTTGCTGCTGATCCGCCACCGGCGCTGTGGGCTGCGGGATCGCCGCCGCGCTCCTCCGATCGGGTGAGTTGCATTGAGAGACGCGCGCTCCCCCCTCGCCCGTTCTTCTCGCGGTTCTCTCTCTCTGTTTTTTTTTTTTTTTTGTTGGTTTTGGTTTTGGTTTCGATGGGTGCCGCTCCGCTCCGCGATTACGCGCCGCCCTTCTTTTGGTTTATATGGAAGCGCTTTGGGGGGGGGTTCTATTTTGTTCTCTTCTGGATCTTCATATTTCGTGCAAAGGATTTTGCTATCAATGTCAAGCACTCTATCTGGAATTGCTGCACCTACCCATTGCCTCAAACTGAGATCCGCATTGAAGATTTCACCAGTTGACTTCTTTCCAGTAATCACTTCCAACAACAATATGCCGAAGCCGTATAATTTTCCTTTGTAAGAGACTTTTCCTTTTGAACCATACTCTAAAAGCATCATAGTTTGTGACATAAGAACATCAGCAATAGATCGATTTCTTTTTAGGACATAAGTAATAAGATGAAGAGGCATACGAGTGCTAATATATCTCTATTATATTATACCATTATATTGGCAATGAAAGGCTTGAAATAGCTAATATTCAGCAAATGTACCTAGAGCAATGTAACCTATCGTGTCGAGAGGTTGGGTTTGTGTTTCAAGAGCTTGTTCTCGGCCAAAATCTTGCCAATTCCAAGGTTGCAGACTTGTGTGACTAGGCCCTCATTTAGAAGAATATTGCTAGGCTTCAAATCTTAGTGCACAATGGGTTCTAATTGGTCATGGTGGAGATACTCGATTGCCGTTGCGGCGTCAACCATTATCTTCACTCGCTGATGGAGATCCAAGTTGTAATTGTTGGAGTTCAGCCACTTTTCTAAGCTCCCACGGCACGTATTGCAATACCAAAGCTCTCAGATTTGCATTCGTGCAGGTGCTAATCACCTTAACGAGATTGCAGTGCTGGATCATACAAAAAGCGTCGCATTCTGCATCAAGACTTTTCAGAGCACCTTCGATATGGAGATTTAGTACTTTGATCGTGATGTCTTGCCCATTGGCCAAAGTACCTTTATATAGAGAGCTAAAGCTTCTTGCTTTGAGCAAATTGCTTTCGCTGAAGTTGTTAGTAGCCAAGCAAAGCTCCTGATATGATATCATCGGGTGGTCAATTCTAGGCAAATTCTCCATCAAAACTGAAGCTTTACTGGTACTCCCACTCTTTCTAAGCAAGCAAATGACGAGGACTAAAAGTATAGCTAATAAAATTGGCACAACAATGTATAGTATATGGAGCCGCTTGTCCCTTGATGATTTCATTCCATTTTCTTTGCATCGTGGGACTTCAAAAATCGCATTTCCATAAAGTGCTTCATTCCCAACGAAAGAGAGAGCCGGGAAATTTCCAAAGGGCCCGCAATTAGGAATCTCTCTTGATAGCTTATTAAAGGACAGGTTCAAAATTTGTAGATATGCAAGTCGTTCCAAGGACTCAAGTATTGTGTTTGATAACTCATTGTAGGAGAGATCGAGGAACTCCAACCCTTTGAGATGGCCAATCGATTGTGGCATGGATCTTTGAAACGAGTTCCTCAACAGTTGAGAGAAGCAAGGATCTCAAACTCTTGGGTGGAACTCGGTATGACACCAGTAAGTTGGTTCTAAGAAACATCGATGCTCTCTATAGCTCTCATCTTCCCTATTTCAAGTGGTAGTCCCCCATTGAAATAAATGAGTGACAGATTGAGGAAGATGAATTCTTGAAGGCCCCACAGACTAAATGGTATAACCGATGTCATGTTATTTAAGCTTATGAGAAAACATATGAAGGCTGCTAAAGTTTTGAATGCAATTTGGGATTGCCCGATATCCTATTTTGCCCGGGCACCAACTCTCCTAAACCTGTCAAGTTGCTTATCTCATCGGGGATCGGTCCCTCGAGATGGTCGTCATCAAGATACAGCCTTTGCAACCTTTCTAGTCCTCCGATCGATTATGGGATGTTGCTGTCTGGAGCATTATTGCCCAAATCTAGCAAAGTCAATCTCTTCAAGAAAGCCATTTCCTTGGGAACACGACCTCTTATTTGACAATTGGGAGCAATTAGAATTTGTTGGAAACTGGAGAAGTTTTTGATAGATTTTGGTATGGAGCCACGAAGCGGGTTGCCTCCCAACGACAAGACTTGTCGCGATGGACAATTAGATAAAGCAGAGAGAAAACCAAGCTCCGAATCATATGTCTCTCCTATTAGCTGACTTAACACAATATTAAAGAATTCGAGGCTCTTCAAGTTGCCCAAACCCGTATGTATGGGTCTGCTGAGTTGATTGTCCCCGACCTCGAAAATGATTAGGTTCGAAAAATTCAAGAAATACTGCGGGATGTTGCCGCCATAGCCATTGCATGCTAGATATAGTTCTTCCAAATTCGGAAGGCTTAGAACTCTACGTAAGGGAAGGCTTCCAGAGAGGGAATTTTCCATCAAATAAAGTACGGAATATTAAAAATCTCTTGAGGCACTCCACTGGTTAGCAAATTATCCGCAAGGCCCATTAGTTGCAGATTGACCAAATTGCCAATCTCACTCGGAATCTCCCCTTCAATGTGGTTAGCTGCGATGCCCAGCGTGTGCAAGCTCGACATGTTACTGATGGTTTGAGGAATCATGCCAGTCAAGTTGTTAGCAGAGATATAGAGCTTTTGCACGCCGCTTATATCTCAAGGAATGTTTCCCTGATAACGATTGTATGACAACCCCAATATGATAAGCTCTTTGCATTGGGTTAGCATCTCCTGTGGCAGGCCACTGAATTGATTTTTATTCAGGGCAAGCATCTGAATGTTAGACCAACGTTAGCAAAGATCAAAGGGAAGACTTCTAGAGAGATAATTATCCGTCAAATTCACCCACGTGAGCAATCTATTGAAAAGTGCTGAAGGAATCGAACCTGTGAGAGTGACATTGACCAATACAATGACTTGCAATGTGGATATGTTGCCCAAGGAGCTTGGAATTTGACCTTGTAAGTCATTTGAGCTAAGACTCAGTTGTTGCAACTTAGGGAAGGCACCGAATTCTCTTGGTATGCCACCTGTTAGCCTGTTTGTCACGAGTGACATGACTTCGAGGTTCTGGCATTGGGTTAAGATAGGAGGAATGTTTCCTTCAAACTAGTTCAATTCAAGCATAAGTTCTTTCAGGCGGCGTAAATGACCAATTTCTATCAGAATCATGCCATAAAAACTATTGCTGCAGAGATCAAGAGAAGCCAAAAGAGAAAGATTCTCAAGGTGGGGAGAGTCTTCCTTGGAGACCCATGTGTGAGAAGTCTAAAGCTATGACTCTCTGCCCGATTGCTACAAACAACACCAATCCATTCACAAAAATTTGCTTCCACCATCCAATTGCTGCCTTTGATGGTGTTCGTCGGGTTGACTTCCATCATCGATTTGAAGTGGAGGAGAGACTATTGATTTGTGAAGTTGCTGGAATAGATGATGGGCTGAAACATCAATAGGAAAGCCAACAGAACATCAACAAATGCTAAAAAGATAGACTTTTCTATAATGAACAGAGTCTCTTTTGATCGCATCAATAGATGGTTCCCTAATTTCGACCTATTCTTAGTGTTTAATACCAAAACCTACCAAATGGTTGTCTTAATTAGAGAAAAAGAAATAATGTAAAGAAAGACTAAGTATCAAATGATGTCCCACAATCACGTCTACGGCCTATTCTTTACGTTTACATGTTCACACTTACTTTCAACTCTATGAGGGTACAAAAGGACCTTTGGACCAATGCTCTAAGGCACAAATGAGAAAAGGTTTTGTGATAACTGTTGTGACCTTCCTGCAGGGGCAATATCAAGTGTCTCGTGGGAAGTTGACTAATTGAAAGTTCCTGTTGTCAGAAGAGATTACATTATTAGTAGTCTGTCAAATTTTATCCATGCTTCATGTCATATTTGAACTTTCAATCGATTCAATTAAATCGCTTTTGATAAAAGTGAAACATCTTCCCACAACTTTCAATTGGTCTAATTAGATCCGTGATATATTTAATATGCTTTTTTTCATCCTTTCATCTATTGATATAAATGAAATATGTCATGGATAACAATTTTATGAAGCTGGTGTTTGATGGAGAAAATATGCGGACTTTGTGCATGTCATGGTGACTTTAAATTGTAAAATTATAATACCTGTTCCTTCGCCCTCGCCCAGATTTGGCGAAACATCAATAGGGAAGCCAATAGAACATCAACAAATGCTAAAAAGATGAACTTCTCCATAATGAACAGAGTCTCTATTGATTGCATCAATAGACAACTCGCTAATTTTGACCTATTCTTAGTGTTTGATACCAAAACCTACCAAATGGTTGTCTCAATTAGGCAAAAAAAAACAATGTAACTATCAAATGATGTCCCTCAATCACGTCCATGGCCCGTTCTTTACGTTACTTACTTTCAACTCTAAGTGTACAAATGGACCTTTGGATCAATGCTCCAAGGCTAGAATGTGAAAAGGTTTTGATATTGCCCCTGCAGGAAGGTCACCGTAGTTATCACAAAACCTTTTCACGCACCTCTCACCTTCTTGCAAGGGCAATATCAAGTGTCTCGTGGGAAGTTGACTGATTGAAAGTTCGTACTGCTGGAAGGGATGATGTTATAAGTAGTTTGTCAAATTTTATCTATGCTTCATGTCATATTTGAACTTTCAATCAATTCAATTAAATCACTTTTGATTAATGTGAAATATCTTCCCGCAACTTTCAGTTGTTTAAATTAGATCTATGATATATTTAATATGATTTTTGTCATCCTTTCATCTATTAATTTAAATGAAATATGTCACCGATAACAATTCTATGAAGTTGACGTTTGATGAAGAAAATTATACGAACTTTGTGCATGTCATGATGACTTTAAATTGTAAAATTATAAAGCCCGTTCCTTTGCCCTCACCTAGATGGGTGAAATATCAATAGGGAAGCCAACAAAACATCAACAAACGCTAAAACGATTAACTTCTCCATAATGAATTGAGTCTTTTGAATGCATCAATAGACGGTTCACCAATTTCGACCTATTCTTAGTGTTCAATACCAAAACCTACCAAATGGTTGTCTCAATTAGAAAAAAAAAATAGAAAAAGAAAAGGAAAACAAAGTAGAGAAAGACTAAGTATCAAACCTCAACCATGTCTATGGCCATTCTTTACATGTACACGTTCACACTTACTTTCAACACTATAGAGAGAGGGAGAGAGAGAGAGCCAAGCCTTTGTGTCTAAAGCATGTTTCTGTGCTTTAGCAGAGTGGAAGCTTTAGATAGTCAAGAGTCACAGGAGTTTTGAGAAGGAACTGATCTATATATCTTTTAGAAACATCTCAGAAAGATTTTTTGGCAAGTAGAGGCCAACGTGGCTAAAGTGGCTCACGATCTCGGTAAATGCACTTGCCAATGCTGCTCATAGTCCCATCCACATGGAAATTTTTGGTCTCTCTTCCTCAGCCCGTTAAATTTTCAATCCTTTGTAGGCTTAGCGACACGCCCACCTCGTGCAGAAAAATCTTGTCAAGCACGCAGAAAGTTGCACGTACGGTGCAATCTATGTAACTATCGTGGAAAAGCTAACAGACCCCTTTCGTTGAATCGCAGGAGAGTCGGTGCTCAGACGTGTGTGGCATTTCCTTTTCATTTCCTTTCTTAAAGTGTGGCGTGTACAAACAGCTAATTTAGGGGCAAAATAAGGCGGAAGCGGCTGAACTATTGCCTCCATGCATAAACATAAACAGATTATTGGTTGTATATGATGTAGGTACCCCATCGGGTGCTCTTCTCTAAGTTCATTATGCCCATTCGTACGAGTTCTCAAAGTATACCCCTACTTCAGGCAAGTGCGGGTTGACAGGCTTCCACTCTTGCTGGCAAACTCTAAGCTCCTTCCCTTCTGTATACATTTAAATCAGCATGAGTATCGTCTAATCTTTGGGACAAGTAGGTCTGACACTGGACGGGCGGAAACCTGCAAATTGATGCAATTTTGAACAAACTTAGGATCCCATGCTGGTGTAAATTTGCTAATTTGCACCATGTCTAATCACTAATGGAGTAGCTATGTTATACGCAGCACCCAAATCCCCACGCAAAAAGGATCCAACCCTGTAAAGAGAGCACGCGAGCATGTGGTTGATCATTTCAATTCATCAGATCTGGGACAGGTCAATGCCTAATTCAAGAGTAAACATACTTTCCTCATGAATCATGGAGTTAAACTTGATGCAGTCCTCCTAACAGTGCCTGAATGATCCATAGATATGCAACATCCACTTCAACATGCATTCAAAGCAGAGCACCAGCCAAGCACAATGCGTAAAGACATTCAAATTGGGGAGGAGAACTAGATCTTAGGACTGAGAACTGATAAGAGAGGAAGTAGAATTGCGGTATCTTGTTGATATATAGGAAAATAACTAATTTGCAGAAGACAACTTACTTCGGAGGATTTTCCTCAGACATACATGTTGGCAAGCACTCAATGAGACAATCATGGTTAGGCTCCAGGAAGAATGCAATCTGAATTTTGTGAGAACATGAGCATAAATAAAATCTTTTTTAACAGAAATATTAGCAAAAGAAGTCAATAAGAATGGAGAATGTAATGAACGAAAGATGCTAACTAGGGAAGGCAAAACAATTAGGCTTCTTTTGCAAATGTGGATCATCCTGGATGATAATCTCAAGTTGAGAAGAATTTCCTAAGAGTATGATCACAAGTTCAACTGACTTTCCCCTAGATCGTGATCTCAAAACTAGGACCTTTTTTGAATCAGCTTACAACTATCCAAGATCAGCTTCAACTGCCCTTTTTCTGGTTGGAGTAGTCACGACTTCAGTCACCAATCAATCAGACTTTTTTCAATACATTCGACAATGCTTAAAAGTTCTCTTAAAGGCGTTTGAAGAATATTTCAAAAGATGAGGAGAAATGTAAGTTTGGGGGTGTCTCTGTGTGTCTCTGTGTGCGTGTGCGTGTGTGTTTGGGGAGAGAGAAGGCCTTACAGAAGACCGTTCTTGACCATTTCCTATAACTCGATGGAGCGTGGACCTGATTGCAAAAGCAAAAGACAAAGTTTAGATCTGACAAACTAAAGCAAAAAAAAAAAAAAGAAGAAAAAAACAGCAACTCAAATTCAAAAAAAGAAAGAATAGAGAATGACTTGCTAAATATAGAGAATAGCAGGACACCAACTAGATTCAAGCAAAAAGCTCATTTAATATATCATTTAAACATGTTCTCGTGCATGATGACAATGCATGTTAAGCCTTTTCCATGGTCAGAGATCCCAGAACACGTGCAAAGTTTAGTATCCAAAAGTTGACCAGTAAGAGCTGAGTGATAATAAAAGCACTAGAATAGCAAATTTATGGTTTGATATTCATAAATTCGTCTCCGTGTACAAATTAATGCAGGTCACCAAAATATCATACCATCTTCAACAACAGTGTTTAACATGGAAATTTTTCCTGACCAATGCCAAGAGTAGATGCTCTTTCGTTACTAATGGGCCACTGATATCAGAAAGAGCCAAGAAAGTGCAACAGAAGAAATTCTATTGGAGTTTGGGAAAGGTTAACAATATCTAGTAGCCTGCCATAAGTTGATCTCCAACCTTATAGACTGTTATTAAAGCATATTACCTGAAAATACAATTGCTCCATCGTTCCAGCATATCACCAAGATTCACTATGAATGCTCTGTACAAATTAGTCACAGAAAGAATGTTACTTTTCAGGATTACTGTGAGATTCTTCTGTTCCATATTTGTGATGATTATGTATAACTGAATGTAAGCAATAATCTGAACAACTAAAAGAGGGTAATTACATAAGTAATTTTAGAATTCATATGATGTGTGGTAGTTCTATGACTGTCGACCTGCTCAAAATTTTTACCATAAAGAATGGTGCAATACAGTTATGAGCATGTGTGAAAGAGTGTTTTCTTGCAGAGGGAGGGAGGGAGGTTCACCAGCAAGGCATCAGAAGGATTAAACTGATCGAAGTTAATATGTACACTTAGATGCAAATTGCAGAAAGGAATATAAATGTGGATGAGGGCACCTCTCTGAGTTAATAAATGGAAATCCATCTTTATCACCCATCTGACAATATTACTTTCTCTCTAAACTGGCATATCACTGCCTTTGTACAAACAAGAACTATAGTAGCAGATTAGGGTCAGACAAAGAAGGATTTTTGTCAAAAAGCTGTCACAAGTATTGGGGTAGTATTCCACCCAACATTGGCATGAAGCAATCTTCCAATCATGCGTATAAGGAAAAATAGTGCACATTCCCCAATAAACCAGAAGTACAAGATTAAAATAAAGTTAATGCAAGTCATATTTGTAAGCCATGAATGATAAGAATATAAATCCTAACATGATGATCTTCCACCAAAAGCGTTACTCTAAATATGAGATCTCTAACATAATCTTCTCAAATTCCTCATTGAAATGCAATTGGGCTTTACCCTCTCATAGGTTGCACATATTCCCATGTCGGAGGTTTAGCATCCTTGTTCTTGCAAATCTGAATAAGTTCAAAAAGTTTCATGCATTATAACTAGGCATAAAGTCTGCACCAACAGTTTTATAGGAGAAAATTTCATACTTGGAGACCTGGGACATCATCTGTTGCCAACAAGGTAATAAATCCAAAGTCCGAATGTGCCCCAGCTCCATATATTCCTTTAAAGGGATCAAAGACTAGACCTAAACAAAGAAAAGAATTTCCACCAGATGAGAAGAAAAATTTGCAGGGTTTAATATAAAGTTTATTGAAGTAAAATCTACCTTCATAGTGCAACAAGCGCAAGGTCGCAATAGGCTCACCAAGTATTTCTGGCTTGTCAAAAAAATCAGCCTCCAGATCAAGTGCTAGAGCAATGATCCTTGTAACTACTTTTGCCACATTTCTGAGTGTGCACATTTACAAATAAAAAAAAAAAATTAAGAAATTGACTACTGTCACTTTGTTTATAACAACAAATTACACTTAATCTTGCGACAAAGATCATCTAGGCATTACTGTTGGATCTAAAAGTCAAATGATTTAGAGTTGGAGACCCTATTGACTGTAATATCAGCCATCCCACTGTAAGCAATTAGACACTTGCGTTGAGGCTCTTGGTCAGTGTGATTAATGGTAAATCTTGACGGCTAAAAATAACTGGTTCATATTGTAGCATAGTAGCTTTAGAACAATACCCCACAAAATTGTTTAATCAGCCACAACAAATAACCAGAAGAGTTTTACTTTGGCCAACATAGGATGAGAGACCAAGAGAGCATATTCAGTTCAGAAGTCAGAGGCAATTTAACTCCCGTTGGGCCACCTTCAAAATTACAAGAACTTGGCAGTATCTGATGCATATAGAAGGGGAAGATGGTGACTATCGAGTACTGAGAATGCCCAAAATACCCCATCAGAGAAACAGAAGATCTCTGTATTATCTTTTACTTGGATGGAACAATATTTACATCCTGGAACTAGGAAGAAAAATTAATGCCTATTGCTCCATATCATCTATAGTAAAAACTCACAATGCTTGACAATGAAATTTTTCCATCGCCTGCCTCCATCTTGGCAATATATCTAGTCAAAATACAACAATGAAACCAAAATAAACATCCACAATCAACAACTGATTTATTGCAGACAGAAATTACATTAAACAGCAGTTTACCCTCAGAAGGCCAGAGGTTCGGTCCAAAATGAGGCTTCTGTGCACGAGGATCATCCTCTGGTACTTCCACTCCTATGTAGTATCCCTCCTTGTAATCTCCTATAAAACGTCAATAAATTCATTACTGCTCGAACAATCTTCAGAAGATGATAAGCAGATAGGTAGTAACAAGTTTCAGCCAAAACTTTGTCTTAGAGCTTAGCACTTCGAACAACTGGCTGGCTCCTTCTTCTGTGTCAGCTCTCTCCAAGAATACAATCAAAAATAGGAATAATAACTAATTCATCTTCGTTTTCTAGGACCTGCTACTCAACCACCACCTGATTCCAAGAAGCTATCAAAATCACCAGCTATTCATCTATGTCCACTTTAAGCAGTGAAATCTTCAGCAAGATGATCAGACACAAACCGTTTATCTGATTTGCAGGGTCGAGGACCTGATCGAACAGAGGAGTGTAGCCTCGGTGCTTCTCGTTCCTCAGCAGCTTCATCTTCTCGCTCAAAGGCAGACCGAAGAACCGCCTGCTCTGGACGAAGACCTCCTCCATCAAGTCCTGGCTGACTCCATGATTGATCACGTAGAAAAAGCCGGAATCCAAGCACGCCTGAGGCCAACGGATCGGATTCATCCGTCAGCGTCCCTCTCGACTCAGAAAAACCTCGGTTTCCTCGGTTTCATGTACCGGAAATCGAACTGAAAATAGCGGAAAAAGGCGGAGAATCGAAGACCTGTTTGAGCAGGGAAACCGACCGTCGGATATCGGAGCTCGAGAGGTCGATAAGGTTGAGAGTGGAAGTCGGAACTCCGGCGACGTCGACGGCGTTCGCGTCATCCATGCTCGCCGTCCCGTTCGCCTGACTGATTTCACGGTGCTGATGACGACCGACGATGATCGAGGCCGGACAGGAATTTGACTAGCAGGTGATGGATGAGAAGTGGCTGAAAAAGAATGAGAGAACAGGACGGCGTAGGACAAATAAAGAATCGGCAAAGGCATACAGTGCGGCCATCGGTGATGCCTTCGTTCCCCGTCTTAATGCTTTCTAAAAATTTTAAAGCATTTTTTCTAATTATTCCATTCGATATGACTAATCATTTTTAAGAAAATATTTTTTAATTTATTATACGAAATAAATGGATCTTAAAATAGGAAAGACCTTTAAAATATTTATATTTACATGCATGTTTATTGTTTTTAATTTACTCTTGTGATACTTCATTTTTGCATGGTTACAAAAAACAGAGGTTCTAGGAGAGCTATTTCCATTGCTCTTGCATACTAGCAAGGCCTTATCTCAAATGAAAAGACTTTTGAGAGATATCAATGATTAGTATTTTTAAATCTCTTATTTAATTCATTAGATAAGATGTCGTTGTCTTAATGCTCTATGTTATGTAATGCAACTATAAAATGAGTTAATATAAATAGGGGTCAGCATCAAGACTGCTTCAACTCAGGAATCGTATTGAATTAGTCTAGACCAATTGGTTTAAGGTTGAATTTAAGGACAACTAGTATGATTTCCACTTCAACAAACTAAGAACCAGCCTAAGATCGGCTTGGTTCCTAATTCCAAGGTCAAAATCGCCAATTCTACCCAAGAATCGACATAAACAGGTTCCTCGGGTTGAACCGAAAATTGAATTATGGTCTTCACCATTAATAAACAACCACATATCTATTTCACCAAATATGCTATGAAGTGAAAAGGTGGAACTCTTACACTTATTGGAAGAATTTCACCTACTCGAGATTGTCATGATTTTGAGTGTAATAGGTGGAGCAATAAATGTCATAACATCCGTTTCCACTACATATTTCCATTTCAATCTCTTGCATAATCTATTAAGTCTTTAAAATACAAGAAAGCTAGAAGAGTATAATTAACTAGTTAACTGCTAATTTAACTCACTATCACTCTACTCGGGCGTCGGGAGACTTTGCACCTACATTGAGGACAAAGAGCTAAAGAGGTAGCCAAGTCTTTCTCTAATGCTCTGTTTCCAATGCTTCTTCCTGTGGTTTAACGTAGCGGAAGCGTTAGCCAGTCAAGCACGTCACGGGAGGACTTCGAGATCGGACTGATCTAATCCACCTTTGAGAAAGATCAGAAAGATTTTTTGGAAAGTAGCAGCCAGCGTAACAGCTAAAGCGGCTTACGATCTCAGATTGTGCTCTTGCTAATGCTAACTCCTAGTCCCACCCACACGGAAATGCCTGCTCTCTCCTTCTTAGCCCGTCATATATTCAATCCTTTGTGGGCTTAGCGACACGACTACCTCATCCAAAAATCTTGTCAAATAGCCAAAAGTTGCATGTGCAGTCCAATTGACCGAAACTATCGTAAAGAAGCAACTGTTCGTCCGTTGAATCGCAGGAAGTTGGTGCCAAGAAATGTGCAAGGCGTCCCCTTTTTATTTCCTTTCTTAAAGAGTTGCATGTACAAACTGCTAATTTAGGAGCCAAATCATGGAAGCAAGAAGACCGAAGTAAGGCTGAAGCCGCTGAACTATTACTTCCATGCTTAAACATAAGCAGATTATTAATTGTGTATGCATATGTATGTACGCGCATGTACCCCATTCGACGCTCTTCTCTAAGCTCATCATGCACTTATTTTCGAGCTCTCAAAGCATACCCTCTACTGGACAAGTGCTGGTTGACAGGCTCCTGCTCCTCACAGGCAAACTCTAAGCCCCTTCCTTTCTGTATACATCTAAATCAGCATGAGTATCGCTGTATCTTTGGGCCAAGTAGGTCTGACATACGATGGGAGGAAACCTGCACGTGAATCAATTTTGAAGAAATGTAGTTTAGGATCTGATGCTGGCGTAAATTTGCTAATTTGCACCATGTCTAATAACTACTGAAGTCTCGATCAAAAAACAAATAAAAATTAATAACTGGAGTAGCTATGATAAAAACAACACCTAGATCCCCACGCGAAATGGTTCCAACCCCATGTGAGCATGCGATGATCGTATCAATTGATCAAATAAGGTACAGCTCAATGCCTAGCTCCAGAATAAACATTTTTCTTCATGAAACATGGAGTTAAAACTTAGAGGGAGTCCTCTTAACATAAACAAAAAGTCCAAGCATATGAATTTGGATCATCCTTGGACATGCAATATTTACTTCGACATTCACGTTCAAAGCAGAGCATCGACGCTCAAACAAAATGCATATAAGTCAGTCATTTGAATCAGGGAGGAGAAGAACTAGATCTTAGGGCCGAGATTTGACATCATAAGAAATACAATAGCGACGTGTTGATGATATATAGGAAAGAAACTGATCCACGGAAGACAGCTTACTAGGGAGGATTTTCCTTTGACATACATGTTGGCAAACACCGGACGAGACAATCATGGTTAGGCTCCAGGAAGAAAGCAATCTGCATTTCGTGAGAACATGAGCATAAATAATCCCTTTAACAGAGATTTTAGCCAAAAAAAACTCATCAAGAAAAGAGAAGTTAGTGGATGAAATATGCAAACAAGGGAAAGAAAAACAATTAGACTTCTTTTCCAGAAAGTAATGTGGATTATCCCTGAAGATAATCTCGAGTTGAGAGGAATTCCCTGATCTCAAACCTAGTACCACTTTCCAATCAGCTTACAACTGTCTTAGATTGGCTTCAATTATACTCTACTCTTCCTAGTACCCCAACGAATCGGATTTTTTTCAATAGACTCGACAAGCTTCAAATTTCTCTTGATGGCTTTTGCTGAATTTTCCAAAAAAAAGACAAGAAATGCGCAGGAGTGGGGAGAGAGCCAAAAAGCCCTACAGAATACCATTCTTGACCGTTCCCTACAACTCGATGGAGTGTGGACCTGATTGCAAAAGCAAAACAAAAGTATAAATTAGTATAAATTTGACAAAAAGAAGCAAACAATCAGCAAGTCAAATTCTTAAAAAAAAAAAATAGAGAATGACCTTGCTAATTATGGAGAATTGCAGGACACCTATAAAATTAATGCGAAAAAAGCTCATTTCCTATATTACTAAACACATTCTCAAGGATGATGGCATTGCATGTTAAGCCTTATCTGTGGTCAGCAATCGCAGAACACATACAAAGACTAGTATAAAAAAGATGACCAATAAGAGCAATAATAACAAAAACTCTAGGATAATTCTTTTCTGGTTTATCATTCATAAAGTGGACTCGGTGTAGAAAGTAATGCAGGTCATCAACATATCATTCCATTTCAACAACTGTGTTTAACTTGGACTTTTTCCCCATGGCAACTCGGCCAGTAATTAGGCAATGTCAAGAGCAGATGCTCTTGCACTATTAATGGGCTACTAATATCAACAAGAGCCAAGAGGGTACAACAGAGGAAATTCTGGTGGAGTTTGGGACAGGTTACCAATCTATAGTAGCTTGCTTTAGAAAATCTCCAACCTTCATATTCAAAGCTTTCCCCGTGCCAATTTATTTGGATAGACTTCTATTAAAGCATATTACCTGAAAATACAATTGCTCCATCGTTCTAGCATATTACCAAGATTCACTATGAACGCTCTGTACCAAATAGCCATGGAAGAATGTTACTTTCCAGGATTATTGTGAGAGTGTTATGTTCTGTTGAAAAGTTATGCGGAATAAAAAGGATGCTTGAGCAACGAGATATTCTCTCCTGAAATTTTTCCCTCTCAAACTTCTTGCAACTGGACATATATCGTGAGACAGGTTCTAATAATTGTAGAATGTGTATAATGCTTGGTAGTTCTATGACCGTGGACCTGCACATGATTAATCAGGAAAGAATGGTAGAAAACCATCGTGTGAGCGTGTCTGAGGGTGTTTGAGAGAGAGAGAGGGAGGAAGGGAGGATCATCATCAATGCATCAAAGGGATTAAACTGATCAAAGTTATTATGTATGGTTATACAGATGCAAATCACAGATAGGAAAGGAGAAGTGGATGAGGGCACCTCTCTAAAAGTTTCTAAATTGAAACCCATTTTTATCACCCATCTGACAACAATACTTTCTCTCGAAACTGGTATATCGCTGCCTTCATATGAACAAGAACTAAGATCAGGGTCAGACAGACAACGATGTTTGTCAAAAAGTTGTGACTAGTCTGGGGGTAGTATCCCACTCAACATCGGCATGAAGCAATCTTCCAATAATGCGTATAAGGGGAAACATGTTATCGTGTACATGCTCCAATAAATCAAAAGTACCAGATTAAAAGCAAAGTTATTCCAAGTTAAATTTGTAATCCACAAATCGCTAGAATGAAAATCCTAACAAGATCTAGAACATATTCATCTCAAGTTCTGTTGGGCTTTACCCTTTCAAAGGTTGCACATATTCCCATGCCTGAGGTTTAGCATCCTTGTTCTTGCAAATCTGAATAAGTTTAAAATGTTCCCTGCATTATAACCATGCATAGAGTCTGCACCAACAGTTTTACAGGAGAATATTCATACTTGGAGACCGGGACATCATCTGTTGCCAACAAGGTAATAAACCCAAAGTCCGAATGTGCCCCAGCTCCATATATCCCTTTAGAGGGATCCAAGATTAGACCTAAAGGAATATCAACAGGATGAGAAGAAAGAATTGTCGGGTCTATTTTTTGTAGTTCATTGAAGTAAAAACTACCTTCATAGTGCAACAAGCGCAAGATCGGAATAGGCTTGCCGAGTATTTCTGGCTTGTCAAAAAAATCAGCCTCCAGATCAAGTGCTAGAGCAATGATCCTTGCAACTACTTTCGCCACATTTCTGATGAGCATATTTACAAATAAAAAAAATTACCGAAATTTACTAGCATCACTTTTTTACATCAACAGATTGCACTTGATCTTGCCACATAGATCATCTAGGCATTACTCTTGAGATATACCAGATCCAAAAGTCAACTGATTGGGAGATCCTATGCAATGAAATTGTGACTACAATATCAGCCCTACCACTATAAGAAGTAGACACTTGAGTTGAGGCTCTTGGTCAGTGTCATTAATAGTAAATATTGACAGCTGAAAATTTTTTATTCAAATTGCCTCGGTGCTTCTCGTTCCTCAACAGCTTCATCTTCTCGCTCAAGGGCACGCCGAAGAACCGCCTGCTCTGGACGAAGACCTCCTCCATTAAGTCCTGGCCGATTCCGTGATTGATCACGTAGAAAAAGCCAGAATCCAAGCACACCCGAGGCCAACGGATCGGATTCATCCGCCAGCGTCGTCACGAATCAAAAAAACCTTAGTTTCCTCGGTTTTCGGTACCGGAAATCGAATCGGAACATCGGAAAGACTCGAGAGAATCGAGGACCTGTTTGAGCAGGGGACACCGACTGTCGGATATCGGAGCTCGAGAGATCGATGCGGTGGAGAGCCGAGGTCGGAACTCCAGCGGCTTCGACGGCGTTCGCGTCATCCATGCTCGCCGATGCTTCTCCGCCTGGCAGGTCGTTGCTCGCTTGCTGAGATCGCCGTCCGTTCGCCCGTCTGATTTCGCAGCGATGATGACGACGACTGACGATGATCGAATACGGACGGGATTTTGAGTTGCAGGTGATTGGAGGGAGGAGGGGAGAGTTGAAAAGAAGAATAAAACGACGGCGTCTCCAAATTAAAAAAAAAAGTTAGCAAAGATATTGGCGCGACATTATCCTTTTGACAACTCATCATGTGGGACAGGCATCTTGGAGGCACCAAGTCCGCCACTAACAAAGATATTTCTCGTAAAATTCACTGGAAGTGATGACCTCAAATCATTCTACGTGTACTTCAAGGATAAAAACAATGATAATAATTAGTTTTTACTCATATTCGTATTGAATAACGTTTTTTTTTTCTGCCGATCAAAACAAAAATTGCCCTTCATCTATATATTTAACTCAAAAATGGGTTTTATCTCACTTTTTTATTTCCCATTTAGCCCTCATATTGTATGGTAATTAAACTTGAAAGAGAACAATGGAAAACTGGCCAAAGAAAGAGATAATAGACATAAGAAAAGGCCTGTTATATTTCACCGTTTCTATAAGGCCCTTGAATAAATGCTTGTTTTAATCATTGAAAGAATAAGAAGATATTATTTGATGTTTACCTTCTAGAAAAGAATTATAACAATAAGAAAATGACTTTTAATATTTTATTTCTCCATGCAATTGAAATGATAGTCTTATTACCATCCATTATGACGTTGCATAGGGAATGAAGATGATTGTATAGGCATGTAATGCAGGCATGATAACAATATTTTCTTTTTTCTTTTTTCTTTTTTTTTTAAGGCCAAGCTACTATCTGTTCCATTTAGTTTGATTTCACTTTACAATTTTAATATGGAAAAGTTAAAATAATCTTTTGTTGGATTAAAATAAATTATAAGTGTTTTGTAAAATTAAAAGGAAATTTTTAAAATAGAAAAGGGGTTGAAATTGGTCCAAACAGCTACTTGGCCCAGGCTTGGCATGCGGGCTGGAAAAAGGCTTTGCCCTACCCAGCTTGACATGCAAGGCTCATGGGTTGTGCTGACCGTGACGCGAGAAGAAGTTGAGCTTCAAGGAAACAATGTTCGTAGCAAATCTACCAACTCTCAAACAAAGTTTTTACTTAGAGAACATGGCAGCTACTACACCTTATGAAGTTGAACATGAGTTAGACTCTCGGTTGCAGATCTAGTCGCGTTTTGAATTGTTTCCCTTTGGTTCAAAAAGCTTAAAAGAAGATTAGCAACTATCTTGCAGAGTCGTCCACACAATGCAATAGAAATGAAATTACTGAGTACAAAATATGAAAATGCTATGTTCAAATTCTCTAAGCTACTCTCGGTCTTGTTTTCTTGTCAAGGAAGTGACAACTTGATCTTGTTGAGCTTAACCATGACAGTTTTCATGTCCATTCTTTCCTCGGGCAAGTCCTTTGAACAGTCTAGTCCTAATTCTAGTATCGATAAGACTATGCTATTGAATTTCAAAAGCGTCGGATCTTCATGTTTCGTGCGAAGGATTTTGCTATCCACAATGTCAAGTACTCTATTTGGAATTGCTGCACCTACCCATTGCCTCAAGCTGATATCCGCATTGAACATTTCACCAGTTGGCTTCTTCCCAGTAATAACTTCCAACAACAATATTCCGAAACTATATATATATCTCCTTTTGTCGTGACTTTACCTTCCAAACCATACTCTGCATGAATCATAGTTTGAGACATAAGAACATCAGCAATTGATCTATTTCTTTTGGGACATTAGTAATAAGATCAAGAGGCATACGAGTGCTAATATATCTCTATTACATTATACCATTATATTGGCAATCAAAGGCTTGAATTAGCTAATATTAGACAAATGTACCTGGAGCAACGTAACCAATCGTGCCAAGAGTTCGGGTTTGTGTTTCAAGCTTGTTCTCAGCCAAAATCTTGGAAATTCCAAAGTCACAGACTTGTGCGACCAAGTCCTCGTTTAGAAGAATATTGTTGGGCTTTAGATCGCAGTACACAATGGGTTCTGGTTGGTCATGGTGGAGATACTTGATCGCCGTTGCGACGTCAACCATTATCTTCACTCGCTGATGGAGATCCAAGTTGTAGTTGTTGGAGTACAGCCACTTCTCCAAGCACCCACAAGGCACGTATTGCAACACCAGAGCTCTCAAATTGGCATTCGTGCAGGTGCTGATCACCTTGACGAGATTGCGATGCCGGATCATACGGAAAACATCACATTCTGCATCAAAACTTTTCAGAGCACCTTCGATATGGAGATTCAGTATTTTGACCGCAATGTCTATCCCATTGGCCAGAGTCCCTTTATATACAGAGCTAAAGCTTCCTGCTCCGAGCAAATTGCTTTCGCTGAAGTTGTTAGTAGCCAAGCAAAGATCCCGATATGATATCATCGGGTGGTCAATTCCAAGCAAGTTCTCCATCGAAACTGAAGCTTTTTTATTGGTGTTCCCACGCTTTCTAAACAAGCAAATGACGAGGACTAAAAGTATAGCTAATAAAATTGGCACAATAATGTATAGTATATGGAGCCGCTTGTCCCTTGATGATTTCATTCCATTTACCTTGCAACGCAGTACTTGAAAAATCGCATTTCCACAAAGTGCATCATTCCCAATGAAAGAGAGAGCCGAGAAATTTCCAAAGGGCCCACCATTAGGAATCTCTCCCGATAGCTTATTAAAGGACAAGTTCAAATTTTGTAGATATGCAAGTCCTTCCAAGGACTCAGGTATCGTGCCTGATAACTCATTGTAGGAGAGATCGAGGAAATCCAACCCTTTGAGATGGCCGATCGACTGTGGTATCGGTCCTTGAAATGAGTTCCTTGACAAGTTGAGAGAAGCAAGGCTCTCAAACTCCTGGATGGAACTCGGTATGGCACCAGTAAGTCGGTTCCAAGAAAGATCGATGCTCTCTATAGCTCTCATCTTCCCTATTTCAAGCGGTAGTCCTCCACTGAAAGAATTGAGAGATAGGTTGAGGAAGATGAGTTCTTGAAGGCCCCACAAACTAAATGGTATGACCGATGTCATGTTATTCGAGCTCATGAGAAACTTTTGAAGGCTACTAAGGTTTCCAATGCAATTCGAGATTGATCCCGATATCCTATTTTGCTGGAGCAGCAACTCTCCTAAACCTGTCAAGTTGCATATCTCATCGGGCATTGGTCCTTCAAGATGGTTGTTATCAAGATACAGCCTTTGCAACCTTTCTAGTCCTCCGATCGATGATGGGATGTTGCAATCTAGAGCATTATTGCTCAACCTTAGGAAAGTCAATCTCTTCAAGAAACCCATTTCCTCGGGAATACGACCTCTTATTTGACAATTGGGAGCACTTAGAATTTGTAGGGAACTGGAGAAGTTTTTCATAGATTCTGGTATGTAGCCACGAAGCGGGTTGCCTCCCATCCTCAAGTCTCGCAATGACGGACAATTAGATAAAGCAGAGAGAAAACCGAGCTCTGAACCATAAGTCTCTCCTGTTAGCTTATTTGACCCAAAATAAAAGACTTCGAGGTTCTTCAAGTTGCCCAAACCCTTATGTATGGGTCCACTGAGTTGATTGTCCTCGACATCGAAAAGGATTAGGTTCGAAAAATTCAAGAAATACTGGGGGATGTTGCCGCCAAAGCCACTGCTTGCTAGATATAGAACTTCCAAATTCGGAAGGCTTAGATCTCTACCTGAGGGAAGGCTTCCAGAGAAGGAATTGCTCATCAAACTAAGCGCTTGGAGCGAAGAAATATTAAAAACCTCTTGAGGCACTTCGCCGGTTAGCAAATTTTTCTCAAGGATCATTCGTTGCAGATTGACCAAATTGCCAATCTCACTCGGAATCGACCCTTCAATGGGGTTAGATTCTATGATCAGCCAGCGCAAGCTCGACATGTTACCGATGGTTCGAGGAATCGTGCCAGTCAAGTTGTTACTAGCAAAAGAGAGCTTTTGCAGCTTTTGCAAGCTGCCTATATCTCGAGGAATGCTTCCCTGAAAACGATTGTATGACAACCACAATATGATAAGCTCTTTGCATTGGGTTAGCGTCTCTGGTAGCAGGCCGCTGAATTGATTTTTACGCAGTGAAAGAATTTGAATGTTAGGCCAGCGGTAGCAAAGATCGGAGGGAAGACTTCCAGATAGATAATTATCCGTCAAATTGACCCACTTGAGCGATCTATTGAAAAGTGTCGAAGGAATCGAACCAGTGAGAGTGGCATTGGCCAATCCAATGACTTGCAATGTGGATATATTGCCCAGGAAGCTTGGAATTTGACCCCGTAAGTCGTTTGAGCTAAGATTCAGTTGTTGCAACTTTGGGAAGGCACCGAATTCTCTTGGTATGCCACCCGTTAGCCTATTCGTCGCGAGTGACATGACTTCAAGGTTCTGGCACTGGATTAAGATAGGAGGAATGTTTCCTTCGAACTGGTTCGAATCGAGCATAAGTTCTTTCAGGCAGCGTAACTGACCAATTTCTATCAAAATCATGCCATAAAAACTGTTGTTGCGGAGATCAAGAGAAGCCAGGAGAGAAAGATTGCCAAGGTAGGGAGAGAGTCTTCCCCGGAGACCCATGTGCGAGAGGTCTAAATCTTTGACTCTCTGCCTGCGATTGCTGCAAACGACACCAATCCATTCACAGAAATTTGCTTCCACGGTCCAATTGCCGCCTTTGATGGTGTTCGTCGGGTCGGCTTCCATCGTCAATTTGAAGTGGAGGAGAGCCTCTTGATCAGTGAAGTTGCTGGAACATATGATAGGCTGAAACATCAACAAGGAAACCAACAGAACATCAACAAATGCTGAAAAGATGAACCTCTCCATAATGAACAGAGTTTCTTTTGATTGCATCAATAGACGGTTCGCTAATTTTGACCAGCTCTTATTGTTCAATATCAAAACCTACCAAATGATTGTCTCAATCACCCAAAAAAAAAAAACAATGTAAAGAAAGAGTAACTATCAAATGGTGTCCCTCAATCACGTCTATGACCCGTTCTTCACATCTATATGTTCACACTTACTTTCAACTCTGTGAGGGTACAAATAGACCTTTGGACCAATGCTCCAAGGCACAAATGTGAAAAGGTTTTGTGGTAACTGTTGTGACCTTCCTATAAGGGCAATATCAAGTGTCAAATTTTATCCATGCTTCATGCCATATTTGAACTTTCAATCAATTCAAGTGAATCAATTTTGATTAATGTGAAATATCTTCCGGCAACTTTCAGTTGGTCTAATGAGATCCGTAATATATTTAATATGTTTTTTTCATCCTTTCATTTATTAATTTAAATGAAATATGTCATAGATAACAATTTTATGAAGTTGATGTTTGATGAAGAAAATTATGTGGATTTTGTGCATGTCATGGTGACTTTAAATTGTAAACTTATAATACCCGTTCTTTTGCCCTCGCCTAGATCTAACGGAACATCAATAGGGAAGCCAACTAAACATCGACACATGCTAAAAAGATGAACTTCTCCATGATGAACATAGTCTCTTTTTATATCATCAATAGATGGTTCGCTAATTTCGACCTATTCTTAGTGTTCAATACCAAAACCTACAAAATGATTGTCTCAATTAGAAAAAAGAAAAGAAAAAAAAAACAAAGTAAAGAAAGACTAACTATCAAATGATGTCCCTCAATCACGTCTATGGCCCGATCTTTACGTTTACACATTCACACTTACTTTCAACTCTGCAAGCGTATAGATGGACCTTTGGACCAATGCTCCAAAGCACAAATGTGAAAAAGTTTTGTGATAACTATCGTGACCTTCCTGTAGGGGAAATATCAAGTGTCTCGTGGGAAGTTGACTAATTGAATGTTCCTACAGCTAGAAGAGACAATGTTACTAGTGGTTCGTCAAATTTTATCCATGCTTCATGTCATATTTCAACTTTCAATCGATTCAATTAAATCACTTTTGCTTAATGTGAAATATCTTCCCGCAACTTTCGGTAAGTCTAATTAGATCCGTAATAGATTTAATATGTTTTTTGTCATCCTTTCATTTATTAATTTAAATGAAATATGTCATGGATAACAATTTTATGAAAATGATGTTTGATGGAGAAAATTACGCGGACTTTGGGCGTGAAATAGTGACTCTAAATTGTAAAATTACAATACCCGTTCCTTCGCCTTTGCCCAGATTTGGTGAAACATCAATGGGGAAGCCAATAGAACATCAACAAATACTAAAAAGACGAACTTATCCATAATGAACAGAGTCTCTTTTGATTGCATCAATAGACAGTTCGCTAATTTCGACCTATTCTTAGTGTTCAATATAAAAAACTACCAAATGGTTGTCTCAATTAGAAAATAGAAAAGAAAAAGGAAATAATGTAAAGAAAGACTAACTATCAAATGATGTCTCTCAGTCACGTCTATGGCCCATTCTTTATGTTTACACGTTCACGCCTACTTCTAACTCTGTGAGGGTATAGATGGACCTTTGGTCCAATGCTCCAAGGCACAAATGTGAAAATGTTTTGTGATAACTGTCGTGACATTCCCGCAATGGCAATATCAAGTGTCTTGTGGGAAGTTGACTAATTAAAAGTTCCTACTGCAGGAAGAGATAATGTTACTAGTAGTTTGTCAAATTTTATCTATACTTTGTCATATTTGAACTTTTAATCGATTCAATTAAATCTCTTTTGATTAATGTGAAATATATTCCTACAACTTTCGGTTGGTCTAATTAGATCCGAAATATATTTAATGTTTTTTTGTCATCCTTTCATTTATTAATTTAAATGAAATATGCCATTGATAACAATTTTATGAAGCTGATGTTTGATGGAGAAAATTATGCCGACTTTGTGAGTGTTATGGTGACTTTAAATTGTAAAATTACAATACCCATTCCTTCGCCCTCGCCCAGATCTGGCGAAACATCAATAGGGAAGCCAACAGAACATCAACAAATACTAAAAAGATGAACTTCACCATAATGAACAAAGTCTCTTTTGATTGCATCAATAGATGGTTCACTAATTTCAACCTGTTATTAATGTTCAATACCACAACCTACCAAACGGTTGTGTCAATTAGAAAAAAAAAATAAAGAAAAATAAAACAATGTAAAGAAAGACTATCTATCAAATGATGTTCCTCTGTCACGTCTATGGCCCGTTCTTCACATTTACGTGTTCACATTTACTTTCAACTCTGTGAGGATACAAATGGACCTTTAAACCAATGCTCCAAAGCACAAATGTGAAAAGGTTTAGTGATAACTATCATGACCTTCTCACAAGGTCAATATCAAGTGTCCAATGGGAAGTTGACTAATTGAAAGCTCCTACTACTGTGAGAGATAATGTTACTAGTAGTCTATCAAATTTTATACATGCTTCATGTCATATTTGTACTTTCGATCGATTCAATTAAATCACTTTTGATTAATGTAAAATATCTTCCCGAAACTTTCAGTTGGTCTAATTAGATCCGTAATATATTTAATATGTTTGTTTGTCATCCTTTCAATTATTAATTTAAATGAAATATGTCATGGACAACAATTTTATGAAGCTATTGTTTGATGGAGAAAATTACACGGACTTTTTGCACGTCATGGTGACTTTAAATTGTAAAATTATAATATCGGTTCCTTCGCCCTTGCTTGGATCTGGCAAAACATCAATAGGGAAGCCAACAAAACATCAACAAATGCTAAAAAGATGAACTTCTCCACGATGAATAGAGTCTCTTTTGATTGCATCAATAGACAGTTCGCTAATTTTGACATGTTCTTAGTGTTAATTCCAAAACCTACCAAATGGTTGTCTCAATCAAAAAAAGAAAAGAAAAGAAAAGAAAACATTGTAAAGAAAGACTAACTATCAAATGATGTCCCTCAATCACATCTATGGCCCGCTCTTTACGTCTACGCATTCACACTTACTTTCGACTCTATGTGGGTACAAATAGACCTTTGGAACAATGCTCCAAGGCACAACACGTTCACACTTGCTTTCAACTCTGTGAGGATACAAATAGACCTTTGGACCAATGTTCCAAGGCACAAATGTGAAAAGGTTTTATGATAACTGTCGTGACCTTCCTGTAAGGACAATATCAATTGTCTCGTGCGAAGTTGACCAATTAAAATTTCCAATTGCTGGAAAAAATAATGTTGCTAAAAGTCTGTTATATTTGAACTTTCAATCGATTCAATTAATTCACTTTTGATTAATGTGAATTATCTTCCTACAACTTTTAGCTGGTCTAATTAGATCCATAATATATTTACTATTTTTTTGTCAACCTTTCGTTTATAACTTAAATGAAATATTTCATGGATTACAATTTTATGAAGTTGATGTTTGATGGAGAAAATTACGCGGACTTTGTGCGTGTCATGGTGACTTTAAATTATAAAATTATAATACCCGTTCCTTCGCCCTCGCCCAGATCTAGCGAAACACCAATAGGGAAGCCAACAAAACATCAACAAATGCTAAAAAGATGAACTTCTCCAAAACGAACAGAGTCTCTTTTGATTGCATCAACAGACGGTTCGCTAATTTCCACCTGTCCTTAGTGTTCAATACCAAAACCTACCAAATGGTTGTCTCGATCAAAAAAAAAATTAAAAAAACAAGGAAAGAAAGAAAACACTATAAGGAAAGACTAACTATCGAATGATGTTCCTCAATCACGTATATGCCCCATTCTATAAGTCTATGCGTTCACACTTACTTTCAACTCTGTGAGGGTACAAATAGACCTTTGGACCAATGCTCCAAGGCACAAATGTGAAAAGGTTTTATGATAACTGTCGTGACCCTCCCACAGGGACAATATCAAGTGTCTTGTGCGAAGTTGACTAATTAAAATTTCCTATTGCTAGAAGAGATGATGTCACTAGTAGTCTGTCATATTTGAACTTTCAATCGATTTAATTAAATCACTTTTGATTAATGTGAAATAACTTCCCACAACTTTCAGTTGGTCTAATTAGATCCATAATATATTTAATATGTTTTTTGTCATCCTTTCATTTATTAATTTAAATGAAATATGTCATGGATAACAATTTTATGAAGTTGATGTTTGATGGAGAAAATTACACAGACTTTGTGCGTGTCATGGTGACTTTAAATTGTAAAATTATAATAGCCATTCCTTCGCCCTCGCCCAGATCTAGCGAAACATCAATAGGGAAGCCAACGGAACATAAGAAATGCTAAAAAAATGAACTTCTCGATAATGAGCAAAGTCTCTTTTGATTGCATCAATAGACGGTTTGCTATTTTCAACTTGTTCTTAGTGTTCAATACCAAACCTGCCAAATGATTGTCTCAATTAGAAAAAAAAAAAAAGGAAAAAAAAAAAACAATGTAAAGAAAGACTAACTATCAAATGATGTCCCTCAATTACGTCTAATAAAGTAAATGGCCCAAAATTTACGTTTACACGTTCACACTTACTTCCAACTCTATGAGAGTACAAATAAACCTTTGAACCAATGCTCCAAGGCATGAATGTGAAAAGGTTTTCTGATAACTATCGTGACCTTCCCGCAAGGGCAATATCAAGTGTCTCGTGGGACATTGACTAATTGAAAGTTCCTACTACTAAAAGAGATAATGTTACTAGTAATTTGTCAAATTTTATCCATGCTTCATGTAATATTTGAACTTTCAATCGATTCAATTAAATCACTTTTGGTTAATGTGAGATATCTTCCCGCAACTTTTAATTAGATCCGTAATATATTTTATGTTTTTTTGTCATCCTTTCATTTATTAATTTAAATGAAATATGTCATGGATAACAATTTTATGAAGCTGATGTTTGATGGAGAAAATTAGGTAGACTTTGTGAATGTCATTGCGACTTTAAATTGTAAAATTATAATACGCGTTCCTTCGCCCTCGCTCAGATATAGCAAAACATCAATGGGGAAGCCAACAGAATGTAAACAAATGCTAAAAAAATTAACTTCTCCATAATGAATAGAGTTTCTTTTGATTGCATCAAAAGATAGTTCGCTAATTTCGACATGCTCTTAGTGTTCAATACCAAAACCTACCAAATGGTTGTCTCAATTAGAAAAATAAAAAGAAAAAGAAATTTAAAACAATGTTAAAAAAGACTAACTATCGAATGATGTCCCCCAATCACGTCTAATTCAATAAATGGTTCATTCTTTACGTTAACACGTTCACACTTACTTTCAACTCTATGAGGCCACAAGTGGACCTTTGGACCAATGCTCTAAGGCACGAATGTGGAAGGTTTTGTAATAACTATCATGACCTTCCCGGAGGGGCAATATCAAGTGTCTTGTGGGAAGTTGATAATTGAAAGTTCCTACTGCTGAAAGAGATAATGTTACTAGTAGTTTGTCAAATTTTATACATGCTCCATATCATATTTGAACTTTCAATCAATTCAATTAAATCACTTTTGATTAATGTGAAATATTTTCCCTCAACTTTCAGTTGGTCTAATTAGATCCGTAATATATTTAATATGTTTTTTGTCATCCTTTCATTTATTAATTTAAATGAAATATGTCATGGATAACAACTTTATGAAGCTGATGTTTGATGGAGAAAATTCCACGGACTTTATGCGTATCATGGTGACTTTAGTTTGTAAAATTATAATACCCGTTCCTTCACCCTTGCCTAGATCTGGCGAAACATCAATAGGGAAGCCAACAGAACATCAACAAATGCTAAAACTATGAACTTCTCCATAATGAACAGAGTCTCTTTTGATTGCATCCATAGACAATTCGCTAATTTCGACCTGTTCTTAGTATTCAATACTGAAACCTACCAAATGGCTATCTTAATTAGGAAAAAAAAAATGTAAAGAAAGACTAACTATCAAATGATTTCCCTCAATCATATCTAATTCAGTAAATGGCCCATTCTTTATGTTTACACGTTCACACTTACTTTCAACTCCGTGAGGAGACAAATGGACCTTTGGACCAATGCTCCAAGGCACGAATGTGAAAAGGTTTTGTGATAATTGTCGTGACCTTCCTGCAGGGGCAATATCAAGTGTCTCCTTGGAAGTTGACTAAATACAAGTTCCTATTGCTGGAAGAGACAATGTTACTAGTAATCTGTCAAATTTTATCCATGCTTCATGTCATATTTGAACTTTCAATTGATTCAATTGAATCACTTTTGATTAATGTGAGATATCTTTTGGCAACTTTTAGTTGGTCTGATTAGATCCGTAATATATTTAAAATGTTTTTTTGTCATCCTTTCATTTGTTAATTTAAATTAAATATATCATGGATAACAATTTTATGAAGCTAATGTTTGATGGAGAAAATGGCACGGACTTTGTACGTGTCATGGTGACTTTAAATTGTAAAATTATAATACCCATTCCTTCGCCCTCGCCACGACACTGGGCTAGGTCTTGCCTAGCCATGGTGAGGCTCGTCCTTGCCTAGTTTTGGTGAGGGCCAACCTCGTTGTCATAGCGCTAAGGGCTCACGCTTGCCGTCACGACGCTGGGCAAGGTCTTGCCTAGCCATGGAAATGCTTGCCCTCACCCAGAGAGAGAGAGAGAGAGAAAATAAAAAATTCGAAAAAAAATAAAATATTATTAAAAAAAATGTCACGTCAACATCAGCCGAACAGCCGACGTCTACATCAGCGTTGACTAGTTAAATTTGATCGAATGGCTTGAATTGACACAATTGCAAAAAATTTTAGGACTGAATTGGTAAAAAAAAAAGGTTTAGGACTGAACTTGAAAAATTGTAATAGGTTTTGAACTATTTTGGTAATTTTTCCTTCTTATTTACATGCATGATTTCTTATGTTAGTTCATTTTTGAAGGGTTGAGAAAAATATAGATTCTTCCAAAGTTATTCCATTTTGTGTTACTCTTATTCAGGTGCTTGCGGACTAGTAAGGGCTTATCTCAAATGAAGAGATATTTAAATGGTATGAAATCGCAGAACTGTGTCAATTACGCAAATCATGAAAATTACTTACATGCCCATAAAAAGTACAAAAGCTGAATGAATTCCTACACTTTAATTGACTCTTTATGTTATATAAAACAAGCAACATTAATATGAATAATTACAAGTAGAGGTGAGCATCAAGCCCGATCCATCTAGGGGATCAGACTGAACCGGTCTAGATTGATTAGTTTAAGGCCGATTCTTAGCAGTTCAGTTCCACGAACCTAGGACAAGCTTAGTTCCGGGTTCCAAGGCTAGAACCACCAATTCTACCCAAAACCCAATTCCTCCAGTTTGGTTCCTCGGTTAAATCGATTTTGAAGTTCTTAAAAAAAAAATAATAATAATTCTACACCCAACAAGAATCAGATCATGGTCTTCGTCTTGAATAAACAACAACATAATCACTTCAATAATGTTTTTTTTTAAGTGAAAAGATGCTACTTTTTTATTCTATAATAAGAATATGATTTTTTACTTGGATGGAATAAAATTTACGTCCGGGAATTAGCAAGAAAAATTAATGACTATTGCTCCATATCATCTATAGTAAAAACTCACAATGCTTGACAATGAAATTTTTCCATCGCCTGCCTCCATCTTGGCAATATATCTAGTCAAAATACAAAATTGAAACCAAAATAAACATCCACAATCAACAACTAATTTATGTTGGACAGAAATTACATTAAACAGCAGTTTACCCTCAGAAGGCCAGAGGTTTGGTCCAAAATGAGGCTTCTGCGCACGAGGATCGTCCTCTGGTACTTCCACTCCTATGTAGTATCCCTCCTTATAATCTCATACAAAACGTCAATAAATTCATTACTACTCGAACAATCTTCAGAAGATGATAAGCAGATGGGTAATAACAAGTTTCAGCCAAATCTTTGTATTAGAGCTTAGCACTTCAAACAACTAGCTCCTACTTCTGTGTCAGTTGTCTCCAAGAATACAACCAAAATAGCAATAATAACTAATCGATCTTCCTTTTCTAGGACCTGCTACTCAACCACCACCTAATTCCAAGAAGCTATCAAAATCACCAGCTATTCATCTATGTCCATTTTAAGCAGCAAAATCTTCAGACACAAACCGTTTATCTGATTTGCAGGGTCAAGGACCTGATCGAACAGAGGAGTGTCTCCTCGGTGCTTCTCGTTCCTCAACAGCTTCATCTTCTCGCTCAAAGGCAGACCGAAGAACCGCCTGCTCTGGACGAAAACCTCCTCCATCAAGTCCTGGCTGACTCAATGATTGACCACGTAGGAAAAAGCCGGAATCCAAGCGCGCCTGAGGCCAACGGATCAGATTCATCCGTTAGCGTCCCTCTCAACTCGAAAAACCTCAGTTTCCTCGGTTTCATGTACTGGAAGTTGAACTGAAAATAGCGGAAAAAGGCGGGAGAATCGAAGACCTGTTTGAGCCGGGACACCGACCGTCGAATATCGTAGCTCGACAGCGTTCAAGTCATCCATGCTCGCCATCCGTTCGCCTGACTGATTGATGACGAGCGGCGATGATGGAGGCCGGACAGGAATTTGAGTTGCAGGTGATTGAGAAACGACGGCGTGGGACGATTAAAGAATCAGCAAAGATATTCGGTGCGGCCATCGGTGACGTCTTCGTTCCCCTGTCTTAATGCTTTCTACAAATTTTAAAGCATTTTTGGTGACGGATTATTCAATTCGATATGATCAATCATTTTTAAAAAAGTATTTTTGAATTTGTTCAATTTTACAAAGCAAACGGCTCCTAAAATTCGAAGAACCTAAATAATAATCATATTTACATGCATGATTATTCTTTTTAATTTACTCTTATGATATTACATTTTTGAATGGTTAAGAAAATCATTGATTCTTGGAGAGCTATTCCATTTTCTGTTACTCCTCGGACTAACGCCTCATCTCAAATGAAGAGACTTTTGAACGATATGAACTCCATGAACCATATCAATCGCATTCCACAAATCATATGAATTACTTGCATGCCCATCAAAAGTACAAAAACCGCATGAGTTCCTATACTTTTACTAATGCTCTATGTCACATGATGCAAGCAACAGTAGAGTGAGCCAATGCAAGTAGGGGTAAGCACCGAGACTGATTCAATTCAAGAATCAGATTGAATTGATCTAAACCGATCGATTTAAAGGCCGATTTTAGGGAGAATTGATATAGTTCCCAGTTTCATGAACTTAGAACCAACCTAGGACCGACTGAGTTCCCAGTTCTAGGGTCCGTTCGTTTCGCAGAAAATATCATGTTTTCGGAAAACATTTTCCTGGAAGTCATTTTCCAGGAAAATGACTCTATTTTCCGGTGTTCGGCTAAAACCTAAAATTTGAGTGGAAAATATTTTCCACCGTTCGTTAGCTCATTTAATTGTTTGGAAAAAATTATCAAAAATTGAATTTTAATATTTTTAATTGACCAAAAAATTAATTTTATTTTTTTATATTTTTTTAAAAAATGAATTTTTAATTATTTATATTTTTAAAAAATCAAAATTTTTATTATTTTTAATTTTTTCTTTCTTTTTCTTTTTTTCTTTTTCTTTTCCTTCCTCCTTCTTCCTCCCCCAGCGCTCCTTCCTCCTCCTTCTTCCTCCTCCTTCCGCCGCCGGCGCCTTCGGCCCGCGGCGGATGCCAAGATCGAGAGCGCTCGTCGCGAGAAGTCACGAAGTTCGGAGCCTCGCCGGCCTAGGGCGAGGCCGAAGAAGAAGATGAAAAGGAAAAAAAGAATAAAAAAAAAAGAAAAGAAAAGAAAAGAAATTAAAAACTTGATTTAAAAAAATAAAAAATAAAAAGAAAGCATAAAAATAAAACGAAAATGTATTGATAAAAAAGAAGTAAGAGGGAAGAAGCCATGGAAAATGTTTTCCACTTTTCAAAAGTGGAACACGTTTTCCCCACTTTAAAGGTTGTTTTTTCCAATGATGGAAAACATTTTCCTTGACTAGTTCATTTTCCGTGAAACAAACACCGGAAAATCTGGAAAACATTTTCCCGGAAGTCATTTTCCGCGAAACGAACGGACCCCTAAAGTCAGAACCGCTAATTCTACTAGAGAACTGATCTAAACAAGTTCCATCACTTCGGTTTTCAGGTCAAACCAAGAAATGAATCATGGTCTCCATTGTGAATAAACAATAAGATAATTATTTCATCAAATATGTTACTAAGTGAAAAAGTGCAACTCTTACATTTTACTATAAGAATTTGATTTTTAAAACAAAAAAGAGGAGTAATTCCCAAATAGAAATAGAAACCGGCAAAATCAGGACCAACAATTCCAAAAATGACCGATTCAATTCCCAGTCTCAAAAATTCGAAACCTGGAATCACGAGGTGGATATCTAACTTCAAGTCGAGAATCAACCCACTCAACAACCAATCATCCAGATACAAGATTGTCAAAATTTCAAATGTAATGGGTGGAACAATGAATGTCATAGCATCTGTTTCCACTACATATTTCCATTTCAATCTCTTGCATAATCAATTAAATGTTTAAAATACAAGAAAGCTAGAAGAGTATAATTAACTTGGTAACTGCTAATTTAACTGTCTATCTCACTGTCTTGGGAGATTTTCCACCTACATTGAGAACAAAGAGCTAAAGAGATAGCCAGGTTCTTGTCGGAAGTTCTGTTTCCAGTGCTTGTTTCTCTGTTTTTACGTAGCGGAAGCGTCAGCTAGTCAAGCGTCACAGGAGGACTTCGAGAAGGGACTGACCTAATCCACCCTTGAGAAAGATCAGAAAGATTTCTTAGAAAGTAGCAGCCAGCGTAGTAGCTAAAGCGGCTTACGATCTCAGTTTGTGCCTTCGCTAATGCTACTCCTAGTCCCACCCACACGGACATGCTTGTTCTCTCCTCGTCTTAGCCCGTCATATTTTCAATCCTTCGTAGGCTTAGCGACACGCCTACCTCATCCAAAAAATCTTGCTAAATATGCCAAAAGTTGCATGTACAGTCCAATCCCCTGAAACTATCGTCAAAAAGCAACTGTCCGTCCGTTGAATCACAGGAAAGTCGGCGCCAAGAAATATGCATGGCGTCTCCATTTCATTTCCTTTCTTAAAGAGTTGCATGTACAAACTGCTAATTTAGGAGCCAATTCATGAAGGCAAGAAGACCAAAGTAAGGCTGAAGCCGCTGAACTATTACTTCCATGCATAAACATAAGCAGATTATTAGTTGTGTATGCATAAGTATGTACACGCGTGTACCCCATTCGATGCTCTTCTCTAAGCTTATCATGCACTTGTTTACGAGCTCTCGAAGTGTACCCCCTACTTCTGGCAAGTGCTGGTTGACAGGCTCCAGCTCCTCACAGGCAAACTCTAAACTCCATCCTTTCTGTATGCATCTAAATCAGAATGAGTATCGCCGTATCTTTGGGCCAAGTAGGTCTGACATAAGATGGGAGGAAACCTGCACGTGGATCAATTTTGAAGAAATTTAGTATAGGATCCGATGCTGCTGGTGTAAATTTGCTAATTTGCACCATGTCTAACAACTATTGGAGTCACGATCAAAAAACCAAAAAGTTAATTACTGGAGTAGCTATGATAGATACAACACCAAGATCCCACGCGAAATGGTTCAAACACAATGCGAGCACGCAATCGATCGTATCAATTGATCAAATCAGGGACAGTTCAATGCCTAGTTTCTGTATAAACATTTTTCTTCATGAAAATGGAGTTAAAACTTAGATGTAGTCCTCTTAACATAAACGAAAAGTCCAAGCACAAGCATACGAATTTGGATGATCCTTGGTAATGCAATATCTACTTCGGCAATCACGTACAAAGCAGAGCATCAACACTCAAACAAAACGCATAAAGTCCGTCATTTGAATCAAGGAGGAGAAGAACTAGATCTTAGGGCCGAGATTTGACAACATGGGAAATACAGTAGCGACATCTTGATGATATATAGGAAAGAAACTAATTTACGGAAGACAGCTTACTTGGGAGGATTTTCCTCTGACATACATGTAGGCAAGCACTCGACGAGACACTCGTGGTTAGGCTCCAGGAAGAAAGCAATCTGCATTCCGTGAGAAAATGAGCATAAATAGGACTTTTAACAGAGATTTTAGCCAAAAAAACTCATCAAGAAAAGAGAAGGTAATGGACGAAAAATGCTAACAAGGGAATGAAAACAATTAGACTTTTTTTGCAGAAATAAATGTGAATTATTCCTGAAGATAGTTTCGAGTTGAGAGGATTTTCCTAAGAGTTTAATCACATGCTCGACTGACTTGCCACTAGAACGTGATCTCACACCTAGGACCACTTTTAATCAGCCTACAACTATCCTAGATTGGCTTCAATTATACACTGCTCTTCCTATTAACCAACCAATCGGACTTTTTTCAACAGACTCGACAAAGCTTCAAAATTCTCTTGATGGCTTTTGCCAAATTTTCCAAAAGATGACGTGAGAGAGAGAGAGAGAGGGCCATACAGAATACCGTTCTTGACCATTCCCTATAACTCGATGGAGCGTGGACCTGATTGCAAAAGCCAAAAATATATATAGATTAGTATAAATTTGACAAAAAGAAGCAAAAAAGCAGCAAGTCAAATTCTTAAAAAAAGAATAGAGAATGAACTTGCTAATTATGGAGAACTGCAGGACACCTATACAGCTCATTTCCTATATCACTAAACACATTCTCAAGCATGACGACCATGCATGTTAAGCCTTATCTGTGGTCAGCAATCGCAGAACACATACAAGGATTAGTATCGAAAAATTGACCAATAAGAGCAATAATAACAAAAACACTAGGATAATTCTTATATGGTGTATCATTCATAAAGTGGACTCTGTGTAGAAAGTAATGCAGGTCATCAACATAGCATTCCATTTCAACAACTGTGTTTAACTTGGACTTTTTCCCGAGGCAACTCAGCCAGTAATTAGGCAATGTCAAGAGTAGATGCTCTTGCACTACTGATGGGCTACTAATATCAACAAGAGCCAAGAGGGTACAACTGAAGAAATTCTGGTAGAGTTTGGGACTGGTTACCAATCTATAGTAGCTTGCTTTAGAAAATCTCCAATCTTCATATTCAAGCTTTCCCCATGCCAATTTATTTGAATAGACTTCTATTAAAGCATATTACCTGAAAATACAATTGCTCCATCGTTCTAGCATATCACCAAGATTCACTATGAACGCTCTGTACCAGATAGCCATGGAAAGAATGTTAGATTTCAGGATTGTTGTGAGATTGTTATGTTCTGTCAAAAAGTTATGCGGAATAAAAAACATGCTTGAGCAATGACATATTCTCTTCCGAAATTTTTCCCTCTCAAACTTCTTGCAACTGGACATATGTTGTAAGACATATTCTAATAATTGGACCAGCAAATGATTTATTAAGAAAGAATGGTGGACAACCATCATGTGAGTGTGTGCAACGGTGTTTGAGAGAGAGAGAGAGAGAGAGAGAGAGAGAGAGAGAGGGAGGGTCATCATCAAAAGGATTGAACTAATCAAAGTTATGATGAATACTTATACAGATGCAAATCGCAGATATGAAAGGAGAAGTGGATGAGAGCACCTCTCTAAATTTCTAAGTTGGAACCAATTTTTATCACCCATCTAACAATAATACTTTCTCTCTAAACTGGCATATCATTGCCTTTGTACGAACAAGAACTATAGTAGCAGATCAGGGTCAGACAAACAACGATGTTTGTCAGAAAGTTGTGACTAGTCCGGGGGTAGTATTCCACTCAACACCAGCATGAAGTAATCTTCCAATCATGCGTATAAGGGGAAAATGTTATCATGTACATGCTCCAATAAATCAAAAAAGTACAAGATTAAATCAAAGTTAGTCCAAGTTAAATTTGTAATCCACAAATCACTAGAATGTAAATCCTAACACGATGGCTTCTACCAAAAGTGTTCAAGTTAGTTTAAATATGAGATCTCGAACATCTTCCTCTCAAGTTCTGTTGGGCTTTACCCTTTCAAAGGTTGCACATATTCCCATGCCTGAGGTTTATAATCCTTGTTCTTGCAAATCTGAATAAGTTTAAAAAGTTTCCTGCATTATAACCATGCATAGAGTCTGCACCAACAGTTTTATAGGAGAATATTTCATACTTGGAGACCCGGCACATCATCTGTTGCCAACAAGGTAAGAAACCCAAAGTCCGAATGTGCCCCAGCTCCATATATCCCTTTAGAGGGATCAGAGATTAGACCTAAAGGAATATCAACTGGATGAGAAGGAAGAATTGTCAGTCTTTTTTTAGTTCACTGAAGTAAAATCTACCTTCATAATGCAACAAGCGCAAGATCGGAATAGGCTTGCCGAGTATTTCTGGCTTGTCAAAAAAATCAGCCTTCAGATCAAGTGCTAGAGCAATGATCCTTGCAACTACTTTCGCCACATTTCTGATGAGCATATTTACAAATCAAAAAATTACCAAGATTAACTACCATCACTTTTTTATATCAACAGATTGCACTTGATCTCGCCACATAGATCATCTAGGCATTACTCTTGAGATATAACCAGATCCAAAAGTCAACTGTTTGAGAGATCCTATGCAATGAAAATTGTGACTACAATAGCAGCCCTACCAATATAGGAAGTAGACACTTGAGTTGAGGTTCTTGGTTAGTGTGATTAATAGTAAATCTCAACAGCTAAAATTATTTTATCCAAATTGCAGCAGAGTTTCCTAGAAATTGTTAAATCAGCAGTTACAAATAACTTGAAGAGATTTACACTTTGGCCAACATAGGATAAGAGCCCAAGAGAGCATAAGCAGTTTGGCAGTCAGGGGCAATTTAACCCCCCTGGGGCATTAAAAGAACTTGGCACAATTTGATGCAAGTGGAAGGGGAAGATGGTGACTATTGGAGTACTGGAAAAGCCCCAAATTTCCCGTAAGAGAAACAGAACATCTCCGTATTTTCTTTTACTCAGATGGAATAATCTTTCGCATCTTGCAACTCACAATAAAATTTAATGTCCATAGATCTTTATCATCTATAGCAAAAACTCACAATGCCTGACTATGAAATATCTCCATCGTCTGCCTCCATCTTGGCAATATCTCTAGTAAAAACACAACAGTGAAACCAAAATAAGTACATATCACCAGCAACAGTTTGAAGTTGCACAAATATCATATTAAGCAACTGGTTACCCTCAGAAGGCCAGAGATTTGGTCCAAAATGAGGCTTCTGCACATCAGGATCATCCTCTGGGACTTCCGTTCCTATATAGTATCCCTCCTTATAATCTCCTATATAATGTCAATGAAATCATTACTACTAGACCAATCTTCAGAAAATGATAACCATATACATACTAACAAGTTTCATCTAAATCCTCGTTGTATTGTTCATGGTTTCGTGTTAGCACTTCAAACAACTCGCTCCTATTTCTGTGTCAGCTCTGATGAAGTATCCTCACTCCTCCCAGAATATAATGACAACCAGGAATAATAACTAACTAATTGCATCTTCCTTTTCTAAGAGTTGCTACTCAACCACCAGCCACCAGCTGGTTACAGGAAGCTATCAGAATCACCAGCTATTCATCTAAATCAGCAATAAGCAGAAAAGACCTTCAGTAATCTGACACCGAAAAACGGAACAAATTAATTCGTCAGACACGAACCCTGAATCTGATTCGCAGCATCGAGGACCTCATCGAACAGAGGAGTATAGCCACGGTACTTCTCGTTCCTCAACAACTTCATCTTCTCACTCAAAGGCAAGCCGAAGAACCGCCTGCTCTGGGCGAAGACCTCCTCCATCAAGTCCTGGCCGATTCCGTGATTGATCACGTAGAAAAAGCCAGAATCCAAGCACGCCTGAGGCCAGCGGATCGGATTCATCCGTCAGCGTCGTCACGAATCAAAAAACCTTAGTTTCCTCGGTTTCGGCACCGGAAATCGAATTAAAATATCAGAAAAACTCGAGAGAATCGAAGACCTGTTTGAGCAGGGACACCGACTGTCGGATATCGGAACTCGAGAGATCGATGCGGTTGAGAGCCGAGGTCGGAACTCCGGCGGCTTCGACGGCGTTCGCGTCGTCCATGCTCGCCGACGCCGCTCCGCCTGGCAGGTCGTTGTTCGCTTGCCGAGATCGCCGTCCGTTCACCCGTCTGATTTCGCGGCGATGACGACGACGACTGACGACGATCGAAGAAGGACGGGACTCTGACTGAGTTGCTGGTAGGTGATGGAGGGAGTAGGGGAGGGTTGAAAAGAAGAAGAAAACGACGGCGTCTGTTACTCAAACAAGACAGCAAAGATATTTGGCGCGACATTATCGTTTTGACAACAAGTCACGTGACTTCCTCGTCGCACATTTTAATGCTCTCTATAAATTTCAAAGCATTTTTTCGTCTACTATCTTATGTATGTGGTGTCAGCAAATTAGTATGTGGAGTTTCTCAGAGGCATTTGTCGAATCAGTGAAGTTGACCGTTTTGACATTTTGAACACCGTGCTTTATCGATCTCACTGCGCCATCAACATCCGAAAAGCACATCTCCACATGTGCTCGTGGGTGTAACCATTGAATGGATAGGCCGAATCAAGTTAAGACGGATTTTAAGATGGGTCAAAAATGGCCCAATCTAAATTGATTTATTTCTGTATAATATAAATCTAGTGATCTTCACTCAATTCGATTTATATTATCAAAACACTTAAACCAATTTAGAAAAACTCAAATCCAAAACGGAATAAGAGCGCAAAGTGAGCGAGCACGAAATCGAATAAAAGGCGACAGAGAGTGGAGGAAAGTCATAGAGATGTACCGAGTCTAAATAAACCATGAACCCATATAATACCAATATTATTTTGAATTTTATTATTTTAAATTAATTTATAACACATTTCCTGAATATGATTGACTTATATAACAACTTAACCAATCAACTATCAATTAAGAAATAGGCTTATGACCCATTTGGATAAATCTACCCGGGAGCTAGCAAGGACTTGTGTCTCAAATGAGGAGATATTCGAATTATACCAACTCAATGAGCTGCATCGATTATACTCCATGAATCATATGAATTGCTTGCATGCTCATCGAGAGCACAGAAGCAGCATTAATTCCTACACTTTCTTCGACGCTCTACATTATAAAATACAAACAACAATGAAATGAGCTGATACAAGAATGCCATCGCGATTTCGACCTTAATGGGAGGAACAATAGACGTCATTGCATCCGTCCCATACCATGTATTTCCATCTCAATCTCTAGAATAAATCAATTAAGTGATGGTAAAAGAGGGTAATCAATTAGCTAGCTTTGCTAATCGAACTCACTTTTGGTGTTGGTTCTTGGGGGGATTTTGCACCTACATAGAGGACGAGCTGTAGAGAGAGAGCCAAGTCGCTATGCAAGTCGAATGGTAGACATGGCCACAGCAGCGCACCTGTTTGGCCTCCCGGCCGCTCTCGGGATCGCCGAAGCCTTCCATGCACACCGCACGAGCACCAGCCCACGCCACCGTGACCCCGCGAACCGTTTCCATCACCGGGACTGCCACTTCCGACCTCGCCTTCTGATGGCAAAAGCATCGACGATTCACCGGAGTCAGAGCTTCATCGAGGTCAAACATGAAGTCGATCGGATAGTCTGGTTTTGTCATCGGCTCCGAAGTAACGGTGGCCACGAGAGAGAGGGGCAGCTTTGATTTTGAAGGAAATATGGTTGTCAAAATAGTAATTTCTTGGTCACCTTGGGAACTCATGGAGCTAAGGGAGATGATCCTTGTTCAATGTCCGGCCATCTTTTTATTTGGTATGGTTTTGGACTCGATTGCTTACGAGCTTTCGATGGATGCCGCCCTAATGAATATCTATGATTTAAACCTATATATTATAGATGGATTATAAACATGAACATCACCTACATGAAAAGTTAACTAAAAATAAGTATGCGCAATATCAAAGTTTATGACATGCCAATCAAAATACTATTTACAATAAATAAAAAAATTATTAATGGATAATGTGTAATGTAACTCATTTTGTTGCACAACCCATCTCCATCACCATGGATATAAGAATTATAATTTGAAAATTCACTCAACTATCCTAATCAATGATGATGAATGGAGTTGTATAATAAAAGATTGGTTAGGGCATGTATGTTAAGTTCCCCCCTTTATTGTGACAAGTGGTATCCAAATCTTTCGGATCGTCCAGACATCGGTTCCACTTTTAGGAATCGGAAATCGGACCGATACTTCCAAGAGTCAAACCTAACCAGCTAATTCAATCCAAACGGTTCATTTTGTTTGGAGTGGACAAAATTCACTACACATCCTCAAATTTCATATAAAACCAGCTACACAAATCCCAAATATTCCATCTCCCAAGTCAAGTCCACCTCTCCAGACAATCTTAAGAGTGCACTCCTTCGCATCGATCTTGTACATTTAGGATTTTTACTTTAGGAGTGCTCGCGCAATTACGCTTGAAATCAAGACCGCAAGAAAATGAGCAAATTTGGTCGCCATCTGAGTCAACACTTGCTGGTTCCATCTAATGTCTTTAATTCCCTTTGTAAAATAACCCAATATGAACTTGCATGTGTTCCGAACTTACCAAAACGAGTAGACATGTACAAACCACGGGTGCTTTAGTGTGCTTTGGTCGATTGTTCTTTTAGATTCTTCGATCATATTAGAGACACCTTGTCTCGAAAAGCCTGGAAAGAAGAAGAAAAAAACGCAACAAAGACTACCCTCCTAATTCTTCCAATCGAACCCAAACTTGATTGTTAATCCTTAACACCCTCACCAAATTGTACGACCAAAATCCCTAGCAAACATAATCGGTTCCGTGGTAAATCCCTTTGCTTAAAGCTCTAGCAAAAGCACCTTTCACAGATGCGGTTGCCAAGGGGCGAGGGGCCATGAATGGGATACAAGACACCTTCGCAATGCAACATCTGAGTATAATATTCAAACAAAAGGAGCGTTTGTTTTATTGTAAACTTTATAATAAAGAAAATTTGTTAATTTTCAATTGTTTTATGATTTATAAAAATTGGTTACCTTCTTATTAGAAAGAAAAGCCATTTTCCATCATCTAAACTTGTTTGTTTTCTATTCATAGAAAGCATTTTCCGTTATTCAAATACCGAAAATTCGAAAATTATTACTTCGAAAATAGCTTCTCTTCACATAGACGGACTCAAAAAAACAGATATATAGAAGGGTAGGACGGGGATTTTGAACGAATGGTAAGGATGGAATCTGGAAAACTGCAGAATTTGAAAGCCCTTCGATTTCAACGCCCTGCCAAACATTCATATCGAAAACAGAGGGCACCTGACATGATCACCACCTAATAAAAGGGCTTTGCTGCGTGGCATCAAATGGAGAAGAGCGAGAGAGACGTTTGCCGTACTTTGACATGATGACTGCCTAATAAAAGGCCCGTCACGTGGCATTCTAGAGAGATTGTGTCGGGGATATTTACACACATCGCAAGCGAACTGAGTGACTACGACTTATCGACATGCCATACGGCTTTTGCTCTTTGGACAAACGAGAAACGAAAGTGATTTGGACTGTTTATGTGCCCCGGTTTGGTAGGCTTCTAAATCTCTTAGAAGTACATCGAATACAAAGATTATGTATGTTGCATTCCTGCATATACTCCTAAGCATGATCCTCTAGTGGAAAGAGCGAACTAATGTAGCATATGTAGGCACGTATACCCCTTCACAATGGTACACAGTCAGTATTTGATTATGAAGTATATAGTTCATATATATAATACAAATATTAGCCTCTTCAAGCTGTAAATGACATGCACTTTGGTAGTGTTTTTTAAAATATTTTTTGATTCAAATGTGAGAAAGGAGAAGGAGAATAAGAAAATATATTAAGAAGTAATGCTGTCAATATCGAGATCATTTCACTAAATTGATTCGGATGTGATGGCATGTAATTGGGTCTTTAAATAAGTGAGTGGCGTTTGACATCCAAAAATTTTGTTGCGTCACTTACTAAGTCAATTTGGTAAACTCATCCTGCCCTCTTAAATATGGCAACGTGTAATGTATATAGAATATGAGAGTTTGGAGTCTTAGCACTATTGATGTGATGTTGAGTGGACCTATCCGGTACTCTTTTTTTGTCAACCCAAATCAAACTCTACTATGATGTTTATAGGTGAACTGTTTTAGGTTCCATTGCTCATTAAAACAAGTTCTTTAATTTTTGAAACCCAAAACGTACCATGTATACTTAAGAATCTCGAACTTATCATGTCAAATGTGTCAATATCGGTTTCAAGGTACAGTCAAATTCTACATATACTCTTAATTGAATAATTATGGTGAATCATCACTTCTAACTTCAATCTACTGATAATAACTCATATTTAGACACGGAGATTATCAGATATTAATAAACTTAAAGTCTCATTCATGTATATCACCAGAAAATGGAAGCTCAAACTAGTAATTTTAAATTACACACATCATTGGACACCATGAAATGGTGCAAGATCGCGTGAAGACATAAAATAATAAAAATACAAAGACTTTTTTCAAGTTCTTGGTAGACTAGGAATCTACTCACCAAAACACGTTCTCCAATTTTTGAAACTTGAAATATGTCATGTACATCCTAAAATTTGGAATTGGATTAGTTTCTATTAGTTCTATTCTTAGATTTTCAGTTCTTCCCTGAAAAATGCCCACCCCAACCGATATTCCTTTCTTTGTATCATAATATCCAAGGAAATGAATACTTTTCTTCCCTAAACGATGCCCACCCTGCCTCAACTGATGTCCCTTCTGATTGTTCCTAGAACCAATCACTTTTTTTTACTACTTGATGCTATATATTATGAAGAAACAAATAAATAAATGCTGATTGCTTTTATTTCTTTAAGAAATAACTATACGTAATCGATCTAGTCCGATTTCTCTTTGAAATCGGGAATTGGACCGTCAAGATCCAAGTTTCACTTCTAGGAACCGAAAATCGGATTGACACTCCTAAAAACAAGACCCAATCGGCCGATTTGATTCGATTCGATTTAATTTGAGCAGTCTATTTCTCACACCCCAGCTAAGAGTGGACAAAATTCACTACGCATCCTCCAGTTTCACATAAAACCAGCTACACAAATCCCAAATTATCCCATTTCCCGAGTCAAGTCCACCTCTCTGAACTATCTTTAAAGGTGCACTCCACCTTATCGATCTAGTACATTCCCGGTTTTTTCTCAATTTGAACCCAGACTACACCAGAACGAGCGAATTATGTTGCCATCTAAGTCGACACTTGTTGGTTCCATCTAATATCTTTTAAGTCCCTTAATAAAATAACCCAATGTGCGCGTACCTATATGCAAATTCTACTACAAAACTTCTTTTTTCCCGCGTGCATTCCGAACCTAGTAAAACGAGTATACATGTACAGACCACGGATGCTCTAGTATGCTTTGACCGATTGTTTTTTTGTACATTTTTCTATCGTACTAGAGACACCCTGTCTCAAAAAACCCGAAAAAGAAAAGGAAAAAAACACTGTAATGAACCCAAACTTGATCGTAAATCCTCAACACCCTCGCCAAATTATACGGGCAAAATCGCTAATAAACATAATCGATTCCCTAATAAATCCCTTCCTTGAAGCTCTAGCAAAAGCGCCTTTCGCAGATGCGGGTGTCAAGAGCCCGTGAATGGGACAGGATGGACCTTCGCAATGCAACATCTGAATATAATATTCAAATAAAAGGTGCGGTTGTTTTATTACAAACTTTATAAAGAAAAGTTTATTAATTTTCATTTGTTTTATGATTTATAAAATAATTTCCCTTCTTATTGGAAAGAAAAGTAGTTTTTCTCTCATCTAAATTTGTTTGTTTTCAATTCATAAAAAATATTTGTCATCATTTAAATATTGAAAAGTCAAAAGATAAATTCGGAAACATTTTTCTTCGAATAGACGGACTAAAATAATACATACTTATATATTTAAAAGGGTAGTACAGGGATTTTGAACGAATGGTAAGGGTGGATTCTGGAAAATTGCGGGATTTGGAACCCCTTCGATTACGACGCCCTGCCAAACATTCAAATCTAAAACCGAAGGCACTCGATATGATCACTGCCTAATAAATGGCTTGCTACGTGGCATCAAACGGAGAGAGCGAGAGGAGAGAGAGACCTTTTTTTCCGTATTTTGCCATGATGACTGCCTAAGAAAAGGCCGGTCACGTGGCATTCTAGAGAGATCGCGTATATCAAAATCGTAACTGAATCGAACGATTACGACTTATCAACTTATGTACGACATTTACTCTTCGAGCTATTGGACAAATGAAAATGATTTAGACTATTTTTATATGCTCGGTTTGGCATGCACCTAGGTATCATCCTCCGGTGGAAATAGTAAACCAACGTAGCATTTGCACGTGGATATAACCCTTCGCAATGGTATATATAATAGTAATGACAATTCGCATCTTCAAATTGTAAATGACACGCATTCTCCTAATAAGAGAACAATAAGAAAGAAATATTAGGAAATAATGTCGATAATTTATTATACATATTCTAACGTTTGAAATTGGACCGAATTCTAACCGGTATGATTTTCAGATTTTCGATTCTTCCTGAAACATGCCCACTCCTACCGATGTTCCTTCCTTTGTCTAATACTCGTGGAAACCAAATCTCTCGTCGGTGGATGTGTGTCCACAAACAGCGTGGGGCCCCCCTGTGGTCGACCTGTAGGCTGTAAATAGGCCCCTCGCTAGTCAGCTGTAAGCCGTCCGATCCAAATCCGAATCTGAAGAGGTGTCTCATCGGCGTTCGCCTCACACGTGGCCGGTCCCAAGAATGCTCTATCGGGTGAAAATATATCGCCTGACGTGAGCCCTAGCGACACGTGGACTCCGACAGAATAGCTAATGAAAGGTCAGTTTCAAGCCTTAGCTGGAAAAGCAAAATTCATCGAAGCTCCTAGTAATTTTTTTGTCCAAACGTAGGGTTACGAATTAAAAATAGGAAAATCTCATTTTATATCAATTTCTAAGGTCGGCATAGCTGATTGCGAAGATTTCCACCTCGGGAATAGAAAATTATCAATTTAAATATCATCATTTGCGTATAGATTACTTTGAATTAGAGTCATATACTCGTATTAAAAGTTTAATCGAATCAGTCTATGAAGTTTATTGGTCGTTTTGTAAATCTCCATACAACAAAATATCTATATTAGCAACCTTGAATAAAAAAAAAAAAAACCACTTTCATATTGTTTTGCTTACATTGATTGATTTTCTTTTAATGGTCCGAATAAGATCTTAGTTGAAAGGGATAGGAAAAGATAATGATAGATAAGATTGAGATTCAAGAGCTAGGTTATCCATACAAAATTAAATACAAATGAATAAATGATTAGTAACATCAACCGATAGCGAGATAGCTTCCAATTTTTTTTCTTTGAGGTTGCCTTTAAGAGAATCGGACGTGTGACGTGATGTGATTTGTTATGATGAATTAGTTCATCATTAACAAGTGAAGTAACGATGAACGAGATATAAATGATGATCAATAAAGTCACAGATCCATGCAAACATAAGGCGAAGAGAGACGCACATGCACATGAGATGTCTGCATATAATTATTCCATATCTAGGTGTAATTTTTCACATCATTTCATGAATCAATTTTAATCCATCAATCCATCACTTGAATGGGTATCTTCATGGCAAAAATCAAGCTTCATTGTAAACCAAACATCGTTATAAGTGCACCATCAAATTGAATGAATCATATGTAGAAAAACAAAACCGACCACTGAGCGTGGAACATGTCATTTGATTCCTTACCCCTTTCGTACCTTGGCAAGGTGTCCTGAGATGGATGGGCAATTTAATGTCGTGTGATTAGGGATGGAAAAAAAAAAAAAACCGTCTGACGTGGCCATTCAAGGAAGTTTCCTTTGCGGCGAGACTTTGGACAACAAATACCGTCGTTTTAGCGAAAGGTCCGCATCAAGAGGTCAAATTCTACCTAATGCGCGGGCCCCAGTCGGGACACTTAACTCGCCACGTAGCCGTCTAGGATGGTGCACCTGTCGCGGTGGGTGGGGCCCCCGCCGAAAGTTCCTACCGATGATTTTCAGATTCCTCGTGATCCGGTGTGGGCTAGCGTAGGCAAAGGCATCACGTTAGCCCCTCGAACGCTCTCTCTGTTTTTGTTTTTTTTTGGCTATTTAGTTTAGAAAAATAATCTTGTAATTATCATTCAGATGAACATAATTCTTTTTTTTTTTTGAAGAAATTGAGCTTGATATTCAAAGATGAGTCTGTGATTGATCAGTTCAAAAATTTAAATTATCACATGAGACAGGGTGTATTTTTCAGTGGTAGTAATAAGTTTTGTGAGTAAATAATATGAAATTGATTTTTTCATCTCATGTACAAATTCGACGAAAAGCAACTTGCAGAGTTCGATAACAACGAAAACTTGGTGATTTATGGAAGAGTTCGATTTTTTTCTGCTTTATTTATGCGAGAATCCACAAATACATAAAATTGTGATTTTTAACAATGATATCTATTATGACTTATGACGTGTCTTTTATAATCTGGGGGCACGGCGCGTGAGGGTCCTGCTATCTGCAAGTCTCGTAGACGGACCACTAAATATTAAAAAGTGATATTCATATGGTTCCTACCCATGAGATATTACGATAAGCAATTAGCAATTTGCACGCATAAAAAATAGCGTTGACTCGCAGGGGTGCCTTACGGAAAAAGTGCCTGTCCACATTTAAGTTTATTTGAATTTCGAAAGCATAAGTCGAACTTGTAGCATATGACGACAGGTCAAATTGAAAAAAACGATTTATTCTTTTGAAAAAAAAAAAAAAGCAACGTTAGATGTATGACAGATTATCTACAAAATTATTATTCTTAACAATACAACGGACTGTAAATAACCATTTAAATAAATCGAGTTGTATTTAATCTCCCAATAAGTGTTTGTAACGTAATTTAATAAATTAGACTTATTATACTTAGCATCATCCAACTAAAAGAGCCAAAAACTAAAATTAGGGATAGATTATGTGTATGCTACATAGACATCAAAGTAGGCCATATTAAAATTTTAGCCAGAGGGCCGGAATTACCGACTTCAACATTTCTCATTTAAATTATATTAGCTATCGAAGCGCACGTACGATTATTTTATGTGCAATATCACAATGAATTAAGAATCACATTAATAGCTTCGCATAGAGAACTGGAGTTATTTTAATCGTAACACCATACGGATTTTAATTTAGAAAGCAAACTTTCGGTGAACATGTTGTTGTGATTACCTTTAACAAAAAAAAATTAGAAAGAGAAAAGTGAGAGAATGATGAAATTGGATGTGGCCCCGTAAAGACAATTAAGGAACTCCACAGCATAGCTTTTAGGGGAAATTAGATATGCCACCCCTCTTTTTGCCTTATCAAATTTATTGGTCAATTTTCACTTTTATCGCTTTCATGATCAAATGCATCACGCTGTGCGGAGGACACGTATGTGACACTTTTGATTTAAATATATAGGCGGACATCTGGAGAATTTTATTTTGTTTTTATTACTCCGTCTTTCCATGGCGCTACAACGTCAGTCGCCTCTTTTTCTTTTTCCCTTTTGCCCTTTTTCCGCAAAGAAGCGCCTTATAAACGTGGGGTTCGATTTTTTATTTAAAAAATAGTTTCGGGTTCGCTCAGATAAAAAAAATGGTTTTTTCCGCCGCCTCGAAACTTGAATTCAACGCCTTTTCTTTTATTTTAAGCCCGAAAAAAATAATTAAAGAAAAAAGAGCCTCCGAGCAAGCCGCGTCGAGAATGAAAAAGAAAAAGAAAATGGAAAAAAAGCCGGTCATTTATGACGCACCGTACCGATCACCCGGACACGTCATGCGCAGGCAACCCGAGCGCACGGGCTCCCGTCGACGTCGCGAAGCACCCGATCCCCCCCGCCCTCCCTTCCCCGCGCGACCCGCAGAGACGGTGAAAGGACACGTGGCGGTGGAGCGGGAAAAGGGAGCTGAATACGACTCCCAATGACGCCCTCATTCCTCCCTGCGGATGCGTGTGTCGTCCGACTCATATACCCCAACACGTGTCGCCATCCTATATGCTCCCCCTCCCTTCTTCTATCCATCTCCTCGCCCTCTCTCTCTCTCTCCTCCTCCCTTTCTCTCTCTATCTCTCTGTAGGTTTTCCTCCGGTGAATGAGAGAGAACTAGCGCGGAGAGAAGAGAGAGGGATCCCGCCGTTCGGATTATATAGCGGAGCTAATGAAGCAGCCCGAAGAGGAGGAGCAGCTCGAGAGCTTCGACTCGGAGAGCTCCGGCGCGCTGTCGATACTGACCATCACCGAAGATCCCACGAGCGCCAGCAGCTCCGGCGACCTCTTCTCCTCGAGCGGCCCCGGGAGCATCGGCAGCAGCAGCAGCGGCGGGAGCTCCGGCGAGATCCCGGCGTGCGCGGAGGAGGCGGCGGCACCGAGCCTGCTACCGGCGGAGCCAGCTCGGCCGAGGGAGGAGGGGCTGGCGGGGGCGACGGAAGCGGACGCCGCGGCGGCGGCGGCGGCGGCGGGCAAGCGGAAGTGCGTGGGGAGGAGCAACAGGGGAGTGGCGTGGGGGTCCACCTCGATCATCGGGCGGCGGAAGGAGATGGAGGACGCCGTCGCCGTGGTGCCGGGGTTCATGTCCCGCGCGTGCGACCACGTGGGGGGCTGCTCGGCTCCCGGCTCGAGGACCTCCGGCGAGATCTCGCCTGTCCACTTCTTCGGCGTGTACGACGGCCACGGCGGCGCTCAGGTAAACTCCCGCTCGCGAACCGAGCGCATCTCCCCCGCGTTCATCATGCCTTTTTAATCCATTAACGCCGGCAATTAGGCCCGGAACTAATCTAAACCGATGGATATCTCACAATGCACGGCCATCCCAGTATTTTGGAAAAATCGGAATTAATATCATTATCTTCCTAATTTATTTCCATATCATGCAGTATTTCCATTCGAGTCAGCCGAGTTCAGTTTAATTTATCCTCCTCCCAATATAATTTAAAATTTCTTGGCCGGATCCTAGATTGGCACCTTTAAAATTTTTTATCAGGCAAAACGAAAAAAAGCGTAATTTTTTTTTTCACTTTTACCGACATTTCAAGTGATCTTTATTTTTTTAAAAGACATTGTTTTTTTCTATTGAATGACCTTGGGGGTTGAGCAATAATGAATCCTGATGTAAGCCGGGAGCCACTTGTCGATCGTGGAGTGGTGTGTGGGTCGCAGCTTTCCCCCGTGCTTTTTCGAGAGCCCGGGACACGCGTCTCCGCTCAGGCCGCGACAGGCTTTCCATCTCCTATTGAAATCCTGGGGCCGCGGGGGAGGCATCGTGGCCGTCCACGTAGCCCGGGCCTCTCCGGGCAGATGGGAACGTGGAGCACGAGGAGGCGGAACGATCCAAGGGAAGCGATCGCATCGCTTGGTTTATCTTAATCCTTCCTAATCTTAGATCATCCTTAGGAATTCCAAATTTGATTGTGGAAGCGGAAGCCGACGGAAGGATGAAGATGATAATTTTATCGTCTAATTTGTCCTAATTAAATTCCGGGTCGGACAGAAACTGGGGACGGACCCTGGCGTTTGCGTTTGCTGCCACGTGTGGCATTAGAGAGACAGGTGGTCCCCTAGGCGCTTTTATGGCGAGCATAGCTTGTCGCAGCGTGTTCTCATGATCGGGTTTTCCATGTGGTCGCGTCTGGTTGGATCTTTTTCGTGAGGTGGGGACCCCGGAAACAAGGCCCAAAGGTGGATTCACTGTTTAAAGTTCGCTTTTTTATCTTTGCCTTTTCTACATGGAAAGCTCACGGTTATTCGAGTTCGGTGTAGAGGATTTCCAAGCGGGGGATTGTTTGCGCCTTGTTTAAGAAATTTGTTCCGACCCGATACGATCAGATCACGGCTGCCGATCATTTGAGACCCACACGTGTGCCGAGTTTCGGCAAGAATTTGCCTAGAGCGCTGAACGTGTGTTACATGATGACTTCTAGATGAATTAAGTAGTCAGGATTTGAATGGTTCCCAATGCTGCTCTAGTTTTTTATACACCGTTGATGTTTGCATGTCAGCGGAAGGTGCCATGCCAAATAGGGACAGCTGTCGTGTATGACCAACAGCTATCAGAGACCCATCAACATCAGAATATAGCTGGCACCGGTACATTTTATTCCAGAGGTGGCCTAACTATATAGATGGAACTGTAATATTGGCGGGGAGGGGACCCAAAAAAAAAGGAACTTGTCTGCAGTTCATGATGCCTTCCGGTACTAGGTAGAGACTAGGAACTTTTTCAATTTTAGGGGGTGGGAGGTAGTTCACGATACCTTCTGGTGCTTGTGTACTTTTGTGTATGGTTGGTATGTGACAAATGGTATCCAACTAGAAGGAGCAACAGGTTAATCCCACTTTTCTATTGCTTTTTTCCTGGTCTCATTCAATGTGCTTATTCAGTGCTTAGGAGAGTATATTCAGTGTGATTGGTCTGCGTTTGTCGGGTTGAAGGAACTTTTGCGAAGTCCAGCACTTTGACATTTCATGTTCGTACTTTGTTAATTACATGCGTTCTAGTAGATTTTGCAAGAGCAGGAAACTGTCTACTTTCCGTTTGTGGTTATGCAGGCACATGGCCGATAATATTGTTATGGTAATTGGGGTCACGAAAATAATGGTATTGGCTCTAGTTGGTTGTCATACGTTGGTGCAGTAATCTTTTCGCTGAAAGATGGTGCTAATATTAATGTCAGTTTTGTTTGATTTTCATGGATCTTGTTATGGTATTCGAGGTAATTAACATTTGAGAAAAATTGAAATTTTTCTCATTTTTAAATGGATAAGTAACTTGATTAACCCAATTTAGTTTCTTCATCTACAGAGGATGTACTTGGAAATCCTCCTGGATCAATATGAAAATGACCTCCTTTACTTCATAAGTCGTAAAGCTAAACTTAACAGAGGACATTTTGTGGTATTCTCCTGGAAGAGATCTGGTCTGAAAATTATGTTCATAGTATAGTGAAATGTAGCATTGCAACAATGACGCATAATCCTGATCACCATATGCGATACAGTTATAATAATTTAAGAGTATGTAGGTGGCCAATTTCTGTGCTGCGCGAATGCATGAAGTTATAGCCGAAGAATGGAAAAGGGAAGCAATGGATGGGTTTGAGTGGCAGAGAAGGTGGGAAGCAGCTTTTTCTACTGGTTTTGAGAGGGCTGACAGTGAAGTCATGACTGAAGCGGCTGCACCTGAAATGGTAGGATCAACTGCGGTTGTGGTGATTCTATCCGGCTGTCAGATAATCGCTTCCAATTGTGGTGACTCAAGAGCAATTCTTTGCCGTGGGACTCAAACAATCCCCTTGACTGTTGATCAAAAGGTTATTCTATGAAGCACTTTAAATTTGACAAAACCTCTTGATGATATTATTCCTGTTCAAATCTTTTCGCCCATTTGAAACATCTGCTGTGATTCTCCATAATATGACCTTCGAGAATACAACTATGCTGCATTGGCCATGTATGTGCATTTAATGGGATTACATTGAACATGGGTTACAAATCAAACTATGGTGACTTTTTGTCACATTAATTTCATTAGCGTCCATGAATCCAGAAAGGATGCTAGCCAATTATGGGGTTATCTAAGTAATCCGGGCAATGTTCTTTGATGTATCTTATGTCTATGCTGATATGACCTTTAAAAAGTTTGTTGTTTTTGCTGATTTTATACAGCCAGATAGACATGATGAACTGATGAGGATTGAAGGAATGGGAGGGAAAGTCATAAACTGGAATGGTGCTAGGGTGTTTGGAGTACTTGCTATGTCCAGAGCTATAGGTTACTCTCATCTCTACCCTTGCCATTCATCTGGTATCTTAATTCTTTAAAATCGTTACCATTTCTCTTCAAAGGAGGTATCTCTCAGAGCATCTAAAATAGGCTCTCATCCCTCTAGAGTGCTTCTTCATCCTCCTTCGGTTATGACTGTAGAATAGATCTGTGGAATTTTTGGAATTCCACTGGAACGAATGCTTTTAATGTGAAGAAGGATCTCAGAGGAGGATTTGAGTACTGTGTCCATGTTATTGCTCCGTACATGCTTAGGAGTCCTCCCGTTTGATGATATAACAGATAGGCTTTTTTCCTTTTAAAGGATGTTGCTTTGCGGGTAACCTTTATCAACTAAATTATTCCACCTTGAAGCTGTGAAATTTTATCGTGCTTCTGTCACAGATAGATTTTGAAGAGAACTCAAAACTGCCTAGACTTACAATGACAGGACCAAGGTGATAGGTGCCCTGATCAAATTTTCTGTTTTAGAAGTGATGATATGGAGCAGACAAAAACAGGGAGCATGATGACAGTGCAAACGAAGACCTTATTATCTATAGCTGTTGCCTGGAAGTATGAACTGGGAACATCATGAAGAAAATCTACCATGTTATGGTTTGTCTAGTATAAGAAGTACGACTTTGACAAAAAGAAAGTATGACAAACGGCGACTTCTCTAATCTTGATTTTATAGGTGGATTAATTTCACCATCCTACTTGTGGGAACTTAGGACTAGATTCTTGGGGATTAACTAAGAGAACCAAACGGCCATACTTTCAAAGCTTTGACTGTGGATATAAATAGTGCCTGACCTTTTTATACCAGCTTGCGATGTAAAAGAAATTTATAGTCATGTATATTTGAACTAATGAGCTTTGGTTTTCGCTTACTAATCATCCGACGAGTTTTAAGAGCACCACCTGCTGGCATTGCCACCAAACCACATCAAAAAGCCAGAGCAGAAAACCAATATTCTGAATTGTGGTCTAATGGGCTTGGATGACTGTTTGCCGTTGAACTTAATCAAAATTGGTCATCCTCCTAGTTTCTGAGAAAGCCATAAATGTTTGTCTTAGGAATTAGCAATGCAAAAGAAGCAGGAAATTACATGGCGATCATATTTGATTTTTGCCATGTATGGTAGTTTCAGACAGATGTCAATCAACGTCGAGGGGAGTAGATTTCTCTGAACTCAACATATGGTGGTTGTAACTTAAACAGAAACATGATTTTACCGGTGGAGGTTTTCTTCTTGACTCCTTTTGGCAAACCAAATAGGAAGAGATTTTTACGTTTGTCATGTCTTATTGGATCAATTGTTGTGACGATCATAAAGCAGATTCCTTAAAGGGAGTCCTTCATGAGTGAACATGCTTTAATTTTCAAGATGGCACACGACCGTGCTTATAGTAATTTATTTTATTTTCTAGTAGACTTCCAGAAGTGTAACACAAAGAGATTGTCACTGTGATATTCTTGAAATTACATTTTGTATGAGCATATATTCTGGTTCTGGAAGTATGAGCAGATTAAGTTTAACAATTGTATGCAGTACTTACGCATTGGTGCTTAGGGAGTCCATCCATTCTACTGTCGGTAATTTCCTTCTATCTTATATTTCAGGTGATCGGTATCTGAGGCCATGGATTATTCCAGTGCCTGAAATCACTTTTACGACAAGAATGGATGAGGATGAATGTTTGATTTTGGCAAGCGATGGGCTCTGGGATGTCATGACTAATGATGAGGTTGGAGAGGTGGCTCGGCGCCTACTAAGGAGACGCCGCCGCCTCATGATGGTCGATGAAATCTCTCCAGCACAAGCCATAGCTAATTCTCTTACTGAGATGGCCTATGGGAGGAACAGTTCTGATAACATATCAATCATTGTTGTTGATTTAAAAGCGAAGAGAAAGCGCCAGCAAAGGCCACAAGAGGGTTGAAGATACGATCTTTATCCCTATTACTTACATCCCATTACTTTCCAGCTCTAATATCTGGAGACAAGGAGACCAGGAATGATCTAGTGATATTTTGCATTTCACAATGACTAAAGGAACGAATTTAGCTTGGATAGCTATCATCCCAACCTGTACAGAGCTGACTGGCGAAAATTTATCGCTTCCTGGAACTAGAATCGGTTGTTGCCATGTAACACTAAGTCAATCCTCAATTTTAGTTGGTTTGGTCAAAAGGAAAAAGATGACGAAGCAAGCATTGTTCTATAGGAAGCAAGCACTTTTTATGTAACTTATTCAACGATTATCCTGCAAATGAAAGCCAAATTGTTCTTTCTTTGCATATCTTCATTTGGATTACCATCCATTCACACTCTTTGCCTGGTTCCTTGGAGAACGTTGTGTGTTTGGATGAGGGCAACTCAGAGTCCCAAGCCATTATGTGCTTGTCGGCATTTGAAAAATCCTAGAATTATGAAATGTCTATTCCTCTGTCTCACGTGCTTTAGGAACAAATTATATGTATGTGCTGGCTTATAAACTCTGCATTAGATTTATCAAAGCTTCATGTTTGTAAAATTACCACTACTCTGAATATGCATCATGAGTGGATTGTCGAATCTGGTTTATCCTGCCAATCGTGACCAACAAAAGGAGAGGTCTATGGATGTATAGCTACAATGTTTTCTTTGGATAATAACAAATTAGGCAGAACAACTACTCCATGTACTAGATTTAGCTGGAGGATGAAATCACTGTACTGTGTGGAAGGAAAATACAGCAACTGTTTTGACAGGTATCGAGTATACAAGGAAAAGGCAAAAACTGTTTTCACAGATTGGGATCATTGAGAAACGATGACGAATTTGTCTTTCTGTCGTGTCAAAACTTTCTTCGTGCCATTTGTTGTCGCACAACCTTGCGGCATATCAAAGTGGTTATAGTAGCAACAATCTATAACCTTACTTGTGAATTATGTTGCATTTCCTATCATGCATTATAGGATTATAAAAACAAAACTAGACATGCCATTAGTACTGATGTCATGATTAGAAATGCAATCTATACTCCATCATTATCTTCCTAGAAATGATTATGTGTTTTTTTCACATTTTCAAAAACGACTTCGTTTGACATCGGAATCACTCCAAAACTTGGATGAGTTGAACTTTGGCAGATAGAGTTTGAGAATCCTCTCGCATTTACTATCCGATCTAGAGGAAAATTTGCAGATATGGTGCAGGATCTGGCATTTATGCATGCGAATCCAAATCCTTGAGGCGCAGTGCTCAAAACCAACGGCTTCAAAGGTTCAATGTGGACACAGCCAGTCAGCGGCAGTTTATATCCCGCGCGTGTTTGACACTGCCAATGAGTAAGCGATGCGAACGTCCATTCTGGGTAAGAAATATTTCAATGCCAAAGCATCCTAGTATTCCTCTTGCTCATAAATTTCCGAATCTGAGATTTCAAGGATCATTAAATGTGTGCTCATAGAATTGCTCACACCATTAGCCTGAGTTTCAACTATAAATACGGGCTTTGGCTTGTCACTAGAACTCAAATCTACATACCCTGCATTTGCACCATCCTCTGCTCTATCTGTTTTATCAAGAAATGGCAGATCTGCGTCAACAGCTTGTCACCATGAGGCAGTCGTTGCTAGATGAGGTCCTCCCTGCACACCAATTCCCCATATAGCGATGGTTTACTAGCCCCGTTCATTTGTTTTCTCCAGATAATTTAATTACTTGGTGTTCCTGTAAGACTGTTTTCATTCTCTTTCAAGACGTGCACATTTTCCGTGTCTCTCTCTCCATATGCAAACTTGTGTCTGGATTTGCTTCACTACATTTACCATCAGCAGCGACTCATGAAAAACATCCCTGCAGCCATGCCGTTTCCTTCAGTCTCATGGTTGCAATAGGACAAACCTTTTCAAAGTTGTTAATACTACTGAATGAATGTTGTACTCTTGCATCAGGAACTCCTGGACCAGCAGTTTGTTCAGCTGGAGGAACTTGAGGCTGAGGGCAACCCCAACTTCGTGGTAGAAGTTTTTTCCTTGTATTTCCGGGACTCTACCAAGACCCTGGAATCTGTCGGGCAAATGCTGTATGTGCTTCGCTCCTTTATCACCTCTCATTCATTTTTCCCCGTACTTCACCTTAATATTAAATTGAAGTTCTAATGTATCCTGCACGATCCTGTTCGCTTAGGGAGAAGGCGCCTGTGGAGTTTGACAAGGTGGACAGGGCTCTTCACATGCTGAAGGGCAACAGCGCCAGGTAATCTGATTAGCATTTTCCCTGTAACTGTTCTAAAGAGGCTCTGTGAAATATGGGAATTGTTCGATCGGACTTTCCACGGCCGTTACTAAAGCAAAACATCTGTTCTTTTCTTTGTCGTGATATCTATTCTTGCACGTCTCAGCGTCGGCGCTTACAGAGTTGTGACTGAAGTGAATCACATGAGGGATCTCATCGAAGAGAAGAATCCGGAGAGGTGATGAAAAATGTTTTAAAGTTACCTTCAAAATTTCTTGAAATTTAATCTGAATAATTTTTCCTTGGCAAGAGATGGAAATCATACTACTCTAGCTGACGATATATCCTCTTTTTTTTTTGGGTCATTTTATTTGAGAAGTTGCAACGCCGCTTATGAGCAGCTGAAGAAGGAGCACGACCTGCTCAAGGGGAAGATGGAAGCATATCTCCAGGTCTCTCTCTCATTTTTGTACAAGCGTGCATATCGAACCCGCTCTTTCCCAGGGTTTTTTAACTTTGCACGTACTGATGGGTCGATATCCACGACCGTTTTCAGCTGCTGAAGGAAGCGGAAGCTGCCGAGAAGCCTCGCCAGGGGGCCGGTGGCAGCGGCAACGACGATGAGGACCCGATGAGCGGCACAGAGAGCTCCTGAAGGCAGATGGAGCGTCCTGGCAGATCAGTAGGACTGGAATAAAGTTGGCGTCTGTCGTTTCTGTTAAATGTGTCGTCGACTGGGCCTGTCGTTTTGGCGGGACGGTCTCGTTTATTTACCTATGCGTCTATCGTGTCGGAGACCCTTTTTGAGGGTCTTCCTGTTGTGAGTCGTTTTGTTTCTGTAATGAGGGGCTTCCCTATGTTCTAGGATGTCCTCCTCTCCTGTTGTCTCCTTTGGTCTTTGTCTTGTGTCTAATGAGAACTTCCTCTGGTCTGCCATCAAACTATTGAGTCCTAAAATCGTTGCTTGGGTTCTTCTAATCATCATTTTATGGTTTAGACTGCATTCGCACGGTACCAGCGACCAAACATCAACGTGAATTTAAGATTGTGATCGTGCACATTGTTAGATGATAGCACTATCGCAGCGGCTGAATTTCTTGCTTAATTGAAGAAAATATTTTAGGAGGTGAATACTAAAGAAAAAAATTGGATGCTATAAAGTCAATGGATGTATTCAAAAGTTTTTATGTTTCTAGTAGAGGTTGTGCAACCCATTTATGGACCCATTTATGGTTAAACGGGTCGTTAATGGGTCAAGCTTTATTTCATAAAACACCCATAATGGATTTTAATAGGTCAAGACTAAAATATATGGGTTTTAAATGGGTCAGCTCTCTAACCCATTTATGATCCATTTATCAACCCATTAAAAATGAACCTATTTATTTTTACTCAAAACCTCACCATCTATCTCTCTCCTCTCTTTAACTTTACAATTTTATTTTATTTTTTATAAAAACCGAAATTATAATTATTTTTTATTTTATTTTATTTTATTTTTTTTCTTCTTCCTCTGGTCGCTGGCATGGCGATGGCCGGCGACCGGCCAAGCGAGCCTCGAGCTCACCAGCATTGGGCGAGCTTGAGCTCGTCGAATCTGGTGAGGCTCGAGCCTCACCAATCTGGCGAGACTCGAACTCGCCGGCGTCGGGTGAGGCTCGAGCCTCGCTAGATCTGGCGAGGCGGAGGCCTCACCGGCATCTAGCGAGGCTCGAACCTCGCCAATTTGGCGAGACTCGAGCTCGCCGGCGTCGGGTGAGCTCGAGCTCGCCGATCTGGCGAGTCGCGAGCTCGTCGGCATTGGTGAGCTAGGCGAGCTCAAGGCTCGCCTATGGCCGGCCAAAGAAGAAGAACAAAAAAGAGAAAAGAAAAAGAAAATTAAAAATTAAAAATTATATTTAAAAAATAAAAATAAAAATAACTAAAAATTTAATTTTTAAAAAATAAAAATAATTAAAATTCGATTTTTAAAATAATTATTTTAAAAATTATAAAAATTGTCCAATGTATAAAACTATTTTAGTTTTTAAATATATATATAATAAATATTTTTTTTTTGAAAAATTATTGATTGGATTTGTATTGCTTGGAAGTTTTTTAGTAATATAATCTTTAAAAAAAAAACATAAGAATAAGTTTTCCTAAATTTGGTTAAATATGAAAATATTTTATTAATATGGATTGGGTCAGGTATGGGTCGAACAATTTACATTAGACATAAATTGGTCATAAATGGGTTAATGGGTCAATTTGGGTCGACCCATTAATGACCCGACTCGACCCACCCGTTTAACACCTCTAGTTTCTAGTAAGTTAGGTCTTGTTTGTTTGTGTTCTTTATTTCTGTTTATGAACATATTTTTTGTTTTTGTGTTCTTAGGAACAAAAAAAGAACAGAAACGCGTTTATTTGCGTTTTTTGTTTCAAATATGTTTTTTTGTTTCCGGGAACAAAAAAAAAACAGAAACAAGAAACAAAAAAAAGTTGTTTTATTGTTTCTGGAACAAAAACAAAGAACAACTTTTATATCTCCTCTCTTTTCTTTTCTTTTTTCTTCTTTTCTTCTTCTTCTTGCTTTGGCCGGTCGCCGACCTCGGCCATGGCCGGCGAGGGCCGGCAGCCTCGCCCAGCCGGCCGCGAGACTCGCAAGCTCGAGCTCGCCCAGCCACCGGCGAGGCTCGGCCTCGTCGGATCTGGGCGAGCCCGAGCTCACCCAGCCAAGGTGAGGCCAAGCCTAGCCCAACCACGGCGAGGCTCGCCGTGGCTAGGCGAGGCCGTCGGCCCTCGTCGGCCGGTCACTAGCCATGGCCGAGGCCGGTGACCGGCCAAAGCAAGAAAAAAATAAAAAAGAAAAAGAAAGAAAAAAATGAAAAAAAAAACATTGAAAAATTAAAAGAAACAAAAAATGAACATAAATTTACCAAACATGTTTCTGTTCTTTTTTTATTTCAAGAACAAGTTTACCAAACGCACTTTTTTGTTCAAAAATTATTCCCCTGAACAGAAATAGTTTTTTCTATTTCTATTCCATGGAACAAAAAAAAAATAGAAACACAAACAAACGCACCCTTACATGTTAAATGGAAGAAGTCATATGTCAAGAGTCAAATTAAAGACATATATAAATACTGTAAATAACATATGTGAGAATGTAACACATTGTTCTTGAGTCCTGAATATAAAATCATTATTTAAAATATTTTTTCTAAATGCATCGCTTAATTTATATCATCGATTTACAATTCAAGATACGAGATTTCAAACGACTTAATTCATGAGTAATTTAAATTGAATTAGTCAGGTCATATGGGGCTCGATCCCTAAATCACTAAACACCATTTGGATTTTACTTGATTTCTATAAGTTGGAGTTTCGACTTTCCTCAAATTGTTCGACTTATCTCAAACATAAATCCAAATGGTACATTAGCGGCCAATTGAAGTTTAAGCGCTTGTTCAAATCGAAGCAATATAAATTGTTATACATCACAGCCATCGATGGCAATTCATATTGGATCCACACGATCAAATGGTTCATAGCCCTATGTACTATGTAGCCGTTAGCTGTTTATCTTTTTTTTTTTTTAATAAGTAAGAGTGGTTTTTCTTCTATGGGAACGTGGTCGCCATCCGACCAGTCCGTGTCCGGCCACTGATGAGCAAACGGAGCCGCGGTTTGACCCGAACGACCCGACCCGACCCGCCGACCCGCATGTGAAGATGAAGAGGACAGTGTGTCAGAGAAAGTGGAATCACATGCTAGATTCCCTCCTCGCTCATCGTAAATCTACTTCTCTCTCCCTCTCCATCTCCGATCAGCGTCTCCCGCCGCCGGCATTGCATTCAAATCTCGGCCGCCGCCGCCGGTGGTGAAACCGAAGCTGCTCCCGGCGGCGACATCCGCCTCCCTCTCGCAACTCCTCGCGGCACCCGTGAGAACCTCGCTCCCTTCCCCTCGCGCTCTCTCTTGCCTTTTTCTAATCCGTTACATATTCGAGCGAGCGCTCTGCTCGGCAGTCGTTCGAGTCCGCGATTAACGGCGACGATGAATGTCGATTCGTATTCGATGACAGGTCAAGTTCGAGGCGATGGTGATTATCGCGGTGGCGGTTTTGCTGGGGATTTTAGGCGCTCTTCTGCTGCTTCTTCCTCGGAACCGCAAGTCCGGTAAGGCCTTCTCCTGTCTTTGCTTGTTTGAATATACAGCGTTGACTGAGTGAAGATCCAAGTCAAAGGAAAACATGTTCGTTTAGCCTCTTGATTGCACTGATTTCCACTTCTTTTTATCTTTTACATCTTTTGTGCAGGCCATTTGGAAAAGGTTCAGTCCAATTCCAGCGCTCAGGTATCCGTCGGATTTCCGAGGCTGATGTGTTCATGTATTGCAATTAGCAATTCTAGTGCAGTTAGTACTCTATTGTGGAACTCTCTGGTAAAGGAATGCGATGCGATGCTTATTGTTGTGCGCGGGGAGGTTGTTCTTCGGCTGACTGATTCTAACTTTATGTGTGCAATTACCTGCGTACGCCACCCATGAATGACGTACATACATCCCTGGGTGTGCACGCGCAAGTGCATGTGTGCGCGTGTCCTGTCCTGTTTTCGTGGAGTCTGAAATTTGATCGGATAAGGAAAAAGCTGAATGTAGTTTCCTAGACGTGTTCAGGAGATCCTTTCTTCTGTTTCACGTTTTGGCAAGTGAGACTTCCATTTAGTGACGTGATGAAGGGCGATAGTTCTATCTGGTTTTGTGGTTGAGTTTGGATTGGGACTAAGCACAGAGTATCTATTCTGAGGTTTGGGTGTGAGTTGAATTTTAAGGTTCCATTTGTTTCGTGGAAAATGAATAATTTGAAAAACATTTTACTAAAAATGAAATGATTTTTCAAATCATTCATTTTCTGGTGAAACAAACAAGCCCAAATGAATTATTTATGGTGAAGTAGTTGTACTTGGATTAGGAGCTCCATACTTGTAATGAGAGCACTTTTGCTTGTGGAATTAATTGCAAGCTATATATCATCGTGTATCTAGTCAAGCAATGTTCCAGATGTATAGATGTTCATATTTGTGCAATCATTTGCATATATTATTGGGTATATAAATGAGCATTGGCACACTGATACAGTGGATATACATCTCATCTTTGCTTTTGAACATGGTATCAGGCATGAGAAGAGAACTCTAATTACTGATAAATCAAACAGGACAGGTCGATAAGGTGTATGAAGCATCTATTTCTATGAGAATTATTATATTTTGTCTACTGGTTCAAAGAATTCAGTTTGAGGCTGAGGTAGTATGTCGTCCGAATTTATCCAACATATTTTGCACAAAAAGTGAGAGAGCAGGAAAGTTCTGCGACATTGCTCCAGATTAGGTTTTAATAGGTAGGTCCACGTAGGAGTTGTTTCTGGGGAACTATGGTGTGTTTCCTGTTTGTTCCCGTTTCACATTTAAGTACTTTTAGCTTCAAGCTATCTTCAAGTTAAATTGGGTAGCAGTTGTCTTATGTTATAAGCCTGTTACTTGGTATTAAGCACATTTTTCTTCTTAGTGTACTGTTTTAATTCCCCTACTTCTTGTTCTCCTGTCTATACTTTTGTATATTTTGATGTTGCCTTGTTAATGGACATTTTTCCTTTTGATGATAGGGATCCAAATCTTACACCAAAGTGGATGTTGCTCTGCACAACAAACGAACTGATTGTTGGATAATCATTAAAGACAAGGTCTGAGTTTGTTTTCCTTCTTTCTGTTGACTTTTTGCTTAACTGAATCTGGTAATTAGCCACTATGTTAATGAAATTCATACCAATTTTGATTGGCTCTTGACATTAATAAATGGTTTTGTTTTTCACTGTTTCCCCTATTGAATGTCATCCCTTTGTAGGTGTATGATGTTACCTCTTATGTGGAGGAACACCCAGGTGGTGATGCCATTTTGACTCATGCAGGGGATGATTCTACGGAAGGATTTTTTGGGTATGCATCTATGATCTGGAATGGCGTGCATTGTTCTTACTGCTAATTTGTGGGGAAATATGTCAGACCTTCTCTTAAATCCTAATCAAATCTCTAGTTACTTGTAGTATGTTGGTTTAATTGGATTACTTTCTAACAACCCATTATTTCAATCTTTGGGTGATATCAACCTAACGAAGCAGTGCAAAGGGTCGTAGTATCCAAGATAAACTCAGTTATGACTACATATATCATATATATACATATATATATATATATACTGTAGTAGTTCTATGTAGGGATGATATGTTTGACACATTCAATTAATCTCATAATCTCTGAATATGTGGACAGGACATAATGTTATGCTACTAGATCAGAATTTCATGTTGCTGTTATTTGTCTAAAAAAGTTGTGAGATTCCCAAAGAGTTTGAAGTCGAATTCGAGTCCTGGAAAATCATAATAGCCTTCCCTCTTCAGTAAAGCAAAAGATTAATACGGCCCTGGAAGTGCACCTGGGTTTGTCCTCCGTATGGTGGTTATTCAATGTTGATGTTGAGATGTTGACGATCAAGATCAATTTTGTTCCTCTTCTTCTCCTCCTACTGATACTTCTGCAAACATATACTGAGGCTTCCTGTTTAATTTTCTGAGACCACCATATGATCTCTTCCTTGTACTTTCAGGCCACAGCATGCGACCCGAGTTTTTGACATGATCGAAGACTTTTATATTGGGGATCTCAAGCAATGACTGCTCATGGCATTCGGTTGCAAGATCATCTGGTCAGGATGCACTTCAGACATTGCATCATTTGCTTTTAGGTGTTGCTGCTTGTGTAATGTTGCTTGAGCATCTCATTCTCGTTCTCTCAGGATACCTCCCCAAGAGACAAAAGGCGCTAGTCAAAATTTTCAAATCTCAACGTATTTCCTTTCTCTTAGCAATGAGGGGACACCACCTCTGCAAAACGCATTTTTCAACGAACTGGTTGACTGATGACTGACGTTGGTCCGATCCCAAATTTACAAATTTCGGAAGTGGTCGCTCGCAAAAGAGCAAGCGACTTGATCGGACCACATTTTAGTATTTCAAATGCACTTTTTGATGACCTTCTTTGTTAATTCTCATAATCGAAGATAATTTGCTTTTCTTCACCCATTATTAGGTGGGTATAATCACGAACTCAGGGTTACATGGATTTAGCATGACTACTGAAAGTAGAGTGATGTTAGGTATAGGCTGCTTTATCAGATCAGTGTATGAAGGTAAATGTTTAAGCGAGTGAATCATATTCAACATCTTCGACCCAAAAAAAGAAAAAAAAAAACTATATTCAACATTTAGTATATTAAGTGCAGAAAGAAGTGCACAGACTCTCATAACCTTTTAAGGTACAAATCACATAGGGAAGGATATGGAAGAGGGCAAAAGCAAAGGCCTTTGAAAGTACATTCAAGTGCACATTCAAGTGCTTGCATCTTTTCGCAGTCCTTATATCATAGCGTGACGGGACAAAGGTGATAACAGCATACTCACAAGTTAGAGATAAGCCGACTCTGACAAAGTTAGGCTATATTTATTTGAGTAGGAATTTTTTTTGTCATCGAAACTCACATATTTGATTTATTGAAAAATATTATTTACAATCAAATACAACAGACACCCTTAAAATTAGGAAAATAAATTTCCTATCCTGAAAAGCAAAAAAAAAAAAATTCTCAAATTTTTTTTCCTTTATCATGAATTTTTCCCAAAAACAACCACTTTATTTGAGCCGATGTTGAACTCGTGTGCCGGGTCAATTTAACCCTATGCCTAAAGATTGAAAAAGATGAACAACAAACAATGTGATTCATAAACAAATACATCGTATCCAGTCATAACCCACCCCTCCTAAACCACTCCCCACCCCCAACACCACCAAAGAAGACAAGGCTTTGCTAATTCAGAAGATGAACAACTTGAAAGATCTACAACACTCTGACCCACTGAGCTATCGCTGACTATAACGGAACACATACATTACACGACAAAATGAACGACCTTACAGGATCAGCCCGAAAACAGAAAGGGCTGAAACTAAAAGAATATATCGGCCACGGTGGGGAAACGATTGGGAAGGAAGAAAAAAAAATCGAATGACATTCTTAGATTTGCTAAAATCAAACAATGATAAATTTAATTGGCCGAGCAATTTCAAGAGGATCAAAGATTCCACTGGGGGCGCCGCCCGAAGCCCTTAACTCCAACCGCATATGGTCCAAAAATTGGACGAACAAATGCGAATTCCTTTGCTCCCTTTTTCTTCTTCTGCTAGACATCGAACTTCTTGGGCTGACGCCATTGCGCCAAACTTCTTGCGAGCGAGCTGATTAACAAGTTTTTAGGCGGTGATCCTTTTCTGCCATACAATGTCTTTCCCCCCAAATCTGTGAATTTTGGACCAAGAGTTTTACTCCTGTCTATCTGCAATTTGTCAAGATGTATTAATGTGAATGAGCTGCCGTGAAAAAGCTCAAGTGCCATCGAAGCCGTCAAACTCAAAATGGGGAAGCTTAAGATTTTCATGTCCATATACCTGACTGATCTTTCCATCTTTCAAGTGGTAACGGATGCCAGACCAGTTGATAGATTGAGAGAAATGAGAACGAACCGCACTGACTGTGTACAAGAAGTTATCTACCAGCATCGCTATAAATACCTGTTAAATCAAGTCATATGGAACGGCATTAGCATCCAACGACCATCAATCCCTCCCCCCATCTGCATACATATGAAATACACAAAGATCTTCCCGGCAATATTCAGAAATATATATTCATTTGTCTTTCTAGAGAGCAAATATTGTCGCACCAGATTTATTTTATCCATCTCTCATCAAATCACCAAAATCCCTCAAAACTATTGACTACACAGGCCATTCTCAACAAGTAAGGGAAGGTAGTGATACTTACAAGGCCCCAGTTATATGAAGCAAGGGAAAGTTGAGGTTCCTCAGGGGATAGCATGTTGCAGAGCTCAACTTCTATTCTTGTCAAGTTCCACATGGAAAGGAGTTCAGTAGTAGTGCACAGAACTAAGCATCCCACCATTAACAAACCTGAACGAGGCAAGCTGTAAGCTATAAGTTGAGTAAGAAGCCAGATACATCCAATCCCCAAAGGCAAGTTTTCAAGTCAGTAGGTGGGACATTCTGAGCACCCAAGAAAACATATCATCTCAAGCAATTGCAATAAGAAAATGTTCAAAGAATTTTGCAGACAAAACTCCTAAACTCTCAATTCACAAAATTCAACCGAACAACCATAAACGCCAAAAACAAAATAGAAAAAATCAAAATGTTTCTCATGAGTCATCAGTTTTTCACCCTTGGCCGGAGAAGAGGGAGCTGTCGATTTGACAAATTTTCTTTGTATATTAAGAACTTGATGTGTTAAGAGGCCCACTTGTACAGTCAGCTAAGATCATCTATATCATGTCCAATGTTGGTGAGTTTCGTGCAACTAGAAGTACCCGGATCTCTAAGATTATCTATATTATGTCCATTTGTACAGTCAGCGTCAACCTGGTGGCCTGATCACCAACAAAAAGTGCCCGTGGACCCATTTCTTTTTAACTTAGTCATGTTAAGAGACATTAAACAACATATACAGGATACAAATAGGGAATATTATCTGGGGAAATTCCCCACATGTCAAACACTATAACAGGATAACGGGATATTTCTAAATCCTGTCTGATATCCAAGATTGCTCGTACATCTAACAGTCTAATCAGGAAACCAGACACAGATTTACATTTCATTTATTAAGTCAAGTTTCAGAACTTCAACCCATTTGCAATGTTTTACCAAAAACTTTATCATCCATCAAGTAATTTGTGATTGGACTGGAACTAACACCAACAATCGACCTGAAGAAGGGAAAAATGCACTCACCAACATGAGTTAAGTTAGTTTCCTCAAGTGAGTAACCTTTGATGTAAGCTCGTAGTGCTGCCGTTACATGAACTGAGGTCATTATATATGGTGCAACAAATCCCCAAGATAGATAGCAGTGCGAAGTAAATAATGCACGGTTCATTATCCAATTGACTTTTGTCGTGTATGATTCCAGAACAAATGTCTGCTTCCGTAAGTAATTCCAGTACCTAAATAAGATCAGAGTCGAGATGTGAGATAGATGCAGATATATTTAAACATGAAGGCCAAGGAAAAATTGGTGGGCTGAGGAGAGAGCCATTCAAACCTAGAAAAACTAAGATCACTGGCTAATGGATGAGGAAAAACAGCAACAGGAGGAGATGAAATAAGCCTCTTGTGAGCCCCTGGAAGGATCAAACAAGAAATCCAATCAAAAGCCAACACTATTATCAGATTGGAAAAGAGGGCTGAAGAAAAAGAAAACGATATTATGACTCATGATAAAAGGTTTTACGGGCATATGAAGCAGAAGACACCATACGAATAAATAACACATCAACTGCTCCATGCCAAAACCTGACCTTGGAGGATGCTATTGATCATAAAATATCTTACCAACCAACAGCATTTCAACAGGCAAGAGAAAAAATGATTGAATCTATGCCTACTCCACTGCTGGCACATTAATGCAAAGTACAAGTCGGGAGAAATTTGATATGAGGACCACGACACAAAATGACACATCCACAAATTTGGAATGAGTTTTATTGTTTAAATGTACTTTGAAATCAACCTAGTCAATCAGACTTTTAGAAAGAGTATTACCAGCAATAGCTGCAAGTGTCATATCGTCAGAGTATCCACCATCTTGAAGCCCTGAAACAACTCCATATCGGTCATATCTGAAGTCATCAGCATGCATCTGAAAGGAAAATGTAAACGAATAAGAAAGAATTGAGTTGAAACAGACAAAACTATTGTAGAAAATGGGATTGGATCCTTGCCATCATACACCCTCCCCACAAAAAGAAGGTTTTTCCACCAGTAGCGAAGCCCATCGAGCAAGGCTGCATATAAAAAAAGTTTCACAATATCGATAAGATGAACAGTAATATAAAAGCTCAAGCCAAGAGTTTATAATCAAAAGCATCATAAAAACAGGAGGCTTCACAATTGAGAGGTAAAGGGGAATGCTTGCTTGACAACCGATAAGCAGTACATATGTTTGAAGTCCGAAAAGATTATTGCCTTCAGAATTTCTCCATAGAATTCTATGCATTCAAAATAGGCATTGACAGGACATGTTACATATTGGCGTCAGTAAAAGAAACGAATCACTCATTCCATTGCTCTCGGCAATGTGGAATGAGTAAAATCACTCCTCCAAATCTATATTATAGATCTATCGTGCTTATATGCTAGTGACAGATGCTACACTGTCAGTCTGCTAAAGGCTTTTTCAGTCAGGTTGACACCACCTTGTGGCCCTGCAACATCTTTGGGGGTACTTGTAGGAGTCATTAAACTGGTGGGACTCCTAAAGACTGAATAGTGCTTGGGCTTTTTGGCTCTAGCCATTGTTGGAATATCTCCCAAAAATTGAATTACAAGTGATTTTCAGATCTACTTTTTAAATTCAAAACCACAATCAGCATCTAGATGAGCACAAAAGGAAAAGACGGAAGAAAGACCTCCCCAAATAAAAAGGAAGCTACAAAGATTTCGAGAATATCATACTTCGATAATATTGGCGTTTGAGATTTTTCCTGTTAAAAACACAATATCTCTTGCCCAAGGCTAGAATCAAATAGTTAGCAGACCAGATGTAGCAAAGTGGTTTTATCAGATCCAATGATAGAAGCCTCCTTTAAGTTAAATTCAATCCCATTAGAAGCCGAAATAAAATAGATCTAAACAACCCTTTTCCCAAAAGTTTTAAATGTAAAGATGTGCCTAGCAAATCAGCCATATATACAAATATCCTCCCGTTTGTGCAAGCTAGACTTTACAAGTGAAAGGTAGGATGTGGACATAACCACAATCAAACAATAACCTGAGGTTAAAATGGAGTAGTAAACAGAAAAAATACAATAGAAAGTGCCAAGATCTAAATACCCGAAGCTCTAATACCATATTAGATTACAGCTTTTCCAAAAGCTTAAACTATACAGAAATGTGGTGACAATGTAAATCAAGCATATATAAAGTAACAACAAGGTATCATAATTCTGTTTAGATAGGCCCGTGTGAAAGTATCATGTCAGTGATGCCTTTTTTCTGCTCTTCTACATTACCTAAGGAAAGAATTGAGTGGCATACCATATGATACTCATAAATGCAGTAACTCCCCAGACTTCCAGATGGCAAATCAAGTGGATATCCAGTTTGAATAAATATCTGCACATAACCTCCAGAGTTAAAAAAGAAGCGAGATTATTTATCACAACTCAAACATGATTATAAGGACCAAGTAGAAAACACAGTGTATAAAATTAAACTAGCAAAAACCATCTCTGGTAATTGTCACAATCAAATAAAAAGAAGTGAGTACAAACAAGTACAGTCATACCTCTGGTTTCTTTTCCATCTCGGCAGTGAGTGCTCCTATGGATCCAGGATGCAGCCTAACGTCATCATCCAGAAACAAAACATATTTGGTGTCTTTGTGCATTTTTTCAACTCCCACCTGCAGTAGGGAGACAGACACAATAGTGCAAAATAGCTGAGCCAACAATCTTATTAAAAGCAGAATATTAGCAGGAAGGCATGATGAATCTTCACTTTGTTTCTCCATTTACTTGCTTAGATATACTTAGATAAGCCAACCCTCCTCCTCCCTTCCTTTTTTTTGATCTGAAGATATAAGTCAACTCGACAAAGAATCTTTAAAAATAAAAAATAAAAAATAAAAAATCCTTCCAAGATATCAGCATCATTCATCTTCCTTCTTTTTTACTTTTTAAGGTTTACTATGTGAGTATCATGCTCGAAGGGCAACCAGATGATTGAATCTTCTATGCAAGAAAGCAAATTTTGAAAATGAAATATCAGGGATAACTGCAAAGGATAGAATCTAGATGTGTTGAGGAGTTAAAGCTCTCCTGTGATTTCTAAACATGTTCACGAAAATCTCACTGTAAACTATGCCATAGATATGCAGCAGCTTTAGATACCAAAGAAATCTATTTATTAGTACACACTATCTAAATTTGCCGCTGCAGCAGCAACAATAGCAACAACAAGCCTTATCCCACTAGGTGGGATCGAGAAATACATTTACTTAAGCGAATAAGAAAAAAAATCAAAAGAAATAGAAGTCCCCTTGCCATCACGAAGACCAAATATATGACAAGGACTATTAGGTATAAATAGAAAAACAGCAGTCACCTACCAACTGGTTGTGGATCTTCTGACTACAAGTTGTTGAAAGACCGGCCACGATAATCTTAGCTTCAACATCATCCTGTGCGTATATTGCATGAATATAAATTAAATGTGGGCCATTATGCAAAACAAACACATACAAACAGAAATGGGTAGCTGAATATGGAATGTTCTTCGGAATGGTGTGACGCTCTATCTGCATCAGTATTTCCCACAGTAGTTGCATATATACCTTATATCTTCAAAATATGCAATAACTGCTAATGATAGCACATTCCTAGGTGCATAAGAACTACTTGCTGGGTCAAAACAGGAGAAACATGCCGATTGCATATGTACCTTATATTCTGATATCAGCAAAGATGCAGCATGATAAGCAGGATCTTCTGTACTTTCCACCACAAAAAGAAATTCTAGAGGACCTCCATAGAGAGATGTGATCTGCCCAATACAAAGATTCAATCTTAGGCTAACCTAGAGATGAAAGCAAACAGTTCCAAGAAGATAGATGGAATACCAGTCTTATACAGTTACTTCAATTGCATATAGACCCAACAGTAATAAACAATTCAGAAATCCTTTAACAGAATATAATGCTAAATTGTCACCACTCTCGCCTAAAAGATGTGGAAGAACCTAACCTGAGTTCTCCAATTGTGCAAATTGTGTTCGCCAAAACCCTTCAATGGCATCACAACAGACACTCTGGGCAGATTGACCTGCTTGGAGTGCTCCAGGTCATTGATATCATGACAAAGAAATGCAAAACTATTGCCACGTCTGATACTGTCTTTCGTCCGCTTGATCTCTCTATTCCTGAATAAGAAGAGGACGGTCGAAAAAGTCAGCGACATATGAACAGTAAAAATGCATCACCAAGATGAAATCAGTTATTAGCCTCCAATGAGAAATCTCAGTACCTGACATGCGCAGCACAAGCCCACCCGAGAGCTAGAATTAGGCATATCAAACATCCCTACAATAAAAAAGAATAAAAAAGAATGGCTTAATGTTATCCAAGGTAACAGATAATAGCTCAGTCCAAAAAAGCAAACACACTTTTTTCCTTCGTTGATGAGCAGGATAGAGGACGGGGTTAGATATATATCAAGGTAAAGGGCTTAGACATATTAAGAACAGCGACGATATTTACAGAATGAGTCTTCTCCACAAAAGAATTGCATGCAATCCAATACTAACGGTAATGTCCTCGAATCTGCACTTGCAAAGAGCTTCAGATCAAGTCCTCGATCAGTTACGAGCCTAACCGACCGTCGCACATATTGAAGAATTATTCGGAAAGCAGTACCCAATCAACACACGCCTGAATTTCCTAAACTAAATTCAAACCACCGCAATTCCCAAACAAAACCAGAGCTCGACGATTTGACTCCACGCTCCTAAAGCTCAGAAAACCAATTAAAACCAATAATCTCATCCCGTCGACACGCCAGATTGAACTCGAATTCAAACCATCGCAATTCCCAAACAAAACGAGAGCTCGACGGTTCGACTCCACGCATCTAGAGCTCAGAAACCAATTAAAAACCTCCCGACAAAAAAAAAAAAATCCGTAATCTGGTTCATTTTTTTTTTGGTAAAGAGTAATCTCGTTCATTTGCTCCCTCTTCCAATCAAAATCGACGTAGACACGCGAACCAGATCCAAAACCCCGGGGAACGACCGGAAAACGAGAGCGCACCTGGATCTGAACGAAGACGGCGAGAGGGCTACAGAAGGCCCTGCTGAGAGAGAACAGGAGCGCATCCAGGGAGTCGAATGCCGCCATCACGCCTCCCGCCTCCCTCGCTCCCTCTCCTCCTCCTCCTCCTCCTCCTCCTCTTCCTTCCCCAACCCCTCTCGCGCGCCCTTCGATTCGGCAGGCAACGACCGCCGCAGAACAGGAAGAGCAAACTGAAGAATCGGGGCCGAGAACCGGCACGGCAGCAGGAAAGCGCTAGGACGGACGGCGCTCCGACTCCGACTCCGGCTCCGGCTCCGGCTCCCCGCAGCTCCGCCCGATCGGTCTCAGATCGCCACGGAAACGAGCGGAGCGATCGAAGAGAGAGAGAGAGAGAGAGAGAGAGAAGGAGGGCGAAATCGAACGGGCGACTGCCAGCGAGGGAGAGAGAAAGGGGGTTAGAGTGAGAGACCGCGTAATTTTATAAGTTTGAAGGAGAGGGAGGAGGAGGAAGAGGCTGGTTTTTTGGTCCTTCTTCACTCGCGTTGACCGCACATCCTGATGAACAAATCAGAGACGAGGGGGGAGCCCGCGAGACCGTTAGATGAGGTGGGGGCCTATTTATAGGGGAGAGAGAGAGAGAGAGGGGACCGCGGTGACGTGGCGGCCGGGGATTGGGCGGTGCCCTCGCCCCAGCGTGTGCGCGCGCGGACCCGGAAGATGCCGCTTTATGATCCGAATCTTCTTTCCCCCGCCCCCTCGGGGCTCCACCGTCGCCATCATCATCGTCTATTTGGTCGATCGTCCTCGTACGCAAGCTTTCTCTGTCCTGCCAAAAAAAAAAAAAAAAAGAAGTAAGCAAGCCGCAATATGAGATCGCAAATATTAAATACAACTCACGAATTGGCTTTTAGTTTTCATTTAATTAAAGTTATCATCACGAAAACTTCTAAATTAATATATCTATAATGAATTTACCTTAAACTAATTTAATGGACATCAAAAGCCTTAAATCGATACACTTACCTAAAACTAGTAATATTTGTGACAAATTATTTTCCATTAGTTTACGTTAAATTTGATAAATACTCTTAAAAATCACAATAATTGTTGCGTGTCATTCAACTTAATAATTTGACATTAAAATTTAACGAAAGTTAATAAAAGGTAAATTTGTCACATGTGAACTAGTAGTTTGAGATAAATTTGTTATAGATATATCAATTTGAGATTTTTCATAGTATTAATTTTTTAATTTAAGATTTTTCAATGTGTAATTAATTTTATTTTATTTTAAACTTGAGATAATTCAAACTTACCACGGGCATGTAGAATTTTTATGCGTATAATCACGTGTAATTTTATATAAATTTGAACGGTTGAATACATAAATCTCTTCATTCAAAAACATCGACAAGCATAACCCTTGAAATTACTTTGAGTCGAGCAAATTGTGATTTGATCACAAAATCAACGTCTCGCTCAATCAATGTGGAATCCACAATAAAACGAATAAAATAATAAATTCAATGATAGTGCAATTCGTGTGTAACCCTCTTAATTGCCAAATAGAGTTGGGGAGGAGCAGCTTTATCATAGAAAATTAGATATGTTATATATTAAAGCATCGCATCGCATAATAATTTACAAAAAAAGGGGGATTGATGTTTAGAGCATCCTTATTCCATGAAAGCTAGATCAGGTATATATCACTCTCTTGGTCATATTCCGTAAAGCCCATAAGTTTGTCAAGTCCGATGTGGCATCATCGTCTCAATAGCTAGGGGTGAGCATAGTTTTTGGGTAACTTAAAATCTGATAATCGAACCAATTAGAACTTATCCGATTTTAAATTCAATGGTATACGGAGTAGGTTTCAAGTTCCAAAAGTTAGGGAGTCTATTTCGACAGGATTCCTGGAAGTTAGGACTTTGAACAATTTTTTTTTTTTTTTCCTTTTTGGGTTTGTGTTTTCGCGATATCCTACGTTATTCCATGGCATTTAATGATAAATGCATAATCTGAAAACACTAATCCGAGTTTCTATTTTATGACTAAAATTTTATTTCATTAATGTTTCATATTTTTCGTGTGTCTAAATATATAAGTTGTGGTTAATTGATTATAAAAGCAAGTGGTGGTAATAAAAGGTAATGCTTAACTACAATCGTTTAATTATTAATACAGGTGGAACTTAGGTTTCGGGTTAAAGGATATGCATGGTATATTTCAGATTTCAAAAATTGAGGAACCTGTTTCAATTGGTAGGTTCCGAGTTTTAAATTCCACTACATAGAACTTGAAACTGCCCACCCCTACCGCCAGTCTCGGCACGCAACACTTTTGGATAAGTTCATCATAAAATGAAGGTGGGTCAACCTGAGATCCGGGTACTGACCAAAAAAAAAAAAAAAAACCTGAGATCCGGGCTCCATAGGATAGGAGCAAGAGACAAAACTAAACTTAATGGCTACTCAAATCGTCTACAGGAAGGAAACGGAAATTTCCATCGCTAAGGCACTGAGAAAGAAGGAGAATGGTCCGCTGGTCACGTCCATTTCATATTTGCATTGACTTCGTGGCTTGGCTACTTGCGTGAGGCTAGGGGTCATGTGCGTGACTGCGATCGATTTTCAATCCAACCCTAGGTGTGTTCCTACGTGGCTTCTTGAACATTCGTTTGAATAATCGATTGTCGCGTAGTCCGACAAGTTTCGAAAGATGGACCCACAACTTTGTTGACATAAGTTAAATGCAGAACGCACTCTCGAGAGATGGGGAAATTTCCCCAAAAAGGCTTCAAACTTATTGTACTCGTATTAATTCAGTCATGATCCCTAAATTTATTGTACTTGGGTCAATGACCCTCGCCAGCCCAATGTTCGGACGCTAACATGGACATTTTAATAATTTTTTTTGAATTTTTCTTCTTCTTTTTTCATTTCTTTTTGTTTTATTTTCTTTACTTTTTTTTTTGGGACTCAAGGGCCAGCAAGGGTAGTCGGCAAATCCTCACCGACCATAGGCATGGGCATCCCGGCTCTCATTGGATCCTATAAGTTAGTTCTGGACTATTTTGGTAGTTGTTCCCTCGAGAGATTTTATATTTGTTTGCCCATTTCCATATATGTGGTTGCGACTTATTTATGTAACCTCGATTTTTTTTGTTTTTTTTAGGTTGAGATGTCCCTCGGTTTACTAAGAATGAAATGATGCAAGCTGTGGAAGTGTGCAAGAAAAGGCAAGAGAAGAGAATAGTTTTTGTCGAACGGCCGTCCGAAGATGAAGCCCTGGCATGGAAGGTACAGAGTGGTTTGCGTTCGCGCTTGGAATTTGAGGCTGTCCAGTGTCAGTTGTACGACATCGTATCGTGCAAGTGTACAACTAACTTCTTCTTCTTTTTTAGTTTTTGCTCTATGGTCATTTTCAATATGAAATAAATAGGAACCGTATATTTACTATTCAATTGAACCGAACCGTTGAAATGTTGTGCAATATAATATTGTACTGAACCTCAACTGATTTGGATAATATTTACCTAAAAATGATTGCTACCACTTGAAATAATTAGTTAATGAAAAACATTTTTATCGTCGATAACAATTTATGTGTAAATTTTTTCATGGAAGATAAAATCGGTATTGTTTTTTTTAAACGATATATAATCATTTTTAGCAAAATGATTTTCATATCATTCATTTTTTGTAAAATAAACAAAGTCTTATGGTGCATTTGTTTCGGGGGAAGTGTTTTCTTGAAATTAGTTTTTTGAACATTCACTTGTTTGATTTGTCGAATGATGTTTAGGGCACGCATGACAAAATTTCTGGAATAGAAATTGATTTCTATTCCATCGAGTTTCTCAACAAAGAAATGCGTTTGATAACGATTCAGAATTTCTATTTTTAGAGTAAAAATTGGTTTAATAAGAGAATAAAATTTATATTTCTAGGAGTGACGACGGTTGGCATTTGGTGGTTGGAGTCTGACGTCCGGCTGAGATTGACGGTGGGCGGCCGGAGTCCGGCGTTTGGCGGTCGGAGTCCGGCGTTTGGCGGCCGACGTTCGGAGTCCGATGTCTGACATCCGGAGGCCGGCGATCGGCGGCTAGCGGCAAGTGGCCAACAGTCGAAGTCCGGTGGTCGGCGACGGGTGGCCAACGGCCGGTGACCGACGGTTGGTGGCGAGTGGCCAACGGCCGAAGTCCGATGGTCAACATCTGACGACCGGTGGTTGGCGATGAGTGGCCAACAACCAACGGGCGTCCAACATTCGACGGCCGGCGATCGATGACAAGCGACTGGAGTTCAGTGGGTGACGGCCTACGTTCGATGATTGACAGTTGGTGGCGAGCGGTTGATGGCCGGGGTCGATGGTGGGCGGTGGGCGTTTGGCATCCCACGAGCGGCGGATGGGCGACGGGCGATGACGAGAGTGAATAATAAAAAAAGTTTTGATTTTTCATTTCTATTCCAGAAATAGAAAAATTAAAAATTTGAACTTCTGATTTCTACTCCAAATCCATTTATGGAATATAAATTTGTTCCAGAAATAGAAAAATGAAATTGCGTTACCAAACAGATTTCTATTCCAAACATATTTCGAGGAATAGAGAAATAGAGAAATAGAAACATTGTCATACGCGCCCTTAGTCAATCAAAAACACTTTATGGTAAAGGAAAATATTCATGCAAAAATTAGGAAAATGAATTCCTAAATCTAAGAAGATGAAAACACTTTCTAAAATTGCTCTTCTTAATTTTTTTTAATATATTACTTTTTCTTTTAATTAAAAAATTGATTCTTAAATATTTTGTCTTTTTTCTTTTTCTTCTTCCTCCTTTGCCAATTGCTAGGCCTTAACTATCGCCATAGGCAAGGACCAGCCTTGGGTGAGGTTGAGCTCACTAGATCTTTAAAAGGCTCGAATTCGTCAGCCTCGATCTCCCCCTAATCCGGCCAAGTCAGCCCTCCCTAGGCATTGGTGATGGTGCCAATGACTTGTCACGACCTTCATTGAATGCCATTGATCGGCGAAGGAGGAAGAAGGAAAAAATAAAACAAAACAAATTTAAAAAATGATCTTTGTTTGACTTGATTGAAATCATTCTCTAAATGAGATCCAAACGTCAAAAAATATTTTCGATCATATATCGCAAAATAAGATAAAACTAATAATTTTTCTCAAAAAGTATTTTCCAGAAAGTATTTTCTTTTTTCATGAATTTTTTTTTTAAATAAATGCACTCTAAGTAAATTCATTTGACTCGGGCATACGAAATGGAACTGGCACATCGTCATCAAGTGCTGTTAAGCAGGAAGATGGAGGAGATGAAGGAGAAGATGTTGCTTACTTCACATGACAATGCCAGCTCCCAAAGCTTGATTGACCCACGTTAGCATATTTGGTACCCATCACATCATCCCATGTGACCACTTGGATTCTTTTCTGTTCTTCTTTCATGTTTCCGCAGTCTTAATTGTTTTTTTTTATTTGGCTAAATCCGCTTGTATCCAATTCCACATGTTGTTTTCATATTGCAAGAGCATCCGTCTGGGGAAGGTGATGGCACAAGACCACCTACCATTCTTCTACCCGATGATGTTTTATTATTATTATTTATTTCATAGAGATATCTGATGGAATTCTCGCACACAGATTTAGGATGGGATCATCTTAAGATAATTGTGGCTGCACATAGTTTTCTGGTGTGTCTTTGTGTCTCTTTGTAAGTATTGTGCACATGATTATCGATCCTCGCGTGAATAGCGATTTACTTGCATCGTAGGTTGAATTACATTTATCGGAAGTGATGTCGTCCCGAACATGCATCATGCATTAAAGTTAGAGACTTGCCCCCTTGCGCTTTATCATAAGGGATCCATGTCCATTACGGAATAGTAGATGAGCCATGGACATTTTGCACAACATGCGAGTCGAAGATTCGAGATATGTGGCCACACTAATATGGCAGTAGCCATGGAATTTCTTCACATGAAGTATGTCGCAATCTATCAATTCGATACAGGTTATTTTGAGGTTTGCCCATGATGTGAATCGAACCTATTACCCCATATAAGACGGGCGATCCATTTGTCACTAAGCCAACCACCTCGGCGGTGTATTTACATGAGGTTTGTAATCAATTGAGAACAGGAAAAGGGAAGCTTCCTCTTCTCTTAAAGTGTCTTTCCTTTCGATGTCTTATGTTTTGTTGCTCGCCGGAGTCCCTATTCCATTACGATGGCTCTAAAGATGTGGCATTGGCTCGTACGTTAGCTCCACAAGAGCAGGAACCCCTAAAAGTTGGCATTTGTCTGGTCATGCACCCCTTTGCTTATGGTTGTTTCGCTCGTCTTTGCTTATTCATATCGTTGTGGGCAAGAAGACAAACTGCTGGAAATGGCAAACATGAGCCTCTCATGAAAGAAGAATGAGAGATAACACCACGTAGTCAATGTCAAATAGAGCAACAGTGATATGGAATCGAAATATGGTATAACGCTAGGATATCTGACCTAAAAGTTTACATTATTTAGTTAGAGAAAGTATATGCAAAAAGGGCTCATTGCATTCTTATACTTTGAAATTTAGCAGCACAGGTCCTACTTCACTCAACAAAATTGTCAAATGCCTTGCGGAGCACGAACTAACCAGCTTGAACAAGTCACATTTGACAAAGTGCTCGACAAAGCAAATGACTGTTGCATGCACTTTCTTATCTTGTAGATTATAATGGTCATTTTTTGTTTATGTGGCTTAATGTAGATCCAAGCGATCGAAGCGATATTTTTGACGTACTTAACTAGACCAATTATCTCTCCAAAGAAGAAGATGAACTTTCGATCATTAGTATTGGCTGTCACATATAATCAAGCGGACCCCTCGTTTGGTGTAGACCTTTGGGATTTTTTCTAACGTGCGATGAAAACATTATTTTCATGAATATTTTTCAAACATTCATGTACATCCATCAAATCTGCGACCTATAGAAATGACCGTTACTAGGTAGGACACAGCCATGTAATCTCTAGTTAGGTTGTCCGAGGGGTTTTAGATGGGCCGGTCTTGTTCTTGTTCTTGTTCTTGATTGTGCAGATCCGTCTCAGAATAGCTAAGCTAAAAGTCCCAATTCAAAACCATGTACAGTGTAACCTATCGCCACGATAATTTCTCCTGCTTTCATTACGTCGTGTGATATTAAAATCGTTCTTCGATTTTACTAACGTTATAGGGCAATAAATTTGTTTGCTTTTCTTTTATGACTTATATAATTTATGGATCTCCAAAATAATTTTGATTTGGTTTAGCAAAGTCATATGACGTTAAAATATGACGTTAACTTAAAAGTAGATTTTACACCCGGGCATCGCTCGTGCCACAAGTCTAGTCTCCTTGCATAATGAATAATACATAACAAATAATACTTAATTATTGCATATCATAAGAATGTTAAAGAGCCAGCAAACAAATGTAGAACAGGGATTTGCCAAACCATAAGCCAGTGAAGTTTGATAATGCAGCTAAAGATTACCAATTTACATTTTAATGAAGTAGGAGCATACCCACTTTCGAGTTTTTATTTCACTTCCATGTCTCCAGCTAGTTTAACCTGAACATTCACTGCATAATGTCACTCTATACGAGCAACCTCCCTCTGGTTAAAAACCTCAAGATCATCTCTTGTTACTGGAAAACCTATTTTCTCGATCGTCAAGTTTATTTCAAATATTTTTTGAATTGCTTTGATCTGTATTAGGAATCTGATAATATCGTTACTCATTTGAATTTTCGAATTTTAGGTGGATTATCTTTTCTTTACTTGAGGTTACTCATCTCAGCTATAAATACTCCCCCAGGCCTTTGATAGTAACAAACGATTTAAGTTATTGATTTTTTGAGATACCTTAGTTTATCTAGTCTCCTCCTTCTTATGCTCCTTACGCCCTAGTATGGCTTCAACCTCACCAAGATCAGAAGTTCCTTTCATCTATTCGGCGTACCCTATTCATCTGGTATCAAAGCTCAGGATTGAATTGCCTGCGCATGGAAGAAATACAGGCGAACTTGTCCTGGAAGTGGAGGAGATGTGTCGTCAGATTCGACAGCTCCGAGAAGAGATGCAAAGTAGTGATAAACGTCACGAATTTGAAGGCTTTCTCTTCATCCGATTATGGTGTGCCTATAGTATGATTATGGCTCTGTAGGTGATAAGTGGTTTGCATGAGTAGTTCGACGAGTTGGACATATTCCGGCTCCATCATCGAGTCGCGGGAGATGTCCGAACTAATCGCATAAAACTATTTCCGTTCGACGACAACGGGCCGTGATTTTCTCTGACAGATTGCAATAAAGACAACGTTGTATGACATGTGCAAATGTGTGTGATTGATGTGAACTCATGTGATGTTCCAGTTCTTGAAAAACCTCGTCTCTTCCATCGTCGTATCGTAAAGCGAGAGAGACACATAGCAACAGACCGATCATCCAATCCTCGCGATTTCTGGTCAGTTCCGTTGCCACCTTTGGGTTTCTGTATCTTGCTTTCTTATCCGGCGACAACCCTCTGGCGGTCCGTGCAGCCTCTCTCTCTATCTTTCTTCCTTCTACAGTGCCTTACGTTGGGGTTTAAGGATCGAGAAGGATCCACACAAGACCTGCTCTTGGGTACTGCCTCGCCACGCCAGGCCAATGCCGCTGGGCACAAAAACTCATTCTCTATAACAATTCTCATATTATCAGATAGAATGACAAATCTTGTATATGATGGTAACATTCTCTTCCAACTGGTTGGGAAAACTTGGATGTCATAACAAACCAAACATCATATACTTCAGAAAGAGGAGGAACTTCTGCATCAGCCGGAGCTGAGAAAGAGCAAACATAACCTAGGATTGAAAAAGATACTAATCAAAGGATGCAACCCATGGTCAAGTGGGTCACTTCAGGTTTGATCCTAGTTGATTCTCGGGTGGGCTATCCAGATCGCATTGCAAGAAAATGGGTCTAAGCCGGTTTTGCCTATATATGTGTTAAGACACCCAAATCTAACCCGACTCGTGTCAGACACCCAAATCTAACCTAACTTGTGTCAGACACCCAAATCTAACCCGACTTGCCAATTTGCCACCTCTAATATGATGACTCTGCACTTCGTATCTCTAATCCTTCATCACTGCATCATCACCCCATATTGTGCAAATGCCTCTTACCACTTCGATAAAAGAACTATCAATTGCCTATATATGGAATTTGCCAGAACACTGGACAAGCGTTCAAGCACACATATCATTATTGGAGGCCAAACGTTACATCTCCCTACTCAGTAACATGTGCTTTTATCTAACGATGCGACCTTTTCTCATATTAAAATTCCCATCCAAAAAAGTTTGAAGTTTAGACATATCAAACACAAATTCTCTTCGTAATCAAAAGCTACGAAGACACGGCTAAAATAATATATATACAAATGAGGTGTTTTGCAACCACTGGAGTTTGCCCCAGTGACCACCCTTCCAACATGGAAGGGGGAGGTGGGGGGTTCGAATCCCCACTTTCTCAGGGGGGATTGGGATGGGGACGAATTAGTTTCAGGAGTGGGTTTCGACTCCCACGCCCTGCAAAGAGACAGGGCAAAAGTCTGAGAATGAGAATTAGAATAGAAATAAAATGACTAACAAAAAAAAAAAATGAGGTGTTTTGTAGTACAACATGTGGACGTGTCGGATCTGATGAATCCTATGTGGAAGCTCCTATTTTTAGTGATTTAGATCTATTCTAGCAAACATATAACACACTCACCTAATATCTTATCCACACAAAAATGTGCACCTAATCTTCAACCAAATCTAAGAGAAAAGATGAATGACCTAGCAATCATTCAACAAGAGAAGAACTTCAGACAAGCAGAAATCATCAACAGAATGACCTGTAAACAAACATAAAGTACCAGGAATCTCTACTTTATATTACCAACAAACCGTTTTATTCGCTGTAAGAACAAGAACTCCTCTTTTTCTTTGGGTCATGCAAAAAAAAAAAACCTCTCCCACTGCAGTTTCCCTTCCCCATTTATTCACCAGTTCAGTAGACATGAACTCTACCTTACTACCGTCATATTGCTACAATCCAAGAAGGTGATAACTAGCAGCAGCACACAAACATCTGCGCCCCCGATAACCAAATCCAAGATGCCTATATAAACCCAAGTGCTCGTTCTCTGCTCCCCAAGACTAAATTTCTGGTGACTCCTTGGGAGTAAGAAGAGCTCTAAATTCTCCACAAGATGTCTCAAGAATAAGGGAAAAGAAAAAATTATACAAAGAAAGAAGAGATCAAGGCTCCTCAGCCATGAGATAGTCGGAGTGCGAAGCTGCTAAAAGGGCAGCTCCTATGCCCGACCCGTCATTTGAGTGCTCAATAACAATGTTCTGCGCGACTTCCTCTCCAATCAACTCCTTTAGAGTGCTCTCCATGCAGGCACTGAATTTTTTGTAGTGCTCGAACAAACCACCGTCAAGTGCAATTACTGACTTCTGTTCTGCTCCCTCTTTTGCGCCGTCTCTTCCCAGTTTTTTCAGGATCCCAACTATCCCAGCAGCAGATAGGCGAGCTCCACGAGTGGCGACAATGTCACAGAGCTCAACAACCACTTTTCTCATCTTCAAGGTAGTATTGGATATCTAATGGACACAGATTGCAAATTATACAGATGATTGCAAAGGTATTCACCCCCATGTCCTCCTGTCAAGAGGTATACAGGGTGCAGTCGAGAGGAACTAAAAAGAAATTTTGGAAAGGAAAGATGATTCTCTTTCACAGAGTATTGCTAAAAACAATGTGGGACTGTCACAAGAGGATTCTTTTTCTTGAGAACTCAGGGAAGATACCTAATAATATTAAGCCTCCAGAGAATCATATGGACAGTAAAGTAATTTATCACTCCAGGGAGAAAGCAGAATATACCTCTAAGATATCCCTCATTTTGTTCCCGACAACTTTAAGATCGGAAGATGTGTCATGATGCATAGCAGACATGTCCGGTGTCCTTCAAAGTTGAAAAGAGCAATTTAAAGTTCTGAACACTTCATTGAAAATTAAAATACATAAAATGCTGGAAAATTTTTAGTGATGGAGAAGCATAATCTTTGGATCACATCCTAATGGCACTGCTGATCGAAATAAGAAGGGACACCGAGGCAAGACAACTCAAAGCAGGATTTAATGTAAGGCGCTTCAGTCTCTAAGGAAAAACGCAATTTACAATGCTTAGCAGATTACAATTGCGAGTAATGAGTGTGTGATAAGTTCAGCATATACCTCAATAGTGGCATTGTGAAATCAGAACTAGTAGAAAAGGACTACACAAGACTTTAGAAATCTTAACACAAAATAAGAGAGTGAGAATGCCGTGTAAAGAGAACTGAAACCACAAAATCCAACTGTGACGTCATTTATGATAATATTGGATGTCACACTAAGGGAAAAATCGTATGTTGTCTCAATCATCTTTAGAAGTGACACAATAAAGAGCTCGCTAGGGGGGAAGAAAATTCCCAGCGACTGATAGTTACTAAAAACAAAGGATGAGGAGAAAAGTATGTGGTTGACTTGGTAAAAGCTCCACGTGAAAGGCCAAGGTCACTAATGATAATATACTGATTTGTTCAATCAAAATCCAGGCATCATACGAGCATAACTATGTCTGACAGCCACCACAAATGAAGAACTGATCAAGCACATGTTGGACCAAATAAATCGACTTGACATTGTCTACTTGTCTAGAAATGGATTTGGTTTCTTTTTCAGTTCAGATCACCTGTTGGTGGCTAAATTGCCCTGTCAACTCTTTGTTCAGGAACAGGATGACACAAACTTAACGGATCAACATCGAGAAGGCAAAATCAAAACAAACATGCCATGGAAGATACACCAAGCAATCACAAGGACACCAAGTGAAATGCCAGATGACCAGTACCACACCTTAATATGAAAGGGGTTCTTAATTTAGGAGGAACATTGTCACCGAAAAATGAAGCTTCTTCAGCCATTTTCAGTAAAACTCTACGCACAACTTCTCCCAAGTACATGCCTGATATTGTCTTCTCAAAAATCTGCCAGAAAAATAAGCAATAAGCAAAAGACCACAACAAATGCATGATTAGGACATTGAAAGTAGGTCACCTGCTCTCCTGGGTTAAGACTTTCACTATCCAGTGCCTGATCATACTCTGTCATGGGAAGGTGTGACGACCTGAAGTTGCCCCATTCCATGTTAATGACCTGCAAATTTCAGCAAAATAGGTAACTTTGTATAAAAATTTTGCACTGGTAATGAAAGTCCATAGCCTGATTCTGACAACCGAAGATGATGACAGAGATCTTATATAGATAAATTGTCACGACTAATTCTAGAAAAAAACTAAATTCCAGTAATGAAAGATTAATCACCATTTCTCCTGATTTAGGCAGAGGACCATGCCACTTAGGAATTGCCTGAGCCCTTTCAACATAAGCTGCATTTGTTCCGGTACCCAAAATGACAGCAGCAATTACATCGGAATTGTAGAATCTGCCCCCAGCTAATGTTCCGATTGTGTCATTAACCTACACCATGGCAAGCGAAAAGATCCAGCGACAATTATTGATAAAGAGCAATCTTCGAACGAGAAAATCAGGATACTTTATCAGCAAAGCAATTTCAATCACAACCCTCCATTTAATACTAACCAAAGCTGTTACACGCATGTGGAGGCCAATTTTTTCCATTGCTTTGGTCAGTTCACCCACAACGTCCTCCCCAACCTACATCAACACAAACAGACAAGGAAGTCAATATAAACCAGAACCACCAAAACATAGGAATGGAAAGGTAACACCGAACCACAACAATAAACATCAGACAGGTCCCGGCATCTATCATGTTCCCAAAATGCCATATAGCCACGTGTCTAGTAAAAACATGACTGTGCACTTTCCAGCAGATCACGACTAAAGTATTTGAAAGCTAGGATTTGATCTTTCACCTTGAAGAAATATGGAAGCCCAAAAATGAAACAACCTTGATTAATTCAAACCCTGTGAGCCCCCTTAGAGCCATCTTAATTCTCAATTTCAGAACTTTCCATAAAAACACTTTAAGAAATTTGCACTCAAAGATGGAGGCATGGTGGCCAATATGATATTAAAAACAAGGGAAAGCTGACCACAGGCTATTCAGTTAATGTAGGCACGAAGAGTCAGAAACAATGTCAACCACCACAGTTAAGCATCATGCAAGCAACACTCATACACAACTCCTACTACAACAGCCAAGCCTTTCCAACTATGTCCGTCAGCTATATGATTCCTATTGTGCTATTGTCCCGTATTATAAACCAGATTTTCCATGATAACCAAATAATTGAGACAAAATCAGAAGATTTAAGAGAAATTGGGATCAGCAGTACTCACCGCATCTTCTATGGAAAAGCCCTTTGTCCATTTGATTAATGCCCCTGACGATATAGATGTTTGCCTAACAGGGAAGGAGAAGGTAAAGCCCAGCTCCCTTTGCCTACCAGGGTAAGGATGAGAACCTTCACTTTCTGTGGCAACAAACTTCGCAAGTGCTGCGGCAATGTAATCAAACAAAGCCTGAAAGATAAAATGAACATTAAAAAATGAGTGTAATGAGCAGAATTAACTTAAGTTTATCTGGTAGTGAAATGACTCACTTCTGAAGATCCAATCATTAAGTGAGGAGGTATTGAAACTTCCTCAAATTCTTGGGAAACAACACCCTTTTCCTTTCCTCCCAACTGAACACGAAGGACCCGGAAATTTGTACCACCCAGGTCCAATGCATAAAACAATCCTTGCTCATTCCTAGAGCAGTGAGGAAGAGATACATGAGATTCGCAGAATCAGCCAAAAGGTTATTTAGGGTGTACACACAACCACAGCTGAAGAACCTATGAGCAAATCATTTTCGTGATACAAGCACATTGCTCAGTTGCCTTCTCAATAAATGTCTTCCAAAGAACATCAAGCAGTACCCTTTCCATCATAAGAACCACTTGATCATATAGTTAACTATTAGGTTCATTCCACCAAACATATAAGCCTAATTAGTAACAAGCCAAAAATGACATTCCCTTATTCTGTACAATCAAGTCCCCGGGCGCCCTCCCTTTTCCTTCCTTCCTCCAAAGAAAAGGGAATCTTATCCAAACAAAACAGAAATAGACTACAACAGCATTATTTCCATCTCGAAGCTAGATAAGATTCTGTACATAATACATGCGACCAACTTCATTTAGAAATGCAAACGGCACCGACGATTGCTGATTACTCATAAGACAGTTCAAGGAACACTTCCTACAACCAAGGAAACAAGCCAAGGACGAATTTTTCTAAAACAGAACAGCTCCTAATAATCAATCGTAACCTAAATGATGCAACAGTGGATCCAGTTGATTAATCACCGGTTTTCCAATTCATCTCAGAATCTCCGTATTAGCTCTTGATCACGCCATCGCGTGAATTCAGCAAGAAGCCCGTCAACCCAACAATCAATTGGCAATCACAATGAAAAAAAAAACAGTGAAAATTGTGGTAGACCAAAAACACGAGCTTCCAATCCTGTACCCACCAACGGATTCGAGATCAACACAACAACCACACATAAAAATAAAATAAAAATAAAAAAAACGTATCAAAACATGAACACCACCGCAAATCGCAATGAAACTAATCAATGGGAACTGGGTGCGCATACCCAGTGGGGAGATTGTCAACGTAGCTGATGAGCATCTTGAGCTTACTCCCGCCCTCGGATGCGAGCCCGGCGTGCATCTCGACGGTCATGGCGTCCGCCACCTGGCGGAGCTTCCCGATTGGGGTCCCACACTTGTCCTCGAACTCCTTCAGTATGGCCATGGCCCTGGCCCATTTCCCGGATCTCTTCATCTGCCTCCTCACGACGACCGCCGCCCCCGCCGCCGCCACCGCCACCGCCGCCGCGCACAGCACCACCGCCACCTTCTTCCCCATCCTCAGCTCCTCCTCCGCCGCCGCCGCCGCCGCCGCCAACTACCCTTTATCCCTCTCTCCGTAAAAAATGATGGGTACCTACTCAGATCAACCCGCTGCTCCTCGCCGGATCAATTCTTGATCATGTTCCGCAAGTGGGTCTCCTCCTTTCCGGCCCCGAGATTGGGATAGAGGTCGAAGTAGGCGAAAGGCGCGTCCTTTTCCTCCCCTAGATAGAGAGAGAGAAAGAAGGAGGGGGAGGTGCTGCGCTAGAGACAGGCTATCGCCATTTCAGAACAACTGTAGAGAAAGAGCGATTTTCCCGGAAAAAAATCGGCTTTTTCTCGGAAAACGAGTGAACAGAAGAGAAGCTGGAAGAGAAGAGGAGTGCACCCAAAACGACCGGCTTCGCTGCTCTGGCTTTTTTTTTTTCGGCCTTTTTTTCCGCCCTTTTTTTCCAATCAAAACTCGACGAAATTTAATTTAAAATAATAATATCCCTCGATTCATCTTGCCGGATAGCGATTGGCGAAGATTTTTTTCCAAGAATCTCTTTTGGGCTCGGGAATTTTTTCTTTTCCATTTTTGATAGAGTTTTTGGTTTGGCTCGATGCTGCCCACATTGGAGGTTCAGTCCCCAGTTTTTGGAATCGAACCAGACCAATCAATTGGGTTTGGCATTATGATAATTCAATATAATTTGCCAAAAATTTAAATAAGAGAGTCCCTCGGACTTCTTGAGAGGTGGAGGAGACTGAGACAAAAGGAAAGATCGAAAGAGAATAGTAGACGTAAGCGTCGTGGGACAAAATGGAAAGATCAAAAAAGATAATGAGACACGCATAACATATTTAAGAAATAAATAAAAATAATATCCAAGTGGTCCCGTTTTTCCTTGAAATCAAGCATCAAACCGTTGGACACCGATCTGGCGCTCTTAGGAATTGAACCAAATCGATCTGTTCGATCCGGTTCAAACCTTTTCCGAATTTTTTTAGACCACGAAAATTGCTGGAAATTCACGGAAGAAAAGGGCGCGAGAACGAGATCTGCTAGAAAAGGGGGAAAAAAAGAACAATTTTTTTTTTGGCCATAGCTTTGGTAGCGTGAAATTACGGTCGAGCCCTCCGAGTACGGGCGAGCCCGGTCCGCGGGGTCTCGGGCGCCACGTTTCGTCACCTAATTGATTCGATCGGTCTTTCTCTCTCTCTCTCTCTCTCTCTCTCTCTCTTTTCCGTGCCCTTTTCCCCCGCCGCATGATCCAATTAAAGATTTCCCACGTGCGAGGACAAAAAAAAAGGAGCGATTTTCCCGAAAGAATCTCGTGCCGTCTCTCATGGGGAGCCTCTTGCCTCAATAAATCTCGAGCTTCCTTTTTTAAATTTTTTTATGATTTATTAATTTGCTCACGACAAAAAAAAATTAAAAAAATTAAAAAAACAGAGAGAGAGGGAGTAAATCTTGGTTTACACTTTCAATCCTACAACGTTTTGATTTCTATCTGAGAGGACAAATCCTATAACAAAAGCAAATTGTCTAAGGAAGAATAAAATGGAATCGAATTAATTGAGCAAATTGACAGGCAGTACTGTAATCCAATAGATATTAACATGCAAGATTCAATAAATTTAATGCAATGCGTGATTACTTAATAGTTCAATTTTTGTCGGATAGCTTTAAATGTATTGTGAAATACTATATGTTTGGTCGTTCGAATTTCTAACTAGGATATGACTTGATATGATAAAATATAAAATCTTTGAATTTTTCTATATTCTATCCACTATTAAAGTCGGATATATTTATATTATATCATGTACATTTTTTTAATATAAACATTGTATCATTATAAATGAGCCTAAAAGTTCATAAATGGAGGTAGTGAAAATCTCTCGTGATGTTATTCCTTAATTTATTTTTACTTTTTTATATTATTTTTCCTCTTTTTTAAATTATTTTCTTTATTATTTCTTTTTTCCCCTTTCATCATTCTTTAATAAAATTTATCAAATAGTAAACTGTGCTAACATACCTAAAATACAAAAATACTTAAAATATATAATAAATATAAATATATAATTTATAGATTGAATGTTTATTATAAGATAGAATTAAAGTTGAATATATAAATTAAAATAAGATTAAATTAAAAAATAAATTTTAATTTTTAATTTCTTAAATTAGAATTCAAATATTATTTCTATTGAAATATAATTTTAATTTTGTTAATTTAATAAGTTTGTTATTTAAGAAAAATAACTTTTCTATTATGAATAATATAAATCTTATCCACTTTTATCCCACCTTCCTCATGAGATAATTTTATCCGGCATATATCCCCATTATATTCGATTTTATCTTATCCTGAGCAAGCACCAAATATAGGATATGATAAATCATATCTTATCCCGAATTTTATCATGATTGTCAAACGCAGTCTATGAGTCTATTTGAGAATTTTAGGCTATGTCGTTGGTCTATTTGGGCTGGTATGACCTTTAATTCAAGTGAAATAAAAAAAAATTGGGTGGGCGGCAGAGAGAAAGAGAGAAAGAGAGCGAGACGGGGACGGGGGGAATTTTCTTTTTTTTTTCCTTTTTCGTGCAGAGAGAGCGTTTGAATTTTAATCACCCTTTGAAAATTAAAATGAGTACTTTTTTTGTGCAAGTGGGCGGGTGTCAAACAACCCATGCAAAGTGACGCAGCCGTATGTTTGTCTTTTTTATTTTACGTTCAAAATTTAATTAAACATTTTTAATCTATACGGTGAAATGGATAAAGAGCAAAGAAGAGGGTTGACTTTGAATTGGGCGTGGCATGACGAAGAACGCACGAGGGGTTTCAATAAAAAAAAAGGAATCAAACTCTAATTGATAAATCGTGATCGATTTTGTTTGCCACTCTGAATGATCCCCGTTTTAATTCTCATCGTTGGATAAGCTTTAACGACCCCTTTTGTGTGCTTTGTCAATCATCGAGAATTGTGGGGAAAAGAGTCACGATATTGTGTCTCGTCAGATACTATTCATTCATCTTTGATTATCAAGCAATGACGAACTTTTGCACTTGCCATTTCTTCGAAATACACTATAAGCGTTTCAATTATTTCGTAATTGATATGGACGTACCATATAATATGTTAATATCATCATGAGGATAAAAACTACTAAAAATTTCATAAACTTGTTGTGCATATGTATATCAATTCAATTATAAAGTTTTCAATTTTGACTAATTTAATTTAAAACATTTTAACAATTTATGAATTCCGTCATTTTAGACAATTTAGGCTATAAATCACCAACATAGATGTAAATCATGACACATAAGACAACTACGTTGATGTGGACAATTTTTAATCTTTTTGTAATTTTTTCTTTTCTTTTTTGTTTCATTGTGGCCAAAGAGGGTTGCAGCCCTTGTCAACCGCAGGCAAGGGCACGAAGGCCTTCATCAACCACGTTGAGGATCGACCAATGAGGGCTTATAGGGCCTCGCCCTTCATCGGCCACAAATAACAAAAAAAAAAGGACAAAAATTATAAAAATTGTCAACATCAGTATTGATTGTGACACGTAAAGCTGTCAACATCCATGCCAGTGATTTTGTAACAAAATTATCCATAAGGACTAATGGGAAAATTATAAAAAAAAGTTCATGACTAAATTTGACAAAATCAAAGATTTATGACTGAATTAGTACATATATAATAGATTTATGACTTTTTTGATAATTTTTCTTGACATTAGAATATCGAAGCTAAAAAATTAATACCCGAGGGGGTAACTATACGTATGAAAAGTCTATTGTGAGGGCTATGCATACAATATACATGGTCAAAAGTGTACTCTTCATATATTCTTGGCGAAGGAGGGTTTTCAAATGGCATCCCTTCCCGACGTAGCCAGCGACCTATCGCCACCCTACTTTGATTTTCAGTCCCTTTTTGAGCTTTTAGTTAGATCGATTGCTCCTAACCAGTTGGCTGCCTTTGAAGTTCGGCTTGGAAGTTTGGTCAATGTCCCCTTTGAGTCGCGACCCTTCACCAAATTGAGCATTACCAAAACGTGGGATCACTGGGAAAGAGACATCGTCGACAAAGAGCAAGGGAAGAGATGGCACGAGCACATGTTCGATCTTGGTGTAGTGCATGATGTTTTGGAAGGGCGATGGATCAATGATTAGTTTAAAGTGAGGACCGTGGCGGTTGGTCGGCCAGGATCCATAGTTTCAGATATTTGGAGGTGAAATCCATGCGAGGAGTCGTCGGGGCAATATTAGCCTATCATGCCACGCCGTCACATAAATTATTCTCAGTGAATATTGAAAAGAATTACTATATTAGAATTTCGCATAAAGATTTAAGATTAAATTCGTAAAATTGAAAAGTTTAGAATTAATTCGAAATTTCTTCGTAATTGCAGTAAAGCAAGCTCTATCCTCTGTATTTGTCTCTCATTAATTCCTTAGCCCCCAAAAAAAAGGAAAAAGGAGCGAGAATGTGACTGTGCGCATGTAAATTTTTTTGGCAAATTTATTAGAATATGTCTTTATTTTTTTTTTCTAAATGATCACTCGTTTTACAAAAGTCAAATGTACATAAACCAACCACTGGGGTTTACTCCAGTGGCCACCCTTCCAACTTAGAAGGGAGAGGTGGGGAGTTCAAATCCCCACCTTCTCAGGGGTTAGGGTGGAGACGCTGTAGTTTCAAAAGTGGGTTTCGACTCCTATGCCCTGCAAGGAGGCAGGACAAAAGTCTGAGAGTGAGCATTAGAATCTCCTATGCCCTGCAAGGAGGCAGGACAAAAGTCTGAGAGTGAGCATTAGAATAGGAATAAAGTAGGACTGACAAAAAAAAAATGTACATAAACCATTTTTATCATTAATGAGCATATTAATGGCTATTATTGATGAAAACACGCTCATTTTTCTCATTTATCTAAATGATTATTTTTATCATTAATGAGCATATTAATGGCTATTATTGATGAAAACACGCTCATTTTTCTCATTTATCTAAACGATATAAATAATCATTTTCATGAAAGAACCATTCAAATTATTCATTTTTCCCCAAAACGAAAACGAAAAGCCGTCCCTATAGTCAGGAAGAGGAGAGACTACATGACAACTAACAAACCTCGGAAGGTTTTGACCGAACAGATTTACACATGAGATTCCTTTTTAATTAGCCAAAAATACAGAACAAAAAATTTAAGAGAGAGAGAGAGAGTATTAGATCTAAACCGGATGAAAATTTAAAATTAACCTAAACCAGCTTAGCTGCTCCTGCCTTTTGTCCTTTCGCTCTCCCCCCCGAATATTGGAAAAAGTGGTCCAAACCCCCACATGCATCCCAACAACGTGAGAGCATCTCCTCCTTTTCAGGACAACGTAAAGCCCCAAACATCTCGAGCATCCCGAAACCGATGTCCTTTGTTCTTTTCGCCTCTCCTTCCCTCGTGTCTTTTCCAAACCAAAAAGTTTCGAAAGATGACGTCATAATTCGTCAGCACATACCCCTCGCTCGTTTTAAATATCCATCCAACAATCTCTTCCAATCTCTTCTCAAGGGTTTGCTTCAGTGGTCATTCTTCAAATTTAGAATGGAGATGTGGAGGGTTTGAATCACCACATTCTCGGGGTTGGGGTGGGGACACTGTAGTTTCAAGAATGGATTTCGACTCCCACGCCCTACAATGAGACAGGACAAAAATCTGAGAGTGAGCGTTAGAATAGAAATAGAGTAGGATTGACAAAAAAAAATAAAAAATCTCTTCCCAGGACAACTCCATCAACCAATTTCGATAAGCTAAAGGAGAAAAAATGAAATTTATTTACGTAACGAATATCCTCTTTGTAAGATTTAACTATAGCTGAACACCGAAATATGATTTGTATCTCGACGTCATGTTGGCGACATGTCGGGCTTCATAAGATACTTTAGATCGAGCCGCCGGCGAATTATTCAATAGCTAGAAATTGTTCGATGGCTGTAAAAGTTGCATTTTATGTTTTCTACGCATGACGTCTCGGTGGTCCGTGAATCGATGACTCATGTAGCAAATCCATATTATACTTCTTTTAATGAGATGGTGTGAGAACTATACAACGACTTAGCACGTTCTTGTGTTCCCATGATTACAAAATGCCGCAAACTGTTGACTTCATTCTAAGGGCCCAACGCCGATTCAAACCGAAGCTACCGTACCGTACCTAATCCAAGAACCATATCCGTAAGTCCACTCTGATTCCAGAAGCAATAAAAAGACGACCCTTTCTAACTCCAAGCAAATCTCCCAAGAGGCGACGCCAAATCACGAACACAAAATGGGCGACTCGTGCCACGATCCGAGACGAAAAGGAACGACATGGGCCGGAACTTTCCTGCCGGATCCGAGACGGCGCGAATCATAAGTACAAAAGGGAAGGCGTGAACCGAACTTTCATGACCCAAACCCTCACGGCCCTGCCCGGGGTGAAACGCTAAAAGCAAAAAGTCAACACGATGGAAACAGCGCCAAAGTCACGAAATGCGAAGTTGGCAAGTTGCGCATAAAACATCAACCGCTTGCTACTTAAACAATTCGGCATAAAAAAAACATTATATGCTACAGATGGCTTTATGCAGATCACGGGTCATTCATATGAATAACTCATTCAATCTGATTTCGAGCATCCTCTCGAAGCTTGCAATATTATATACTGCAGATGGCTTGGCAAAGTATTTTAATCCTGCCAAACACCAGGATGACTTTGGAGAGTCCTTAAATTATTGTGCACGCTTTACCAGTCCGGTCAGCATGCACGTGCAGAGAATTCCAGCTCTTTGCCACCACTATAAGTTTTGACAAACTAAATTAATAAGGAGCAAAAATTGCTGGGGAGTTTAAAACCTATTGCAAAGCCATGGCCTGAAAACAGCAAAGACATAACAGCAGATTGAATCAGTCAAGGGCGTGATGCTCAGAACACATAGCTCGGCACATTTTTACAATTTTGTATCAACTTCATAAAATGAGTCCCGGTATGTACAATGCAGTCCAGAAAAATTGGCAAAAGCAAGAGCAATCATCCACCTAGGTCTGCACGAGTAGGGATGACAGGTACCAGAAAGTTTTCATAAGGCGAATCGAAGATGCGGTAGTTTCCAGTGCAACCATCACGTTGCGCTTGCGTGATTGCAAATCTTTTGGCTTGTTCAATCTTCATATTCATACCACTGGAACTGCCCTGCAGAAACATAGAGAAATAAAATGCCATCAAATGAAATCCAAAAGAAAATTGGTCATGTATGTAGGGACTTAGCAAAGAAAATGCACTTACAATCGAACTTTGAGTAGTAGATTTCCCGGCTCTTTCTTCATTTGCATGAGGCAAGGAAAGATTCCTGCAATCATGGATGGTTTATGTAGCTAATATCACGCTCTCATATGTCATAAGCAAATAAGAAACGTAGAAAATATAGTAGGACCACAATGACCCACTGCTGGCGGTGATTCACTAACACCGCTACTGCTGACTGACAAGGATCATCTTACTAAAATAACAACAAGACACTAACAAGGAAGAAAGAAAAGGCCAACACAGAAGGAGATTGCAAACTTAAGACGAATAAAGAGCAACTTCCATAAGCAAGAACCAACTATCAACTACACCCCAATGCGGAGGGCTGGTATTAGATGGGCTAGGCAAGCAAATACAGTCTAAGGCCAATTATAGGCAAACTTCTCGAAGAAATTGTTGGCAACTAATGATGCAATAAGAGGAATGAGGATAATATTGTTTCCTCCAATATGAACAGAATGCAGTATGCAAGACACGATCAAGATCAGAATATGATATTGCCTGATAAAGAATACATAGAATGAGATGTGCCATGAAGCAGGACTAAATTCATGTATAACCTGTAAACAGAGACTTTTAAAGTTTTGCTTTCAGGACCACAGATTGTGAGCATAGGAAAGCCACACAAAGCATTGTAAGTGCTTAATCTTAACAATGAAAAATAACCCCAAGTAATTCTATCTGCCAGACTCGCAACAATTGGTTGGAGCTAAAAAATTCATGAAGAGATCAGATTTCCCGGAACAGAATAAATCTAAAGAAGAGAATGAAAACTCTTTTAGAGTTTGAAATGGAAAGTAATGTCAATTCTCCAAAATGTGGAAATGGACATCAGGTTTTCTCAGAATGTAAAATTTGCCCGTTCTAGGGACATGACTGCTTTCTGAACAAGCTACACATACTGTACTACAAGCGGTAAAAAGCAAATTGCTGTAATCGTAAAACATGCAATATAGATTTTCCTAATCACATCACTTTTTCTCTTCTAAGAGAAGTACACAGTCATTTGAAACCATCCTGGAGGGTCCCACTCCAGTGTCCGCTTTGAGATGATTGGAAAGCTTAGTTAGCAATTCGTCAGGATAAGCGGTTGAGCAACTGAGAAGAGCCACTTCACTCTTTCATTAGGTCCATGTGGAAAAATCAATATTGCTCCGAGCAACATTAAATGGTGGAAAAATGAGTAAATAAAGTTCACTCAACTGCGCATTCTAGTACAAATGTGCAAGAGTCCATCTGCACGAAAGTACTCACGACTTCCTTCTTAGGACAGATAGACCTCCCTAATGAAACTCCTTAATTTTAAGCATGTCTTCATTTGAAACAACGAATACTGTATGCAAAAAATCGTCCAAATGCACAGCGGTACTTCCCCAATAGACAAAAGAATCCATTTCTCCAAAATTCCCTATCAATAGACAGTGGTACTTCCCCAATAGACAAATGAATTCATCTCTCCAAAATTCCCTATCAATATACTCTATTAGATGAATCCAATATACATCATGATCCATGAGACTAGCTAAAACCCATCCACTCAATCAGCCAGGCCAGTCTCATCTCCACCCGAGATTTCCGTTCCAACCAATTCACCAGACCATTCGGCTTTCCAACATAAGCTCGACTATTCTTACCATTGGGCTCAACATGGCAGGAACTCAATCAACAGTGTCTTGGAAACAACAGAGAAATGAGCTAAAATCAATCACCCTCCGCTTCTGGTAGAATGTCAAAATGCTGCCATGTACACACGAAGCACTTCAATCCCGACCACTCGAAAAAAAATACCATGATTTTTTTTCCCTCTCTTCCAATGCCTAGGACCGATCGATGGCCTAAACACCAAGTCCAACTTCAAGAACCAATCTCACCGACCCTAGCCTCGCACGAGCACGACCCTGAACTGAGAAATCACAGGAATTCCAACCCAATCCCTCATCTAATAAGCAATTCAAAAATGGTCATAGGACTCATGCCAAGAAGCTTCTACGTAGCAGAGCAAAGAATTTCCTCTTACAACACATGTTTCATTAGATATTTTCATAAGATCACGTAGTTCTTGCCCATCGAAAACTGAAAAAAGACAGAAAGACAGAAACGAGAAAGAACGACCTGCGAGGCGGTGGATTGAGCTTTCTCTTCTTGGGTTCAGACCCCGTTCTATCCATTCGCTTCGGAAGAGCACGCGGTACCGCAAATCGTGATTCTCTCTCTCTCTCTCTCTCTCTCGTTTCCCCCGTGGGGCGACACCGATCGGATCGGGTCTTTCTCGGGTCGGTCTACCTGAAGGGCCGCCGGTTCTGCGTCGGACGCTGATGATCCCCTCCGGTCTTCTTCCGCATGAGCCCAGGCCCGATTCTGAAGAAACCGAAGAAACCGGCCCCTCGCCTTCAAGTAGCGGATGGACGAGAAAATGTCGCGTGGGCCGGCCCCTCCACGTCATTATGGAGCCGGACCATTCAGCAATTGACACGTGGCAGCCTTTTGCCCACTAGAGAAAATATTCGAGAAAAAATTAGCTGAATCTAATACTTCTCATAGGATCATACATGAAATCATTCAGCGATGTACACGTGTCCATCCGGGCCCACGATTCGAATTTACTGACTGTAGACCCTCTCTCCTCTCTCCTCTCTAGAGGTGACAAAATGGGTCATAGACCCATATATGACCTATTTAAATGGGTCACTTGCTTTTTGAAAAGTTAAATGGGTTTAACAATTAAATACTTAAAATATGTGGGTTTTAAGTGGGTCTTAAATGTGTTGGATTTAAAACCTACTTTCACCCAAAACCTCACAATCTCTCTATTCTCTCTTTAACTTTACAAAAATATCTTTTTTATAAAAGCCGAAATTATAATTTTTTTTCTTTTCTTTCCTAAATAATTTAAAAAATAAGTTTTAAAAATAAAAAAATAATTAAAATTCGATTTTTTTAAAATAATTATTTTAAAAATTATAAAAATTATCCATTAAATTTGTGTTGTATAAAATTATTTTAGGAATACCAATTTTTTAAAATATATATATAAAAAATAAGTTTTCTTAAGTTTAGTTAACTGGATAGAGTATGGGTCGGGTCGGGTATGTCGAAAAATTTACATTAAGCATAAATGGGTTAATGGGTCAATTTGAGTCGGATCATTAATAATCTGACCCAAACCCGACCCGACCCACCTATTTGACATCTCTACTCCCTATTGAACTGCTTTGCTCTCTCTCTCTCTCTCTCTCTCTCCCTCTCTCCCCTTTGCCTCTCTACTAGCGAACTATGACGCCAACGTGCCTATGTCTCTACCTCCACTGTTGCCTCCCCAAATCTTCTCGTCACTTTTTTTCCCTCACTCATCTGCTCTCTCTTTCCTCCGCGAAGCGCCCCCTACTCATGAATGTTGAGGCTATTGACGCCTCTGCCTCTGCCTCCGCACCCATTGTCACGTTTTTCCCTCACTTTTCTCGACTTCCGCACTGCTCTCTATCTTTCTCTTTCCTCTACGAAGCCGACTCCAATGTTGATGCCTTCGTCATTGACTCCCCGAGCCTCGCTGTCACCTGTCGAAGCCCCATTGGCAGCTTTGATTCATCCCCTGCATCCAAAGTTTAGGGTTTTTAATAGATTTAGTTTGGATTGATGCAATGTGGTCATTGAGAAAAATGCTACTTTGTCCAAGGTTGTGTGCTTGTGTGTTGATGTTAATTTTGTACATATTTTTTTTTCTAATGCTTAGCCAAACTGGGACATTTCTACGTGATTTGTCCTCATATGGTTAGAATTGGGTTTGTTAGCAATTGTCGAGGTAATGTTACTGTGAAGTAAATCTAACTCATTTCCTTAGATTACATCATTGGCATTTGGATTAGCAGTTAGTATGGGAGGAAACTCTATGCCTTAGATGTATGAGGGCAAAGAAGAATATGTGGTACGTATGTTAAATATGGTGCCGAGCATTACTTGACCTCTTGCCACTAGCTCTCTCATTGTTGTGATAAGTTAGACCTTTCCTTTTTTCTTCCTACCATTAAACTGATTATTGGAGCATCCACTATCGATCAATAGTAAAATAAACACGGTATGTCAATTAAGTAGAGATAAGCATTGAGATTTAAATTGAATAGAAGATAAGATTACTCAGAATGTGGCGAGTTAGTTATACAACACTCCAATTCTTGTGAAGTTTGAATTTTTTTATCTACTATAAATTCATTCATATGAGCACCGATTTCTTGTAATTGCAACCTCTACTCTCATTTTGTAAATATTTATATCTAGAGAAGATGCTTGTTCGTCGCTGAAGTAGCCTATTTCACAATGTAAATGCTTCTCATGTTTTAGTGCAAAGCAGTGATGTGAATATGAATACTACAAACTAGTCGCTTTGTCTTCCTTTTTAGTTCATGTGACAGGAGGCATAGGAGTGACTTATTTTGGTTTTATCTACAGGCATTTAGGATAGCATTTGAGGGTATGTAGAGTTCAGTATATTACTAAATTGGAGAAAACGATCAATGTTTTCCAGGTTAGAGACTTAAAGCTTCTTGATTTTGTGGCAACATAGTCATGTATTTTGGTTAACAATGAACACAGAAGAATAAGAAATCCATATAGAGACATACCCCTAAGTGCTATAATTTGTAGCAAGCAAATGCCTAGCACGGACCATGCATCTTTCTTGTAGAACAAACCATTTGCCTTGATCATGGTAGGAAACATGAAATCTCTTGGTCAAGACTTTTTGACTTTTTGACTTCGAAAACAGGTGGTTTTATAGAAGAAGCTTAAGCATTTTTCGACTAACAAACTGCAAACTACAAGAACTTCTTTGTTTGTTAAGAAAATAATTGGTTTTTCATGATTTTGCAAGTTGTTATAGATGGAAACTACTTGATGTTATAGTATATAATCTATTTTTATTATTCTAAATATGATCTCAATATTGTATTCCCAATAAATTCTGATTTATTGCCCAATTTATTACCCACGTGTATTACATGATATTTACCCGTTAATGTATTACCATAATGGTCTTTATGGAAGATATCAGTAACGTAATAAACGAAATAAAAACGTCAGGTCGTCTAGTTCAAACCCTATCACTACAGAAAACACACCATCGGATTTGAGGGGTATTGGCTAGTAGAACAGGACGTACAGATCTAGTGTTCCCATATTGCAGATCGATCGTGCTACGTGGCTCCGTCGAAGGTTTTGGGGTCTTTTTGCTTCTGCAAATTTCATCAATGGCTGGAGGTGTGTTGATCTTTACGTTTCCGCAAACCGATCCCGAATTTTGTATGAATTTATATGTGATTGATAAATTGGGATCGTTAGGTTTTAGTTTATATTTGGGCGTAACGGTTGGTATCGGAGCATGTTTACCTCTGCCTTGATGAAATTTTGGAATTTATTTTCATTGAATTATGTGTGGGTAAATTCGAATTTCTATATGGCTTGGATTGGAATTTAGAATTCCGGCCAAATTCGGACGACCCATTACGTGATAATGGATCTGCATGATCACACTGCCATTAGGAAGAAAATCCCTTAAATTTTTCGGCATATTATTGATCGTCGGAGATTAATCGAGCGGTGAAATTTTAGTGGTTAGGGTTTTATAGGATAGATCGTTTTTAGGCTTAATTTTGGTCAATTTATTGATCATTTTTGTCGGATCTTGAAATTATTTGTTCTTCCTGACATTCTCTTTGAAACTCATCAACCAATTTGGTTGGACATGGGTTGTGGGAGGAGACCCAGGTGGCGGAATGGACTAGGTTGCGGCGGAAGAAGCGACGGAAGAGAAGAAGCTCGAAAGAAAGCCTCGAACGCGTGTGTTGCACACACCCGAGGGCTGCAACGGGTGCGTGCGTGGCACGCGCACCTAGGAATTCTCAATTTCTTCCTCTACCTTTTGTAGATTTGCAATTCTGTCCCTTCGCATTTAGGAAAGTTTGCAATTCCGCCCCTTCGCATTTAGGATAATTGCGATTCTGCCCTTGCTCGCATAAAATTCCGATTTTTCCCCCTTTGGGCGTGAAAATTTGTGATTTTGCCCTTTTTGGGCGTAAAATTCCTGTTTTACCCCTTAAAAGTAAAATTCCAATTCTAGCCTTGCGTGCAAAATTCCAGTTTACCACTTTTGCACGTGATTTTACTATTCTACCCTTATGTGCAATTTTATGAATATTTTTTCATAAAATTAAATGTCTAATGATCCGTATATATTTAATTAATTAAGGATTAACCACAACATCTTTGATTATATTAAATTATATACATTAAGAGCCTTTGGATCACATATAGTTAAAGACAATAATTATAATTATTCACATTAATATTATGAATTTTATCCCACATGAATTTTCAATATATTAATGTGATTGATTAGGATGGAATATTATTTTATCTTTCTTAATTTACCCACAGGAATTAAGGAAGGAAATATAATTTGATAGTTTCATCATGAAGTAATTATGAATCAATTTAAATTAGAAACTTTACCCACAGGCAGTTTTTGATGTTATGTGATTCATATTTTATAACATATTTTACATTGATAAAATATGATTTAAGTTTATTAGCTTCAAATATATTGATACATAAGTTTTCTTTGATTATGATGCAGTCTTACCACCTACGATTAGTTCTGATATAATTGTTCCCTAGCTTAATGGAAATAACTTTAAAGAATGGAGAGATTTAGTTCTTCTTCAATTGGGGTGCATGGATCTTGATTATGCTCTAAGGTCAGACGAACCGCCTGAACCTACTGAGAATAGTACTCATGCTGAACATACTTGTTATGCTCAATGGGAGTGGTCCAACCGTTTCAGTGTGATGTATATAAATACAAAACTTTATGCTAGCATTTGTGGTTAAGTTATTTAGCATAACAATGCCAAGGAATTGTTGGAGGCTATTGATGCACAATTTGAGTCTTCAGAGAAGGCGCATACCATGACCCTAATTATGAAGTTCTCATCATTGAAGCTTACCAGTGTAAGAGGTGTGCGTGAGCACATCATGAAGATGAGCAACATTGCAGCTCAGCTGAAGAATCTTGAGGTTGGGATATCCGAATCTTTTCTTATATACTATATCCTAAATACTCTCCCACAAGAGTATGTCCCTTTCAAGATCTCTTACAACACACATAACACTAAATTATCAATCAATGAACTTATGACCATGTGTGTTCAAGAGGAAGAGAGGCTACTAATGGAGAAAAGAGAAAGTGTTCATATGGCAACACATGATAAGTATAAAGGGCAAGGCAAACATAAGGGAAAATGTAAGATGCCTCTATCTCCCCAAGCTGGCATTAAGAAGGAATCCAAGTGCTTCTTTTGTAAAAAGAAAGGGGCATATAAAGAAGGATTGTGCTAAATTTAAGGCCTAGCCTAAAAAGAAAGGTAACCAACTCGCATGTGTTTATTATGAAACTAATATGGTTGATGTGAGTCACAACACTTGGTGGATTGATTCTGGTTCTACAATCCACATTTCGAATTCCTTGCAAGGTTTTTAGAACTAGCGGAAACCAGTGGGAAATGAACAAGGCATCTATTTGGGAAACAAGATGTGCTCGCGTGTGGAAACTATTGGGATATGCATATTAGTTCTCAGTAGTGGTTTTGTTTTAATTTTAGAAAGGACATTTTATATTCCTAGTTTTTCCTAGTTTGAGATACTCCTTTGAATTTTCAAATTCAACATTCAATTTATCGTATAAATATGAAATTGTTGGGAGTGGTATTTTATCTGACGGTTTCTTTCGAATTAATTTATAAGACAATGCCATTAATAATGCGATGCACGTTCATGATAATGCTGGTATAAAACGATGTGTTGTGAATGAGGATTCCCCTATGTTATGGCATCGGAGGTTGAAACATATCTTCATCGATAGAATTAAGATATTAGTAAATGATAGAGTACTTAATACTCTAGATTTTACTGACTATGACACTTGTGTGGACTGTATAAAGAGAAAACAGACCAACAAGTCAAAGACAGGTGCTAAGAGGAGTACAAAATATTAGAAATTATACGTACAGATATTTGTAGTCCGGATATGGACTCAAATTGTGACGGTTTGATTTTCCACTTTTGTTTTCAGTTGAATAAATCGGGCTTTTCATCGACGTGCCTAAAGTGCTATTATCTGAGTCGATTACTCAGGTGATAACTAGACCAGTTGGGGAAGTCATTAAGGAATTTTAATGCAATAGGCTGGAGAATTCGACCAGGACCGACTGCTCGATCGTGTTAGTCTACAAGGGTCATTGCGGCACAGTCGAAAATTTATTAGAGACTGGAAATAGGTCGATTCGATTGAGATATGTAATTAGGCATGTGTGATTCCACCTAATTACAAAATTCTCATTGATCGGCACTAAAGTGATTTTTGTGTCGTTTTGGTATCCTATGCTCGTAATTGAAATCTTGAGATTTTCACGACAACCGAGAGTCGCCAATGAGTCGAAGATGCACATCGTGGCTCGGAAATAAACGACCACGGGCCAGTTGCACCGAAAATTCCCAAAAACTACCCAATAGTTTAGGTCACGTTGAAACCACGTCTGATTGAATTTAATTGCGAAATTTATTCTGATTTCAAAAATTGAGAACTTTAATGTGTCACGATTAAAAGAAAAGGGGAAAGGCCACACTTTAAATGGATCTTTTTGGCCTTTAATGTGAAACATTTGGAGAAGGAATTATATAGGTCTAAATGAGGATTTATCATTATTATCTAAAGTTGTGAAATGTTAAAATGGAAAAATGGGAAAACTTCTAGAAGTCATGCAAATCTGGACCTTTGGGAACCAAGGGGATTTCCACCACAGATTGAGTCTCATTTAAAGGGGATAAGTGTGTCTAAGAGTGGTGGGCCTCTTGAGAATGATAGAAACCATTTTCCATGGAAAAAAGGATCATGGAACTTGGAAATTTTGGTGAGGGACCCCATAGATTTCTTTTCTTTCCCTCCTCTCTCCCCAATCGTGCGATCTTTCCTCCCTTTTACCGTGCACATACCTCTCTCTTTCTTCATTTCCTTATTCTCTTTCCTTTCTCTTTTCCAACCGTTAGAAGCCATATCTCAAAGTGAATTTTAGTTCTTGGTATGGAACAATTTGAGATGGGTATAATAAGGGTTTAAGTGGACTTAATCCTTGTTGGCTAAAGTTATAAATAGATAAAATGAAAAAGAGAAAAATTGATGAAAATGCTACAAAATTTGAATACCTGCTCTCTACGAAGGATTTCACCAACATTTGCATCTTATTTAGGCAATATAAGGATGCGTATGATGTATGGGCCACTTGAGAGTGATGTGGGTTAAAATTTCATGGAAAAAATACCACAAGACCTGAAAATTAGAGGGAGAGATGGGCCCTCCATGAACTGTTTTTCTTTTTCCTCTCACCCCCCATCCATGCATCTTCTTTCCTTCTAGACACCGTGCGACACTCCCTTCTCTTTCTTTCATTTCTTTTTCTTTCCTTTCCTTTTCACAGCCACAAAAAGCCTTGTCTTCTTCTCCTTTAATCTAGTTTATTCGGCATTTCTTGCTTCCTCTTAGACGACAAGCTAGCGACCTCGAAAATAGAGGAAGGCGTTGTTTTGACGTTACAAAATTACTAAACCCACAGAAACTTCGACCCAACTACCTTCATGTTTTATTTGTTGTGGCCTTCATTTGAGGAGTAGTCATCTCCACTAGCAAGTCTACGGCCCCCAAAAATCAGCGCCGCCATTTCCTCTATTCGCAAGAAACTCGTAAATTCAGTTTGTGACATCTCGAAATTCGACCCTGTTTCGATAAAGTGAAATGAGCATTTCGTCGACGTGCCTACAGTCCTTTTTCTCTGAGCTGATCACTCACGAGTTAACTAACCCATTGAGTTGAGCCATTAAGGGATGTATTCGCGGTAAAAATCCCTAAAAGCTACTTAATTGGTTGAATTGGACTAAAATCGCATCTGATCGATTTTAACCATGGAATTGAACTCGATTTCGGAAATTGAATATTAAGCGTGTCATAATTCTTTTTTTTAGGACCTTGTCTTATCGTTCGTCAATTTATTGACGAGTCCAAAATTTTGAGAAAGAAATTATCGGAAGGAAAAATAAAGACCGGAAGAAAATAAAAAAGAAATGAAAAGAAAATAGTAATTTTAAGAATAAGGTAATTTTACTTATTCTTATACTATTTTCTTTTTCTTTTTTCTATTTCTTTTTCTCCCTTCTCTCTCTCTCTCTTTCCTCACTCTCTCCTCTCCTCTCCCCTCCCCCTTCGTGCAGACACCCCACCGAACACCTCCCCTTGCCAATTTCAAATTGGCTTCTCCTTTATCTCTTTTCTTTTTTACTTTTTGACTAGTCAAAGCCTCTTCTTCTTATCCCTTCTTTTTTTCTTCTTCTCTCTCCTCTCTCTTCTTCCCACCCACGTGACTGAACCCCCTCTCCCTTCTTCTTCTTCTTCTTCTTCGAGAAAACTAGCAAACTAGAAATAGAGGAAGACAGCAGCTCGCCGAGACTGACCAGCCGCCCTTCGCTACCGTCCCGTCTTCCGCCCCCGCCGCTTGCCGCGTGCTTCGCTAGCCCCCATCCCCTCGCGCCCAGGCGTCCCCCGCGTGATCCAGCCGCTGCCCAGCCTCTGTCCAGCCCCCGTTCGGCCACCTTCGACCACCATTCGAAACCGCCGAACCTTGCCACCCTTGCTGCTTTGATTTGTGGCTGCTTTGTGTCTTTTTACAGCCATCGCAGCCCCCCATGGAGTGGGTTTCCAGCCCTCTTCGGGCTCACTTTAGGCCGTTTTCGGGCCCCGGACCCAAGCCGTGCTTTGGAAGGAATCATTTCTCGCGTCGTGCCCGTCAATTTGATCCGAGTTGCGCGAGATTCCGGTGGATAATCTCACTAATCCTTGCTTAGTGGGCTAATTACACTTAATTGTTGTTTAGTTTTATTTAATTAGGTTTAGGTGGTTAGATTAGTGTTTATTTATTGATTGAGATGCGATTTAGCAAATTGATTGTGTATTTAGTATATAGACATTGTCTACTATTTATTGAGGGTAGCTCGGGATTTTTCCGACCCTTTATCGGGCTTCAATTTGACAATTCGGGTCTAAGTGGAATTTTTTGGCATTTAAATATTATTTTTCAGAATTAAATTAACTATTTATTTATTTTAAGAAAATTCAACTAAGATGGCTAGTGACCGGAATATTATGTTAATGACCGTGGTGAAGTCCATTTATTAATTAGTTAATTAATTTCGAAAATTAAATAATAAATATTAAAAATTCAATTTAGCTCGAAATAAAGTCCAATTAAATAAACGGACTTCACCACAGTCATCCGCATAATATTCCGGTCATTGACCATCCCAGTTGAATTTTCGGAAAATAATTAATTAATTAATTAAATTCCGAAAAATAATATTTAAATGCCAAAAAGTTCCACTTAGTCCCGAATTGTCAAATTGAAGCCCGATAAAGGGTTGGAAAAATCCCGAGCTACCCTCAATAAATACTAGACCATGTCTACTTGCTAAATACACAATCAATTTGTCTAAATCGCATCTCAATAGACTAATAAACACTAATCTAACGACCTAAACCTAATTAAATAAAACTAAACAACCATTAAGTGTAATTAGCCAACTAAGCAAGAATTAGTGAGATTACTCACCGGAATCGCGCGCAACTCGGATCAAATTGACGGGCACGGCACGAGGAACAATTCCTTCCACAGCACGACCCGGGTCCGAGGCCCGGAAATGGCCTAAAGCGAGCTCGAAGAGGGCTGAAAACCCACTCCGTGGGGGGCTGCGATGGCTGTAAAAAGACACAAAACAACCACAAATCAAAGCAGCAAGGGTGGCAAGGTGCAGGGAAGGGTCGGTGGAGGTTCGGCGGCTTCAAATGGTGGTCGGAGGTGGTCGGACGGGGGCTGGACAGAGGCTGGGTAGCGGTTGGATCGCGTGGGGGACGCCTAGGCGCGAGGGGACGGGGGCTGGCGAAGCGCGTGGCGAGTGGCGGACGTGCGGGTGCGGGTGCGGGCGAACGGCGGGACGGCGGTGACGGGCGGCGATGGGCGGCTGGTCAGTCTCGACGAGCTGCTGTCTTCTTCTGTTTCTGGTTTGCTGGTTTTCACGAAGAAGAAGAAGGGAGAGGGGGTTCAGTCATGTGGGTGGGAAGAAGAGAGAGGAGAGAGGAGAGAGAAGAAAGAAGGGATAAGAAGAATAGGCTTTGACTAGTCAAAAAGTAAAAAAGAAAAGAGATAAAGGAGAAGCCAATTTGAAATTGGCAAGGGGAGGTGTTCGGTGGGGTGTCCGCACGAAGGGGGAGGGGAGAGGAGAGAGAGAGAGGAAAGAGAGAGAGAGAAAATGGAGAAAAAGAAATAAAAAAAGAAGAAGAAGAAAATAGTACAAGAATAAGTAAAATTACCTTATTCTTAAAATTACTATTTTCTTTTCATTTCTTTTTTTTTTTCCTTTTTATTTTCTTATGGTCTTCAATTTTCCTTCCGATAATTTCTTTCTCGAAATTTCGGACTCGTCAATAAATTGACGGACGATGAGACAAGGTCCTAAAAAAAAAGAATTATGACACGCTTAATATTCGATTCCCGAAATCGAGTTCAATTTCGTGGTTAAAATCGATCGGATGCGATTTTAATCCAATCCAACCAATTAAGTAGCTTTTAGGGATTTTTACCGCGGATACATCTCTTAACGGCTTCACTCAATGGGTTAGTTAACTCGTGAGTGATCATGTCAGAGAAAAAAGACCGTAGGCACGTCGACGAAAGGCCCATTTCACTTTATCGAAATGGGGTCGAATTTTGGGATGTCACAACTCTTCCCCTCTTATAAAGATTCGTCCTCGAAATTTAAACCTTACAAACTTAAGCAAAAAGGTGGGGGTACAATTCTTTCATCGACTCTTCAGTCTCCCATGTCGCTCCTTCGGTACCGTGGTGTTGCCAGACCACTTTGACCAACGGAATGGTCTTTGTACGCAGTACCTACTCTTTTCTATCTACAATCTGGACTGGTTTTTCCATGCATGACACTCTGTCATCCACGTCCAACTCCTCAAAATTGAGCACATGTGTCGGGTCAGGTTTGTACTTCCTCAACATCGACACGTGAAAGATGTCATGCACTTGTGCCAACTTTGGCGGCAATGCAAGACGATACGCTAAGGTCTCAATTCTCTCAAGAATTTCAAATGGATCTATATACCTCGGACTCAGTTTACCTTTCTTCCCGAAGCGCGAAGTTCCCCTCATTGGTGACACATTTAGAAAAACGTGATCACCAACTTGGAATTCCAAAGATCTCCGGCGCTTATCTGCGTAACTTTTCTAGTCTGCTCTGTGTGGTCTTCAATCCGTTTCTGATCACTGCCACGGCATCTATTGACTGCTGAACTAACTCTGGGCCCGTTATCTTCCTTTCTTCGACTTCATCCCAACATATTGGAGTTCTGCATGCTCTGCCATACAACGCATCAAATGGACCCGTTTTGATACTCTGCTGGTAACTATTGTTGTAGGCAAATTCTATCGGGTGTAACTGATCCTCCCAACTTCCTTTGAAATCTATCACACAAGCTCTCAGCATATCCTCAAGGGTCTAAATCGTCCTCTCAGACTAGCCATCTGTCTGAGGATGGTACGATGTACTGTACTGAAGCTTTGTACCTAAAGCACTCTGCAAGCTCTTTTAAAAAGCAGTAGTAAACCTCGGGTCTCTATATGAGGTTATCGTCATTGGCACTCAATGCATTCGAACCACTTGACGCACGTACGGGTCTGCGTGCCTTTCAAGACTGAGGTCCTTTTGAACTGCAATGAAGTGAGCCGACTTTGTCAGTCTGTCCACCACTACCCAAATTGAATTACTTCCTCTTTGACTTCTTGGTAGTCTAATCACGAAATCCATCCTGATATGCTCCCATTTCCATTCTGGGATCGTAAGAGGTTGTAGGAGTCCTCCTGGCTTGCAATGCTGAGCTTTTACTTGTTGACATGTCAAACACTTGGCCACATGCTTGACTACGTCTGTCTTCATACCTAATCACTAATAGTGTTGACGCAGATTCTAATATATCTTGGTGCTTCCAGGAGGAACGTTGTAACTTCTACGATGTGCTTCAGATAAATTTTTTTCTCTAAGCCCTATTTCTTCAGGTACAACCAAACGTCCTTGGAACCTTAATGTCTCGTCATCGATAATCTGAAAGTTAGCCTTTCTTTTCTCAATGTCTTCCTGAAGAATCTTCTGTACATCTGGATCTGTCGGTTGGAGTTGTTTAATTCTGACTTGGACATTCGGTTCAATTTTGAGGGTGGCCATGAAACTTGAAAGGTGGCCTACCTCAAATTTGAATTCCGAATCTCGAGCTCTCGATTAAGTTCCACTCTTTAATTAAGATCTGGGCTAAAGAAGACTTCCTACTCAATGCATCGGCGACCTTGTTCGCCTTCCCTAGATGATATAGAATGTCATAGTCGTAGTCTTTTGGTAATTCCATCCATCGGCGCTATTTCATGTTCAACTCTTTCTGAGAGAACATATACTTGAGACTCTGATGGTCCGTGAAAATTTGAAATTTTTCACCACACAAATAATGTCTCCAAATCTTCAAGGCAAAGATAATTGCCACGAGCTCTAAGTCATGCGTTGGATAAATCTGTTCATGAGGCCTCAACTGGCGAGAAGCGTATGCAACTACCCTACCATGTTGCATTAACACGCAACCCAGTCATTTGAATGACGCATCACTGTAAATCTCGAATGCTCTAGGACCAGATGGAATTGTTAGTACAGGAGCCGTAGTCAGCTTTTCCTTCAGCTCTTGAAAACTACGCTCGCACTTGTCTGGCTATACAAACTTCTCATCTTTCTTCGTGAGCTTAGTTAAAGGCGATGCTAACGCTGAGAAACCTTCTACAAATCGTCTGTAATACCCTGCCAAACCTAGAAAACTTCTGATTTCTATCATAGATATCGGTCTTCCTATCGTGATTATTTTGATGGTCGCAGAGAAGGTCCTATTCCGGAAGATGACGTCCCTTTTGACGTGATGGAAAAGACGTTCGGAAAGGGAACAGTCGATCGAGTGGATGGATCGGTAGTGGATCCAAGAGACCCGCAGCAGGAGGCCAAAGCTCACACTCCCGTTTATTCGACTGAGGATGACAATGAGCTTGAAGGTAACGGTGAGATGGTGCAGCAGAAGGTGGATGGACCGGAGGAGGATGAAGATTGGGGAGCAGCTGAGGAGATGCCTGAAGATGAGCCGGCATCTGAAGCCGAAGAAGAAGCTGGAGAGGAGGAAGAAGGAGAAGAGGAGGAGGATCCGAATGATCCTGAGTATGACCTGGATGAGGATTGAGATCCCATCCTCTTTTGTAAATCCGGTTTTGGTGTGTATAGAATAGAATAAGAAGTTGTGAAGGGTTGTGAACTATACTGTTTTGTGTTGTATATAAAAGTTTGGTTATTAGTTTCAATATGAAAGTATGGCCCTACTTTTTTTATCACATTGTTTTATTGTCTGGGGATTTTCCTTATACTTTCGCATGTGCATATTAAATGAACAGGGTTGGCGATGCGTTCTGGGACGTCGCTAAAAATCGATCAGGTGAGGGATGGGCACGCGATCGAGAATCGGGGCGTGACACAGTTCATGGCTTCCGCAGTTATTGTTCTTGCGTTACTCAACACCCATCGACCGAAAACAAGACTCCTCAGCCCTATTCCGAGATAAACAGTTCATGGAGGGCCCATCTCTCCCTCTAATTTTCAGGTTTTGTGATACTTTTTCCATGGAATTTTGACCAACATCACTCTCAAGTGGCCCACACATCATATGCATCCTTATCTTGCCTAAATGAGATGCAAATGTTGGTGAAATCCTTCGTAGAGAGTAGGCATCCGAATTTTGCAGCCTCTTCATCAATTTTTTTTTCTTTTTCATTTTATCTATTTATAACTTTAGCCAACAAAGATTAAGTCCACTTAAACCCTTATTATACTCATCTCAAATTGTTCCACACCAAGAACAAATATTCACTTCGAGATATGGCTTCTAACAATTAGAAAATATAAAGGAAATAGAAGAAGGAAATGAAGAAAGAGAGAGGTATGTGCACGGTAGAAGGGGGGAAAAGATTGCACGGTCGAGGAGAGAGGAGGGAAAGAAAAGAAATCTATGGGGTCCCTCACCAAAATTTCCAAGTCCCATGGTCCTCTTTTCCATGGAAAATGGTTCCTATCACTCTCAAGAGGCTCACCACTCTTAGACACACTTATCCCCTTTAAATGAGACTCAATTTGTGGTGGAAATTCCCTTGGTTCCCAAAACTCCGAATTTGCATGACTTCTAGAAACTCTCATCTTTTTCCATTTTAACATTTCACAACTCTAGATGATAATGATAAATCCTCATTTAGACCTCTATAATTCCTTTTCCAAATGTTCCACAATAAAGGCCCAAAAACCTATTTCCAATGTGGCCTTTCCCTTTTTCTTTCAATTTGTTGCATTTATAAATTTTCACCAATAATTCCCGTCGTCAATAATTCTTGAAAAAGATGCAACAATATTCCTAGGATTATTGTGACACATTAGAGTTCTCAATTTCTGAAACCAGAATAAATGTTGCAGTTAAATTTAGTCGGACGTGGTTTTAGCATGACCTAAACTATCGGGTAGTTTTTGGGAATTTTCGTTGCAATTGACTTGTGGTCGATTATTGTCGAGCCACAACGTACATCTTCAACTCATTGGCGACTCTCGGTTGTCGTGACAACCACAAGATTTCAATTACGAACACATGGCACTAAAACGACACAAAAATCGATTTAGTGCCGATCGTGTAATTATGTGGAATCACCCATGCCTAATTACATATCTCAATTGAATCGATCTATTTTTGATCTCTGGTAGATTTTCGACTGAGCCGCAATGACCATTGTAGACTAAACCCGGTCGAGCAGTTGGTTCCCGGTTGAGTTCTCAAGTCTATTGCATTAAAATCCCTTAATGACTTCCCCAACTAGTCTAGTTATCTTATGAGTGATCGACTCAGAGAATAACACTATAGGCACGTCGATGAAAAGCTCGATTCATTCTATTGAAAACAGAAGTAGAAAAATCAGACTGTCACAACAAATGGTCAGAGATACTTCATTTCTTTCGTAGACGATTATTCACGATTCATGTATCTCTACTTGTTTCGTAATAAGCACGAAGCACTATATGCCTTTAAGGTATTTAAAATCGAAGTAGAGAAACAATGTGACAAGCAAATTAAGATCGTGAGATCAGATAAAGGTGGATAATACTATGGTAGATACACTGAAGATGGACAAGCACCCGGTCCATTTGCAAAGTTTCTTGAAGAGCATGAGATTATTGTCCAATACACTATGCCCGGTTCACTGGACCAAAATGGTGTCACCGAAAGAAGAAACCGAATATTATTGGACATGGTGCGGAGTATACTTAGCAACTCCAAACTTCCTAAGTTTTTGTGGACCGAGACTCTTAAAACGGCTGTGTACATATTAAACAGAGTTCCAACCGAGGCTGTTCCAAGGACGCCTTTTGAGTTATTCACAGGTTGGAAACCGAGTTTGCGACATGTACGTGTTTGGGGATGCCCATCTAAAATAAGAGACTACAATCCACAGGAAAAGAAGTTAGATCCAATGACTATAAGTGGGTATTTCGTTGGATATGCCGAAAAGTCCAAAGGATATAGATTTTATTGTTCATCTCACACCACTAGGTTTATGGAATCAAGAAATGCTAAATTTCTTGAGAATGATCTGATTAGTGGGAGCGATCAATTCAGGGACTTTGTTCCCGAAGAAGATCATTCGGATACTCAACCTTCCACCTAAGGTATTGGATTAGTTGTTACTTACAACACCCCTTCAGTTCAACCGGTCATTGAGTAACCAATCATTGAAGATCCACAACCTGCTGATATTGATCTGATAGACCAAACTGTTCAGCAATTACCAGATAATGTCGAACTTCCAGTAGAACAACAAACTCCTTAGGAGGATGTTGATGCAACATTAAGAAGATCTACCAGAATAAAGAAATTGGTAATTCCTAATGACTACATTGTGTATCTACAAGAATCTAATTATAATATTGGAGCTGAAAGTGATCCTGAGACGTTTTCACAAGCCATGAGTTATGATAAATCTAATTTATGGTACAATGCTATGAAGGAAGAGATGAATTCTATGGCATCAAACGAAGTTTGGGATTTAGTTGAGTTGCCAGATGGTGCGAATGCCATTGGTTATAAATGGGTCTTCAAAACTAAGAAGGATTCATTAGGCAATATAGAGAGATATAAAGCCAGACTCGTTGCCAAGGGATTTACTCAAAATGAGGGAATCGATTACATGAAGACGTTTTCTCCTGTATCCAAGAAAAATTCTCTTCATACTATTTTGGCATTGGTTGCTCATTTTGATATGGAATTACATCAAATGGATGTGAAAACGGCGGTTCCTCAATGGAAAATTGGAAGAAGTGGTTTACATGAAACAACCAGAAGGATTCTTCTATAGTGCTGGTGAGCATTTGGTATGCAAGCTTAAAAGGTCTCTATATGGCTTGAAACAAGCATCCCGCCAATGGTACTTAAGATTCCATGAGGTCATTTCTTCATTTGGTTTTATAGAGAATGTCATGAATCAATGTATATACTAAAAGATTAGTGGGAGCAAAATTTGTTTCCTTGTCCTATATGTAGAAGACATTTTACTTGCAACCAATGACAGGGGGTTGTTATATGAAGTGAAACAATTTCTCTCTAAGAGTTTTGATATAAAGAATATGGATGAAGCGTCTTATGTCATTGGCATTAAGATCTATAGAGATAGATCTCAAGGTATATTAGGACTATCTCAAGAAACCTATATCAATGAGGTCTTAGAGAGGTTTTGGATGAAAGATTGTTTACTAAGTATAGCACCCATTGTGAAGGGTGATAGGTTTAATTTAAACCAATGCCTGAAGAATGATTTTGAAATGGAACAAATGAAGAATATCACATATGCTTATGCTGTCGGAAGCTTGATATATGCTCAGGTTTGCATATATCACCATTGTGAAGGGTGATAGGTTTAATTTAAACCAATGCCCGAAGAATGATTTTGAAATGGAACAAATGAAGAATATCACATATGCTTCTGCTGTCGGAAGCTTGATATATGCTCAGGTTTGCACTCGACCTGATATAGCCTTTGCTGTGGGAATGTTGGGAAGATACCAAAGTAATCCAGGTATGGACCACTAGAGAGCTGCAAAGAAGATGATGAGGTACATTCAAGGAACAAAGGGACACATGCTTATGTATAGACGGACGAACAGCTTGGAAGTAGTTGGTTACTCGGACTCAAACTTTGCTGGTTGGATTGATTCCCGTAAATCAATATCGGGATATATTTTTATGTTTGTTGGCGGAGTTGTATCCTGAAGGAGTGCAAAATAGACATTGGTTGCCACTTCCACTATGGAGGTAGAGTTCGTTTCCTGTTTTGAGGCCACCTCACATGATATGTGGTTGAAAAGTTTCATATCGGGGCTTAGAGTTATGGATTCCATTACTATGCTATTAAGAATATTTTGTGACAATTCAGCTGTAGTTTTCATGGCTAAGAACCACAAAAGTGGTAGTCGAAGCAAGCACATCAACATCAAGTATTTAGCCATCAAAGAACGTGTTAAAGAGAAGAAAGTGGTCATAGAACACATAAGCACTTGATTGATGATAGCTGATTCTTTAACTAAAGGCATGTCACCAATGAGTTATAAGGATCGTGTATTCAGAATGGGCATTAATCCAATCATATAATTTTTTCTTTACATTGAAGAATTTGTGAGACTTTTATTCATTTATAATGTTTTTTTTTTAATACAGTTGTATACATTCAGTCATTATAAGAAAAACAATTACGTTTGACCTGGAGTAAACATAAGGTTTATTCATTAAGTTAGATCATATATGGGCTGATGAAATGCATTGTGATACACGGAAGATAATACTCGCTCTAAGAGGACACCGTGATTCATGTATTTTATTTCAGTATAAAGTTTATGTGGGTTTTGGTTAATAATTCATTTGATGGAATATTGGGATCAAGTGGGAGAATGTTATAATATGTAATATATTTTTATTATTCTAAATATGATCCCAATATTGTATTCCTAATAAATTCTGATTTATTGTCCAATTTATTATTCACGTGTATTACGTGATATTTGCTTGTTAATATATTACCATAATGGTCTTGATGGAAGATATCGGTAACGTAATAAACAGAATAAAAACGTCAGGTTGTTTAGTTCAAACCTTATCACTACAGAAAACACACCATTGGGTTTGAGGGGTATTGGCTAGTAGAACATGACGTACAAATCCGGTGTTCTCATATTGCAGATTGATCGTGCTACATGGATCTGTCGAAGGTTTTGGAGTCTTTTGCTTTTGCAAATTTCATCAATGGCTGGAGGTATGTTGATCTTTACATTTCTGCAAACCGATCCCGAATTTTGTATGAATTTATCTGTGATTGATAAATCGGGATTGTTAGGTTTTAGTTTATATTTAGTCTAACACTTGAAGGAATCATACTTTGCATTTGAAATTGGTTCCAGCCAAATGCACCTTTTGATCTAGAGCTTGCTCATGTTGTTTGAATGATTTTCTGAATTTGGTTTATCACAGGGGATTTATTGCCCATCTAACCTTTGACATTTTACTTCATTTGATGGCCATAAGAGATCTCGAATAGTGTGGCAGCGAGAAAACCTGATTTAATTGCTTTCTTTGATGTCAATGGTAGTCTTTGAGTTGAGGAGGGAGGGTTGAATGCTAACTTTTTTTGTCATTTGATTCATTTCCAATCATTTCACTCAAAATTAGACCACGCTATTTGGCATGGCAGTTGATGATAATTCAACTGGACAAGCAAAAACACTAAGGATTGGCTCAGAGAGTTCCATCAACTGATGAATTAACTAATCCATTGAATGTAATACTAAGAAAGAAAGATGCTTAAATTAATTGATGTCGATGGAACTCTTACGGTTCTAAGAAGAGTGTTGGTTCCTCATTGTTTGTTAAGAAAATAATTGGTTTTTCATGAGTTAAAATTAATTGGTTGATATGTACAAGTGCAAGTGATTGTGTTATAAAAATATTTGTTTTGTATTTCATTAAGAGAAAACTTTTAAGATTATTTCTGTTTTACAGACATTATCTCAATTAATTTGCACTTGTAAAGTTATCGGATGGCTGAATCTGAGGTAAAACTTTACTCATATCATATGAAACACTTTTTGTTTTCTTTAGTAATGGATGTAATGTTATGTTTCTTGCCAGAGTATTACATTAATTATTTGTTGTTTATTTGGTTGTAGGATGAAACTTCTCATCTTGCACATATAATGCGTGACACAAAAAATGATTTTGAGGTTGTTGTAGGGATAATTTTTTCTAATGAACTAGAAGTAATCATAAGTAGTGGCCTATGCAATTGGCAAACGATTTGGAATGAGGAAGGGTAATACGGTTAAAAATAGAAAAATGAGAAATAACTCAATAGACTTTTTTGTGTAATTGTGAGGGGCATTCTGTTAGCCCAATTAATCAAGAAAAAAAATAAGAGTGTTTTGAAGTTAGATGTGGGTGTTTTGCCCATATCAAATTTAAAGTTGATAATAGTGTATATGAAGTTATAGAGTATGTTTCCAAGCATAATTATGCATTTGTACTGAAAGATAAAAAAAAACATTTGATTAAATGTAGAAGACTGATTTCTGATACTTGTAAGTTTTAGTTAATATGATTAAAGTAGGCATTGGGGGGACTACGGCATATAAATTCTTAGCAAATGAAACAGGATGAAGCAAAAACTTAGATTTTTTTTTGCGTGACTATCAAAAAAATTTGTAGACCGAAATGAATAATGGTATAAGTATGGGAGATTGTCAAAGTTTTTTAAATCATTTGCATTACATGCAAATTCAAAACCCAATATTTTTCTACGATGTACAAGTAAATCAATATGGTAGATTGACAGATTTATTTTAGAGATATGGCTTGTTTAAATTTGATTATGATTGTTTTGGTGATATGCTAGTACTTAATACCAGGTATCGAACCAACAATTATAATATAATTTGTGCACATTTTGTTGAGGTTAATCACTATTGGAAGAATACTTCATTCGACTATACATTTTTGTTGGACGATATTGCAGAATTATTTATTTAGTTATTAGATATATTTTTGGAGTCTATTGGAAATAAGGCTCTGAAAACCATATTCAATGATCAAGACCAAGTAATGGTAAAAGCCATTAAGATGGTATTTTCGAATACACAACATCGTTTATGCACTTGGTACATCGAGAAAAATATCAATGAAAATATTCTATATCTAGATCATAAGCCGAGTTTTAAGGATAAATATTTCTTAGTGCTTACGTATATATGCAAATCGGATGATGGATTTAAATCTATTTAGAGAGAAATGGAAGAGGAGTGAAGTACTGAGAATAACAATTGACTTCGAAGATTGTACAGCCTTAGACATAAATGGAGTTCAGCTTTTGGTCAAAAATATTTGTTCATGTGATATAAGATCAAGTTAAAGGAGTGAGGATACCAATAATGTCTTCCATCATATGTCTACGAAGACATCGACCCTTGTAGAATTTGTCTACCTCTATGAAGAATAACTGAAGCACATGAGAGAAATTGAAAATCAAGATGATTACAGTTCTCGTGGGCAGCCCAAATTGCAAGTTTTGAATAATGAGATTTTGACACATGCTGCTTTAGTGTGTACCCATATCATTTTTCAAAGATTTAATGAGAAATGGATTGGTTTATTTATTTACTCTCAAGTGTATGAGGGTTCAACATGAACACGTTATCAAATCTAACCCTAAAGACTTATCAATTTCATATAACTACAAATTATTTTAATCGAAAGAGTGGTTGTATCGCAATACATTGCATGTGCTGAATAGGAACATATTGGTAGTTACGAGCATTATATTTTCCTATAGGGATAAGTGCTGTGGAAGTCCTAAAACTTGTTGCGAAAATGCATTTGAGTCCTAAAACTTGCAAAAAGTGCAAATAAGTCCTAAAACTTATCAAAATGTTTCATTTGAGTCCTAAAATCGACGCCGTTAGTTTTATTGACGGAAAATGCCGACGTGGCGCTGACGTAGTATTTTAAATGTTTTTTTATTTTCTAGCTGGTTTTTTAAAATAATTTTTTATTCAATTTTTAAAAAAAATTATATTTAAAAACTAAAATTCAATTTTTAAAAACTGTTAAAAAAGAAAAAGGGGCAGGAGTCACCGGCCGCCCATCACCGGAGGGGCCGGCGACGGTCACCGGCCTCTGCCCGACCAAGGCGAGGGTGCCCAGATCTGGGCACACCGGCCCTCACGGGGGGCCGGCGACCATCGCCCGCCCTGGGTGAGGCCTCGCCGGCCCTCACCTGGGGCCGGCGGGGCTCACCCAGATCTGGGTTGCGCTGCCCAGATCTGGGCTGCACCGCCGCAAATCCGATGACCCGATGCTTCGCTGTTGCTGTTGTGTCTTCGTCGAAGCCCTCCATCATCCACGAGCTCGTAGCTCTGTGTGTCTCCGAAGCCCAGCAGCGACTGCTGTGCCTGACGCTCGACGGCCACACCTCCACTGCCGCTCCGCGCCCCTGCGTCCACCATCGCTGCTGCAGTGCCGGTGTCATCCCTCACCCGCGACCAGCTGCAGCTCGCTGCAATACCCCTGCTCGAAGTCCCGACGTTGTTTCTGCCTTGTTCGTTTCTGCAGATCCCGTGACCCCTCTGCCTCTGCTGCTGCCGTCGTTCACCGCCACCCTCGTAACCCCAGCTGCCGTCGGAGCCCTATGGCGAAGCGAGGCTGACGATTCCCCTCGACAGAGACATCCCGACACCTGATGCCCACATCACCGCCATGCTGTGCAGACCGGAGCCATGAAGCCGACTTGCGCATCTCGCCATGGACAGAAGCCCGTGAAGCCGGCGTGCCCAGATCTGGGCACCCTCGCTCGCGTCAGGCGAGGGTTGCCAACCCTCGCCTGGGGCCGGCGAGCCCTCGCCCTGGTCGAGCGGCGGCTGGCGACCATCGCCGGCCCCTCCGGCGATGGGCAGCCGGCTCCTCTTGCCCTTTTCTTTTCTTTTTTTTAACATTTTTTAAAAAAATTGAATTTTAGTTTTTAAATATAATTTTTTTTAAAATTTGAATAAAAATTTATTTTAAAAAGCCAGCTGGAAAATAAAAAATAATTTAAAATGCCACGTCAGCATTTTCCGTTAATAAAACTGACGGCGTCGATTTTAGGACTCAAATGAAACATTTTGACAAGTTTTAGGACTTATTTGCACTTTTTGCAAGTTTTAGGACTCAAATGCATTTTCGCGACAAGTTTTAGGACTTTCGCAGCACTTATCCCTTTCCTATATTTTGAAAAGACAAACAACGAATATCAGAAAAGGGATCGTGAATGATAAATTTTATCAATTGTCACCAGGTCTATCTAAATTTAATCGATTTTTCACGTTAATGCAAGAATCTTTTGAACATATGAGTTTGGGAGTCGAAGATGTAAATATTATGAGAATAATGAGGAAGAATATGGAAAAAATGAAGGTTGAAATTTCATCATACAAGTTAAGTGTAGTTGTGACTAATGCTAGTGTTGATGATGATAACAAGGATCCTTTGTGCGATATTTTAGTATTGGACCCCTTCGAAGGAAAACAAATAGAACAAGTAATGGAAGGCTTAAAAGCTCAAATAAGAAAAAGAAGAAAAAATTTAGGAAAGAACCACCCCCACAAATAGAAAATCGAGGTGAGTGGCATATTATTCTAATTAATATAATCAGTTAATTTTTTTACTTATGTTGCATGATGCTAATTAACATATTAGGGTTGGTTGTCTAAATAACACATAATATAACTATTTTCCTAAATTATTCGAGTAAGTAAAATCAACTTCAAAGCACTTTTTATCATAACAACATTGGTGGTTTTATAGTAAATCTAAATTTTTCATAATCAAGTATGTCGCTCTTAGTTCTCAATTTGTATTTCTACTTTACTAATTTAGTCATTTTTTTTAGTCGTGTATTAAATGCTGTCGAGAATTATGAATGGATTTTATCAATTTTCTAGTCGTGTATTAAATATTATTGCATATAAAAAGAGCTTAATTGATAATCAATCAATTTGTTTGTACACTAGAAAACATTATTAGTGACATGCGGACCTCTGGAGTGCCATAACTTGGCAGAAATGAACATTTAAGTGTCATAATTTACGAAATGTACATTTAAGTGCCAAAATCAGAGAAAAATAGATCACTTGAGTGCCAATTCGACCAAAACGCTGACGTGTCAATTTTCCGGCGAAGCGAGTGTAAAACGGCGTTGTTTTGGAGTGCCATAACTTGGTAGAAATGAACATTTAAGTGTCATAATTTACGAAATGTACATTTAAGTGCCAAAATCAGAGAAAAATAGATCACTTGAGTGCCAATTCGACCAAAACGCTGACGTGTCAATTTTCCGGCGAAGCGAGTGTAAAATGGCGTTGTTTTGGAGTGCCATAACTTGGTAGAAATGAACATTTAAGTGTCATAATTTACGAAATGTACATTTAAGTGCCAAAATCAGAGAAAAATAGATCACTTGAGTGCCAATTCGACCAAAACGCTGACGTGTCAATTTTCCGGCAAAGCGAGTGTAAAATGGCGTTGTTTTGGTGCTGACGTGGTAAACAAATTAATTTAATTTAATTTAATTTAAAAATATATTTATTTAAAACATTTTTAAAAATAAAAATAAAAAATTTAAATATTTTAAAAAAAAGCTCGGCGGCCTCGGTCGACCATCCCCCACCTTCCGGCAACGGTGAGGAGGCAGCAGCGGCGAGGGCTCAACCCTTAGTCGCCGGCTACCTTCCTCCTCCTCTTTTTTTTTTTAATAAATATAAATTATATTATTATTTTGTTTTAAATTTAATTTAATTAATTTTTATATTATATTAAAATTCAAATTATGCCAAAATGACATCATTTTGACCAATTTAAGAGCTCTATTTTGGCCAACACCCGAAACGACGTCGTTTTGGGTGAATTAGAGCTGACTCAGCTCTCCGATGAGTCACCTCGACGAGAAATATTAATATTTAATTGCCATGTATGATTTCTGGCTAGCTTCGCCGAAGGTGGCACTCAGGTGTGCTACTTTTCTTAAAATGTGGCACTTAAGTGTACATTTCGTAAGTTATGGCACTTAAGTGTCCCTTTGTGTCAAGTTATGACACTTAAAAAGATCTTTTGCCCATTATTAGTATTCTCACTCATTTTACTTGATCTTATATTGCATGAAAAAATACATGATCAAAAGCTAAACTCCATTTAAGTCTAAAGCTATATAATCTCTAAAGCCAATTGTTACTCTTGTTGCACCACTCCTCTTCCATTTCTCTATAAGTGGATTTCAAATTCATCATCCAATTTGTATTTATACATAAGCGCTAAGAAATATTTATTCTCAAAACCTGGCTTATGGTAAAAATGTAGAATGTTCTGATTAACATTTTTCCTGATGTGCCAAGTGCATAAATGGTGTTGTGTATTCGAAAATGCCATTGTAATGGCTTTTGCAATTGATTGGTCTTGATTAGTAAATATGGTTTTCGGAGCCTTATTTCCAATAAATTTAAAAAAATACATCTAATAACCAAATAAATAATTCTACAGTATTATCCAATAGAAATGCATAGCCGAATAGAGTATTATTCCAATGGTGATTAACCCAACAAAAGGTGCACAAATCATATTATATTTGTTGGTTCACTATGTGGTATTAAACACTAGCATATCACCAAAATAGTCGTAATCAAATTTGGACAAGCTATCTCTTTAAAATAAATTTGTCGATCTACCATCTTAATCTACCTATACATCGTAGAAAAAACATTAGGTTTTGCATTTACAAGCAATGAAAATAATTTAAAAGACTTTGACAATCTCCCCAATTTTTAACCTTATTCCTTTCTATTTGCAAATTTTTTTAACAATCATACAAGATGAAACCTAAGTTTTTGCTTCATCTTACTTTATTTGTTAAGAATTTATATGTCGTAATTCCCCCAATGCCTACTTTAATCATGTCAACTAAAATATCCTCACAAGTCTCAGAAATCATTTTTCAACATTTAATCAAATGTTTTTGATCTTCCGGTACAAATGCATGATTATACTTGGAAACATACTCTATAATTTCATAAACATCATTATCAACTTTAAATTTCATATGAGCAAGACACCTACATCTAACTTCAAACTTTTCATATTTCTTTTCTTGATCATATATAGGCTAACAGAATGCTCCTTACAATTACACAAAAAAGCCAGTTAAATTATTTTTTCTTTTCTATTTTTAATTGTATTACCCTTCTTCACTTCAAATCATTTGCTGAGTACATAAGCCACATACTTATAATATGCTACAAGTTTATTAGAAAAAACCATTCCTACAATAAACTCAAAATCATTTTCTATATCACACATTATATATACAAGATGGAAACTTCCATGCTACAATCAAATGAACAACAAGTAATTAACGTAATGCTTTTACAAGAAAAATAACACCACATCCTTTATTAAAGAAAACAAAATACGTTTCACATAATATGAGTAAAGATTAACCTTAGATTCGGCCATCTAATAACTCTACACGTGCAAATTAACTGAGGTAATGAGCTTAAAACAAAAATAATTCTTCAAAGTTCCCTCCTAAGGAAATACAAAACAAACATTTTTAAAATACAATCACCTGCACTTGTACATATCAACCAGTTAAATCTAGCTCATGAAAAATCAATTATTTTCTTTAAAAACGAGGAATCAACACATTTCTTGGAGCAGTGAGAGTTCCATCAACATCAACTAATTTTAAGTATCTTTCTTTCTTAGTACCACATTCAATGGATTGGTTTATTTTTTAGTCGATGGAACTCTTTGAACCAATCGTACTTATCTACTAATTTAAGTATCATTGCATTTAACATTCTTTCCATATATTTTTCTTTGTCCTCATTCATCTAAAGCATAGAATTTACTCCCATACTAACCGCTAATCCAAATGCCAGTGATGTAATATGAGTGATTTGAGTTAGATTTACTTCACTAGTAGCATTACCTTCACAGTTGCTAACAATCCCAATTCTAACTGTATGAGGACAAACCACAAAGAAATATCCCAATTTGGCTATGCATTAAAATAAAATATGCACAAAATTAACATAAGCACACATCCTTGAACAAAGGTAGCCTTTTTCTCAGTGACCACATTGCATCAATCCAAACTAAATCTACGGAAAAGCTAACCTTCAGACGCAGGGTCTAATCGGAGCCACCAACAGCACTTCGACAGCGACGGCAGAGGCGGAGGTACCAGCGTTCACGAGCAGGGGATGCTTTGCGGAGGAAAGAGAGAGAGAGCAGAGCAGAGGTTATGAAGAGTGAGGGAAAAACATGACAGCATGGCTCGGGGAAGCAACGGCCAAGGTGGAGATGTCGGCGACGTTGGCGTCGCTGTTCACGATTAAGGGGCGCTTCGCAGGGGAAAGAGAGAGAGAGAGAGAGAGAGCAGAGCAAAGGTCGCGAAGAGCAAGGGAAAAACATGACGGGAGCTGGAGGAGGCGACGACGGTGGCGGAGGCGCGTCGGCATTGTGGTCCGTTAACAAAGAAGCGAAGGGGAGAGAGAGAGAGAGAGAGAGCAGAGTGACGTTTACTGCTTCAGAGCGATTTTTGAATTTTGATGTCCACCGTAACGGGACGGAGCAGTTCAATAGGGAGAGAGAGAGACACACACACAGGCGAGAGAAGGGAAAGGGTCTGCACTCTGCAGTCAGTAAATTTGAAATGTGGGCCCGATGGACACGTGTCCATCTTGAATGGTTTCACAGATTCAGCCAATACTTTCTCATTCCTCTGTCTCCCCACTGTTCATCTTCCCGAAGACGCTAACTTTTGTCTCAGAAACGGAGCGACCTCTATTTTTGTCCTCTCTCTCTCTCTCTCTCTCTCATTTCATGTCCTTCGATCGACGACGACGACGACGGCGCCGGACATAAAGGGCGCCTCCTCCAAGCCGCGGCAGATCTCCGACGTGTTGCAGAAGTTCGCCTCGCCTTCAAGGCCGAGACCTTCGAGTTCTTCGCCGGCAACGACGAGGAGGCGCCTGCGGCGACTCGTTCAACGGGTTGGCGCTGCTCGGCTCCGCCGAGGAGGTCATCACCAGTCAGAGGGTCGTCGCGCCGGAGCCCAATCTCTCGTCGGCGGAAACTCTAGGCCGAGAGAGCGCTCGAGCGAGCTCGCGGTTCGTCGACGCGGTTGGCGAAGGAGCCGTGGAGAGAGAAAACTCACGCGTTGGGAAACAGTGGATAGAAAAGTTCCGTAGTCTCCTAGGCTTTGTCCGTGGGATCCACCGGCGCCACGTGTCGATTGCTGAATGGTCCGGCCCATGGTGACGTGGACAACATTTTCTCCGAGTAACGGACCAAAAATACCCATCGATATGCGTAGCGGGAGGGGGAAAGAGTTCCGTACGCGTTCATGGGGATGCTCGGTTTGAATGATAATTACCGTTCAAAAGGGAGAGCCTGCCATCGCACGGTCCCTGCCACGGCCGTGCAGCATGTCCCCAAGCACCAAGCACCGCTCGCAGTAAGCGTCGCATCAGTCGGCCTGATTGCTGCGACGATCTTTCACTTAAAGCTTTTGGATTTCAATCGATGGTCGGTCAAATTTTGCCGAATGGGCTTCACCCATAGTAGCATGTCCGTCCCAAGGACAGTGGGACCAGGGAGGAATCCTGGGAAAAAATAATACAAAAATCGACCGCCGGATTCGTCTGCGACACTGCAGAGGGAGGTCTTGTCAGTTGTCACGACGTCGCATTATTGTCTGCATCCACTTATGGCGAAGGGAAACGAACAAAGATGTCCCAGAAAATTCGCTGTTCATCGACGTTGACTTTTCATTCAGCCTGCACACAGCGAGTGCGATACTGTTTCCGTTCGCAAGCTAACCACCCCCCCCCCCTTGGAAACGACTTCGAAATTCATTTTCACGTGCCTGTTTGCCATGGGATTTAAGTAAGTGGGTGTTGGTCGGATTCTGGTTCGACCATAGGATCGGACCGGAAATGAGCACGCATAGGGACTGATTCTCGAGTTCAAGAGAGAACCATTTCTTGGCACTTCTACATGAAAATTGACAATACTGGGAACCATGTCTTTAACATGAAGAAATAACAACATAAGTTTTCGTAGTGAGCTGCTTTTTGTATCTCACTACAATAATTTGATATTTTACACCGAATGAAAATAGGCCGAGACACAAACCTATCAGGAAATCAATCAGCTGCAGATTTTGGAGCGAGGGAAGAAGGCAATATACTGAAAATTTGATGGAAAGAAAGCTTCAATGATAGATAAAAAAAAAAGCTTTTATGACTAGGAACTTGATTAGGAATTCATGTTTGTTCTCTTCAAATTGAAACTCGATCAAATAAAAAAAATATCAGTTCGTTTGCATGATTTCACAGGATCTCAAATGTAAACACACAATCTTATTCTTTCTTGATTTCTATTAGAGGTGTGCAAAATACCCGGAAACCGCCCGGACCACCCGGAACCGGACCGGAACCTTTTTAATATTAAAAAAAAAAAAACAAAAGAAACCCTAGATCTCATCTCATTCCCTTCGTCTTCAGCTCTTAATCCTATCGCCATTTCGCTACATTTACTTCTTTCGCCGTCCGCTTCTCCACGTACTTAAATTTGGTTATTCTTTCTTTGGCTTGCTTTGATGTCACGTAATCGTTCTATGTTGAAAACCAAAATTGTTTCTCGTCAAGATCGGTTCCATGTATCCACCCGGGGTCCGGTTCCCGGATGGATCCATGCAACAAACGGGTGGATCCCGATTCCTATTTTTCAGAACCGGTCCTTAGCGGGCGGTTCCCAGTTCTAGGTTGGGAATCGCCCACCCGGACCATGCACACCCCTAATTTCTATCTCTAGGAGCTGCTGTTGCAAGAGCACATCGACTGAAATTTGAGTCGAATGCATCTGACCGTGATTTTTTAGATTTTTATGAACACCCAAGTATGAAAATTCCAATAATTACCTTTCAATATTAACCCTTTCTATATTAACTGAAAAAATATATCGTTTCGGAAACCCTCGAGTGCAGTTCGACGGGTCATCTCTATCGTGCATAATTGTATACGACCTCTGCATGTTTCAGTCCGTTTTCTTGTCTCGTATTGCTGTCTTTGTCCGAGCCCGACGACAGCTCCTGTTCAACACGAAAGCAAAAGAGACAAAACACAGCATGGAAAACATAAAAGTTTCCCGCCCCTCTGCTTCCTTGTTCCTTTTCTCCGCCTTCTCGTCTACCGAAAAGCCCTTGTATTCTTTTCAACGAATGATCGCCGCTCTGCTTCTCGGCAAATCCAAAACCTGCTCTGCCAGAAACCGGAAGAAGAGAGAGAGAGAAGAAGAAGAGAACAAGCGACCCTACTGCATCGATCTCTCCAAGCCTTTCGTGTTTTTTTCCCCTGGATAGTTCGCGTCTTTCGGAAGCTGCTGGTGGTTTCTTTCGAAATGGGTCGGGCGGTGAGGTGGTTCAAGGGCCTGTTCGGGATCGGGAAGGATAGAGAAGTCGTCGAGGACGCCGCCGACCGCCGCGGCCACCAAGAACGCCGCCGAGCCGGCGGGGGACTGTGCAACAACCCGGCGACGATCCCGCCCAACATATCGGCTGCGGAAGCCGCCTGGCTGCGGTCGTTCTACGCGGAGGAGCGCGAGGAGGAGCAGAACAAGCACGCGGTGGCAGTGGCCGTGGCCACCGCGGCGGCTGCTGACGCGGCGGTGGTGGCGGCTCATGCTGCGGTCGCCGTCGTGAGGCTCACCAGCCGCGGCAGGAGCACCGCGTTCGGAGGCTTCGGCGGCCCCGAGAGGTGGGCCGCGGTGAAGATTCAGGCTAGTTTCCGGGGATATCTGGTGAGCAGTGTTTTAAAGATTCGCCCTGTCTTCATTTCCGTTCTGTATTTGATCGTTTCATCGGATGCGAAACAGGCGAGAAGAGCACTGAAAGCGTTGCGAGCGCTGGTGAAGCTGCAGGCGGTGGTGAGGGGCTACCTAGTGAGGAAGCAAGCCACCGCCGCGTTTCACTGCATGAAATCTCTCTTCCGAGCTCAAGCCACCGTCCGTTCCCGCCGAGCTCGCGCTCCTCTCGCCGGCCCCGACGTCTGCGCCACCGCCGCCGAGTGCCCGCCGCGCCATTCCACGGTACGATTCGGCCATCGAAACGCGTCGGCATCCACCCCTTTTCGCGACGAACTCGTTCATGCTTGTCGACTCTTGCAGGAGAGATCGGACGACGCGGGAAGCGAGTACTCAGCATCGTTTCACAGCATGAGGCTGTCGTCTTCTCTCGACGCCGCGACGGTGATCACAACCGCCGAGGGAAGCCCGAAGATCGTGGAAGTCGACACCGGCGGGCCGCATTCGAGGCCCGCCAGGCCCCACCCGGTCGACACATATCTCTACGCCGAGCCGCCGCCTCCCCACCCGACGTTCTCCTCCCCCCTCCCGCTCCGTGCCCCGCCCCGCCTCTCGATCCCGGAGCGCCGGAGCTTTCCCGACCCCGAGTGGGGCCTGCGCGGCGGCGACGGGTGCCGGTTCTCCACCACCGCGCACAGCACGCCCCGGCTCGCGGGCTCCAGCCTGTGCGGGCCCAGTGGGCCCGCCACCCCGTCCGACAGGAGCGGCGAGTGCGGAGACGGCTCCTCCTGGAGGCGAATCAGCGTGCGGTCCCCGAACTACATGGCGAGCACTGAGTCGTCCGCCGCGAAGCTGCGGTCGCAGAGCGCGCCGAAGCAGCGGCCGGAGCCCGGGTCCAAGAGGCGGCTCTCGCTCCTCGACGCGGCGGCGGGCTCGCGGAGCAGCTTGAGCGGGGCCAGGATGCAGAGGGCTTGCTCGAGAGCCCAGGAGGTGATCAGCTTCAAGAATGCCATACTGGGCATGCTCGAGAGGCCCAGCGAATTTGGCAAAGAGGCGGACAAGAGGATGTGGTGAAGATTTTTTTTGCAGGAGGACATGAAAAATCCTTCTCGCCGCTCCTATTTGCAGTCATATTTCTTAGGACATTGTAACATTATTCATGAAAAATCCTTCTTACCGAGACCTGGCTAGATACACATTCCCCGAGAATGCAAATGGGTATTTTCGAATGTGCGGGTCAGTTTCAATTTCCAGCAAAAGCCGGCGGCGTCATTTCGTATATACCAATTTAGGAGATCGGACGTGTATCTAAACATTAACTTAGTTGCAGATTCTACATCTCGATCTCAATGGTGACTGACATTACATCTTGATCCATTCGGAGCCATCGACGAAGCTAAGGGAGAGAAAAGGCTTGGCTTCCTCATCGGTGAGCTCTCTCGACCACGACACTCTCTCTGCGAAGCTCGCCCCCGGTCCGATGCACTTGTACTGGCCATAGAACACGGTCCTGCATTCCATCAACCCCAAGAAACCGTACCACAATTAGGGTTTTCATATTAAAAATCACCATCAGTACTAAAATTATATTTTATTCAATTACCCTTTAAATGAAAATCTTCGACCGTCAATACGACGAACCCCACTTGCCCCCAATCATGCTTGTGGAAAATGTGTAGCGTGTACATCTAAAATGGAATGAGCACTGTCTATGCAAAAATGCATATCTTATGCGCATGCTAGAAGGGAAGGCCGACTTAGGATCAGTCCCAGAAATTGCCCAACATGGAAGATCGCTCTTGGTGGGATTTGTATGGATTAGGTAGGTGGTCTAGGGTTTTTAATGTTTTCTGGGTACGCTCCAGGGAGGTGCATTACACGTAGATGTACATAGGGAAAAAAGAGCTAAAGGACATGGCGATTCGGGCACTATTCTACTAGGGTTCAGGCCCTTTCCACTTACGTAATTCCGGAGCCGCCCCCGCGCTTGCGAAGAGAGTGGGCGGCCGGTGAGGAAGTGTTCGGGAGGGCAGTCACGTCATTTTCAGAACTCGTGAATGGTTTATATAATATGCTGTTTGCAGAGAGCTGACCATAGTGGGGAAAAAGAGTAAGATGACAAATACGTAGACCCATGAGCATGGCTTGATTGGAAAAAAGGCGGTGGCACCGTCCAAAGCACTAGGTTCATTTGAGGACACTGGCGATAGTGGTGGTGCTTCCTGACCTAGCATTGTACAAGATAAGTATTTGGAATAATTAGACCAATAGACCTAATTTTTCTTAAAATTGTTCCTAGAAGTTGCTTTAAACTTTATGAAATTCGGGGTTGGAATTCAGTCGGTAACTATGTCGATATGGTGATTACAGTTGAAGCTATCAATATGGAGAAGGGATTGCCTAGTTTCTAGTAAGGGAGGAGTACAAGAATTTGCTAATGAAGTGAAAAGATATTCGATGAATTCAGCTAAAGTGCAAAGGAAGCATCTTGACATTTTAGTAACTACTTCATTAGTAAAAGAAGGCCTACTGTATCATGCACCTAGGAGAAGGCTAAGATGCACAATTAGAACCGGATCTTTGGGTGGACCACTAAACAATGCCGAATCAAAGAGACTTCCTATATTCGAACTTCTCCCGAAAAATTATCGTATGGACTTGAATTAATACCAACGTGATGGAAAAAGCTAATCAATAAGGGAGATAGGAAGTCGATATACGTACATTTCGCGACTGGGGTCTCCCCAGTTATACCAACCCTTGGGGATGATGATGTCGTCCATCCAGGTGTAGGCAAAGACGACCCTCGAAAAGGGACCCCACGCCCTCCCGAGATAGAGCGCGCCTGAGCCTGTGACCTTACAATTGAGGAAAGAGAACCCCGTGTCTTCCAGCATACTGCTCCTCCCTTGAGCCGTCAGCGCGCCCATGTTTAGTGCTATCGCGTGCACCTGACAACTCTGCATCCCACATAACTATTAGCGGTGCGCCTTATAAATCATAGTATCATGTATGCGTACAAGTTTTAGAGAGATGTCGAAACATGTCATTTGCCACATAAGCATCCTTTAGGACATTCCTTAAATTGGAGTGCACCAAGCAATTGGGTCCAACATTCTCTCATGTAAGAAAAATAATAACTTTAGGTCAAGTCACAGCATACCAAAGTGCCATTTCATAAACAAGTCTTAGATGAAGATTTTAAGGTGGCAACCTCCTTTATTGAAATTTTAATTAGCTAGATATACCATGTCTACTTTTGGTTTTAGAAAAGCTTTTCCTACCAAAGTGCCCACTCCATTAGCATCCTTGAAAGGTAAAGCTCCCTTCAGAGGCCTGCAAAATGGTGGTTGCTGACTTGTGGCTTGAGAGGAATTGGACCACTACCACATTTTCACATCTCCCTCAAAAAATGAACTTCTAAATTCTAACTATGTGTGGCCATCAAGTAACGTAATAAAAAAATAAAAAAAAAATGAAGATGAAGAAATGAAAGGCTACAGAAAGCAGGAAAATCCCCTGTTCTTATCGAATCACCTCTGCTCAGCATGTGACGTGAATCGGAAGAAATTCATCGTGTTTGCTTACTTTATATTTATAGTGATAGGTAGAATCAATCATATTATACCAAAAAAAAAAAAGGTGACGATAACGCTATATGATGTTGAAATTTGATTAGTTTGATTTATTAGAATTGAGTTTAGGTAATTTTTTTTATTTATCAAGCAAGAATGCAAGCAAGACAGAGGACTAGAATTCCCAATCCAACCATGATGTTGAATTGTTCTTTTCATAAATTGAGTGGAGAAGATAAAGATGAGAGACAAAAGAGAGTTTGTAACCTCAAAGAGCGAGAGACCATTGCCGAAGATAAAATCCACAGAGCCTTCAATGTAACAATCCTTGTAATAATGCCTGCCAATATGGTCATAGAGCGTGTCCTGAGCTCCCAAGAAACTGCAGCCCCAGAACGCCGCCGTGTCCGCCGATATCCGGAACGCCACCGCCTGCTTCCCTATTGCTCCCGGTTTCGGCACCGGTGTGGTGTTCTGCATCGCAACACCCCCCATAAGGACAAGCTCTAATACATGTCATTATCAATTAGGATTATCAAGTAATGTCGGATTCAAGCCGGCTTATCAGGCTTCTGTATCATCTGTACTCGTGGGCATGTCAAGTGAGGTACTGAATTGTCATGTCTCAAATTGCTCCTCCTAATTATAGCAAAGAAGAAAATAGTGCAGGTTTCGCACCTACTTTTTACCATGACACAAATTGCCATTGAGATGTACACATTTTAGAGAATATGTGATCTCAGAGCCAGCTGAAAATCATTCTTTTGTGACTGAGAAATTAGTGATGGAACCGGAAGGAGAGATAGTGACCTTGAAGGTGATGTTCTTGGCTATGAAGAAGGGTGAGTTGACGCCAAAAGTGGCAGAAGCATAAGTCCCCATGCGCTGGCCTTTTGGCCCTGGCTTGTCCGCCGTGTCTCCCCATTGGACTATCGTCTTAGCTGCCCCTGCGCCTTCAATCGTGATGAAGGATTTCAATTGAGGAATACTCACTTTCTCCCTGCAGTAAGGTTCAAAAAGAGGGAAGTTCAGATCAGACCCCATTTGTGCAATCCGATGGCGAAGCTGGAAAGGAGGATAAAGCAAGGGCGGTTTACTTGCTGCAAGAGTTGTTTGGTCAAAAGAGACAAACATTTTTCGTAGTACATTAAAATATGAGGAGAGAGATAGAGAGAGAGAAAGAGACCAGTTTTCCACCATCTCAAACCTGATGTCGATGGAAGATTACAAAACAAGTGAGTGTGGACAAGAATAACTCTAGAATCAATGGTCACGGAGAGGGAGAGAGAGGGAGAGCCAGACCGACTTTTTTTTGGCCAAGCCCCCAGAAGGCAAAAGAACATAGTCAACAAGACAAAAAGTGTTGCAAACAGAGCTGGGAAGTACATAAACGTGTATACAGAACAAGGAGAGGAGTGGAGAAAAAAGAGAGAAAGAGGACAATTTCGACTCACGTGTAAACTCCTGCATGAACCTTGATCACGACCCGCACGAGATTGATGAAGGGGAGCGAGTCAATCGCGTCCTGGATCGACGTGAAGTCGCCGGCGGCCGGGTTCTTGTCTACAGTGAGGGTGTAGGAAGGGGAGAGCTTGTTCTTGGTGGACTTGAAGTCGGAGTGATTGAGCCTGCCCACGAACTTGACCCACTTCATGAACTGCTGCTCGGAGTATTGGGCCCGCGTCATGTTCCATGGCACCGTCTTCCCGGCCGAGCGCCCGGGCCGCAGCCCCTTGGTGTGGCACAGCAAGGTCCTCGAGCCGAGGAGGAGGAGGAGGAGGAGGAGGAGGAGGTGGGAAGCGAGGGAATGTCTGTTTTCTGGCATTGGCACGGGGAGAATGAGAATGGGAATGAGAAAAGTGGAGGGAATGTTTGGACGTGGGAGTTCGAAGTGGTGGAGGGGAATGCCTTTGGCGATTGAGTTTTATATGCGTCGACGGTCATTTGCCTTTTCCTTTTCTCACATAGCATTTCGGTTTTAGGTGGAAAGGGATGCTGAATAGGATAATCATTTGACAGAACAGAGAGAGTCATAGGTCACGGGCGCTTCTAGTACTGACATTAACGTAGAGAGAGAGAGAGAGAGAGAGGTCACAAGGGAGGAATGCTAGCCACAGGACAGGCTTCTGATGGGTGCGCTTTTTGGCTTTACAAAATGATTAAATTAATGAAGAATGGAGGAAAAGTTGGGACAAACGAAGGGAACTTTTTGCCAAGCGTTTGTTGTTGTTGCTCCTGTTAGTGCCCGTGAGTGTCTCTCCCCTTGCGTTTGGATGGGGATTGTTAGGTATGCTCTTGGATGGGCATGGATCCAATCCATCCGCAAATTGATTTCTTTATTATGAATTTAGTGTGTACATAACGTTTGAGCTAATGGAGATGAATGTCATCAACATCATCATGGATTTTCAAAAGTGACTTTTTGCAGCTCGATGTATCTATGATCCTTGAATTGAATCGACTTAGCTCCATTAATGCTGCCAATCGAACGTGAGTTGACATGAGCATTAGAGAAGTATTTGCGTGGTATGGCTCTATCTGCCAATTCTCTTTATTTTCTTTCATATTTTTTTTTACAATTTATGACCTAAACTAAACGTAGAAACTCAACTATCTAAAATCTCATGAAATACCTTTCAAACCTCATAAACCAATTAAATTTAGATCACGTGCAAGTGATCTCGACTCACAGTAGTTTACATGCAACCGATACGATTCGATCGGGTGACTTTCGATTTTCAAACTGGAAATTTCCTTATGCCCCACCAATTCCGACCGACCAATTCTGAGATTTGTTTTTTCCCCTACATTTTGGTCTTTCCTAACTTTGGACTTAAAAATGGATGGCATCGATATAAGCTCGACCTAGAGCCCGACCACCTGAGCCAGTGTTATCCGAGTCGATTGCCGCTCGATCCTTCTCACTGGACCGGTCTAGGAGAAGGCGATCTCGGCGAACGTTCCTAGATGGTTAGTGTAAATGCACGTTAGCTTTGGGCCGATTGGCAAAGGAAATAAATTAATCACTTGGGCTTGCGGCTCCGAAAAGTTTATTAAGGAATCAAGAACAGCCAGGCCCACCTGGTGCCAACACCTCTTTTTTGGGATACCGACATTAGATTGAGCTAGGGTTTTTGTTTGGACGCAAACCAAAGTCTGTACAGCTCATGGGGCCGATTCAATCTTTGATCTGCCTGATATACGCCTTTTTTTTTTTTTTTTTTAAAGCCTTCCTCGTGCGAACTCCACCGAAGCCCAGTGCGGCTACAACGTGGCATCTTTCAAGGAGAAACTTGGAAGCTGTTTTCCAGAACAGGTGTTGGACCACAGTGAGTCTCTAGGGCTGATTTGAGTTCTAATTCTCTTTTACTGGAAAAATGAAGATGTTACCTACTTTGTGGGTCGTCACCCTTTCGTCAAATATCAAACTGCAGATATTTCATATGGTCCGATCGTATGATTTGATTTTCTCTTAACTAATATATATGATATCTGAGTAACGCACTTGAGTAGTCTTTTAACACTTCGAGATTGCATAAGCAAAAATTTGTTCGTTTCAGAGAAAATTTCAGGATAAAAGAAAATGATTTTCTAAAAAATTTTGGAAAATACATTTTTTACTTTTCAGGTTAGGAAATTCATTTTCCGTTAACTATCATTTTCAGCAAACCAAACGTATGAAGTCCAAAAAATTAATTCGCAAAAAATCCTTTTTGTCAAACAAATAAACCCTAATGAGTAAAACCTTCGCCGTGGCAAGGGGAAAGAAAAGAGATTCATTACCAAGATTTTGCAGTATCAAGATTTTGAACTGTAACATCACAAGAGAGCACAAAGAAGCACGTAGAAACTCACGGGCCGAAGTGGCTCTGGAGTCTGACAAGAGGAACGTCTTCCTCTGAACATCAAACACCTGTTTTAGAACCTCTCGTGGAATTGACAAAACGGAAAACGAGAATATGATTTGGAGATTTTTCTGTGGCCCGTGAACAGGTCCATCCAAATCACTAATTGGACTTTTGATGCTCGATGTCGCAGCACGAGGAGAGCTCATTGGGTAGATCATCGCGTCCAACATCAGAATCCGGTTCTGGGAAAATGGAAAGAAGGCTCATTGTTTTGGTAATGAGAAATTGTGGCGATATCGACACGGTCGGCAGTGCGTAGATAGAATCTAAGTAATTATAGAATGAATGGATCAGGATGCCAACAAATTGCACCTGAGCTTTTAATCAACCAGCAGGCAAGAAACTGCAAATCATTATCTCAACGCCAAGGGCAAACCAAGGGTTAGAAAAAGAATCTAGCACAATAACCCCTTGACCACAAAATACGTTAATAGAATATTTATTTTCGTAAGATATACATAAAATCGCCTAGGCGATGGACACGCAATCTTCAATCTCTCCTTGGACTCACCATCGAAACGACAATTTCCTCGGAAATTTCGAAAGGGTCTAGGTTCACCCCAAGGACAGCGACATCACGTGTATCGGACGCTTCTGGAAAATGATTGATAGCAAGTGAAAAGGACAATTGGGTTTTTCTTATTTTTGGTTGTCTCATTCCTGTAGCATCTCTGTACTTTTGATGACACTGAAGGGCGTGCCCTCAATTATTAAAGAATCCAAGGGGGTTGGAAGGTGTCTCCATCATCAGAGTCATCAGATAGACTCGAAGCATTTAGCAAAAGGCGTAATCAATGACCTCCTATTCTGCCTCACCGGCGGCGCCCACCATTTGTAAAGCTGAAAAAATCTCCATCCCCCACTCTCTCTCTATCTGCAACAGAAATTTTAGAGCTCCTCTTCGTACCGCTCCATCAAGGAGTACCGCCTCTTTTACACACCCAAAACTAGAAACTCCCAATGATCAAACTAGCCGCATCGGCCTTTTTGGCTGTAACCACCACCCTCACTCTCTTCTTCTCCTTCCCTTCCCCTCCGAAATCATTCTATCACTCCCTCTTCCTATCGACCTCCATCTCTGACAATGCCTCCGTGGCCCACCACCTCTACACCCTCACCCGCCGCCCCCATGTGGCGGGGACGCCCGCCAACGCGGAAGCCGCATCCTACGTCCTTTCCACCCTCACGTCCTACAACGTCCGAGCCCACATCGCCTCCTACGACGTTCTCCTCACATACCCGATCTCGCGCTCCTTGACGCTCGCACGCCCGCCGCCCGAGCCGGCGATAAAGTTCATCCTGCGCCAAGAGATCTATGATGGAGATCCCTATGCCGATGTGGCTAATGAAGTATTCCCTACCTTTCATGGCTATGCCAAGTCCGGAACTGCCACTGGACCCGTGGTTTACGTCAATTATGGGCGAGTTGAGGACTACCAGACACTAAAAGAAATGGGAGTGAATGTTACGGGTACAGTAGTATTGGCGAAATATGGGCAGATATATAGAGGAGATATTGTGCATAATGCATACGAGGCAGGGGCAATAGGGGCGATCGTATATACTGATAGGAAGGATTACGGTGGTGGAGGGGGTGATGTGCGGTGGTTCCCGGATGACAGGTGGATGCCGCCGAGTGGGGTTCAAGTGGGGTCGGTGTACACAGGGACCGGGGATCCCGCGACACCGGGATGGCCAAGCACAAAAGGAAGTGAGAGGCTATCATATGAAGAAATAGAGAAGGAAGGGGATGTTCCAATGATACCTTCACTGCCAGTGTCAGGAGCTGATGGTGAGACTATAATGGGGTCGCTTGGTGGTCAGTTGGCAAAAGATGATTGGCAAGGGAGCAAAGATGCTCCTCCATATAGGGTTGGACCGGGGCCTGGGATCCTGAATCTCACTTATTCTGTAAGTACGACACGGGTCATTAGTTCCTATCCACCAAAGTATCCACTTAAAACAAATCTATATAATGGCCAAACTTTACTGAAAGAGGGCATTTCCTTGTTGTCAGGGAAATCAAACAATAGAAACAATAGAGAACGTTATTGGAGTGATTGAAGGAGCAGAAGAACCTGATAGGTAAGTATTTTACTTTCCAGAGGAAGAATGCAAATGCATTCATGGAAGTGCTTGTAATACCAAATAAGCTTGCATCATAAGAACTGTAATGTTTGACTATAACTAGCTTCTTTCTTAATGTACTAATCACTCAGATTCTAATTTTTCCAGGTACGTTCTGCTAGGCAATCATCGGGATGCATGGACATTCGGAGCAGTTGATCCTAATAGTGGTACTGCAGCACTGTTGGAGGTAATTAGTTCTCCAATGTGAAACTATAGTGCAGAGAGATTGTGAGAGTGAAAATGAATCCAAGTCACTACAAGTAATGTAGAACAGTCAAGCAAGTTAATCCATCTCGCCCCCATGCTGGCTTTACCTGATTCCTTGCAAGATGTAGGTTGCACAAAGGCTAGGAAAGCTACTAAAAAAGGGGTGGAGACCTAGAAGAACAATCATCTTCTGCAATTGGGATGCTGAGGAATATGGCTTGGTCTCTCTCTCTCTCTCTCTCTCTCTCTCTCTCTCTCTGCGCCCGTGCGCGCTTGTGTTTTGAGTGCCATGCTTAATAGAACTAAAAGAAAATCTACCAACTCAGGTAGGGTCAACTGAATGGGTAGAAGAAAACAGAGCACTGTTAGCTTCAAAGGCTGTCGCTTACCTGAACGTTGATTGCGCAGTATCAGGTGCAGGATTCCACGCTGCTTCAACTCCACAGCTTGATCAACTGCTCAGACAAGCTGCTCAGCAGGTACCTTGTAACTAGCAATCCTGGCTTGAAATTAAATGGAACATATAGGCAATGGAGACAAATTCTTCTGGCATTAAAAAGTATTTGCAGAAGCAGACTCTCCTAATATTATTTAACTTGAGTTGTCTGGATTTCAATCTTTGTGATGCTGCATTCAACATCTGTAACTAACTCAATCACTCAGTTAATTCTCTTTTAAAGGTTCAAGATCCAGATAACTCATCCCAAACCATATACGAATCTTGGGCTGGGCAAAGCAAATCTTCCCCCATGGTAAGCATAAAATTGTTTCATAGCAAGGTCTCATTCCAAAGATATAAGCACATGAACTACAGTCTGATATACAAGAATAGAGATATAAGTACCTTGCCTCCAGCAACAAGCAATCGTGTTTATTTTGCATTGGCTTCTGTGATATGAATATTACTTTCATAAAGCAAAACCTGTCTCATCCATCCTCACTAATTCTTGGACCTTGATTATGGAGGTTGATCGGTTAGGAGGCGGTGGATCAGACTATGCAGCTTTTGTTCAGCATGTCGGTGTCCCAGCAGCAGACTTATTTTTTGGAGGAGGTAACGTTGACAAAAGTTTCTGCTATGAGATGACTTGATACTTTAGCATGGAAATGCTAGTTCAGAAGGTCACACGAACAAGACCATTATAGCATTTATTTATGCACGCTAGTGTCTATGATTTTCTTGGAGGTTAAAAGCACTGCAATATGTAAGCAACCATTTTGACTAGGAGACTGGAAATTCATGACCGCGACAATTTTGCTTATATTTATGCCCTTACTAAGATGGATCTAGAAGAACCCAAAGCTTCCAATCACTCCTCTGGAAAGAGGATGATGAGTAAGTGCAGTTCTTGAAATTCTGTTCATAATAAATGTAAGCACTTACTTACGATCATTCTGTACACAAGACTGCCGATGTCTCTCAACCAATAGGATACATAGTCTCATATGATGTGGAGGTTTTAGCAACATCACTCGCACCACTAACTACAAAAGGACACATCCAGAAGGAACTAGCACAAATGGTTGTTTCATCGTGCTAGGAACAAAGCCTTAGCATGTCATTCTTGATGATGAAAGCAACTAGCATGAAAAGTCGAGAAATTTGCACCATCTCATATGTTCTCATATGTTCTTCAGGAATTCATTTGTCAATATGTCTGTATTTTTCCAAAATCAAGCAAGCAAACAAGCCAGGAGCGCCAAGGAAAGGGGTTAGGAGAGAAAGAAAACATAACTCCATCTCTCACTAGCCAATTTTGACTTTCTACATTCTAGTTTTCACCTTTAATCATTTGGTTCCATCATTTTGTACTTAAGTATGACTACCGTACGCATGATATAATCCAAATTTGTAAATGAAAGTTCTTCTAATGCTACCTTCTAGTTAACTAAGCTTTGAGATCCTTCACAGAACTACAGCCTCCTGGTTCCTCATAACTTCAAGTTCTAGACATTGCTTTCAAAAGCATCTACATTATAATTCACCAATAGCATGTTGATGAAGTAATCTTCTTCTGCATTGCAGGATACCCAGTATACCACTCTATGTACGATGATTTTGTTTGGATGGAAAAGTATGGTGACCCAATGTTCCACAGACATCTTGCAGGTACCACATAGACCTTCACATGATCAGGAGAAAAAAATACATGTGCATGAAGAAGAGACATCAGTTGGATCAGTAATGCCTCATTAGCTTATAATCTGTCCCATACTATCACTGAAAAATTGCACCTCCAGTACCAGTATGTCGACTGGAACTTGTACCAATTTACCGCCATATCATTTCATCTCCAAAATACTGGGATCTGACTTCTCTTTTTTACTGTCAACAGTGGCAAGCATTTGGGGTCTCATAGCTCTCCGTCTAGCGGATGAGGAATTTCTACCTTTCGATTACCTCTCGTATGCATCTGAACTTCAGGTATATATCAATGCTGAGTTGGATGTAGTAATTTTGACTTTTGAGAAATTCAATAGTTTGCAGCAAGTTGTTGGAAATATGGATAGATGAAAGTAAAAAATCCAAAAATTACAGAAAAGTGCAAAGGATTTAGAAGATGAGCTCTCAGATAAGGGGCTGAAGCTCACCCCCTTGTTTAAGGCCATTGAGGATTTCAGAGGAGCAGCCACCAAAATAAACATTGATGTAAAGGTAGGTCTTAATAGATAGCAATAGTAAAATTTTCATTCTCATAGTAATCACTGATAGAAGAAATTAATCCCAGGCGATAAAAGAAAGCAAAAGCTGGTCATCAATATGGAAAGAGTACCATATGAGAGTAAGGGAGCTGAATGACAGATTAATGATGGCGGAAAGAGCATTTGCAGACCCTGATGGACTTTTCGGAAGGTCGTGGTATAAGCATTTGGTATGCTCATTCTTCCTCATGTAATTCTAGCTGTTTTAACCAAGGGCAATTTTCACAGAAACAAGATAGTGGAAAAGATAGTGGAAATACTCCTTGGTGACCACTATATCCACATATTTACTAATAAAGTGACTTGTGAATTTGCATATTGCAGATTTATGGCCCTTCAAAGCATAATGATTATGGAAGTAAATCCTTCCCTGGAATAGATGATGCTATTGAGGAAGCAAAGAAAGTCAGCACATCAGACTCATGGCATTCTGTACAACATGAGATATGGAGAGTCTCTAGGGCTGTCAAGCATGCCTCACAAGTGCTCAGTGGCAAACTCACATGATAAAGCAAAGTCTTTCATGTACTCCATAAACTTTTCATAAAGTAGGATAGGCAGTTTTAGTGAAGTCCAAACTATGATGGTGGTCTTTATCTAATGACCGCCAGTACAACTCTTAATCAAAAGAAACTGTTGTTATTGCGATGACTTACTCTAAGCTGAGTAACACACTAATTTTGTTACCCGTAATGTGAAATGCAGAGCAAAGGGCTTCTAAATCTTTGTTCCGGTGTCATTAATTACATCCGTAATATATGTAACCCGGACCCCTGATATATGCTGCAAATTATTTTTTCCTCTTTTTGTGCGCTCAAACTATATGGAAAATTAGGTGTTGTTTGGTAACGTGCCAAACAGTACCTGATTCTGATTTTTTGTTCCCAGAATCAGTTTGGGACGAGAATCGCGTTTGGTAAAATTTTTGTTCTCGGGAACAAAATTGTTCCCGGGAACAGATTGGGAAGAGAATTGAGAGTAAAAAAAAATATGATTCTTCGTCCGAGAATCAAAACAGTGAAACTTTCATTTTTACCTTCCGTCATCCCACGATTGTCATCCACCACCACCCGCTGCCGTCCGCCACCGCCCGCCGCCGCCGGTCGCCGGTCCGGCGAACTCCCCGGAGGCTCGCCAGGCCAGGGCGAGGTCCGGCGAGCTCGCCGGAGGCAAGCCCAGCCACCGGCGAGGCTCACCTCCAGATCTAGCGAGGCCAAGCCTCACCGCCAGGCGGGCCTCGCCAAGTGCCTCACTGGGCCGCCGGCCCAGGCTGGGCGCCCGCTGCGCGGCGAGCAGCCGGCCGGCGGCACTCGCCCAGCCCGGAGCTACCTCTGGGGCCACTGCGGCGAGGCTCGGCCGACGAGGGCCGACCTCGCCGAGGGACCGGCCAGATGAAGAAGAAGAAGAGTAATAGGAGAAAAGGGGAAAAAGGAAAAGAAAAAAAGAGAAAAAAGGAAAAAAGTAAAAAAATTATTTAAAAATAATTTAAAAATCAAAAGAAATTAATTTGTAACAGAATCAATTAGCACGGTATCAAACGCGATTCTATTCCAGAATCAAAAATTTTGTATAGTTACCAAACGCGTTTTTTTACTCAGAATCAGTTCCCGGGAACATAATCAAAAATAATAATTTCTAGTCAGAATCAGTTCCCCGGAACAGAATCGTTACCAAACGCGCCCTTAGAATACCCTACATCAGCCATTCACCTAGCAAGCAGAACATAAATTTGCTCTGCATTAAACTGCAGATTGCAAACCTAAACATCCTTTAATCAAGCACTTGTTTGGGCAAGTACTGATTACAAGAATCACAGGTAACTCGCTGCTAAAGTATGCTACTTGCTACTCTTACTAGCAATGGTCATGGGTAGTTAGCATTGGAAAGATCACATTGGCAACCTGTATAACTTATGATCAGAAGTAATTATTTCTATTCCTTTTGCATCTGCCAGTTCTGTACCTCTTATTGATTGAAACATGCTTCAAAGACACATCCCTATTTTCCAAATTGCACTCACATAACCATTGAACCAGAGTCAACTTTACCCATCAGATGCCTTAAATACATCGCTTATACTAAAAATCATTAGTCAGTTCAGTCACCATAGCTTTTGAGAAAGCAGTTCCTTGACATGAGGACAGTTTCTCTGGCCTCCTTTATCCTGACCAAGAGTTGGCTCCTTAAAGCCCCTTTGGCATTACAAACTCTGGCATTGGGAACTCAGATTTGGGCCCCAAAATCAAAAGCTCAAGTGAACATATGAGGACACATTCGTTTATCAGATCTTATATAGTTAGCTTTCATACAAATGAGATTGAGAAAATAACATAGAAGAGTAAACAAGGCAAATTCCTGACTGACAATATATGTTACCATTCTGTACAGACTGTATCACTGGACTATAAGAAAAAATTCATGGAGGATAAAGTTCAATTAAGTTGACTACATATATACAATTAGTAAAGTTATGCATAGTTTATTTACTTCCAAACCTTAATAGCTCCATCCCTACTGCTTGAAATCAAGAGTCTCTGGTTCAACTTGACTGAGGCTAAAGAGATGATAGAGTCACGATGACAACCAGCAGAATCGGTGGCCGCAGCAGCAAGCACAGCTTTTGCTGTCAGCTTAGTTGTTAAAGGTCGTCTCCTAGTCTCCTGTACACCATGAAGAAAGGCTGAAATATCAGCTTACTGACCAGTCTGACAGAGTAATAGTCGAATTTTTTCTTTGGAAGTTTTTATACCAAAAGTTCCCCTTGGTTTCAGATAACTACAAACAAACCCTAGCATGCCCAGGAGAAAAAGAGCACAATCATTTAACAAATCTCATTTCAAGGATGTTTAGTCCAAGAGAAAACTGAATGGGGGCAAGTTGCAGAGAAGTTTGGTTTCCTTAGATGAGGTGACAACAAAAAGGCAGTGATAAGTTCCAATGCCATAGAATATAAAGCGATAGAAAAGTGATATAACACAAGCTATGGAGTGCATTAGCCAATAGTTTCTGCTTCGAATAGCAGTTTCCAGGTAGAACTAATAGGTATGGTCAAACTGCCAGCATCTAAGAGCAAACAAGTTTAAGGATAGGAAATTAATCTTCATTATCACCCATAACTCAATCACGGTTCGAGTAAGCATAAAAGATTTTTAAATGCAGAAGAATCAATATTATGGTACATGAATTCTAAGTATCTTGAAAAAATTGTCAAAAGAAAAGAAAGTAAAGGCGATGGAAATCCATACTGAAGTTTTCTCCACTATATCAAGAGCAGTAATGCCTGTGAAGGCAAGAAAAACTTTCTGTCTAAGTTTGTAATGGTAGGGTTCACAGAAGATTGCTTTGGGTTCAAGAAGTGCCCATATGCTCTCTACTTCTTTATATAAAAAAGAAGCATGTGGCCTAGTAAATCAGAACGCCTACCTGCACAATTTGCACCCCAAAAGATGATCTGGATTCATAAAAGTTGTCATTTCCTATGCCCTTTATGTTTGGTCCACATACACAGTATGTTCGATCAGGGCTGCAAACCCATTAAAGTTCATTAATCATAAAATGAACTGGTTTGATGCATACCAGCAAAAAAGTATAGAGTCAAGTCAAACCTGCAATGTTCCCATCGGCGTATTTTCAAATCGGTACCCCCTGTTAACAAATCACCCCCAGGTAATGGAAGCAATGAACGAATGCCGGGAAGCCGAGGAGGAGGCTCATTCAACTCATCAACTCTGTACTTTGGGTTCACATTACGTCTCGGATCAGCTTTGTAACTTGTTTTGTTTGATGGTCTGGCCAGTGCCCAAGGCACATCAGACACTTCACCATCACCCTCATAATTTGCAACCCTCATCACCTGGAAATACAGGCGTATTAGAATGTGAAGGAAAGAAACAATTCATATCAGAGGGCACCAAACATTTTAAATAAGAGAATGTATAGTTCACTTTTCACATTTGAAGAAAGACTGAACATTCCTCCTGTACTTTTTGATCAGCATAAGGTTCATATTTTGGATAAGTCAAAATCCACTGTCGGGCAATGACCTAAGTAGGATGTCGGAAAGGCGCCACAAGTATTTTTTGACTCAGTAAGGCTTAGTTCATGGGAACACTTAGATGCTAAAGCCTGTTATGGCCTGTGACAGTATGTTGGCGGTTTAAATGCAAAATATAAAAGCTCTTCCTGAGGTTAAACAAGTTATAATTATTGAGGATGATTATACTCTCAGAGCAATGAATAACAGGATGGATGAGTTGTTTCCAACTTCTCAATTTTGCATCAAATTAGTAACCATGCCCAGCAATCAATGCACTAAGCCAGGTTGTCATAGACACATCTGTCTCAAATCTTCCAATATAACTGATATCTCTACATGAAACAATTGCAATCCTTTCAAATCTGGTGTAAGAGAACCCATAAAATAATAAGTATCATGCCCAAGGCTATGATTGGGATATTTGGGTGAAAGTTGGGAATAGTTGTGAGAGAAAAATGGAGGGAAAATTAAATTTTGTGATACTTTCTCTGCAAATTCCAACACATTGGTGCATCCAAACATAGTGCAAAGGCTATTTATTCTCCATCTCCATTTACAGGTAGAACTCCACAAAAGAGACATAGGCTCCATTTGCATGGTGCATGTTTAGGGTGTCTCCACTTTCAATGAGGAGCTGTACGTGCATTATCTCACAAGTGTAAGTCTCAAAAGCACTAGGCTACCTAGAGGATCGGTTCTTGACAAAGTTGTGCCGAGGAGTATGTTTTCTCTATTGTCTTTGTCCAGCTCAATTGCCTCATGAATTATTTCTCTTGCCTATTCCTTCTTATCGATAAGCAAGGAAAAGACAGTGCATTAGCCAATGTATACATGATGTTCTTAATTTTATGTTTTTCATTCCCGTTTAGATCATGGAATTGATTCCTCATTACAAAATTACAACAATGTTACTGTGGCAGATTCTTAATGCTACGATTTAGAATAAGAGACCCTTATACCTGATGGCAGCTCCCATTCTCTGCATTCCAAAGGGAAATCTCGTTAGAGCCAGCGGCAACATAAACAAGTGGTCTTGTCATGGCAGATGCGGAAGCATTTGGAGGAGGAACGAAAAGACACATCTTCTCTATAGGGCAAACAAGAGAATACTGCCATGAATTGACAGGTATAAGGAACCTCAGGTCCCAGAGAGTAAGCACACCCCTTGAAGACCCTGAGACAAACCAATTTCCACAAGGTCCTGCAACTATAGAAGAAACATAACCCTCCTCAGGTGTAGTTGCCAAACTCCATGCATTCAAATTAGTTCTTGCATCAAACAGATGAATCCCACCATTTTGGGTGCTGTACATAACCATTTGACCGGAAGTATTATCAGCACTATAATTCATTAGGCTGAGCACAGCACCTTCCTTAGCATCTTTCTTTTTAATATCAGCAATACCTGAATACTTCTCAACGACATTGCCAAGACCTCTGGAGATGTAATCCACAGAAAACATATGTATTGTGCCATCACAAGCTCCAACAATCACTTGAGCAGAATTCCGAAGAATTGCAGTACAAAGTGCACGGCTTCCTTCCAAATGATACGTTAGCCTTGACCTAAATGATATGTCTTTTTCCAATTTTCTTGAATCCCACACCTTGACAGTGGAATCATCTGAAGCACTAACAAAAAAGCTATGATCAGTTGAAACTGCAATATCGTTGACAGCAGAGCGGTGTTCCTGGAGGTGCGCAACTAACACTCCACGTGGCCTCCAACCTAAATCTGTAATGGTTGATGCACGTTGAAATGAAGGTAATCCCATTATATCAGACAATGTAGAAGCATCTTCCATACTAACTGTGCTCCCTTTCACCATGCTAGATAATCCCATCTCTTGAAATTTGCTATTACCAAAATTTGCTTGATCATTCTCTCTGCTATCTGGTTCATGTACCACCCTATAAAATTGTTTCGAACCACCACTGATGCTGAATGAACCAGAAACAAGCTTCGGTGCTGGAACTGAACTTGCCAAGGAAAATGATTTGCTTACAGTGTCCATCCAAGGCATGGATGATGAATCAAAACCCAAGGAATTCACTTGCACTGAAGAAGCAGATGGTGCAGAAGGATTTCCAGTTGATCGCTTATCTACACTGAAGGAGTATAAAGGAATCCCTTCTGATGATTTGTCACACATGAAGCTATTCAAACCACCTACTTGTGAAGCCATCATACCTGAAAATTGCACTTTTTCTGAGCTTGTAGCTTCTATAGTGCTAGTGCTAATAGTCTTTGGCATATAGCTCCCTGTGGACCTTAGTTTTGCCACATTATCATCAGACTCAGTTAGGCCTGGCTGATTTAAGGTACTGTCAATTGAGCGTTGTGTATCAAGATTTAGTGGCTTATCTAGCCAGCTTTTCATTGAGTTTGTTTCTCCTGAACCCCTCTTCAAGGATTCGACAGTTTCCCATTGTTTCACTTGTGCTGACGATTTGTACCATATTTTTCTCTGTCTCTCCAACATGTCTGAACTCCTTACACTTTCCAAGACTTCGTAGAACACTTGTTTTGCTACCGGAGGATTTAGACATGAAAGAAGAACCTTCTCAGAAGCTAAAGATGCCGGTTGCCTCTGGAGGAAAGGGCGTATAAGTGGTGCAAGGAAAACATAGGAATCGACAGCACCTAAACTCTCACTGCTAGCTGAGATGAAGGTGACAACCAGTCTTCTCACCCACTGGCTGGGATAACATAACAACGGGAATGCCCGCTCTATCATTTCAAGCAGAGTCCTCTTCCTCAATAAACCACCTTTACACAAAATGGTCAAACAATCCAATGCATTGACGACAACAGCCTCAGTTGGATCGCTCAAAGCTTGCTCAATGTAAGGTAAGAGATATTCCTCCACACTTCTTTGGCCAACAAAAAAGCATACATATATGATCTGCCCATAGAATACTGCCCTCAGCTGCTCATCTCTATCATTCAGGAAAGCTGGCAGAATAGGTAGCAGAAAGTCATTACTCTGTCTCTGTCCAAAAAAACAACATAAGATACCAACATCCTGGAGGAGTGCTCTCCTAATGCTTGGAGTTTGCTTGAGACCCATGACAAGTTCTTGAACAACCTCAGCAATTGACTTCCTCAGCTGGGCAAGTTGTGCATCTGTACTTGCTGCTTGCAGCTTTTTAGTTGTTTCACTAGAAACTGAAGGTGATTTCTGTTGTAAACTCAATTCATCCAGTACCCCTGCCTCACTCAAGCTTATTGAATGAAGCAAGAAACGATAGGCAGTGAGAGCCAATTTTGCTATATTGCTGGCATAGCATATTCTCACACTTTCCTCTGGATCATCAGGTAGCATCGATAGCATGGGAAGAATATATTCCGGAAAAATTTTAGCATCGCTGGGAGGAAAATCCCGGACTAAAGGAAGAATATAGCATAAAGTCTCTAAGGCAGCAGAACGCACGATTGCTGCTGGATCGGAAAGCATAGCAATCACATAAGGAATCACACGCTGCAAGCGGTCTTCATCATCAATATATAGGGAGCATGCAGTCAGCAAAACCAGGGCTCCTCTCCTCAAATGAGGCAGCTTGACATTGCGTATACATGCACAAAGCAAGGAGGCAATGAGTACCATACCTTCACACTTCATACCATTTTCAGGTACTTCTAAAAAAGGCATGCCAAAAGTATCCAAGTTGCCATCATGTGCAGACATCAGATCATTCAGCTTCTCAATTGTGATCTTTTTCATGCAGGGATGGTCAATTACCCTAAACGCATGGGAAATGTGTTTACTTGGTTCATTAGGATCTTTTATCCGACTTGTTTTGAAATTCTGCTGCATTGAACAATTGGACTCATCCTTCCCTGCAGTCTCTGCATCATCCATAAGCAGATCACTCTCATAACCGTAACCACCACCATGGTCCTTTGATGAGTTTTTCCCCAGATCCTCTCTTTTTCTCCCCGAGTCATTTTCCAACTTGTCATTTAGTTTTGCAACCATCTTCACTGATCGATTACCAGGTGTTCTAGCTCCAAGATAAGATTCCTCGGACGACCTATCGTTCATCATGTGCTTAAGTATCTCATTGAAAACACTCTGACACATTGCAACCTATAACAGATATTAAAAAGAATCAAGAGTCTAATATGAAACGAAAGCAGCAGTAAATTTTTTGATTGAAATGAAAGGGCATTACCCTTGCATCAGGCGGAAGAGGATTGCAACAGCAGTAAAGATTGTGCAGAAAAGGCGAGAAGTAGCCTGGAAACACAACGCCAGCAAAGGTCTGTAGGTAACTTTCGGCAGAAAGGCGACATTCTGGCTCCAATTGAATCATATGAAGGATCATCTTCCGAATTCCAGAATCTGGGATCTATGATCACAAATCACACCAATGAGAGTCCAAACAGAGGAGCTGGAATGTGTCTGTGTATGTGAGAGAGAGAGAGAGAGAGAGAGAACCTTTTCAAGATGCTGACTAGGATCATACTGCCCCCTCCGATAAGCAAGAAGCTGGGAGAGCTCAAAAAGTGGTTGGCCCTCAAGGAAAAGCTCTGCAATTACGCACCTAAAACAACAATATGGTAACAAGCTAATGTAGTTGCGCTGCAAAGCTAGACAAACTAGATTCAAGCCAAGCAATATTTCAACAGATACAATCAAATTACTTATACTCAATAACTGTGGGGAAAAAAAAATTGCACCATCTAATTACCATATCAAATGGAATCAACCAACAGCCGATTGATATGAACACTTCAGTAATGCATCCATTCCATAGAAATAATCTCTAGAATCAGTAGGAGTGGGATCAGAAAGAGATGCAGAGGGTGTCTGAGAAAGGTTTTCTTTCAGGTGCCATATCTCCAATGAGGCAAAACAAAATCCTAGAAATTAATGAGTTCACCACTACTTGCTCCATTATAACCAAATGTCCACTACTACATATACAAATATGCTGTCTAGCCATAAATTGATGTGAAAGTATGGTCAATATAGGCTACAATGCAGTATAATATTATGCAAACAGATATATGGGCAATATGTACTATAAGTGCTGTTCTTGAAACACCTAGCTAGACTCTCCTGTAAGCACATTATTGGTGACATAGAGATAGACTTTGCATCTTTTATAAGAAAGTCTGTACAGATGATTTATAATAAAATTTCCAGCAATACAAAATAGGAATTTGGGACAGCTTCTGCTGTCCTCGGGAAGTGACAAGCCGTAAGCTGCTGCTTCTCATGGTAAAAATGCTTACCCTACAGCAAAGATATCCATAGATGGTCTTAAAGGTGCATCTTGGGCAACTTGCATCTCACCTCCATGCTCATAAAATCTCTGAAAGTTAGGGAAAAACTGGTTGGTCATTACCCAAGTAAAATCCTTAGACTACATGAAAGACTAACTTCAGAGAACAATCTCCGAATTACACGGAAGACTAACTGCAAAGAACAATCTCTAATAATTCCCGGCAACAAATGTATATGCTTGGAGAAGGCTCACAAGGTTTGAACAAGAAATTCTCAGATACATCTCATGACTTCTAAACAAGGATTAACAAAGTGCAATAAAAAGACTAAGGAAAAGCATGCACCTAATGAGTTTTGCAAACATGACCAAATCATACATCCGATGGTTTTCTAAGAGTCTCCTGCTGTCTAAAAATTGGAATTGTACGCAAATAAAGGCATTACCAGGGTCAGGCATGGAAAGGCTATAGGTACAGAAAGCTATTCATGTGGCTATCCTTTCGATGTGAAAGATAAGTACTGACCTATAGATAGATTGTCTTGATTCGTACCCCAGATTGTCTTGATTTGAGACCATACACAAGGAAACTTGCTATGCAGCCATACTAATTAGAGGAATCATAAATCCAAATGCATATCCAAACATCTAAGACAGAATCTTGTAAGGATTAAATTTAAGTTGGCCCGTTGTTCATTTTCTAAACAAGAAGGCATAGCAAGGATGTCTTTAGATCAGTATTATTAAGAAACGAGAAATCACTCTTTGGCAGGATATAGAAGATGTCCTGCTCCTATTAAGTTACATCACTTTCTTGACTAATTTTACCAGACAAAGCAATAGGAAATTCCCTCAGATGTGTTGTCAGAAGGAGACAAAATGTCTTCAATAGGGCTACTTCTTCGTAACATCCGCAGTTTAAGATGAATGTGGTACTTCCTACGGAAGAAAGGGTTGAAGTCTTGGCCTTTCTCTTAAAACTAAGAATGCTGAACAACACATTGCTTCCTTAAGCATATGGTTGTTATATGGTTGTTCGTTTGATGCACATCCACAAAGTCTTCATCTCATAGAAACTCAATGAAGTAAAAGGAAAAATATATGGTATAACTAGAAAAGAACCAAAGTTACAGGAAAAACCAACCTCAGGGGCAAGATAGCATAGTCTTCTACCTCCAGTGTCAAAGAAAAATGAAAAATCCGAAGGGTCATCATAGGGGATATAGGTAGGCTTGAAGGAGGCAAAATCAGCAAGGTAAAGCCAATTCCATGAGGTTACAAGCACATTCTCGCACTTAATGTCCCCTAAACAAGGCAAAGTGTCAGAAAGCCAAAAAAAAATAAAAAATAGTAATAATGCTAAAGGAAAAAATAAACATTAGTGATAGGCCCAACCAACTGAACCCACCATGGCAGATTCCCTTTTCATGGCTCTGCTTCAGCGCAAGGAGTAACTGCAGAACCACCAGATCATAAGAGCTGAGATCGGAATGCATACTTGACACCTCAAATCAAGAGGGTTAGAGAAAAACCTGAAATGCCAACCATTTCTTCTCGATGATATTAAGGAAAGGGCGAGTACTCAACCGATCATGCAGATTATTGAAGAAGTACTGCCTTAACAGATAGGCTGCTTTGTCAGTTTCCTGCCAAGACTGCAAGAAGACACGTCCGCATGAGGTATTGAACAAGCACTCTTCTCATATTTAAAAAGCAGTTGGTTTTGGGACCCAAAAAATCAAATTGCCAACAATAAAGTTAGGAGCACATTTCTCATCTTTGTCCACATTGAGTTCAACTAAGCGAAGTACTCCAAGCCAAAAATGCAACTATACTCTTATCACAAAAGAGAAGTTCAATCTAATTGGTTATCGTGATGAACATACACCTTAAAAATCCTTCAAGTGCCAAACGCTAGCAACAAGTTCAACCCGAGTGAAAGTTTCAATGTTTAGAATCAATGTCTCTAAACTAGAAATGAGAATAGTTAAAAATGACCCAAATTTGAACTCAGAAGAAACAGAATGTTATAACATACTGACCAGCTTATACCTCATGTTCCTAAAATTACACATAATCTTGGGCATGTATATCTCTTTTCCTCAACCTACACTGTCACCCACACGTAGTAGTCTAATTCACATCTTTGAAAGTAGAAAATGCTGGAGAGTAATGCCCTTTTCCATCCATAAGTGAAAGCAAATGCATTACGAGCGCCAAAACCGTCATCGTTTCCCTCTACTTCGCGAAACCTCCCAGTAATTCCCGCATTCTCAAGAGGAGGATAAGCAAAATCCACATTTTCACTTTTCGACACCCCCCCGGGAAATACTAGAAAATTCGACGAAGCTAAGCTACCACGCGACTCCTACCTCCAAGGAAAAAAAAAAAGCTCAAGATTCACCCGCAAAAAGAAACATCACTCCACAGAGAATGATGAACTCGCAAACAAACTATAATTGACCGAAGCAAAGAGAAAAAGGCACTTCCGAGCACCAATCGCAACTTCCAACTCGAACGACTCCCCCCCACGCCCCGCCCCCACAAAACCTCGCCCTCTCTCTCTCTCTCTATCTCTCTAACACCTAATCGAGCTCCGAAAACTGCAATCGAGCCACGAATCCGACCTGGAAGGACCAGACGTGGGGGTGATCGATGGCGCGGAAGGTCTCCTTGATGTGGAGGAGGCGGCGCTCGTACTCGCGGAGGTCGATGCTGTCGTCGCGCTTGAAGTAGACCTTGACGAGGACGAGGCCCTCGTCGTGCTTGCACTGGATCGTCTTGAAGAAGCGGCCCTTGCCGAGGACCTCCTTGAGGACGAGGTTGTAGGAGGAGGGCAGGTCGTGGAGGTAGTACTCCGACGCCGACCCCTGCTTCGTGCGCGCGATCTTGTTGCCCATGGCCGGGGACGAGCGATTCCGTGAGGTGCAAGTCTTACGGGGACGACGCCATGGATGATGGGGCTTTCTTCCCGGAGTTTCTGTGAAAGCTTCGACGAGCGAGAGAGGGAGATTTGATTCTGGCTTTTTATTTCACGGGGTTGCGTGCGGAGGTTGGGGGCTGCGAAACGGCCAACGGCAAGGGCCGATCGGATCAGCGGGGGGTGGTCGGGCTCGGGGATGGGCCAAACGTCGAGACGTGGCGAAATGCTGTAATTATATCGTATGGTACAAGAATATTTTTGAAAAGACAGGATGAAGCGTTCGGGCTCCTTTGTTGTTATGAAAAATAAATGAGATGGAAAATATTTTTAAAATAATTATTTATGTCGTTTATAAAAATAAATAAATAAATAATATTTTTATTAGTTAATTATTTAGAGTTATTTAAGAGGCGATTTTAGGAAGATATCTATCGAGTCGTTCATTTTTCATCTTATAAATACAAATTTAAAAATAATTTTACATGTAAAACGCTCGTGTCTTTGAAAATTTCACCAAATATCCAATTGCCAAACATCTCTCTCTCCCTCCTATTTTGCTTGTCTCTAATGCCGGTGCCACCACACCTGCTGCATCGCCATATCGCCACTGTTGTGCCTAGTCTCGTCACAGCTCGCATCTCTTGCCACATAAAGCTCAAGCTTGGCTTGGCTTGCCGTCAACCGTTGTGCCATACCTCTCTTCCCATAGTGAAAGCGTGCTTGTCACGATCTTATGACCCCCATGACATTGCCACTCAATCTCGAGCGATGCTGGGGACTCAGGCTTAACGATGTTGAACTCAAGCATTGCGTGCCTAGACCCTACTCTTGATGGTCGAGGTTGGCAAGGCTATGCGCAATTCGCATCGTGCAAGGGAAAATTGGAGAAAGGAGGTAGAAAAGAAGTAGCAAAAAGAATGCAAAGGAAAACCAAAAAAGAATCAAATTTTCTCGGTGCTAAAATGTCCAAATTTGAGGGGGAAACTTTACTTTATTCAAGAGAACGCTAAATTTGAGGATCTTAATTCTTATAAAAAAAAAGGCCTAAAAGGCTAAATAAAAAGAATCAAAGATGTACCAATCAAGCATCCATCTTTATTTATATAATGTGTGGGCTTGCTAAGGGCACGTTTAGTAACAATTATGTTCTTAGGAACAAATTCTTATCATAAATGATTATTTTTTATTCTGTTCTCGGGAACTGATTCTGAGTAAAAGAATGCGTTTGGTAACTGTACAAAATTTCTAATTCTAAAATAGAATTGCATTTGGTACCATATTCATTGATTCTGTTCCAAATCAAAATAACCACCGACGAGGTTGGGCGAGCCTTACCGATGGCTAGGCTTGCCTTCGACGAGCTCGCCGGATCGATCGCCGACGACTGGCGGCGGCGACCAGCGGCAACGGGATGGCGATCGATGAAGAAGAAGAAAAGAGAAGAAGAAGAGTTTTGATTCTCAATTTTGTTCCCGAAATAAGAATCAACTTTTTTTTTTGGGTCCCAAACTGATTCTGTGAATAAATTTGCTCTCAAAAACAAAAATTTTACCAAACGCGATTCTAAAAACAAAAAATTTAGAATTTAGCACTGTAGAGATGATAGGTCCCTAAGGGCCTATTTGTTTGTGTTCTTTTTTTTTTGTTCAAAAATAGTTTTTCTATATTTTTGTTCCCAGGAACAAAAAAAGAACAGAAACGCGTTTGGAAGCGTTTTTGTTCCAAATCTGTTTTTTTGTTCCCGAGAACACAAAAAGAACAAAAACAAGAAACAAAAAAAAATTGTTTCTTGTTTCTGGAACAAAAACGAGAAACACTTTTTCTCTCTCTTCTCTTCTCTTTTCTTTTTTTTTCTTCTTTTCTTCTTGTTCTTGCTTTGGCCGAACGCGCATTTTTGTTCAAAAACTGTTCCCCGGAAGAGAAATAATTTTTTCTATTTCTGTTCCTGAACACAAAAAGAACAGAAACACAAACAAACGCAGCCTAATATGCCCAAGTTATCTAGGAACGGAACGGAACGAAACGCACCCTAATATGCCCAAGTTATCTAGGAACGGAACGGAACGGAACGGGGAGTGGACGTGGATGTCGAATCATCTTCAAGAGGTCGCATCAGTTGCCCAGTTTCTCTCGTACAACATCACCATGGCTGGTGTCGTGTCACGTGTGTCGCGAAGTTCAGATGCGACAATCTCGCCAAGCAGTCAGTGAATGAGATCTCCGTCGCCGGCGAACCGACTTTCCGTCCGGCGATCGGATCTTCATCGTATGCAGAGAGAGAGAGAACAGAAAAAAGAACAAAGGGAAGAGAAAACTCCCAACGAGATCAAACCATCGCCGTAGATAAGACACTATGCACAGAGTACATCCCGTTGGAATCACATGTCGTTTATTGGTCGTTCATCAAACATCAGCATATATCTACAATCCGATCCAACCGGGGACCGCCGTCCGTCGAGATCGCCGATCAAGCGTCCCGAGTCCGGCCCTCGTTCTCGACCTCCTCCGCCGGATCTTCGAAGTTGGGGTCCTTGGCGTCCACGGCCTCCTCCCTCGCGAGCCCCATCTCGGCCCGCGAGTACCCGTCGCCGGACCACGTGAACTTGCCCCCGTGGCCGCCCTTCTTCGGCGACCCGTTCACCCCAGTCGCCGACTTCCGGCCCTTCCGCGCGTCGGGCCTCGGGTTGGCCCTGGGGCTGTTGCTGCTCTTGCCCGCGTTCTTCATCTCGCGATCGGTCGATGGATCGATGATGAGGTGGTGGCGAGAAATGGGGTGGGGATTTATACTGGACGGAGACGCGAGAGAGGACAGGGCGGCAGGGCTAAGAAGAGAAAGCATGGAGAGAGAGAGTGAAACTGTGGGAGATGGGAAGGTGGGGGCATGTGATTCGAGGAACATGGCGAGACGGATAAGACCGAGCACTATCGTTGTCATCATCATTATTGCCATTACTATTATTTTAATTCATTTAATTCAATCCATAAATTTTAATTTAATATTCACTCTAGTATATAAATTTTCAAATATTTTCGTATGATTTAAGGACTACGTTAAATATTTATCGATAGTTCAGAGATTATATAGAGAAAATTAAAAATTTAAAGACAATGTTACGTATTTAGCCAAAGTCCATAAATCATACTGCTCATAATTTAAACTTCAAGGTTGACATTGTACATTGAATCGAAGTTCGAAGGATTATTTATGCTATTATCCATTGTTTCTTCGACGGTTTAATTATGGATCGGGAATCTTCTCTTACTTGAGGATTTCAATTGATCACTTCCGTTGTGCATTTGGGTTAATGATAAAGGTGGGGATGAGGCTATAATATTCGGTTTTGGGTTTGGAATTCAATCCCTCAACATAGAGGAATTCAAAGAAAAAAGTTCAGTCGACTCGATTTATTAAATTGAAGTAATGTAAGTAGTTTTTCCTTTTTGGTAGAAAGAAAATTGTATTTATTATTCAAAATGATGCAGAAGTATATAGTTTTCATGACAAAGCAAATCGAAACAGAGCACGGATATTTAAAAACAAAGCCGAAATCCAAATTACAAGGAGTATCGATGGAGCATTTGCAAAGTTAAACACAAATTCGTTCCACATGAATAGATTGTAAAACAAAATGGACGATCATTATTACGACCAGGTTACACAAATACAAATCTAACATGTGGATGAACAAATTTTTATAGTTCAACAAGTTGCCAAAACTCCTACGATCATTATTATGACCGGAGGCGTAGAACCTGTACATGAATAGAGTAGAAGGGCATTGAATCCCCAAAAACATATTCATTAAACTCCCATATCTAAATCGAGAAAAGATAGCACCCAAATCTAGAATTAAATTGAGAGAGTTCAAATTCTCAAATTGAGAATTAGGCCGAAAGAATAAAGCTTTCAAATCTAAATTGGGAAAAAAGAAAAAGTAAACAAAGAATAATAAAATGCAAATAAAATCAACTAAAAAGAGAAGAAGGAGAGGGTGAGATTAGTTCAAACCCTCCTCCATTTCCCCATGGCCGAAGGTTGAAGAAAACGATGAAAAAAGATATAGAAGAGAGAAAAAAGACTTTTCAGCTCCCTCGGTAATGTGAGTAATTAAAAATGAAGTCTTGTCACTTCAATTGCTTTATACTAGTCATGAACCTGCGCATTGTGCAACAAAAAATAACTCATGCACACATAATAACTCAAATACAAAGTAGTCTATAGACCAACACTTTGGAGAATCTAAATTGACATTTCCTTAAAAAATAAAAGATATTTATTTTAATAATACATTTCGATAAACCTTTTCATGTATATAGAATCAAATCATTGTGATTATATGATAATCGAAATTGATAGATCCTATTGAGTAAGAGCATATTTGGTAAAACTACAAGTTAATTGTTGAAAATTTAAGTAGCGAGTTTTAAAAAGTGTTAAAAATTAATTAAGATAATGTATGATAATGATAAAAATTAACTGTAAGATATTATTAACATATTACTGAAATAGAAAACAAATGCCACTATTGGTAGCTTTTATCAATATATTTGGTAATATTCTAATTACTAGCAATTATTTTTCCATTAACGAATTGAGCAAATCCTCCCTTGCATACCAGTTTTAGTTTATTTTTTACTCAATTAAATCATTTCAATCAATTTTATTCAAGATCATGAAACTTAATTACATTAAATGCTGAAAGTGCTGAATTTTTAATTTGCCGCACTTAGTTGGATAATCAAATGGGCCATAAGTATCATTACAAACAAAAACTTTATCAATATACAAAAGTGTACAGTAAAAGGTACCGGAGACATAACTTGGATAAGTGTAACATGCTCAGTATGGTGCCTATATATATATATATATATATATATATATATATGTAAATAAACTACTAAGAAATATCCATTATCACCCTCAACCATCCTAATGTGCATCCTTGTTCATACGTGACAATAAATTATCCACGAAACAGACAATCTTCTAAGAACATATATTTGGAAAATGAATGTACAACATTCACAGTCTTTCACCTGACTTATTGTAGAAACACGAGATTATAAGAAAGAGTGAAAATTTTAAATAAGACTTCGAAGTAGATGAATTTTCTCAAAAGAGGGTCTAAAATGAATGTTGTCTTAAATAAAGGTATAAAGTTGCTATTTAATCTCAAATAAAGGACTAAGCTCGTTAATTAGTCGAATCTTCTTTGGCTAGCGAGCACATGCTTATTTTGGCAGCACAACTAGGGGCATAATCTTCCAAAGACATTTCTTTTTTCTTTCTTTCTTTTAATCTTTTCACAGGTCATCTTCTTTGTACTTATGCTTGGAGGAAAGTTGCAAGTCTAGAGTTCACCTCAATCTTCTTCCTCAACAACAATGGCGACCTCAAGCTCACCAACAAGACGAGTTGCCTGCCGGGTCATGCATTCTACTCTTCCTGCTCCAGTTCAAGAACTCTCATGGTGGCAACAAGTCCTCCTTTGTTTTCACCTTTGTCCCTAAGTACTTGAATCCAGTGGTCGTGACCTCGCCTTCGCCGTCTCCGCTACCATGGACCTTTGGGCCCTGCTCGGCCAATGTCCGGGCCTCCTCAATGCCAATGCTGTCAGCTCTTTAACCATCTTTTTGCTGTTGAGTTCGCGGTGTCCAGGACTTCAAGTTCGGCAACATTAATGACAACCACGTTGGGATCAACATCAACAGCTTGGTGTCGAATGCTTCTGCTCCGACCACTTGTTACGTCACCGACGATGACTTGAGCAAGTTAGATATTAATCTGAAGAGTTAGAAGGCGATGCAGGCGTGGATCGATTCCAAATCCAGTGAGAAAGTGATCAATATGATGATTGCTTCTAGTTTGGCGAAACCCAAGAAGCCAATCTTGTCCTTTAAAGTGGATTTTGTCATCGATTTTCCACGAGTTCATGTATGTTGGCTTCTTTGTTTCAATTGGTGTGCGAGCGAGCTCTCATTACATAACGGGCTAGAATTTTTGCATCGATGAGGTAGCGAGAGCTCTTAAGATTTCATCTTTGCAATCGTTATGAGGCATGGAGAATAAGCATCCCTATACAACACAGCAATCTCGGTATCATCAGATGTTCTTGCAATGTTAGGGGTTCTCATTGTGGTCCTAATCGTTCGAAGGATCAAGAATGCCGATGTGGTCTAGTAGTTAGGGATGTGTAAAAGAACCGGAAACCCCTTGGAACCAAAATCGAAATTAGCAGTTCTCATGGGGATTAGTTCGATCATTGATTCCAATTTAATGGAACCAGCGAATATTGGTCCGATTCTTAGTTTTATGCGTGGAACTACCCGTCCACTTATTCAGACTAAACTGGTATATATTTATATTTAAAAAATCCATATTAATTACTTAATTATTTTGTAGATTTTCGACCAAATATATATGTAGATTTATGTATATTTGTAGTTATTGGACATTATTGACTAATTTTATCTCTTGAGTGTATAATAGGATTAACCCTATACTTTATTTTTTCAATTACATTTACCCATTTACTTACTTTCTCAACCAAAACAAAATAAATAAATGCAAATGAATGAGAGAACTGATTGGAGATGTCCATAAGAGCCAATGGATCATTTTAAGAGTATGATTGAGTCTCTCATTAACCATTCCCATTATTAAATTATGTTGACATTCAAAAAAGATTAATCAAGCGATTAATGTTTTAACTTCTATGGAGATTATGACTCTTAACTTGGAGTTTAATTTTCCAATCCTCTTTCTTTTTTTTTTAATGGGTTTTACTGATCAGTAAGAATAATGCTAGTCATTTTAATTTGGTATACACAATATCGACTCCCCAAACAGTACTATACGAATCGATACTAAACATCCCTCATGTAATTGTACATGCTCCTATAGCAATAATATATTTTGGTTCAGGCATTTGTTCATATAATCTCACTAAAGAATGAGTCATTTTCATTGTTACTGTGTCAGCTGATAAGTGTCGGAAAACCTTAAGAGGACCACATCATGACATTCGAATAAATTAAATTTTTAGTTAATGGGCATTATCTATTCATTTTGTCTTATAATTTTCAATCCTTAATCAAAATTAATAGCTCACAATTCAACTAGAATATAAAGCCAAACAAGCTTTGTAGGTATTGGGGATTAGTTCCACGGACCCATCATGGAACTAGACTAGACTAGTGATCCATGGAACAAACGAGTGGGTCTCCGTTTCAATTTTTCAGAACTGATTCTTAATGAGTAGTTTCCAATTCCAAGGTGGGAATTGCCCACCCGAATCATGCTCGTCCCTACTAGTAGTGGGAGCTCGAAATAAATCCTCACCAGCTTGTATCGTTGGTGAGCTGGAGTGAGCTTGAGACTTGCAACTTCCCTCCAAAGCTCCCACCTAGCATGGAGAGGATGAACAGTGAAAAGATAGGAAAATAAAAAGAAGAAAAAGAAATGTCTCTTGACAAAAATGTCCCTACTCATGCTGTCAAAATAAGCATATGCTAGCTGGCCATTGAAAATTTGGCCAATTTGGTGAGTCGTTTGAAATTAAATCACCACTTTAGATTCTTATTTAAAATTAAATGGCCACTCTAGATCCTTATTTGAAATTTTTCCCACGAGAGAGAGGAGACCACCAAACATGTTTGGAGAATTCTAGATCTATAGATTGTAAACATAGTTGAAGACAAGATCTTCCCCTACAATTGAAGAATCCGATTCAATGTCGAGGAATAATAAACAACTATTACGAACTAAGATAGAAATACTTATGATATTTTTCACCCAACTTTACCTATGCTTTTCCAAATTCTATTCTCTACCATCTTTATTATCTTTATGCCTTTCCAAATTCTATTCTTTAATGTCTTTTCCCCCATCTTTTCGCTGCCTATTCTAGCCTTCTTCCAAATAAAATGGTAAAGAAAAAAACAAAGAAATGGGCGCCACCTTAGGGTTGCTGGCTCTCTCCTTGCGACGATAGGGGATCCACAACCCGCCTTGCCTTTCAATGTTTAGCGACAATAGTATTTGCTATCGACGGTAGAGAATCCACTACCCTCCCCACCTCGGCAATGGATGGTGTGGCTCCCTCCAATCGCAACAAAGGGTAGCCTAACCCTTTGTCAATGCTTGCATCGGATCACGTCATCTCGAGTCGTAACTCGTAAATAGTGGTGCTGCCCTTTGCAATGATGCTATAGGCTCCATGACGCCCTCGTCCGAGGTGGAGGAGGGTAATGATTCCTTGTGTCTCTTTCTTTTTCTCCACATGATACATATATTTACCTTGAAAGAATTTAAAGCAAAAGGTGAAAGCTCGGTGCACTAAATAACAAAGATCAACCACTGGGATTCGTCCTAATGGCCACCCTTCCAACATGGAAGGGGGATGTGAGGGGTTCAAATCTCCACCTTCTCAGGGGATGGGGTGGGGACGCGTAAGTTTCAAGAGTGGGTTTCGACTCTCACGCCCTGCAAAAGGCGGGACAAAATTCTGAGGGTGAATATAGAATAAGAATAGAGTAGGACTGACAAAAAAAAAAAAAAAAATAACAGAGATCAAAATTAAGTGACCCGATTGTAAATACTGCCTAGGCTCTACTACCGCAAGCAAAGTTTACTCCCATTTGCTTTAACCGCCACGACAATATTTTCTAGAAACGAGCCAACCAAAATATCCACCTGGACCGCATCCGCTGACGTGTCGCCGCTTCATTGGACGGGCCGCCAGCCAGCTGAAACCGCGGACTCTGCTGAAAATACCCTAGCGACCAGCACCGGCGCCGGCGGAAAAAGCACGCATTCGGCCTGTGCCTCCACCAGCGAGAAAGCGGGGGGAATAATAAATAGAGAAGGGGGCCGTTATGAGAGGTGGTCTCGCGCTGCTGTCCACCGTCTCTCCTCCTCCGCCGCCTCCGCTCCTCCGCCTCCGCCTCCGCCCCCTCTTCTCCTCCGGTGAGCCTCTCTCTCTCTCTCTCTCTCTCTCTCTCTCTCTCTCTCTATCTCTAGGTTTGGAGTCGTTTCGGATTCTCCAGCTTCCGCGCGCGCTCCGCCGCTCGTTCCTTTCTACTTTCGCCGCCGGTGCCGATTTTCCGGCGGCGATCGAGAGGGCTCGCCGCCTCCCCGCGCGCGCGCGCGCGCATATTTCGAGATGCATTGTCCGCTTAGCTTGCCGTTTGTTCTACTGAGGCCGTTCTCCTCAGGTCGCGATTGCCGAACTGGCGTAGTTCGCTTGCGACTGAGCTCGTCGTGCGGTTTTTTTTTGGTAGTCGGAGAGTCTGAGGTTCGAGGTTGGGGGTTTTCAGGTTGGCGGTGGTTTGTGAAAGGAATTTTGGAGTGTGATGATGCGTGCGCCTTGCCGTTTGTGCTTTTAGGGATATGTTTTGTGACTAATTTTATTATGCATGCTTCATGTGATGTTTGGTGGTCGATTTTGTGTTTGTCTCTCGTGCGAGTTCTTCCAGTAATTTCTTGTAATCCTTGTGAAACTAGACAGATATCCTGAGAGTGAAATCTAGGAGATCGGTTTGGACCATAAGGACGCGAGCAGCGACAACAATGGCAAGTGTAAGTAAACCTAGATTGTCACTTTTCTTCGGGATTCGGCTTGTGCCGCCGATGCCAGCGCCAATAACTGTTCTGTTGAAATTGTTTTTGTGACGGTCTCGCTTGGCATTTCCCAGGATCAAGAAAACATTGGCAATGTGAGGAAACAGCTGGCAAAGCTGTTTGAGACATCTCTTAGGACAACAGTCCCTGAGGAATCAGATGTTGAGCCCTTGGTTGCTGCTTGCACTGCCAAGTTTGGCGATTACCAATGGTAGTTTTTTAACCCACCTTCTGGTCGTTTGGAAATCAATAAGTTTGCTGGAATTGTACGAATTTATTGCTGTGCATTTTCCAAACATGAAGGTTTTTTTGGCCTCATCATGTTTTTCCTCTTTTGATTTCTTAATACTAATTTGTGACGTCCATGTGTCGTAGCAACAATGCTATGAGCCTATGGCCAAGGATCAAAGGTAAAAAGACAGAATTCAGGGGTCCCCCGGCAGTAGGACAGGTGCAAACTATGTACAGTAGAGTTCTTTAGTCCATGAATTTTCTGGCTGAGGATTTTCTAACTTGTCAACTTTATTCTCTTTAGGCACTTATGAAGAACCTTCCTTCATCTGAAATGGTAGAGGCGTGCTCTGTTGCTGGACCTGGATTTGTGAACGTCACGTTATCAAAGAATTGGATTGCCAAGGTGATTATGTCTCGAAAAATTCTGTTTGCAATTGAATGCCATTGGTACTGTTGTGGCAGTTGAAATAGATCTTATGTAGGAGGCCAAATTGAGCACCATGACTCACCTAGTGGTAAATCTTTTATTGGTACTCCAGAACATTCAGAAGATGCTGATTGATGGAATTGAAACATGCGCGCCAGGGCTCTCAGTTAAAAGGGTGGTGGTTGATTTTTCTTCTCCTAACATTGCAAAAGAAATGCATGTCGGACATTTGAGATCTACTATAATTGGAGATACACTGGCCCGCATGCTGGAGTTTTCAAACGTTGAAGTTCTTCGTAGAAACCATGTTGGTGATTGGGGTACACAGGTGATTCCTGAAAATTTGCTTGTTGTGTTGACTATTTTCATAAGTTGGAGACTGATTTCTCTTAAAATTTTAAGGGGGCATAAAGCTTATTGCTTGTGCTTCACTGGGGAAATGAATCTTTTACAATCTGAATTTTCATTCTTCTCATCAGATTACACATCCTAAAAATTTAGTGCTAGCTGCCTTTTCCACTTTGAGGGAACATAGGCCTACTTCATTTCATTGTACTGTTGATGACTATTGATGATGCAATATTTTCTCTTGAACTAATTCAAAATTTTGTTTTATTGCATTGTCATGCCATAAGTGACTTCCCTGCTGAATGGGTTTTGCAGTTTGGCATGTTAATTGAGTTCCTTTTCGAGAAGTTCCCAGATTGGGAAGGTGCTGGTGACACTGCCATTGGAGACCTGCAGGTTAGAGATGTTTTATATATCTGACTACTGAAGCTTCAACTGATGACATGCTGTTTAGGACCTCATAAAATATGGCATAAAATGCTTTCTTGTCTGCCTTTGATCTGGGGAGTGCCTGTTAAATTCCTTTTGGCAGTTAGTATCTTTCTTTCATTCAGATTCAAACATTAATGTGTGAAGTTGACATTTGAATCTAGCATTCCATCATTTAGATAGTTACTCCACTAACCCCTCTCCATCTCCCTAGGTTAAGATTTTGCAGTGAAAGGTTTTCAAGCCCCAATGTTCTTCTCCACTTGAATTCCTCGTGCTTGCTTATTAAGTATGGTAGGAAATAATGGAGTTGGTGAAGAAGACCTAGCTATCGATAATAGGCTTTTGATGTGACTGATTGTGGTTCCTGTGCACTTCAGTTTGTTTTTGTGTAAATGGGGTGAGGTATGTGCAAATGCCTGATTCAATCATCTTTTTTTTTTTTTGGTTTTATTTCCTTTCCTCTAGTTATTACGATGGTGGACCTATTGTGGCAAATTCTCTTTTCTGGTCTATATGATTTTCTCTCTTGTAAACGATTTTGTATAGGGTTATACTCCCCTGTAATATCAGGTGATTTTTTTTGTTGAAAATTAATTTGCAACTAATTCAGGAAATTTCTTGTAACTCTGGATTGATTTGACAACTATTTAGGAATTAGAAAATTGAAAATAATGGAAATAATCAGTTTGGCTTTTTGCTAACTCTTGATCGATAATTTTTCTCAGTCATTTGTTATTTTCACATACTCTTTCCCTTGACATCTTATAATTGCAGGCCTTTTTAGGGCTTCCATTATTTGATTATGTCAGCTTTTTGTCTATTTGACAACTTCATTTCCTAAAGAAGTTTTCTTTTCCTACGAGGGATTCTTGAGTTATCTTAGCATGCATCTCAAAAAGTTTTAGGCGTTTCAATTCCTTATACTTTTGAAGGTTGTTTTGGCATGTTGATGAAATTACTTTTGCAAAGTGCCTCGATTGGGAAGATTTTAGTGAAACTTCCATGGGAGACCTGCAGGTTACCGAATTCTTTTTTTTTTTCCTAATATATTTCTGAGTGCTGTTTATATGGGGAATATGCTGTTTGTTTGACTGTTTTTAAGGGGCATAATTATGTCTTGATGTGTGCTGTTTTTTATTTTTATTTTTTTATCTCTAACTAGTTTTATTATTTTATCGGAATTGGTCATTCATATGCAAACTGACACTTGAATCTAACATTCGCCATTTTTACCACACGTATGATATCATCCCATCAACCCCCCTGTGTTTCCATTGCCACCCCCAGTCATTGCCAAAAGGATTCTGGATCTCTAACCATTTGTTGCCACTCAAGTCCCTCTGGCCTTTCTTATATAGCATGGAGAGGGAAATAATGGAGTTGGTGAAAGAGAAGTAAATGTTAGGTTCAATAGGCTTACTACTTAATTGGTTGTGCGGTCCTTGTGTAACTTAGTTTGAACTGGAGTGAGTATATTTTCCAATGCCAAAATTGGTTATCTTTGATTCTATTTCCTTGTCCTCTAGCACGTGGAAGGGGCATAGGCCATACCAGCAGCCAGAATGCGTTTTGATGAATGTTATGTTTAACTGCTTTAATTCTTATAAGATAGCAATTTGACTTTGTTATTTGTTTGTAGTGATTATGAAGAAAGAGAAGGAACCTTTAATGATGGATTCTCTTTTTAGACATATAATTGTAAATATTCTCTATAGGGCTGTTCATATTATTTCCTGGTCATCTCTTCAGTGATTTTTCTTTTGTTAAAAATGAAGTTACGACAGCTGGGAAATTTCTCATATGTAGGAATGGGAAAAGATAAGAGAGGAAACTATTTCCCACCTCTTGATAGCTGTTTTACCTTGTTCATGTTGTTCTTTTCTCAATTTCTCTTTCTTTCTCCTTGATGTTGCGGTTGCTGCAGGCTTTTTATGGCTTTATTATCAGCAACATATCTTCTTTATTTGACAACTCTTTCTCCGATATAAAGAAACTTTATTGTTTTCTATTGTTAGTTATTTATTGTGTTTTGCATGTTTATAGCTTAAATTTTGGAGGGTTGCAATTCTATCCATTTGTGATGGAGGTTGTTGTTGTTTCAAATGGATATTTTAACATAAGTTGGGTGAAATCTCACTAATTTCTATGCACAGTTGCCTTCTCTGTGTAGTCAGATTTTCTGTGCTTAATACCTTTTCCTTCCAGTTGCTTTTGTCTTTCTTTGATGTTCATTTTTCAAGGATCCAAAATACAAGCAACACATTGGACTTTAACATTAAGCATGATAGCTTACGAAATCTACATGGGATATTCAAATTCTTCTCTGAAACAGAATCAATTGGGCTTAAAAATTTGCTTTACTAATTCAATTGGTGTATTCCAGGCATTTTATAAGGCATCAAAACAGAAATTTGATGAGGATCCTGTTTTTAAGGAGAGGGCACAGAAGGCTGTGGTTCGCCTCCAGGTTAGTATCGTGTACTTAGGACAGCTGCAATTTCTATATTCCTATTTTTTTAACTGCCATTAGGACATGTAAGTCTTTTGTTGGGTGACTGTTGAACTTGTGTTCAGGGTGGGGAACCAAGGTACCGCAGTGCATGGACGCAAATCTGTGATATTAGCCGAAGGGAGTTTGATGGGGTTTATCAGCGCCTTGGGGTTTCATTGGAGGAGAAGGTACTGTACATTGTGGAATTCCTGCCATTAGTCAGCATGTGGTTTTTATTTTGTAGAGATGTCTAATGATTTAAGAACTATTTTGACTCATGCGATGCTCTTTCCTGTACATGAGTGATCATTGATCACTCAGTTGAGATATATTTAATCTACAGTGTGCATTTTGACTCAGTAATCAAGCTGAGGAAGTCATGGTGATGGAATACTTCTATGTTATCCATAATATTAGCTCCATGGAAAATCTTCTTCTTTTGAATGCTTTACTTATCCTTTTCAGCAATGAGAAAGATGATCCTTTATGGTGTTGAAGATTTTAAGAACATCACTATATGAGCTTTGGGTCCTAATTTCCTCTAATTTTGTTTTCTGTGACTTAGTGTTGGAGCTATGAATTTCTATTTGACTTTAGTGGCAAATGTTTTTCGTACATGGTGGGAATAGTGCATTTCCACAACTAAGCATCTTAACTGGCAAATCTTACTACTTTTTTATGCATTGCCTTTTGTCAGGGAGAAAGCTTCTACAACCCGTATATTCCTGGTGTACTGGAGAAGCTGAGCGAATTAGGGCTAGTAGAAGAAAGTGAAGGAGCTCGTGTGATATTTGTTGAAGGTTTTGAGAGACCTGTTATCGTGGTGAAGAAAGACGGTGGTTACAACTATGCATCAACTGATCTTGCTGCTCTTTGGTTAGATTTCCTTAAACTCGGTCATAGTCTTTTCTTATTTTACATGACCATCCTTTAGGTTAATTTCTTTAAAAGTTTCTTTAAAATGATTTATCCTTCTGCTTAACATGTCCACTTCATGCATTCACATTCTAGCCTGTAATGCAGTCCATTCCTTTGATTTGACTGTATATTTGGGAGGCATTGGCTAAAGGTTTTTAGTGAAGAAGGAACTGGATATTTAGTGTATGGTGGTTTCAATTGTTATTAGAACTGAGGCAGGTAATCAAGGTTTTCACAAAAATAACGAAACACGGCAAATATATTATAAGCTGTAGATACGAAAATGTCTAGTGTTAAGAAAACTGAGAACTCCTAAAAGTGTAATCTGCTGTAAAGAATATTAGAAAGAGGATGGCTTACACGTTACGGATAGGGTTTAAGTACTATCTATAATTGATTCAAAACAACACTAAAATCTCAGCCCTTTATCTACTTTAAGATCTAATCTCCATCACTGAACCTTATTGAAAATCACATGCTGGTGGTGCAACTCTTTAAACTCTAGAGAGACAAATAAATATTAAACAGAAAATGGGGAAATTCCTGTAAAACATCCAGCATCAAGAACTCTTATTCACAGACACTCCTCTCGTCTACCTAAGTTGCTCAATGTTATGATGTTTTCCTCTATTTGAGGAGGGGCGTTAATGGTCATTCAGAAGCATTGTTGTTATTCCGGATTCACTTTATGTTTTACGTTGGTGTTCTACTATTGTAACTTTTAAGTGATAAGGTCTCACCTGACATTGGCAGGTATCGCCTGAACATAGAAAAGGCTGAGTGGATTATTTATGTCACTGATGTTGGTCAGTCCGAGCACTTTCAAATGTTTTTCAAGGTGAATATTCAGGGCTGTATGCCTTTCTGCTTAATTTCTTTCCCTTGTTTATTGTGCTATGGAGTATAATGATTCATTTGTAAATTCTCTGCATTCAATCTTTATGAACTCATTGACTTGAGGATACATGCCGGCATTGGCTAATACATTATAGGTCTTCTTTACAAGTCCATATGATTGGTTAGTGGCATGGAACTAAGCTTACTTCTACCCTTGTTTCTGTTTTTTCAGGCTGCTAAGCGTGCAGGTTGGCTTCCCGATGATGATAAAGAATACCCTAGGACCAACCATGTTGGCTTTGGTCTTGTTCTTGGTGAAGATGGTAAGCGTTTTCGAACTCGCAGTACTGAAGTCGTTAGACTTGCGGATTTACTGGATGAAGCCAAAGCTCGCAGTAAAGCAGCACTTATTGAACGTGGTATGTCACTGTTCTTTATTTGGGTTTCATGAAACTCATTGGCTGAGTTTAGGATGTATATGTTGCATTGATACCGGAATTTCCTAATTGAAATTAATTGTTTGATTAGCACCTTTTGACTACATAAATATTGTTATCAGCATTTCATTTAGAAGCCTTTGAAATTTATGGTGGAACTTTCATCAGGCAAGGATAAGGAATGGAGCGAGGAGGATCTTGACAAAATTGCAGAGGCAGTGGGTTATGGAGCTGTGAAGTAAGTCCACTATCCTGCTAGTGAGCTTGCCATGGTTTTTGTTATGTTGGTTCCATTCTCAGAAACAGCTCTGATGAGATGGTTTATGTCATTGAGTGGGTCTATTACCAAAATTCAAGTTAGACATTAGTGCATTGAAGAAGGCCTCAGTAAAGCTTCGGGAAGCACAAGCTGAAGTAAACCTAGACTCTAGACTCTAGCAACTGACAAACAAGAAAATTTTCGGGAGCGATATACTAGTATATAGAAACTGTGATGGTTTAGAAAGATCCTCAGAATATTCTTCCATGCTTTTGCTTTTTGATGAGATGTCATTATATGCTTTTTATCTAGAATTGCTTAGAGCATTTTCCTTGCTATAAGAGAAATGGTTGAGCATTTTTTTGTGAAAATTCATTGCATGCCTTACGAAGTAGTTGTCTGTTCTGTCCTTTATATGGATTTAGGAATAGAGAGAATTGATATCCTGAACTTCTCTTGTAGGTATGCTGACTTGAAGAACAATAGGACCACCAACTACACCTTCAACTTTGATCAAATGCTTAATGATAAGGTGAAGATTTATGTTCTCCATCAATAGCTCTATCAATAATTGATGGGTGTAGCTGACATTGCTGTCATGATTATCAGAGAAATGAAGTCCTCTCTACTCCTTAAATTTTTACTGTACTAGGTGAACAAAATTACTTTGGTTGTGTTGACTGGATTTGGTTATTAGATTTTTTATTATGTCCCACTCAGTTCGTGAGTTTTATATCCCATTTTTACCTGCTCTCACATGCATGCACGTGCTCCTTATTTCTTTATCTGTCTTTTCTTGATTCCTTTTTGGCTAAGTTGTTATTTATGATGACAGGGGAATACTGCTGTCTATCTGTTGTATGCCCATGCTAGGATGTGCTCAATTATCAGAAAATCTGGTAAAGATATAGAGGAACTCAAGAAAGTAAGTAGTCTGTCTGTTATTTATGTTCAATTGGATATGGGCATATGCATTTATAATGCAATGATACCAACCCTCCTCCCCCCCTTTCTTTCTCTCTCTCTCTCTCTCTCTGGGAGATGGGAGATAATAAAGTATTGCACCTTCATTTTGCCATATATTATTGTAGTAAAGTTTATGGAATTTTACAACAACTCAACTAATGATGTCATCTCTTATGAATGCTAATTAAATTACCTCCTGGTGATTAATTTGGGACTTGAAGCTAAAAATAACTTTTCCATGGTGCTACAAATTCATCATTTTTCATTTGTTTTTTAACTCATGCTTCTTGGCTGTAGACCGGAAACATAGCATTGAATCATCCAGATGAACGGGCATTGGGGCTTCATTTGCTCCAGTTCGGTGAGGTAGGACATGAATTGACCATGATTTTGACAATGTCAGGATATTCTCTGCTGCAAAGTGGGATATATATTAATATTACTTTCTCGATCGTCACTTTGCAGACTGTGGAGGAGGCTTGCACTAATCTATTGCCCAATGTGTTGTGTGAATACCTGTACAATTTGTCAGAGAATTTTACCAAATTCTATTCGAACTGCCAGGTACTATTACATCTTTTGCCTTCGTTTTGCTTCCAGATAGCAGGACATGAACTGCTACTTGTTTCAAGCATTCATGCCATGTGCGCTTGTTTCATCTCTTCACTGGTTTATCCTTGTCTGGTTGATGAGTTTGCTAAGGGCTCAAATCATTTTGTCTTTTTCTTTTTCCTTTCTTCTTTTTCCTCTTCCTCTAAGACAAGGTCCGGCAACCTCGCTGGAGCCTTGCTGGCCCTCGGTGAGGGTCGACCTCCCTTGTCTAGCCGGTCGCTGTTTAGAGGATGAAGAAGAAGAAAAGGAATAAAGAAAAGAAAAAAAAGAAGAAGAGAAAAGTGTAATAAAATTATTAAAAAATTAAAAGAAATTCTTAGTCACAATAAAATTTGAAGGCCGTACCAAACGCATTTCTATTCCAGGAATAGAATCTTAGTGCAGTTACCAAACGTTTTCGAATGTTAAGAAACTCATCTAGGGAACAAAATCAGAAAAAGCCATTTCTGAGCAGAAATTGTTCCTTGGAACAAAATGGTTACCAAACGAAGAATCTCAGTCCATATATGTAAAGTGGTATGATTTTAGTGGGGGGTGCTACTGAAAAATAATGGTGTAATTTCTGGCTCTCCTCAATCACTTCTGAGAGCAGCTATGCAACTGCCTCCTTAGAAGTGCTAAAATTTTAAATTTGGGGTTTGAGTTGCATCTCTCAAGTGGCCAGAGTACTCCTGATATTTTTGAGAAACGTTGTTATTTCTGGATAACCTCCCTAAGGTCTGAGCATTGCCTCTGCACATTCGCAGTGATATGAGGTTGAGAGGTTACTTCCTTTTGATGGCTATTTCCATGATGCTTCGTTTCCATATTTGACCCTATTCATCAGTGAGGGAAGTGGCTATACCAGGATGCATACGGATGAATTACATTATGTTTATCCCCTGCTTACACATAGACTTAAGCTATGCTCAATGCATCTTTATGCAGTTTAGCTGCAATGTTACTGGAAATTGTCCTCAAATGTTGAAATTACCCGCAGGTGGTTGGATCAGCAGAGGAGACCAGCAGGTTGCTGCTGTGCGAAGCAACCGCAGTTGTCATGAGGAAATGCTTCCATCTGCTTGGGATAGTGCCCGTCCACAAGTTATAAATACGTTTTTCCAAATTTTGTGGGTTTTACCACAATGATTCACCCAAAGATTGGGTTGATTATAGGAAACAAGATATGAAAGTGGAAATTTTTCGTGTTTAGCTTGGAACGCATGCCGGGGCAAGAAGATTTTTTGTTGGGATGGCCTCAAATCTTCTCTTTGTTTTCCATGTATCGCGTTGCGCGGGATTTGTTGTATACCGGAGAACACTGGCATGCTATCACGGGTGGAAATAGATCTGTTAGTGCATATCGAATCTAATCCTTTTGCTTTGAAATCGCAATTATGTGCTTCGCGATGTGACTTGCGTTATGAGCTTCAATGTGCTCTTTTTGATTTCCTGGCGAATTTGAAATTGTCAAGATCAAGTCGAAGCCAATAAACGCTAATCAATCTAAGAAAGCGACCCTAATCGACCCTGATTAAACTGGATGACCACTCCCGTCGTTCCTCTCTTCCCACGATTGCAACGGGGCATCATCAATGTCATTATCATCCCATGCTATTGGCGTGAAACATCTTTATCTTGACGTATGCATTCTTGATCTGGTACGAGATACGAGAATGCCATATGCTTATCCATTCTCTTCGATGGAAAGGATCGTACGATAACATGTGAATCATCTTCATCTCGTAGTATGCAGTCTTGATCTAGTATGAGACACGAGAATGCCATTTGCTTATCCATTCTCTTCGATGGAAAGGATCATACGATAACACAAGAAGATGACGATGCTTGCTTCTTGCAGATCATTTTTGCCCCGACGAAGCCTCGACAGTTCGGGAATAGGAAAACCCTCTTCAAACCACCTCGCGACTATGCTCCACCAGCATGAGCGACTGTTATGCCGATCCAGGCTAGGCTATTTTCCGACAGAATAAGCAAACGTCATCAATTTTACTCAACACAACTTGTTTAATGCCCCATCTCATCGTACAAGTGTTGTTGAATACATATTACATGTTTCTTTTTTACAGTCGATTTTGAACATTTTATCCTTCTGTAGATGCATCGATAGACTAGGACTAACAATTGAAAAAAAAAAAAGAAACGCATCAGGTACTCCTCCAAAATTACCGGCTCCTTGATCATTTACCCTAAACTCTTCCCAAGTCATACAAAGCAAAAATACAAAAAAAAAAGCCTAAAAAAATAAAAAATAAAAAACAGAAAACAAATCATCCATGGAATGGAAGATGTATCGAAGACTAGGTGCTTATGCGTATCGAGCAAAACTCAAAAGGTCTTCAGTATCGGAACGGGCGGTCTATTGCTGAGCGAAGAAAACCTCTTCCCTAGATGTGAAGCAGCAGAAGAAGAAGAGGACGATGACGAGAAGGCAGATCTTGATGACGAACCCTTCTTCGATATGATCGCCTTGGGACTGAACGACTTGCCTGAACTATCCAGGCCTCCTCCGTAGCTCTTGCACAGCTTCAATCTCTTTACGCAGGGCCTCTCCTTCTTCACCAGATCCTCCAGGCTCTCGCAGCTCGCCAACGACGTGAACGACTGCGACTTCCCGTCATAATACCTCGAGAGCCCTCTCCTGCACCACCACGAAATCAACGAATTCAATCATCGTGACTCCATGAATGTGTACACTACAGTTTTGTAGCTGTTGTTTTTAGGGTTTTATTAGGAAGTTCAGCTTTACATTCGGCATGATCCCAGTTCGACTAATTTAGTGGCTTGAGATAAACCCTTTCTTCCTTTTGTCGAGTCGGGATTTTTCTTTCTCATGCAATCCGAATGCTCCAAGAACTACCGTACTTCGATATTCCTTGTTCTTCTCTCGATGAATCAAAACTAAGAGCGACCATTTTCGGGTTCGCTCTCGTGCTCGTGCCTTGATTCGTGCCGGCCCTAATATGTCATGAAACACAAGAAATTCTCTAGATGACTAACCTATTAACACGAGCGTGAGATCAAGTTTGGGGTAGGTAGGATGACATCCTATCCTCACACATCTGATCGAATCGGATCGAATCTTAGCTATAATAGCAGAACTAAGTACTACGGATCTCGTTCGAATGCGGGACAAGAAATGATCAGACTTACTTTAAAGGAAGCTGAGCCATGAGGTCCGATAACTCGTACAGAGGTCCGCGCTGGCCCGCGAGGGACGACGACGACGAGGAAGATGAAGGAAACGAATAGAGGGTCGACTCCGAAACCGAAGGCGAAGAAGAAGAAGCATCCTCTAGGAGATCGGACGAAGACGACGGCGACGACGAGGAGGATTCTTGAGAGTCGCTCGATTCCGAATCACCGCAGACATTATCACCACCACCACCACCACCACCTTCGGTGATCCTCCACCCCTCGTTCCTCGGACGACCGTCAAGAAACTCCAAACCCAGATCGCCAAAGCTCTGGTCTTCTCCACCCATTGATGTCACGAACAAGAGAGAGAGAGAGAGAGAGAGATTGTGTTGTGGTCTTATCTCTGAAGACTTTCTGTGCAGGATGAATGAAGTGATGATCCGCAGGGTCGCTCTTAAGGAAGCATCTGGGCGCAGCATATAAATACACACGTACTCAAAACAACGGCAGCAAAAGGATAAGGTAACGTGATGTGCTTGAATGCGCAACGGAAGAGAGAGAAAATAGTAGTTTATCTCCACATACCAAAAGGGCAGCGAGGTGGCACATGGACAGGATAGGCGATGGACCCATTTTTCTAATTCAATTCATTAATTATCTAATTATCGAATTATCTAATCTTTCTTCCTTTGGTCAGAATATAATTATCCAGTCTATTTTTTGCTTATCTATTTATTTTTTCTTGGTACGTTATGGGCTTTATCCTCAAGCAGCAGTCGTCGTCATCGTCGGGCTTCTTCCCCTCGATTCTCATTCCTATTCTCGTTCTCCAATAAATGGTCCGAATTCATTATTGGAAGGAAGCCCTTTTTTCCCCATCTTACTGGGAATGAGGATAAGGCATGATTATCTCTCTCTTTTTCTCATTTTTCTTTATTTTTTTTTAAATATTTTTTCGAAGACATCCATACAGAAATATCCGAGTCACCAGTATAAAACGCATCTATACCTTTCTCCATTGATGGGTAACTGATCAAAAAAGAGGAGCGCCCTTATCATTTTGGCCTTCTTTTTTGCCTCATAAAGCAATAACACGCCCGCGTCCGAATTTCGACCTCTCGCCTTTCGAATTTTATACTTCTCCAATTCCCTTTTCTAGAACGAGTTTGGTCATCTTGTTTAGGCGGATAATTAGTCATGATCCCATCGTCGGGTCGCCGATGATTATCCGTTTAATTGACGAGCACTGATCATGGGTTTATCTATTGTTAGAAACGCGACTGTTCTCGTTCATCTCTATATAATACTAAGTATAATGTGATCGACTTGCCGGCCGAAGTCAAAACTAGGTGGAGATGCTTCCTGGGTTTGCGTTCTTTGCGGGGGAGTCTAAGATTTGTTTTTTTCATTTTATGTTCTAGAGCTAGTCCATTTCAAAATTGACGGGGCTTAAATGTTGTCTCTCGTTAGGGCTCTAAGTCCAACCAAGAAGTCCCTATCTTGAACTCTTCTTACCCCACGGTGATCGGACTAGTAAGTAATCCCGAGGTCGCTCCTCGGCCTCAAGAAGCATTGGTTCATTCAACGGCGTAATTTGAATCACATCATGGCACAAGATAACCCCAACTCTACTCTCACTAATATCATGAAACAAGCAATAGAACATGGCTTGAAGAACGGTCCATCGACGCCAATTACCCATTTTCACCCTATTATTCATAAAAAAGAAAAAAAGAACTTGGGACACTTATCTCTGTTTTGCACTGTTTTTCTTGACATGAAATCGTTAAGAAACTTTCAATAGAACCCGGCTGCTCATGGCCATTACAGGGTCAAACATCGAGGCTATTGGAATAAACTAATCCACAAATGGAAAACACAGGTACCGACAAGCCTCCTGAAAAGTTATTCCCCCTGTCCCTCTTTCTAACTTAGCCAAAACACCAATCCCAACTCGTCAAAACCCCGAATCCCCAGAGACCAAAAACAGCGTCGTCTCTCATCGCGTTGCCAGATAACGCTCATCACTAAAGTGATCGAATGGAATCGAGAGAGAGAGAGAGAGAGATAGAGAGAGAGAGATAGAGACCAGTCCAGTCCACATAACCCACGAATTAAAAATGAGAGTTTCATTACTATATTATATATGCAAAGACACCTACTAATAAATGCGATTCTCTGTTGGGTTTTCAAGGCGATTTTTCTTATGGACTTCACCGAAAAGAGAAAAATCGATTGATTGGTTTTTGTACATTATTCAAGTAATTTGCATATACAAAAAAGAAATCAAAATGCAAGATTCACCTTTATTTATTATTACTGTCTCTTTTTTCATTTTTTTTATGGAGAAAATAAAGAAATATTAACTTTTATTACTTTGCATAAATGTGATATTTACCCAGTTTGGTATTAAAAAAAAAAATTGAAGTTAAGGATTAGATGGAACATTAAATGAAAGTTCGGGGACTAAATTGAGTAAATCGAAAACTCATGAACGAAATTGAACATTAGATGAAAGTTGAGGGACCATTTGTGACATTTTCCCTCACTAAATGTAATCTAATCAAATTTTCGAGAGAGAGATAGAGACCAGTCCAGTCCACATAACCCACGAATTAAAAACGAGAGTCTCATTGCTATATTATATATGCAAAGATACATACTAATAAATGCAATTCCCTTTTGGGTTTTCAAGGCGTGGGGAGTTGGGAGAGACGAGCTGGCAGGAGGAGAGGATAAGAAGGTTGACCTGGGGAGGAGTCATCAAGGTGATTTGAGGGGGGAGGAGTTAGGACAGAGAGGATCTTCTCTTCCCTTTCCTACACGGGTTACCACACGTTTTTGTCTGTCCTTTTGGGCTGCTCTTCGCCCCCACGCCCCCCACCCCTTTTCGATGCTCATCGTCATCTTATCCACGCACTTTTTCTCTCCCTCCTTGCCGCCTTTACCTAATTCATTTCCATGAACGCGAACGCCCATAGATTGTAAGATTGGGCCCCCCCACAAAAAGTTCCTTATCTATTTTTGATGCCTACCCTTCATTTCTTGGTCATTTTTTTCTTTTCTTCTTTTCCTCTTTTTTTTTTTTTTGCAAACCTCACCTTTCTTCTTCTTATCCTTCCTTTCGAATAGCTCGGAGAAAGCGAGAAGGGCGGGCCAGGAGGGGACGGTTTCGGGACGACCGATCCCGTTCCTAAACCCTATTCCGGTCGGTCCCCAAGTAAAATGCGACGTCGGCTCGAGCCCAAGAAGGGTTAAATTTATGGAAACTTGCTTAAAGCCCCCACAAATATATAATTTTTTAAAAAAGTCATAAATTTATTGTATGGTGGTCAATTTAGTCATAAATTTGTTTATTTGTTCAATTTGGTCAATTTAGTTTTAAACCTATTGTACGAGTGTCAATTAAGCTCTAAACTTTTCAATTTGGTTAATTTAGTCTTAAATCATTTAACGTCTTTCTCATAATTTTTTTGGCAAAAAATCATTAACGTGGACACCACTTGTGTTACGTGGTATGACTAATGCTAATGTGACAATTTTTTAAATCTTACGAATTCTTTCCACTATGTACTAGTGAGGGTTGTGGGCTAACCCTCATCAAGCACGGGCGAGGTTGGTGACCCTTATTGACATTAGGCAAGGGCTTGCAGCCCCTCGCTAGATTTGGTCGAGGCCACAACACCCGAATCCAACGAGGGCCCACAAGGGCTTCCCGACTCTTGCCTGTGTGTTGGGGACCTCTACCAACCAGTAACCACCATCAAGGCCATGAACCAGCAAAGAGAAAGAAGGGAAAAAAAAAGCAAAGACAAGAAAATCAAAAAGTTCGAAAATTTTAAGAAAATGCAAAATTACCCACATTAATATTGACCGTGCCATATAGGACAACCGATCCACATTAGTAATTTCTAACTTAAAATTCGCTGGAAGGAATACATTGGCAAATCGTCAAAAGTTTAAGGCTAAATTGGTCATATTAAAAAATTGGCAAAAAACTACAAAAAAATCCCAAATTTTGTCCAAAGCGACAAATTTACCTCAATTTTTTTTGTGACATAAAAAACCTCAAAATTTGCCAACCGTGACACATTTACCCTAAACTTTTTTTCATGACACAAAAAGCCTTGAACTTCTATCCATGTGATACATTTACTCTAAACTATAGGACACTTTGATCTTTTTACTTTTTAATTTTTTTTTTCTTCTTCTCTCTTCCCTCCGCCCTCGCCTGACCCCATCGAAGGCGGCCCTCGCCCGACGCCAGCGAGGGCGGCCCTAGCCAGCCCAGGCGAGGGTGACCCTCACCCAACACCGGTGAGGGCAGCCCTCACTAGACACTGGCTACCCTCCGCAATGGTCAGCGGAGGGAAGAGAGAAGAAGAAAAAAAAAAGAAAATGAAAAGCATAATAAATAAGATGAAAAGGCCCTTGATAAGGTAAATGTGTCATATTTTACAAAGTTGGGGTTTTTCATGTCACAAAAAAAAAATTGGGGTAAATTTGTCACTTTTGGTAAAATTTGGGGTTTTTTATGGTCTTTTCCCTAAAAAATTTAGAACTTATTTAATATCTGTACAGTAGATTTATAATTTCATTTTTTTTTTGTAATTATCCCAAATACATGTGGAGCATTTAAGGGCAACAAAGTCCATAATTCCAACATTATAATTAGTCGCGTTCGGGTCTTAGGGGTGCCCGCCAGCTACTTGCCATTGGCCCCCCGAATCCACCAGGATTGATTTGGAAGAAAGATTGCTCCACCCACCTTTTTTGTCTTGCAAATTTATTGACCTCGTCCTGTCCACACGACTGAAAATTTGCGATGTTTCATAGTCGCACGCGATTCACGCATACCTCCGCCAATTAGTCCGGGTGGGGACCAAAGCGGTGGACCTTTTTCCCTTCTAGAATCCCCTGAATCATTCAAATTCTACATGGTCAGACTCTAACGATTGACTTGGTTGGAGGAAATAAAAATAAAGTTTAGACCGGGTATATGACTATAACTAAGAGGCAATGTCCGTGCTCGCATGCGAATATAATCGGAATCTTTGATTTGCAAAATGGGATCACGCCCCTCCCCCTTTTGTCGAAAGTACGATCGATATTGATTTACTTAACCAAGTTCTGTGCATACACATCGAGAACATCGGCACATAAAAGATTGAAGAGAACAGGCAGGGGGGTTTGCTACCCAATTACTAGGGAGGCTAATCGTTCTTTGGGCTTTTGCAAGCTAATCTGCTGTTTTGTTTATGTCCCTGCTGCAATGGGCCACAGTGAGGCCCGGAAACTCCTTCAGTTTGGTCTTGATCACGCCCCCTTGACTACTTCACCATCTTAGAATTCAAGTGTGAAGAACTGGTCTCACCTAATTAACGTGATTGAGAATGAGAAATAATGACCGAACTAATTAACGTGTCCGCTAAGCGTCGTGTTGCAAGAACTGGTCTCACCTAGTAATTTGAATATAATTAGTGAAATTATTATACTAGATGATTGGATTATCATCCCCTAAGGATGCACTTATCTTTAGCAAACGAATCAACTAGTAGCCTAGTTCCGACGTTAATACTTGGTTTTTTTTTTTTTTTTTATCTGACAAATGCTACAATGACAACGACAACAAAGTGATATGTTAAGGACCGATTAGGCCAATGCACGATCCACGTCGTCGTTTCTTGCAAGCCAAGTGAAGCCCTTTGTTCCACCGGGCAGTTCGGCTTCGACCTGCTCTTTGTCGACAGGGTCCAGCTCGTGCAACTTCTACTCAAGGTTCCTGAAGGACTTTAAGTTGGAGAAATTTTTCAAAATACAGATTGCATTTGATAAATTATAATCTCTATCGTGAATTACCTTTGAGCAAAATAGTATTTGAATAACTTTACATTTACAAATGATTTTTGTGAGAAAAAAAAGAAAAAGGAAAAAATTAGTTGCCGAGCGAAGGGCGAGCAGCCATTGGCGATCGAAATCTATCACCAATAGCCAACATCTCAAGTTGCAAGACCTTAGGCAGCCACCGAAGACCACTAGCGAGGGCCACCTGGGGTTGAGTGATCCCTGGCAAGGGTTGTGCCACCTCGATGAAGGCCACCTGAGGTCGCATGACCTCGCCGAGGGCCACCTAGTCGCGCACCATCGAGGTCATGTGACCCTCACAACCCCTCAGGGTGGTCGCACGACCCAAATCTGGGTCACCGCAACCTCCGCGAGTCGCAGCTAGCAGCCCCTCATGGTGGTCCCCTCGATTCAAATCTAGGTCGTCGCGACTTGAGGGGGGTTAGGCAACCTAGATCGTGCATTGTTGCGACTCGCGGAGGTTGTAGCAACCCAAATCGGCAGCCCCTTGCAATGGTCATGCGACTTAGATCTGGGTTGCTGTGACTCACAGGGGGTCACACGGCGTTGCGACTCGCGGAGGTTGCCTAACCTTCCGATGATGGTTGCCTAAGTTGCCGCAACCACGCCAACGTCTCTCTAGCCATCATTGGCCCCTTGCGGCTAGATACAACCATGTCGGCCAACCTCAATGAAGAAGATCAACAATGTCATATAACTAGGGCAAGAACAAAAAAATAAAAAGTTGGTGAGCATAGTTTCAAAACAAAAAAAAGAAAAAAAAGAAATTATACACTGCCCTAGTCTTAGGCATGCCGATAAAGCTAAAAGCCCAAGGGAGCCTAGGACTTACCTGGGCTTTCAGCCTTCTAAATACCCATGTCTCTCGGATGGGGTTTGCAAAATATTTGCCAAACACCCAATATTTAGCCCAAGGCGATTTGGGTGTCCCAAATCTCTTCCAAAGGCCACTCCCAAACGTATCCTCAGTATGCAGTTCTTGCGCAACTAAAGTTTTGGCTATCAGATATATCAAGAAACGCATCGTTGAGGACGATACAAGCCGCGCAGGCATCCTTAGAATGTCTTGCGTCTGCCTCGTGCGAAAATGGACCCGAGACATCCGAATTTCGCAAGTGTCTATTGTCTTCATTGACTTGAAACTCAAGGCATGCACAGAGAGATGAGGATGGTCTCGAGACGCGAATTGGTTTGGTAAATTTTGGATACAGGGTTGAGGAGGTTGAAAATTTTGTAAGGTTGAACTTTACAATGATCACCACAAAGGAGGGCAAGAACCCTAAAGACAGTAAGGGTGTCGTACTAAATGTCTTGGTTCGAACCAATTTGATTCAAAGGTCTCTCTAGTTCCAAACCTTACGCATGCCGTTCATGTGGAGTTTGAGGGTGTTAAAAACCAAAAAAAAATTGAATACAAAAGCAAAGGACAACTTGAATGATGTGGAAAAATATGTCAAAAGTCCAACCCTAAGTTAACAGATGAAGAATAACGCATGTATGTAAAGAGAATATTAACCACGTAAACAAGCAAGGATACTTTCAAAAGCCTTCTACCGTGCAAGACGACACATGAGGGGCCGAACATTCCATGTCAGAATGTTCAACCGCAAAACAAGAAGAGACACCACATGTATGTAAAATTACATATAAACCTTGAAGACAAACAACGTGGGAATTGTTCAAGGGCAATATCAGAAAAGGCTTGATGCATCTGCCTTTCTTCTCGCATACATGAGCAGAAAATGTTAAAGAAGATGGATTATAAAGGCTAAGCATGGATTATAGATGCCTGTCTTCTTGTTTTTCTTGTTTTTTCAGGAGTCAGCTCTTTAAGGTTATGGAGCCAAAACAAGTACATCTCGGGTAAGCTCACTTAAGCTGGTAGGATTAAGTACATGGCAGAATTTTTTCAGTACAGAACCTTGGCATGCTGCTCTTTCTCTAAGTAAGAGACTTCTATCATCATTTGCTCAATTGCTCAAGCGAAGTCACTCCGTGCGAATCCTCAACCACGCACAGGAAGGATACATATGAGTAAGAGGATTTTACCCCATAAACACCCACAGCTTAACATCTCGGAAAACTTACGGGAGGTTCCAAGCTACCTACGAGAATCCCAAGATCGATATCTTTGTCTTCAAACTTTTTGATGAAAGCATGACTCTGAAAGACGAAAGAATTCATTGTCAAAAAACCATCAGGCAGACTGTTAGATCTGAAACAGACAGTTTGCATCACATATCACTTACCAAAAGGTCCAAAGACGAAGATCTTTGTTGAGGGTCCTTTTGTATGCTGAGATTCACAGAGGAAAGTGCACGTCAAAAAACAATACTGAGTTCTGATTCTACAAAGAGAAGATGAGGAGAAAGTTGAGGGAAGATCGTGATTTGTCTTTTGCATTTGTTTTGGCTCATGCCCAGCACCAACAAGCACTATGGGTCATTTCCTAATTGATAGATCTAATTTATACAAAAAAAAAAGGATAGCATGATCTCTTTGAGTTGAACCTAACTTGTTTCTTTAGGGTAAAGGCATATCATTTTGCCACACCACTTCAGAGAGGATCATGTAATTGTCTCAGAAGAGCACCAAATGCTTTCCCCTGTTCAACTAGTTTCAAGAGACATCTCTCCTATTCTCAAATTGATATATTCGATCCCACATAAGCTACTGTGTTACTGATGCAATAACAGAGAATGTGTTACAGCTGGGAATTGATCACAGAAGTGACTTGTGATGGATAAACCAAAAACAAAAAAAAAACAAAACAAAACCAATGTCTAGGCCCATAAAGATCACAATTTAGATGGGATCAAACACCAGTTTTGAGGGGTGGACATAGCTTGCTGTCAATCCAGTAGGAAAGAAAGAATGTGCTAGATAGATTTAATATTGTGGAGGACTTGTGCCAATATCCAAACCCTGGAAGCATGAATTATGAAACTGCCAAAGAGGTAAAGGCACAAGCTCGGCTTCACATGAGGGCAAAAATGAGGATACATGGCAATTACAGCAAACAAGTAATGAGACAGTGCTTTGTCCTTACCAGGAAGATACAAATGAGCAGAACTCTGGGGAAAACTGATCTGCCGGAGCAGAAGGTGGTGGACTTTCGACAATTGCCTCCAAAAGCTCATAAAAGCTTGGCCAGCTTTGCTGATCTTCAGATTGCATGTAAGGAAAGCGTCCTATAGCACATTCAAGTACTACCATGCCCAAACTCCAGATATCACTGCTATAGTCATATGTGCTCCCGCTAATCCTCTCAGGCTAGAAGTAATAATGAGAGTTAGTTGAACTTTCATAAACCTGTTCCATGCAAAAATGTTTGTTCGATGTGCCAACACAACTGGAAGTTATGACTCGGGACTGGAATGAGTTTCAGTTTCATGAAGGAAGTTCTAAAGCAGTAGTACCCACATACCGACATATAATTGTAAGTTCCAACAAATGTATCTCGTTGACCCATTGAGCTCGCTAGCATAGCACTGACACCAAAATCTGTAATCTTGACTTCACCTCTGTGGTTCACAAGCAGATTGGATGGTTTTATATCCCTGTGTATTACATGTCTCTCATTGTGCAAATAAACAAGACCTTGTAACACCTGAACACAAATAATCAGCCTTTAGTGTCAAAAAGCTTCGTTGGAACTCTTCATGTTTTATGAGAGATTTTTATCCACATGAGAACTCAGTACCTGCTTACAGACCACTGCTAAATACGGTTCTAGAATAGTCTTAACTTGTCTGATCACATCAGCCAGGGATCCACGGTCCATGTACTCTAACACCAAGGAGAAAGCTCCATTGTGGTAGAACGAGTGGTAGCAAATCACAACATGTGGACATTGAGAAGCTTGATTTATCTTTAGCTCTTGCACAATTTGTTTACGGATCTCTTCTTGTATATTCATCTGGATGACCTACAAGTCCGAAATACACCTCCGATCAAGCAAAGACCAGAAACTTCGCAAAAGAGACTCAGAAGTAATAGAAGAACCTTCTACTTCTATGCAGTAGCTGTCAATGAAAAATCGTCAGCAGAAATGCCATTGGTATATTCAGCATGAAAGGAAGCAAATGCATTCTGAAATTTTGATTTTGAAGATAATAGACTAACAAGCTGCATGTGTACGGATAGTTCATTCAGTAATGCCACTGCTCTTCGAGCTTGTTGATAATAATCACTTTCTGTTGGAGAACCCAAACTTAGTCTAACCATGAACGGTTTAACCTCTGAGGTTTTAGTGCTGTGTGACGTAGTTACGAGATTAATATACAAACCATGAACCTCTTAGGTTTAAATGTGAATTGAACTCAATCTAAAGATCCTGTGAAGTCCTATTTTCATGTTCCTTATTATAGACATGTACATATTAAGCAAAATATATTGCAAAATAAGATACTTTGGGCGATAGCAGTTGTCTCATTACTAGTGAGAAATGCCCTAATAACTCCAAATAGACAATCCTGACATCTACTTTGAAAGTATTGCTATCAGATATCTTTTCTAACAAAATTGTGCTGGTAATAAATATGAATGCGCACACAAATAGCATGTAAATGCATTAGAAGATCATGATGCTAGATAGCAAACTTTCGCTTAAATTTTATTAAAACTACAAATTTTGATTTAGATTATAGACTAATAATCAAGTTATTATTTCAGCAAGATATGATAAATCATGATGATTGGGAACATTCATTTGTATTATACACATATTAATGCAAAATCAATAAATCTGCATACAATTCTGTGTTCTACAAATTTCTGTTCCTTTGAGAGATGGATGTTGCCTGGGCCTCAATCCAAACTATATCCTAATCAAGTCAAAAGGTGATAGATGGATTTTGATTGCTGCTCCTATTGGTCATTGACACTGGAATATATCCTCCTTTGCGATCCTACTCCTGCCCCTTTATCATATCAGAAATTTACTTGATGGAAAACCAATACTTAAATAAAATTACTTGCATAAGGGATATCTTGCAGATTGCATGGAAAAGATAGATTATAGACCAAATACAACATAGAAAAATATTAAATAGTAAAACCTGCTGAGCAACAGAGAAGCCTTTCATGTTATTATAATTACCTTTAGAGCAAATAATTTTCCAACCCATTTATGGCGAACAAGTTGTACCACACCACCACTTCCCTTTCCTATGACTTTGATAGTCTCAAGGTCTTCCAATGAGAAGTCAAGATCAAGTTCCTTACCATTGGAAAGCTGTCCATGTGGAAAAAGAACAGCAAATCTCATGAGCTCAAACTGGAACAAATTAAGAAAGAAGTGCTATGAAATCAAACACCCAGTTATGTCAACCATATTGATTGCCAATAGCAACAGCAACGAAGGAAAAGAAAATGTGAAAATCAAGTCCAACGCCATAGGAAGTTCAAGTGGACAAGGAACTGACTTTCTAATTGGCGAAGGTTCTAATAAGAAACATGGATCATCAACAATTGGAGATTCTCACTCAAAAACATTTACGTTGATGTTTTCAACCAGCATTGGTGAAGTTTACACCACTTAATAGAGCTCAAATGCTACATCTAAAAGTCAAGTAATCTGGAAAGTTACTAGATGCAGAGAACAAGGGTACAAAGGAAACTATATTTGGTGAAGTAAGGAGAGAACAGGATAACGGTGGGAACAGGTAAATCCAATGGTCAATGTAACAGTACTTGAATCAAGTCCTCAACATCTTAGAATACAAATTTCAGGCCAGCAAGCCATTCATGGAGGAGTTGCATGCTGCTTCTATTTTGCTTTGGGAATTTTAGACCATCCATGACTTCTTTCTTGGGCATTTATCAATTGCTCTCCCATAGGTCATAGATCTAACAGCGTAGCACATGCATTATATGTAGCAATTCACCACACATTTGAGTAGAATTAGACAACTATGCTGGTTCGGTCAAATTGGCTTCTGCAAAAAACTTCACATGATCCATCCGAGTGACAAATACCTATCCCCCGCAGGAGGACAGAGATAACCTCTCTTATGGCGATTTGAACTTAAATCAGACTTACACAAGACTCCTTTTCTTCAGACTTGAGCCGCAGACCTTTATGGTTCAATAGTAAATCACCATCATGGAACGTGCCACTCGCAGTCCTGCACCAAATTGTGCCATTTAGATTCACCACAAGTCGAACAAACTCAATAGGACTAAATCAGTAAACTTCAGCTGCTAACTATGGACATAGAGTTCCACATCGACTATAACAGCTCAAGCAGTCGAATCACGATGCCGCCTCAATCTCAACTCAACACCAAGTGAACACCACCAAAGGTAACTTCATCCGCCGCAACGCCTCAATCGCACGCCCTTATTCGTTCATCCGGCATTTCCGCGAGCAACAGACACAGTACCAAATCCTACGGAGCTTCTACTACGCGGCAATCGAAACATGCATCGCCGGAGAAAACCGAAAAATCCAGGTCGATTTCGGAGGCAATCGGAGCCGGCGACGACGACGGAGCTCAAATCCGAGGCCTAAAAAACGGACGGTTCCGCGGAAACCGAACGGGAGAAAAAACGCCGCGCGCCGCCGAGAGCTTACAAGAAGGAGGCGATCGGGGCGTCGGGAGCGGGGACCGCGAGCTTGAGGGGCTTCAGCGGCTTCGTGCTCCTCATCGCCTTCATGCCTAGGGTTAGAAGCTCTCGCGATGGGGCTTCGCGACGCTTTAATGGCGGACGGAGAGTAAGAGAGAGAAAGAGTAGAGAGTGTAGAGAGAGAATTGTTTTAGACTCTGTCTGTCTGTTTCGAGGGGGAGATGGTGACGAGAAGTCCGTTGGATGAACCAAAAATTCAAACCGGAGTGGCCGCGCAGAATATAATAAAGACGGTGGAGAACATTTTTTGTCTTATTATTTTTCGAAACGAGAAATATATAATTATTTTCACTTTACTTTTAAAAGCGATTTTCTTCTTCTTTTCAATACTTTTCACCAAAAAATGCCCACCAGCAAATATTTAATTGACTAACGTGAGTGGACCTTTATTTGAGACTGGTTTGAGAAAATGGTCTCACTTCCTACATTTGAAATTTCTCCTATAAATGATTTCATCGATAAATTGATTCCTAACTTGCTTCAACGACCCGGTTTATTGGGTACGAAATTGAACTTACTTGATAATTTGTTGTTGGAAAATCTTCATAATTAGGTTTAATTCACATGTGTTGGCCAAGAAATATATAGGACTTTATTCAAAATAGACAAAGATAAAGGAAAATTCGAGTAATATTTTTGGGTTATAGCGAAATTGGTTAACCAGTGTTTTTATTTTATTTTGCTTTTTTGGCTTTGAAAATTTCGAGACATAAATATAAATAGCTCTTTTCACAGAACTCATCTCCCTCCTCTCTCGATTCTGAGCGCCAGTCCTCTCCCTCGATAGCTACCTCGTCGCTTGCAGGTGAGTTCCTGAACCGGCCCTTCATCTGCAGATGAATTTCCAACCTTTTCGCCCCCTACCCTTTTTCGCTCGTCGATTGGATCTCGCGTTTCCCTTTTTGGGTTGCGAGATTACTGCTGAAAAATCAGAGCTTTAGCGGTTGAATTTCGAACTCGACGCGTTAGTCGTGGGTTTGAGTGATTCGAGATGTACGCCATTCAAATCGCTCTCGCACGTGATACCCCACAGAGTACCCCCGGAACGAGAGCACCAGCAACATGCTTACTGGGGTTTCGCTGGTTGTGCTCTTTTGGTTGGATTGATGCTGTTCGTGATTTGGTTGGCAATGCTGTTGGTGGATAGCAGTGTGGAAAGATCGCATCCGCTGAATGAGATTTGCCCGTTTTACGAATTGTGGGTAATGGTCGGCTGGAGTTGTGGGAGTGATTTTTGGGGAATGCGAATGCAACCGCGGAGTGATGGAGGCTTGGCTTGGATAGAATGAAACTAACCTGCATGAGCCACAGAGAATGTTTAGAACATTGTGAATCGATCAGCCCATGGTGACATTGGCCAGTGGGTTTCTTATGTAAATGGGGGATTTTCCTGAGGCCAAGCAGGGTTAAAAGGAAAAGAAAAATCAAACTATCTTCCCTTACATGTTCTAGGAACCCAGTAGAATATCCTTTGAGATAACTAATGTGAATGTTCATATTTTCGTTGTGCTACTGTGTTTCAAGGATTTTGCATATCTTTATTATATATTGTGTACTGCACAAGTAAACATCACGTTCGTTTTTGTTTTTCTCAGTTTTGCAGAAAACGAGGATGAAAGTCAAGCTCTTGAGTATCCTTCACAACGATGCCTGGCTGCGCTTCTTGCTACCCAATATATTCATAAACTGGCCAGTTAATTTGTTTGTTGTTTTCATAATAAAAAGAATAAACAGTCCAGTAATGAGAGCTTTGTTAGTGTTTCTTTGTGCTGTCGGGCTGTCAGTCAATTCTCTGTGCTGTCTGACCAAGATTTGATTTATATGTAGCTGTTTCCTGAGTATTGCATTGGTGTAATCTTTAAACCTTTTCTCATTCAGTAATGGATCCTTACACTATTGATTTCTAATACATCTTTCATTCTTTCCATTTTAATTGGCCAGTGATCCTATATATCCTTCAACACATGAGTATCAAAATCAGTTATTGTCATTTTCTTATCTGTGAAACAGCAAACTTATATATGATCAGACATATGACTTAGACGAGAGATTTAACTTGTAGTAAGTCCTATGCTCCTGATTTTCTCTCTACTACTACTTTGTCCTCCTGCTATTACTCTCTTTTTTTCCTTCCTCATTGCTTCTTTTGACGCCCATTTATCTGTCTTTACGATTTGCTTTCATTCTTAATATAAAAAAGGAATTTGTGATATTCTTCACGTTATGAACCATTTCAAGGATAACAGAAGAACTTGTAGAACGGTTCTCTTTAGTTTTCAGAAATTCATTACTCAAACACATGCATGCACAATTCATGTGCATTTGTTGTGCAAACTCAAAAACACACCTGTGTGCATGCTTGTGCACAAGAACAGAAGCATGCACGCGTGCGGGCACACACATACATCGAGAATAGCCAGTAGAAAAGGAGGCTTGAATTTTGGATTTATCTGCTTATTAGTCCCACATAGATCTTGCCATGATCAATGTTTTGATTCATTTTCACAGAAGTGTTTGGAGACTAACATCAACTGGTAGCAAGCATCTGCTTCATTCTTTTGTTACAAATGTTCTACTCTGTGGGGACAGTTTTCCTTGACCTATTTCTTCCTGAATTCCTGCTGGTATTATTGAACAGAGTAAGTACTCACCTTTAGCAGATAGCTGCAATAGGCATTTGTAGATCTGTAATAAAGAGGGAAGGACTTGTTCATTTGTAGTGGCTGCGGAACCCTAAATCTTCTGTTTATCTGAACCACAGATGGCATGCTGTCGCTTCATGGACTTGGGATGCCCAGGATGAAACATGTGGAATTTGTAGGATGGCCTTTGATGGCTGCTGTCCTGACTGTAAACTCCCTGGGGATGATTGTCCATTGAGTAAGTTTTTACTGTTCCTCACTCTTTTATTAGTAAGGTATGATGTTATAGCTGATATTGCCTCTTGAATATAGATGGAGATTCCCTGCATTTCTCCTCTGAGATGTCTGCATTTGAATCTCTGAAGTATCTCTACATAGTCAACGAGGCTTTGAGCTAGGCTAGAATGCCCTGTGCTTTATAAGCAATTCAAGCAAATACTAAATAGTTGCTGTTTAACATAATATAATTGTTTCTCTTCAACATGTGCAGAAGGTTAAAAATGAATTTGGGCATCTAATTTCTTTGCTTTACTCTGAGAAGGTCCCATTTACTTGGCTTTTTATTTCTTTTTTGGAATAAATGCTATAGAAGTCCTAAAACTCATCACGAAAATGCAATTAAATCCTAAAACTTGCAAAAAGTGCGATCAAAACCTAAAACTTGTCAAATTGTTTTAATCGAGTCCTAAAGTTAACGCCGTCAACTTTTTTAACGGAAAATGCTGACGGGGCATTTAAAATTAATTTTTATTTTCCATGTGGTTTTTTTATTTTTTTTATTTTAAATTAGATTTAAAATTTAAAATTTAAAATTTATTTAAAAAAAAAAACAGTTCCAAAGAAAAAAAAAATGGCAGCTGCCGCCCATCGCCGGAGGGGCCAGCAGTGGTGAGGGAGGAGCTGCCTTTTTTTTTTTAAACAATTTAAAAAAATAAATTTTAGCTTTTCTTTTTTAGTTATTAAATCTAATTTCTTTAAAAAATTGAATAAAAAATAATTAAAAAAGCCACGCAGAAAATGAAAATTATTTAAAATTCCACATCCACACCACGTCAACATTTTCCGTTAGAAAAGTCGACGGCGTTAACTTTAGGACTCAATTGAAACAATTTGACAAGTTTTAGGAGTTGATTGCACTTTTTGCAAGTTTTAGGACTCAATTGCATCTTCGTGACAAGTTTTAAGACTTCTGTAGCACTTATCCCTTCTTTTTTTTTGCTAGAAGAGGAGCAATCTTGGATATAGCTCTTGTTTCGAAATGTATGCAGCATTTGTCTGAGGCCAAATCATCCTTCATATTCAAAGTTCCAAGCTGAGCTTTTGTTGCATGCTTTTTTTCAGCTAAGTAAGCTGAGCTTGGATATTCTAAGTTGAGCTTATTGCAATTAGTTAAAACTTGAACAGGAACTGGATGTTTATAATGTCGAATAGCATGGCTTTTTTCTGAAACACCATGTGCTGTCATTTCTGGTCCATGTAACTGAACTCCCATTTCTTGAACCCGTGTCATGGATGTTTTCATATCTTGAAAGATATGGTCACTTCTCCTTTCTTCCCAATTTGCCCTTTTATCCCCCTCCTTGATGCCACAAAAAAGAAGAAAAAGGTAAACAAGGGTGCTTTCTAAGAATAGTTCTATTGATTACATATTCTGTGATTGTTCTGCAGTATGGGGTGCATGCAATCATGCTTTCCATCTTCATTGCATATTGAAGTGGGTGAACTCGCAGACTTCTCAGGCACATTGCCCTATGTGTCGGAGGGAATGGCAATTTAAAGAATGATGAGTCAAAACTCACAAATCCTCCCATCTTTATTGCATCTTGAAATGGGTGAATGCACAGACTCCGCACCCATGAGTTAGGACAAACAGCAATTTATGGAATTACAAGCCAAAGTGTATGAAATCCTGCAACTCTTCCTTCTTTGCGCTTGAGTGTTTTTTAATTCACCGAAAGGTATGTGCAGTTGATTTGTGGGGAACGATGTCACTTTGGAGAAATTTTAATGTGAATAGCCAACATTACTTGGTGTTTGGCCCTACCCACTATGTAATAGCCTTATTGTCATGAATGTCTGATTTATAAGTGGGGTAATGTAATCTTTATATATGCATGAATTCAAGGGATTATCATGATACACGGTAGTCCTTAAGTACTGTCTAAAGATTGCAGATTTGCATGTTTTTCATACCTTGCATTAAACTACATCTGTTCTGGTAATCTGAGTTTTACTTTTCTACAATTGCCTATCACTGTCAACTAGTTTGGTGTCCGTAGACTCTTTTTTGGGATGTCTCCTGACCTGTGCAATTTGCTGAAACTGGGCAATGCCTTAAAGACTTTCTAACCTATTGCACGGACATCTTCCTTGGGATCTGAAGTGTTCTCAAAACCAGGAAAGACGAGGTGGCTGGATCGGTTTCGATTCAAAGCAGGCCTTGATGACACCTAGTTTTGAACACAGAACATTTGCTCAAAAATGGGCGGGCCTTGCTCATGCGCTGCCTGTGCATCATCCTCTTTGTCCATAGGCCTGCATATATTGCCAAGTTGCTTTCACCTGAGGGTTGAACAAGACAGTTTAATAGAGTACCAAATTCAGGTACCCGTATACGAAAACATCGTCCTCTGTCAGTGTCGCTATCACCAAGACCAGTTCCGTTTCCGTTTCTTATTATCGAAGCACAAGAGAAATCCTTCTCCCACCTGTCATGCCTGAGATATATGCCAGAGGGACATTCATTTTGTTGGTCATCGTGAATAAGTGAAGTCAAGAGACGTGTCTCAAGTACTTTACAGTTGACAAACTTGGTTTATTCACATGTCTTTGTCCGTTCTTCTGATCTGCAATCTGTCTTCATTTGATTCCTGAAACTGCGAAATAGATCTCTACTTGTACGCAACATCAAATTGAACACAACCAACTGGCGCTCTTTCCCACTGCCGACCATTTCCTGAGATCGGGAAACCATTGCTTGACGTATCCGCAATCACCTCAATTGTGGCGCAAAATTTGTGGGCTGACCTAACCATCATATTATGTTTTCTTCAAAGGGGGGCGTCAACTAGATTTGTCCAGATTTTTATGTTGGAAGGTGGGAAATGAGTGAAAGTTAAAAGAATTGATTAGACAAGTTAAAAGTACATCAACTCAATTAGATAAGGCGTGAAAAAAGAGGGATGTGACATAAAGTTTTTATGTTTAAAGAAGAAAAGATTGTACACGTGGATTGCATTAATTTGATACGTCATTTCTCACATAATCTTTTCATCTATCTATACACGCATTAAGCAATTGCCGAAGAATAGTTGTTCAATTTATGGACTGTCGTTGCATGCATTTTTATCGTCACCGCTATCTGTCATTGTCACTTACCACCCAGAACTTAAAACAAGATCTTTCTCTTGGAAAAAAACCCCTTGAGAAAATATCGTCGACCTAAAAAATCAAAGGACTATCTTTTCAAACCAAAAGTGTAGACATTCGCTTCATTATTAAGCTTTAGATTTCAGATGGGCTGGTCCATGGTGGAACCGGGGTTCGTTAGTTGAGGGGAAAATGCCAACTATGTAGATGTTGATGGTTTAGTGCGTGCGTGGGTCCTTCGCCCACATGGGACCATCACCAACTTGTCCAAAGGATCCTAGCATCTTCCTCTTTTGTTTGCGTTATGGCTAAGAAAAGCAAGTACTCTCTTGCCTATAACTCTAGTTAGGGTTTAGAGCAAGACATCGTTTTGTAAGAAACCGTAAAAAGATAATTAAAATAGGGTCGAAATTGTCATGATTTGCTCCTATATTTCAATGTGTGGTTGAAGATAGAGACATTAGATGGGAATTCAAATAAACTTAGACTTGAGTATCATGCACGTCCCTAGAAAAAAGTAGGAAGATGACAAGGAACGATAGTGCAATTGGAAATAAAAGTCCTATGCTTTCCGTTCTATTTTTCAATTTGTAGGTAATCGTGACGGTCTTGAATGTGTTTTTTTTCTTTTTTTTCAAATTTCATTGCCTAAGATTCGAACTTGGGAGAAGATTACCGTGAGTAATTTGATCATTTGACATTAAAAAGAAGAGAAAGGGATGGCATGTGCATTGGCAACTCCCGACAAAATAAATGAATGGATTATTATGATTATAAATGATTTCATCTTTATATATGGCATCGATCGCGATTTCTACTTTTTCGAAATAACACAAGGATATTTTACTTTTCATTTGATTAATTCTGGCATATATATTTAGTAATAGACTATGTCGAATATTCATAAAAGCTATTGAAATTTGGGTATTCTCAAAATTAAATTAATCTTCGGCATCTTTTGAAATGCCAATTTATTTTCCCGACTGGGAGTCATTTATTAAAGCAAGGATATGTTTTACTTACCTCTCTAAGCGGAAGCCTAATTCTCTTTCTCATTGTTCTTTTTTTTTAACATTTTTAAAATTGGTTCCCAATCTCCAATTCCTGTTCTAACTGTCATTCAACGCGACCAACGTGAGCTTGATTTTGCATGATTATCTGGTTATTTGAAAGATAGAAAGCGAAGACAAATTTCGGATCCATTTATTTGAAAAAAATTATTTTCCAGAAATTATTTTCCAATGTTTTAGATAACAAAAGACTAATTGTTCAATTGGAAAGCGTTTTTCATTTATCGAAACAACATAATTTAAATTGGGAGAGAAAACTTCCTCTTTTGATGAGTAAGAAATCACTTTTTCTAAATCACCAGATAAATGAAGACTAATCATTTTTGTAACAATGGTTTCCCAGGGAAATTTATCTTTTACTATGAAGTTTTCAATGAAACAAACGCACCACAAATCCATTTATCTTGCGAAAAAATGAATTATACGAAAAACATTTTCCAAAAGAAAATAATTACTTGTATTGCTTGATAAAATCAATCAATGAATAATATTTTCATTATTGATATATTGAAAATATTTTCCATTCGCTCATTTATGTAAATTGTACAAAAGATGATTTATAAAGAAAAACATTTTTGAAATTATTTATTTTTTGCGAAATAAATGCACTCTAAATGTCTTTGTATTCATGAACGTTCTAGCATATTCTCATTTTTTCATTACGAAAAAAATTATGAAAAAATCCTCAGTGAGGACAATCAACGAGATGAGATTAAAAGCAAATATCCGAAAATCTGCCGACGATACAAAAATCCATCGCACTACAGACACGTTCGAGGATCAAATCACCCCGAAATCAGCGACTGCTGGATTAGAGGGCCCATTAGCCTCTCACATATCTCCACCTGCCAAGTAAAAAAATTAAAAATTAAAAAGCAAAAAAAATCAGATTTTGTTTGGAAAAATGCATTCTTTGTGAATTTTTTATCTACTTATTATTTTGTGGAGTAATAATCCTTTTTTTTCCTTTTTTTTTTTTTGAGTGTGAGAGAAAGAATGGGTTGCTTCAATTATTTTTTAGTTGTATATATGTAGAGAAAGAGAGAGAAATTGGTTAATTGGTTTATTGGTAATGACATAGATGGCATAAATGATACCAGGAATAAAGCCACACGGATCCAGAACCCCACGTGCAATTATATAATCAAAATCGAAACCCCCAAAAAAAAAAAGATTATTTTTTTCATTTCTTTCTTTAGCCAATCTCAAAATTATACTTTTCTCTCTTTTTTGCTTAATAAACAAAACTCCCAAAAAAAAAAAAAAAAAGAACTTTTGCCTTCAACATGCACAGGCATCAAAACAATTAAACCTTCCACCTTACGTGAACTGACAAAACCTTTTGACCAAAATAATAATAAAAAAAAACAAAACAAAAAAACCTTTTGCCTTCAACATGCACATCCATCAAAACAATTAAACCTTCCACCTTACATGAACTCTTTTGACCAAAAAAAAAAAACTGACAAAACTTTCATAGAAATTAAAGATGAAAGTTTTCAAATTCCATACAGATTTTACTTAAAAATACCCATTAAAATAGGTTTCCTCATTTTTTAACCTTAGAGCCTACCTCACATACTTAGGAACCTGGAACTTATCATGTTGCGACAACTAGCTACGTATTGACAAGAGATAGCAACGGCCGACAAAGCTAAAGGTTTGAATAGCCTGGCTTGACTTAGTTTTGGGTGGGTGTGAGAATTTAGGATTATGGGTATTTTTTAAAAGAAAATGTCACTTTTGTAATATAGTCACGAAAATGATTGATGCAAAGGTGTGAAGTGATTTTCAAAAAAACTCAAATATGTATTTGAAAATTTTCAAAAATAGAGGTGCGTAAGTGGTCTTGTGCGAAATTTGAGGTATGTTTATGGTAATCTTCATTTCGGCCTTATATTATGGGCTCTTCTTTGTTGTTATGGACTTTTCCTCAGTTAATCTTTATCAATGCACACCCGTTTGAGTGGCACTGCTGGCAGCGAGCTTCTCCCCCTAACGCAAGGGGAGGAGTTCGATTCCTGAGCATCACATTTGGGCGCCTTACCCGGGGGCACGTGGTGGTGGTTTCCACGTGTCCTCCCCAAGGTTTGTCCCGCCGCGCTGTCGGCGTACAGGATTTTCCTGGGTCATCGAAAAAAAAAAAAATTGCACATCCGACTCATGTGTAGCGACTAAGGTTTTGCTCACATGAAGGCGACACGATCAAACACAAAATTTGCCCCATCCGAGCTAGGCGCTTGACGACTAAGTACATTCTTTCTTTAATTGGCGACATAATTATCATACACCTGCAATCAAGTCCCATGCGAAAACCTGGCTAAACCAGGTTGGTTGTTGACTAAGGTTTCGTTGCTTGCAAGCATTGTTGCCTTACTTTGAGGCTCCACATGCAGGCCCTCCCGCTTGTATTTTTAAATCTTTTTTTAAAATTTTAGCCTTATTTTCATTTTTGAGTTTGTCCTTTTTTTAGAAGAAAAAAATGAAAAAAAAAAGAAGGAAAAAAGAGAGAGTAAAAGACGAAGATGCCATTGACCACCCGTGAGATCAAGCTTTTCTTCGAGACTGAGATGGTCACTAATTTTATTTGAAACAAAATCAACTTTAGATCCTTATTTATGAAAATGAGGATTTCAGGTCCTTATTTGAAATAAGATCAAATTCATATTTTTATTTGAGAAAATAATGGTATTTCAGATCCTTATTTGGAAATTTTCCCCAAAAAATTTGTGCTAACCCAATAGCATTCATGAGTCTCACAATGCCATCACATCGTCTTTGAATGGTTGTTCCTTTAAAATTGCACATTAGTTGATCCACAACCTCCATCGCTTTCCCTTGGTATTAATCCATACTTTTGTTAACTATCGTTAATCATTTGTCGTCGTATATGGACAAATTAGTAGTAGTCATCAAATGTGCATTAATCACTGGGATTCGCCCTAGTGGCCACCCTTCCAACATGGAAGGGGGAGGTGAGGGGTTCAAATCCTCACCTTCTCAGGGGGGGATGGGGTGGGAACGCGTAAGTTTCAAGAGTGGGTTTCGACTCCCACGCCCTGCAAGAGGCAGGGCAAAAGTCTGAGAGTGAGTGTAGAATAGGAATAAAGTATGACTGACAAAAAAAAAATCAAATGTGCATTAATATCGATATTAATGCTTGTGGTCGTCAATAATGGGGATATATGCTTAATGAAACTCTACATTCTTGTTGCGCACTTTTATTCATATAGACAATTCGGCCATTTTTTAGTGCAAACAACAATATTGATCCCAATTTAATGGAAATACATGCATTCTATTGAATAAAACGCCACAAAAAATCTCAAACTATGTCCACTATAACACAAATATCCTAAACTTTTTATTTTATATCACTAAAAATCCAAATTTGTCTACGATGACACTAATAATCCAAACCTTTTTTTTGTGTCATAAAAATCCTCTAACTTAAATCAATGTGATAAATATACACTCAGATTTATATATCACACCGATATAAGTCTGGGTAATTGTGTTACGGTGGGCAAGTTTAAAGTTTATGTTATACAAAAAAATTGAGGTATTTGTATCATGATAAGTATAGTTTGAATTTTTTTTTTATTTTCCCTTTAAATAAATTATAAGAGTTTAATTTTATATGATGAACAATATCCTAATCTAAGAAGGGAAATGTAACAAACCATACATCCGCCATATCTCTCACACATATTACATTTATAAAAAAATTCTATCTTCCTAATCATACTTATCTTCTCTTACCACTAACATTCTTCTAATATTTTCTCTTCATATAATTACTCAATTGGTTTTAAACATATTGTATGATGTCGATTTGGTTATAAATTTTCTAAATTTATTGATGTAGTCATAAACCTTTGCACAAAACTCTAACATAGTCCTCCCTAGGGGTGCGCAAAATACTCGGGAACCGCCCGGACCACTCGGAACCGGACCGGAACCGCCCGGAACCGGCGGTTCTTGAGGGAACCGGTCCGGTTCCCGGTTCCAATTTTTCGGAACTGGTGGGTACCGGTCCGGTTCCCGGTTCCATGGGCAGATCCGCCCACTCGGACCGGACCGGAACCTTTTTAAAATTAAAAAAAAAATTACTAAAAAAAACCCTAGATTAGATCTCATCTCCTCATTCCCTTCGTCTTCGGTTCTCTCTCTCTTTGTCTCTTCCTCGGTTCCTCCTAATCCTATCGCCATTTCGATTCCTCCTCGAGCGTTGACGCCGCCGCCGTTGCTCCTCTGCCGCTGCTATTCGCCCCCTCGCGTCGGCCGCCACCCGCCACAGCCGCGGAAAATTGTTTCGCAACCATTCTATGTTGAAAACCCGACCATAGACCTCCTCCCCTCCTTCCCAACTCATAAACCCGACCGTTCTATGTTGAAAACCAACATTGTTTCGCGTCAAGATCGGTTCCATGGATCCACCTGGGAACCGGACCGCCGGTGCGGTCTGGTTCCCGGGTGGATCCCGGTTCTAATTTTTCGGAACCGGTCCTTAGCGCGCAGTTCTCGGTTCTAGGTCGGGAACCGCCCGCCCGGACCATGCACACCCCTAGTCCTCCCTACTGATTACCGTCGAAAATTGCTAATGTGACGCCTATTCTTCACCAACTGTCCTACGTGGTACATACATAGACAACTTGTGGGACGCTATATTAGCAATAAATATTCTCAAGAATATTTTGAATTTCATGGAAAATGAACTATTCGAAAGAAAATTTTGAAAAAAAAATGACCACTCCTGTCGCTTGTTATAATTAGCTCATAAACAATGTTTTCATTATCGATAACGATTTACGCCTAAAATAATTCCATGAATAATGAAAATATTTTGCTTTAATTTGTTACCATACGCAATTCAAACAGTTATTTTTTAACGAATATTTTTCATCATTTTCAGATGTCATTGCTGAAAAAAAGAAAAAAAGTCTCTGCGAAAATGACTGGCGTTACTTTATTCGGCAAATTGGGACGCTGGCCCACCATTCACGAACGTTCGAGCATATCATAGTATTGGGAAAACTTAAAAAACTCGAGTGGGGTCAATTAAAGAAATGAGATTAAAAAGCAATCCGAAAATCTGTCGACATATCGGGAGAGCGACATCATACCTAAGAAATGAATCCGACAATACCTAAGAAATGAATCCGACAATACAACAAATAATCACGCTACGGACAGCTAGTGACAATTACAGGAAAAAACCAAAGAGGAGAAAGGACAGCATTCGAAGAAGATGACATCCCACGAGACCCGCGACCGTTGGATGGAGGCGCATCGGCCCATCCCGCATCGCCACCTGGCGGAAGAAGAATTCAAAAGAAATATAAAACACAGAAAGATCAGATTTTTCGTTAAATTGCCTGAACTCGCACGTAATCTTCCTAACGTGTTTATTGAATATAACAGCGAAATCTGCACACTTAGAAGCCAGCACATACTGGACACGTGTCATTACGCGCCGTGGTCTATAACATCTGATTTAAAAATAATAATAATAGAGGCCCACTTGATTAGGGGAGTGCCCAGGTAGGACACATCATACGAGTTTATCTACTAATTACTTTGAGAGTAATAATCCCTTTTTATTTATATTTTTAAGAGAAAGAGTGATGGGATCCTTCTAATAATTATTTTGGGTAATAATAATTTTGAGTAATAATAATTTTCATAATTATATAAATAGAGAGAGAGAGGGGCTTACACAATGAAGTTCAGTTACTTGGTAATGACATAGATGGCATAAATGATACCAGGAATCCAGCCCAAGATAGTGAGCAACACACAGATCCAGAACTCCACCTGCATACACACAATAATCAAAATCAAAATCAAAAAGCCCTCCCAAAAAATCATATTCCTTTTTTTTTTTCTTTTTTCCTTAAACATTAAGAAACCAGAAAACTAAAAAAAAAAAAAATTACCTCCGAAAATAAGACTTTCACCCTCCACATAAATTCGACAAAATTATTAGGGCAATTAAATATTACACTATACCTTCACTTTTAGAGCAATTAATAATAATTTCACAAAATCTTACATAATATCAAAATTGATAAATATTATTTTAAAATTTTAAACTACTAAATGAAAGCATAGTTAAATATCTAATTACGTTAACAAAAACCCTACTAAGAAGACAAAAAACCCAGAACTCCCAACTTCAAGGCAAATTAATATTTTTTCCCCCACTGATTTTATTTATTAAAAAAAGAAGAAGAATGAGGAGCACGATCATCACCTGGCAACCAAACTTGAGGAAGACCCCGAGAGGAGGCAAGATGATGGCGAGGAGGATGTCGATGCAGTTCATCGTGCTCTCGTCCGCCATTTTTCCTGTTCCTTTCTCTCTCTTCTGCTAGCTCTCTCTTTACCGAAGCGAAGGAGTGAATTTGCTCTCTGCAGAAAAACCCCTTTTCGAACGAGCTCGAGAAAATGGAGAAGAAACCCGGAAGAGAGAGAGAGAGATTCTAAGGGATATTCGCAGGCGAAAGTGAGGAAGGGATGCAAGGATCGGGGGTCGTTCTTATAGGGGGGCTGGGGCGACACGCGGCGGCCATGCCAGGGCTTTGCTTGGGCTCCTTTGCTTGCTTCTGTTTATTAATTTATTCTTCAGAGGGATGGTGAATTAGGCCGTTTTTATTTTTGTTTTCCCTCGTCCTTTAAAAAATGACTCGAATTTGAAGCTCGAAAGAAGCGTCTTCTTTTAGGATTGACCAAGAATCATGTCCAGCTCAGGACCACGAATGGGGATGAGAAGATGGGCTCGCGGTTCATGATCCTAAGACCCCTCCCCATGTGCAATTGTGCATGCTGCCACCCACTCTTACATTGGTTTTAGGGTCTGCTTGGACCACATCCTTTAGTTGTTGTCGTGAGCTGTCACCTTCCATCCTCTGGAGTTTGGTCTCGTGCAGGAAATCTGATCTAATTTTTTCTTTTTTGGTAGTTCGGATAGTGTCCTAGTTTAAATAGGTAGTTTTAGGGCACGTGTGATCATCATCCTTTTTTTTTTTCTGTTCTTTTGTTCTTTGGAACATAAAAATCCATTTGAAAATTAACCATTGATAGGACTCAAATAGAGGTTAAGTATGGGCTTTTTTGTGATTAAGAAAATAACATACGGTGTTTGTGTCACACTAAGCAAGTTTAAGGTTTTTTGTGACAGAAAAATTAGAATTTTTATATAACAATAGATAAAATTTTAGGTCTTTTGTGATATTTACCTTATTTTATATGATGAACTAGATCCTATTCTAAGAAGGAAAATGTAACAAGTCATATATCCTCTATATCTCTCACACGTTTTACATTTATATAAAATTTCTATCATCCTAATGAAACTAATTTCTCTTAACATGACACCAATCTTCTCTTGACATGACATTGAAGCGACTATTCCCTAAATACCTAAGTTGTGATATTTTATTTCACAATTCTTCTAATATATTCTCTTGATATAATACTTGATCAGTTTCAAACATATTGCATAATACCGATTCGATCATAAATTTCCTAATGTTGTCGATGTGATTCGAAAATTTTGTGCAAAACTCTAATGTAATTCTTTCGATCAATTACTGTTGAAAATTGCTAACGTTACATCTAAATCTAGTCACCAGCCGTCATCTTACATGCCCCACTAACGCGGCCAACTTATGGAATGCCATATCAATTATATATTTTTTGAAGAGTAATTAATGTATAAAATAATTTCATGAATAATAAAAATATTTTACTCTAATTTATTATCATAAGCAATTCAAACGGTCATTTTAAAAAATATATATATTTGTCATCATTTTAAAGGTCTTGGCGAAAATGACTCGAATTACCTTATTAGGCAAATTGGTACGCTGTCCCTCCTCCGTTCACGAACGTTCGAGCGTATCCTCATTTTTATTAGTAAGAAAACTTATAAATCTCGAGTGGGGTCAATTAAAGAAATGAGATTAAAAGCAATATCTGAAAATCGGCCGACAGATCCAGGGCGCCATTTCATACATGAGAAATGAATCCAACAATACAACAAATTATCATCACGCTACGGACAACTAATGACAATCACAGGAAAAAAACAAAGAGAAAAAAGGACACATTCGAGGAAAGATGATATCACCATATGGCAAAAAAATAAAAAGAAGAAGATAATATCCCACGAAATCCGTGACCGTTGGATGGAGACGCATCGGCCCATCATGTGTTGCCACCTGTCGAAACAAGAACACAAAAAAGGTAGACAAATCAGATTTTTCGTTTTTTTTTTTTTGGTCGATTGATAATAAATAAATAAAAAAAAAATGAGACCCGCACTGAACTCGTTAAAACGCCTGAACTCGCACGTACTCTTCGCGATCCTTTTATTAAATATTTTGCGCATCCGAAAGCCCGCAAGTACTGGACGCGTGTCGTTACGCGTCGTGATCTATTATAATCTTGTTTGAAAAAAAAAAAAATAAGTGAGACCCGCCTAATTAGGGGAGTCCCCCTATGCATGACTCATCATATAATTTTATCGACTAATTAGCGAAGTCCCATTTTTTTCTTCTTTTTTTCCTTTTTTGGGGAGAGAGAGGGGGAGAGAGAGAGAGAGAGAGTGGGGTCCTTCTAACAATTATCTCAACTAATAATATTTTTCAAAATTATATCCAAACATATATATATATACACAGAGAGAGAGAGAGAGAGAGCTTACTCGATCAAGTTCAGTTACTTGGTAATGGCATAGATCGCATAAATGATACCAGGAATCCAGCCAAAGAGCGTGAGAATCAAACAGATCCAGAACTCCACCTGCAAATATACATACATAAGTCAAAATCAAAACCAAAATCATGATCAAAACTATCAAGAAACCCTCTCATAAATCATATCTCCTTTCCTCTTTTTCTTTTTTCTTTTTGCTTTTGCTTATACATTAAGAAACCAGAAAAAAAAATACAAAATAAAAAATTCGCCTCCGAAAATAAGACTTTCACCCCGCATAAAATTGGCAAAACCCTACTAAAAAAAGAGAAAACCCAGGACTCTCGACTTCAAGGCAAATTACTTTTTTTTTTCTCTCACTCTAAATTAAAAGCAGAGTAAAAAAGGAAAAAAAAAAAAAAGGAGAGAGAGAGATCAGGAGGGCGATCGATCGTCACCTGGCAACCAAACTTGAGGAAGACCCCGAGAGGAGGCAAGAGGATGGCGAGGATGATGTCGATGCAGTTCATGGTGCCCGACATTTTTCCTGTTCCTTTCTCTCTCTTTACCAAAGCCAAGGAGAAGCGGAATTTCTCTCTGCAGAAAAACCCCCTTTCGAACGAGCTCGAGAAAATGGAGAAGATACAGAGAAACCGAAAGGGAACGGACGAGAGCGAGAGAGGGACTCGAGAGATATTTGCGCGTTACGGTAAGTAACAAGTGGATCGGGGGTCGTACTTATAGGGGGGGCGGGGCCGACACGTGGCGGCCAGGCAGGGCCTTTGCTCGCTTCTTTTATTTTTATTTTTTATTTTTTGGATCTGTTTATGATTTTATTCTTCGGGCGGATGATGACGAATTGGGCACAATGTCGACCAGGCCAGGCCAGGATCAGTAATTTCCTATGACTAAACTCATCTTCTCATAATACGGGACTGTTCTAATATTTTCTCTTGATATACCGATTAATCTTAGATGTATTGTATCAATTATAAACTTTTCAATATTATCAATATGATCCTAAATTTTATACAAAACTTCAATACAATCCCGCCAACCAATTGCCATAGGAAATTACTGATGTGGCGTTTAGTTATCTGCAACCTCTTACGCGACATACTAACATGGACAATTTACGAAACATCACATCAGCAACTTCTAGTGGCAAATGACCAAAAGGAATAAAAATTTCAAAACTACACTAATCAAATTGAAAAGTTTATAATTGAATTGTAATTTTCATTCTTCTATTCACATGTTCATTCATTGTTGTATTTTCTCTATCCATACTTCGAGTGAGTATGTGGATTACATAATAAATAATATAATTTCGGTGTTATCGATCACTTGCAAAAATGAATTGAAAAAGGCTACAGGGTGGACTAGTTACTAGTTAGGATCTATCATATATAGTTGCAAAAATGAATTGAAATGCTACCCTCGATACAACTAACCAGGGTAATCCCGACGAGATAATAGTAAAAAAAAAAACACTATTTGTTGTCATTTACACTCCAGCCTTATATCGAAATTTTAATTAAAAAAAAAATCGAACCTTGGGTAAATGTGGGGCCCATTTGTTTGTTCACCGTAATCTTTAGATCCTCATCACAAAGTGTCCGAATATAATCCGTTTTCCACAAAGAGAGAATCAACGTATAAACCACAAAGAAAGCTGATTTCGTGATGCCGATTCGATGACGGCAAAAGCATAGAGCGCCAGCAATTTTTGAACCGTATAAAATCAGGGTTTTTGAGTCTTGAGGAAGTTCGAGCATAATTTTTTTTTTCCTTAAAGCGAGGGAATCGTTGAAGGAATCGTTTGGAAACTTCATGGGTATGCTTCATCTCTCATGCGCGCATGTGAGGTATGAATTTGAGAAAAATGGAGCATTCACATTAGACGCGTACAAAATTCAAAAGGAGTAGTTGATGTGTACTTCGATTGAATTGATCTCCCTTCACCCTCTTATCTTCGGAATGTGTCGACGTTCGTTGCAAATATCGCAAATAAGGCATTCTGAGTCTTCTGACCCCAAATGGGTAATCGCTTTCAGGATGGGTTAATTTCCACCTTGAAGCCTGAAAGCGAACTAAGGCAGGGTTGGTTATCAATTTGTGGAACCTAAAATTGCCTCACCCACTCTAATAATGGATTTTTCCAAACATAAAAAGAACAAAAGATTACTAATTAGAATCTGCTTTACAATAAAAAATTAAAAAAAGAAAATGAAATCTTAATAGGATCATCAATCCGGTTTGACCCTCAAAAACCACCTCGAATTGGCCGGTTTTGTCCGGTTTGCAAGTTGGATTGGGATCGATTCACACTGTACCAACCGACCCATGGCTGGAAATGGCATGAGGTTGCACGACATCAATCTCAACTTGATTGAATATGGATAATTCTTGCAAAACATTGGTTATGCAACATCGCTACTAGACCCTAAATGCCAAGCTCATAGGGAATTGTGTGATTTCAATAGGATCATAGAGGGAGACAAGCAACATGGAATCAAACCCATCACAACTTCGTCAATCACGTAATCTTATTATCGCATGATCAAGCTCGTTCGGAGTTAGAGGTGTTAAACGGGTGGGTTGGGTCGGGTTTGGGTCGGGTCATTAATGGGTCGACCCAAATGGACCCATTAACCCATTTATGACCCATTTATGTCTAATGTAAATTGTTCGACCCATACCTGACCCGACCCATACCCAACCCATACCCGACCCGACCCATATTAATAATATTTTCATATTTAACCAAATTTAGGAAAACTTATTCTTATGTTTTTTTTAAAAGATTATATTACTAAAAAACTTCCAAACAATATAAATCTAATCAATAATTTTTCAATTTTTTACAATTTTTCAAAAAAATTATTATATATTTTAAAACTAAAATAGTTTTATACAACACAAATTTAATGGAAAATTTGTATAATTTTTAAAATAATTATTTTAAAAATCGAATTTTAATTATTTTTATTTCAAAAAATAAATTTTAAATATTTTTATTTTTTAAAATTTTATTTGTATTTTTAAAAAATAAAATTTTAATTATTTGTATTTTTAAATTAAGTTTTTAATTATTTTTAAAAAAAAAATTATTTTTTTTTATTTTTTTAAATAATTTTTTATTATTTTATTTTTTATTTTTAAAATATATTTTTCTTTTTTCTTTCTTCTTCCTCCGGTCGCCGACACGGCGATGGCCGGCGACCGGCCAGGCGAGGCTCGAGCTCGCCGGCGTCAGGCGAGCTCGAGTCTCGCCAAATCGGCGAGGCTCGAGCCTCCTTGGGCGTCAGCGAGGCGGCCCTCGCCAGATCCGGCGAGCTCGAGCTCGCCCGACGCCGGCGAGCTCGAGCCTCGCTTGGCCGGTCGCCGGCCATCGCCGTGCCGGCGACCGGAGGAAGAAGAAAGAAAAAAAAAAGAAAAAAGAAAATTATATTTTAAAAATAAAAATAAAATAATAAAAAATTAATTTTTAAAAAAAAAAATAAAAAAAAAAATATTTTTTTAAAAAATAATTAAAAACTTAATTTAAAAATAAAAATAATTAATTTTTTTATTATATTTTATTTTTAAGAAGAAAGAAAATAAAAAGAAAGAAAAAAGAAAAATAAAAAGAAAATTGAAATAAAAAATAATTATATTTTCGATTTTTATAAAAAAAAATTATAAAGTTAAAGAGAGGAGACTAGAGAGATAGTGAAATTTTGAGTTAAAATAAAGGAGTTTCTTTTTAATGGGTTGATAAATGGGTCTTAAATGGGTCAGAGAGCTGACCCATTTAAGACCCATATATCTTATTATTGACCCATTAAAACTCATTATAGGTGTTTTAAGAAATAAAACTTGACCCATTAACAACCCATTTAACCATAAATGGGTCAATAAATGGGTTGTGCAACCCATTTAACACCTCTATTCGGAGTCACCGTAGGCTAAAATTTAATTATTTATTTATTTTAATTCATTGACTTCTATCAAATTTACACGCACCCACAAAAAGTATCCGATTCGCCCTTTGTTTTGTCCGAAAAAGAAAACAATTCTCGACAAAGTGAAGTCACGGGAACTTCGTGCTTGGTGCTTGGATAACGGCGGCTACGGAGGCCGACGTTCTGGACGGTGGAGATGTAATCCACGGCTCAAACGCGGAGGACGTGGTTTATTCTGGACGTCTCCCTGTTGTGGGTTCCAAAAGACACTCAAATTAAATAAATAAAATGTGTTTATCGAAATATTGTTAATAAGGAATTTGCAACCGACCTGACCTTCCCACGTGTGCCAGTTATGTCACGTGGGATTTCAACCGACCTGACCTTCCCACGTGTGCCGATATGTCATGTGGGATTTCCTTTTCTTTTTTTCAGCGTTGAATTAGTAAGGAGCAACGTGATTAAAGGGGAAAATGAGGTGGCGGCTTGGGAAAGGGTGATTAGATAGTTGTTTAAGACACTTAATAACTAATTAATTACACCAATAGTACTTTTCAAGATCATGGATACGTGCATCAAGACAGCTCCACAATGCTGGTGCATATGCTTGAATTTCGAAGGTTTATTCTATTAACTACGGTGCAATGGAGTGGCTTGCGACGACGTCCGACGGTGCCACCGGGCATCGGAGGGCGGTGTGACCCCGTAAGGGAGTCTTCGGCGGTTCCTTGGTCACCAAAAAAAAAAAAAAACTACGGTGTAATGGATGTAATGACTTGATCAAAAGGCCCAAAGAGAGGGAAAGAAATGATACAATTACTTGATCGATGTGATGACTTGAGGCCTTATGCCGTTTGAGAAAGATGCAAGAAAGAGACTGTTTTGTGTTGGTCTTTTTTTTCGAGCTTTTGCGAAGCATATTTGGAGCTAATTGATTGGTTAATTAATTTTGCAAATGTTATTTGTTTGGGGTGAGGTGGGGATGCAAAAGAGACTATTTCATTGTTGGTCCTTTTCGATCTTTCGCAAAGCTAATTTTGGAATGTCAAATTTATTGAATTAGGATGAGGTGTTGATGCAAAAAAGACCGCTTCATATTAGTATTTTTCAGCCTTTCCAAAGCTAATTTTGAGTTAATTAATTAATTAAATCTGGAATGTCAACTTTTGTATGTTAAGATGAGATGGTCACACAAAAGAGACTATTTCGTCTTGGGTCCTTTTTCAGCTTTTCCATAGCTAATTTGGAGCTAATCAATCAATTAATTAATTGTGATATGACAATTTTATTTGTCTAGGACGAGGTGGGGATGTAAAAGAGGCTATTTCATTGTTGGCCTACTCGAGCTTTTGTAAAGATAATTTGGAGCTAATTAACTAATTAAATTTCGAATGCCAATTTTATTTATTTAGGACAAGGTGGTGATGCAAAAAAAAACCGTTTCATATCGGTCATTTCGAGCTTTTGCAAAGCTAATTAATCAAATTTTGGGATGTCAATTTATTCATATTGGTCTTTTTCAAGCTTTCGCAAAGCTAATCTAGAGCTGAATAATTAGTTAGTGAATTGCGGATGTCAATTTTACTTGTTTAGGATAAGGCAGTGATGCAAAGGAGACTATTTCATATTGGTCTTTTCGAGCTTTTGCTAAGCTAATTTGGAGAAAATTAATCAATTTTTGGAGTGTTGATCATCTTCGGTTTGGGATGAGGTGGGGATGCGAACATCGGTTATATATTTTTTACGATGTGGCGGTGGTGCAAAAGAGACTATTTCTTATTGGTGTTTTTTTAGCTTTTGCAAAGTCATTAATCAGTCGTGTGAATGTTGATTTTATTTGTTCAGAACAAGGTGGGGATGCGATTTGATTGGGGAAAACAATGGAGTTAAACATGACGTGGGGAAAACAAGCCCATTCACAAGACTAATATCTATCCTCAAAATACAAGTTTGAAGAATCAGTAAGCTGGTTGAGAGGAGCTTCATTTGTCGAGCCCAGCCAAATTGGGCCTAGCTTCGAGTTAAATTTTTTTGGGGCCTCATACAAATTTGAAGAATCAGTTTTCGATTCTTTTGAGTCTGGTTGGGTTACAATCACGTTCATCGAGTGGCTGGGCTTGAATTAGTCTTGAGAGAATCCCGGGCTTCATTTTGGGCCTTATCTGTATTCGATCTGTACTATATGATGAAGAGATGTTGGGCCCATGTTGGCCCTCACGCATGTGATCCGGAGAAATTAAGGGTGCGCATGAATCCGTTTGGTAACGCAATTTCATTTTTCTATTTCTGGAACATATTTCTATTTAAGAAATAGATTTAGAGCATAAATTAGAAGTTAAAATTTTTACATTTTCTATTTCTGGAACAAAAATGAGAAATCAAAATTTTTCTTATCGTTTACTCTCATCACCGTCCATCACCCACTTGCCGCTCATGGGATGCCGAATGCTCGCCGCCGGTTGCCGCCCGCCCGCCACCGACCCCAGCCACTAGCCGTCGACTGTCGGCCGCTAGCCACCGCACTCTGGCCGTCCGTCGCCAACCGCCGGTCGCTAGATGCCGGACGCCAACTAGTTGTTGGCTGCTCATCACCAATCATGGGATGCCAAAGGCTCATCACCAACCACCAGATGTTCATTGACGACCATCCACTGCTTGCCACCGGTCGCCAGCCACCTGCTGCCGACCTCCTATCGTTGAACTCCGGATGTCGGACGTCAGACGTCGAACTTCGGACGTTGGACACCGGTTGCCGGTCGTCGGACTCCAGACTTTGGTTGCCCGTCGTCGATCATCGGACTTGGCACCGAATGCCAAACGTTGGACTTCGGAATTCGGCCACTCGCCGCCAATCGCTGAACCTCGGGACTCCGGCCACCAGATGCCAATCGTTGCCACCCCTATAAATAGAAATTTTAAATTGTTATCAAACGTATTTCTTTAATCATAAATTCTTCCATGGAATAGAAATTGAGAAATCAATTTCTGGTCAGAAATTTTGTCATGCGCACCCTAAAAGGTCACGATATTTCGAATGACTTATCTCTTGACCATGGCATACGAGAATTGTGTTCCGAAGAAATTTGGAGCTGATTCCCTTTCATTGTCTTGTCGTTCGCTCGTTATCTTATAATTCCAAGCAATCGGATGAGCTTGGATTTGCTTTGTTCTTCTATGCAAACTAAGATTGATGCATGAGGGCACGAGCGGGAAAATTATGATAAGTTATAAATTTATGCTCTAAATTTATGCATAAATGTCAATTTACTCATAAATTTCTCGATTTTATCAATGTAGTCTTAATCCTTTACATAAAAAGTCCAATGTTGTTTTTCTTGCCAATTTCCACCTGAAAATGTTGAAGTAGCGATCTAGTCATCACCGATTATTTTACGTGGCACGATTGATGTCTAACGGGTAGAAGAACTGCATCAAAACCTCATTATTTTATAGATTTTTCTAAATTCCTTTTCCTTCCCTTTTCTTTCCTTTTTCTGAGCTACTATCCATCTTCCTGATGTATTCTTCGATTGCCGATCAATGCCAACACAAAGCCGTCATTGCCATCACCAACAACTTCACTGCTATCGAAATCAAACTCAGCCACAGCCACCAGAACCACCGTCATATAGTAGCTGCCATCGCATTTCCTTCTCTCTCTCTCTCTCACTGGGTGGCCAACCTCTGTTAATGGAGCTCACTTACTATGAGATTTTTGCCTGTCTTATGTATGAGGTAGCGCAAACCAGAGCTGATCTATCTCGGGTGCCCCCATTAATGGAGGTCGACAGGCTTGGGGATCCTAGTAAAGTTGGACATGGCCTTTAACTTAGACCTATAGATCGACTCCCCATCAGCAGTGAAGTCGCCGCCTTGCCACATGAACCTAGGATCATGTGGTGGAGCGGCTTCCTGTTGCGGCTGACGCCCTTCTCCCCTTTTAGAGCGCTAGGAAATTCTCATCGTGCTACAAATTATACCAAATGAGACACATTTAACCTAAGCTTTTTTTCATTGATATTAGAAATTTCAAATTTGTACACGTGTCACACATTTACCCTCCATTAAGATTCGTCAGTGAACACCATTAGAAATCTACCTACGCAAATAGATACCGTGTGACTTAAGTGAAATAAAAAAAAGACAATATTTTGATTGAGAAATCATCTGACTGAATATTCACAGAAGTTAAATGTGTCACACATATGCAAGTTTGAGTTTTTTATGTCACGAAAAGAACTTAAGGTAAATATATCATAATGGATATAGTTTGAAGATTTGGATGTCACAAAAAAAGAGAGGATACATGTGTCACTGTAGCCATCATTTGAGATTTTTCTTGATTTTTTTCTTAATGAAAAACATGAATAGTGACATAAAAAAGGAAATAAAAGAAATAGAAGAAAACTAAAAAAAAAATCTAGAAAATCTCAAAAAAATATCAAAATGTCAAGTACCCATGACTAAACTATCACGTCAGCATTTTTAAACTTAAAATGATTAGAGGACTGCATTGAAAATTGACAGAAATTTCAGGACTATGTTGTTATTCGTTCAATAATTTTAAGTTTCGATTCGGTAACTTTTCCGATCACAACAATTTATACGCGAAGAATATTTTCAAAAACAACCGACAAGGCTATTGGATCATCTATCGGAATCGAGATTAAATCGCTTCCTTTGAAGATGGTGCTCGAATGGGCTTAACACGTGTGAAGTTTGCTTTATGAATCGTCCAATTTCTATTTGAGGATCGTGGGGGTAGTGAGGAATAAAGTAACAAAACAATAGCAAGGAAAAAAGCATCGATTTGCTGCCTTTTCGGACCGAAAGATGAGTGCGAATGCAATGTGGCCGGTTCCAAAGGAGGAATGCATTGTGCAACCTCCCCTTAAGTCTCGTTGACATGTGTAAAAATAGAGCTCATACCATAAAAAACCCTTAAGTTGGTATATATATATAAAATTTATCCCAATACCTATGATAAATTTACCATTCGTTAGTTTCTATTAAATTTTATCGTCAAATTATTAAGTTTGAAGGTTTATGGCAATTAATGGGTGTATTGGTTTAAGAATTTACCTTATATTAGTTTTGTGATTATTTGTAAAATTAATTGAATTTATCACAAATATATCGATTTGAGGTTTTTGGTATAATTTGTTACAGATATACCAATTTGTATTATAAAAAATACAAATTTAGTATGGGGTAAGTTTGTTACACGTATACTAGTTTTGGGTTTTTCGTTGTATTATCCCTAAAAAAAGAGATTTGGCGCTTTTCTTTTTCCCTTTAGACTCTTTTGTTAAATTTTACTTTATTGAGCGATTGATCAGGATATCCTCATAATTAGATCTAATTTTGAGATTCGACCCAACCTAACCCAACCCCTATGTTTGACCTAGGACATTGTTTTTCAAAGGGAAAATTGTGCAAATGATCCATAAATTTTGATCGGATATACAATATTATTTTAAAATTTTAATTTATTTGATATGAATCCCTAAACTAAAAGTAAATATTTAATGTAGTCATTTTGTTTACTTAAATGATAAATCGCATTACTTGATATGTCGAGTTGGACTTTTAAAAATGACAAGTCGACATGATTCTGATTTGAAATGAATATTTCTGTTTTTCTGTCCACCATTCAAGCTTAATGGATTGAATGCCGCTTAATGTAAAAAAAATGATACGTAATTCAATAACTAAATTAAAACATTCATTAGTAGTTTAGAGATTATATAAGGATGAAATTGCATGTCGAATTGAACCTCAGAAGGCATTTGTGTTAATTTTTTTTTATGGCTCAGAATAATATTTGCTAACGGATAAAAAATTATCTTTGGCTTTCTCACACATGTCAAGAGTGAGCTGTGACAATTGATTACACAATAATAGAAAATGAATATAAAAAAACGGAAGAGTGCGTTTGTCCTGGGGTGAGGAGGAGAAGAGGTCGGATGGGTTCGCTAGTTTTGGCCGAGAAAGAGAGGAGAGGACATTGGCTGCTGTGGGGTCAGCCATTGCTCGTTGGGAAGAAGAGGAGAAGCCAGGTAATCTTTTGCTTGTTTTTCTTTGCTGACTTTGGAGTATGCAGTTTAGACGATGAACTCATGAAGAAGTTATTTGAAGTCGAGATTGTTCTGTGATGAGTTGTGCTGATATAGAGGTTGATACATCATATTCAGATTGAAGATAGCACTAAACTTGCTTCTTAAACTCATATACAAAGACGCACGCCATATGTTCGATGATTTGTTTGCATGAAACCTCTAAGCTGATTGCACAAAATCAATAATCTAGCAAAGGTTTAGCTCGGTATAGCTTCGTGTTTATGTTATTCATAGCCGAATCAAGTACTCATGTCGCATTTTTGCTCGGTATTATGACATATTTCTTGACATTTGTCAACGGCCGTGGACAGACTTTGAACCTGAAGCGTCATTTCTTTTCCGGGGATGGCTTTGGGACAAAGTCCCGTCGTGTTAGCTCCCTATTTCCCTCTTGATACTGTGTGCATGAATGTTTGTCATATGGTTTGAGAAATTTTTGGTCGATAATGATGTTTTTGTTGGATGCAAATTGCGCAACCCAAGATCTCCATAACCAGAACAAGAACATGCATGAATGAGTAGAAAGATTAATGCACCTGTTTTGGGATTCATAAAATATAAAGCGGAAGTAGAAAAGGGATTTCCCACATATCAAGGGGATCCACGCATCAAGTCCTTCTCCTCTATTGCCCTCCGTATCACTGGCTCAATAAGGCGGCCCCCCTCACGTTTAGCGTTAGGTAAACGCCCCTTAGGTGATGATACATGTGAGAATTAGGGTTAGAGGAGAGACTTTAACACTATTTATAGAGTTTCCAGCTAGGCCCCTTCATTACGGGCCATGCTCAACTCGGCCCACACTAGCCAGCCCATATTAGACTAATTAAGAAACCTTCTATCTCACCTTAGACCAATCCCCGTAAAATGGTAAACGTTAAACGGTAAATTACAATATCAATTAATGTAGTCCACATTAGGAAAACTCTTACATTCTCCCACTTGGACTATATTAATTGAAATCGTACTGTATGTGCGCACATTGGTCTAGAGATAATTCTTAATAGTCAATCATATCCTATAAAGTCTCAAACACCGAATCATGGCGGTAACTGCATGTATACACACAGAGCCTTCCATGGTCACGAGTGTTCTTAACTCTATTGATATGGATCCAATATGGTAGTGTGTCAAATGGATAACATCTCTCATAGAGATATCTCATTTGTCAGTCACCATTCTCTTATCTTAAGCGTCACAAAAAACTTGTGCCACTAGAGAATGTCCATTCTCTTACCTTAAGCGTCACAAAAAACTTGTGCCACTAAAGAATGCATTTATGGTTCCATGAACCCACATATGTCTTGTCCTTACGGTTAACCATTATTTATATATAACAAGACATATGGACAAGGCTAATAACCGGATGCCCCTAGCTTTCACTCAAGGTTTATATAATACCTTAAGACTTTATCAATATGTATTCAACATAATAACAATACATTCAAAAATACTTTATTGAATGCGAAAGTTGATACATATCAAACCGTTACAAATGTAACGAACACAGATGAAACCTTTATCAAAGTAAAGCCAAAATAGCTCCCACTAAACAACAGCATCTCATGATGCTCCTAGGCCCATGCTAATGACATGTCGCTTAAAATACACATATCACCTTTAGTTAGTGGATCTAAAACCATATCATATGTGAAAATATGTTATATTAAAACGTCACATTTCTGTACCGTTTCCTTTTGGTAAAAAATTTTGACCACCATATATTTAGACCCCTTGAGACCTTTGTAGTAAATAAATAATACTACAAATTTGTTATCTCAATACAACCGTATGGGTCTATCCATAAAATTAAAACGATTAACTCTTTCATGAGGTTCCGAAGCCTAATAGCCCAGGTAACAATCTAGAAGAATGTTACTAACACTGCTTTCAGAATAAAAGATGATATAGAACTTTATTTACTGCACTTCCTACTAACATAAATATGTATTTTGTTATTGATCTCATGTCATCATAACAACTAGCAAAGTTTACATCTAAATACCCTACTAACGGCAAGAATTGAACATATCCACATATTAATATATAATCTCTTTAAGTACCTTAAAACCTTCTTGGCAGTAACGCAATAATCGCATTCTGAATTTGACTGATGTCTGCCTAGAAGTCTCGTCACAAAGACGATATTTAGTCTAGTGCAAATTCGAACATACATTATACTTTTAAATGCACTGACACAAGGTACATCTTTTAATTAGATTTTCTCAATATCTAAATAATGACAATGTGATAGATTCAGTCCATCACCCTTAACAACATGAGCAATTCCTAGCTTGCAATAATGTATATTGAATATTTCCAATATACAATCAGCAAATGTCCTCCGAGAAAATCTAATATAATATGGCAAAAAACAATCCTTACAGACCTTAGTACAGAGGATAAAAGATGCCTCAAGGTCATTACTTGTAAACAAAATATCATGTACAAAATGTATGAGAAAAATAAATTTCCTCCCACTGACCTTGCAATATATAGAATTACTTTGTTCTTAATTGAACAAAATAACAACACTATGAAACTTTAATAATATTGTCTGGAAACTCGCTTAAGACCATGAATTAAGATTTTTCAATCTATACACAAGTTTACTTAAATTTGCTGCAAAATCTTTCAATTGCACTATATAGATTTTGTATCTATTTGGCGTAACTCCATATAAAAAATAAACTATCAATGCCACGTTCACTCTGAAAGAATCTATAAAGAAATAATTATTTCTTCACTAACTATCCACCCCTTTTTCAGAGTAATATTATTATCCTTTTTTTTATTGCATCTAATCACATACTTAATTAAGAGCAAGAAACGACATTTATATAAGTTGTTAAAACAACCATGTAATGGATATTGTAATCATGCTCTCACAAATAGACTATATAGTCTTTCTCTAACAAATCTCCTTAATAAAGCTGCAACCACTTCATTCTACACTTGAGAGGTTTAAGAAATTTCATTATAAACTATATCAAAAATAGTACCTTAAACCTCAACAAGTTTAGTCTATGGTACAGGAGATTCCATAATTATATGTATAGGTAAAGACAAAAAAACAGTAACCCCCATCATACTATTATCTTTAATAGTCTGAGAGCAGCTATTCTCTACAATTACGTCGATCTTAAGAAACTTTAGAGTATGTGATTCCATAATTCTTGTACCTTCTTTAGGGTCATTAAAATAATACCCCTTTTAACAATCTAGATAAGATGCAAAATAATAACGAGTGGATCTAAATTCCAACGTACTTAATATTGGATTAGATAACCTCACTCATGCATGACACCTCTAAATTTAATATGATTCAATCAATTTACGTCCGGTCCATAACTCAAAAGAAGTTTATGAAACAACTTTGATAAGAAATACGTTTTGTATGTGAAAAAATTGCTTTCAAAATATCAACTCACAGTAGACAAATAAATTAGTCTTACTCATCACCATGTTAATTATGGTGCAATTATGCATTTTGGCAAATCTTTTTGTCAGGAATTTCAGGCATAGTAATTAAATTAACACCCATAATATACCAAGTATTTGACAAATGACCCTTTAAGCAATTAAGTATTGTCATACTTGCCAAAATACTTACCGCTTCTATAAGGCTTGACAACCTTCAAGACTAATTTTAACCAGTTTATTCTTTATCTCGGTCATTTTCCTTAAATAATTTTTTTTTGGAAACAACCTTTTAACCAGTTTAATCTTTATAGATATGTCCTAATTTCAATATCATACAAAACATAATTTCAAGCAACTAAGGCTTCCATCATATTATAGCAGTGCAGTCCACAGGCAAACCTCTTTTCAAGTGTTTCAGAATGGAACGCTTCATGGACAGTAAGCAAATTTTATTGCATTTTCAAGCAACAAATCATATGTCCACAACTTAAAATTTGAAGCAGAAAAAACCTCAATAACAGTAGAGTTATTAATTATAGAAAAAAAAAGTGACTAAAATAACAAGCAATGTATATAATTAGCATCATGTGAACACTGTGTAACTTGACAAACAAGTACACATCCAGAGAGTTACATGCATAATCATATAATCACATTTGGGCAGAATATATGATATGCAGTTGTACACTCCCCACATAATAGCGGTTATGAGAATATATTCCAATTTTTCGTGAATTCATCACCTTTGGGCATATGAATCACTAGAATCAGTCACTCCTCCACCATACTATCATGTATCCCTCCATGAACTAATACACAATCACCTCATTTGGGAGTATGACTACACATTAGACCAGGAGACATTCCAATCAATATACGAGACCGAAATTTCTCAAACCCAATCAAGCGTGCCACTTTGGCGGTCACTACTCAATTGAATCCTTGAAACTCTCTCATACCAGGGATATAAATTTTACTCCTCACATACACCATATACATGTGATTTTAACTTTAGTGATAGGGGCAGTAAATCACCAAAATCACATATCATGCTAATTACACTGCTTTATTCATTAATAAAAATTAATTTTTATTAATGAATCAAACCATTATAATGTTCTTGTGATAATATATCAGTAACCCAACACTTGTATTTCGAAAATCACAGAAAAATACAAGAAAAATATGTGAAAAATACACTAAAAATACTCGTATTTAGGGCTTTGTATGTATTTTCACATCCATAAAATTATCAAAAATCTAAAATAAACACACCACAAGATAGAGGATGAAGATACAAGTCCAACGCCACCGACCACGGGTGAATCGGATCCTCCACGCGCCCGCATGCGCCTCCTGAGTGCGCGGCGCGTGGAGCCCACGCGCGGGCGATCTAACCGGTCAGGCCGGGACCGGTCCGACTGGTTCCTGGTTCAACCGTCCGGCTGACCGGACTGGTCAACCGTAGACCGGGTCGGGTCAACGGTCGAGTCGGGTCGGGTCAACATCCGGGTCGGGTCGGTCGCCATCGCTGACGTCAGCGGGTCGGGTCCCAGCGTGACGTCAGCATCGCTGACGTCATCAGGTCGGCACACGGATCGAATCCGAATCCAAGTTTGGGTCCGGGTCGCTGACGTCACGCGCACGGCGCGCGCATCTACGACGCCCGGCGGCGCGTGGCCACGCGTGGACGCAGCCTCCCCGCGACGCCCCATGGATCTTCCCGTCTCGTCGAGCCCAATCCGAATTTGTGATTTAATTTGATTTTTATTGAACAAAAAATCTCGAAAATCACAAATTATGGCAAAAAATTTTATGCATTCGAGTTCTAGGGTTATGGAGGCTCTGATACCACGTGTTGGACGCAAATTGCGCAACCCAAGATCTCCATAACCAGAACAAGAACATGCATAAATGAGTAGAAAGATTAACGCACCTGTTTTGGGATTCATAAAATATAAAGCGGAAGTAGAAAAGGGATTTCCCACATATCAAGGGGATCCACGCATTAAGTCATTCTCCTCTATTGCCCTCCGTATTACTGGCTCAATGAGGCGGCCCCCCTCACGTTTAGCGTTAAGTAAACGCCTCTTAGGTGAGGATACATGTAAGAATTAGGGTTAGAGGAGAGACTTTAGTACTATTTATAGAATTTCCAGCTAGGCCCCCTCATTACGAGCCAGGCTCAACTCGGCCCACACTAGCCAGCCCATATTAGACTAATTAAGAAACCTTCTATCTCACCTTAGACCAATCCCCGTAAAACGGTAAATTACAATATCAATTAATGTAGTCCACATTAGGAAAACTCTTACAGTTTTGGCTAGAAATCGATGGCCGTCCGTGATTCAGTTTGTTTTGGTGACTAGAGGTGGTTGCCGAAGACAGTCCGGCAGTAGCTGGAGTAGTGGTTGATGGTGGTGTTTAGATGATCGGACGAGGATAGCTCAATAGTGTCTTAAGGGTCGGTTGAAAATGGTATGGCTTCAATGGAGATCGCTGCTTCGGTGAAAGAGGAGCTGTGCAAGAAGTCCTGCGAAGAAGAAGAAGAAGACCACGAGAACCAAGAAGAAAAGTAAATAAAAGAAAAGGACATACCAGGTTTTCTGACCTGGTTCGAATTTTCTTTCCCAAATGTAATAATAAAAAATATTTAAAAAATTTAAAAATCATAAAAATCATAAAAAAAAATTATGAAATCCAAAAAAAATTCGAAAATTTTAAGAATTTATTAAAAATAAAAAACCATAAAAATAATAAAATAATAAAATAGTAAAAATTTTCAGAAATAAAGCCATAGATGAGAGAATTTGACTTAAAATAATGGTGAGGCCCGGCTCCACATGAAGAACATGTCACCTCTTGATTGACCAGTGCAAAGTGACTTGGCTTCGCTGGCCCACTCAATATTTTCTCCTAATCTAGAACTCCACCTCCAAATATATAATCAAAATTGAATCCCCCAAAATATAAGTATTTTTTTTTCATTTCTCTCTTTGGCCAATCCCAAAATTATTTATTTTTTTCTCTTTTTTTTCTTAATAAACAAAACGCCCAAAAGGAAAAAAGAAAAAACTTTTGCTGTCAACATGCACACGCATCAAGAACATAAAAATTTTCAACTTTCATAAACTAACAAAACCTAATGTAGAAACTATGGGTGAGCGATTTTAAGCTCTGTTTTTCATTTAGCTTTCACCTAGAACTTGGAACATACTTGTTATAACAGATAACCTAATTTTAGAACCTAAAACCAGTCCTGCATACTCAGGAACCTGAAATCTACCATTTACCCATGTTTCCTATGTACTTTTAATTAAACGATTGTAGTAAATTATTATCTCTACTGACCATCATTTGCTATAATCCATTGATATTTGAATACACAAATATTATGAAACATTAATAAAGTAAAAGTCTCAATCATGTATATCATTAAAAATGGAAGCTCAAACTAGTAGTTTCATATTACACACTTATCATTGGACGCTATGGAATGCCGCACGATCACTTAAATTAATCGACGACATGGATTTGGAAACTATAGTTAAGAAACACGTTGGAATTTAATCGACAATATGACTTCGGAAACTAAAAGTGCAATACATGAAAGTAAAGATAATCGAAAAATAATAAATTTGTTTGTTCACAAACACGATATTCTATAGATGAACAATGTTATTTTAATGGTTATATCATAATCACCGCCGAGTAGTTCTTCTATGGTTGGAGCCATGTTCCCTTATCTCTTAAAATTTTGTGCCCACACTTTCATGATGTCATGACCTCATTTCCAAATAGTTGTTCCTTTAAAATTGCGCGTTGGTTGCTCCACAACCTCCGTCACTCTCTCTCTCTCTTGATGCCTTAATCGATAATCCGTTGACCTTATTAATCCATACTTTTGTCAACTATCATTAGCCATCCACTGTCGTATATCGACAACTAAACAATACTGGTCATCGATTTGCATTAATATCAATAATAATCCTTGTGATTGTCGACAATAGGGTACATGCTTAATGATACTCTCAACATTCTAGTCACATGCTTTTATTCATATAGACAACCCGACCATTCTTCAGTGCAAACAACAATTAATATCATTTTATCCTTTGTTTCTCATGAGGTATATATAAAAAGTTTTTTATCCCAATTTCAAGGAAATACATGCATTCTATTGATGAGGGTTCTATTACAAAACATCTTAAATCATGTCCATTGTGACACAAATAATCTAATTTTGTTTATCATTAATAACCTTAAAATTGTTCGTTATGACACAAATAACCCCAAATATTTTTGTGTCATAAAAACCCTTAATTTGTACTAGTGTGACAAATTAACCATTGATAGGATTGAAATAGACGCTAAGTTTGGGTTTTTTTTGTCATTAAGAAAATAATATATGGTATTTGTGTCACACATACCCTTAACATTTTTGACACGAATACCTTAAAATTGCTTGTTATGACACAAATACCCCGAACTTTTTTTTGTGTCATAAAAACTCCTAATTTATACTCGCGTGACAAATTAACCATTGATAGGATTGAAATAGAGGCTAACTTTGGGTTTTTTTTTACGTGATTAAGAAAAGAATATAGCGTGTTTTTGCTATGTCGGGCAAGTCTAGGGTTTTCTTTACATAAAAAATAAATAAATTGGAGTCTTTATGTCATAATAGATAAAATTTGACGTTTTTTGTGATATTTACCTTGGAGTTAAATTATAAAAGTTTAATTTTATACGATGAACAAGATCCTAATCTAAGAAGGAAAATGTGACAAGCCATATGTCCTCCATATCTCTCACACATTTTACATTTATATAAAATTTCTATCATCCTAATAAAACTCGTATTCTCTCGACAGGACACCCATCTTCTCTTGACACGACATTCTTTTAATATATTCTCTTTAGATATAACACTCAATTAGTTTCAAATATATTGCATGATACCGATTCGGTCCTAAATTTTTCAATATTACCAATACGATCCTAAACTTTTGCACAAAACTCCAATGTAATCATATTCCGATCAATTAACATGGAAAACTACTAACGTTGCATCTAATTTAGTCACAATCAGACGTCCTATATGGCACATGACATAGTAACATAGACAATTTATGGAATGTTATAATGACAACATATTCTTTATGTCTAAAATAATTTCATGAATAATGAAAATATTTTACTCTAATTTACTATCATAAAGAATTCCGACGGCTGATTTTAAAAAATATATATTTTTCATCATTTTAAAATGTCTTGGCGAAAATGACTCGCGTTACCTTATTCGGCAAATTGGTACGCTGTCCTTCCTCCGTTCATGAACGTTCGAGCGTATCCTCGTTTTTATTAGTAAGAAAACTTATAAATCTCGAGTGGGGTCAATTAAAGAAACGAGATTAAAAGCAATATCTGAAAATCTGCCGACAGATCCAGGGCGCCATTTCATACATAAGAAATGAATCCAACAATACAACAAATCAACATCACGCTACGGACAACTAATGACTACAATTACAGGAAAAAAAACGAAGAGAAGAAAGGACTCATTCGACGAAGATAATATCCCTATGACCCAAAAAAAGAAAAGAAGAAGATGAGATCCCACGAAATTCGCGACCGTTGAATGGAGACGCATCAGCCCATCACGTGTTGCCACCTGTTGAAACAAAAATACAAAAAGAGTAGACAAATCAGATTTTTCATTAAAACGCCGGAACTCGCACGTAATTTTCGTGATCCTTTTATTAAATATTTTGAACATTCAAAAGACCGGAAGTACTGGACTCGTCATTACGCGTCATGGCCTATTATATCTGGTTTGAAAAAAAAGAAAAAAGAGAGAGACCCTATGCATGACTCATCATATAATTTTATCTACCAATCAGCGGAGTCCCATTTTTTTCTTCTTTTTTTTTCTTTTTTCGGGAGAGAGAGAGAGAGAGTGGGGTCCTTCTAACAATTATCTGAACTAATAATATTTTTCAAAAGTGGGTTTCGACTCCTACGTTCTGCAATGAGACATGACAAAAGTCTGAGAGTGAGTATTAGAATAGGATTAGAGTAGATCCGACAAAAAAATAAAATAAAAATTAATCCATATATATATACACGTAGAGAGAGAGAGCTTACACAATGAAGTTCAGTTACTTGGTAATGGCATAGACGGCATAAATGATACCAGGAAGCCAGCCAAAGAGCGTGAGAATCAAACAGATCCAGAACTCCACCTGCAAATATACATACATAAGTCAAAATCAAAACCAAAATCATGATCAAAACTATAAGAAACCCTCCCATAAATTATATCTCCTTTCCTCTTTTTCTTTTTTCTTTTTTTGCTTTTGCTTATACATTAAGAAACCATAAAAAATAAAAAATAAAAAATTTGCCTCCGAAAATAAGACTTTCACCCCCGCATAAAATTGGCAAAGCCCTACTTAAAAAAGAGAAAACCCAGAACTCTCGACTTCAAGGCAAATTACTATTTTTTTCTCTCACTCTAAATTAAAAGCAGAGTAAAAAAGGAGAGAGAGATGAGGAGGGCGATCGATCATCACCTGGCAACCAAACTTGAGGAAGACCCCGAGAGGAGGCAAGATGATGGCCAGGAGGATGTCGATGCAGTTCATCGTGCCCTCGTCCGCCATTTTTCCTGTTCCTTTTCTCTCTCTTCTGCTAAATCTCTCTCTACCGAAGCGAAGGTGGAGCGGATTCGCTCTCTGCAGAAAAGCCCCTTCTGGAGAAAATGGACGGAGCAGAGAAAGGGATATTTGCAGGTGACAGCGAGCAACGGATGCGGGATCGGGGGTCGTACTTATAGGGGGGCGTCGCCCAAGCCAGGGCTTCGCCTTTCCTGGGCTTCTGCTCGCTTCTTTTATATTTTTATTATTTTTTGGATCTGTTCATTAATTTATTTCTTCGCATGGGATGACGAAGGATTTGGCCGTTTTTTTTTTTTATTCCCGTTCTTCTTTATAAGATGATTCGAATTTCAAACTCGAAAGAGGTCATCATGTACAGCTCAGGATCATGAATGATCACGAGAAGATGTGCTCATGGTGATCCCACATCGACCCCATGTGCATGTTCCCCTCCTCCTCCTCCTCCCATTGGACCACATCAATCACGGTATGTGCCTTTGAACTCGTAAAGAAAATTCGATCTAATTTTTTTATAGTTTCCGACAGTTTTCCTAATTTAAATAGGTAATTTAAGGGTACGTTTGATAATCGTCTTGTTTTATTGTTTTTTTTTCTTTTATTCCTCAGAACAAAAAAAAAAGGACGGATGTCGGTTTGATAATGTCTATTAAGTTTTCTATTTAGCGAAATAAAAAGTAATTAAGGAATAGATTTGGCATAAAAAACAATAAGTAAAAAGAAAATCTAATTATTTGTTCATAGGAACATAAATGAAAAAAAAAAACTAGTTTTGAACAAAAATTGTTATCGGAAACGCAAATGTCACCAAACTCACTTTGAGTGGTTTCTCGAAATGTGTTTGTTTTGAGAGAAATTTCATGTTTAAAGAAAATGCTTTCTTGATAATCATTTTCTAGAAAATTGCCCAGCCCTTGTTAGGTTAGGAAATTCTTTTTCTTAATTTTAAGCATGCATATTTTCTTTGATTGTAAATTTTTTTCTATTGATTGATCATTTTTAGCGAACCAAACGAATTCTTTTTAGACAAACAAATATACTCTTGATTTTAGTGGATTTCTTAAGAAGGGTTCCTTATGGTAACAATCAATTGCGTGGTGCGCTCATGAATTATGTCCTAAAGAAATCGCGGTGTTTTGAAACCAATAAATCTTGTGGTGGGATCTTGTGAATCTCTCTATGAGATTGAAAAAAATATTTTGTGAGAAATTATTAACGTACATTATGTGAGTTACCGGGTGTATCGGAACATGGGAAATACTAAGAATGTTTAATAATAACTCGATTATGGTTGTGATTTCCATTAAATCACTTTATTTATAGTGCAATCTTATGCTAATCTCCCCATGAGACGAGTCACATTGACCAAACCATGTAAAATACAACATATCATTTATTTTCCCATTTTATTTATTTTATCATTTATTCGCTTATTTTTACAACAATGACGACGAAGTTGTCGAGTGCAATTTTTCAATAGTAAAATGGAGACGGTCTTGAACATGTAATATCCTTTTACCCTTTGCTACTCGCGAAGTACACGCAAAAAGTTTTCGATCTCAATTTCATGGAGATACATGCATTCTATTGACTTAAATTAAAAAATTTAATATTAAGCTATGAACAGCATCCCAGTCTAAGAAGAGTAATGTAACCAACCATGTATTCTCCATACCTCTCACGCATTCTACATTCATAATAAAATTTCTACCATCCTAATAAAACTCATCTTCTCGTAATACGAGGTTGTTCTAATATTTTCTCTTGATATAATGATTCGATTAGTCTTAAATATAGTGCATGAATGTCGATTTGATCATAAACTTTTCAATATTACCAATGTGATCATAAATTTTGTACAAATCTCCAATACCATCCTGCCGACCAATTGCCATAAGAAAATACTGATGTGGTGTCTAGTCATCCCCACCCTCTTACACAACATACCGACGTGGATAACTTACCAAACATCACATCAGCAATTTCTAACGACAAATGACCAAAATGACTAAAAATTTCAAAACTATATTAATCAGATTGAAAAGTTTATAATTAGATTGTAATTTTCATTTTTCTCTTCACGTGCTCATTCATTATTGTATTTCCTCTGTCCATACTTCGAACAAGTATGTGGATTTCGTAATAAACAATATAATTTCAGTGTTATTGATCACTTGCAAAAATGAATTGGAAATGGCTACGGGACGGACTAGTTACTAGTTAGGATGTATCATATATAGTTTCAATGTGAGCTATTGAAATGCTAACCTCGAAATCAGGGCAAACCGACGAGATAATGGTAAAAAAGAAAAAAAAAACTATATGTTGTCATTTACACTCGAGCCTTATATCCGAAAATTTAATTAAGAAAAAAACTTGAACCTTGGGTAAATATGGGGCCCATTTGTCGGTTCACTGTAATCTTTAGATCCTCGTCACAAAGTGTCCGAATATAAACCGTTTTCCACAAAGAGAGAATCGACGTATAAACTATAAAGAAAGCCGGTTTCGTGATGCCAATTCGATGATGACAAAAGCATAGAGCGCCAGCGATTTTTGAACTTTATAAAATCAGGGTTTTTGAGTCTTGAGGAAGTTCGAGCATAATTTTTTTTTTTTCAAACCGAGGGAATCGTTGAAGGAATCATTTGGATACTTCATGGGTAGGCGTCATCTCTCATGCGCGCATGTGAGGTATGAATTTGAAAAAAAAGATAAAAAAAAAAGGAGCATTCACATTAGACGCGTACAAAATTCAAAAGGAGTAGTTGACGTGTATTTTGATTGATCAAATTGAATTAAATGAAATGAGGTCTCTTCACCTTCTTATCTTTGGAGTGTGTCAACATGTATTGTAAATATTGCAAACAAGGCATTATGATGAGTCTCTAACTCAAATGGGTGATCCGTTTCAGAATAAGTCAATTTCCACTCCGAAACCTAAAAGTGAACTTGGCAGGATTGATTCTTAATTTGTGGAACCAAAAATTACCCCACCCGCTCCGATTCAGTTCTAGGGTCAGTCTTGGAACTGGTCATATCATCTTCTTCTTCTTCTTCTTTAGCTTCTTTTGTTCTCCATAAATGGAATTCTCCAAACATAAAAAGAACAAAAAGATTACTAATTAGGATTTGCTTTACAATAAAAAATTATAAAAAATAAGAAATCTTAATTGGACCATCAATCCGGTTTGAACCTCGAAAACAACCTAGAATTGGCCGGTTTTGTCCGGTTTGCAAGTTGGATTGGGATTGATTCACACCGTACCAACTAACCCATGGCTAGAAATGGCATGAGGTTGCATGACATCAATCTCAACTGGATCAAATATGGATAATTCTTGCAAAGCATTGGTCATGCAACGTCACTAGCTGACCCTAAATGCCGATTTTGTGATATCAATAGGATCATAGAGAGGGATGAGCAACGTTGAACCAAACCCATCACAATTTCGTCAATCGCATAATCTTATTCTCGCATGATCGAGCTCAATTAGAGTAAGTCTAGGCTAAAATTTAATTCAATTATTTATTTTAATTCATTGACTTTCATCAAATCTACACGTACCCACAAAAACTGTCCAAATTGTCCTTTGTTCTGTCCAAAAAAGAAAACAATTATCGACAAAATGAAGTCACATGAACTTCGTGCTTGGTGCTTGGATAACGGCGGCTACGGAGGCCGACGCTCTGGACGGTGGAGAGATAACCCACGGCTCAAACGCAGAGGACGTGCTCGAGCACGTGACCAAATCATCTTCTTCTATACGTTGATTCCAAAAGACACTTAAATTAAATAAATAAAATGTGTTTATTGAAATTATTGTTTCGACCGGACATTAAGGAATTTGCAGCCGACCTGACCTTCCCACGCGTGCCAGATATGTCATGTGGGATTTCCTTTTCTTTTTCTTTTTTTATTTTCCTTTTTTCAGCGTTGAATTAGTAAGGAGCAACGTGATTAAAGGGGAACATGAGGTGGCGGCTTGGGAAAGGGTGATTAGATAGTTGTTTAAGACACTTATTAACTAATTAATTACACCAATAGTACTTTTCCAGATCATGGATAGGTGCATCTAGACAGCTCCACAATGCTGGTGCATATGCTCGAATTTCAAAGGTTTATTCTATTAATTACGGTGCAATGAAGTGGCTTGCGATGACGTCCGATTGTGCCACCAGGTATCGGAGGACCGTGTGACCTCGTAAGGGAGTCTCCAGTGGTTCCTCGATCATAAAAAAAAAAACTATAGTGCAATGGATGTAATGACTTGATCAAAAGGCCCAAAGAGAGGGAAAGAAACGAGTCCTTATGCCGTTGGAGAAAGATGCCCGAAAGAGACTGTTTTGTGTTCGTCTTTTTTTTTTTAGCTTTTGCGAAGCATATTTGGAGCTAGTTGATTGGTTAATTAATTTTGCGAAGGTCGATTTTATTTGTTTGGGATGAGGTGGGGATGTAAAAGAGACTATTTCATTGTTGGTCTTTTTTGATCTTTTGCAAAGCTAATTTTGGAATGTCAAATTTATTAAATTAGGATGATGTGTTGATGCAAACGAGATTGCTTCATATTAGTATTTTCAGCCTTTCCAAAGCCAATTTTGAGTTAATTAATTAATTAAATCTGGAATGTCAACTTTTGTATATTAAGATGAGATGGTCACGCAAAAGAGATTGTTTCGTCTTGGGTCCTTTTTCCAGCTTTTCCATGGCTAATTTGGAGCTAATCAATCAATTAATTAATTGTGATATGACAATTTTATTTGTCTAGGACGAGGTGGGGATGCAAAAGAGACTATTTCATTGTCGGCCTACTCGAGCTTTTGTAAAAAGATAATATGGAGCTAATTAATCAATTAAATTTCGAATGCCAATTTTATTTATTTAGGACAAGGTGGTGATGCAAAAAAAACTGTTTCATATCGTCATTTTCGAGCTTTTGCAAAGCTAATTAATCAAATTTTGGGATGTCAATTTATTTGTTTCGGATGAGATGGTGATGCGAAAGGGAGTTTTTCATATTGGTCTTTTTCAAGCTTTTGCAAAGCTAATCTAGAGCTGAATAATTAGTTAGTGAATTGTGGCAGTCAATTTTACTTGTTTAGGATAAGGCAGTGATGCAAAGGAGACTATTTCATATTGGTCTTTTCGAGCTTTTGCTAAGCTAATTTGGAGAAAATTAATCAATTTTTGGAGTGTTGATCATCTTCGGTTTGGGATGAGGTGGGGATGCGAACATCGGTTATATATTTTTATGATGTGGCGGTGGTGCAAAAGAGACTATTTCTTATTCGTTATTTTTGAGCTTTTGCAAAGTTATTAATCAATCGCGTGCATGTTGATTTTATTTGTTCAGAACAAGGTGGGGATGCGATTTGATTGGGAAAAACAATGGAGTTAAACATGACGTGGGAAAGCCCATTCACAAGACTAATATCTATCCTCAAAATACAAGTTTGAAGAATCAGTAAGCTGGTTGAGAGGAGCTTCATTTGTCGAGCCCAGCCAAATTGGGCCTAGCTTCGAGTTAAATTTTTTTGGGGCCTCATACAAATTTGAAGAATCAGTTTTTGATTGTTTTGAGTCTGGTTGGGTTACAATCACGTTCATCGAGTGGCTAGGCCTGGATGAATCTTGAGAGAATCCCGGGCTTCATTTTGGGCCTTATCTGTGTTCGATCTGTACAATATGAAGAAGAGATGTTGGGCCCATGTTGGCCCTCACGCATGCGGTCCGGAGAAATTAAAAGGTCACGATCTTTTCGAAGGACATATCTCTCGACCACGGCATACGAGAATTGTGTTCTGAAGAAATTTGGAGTTGACTCCCTTTCATTGTCTTGTCGTTCGCTCGTTGTCTTATAATTCCAAGCAATCGGATGAGCTTGGATTTGCTTTGTTCTTCTATGCAAACTAAGATTGACACATGAGGGCACGAGCGGGAGAATTATGATCGGTTCTAAATCTATACATGAATGTCAATTTAGCCATAAATTCATCAATTTTATCAATGTAGTCTTAATCCCTTACATAAAGTCCAAAGTTGTTTTTCTTGCCAATTTCCATCTGAAAATGTTGAAGTAGCAATGTAGTCATCATTGATCGTTTTACGTGGCATGATTGATGTCTAAAGCACAAAAAAATTGTATTAAAATTACGTTATTTTGTAGATTTTTCTAAATTTCTTTTCCTTCCCTTTTCTTTTCTTCCTCCGAGCTACTATCCATCTTCTTGATGTATTCTTTGGTTGCTGGTCAATGCCAACACAAAGTTGTCATCGCCATCACCAGCAACTTCACTGCTATCGAAATCAAACTCAGCCATAGTCACCAGAACCATGGTCATATAGTAGTTGCCATCGGGTTTCCTTCTCTCTCTCTCTCTCACTGGGTGGCCAACCTCTGTTAATGGAGCTCACTAACTATGAGGTTTTTGCCTGTCTTATGTATGAGGTAGTGCAAACCAAAGTTGATCTATCTCGAGTGCCCCCATTAATGGAGGTCGGCAGGCTTGGGGATCCTAGTAAAGCTAGACCTAGCCTTCTCAATGACCCCAACCATGTCCATCCCCTCAGCCATGTGCTTGCCGTCTAGCCTCAACGTCTTCTCTGTGCATATGAAGAACTGTGAGAGCGAGAAAATATTAGGTGCTCCGAGAGCACCATGTCGGCATGATCTCCGGCCATTCATGAAATGCCACATGGAGGTGTGGGTTCACTGGCCATGTTCTGGACGAAAGTAGGCTTCCTCCCTCCCTCTCTCCTCTCCCTAGCCTTCTTCCCTCTCTCTCTTAGCCTGCACCCTACCCCTGCCTCCTCTCTCTCTCTCTCTCCTCTGCAGTGCATCAACCTGAGAAGGAAAGAGAAGCAAACCCTTTCCCTTTCCTCTCTAGATAACTCAAATGACTTCTTTCTCCTCGAGGGAGGCTTTCAAATTTTAAATCCCAAATTCTCTCTCTCTGCGCTTGTTGTTGCTCCAGCATTCATCAAGCGGCCATTCCCCCACCGTCTCCGACAAAGCACATTATGGCAACCCCTGCTTCGGCGCTTGCGCACTTCTCTCTCCGCGCTCTCATTGCTACTTCGGCCAAGGAGGAGGAGATCCAAAAGATCGGGAAGCTTAACTAGGCGCTGGAGGAGAAGGTGAAGTCATTGTTGTAAGAGTTTTCTTAATGTGGACTACATTAATTGATATTGTAATTTACCGTTTAACGTTTACCGTTTTACGGGGTTGGTCTAAGGTGAGATAGAATGTTTCTTAATTAGTCTAATATGGGGCTGGTTAGTGTGGGCCAAGTTGAGTCTGGCCCGTAATGAGGGGGCCTTGATGGAAACTCTATAAATAGTGCTCAAGTCTCTCCTCTAACCCTAATTCTCACATGTATCATCACCTAAGGGGCGTTTACCTAACGCTAAACGTAAGGAGGGCCGCCTCATTGAGCCAGTGATACGGAGGGCAATAGAGGAGAAGAACTTGATGCGTGGATCTCATTGATATGTGGGAAATCCCTTTTCTGCTTCCGCTTTATGTTTGATGGATCCCAAAACAAGTGCGTTAATCTTCCTACTCAATTATGCATGTTCTTGTTCTAGTTATGGAGATCTTGGGGTTGCGCAATTTGCGTCTAATATGTGGTATTAGAGCCTCCATAACCCTAGAATTCGAATGCATAAAATTTTTGCCCTAATTTGTGATTTTTGAGATTTTTTGTTCAATAAAAATAAAATAAAATCACAAATTCAGACTGGGCTCGTTGAGGCGAACAGATTTGTGGGCGACACGTCGCCGAAGAGGGCTGCACGCGCCCCCACGCGTCGCCAGATCATTATTTTTTCATGTGGATTTTTTGCTCGATTGATCCTGAAACCATGGGGTTTTTGTTCCACATGTCGAGATCTTTCCAACCACATATAATTTGAATGATTTTGTTGAGAATTGAATGAGAATTTTAAATTTGAAATTCTAGGGTTTATACATAGAAAAAATTCTAGAATTTTAAGTTACATTCTAGCGTTACCTTCGTTTTTCTTCTCCACTCTTTGCGTCACGTCGTGTCGTTTGAATTATGAACTGTCGGTCATCATGTGCACTCTTTTGATCGTCCGTCTCTGATTTCGGAATCGACTTTCTCCTCTCGGCGGTTTTGTTCTATTGCCGTGGCGAGTTTGCCCACAGTTACTAGTCAATGTTGAATTCGTTTGAGACGAGGATAATGTGGTTTGTGAAGATTTGTATTTAAGTATATATATATATATACATATATGTATACATATATGTATATATATATATATATATATATATATATATATATATATATATATATATATATATATATATATATATATATATATATATACATATATGTATACATATATGTATATATATATATATATATATACATATATATATATACATATATATAGGTGGTCGACGGTGTTGGACTCGTATCTTCATCCTCTATCTTTTGGTATGTTTATTTTACATGTTTGATAATTTTATGGATGTGAAAATACATACGGAACCCTAAATACGTGTATTTTTGCGTATTTTTCTTATATTTTCTGTGATTTTGGAAATATAAGTGTTGGATTACAGGTATGTTATCACATAAACATTATAATGGTGTGATTCATTAATAAAAGATTAAACTTTATTGTGAACTGAAGTTGGCTTAATGAGATACAACCATTATGGGATAGTAATTGAGCTATGTATTGATTATAAATTTTTTGTTGTTTAAGCATACTCCTTTACACACTGGTAATCTTTGAATGATGAACGTCTTAAGAACTCGTGACCAAACTGATTGTATTGATTAACACATCTGCTGAATGTGGGTAATACATGTCAATTAAGTTACTGCATATTGTACGTGAACTCATCTGGTCACTTGTTAATGTCTATCAAGTTGAATATTTTTTATGGTTAAGGAGTATGACAACATTTACGCAGAGCAATTATATATACTGTTAAATTTTAGATATTTGGTTATCTGGTTTGACTCAATTAATAGGCTACTGGTTGATAACAATGATAATTTTGTTACTTAAAAAATTGACTAATATATTAGCCATTGGCCTTGGAGTCATGTTTTGCCTTATTAAACTCATGAGCAATAGTGGATTAACTATCTGGGGTATCCTGTATTGCTATTGATGTTAACTTATGAGAGATATTCTAGATCAGCATTCTTTTAATGTTGTTCTAGTAATCAGTAATTGGGGTACACAAGAGATGATTGCTTTTATGTTATGAGAATTTTCTTGTGTTGCTGTGATAGTTGATCTCATTGGAATCTGTCTTTCAGGTTCGCTAGAGATATATATATATATATATAATAAAGATTTTATTAATGAACAAAGCAATGTAATTAGCATAATATGTGATTTTGGTGAAGTATATATATATAATAAAGATTTTATTAATGAACAAAATAATGTAATTAGCATAATATGTGATTTTGGTGAATTGGTGCTCCTATCACTAAAGTTAAAATCACATGTATATGGTGTATGTGAGGAGTAAAGTTTATATCCCTGGTATGAGAGAGTTTCAAGAATTCAATTAAGTAGTGACTGCCAAAGTGGCACGCTTGATTGGGTTTGAGAAATTTCGATCTCGTATATTGATTGGGATGTCTCTTGGTCTAATGTGTAGTCATACTCCCAAAGGAGGTTATTGTGTATTAGTTCATGGAGGGATACATGATAGTATGGTGGAGGAGTGACTGATCCTAGTGGTTCATATGCCCAAAGGTGATGAATTCACGAAGATTGGAATAAATTCTCATAATCGCTATCATGTGGGGAGTGTACAATTGCATATCATGTATTCTGCCCAAATGTGATTATATGATTTTGCATGTAACTCTCTGGATGTGTACTTGTACGTTAAGTTACACAGTGTTCACATGATGTTAATTATATACATTGCTTGCTATTTTAGTCACATTTTATGTAATTAATAACTCAACTTTTATTGAGGTTTTTACTACTTCAAATTTTAAGTTGTGAACATATGATTTGTTGCTTGAGAATGCAATAGAATTTGCTTATTGTCCATGAAGCGTTCTATTCTGAAACACTAGAAAAGAGGTTTGCCTGCGGATTGCACTGCTATAAGATGATGGAAGCCTTAGTTGCTTGAAATTATGTCTTGTATGATATTGAAATTAGGACATATCTGTAAAGATTGTGTTTAAGTCCTAATGACATATATATCTCGTATATGATTACAAGGTTGTTAGGCCTAATAGTAGCGGTAATTATTTTGACAAGTATGACAATACTGAATTGCTTAGAGGGTCATTTGTCAAATACTTGGTAAATTCTAGGGTGGTAATTTAATTACTATACCTGAAAATCATGACAAAAAGATTTGCCAAAAGGCATAATTGCACCATAATTAACATGGTGATGAGTAAGACTAATTTATCGGTCTACTGTGGGTTGATATTTTGAAAGCAAATTTTTCACATACAAAACGTATTTCTTATCAAAGTTGTTTCATAAACTTCTTTTAAGTTATGGATTGGACGTAAATTGATTAAATCATATTAAATTTAGAGGTATCATGCAGGAGTGAGGTTATCTAATCCAATATTAAGTACGTTGGAATTTAGATCCACTCGAAATTATTTTGTATCTTATCCAGATTGTTAAAATGGGTATTAATTTTATGACCCTAAAGAAGGTACAAGAATTATGGAATCACATACTCTAAAGTTTCTTAAGATCGACGTAATTGTAGAGGATAGCTGCTCTCAGATTATTAAAGATAATGATATGATATGGTTTACTGTGTTTTTGTCTTTACCTATACAGATAATTATGGAATCTCCTATACCATAGACTAAACTTGTTGAGGTTTAAGGTACTATTCTTGATATAATTTATAATGAAATTTCTTAAACCTCTCAAGTGCAGAATGAAGTGGTTGCAGCTTTATTAAGGAGATTTGTTAGGGAAAGACGATCGGTTATGCCATCAGACTATATAGTCTATTTGTAAGAGCATGATTACAATATCCATTATATGGTTGTTTTAGCAACTTATATAAATGTCGTTTCTTGTTCTTAATTAAGTATGTGATTAGATACCATAACAAAAAAAGGATAATAATATTTTTACTCTGAAAGAGGGGTGGATAGTTAGTGAAGAAATAATTATTTCTTTATAGATTTTTTCAAAGTGAACGTGGCATTGATAGTTTATTTTTTATATGGAGTTACGCCAAATAGATACAAAATCTATATAGTGCAATCGAAAGATTTTGCAGCAAATTCAAGTAAACTTGTGTGTAGACTGAAAAGTCTTAATTCATGGTCTTAAGCAAGTTTCCAAGCATTATTATTAAAGTTTCATAATGTTGTTATTTTGTTCAATTGGGAACAAAGTAATTCAATATACTACAAGGTCAGTGGGAGGAATTTTTTTTTTCTCATACTTTATGTACATGATATTTTGCTTACAAGTTGTGACCTTGAGACATCTTATATCTTTTGTACTAAGGTCTGTAAGGATTGTTTTTTGCCATTTATATTAGATCTTCTCGGAGGACATTTGCTAATTGTATATTGGAAATATTCAATATACATTATTGCAAGCTAGGAATTGCTCATGTTGTTAAGGGTGATTGACTGAATCTATCACATTGTCCTTATTTAGATATTGAGAAAATCTAATTAAAGGATGTACCTTGTGTCAGTGCACTTAAAAGTATAATGTATGTTCGAATTTGCACTAGACTAAATATCGTCTTTGTGACGGGACTTCTAGGTAGATATTGGTCAAATCCAAGACGTGATCACTAGGTTGCTGCTAAGAAGGTTTTAAGGTACTTAAAGAGGATAATAGATTATATGTTAATATGTGGATATGTTCAATTTTTGCAGTTAGTAGGGTATTTAGATGTAAACTTTGCTAGCTGTTATGATGACATGAGATCAATAACAGAATAAATATTTATGTTAGTAGGAAGTGCAGTAAATAAAGTTCTATATCATCTTCTACTATGAAAGCAATGTTAGTAACATTCTTTTAGGCTGTTACTTGGGCTATTAGGCTCCGGAACCTCATGAAGGAGTTGACTATTTTAAACTTTATGAATAGACCTATACGGTTGTATTGAGATAACAAATTTGTAGTATTATTTATTTACTACAAATGTCTCAAGGGGTCTAAATATATGGTGGTCAAAACTTTTGACCAAAAGGAAACAATACAGAAATGTGACGTTTTAATATGACATATTTTCATAGATGATATGGTAGTAGATCCACTAACTAAAGGTCTATGCCCATGTGTATTTTAAGCGACGTGTCATTAGCATGGGCCTAGGAGCATCATGAGATGCTGTTGTTTAGTGGGAGCTATTTTGGCTTTACTTTGATAAATGTTTCATCTGTGTTTGTTACATTTGGTAACGGTAATATGTATCAACTTTTGCATTCAATAAAATATTTTTGAATGTGTTGTTATTATGTTGAATACATATTGATAAAATCTTAAGGTACTGTATAAACCTTGAGTGAAGGCTAGGGGCATCTGGTTATTAGCTTTGTCCATATGTCTTGTTATACATAAAAAAATGTTAACCGTAAGGACAAGACATATGTGGGTTAATGGAACCATAAATACATTTTCTAATGGCACAAGTTTTTTGTGACATTTAAGGTAAGAGAATAGACATTCTCTAGTGGCACAAATTTTTTGTGACGCTTAAGGTAAGAGAATTGTGACTGACAAATGGGATCTCTCTATGAGAGATGTTGTCCATTTGACACACTATCACATTGGATCCATATCAATAGAGTTAAGAACATCCATGACCATGGAAGGTTCTGTGTGTATACATGCAGTTACCGCCATGATTCGGTGTTTGAGATTTTATGGGATAGGATTGACTATTAAGAATTATCTCTAGACCAATGTGCGCACATACAGTACGATTTCAATTAATATAGTCCAAGTGGGAGAATGTAAGAGTTTTCTTAATGTGGACTACATTAATTGATATTGTAATTTACCGTTTTACGGGGTTGGTCTAAGGTGAGATAGAAGGTTTTTTAATTAGTCTAATATGGGGTTGGTTAGTGTGGGCCGAGTTGAGCTTGGCCCGTAATGAGGGGGCCTGGCTGGAAACTCTATAAATAATGCCCAAGTCTCTCTTCTAACCCTAATTCTCACATGTATCCTCACCTAAGGGGCGTTTACCTAACGCTAAACGTAAGGGGGGCCACCTCATTGAGCCAGTGATACGGAGGGCAATAGAGGAGAAGAACTTGATGCGTGGATCCCATTGATATGTAACCAGATTTGGAGGGACCTCACCTAGGCCAATGAGGCCATCGCTAACGCCCTTCGCACTAACCTCAAACAGGTCCTGGCGCGAGTTAGCACCCCGCTATTGCCTAAGCACATTAAGGTCACCCTGCTTTGGCGCTCGCTCGCTTCTCTCTTCACGCTCATTGTTGCTTCGGCCCTCGTTAAGCGACGGTTCCCCATGTTGCCAATGAAGCAAGTTAAAGCCTCCCCGTTTTGGCGCTCACTTGCTTCTCTCTCCGCACTCGTTGTTGCTCCGACGTTCGTCAAGCGGTTGTTCCCCTGCTGTCTCTGATGAAGCACATTTGTTATTTTGTAATATGTTAATTTTAATAGCATTTTTTTTAACAACATTAACTTGTTAAATAGTCATGGTTCAAGATTATCATTAGATATAATTTTATATATCATACGTATATACTCCTCTTGAAGGGATACAAATTTTAGGCCTTTAGGCATTTTCTGCGTGTCGCGAGACCTTGGACATGCGAAATTGTTAGGAGCTTTATGAGCTATCATATGGCTGATGATGATTATCGTTATCGGATCGACAATGGATTCCTGCCAGCCATCTAATTGGCCCGACCAACTTTGCTAGAAAACCCCCAGATCTTAATTTTGCTGTAATCTATTATAGCTGCTAGAAAAGGGAAAGGTTGATGAAGAAACCATGGACACAGAGGAAAAGAGAGATTGCGCTAGAAAACCAAAAACATATTTTGTACATAATGGTCGGAATCATGTTCAGCCCGAGAGTCCATAAAACACATTTAAAGAACCAAATGAATGACAAACGAACGATTGATCCAATATATATATATATATATATATATCTCTCATACATTGTGCGGCAACGATAAGTCTGTGACCCAAAAATCTGATGACCACTATTCTAGACAAAGACGGCCATGTCGCGCTTGCTGCTGTTGAAGCCCACCCACAATGGGAAGCTTACAGTCCCCGAGTTCGTCTTCTTGGCCGACACGTCCTTGACGGTATAGAGCTTCTCGAGCCTTCGGATGACGAATTTACTGGACAACACTCAGCCCTTGTTCTCGCCCTTGGTGATGTCGGTGACTAGCCTGCTCTCGTAGGGCACCACCATGATATTGACGCCATGGTTGTCGACTGTGCTCCCGAATGCTCTGGCGAGAGTGACTTGCAAGGTGGCCGACAATGGCCTCTGGAACGTTGCCTTGCATATGTATGCGAAAGAGATGGCTTGCATGTCAGTCGGAAACAGCCGCTTGACGAGGGCCGGAGTTGCATAGAGAGAGAAGCAAGCGAAAGCCGGAGCAATGGTGGCCGTAATGTGGTTCGTCGGCGACAGCGGGGTTACAACCGCTTGACACAAGGCAGAGCAGCAACGAGTGCAGAGAGAGAATTTGGGATTCAAAATTTCGAAATCTTCGTGAGGAGAAAAAAATGGGGTTCGTAGTTGCTGGAGAGGAACGAAAAGCATTTGCTTCTCTTTCCTTCTTCCATGCCATAATAAATGCACTGCAGAGGAGGCGTGCGGGCTAGGAGAGCGTGTGCAGGCTAGGAGAGAGGGGAAGATGGCATAATACATCAAACGGGCCCATGTCTCCAAGTGGCGTCGCGTGAGTGATCGAAAACCACGTTGACATGGCGCTCCCAAAGCACCTAATATTTTCTCGAACTACGACCTTTGTTCCTGATCCCCCCCTCACGAAGTTCTTGCCCTTTAACTTAGACCTATAGATTGACTCCCTATCAGTGGTGAAGTCGCCACCTTGGCACATGAACCTAGGATCATGCGGCGGAACATTGACCTCTTGGAGTGGAGCAGCTTCCTGTTGCGGCCGACACCATTAGGAAATTCTCACTGCACTACAAATCATACCAAATGAGACACATTTAGCCTAAAATTTTTTCATTGACATTAGAAATCTCAAATTTATATATGTGTGACATTTTTACCCTCCATTAAGATTTGTTAATGAACATCGTTAAAAATCTATCTATGCAAATAGATAACGTGTGACTTAAATGAAATAAAAAATGACAATATTTTGACGGAGAAATCATCCGATTGAACATTGATAGAAGATAAATGTGTCACAAATGTGCAAGTTTGAGTTTTTTATGTCATAAAAAAAAACTTAAGGTAAATATATCATAATTGATATATTTTGAAGATTTGGATTTCACTAAAAAATAGAGGGTAAACGTGTCACTGTAGCCATTATTTGAGATTTTTCATAATTTTTTTCCTAATGAAAAACATGAAGAGTGGCGTAAAAAAGGAAAGAAAAGAAATAAAAGAAAAATTAAAAAAATCTAGAAAAAATGTAAATATGTCATGTACCCTATGACTAAACTATCACGTTGGTATTTTTAAACGTGAAATGATCGGAGGATCGCATTGGAAATTGACAGAAAATTTCAGGACTATGTTGTTATTCGTTCAATAATTTTAAGTTTCGATTCGGTAACTTTCCCGAACACGAACAATTTATAAGCGGACAAGATATTAAAAAACAACCGACAAGGCTATTGGATCATCTATCGGAATCGAGATTAAATCGCATCCTTTGAAGATAGTGCTCGAATGGGCTTAACACGTGTGAAGTTTGCTTTATGAATCGTCCAATTTCTGTTGGAGGATTGAGGGGGAGCGAGGAATAAAGTAACAAAACAATAGCAAAGGAAAAAAGCATCGATTTGCTGCCTTTTCGGACCGAAAGATGAGTGGGAATGCAATGCAGCTCGTTCCAAGGGAGGAATGCATTGTGCAACCTCCCCTTAAGTCTCATTGACATGTGTGAAAATAGAGCTCATACCATAAAAAATTCCTAGTATACGTATAATAATTTTATTCCAATACCTATGACAAATTTATCATTCGTTAGCTTATTTTAAATTTTATCGTCAAATTATTAAGTTTGAGGGCATATGGCAATTAATGAGTGTATCGGTTTGAGAATTTATCTTCAGTTAATTTTGTATTATTCGTGATATTAATCCACGAAAATCAAATTTATCACAAATGTATTAATTTGAGGCTGTATAGGTATACTGATTTGTGGTTTTTTATAGTAAAAAAATTAGTATAGGTAAGTTTGTTCCATGTATATTAATTTTGGATTTTTTGTTGTCTATCCCTAAAAAAAGAGATTTGGCACTTTTCTTTTTCCCTTTAGACTCCTTTGTTAAATTTTACTTTATTGAGCGATTGATTGGGATATCCTTGTGGTTTGACTCGATTTTGAGATTCGACCCAACTTGACCCAACTCTTATGTTTGACTTGGGACATTGTTTTTCAAAGGGAAAATTGTGCAAATGATCCATAAATTTTGATCGGATGTACAATATTATTCTAAACTTTTAATTTATTCGATATGAATCCCTAAACTAAAAGTAAATATTCCATGTGGTCATTTTGTTTACTTAAATAATAGATCACATTACTTGATATGTCGAGTTGGACTTCTAAAAATGACAAGTCAACATGATCCTGATTTGAAATGGATATTTCTATTTTTGAAAGCCACTTAATGCAAAAAATGATGTATAATTCAAGAACTAAATTAAAACATTCATTAGTAGTTTTGAGATTATATAAGGACGAAATTACACGTCGAATTGAACCTCGGAGGCCATTTGTGTTAATTTTTTTATTTTATTTTATGTTTTCCACATTTTCAATTTCGAATTCCACGGGAAACGAGCGAAAGGACAGACATGCCAAAAAGCCCTGGGGGCGTACCCGAGGAGCGTCCGATTCAAATCCAGTTAATAAGACCATCTGAAGTCCGGTCCCTCTCGCTACCGCCTTTCCCGTACGGTCCCAAAATTCACCACTCGCCACCGTTCGTCTCTTGTCTGCCGCGACTCTGTCAGTCCCCGACCCATACGCATTAGCCTCAGCCCCTACTCCACCCCTCCATATATTTACAGTAACAAGGCACCCCACGATCGGACGACGCGAGCAAAGTGACAAAAACCGCACAGCTCACTTTCGCAATTCACGCTCCTCTTTCATCACATCATCGTCTCTCGCTAAGTACAGTGTGGAGTCAAGACTCTCGACCCTCGAGCTCCCTGCATCTAAAGAGCTGAGCTTTTCTTTTTGGCACATAGGCAGACAGGGACGCGGTTCTCAAGAAGGGGAACGTTGGAGCAGCATATTTGCTGAAGTGGGTCTCGGGAATAAAGTGAAAGGCTTATCGAGAAGTATCTCGGAGACACAGAGAGCAGAGAGAGAGAGAGAGAGAGAGGGAGGGAGCAAATGGGAAGAGGATTCAGGCTCATCTTTGCCACTTCGCTGTTGCTCATGCTTCTGGGTTTGTCTTCCTTCTTGAATCTGGATTCCTTTTCTGTTCTTTCTTCCTCAGTCTTCAATGGGTTCGGTTTCTTTTCAGCTGTCCTTGTGATTGATGCGCGCACTCTTTGTAGTTTCTTCACTTGCTTGTCTGAAGTGTTGATCTTTCTACCTCCTGCCATTTCTAAACCATTTGACGAGTTGAAAAAAGGGAAGAGAGTCACTACCCATCTTGGACTTATCTGCATTCGGCTCTTGAAGTCGCTCAAGTTTGCATTTTCCCCCCTCGTCTTGATGCATTTTGCGTTTGGGGACCGACAATGCGGGTGCACTGTCTCTCTCACCATTCAACACGATGGCTTGGTTTCGTCACGCTTCATCGTGACGTGTGCTCTGGAAAATTAACTTGATCTCTTCTCTTGCTTTCGATTACTTTCTCTAATCAGTTTCGATGCTATGCTCTGCATTTATGTTTATGGTGAGTCGGCAGACTCACATTCTTGCGTACAGCTAGAAATGCAATTATTAACTTAGCTGACCCACCTCATAGATTGCATAGAATCTCATGTGGACCAACCTACCTCCCTCCGTGAGAGAGAGAGAGAGAGAGAGAGGCGTATTGGCTCATAGACTAAGTGCATTTCTTGAATGTGAAAGGCATGGGCATATTTTGTGGAAGAAAGGGGGAAAAATTATTTAGTAGCATCTGCAGATTACTAGATCTTGTCTACTCATGCGCACGCTGTGTTTGGGGAGAAACTAGGGATTTACAAATATTGAAGGCATTGAGGATGCAGGAATACCTCTGGCAAGGCATTGATTGGTAATTTGATGGACAAAGTGGTCTTAATATTTGTCTGAAAATGGTAGTTTGGTAATGTTGAAACTTAGCTGCCGACCCCTTGAATAAGAGCAACGCTAGGCATGCTAGGATCGATCTATAAAATGGTTATATTTTCTAACTGACAGACTGGGAGTGGGGATTTGAAGGACTTTATTGTATTCAACAAGCAATAAGGATTTGCCACATCACTTAGTACAACGATTTTGTAAAACTATCTTACTGTACCGAGCAATTCCCCAAAAACAAAGCCTCAAGTTTTTCTATTTGAGATGGACGCTGAAAAATGAGTCTTGGAGTCTATGGTGCATGGAATGTTTTTCTGTAATAGAAATGCCAAAGAGAGTGCAGAGTGGAGAACGGACTTTCTAATTGTAGTATACTTATCCTGCCACCCTCGTGTAAGCTAAATGGTCGCCCCATTTATTCAAGCTAATGATTGGTCAGTAGAGGATTCTTTACTATGTACTGGACAGAGTTCAGTTGATGTCCATTGAATTTCTTACTGTAACTTCTGAACAGTTGGTCCAAGTAGATCAACCATTTCTCAAGTATTCTCAAACATCATCCCCATACCTTGTCAAATATATAGTGCACAACGTGTGTGACCATGTCAGATATTTAAAACGCTTAATATCTCTTGGCCAATCCCTGACACTTAAATTGGGCGAGTAACTTGGATCCTTTTTTCATGTGGCAGACCTGTGCAGAGGAAGCACTATCGGTATATGCTATGGTAGAAATGCGGATGACCTCCCAACTCCTGACAAAGTGGCGCAATTGGTTCGGCTTCACAACATCAAGTACCTCAGGATTTACGACTCTAACATTCAGGTTCTCAAGGCCTTTGCAAACACAGGAGTCGAGCTCATGATTGGTATTCCAAACTTAGACCTATTGCCATTCTCTCAGTTCCAATCAAACGCTGACACTTGGCTGAAGAACAGCATCCTCCCATATTATCCTGCCACAAAGATCACGTACATCACTGTCGGCGCCGAGGCAACAGAAATTTCCAGCAATGTCACTGCCCTTGTGGTACCGGCAATGCAAAACATCTTTACAGCCTTGAGAAAAGTCGGTCTACACAAAAGAATCAAAGTCTCCACGACCCATTCTCTTGGAGTTCTATCTAGATCCTTTCCGCCTTCAGCAGGTGCTTTTAGTAGTAACTACGCATCTTTCTTGAAACCCCTTCTGATATTTCTTGCTGAGAACCAATCTCCTTTCATGATTGACATCTACCCTTACTATGCCTATCGAGATTCGCCAAACAATGTCTCTCTAGACTATGCCCTATTCAAGTCGTCCTCAGACGTGATTGATCCAAACACTGGGTTGCTCTACACCAACATGTTCGATGCCCAGATAGATGCTATTTACTTTGCCCTCATGGCTTTGAACTTCCGGACCATCAAAATCATGGTCACTGAAACAGGATGGCCATCTAAAGGTTCTGCTAAAGAAACTGCTGCAACTCCAGATAATGCTCAGACTTACAACACAAACTTGATTCGTCACGTGATTAATGACACGGGCACTCCTTCAAAGCCCGGTCAAGCGTTGGATGTGTATATCTTTTCGCTTTTCAATGAAAACAGGAAGCCTGGTTTGGATTCTGAGAGGAACTGGGGGCTATTTTATCCTGACGAGACGAGTGTGTACAATTTGGACTTCACTGGAAGAGGCTCTGTGGATGTGATAACGGGAGCTAATATCACCAGTTCTAATGGAACTACGTGGTGCATTGCTTCGGCTAATGCATCAGAAAGTGAATTGCAGAAAGGCTTAGACTGGGCCTGTGGACCAGGAAATGTGGACTGTTCTGCGATTCAACCCAGCCAACCGTGTTATGAGCCAGACACCTTGGTTTCTCATGCCTCGTTCGCCTTCAATGGTTACTACCAGCAAAATGGCGCTACAGATGTTGCTTGTAGCTTTGGAGGGGCAGGATTAAAAGTTGACAAGAACCCAAGTATATCTCTTCCTTGTCACCCATTAAAAAGCATAATCTATATTCCTGCTTCTTTATGTTCATCTATGCTGGAATTGAAGTGGCCTTTATGTGATTTGAGTTGGTTGAACAGGCATTGGTTCAGGGATAATAACGCGAGAACATTTAACCTAACCAGTTGTTGAACTTCCACGTTTTAAACCCTGTTTTAGGATAAGTTATCATTTTTCCTCCAACATGTATGATAGTTTTCTCGACAATGATCATACCTGATTTAGGATGCTAGTGGGACTGAGCTTCTACTTTCAAATGTTTTCTCTCAGTAGCTAACTGAGTTTCTGGCAATAATGCTAATTGGAGCTTTTGGTTGCTTCTGGTGTATCAGGTTATGACAAGTGCCTTTATATGACTGCTGGGTAAATATCCATTTGCAATTACAGCTCCCTAACATTTTAAGCTTGATAATCCTTGCATAAGTGCTTGATTTCTTTGTCCTTTGTATACTCAATGCAGGAGCAACAAAACCGCTACAAGCAATGCTACAGCCATTTCTTCAACTTCTTCCTCCCAGGCAGGTGAAGTCCATATCTTGGCATTAAGCTCCACTATTATGACATTTTTCGTGTCATTCATTTTGATCATCGGCAACATCTAAAGAATCATGGGGAACTCTGCAAAGAGGTGGTGACGCGAATGTGGAAGCCTTTCCACTTTATGTAGATGGATCTGTGAGGGAAAAAGGAATTCCCATTTTTGTTCTTCTGTCCAAATGACGTAGTCTGTTGAGCGCAATGTGGGCTGCTAGCTTTTCATTATCATGTTAATAGAGGTAGTTTCAGGAAATCCTGTCTTCATGGAAAATTTTTCTGTACAAATGGCCCAAGCTGGTTCTTCTTTGTTAGGATTTTAATGGACCATCTAGTAGTCATTTGGAATTGTAAAAGTGAAAGGGGCTTTGGTTGTGAACCCATGTAAGTTGCAAAATGCGAAAATTCAAAAAGGTTTAAAGGATTTTGTCCTATGTCTTGGATTTAACTGAAGTAAGTTGCAAAATGAGAAAACTCAAGGTTTGGAGGGCTTTGTCCAGTGTCTTGGATTCTCTGAGGTGGTCTTTTGTCGAGGCTCTAAAACGGTAAACAGCAGTTTGTCGTTTTGGATCAAGTTTTGGTTATCAGATGATTGTCCTCAGAGAAGACCGTTCTACACACCCCGCCCCAGTCCCATTCAAATGTTGGTCTCCTTGAGTGACTGGACTTAATGAAGCATCCTCAATGTACTCTCTCAATGGGAAAAACGAAGTAGATGATGATGAGGATATGATGAATTGAATAGCCAGAAAAGATGGCAGAATCATTATAGAAAAAAAGGAAGGACTGAAAGAACTAGTGCTTAAAGTGGCACTGAATCGCAGTGGGGTGGAGCGACATTTATGCTTGACAATTGGCATGACGAAGCTCTTGAATCTGAATTCTGAATGGCTGATGGTTACAAGAGTATTTGATTTGAATTTTGCTTTGCTGAAAGTATCGGTTGGCATGTACAAACAAACAAACAAACTTGATCGGTAGACGAAATAAAAAAGAATACGATCATTTTTACATGTCTTTGCAATTGCTTCCGTTTGTTTGGAGTCTAGGACCAAAAGTTATTATGCATCATCAACATGTTAATAAAATTTTTTGTTGGGAACAGTGTTCTAATCCAACTTAGAGGGATAGAGGAACGAATTGCCAATGGAATTGCTAGACCTAAAGGAGTTCCTTGAATAGAGGAAATTGATGTCTTGAGTTCGACAACATGAATGTCAAACGCATTGAACACATAGTCAAAACTTGAAATCTATTGCCAGCACCATAAACCCCAAAGAGGATAAAGTCGATACATCATATGTAGTAATGTACGCAAAAAATCAAGGTAAATAAGCCAACAACACTCGGGGAATGAAATACCTTCACCGCCACACGGTCATTTTTATGCAACTTGTTGATCCAGGATGCGCAAACTCGGATGCAGAAGATGAGCCAGAAGCTAGACCTCGTGGACAGGGGTACTGGATGGATGGAGTTGAGCAGAGGCCTACAGGTCCTGATCGATCAGGTAATCTCCGAGCCTCTCGACGACCATGTTGCACTGTCCTGGAGTCACGGGTTCCTCGTAGACCCCGAAAACTAGAGCTTGCCCGGTTTTCTTGATCGTAACGCCTCCAGATCCCTGCCATATCAGAATGCCCTTAATTAACATAATAGAAATGAGCAAAGCCATTTCAACCCTCCGAAATAGCTAACATAACTGAAAAAACATCGACACGGCGCGATAAAAATGAAAGGTCTGGGGTGTGCTGCAAGAACAAATTCGCCCTTCTAGTCCATATATACAACCCCACAGGACAGATAGCCCAATAACTGGAGGAAGGACTGGCCTTTTGAATGCTAGACAGACACCTAAAACAGCCTTTGGGGAATCCTTTGGAGCACCCAAGAAAGAGCAATGCAAGATCCTAGGAAGAACTTGTCATGACAAATGAAGGTTAAATCAACTAACCCAGTTACTAATATTCAAATCTGAGCTCTCTCGATCAAAGTCAACCTTCCACGATGTTACTCAATCTTCGAAAGAGGAAAAAAGATAGAAGATGCGATACGATATGAACAATTATATACTTCACCTTCTTTCCGCGGATGACGACGCCAGGCTCCCCCTGAATAACCATGTACTTGGCGCCGCCAAGAAACAAACCTGTCGGGGCGAGATGACCCGGTTCCTCAAAATCTTTCAGAATGCCAGCAATTTCTGGAGCCTTGATCTGGTAGGGGAAACAGAATGCCAGAAATACTCAGAGCAGCTCGACAATACCAACAACGATTTAAAAAGAGAGACAGTCGAATTGGATTCGAGCATAAAAGATCTTCTCAAATGGGTTGGTTCTACATGACCATTTCAAGCAAATTAGCAGTTCACACGAGCTCCTTACGCTAGCTCCGTTGGAGAGCACGGGCGGAAAATTCCGTTTCCGGTTCCTCGTTATCAGAAAGCTGACGCGACACGACATTTTCGTAACGTTTAGAACGAGTCAACCCAGATTGATCCGATCGTGCCCAATGCAGATCATGCATTCAACTGCATGAACGTCGATGGGACGACAGATGATCTGACATTGTTGACGGGATAAATTTCAAAAAAACCGTGGGAAGAAAAGCCGCGAGAGATCCGATCAACCGAGCACGTAAAAGCACGAGCCGCAATGCATGCAGAGAGAGAGAGATAGAGAGAGAGAGGGGCAGACCTGGGGGAAAGTGGAGCTCTGAGCCCAGACGCTGCCGTCGTGGCCGACGATGGCGGCGGCGGAGAGGTGCTGCCCCTGGCCGTCGATGTCGCACATGAGGTGATCGTCGACGTAGGTCTGCCACGACATGGTGGTTACTGGTGGTGGTGCGCGGGGGCGTGCTTGCGTCGGTCCAAGGATCAGGATTGCCGCTTCACTTTAGTCTCTCGGATTCGGGAAGTGGGGAAGAGCTTCGGGCTTTGAATTTGCAGAGCCTGATCTGGAGAGCTGGAGAGCTAGAGATAGAGAGAGAGAGAGAGAGGGAGAAGGAGAGAGGATCCGAGCAGCATGGGATCGATGCTCTTCTCCACCGCCCGTTCGGGCGGCGATTTCTCCCGTCCGCCCTTGACGTTCGGACCTTGGAGGGAGGACCCTCCATTTCTCTCTCTCTCTCTGCAAATTATCTTTAATTAGGTCATTACTTTTTATAGTTAGGCCCTTTTTTTTAGACCAGGCTTAGATTAGTTTTTTTTTTTTTACATATATTCACTTTTGATAGAACCAAATTTCTCTCTAATTATGGTTTACGCATGAATAATAGATACTCGAATGATGAGATCATTCAGAAACACATGTTGAATTTCCGTGTTCAAGTTTTCATATTAGTGACATTGGCGACACTTCATTTTAGAAATTACTATATATTGTTTTTAATCATCTTCCTAAAAAGTTCAATCTCTTGGTAAATTATATGCAACCCAATGTTGCATGCCACCTTGCAATAACTACAAATGAGTAATTAGAGGAAGGGTATTTCACAAAGTAAGGTGAGGAAAATTGACCAAGGAAAATGCTCACTTATTTTTCTTATATGGTAACAAACTAAGCACGGTTAATATAAAGTTCAATCGATTTATGGCGATACACGTCACATATGCATATAAACTCAAAGCAATTCTGAAGGAGAACATTAGTAGATGTAAGTGTCTTCTCAATTGGTGAAAAAGAGCCACATGCAAGAACTTCTTAAGTTAAATTTAGGCAATAGGGGAAAGGTCAATCCGACCCTTAGGGGTCAATGCGATTAGTTGGGCTTGGAAGATTTCCAATTTGGGAATTGGAGGCCATCTGTCTAAATTCCACCAACCACGTACAAATTGCTTGAGTTTGAGCCATGTGACAAGTCAAAGTCCAAGTTTAACTGGTTCAAAGGGCATGCGAGGCGTTTTACGGGCTTTCAAGTAGTTAGGTTTTCACGTCCTTGTCCCTAAATTAAAAAAGAAAAGAAAAAGAATATGGGAAATCGACTCAATTTATCTTATATTTTTCTGAGCAATTAATTGAAAACATTTTTTAAAAAGTTGAATGCTCCTCCAAGCATTGTAAGGAGAAGAATGAGCCTGTGAAGTAAACCCACCCACTAATCGGCCCAAAGACAAAAGCCCATTGATTAGAACTTGTGGGCATCTCCTTTTTTTCCTCGAGGATCAAAAAGATGTTAAACTCATATGCATACACACACATGTATGCATTTTTTTTTTTTTTGGGTCAAGAATGTTAACTTATAAATAAAGAGTACTTCTTATGCATTTTTTTTGTTATTGTAAAAGACCAAGAGAAAATAAAACTCACTTTGATATATTGAAAATTATCCTATCTATCCTCTCAAAAAAGAATAAAAATAAGAAATATTTTAATAATCGAACATTTCTTCCTTTTCATTTCTATCAAATATTTTTTCTTTATTGATACTAATGGTTAAGCGGGAGAACTTGTTTTAATAGAACTAGGTGTACGGCACCCTTTATCAAGTCTAAATAATAGGACCAATTGGTTCTCTGTCCGGTCCGGTGGAATCGGTAAATTTGTTGTTTTGGGCCAAAAATAAAATGAAAAATGGGAGAAATTGGGAGGAATTAGGGTTTATTTCTTACAAAATTTTTAAATATATATTATATATGTAAAATTAATCAATTTCATCCGGTCGGTCCGCTAATCGGTTCCAAAAGTGGGAATCGGGAATCGAACTGCCCTCTTTAGGAACAGCCCAAAACCGGCTAGTTCAGTTTGGTCCAGGTGGTTCCCAGTCTAAGCGGTTCTTGTTGCACGCACCTACTAAATAATACCAACCACCAAAGCCACTTGTGTACAATACCAACCCTCACGTCTTCCACTGCTGAATACTTTCACTATGAACTTATCTAGTCGATGCTCATGCCGTCCCTTTTCTTATGGTCTTCTCGAGTTAAAAAGACAGACCATGCTTTCGCACTTCGGTTGTACGGGCACGCCGCGTTCTTAATGGAGGAGGAGGAGCCTTACTATTACACAGCGAATTAAAACCGCAGGAAACTGGTACATAAATGCCATAATTTACCTATCCAAACGCTGCCATAGATCTGAAAAGTACATATAATAGAACCATAGAGTGAGGAGAAGTTCCTTCAAAGGAGATTCGCTCACTGTCTATTCCGACAGAAAAGGGAAAAGTGCTGTCCCTCATTTCACGGGAGAACAAGAACACCAAGCATGGTCTCCTAATTCTACTGCCTAAGTCATGTGAAAAAAGAAAAAGAAATCTGTTGCCTAAGACCCCATCTGAAATGACTGATTTACGCCAAGTCTAATAACGTTGATTACCCCAAAAAGCTCCTTTCATTTCTTTTGCTACAGGCATAACAAATTGCCCCAACAGAGAATAATCATATGAGTCCCGTTAAGGAGTGTCTTCAAAATACTTATAAGTATATCAAATACAAAATAATTTGCTTTACAAAGCATGATTATGCATAACGCAAAACGGTTTGTGAATTGAAAATCGTAAAGTTTCCTTATCCAATTGCCTAGGTATCTCGAAAATAATCGTTAACGAAACCCTAATTATTCATGCGAGGGACCGCACCAAAAGCCTTTGCTCCTAAAGAAAACATCCACTTGGGGGGACAGTCAATGAGAACATCAATAATTCCTTTCACCTACATTATTATTATTGCATTGACATGCTTTGGGGGAGGTCTTCCCTACTCCATTATTAATCGATCAGGTTTAACTACCATCAATTCTAGGGTTTCTTTGTGTAGTTTAATTAATTTGGTTTAGTACAGATTGATTGTGATCATTAGCATCATAATTAGGGGGATTGTAGGATCCACATTCATGAGGTTTGGGAGGCTTTTTGAGCACCACAGTAGTTGATTCTAATCACGACAAAGTACTGAAGTTGCCCCCACCATAAAAGCCATGCCTTTTTTATCAAACTTCAAGGTCATGTCATGCTAGCGTTTGCTTGACTAAGCATCCATTCTTGTCTATCCAGCTCATTAGTAAACTTTACGTTTAGTACAAAACTTGATTAAATTATTTTTTTTTTTTTTTTTTTTTGTGACCGAGGAACCGCCGGAGACTCCTAAACTTGATTAAATTATCTTTTGTCCAGTTAATAATCTAGAAATCTCGTCACTGTGTTAAGATTACATTTACATGGTAAGCCTTCATGGATTAGATTATTCTGTACACGACATCATGATAAACAGTACAAGCGGGGATAATATCTAGGCTCGAGTAAGTGTTCAAGCATGACGCTCAATTCATCTTTATAATCTGCAATAAGGTCCGAAATGTATCAATATCCAACTCGAGTTGGGTTATTTTGAGAGAGAGAGGGGGAAGGAGGGAGAGGGAGTGAGAGAATTTCTTCCCCACATGATATAAAAAATGATATAAGAGAAAATCAAAAGGGTATGTTAGGATTCAAACCCTTAACATGTGCTCCGATACGATATCAAATAAACGTTTTATCTATAACCTTAAACTGTTAAGAAACGGCCGAGGCCAATCATACACTTGTAGCAATATCTTTAAGCATAATGGGCGAGAATCTTCATATCATGTATAGTTCATTCATATCCTGTCAAAACTGTTCAAGGATACGTCAACTGTCACCTCTTCGTCTCATCATCGCCATGGAAACCCTCATGAGGGGAAGAAAGATATGTCACCACGCATGTAGAACAGGAGAGAACAACCATTAGCAGACACTTTCGCTTCACGTGAGAACTGGGAAAGATGTTCCCGATCGGGTCTTGAATTGGGTCCCCACAGAGACAAGCAAATATTGAAACGGATCTATAATCCTTTTTTGGACGTACTCGGGGTTCTTTGATTGACGCCGCTCTTGCCAACGTTAGAGAGAAGACATGAGAATATGTGATGTTATGTTGCTCACGACCCACTTAAATATAGTGTCTCCTTGTCTTTGACGGAACAATAATAAATGCGAAACCCTACTACCCATTCATACGGCGTTTGTGTCATTCGGCTCAACCTTAAAAAGGAGATATGATTCGAGGGTGTGAATAGCTTTATAAATTTTCTAATCCGGAGGAAAACATTAGAAAGAAGAAGAAGAAGAGGAGAATTATAAGAGATGTAAAATTTAGGGCTAGTAGAAATCCGGCAATTGAATGCCCACATTTAACTGAAGTTCTAAAAGAATGGTGTTCAGTGGGATGCTATCGTACTTGATTACTTGCATTAGAAAAGATTAAAATCACGAATAATTATATCGTTTATGTCTTAAGAGTTTTCGATGTGACTTCTTGGCGACCTTTAGCTCAAGCCGTACAGTATCGTTTGGCTATCTCAAGGTGCAATTAGGACTTAAGCGATAAAATATAGTCCAACTTATATATCTTATTATAATTGATGTAAAAATGATTCTAAGCAAGAGATTTATCAGTTGATTCTCGACCGACCTAGAATGAGCTAAGGCGGGAGGTTTGCCGCTTCCCCTGTTTCTCCCCCCATTCTCTTCCGGCCGATAGTCACCATCGCCGACTATTGATAAGAAAAATGCTCACTAGTCGTTTTCAATGATTAATGCTCCGTGTTATTCGTTTCTTTCCGTGTTCATTCTGTGATGTCGTCGGTCTGACAGAATATGCCGGCAGTAGGCTTGTCTCAAGCTAGGTTTTCAAAAATGACAATGTAAGCACACATACATTTGTTTCGATGATAGGTATGAGACTTTCCTTCTCAATTTACCCCTTAATTAAATATTAGTGAAGGCAATAGATGCACAATGAATATAGAGTCATCACTACGCAAATCTTTCCTCGGTGTATTTACTGAAACTCTACTCATGTACATCCATGAAACCAGAGGCCGACAACATTAAACTCTCGCAATAGTTGAAAAAATCTTAGACAATACGATATCCCATTGGGGCTTCCAAGGGCCAAGACAGAAAATTTCTTTTCATTTTGCTGCAATTAATGGCTGGATTCTCTCTAATATCCAAGAGGGTGTTCGTGTACTTTTTCACTAAGCTCAAATTATAAACTCTATAAACCGAGATCTCTCACGAATTTTAAAACCCTAATAAATTATCGGTCGCGCAGCTCATTTTCTCATCAAAATCATCTATTCATGAAGTGTCCCACCAGGGACACCGACCCACATAACGTAGCAATTCAACAAAGACTCCAAAAGAAAAAAAAAAAAAAGGCTTCGACGCATGCTTTTGTATGAGACGGTTGTGTGGATATCAAACACACTTAAATGGGGGATGGACAATTGCATGCTCCCCACGCTCGGATCATAGAGAATTCGGACCCCACCATTTCCAATAAACTATCAAGAAGATTGACAATATTAAATGGACAGATAAACAAAGTGGGTTGGGGTTGGAGACTACAGTATATTCATGGTAATTTGATGCCGTAAAGGAAAAGGATAAGGTCAGAAAAGTGAACAGCAAAAGGTGCATGCAAGTAATTAAATAATGGCAACTTTACGATAATCATGGCCTGTGATGTCGAATGGGGTCGCGGCTTCCTAAGTGTGGAGAGATTGGGTAGCATATTCTTGACTATAGGGGCTGGGGCTAAGATGATTGAAGATTCTTTTAATTGAACTTTGTGAATATGCGTCCTCTGTGTAGATACCGATGGAGGTAAAGTATGCATAAACGACAATAGAAGCCGATAAGTTCGGGGAACCGGTTGTACATTAATAAAGAACTCAAATAAGAGTCAATAAAACAAAATTAGTGGACAACTTGATCAAGAACTTAGTAAGCCACCCAAATAAAGATTAGTAATTTCATATAGTTGTCAGTAAACTTAAGGTTTTTTTTTTTTGGTCGGAGTCAATAAACTTAAGGTTGGATAGGTAAATAAAGTTAGTAAAAGATTAGAGGAGATTTTTTTTTTTTTGTCGAGATAGGAGATGTCGGTAATAAAAAGGATATAATCAACTCAAATAAGAGTTGATAATGCAAAACTGGCTAGCTGGTAACCTAATTAGAGAGAAGATGGTAATCACTATACTTAAAGTTGATAATTAAAAAAAAAGAGAGTCCATAAATTTAATGGGTTGGTAAGTAGGGCAAAAAAGAGTTGGTAACTTAATTAAAAAGTTGGTTCATTCTATAAAAAAAAAAGTTGGCAAATAACTCAAATGAGAGTTGATAAACCCAAACTAGCCATAAACAAAATTCGACAGATCGTGAGTGTTGACAAATTTAAAGCTTTTTGTAAGAAATGCAAATAAAATATGGTAAATGATATCAAAAATTGATAACTAAAAAATCAGATAAATTAGTAATTGACTCAAATGAGAATTGGTGATATAAACCACGTTGATCATTTAATCAAAAAAATATTGGTCACTCATTCTTAAAAATATTAGAAAATTCTTATAAGAATTGTCAACTTGAAAACTTTGGTAAGAAAAACGAGTAAAAGTTGACGAAAGATAAAACAAATTGTAAAGAAAGAATTGGAGACATCATAAAAGTATTGGTAAGTTATGAATAAGGTATCGGGAAATCAGGTGACTAATAATCATTTTTACCAACAGTTTTATGATAGTTACCAACTAGTTCAACATTCTACAAACATGAAAAGAATACTTCCATTTTTTTTTCTTTAAAGCATAAGCAGAATCGTCCTTCGTTAGATATAAAATTCCACTTTTCACATTTTTTTCATCAACAACCCAATAGAAGCTAAAATTATCATTGGGGAGCTAAGGAACTTTTACCTTTTCTGATTTGATATTTTGGAGATAAAATTATCATTTGCATTGGGGTTTCAAATGTCTAATTTGAATACTTGAATCAAAAGCTTGAGAAACAAAGTAGTACGAGGAGCCAAAGTGCCCGGACAGAAAGTGCCATCTACCTTAACTAAAGTGAAACATTCGACTGCACATCACCTCCTTTAATTTGATTAAACTTGTTTTATTTTATATCCTTCAAGAGCACGACGTATCGCCTCTAAAAATCATGCCAATATGCCATCTGTTTTTTTTTTTTTCAAATAGTTGATATAAGGTAAATCAAATGCCCTTTGAAAATCCAACCCCATCAAACTAATACATCACCCATCACAAAAGAATAATTATGGTCCGTTTATTTTGCGAATAATGAGTGATTTTAAAAAATATTTTCCTAAAAATCATTATTTATAAAATTCAGTGAACAAAAAATATTTTCATCATCTCTGATATTTTTCAAACATAAAATTGTTATCGATAATGAAAACACTCTCCATATCATTTTTTCTCTGTAAAACAAATAGTGGCTAGATAAATATATACATTGAAAGGAGAGAATAGTCTCTATGGTATATGGCTCAGCCAATTACTGAAACATGAAAAAACAAATAAGACTAAGGGTGATTGGTTTCAAAGGTAGAGACAGAATTGGTTCCTAGTCTTTAGAACCGGGAATCAACCCTATTCACCCTAGAATCGGACCTAACCGGTAGTAAAAAAAAACATATCATTTCCCCAAATACTTCATAGTTTTTGCCCTTGCTACTTTGAGCCGATTCGGTGAATCGGAAATTGGACCGGTTTTTCCCGGTTCCAACTTATTTCCATAGGAACTACCTAAAATTGGCCGATTCGATCTGGTCCGATTCTCGAGTTGGATCGGGGATGGATGCGTACCCCTAAATAAGATCCTATTGTGAATATGATATATACCATAAAAAAGATGGATAAGCTTTCGAATTGGATGACCCATTTCCATGATTAGCTGTTTCATGATTATACCAACTACTCTGTCTGTCTGTCTCTCTTTCTATCTCTCTGTATTAAAGTAGTTTGGTTGTATGTTTTGGTCGTTTCCATAGAAGCCATTCCTCATGTTAGCTGGTTGTTCTTACAAACTTGGCAAGAGTCATTGTATTGATATGATAACACAACTGTCGTATATTTCGGATATTCCTTTTTGCCCATAAGCAATGCTACTAAAAATTATTATTTTCTTTTATTACTTTTTCCCCAATACTTGGTAAGAAATATATACGATAAACTCTCCTGTGAGAGCACAATTTGGGAGTCGAGACAAAACGTGAACGATTCTATTGGTCGTTTCCTCCCATGAAAGATCAAAGGATTACCTAACTAAAATTTCTATTTTTTTTTTTCAAATTACTTAAATAAGTTAAAAAGAAAGAAGGAAGTCCACTGAAATTATCCATGGTAGTACCCATTTTGATCTGATATATCACTCGCAATTTTTACTAAATAATGTTTGCACTCGCCCCACTCCAATTCCAACCTATTTCTCCTTATCATAACATAAGGTTACATTTTCCCAATTAACGTTATAAATGTGGTTAATCTTTCGACCTAAAACAAAAGAATTATTTCGTGGTTAATCAGCCGCCAAATGTTGTTGTCCAAAGAACAATCAGCAAATTTGTCAGCGAATGCCACGTCGACAGTTGATTTTGATCATGGCAATATTATATTTTTCGCACATTAAGAATTTTGGGGAAAAATTAAACCCAAAAAATAGAAAAATAGTCGGGAAAATGTGTACATCCCTATTCGTTTTAATACGAAATTGGACGATCTGGAAAACAATTTTCTAATAATAATCAGTTATATCTTTCGGAATAATTAGCTAATAAAAAATATTTTTATTATTGATAATAATTTATATTTAAATATTTTCGTGAATAAATTAGTTTTGATTCATATATTTTTATAAACATCACAAAAGAGCATGTTTAAGAGAATATTTTACAAATTATAATATTTTCGACAAAACGAACCGAAGGAAAGACACAACAAAGACTCTTTCTCTTCAATCTTCCATGCATATCTTTTCTTTCCCCATCATCACAACATGGGTGACAGCCTGAACTTAGCTGTGCTGGCCCCGCCATGCATAGAAAGTGGGGTCCAGATTTTTCCCGAGAAAATATTTTCTCGCCAGCTTATCCGCTTTTGCGCTTTTTCCCGCATAAGGAAAAATTTTCCCACCTCCCCTAACCTTACATGGGCCCCTCCCCTGGGTCTTCTCGAGTAATGCATTGCTCAAATTTGTGCATAAATGCTGGATTTTAGGGTTATTGTGACTGGAAATCGAAATTATCTGGAAAATAGAATAAGATAAGGTAAGGATTGAAACGGGTCCATAAAAGAAAGAATTTGTAATTGGTGTTTTACATCCATTGCCTGGTTGGAAATTTAGAATTCTTAGTTGTCTGAAGCCCCTTTGGAGGGGGGGAGAGGGAAGCAAATAAAGAAATGTAAATCTTTATTATTGTAATATAGGGAAAAATCTGAATTGTGGCTATATTGATAGGACGTTAATAATTGGACTAATGTCTTGGTCAATGCTTGAGTTGGCGTTACCAATACTTAGCAAAACAAGCCAAAGTTAATCTAACTCGAGCTATTAATGCGCTGGCTTGATCATTTCCAAAATCAAAAGCACAATGCGTGTCATTGGGTTATATTCTTTTTTGAAAGCTAAACGTTGTGTGATGGATATGCATATCGCAGTTTTCATCTTGTCAATTTGAGAAAAATGGCGAAACGGAGAATTTCAAAGACGATACTCAGCAAATTTGAGAAATCGAGAAAAATAATAATCTTCCCATTTTTCGTATTCACCTTTTAAATTCACATAACTCTCTATTTAAATCATCTTCTTTGGAGATTGCGGACATAAAGAACATCTCTCAGGTGGGTTTTTCCCCTGAGGATATTTAAAGTGAAAAAGAGGAAAAACAGTGCAAGCTGCGGTGCAAAAGTCAGTATAGACCGTGGAATGTTTCACATAGTTTATTTATATTTTATATATATTCACCCAAAAGTCTCTCCATGGTCATCTCTCCCATCTATATTCCCTCGAAATTAGGAGAGAGAGAGAGAGATATTAGATTACCAAATAAACGTAAAAAAATAAAAATAAAAAGAGGGATGACTCAAATAATTTTAGAAATCATATATATATCCATAAGAATTAGTCGAGTGGAAATATTATTTTATTAATTATTATAGGAATAAGTTTATTGAAAGTTCTACAACTTGTCATGAAAGTGCAATTGAATTTTAAAATTTCCAAAAAATATAATTAAGTTTTAAAAATTATTTTAAAAGTGTAATTGGACTCTAAAACTTTAAAAAAATGGAATTAAATCCTAAAGCTTATTGAGTTGGTGCAATTAAGCCATTTCTTTCATCAATTCCGTCCAACTTAGCAAGTGAAAAATGTTAATAAGTTTTAAGATTCGATTGCACGAACTTAATAAATATAAGGATTTGATTGTAGTTTTTGGAATTTTTAGGACATAATTATACTTTCCTGATAAGTTTCAAAACTTCTCAGCACACTTATTCCATGACGATATAAATTTTGGTAACCCGTCAACGAAGGAAAAATCCACAATATGTCGACTATTCTCACATTATGTATGCCAGCCTAGCATTTGTTTCAATTAGATAATTCGACGGGTGTTCTCGAGACGCTTGTTAATCCAATTTGGTAAAGGAAAATGACAAAATGCCCCCTAATAGACAAAACAAACAAACAAGGAAAACAGCTACGCTACACTCCATTCATGCGTGAGCGATAGAGAGAGAGAGAGAAAGAGAAAAAGAGAGACGTTAAAACCGGTGAGAGCTCGAGCAGACGACGCATTTGCAGTTGATGAAAAGCTTAGACGTTCACGAAGCTCTCCCTCCCTCCCCGTCTCTCTCTCTAGAATCACTGTGCTTTCTCTCTCTAGAACCTCTCCCGTCCGTCCAGACCTCCGCACTGACCAGCGCCGGCTCCACGCACTCTCGAGGAAGAAGCCGAGAATGGATCCCTGCCCCTTCGTCCGCCTGATCGTCGAGTCCCTCTCCCTCAAGCTCCCCGTCGACCCCTCCAAGCCCGCCGTCGCCGGCGGCGGGATCCACCCCTCCGCCACCCCCTGCTTCTGCAAGCTCCGCCTCAAGAACTTCCCCGCCCAGACCGCCCTCCTCCCGCTCTCCTCCTCCAAATCCGCCGCCGACGCCCCGCCGGACACCGCCACCTCCGCCCCCGGCTTCCACCTCGACCCCGCCGCGCTCCGCCGGCTCGCCGGCAAGCCCTTCACCCTCCGGGTCTCCGTCTACTCCGGCCGGATGGGGGGCCGCACCTGCGGGGTCAGCAGCGGGAAGAAGCTGCTCGGGCGGGTCCAGGTCAGCGTCGGCCTCGACGGGGCCCAGGCCCGGCCCGTCGTCTTCCAGAGCGGGTGGCTGAAGCTGGGGCCCGCGCCGGGGAAGGCCGCGCCCGCGCGGCTCCACCTGGTGGTCCGCTCCGAGCCCGACCCGAGGTTCCTGTTCCAGTTCGGCGGCGAGCCGGAGCTCAGCCCGGTCGTGTACCAAATCCAGGGGAGCAACATCCGGCAGCCGGTGTTCAGCTGCAAGTTCAGCGCCGACCGGAATTGCAGATCCCGGTGAGTCCTTTTGGGTGCATCTTAGCGTAGCCTCACGTCTCCGTGCTAACGTGCGCTGGGGGTCATTTAATTTTCGTGGGGAATTTTATTCCAGGTGGAAGGAGTGATGAATGATGATGGTCATTATGCTACGTCTATTAATTAGAGGGGGGCCTATCGGCTGTGAATTATTTTTCACGATTTTTAGGGGTTTGGTTTCTGCTAATTTACGCATGTGGGGTTGTCAAATTTCTTTTTTTTCCCCTCACTTTTGCAAGCTATTGAACTGACAAAAAAGAAAAAACAGAAAATTGAAGCACATGGGATTGTCACAATTTGGTCAAGGACTCTATCTGGTCCTCACCTCGCCTTTCTTTCATGGTGGGGGTAACCCCCTTGACCTCTCTCTCTCTCTCTCTCTCTATAATTTGTACCAAATTGAAATTTCACTGTAAAAGATCCTAAAAGGTGAAAAAGCATAGAGAGAGAAGTGGCAATCTTGGAAGATTTCTTTTCCCCTTTTTCCTCCCAACTTTTTTTTGGGGATCTGCCAGCATTATGAGCCTAGACTGTAAGAATAGGTAATTTAGGCACGTCGCTGCCGGAACTTTGACATGTAAAGAGTTGGGTCCATGGTTTTCTTGTTTCTAGGTCGTCTGAAATTCGAAAGGAATACAAAGTTCAAAACTTTCGGAAAAAATAAAATAAAAAATCTCTGTTCAACAGGTCCAGATCACGTGACATGTGATGCAGCACTGCAGTAAGATCTCGTTCATGCCATGTTCGGTCAGACCCTCCTGAACAAATCTAATATTTTTCCTTTTCTCGGCGAAGTAAAAGGATCGACGTAGCCGATTTTCTACGAATTACAAAAGTGGGTCGATATTTAATGGGATATTCTCGATAGGAGTTCGTCGAATCAGCTTTGTTTAATGATCCTCTGCTGCCGCTGCTGCTTCTTTGTTATGTGCGACGCATACAATATTGCGTCGGTTCATCGATTCAATCATCACCGATCACGATCTGTCCTCCGTGCTGTCGTAAATGGAAGGAGAGCTTTCTAGTAGCTCCGAATCTTCAGGACAAGCATCGTGATTAGTTTAAGAAAAAACGAGGGGCGGTCTTCGGCTGACGGAGCCCGGTTTGGTCAAAGAGACAGCTCCAGATCTTCTCCAACTGTCATCTGCAACCACCCTCGATTCTTCCCATGTGCAGCTACTTAGGTCTCGCCGATATTAAAATTCGGAAAATCGATCATTAGGGGAGTTGATGTTTCCAATAAATTCTCTGCTGACCCTCGATTTTTTTTAATTAATTCGTGTTGATTATAGAATATTTTGATCGTTCAGTTCTTGTTTGGTACCTTGACTAGTGACTAGGTAGTCCTGGTCCAGTCATTGTTCTAGTTTTAACAATAATTGATTTCATCATTATGGTAAACCAGATCATCGGGGTCGGATTTCCCCAGCAGCCGAGGATGGATGAGGACTCTGTCCGGGGAGCGAGAACGGCATAGCCGGGAGCGGAAGGGTTGGATGGTCACGATCCACGACCTGTCGGGCTCGCCCGTGGCGGCCGCCTCGATGGTGACCCCCTTCGTGCCCTCCCCGGGGTCCGACCGGGTCTCCAGGTCGAACCCCGGCGCGTGGCTCATCCTCCGCCCCAACGGGTACTCGGTCAGCAGCTGGAAGCCGTGGGGCCGGCTCGAGGCGTGGCGGGAGCGCGGCCCGACCGACGGCCTGGGGTACAAGTTCGAGCTGGTCACGGAGGGCGGGCCCACGAGGGGGATCCCCATAGCCGAGGCGACGTTGGGCGTCAAGAGAGGGGGGCAGTTCAGCATCGACGTCGGGTCGAGCCTGAAGTCGCCCGTGAAGGGCTTCGTGATGGCGTCCACGGTGGAGGGGGAGGGGAAGACGAGCAAGCCGGCGGTGCAGGTGGGCGTGCAGCACGTGACCTGCATGCCCGACGCCGCCCTCTTCATCGCGCTCTCCGCCGCCATCGACCTCAGCATGGACGCCTGCCAGCTCTTCTCGCATAAGCTGAGGAAAGAACTGTGCCATGACGATCAAGATTGCTACACCTGAGAGAAAACCATACATCCCCGAGTTCGAAACACATGCCCTGCTAACTCATTTTTCCGCAGTGATGACTGATCAGTACTTGCTCAGCCCGGAGACGAAAAACAAAAGAAAAAAAAGGCTGCGGATTTGAGCGGAAAAAAACATGGTTGCGCACTCCACAAAATTTTTTTCTTGCCCACGATCGCGATTTGCTTCTTGGATTGGATTTTGATGATTTCGGTACTTGTAGAGTTGAGGAGTTTGATATTGGCGTTGTCATTTACCAACACTTTTCGGAGAGATTTTTCTCTTTGTTGAACACATTTTTTCTTTCTTCTTTTTGTATAATTTACTTATCGAAATTGTACAGACAGGGAGATCTGGGGTTTGCTACAGTTGTTTGTTCATAAGAATATATTAACTGATTCTTTGATTTCTTCGCTAGCCCTCTTTCTGGATCGACACAACCTATAAGCTGTTGCTCATGTTGTCTTCTTTGCTGGCTTTGACATTGCGGACACGTGAAAATGATGCCGTGTCCCAAGAAGGTTGTCTCCCTCTGATGGTGACCGGTGAAGGGCCGCACTTTTCTTAATGCATGACACTGTCTTTTCCTGCGGTAGATGCATTTTGATTTTGCCTAAAATGATTGTGTCCTCCGCCCAACGTAGAAGATAAGCTGACGTTTGTCCTGCGCCGGAAGCAATTTCTCTCGGATCAAATTGATTCACAAGGCAAAAGCATGGACGTTTCTTGTTTGAAATCTTGGAGACCTAAAACAACATGGGTCCAGAAAACCTAGAACAGCACGGGTCCAGAGTTATTTTGGGTCGAGCCTTTTCCTTCGTTTGACGGGCGAGTCAGCTTCTAACAAAGAACGGATTTCAACTCGCGTTCATTGTTCGGTCTGATAGCTTCGTTTGAGAATGTAGGTCGCGCGCTTCCGATTCAGCACAGACATCTCGAGGTCCGAAACTGGGGTTTGCATGGGGACACGAACGTCCCAAGCCCAAAGTTTCCGCACTCTCTCGCACTCACTCAGCTCGATCACTCTCTCTCTCTCGTGCTCACTCGGCTCACGATTGGGTCGCCCACCGTCAATGCTCACTGCCTTCTCCATTCATCAACTCCCGTGCTTTACAAAAGAAGCATGATTCAGAGATTTCCGATGTGAAAAATTAGCCGGATGCATTCCATTCCGCGATCCACATTCGGACACGTGCGTATGGGTCATAGTAGGTCGGGTCTTCTTGGTTATCATCTGTTGCTTTTGCCATGGCCCAATGGGTCGAGTCCCCTACCGGACCACCACCTTTTTAATATTCAGTTTTAATTCTTGGAAAATTCTTTTCTTAAAATCCAAGAATCAGTAAACCGGAGACGGAAACTCCAAGCGGTCCTCCAAATCTAGTTTCCTTATTCAGCCCTAATCAAAGGGAGAAAAGTAAATAAAATTTTCCTGAATCAGGCCAAGCAAAGTTCAAGAATCGCTTCGCGGCGTGCATAATCAAAGCAAGAATATAAAGAAAGAAAAGGAAGAGAAGAAGGACAGAAACACTGCTCTTCACTTCGTTTTTCCCTTTGTTGAAGACCTTTTTTTTTCTTTCTTGGTCTTCTTCTTTTTGTGTAATTTACTTATGGCAATTGTACAGGCAGGGAGATCTGGGTTTTGCCTAATATCCGATTCTTTGATTTCTCGGCTAACTCTCTCAGGATTGACAAGCTGCAAGCTGTTACTCATGTTGTCTACTTTGCTGGCTTTGACATCGTGGACACATGAAAATGATGCGGTGCCCCGAGGTTGTTGTCTCCCTCTGATGGCGACTGGTGAAGGGCTACACTTTTCTTTCGGTAGATGCATTTTGATTTGCCTAACATGATTGTGTCTTCTGCCCAACATAAAAGAAAACCGACACTTTTCCTGTGCCGGAGACGATTTTTCTCGGATCAGATTGATTCACAAAGCAAAAAGGATGCATATTTCCCGTCTGAAATCTTCGATGAGGCAAAAGCAAAGCCTCATAACTAGGTATATAAAGTCTTCTAATTGTGCAAATCTACAGCGAAGCCAGTTTTTGTGGCTGCATTCGTCGTGGCACACAAGCATGGCCGAACCAGACGGGAATCCACGCCACAGGCTACGATTCGGCTTTTCTTGGGTGCATCTGATCGTGCAGGACGAAACCGAAAGCAGCCGAATGCCCGCTGAGCTTCTTTCTCTCCCTCGGTTTCATCATGAACCCGCGCTCATCGGCTCCGGCGCTGGACAAGTTAGAACACGGGAGCGGGAACAGGGTCGAGATATGAGACCGAGACCGAGACCGAAGAGAGCTTTGAAGTCCACGTGATAATGGGGTGGCATCTCCAGTCCAGAATGGGCTCTGACTCTAGGTAGTTTTCCTCCAACTCCTCCTCCATTCCACAGCTGTCCTTCCACTCTTCTCTCGCATATGGTGGTTTTCGCGCTTCGTCAGATGAGATGCTGAAGATGCTCCGCTGGTCCCACGCCGGAGGTCCATGCTATAATAAACGTTTAATAATTCTCGTGCACGTGCGGAGGGCCCGCCAATCTCAGCAACGTGAGCTTGTTACACGAGCGAGGGCACCGAGGTAATGGGACATGGGCTTGATCCATTGGACCTGGGCCTGTGTAGCCTACTCTGATATTGAAACCACCCGTTCTGAGCCCGCGGATGGAACTCATCATACAACCACGCGAGGCTCCTCTTCACAGAGCAGCGAAAGGGGCAGGCCAGGGATGGCCCAATGGGACGGTTCGGTGCTGCTAGACCGTTGCCTTTTCTCTTTTTTTTTTAGTTTAATTTTATGAAACATTTTCTTGAATTCCTAGGAATATCGGTAAATTGGAGACCTGTTTTGGACTTAAAAAGGGTCCCAGGTTTGGGACTCGAGTTAAGGTTAGGTAAATTTTTTTTTTTTTTTTTAAAGAGACAAGAAAAAGTTCAGATTTAGACTTTGGATTAGACCTAAAATCGGGGGATTTTTCCGGTACTTCGATTGTGCTGAGGCTCTGTCCCACAGCGGAACACCACAGCTGTAACCCTAACGGCGGCATCAAAGTGATGGAATGGTGGGCTCGGATTAATTGTGGTGGCTGCCATGGTTGGACCATGAGCGGAATCCATTTTCTTCGGGCTGCTCGCGCGCATGGGCCCCCGCGGGAGGGTCCGTTAACGTCCGTACCCCGCTCGGGCTTGACGTGGCCCAGTGGGGCGGAGTCGCGCTAAACCGTCGCCTTTTGGTTTCGACTCAAAACTTCTTTTTTTCTTGTTAAATCTAAGCCCCAATTAAACACTCCGTCCCAAACGAAAATTGATTCATCAGAGGATGAGTGGAAAAAAACGAAAATTGGTCCACTTGAATCATGATGCACAGAGATAGGGGCAGCTACGACCTCCTCTCTCTTTGTCCCAAACGAAAATGGCGACTCTCTTTTTCTCTGTATGTTCTCTGTCATGGAGTTTGCTGGGATAAGATCACCGACAGTCCCCAGCAAAATTAACGACTGTTCTCTCGACAAACCAGGGGGCTTAGAAGCGCCATGGATCCTCAGGGCAATTCAAGCCCCCTCCTGGGATCACCGGGCAACCCAGCCGAGGCCTCTGCATCTGGCCGGTTCGGTATGCCAATTGGGACGTTCCGGAAGGAGAGCACCGTGCAATTCTTGGCTGAACCCAGAGAAGAAATTGTAGGCCACGGTGAGGTTCCCTAGGCTCTTGAGCGAGGTGACATAGGTCGGGCAGGACCCTGGACAGCTTGTTTTGTCCTGGGTTCAGGACCTCGATCTGGGTCAATCTAATGCCCGGCAAGTGACGCCGGAGCACCTGCATGTCCGAGAGCAGCCCACTCCCATGTGAGCTGATTGCTCAAGAGCAGGATCTTATTGCCTCGAATGATTGTGTCTTAAAGAAGGCTTAATATTTTTCCTATGTCAGAAACAATTTCTGTTGCGTCAGCTTTATTCACAACGCAAAAGGGATGCATGTTTCCTGTTTGACACTTTTTGATGAGGCAAAAGCAAAATCTCATAACAAGGTATGAATGAAGACTTTCATTGGGCAAATGGACGGTTCAAGACGGTTTTATGGCTGTTTGAGTGTCGATAGGATTCGCCGTTCCATGGGCACGTCGCGTGAAGAGAGTTCTGCCGGACCTTCGCCTGAAACAGATGGGGAATCCACGCAGTAGGCTACGATTCGGCTTTTTCTGGGGCGCATCTGTTCTTTCTTTCCCTCAGTTTCATCATATTAAGCCGCACTCATCGGTTCCGGCGCTCGACCGGTTAGAACACGAGAACGGGAACCAGAGTCGAGGATAAAGGACCGAGACCAAAGAGAGCTTGAAGTCCACATGATGGGCGGCAATCGTTACCTTTTTTTTTTTATATATAATTTTAAGTTAATTTAAGGGGCAGATTTGGGATTTACCATTACTTATTTTTTTCATTTTAAGTGAATTGGAGGTCCAATTCTATATAAATTAGAGATGACTCGTGACGATTTTTGGACATAAAACTAACCGGAAGCAGATTTGGGATTAGAGTTAAAGTTGGCAATTTTTTTAGACAAAAAATAATTCATGGTAGAGTTGGCTCCATATAAATTAGAAACGACTCATGGTGATTTTTGAATAGTGGACTAATCCAGGACGGATTTGGGACTAAAAGTAAAGTGGGTGATTTTTCTTTTTACACAAAAAATGGTTAGGAGTAAACTTATTGGACCTAAAATCGGGGGATTTTCCTAGGAAATAGACCCAGGGAAGGACCAAACTTGTTGCGTTGTTTGCGACTTGACTGTGCTGTGGGTACACGTGAAGGGAAGGAAGTTTTCATCTGTTGCAGAGAAAAGAACAAGGAAAAACTACACGCGACTATTTTTACACAGCCAGAAAATTCCAAGTCCTTTTATGATCTGAATTCTTCTTATACCCCTTCTCATCTCCATCTTTCTGCAGAATGGGCTGGCGAAGTCCGGACTCCTTGACGAAGGAAGCGACCTGCGTTGGCGCTAACATGTCCGCAAATGAACAAGAACGTCATGAGAAGACGTTGTAATACATAGTCTTTGTTCATTTTGGCTTTATCGGCGCTTTCAATCGGAGTTCATTTCCTGAATCAGGCCAAGCAAAGTTCGAGAGAATAGCTCCGCTGCCTGCTTAGGTAGTTTTTGGCCGGTCAACCGGAGTCCGAAATCAGTCGGGATGTCGCAATCTATATCAAAGAGATAAGTGGGAAGATTGCGGGAAATCATTTCAGGATGGTTTGTGAGAAAGACTAAAGTGGTGCAGAGTAGAGAGAACTTTTGGGATACTTACTCTGGGTTTGTGGTAACTGTCTTCATTCTTCAACTAGAAGAAGAGAGAAAAACACTGCTCCACTGACATCCTGGTCTTCTATTGTATGAACTGGTTGTATGAACTGAATAAATTGATATTGGAAATTTCCTATAATATGGGCTTACATTAATTAATTGATTTTCTATTTTAAATAATCAGGTTAATGAATATTCCAATATTTGATAAACCCTACAGTGATCTTATTGAATTTAGTATCGGCATTTATTGAGAACGGGCTTAGTTGAGCAGCAAAGTGTAGGCAATTGTGTTTAACTGAAGCCCATAATGGAAATGACCCAATTGACACGCTGTTGATTAGGATTTGCTAGATCCCCTCTCTAGTCTATAAAAGGGTAGGTTATACCTATCAGTTGCTTTAATCCCACTGAAAGCTGCTATACTGAAATAGGTCATAGAGAGAAAGATTTGGCATTCCGATAGATCACTAGTTAAACAGATTGATATATTTTCCTTAGAGTAAAGCAATGGCTCAAACATGAACTTTTAATTCCGCTGTATTTATTGATCTCGGTGTTTTAAAATCATATATGGATCCGTTTTTCATGATTGATTAGTTATTTATGTGAATAATTTTAATAAATAACTAATCAATCATAAAAAACGAATCCATATATGATTGTAAAAATCGAGATCAATAAATACAGCGGAATTAAAGCGTATATGTTTGAGCCATTGCTTCACTCTAAGGAAATAGATCAATCTGTTTAACCAGTGATCTATCGGAATGCCAGATCTTCCTTTCTATGACATATTTCCGTATAGTAGCTTTCAATAGAATTAAAACAACTGATAGGTATAACCTACCCTTTTATAGGCTAGAGATGTGATCTAGCAAACTCTAATCAACAACGTGTCAACTGGGCCCTTCCTATTACGGGCTTTAGTTAAACACAATTGCCTACACTTTGCTGCTCAACTAGGCCCGTTATTAATAAATGCCGATATCCAATTCAATAATATCACTGTAGGGTTTATCAAATATTGGAATATCCATTAATCTGATTATTTAAAATAGAAAATCAATTAATTATTGTAAGCCCATATTATAGAAAATTTCCAACATTCTCCCACTTGGGCCACATTAATTAACTTATTTTATTTTGTAAAAGATTTTATATTGAAAACGACACTATCGGGTTAATAACTGAAAATTTTGTTTTATGTGGCCACAACTTTAAAAAATAATATTCCAATAACGGCATCTCAATACCAATCCAATCCTATATAACCTCAGTATAGGACTATGGAGATCAATGTGTTAAGAAAATGCCACAATACAAGACCTTCCATAATCACATATAATAAGTATTATATTTTCATGGATCATGGGCCTAGTAGTGTAGTAAGAAATAGTGCCAACATGTGATAAAAAAAATACACTATTTCTTATCGATCCTTAATGTAATTTCTCAACGACATGAAACTACATTAACGCAATTTCTAAACAACATGAAATTGCACAACTATGTCACAATCCAACATGAGATCTCATAATCAATGACATCCAGTCATCTTTAAACTAAAGTTGTTTAAAAATATTGTTTTATACTTCCATTTCTCAGTCAACGGGAGAAATGATAACAATAGAATCAACAATAATAATCATTGAAAATAAATGCTTTAATAAACATCACAAAAGCATTATCAGTCTACATATAACTATAATATCCATAAATACAATTTGTATAACTCTCACTAACAAAAGAAATCAAAAGAATCTAAGACACCCATATTCTTTACATGTTCTTTAAACAAAATGGGTCGTAAGCCTTTTGTTAGAGGATCAGCCAACATGGACTCAGTTATGATATTTTCAATTACAATATCTCCATTTTCGACCAAGTCCTTAACAGTATAATATTTGATCTCCATGTGTTTAGACGCATTACTAATCTTGTCATGCTTGGAATAAAACACAGCTGCAGTGTTGTCACAATAGATCACCATAGGTCTAGCAATAGAGTCCATAACTCGCAATTCTGAGATCAAATTTCTAAGCCAAACTGCTTGAATCGATGCGCCGTAGCACGCTACAAACTCAGCATACATTGTAGAGTTCATAATCAAGGTTTGCTTTGTGCTCTTCCAAGAAATAGCACCTCCAATCATCATAAAAATATATCCAGAAGTTGATTTCCTATCATCTAAACAACTAGCAAAATCAGCATCTAAATATCCAATCACCTTTAGGTCCTCAACTCTGCTATACACGAGCATGAAGTAAAATATCACTACTAGCAAGTAAAATATCATCTACATAAAGTACTAGGAAAATATATTTACTCCCACTTACTTTCATGTAGATGCATTGGTCAAACTTGTTTTCTTCAAAGCCAAACGATCTCACAACTTTTTGAAATTTTAAGTACCACTGACGTGATGCTTGTTTAAGACCATAGATGGACCTTTGAAGTTTGCACACCATATGCTCCTTTCCGACTTCTTTAAACCCTTCAGGTTGTTGCATATATACTTCTTCATCCAAATCTCCATTTAGAAAAGCTGTCTTAACATCCATTTGGTGAAGCTCTAAATCAAAATGAGCCACCAATGCCATGATTATCCGAAAAGAGTCTTTAGTGGACACTGGGAAAAAGACTTCAGTATAATCAATGCCTTCTCTCTGTGTACCCTTTTGCGACTAACCTTGCCTTGAATCTCTCTATGTTGCCTTTATCGTTTTTCTTGGTTTTGAATACCCATTTGCAGCCGATCGGTTTATGCCCATTAGGTAAATCAACAAGTTTCCCTACTTGATTAGTTGACATGGAAATCATCTCGTCATTCATCGCTCCTAACCATTTATCTGCTTGATCACTATTAAGAGCTTCTTTGAAAGTCGTCGGATCAACTATACTTCCAATGTCAAAATCAGCTTCTCCAAGATAGACATGATAATCATTTAGAGGTGTTGGTCTTCTTTGTCACTGTGATCTTCGCACAAGCATTTCTGGAGCTGCATCATTCATCTGGGGAATCTCATTTGTAATGGGAGGATCTACCGTCATATTTCGGTATTTGCTTCTTGCTGAATTTCCACTCTGCTAGGATCTCGCATAGAATCATCATGCAAGATGGGCAATGGAATAAAGACCGTTTTGTTTGGTTCTTCCCTTTCAAAAGATTGAGAAGAACTCTTTTCAGCAACATCTAATTCCAGGAATTTGGCAGTTTGAGATTCAACGATTCCAGTGCCTCGAGTAGGACAATAGAATCTATACCCTTTAGAATGATCAGGATATCCAATAAAATAACATCTAATAGTCATGGATTCGGTCTTCTTCTGTGAAGGGTCATAAATTTTCACCTCTGCGAGACAACCCCAAACTCGTAAATGATTCAAGCTTGGTTTCCTCCTTGTCCACAATTCAAAAGGTGTTTTCGGCACCGATTTACTAGGTACACTATTCAAAATATAAGTTGTTGTTTTAATCGCATCACCCCATAAGTATTCAGGCAAATTAGAACCGCCCATCATACTTCGTTTCATCTCCATGAGTGTACGATTTCGCCGTTCAGCTACACCATTCTGTTCAGCACTCCCGGGCATTGTATATTGAGCGACAATACCACAGTCCTGCAAATATTTTGCAAATGATCCCTTTTGCTGTCCAGCCTCAGTATATCGTCCATAATACTCACCATCGCGATCAAACCTGACAATCTTGATAATTTTTCCCAATTGTTTCTCAACTTCAATACGAAACACTTTGAACATTTCAAGAGCATCAGTCTTCTCCTTAATTAGATAAACATAACAATAACAGGAGAAATTATCAATGAACGTGATGAAGTACTTATTTCCACACAAGGTGGTTGAGTATGGCCCACTAATATCAGTATGGATTATCTCCAATAGATTTTGACTGCGAGTAGCGCATTTCTTCTTGATTTTAGTTAATTTTCCCCTCACACAGTCAATACAAGTCTCAGTATCATTTGAGTCAAGAGGAGGAAGAATATCAGCCTTGATAAGTCGCTTTACCCTTTCTTTTGAGATATGCCCTAATCGCTTATGCCATAGCAATGAAGATCTATCTTTGATTAAAGATCTCTTGGCAACAACATTCTCGACATTGAAAGAGCAATATGGTTATCGGGAGATAAGGATAATCGATATAATCCATCATACAAAACATAATTTCCAATGATTCTGGAATCATAACGCAAATCCACTCTTTTATTCGCAAAAAGAAGACAATATCCAGCTTTGTCAAGTGAAGAAAGAGATACTAAGTTTCTCCTAAAATTAGGAACATAAAAGACATCGTTCAAGATAAGCTGAAAATCAGAATCTAAATTCAAAACAATTGTCCCTACACGCTCCACATCAACTCTTGTATTGTTTCCAACTTTAAGCTTTGACTCCCTCAGACTTGGATTCCTTAGATTTGTGAGACCCTGTAAGGTAGTAGTCACATGAACAGTAGCACCAGAATCAAGCCACCAAGAATCCAAAGGAACATCAACCAAATTTGATTCAAAGCAAACCAACAACTCACCTTGGTGACTTTCTTTTCTTGCTTTTAGCCAAGCTTGGAATTTGTGGCAATTGGCTCTCTTGTGACCCTGCTTCTTGCAGTGAAAACACTTGAAATCCCTATCTCCATTTCTCCCATAATTCCCATTTTTCTTGAAGTCTTGCCATTTCTTTGGACCATGAGCATTTGACTCTTTAGGCTTCCACTTGCCTCTAGATGAACTCAACTTGGCATTGGTAGTTAAGTGGGCAGACTCATGTTGTTCCTTCTTTAACTTATCTTCCTCAGTCACACACTTAGTAATCAAGGCAGTAACGCTCCATGTCTCATTTTGAGCACTATAAGCAATCTTAATCTAGCTAAATTCAGCTGGTAAAACATTTAAGGCGTGATGCACAATATAATTTTCAGAAAGAACAATTTCATGGGCCTTAAGCTTGGACTGAATGTGGACCATATTCAATATAAATTCTCTAACACCTATAACAGCATCATACCTCATGTTCGTTAACTCACTCAGCAAGTTCCCAGCTTTAGCCTTATCTGAGACTCTATATTTTTCTCCCATTGCTTCAAGGAACTCTCTCGCATTCGTATCTTCCGGAAAACCACTAATAAGATGCTCAGTAATGGACCTCTTCATAGCAATGAGGCTCAGTCGGTTAGATTTTTCCCATCTAACATAATGGGCCTTTTGATCTATAGTACTTTGATCATTGGGCCTAGTAGGTTCATCCTCACGTAGAGCCAAGTCCATATCAATGATGCCTAGAGCAAATTCTATATCTTGCTTCCATCTCTTAAAGTTTGATCCAGTTAACATTTCAACCGTGGCATTGTTGTCATTTACAGCAAACGTAACTGTTTAACACACATAATGCAATAAGATCAATTATGGGCAATAAGTAACTCAACAAAAATAATTAGTACATCATAAACTCCCCTTTGGGCAGAGTGTATAATGCACCAATATTTTTCCCAGCATGAAATTTATAACACAACAAGGAAAATTACATATAATTGTCAAGGATCTATCTCCTTTGGACAGACAAATCCTTTAAATTACACATCTCCATAATATCAACATAGAGGGGAATTACATATAATCTTCAAAACATTTATCCCCTTTGGGCAGATAAATATTTTTCAATTATACATCTCCAAACCACTGGGGTTTACCCCAATGGCTACCCTTCCAACATGGAAGAGGGAGGTGGGGGGTTCGAATCCCCATATTCTCAGGGAGGTTGGGGTGGGGAAGAATTAGTTTCAGGAGTGGGTTTCAACTCCCACGCCCCGCAAGGAGACGGGGCAAAAGTTTGAGAGTGAGAATTAGAATAGGAGTAGAGTATGACCGACCAAAAAAAAAAATTATACATTCCCATCTTTTAAATATGGGAATTAAACTTCATGCTATTTTCCAAATTAATATACACAATAACTCCCTTTGGGCAAGTAATTGTATATATTAATTTTTTATCAATAGGGAACTTCAAAATTTATGCCCAAAATTCATCAAACAATATGAAACACTTTACAACATGTGCTTCCAATGATCATATTGCACTTTTTCAAACAACAATTTTTGCCACAAATTTTTTTTTAAATTTTTTTTTATTGTTATAATATTATTTAAATATTTCGGACTCCCGCGGGCCCAGGACCCGCGAGCAGCCCTAATCAGACCGCAGGCCAGACCCGCGAGTCGTAAACCCTCGCGCGGCCCACTCCTTTTAAATTGAGAATGGCCCATGTAATGGAGAAGCCCATCTGCCTTTTAATTTAAAATTGGCCCATGAAATGGGCTACGAAATTAGCCTACGAAATTAAAAAAATATGGGCAAAAGCCCATATTCAGGCCCAGGCCCGGCTGGAGGTCTTCTTCAACCTCCAGCCGGGTCACGAATTTGCAGCAAACCGGGTCGTACGACCCGGTTTCGACCCGAAGCTCCGAAGGCACAAATTAATATGGTTTTTGATGAAATTTCCTCATGATTTTTGCTTATGACATCAATTTAATTAACTATATTTAATTAAACGAAGAAAAACCAACTAAATCCACCACATACAAGCTTCAAAGTTTCGGATCTAAACCTCCCATGGCCGAAAATTCGGTTTTCTTAAATTTAAACCCTAAAAACTCAATTTAATACAACAAAATGATACTAAAACAAATATATAACAATACCCATACAACGATTTGCAACGAACAACTATCAATTGTAAGTAATTTGAAAATTCTAGAACTTTTTCATGCATAAACCCTAGAATTTCAAATTTAGAATTCTCTCTCAATTCTCAACGAAATTATGCAAATTATATATGGTTGGAAAGATATCGACATGTAGAACAAAACCCTATGGTTTCGGGATCAATCAAGCAAAAAATTTACACGAAAAAATAATACCCATATTCGGCTCAAAGAGGAAAATTTCGAATTTGTCCATAAAAAGATAAAATTTGGGTTCTACAATCATATATGATACATGTATTAAAAATTGATGCATCAGAGGACAAGGGGGAAAACGATATTAGTCTACTTAAAAGCTCTAATTTTTAACAGCAATATTTAATGTGAAATTGAACCTGACGTTCGGGAAGGAGGGCATCGTGCATTCTTGGCTGAACCCAGAGAAGAAATTGTAGGCCACAGTGAGGTTCGCTAGGCTCTTGAGCGAGCAGACGTCTCAATCTGGCTAGACCCTGGACAGCTTGTTGTGTCCCAGGTTCAGGAACTCGATCAGGCGTCGAACACCTCCATGTCCGAGAACAGCCCAATCCCCTTGGGACGCACCCAGTGAGCTGATTGTTCAAGAACAGGATCTCTCCGATCTTATTGCCCAGAATGACTTTCTGCCCAACAAAGAAGACCGACATTTTTACTACGTTGTTGGATTAGTATTATTTACAAAGCAAAACGGATGCGTATTTCCTGTTTGAGGTCTTTGATGAAAGCAAAGTCTCATAACAAGGTATGAAGTGTTTCATCGTGCAAATTTGACAGTTTAAGACAGTTTTATGGCTGTCGAGTGTCGAAAGGATTTGTCATTCCACGAGCAATGTCGCGTGAAGAGGAAGTTCTGCCGGGCCTCTGCCCAAACCAGACGGGGGACTCCACGACGCAGGCCACGACTCTTCCTTCTGGGGGCGCATCTGATTTGTACAGACGAAACCGAAAGCAGTTGAATGCCGCAAAGGTTCTTTCTTTCCCTCAGTTTCATCATGAAGCCGCGCTCATCGGTTCTGGCGCTCGACGAGTTACAACAAGAGAATGGGAACCGAGTCAAGATATAGACCGAGTAGTCGTTCTCCTCCTCTCCATTCACACACCTCAAAGTTTTTCTCTCTCTCTCAATGGGGGGCTAAAGAAGCTCAGCTTGTCCCACATCGGACGCGCACTGACATAACAAACAGTTAATAAGCCTCGGGCGCCTCATCGTTGCTCGCCGAGCTTGGCAACGCGAGCTTGTAACCCGAGTGGGGGCATTAAGGTGGTGAGACGTGGTCTTGGGATCCTCGAGTCGGGCTTCGACTGGCAATCATCTGGCCCGCCCGTTCCAAGCCGAGAGTTGGCCCATGCGGCCCGTGCGAAGGCTCGGGCCTCGTGCGGCACTAGAGTGGAGGGAACCACGTGAGGCTGGCTTCACAGAGCACAGCGAAAACTTCCCGCTCTAAGCAGTGGAAGGACAACGGGCCGGCGCCGGTGAGGCCCATAAACGGCTCAAAGGACAAGTTCTACTGAACCACCACCTTTTTTTTAATTAACTTTTTTTTGTAACTTAATTCTATCCGGAAATAATTTCTATAAATATTGATAGGAGAAAAATAGGCCCAACGTCAAGTAGGAGTGTACAACCAAATTGGTTCTATCTAAGGAATCAGAGGACCGCTTGAAAAACAGGTCCGAAACTTGTTTTCATTGGAATCAGTCCGAGAACAAGTTCTAAGTGAATATTCATCGACCCACCGCCAAGTAGAGGTGTACAACCAAATTGATTCTATTCGGAAATAATTTCTAGAAATCCAAGAATATCGATTGGAGAAAAATAGGCCCAACATCAAGTAGGAGTGCACAACCAAAATTGGTTCTATCTAAGGAATCAGAGGACCGTTTGAAAAATAGGTCTCAAAACTCATTCTCATTGGAACGAGTCCGAGAACAAGTTCTAAGTGAATATTCACCCAAAAAGCGGATTGAACCGTCCTATTTTGGGACTAATTTTATAAGCTAAAAAGTGAGAATCCTAATTTCTTTTTCCTCTAAATTCTAACCTCGGCACTTCTTCGTCCTTTGTCTTTCTTCAAAACTCCTCGCCAATCTTTCATCTTCCCCTAATTTTTTTTGGAGAAACAGGGACTGGAGTTTTATAATTCATATTTTGGATCACACGTTTGAACTTTTTATTATTTATTGTATTAATCTTTTGGATTGTTTTTTTTTGTAGATTAAGATTTATGTTGTTCATCATTTACTTTGAATCGTTTCATCACTTATAGACTCATATGATTTTGTTGTAAAAAAATGAATCAAAAAAAGGAAAAATAAAATAAAATGGGTTATTTGGGTAGACCTTAGAATTGGATCGGAAAAATAAAGTAGGTTCTAAAATGGGTGGCAAGTTTCAGACTTAAAAAATTGAGAACTTATAATAACAAGATAAGTTTTAGAACCTACACACCGTAGAACTGACCATGCCTGCCGGAGCGAACAGCTTGTTGTACGGTGCTGTAAGGGCGCATGTGAAGGAATGATGTTTCCTCTGCAGAGAAAAGAACGAGAACAAAACTAGGAACGCAGAAAGACTACTTTAACCGGCCGAGAATATTCCAATTCCTTTAACGAGCCGAGCTCTTGTACCCGCCCTTTCGTCTCCATCTTCTTCTGCAGAATGAGCTGTCCAAAGTCCTGACTCCATTGTGAAGGAAAGCACCTAGGCGGCACTAACATTCAAGCAATTACAACAAAAATGCCATTACGCAGTCGGCACTTTCGATCGGAGTTTCACTGCCTGAATCAGGCCAAGCAAAAGTTTGAGAACCGTTTGTGGCGATTTATATCGAGACATGAGAGGGAAGATTGCAGAAATCATCTCGGACATAGTTTGCGACGACTCGAAAGATCTAAGCAGGGCAAATTGTAATTGCCCCAAGATTTATCTAATAAATTGGTGCAGAGCAGAGGGAACTTTGGGGATAGTCACTCTGGGTTTGTGGTAACTCTCTACCTAGAAAAAGAGAGAAAAAACACTTGCTCTTCACTTCACATCCTGGTCTTCTCCAAGAAAGAAGAGCTTATGACCACCTATTCTATGTACTGGTTTCTTGAACTGAACTAAATAAGTCGATGCATCAGAGGATGAGTGAAAGAACGAAATAGTCTACCATCTTTAACAGCAGCTATTCAATGCAGGGACACCAGCATCACCAAACCTCTCTCTTTGCCCCAACAAAAATGGCGACTTTCTCTTTCTTGTCCCTATCTCTCCCTGTATCTCTCTTCTGTCATGGAGGAGCCGGGATGAGATGGCCGACGGTCCCGGTGAGATCGCCAACTGTTCTTGACAAGGCCCCAAGTGCCCCACAGACCAGAGGCTCAGAAGCGCCGGGGATCCTCAGGCAACTCAAGCTCCCTCCTGGGATAACCGAGCAATCCGGCTGAGGCCTCTGCATCTGCCGGTTCGGTATGCAATTAGCCACGAAATTAAACCCAACGTTCCGGAACGGGAGCCCCGTGCATTCTTGGCTGAACCCGGAGAAGAAATTGTAGGCCACGGTGAGGTTCACTAGGCTCTTGAGGGTGCAGACGATGTCGGGCAAGACCCCGGACAGTTTGTTGTGTCCCAGGTTCATGACCTCGATCTGGGTCAGGCACGAGACGGTGTCCGGCAAGTGACCCATCAGCGAATTGTAGCTCACGTCGAACACCTCCATGTCCGAGAAAAGGCCGATCCCGTCCGGGATGCACCCGGTGAGCTGATTGTTCAAGAGCAGGATCTCTCTGATCTTGTTGCTGCTCACGAGGCCGAGCGTGGCCGGGATGCTCCCACTGAGCCTGTTGTTGGCCAAATTCACCACGGAGGCCTGCGAGCTTCCCAATGTCTCCGGCAGATCGCCATCGAAGCGGTTGTTGTTGAGCAAGATCGCGTCAAGCTTGCCATTGGCGAAGAGCTCGGGCGGGATCGGCCCGGAGAAGCTGTTGTACCTGAGATCGAGATAGAGCAAGCTGGGCACGTCTAGGACCGCGCTCGGGAACGTGCCGGAGAAGCGATTGTTGCTGAGGTCGAGCTCCTGGAGAGAGGCGAGGGCAGCGAAGGAGCTAGGGACCGAGCCCGAGAACCTGTTGCTGTTGAGGTGGAGGAGGGTCAGGTCCGCGAGGGAAGACAGCTCCGGGGCGAGCGTGCCCAGTAGATTCGCGCGGTTCAGGTCAATGCCCGCGAGAACAGGACCGTTGCTCTCCAGGAAACCCTCCTGCGAATCTGCACAGAAGATCCCCTTGTAAGAGCACACGTTGGGACCGACCCAGTTCCGCAAGACCCCCTGGGGGTCTTCGGTGATCGAGGCCTTCCACGCTTGGAGTGCATTGTAGGCCGCTTCGAGGTTGGGCGATGAAGAAGAAGACCCAGGTGGGCTCGGGCCGTTAATTCCTCCGCCAATCCAGACGCCGGCGCCGGCGCCGGCGCCCCCAATGCCGATGCCGACGCCGGCGCCGAAAGCCTCCTCCTTGGGCATGAATTGGAGGAGCAAGAGAGCCAGAAGCCAGGTTCTGTACATCCCTCGACGAGGAGGCGTCGACCCAAGATTCGTCTTCTTGCTGGAGGGCGTTCCTTGCAATGTCGCCCAGAAATGTGGTTGATGCACACTGAAAGAGAGAGCCAGAGACGGAGAGCGGCAGTGGTAATGTGCCTTTAAACTCTCCTCATCTCAACTTGTCGGATGGCTTCCCACGAAACATGCATCTCCTCCCTCCACGATTTCAGAACTTCCAGTTCCAGCCTCTCTTTGCACAATGTCTCCTGCTCGACTTGTCGCTACCAATTCATTGCCGGTGGAGAAGAAAAGGGCTAGGCGAGCTTAGGAGCAATTACTCGCCGAAAGAGGGCGAGGCCTGGATTGAATCAGGGGCCTGCAAGACAGGCAGGGGTCCGTACGGATCTCGGTTTCCGCTCGGATTTTGTCTCAGTACACTGCAACTAATGCAATGATCATCACCGAGTTTAGCTTTAAGCAAAGATCTGGTCCGGGGCTAGAAGAAGACAAGAGCGGCTGCGGTTTTGTTTGGACGCGAGGACACCCTTTTTGCCGAGTTTTTCAGCGCTCTTTTCCCACGGCAAAAGAGAGCGGGGGAATCTGCAGACGATTTCCTCATGTGACCTAGGGGGGTGATCGGTTCCCGGTTTGGTCCGGTTCCACCTCGGAACCGGGAACCGAACCGGGAGCATCGGTTCTCAAAATTGCGAACCGTGGACCGGACCGTTTGGTCCTAGGACCGGGAACAGGACCGAACCATCGGTTCCGGTCCGGTCCAACAAAATTAGCTCTACTTTTTTGCACTAAAGAGTGATCGCGTTCCGGACCGATCAACAATCCAATTCGGTTCTCGGACACGTGCAAAATATTTAAACTTAACTTGTGCAATTTACACTTCACGTGTTTCACACTTAAATTTAACCATGAAGGCCATGAACAATTTGGCTAAAAGTTGTGCTTGGCTTAGATTTTATAGATAATCTCTCTTCTACTCTTTGAATGTTTAGTCGATATGAGACTTTTGGAGGCTTGAAGTGCTTCGTGAATCTTTTGGAGCCTTAGTCCCACATCGAGTAGAAGATGAAACTAATAATGAGATTTTTTCTATAAATAAAAGAGTAACAAAAAGGGTTTTAATGGTCTCTTCGCCTCTTATCTCAAATTGCAATTTTAGTTACAATAAGTTGTCATGTTTATATATTTTATTAATTCTATGTATATAAATTATATATAAAAAAATTTGGTTTGGTCCGGTCTGGTCCGGTTCCCACCTTAGAACCGGGAACCGGACCGACCGGCCACCGGTTCCAAGATTATGAACTGGGAACCGGACCGCCAACCGTGAGAACCGCCCAAAACCGGCCGGTTCGGTCCGGTCCGGCCGGTTCCCGGTTCGGGTGGTTCCCATTGCACACCCCTAATGTGACCAACCTTTCTGATGAGCTTTTCACAGAACGAGAAGCGGCTGGAGAAGGAGACGATAGGGTTTTCCAATTACTGGAAATAGTTGCTGCCTTTCATTTTCAGTCCGGAGGTCGAGGATATAGAAACGGAAAATGTTTCGAATTCCAGAAAATTTGTATGAAAGAATGACGTACGATCTCTCCATATATCCATAAATCTGTGTTGCTTGATCGAACGTGTTCTTGGTCCGGTCCCGTCTTTGTCGTCCCGGTACAATGTTGATGTGGCTTGATTACTATTCTCGATCTCGCCTCGATAGATTTTTGTTGTGCAAAAACCAGACTCTGTATGCTTCGGTATTGAAAAGTTTGAGTTAAGGCTCGACTATGAACTCGAACTTTCATACGACAACAAAATAAGAGATGTCGTTACTTGTATTTTCATGGTTATAACCAAATTAATGATAGTGTCATGATCATCTGAGTAGATACATGGTCAGATTGAATCTATGTATATTATATCGAGATCGAGATCGGGGATGAAAAAATGCGAGTCCAATTCAAGTTTCTCATGGATTAATTAGATTCCATCGTACCTATAATCATATTATCCAAATAAAATGTAGCAACCCTAATTCACCTACATGCCATTTTTTACATATTTTTCTTGATCCTTTGGAAAATGAGTGCTAATAATGGCTGCCAGGTAATGGACCATAGCGGTCGACAATAATTCACCTTCACTTCATAATTCACCACCAAACCAAGGCCCACAATCCTTCAATTTCTTTTCCTACTTGTGTAGGTCGGACAAAAGGGGATTTTGCTTTACATTTTTTTTTTACTTCCGTTTGATCACGTGAAAAGTGGTCGATAGAATGATTAAACATCGGGTACATGTTAATCAAATGATTAATCACGCGAATTAGCCTCGTGATAAGATTCGGAGCTATTCTCTTGATCTTTTTTTTTTTTTTTTTGGGACTGGAGGAACCGCCATCGGCCGGCAGCCTAGACGTAAACCCCCAAGTGATACTAGCGCAGGACCCACCGCCACAACATCACGCTTAAGAATCCCTAGCAACAACGCTGGAGTTCGAACTTCTCCCCTCCGTGAGGGATCGGAATATTTGGATTTTTTTTTAATACCCGATATTTTTCACGCTAATTATAAGCCACTGAATAATTTGCGCGGCTAAGTTAGGTAGAATTATTTATAGGAAAGTAATGTAAAAAAAGTTATTTACATTATATTTATTTTGGGGTCAAAGTCAAATGGCGTCATTGACTGGTCTAGCTCCTATATATAATTTATGGTATGACGGGGACGACTAATGAACCTGCATTCAATACATAATTGACGGCAGAGAATGGGCCATTTTTTATTTGTACTGCGAGAACTTCGTCCTGTAAAATTTAATGAGATCGGGCTTCATCTTATCATTCAATCGCTGGATTCAAATTGGAACCCACTAATTTCAAACCAAAAATAAAAAAAAATAAAAAAATGGAACTACAAAGGTATACATTTTGAGCAAAATTGAGTTTTATTAATTTTGTCGAGGATATGGCAATCCTAGAAGGAGAAACATCCAGGATTTTATTTTATATAATTAAGGACCCGATTGTAATTAACTGGCTATCCGAAAGGGTATCGGTACACAAGAACATGCAGGAATAGGTTCTTATTATTATGTCATAATTTAATTTTTATTTTGTTATTTTAAATTTGGGATGGGATATTAGTGTATCTTAGGTAATGGTGTTTAATTTATTCGATAAATATATTTTCTTTATGTTAGACGGATTGCAACTTCCACGTGCTAATTTGCTATTAATTATCTGCCATCCCTATGACTTCGTTGGTCCGTCGATTTCTCTAAGAGGGTCCAATTAAATCAAACATCGATTTTTTTTAGGATAATGGAACTGGCCGGTCCTTGTGTCTTTTTAATTTGTTCAATTTCATCACGATACTTTTTTTTTGGCACTTTCAATTCTGTTTATTTTGTCTTATATTTTAAAAAAACTAAAAGCCACATGGAATTAAAAGTCTGCAACTTAAGGGTCCCATCAGCATCTTTGTTTAACTTTTTAACAAAAGGACCGATTCGAACAAAACATAAGTGTATATCAAGATCACATTAGTAAAAGGTTTACGAAAAATCTCAAACTGGTATATTTAAGACAAATTTATTCAAATTAATTTTTTACAATAAAAAAATCCAAATTGATATATTTGTGATAAATCTACCATCCGTTAATTTCCATTAAATTGGATTACTACTATAAAAAATTACAAACATGTACATTTGTAATAAATGGAAGGTAAAACCATAAACTAATTTATATTTGAAAGAAAGAAGTTGATCTCCTTACTTCTCTTGTGATACAATCTTGTTCCTGCTGAGCTCAATGCATTCATCAACTACTATGTGCTATCCAACTCATCATTTGATGATAAAATTTAATAGAGACTAACATAGGATAAAATTATTACATGTGCATTACTTTGGGATTTTTTTGTGATTAAAAAATTAATTTGAGGTAAATTTGTCATAATTGTATCAATTTGAGATTTTTCGTAATATTAATCCTTAGTAAAAAATCGATTTTTTTGTTGATCTTGCTTTACTCTTATTCTAATACTTACTCTCAGATTTTTTCTTCCCTGTTTTTTTGTAACTTATCCTTAAAGCTAAATTGTCCTACCCCAACACCCTAAGAATGTGAGGATTCAAACTTTCCATCTCTCCATTTTCATATAAGAAGAGTGGCCACTGGATAACCCAATTGAAAAGGTAAAATAATAAAAAAGATGGTAGAACTCATGTTTATTTCTTTTTGATTCCCTAAATCATCTCAATCAAGAAGAACAAGTAAATTGGCTTGATTTTACTTTCTTATTTGAAGCACAACCCATTCGAAAAATAAATATGTGATGATGCATCATATTCTCAATCAATGTAGGAAATTTATCCAATTGTCACATCAACGAAGCAAATATGCGCCCATAGAAAATTGTATAAAAGAAGTCCTAAATTTATTATTTGGCAATCAATTCAGTTCTAAATTTTTTCAATTTTGTCAATTTAGTCCTGAACATTATGACGATTTTTCAATATAATCCTCTAACTAATTAATTCTGGCCGAATATTATTGATGAGGCCGCCGGCTGGCCGGCCTACGTGACGTGATTGGTGTTAATATGAACAACTTTCGTGATTTTTTTTTGAACTTTTTTGAAATCTTATTAGAATTTATTACTTTTGTCTTTTTTCTTTTCCACTATTAATCTTTCCCGAAGGCAGACCGGGGTCACTTAGGCCTCGGCTTGTCGACCACTAAGCGAGGCCCTACAAGCCCTCACCTCTTTGGAATCTAGCCCACTGTAGAATGAGGAATTTTTAGAGAAGTATCCCTGTCAACCTACTCTGTTTTTTTTATTCTTACTTTATTCTTGAACTACCGTCGTAGGGAAAGGAAGAAGGTCTGATTCACTTCTTATCCATGAGGGAGAATCAAGATATTTTTTTGCTCCCTCCTAGTACAATCTTTCACCAAGGTAATCTGATTCCGCCTCATGTGCCCGTCGATGTCAATAGATAATGTAATAAATTAGATGGACCCTTCTTCTTTTTTCTCTTTTTCCGGACAATCATCTTGAAATCGACGTGGAATCGAACATCTGTAGATAAAAAGGGAATTAATTTAAAAAAAAAAAAAAAAAACATCTCGATTTTCATTAGAAATTACGAACTTACACAATAATGTCAAATATTGGAATCTACTTTGCATAAAAAAAACATAATCGATGAAAATTAACCCTGACTTACTCCTATTAATTTGGTGGGGAAATCAGGTTCATAGTGTTGGGAGTAAATCTGCTTTTTCTCTCACGGATGATCGCTTAAATAATTTAAGTAGAGAGTGACAAGCAAAGAGAAATGCATCATAGATGATGAACCATGAGAGCAACGATGTCAAATTAAAGGAGTTCACCTCATAGAGCAGACCACTAGAATTTTTGGAGATAAGATGGAGGGCAAAGTTCGGCTAATAAAAAATTCTGATCGGTGACCACCTAACTTGAAATGTGATTACTAGCAATCGCAAGTTTAAGGGCTCAATTGATTTGATTCTCAGTCAATAGAATTTGCAATCAATTGACTTTTCTATTTTTTTGGGGGGTATATCCATCAGGTTATGTCAAGGGCAGGCAACCACCTCTGGAGTTGACATAAGTTGGTTGAGGGCATTGAAGGATTTCTGGCTCATAAACCAAAAGTTGTCCGTCTGAACTGCTGAGGGTTAGAAGTGCAATATAAAGGAGATAAATATGTTGATTTAGAAAACTTAACTATATTTCTTTGAATTACTAAACTTAAGTTTGATAGATCTAGAAAAAATTTGATAATATTAGATACAATATGCTTCTATTAGATAAATCGAAAGAAACAAGTAAAGTAACCGAGGACGATGCATGGGAGTCTTTATAATAGTTCGGGTTATATCAAGTTTATGTCTATTCTCCCAAATTAATGACTAGCAACATGATGGAATCCACTAGTGAAATCACGCTCGCAACAAAACAAGAATGTGATGATATTAATGTTTGTAGCTTTTGCATTTTTTGATCATATCTCCTTCAGCGTGCATTGAACTTATTTGGCCTTCGGTTTTCAAACTAGTCGTTGATAATTTTCAAGAAGATCAATTTGCCATCAAAATTATGGACATAATCATTGGAGAATTGATTACCCATATGATCAAATTTTTCGCATAATGATGAGGTTTCCCCTAATAAAGTTAACTATTCTTGGTAATATTCCATTCAACTGAATATGTAACAATAGATAAAATTTTGTTTCAAATATTCTTTCCGGAGTCCCAGGCTTGAAGCCAGCTATTACATTATTTTTACTAGATTAGACAAGGGATTAATGGGATTTTCTTATCCAAATTTCATAATATAGTGAGTTGGTTTTATCAATATTCCCATGAATCTATCTAAGCTTCTCGTCGGCAATCGAATTGTGTACTCAATCCATCTAGTCTTCTTGAGTACACCGGTGTACAAGACCTCACTAAATTGTTCACATTATCACGATACCTCAAATCATGAACTTCCCATTACTCGTGACGTGTTCACCATCTATCAAGGTCTTCTCACTCTGTACTTTGCATTCCATCAATAGAGATAAAATGTTACTTATATCAACGTTACTTGAGATAAGATGACATATCAATTTACCAATTCATAATGAGAAAACTACGTAACTTCAAACTATTATAGAAGGTTTTTCCAACATGATTTTCATAAATTACAGGCAAACTACTTTAGATTAGAGCTATTTATTCAGGGTAAATGTTTGAAATTAATCTATTCATGAGATTTGCAAGATTTTTCGTGAGTCTCAAATTAGTAGAGATAGCTTTTGCGCACCTCGATTAAACCTCCTCCCCAAGCAAGTTTAAGGGTGTATTTCGGGTTTTACTCACGGAGTGCTCTTAACAAGACTTAAATCCAAGAGTAAAACTCTCTTAATATTTTGGTCCTTTTTTCCCTTTGATTGTAATCTTGGATGATTTTTCAAGAACGCTCCCGAAAAGTGCTGTTGCCTTTAGAGTCACATCACCTTCTTAACTCCTTCTATGGACATGCGGTCCCATCACTAATTAAAATACCCGTGATCTTTCCTATTATTTAATGTTGCTCTCTAGTTTCAATATAGGGAACAGATTCCAATCCCTTTCCAGATTAAAAAATATATATATAAACATATAGATAAAAAAAAAAATAGATTGAGAGATATAAAAGTCTTGTGTCGCCTAGTCAAGTAGTCAACATCATGTAATTAAAAAAATAAAATGAACATAAATGGCCTTATCTTGAAGCTAATCTGCCTGTCACTTCACACAGTTAGGCCTTATCATTAAACATAAATGGTCTTATAAAAGTATGGTGTTTTTTTTCTTTAATTTTGTTTATTTCGCTTTTTTGGGCCCTATTATTTTTCTTTTTTGGCACGAATATTCTCAATCATAAGCTTGTTCACAATTGATAAACCTACCGTTCTTCTTGGTGATGCAATTCAGTTGTAATTAAGAAATGCACATTTACTTCTTTGGCCTTCTTCGATTCTTCTAATTTTCTGTGTTGGTATGAAAGGAAAAACTTATGGACACAAAGGATAATTGTTCAGTAAACTTAATACGTGTATCAATTGTACATGTACCATCGGATCTCATAGAAATCTGCATAAGAGCCTTTGTTTTTAGCAATATGGATTTTTTTTTTTACTATAAATACTATGTCATTCGAATAATTTCCACATGTGATACTCACAATCTAAGCACGAAAAAGAAAGTAGATGAGTTGTTTTAACTGTTGAACCATATTGATGAGAGATCATTTTTATCATTTTTACATGACATATTCCTCTTTATATATTAGAGTTGACTCAAATTACCAAAAATAATTAACTGAATATTCAATTCAATCAATTTCATAATTTTAAAGGGGAAAAAATAGAGCACAAGCTTTATAGTCAAACCAAAATGCGGATATGAAAGCGCAATTCATTTTTCAAGTCATTCTCTTGATTAGGTAAACCTACTACATCTATCAAATGAATATGTACCTTCAGATCTCATGGCACCCGCATGTGGTCTAATGTTTTTATTAGTCTGTATTCATTTACTATAAATACTATGTAGATATAATAATTATTCCCAACCTAAGCCAAAACAATGGAATACATGATACATGAGCTTCGATCAACAACATATTAGGATTGCGAACCAAAAAGGGGTTTGCGAGATCTACTTTCTCATGCGATCTAGGCATCACGATGAACATGGATTGCAGAGTTTAACTTTCGAATCATATCGACAGGAGATTATTTTGATTACATTCGTATAGAATATTACCACGTATGGTATCATTAACCAAATTTCCAAAAACTAATTAAGTGAATATAATCTCATAAATTCATAATTATAAAAGAAAAGAAATGTAGCATGAGCTCGATTAATCAAACCAAAACGTGGATATAAAGGTACAATTAATTTCTAAACGTGATTCTCGAGATTAATCACATGGCTTGCATTGATTACTAAGATACCGAAACCGATCAAAGCGTATAAAACTTTCCATGAATATTGGAGTTAAAGAGGGAAGTTAATGCGACTGAGAATCTATGTAATGGCATCTCATGAAAAGCTTTTTTATTATTTCTTCCTTTCGATATGCTTCACTTATGACCAGCAAATCAAATTTGCTTTTCGTTTCACTGAAAAGTGAATAATTTGGAAACCATTATTTTAAAAATATTTGGTCGTATCACTTATAGAAGATGTTTTCATTGAATAAATAAAATATTTTTTCCTTTTTTCATTTTCGTAAGCAAAATAAGTGGTTTAGAAAGATATTTCTTGAATTGCGAGTTCTCCGCGAAACAAATGAATATCTAGAATCTCAATTATCGGCAAATGTTACTAGGTCGATTGCTTCATATACAATGACAAATGACAATGAAAACAATCAAGAAAAAGTACATACGACAACAATGAAGTGATATAGTTCACTTGGTAATGCAGTTGATCAGATTTGATTTTTTATTTTTCTAAGAGATTAATGAGGACAAATTATTATTAACAAGTAATTTACCAGTTTTATACAAACATTTTAATTATTCATGTAGTGACACCCTGACGCATTTTGTGGACATCAAAAAACACGTTTCATGCAATATTTTGCACAATCCCCACTTCCAAATTGTTGAGTCTAGCAATGCGACCTAAAGGAGATGAATAGGTCTGGTTAATTAATCATCTCTCCCAATTGGTGAATTCTCCAAGAAGCCTAAAAGTCTTTTCGTCTCTCGTCTTTTTACTATCTTCTTCTACCTTCAACCATGGAGAGGGTTTGAACTAGTCTCACTCTCCCCTCCGTTTGTTTTGATTTTCTTTGAGTCTTTTTTTTATGTACTTTTCCTCTCTTTTCTTTCTCAATCTAGATCCGGAAGCAGCTCTCCTCATCTAGTTCTAGATTTGAGAGTTTGAACTCTTCGAATTTAGTTCTAGATCTAGGAGTTCTTCTCTCCCAATTTAGATCCGAGAGTTTAATAATGTTTTCGATGATTCGATACTCCTATGCTCTATTCTTGTATAGGTCCTTTGTCTCTAGTTTCAATGATGATCGTAAGAGTTTCGGCATTTTACTAAACTATAAAGATTTGCTCTTTCAAAAGTTCTATCCGTGTTTATTCAACATTGGTTGTTTCCATATGGCGATGGTGTGGAGAATGCTGAACCTAAGTGCACATCGCCGACTAGCAAAGCTGTAGTTATTAGAGAAAAACTTTCTGGTGTGTGCTCATCACTAATGACGACACAAGATCCAGTGATTGATCATCAATTATTTTGCTTGACAGATTCGTTCTTTTACAATGAGTATATGCTTAACCTTGCCGATGCTTTGTTGATCCCCTTGTATTCTAGATTTGGCTTTGTTACGTAGTGTTTTTGGCCTTTGCTTTGCTTCAATTTGCTTTATCATGAAAGTCTATGTACTTCTCATATATCATTTTGAGCCATGAATATAATTTTTTTTTAACCAAAAAAAGGAGGATGAATAGGTTGATTTACAAAACTTAACTATATTTCCCTGAATAACTATAGATGCAGGAACAATTTGGCAATATGCTTCTATTAGATAAATAGGGAAAAAAAAAGAAAAGTAAAGTGATCGAGGACGATGCATGTAGATTTTTATAGTGGTTTGGCTTAGATTAAATCTAGTCCACTCCTCTATATTAATAGCCACTAGCAGGAGTATCTTATGAGTAGTTAGAACGAAGCACAAGTTGCTTCTATTTGCGACTGATAAATCTCACTATCAATTAATAAGCACCATTTACACACTTGTATACTCCTCGAAACAAGGATTATAATGAGTAATAACAATTCTCAACAGAATAGGACTCAAGTCAATAAGATCACGTTTGCAATGAAACAAGAATGTGGCTATGCTAATGTTTCCAGTTTTCTCATTTTTCTCATTTTTCTCTCACATCTCCTTCAACATGGGTTGATTTTCTCTTATAGACATCGGTCTTCAAATTAGTCATTAGATAATTATCAAGAAGATCAATTTACCATTGAAAAGAGGCATATGATCATTGGAGAATCGGTCAAATACAATCAAATTTTTCTTGTAATGGTGATATTTCCCCAAACAAAATTAGCTAGTCTTGGTAATATTCTATTCAATTGAATATGTAACAGTCGATTAGGTTTTGCTTCAAATATATCGACATTACTTGAAATAAGATAACTTCTTCATTTACCAATTCATAATGAGAAATAGATCGTTTTATTAACTTCAAAATATTATAGGAGGTTTTTCCAACGTAAATTTCACAAATTGTGTGCAAACTACTACCATTTGTATTAATCTATTCATGATACTTGCAAGATGTTATAGCTTCATGCACCTCAATTAGATCTCTTCCCCGAGCAATTTCAAGGACGCATTTTGGATTTTATTTGTAGAGTGCTCTCCACAAGACATAAATCCAAGAGCAAACTCTTTTAATATTTTGGTCTTTTTTTTTTTCCTTTGCTTGTAATCTTGGATGATTTTTAAAGAACGCTCGTGAAAAGCGCGGTTGCCTTTAGAATCACATCACGTTCTTTACTTCTTCAATGGACATGTGGTCCCATCACTGATTAAAATACCCGTGACCTTTCCTGTTATTTAATATAGGGAACAGATTGCAATTCCTTTCAAGATTAAAAAAGTGTGTGTGTATATATATAGAGAGAGAGAGAGAGAATTGCTTCGAGAAATATAAAAGTCTTGTGTCACCTAGTCAAGTAATCAATATCATGAATTTTTTTTTTTTAAAAAAGAACACAAAATGGCCTTATCTTAAATTGCTTCGAGAAATATAAAAGTCTTGTGTCATCTAGTCAAGTAATCAATATCATGATTTTTTTTTTATTTAAAAAAAGAACACAAAATGGCCTTATCTTAAAGCAAATCAGCCTGTCACTTCACACAGTCAGGCATTATCATCAAACATCTCCAAGGATAATAGAATTCATTGTTTTTTAATTTTGTTTATTTCACTTTTTTGGACCCTATTCTCTCTCACTGTTTTTTGTTTTTGGCTCGAATATTCTCAATCATAAGCTCGTCCACAATAGATAAAACCTACCATTCTTCCTGGTTATGTAATTATTCTGTGATATATGTAAAGGCACATTTACGTCTTTGGCCTTCTCCAATTCTTGTAATTTTTTGTGATATACAAAGGAAAAATTTAGATATACAAAGGATAATTGTCCGATAAACCTAAAATGTGTATTAATTATACATTTACCATCGGATCTCACGGGAGCCCATATGAGATTCGCTGTTTTTAGTAGCGTGGGTTTATTTATTATAAATATTACGTCATTTGAACAATTTTTGCATATGATTCCATGAAGAAGAAAATGGATTGTGGAGTTTTAACTGTTGGACCGTGTCGACGAGATATTATTTTCATCATTTTCACGTGATGCATTACTCTATATATTAGAGTAGTCCGCTCAAGTTAACAAAAATAATTAACTGAATATTCAACTCGATCAATCTCATAATTTTTAAGGGAAAAAAAAATAAAGTGCGAGCTTTACTAATCAAACCAAAACGTGGATATGAAAGCGCCATTTATTTTTTATGTCACTCTCCTGACTAGGTAAACCTAATACACGTATCAATTGAACATGCACCTTCAGATCTCAAGGAACCCGCATGTGGTCCCTTTTTATTTTTTTTTTATTTTTTATTTTTATAATCTGTATTTTTCTGGGGTCAAATTTATAATCTGTATTCATTTATTATAAATACTAGGTAGATTGAACAGTTATTCCTGACCCAAGATCGACAACATGTTAGGATTGCGAACCAAAAAGGGTGTGCGAAATCTACTTTCTCATGCGATTCTCGCGATTTTAACACAAAGATAAGCATGGATTGCGGAGTTTTACTTTCGAACCATATCAATGGAAGATTACTTTTCATCACTTTCATATGGAATATTACCATATATGGTAGCATTAACCAAATTTCCAAAAACTAATTAAGTAAATATAATCTCATAAATTCATAATTATAAAGGAAAAGATATGTAGCATGAGCTCGACTAGTCAAACCAAAACGTAAATATAAAGGTGCCTTAAATTTCTAAACGTGATTCTCGAGATTAATCACATGGCTTAAATTGATTACTAAGATACCGAAACCGATCAAAGCGTATAGAACTTTCCATGAATATTGGTGTCAAAGAGGGAAGTTAATGCGACTGAGATTCTAAGTAATGGCTTCTCACGAAAACTTTTTTTTTTTCCTCTCTCCCAGCAAATTTCATTTACTTTTCATTTCACTGAAAAGTAAATAATTTGGAAACTATTTTCTTAAAAATGATTGATCGTATCGCTTAGAAAAATCAATCAATAGAAGATGTTTTCATCGATAAAGAAAATATTCTTTTTTTTTTTCATTTTTGTAAGTAAGACAAGCAATAATTTTTAGAAAGATATTTCTCGCATCACGAGTTCTTTGCAAAAAAATGCATCTTTAGAATCTCAATTATCTGCAAGTGTTACTAGGTTGATTGCTTCATATAAAGTGACAAGTGACGATGAAAACTATCGAGAAAGAACTATATACGACTATAGTGAAGTTGTATAGTTCACTTGGTAATGCGTTGATCAAATTTGATTTTTTTATTTTGGAAGAGAATAATGAGGAAAAATTATTATTAACTAGTAATTACCAGTTTCATATCGAAGATTTTAATTAATCATGTAGTGACACCCTGATGCATTTTGTGTACATCAAAAAACACATTTCATGCATGAATTTGCACAATCCCCACTTTCAAATAAGCAGCTTATCCTAATTTGCTTTATTCTTGTTTGCACCAAAACATGACCAACTTTCAATTATTATCGACATTTTATAGACTTTATTGATAAAAGCATAATTTGGTCATTTATGAACGGAATTGTCGATAGCTTCAAGGAATCAACAAAAAGTGAAGTCGACAATTTGCAACTATTAGCATAGTGAAATAAAGTAACCATTGAGATAATGGAATTGAAAAAATCATCAAGGTAATGAAGTTAATGTAACCATCCATGTAATCATGCGGTAACTATTTGCTATCTCTGTTTGTAGCTTACTTTTGTAGCCTCTGTTCATAAGCCTCCTTTGTAACCTATGTTGATAACCGTCGATTGTAAATTTTAGATAACCTTATGGTACTCTTCGGAGGCCCCTTGTACAACTCAAACAAACAAATTTACTATCTTTTAGTTATCTTTACTTTATGGCATTGTACTTTTATCTTTTAGACTCATGTCATCGATCAAATTCCGAAAAGTTTCGTAACTGTAGTTTCTAAAATCACGTCGTTGATTAAATTCTGGCGTGTATTTTTTTAATGGGTGTTGCATTGTCAATTAAATTCCGAGGTAGCATTTTTGTGTTCTCAGGCTTTTTCGTCGATTGAATTCCAACATAGTTTATTTATGCTTGGTTCCATTATTGATATTGTATGTTCCGAGCATTGTTGTTGATTAAATTTCAGCTCGATTTGTGTTTTTACGGTCATTCTAAAATTAAAGTTGTTAATTTCTTTATCACCCATGATAATTTTTGTCTGGAGTCAACACAAAATTTCTATCCTTCAATTAGCATCGAAGAATGACTTTTGGTGAAAGTTATTTCGTCACGAGAGAAATTCCAACGAAATAGTTCCTCATTTGAAAATATTTTACTCTCTCATGGAAAGAAAATTCTTAGCTAAGGGCTTATGGCGCAAAATTGTAAAAATTATAAAAATTATAAAATTATGAAAATATGCTATGTGATTTTTCAGTTTCAATAATTTGATACGTTTGGTACCCTTATAACCGATAATAAGAAAAAAGATGATCGTATTACTTGACGCTATAATGGGTGGCAATTAAGGGGTATTTAGATTTGAACAACATGTAAAAGGGTATGAAGTAGTTTAGTTTAATTTAATAAGGAAATTAATGATCCTAAAATACAAGGAAATATCAAATAATATTTCTAACATATAATGACATTTGTAACGGTATTATCTTATAGGTCTATAGAAAGAAATTCTATGCCACAAGCAAAAGTGTAACAAGAGAGTCCCAAGGCACACCTAAACACATACTTTTTTTTTCTTTCGGCCCTATACCTAAAAACATACTTAATAGGATATTTGTAGTGATTAATGAGTTTAGAATTAGGTAATCGTTAGGCCATCAAATTGTCTAATTTGGCCCCCCAAAAAGAGTTTGAAATTGTCTAGGAAAAAATAAAGCTTTGGCCTAAAAAATGGGCAGAAAAAGCAGGAGAAAGAAAAGGAAAGGAGAAAAAGCTTGAGACAGATGCCTAATGCTCTAAAAAATAATAATCCTAAATTTAAGTCTAATCACACTTTTATTTTGAAATTTTCTTTATTTTAAAAGTTTTATAACTTTTACTCTAGTCTCAAATTTACTCACATTTCCAAAAATTTCCATCGATTTTCTCAAATTATCAACATCATTGCCAATTAGAAGTTCATTATAAGAACCGTGTCTTCATTAACACCATCAACTTTGTATAGAGTAACGACAACCTTTTGATAATCATGAATAAATTGATTGCAACTTTTGGAGATGCAAACAGAATTGAGATTGGAATGAAAGTCCGAGATTTCTTTTAGACAGAATAAAAGTTCAAAATGAATTGGAATTAATCATAAATTTGAGAGTTTTTTAGAGAATTAATAAGTCTTTTTAATTATGCGTGGCGGAGCACAAGAGACAATGATAGAAGAAAAACCACAAACTATGCCCCATTATAGCACAAATATCCCAAAAATAATTCGTATCATTGAAACTCCCAAACTTGCTCATTATAACATAAGTCCTCCGAACTTATATATCGAACTGAAATAGAGAATATAGATATCACGCACGCACAAATTTAGGGTTTTTACATGTCACGAAATAAAACTCGAGAGTATTAATGTCATAGTGGATATAGTTTAGGTTTTTATTTTTTATTTTTGTGGTATTTGCCTTAAAAGAAAAAGGAAATGGCAATCCGGTAATATGACGACAACACGGAGCCCAAAATTCACTCCACCTCCGTCGTCATGCGTTTTGTTTTGACTTTCCGATTTGATCTCAGCACTTTCCAAAAAACGAGAGGAGAGAGAAGAAAGAGAGAGAGAGAGATTCTGAGTGGGAATTGGTAGGGAGTTCTTGAATCCGCGGGTGGAGAAGAAGGGCTCCGAATCCGATCGCGCATTATCCGATTCCCTCTCCTCCTTGCGGTCCTCCCGCGCATCATCGAATCTTGAGAGCGCCGCGAAGCTCTCTCCAGCTCGAAAGCGCGGGCCCCACCGTCTCCGATTCATTTCACACCACCTTCCCCCTTCTTTTCCTCACGATTCGAATGCCTTCTTGCGTCGGCTTCCGGTGAGTCGTGAGCCCGACGGCGGAGGCGGCGGCCTGATTTTTCGGGTTTCCGGGTCGGGTTTTTTTTCTTTGCTCCCCCCTCTGCCCGGAGTTGGTTGGGATTGTTGGGTTGGGTGGGAGTGGTTAGGGTTACGGGGGGGTGATGAAGATCGAGGAGGTGGAGGATGAGGAGAGGGAGAGGGGAGGCGGGGTTCAGGGGAAGATGATGGTCGCGAGCTACGACACGAAGAGGGTGCTGGTGGGCGCGGGCGCCCGGATCTTGTTCTACCCAACGCTCTTGTATAATGTGTTCCGGAACAAGATCCAGGCTGAGTTCCGATGGTGGGATGAAATCGATCAGGTTGTTTTTTCTTTTTTCTTTTTGCTTTTTTCCTTTATGGGTGGTTCTTGCATCTTTTGATTGGTTTTGTATAGGGTGAAAAATTTGAGGAATTGATACGGTCTTGTTATGTGCATCCTGTTGACTTATGTGCTGATACATGGTATGAGGTTTGGTTGGGGTGGCTGGTTGGTCTGTGAGGGAGGGCTGGGAGGTGTTGACGCAATCTTGGGTGCGGAGCGAGTTTCTCTTGATGTTAACGATTTTGAAAATCGAGGGTTGGATCTAGAGGGAAGGTTAAGCTCATATATAGTGGTGTTCCTTGAGATTGAGTTTACAGCTGTTGTTCCAGAAACATGCCACTATTGCTACTGAAAAGATAGTAGCTAAGTGCCTGTCACCGGTTATGAAATAAATTGTTTGTCCTGACCTTTCCAAAGATGCATATTGGGATCGATTTTATGGTATTCACACGGAGTTGTTTTCTTTTGATGCTCTGCAGTTTCTTTTGCTGGGTGCAGTGCCATTCCCCAACGATGTTCCACGACTCAAGCAGCTTGGTGTTGGTGGTGTCATCACCTTAAATGAATCTTATGAAACTTTGGTGCCATCATCTTTGTACCATGTGCGTATATCCTTGAGATCATATCCCATACTTAATTTTGTCTACCAAAATCATCTCCCTGGAACACTTGTTCTTGACAGGGTAGTCTATACAGGGGTTAACATTTCATGTTATAGTTTGTGACACGTTTTCATCCATGAAAACCTATAACAGATTCTAAAGATACCTTTCTTTTGTGAGCTGGTCTATATATGAGTCACTTATGATATCCTATTCATTACTTAACTAACTTGTTTGGTTCAGGCCCATGGGATTGACCACCTTGTAATACCTACCAGGGATTATCTCTTTGCTCCATCTTTTATTGACATTGGCCATGCAGTGGACTTCATAGACAGTATGACATCTTTGAAGCTCTGCTTTTTGATTTTTCTGTGTTCCTTTTGACTCTGGCTCTATGTTGTCATCTCTGCTATGGGGGTTTCTTCAATCATCAGATATTTTTTTTGTTGCCTTCATTCAGGAAATTCATTACGTGGCCAAACAACATATGTCCATTGTAAAGCTGGTCGTGGGAGGAGCACGACGATAGTGCTTTGCTATTTGGTAGTTTCATCTCCTACAGAGGAATAGATTCTCATTACTTGTTACTTCTGGCATGTAGCTGAAGTTATGGAAGTTTGTTCCTCTCCTTTATCAGATAGAAGATTGAGCTCCTTTTTATTTGCAGGTAAAGTATAAACACATGAGTCCTGCTGCTGCTTTAGAGTACGTTAGGTCTAGAAGGCCTCGTGTACTCCTAGCCCCTGCGCAGTGGAAGGTGAAGACACGCTTGCTGGTTTTCATTTTTGGATCGTCTAATTCTAATTATTTCTTTCCTTGGTTGGAAAAGGATAATATGGGCATGATCCAGTGAAATTGAGTCAACACAATAGAACATTGAAGTTGAATCTTTTAAGAATTCGACACTTGAGCTTGACCACTATTAACTTTTCATAAATGACCTTGACTCCAACTGCAAACTGAAATTTTAGGTTTTTTGTTTCTTCTGCTTGCTTGTGTGAATGTGCTTGAAAGAGAGAGATAGAGAGAGGATTTTGATCTTTGGTGCCACAAAAGTAACTGAAGAGTTATCGGATATGGATTTGTTCTTTGAAGGCTAGCCCATGACCTCTATTCCTGTATTATCATACTAGTCAAGCTGAGACACCTGAATCTAATTTAGTAACATGGAAAACTATATACCAGAGTCTAGTACCATGTCAATAACTTGATGAGTGGTAGATTATTGAAGCTATTGGAGAACTTCGATTGTTCTAGCTTTAGATGTACTGGTCGATGTTGTTGGAACTTCTTTAGCTCTCGTTTTAGCTGTATACTTCTTATCCGGTGGGTTTCATGCAATTGTATCCTGGTCTTAACATTTCTAAGTTATTGTTTGCCACTTCTCAATTTATTATCTCACAGGCAGTTCAAGAATACAGCAAGGGCCAAAGAACGATGGCAGTATGTTCTCCATCAGGCTCGGGGGACACTGTCTATATAACAAAGGACGATCTCGAAGGTTACCAGTGCACCCTGGGAGATAATTATGGTAAGGCGCTGGCCATCATCCCCAAGGTGACATGGTCAAGACCCATGATTGCAAGGTTGTCTTGTCTTTTCGCTTCGCTAAAAGTATCTGGTGGTATTGGGAGTGTGCCGAGGCGCTTGCCAGTACCGGAGGCACGTGCATACTAAAGCGAGAGAGAGAGTGATAGTGTGAGAGGAGAGTTCAAGTGAGTATGTCGTGGCGACTCTTTTTGGTGTTTGTATATGAAATAAGTTTTATTGAGTAGGAATTGTCCCCGGTATTTTGTGCCTAAGAGAGAGAGAGAGTGATAGTGTGAGAGGAGAGTTCAAGTGAGTATAAAGACACGAACAAAAGAGTTATTGTTGTGTGGTGTATTCTGCTTCATCTTGTTGTATAGATGTGTCTTTGCAATGAATTCTGACACCTTTTCTTGTTAGCAAATGGATTTCCCACTTATGGGTGATATCTGTGGTTATGGGTATCCCTGGATTACCAAAATACGTGAAGTGGGCAGTTTTTGGATTGCTTTGATCTTCAGGTTGTATCAACTTCCGTTGTCTCGGGGCTTAGATACCAAAGGTATGTCATCACAGTATTATCATGAGGGCTTGATGAGTGATGAGTGGCGAGTCGCAACGCTTCCTAAGTCACCTCGACACTTGATGGCGGCTATGGCCGCTGCTGGTGCTTTTTTGCTGGAGGCGGCGAATTGGCGGGAGCCACTCTCCCTCCTCCTCCCCCTTCTTTCTCTCTCGCTCTCACTAGCATTCTAATTTTGTATTATTCAATAAAGTTTAATATATACACACATCAAAATAAGCCTTAAAGGCCTTGAAGACTATTTTATCCTTCATACTTCGAACATCCCCTTCAAGTTGGAGCATGCTCAGCTTGTTACAAATATGTTTTATCCTCTAATTATCCAGAAATTTAGTAAAGATGTCTGTAAGTTGTTCATCAGTTCGAATATGATTAGGAAGGAACACTTCATTTTACAACTTCTCTCGAATAAAATGATAATCAATTCCGAGAACATGGGGTTGGAGGCTATGTCCATTGCAGAGCTTTATTATCACATCATAGTCATGTGTAACGGAACACTTCATTTTACAACTTCTCTCGAATAAAATGATAATCAATTCCGAGAACATGGGGTTGGAGGCAATGTCCATTGTAGAGCTTTATTATCACATCATAGAGTCATGTGTAACGGGCGGGCACTTCCTTGCTTGCGGAACAGCCCGTGAGGCACTTGGCGAATGGAATTCACCAGGTCAGCTCTCGGTTCATAGTAGTTCTAGAGAACAAGTGGCGAATGACTTCCTTATATGAGATTAATCCACGCTTAGTTTAGTTTGGGTGTCTAGTCCATCAAGTGAGATAGCAGAACTCTTTAAGCTTAACAATTGGTCTCAGCCTGCTATGGCCTCATTAGGAGAGTGATATCAGCTCCCAATCAATTTGTACATGGGAGGCCAATCCTGCCTTCAGAGTTCCTAGGTAATATAATTCTTTGATCCTAGAATTCCTAGCATCAATTGTCTTGACACCACTCTCACAAACTAGTTGTGTTCATACCCTTTGCATCTTCACTCTTCACTTGATAACTCCAAGCACCACTCACAAATGTCACGAGTACGGGAGATTTCACGGATCATGACATTCTCTTCCACTCAATCTTGTAATGCCCTCATTGCGGTCTACTTTGTCGCTTCCTTACGTCCCATAACCATTGATGTGCTATTTTTGGGATCATACATTGAATGGTCATGCATGCCCAACAAAATGGGTTTTGGTCCATTGGTGGCCTCTTTTGATCTCGGTCGTTCGAGCCCCTTTCGGTCACTTGCACTTTCCTTGGTGAGTGTGTATTTTTCACTAATTGCATCTTTTGACAACACTATTTTTGCCTACTAAGTGTCTTGACCCCAGCAGAGAGGTTCTTTCCTTGTTGGAAACATGGCAATAGACCTCTTTTTTGGATTCACTGATCAATCCAAGAACGTCATCCTCATTTAGTGAGGAATCGGTTCTTCTCCAACTCAACTCACTCGATGAGGAATCAGTTCTTCCCCCGTGCTCCCGTTTCATCCTAGAAGCTAGTTGAGAGCTGTGCTTTGTTCAAGCACCTTTTGCCTCGGCGATTCACTCTTTGCCCTCGTGGGACTAAGTAGACCACTTGACTCTCTAGTTTAACCCATATTGCATAAGGAATCGAATCTTTCTCCAATTCACCAACTCATTGGAGGGATCCTACTCTGATACCGTATTGTCACGGGCTAGCACTTCCGTGGCTACGAAATAGCCCGTGAGGCACCTGGCAAGCGGAATTCACCAGGTTAGCCCTCGTTTCATAATTGTTCCAGAGAACCATTGGTGAATGCCGTCCTTATACGAGATCGTGTCATGTCTAGCTTAGTTCAGGCGTTTAATCCATCGAGCGAAATAGTAGAGCTCTTTAAGCTCAACAATTGGTTTCTGCCTACTTGCCATGGCCTCATCAGAAGAGCAGGATCAACTCCTGACCAGTTTGTGTACGAGAGACCAATCTCGCTTTCAGAACTTCTAAATAATATAATTCTTCGATCTTATAACTCTTAATACCAATCGTCCTGACGCCACTCCCACGTATTAGTTGTGTTCATTTCCTCTACATCCTCACTCTTCACTCGATAACCCCAAACACCACTCACAAATGTCACAAGTATAGGAGGTTTCACATACCGTGACACATGGATGTTGAATCTTTAAGTCTAATTCAATCTATAACTGTCGAATCCACATTAATTCACATGTCACTTGTGTCATGACTCTATATTGTAGCTCAGCATTGGAGCAGCAACAATACTCTGTTTTTTACTCTTCTATGATACCATACTTCCTCCAACCAAGATACAATAGCCAATGGTTGATCTCCTATCATCTGGAGATCCTGTCCAATCAGCATTAGAGAATCCTTCAACTTGTTATGACCATGGTTTTGGTAGACAATTCTTTTCCTCGTAGCCTTCTTCAAGTTCCTCAATATCCAAAAAATTGCATCCTAGTGAGATTTATGAGGGGAAGACAAAAAGCTAACTAGACACACTGGAAAGGCAATATTTGGTCGAGTGACTGTGAGATAATTCAATTTACCTACCAGTCTTCTATATCTCTTAGGATTATTAAAAATCTCTCTTTCTCAACAACCGGTTTAACCACTTGTTCCTTGGGTGAATCAAGAGGCTTTGATCTAAACATAGTCTCAGTGAGTAAATCCAGGATGGGAAAATTGTCCAAAAAGTTCTGAAGCTATTGCACTTTTGAAACTGATGCTGAAGATAGGTCTTGAGTTCAGCCATACTAATCAAGTCATCTCCCATAAGGATAATATCACTAACATACACAATCAAGAACAGTTTACCTCCCCCTCATTGTTTATAAAAGAAAGAATGATCATTTCCACATTTAGACAGTCCAAAAGAAAGTATAGCATCAAAAAATCTCCCAAACGACGCCCATCGGATTGCTTCAAACCATATAAAGACTTTTCTAATGTGCAAACTAGTCCCCTAGACTCCTCTCGAGCAATAATCCTTAGAGGTTGCTCCATGTAAACATCTTCATGAAGAGTATCATGCAAGAAAGCATTTTTGACATCAAGCTAAAACAAAAGCCAGTTATAGCAATAAGAGAGATCAAAATACGAACAAAAATAAGTTTGGCACTAGGAGAAAATGTGTCTAGATAGTCAACCCTATACACCAAAGCATACCCGTTGGCAACAAGTTTTACTTTTAAACGAGCAAGAGAATAATCAAGATTGACTTTTACATCATATACCCACCCATGACAGGTAATAATCAACATAGACACTTAATTAAGTCTAAGCCTAGAGATGATGTAACTTGGGATGTTGTTGATGCGCGTATTATTGGTCAATGTTAAATTCCATGAAGAGTAATATAGTTGATCTGGTAACTCATGTTGATACAGTCAGAGAACTGTAGGAGTATTTGAATGCGTTATATTCTGCCCAAAAAACTTATCGCGGAATTATGAACTATCGTAGGAGTTTTATTGATCTAAAAGGAAGTGATGTTCTATTACGTAGTATTTCGTTGACTATAAGAGAATGTATGAAGAGTTATATGTTGTTGTCACGCTCCGAATCCTCGAGCGCATGAACAACCCTTAATGGTTGATTAGTTGCGACGTCCCAGAATACGTCAACAACCTAACCTATTTACCTTTCGATTAAACGCAAGCGGAAGTATTTTATAAAACAACACCCAGTCAAACATAATAATAGGGATAGTAAGGAAAAGATAATAGACATTTTCAAAAGCATTAGTTTTATTTACATACTAGTAATCCTAGAAAGTTCAATAATTACAAGCCTTTCCACATCCACTTTCTACCGACTATCAGGGTTAGTCTAAACTTCACTAACGACAGGGCTAGCCGAAAAGTGATGCATCTCGCGCCTACCACCACCACACATGAAAGTTCTCCACACTACAGTCTTGAAAAACAATAAACAATGACGAATGAGATAAAATCTCAGAGAGTTAACGATCTAAGTCTCGATTTGGAGGCAGTCTACACATGCAGCATCACATAGCCTTACCTCTCCTTGACACACCTCTGCATAATATCAATTAACATAGGTCAATAGCAATGTAGTACATAATCAGAACACATCACATAACTTTCCATGTACAATGCATTTACATGTGTTCCAATTATTATGATTCCTCGGGTCATGATCAATATAAGAGTTGGTGGTCTTCCGGAATGATCGGGCATCGTCTCGCCCCATGGGCACGGCATCGTCTAGGACTCCTGCTGTAGACGACATTCCATAAAGAGTATTGATTCGGCCTCAACTACAACTCGGTATCTGAACTCTTGCCGGACATCCGATAAAAATCGAGCATTGTCGCCAAACTTCCGTTGGGTGATGGGTTCCATTAAGTAACCACTCAAGCACGCCAATACTCATGCATTATTGGCCCAATGCAAACGGGGTTCGTGCATAAATAACAACTTTAGTAATTTTTCACACGTAAAATTGCAATAAAATAATCACACGTGATCACGTATGTAAAATTTACCTGTTAAACTTTGTACACTTTCATTTTAAAACATTTTTTCCCCATTTAATATGTAAAACATAACTTCCAAATACGATACCACAAAATCTGCTATTTACATGCCAATAGAACATTCTTTAAAAATAGTGCTTAAGGTTCAAAAATTAGGCAATCAATTTCATAGCATAATAAGCTCAAACAATATGAATTATGCATAAATTCATCCAATAATTCAAGCATAAAATTCCACTTATCGATTAACCCGTCATTAATTGGCACTAATCATCATTAAGTAAGGTTAACCGTAATTAATTAGTACTAACCACAATTAATTAAGACTAACTGTGATTAACTAAACTAATTATGACTAATTGTCATTAATCAATCTAACTGCAATTACTTAAGAATAACTAAAATTATTTAGGACTAATTGTTATTAAGTAAACTAAATGCAGTTAATTGAACTAACTACGATTAATTAAGACTAATTGTCATAATTAATCTAACTATAATTAATTAAACTAAGCGCATTTAACCTTAATCTAAACTAGCCATAAGCGCAGTTAACAATAAACCAACATTAACTACCACAAACCACCATTATTTATAAATTAATTCTATCCATGAACGTAATTAACTCCCTAATCTAGGATTATGAGGTTAACTCATGGTTTCCGGCGACGACGGGCTCATGGCAACGGCAGCATGACGGCGATGAGAACATGAGGCTCACAGATTGAATGGCGGCACCATGGCACGACGACAGCGGCTTGAGCTCACAGCCAAGCTTGGGGGCTCGACTTGGTGTGGTCCGGTAATGGTGGTGGGTCGTGGGTTGAGGGACGGCGTGAGGGACACGGATGGACAACAGTGATGGTAGCAGTGGACGGTGGAAGAAGAAGAAGAAGAAGAAAATGAGAGAGAATGGAGGGAGGAGGTGGTCGGCCAAAGTGAGGGAAGAGAGAGAGAGAGATTGAAGAATTTTTCCCCAAAATCTTCCCTAAAACCCTCTCCTCCTTACAATTTTCCTTCCTGCCTCATCTCCATTAATGACCAAAAATCTTTTTGAAGGGGCAAAATGGACATTTCGTAACTTTTGGCAAAAAATTCCAATTTTTCCCTTGGGCCCAATTTCTTGAATGGGCTTAAATGGGCTTGGTGGGCTTAGCTTGGGCCCGCTTGGCCAAATCCCTCATGTGTGAGGCCCATTGGAGCTCCACTTGGCCCGACTGCTTTTTCCGGCTTTCAATTCTCAAGTTGCTAATCCTTATCTAGAAATTTTAAGTTTGTTGATAAATTGATGGATAAACGAGACAACGTCCAATATGTTAGTCTTGAAATCTCAAAAAACATAAAATTTTATGGTTAAAATTGATCAAATGTGATCTTAATATGATATCAACTATCGGGTGGCTTTTAGGAGTTCTCACGTTTGTTACCCGTGGTCGATAATTTTTTTTTCATATTTGTATCTCTTCAAATCGTGAATGACCCTCGGTTGTTATGTAATCACGAGGATTTAATTACTTATCTTGAGTACAAGATTAATAGGAAATCGATTTACAGTTCATAGTGAGTATCATAATCGTGTAGAATCACCTGCGAACCAACTACTTATTTCTGTCGAATTAATTTATATCCGTTTACTAATTGACTTATAACAACATATATTATCTTTTGTTGATCCTTATAGTCGAATGGTCTATCATTAATTGAATTCTCTAGACGTTTACGTTTTAATTCTTTATGGCCCCTCTCAACAGATTAGTTAACTCATGAATGATCAGTTTAGAGTAATTTAACTATTGGTGCATTGATGCAATAATCATTTCATATATTTTGAAAGAGATTGAATTTCAACATACCACAGTTGTTCTCCCTATTTTAACTAATGTTCAACAAATGCAACTTCAAGAAAATAATTGGCTACAATGGGATTCCCAAGAAGCCTTGGTTCCGAATATGAAATTGTTATGTCTTAGATTCCTGGATAAAAGACTAATGCATCACTCATAGATATAATTGCTCTGATATCACGTGAGAAAAAACTAATTTTACATTATTCAGTAAAGTTTAAAACATACACATGCATGCACATCAAAATATGCCCAAAAGGTGGTGAAAACCACTTTATCCTTCATACTTCTAACATAGATGAACATGATTAAATGAGTTGATGACCAATAGACATGATTTAATCAAATCAAGGAAATTAGAAGAGTTGAAAGAGCAAATTAAAAATTTGAATGAAGTGCTTAAATTATACAGTTTTGTACTAATCTCGTACACAAATAAGAATTGCGTTTAGTCAGATATGATCGTATCTATATGTAAATATAATATCGACGAATAATTTGTCATAAATTGCGTCCAAAATAATCGGCCTAAGCTCTCCAGTTTAATAAATGAAATTACGATGGCTTTGTATTCGATTGATTAGAGAGTTTATATTGATGACTGCAACTTCACATATTTCATATAGCATCATGAGCATCCCCACTAATATATGCACTTCCATTTATCACGAAAGTACATCCTATTTTCCATGCACGAATTAATAATCAGGAGTATCAGGTGCTTGCTTCAAATAATAGTAAACGTCAAAAACGGCAATGAGCAAAAGACGTCAGCCAAGCGATACATAATTCATTCAGGTCTCGATTTTTGTTTAGGAAAGATATTATTAGATCTAAGACGCTGCACAAAATATCACGAAATAACTCGTTCAGGAAGCTTCGCGAGCTTGAGGTAGCTGTAGGATAAGCTCAAAAAGAAGATGCACCTACCAAATTACATAAGATGGGCATTGAAAAATGATGAGTAAACCACCAGACTTGACAGCATAAGGCAATCTAGGCCTCCAACAAAAATTTCCCGCATAAGCTGCTGCTTCCCTGTTTCACTGATTATTGTTCAACAAAGAATCAGAGTCCTCCCTTATTTTTCCACCAGAGATGTGGCAAAGAGTGCTCGAAGTTATGCACCGTTAAAGAAGGATAAACTGTAAAGACAACTTCACAAGCCAGCACAGTCGATACTCATTTCGCATGGAACTTGCTGCTGATCGAATCATAAGTTGGAAGATAAATAACTGCAAAAGCAAAGGGGAAAGATGTCAGGATAGACTAAGGCACATAACCTGAGAATCCAGAAAAGAAAATCGCAGTTACGGAAATTACCGTCCCCATAGGATGCCATTGTTAAGGGGGATTTTAGGAGCTTTTGGGCCATGGAAACAATATCCTTCGGTGTTACTTCATCAACAGCCTTGAGGAAATGCTCTACAGGTTTCCTGGAATGAACGAAGTAAATCTCCTTCAGATTACCAAGAAATTCTCAGAAAAAAGATGAGTATATAATGTCTATACACAGGATATGCAATATGCAAGTAAAAGCAACATGAGGTACAAAACAAGAATCAAAGAATGATTACTACAGTGAAGACTGCATTTTGGAACAATCTAACCAGCAAATCATCATAAAGTTATGATATCAGAAGAGCTTGCCAAGGACTGAAAAGTCAGAAGAATTATAGAATAGAAAGTCAAGAAAAATCCCAACAAATTCCCAGTACAGACATGTGGGATCACTATGCCAGTCTCAAAATCTCCAGAACAAGTTCCCAGATCCAACCCAAAAGCTCCAGAAAATCTAGAGGGACAGGCAACTTTCTGCAACATGCACTTAGCTTTCTCCTCACCTTGAATGGGCAGTTAGCTCTGAGTGTAATTCTTTTCTCAGTCCAGATTAGAGAAGCATATTTCCATGATGCTTACAAGTCAAAAAAGTAAACCCATAACCATCATCTCGGAAATTCCATCTAATTCCTTAAGGCAACTGATCCCAAATATCACATATGAGTCACCTAAAACTGGCAGGTAGACTACAAATTCACCCAGCCTCCACACTTTTCCTAAAACTAGAAACTTTTTCACATGGATCTTTGTCCTGCTACACCATCAGCAAAAGACCTCAAACTCTGTTCCACGAGAAACACTAGAAAACATATAACTAAATAAATTAAATTTGTAATGCAACAAACAAAGCTCAGAGTTTCTTATGCAAAGATGTAAAGGTAATTCATCAGGAAATAAGCATAGTCTGTACTTAGGTCTTACCTATCACCGTACGTCAAAATTTGTCTGGCTATATCTTCTGAGGCAACCATCTAAAGGAAAATAGGAAAGTTAATGAACAATGCAAAAACTAACTGATCCTTGAGAAGGATATACATCGACTTCAGTCAATGACTAACTTCATAATCCAGAGGAAATAAATAAGAGGCGATGTTCACATACTCTGGACTCTAAGTTCATCAAAATGGCAGCCCTCGTTGATTGTTTGGCACGATCCAGCTGCACCTGATCAACTGCAAGCAAAATAAAGCACTCATTAGTAGTTTTCAAAACAAACACTTGGGAAAAGCACTATCAACATAAAGGCACAGCACTCAACCTTCTCCTGGTGTTGCCACTGCTATAAGCTCCTTTGCCGCAATATCAATGGCTTGGGCCACAAAATCAGAACCCTGAAAGCCAGAAAGTTAAGTTCCTTACGTACATAATCAGTAAATAAGGAAAAAAGAGAACAGCACCAACAAAAAAAAAAAAAATCAAGTCAAAAAAGGAGCTGCAAATGCTTAAGATAAATGGCACAAGTAATCCAAAGAACTAGGGTTGAGCATAGCGCGGTTGGTCTGATATGTAGGCCAAAAGCAAACAAAACCGAAAAAATATGGTTTGATAAAAACTCAAGCCAAACCATTTTCTTACTCATTGGAAGCCAACTGAACCAAACCGTGACTAAGACATTTGCATTTTACTGAAATTTTTCTAATATCACCATTAGAGAAACATATATCAATCTAAGCGCCTTGATCCAAATTGACCAACAAAAGTCCAAATTGAGCACAAAATACGATTTTCTTCAGGCTGGTACCTTAAACATTAATTAAAAAAAAGGACAACAAACATTGATAATCATGATCTATATCATATATGTAAAAAATAGTTTTCCAATTTGATTTGGTTTTAAATTTTTGTGAACCATACCAAACCGCTGAAATGGTTCAGTTCGGTACAGCATGGTTCAACAGGTTAAACTATATCATGCTCACCACTACCAGGAACCACTGGCATGAGATTGCCTAGGCATGTTTCTTGACAAAAGAAGCAAAAGCAGGGCAAAGATAATTTTTTTCCGTCTATTGTAACATCCTATTACTAGCATATTCTGGCCAATAAAAAGGACCGAGAGATAAGGAAAATTTATCCATAGCAACAACTCATTCAATGACACATTTATCACGAAAAATTCCTGAAGCAGGTCAATGAATATTAAAGGCAGAAGCAGGTGACCATGCAGTGTGGGAGAATGTGATGACAAGGAGAAAGTGATAGAAAAGTACAACCTAAAATTTTACTCAAAGCAAATATGAATTTCCTTATTCAACAGCTCATATTCAGGATTAGGGTCTAGAATGATATTATGGCCATATTTTTGAAAAATTATAATTGCATAAGGGAAAGCAATTCTAGGTATTGTTTTAGAACTTCCAAAATAGGCTAGTCAGAATATTTCCTAAATATGACATCCATGGTTGCACGAGACTTCTGCTGAGTCATCCATCTTGTGGAGGACCTTTCTTGTTCCATATGCCACATTTTCTCTGAAATTTCTCAAAATGCCATGCAGAGTTTGATGACACCTAAGCTAAATGATCAATGCAGGAAGTGCCTATCTACTCCCCCCCAACAAAAAGAAAAAGAAAAAGAAGAGGAATTTAAAAGGAGAATTACATATCACTTATTAACACCGAAGTTGCACTCTACAACCAGGATAGTCCCATGAAGACAGACCTTAAGCGACAACTGGACATGTCACCCTCTTCCAAATCCATCTCAAGAGGAATATGGCATCGTCACTTTTTGACATGTCTCCCACCCTAGTAATGTTACACCTTCTAACCATTGTTGTAGCTCACTTTATGTAATCCACTATCCACGGCCAACTAATATGGTAAATGTTGTACCTTTTTTCGGCCATCCACAGCTACATTGTATACATGTCAGTCATATCAATAGCTGCTAATACACCTAAAATGCCATTTCAATATTTGTTCACCTCCATCGAGTCAACAAGACCTTCAGCCTATAAAAGGAATGTACCTCCATCTCTAAAGACCTTTTTATAAAACACACAGTCCCTGACTTATGCAGCTATCCAGTCCTTTTCTCTCCACTTGCTCTTGCTCAAGGTCTTACAGAGCATATAATGAGTTTCTCCACATGAGGGGCCTCTTTGCTTCACAACATAAGAGAGCACCCCTTGCAGGAGAAGATAGTCACGTGCATGGTGAGGGAAAAGAATATCCGCAATGTCACACAAAATGAAAAAAAAAATCTGAGAAGTGACTTACGGTAGTTGCTTGAATGCCAAAAATGCCAGTGTTATTGTAGATGTTGCTGAAAGCTGAGAAGGACTGAACTTGGGGATACTCATTTAAAACACGAAGATCTGCTCAATATAAATTGTGTCAATATGATTAACAATCCGAAATTCGAATGGATAATTAAACATATGGAAGAAAAGTGTAGTCACTAATAAATTCAATAGGACAAGGGCATAGAAGGATATGCACCAGATTCCAAACCAGGTCAAATGGACCAAGCACTGTTATAAAATATACAGAATAACGCAGGATAATGACAGCCCGATGCACAAAGATCCCACAATGTGCGGGGTCCAGGGAAGGGTCGGACTACTTTGGGTCTAAAGTGCACAGTTTTACCTAGCAATTTTTGCAAGAGGCTGCTTCCATGACTTTAACTTGTGACCTCTAGGTCACACACACCGAGGAGCCACTTCTTATAACATATAAAGAAAAAGACAAGAAAGTGATGATGACTCACATAACCGCGAATACATTCCCTTCCCAGGACCACCTGCAGAGAAGGATCCACCGCCCCCCAAAAGCATCTACAAAAACACAAAATGAACAAAAATTGTTAAAACCCCATAAAAAAGGATTTTCTGTTATTTCTTCATTTTTGTTCCTATACTAATAGCAAAAGCCCACCACACTTCCTCTGAAGACATTAGAAAGATATATCAAATTGAATAGCAATTACAAAAAGCAGTATTTAGACCTGAAGAACAGTCAAACTCATTGCTTCCTTCTCCTTATGCCATCCGCCGGGTAATTCAAATCCAACAGCAAAGTGGGTTCTCTAACATAAAAAGCAAAATAAATCATAGTTTCAAAAATCATAATTGAAAAGTACAGCAGAGCTACAAGAAAATTGCAGGAGAAAGATAATCATACGCACCCCTGATTCACCTTGACAACGATAATCACCTCCTGTATACACAGATTTCGGCTCCTCAAGACGGGGTACACCTGGCAAGTCAGATAATAGTGGTTCGGCAACTGATAATAGTTCCTCATGTTCTACCCCTGAAGCAGCAAGCACCATCCTAGGAGCAGTATAATGTTCCTGGAAATTTTGTATGCATATCACTTTTAACCGCAAAATCCACATGAAGAAGCAGTTGGCTAAAACGGAAAACTCCAGTTCTTGAGCCTCATAGTGTGAATTACAGATTGAATTCCCAAGGACTTACGGCAACAAATTCCTCTAAAATTGCACTGTTCAGTCTGTTTATGGCAGACTCTGGGGCTAGAAGGGGATTGGCCAATGCACCGGAATAACCAGCTGAATGAAGTGCTTCTATAAGCAAGCCATGTGGGTTATTCGAGACTTCAGCTATCTCTGCCTTGATCTTTTGAAGCTGGAAATGATCGATATACAAAGAAAAGCATCATATCATTTTACAACTTACTGAATTTAAAGGAAAATATAGCAGCAGTTAAACCAAAGATGTAATAAAACACACCTGTTCATTGACCTCCCAATCAAGGAATGCAGGGTTCCTCACAGAATCAATAAGCAATTCGACCATTTCAGGAACATAAGTCTTCAGGGCATCATAGGTATATCCCATGTGCTCTCTAGAAGCTGAAGCTTGCACATTGCCGCCAATTGCCTCCACTTCCCGGACGAGGCGTAAATGGCTACGGTTCCTTGTAGTCTTAAAGGCCATTCGTTCTAAGAGATGTGTGACTCCAGAAGAGATTGGCGTCTCATAAATTGAGCCACAATCAACATATAAACCTATTGAAGCAGCAGGATTCTGGTAATCAAAACAAGCGAACACAACTTTGTCAAATGAGTTTGAGCAAGGTTGTGCCCTTTGAATGGAGAAACTGCAAAGCACAAAGATGCACAATGAGAATGAAGAAAGCCTACTTACTGTGGATGTTTCGGTGGCTATTTTGACACCATTTGGGAGAGTTGAAATCTTGGTTTTACTCGGTTCAACATAATCTGGCAATGGTGGCGGAAGGTCAACACCTGAAAGTGGATATTCAAGGGGAACCGAAGCACTGGAGCTCCCACCAGTCAGCCAGCTCAAGATGCCCCCTGAAGATGAGGATTTTGTCGCAACAGTGCTGGCACTGGCAGATCTCACTAACTGCTTGTTGCAAGCATGGCCCTGCAAAAAAGATACAACAAATCACAACATACTTTTTCATGACCAGATTGTAGAGAGGCCTATAGCTCATCAGAACATACAAAATGAAGCAAGGTCGGCCAGCTAAGTAAATTCAAATGCAGCTAAGAAGGTGTCAGTCTTCTATGACCAAATTTGAAATGCCAATACAACTCAGAGAACTTCTTTTCATGAAACTGCGCAGCAACTACACCCACACTTCAAAGAGAATGACATGATCCACTCAGATAAAGCCTATAGGGAGAAGATCTCATAATGACTATTTTGCTTCCATCAACAGCCACTACAAACCAGTTAAAATTAACTTGAGCGAACATGCGAGGCCTAGCTCGGGAAAATGATGCCCCGCTGGTCAATAGATGCTTCCAAAAGCAAAACAAGATCATCTACTAAGAAAGTTAGTATCCACACGACATTGCATGAGAACATGACAAGGGCTGCTACTCGCTATTGGGACCTTTGAGTTGGACTATTCTCAGTCCCAGTGTGGTTGATCATCCTTTAGGACCAGCTATTCATCATCACCTCAGAAAACTATGCATATCATCCGAAATTAAAAGGAAGAATGTGAAAATTTTGTCAGTAACTTCATAAGTTAAGCTTTTGAGTGGAATCAGATATGGATGTACTTATCAACTAGGTTTCGTCTCTACATCTTCACCTTACCAAAGAAACATCGGGCTTCCACTGAAATTACTAAACACCATTTCCAAAGCCTATTGTTGCGCTGCAAGAAACCATTTTCATTGGAAATGCCACAATGAAGAAATTGTAAGGCACGGAAACTCCGGTTTGATGGGTCTTTAATCTTTATGTATACAGGGTCACGGTACGGTAGGAGCAATATGCTTAGTTTTGCAAGAGCAGGTAGAGGTCAGCCATTCAGGAGTGTAATCTCAGACCAGATGGAAGCAAAGCATGGACAAGGTGGGCAGTTTGCGCTGGCATTGCAGTCTGGAAACATCAGAGACCGTAGTCAGGCTTCCAATCAAGGAACATGAGCCCGGAGATGCAAGGTGCAAGATGCGAAATCCTATTCCTTCGGAGTTTTGGAAGATAGATTGATAGAATGGTCTATCCAATTGCCAACCAATCGCGAATTTCCGAGGATTTCAACTTATAAACCTCATGATTCGCGCATGTTCTTATCCAATCCCTTCGAATTTTCACGTGAGGCCGAATCGAACTCCGATTCAAGCCACCGGGTACTCCCAAAATCAGGAGCACCTCAACCGCCCAACCTCTCGGCCACCGCGTTTCCCCGGTCAATCACACGAGAGGGATTGGATTCGCTGAGGCCTCGAATCGGGCCCAGCAATCCAACCCCACCTCACAATCCCAAACGGAATCTCGCTCTCGCCTAATCGCTATGCTGTCCGACACCCCCGCGAACGACGAGGCGCGGTCTACAATCAAGAATCCGCATTGAGCTACCGATGAGTCCGTTCACAAACAGCTCGCCCGGCCGAATCGAATCGGGAAAAAGGAACGGCGGGAATCGGCGTCCGATCGGCGGCCGCCGCTCCTCGAAGGATGTGGAAGAGGAAACTGACCTTCAAAGCCCTGACTCTCGAAGCTGCTGCTCGGTACATTTTCGATCTCCGACGTCCTCCTCTCTACCTCGCCGCCGCCGCCGCCGTCGTCTTCTTCTTCTTCTTCTTCTTTCTGCTTCTTCTTCTGTAGTCTGTGTAAGGCGTGAGCTTCCAGCTGCGAGGAGGAGGACTTCTACTGGTCAACCGGATTACCGCTTGGACCGGTTCACTGGCTGGGGGTTCGGCCCCGAGGAGCCGATCGAATATTCGATGGGCCGGGCTTTTATATGGGCCGGGCTTGGCCCAGGTGTCCAAGCCCGCTCAGCTTCAGGTATCGCTTCGATGGCCCAATGGCCCAACATGCTGGCAACACTGAGCACCACCACCTCTTTGGAACTCGAAGCCCCTGCTTTCTCGTTCTCAAATTTGCCTTGGACCTTCGCCGTTGGTTCACAATCGACCGATGTCCGACATTTGTGAAACGACGCACGTTGCCCGCAATTCCGTCGGACGTCCTGCGGTCCGTATGCGATTGGGCGATATTTATCCGACCCAACATTTAGGCTGCGTCTATTTATCAAAATGTGTGGCAAAGCCTAGTGGCTTTCGGCCAAATGCTAACTTAGGAAAACTTGAAAGCCTTGGGCGGATGCTATTTCTAAACATTTTTCTTCCCGTCTTGCCCTCATGAGCTTTCTTACATTCCTGTCTTGCCCTTACTATTTTTAGGATTCGTGGTGACGCACAATGCCAACGGCGTCGCTTGGGCTTGCTACTGACCCTAAGCCTTGCCACCGGACCCCGACTAGGGTGACCTAAGGCCACGAGATCCCAAGCGACCCTTACCAACGTCAGAGTTTTTGAATAGAAAAATTGTAACCAAAACCCTCTGCATTTCCTTTTAACCAAATACTACTTGAACTCAAAGTTACTCTGTAAGGTGTTTTTGCCAAACGCCATATACATTTCCCCAAAAGACTTTGACTTTTAGCATTTACATTATATCTAAAACTCATTTCCAAAGTCAAACCAAACACACCCTTAGAAGGGGCAATGATTTCTTTATGATGTCATTTGAATGGATTGAAATTGAGATTTGGCCTAATTGCCCCTTGTGAAGCATGTTGACAAATCGTGTGATCAATTACAAGTGATATTTCATAGTGAAATTGCGAGGTGATTTGGTTATGAATTAAAGTTTAAAAAGTGATCGTTCACAATTTGTGACAAATTTTAGAGAATAAAAATGAAATTAGCTAAAAATAATAAGTGTACAAACTATAATTTGCTTCCAATATTTAAATTTAAGATTATTCCATTAAAAGCCTACTTTCAAAAAGGTGCCCCTTGAGCTTGCCAATTGCCACTTAATAATTACACAATTAGTCCCCAAACTCTAATTCAACGTGCAATATTACTCTAAACTTTTAATTTAGTAATGCAACTCCTAAATTTTAATCTAATGTTCATACTGTGTTTAAATTTTTAATTTGTTTAATGCAATCCATGAACCTTTGGCAAATATTCAATCCAATTCCTAAACTATATGAAAATCTCAAATGCCATTTTTCTATTAATTCAAGTTTAGAGACAACATTGAATATTTTCATATAGTCAATAATTAAATTAAACATTTATCAATTCATGAACTCCATTAAAAAAATTAAAAATTTATGAATGATATTACACATCGATCGAATTCAAGGTGTACATCGTGAAAATTCAAGGTGTACATCGTGAAAGTTCGGCCATTATATCATAAATCAAGCTAAAATTTATGAATCTTTGTGACATTTGCTCTAATTTCTTCCCAAATCGTCGTGACCTCCTTCCCTCTGTTGCATGGCGTCTCCTCGTACATTTGTTTTTTTTGGTCTTTTTCTTCTTCCTTTTTTTCAGTTCAAACATCCGATTGATTATTATTTCGAAGTACTAAGTTCGGGTCAAACAGTTGTGTGGCGCTCGCTGCCTCTCTCTCTCCCCTCGGCCTCGCTTCTCTCTCTCTCTCTCTCCATTCGAATGGATTACATTCGCTCCGCCTCGCGCGCATCCCATTTCGACCCATAAAAGCCCTCCTCCGACCACTTCCGCCACGATGATCGCCGCGACTGATGCGACGGGCTGTCGAAACGAAGGTCGAAACGAAGGCAGATTCTCCGCCCTCTGGTACCGGGTCTCTTCGCTGCTTGGACGTAAAAAACCGGCCAAGATTGGTTCCCACGTGAGCAGGATGGACAGCAGTTCGAAGAAGATTGTCACCGGCGACGCCGGTTACGTGCTCGAAGACGTGCCCCATTTCTCCGATTACATTCCCGATCTCCCTGTACGTCGCGCGTTCCTTCTCTACCTCCATGCATGATATTGTCCATGTTCATGCACGTATATGTAGACATTGGATATTGTTCATGTTCATGCTCGTGTATAAAGACGTCGGTAGAATCCTTTTTTTTTTGGTTGGGGTTCGTTTTCTTTTTAACACTACATTCGTGTTGATTCTCCTTGTCACGTATTCTGGCAGACATATTCCAATCCCTTGCAAGACCATCCTGCATATTCGGTCGTGAAGTGAGTTTATTTCCTTTTGTTCATTGAAGTTCCCGTGAAACTTGCTGCTATCAGTCGCGAATGCAGCAAACGACTCTTCTTCATTATTAACATGCTGTCATGTTTCGAACCAGGCAGTATTTTGTTCATGACGAAGATACTGTCACCCAAAAGGTCAGTTTATACTTTGCGAATTCTTTATTCTCTCTACTGGGTTTGCATATAAGGTGGTGAAAGAATTTCGGAAGATTCAACCATGCCCTTGATTTTTCTGAGAGAGATAGGGTTTGGTTTCATTTGCTTTGGTAATGCCTGAAATTTCAACTCAATGACTCTAATCGTTGAAGGTTCTATTCATTGTATCAGTGCCATCGACAGAAGGACTAGGCGTGCCGTATAGTCGTCACCTTAATTCAAAGATTGAATCATATGATGTGACTTTAGCGTGCTCAATTTTCATAATTTAGAGGTTGTAGATGCATTAAGTCAGAATGCAAAAGCTCCTCTTAGTTATTATTACTTAGTAAGGATGGACTCTATTTTGTAGGCTGTTGCCCACAAAAACGGTCCAAGAGGTTTACATTTTCGACGGGCTGGACCTCGTCAAAAGGTATGCCGGTGTTTCTTGTGCATGAAAATAGGTATGTGGGTCAGAGTATCTATTGCTGGGGAGCTGACAGCAATTCTTGAATGAACTTTAGGTCTATTTTGAGCCAGATGAGGTTCATGCATGTATCGTCACATGCGGAGGTCTCTGTCCAGGGCTCAACACCGTTATCAGGGAGATCGTGTGCGGATTGTACCACATGTATGGTGTGAAGAAAGTTCTTGGAATAGACGTAAGTAATTGGTGTCAATTCTTCTCTGTTGCTTTTGTAGCTGTGTTAGATGTTATCCATTAGTAGAAGCAGCATGAGGTTCAATGTGAATATCACAAGAGAGGGACAGAGAGAGGAGCAAAATCAATGTTAAATGTTAGCCACACAAACCAATTATATCTTTCTTTATTTGCAATAGTACAAAATCAATTAGCACTATGTTTTCTGACTCGAAGCACTGCTTCATCAGCGAGTCGATTCTTAAACCTGACCTAACCATGTTATTTACATAAGAGACCATGAACCACAACCAAGCAGATGCGGTGGTTTAAATTTATCATATGACAGCTGGTTCTGCACCACTGGAAGTTCAATCTTCAGGCCTTTGGATGGGATCATTTATCTATGGAGTTGAGGTGGCGGCATGGCTGAAAGAATCCTCTTTATGTCCTTGTACAAATGCAAGAAAACTAGTCTAGCTTGTCGACACATGCTGCACAATACAAAGCATTGTTCATTACATTCCTCAGTTATAGCTTTTCCAGGCCCAGAGTTTTATCCAGAGAACATATTATGCAGGGTGGATACAAGGGCTTTTATTCTCGAAACACGGTCCCCCTTACTCCAAAAGTTGTCAATGATATCCATAAACGCGGTGGGACCATCCTCGGAACTTCGCGAGGTGGCCATGATACCTCAAAGATTGTAGACAGCATTCAAGACCGTGGAATAAATCAGGTCTCTTTAAGATATTGATCGGTCAGAAAGCTGGGTTGACAGTTGCATTAGGATTCAGTTAGACCCTTTTTCTGCTTCTTCAGTGCATCAAAAATAATATCTCTAGCTCTCTTGTTCCAGGTTTACATAATTGGTGGAGATGGAACTCAAAAGGGCGCATCTTTCATTTTTGAGGTAGAATTGAAACCCATAGAGTAATTGATGTCAATTGTTCATCTGAATAAATGTTGCTGTGTCATACATGTCTTCATGTACTTCTTTCTTCAAGTTTTTTCAGTACAAAATAGTTATTGGCCGGATTTCTTAGCAATGATTATATTATATCTATTCTATTTTCTTATGTAATTTTTTCCACTACACTGCTTCAGGAAATTAAGAGACGTGGCCTTAAGGTAGCAGTGGCAGGAATCCCAAAAACCATTGATAATGACATCCCGGTACTCCATGCATAGCCCAATCTCTCAAATTGCTGTTGACGGATCTTGAAACCTTTGTGTGAACTGTGTCCTCGTTTAAATAGGTCATAGACAGGTCCTTTGGCTTTGATACTGCTGTTGAAGAAGCTCAACGTGCTATCAATGCTGCACATGTTGAAGCTGAAAGTGGCGAGAATGGCATCGGTCTTGTGAAAGTGATGGGTCGTTATAGTGGTAATTTGCCAATAGCCCTCACTTTAGTTTCCATGATGCTTGATCACGAAAATCTTCACCAAATTAACATATTTCCCTAGCTTAAGAGGTTTTGTCGGGAAAAGAAAAGCAAAAAAAAGAGCAACGTGAACTTGAAAGATAAGATTCTGGAGTTAATTGACGTGCAATATTGTGCCTCTAAAAGCATATAGACCTACAAGTATAAACATCCAGAAATCCAGCTTGAACTCTTGGCTACACATTTTTCAATTGCAAATGTCAAATTGTCGATGAATAGAAGTTGCTATTTAAATTCGAATTGCACAAAGTTAATGCAATTTCCATGTGTGTATGCTTGTTTCTCTATGAAAGAAATTGCATTCAATGTTTTATGTTTTTTTATGCTAAAATAGAAATAATCTGCAGGGTTCATAGCAATGTATGCTACTCTTGCTAGCAGGGACGTCGACTGTTGCCTCATTCCTGAGTCACCCTTTTACCTTGAAGGGCCTTGTGGGCTATTTGAGTATATAGAGAGACGACTCAAGGAAAATGGGCACTTGGTCATTGTCATTGCTGAAGGTGCAGGGCAGGAGCTTCTTTCTGAGAGCATGCAATCTGCGGATAAGAAGGATGCTTCTGGTAACAAGCTTCTCCGAGATGTTGGTCTTTGGCTATCACAGAAGATCAAGGTGACCATCCTACTTAAATTACAGTCAAGAGTTTGATGCTCATATCTTTTTCAGAGACTTTCCACCCTTTCGGAAACTGCATGCAGTTGGATTTCTGATTTAGTAATGAGAACATTGAAGGGTCTTTCAATTTAAATTTCATTACATTTATGCTTTGTTATTGGCTGGTAGATTATAATTCTAATTGCTCCTTTCTCGACTTTTTTATTTGTTAAGGGTGACCCGATGAATTTGCTTACACTTCCTCTGTTCTCAAACATCCTAGTGGCCATTGTTCAATAGGATGATGCATGCGATTGAGGTGGAGCGTCTTGATTTTGTGATACAGCAAGTTCTCGTGATAGTCTGGAGGCATATATATAGTCTATTGGCATAGTCTGTTGCATTATCATGTCCATGTACACCCATGTCTGTTTTCTCTACCAGGAGGATTTCCATGTGTTGACTACGGAAATTATGGTCACTCATATAGCTCATTATCTTGTAACCTATCCCTGGCTCTCATGATTTATTGCCTATTTACAACACAATGACTCTCCAATGAGATGGAGCTTCAGAGGCCATATACTGATAATCCTATTGGCTAGTGTACTAGTCAAAGCTCTGCCACAGGTAGTCTTGGAGACAGTCAAATCAGATGACACTTCCTCATTCTGCATCATCTGTTTCTGATGCTGGACTTCACACTGCATAATGAAACTCTTAAGATTTTCCATTTTGGCAGGAACATTTTGCCAAGAAGGCTAAAATGATCATAAACCTCAAACATATAGGTTGGTAATATTCTTGCTCTCTTAACCCAGAAAGGCTGGGAGATGACTATTTCATTCAATATTCCTCTTTGTTTTGTCCTGCAGACCCTACCTACATGATCCGGGCTGTCCCAAGCAATGCTTCTGACAATGTGTACTGCACGCTTCTGGCTCAAAGTGCAGTCCATGGAGCAATGGCAGGTTATACAGGCTTTACAAGCGGGCTTGTCAATGGAAGACATTCATACATACCTTTCTATGTAAGTTCATTCGATCCCATTCACATAAAGGAAGGATGCCTACCTTTGTCCATTTCAGTGGATAGTGATGGCAAACAGATTTTGAAAGCAATAAAGAAACATGAATAGCTGACAGTATGCAATTAGTTCCAACCAGTCGGATTTTGAATCCAGGCTGGAACCCAAAAAAAAAAAAAAAAAATCTACCGAATGGACCCATGCTTCCTTCTAAATCTATGTTATAAGTTGTATTAACATTCTGCAAACGAATTGCATCAGCAACTTAATTTTGTGCTGAGTATCAGTGAGTTACTCACCACCATCTAGTATGCCCTACACAGAAATTAGCAAACCATGGTCCTGTTTGCTTTTGAGAAATTTCCAGCTTCTACAGGCTCTCTTGTGTTTAAGCCGATAAGCTTTGATTCTGCACATGCATTTACTGATCAAAAGAAGTAAAGAAAACTATCAGATCATATGACAACCTGATCAATCTATTTGCTTATAAGACTGGAGACTATTACTTCTTTTAGTCAACTGATGGTTCCCTCCATTGTTCTGCAGCGAATCACTGAGAAGCAAAACAACGTTGTGATAACTGATAGAATGTGGGCGAGGCTTCTGTCGTCAACTAACCAGCCTAGCTTTATGAGTGCCAAAGATGTTATCGAGGACAAGAGAGAAGATGAGGCACCGTCCCAGTACTTTGATAACCAGTGCAACCCGGATATGAGTAATTTGGTCAACAATGAGATCTGCTAAAATTGACTTGGATCTTATGCTTAAACGCACTGTATTTTTAGTTATATCTCTAGCCTGACATAGGTAATATGGGCATGGTGTCGTTGCCCAAATCAATGAGTCTGCTGTTACCACTACCATCTTTTATGTTTCTTTGCTCCACCAGTTAGGTGCACGGGGTTGAAAATCCTTCCTTTGTTGAACCGTCTTTCTGAATTCATGGTTATGCTGGTGTATCGATCTGTTATTGCCAAAAAATATTCTCTGAGCTTCTTACAAGAAGAAATTCCTGATTATCCTTCAAAGTTTAGTTTTACCCCTCAGCCAGTTTGTGTTTAAGAAGTCAAGATGGAGATTGTTGAGTTTTGACGTGTTCATCATCCCTGATGCAACTGGATTAGTTCTCACTAGTCGAACTGGAAAACCTGGTGAGACCATTCACAGATCGGCTCTACGTCATGTATTCTCGTTCCAACTCTTCGTCCTTGTGCTGTCTTTCAAACGGGGGAGAAATCAAGCTGACCCATCGTCAGTAACCTCTTCATCACTCTTGTGTAAGCATGGAAGATAAACAAGAAATTACACGCATGTAAATATGTCGTAGATCACTAAAGGAGTTCTATGACATACTGATCTATAGCACTTTTTGGTACATTTGGAAGAGAAGAAGGAACAGAAATCAGACGAAGGTAGCTCTCTTTGGCGAGCTGATACATGTGGTGTGGTTTTGAAGATAGAGAGATCACACAAGCCAGAAGCCGGCGTTATTCGGTAATGAATGGTTTCTTGTATGACAAAAGAAATGAGTATAAAAACTCATTCATCTAAGCTAATTATGCACGAAGCCACTTCGTTATTCCGTGTTGATGTCGTATCAAAGTAAGCCAGACTTGGGGAATAACCAGGAATCGAACTTGTTGTCTCCAGATATGGCCACAAGAGCAACAGAGACACATTGGCATGAACATGATGAATGTCTCTATAGCCTCATGCTCGGCTGATGCAGAAACAACAGATCAGAGCCGGTTTTTCCAACCCCGGGACAATGACTGGGACTCGTCGGCCTGAATGCCTCCCCTACAACTTATGCCACAAGTGCCGGAGATGCCCTGAGGCGCTGTGACTTTTCGCAATTGAGGTTGCTTACGTCCTCATCGGCCATCTTCCATGCATGTTTTTCAAGCGTCGTCCGCCTGTAAATTTCGTTGACCAGCAATGAGGGCATGGCTTATTCAGAGCCATTGATTGATCAAAGCAAGGTGGAAATGGAATGCCACAATACTCGGTGTCGAGCAAGTGTATCTGGCTCCTCGTTGGTCATTCTAGGAAAAAACTTGGACATCGTAAAACCATGGATGGAAGTAAATGGCATTTCCGTGCATAGCAGATAAGATGTACGTCTCGAGTAAATCGAATTAAATGAAACCTGTCTTTTCACCATATTGGGGTAGGCCTTGTTTGATATGGATGCGACAAATTCGTATATGAATCAGGCTTTTCCACTCGAAATATATTTGGCGCCATACTTGCTATTCGAACCTTCCCGATGCACATGGACATGACAATTTGCATTCCGTTAATCGAGTTAGAAGTCCGAATACTCAGCGTTATCCAAGAGGTAATAGATCTATACAACGTGGCATTAATTAGCATATGCAAAGTCCACCTCTATATGGAAATTGAAGGTCACATCCGAATTGCGTTTACAACTTATATTCACATCGAAGTCTGTTTTTGTGTCCTAGCAATGGAAAAAGAAAGGGCTTTAAAGGCTTTTAGTTCTAGTGCCACTAGTGCTAATTCTCATCCAATATCAACGTGGCCAGGCAGCGAGCACAGAGCATACTCTCCCGGGACAAAACATGCCGCACGAAGTGTGTCATTCCATGGTAATGCTGGAAAAATGTGATTAGATCACTACCACATTGTCACAATTCGTTTTCTTAGCACTGAAAAAGGGCCTCACTGAGATTGTAATTGGACGTGCGTGTTATCCTGTCTAAAAAACACAGCTTGCTTATGCAATGCCATTGAGGGATAGAACTAGTGCGACTAGTGCGTCCTTATGCTGCAAGTAGAGCTTTAGCTTTCGGCAATCAGCAACTGGTAAGACTCGGCTAGAATAGATAAAAGAAGAATCTATGAAGCAATTAGAACAAAAACTAGAAGAAAGCAAACAAGACACCAAAATAACAGTAAATGAAGAACGAATCTATGCTTCCATAACCAAGACACCAAAGTAACAGTAAATGAAGAACAAATATATGCTTCCATAAACAATGAGATCCTTTACATACATAACAATAGCGCAGTGACAGCGTACACGATCAGTACAAAGCCAAAACTAAGCTGACATGCTTTCCCAGAGCCAAGAATTGAAAGACCCTTTACACGATAACACTCACCCTACAACTCAAGTAATTCTTGTGACATGATTACAATTACTTTACAACTCATGTAAATCTTATGACTAATCCTTGCTTCTCAATAAGTAAGGCAATGACTAGAGTTAGAGCACAAAGCACCTACATCATCACATCTTGTACTATGTGCCAAACCCAGAAGAAAGAATGCCTCTAGAAAGAGCAGCTTTCAGAGCTCTGACCTTTTCATTGATGAACGGGACATCAGATCGAGTCATCGTAACTGAAGAGCTGCTACACTTAGAACTCCTTTCTCCCGTGAACCCCGCCATTTATAAGTCAAAAAGAGAAGGTAATAAAAAAGACCCTGCCCTTTTCATAATTTTGAAGATCCCCATGGAAACAAAAAGAGAAATTGTATACAATTATAGTCCCACTTGCCCAGCTAAACGGTACCTGATTAGTATGCACATTAGAACTGCCAGAACACCTCGGGATCATTGCTGTACAGGGAGTGATCTTGGATTTCCTGATTAGCCACGTGCCAATCAATGAGACGAGCTTGTATGATTTTGCACAGCACCAGCCCAGAAGGAAGCATCCACCATTCACTTTCATCCCTATTTGCCATTGACACAAGAACATTAATATCTTTACTCTCACCGATGCAGTGTCCATCAAAAGAGAAGATGGTTTCAACAATAGCCATGCCATGGCAGCTGAAGGCCGATACTTACGCACTAAAATTCCAGGACTGAAAGTTTGAGTTTGAATGCTTTTTTCCACTGTGGTTCTTGTAATGAATAAATCCACAAATGAAAGCAACTACCTGTTTGAGTGTTAAGCCATAAAGATGGTTAGAATCTGCTTTCCTGCCAAAACAGAAATCACTACTTGAATATGGTGTTTGACATGTCTCATGCGCTACTTAAACTGCCATGACCAGCCGGCAGCATAGGTGAACAGGAAGAACAATAGATGCACACCTCCTTCTTGCGTTGCTTCTCTATCAGATAGTACTATCAAGAAAGCTAAGCCATTTACTATCAGATGAAGAATATGAAGTAATCATATCTCCAACATTAGCTGCCACATGATAGATGTGCGTCTTAGCAAAGTGTACACTTGAGAAGCAGTGTGAATATAAGAAGGCAAGGGAAAATGATGAAGGTACTTGAAGCCCCCAACAAACCTAGGGAAAAAGTTAGTCTTCCAGTTCATTGGCATATCCTAAAACTCCTGTTCCCAGAATAATGCTGTCTTATTAAATGACAGCAGCAAAACAGCAATCTCGAATCTTCATCTCATTAGTGGATACCATCAGAAAGACTAGTACATGCGAGGCACATGTGATTACAAATTCTGCACACTAGTGTAAAATGTAAGCTTAAGATGAAGAGAACTTACGACATTGATCAAGGACGTGATGTTCCATAGAGCATATACACGTGCCAGGCCAGCTGATCGCCTTGGTCCATGACTAAATAATGCACTGATTCCAGCTGGGAAAGGATAGAGAATTGCAAGAGGGAGTATAGACAATGCTAAAAGGAAGTCCAACAGAGAAATGGAGTAGAGCTGCAGCAAAGTAAGCAAGACTAAGCTAAAGTCTCCTAATAGCAGCATAGAGACCACCAAACCAACAAGATCCTGCATTAACGAGAGGATAGGTCAAAACAGTTTTCTACAAATCCATCTGGATATCAGAGAGAGAAAGGTTTATTGGCAAACTTGATGGACCTCATTAGAAGCATTTATTACCTGATGACCAGCTGGTTTGGTATTATAGACGACGAAAGATAGGGGAAAATATATAGCCTTCTTCTCTTTGAAAGTTCGCAAGCTTTTGGAATGTAGAACACCACCACACATTCTTTTATACATCATTAGAGGTTGCTTCACTGCTGAGTGGTCCACTGGATCATCGCTGTAAGTTCGAGACAAACTGCAAATATACCAGAAACTTAAGCATAATGGCACTACCAAAACTCTGGCCTCAAAGTAGCTTGCATGAATATAGTTACCATGGTCGCTGCTCAGGTTGCAACAAACCATCTTGACCTTCAATGGCTGATGGTAAATTTTGATTTCCAACGGCACATGCCATAAGACCAAACTGGCAATATCCCGAAGCAGTAGGCGGAAAGGAAGCTAGGTTGAGATGCACGTCATATGTAACTAAAGTAGGGTTTGCATGTGTTTCAAGCCAGCTAACAATACGACCAAGTGTTACTCTTAGTTGTCCACGGCGCACTAATCGCAATTGAGCATTCAGACCCGCCACTAGTCGATACCATGTTGTAGGTGGTATTGCCTGAGATCATAAATAAAGAACAGTAAATTTTTAAGAGATATTATTTTAACAACATGCATAAAAATGATTGTGAGTACTAGCAATCTTACTTGGCTCATAAGGCTAGTGAGGATATTATCATTGTGAAGGCAGAAAGGAGCCATGTAGCTCCCGTCGCCTCCAAATAACAAGGACATTGGAAATCTTTGATTCAGAGGAGGAGGAAGATCAGCTCGCTTTTCATCTCCACCGAGGAAAAAATCCAAATAGCCCAGCATTAGGTCAGATGTTGCGGCCACCTGCATTATGACATAAAGATCAATCCTAAAAGATTTTTTTATTTATTTTAAAATTAAAATCTCAAAAGAAGTTGATAGCCTGAATTTTAGCATAGCTACTGTTCTTGCACAAAATGACACCATCATAACACATATTTCTAAAATATATTTATTTTGGGATATACGATGTTCAGATACAGATATACATAAAATAAGACATTCTTCTCTCAAGTTCATTTGGATGTGTCTATCAATGGATACTCTTTTCATTACAGTTCTATATGATTCAAATCCACAACGTGATCATAAGGTACAAAAACCCACGTCAGTGTTAAGTCTCAAAATTCTAGAAACCATGAGAGGTACTACTCATAGGGCAATATGCTTACACTGTTCAGTAAGTATAAAAAAATCGTAAAAAAGACTGTAGGATGTGTGAACTGACACCATCAACCTTCCCATCAGATGGTAAATTGAAGTGAGAAGAAATATGTAAAAGACAAGTTGACATCAAGTTAATGGATCTACATGCTTTCCAATATCAAACCTTAATTCCCTCGTAAAGAGCACGAGAACGGCAAGAACGTAAGCAAGCATGATCATATTCCGACCGAACAAATTCACGAAGTTGCTGTAGTTTGTTTTTGCGACAACGCTGGAGCCATGACCATGACAGCGGATAGGCAAGAACAGAGAGAATCCTGTAGACCGATCCCTCCCACCATTGGTAAGCAGCTAAATTATTAATCTCATCTACAAATCTGTTAAATGCATCCTCAAATCTGCATATATATAGGTGAGATTAGAATCATCATAAGAGTATGGACTATGGACTACAGGAAAACTAACAAAGCAATAACTTTTACATATCAATCACCAGGCAGGCATAGAGAGGTGGATATGAGACATTGAATCCCACGGTATATTTATATAAGCAGTGAGGGGAGGGGCACTTACACAATCTCTATAATTTCTTCAGGAGGAGAGTGAGGTAGATGCCAAGGTTCACTAAAGGTATTTGCCCCCATGAAGTACATTCTATGAACGTGGCTTTGAGATTCCTCGATCCTATTTGTTTCCATAACCTGAAAGATTACATTATTATCATAATAGATATGAGAAAGTGGTGGTACCTGAATTTTAGGTATCAGAAGCAATAAGATGAAGAAAGCAATTAAGGGAAGTACCTCATTTAGTGACTCCAAAAAAGGGAAAGAGTGATCTATTCGAGAACTACGTCGAGGAGGAACAATGGCCGGTGATTCTTCACCACCAACATACTTCGTCCGTGCAACACTAAGGACTAGAGCTAGCAGGATGAGGACAGCCAGGAGTATTAGACTAAATAACCATGGCCCACCAAAAGTGTATATTAGCTCTTCAAGAGTAGTATAACAATTTGGCATGTGAAATCTTTCGGAAACACATTTGTAGGGGCAAGGAGTTTCTGTCACGCCACCTGTTAAAGAAGATGGAGGCCACACAAAATCAATAACTAGATCTGCTAGGGACTACTTCTGGGGAGGGAAAAAAATTTCAAAAAAAATTAAAAGCACCTAAAATACATTTCAAAATCACAATGAAATAACAGACACCTCTCACTGCCATGTATATTGCACGATGGGGAAGCTCGTGAAGTTGGCAATCCTGACAAAGGACTCTATCTGATCCACTTACATTCTTATAAGTACCCACAGGGCATTCCTGCCACACAATTTGAGAGATTAAGTTGGAACATATAAAGGAGAACAGTAACTGCATCAGCCTACGCCAATCATACAAGAGAGTAAATTCATGCAGAATCATATGAGCTGGATAGTGGTAGATGTACAGGCATTAAGGAGCATACTTCAAGTCATCTCAGCATTTGCAAATTTAGTAATCATCAACAAGAGCATTTTAGTGCGCATAGATTCTAATTTACAACTTGTATCACTAGCTGAGACCATGTAAATTGCACCTATCTAACAGACTATTGGATCGATTATCATTTGGTCTACCATGGCCACTAAACTTTCAATTGTCTCGTTCATCACTAAGTCCATTGATCAGTCCCCTGCTATTGGCCTCCATTATATTAATGTGGTTTTCACTTTAAGATGGTCGTTACCTACTATCATCGACATGGCGAATTTGGTGCCATTCCAATGTATCATAGCATTGATAGGTCTCACTTGTTGATCATCAACCTTGTCAATGTCGATTAGCTTGCAAGTAACTAGGAGGATTTCTTTACCGCAAGGTGTCTGAGGCTCTTCAAGCATAAGACTTATCACCACTGAGTGCTATAGTCCCCATCCCAAACACAAAGGCAATTAATAGAGCATCAAGTCGATTGGGTCCAGGCATTTTCTCTCTCCTCTCTTGTTGCCAGCACCCAAAATGAAGCCAGATTAGGCCCTTAAACAGGTTTTCACCTTCTTCTTTTTTTTTTTTTTGAGATTTTTCAACTCAATCCCCTGGTCTTCAGTGACCAAATAGATGCCTTGTCTAGTCACCAGCAATGGGTTAATGATTAAAATTGCTATCAGTTTTCCCCTTATTTCTTTCACTTGTACCAGCACATAGATGCCACATCCCAGTATATGCAAAGAGGAATCTAGGCAGAAAGTGATGGCAGCAACCTAATGGATACACTTTATGAAGTCAAGTGATCAAATTTAAACAAATTATAGTTTAATGAGTTAAATAGGAGCAGTTAAGTCAATAAGCGATTTCAAAGTGTTGAGAACCAAGGTCATACATTATCTTCTCTAATGACAAACCAAGTCCAAAAAATCTATTAAACTTGATTTTTGCAAAATCAATGGATCTGATGATAGTTTACCTTGCAAAAAACACCATAAAGCCCCTTTGGGCAGGCCTTTCCTGTAATTGTTCCATTTTCACCTGCAAGACCACTGCCTCTGCCAAATCCTCCCCTGCCATTAGGAAAAGAATTCAGACCAAAAACTTCATAACATTAGCACAACCATACCTCACTGGTGGTGGCCACCCGAGTATGAAACTGATCCACATGGCAAAATGATAAAGTTTATTCCGTAGCATCACTAAAGTTTCCCATAGTGTTCTTTTATTCATCCTAGATAGTAGAGAGATGACAACCTAGAAAGCAACTGAAAAACTTTGAGGCTATCTAAAAACTCTTTTGCATTAGAGGAGAGGGTATTGGTACAGGCATCAATATTTGCATTTCAACTTTTCAAGCAGGATAAAAATGGTATATTCAAAGCAATTTAATGCAAAGAACGTGCATCTCAATTCAAGGACCAGCCCTTGCACCCCAAAGCCAACAGAGATCAGCTTTCTTGAGTGATGACAGCCTAATATGATTAGAGTATCCTCTGTCTTTGCGTACAAATAGACCATGCGAGTCTACACTCACACGATTATTGTAGGCAATAAGCGTTGGTTGTTGAAGGCTTGCAGCCAAGAAAGTCAATTATGTTACAAAACCTAAAACTTTTTGAAGAAAACTTGAAGATATGCAGCGACTGTTCTGTCACAGTGACAAAAGGACAAACTCCTGCAAGGCACGCTTCTCCTTCTTTAAGCCATTTATTAACATTTAAAAAGATTACATAGCAGTCTAGAAAAAAAATAAGCTTGGAACGAAATTTGTCAAGCATTAATCAACACATGGTGAGAATGAATGGTGAGTGGTCAGCCAAGTGAAAAAAATGTCATTAGTCATCGCAATATAGTCATGAAAAACCTCGACCGCATCAAAACCTAGAACTAGAGTAATTTATCTGAACCAAAGCAGTCAACATGTGCATGTACATAAGCATGCTAATTGATGCACTCAAACTTGAATGAAGAAATTAGTAGATACAAACCCCGTTTGGATGTTTCCTTTGACACTGGCTATAGGATAATATTCGTCCCCAACAGGAATACTTGACCAGTGAAAGTGAACTCTACCACCACCCCCACCACCACCACCACCATTGGGACTCCCATGTCCTCCAACAGTAGAGATGATAGAAGAGTCACCAAGGACCAATGAATGAATAAACAGAAGAACAGTTCCACCAGATCCACCTCCAGGTCCTACATCTGAGATGGTCCTACCATCTGTTTCTCTTGTACGCTCTCCAAAACTCTCTCCATCTGCTCTGATGGAACCATCAATTGACACACTTGACAATGAGTGCTCCAGCGAACCCATTACTAATCAAGGAAACAAAATAAGATTAGCATTTGTGTGAAAGAACAAAAGTGAGATCACTAACTTAATGTATAACTTAATGAAAAGATCATAAGCAAGCTGATCCTCAAAAGATATCCTACAAGTAAATGACTAAAACCCCATTATCACAGAGGTATGAAAGAAAATGAATGCAAAATCAATATGGCAGCTGAGTTTTACCGAAACTTTACCTATGATACCACCTCCAGCAGTTGCACCGGCAAGACTATCATTCCCACTACCACTACCAAGCTCACAAGGCAATTCTGCATTCCCATATGTGACCCCACCTGAGATAAAACTCCCGTTATGAAATCCATCACCACCTTTCCCACCATGGCCACCGCCACCACCGACCCCATTATCCATAATTTTACCTCTACCAAGTCCACCCGTGCACCCTGCAGTGCATAATGAATGTTTGTAAAACTCATGCAAACATAATAAATAGTGGATGATGAATTTACACGTGTTGAAAATAAGATGCTCCTTGGTACTTAAAAAACAAGGATTTTGCAAAACCTAATCATGATAACATATAAACAATGAGATAGTGCATCCTCCCTACCAAGCCCAGATACACTAACTGTTCCGGTGGAATGTACAAGTACTGCTCTGACCCAGTGAAAATGAAGCACAGAACCTGTAATGCTTCCTTCAACAATTATATCTTCGACACGACAGATCTGCAGAACCAATGTCAGAACACTAAGGCCAAATCATTTTCCAGTGAAAGAACAAATCTGAATTAACCAGCTGGCCAGTAAGACACCTGAAGAGTGAATGACAATGAAGAATTGACATTACAGTCTTCAGGTGGATGTAGTAACTCTCTTGGACAATCCTGGAGCTCACAATAAAGTCGTGGAGTCCTGTAAAACACAAATATGAACATAAGAAAGCAATTGCATCAACATGTACTATCTGCAATTGGCAAGCACCCCAACTTACAAGTCATCATCACTGGCTGATTCCAAAGGACCTCGCAACGTCGACCCTGGTCCAACCTTCACAAATTAGAAGATAATCAGCCCAATGTTTGCAGAATATGCGAAAAAGAGAAACATAAGTTCAAGACAAAGCACGCAAAGCATATGAGATTTATTCTAAGCAAATATCCAGTTATATGGGGACTAATGTAGGTAATCCCATGCCATATAATATGACCACCAACATTGCATGTCATATACCTTTTTTCGATAGACCTATAGAATCAATTAGAGACAACAAATTAAAATCAAACAACAACTATGTCAAACTGATCCATTTAGCCAAACTTGGAAATCAGAAAAACAAGACATAATCCACTACAGCAAAACCAAGAAATGAAGTCAGCATAAAATGTTCTTATTAAGCCAAGCTTATGATTGCAAGAAAATTTCTATTCTCTGTAATGACAGCTATCTGAGCAAGTCATCGAGAAAGTTTAGTTGTTCAGCCAGTCAAAAGGTGATAGGTGAAAGAGAAAAATAGTACTTCAGTCCCAATATGTCGCGGTTGAAAATAAATCCAACTGAATATGCCTCATACTTGACAAAAATAATTGTCATTATAAGGGAATTAGGACAAAAGGGGTCTTCATCTTACACTGATGCTAAAGAATATTGATATGACCAAGCGTTGAGCCTCAATGAGATCACCTTGTCCTGATAAATTCAGGTAACCTTGTCCATGAACTCCGAGATTTGCATTTGAATGTATTACAGATGATTCCTGGTACAAGTAGTAAGGGTGTTATTTTATATCATACCACAGCCAAAGTCTGGAACAAATAAGAAAGTAGGAAGAGATAAACTACCCTCAGAACCAGAAGATTGCTAGCCTCAAGCAAGGATGTTGCCAAAATTGCATCGTGGCCCCCATCAATAAGCATCTTGGAGTTCCACATCAAGTGCATTTTGACCGACATACGAAGAGCTCCATAAATCTAAAGTAATAAAGTGTGATTGAGACATTAACATTATTAATCAGACATTGACAAACCCGAAAAACCGAAAGGAAAAGCAAGGTTCCGCACTTCAGGTTTGATCGTCGTCATGGTTTTCTCTCCAGAAGCTTGTATGCTCCTATTTCTTGGTTTACACGTTTGAAAGACAAGCTTTTATTGTCTTAGATCAAGATTTACAGTAATATGGTAAAGTGCCAACATGACTTCCATTCAGGATTCTCAATACTTTAATTTTGTCATTGATAAGATCTTGGGTTTGAAAGAATAGCACTTCTAGTTGCAAGTACCCATGCAGCAAAATCAGGTCATATTCCTTCCACAAGTATAGACAATGATGGAAACTGGAAGTTCTATTCTAATGAATGAAAGATTAAGACTTTGATGCTTTTTTCTTACTTCCCCTTTTATAATTCATTCAGCATAACAAGGCTGGATGTTGTGCCACTTAAATGATTATTTTTCAAGTTATTTTCCAAAGCTTGTTTTAAACCACATTCTATCAATAAATCAAGTTGTGCCAACCAAAATGCTGTCCATTCTTGTTCACTGCAAGGAAGAACCTTCTCCACATATTATGATAGTAACTGAATAAGAGCCTTACAAATCCCCAGTAAGTGTCCAAAGCTATGAATCTCAGGTTATCATGAAATTTCTGCGTATGGTGCAGAATCCATGAATTCCGTTATAAGAGTTGCTAATGAAGCCTAATAATCTTGGACAAATATGTAGTCATACCAGGAACTCTATAACACCGCAACTTATAAGTGATGCACCTTAGAAAAGAGATCGAGATGGTATATCCATCTCTACCTAGAATTGAACATTTGGGCTGCTCTCATTATGAGATCAGCAGCAAAAGAAAGTTTATTAGTCACGATTTCTCAATTTCCTTTTATTGGTACTTTTAGTCTACATTTTGATTTGAATATTTTTTAGATACTACTCATAACAAAGTCCCACACAACTTCTAGGAATGGAGCTAGTAACACTCAAATAAAGCTCTAAGAAGCGGAACAAGATTTTAGAATATATCAGAAATAATAATTAACCACACATTTTTTTGCGTCTCGACAAGTACATAGTTGAGATGCTACTGTACATTGGAATAATAAATACTGTAAAGTTCGAATGCAGTACTTTATCCCAAACATGACTATAGATCATATGCACAGAAGAGAGCATATTTGTACCCGTATAAAGCTGTAATCCTAAATATCAAACCTGTAGATATAAATTCAAAGGAAGAAAGCAGAAAGGCCAGCGACTTGCCTTGATTACAGAGTCGCTCATTAAAAGCTCTTCTGCCATTAACTCAAATTCTGAAGTGCCGAGATGTGCCAGTCCAAAGCTCAGCATAGCACCAGATGACAGCCGAAGTTGGCCTCGAACCTATACATCCATACTCTTTCAACAAAGAAAAATGACAACGCAATATAGAAAGAATCACCTTGCAACCTAAAAGTTAAAACCAAGACCACTCCAGCTAACTCTAAGGGAAAGTCTGATTGAACAATTTCTTCAAGCAATTAAATTAGTTTATTTATTAGTTAAAACATGCAGTCTCATATCGGACGTGCCAATGTAGATGAATTTCCTGCACTTATGATCTTTTTCTGTTGATAATGAATGCCCACTTTGTCCATAAATTTTTCTTATAGCAGAAGTCTCTGCTTCATTTGGCCAAACGGCCTAGTCAAAGGACAAAGGCACAGTAAATTGTGTTACTACCAAAAACACCTCAAGGGACTTCCAAGTGAACATGTTGGCAATATTTGAATATCTTGTAAGCTTTCTTTTCGGGCCACATGATTGTAAGCATATTGCAAACTAATTCCAATGAGTAAAAGATAACATTAGAAAGCAAATAAAGGTCCTGCATCATACAGTGCGACTGGAAGGTGGAACCATAAAACAGTAGTAAATTTCCTGACAGATTGTTTCCTAAGTAAACTAAATCACAGAAAAAGAAATCAAAACTCTAGAGCTTAAGAGCTAAATAGAGGGTAAAGTTCCAAATATTATTCATCTCGATTGGCAAATTTCACACTGAAAATATTGAATTTTAACTCCAGCATTTGGTAAACTCAACCATGAAAAGGGAGAAGAATGAAAACTAAAGCATACCTGGTTGCACAAGCAAAATCTCAAGAAAAGATGGACAGTAGAGACTTATGTTTTCAAAAAGTCACATTCTTTCCCATAATTAGCAAGTTCACTATGTTAGGGTCGTGTGAGATCAGGAAAGATGGATAACGCAGTATTTTCTGATCCATAAAGTTCTTGAATTAATTAAACATGTCATGTACAAATTATCCAAGTACAAGAAAAATAAAGCCGGGAACCACATAAAGAAGGGGCCAGAACTTGGAAGCGCCATTTGGTTGCTGAATTTAATTTTTCCATACTCTTTCCACTATTTTTTTTTCTATCACAAATACGAGAGAAAGTGAGGCTGAGAAGCTGCATTCTTTGACTAACTCAAGATACATTCAATAAATGTTAGATTACATATCCACTGGTAAGTATTTCCAGAAAAAGTGCGCAGTGGCCACCTGAATAGGAAAACAAACAAGCCCTGCGATGCTTAAAGGTTCAAAAACCAATGATTTCTACCAAGTACGATTGACTCAACAGCATAACTGCAAAACACAGCATTGAGACCTGAACCAATTTGATAGTTGAAGTACTTAATGGCCTACCAGAAACTTAGCAAATATACAAGGAATGCGTATTTCTTGAGAATATGAAAAAGAGGTTCAACAAACCGCTAACATTTTGGAGAGAATATAACACAGCAAATATAGAGCAGGAAAGTTTTTCACCAACCTGGACACGACCCCAATACAGAGGAACGCAAGCCTTGGCATGATTCTGAATATAAACATTTGTCCAAAGTGGCTGTTTAGGGAACTCTAGCAGAAGAGTGTCAGTATGAGTCGACAAGTTGTGATTGTTGACAGTGAGACTCCGAGGTACAGCATCATAGTAGGTCCCAGAAGCGCCTGCATTTTCAGGACAACCAGAACTTCTTCCCCCTGAAAAAAAAAGCTCGAGATTTTATAACAGTGCAGACAGGCTAATTTCTTATTGTAAGCCTACAAGGGAAGCTCACAGCGAATCTTTGTATAACTTGAAGCTCACTCCATCTGGATAACTCTAGATGTATATTAGAATGTAAAATTAGGGTCTGGTCTCACCATGGACAAAGTACCCTGTGTCATCATGTCTACTGAAAACATTTATGGAGATTCTTCCGCCCCCACCTCCAGCAAAACCGCTGCCACCTGTGGCACTAATAGTGCCAAATCCAATCCTGCATTTTAGAAGCATCACTTTTAGTTCACAATTTGATGCAATTCACATCGACGTAGACACAATAACAGAAGACACTTTATCAAACAGAAATGACTACGTTGATGAATTATGCATCTGATTAATGTGGCTTGATGCAAGCATAGCAACAAATATAATGCTACACAAAAAACACTAGATCAGTATGCCCACAAGTATATTTCTAGTCAAAAATATTCACAGTCAGCAGTATATAGCTAGTTCCTCATGAAGTCCTTAAAGTGCTCTTGCAAGTTGCCACCAAAACATAAACAGCAGTTGCTGCTCCTACCCTTCAAGAAGTGAAGTGATATGAATGAAAAGCAATTGGCCCTCCAACATCATTTTAGTTTAAATGAGCAGTCATGCAACAACTTATAAAAAGTTTGATTGTAAATTATGAACAATCGCACCGATATTATATAAGAGATGGGTTACCAACTGCTAAAGTCATCTGCTACAAAAAAGAATAGAGTATATGCAGCCACACATCAAAGCAATAACTTTTTATGCTTGGCTGTTCTAGTCTCAACATCAGAAAAGTTGCATCAAAGCAAGATGTGGGGATTAGTCTACCAGTTATGTCAAATGAACTATGAAACTTATTCTAAAAGTTGATAAGAAATCCTATTCTTATCTATAGTTCCAGATATTCAAAACTCGCACATTTACCCTTCACCAGCAATGCAGAAGCATAACTTAGTTTTTAGTGTTTTAAGTCTTTTCCTTTCTCTTAAATCTTTTATGATGTTATCAGATTAATAAACAGTCATGTGCTAGTCATGTGACTTTCAATGAGCTCCAGCGGTTGAGACTAGGAGTTAATATTTTAGATCACAGGTTGAGAGTTTTAATTCCTAGTATAAATAGGTCCTTAAGTCTCTTCATCATTAGCTTTCTCCATTCAATATAAAGTATCGGTTTTTCCATTAACCCTAGGATGTCTTTCCTCTATTCCGGAATCAATTCGATTCTATTTTAGCCCAGCTTTTTTTCTTTTGTTTTTTTTTTTGGGGGGGGGGAGGGGCTATCCTCTATATGCCCGACCACGCCAAATTGGTATCAGAGCCTCCTGTTACGGTTTTTCGGTACATCAAGCACCTCTAATAAAGAAACATTTCAATGATAGAAAATTCTACATGGCCAATAATAAAAAAAGATACTCTTCTAGCTTCTTGATGAATGCCCCCCTCTATAATTAGATGAACATGTACACAATGCACTTCTAAGACAAAGAAGTGGTTTCAAAACTAAAGTTAAAGTCAACTTATCGTCCATCTGAATCAATAACAATAAGGTCTGTTTCAACTGATCACCACCCAATGGTACGAGACATGAAGCAGCAAATACACTAACTCCAATAATCAATAGCAGGAGCACCAATCTCATTTGCTTCTTACCTAACCATCTGCAAGCTCGCTATATTTTCTCAAAACAGCTGTAGTATCTATTATGGACGGAAAGAATCCTCTATGCATAAAACTAAGAGTCTTACACTCAAGACCAGACAAGATTGACAAAGTCATCAGCCAACAAAAACAGCAAAAAAACACGGGGAACATCAAACCTAATGCCACCCACTTTAACGCTGACCATGATACACAGAACACTATGTACAATCAATTTCAGATATCACGATGCACCAGGAGGCTAAGTAGAACATCTAAATGTGGCTTTAATCACTCAAAAGGAAGAGACATTACATTCTATGAGCCTGAATATAAATGCTGCCTCCACTGCCTCCTCCACCCTTGTCACCACCATCAGCTCCATCTGCCAAAAGACTCCCTGAGACCTCAATTTCATTCTCCACCTCGAACTTAATCCTCCCGCCTCCCTCCCCGCCATAATCCTCTTCCTTACTAGTGGTCCCTCCCTTACTCCCGTAGCTATATGGCTTGTCCAAAGACTGCCAAGAATATGCATCTCCGCCCCACACATCATCAGGGAGCTTCTTATTATCAGTCAAACAATTTGCGCCTCTTCCACCGTGTCCGCCGCCCGCCCCCTGCACCCCCTGGGGGGTGCCGCTCGTCTCCGCCGGCGGCTCCCCGGCCAATCCCGAAACGTTTATCAGAGACCCATCAATCAAGCTAACACTATGAGCTACCACATGCACTGTACCAGCAAGGATAACCCCATCTTGGCCTAGACTAAAATTGCCACTCATATTAACCATTATGAAACATCCCCCCATTGGGCAGCTAAGACGAACACCCGGAAGTATATGTAAATTCCCTACACCTTTAATATACACGTCACCATCGAATTCTAAGGTCTTATTCAGCTCACAGGTCGAATCAGTCGAACCGACTCCTTCGAGATCCTCGCACGACAGCGGGGGCGGGAGCGGCAGGGCGGGCGGCGGGGGCGGCGAGGGCGGCGTGTAGTCGCCGTGGAAGCCGAGCACGTCATTGTCGGCGACGGCCGCGAACCCATCTCCCAAATCAGCGGAAAGAGCGGTCTTGATGGCGAAAATAGCAAGAACGTGAAGAATTACGATGCGCGGAGCCGTAATTGCGGTGCCGGCAGCCATCATCCCCGGCAAAGAAGAGGGTCGTCGGAAAGCGGTGGGCTTCAGGGGGACGAATCGGAGGAGGAGCTCCGGCGGGTCATTGCGCGCGATGGGTCGGAGCCAATTTCTTGAATTCGCGCCGCGACCGGATCAAAATTTCGTCTTGCTGGATTGGGGACGGGAGGTTGCTTGCGGAGAGAAGGGAGCGGAAATGGGGTGCTATTAGAATTGGACTGAGCTGGAGGTTGAATTTCCTGTATAAATTTAGACAATATAAATTTGGTTTTCGATGAAATTATGGTTTTCGGTGAAATTATGGTTGAATAGTCGACAAGAAAAGGAACGTTGAAAGGTGGTGTCCAGGAGGTGCAGAGAAGGACGAGGAAGGGAGACGAACAGGTGGACGGAAAGCGGCGCGTGCGCACGGCACGTGTGCACTTCTCCAATGACCCAATTGCTCATTTATATTTGTCTTTATTATTATTATTTTTCAATTGGGCCCATAATTTGGTAGAAACTAAGTTCAGGCCCAAATTTGCACTACTTTGGGATGAAATAGAAGAGCAATAAGAGGCTCACCTGCAGCTGGCCCGTTCACTTTGATTCGATCCAATTCGATAAGACTGTGACATTAAATTAACTTTACTTCTATGTCTCGCCGTCATAAATGAAGCTGAATATAAGGATGTCTATCCACCTGCACTATGGTTTCGTTAACGCTCGGGATGAAATTTGCACTACTTTGCGATGAAATTGAAGAGCAATAAGAGCTCCACCTGCAGATGGACCCATGGGTTTCGTTAACGCTTTAGCTTAGTTCAATTCGATTCGATAGGACTATGACATTAAATTAGCTTTACTTCTATGTCTCCCCATCATAAACGAAGCCGAATATAAGGATGTCTATCCATTCAATTATGTTAGGATTCGGAGAATTGCGATTCGGATTCGATCTAATAAGCCCGCTGGCGAATGAAGTTTGATCAACTAAGTTCTCATTATGCATCAATTTTTGGACTACTTCAACCTCATAATTCCTAATGGGCCCAACTCAGCCCAATTAGAAAAACCAAATCACTCACCAGTCACTACACGATTCTTCCCTAGCTTCTGGGGCCCAAGATGATATAAAGTCTAGGACTTGGGTTGGCTCATGGGAATAGTTCACATCCCTTAAAAAAAAAAGGCCCAAATTTTTTTTTCCTCTAAAAGAAAACGCAAAAAAAAAAAGAAAAAGATTGTAGAGAGTCAAAAGGTTCATGCGGAAAGCTTTTGGCAGAAGAACCTGGGGAAGTAGAGCAGGACCAGCCATTGGGTTCAATTTCTTTAATCCAAACCCTGAGGCATTCTCAAAACAATCCTCGTACCAGAATATTCACGCGCAGCCCAGCCCGTCGACTTCACCGATACTGAGGAATCATACCGTGGTCCAGCCCACTATTTTATCGACCGAATCTGTACTTGCTCCGGATTAGTTTATGGATGGGAACATGGAGAAAAGCACAATTTTGTTCTGATTGTCAATTGGTTAGGTGGAAAGGCAGAGCCTGTTATCAATGTGCTTAAAAAAGGAGTTAAGAGGACTAGGAAATGGTTTTGTGGATGCTTTCTTCTCCTCTTTTTTATATTATAACAGAAGTTTCTCAATGATTCTATCTTTAGAAAGAAGGCAACTTTAGCAGGTCCAATGCTGTGAACCAAATCATGGTTCACATGGATCTGTTTCATAGTTTTATCAGACTGATAAGTGGTCCTTGGGGCCCACTTCACAATTCACATGCTTTTTGAACAAGCTTGTGGGGGAGCCTATCCATGTCTGAGGTCTTTGATGGCATGTGGGCCTTCTTTGGGGGCCCAATGTGAAACCATGGTTAAGGCAAAAGGAGGGGATGCCCCAAGTCGGGGTTTGCCAAAAGTGCTCTCTCTCCTTCACCATTTCCAGCAGATGTGAAGAGAGAAAAAAGTCATTTTTGCATAATGCAGCGGAAGAACATAAGGAATAAGAAGAGAATTTGAGGCTCAAACACACATTATACAAACTGATCCATAGAGGAAAACATTAATTCTCTTACTTGGATAGCTTTTATATGATTACTGTTGCGAAGTTGCTCGCATATGTATCGAAATTGCATATGAATATGCTCACGAAAGAGCAGGAGCTAGATTCACTTGATGTGCTTTTATCCATCTCTAATTATAAATACCATCCCAATTCATATACTGGATATGTAGAAATTCAATCTAAGTGTTTTTGACCGTTGAAGGCAAACCACACGTCTGAAAGCCATCGTGTTAATGGGTAATATGTAGATAGTTCTTGTCTCAGTTCAAATCAGTCTTATCGCTGGAACCGAGGCATTATGTTGGATATATCCATTCAATATGTGACTATCTTACACATGTACATGCACTATTACTCCTAAAAAGTATCTCATATATCGGTTACAAAACTAACACAGTATATTCATTTAACTATGTTGTCAGTTGATGTGTATCGCCACTAACTTTGTATACATCTCTATCACATGATACGTTCGATATATAAAATTAGTTTCCCATCTTTTCCCTTTTTGCCAAACATCGTGCCAATGTTTGGAAATAATAGTCGTGTGGTCATTATTGAGAGCACTACATAAACTCGAATATGCTTACAATATTGTAAAGTGACACTCAACGGCGGCAAAATAACCCCATGTCAATTTACCCTTCAAAAAATAATGGAAACAAAAAGGTTGTAACCTTCATTTTATATTTTTCCCCACTTCCTTTCAATGTCAACTTACAACTTGGATTTTATGGTGTCGTTTTCACATAGCAACCTTCAAGATCTTTACCCACCGCTAAAGCTTTGGCCAATGATTTGTGTCTTTCGAATATTAAACTCAATTGGACATATTGAGACAATTATATCTCCCTTGTATTAAAGTATTCCCACCATCGAATTATCCTTTGAAGACTTAATCTTACAGGTAAATAGGTTCTCCTATCTTACAATCCACGGAAACATTCAAAAGGGTTTCATTCATTAGTGTCTTCATGGCACTTGTTGAGCATTTAAATAAGATTAAGCAACTAAGGGCCCGTTTGCTTTTGTTTCTTTTTTCTGTTTTTAAACAATTTTTTTGTTTTTTTGTTCCTAGGAATAAAAAAGGAACAGAAACGCGTTTGTGTGCGTTTTTGTTCCAAAATTATTTTTTTGTTCCCAGAAACACATCTGGAACAGAAACAAGAAACAAATTTTTTTTTGTTTCTTGTTTCTGGAACAAAATTTAGAAACACTTCTTTTCTTCTTCTTTTTTCTTTCGGTAGCGTCGGCTTGGAAGGCCTCTCTCGGCCGGTAGGCCTCGCCGGATCTAGGCGAGCTCGAGCTCGCCCAGCCAAGGCGAGGCCGAGCCTCGCCCAGCTATGGTGAGGCTCGGCCTCGCCGGGGGTCGGCAAGCCTCGCCATGGCTGGGCGAGGCCGCCGGCCCTCGTCGGCCGATCACTAGCCATGGCCGAGGCCGGCGATCGGCCAAAAGAAGAAAAAAGAAAAAAGGAAAAAGAAAAAAATGAAAAATAAGAAAGAAAATAGAAAAAATAAAATAAAAATATTAAAAAATTAAAAGAAATAAAAAAAAATTATACAAATTTACCAAACGTGTTTTTGTTCATTTTTTATTGCCAGAACAAGTTTACCAAACGCGTCTTTTTGTTCAAAAATTGTTCCCCGGAACAAAAATATTTTTTTTCTATTTCTGTTCCCTATAACAATTTTTAAACGGAAATGTTACCAAACGCACCTTAAGGGTCTGTTTGTTTGTGTTCTTTTTTTTTTCCTGTAACACAATTTCTATTCTTTTTTTCCGAAAAACAAAAAAAGAACAGAAACACGTTTGTTTGGATTTTTGTTCTCGTGTTCCTAGGAACAAATTTGGAACAAAAATAAGAAACAAGAAAAACTTGTTTTTTGTTCCTAAGAACACTTCCAAATTTTTTTTTCTCTCTCCTTATTTTTCTTTTCTTCTTCTTTTTTCTTTGGCCGGCGACCGGCCAAAAGGAAAAAATAAAAATTAAAATTAAAATTAAAAAATTAAAAGAAACAAAAAAATTTCACAAGTTTACCAAATGTGTTTCTGTTCTTTTTCTATTCCGAGAAATAAAAATTTTGTGCAATTATCAAACGCATTCTTCAAGTAAAAAATTGTTCCCCGAAACATAAATAGTTTTTTCTATTTATGTTCCCATGAATAGTTTTTTAATGGAAACGTTACCAAATGCCTAAATAAGGAGAATTTGCAATTGTCCCCGATTTGTTTCTTTGGTCGCTTTTATTGGGTTGAATCAATGCTTTGAAACTCAAATTTTGTTTTCCATTAAGTAAATTTGACAAGTGCATCGGGACACTTGCCAATGTCGTCTTGAAAAAAAGTTGGTGTAGATATGGTTGGTATTCCTTCAAAATTAATGCGAGATTTTGCCCCCTTGGAGCAAGCATGGGCAACTACGAAACTTGTCGGCAGGTAACAAGCCCCTGGGCTTTGAGGGGGACGTGGGGCTGGGGAAGGTCTTTCAAGTCACATCCAAGATGGTCCTTTGCCTTGCTTTGGCTTTTTATCTTGATAATCATGGGACTAAACTCTAGATTCATGAGTCCAAAGCCTCCTATTAATTGATTGCGGACCATAATTACTAGTCCTCGGAACCCCGCTAGAACAAGACGAAGCTTATGCTTAAGCTTGGCGTCGCATCACCTAATTTCGATCGTCCCTTTCTCTTTCTTGCATACAAACGATCAGGTAAAATCGAAAGTCGATGGCACGGAGAGCAAAGCATACTGTATGTCCAGGACAGGAACTTGGATTTTTTATTGCTTCGGAAATTGAAGACTCATATAGAGATTATTTTTGTTATTGTCATTAAGAAAGGTTCGATTACTTAAGTGTTAAATCACATGTTCATCTATTAATTTAAATTTTTCAAGACCTCTTTGTTTGCCTCATTCATAATTATTCTTATTGGGATAATAACACAAACAGTTCCTAACTTTGGCTCAATGTGCAATTGGTTCTTGAATTATTTATTTGTTCAATATGATTTATGAACTTTTAATGTGTTCAATGTAATCCCCAAAAAGAACTATATGAAAATATTTACTATATCGAATAAATTAAAAATTCAGGGACCAATTGCACATTGGGTTAAAGTCCATGAATTACATTGAACAAATTTAAAATTCATAGACTAATTGCACATTAGGCCAAAGTACATGGACTATTTATATCATTTTCCTATTCTTATACAAGGGTAAAATCTAGTGTATGCATGAGAAAAAATGTTAAGATATTTAAATATTAAACCATACATTCGTTAATTGGTTTAAGATTTTATTATAGTCCATAGTGGTCCTACAAAATTTTATAGAAGGAGATAATGCGACATTTGAAAATTCTGGACATAATTCACAAAGTTAGACGACCAAAATTAAATAAGGGAGATAAATATAAAATATTATAATGAGGAAGATAAATGTTCTGAAATGATTGGAAATTAGTGCGTCCTACTTTAATACCGAAATAAAGAATCACCTAGATATTTTTTTGTAAAGAAGACTATTTATGCCGATGTCAATATCGATGATTTTCCCACGATATGACCTAGGGGGCTCGACATTGACTATTACTAGTACTCCACCAAACCGAGACTCCCTTCCCCTCATGTAGGACTACCAAAAGTAAATAGCAAAAAGAAAGTGATGAAAATAATTTTAAAAGATAGTAATTATATTTTCTAAAGAGCCATCAACGATGACAAATTGTCCATCGCTTTCCAAGCTACGAGTCCACAAGATCCCCCATATCTCTCCAACGTTGACAAGCCCCCATCCTCCATTCCATTCCAAGGACGGTCGCTTTCACAAGAATTTGATAGGACCCTTCCCCCTTTGCCTTTGTTTAAACATGCAAAAGCCGAACCCATCCCACTGTTTCCGGAGTGGATTGACGCACCACTCCCCCCATCACTTATCCCCATTTTATCTTTGCCCACCAGCACGCTGAAACATCCCGCATTGCTCGACCAGTAGACTTTATATACCTTTATATACATACGATCCTTATCTACCCTTTGATCTATATTACTGGATTGAAATTTCTAATGTGTCTGTCGTTTCTAATCTGGCCTAAATCCGGCGGAGCACTAGAGTATCCTGCATTACTTGTTTACGGGATTTTTGTACCCTTTATATATACGTGATTATCCTTCGCCGGTTAGTTTGAGGTTATAGGCTTTCTAACAACGCAAAAGTTCAACTTTGACTAGGTAAAATATTTAATTGCATCAGATACTATCACAGTGTGAAAAGTCGACCCATAAATTTTAAGTTGATAGTAACTCGCTAAAAAGAGGTAAAATATGAGATGTTATTGGACTATAAGGTTGCGTTTGGTGACGTTTCAGTTCAAAAATTATTCCCGATTCTATTTCTGTTCCGGGGAACAATTTTTGAACAGAAGAACGCGTTTGGTAAACTTGTATAATTTATGTTCCTAGAATAGAAAAAGAACATAAACATGTTTGGTAAACTTGTATAATTTTTTAATATTTTTTATTTTTATTTTTCCTTTTTTATTTTTTTTCTTCCTTTTGCCCGATTGTTGGCCTTGGCCATGGCCGGCAACTGGCCGACGAGGGTCGGCAGCCTCGCCTTGCCCTCATGTCGGCCGGCAAGGCTCGGCCTCGCCAAGGGCTGGCGATGCTCTGGCGAGGTCGCTGGCCCTCAACAGCCAGTCGCCGGCCATGGTCAAAGCTCGTGATCGGCCAAAGAAAAAAGAGAAAAAAAAAAATTCTTGGAAGTGTTCCCGAGAACAAAAAACAAGTTTTTTCTACTTATTGTTTATGTTCCAAATATGTTCCCCGGGAACAAAAGTGTAAACAAACACGTTTCTATTCTTTTTTTGTTCCCCGGAACAAAATAACAAAAAATTGTGTTCCAGGGAATAGAAATAGATTTAAACAAACATGGCCTAAGTATAACATAAATTGTTTTTAAATTTTGACTCAATATACAATGTGATTCTTGAATTTTTGATTTTTTCAATGCAGTTCATGAACATGAGCTCAATGTGCTATATTGTCCTCAAATTTTTAATAGTGTTTGATGTAGTACAAGAACTTTTGGTAAATGTTTAATTTAGTCCAATGCTTAACATTATCATTTCATTAGTTCAAATTTAACGACAATATTGAACATTTTTATATAATTTAGGGATTAACTTGAACATTTGTAAAGAAAGTTCAAGGACGATATTACATTTTGAACTAAAGTTTGTTAACCACATTACATATCGAATCAAAATTCATAGATTATTTGTATCATTTTCCCTTCTCATTTCATCTTACACAAATAAAATGAGCATATCATTTTTAATTTTGAAATTCCATCCTCAGTCGTTTTTTTTTACCGTGGGAATCTGACCGCCTTATTTGGATTTCAAGCTTTTTGACGAAGTCGTCCCTGAATCATGACTATTATGGCAACATCTTCCACTAAGGCTAAGTCGCTTTCAAGCCATTTAGGAGGTCCTATTGAATTAATGTTTAAAACGAAGTAGTCATCTTTTTCTATTCATAGCATCCCATCTGAACTACAATGTCCATCAAAATTAATTGCTTTATGCTATCTAGTGCTATCATTTCCGCCGTATTACATTAAACCGATGAAATATTTCGTGATAAGCCATATGAACGAACGGAAATGACTTGCTTTTTCTTCCCTTATACTATTCACAACATCTCATCCGAACTACAAAGTCCATCCATATTAATTGTTTTATGCTATCCAGCACTATAGTTTTTGCTATATCACATTACAACCACGGAATTCTCCGCGATAATTGATATGAACGAATGAAAACGACTTCCTTACCAAAAAAAAAAAAAAACGAATGAAAATGACTTCTAAATATCCAAAATTTCGTCCTCTCTTCCTCCACAAAACCCTTCAACTACATTCTAAGCAGATAAACTTCTTTTCTTTTAATTTGGGCGGCAAGCAATCCATGTTCCCATCGACGTCCTTTCGATCGAACCTAATCCGCCCCCAGGGGCTAAAGGACAGGAGAGGAAAAACCAAATGACAAACGCAGGAGCACGTTGCTGTCATCGAACTTGGACATGGTTCTCGCCTTGCATGCAAGGACAGGGAACAGTTGCCTAGTCAAATCAAAATCGAGACGTGATGTGTGGCGATCGAATCGGAGCACTGTTGCCTTACCTAAAGGACGATGACTCGGGTGAGATTGGTCGGCCAAAGGCGGGCTGAGTTTCACTTACCCGGCGCATGCCCCCATATGATGCACGATGGATCCAGGGGACCCTCTTGGACCAGATTTATCTTGACCCACTACCTAAAAGGAAGAGCAATAGTGGAAAGTCAGAACTAATCGTTGGTTCGGGATCGTGTTTATCATGAGTGTTTCGCCAGAATATCTCTGCAATGATATATTTTTCATCGAAATTTATTTTTCAATGTTTAGTCAAGGAGAGAAGATGAGATTCTACGCCAATTCCAAATAAGAGATATCACAGACCAACAAGAACCGATAGCTCAAATTAGAACACAACTTTATAGACACAAAGCATGTCAAAATTTAATCAATGATAAAATCTAAAAAACACAAACTTGATTAAGCAACCAACTCTAAATAAATTATGCCGAAATTCAATCGACGACACAGATTGAGAACATATATGTATTATACAAAAATATGATTGACGACATAATACTCAAGATGGAGATACATATCGAAATTTAACTAACGATACGAATCTGAAAGTTACAATTAAGGGAAATAAAGTCAAATGCATGAAAGATAAAAAGATGGTAATTTAATTTTTTATTTTTGTGGGGAGTTTCTAGTGGACTACTGGTGGTGTTTATAATGATCTAGCAAAAATTGCTCTCTAGCGGTTTTTTGCAGCTGCGATTTTCCAAACAGTTTCCATCAATTCTTCTTTCCAGCAGGGTTTATATCATATTGTTTGTCAACTACTCCATGATTCTATTTATGGACAGTTGTTGTCCTGGGATTAACTTTGCAATAGTAACTGTTCCATGATCTTATCCCTAAGTGATAACTATTCCCTCCAAACGTGTACGCCCATTTCTCTTCATTCTCAAGTATTTTGATGTAGTTATGCTTCTACGCTCCTTGAGTAGACATTCGCCACTTACTTCACTGCTCTACTTGTGCTATTTCGAACCAGTAACTATGTTGCTATGCTTCTCGTGCTTTTTTCAAAAACTTGAATGGTATTTAGCTATTCACCCATCACTAGTATTCATAACTATAGTTTCTAGTAGTTCATCATTGTTGAAGTTATCCCACATCAATTGTGGAAATGGCTAGTATCAGTTTACAAATATGAGGGAAAACCTCACTTATTTACCCTTTGAGCTAACTTTTGGGGTAAGAGACACTTAGGATCATCCAACAGTCATCATGTACTGACAACTGCATATATGCTACTGATGAGTATCAATGTCAATCGGCAAGTATTAATCTCTATGGTCGTCGACAAGACGCCACATGTGTGGTAATGTTCATGCGTTACTCATGTGACTTCTTGTGTTGTTGGGCAAATTTGATTATTGATGAAGATGGAAAAGTAGTAATAGATTTTTAATACTTTGATGAGTGATGACGAACTGTCTTTAGAGTATTATTTACCCCAACTATTGTTGTTGTTGGTTTTAGAACAAATATATTTTCAAGATATAGATCAAAGTTGTAGAGAAACAAGTTCAGTAATTACTCAATTGTCTCTTGGAATTTCATATTGAATGTATTAAAGTTGCATGTATAAAAAGAGAAGAAAAGAGAGTCTGAAGAAGTAGCATTGATAAACAGTTGTGGTTATTATAAATAATATGTAAATTGGTCTCTATTGACAAATATCTAATCAACACATCTCTTGAGAATATGTATATTATCTCCAACCATCACCACTCTTCATGTCAAGAATAAGTTCATTTCATAACTACCGATAACCTCTTGTTATGGCTAAGAGTCACCTCTTTTCATAATCAAGAGTCAAGTATTCTCTTGACCAAGAGACATTTCTTTTATGATGGCAACTATTTCAGTAATCCCCAACTTAGTTTGTAATTTATGTTAATTTACATAAATTCATCCATATAGGAAGATATCTATTAAGATGTGAACCTTCAATTAGTGTAAATAATTATATTAACTAAATCATTGGTAGATCCATGATTCCACTTGTTAATCAAATTATCTCACATATGAATTTATACACATTCAATTAGAAATTTCCTATGCCTAAGCATTTTTTTGGCCTTGTGCTCCTCCTGCATTCATGAACATTTGCAAAAATTCATACGACTTTTATTAGAAGCAGTATCCCTTTTTATGTTCATATAGGTAAAGTTCCTAAATTTGTTACCTTAACATTGTTGGAAAAACATCTCTAAGTAATTTTGATGATGTCCAAACTATTATTAATATAATGTTTACTATGGTGTATGCAGATTTTTTTTTTCTTATAGAAAGGACTACGCAATGACTATTGTGTGATCCAGTGGATGAAAGAATGTAACAAGTGTAGAAATGGCCTTTGCGTAAACAGTACTAGTGGACCTAAAAATCAACCGATGGTGATATTTTTATCGCTGCTGCAAATATCATATTATTGGTGTTGTGACGACCACGAACATCTGGTGATGTTCATTGGGTCAGCAAACTAGTTGTCGTGGCTGAGCATTCGCATAGTAGCATAATCCAGTTGAAACCAATAATTGAAAATTTGAGTATCTAACAAATCTGTCAGAGATTGTAGTGATGGGACAACGGTAGATGCTATTCTTAGGTAGACTGCAAATGTTCAGGAAAAAGAACTGTGTGGGCAATTCTATTTTTTGGACAACAGCTCAACGGTTTTGGAGAAACATCTCTAAGTGATTTTGATGATATCTAAAATATCCTTAGTATAATATTTACTATGATGTATGCAGATATTTGGACCAAAGGATTGCACAATATCCATGGTGTGATCCATTGGAAAGAAGTTTGCAAAATGTCATAATATGGATTTTCCGTAAATAATACCAGTGGACCTAAAAGATCAGTAGTTGATGATGTTTATGTCAATGGTGTTGTGACAATTACATACATCTAATAATGTTCGTTAGGTCAATAAATTAGCCGTTATGGCCTTGGATTCGCATAGTAATAGAATCCAGATGAAACATTTAGCGGAGGAGCTAGGTCGTTTAACACGTTTGTCAAAGATTGCAGCGAGAAGATAGTAGCAGTTGCTATTTCTAGGTAGCATACAAAGGTTTAAGAAAAAAATATTTTTATGGATAGTATCATCTCTAACACCAGTATCAACGGATCTCTGATGGCTACATGGACTTCTGAAGCATCTCCAACGACAAAATTGAAGATGGTTATTTAAGAAAAGAGCTTCTAGGTCGAAATGTTTGAGAGCACAATGTAGAATCCGAATATTTGCTCTAAGCTATGTTATTTGTAAATATTGTTTTGTTTTCTCGAAAGATCTTCGCTAAAATAGTCTTGCTGTATAGTAATCATGTGAAAGATCAAGTGTACAAGAGTAAAAGTAGTAGCTGAGTCCCAATTGTAACTTATTGAATAGATTACTAGTGCATTCCAGCCTAACTTGCGACTGTTAGTCTAAAGTGTGGACATAGCCTTGTAAATAAAGTCAAACCACTATAATTCCATGTGTGCTGCTAGTTTCATCTATTTACTCTCATTTACATATAGTTGCTTCCCGGCTTTTCTAAACCTCACGTTGACCTAATCTTTACTTAGATATTAGTTTATTTTCACAAAAGATCGTCAAATTTTCTAAAACAACATATTCACTCTTCTCTAGGTTGTATTGTTAGCCGCCAACAAATGGCAACTCCAACGGCTTTTTACTCCTCCGACTCTCTTCCAATGGATAGATTGGAGATGGGCATAAAAGAGGAGGCCTAAGAAGCCGACAAAGAACGACATTATCTAAAGATTTGCATTCAATCTTGTTCCTAGCGATACGCTCTCGTCCAATTGTTTCATTGAGTTTTGTATTTGTGTTGTTTGAGTAATTGTGCTCTAGAATAAGTGTACAAGGGTAAGAGCAACAATCGGGTTCTAATAGTATGACCTATCTTGTAATGGGACTAGTGCTTATCTATTGTAATTGTCTGAGCAGATTACTAGTACAATCTAATCCGATTTGTAACTGTTAGTCTAAAGAGTGGACGTAGACTTGAGGATAAAGCCAAACCACTATATATCATTGTGTATCATTATTTTACTGTATTTTACTCTCATAAGCGCACAAAACAATCACGAGCTTTATAACATCATCTTGACCCGATCTCTACTTAGGATTAGTTAATTTCCGCGAAAGATTATCAAGTTTTCTAAAACAACCTATCCATTCCCCCTATAGGTTGTATTATTGGCCCCCAACAAACATTATCTTGTTAAAACGTTGAACTTCGTTAAGAATGTTTTCTTACACTCATATTTCTATTTAACCTTATGCTCCAGTACCTGATCATTGTAAAGTTACAATAGCTTGCTATTATCGATTTAACTTTAATAATTTCGTTATAAATTATAAAATTGGGTTTCCATTATGCTTGATTATGCTAAAACCCATTCTCTTAGTAGTACTACTTATTAAACCTCTCAAAAGTCCCTTGGTGAATGAATTAACATGTTTATCATTTGTTGGAATGTAAATTACTGTAATAACTCCATTAGTAATTAATTATGGAACATACTCATGTTACAGACTAATATGTCTAGATTTTTCATTATATATTTTATTGTGTGCCCTATACATACTTACCTTACTATCACAAAGTAAAGATATGACTACCATTGGTTGTGGCCACAACTTAATATCCAATAGCATATTCCGTAGCCATTTAGCCTCTTTACCAACCGCTAATAGTGATATAAATTTATTTTTCATCACTGAATGGGCTAATACATGTTTGCTTCTTTGATGTCCAAGAGACCGCACCATTTGCAAGCTTGAAAACCCATCCAGATGTTGACTTATTATCAATTATGTTACTTATCCAACTAGCATTTGAATATCCTTCTAGTGTTGTTAGTTGTCTTCCATAGAATAGACCATATTATTTTCTTCTATTTATAGCCTTCCAATGCACAATACTAGGATCACTAGCAAATTTAAACAATTTACAGATAATAGGGCTATATTTGGTCTAATGCAATGCATAACATACATTAGACTTTCAATTGCACTAACATATTCTAATTGTGTTAAAGGTTGCCCAATATTTTCCATCAATTAAATTGATATATCATATGGTACATTTGACTCTTTAATTCTCAAATGATGATAACTTTGAATGATTTTCTCTTCGTCGTAGCCTTCACTTAAAGCATAATTCTCACTATGTTTAATCTATGAAGCACGGACACATTGTTCGTGCTTCCGTGTCGTGTTTGACACGTGTTGGAGCGTGTCAGACATGTCAACACGCTTGGACACGGTCGGACATGTGGTCAACGCGTGTCGGATTTTCCAACACGTGGTCAACCTTTGCCCGACAAGTTTTGACACGCGTGTCCGGAAGACAATGGAGGGTGGAAGCCACGGTGAGAGAGCAAACCGCGAGCGACGGCGAGAGACGGCTGAGCATAGACTTAGGTGAGGGCCGCCACTGTGATGCTGCGATGGATCCGACGAGGCTGCAGCTGCGAGGGAGAAAGGACCAAAGTCGAGAGGAAGAGGAGAGGAAGGGGGTCGTGCGATGAGCGGCGAGCGCGAGGAGGAGGAGTAAAGGAGCTAGGGTTTTTGATAAGAAACTCAAAAATAATTTTAAAAAAAAATGGGAGTTTGATGGGTCATCACGTATTTTGGGGGGGAGGGAAAGTGACAGGGACAGGTGGGGGGAAATGGACGATGATGGGAGAGAAAGAAAATAAAAATTGGCGGTGGGGGGAATGGACGATGGTAGGGAGGGAAAGGAAAATAAATTTAGGGGTGGGGGGAAATGGATAAGGGAAAGAAGAGAGTGGGGTGGACCCTAGTGGGGATTTTTTTTTTTTAATCAGAAAAATAAATAAATGAGATTAAAAAATAATTTCAAAAAATAAATATACTGAATTTGAATTAAATTAATTAAAAATAAAAATATTCATTTAATATATAACATGTCCTAACGTGTCGGAATTTTCTATTTTTAAGAAATAACGTGTCGACGTGTCGTGTCGCGTGTCCGTGTCGCATGTCTTTGCTACTTAGTGTTTAATCACTTTGATACCTAAAAATTGTATCCACTTTTTGCAAATCTTTCATTTTAAACTAAGAAGGTGGATACCTTTTAGTTTCACTGATGCCAAGCATATTTCTACCAACAATCTAAATATCATCTACATATAAGCAGATTATAAACTCCACGCTCTTTGGTAAATTTTGAGTAAATGAATTTATAAGCATTATTATGCTTAAATCCATATGATAATACCATCGAATCAAATTTTCTCATGCCATTGTTTTGGTGCTTTCTTTATCTCTACTCATGTTGCCATTCTCAACAAAATGCCCCTATTTACAACTTCTTGCACAAAATTAGTCTTATGCTCCCAAGAGCCTCCCTCAATTCGAATGCGGTTTTATCACATTTCCATAATCAAGTTCTCAATCGTGTGAAAATGTTTATTTTGATAATCATTCCAAGTTTTTAGGCAATTTTGAAATAATTGCAGTAGCTTGAAGATGCTCATAAACTTCAATCATAAAGTCTTTGAGTTTGGCAACATATATTTAAAGTTCATCCACTTGCCTTAAAGACAGATTTTCCATTACAAAACAGCAATTATATTCATACCTTATTTGTCACCATTGTAATTTGGTTTCTAAGGCATTCCAAATGTCACCAATTTTTGTGTAAGATCGAAACATTTAATATAGACAATTTGATCGATTATTAGGAAATCCTTCATCAGCACTTCCTTTCATTATCCTTTTCTTGTCAAAATTATCACACCACTTTTATTCATTAATTTCAAAGTACCATAGCCAATATGAGATAATCTAGTATGCCACAAAAAAGATGAGTCGAACATATAACAAAATCAAAACTTACATTTATACTTATTGTCAAGATTGCGAGCACTTGATACATCCAATATCTACATCTCCATGCGAATAATAATACTTTAAGATTGTTGGGGAAATTTGATTGCTGATGAAGATAGAGGAGTAGCAATAGATCCTTGATGCTTTGATGCGTGGTAATGATCACTGTCCCCAAACATAATAATAACTTAAGATATTATTTGCCCTACAATTATTACTGCCGGGTTTACAATAAATATACTTCCAGGATATACACCAAAGTTGCGGAGAAATGAGTTCAACAATTAGTCAATATCTCTATTGGATTTTCACCTTGAATGCGTTAAAGTTGTGTATATGAAAACTTGTGACATACAAAATTTTAGGCCATTCCAGTTCTTATTATTTGATTTGAGATTTTTCTAAGCCATGATATATGTAAATGCATGTGATTCTAAACTCGTGCTATACTAAAACTTTAGGTCATTTGAGTTCTTATCCCCTAACTTGAGATTTTTCTAAGCCACTATATATGAAAATTTATATTAAGGGAATCTTCTTCAACCAAATTTAGCAGTCCTTTTCAACGGTTATGTGGATTAGACTGAGCATAGGAAGAGTATTGGATGTTTGCTCTTCTTCTTTTCATTATTTGTCAAGATTTTTTCAATGCCAAGCAATAAAAAACAAGTAAACATGGAACCACCCGTGGTGGCGGCGTCGTTGGTTGAGCACAGGTTCCTTTCGGGAGAGGTCTTGTGTTCGACTCACGGCGTCGTCAAGCGACTTATCCAGGGCAGTAAGGGTGCTGGTGACTCTACTGCTCCTCCAGGGTTTACTCCGCCGCGAAGCGGCGCACGAAGGTTCCCTGGGTACCAAAAAAAAAACAAGTAAACATGGAGCACTACAAAGGTTAACCACGACCTCTATCAATGTCTCCCCATTTAGCTCTATCTTCTCTTTAACTTGTGTCTCTCATTCTCCCTTCTCTCTTTCCATGGCCAAACTCGAAGATGCAATGTCCAGCTTCACATCGCAATAGAACTCCTTCAAATTGGGGGGATGTCATCGGGTATGGCTGTCGACCACGAGGTGGTGACTAGGAAGGAGGTGGCGATGCGATGGCAAGACAGTGTTGGAAATTTGCTTCGAATTGGGTAGAAATGGAATCGGCGTGATAATACTCTCTTTAAGAAATTATTTGTCTTATAATGTTGCTAATGGTTACCAACAAAAAATCTCCGTGATATAACAAAGTCTCGATTTAGAATACCAAATAACAATTCTGGTATTTCTTCAAGGTTTCTCTAGGAAAATAATTGAAATGATGATTATAATTTTTGAAAGGGACTTTGAAAAGACTTGATAATCATTTCTTCCAAAAGACTTTGAAAAGACTTGATAAATAAACAACCAATAGATGGCAAAACACAATGGGCGTTTGAGTCATCATCGGGGAGAGGGGCTAAGTAATGGGTGGATTGGATTAGGGTTCTTTGCAAGTCGTTTTTAAGGGTGGATGGGTTTGGACTATTGGCCTGGGTAGATTTGGAAGAAAACAAAAAAAGTTCATGAGATCAAAACCACTAGTAATGTCATATGCAACTTGAAATGGAATTGCAAAATGCGAATGGTAATTATAATTTTTTTTTTATATATATTTGCAAGACAAAATCACGACATTTGAAAGATTAAACATATGGACCAGTATTAGTTTGTGCTTAAACTCGTTTGGAATTGGATTAATATGAACGACATCAATCAAAGTCATTAATATCAATTTTTCATTTCTCTTTCTCTCCCTCCTTTTTTGAGTTTCAACTTTTCTTTCTCTCTTCAACTTCTGGAAGGAAGGGATTCTACCTTGATCTCTCCCGCCCCTCCCAAGTTGCTTTTCATTTATTTCTTCTTTTTTCTTTCCTTAATCTTCCGAACTAGTTTTGGATATGGGAGTTTTGCTCTCCCGTTCTCAGATTCGAGAGCTTTTTCCTGCAATTTAATTCTAGATTTAGGGGTTTTAATGAATAAGTATTCCGCCTTCAGTCTTGTGCTTGTTCAACATGTTTTTGTTAAAAGTTTTGGCATCTTGCACCTACTAAAGAGCTCGACCTCATAGGTGTCGGATTTAACCTTTTTAACATGCTTATATTATGTCTATATGGTGATAGTCTTGGGAACGCCAAACTAGACGCACATCGCCTAAAAACAAAATTGTAACTACAAATGGAAATCTAGGTGTGTACTCATCACTTATGATGATGTGTAATTCGGTGATTGGCCGTTGATTATTTCGCTTGTATGCAGTCATAGATTTGGTCTTAAAGGATGAACGTGGGATTATCTATGCCAACCACTCTCAGATGGTATATACCTTTATTTTGGTTTGTTTTGGAGCTCTACGAGCTTATCTTGTTACGGAAACTCTTAAGATTTCTTATGAATCATTTCATGTATCATTTTGGTGGTAAATCAAAATTTCCTTTGACAAAAAATAAATTAAAGTCATCAAACACTTGAATGACCCGTAATTATGATTACATATTATATTATTATCTATCACGCGACATGGGTTCGGCAATTCTCAACACAAGTTGTTTTCAATTTGCATAGTGTAGACTAGGATTTGATATAAACGAAATGACCTGTATTAAAACTTGTTTAATCCGTTCAAACATAAATCATTAAGGTTTGAGTTACCATGTTACCATGTCATCTTCCGAGCACGACACAAATAAGCACATTTTCACCCGTTTGGTGCTAGTTCATAAAGACACTTCCATCGATAAAATTTATGAAATTACGGGAATGAGGTATAAAATAAAAAAGCATCTTAAAAGATACGAAAGGGATACGTAAAGGAAAACCCTAGCTAAAACTAAATTCCAACTCAACAATGTACAACTTCTTTGGGCTTGAGCTTTTGTATTTGTTAATGTATAAATACTGGACTCGCGAATTTTAGGTACTTCGAAGATGTATATTACCAAGGGGCGTGCCTAATCGAATTTGCTTTTTTATTCAGGTGCAATGAAATTACTCGTATCCTTTAAATGTGTATTAAATATGTAAGCATAAGTTATTTTGTATAAAACTTGGTTTGATACATAATGTTAACATATATTTATAAATTCGTGAATGTATTGTATCCATCCATTTCCAACACATGACACATTTAAATAAATAAAAAATGACATAATGGTCCTTAAATTTTGACAAAATATTCAATGTGATCTATAAACTTTTAATTGATTTAATTGATCACTAAACTTTGACCAAATATGCAATTAGAGTTCTCAAACTTCTAATTTATTCAATATGATATTTGAACTTTAACCTAACATGTAATATGGTATGTAAAATATTCCTTAAACTTTTCGTATATCTCCATATAGTCTATGAAGTAGATTGAATATGGATAATAATATTAAATAAATTAAAATTTCAGGGATTGTGTTGTATATACGTATTGTATATTTGATCAAAATTCATAGAAAATTTTTATTATAATTCCTTAAATGAATTGTGTGATTCGTACTATATTTCGAGATGCATGACCCGTTCCTGGCCGTTCAAATAGACTTTTTTTCTTTTTTTTTTCTATATACGGCGGGCGAAGGTGGTTCGCTCGTTCGAAAAATAAAAAACGAATTTATTTTTCATTTCTCAGATCTCGAGGCCAGAGCATATCATATCTCGCCACGTGTCACTCCCAAGCCCCGACACTGCGGACGACGGAGGTTGTCGTGTCGCGGAAGCGCAAAACGACAAAGGGGACACGCGTACGGCCGGGAACGATAAACCAGGGGACACGTCAAATCCCAACGGTGGGGCCCGTACGAACATCCCATCACATCCCTATCGCTCCCCTCCAGAAAAAGAAAAAAAATCCCACCACAAAAAAAAAAAAGGAGGGCGAAAAAGCTGGGATTTTCCTCGTACGGTGGGTCGTTTTTCGTTTTGTCGGGGAGCGCCGGGCGACACGTGTCCTCCCCTCCGGCCCCATCGCGGCTGCGGCAGCCAGCCAGCCTGCCCTCTCCCCCACCATTCTTGGAGGAGGAGGGGAGGGCGCTCCTCACGTGACCGTTTTTATTGCAGTTTGGTCCCCCGCCGATGGCAATTATTAATTTCCCTGCCACCAAAGTTGGCGAATTTGTACTGTTGCCGCTTCGAATCTTCACCTGATTCGCGTGAGCCCTTGTCGCTGCTGGCCCGTGCGTACTACTAGAGGCGATGGACTGAACCGGCCACCTGCATTTGGGGTCTATCCGGTGGATAAAAGCATCTTTGCATTTCCAAGCGAGGCCGGCCAGGACACCGGTACATGGTGAAGTAGGTCGGCGGTAAGGGTTGAAAAGAAGATACGAATGAAACGTCGGTTTGGAATGCATGCCAACGGACGATTTGATTAATTGATGGCATGTGTAAATGATGTGTCTGATATACGAAATACAATTTCTCTGTTAGATGTGGTTGAAGTGATCATGGATCAAGCCCGGCCCTGGTTGACCCAAATGACCAAATTGAGGAGGCTACAAGCAATGCCTTTCTGGGCCTATCTGGCCGACATCAGTCTACTCAAGCCAGATCAATCTAAATGGAAATCTTCTTCTTCTTCTTTATTATGAGTAGTTCTAGATTAAGATCTAATGCCATCATAGTGATTCTCCTACTCATTGATAGATGAAGATTTTGACTAATAGAGATTTGCCCAGGTCAAATCTCGAGAATAGGGGAAAACGAGTAAGAATTGCCCCTGGAAAGGAATTCTCCTATGCTACTTTTGTCAATGTCCAATGACATGCAATCTCATGAAGGGGAAAGCACTAATATCTCATCTCAAGGAGAAGGGTATAAAGAAATTCTATATAATTATCAAAATTTATACCTAAACCTTATGACTAGGATACTATGAACATTACAAATGCATACTTGCATTTCTCCAATCTTGAGTATCATAATTTTTAAACACTCTTCGAGTAAGGATCATATTCACATGTGTTCCACACTCGCCAACTTATGTGACAATAGTTAAGTGGTGCGATAATCAGTCAATTCTTGATTTGGTAAAAGAGATTGTTGCGTTGTCAATCAAAAAGTGAATGTTGGGTGAATATCATTTATGCACCAATATCATCCACCAATATCATTTATGATCATCCACTATAGTTTAGCATTTACGTTTCAACTTCTCATCATCTAGTCGTCACGTCTGTAATTTAGAATATTGATCCTACCCTCCATACAAAAAGTTAAATTAGCAATTGTCATAGAGAACACAAAGGTACCGTTGAGTGGATAACACATTATTGACAATTAATGCTTCTGAATATTTTCTCCTATTTTTGGCTAATAATTGTGTTTAAACTCCTATTTTTGGAAGTAGAACAAGAGAACAACTTAGGGAGAAAAATACACAAATCATTCAGAAAATGCTAGCTGCGTGTATCGTTTTCTAAGTAGAAAATCCTGCAACTCATGCGGCACTGTGACTGGACCTAATTGTTGCCAGATAAAAGAATCAAGATATGAAAACACTAAACTTTCTAAAGTCCCTTTTGTTTTTTTTTTTAAATTCCCGATCCAATTTACCAATTATCACCTTAGATTTCGAATTTCCTTGCAACATCTTCCCCAAAATCTAATGAGACCAAAGTCATAAAAATAAAAATAAAGAATGGTCCAACCCTCCGGTTCTGGAATGCCCTAGAAATGGATAGAAGCGCCAGGAATTCGTGGTGGTGGGGAGCCAATAGTGTCACTGGTTGTACCTTACGTGCCACTATGGCAAATTGCATTGAAGGGCCTGTAGAGAAGCTATCTCTCTCTCTCTCTCTCTCTCTCTCTCTCTCTCTCTCTCTGTCTTTTTCGCTTTTATGGACAATCTGGAGTGAGTTCCAAGTGTAATGGGGCTCGTGTACATTTTCTGTAATGAGTTGGCGGGATGGATTTTGGCTGAAGACTCGCAGAGCTTTTGATGCTTCTGCACATGGCCACTTTTGGTCTTTTATCCTTCTCCTCATCGCCCTCCTCCACGTATTCATCACCATGTCTCTTTTGGAATCATGAGTAGAGAGGGCTGGGGAAGTTTTGGCCATCTTTCCGGACATTGTTTCGGAGGATGTGCTGTTGGTAATTTTGGTGAAGTCAAGTCCTTAGGACATGGGAATAGATTACTAGGGGTTTAAAAGAAAATTGGGTTAGATTCATGTGGCTGGTGGGACCTCGGATGACTTAACTAGGGATGTCGGCGGATCGAGTTAAATTGGTTTTACACCTTGTTTGAATCTCGGAGGACTGTACTATGATATGTAGGATTGATTCTTCAAAATCTGATTCCGATGAATTATGATTGGAGCAAGATATAGTATATGGGTATCCGAAACCCCATCTCAACTACAGATTAGTTTTTTCTTTTCTTTTCTTTTTTTTGAGAGGGCTCTATATAAATTAGAAATTACGTTATTTGGGTTTTTATTTGCATATTTATTAATTTGACATAATGAAACTACAAACTATTGGAGCTTGGGCAGGCTTGTTATTTTTTGTATATACAAATTCGTTCCGTTCCTCATCTTATTATATCGATGTTTGGTACACTGATATAAGAGGCGAGGTCTCCATTTCTAGCGACATAAAATTAGTATCCTCGATGTTCACTAGGCTCCAGATGACCTATGTCCAATTACAATTATCATCCACTTCACACCAGCGTCATCGAATAGTCTTTAGTATCACATGGGATGTGTTTATATCACAAGAAATTTCATAATAAAGGAAAATATTTTTCATAAAAATCATTTTTAAGGAAAGTAATCAGTATTCATTTATGTGGTGTTCCAAAGTAACTAATTTCCATCTCGTTGCTAGAAGCATAAGTCATTTTCTCCCAATTCAAGGCCTTTTTTTAGCCCTTGGAATATATTTTTCATAGACTGATTAATTTTTTGTGAAGTCGGAAAACAATTTTTCCTTCAAATAGATCGACCCCTAAGTTTGTTTTTTTTTTTAATTTTTTTCATATAATTCAATTAAGAAAAAGGAACTTTGGTTGATATTCTAAACTTGTTGCTTTGGGGGTACCAAAGCAAACATCTTTTCTTTAGGACGCTCTAGAAGGGCCTGCCTCCTAAGAAGTTACTGCCTTTGATTTGCTCAACCAGAACGTGGCCCTTGGGTTCCCACTTCCCATGGGTGGAATCTTATTGTGGGCACACGAGAATTTAAGTCGTGGGGTCATGAATATGATGGACAGAGAAATGGACATTGAAGACTAAGCCCTTTTTCTACTTTGAATTCAAAGTGGCCTCCATTTTTCTTGTTCAATTTGAGTGAAAGAAAGACCAAGTTGGGATCCAAGGGAATGAAATTATGTACACATATTCCAGTATTTTCATCAAGTTCCGGAATTTGCGGTGACTATGTAGATTAAATATATAAATGTGTACAAAACTCATGTCCTTATCTCGCCCTTTAGTCAGACGAAATTCATTTTTGGTTTTGTTTCTGAAAGCAAAAAAGACAAATTTTAATGGGAAAACATCAAATTGGTATCAGAAAAAAGAAACCCATATATAATCAATCCGGAAAAAGTGTTTTGTTTCTTATCTCCATGAAAAATTTAGCATAATGTTAATATCTTCTGTTTTTTTTTTTTTTTTGTATGTTCTACGCTAATCATACTCTAACACTCACTCTCAGACTTTTGTCCTGCCTCCTTGCAGAGCGTGGGAGTCGAAACTCACTCCTGAAATGAAATCATCCCCACCCCAATCCTCCCTGAGTAGGTGGGGATTTGAACCTCCAACCTCCTCCTTCCGAGATGGAAGGGTGGCCACTGGGGCGAACCCCCAGTGATTAATCTCTTTTGTTTAGGGTAATGCATTTCTTGTCCTTCGCAAAAAAAGGAACTTGATCATTCCTTACTCATGTGATTGGGAATGTGTACAGATAAATTGATGTGCGATTCGCATGCATCCTAGTGTTTTGGAAATTGGGTTATAAATTTGCAATCTCCTACGTTTTTTTTTTTTTTTTACGACTCAGGAATTTCCGTACAGCCGGTAGCCGGCGAGATAAACCTAGAATGACGCTAGTCCACTCAGACGTCACACTTAAGACACCGAGTCTCTCTACTAGGTTTCGAACCCCTTATCTGTCTCTTTCAGCGAAGCTACCATGGTCGGTGATATCTCCTACGTTTTCTTTGCTCTCTACCTTTTTCACGTGTCTAAATAATGGGGAGGAATTTCTATTTTCATTCGAATAAAGATGAGAGACGATCCAGTGTCATCTTCTTTGTCCGGTCTCTCTCGCTATAGTGTCAAAAACAATACAAAAAACACTTATGTTTATAAGCTCAATTTTTGTAGAAAACAGCCTCTGACATGGCAATTAAACCGATGTACGAAATTCCAGGGGCTTTTAAAAAAATTGAAAATCTAAAACGAAATTTTTTGTAATTAATATATATTAACAATGGAATATGAAAATCTTCTAAATCAATTTAATAAGCACATTAAGTTATTATTAAGACTTTGTTTGTTTTGTGGAAAATGAATAATTTGTATTTTTTTTAAATTGATTATATCCCTTACAAGAATGAATATTTGAAACAGATTTTTATAATCCACGAAAATATTTAGACAAAATTACTGTCAATAATGAAAATATTTTGGACGATACAAATAATCATTTAAAAAAATATATAATTTCAAATTATTTATTTTTTTGCTACTCCATTTATCGAGTGGCTACTATACGAGCCTACCCAGTGGTAGTCAGAATATGCAGGCATGCCTTGACGTGGAGTCTATCTCCCATAATTCCTTATCTAAAGGGAATACGGAGAACAGTACGAGTCGTTTGTTTTCTCCTTAAGCCTTTTAAGGTCCTGGTCAGGTCGAGTTTCATAGAAATATATGACATGAAAAATATCTTTCTAAAAAAATTAATCAATAAAAAAATTAATTTGTTTTTGTAAACGATATAAATAATTATTTTGAGAAACGTATTTTTGAAATCAATTATTTTTCGAAAAATACACCGAGCCAAAGTGTCTCAATAATTGAGTTTTAATATCTCATTTATTGTTTCCCACTTTTTCCTTCTTATCTACCATTATTCGATTCGCATTATTAAATTCAAACGGACCATGAATATATATGGCACCTATGCCTAGGTAGATTCTAGATTTTAACAAATGCCTTTTATTTAATGTTTTTCCTTTTTTATCTTTCACGCGTATCTTTACTCCCCTTCACCGCCTCGACCTCGCTTGCGGCAGCGGCGACCCAACCCAATTTCCCATTTTCTCCCTCGGTAAAAGCTTTTCTAGACTGACAGCCCCCCATCCCTCAACGCCCCGCGCACTCATCTGCCACAGTGCCACGTGGAGAACAGTGCTGGGAAACCGCCACGTGTAAGCCCCGCACAGTCCTGTCGCGCAGGATCCACCCGTCCGCCCCGTCAGGGTAGCAAAGCTCCGGCGAATTTTTGTTTTTTAATCTTTTAACCGCGACAAGTCGGCATGTTGCTTTCCAGTTTCTACCGCTGAGGTAATTCTCTTAACCGCGGTTAAATACCGAACCGACCAGAGTTAAGCCCCCCCACCGCTTTAAATACCGTCAACCTAATGTTCGTCCTACTCCATAACCCTCTGCAACTTCTCGAGCTCCGTGAGGAGGAAAAAAATTAAAAAAAAAGAAGATGATGCTCGGAGAGCCTCACCGTCCTCCTAATCCGACGATCGACGTTCCTCCCTGGCCGATCCTGGACGATCCGACGGACGACGCTGTGCCTCACTCTCCGTACTCCCCTTACTCGCTCAATGCCGGCTACGGCGGCGGCGGCGGCTGCGATTCCTCTCCCTCCGCCGCCAGCCCCGGCCACTTCCAGGACGTCATGGCTGCGCTCCGTCGGTACCTGCCGTCGAACCGCCCCGACACGGACCCGGACCCGGACCTGACGTCCTCCCGCGAGGCGGACTTCCCCATGGACGTCTACTCCTGCGACAACTTCCGCATGTACGAGTTCAAGGTGAGGCGGTGCGCGCGGGGGCGGTCGCACGACTGGACGGAGTGCCCGTACGCCCACCCCGGCGAGAAGGCCCGCCGGAGGGATCCGCGGAAGTACCACTACTCCGGCACCGCGTGCCCGGAGTTCCGCAAGGGGAGCTGCCGGAAGGGCGACGCGTGCGAGTTCGCGCACGGCGTGTTCGAGTGCTGGCTCCACCCGGCGCGCTACCGTACGCAGCCGTGCAAGGACGGCGCCGGGTGCCGGCGCCGCGTGTGCTTCTTCGCGCACACGCCGGAGCAGCTCAGGGTGGTGACCCCGCAGCAGAGCCCCCGGGGGGCCGCGACGCAGCTCCCGTTCATGGCGTCCCCGAGCACGGTCTCGCCGGAGGAGTCGCCGCCGATGTCGCCGATGGCGGCCGCGGTGACTCACCAGTCGCTGAGCCGCTCGCTCGGGTCGAGCTCCGTGAACGAGATGGTGATGGCCTCGCTGAGGAACCTGCAGCTGGGTAAGGTTAAGACCCTGCCTTCCTCTTGGAATGCAAACGCTCACGTCACCACCGCCTCCGCCACCGCCGCCTCTTTCGGGTCTCCGCTGCGACCCGGATTCTGCAGCGTGCCGACGACGCCGACGCGTGTTCCGGCCCGGCCGGGGATTGGGTACAGGGATTTCTGGGACCAGGTGGAGGAGGAGGAGGAGCCGCTGATGGAGAGGGTGGAGTCGGGGAGGGACTTGAGGGCCAAGATGTTCGAGAAGCTGAGGGAGGAGAGCTCTCTGTACCGGGCCGACACGGAGCAGCCGAGCCTAGGCGGCGGCGGACCGGACGTTGAGTGGGTATCGGATCTGGTGAATTGATTCTCACCATGGTAAGTGGGAAGCGACAAGCGACAAGCGAGTGGTTCTTGGTGTTCCTTTTTTGGGGTTCTTCTGTTTGCAGTGTACAGAACATGGATGGACGGACGGATGGATGCAGAGGGAGGGATAGCGGGGCTATGGTCTCCGGGAGAGAAGCAGCTATTCAAGATTCGGTGTATATATATGAGTTTTAGTGTTAAATTATTAATTAATCACCATATATATATATATATATATATGTATGCAGTAGATACAAATATCGTAGAAAGAGGTTTCCTTGGGGGGTTTTTCAGAGAAGATCAGATGGAAGCTGTCCTGATCTTTTGTATTTGTGGGGTGGTTTTCTGGGAAGATCAGCAAAAGATTGCGTCATTTTTTTTGAGGTCGGGAAGCAGAAATTGGATTTGGCAAAGTTTTATCCCTCTTTTGGAAATGTCAAAAATTTGGGACCAGAGTGATTAAGGTAAAAGCTAGCACTCAACTGATTGTTATTAGTGTTCTTTCTGGCACCTTTATCTTTTTTACCGTCGTATGTATGGACTGGCCGAGGTTTTTCATCCCAGCGATTCCTGGGTGTCTGTGTATATCTGAAGCAGCGTATGATAAATGAATCTGTTCTTTTGTCATCTCCCATACCCTCGTTTCCCTCGTTCTTGTGTCGGGTTCCCGTGTTTCTTTTCGATCTTTCTGGCCCCTTTCTTCTGCGAATTCGCTTCTGGAAATCTGCTCGGGTGTTCTTGAGTTTTGAGTGTAATCTGGTGTGTGGCGTTCCGATGGTCCTTCCATGGAATGAAGAGAAGCTTTGGAAAAGTTCTGTTGAATCAAGCACCCGACAAACCGCCGGAACATCGATCGGATTTTAGTGACTCGTGGTTTCGTTCTGGTTTTTCTGGATTTTTCTTGATTTTTGATTTTTTTTTCCTGACTCAAAATATTATTCTTGGATTTTTCTAGATGTAGTGGTATCAGTACGGAAAATGGTATAATGGTAAAATGGAAATTCTGAAGTGACCTTTCTTATCTTTTTCAAGTGTATGCTCGGGTGATGGTACTTTTTACTTTGCCACTCGATTGTTTCGATGAATAATTAAGAATTTTTTTTGGAAATGCAATTGGCTTGAAATAATTATTGAATGGAAATTTTACTATTATTAAAAAAAATTTATGTTTAGATATTTTTAATGAATGGCGGAAATATTTTTCGTTTATTCTTTCATAATTAAATATCAAGTTAAGCGTGCTAGACTAGTGTTAGAATCTTTAAATAATAAATTATATTTTTATTTAATAATTTAAAATGTTAAAATAATTGACAAATGGTCTATGAATTTTATAATATTTTTAAATTATTCATTTTTTTATAAATAAAGGGAGAAAAATATTATGTACCGCGATAAATTTAAGGTTCTCATCAAATTCCTAAGATGTTCCCGTTTTGACGTTTTGAAGTCAATATTTCAAATTTTTGGTGTCTTCTCGGAAGTTCTAAACTATGATCATTTTAAATAAATTTAAGTTCTTTTGTGCCATTGGTTGTAAGACTTGGTGCGTTGATGATACCTAAAATAGGTCGGAGTTGATGCATGGTTGAGAGTTTTCTTATGGTATTTTCCGGCAAAAAATTAATGAAAGAAGCCCTCGGAACGATCGAGAACGAAAGCTAAAGCCATGGTCGACAACCGTCTATTATTTTTCCCCCACCAAACACGCAAAGATGTCCTCGCATTTATTTATTTATTTTTTTGGTCAGAAGTCTTCACATTCACTGCCCCAGTAGAACGCTCTGGAGCTTTCCCCTGGCTCCCCTCGGTCCGTCGGATCGGCCTACGCCGTCCACGAGCCGTCGGATGCGCCAGGACCCTCCCCCCTTTTTGTCAGTGCACAGGCGGGGATCTAGTGATGCAAGCACAGTCTCCATTCGTCATTATCCCGTGGATTAAGGTGAAAAGAAGAGACAAGTGGAAAGAGAACAGAGCACAAAAGCCAAGGCCGGCGGTTTTACCGATTCGTGTTTTTTGGGCGATGGTGAAATTCGTTTTTGTCTGAACGGGGTTTCAAGACAATTTGACTACGCCTCCGGGGTCCCCCTTGGATTGAAACCGGGCCGACACTATCCTACGACTAAGTTTTGAGCTAGGATTGCGAAAGACCTTTGTAAATTGTTATATACTTCTAGATTATGGGAGAAGGCGAAAAGGAAAAGAAAGGAGAAGGCTAGAAAGTCTTCCGAATCCATTCTATCCCCGTGAAATTAAGCGTGACTTTACGATTCCTCGTGGCCTACTTTGAAATTTGGCCTCCTTCTCTACTTTAAAACTTTTTCTTTTTTTGTTCAGATTTTGCGAGTTTCTCGATTTTGACTATTATGGTACTTTAGACATCGATGTATGAACTTACATGTACTTTTTTATTTTTATTTTTTATCTTACAAAGAAAAATCAGTACTACCGGCCGTGGTGGCTCCGCTGGATAAGAACTCCGTTGATCCTTGCTTAAAGGTGAGGGGTTCGAAACTTAGGGTCCGTTCGTTTTGCGGAAAATAGGCCATTTCCGGAAAATATTTTCCTAGAAGTCATTTTCCAGGAAAATGACAATATTTTCTGGTGTTCGGCTAAAACTTGAAAATATTTCGGAAAAAATTTTCCGGTATTCAGTAAGGAAAATATTTTCCGCTCACTAGATTGGAGAGCACAAGCATCAAGCTCGAGGTTCGCCAGATCAACGAGCGATCCACGACAGTTCACCTGGTGATGGCCGACGACTAGTCAAGAAAGAAGAAGATGAGAAACAAAGAAAAGAAAAAGAAAAAAAGAAAAAGAAAAAAAAAAGAAAAAAAGAAATAGAAAATTAAAACTAATTTGAATAAAAAAAGAAAAATACAATTTAAAAATAATTCAAATAAAAAAAGAAAAAAAGAAGAAGAAATGGGAGGAGAAAGTGAGGATTTGTAAATGTGTGAAATAAGAGAGATCAAGTGAGGAAAATGTTTTCCACTTTTCAAAAGTGGAAAACATTTTCCCCAAATTTAGAAGACTTTTTCCCTTCCATGGAAAATATTTTCCCTTAGGAATTCATTTTCCGTGAAACGAACACCGGAAAATCCGGAAAACATTTTCCCGGAAAACATTTTCCGCGAAACGAACAGACCCTTAGTGGAAGCATTTTGTGTCTTAAGTGTGGTGCTAGGGTGGTGGGTCATTCGCTAGCGTCACTTCAGGATTTACCTGCTGGCTACCGGTTGTACGGGATTTCCTAGATATAAAAAAAAAAAAAAAAGAGAAATCAGTAGTGCGAGCTTCAGAGCAATCGGGTGCAATTAGATGAAAGGGTAGATTATTTATCTATAGTTCGGCCTACTATAAATCGAAGTCATTACTTCTCGATGGATGAAAGAAAAATTGAAGCACTAAAAGCTTAAGCTGCTAGAGTGCTTTGCTATCATGAGGGGTTCTTTTGGGTTTTGCTTGTTTTGTCTTGTGACGGTTAAAAAAAAAATAGTAACCATTTTCACTTTTACATTAGAATCTAACTCGATATTTTTATTTTAAAAGATAATGAAAATTATGTGGAAAATTACATATTAGAGGTGATTCATAGGCAGACTTGGGCCGGACCATCACATTAGGCCTGAAATGTTGGCCAAGCTCATCCACCGAAAAAAAAAAAAAAAAAAACTTGTAATAAGAACTATGCAAATTCAATGTGCTTGGTTTGAGCGTCGTAAGATTGGGCTAGAACTTTCAACGATAGGCCCTTGTTTAGGCCCGCTTAGAAGTGCCTTTAGGCCCTATGGCATTGCCTCACCTATGGGTACCTATACTCATGATCAGGTTTACTATAGTAAGTTCATATTTTGAGAAGATTTCACATGCCTAAAATTATATAAAAAAAGAAATTACGATGCTTGAATCGTAATATTTGAAGGGAAATATCAAAAATAAAAGGTCACTTTAGACGGATTTTAAATACCAAAACTCTTAAGGTCTAAACTATTGACATTGACTCATCTATTTCCTGTTTGAGATAAGGAATGCTGACGGGAGAGTGGAAACCCAAAAATGAATGGAGGAAAAGTCAGAGATACGAAGCATGAGAAAAGTTTTTATTTGAGTTAAACACGTCAATCTTCAGATTTCATATCCCATCTTATTCAATCCCATCCTAATCCAAAATCTAAATGACCAAGCACCATTCTAATCTTCTAGATTACTCCTCTTATCCCCGACCCTGTTATTTCGGCGCCGGTTAATCCAACATAATTTGGTGTCCAAAACAGGAATTTCCGATTACAGTGTGATGGGATTTGCCTTTACAAAAAACCCTCTTGGATGCACAGTCAATCAAAGTGGTGGTCGATCGTGGATGACAATCATCAACTTTTCTATGTCAAAGCAAAGAATATTTGTCTCTTATGGCCAAATTCTAATCATCATCATCATCCCTTAAGCTGTAATCTTAATCTTTTTTTGTCAGTGACAAGCAAAGCTAAGAATCCAGGAAAAGGATGGCCTTGTAGTGCATTTTCCCGGCACACGGAAGCTCCGGTCAACACGAGTGAATGGTACATCTTCCACGAGTTCAAAGTCTCACGGTCCATGGCGAAGACTGTTAGGTTTTGTGCTTTTCAAATTTCACCATCCTAATGGCTAATTTTTTTTTGTTTTTAAATCTTTATACTATAGGCTAAAACGTCGGGTCGATTACGTCGTTTTTCTTTTTTGTTAATTTTGGGCGGGGCATGGGCTGAGTTGTATAGATTATCACCGAAGAGATGATGCGTACCTTTCGATGGCTACCTATGTATGTGTGCAATAATAATAATAATAATAATTCAAAGGCGTGATTGCACGCCATGATGTGTTTCGCCACTAAATTTCCACATCCACGCTTTGATGGATAGGTTTGATAGTGAAAAGGGAAGAAGCAGGCACGGATGAGGGTCGCCATCAAATTGCCTTTGCTTGGTAAGTCAATAGATTATATAAATTTTTTTTTTTGGGCAATCAATATCGACTTCGTCTGTGCGGATTACGCAATCGATTATCAATTTCGTCCCTAAGCACGCTATTCCATTATGTGGAATGCTTTGGTTTATTAGGTAAGGAAGTGAAATCGGTTTCAAATTAAACTTGGGAAAACTCGTCGAGTACCAAGATACCCAATATACAAATTACGATGAGTCACACAAAGGAGATTGTGAATTACCTTTTCGTTATTATTATTATTTTTCAGTTTGATCAAATTTGCTACTTTTGGCAAGGCCACTTGTAACTTTTGCAAATATTGATTTTATCTTTTGGAGTATTTCTTAGTACAAACTGTGTGGTTATATAACTTGTTGGGCATGTTAGTTAGAATGTTGAACTTCAATGGACTCGTACATGATCATTGTTCGTAGGTTTGCCAATGTCGGTATTGATAGGGTTAGAAATTGCCTGATTTGGGCTTTGCTTGAATTAAGATTTTGGGCTTTGGGCCTTTCGCCTGTTGTGGGCCCTAACTTGGAGGCCAGAAATGGAGGCCCATTTATATTATTGGACTATCATGGTCTCGGTAATTCTTTCTCACTATAAGAAAAGAAAAAAAATTATTATCTGCTTTTCCTCTGGTTACTGTATATTTGTAATTACCAACTCGGGCCTGCACGTTGCGATGAAAAAATTTAACATTGATTCTTTAATTTATTTTTAGTAAAAATACTATTTTAATATATTTATTTATTTTTATATTGAATGACTTATTTACCATTTAGTATGATCAAGGTCAGAAGTGAAACATATGTTACTTATTAAAATGACATGGCCTCTCATGCTATGTGTTCTTAATAGAATAAATGTCAATATAGCACTCTAAAATTGTAATTTTGTCAATTTAGCACTTCTTTCTCATATTGTTTTAGATGTGATAAAAAAACTGATTTACCTATCATTTGATACAATTAATATAAAAGATTAATAGATAAAAAAAGAAGTAAATTAAAAAGATATACTCGTATAGAAAGACTTGTACAATTTCGTAAAATAAAATAAAATGAAATGAACTTATTTAGTGAAGGGAACTAAATTTCTTTGGCAACTTCATTCATTGTTTTGCTGATGTCATTTATCAGAATGATTCTTTTTTTTTTTTCGCTTTAGTTTGATAAGATAAACTAATTTGATAAAAAAATTGATATAAAATTAAATCTCATTTCAACAAAAAAAACGAGTTTGTATCTTCGTATTTAGACAAAATAATAAAATAATAAATATACACTTCATGGTTGTCGAGAGAGAAAAAAAATTGACACTTGATAATAAGTGGCAGCCCCTTTTATACACACTCGCTAGTGGAATACAAATTAATTGTAACAAATATTATTACCACAATAATATCAAAGTATTCTTCTTTTCTTATCGTAAATTTTATTTCTCACGTAATATATCCATTAAAAAAACTGAAATGCTTTTTTCCATATTTGGATTCAACTGCAGGATACTTTTTAAAGGCCTATCAACAAAGTAAAATAGAAAATAAAAAATAATAAAAGACACATGCGTTGATTGATTCGGAAATGCATAATAAAAAAATTAGAATCCTACACTCAAAAGATAAGTTGAAAAAAGAAAAAGAAAAACAAATGATAAATTTGTCCTTGCTTGGATTAAAAGAAAATAAAGAGAGGAAATTGTATGCTAGTTTTTATTTTTATTTTTATCGGTCATACTTTACTCCTATTCTAATTCTCACTCTCAGATTTTTGCTTTGCCTCCTTACAGGGCGTGGGAGTCGAAACCCACTCCCGAAACTAATTAGTTCGTCTCCACTCCAACCCCCTCGAGAATGTGGGGATTCGAACCCCCCAGTAGTTAATCGTATGCTAGTTTAAAACGGCATGCGATGTATTATCATGGACATTCAAGAGCTTCGTTCTCAGTACACCACTATAGTGTTCTTATAGATATGGCCCTAGCGATGGTCATCCAAGCTGAGATTATCATAATTCATCTTGCAAAGCGATTATTATGACGACAAAATATTGTCGTACATCGCTTGATAATAAGTCAAAGATTATTTTCGAGATCGTACAAATCTGGCATGTTTGTAAAAGTAAATGATATTTGTATGCGCAATCGTGAATATCGTGAATATATGGTTTCACGTGTGAAATCGAAGACTAATCAAAACTCTCTCGAACACGACACCGGATTTTGTAAAAATGTCAAAGAGCACAGAGCCCAGGACTTCGTCCTATGAGGGTCCATCACTTCATCTAGAATCCAACACGTTTGGGATTCATATCACCAGAGTGGTTGGCCTCCGTATCTATTTCTAGAAAGTTGGGGGCCCCTTGGCGGAATCCCTCGGTCGCTCCTCGGTCTCGGACAACCTCGTTTATCTCGGGACAGAGATTCAACCGACCGGATCATGGCCATAGAATAACCTCGACTTTAGTCCCGCTCGTGCCCTGATGGGGGCTGCGTTGACAAGCTATAGCTCAAAGTGAGCGGCAGCAAAGACTTAGAGTAGCGGAGAGACCGCTGATCCCGGCTGCCTTTTCACGACCTTAACTAGCATAGCAACCCATCGCCACAATTCCTCGCTCGAACCCGAGTTCCCGGGACATGAGTCGAATCTGCGGTTTTAGGTTCTTGGGTCAAAGAGCGTGGGGATGTTGCTTGGCGTAGGGGTTAAAGCTCAGTTCATAATCTTTATCTGGGTGAAGAGGGAAACTGCCCTGGATAAACAAATGAACTTTGTCTCAGCACAGCCAGGAAGAATTTTTCTCGTGAGGATCTTGTCTGGACAAGCTTTGAAGTTGACGCTATCTTATACGACAATCGATTATCGATCTAAAATCTTTCTATCAGATAACCTAATCACGTGCCCTGAAGCGTGAACTACACGCTAGATGTCATGAAACATGCTATACTTCAAACAAGTTTTCAGTATTATGACTGATTCTGTCATCATATTATTTATTAATACGTGGGTCGACATCCTTTTCATCGACCAGTTTTTTATAGATGGACAACGTGCTTTTGAGTTGCGATCGGATACCGTTTCTCGCCTCGTCCGCCATTGCATGACAAGCGACCCGGTTAAAGAATCCAAGAGGCTGATTTTGTAAATTCTACTAGGTCTTGAACGACTCGCTCATCAGAAATTCCACAGGATGATCTCAAAAGGCAAGTATACATTTCTTCACGGAGCGCCCACACTGACTTGGCTCTCTCACCTAAGTTCACAAGAAATTGCAGCTGCAAGCAAACGTTGCATCGAGACAAGAACCTGATTGGAAAAAAAAGACCGGGCAAGTCACAAGGTCAAGGTGTGTGTCCCAAGTTTGTCATCCACCGCAATTCTTGCTATATATAATAGCTACAAACGCTCATCGATCAGCTCTCTGACTAACTTGGGTTGGGGGCGCTTGTCTTGTCTCACCGAGTGGCGGCCATGGTAAGAGCTCCTTGCTGTGACAAGACTAACGTGAAGAGAGGGCCTTGGTCACCTGAAGAAGATGCCACTCTCGTGAACTTCATTAACAAGCACGGTACCGGTGGCAATTGGATCGCTCTTCCTCGCAAAGCCGGTCTCTCTCTCTCTCTGAGATTGCTTTTCATGTGCTCCTTTTTAACTTGAGATTGCGAGAAATATTGTCGAGTGGAGTTCAGGACTCTCAGGATTGTGTAGAAAGTTTTCAGTTTCCGTCTTCTCTTGAGGAACTTGATTGTGTCATCTTAATGATTAATGGGATCTTCTTTGTTTTGGATGTTGAAGGGCTTAAGCGCTGCGGCAAGAGTTGCAGGCTAAGGTGGCTGAATTACCTGAGGCCAGACATAAAGCATGGAGGTTTCACTGAGGAGGAGGATCACGTCATCTGCACTCTTTTCTTTACCATAGGAAGCAGGCAAGCTTTAACAAAGTTCATTCCATAATCAGGATCTTTTTTCACACTAGTTGATTTCATTAGACTTCAACAAACGCCCGCAAGATTTTAGTTATGCTAAAGTCCGAGAGAAACACTATGCTTGCTGTTGACACAGGTGGTCGGTAATTGCTTCCAAATTGCCAGGAAGGACAGATAATGATGTGAAGAACTACTGGAACACCAAGCTGAAGAAGAAGCTAACGAAGCAACTGGCTTCTCTGAAAACAGTGCCTGAAAGTAACTTTGGCTATCAGGTCTGCGCACAGAACTCGGCCTCAATCGATCCTGAGACCAAGAATCGGGACTATGCTGCTAATTCAATGGGGTTCCCCAAGCAGAACTTCAATCCAGGAATACCCACTTCGAACTCGAGTCTTCTCTTTCCTCCAAGTCTCACTGAAGTTTCGGATTTTAGCCATGTACCATCATCGTCCACGCCAGAAGTTTCAAGTCATTCTGATTCGTGTTCTGTGGTGATGAAGAGCGAATATTCAGGGTCTGCAAACGGCGGTTCCGAACAGGACCAAGTCCTTTTGGACTTTGATTTTGATAGTATGCTCAATGACTTTGGCTTCCAAGATCAGAGCAGCTAAGCACAGTTCATATTCTCCAACTGTCACCTTCACTCGTCAAGTCATCTTCAACATAAGGAGAAAAAAAAAAAAGGAATCTTTAAGATTTTTCAGTAGGTGATGGGAAATTTTAGTGTCATAGTTCTATCGAAGCGGTATGAAGGGTGATTTGGTCGAAGTTAGATGTGAGATGTCACTGTTCTTTGTCATGATAAATATTTTGCTGTGGTCTACTCATCAGAATCTCCAAGGTATATCCTCGGTTTACGTCTTAGGATGAATCAACGTACTTGAATACAAAATGCAATGAGCAAAGTTTGCTCATGAATTTACATCAGCTGACTCACTCAAAACTGGAAAATCAATTCTTTAGTTTGTTACTGATGTAATCGACAGAGCCCATCGCAAAAATTTATGTAGGATCCTGTCTTTTGCAAGGATGATATAATACACATGCTGAGATCAAACAAAGACTCGATCCAGACAATAATTTCTTCTCTTGCTCTCAACTCCACTCTCGTGTATGTATGTGCAGACGCATAATGGTCCACACATCGCTTGCTTGAGAATGACGTGACGATCCTCGAAGGGTGAGCGCTAGTAAATTGGCGAAATGTATATCATCAAATTCTTGGCTATGATATATCATATACCGTAACTGCTACAATTGTATGGTGAAGCCAATGCCTTTCCTCGGAAGTATCTAATGAAATTCAGTGTAGAATCTGTTCTTGCCTCTATTCCTCTGGCTGCGCAGTTCCCTCGGGACCTTCTGTTCTAGGAAATTTCGGATCATAGACTTTTCCACGAGATTGACGCATCTGTGCTTCTTCCCGGGTTACATTTGACCATGCCGTAAGAACAGCAGTTTCGCCACGGAGGCAGATGTTAGCTTCCAGTGATGACGGTTCGATGAGTTCAAGTCATTAACTTTTTAATTTCCAAAAGCAGCGTCTCACATCATATCCTTGAATTGCTGGAATAAACTAACCAATTATTTCATTTAATGAGTTTAGTAGAGCAGAGAGACCCCAATCAGCTCGTCACAGGCCATGTTTCCTTGAACCTTCCTCGCTTCTTGACAATTGCTTTGTTTACTGGAAACCCATTTGAAAAATCCATTGATTGAGGCAGCCCAGACAAAGAAATTTTGGAAAGCTAAAGGCTCACATTTGCCTCCACTAAATGACTTGGACAATAGATATGCTCAATCTGATTAAGGTCTTGCAAGACTTAAAAAATGTGCCTTGAGTCAACAGGAAAGAGCTTTGTTTACTTTTGTGCAGCCCCCATGCCCTTCTTTTCTCCTTCTTTTCTCAAACTTCCTGTTTAAAATACATCTGATCCAGCCTTTTTCAGTCTTCCATATTGTACCAGTAGTCTCCTGTTTTCTGTTCTATAATGAAGTGCACTCTTTTGGGTACTTTTCTGACAGACTCGATAAAGCTCTCCAGCTGTTCTTTCATGCAAAAAGAAAGACAGATGAACATGGCTGGAAATGGAGTTGTCATCTTTGTCACGAGTCATCTCCCTGAGGTCCACACTAATTTTCCTAGTGGTTGATCTCGCAAAGAGTGTTTCGTGATCATCGATGGTCCCCGGCTCTCTCCTCACCCTTCTTCTCGCTTTCATTAGGTCAGCTATTTCCTCGAAACCCTCCTATACTCCTTTCCTCCCGCGAGAATTAGATGTTTCCCCCACATAGAACAAAGGGCGATGCAGTAAAAGCGCTCATACAGCGACACCGGTCTATATGAGACAAGGCTTTCAGTGCGTAACGTTCATTGCACAACAATCCCAATCAATCGCAGGGGAAATAGAAAACGTCATGGAGAAGAAGAGTTTATCTGTTCAGTTACTCTTGTGAACGCTCTCTACAGAAAAAATTCCTGAAGACTCCTTCACATATAGAAAAGGACTGAATTATTTTAAGCTGTGAGAAGTGAACTGTTGTGTTTCTTAAAATCATGGTGCCTCTCAAGAATTTGACTTGGCAAGAAGAGATGATTGCACAGTCCCCCGCACTTGCTAAGATTGCTGCTTCAAGTTGAAGCAGATCAATAAATTAGCCCTTTGTTGAAGCCTTCAACAGAGGTTCAACAAAGGGCTAATTTCCTTAAAAAATCTTCACTTTTTTAGTCCAATTCCAATTGTCCGGAGGACATTTTTTTTTCATCTAGAAAAAATCATAAACTTTCGCTCTAATCTTGAATTTGCCTTGTAACTCTCTGTCCAAAAATTGCTATTGGTCAACTCGAGATTATAAATATTAGGGTCACCTAGAAGTTCATTATCATAACTTGCACCTGTATCAACACTCTCACTTTTGTAGGGAACAAGAGCAGCTTCCTAAAGTCGACAATTTTGAAGAAAGTAGTGGCAATTTTACCATAGAGCGCTAAAAGGGAAAGATTCGGGGTTAAAGTGAAAGTTAATGATTTTTAAGACAATAAAAAATGTTTGGGATAAAATTAGAATTGAATCTTAAGTTGAGATAATATAATCACATCCACTCGAATTTGATGTAGACTTGTGCTGTGAGACGTACGATAAATGAACGTGAAAGTTACTCTAAACATGTATAACTGATCAAAATTGAGTTGTTATTGATTTAGAAGTCCACGACACGTGATATGCTTGACCGAACCAAGTCAGCAATTGAGTCAGAAATAACGGCTCCTCAATTTTGAATTCTTAACGCAGGAAAATTGTGAAAACCGGACAAGAAAACCTCGAGAAACCCCACAACGGCGGAAAAAGAAGACCGAATTATTTAGTATTTAATAGAGGACAATCAAATCCCAATCACGCCATTCACCTGGAAGGTGCAGAGAAAGAGAGAAAATTTTGTACATGGGAAAACAATTATATATTGATTCTTTCTTATAATACATGAAAAGTGATTTATAAAAGGATTAATACCATGTAAAATTTTAAATTGATACACCTATGGTAAATTTATTCCAAATTAATTTTTTATCATAAAAAGTCTTAAATCGACAAATTTGTGACAAATTTACCACAATCCTAAATTAATACATTTGTGACAAATTTACCAAAATCCTAATTAATACATTTGTGACAAATTTACCACATGTTAATTTTCGTTAAATTATATTAATATTATGAAAAACCACCAAAAAGTACATCTGTGACAATAGAGGTAAAACTTTAAATTAATACACTCGTCAACTATCATGTGTCACCTAAAATAATAATTTGATGGTAAAATTTAACAAAAACTAATGAATGATAAATTTGTCATAAGTGTATCAATTTGGAATTTTTATTGGTTAAAAAGTTAGTTTGGGGTAAATTTGTCACATATATACCGATGTAAAGTTTTTCGTGGTATTAAACCTTTATAAGAATAGTTTACTTAAATGACGTGACAGGCTATAAGTGTGCATTTACAAAATTGAGACATTACATAGTACACTAGTCTGTAAATTGGAATTAGGTATACTGTTGAAAATATATCTCAAGTTTGAGTCCGAAAAGGAAACTTTCCTAATTTGAATATGATTCCTAGTTAGAGTTGGTTTCTATTTGAGTGGTTACCTAGCTTCATTTGTTTCATGAAAAATGAATGATTTGAAAAATGTTTTCATCAAAATGATTGTTTGTATCATTTATAAAATGAATTAATGCAAAGTATTTTCATCGTTCATGAAAATGTTTAGTGATGAAAACATTTTTTGTTAACTAATTTTTTAAGTGATATAAGCTATTAATTTTAGGAAAATATTTTTCAATTCACTTATTTTTCGTGAAACAAACGGAGTTCTAGTTTGAGCAAGTTTCCTATTTTGGATCCAACTCTTGTTTATAAATAAGAAGTGCCTTTTTACATGAGGTGTAGGCCGCTTCTTCGTGAATTACACCCTAAAGCAATTTAGGAGAGTTAAAACCAATCAAATCTTATGGTCAGATTTGTGTAATTTCTTTATGAGATCGAGACGTTATTTTGTGAGAAACTATGAGGCTAAACATTGTGTGAGTAATTAGGTGGAAAACAATAATAAGAGTGTTTGAATAACTCGGGTGTAATTATAATATTAGTTGTATCATTATATATATAGTGGAATACCATGTTATTTTCCTATGAATGTTGGTCACATCAATTGAATCATGTAAATTTGATATCTGACTTATTTTCTTATTCCATATATTTTTTGTTGTTTGATCTCTTGTTTCCGCAAACATATACAATACATAGCATTTTCCAGAAAATAATAAATGTAGTTTCTTATCGTAAATTGCGCGATGTGTTTCTCAAGATGTAACGACTGGGCCCCACTGTGTGATATTGTCCGCTTTGGACACTGAGTTCTCACGGCTTTAAAACGCGTCACACAGATTAAAGGGGTCCAAGCCATGATAAATGGGCCCAAGACTTCCCCCTAATTGATGTGGGACAAGAGGGAGAGGGACCCCTTCCTTGTGCACGTCCGGGGACAACCCTTAGGAGGCTATGGCCCCACACACGGTTGGGAGCCAGCTCTGATACCATTTCTCGATTTGTGCATGTCATCCTTGTGCAGGGGCCATTCTAATCTTCTCTGTATCGTTCCAATTTTATTGGATGTCTCCGGGGCCGTCACACTCTCCCCCCTTTGGGAGCACAATGTGGGGTCGGGAGTCGACTCTGATACCATTTGTAACGACCCGGGCCCCACTGTGTAATATTGTCCGCTTTGGACACTGAGTCTTCACGATTTTAAAACGCATCACACAGATTAAAGGGGCCCAAGCCATTATAAACTGGCCTAAGACTCCCCCCTAAGTGATGTGGGACAAGAGGGAGAGGGACCCCTTCCTTGCGCACGTTCGGGGACCGAGGTGCGGACGCACCACCATCCCTCCTCCCCGCGCACCGCCGCTCAGGCCGTCACACAAGAAGTCCATTTTAAGGTTCCGTGTCAAGTCAATACGTCAGTCCACATGTAAGGGAGAGTCCGGAGAGTGTTGATCTATTCCGATAATAATCCATGCTTTCATGGGAGATAAATGAGGTTTTGTTACAGCTTTCATCCTTATTGACCTAATGCAGCTCTGTCAGTAATAGTCGCTTGATGAAGAAGATCAACACAGACTTTCTCGTTCTTTTCTTCTCTTTGGTTTTTCATAAGCTCCGACCGCCATTTTAACTCATCGAGTATTTTGATTTATGTCTCCTCGTTCACCATGCTTCAGCTTAAGCAGAACAATTAAGAATATGTCTTGTGTTCGAATGTTTATGCATGTATTTATGACTCTCGGACACTATGGGTCTGTCTTATAGTGCTCCAAGGATTGACCATCAAGCAAAACTTCTGTTGGAGCCTTGAGGCCTGGTTTAACTCTTCTTGCTCCAAGGGATGATTTTCAAGCGAAGCTTGCGTTACAAGTCTCTATCCCTGGATCGTCGGCGGAAGTTTATATATGAACCAATACATCAAGATGTGCGCATTCTCTCGAAAAGGATTACCATCACAAAATTCTTAAACCTCCTCGTTTGAGGCTTCTTTGATCTCACCTCTGTCGTGCGCTAGCATGGCCGAATATATGGAGCCATGATTGGTAAAGCTTTTAGGGAGTCGGCTTGGTATGTTTCGACAATCGCAGGTTAGGGTTGTTGGAGTTTTTTTGTTAAAACAAAAATGAGTACTTTTACCTTGTCCCACATGGGAAAAGTGGAAAGAAGTAAAACCAATTTAAAAGTGTGGGATTTCCTTTGTATATTTAAAGTAATGATTGGGTGGGGCTAGACCCCACCATACCCGCATGCGGGTGCGCGGTTATTAGGCGCATTTAGCACGCCCGCGGTTTAATTAGCACTAATCCTTCTATTATTTATTTTATTTTTGTTTTGAGAATTTTCGGAAATAAAATATAAAATGAAAATTCGAAGTTTTATTTATTAAATAAATAAATATTAATTATTATTCCGAATTTATTTGTGTCTTTGCAAAGGCAACCTTTGCATATGATACCTGTTCGGTTTGTAACCTTTCCCGAAGGGTTGCATTAGTTCGGTTTTAACTTACGAATAGACACCTTTGTTCGTCTGAGCAAATTTTCGAAAGAATGTGTTTGTTCATTTCGCAACTTTTCATGAAGAGTTGTCTTCGGTTTTTAAGACTATTTTATATATACTTGTCAGATTGAGGAAAAAAAGAAGTGATCATTTTTCATCTTTTCGAGTCTTCTTTCTAGAAAAAACGACAGCCATTCTTTTAATTGTTTCCTAGAGAGATATTGGAGAAATACTAGAATTGCTATCTAGTATTCTCAAATTGAGACTTTGTTGTATCCTGGAGGATATTTGCCAGTGACTATTAGCACCTTTGTGGGGCAAATAAATTTTTTAAAAAAATGATATCATGCCTCAAAGTCCTACTCGAGTACTCTAAAGATCCGTCTTCATTGTTCTACTCTATTTGAAGCCATATTTTCACAACAAGGGTAGGCCGCAATTTTCAGTCAAACGCAATAGGTCGGAAATGGAAGTTCACCACATGTTTAGGTGGAGATGGTGTGTGTTGGGATCGACGGATCCCCGAAAACGGATTCGGCACTTAAAACCGAACCCCTAAATCAATGCGGAAGATAAGCCCGAGAATAGTCATGTATCACCGATTGTAAAGTACACCACGGATTCGAGCGTACCTTGTTAGCCACAGATTAGACACCGATGCCGTAAAGAGGAAGAGAATTCAGTTCCGTTCGATCCGATGTCGAAAAATCGCCGTGAAGGGAAGATGGCGTCGCTTCTTGGCTTTTCTTGGAGAGAGAGAACTTTGGAAGAGAAGGAGAACGTACGTTGTAAATGCCAAAAGGTATGTTCTCTCTCTCTCTCTCTCTCATCCATTTTATAGGTCCCTCTTTCCACGGGCCTTATTCCCGTGGGCCGGGCCTTTAGGCCCATCGTGGCCGGGTCAACTTAGGCCCATATAATTAAATCAATCATCTCCCACTCGCACATGGTGGACCAAAACCAACATGGGCGGATAGGCCCAACTTAGGCCCATCAATTTGAAAAATCCATCAACTCCCACTTGCATGGTGGGTCGAACAAAATCCTCTTTTCCTCTTTTAACATTCATACTGGTGAATAATCCGTGCGACCAGCATACTTTGAGAGCTCATTGCTATACATATGTTAGGAATATATAGTAGCTCATATTGGGCATCATTTTCCGAGTAAATTTAGTATGCAGTACCCTAGATCGATCGATCACATTTATATCTCTCTTAATCTCATTTAAACAATGATATATATATATATATATATATATATATATATTGTATTCACAATTATGATTATCCCAAAGACAGTCATAATTGGTCGACCTGTGAATACAAAACACAATGTGATTCTACAAATCCGATCTTCCTCTTTCCTTCAAACTCTCAATTTCAATTCAACTTGCTTTTCTAGAAATGTCCCATTAGATCGAATCAACTCATGACCATTGGCAACATTCTAAGATAGCAAACACTAAATAGAAATCTTGAGAATAAGTAAGAGTCATGAGGGCACTAAAATTGAGGAACTCTTTTTCTCAAGAGTCTCACACGTCATAAAAGTTGAGATCAAACTTTTGCCACTTTTATAGGTCGTCTCATGCATACGTGGTATGAAATACGTATTACGGTATTAACTCATTTCCCATGGAGCGTATGTCTACACCATCAATACCGTACAAATGATAGTTCAGACATACCCAATGTCTAACTTGAGTTCACGTATTTATTCATTAACAAAATTCATCAGAACTCACATCTGGCATTTTAGACAGATTAAGTAAAATGTGTGGGTTATTTTACTTTCGGACATCGTAAGTACTACGTCCTCATCTTAACACTTAGTTAAGGCGACATATTTATTTTAAGCTTGAGCTCTCGATTATCACCTAGATAATAAGCTTAAAAACAGTCTCATCTCTATCTATCACATAGTAAATAGAGGCGATTACCTGTGTGAGTGGGCTAATCTCTTATCTGTCCGACATACTTTCTCAACATAATATAATGCACTAAGCATTAAGATGCATAAAGATCAAACAAAATATTCATAGGCATTAATGATGAAAACACAAATTCATTAAATGTGAACTACTCAGGGAAATTATAATATCCAGTACATCAGACTCTACACAATCCTAGAGATTTTACATGACCACAAAACACATCTCTAGGTATTGGCTTTGTCATAGGATCTGCTACCATTCTATGTGTAGATATGTACTGCAAGTTCACATCATTTCGTGCAACCATATCTTTGACAAAGTTATACTTGGTATCTATATGTTTGGTCTTGCCATGATATTTTGGATCTTTGGTGTACGTTATAGCTGCTTGGCTATCACAATTAACTAATAATGGATTTGCAGCTTTCTTAATAACACCTAAATGATCCAAAAATTCTCTTAAGCCAAACTACTTCTTATATTACTGCCGATAATGCCACGAACTCAGCTTCCATCGTGGACAAGGCTATATACGTTTGTTTTTTACTGCTCCAACATATGGTGCCATTATTCAATAAGGAAACAAACCTAGAGGTAGATTTCCTTTCGTCTAAACCTCCTCTCTAATCAATTTCAGAATAGCCTTTGAGTCGCAGATCCTATCCTTGATAACTCATCGTATAATCAGCAGTTCCCTTTAGATACCTCAGTATTCTCTTAACGATTTTCCAATGTGCTGGACCTAGATTGGATTGGTATCTACTCACCATTCCAACTGCAAGACATATGTCGAGTCTTGTACACATCATAGCGTGCGTCAAACTCCCAACTGCACTAGCATAAGGAACATGTTTTATTTGTTCCTTCTCTTGTGAAGTTCTCGGACTCAGTCTATGGCTCAATCCTTCACCTTTTGCAGTAGGAGTGTCTATGGGTTTACAATCTTACATACGAAATCGTTCAAGAACTTTATTTATATATGTTTCTTGCGAAAGAGACAACGATCTCTTCGAACGATCTCTTGAAATCTTAACTCCAAAATGTATGCAGCCTCACCCATATCCTTTATCTCAAAGTTGGAAGACAACCAACTCTTGATAGTATGAACAAACTCCATATTGCTTCCGGCAATCAGTATATCATCAACATATAATGATATGATCACAAATTGATCCTTGGATCTTTTGATATATACGCAATGATCCTTATCAATCATTGTAAAATCATATGCCATTATGGCATTATGAAAACGTATATACCATTGTCTCGATGACTGCTTAAGGCCGTATATCGATATCAAAAGTCGACATACATTTTCTTCTTGGCCTTTCACTATGAAACCAGTTGGTTGTTCCATGTATATTTCTTTCTTTAATTCTCTATTGAGGAAAGCAGTCTTTACATCCATCTGATGTAACTCAAGATCCATACTAGATACTATTATCAGAATAATGCGAATCGAGGTAAATCTCACTACAGGAGAAAACGTATTTTCATAATCAATTCCTTCCTGTTGATTATCCCTTCGCAACAAGGCGAGCCTTATGCCTTTCTATTGAGCCATTAGCCTTTCGCTTTATTTTGAGAACCCACTTGTTCCCAATAGCTCTGCGTCCTTTTGGAAAATCAACCAGTTCCCAGACTTGGTTTGATTTCATTGACTCCATTTCCTCTTCCATTGCATGAATCCATTTTTCCTTACTAGGGCAATTCAGAGCCTCATTAATATTTCTTGGCTCATCCTCATCTTGTGGAGCAACCATAAAAGTTTCCCCTTCAATGTCAAAACGTCGACGGGGAATACTTTGGCGACTTGTTCGCCGTATGGGAGTTTGTACACTTTGCACATCATTCCCCATTATGCTCCCACTGGGATTAGATAATGATGATATCGTCTCATTATATGGTTGCAATTGAGAATGAGTTGAATTCAATTCATCACTTCTCATATTACTCCCACTTGGACGAACTCCACTAAGATCATTATCTTGATCCGAGGTTTCAAATAGGGAGTTGACTTCCCCTATTTCGCCATTCTTAGGAAATTCATCCTCTAAGAATGTGACATCCCGTGATTCAAATTCAGTTATACTCCCACTTTCCTGCTCACCTATGAACACATACCATTTTGAGTGTTCTGAGTATCTTATGAAAATACTCTTCTTTCCTCTGGGACCCAATTTCCCAAACTTGTGAGAGAACTCATGTGTATAGGCAGCACAACCCCATGGCTTAAGATAACTTAAGTCCGGTTTTCTACCTGTCCATAACTCATATGGAGTGGAAGTAACTGATTTGGAAGGCACACGGTTAAGTATATAAGCAGCAGTTAACAACGCATCACTCCAAAAAGTGATAGGTAAGTTAGCTTGCGCCATCATGGACCTAACCATTTCCAGTAGGGTTCTATTTCTTCTCTCTGCAACACCATTTTGTTGAGGAGTATATGGAATAGACAACTGTCTTTTTATTCCTTTTTCATCACATAATTTTCTGAACTCATCAAATAAATATTCTCGACCTCGATCGGATCTCAATGCTCTTATTTTCTTGTCTAATTGATTCTCTACCAGGTTCATAAACCTTTTGAAACAACTTATTGCTTCAGATTTGTGAGAAATCAAATAGACATATCCGAATCGAGTATAATCATCTATAAAAGTGATGAAATAAACAACCCCATGCCTTCCTCTCACATTCATAGGACCACAGACATCAGAATGGATTAAATGCAGAGGAAATTCAGCTATTTTACCTTTTCCAAATGGTTTCCTTGTCGTTTTTCCCTTCTAGGCAATGCTTACAGATGGGCAAATCGACTTTTTCAATATTGCCCAACAAACCCTCTTTGGCTAGTCTATTTATACGCTGTTGGCCAATGTGACCAAGTTTAGCATGCCATACATTCACATCATTATCATATGTATTAGGAGACGTGAGAATGGAATAACAAACATTTGTATTAACATAATCAATATCTAATACAATGAAACCATCCAGAAAATAACCATGACCATAGTAGTTTGTATTCAAATACAAATCTACACCTCTATAATGGAAGTTCACATTAAAACCTAATTTAATCAACACTAAAACGGACACTAAATTCCGACGAATCTCCGGAGCATACAACACATTATGAAGGAACAAAGTGCGTCCATCACGCATATTCAGTTGGCATGTGCCAATTCCTTTCACTTCTGCTCTGGAGTTGTTTCCCACATAGATCCACTTAGTTCCAGTAGGTACTCGTCGGAATTCCACGAAGGATCCTCTATCCTTCGCTACATGGTCTGTCGCTCCTGAATCCACAGTCCACAGATGATTAGATTCAGTCAAGAATACAGAACTTGACACATATGCAAAGTTCCCAATTGTACAAAGGGTGTGTACCTTCTTTGGCTCGCGACAATCGCGGCATAGTGACCTTTCTGGTCACAGTTGTAACATTTCACCCTTGAGATATTCTTCACATGAGGACGTTTTCCTCTCTTTTGTTGGTTAATTTTTTGGTTTCTTGCAAGGAGGACTTGATCCCTTGCATTTCCATATATTGAACGAATCAATGCGTTTGCGCTTAGAGCATGAAGCCCCTTCTGAGCTCAAAGCAACACAGAAAATATCTGTTTCCTGCTCTAATGCCTTGAGGCGATGATCAGCTAGCTCAAGGTGGCGCACAGCATCCTCTAGATCTTCCATAACATGGTCAAGAGCTTTTAGTGCCTTTTGCTTTTTCCAACACATTTTAAATTTTCATTTGCCAAATTTCATAGTTGTCACCTTTGAGCTTTTCACCTTTGCTCAGCTCGGCAACTATGCTCTTTGTGGCTGAAGCCATTGATCTGAACACATCAGACATATATGCACGAGTTATTAATGCCTATCACTTATGCATCTATTTTGCACAAACCCATCATATTAATTAATAATTTTAAGTAAGGTTTCAGAATCAAAATGTCACTATGTTTCCAATCATCCTCCAAAAAATCCTAACTTAAAACTATCATTAATATGATTGTCATATGCAAAATCAATTCTATGAAGCTACAAAAACTTCTATTATTACCCATAGCTAACTACCCACAGCAACCAGCAATCACAAAAAGTAACAGATAATTGATATATAATATAATAATAATGCTTTCATACAATATTGCTAACATATAGGTTGTTATATCAACAATAATCAGGTAGTTAACATTACATAAGATGTCCACTAAGCACACTTAATAAAAACCAGCCATAACATTTAAAAACAATGCATCATACAACTAATAGGGAAAGCTGCTACATGGTCCAATTTCTTTTTCTTTTTCTCTGTAAAAATTTCAGGCATTCTTGACAGCAACGGAAAAACAGACGGATATCCCTTAGGATTTCTCCTACGCACATTCAGTCATGGCCCAATCGAAGTCATTCCTTGGGTCGTAGTCTTTGTGGCTCCAACCCGATGATATTCATCTACGAATTCCATTACTAGCTTCTTATAGCTAGTAAATCTTTTGACTTCCCAAATGCGATTCAACACTCATTGCCATTCTGGTGGAAGAGTGTTCATAAAGAATCGCACCATCTAAATATCTGGCATGGGATAACCGTTCCAAATGACTTCTTGAATTTTGTTGTTGACCTCTATGACATGATCAATTATGTCGTCACTCTCCCATCGATAACCATTCAAATCCGCTATCAATCTTGAAAGCCTTTCCTTTTGTTCATCTGACATTGTGCGCACAGATGCGCGTGGCTTACGGGAAGGCATTGTTTCTGCAACAAATGCAGAACAAAAATGGATTACATATAATCCACATAGACATAATTGAAAAAAGGAACATATTCTTTTTCCTTTTGGTCAACGGTCGTCGGTCAACGGTCAATGGAGTCAACGGTCAACGGAAGTCGTCAAGTCGTCGGACCGGTCGAGCCGGTCGGACCGCTCGGGCCGGTCGGACCGATCGCCCGGGTTGGATGGACCGACCGCACGTGCCGCGCGCGTGCGAGGGCTGACGTCACGCAGACGTTAGCCGACACGTGCCGCGCGCGTGCGTTGGCTGACTTCACGTTGACGTCAGCCGGCACGTGTCGCGTGCGTGCCTTGGCCTCCACGGGTCGGGTCGGGTCGGGTCGGGTCGCTGGACGGGTCGCCGGCCGGTGACCACTCGGCCAAACGACGTCGGCGCTGACGTCAGCGATGACGTCACCCCAGAGGTTACCGACTGTTGGGTGACGTCATGCTGACGTTAGCATGCGTCGGTCCGTGGACCGACGTGTGCCGGTTCGCCGGCCGGCGGCGCGCATGCTCTGGTTCGCCACCGGCGCGTGTGCCGCACGCATTGGACAAACCAGCATGTCTGAGGGCGTCGCGCCCACGCGCAGCGCCTTCTGGCCGCGCGTGTGGGCGCGTGCGGCGTCTCCCGGTGGCGTGCGACACGTCGCCGGACTCGTCTCGATGTCGCCTTCATCCCTATGCCATCAGATTTTGATTTTGACTTACGAAAGGTCGGAAAAAATGGCGAACAACTCTCGGGTGTCGGGATTTCTCGCCCCGATCTGTACGGCCGAAATGCTTTGGCGAAAAATCAATCATAAAAAACAAATTGGTTGGGAAAAACGTGAACTAAGGCTCTGATACCAATGTTGGGATCGACGGATCCCCGAAAACGGATTCGGCACTTAAAACCGAACCCCTAAATCAATGCGGAAGATAAGCCCGGGAATAGTCACGTATCACCGATCGTAAAGCACACCACGGATTCGAGCGTACCTTGTTAGCCACAGATTAGACACTGATGCCGTAAAGAGGAAGATAATTTAGTCCCGTTCGATCCGATGTCGAAAAATCGCCGTGAAGGGAAGATGGCGTCGCGCTTCTTAGCTTTTCTTGGAGAGAGAGAACTTTGGAAGAGAAGGAGAACATACATTGTAAATGCCAAAAGGTATGTTCTCTCTCTCTCTCATCCCTTTTATAGGTCCCTCTTTCCACGGGCCTTATTCCCGTGGGCCGGGCCTTTAGGCTCATCGTGGCCGGGCCAACTTAGGCCCATATAATTAAATCCATCAGTGTGGATTTTCAATCCGAGGGGAGGGCCGATTACCTTCTTCTAGAAGTCGCAGGGTAAGTTCCTTCCTTCACAATTCCAATGTTTCGCTCTTGGAAGTAACTAGATGAGCTATGGCACCAAAACAAGTTTCTATTTCTGTCACCTATTTGATGTCGTGAGATCAAATTTTCTAGTACAAAGCGTGATGAATTATGATGTGCAGTGAACTTAGGGTGCGGGTCATGCGCTTCTGAGATGTATGTCACTCTCTCTTCACCATTATTCAGCATGAACTCTGGACGGGTCACAAGCATCGCAAGGTCGAGTGGAACCCATTTTAAGCTATCCAGATACTGTTTGGCGGACACTGGTGAAGAGTTTCCTTTGCACTGGCATTGAAATGAGAACTACTAGCGAAAAATTGTTTTGCTTCTGAGAGTTCATGTTGGCCTCAGAAGTCGCTTTATTCCCAAGGCATGGGGGGTCCATCATCGTTTTCGTCCACGTGCATGTGTGAAGTGTTATCGACTCGCATTATTTATCATGCTTTTCAAGTTGTTTTCATCCTTTGGTAACATGATTGAACGATTGTTGGGTTTTCAATTTTTTATATAACTTTGGGATTTTTAGCATATCCTTTTGAATACAGATCGGAGATGGCAATGGTTTGATGATTTTGTCGTTGGCTTTTTACATGTATTTTTTTTTATTGCAGCATAAACTATTTGCGAGAATGTCATATTCAGCTGGAGAAGTGGAAATTGTAGACCATCACCAATTAATCTAAATTCTTAAACTATTAAATGAAGGCATGGTTTAATATTTAAATTTTTATTACTCCGATTGGTCTAGTTTTTTGGCCTATCACTAAGTGTGTAACTATTTCATCAAGGAGGTAAATAGGGGCTTAAAAAGATTTGAATTCAAGACTTTTTACACTTACCATTGTCAACTATTCTAAAAGATTAAGCTATTAGATAAATGCATACTTTAATGTATAAATATTCTATCAAAAATATGGGGAGGGATGACGAGGCTTAGCGATATAGTGGAGAATGAGTTTGGAAGCCTTCACATTTCATCAATTATGTTTGACAATGTTAATGTACAAGTACATAAGTGAAGTAGGGGTAAGCATTGGTCTAGCCTGGACCAACCTAACTAGGCCGGTCCTAGTCTGATTTCTAGGGAGACTAGGTCGGTCCTTGATCCTAAGACCCTACATTGTGCTGGTTGTTCTCAATTCTAGGACTTTAGGATTGGTCCAATTCATATAAACTCTGTCTATATTCTATGTGTAATATATATTTAATATATTATATATTTTTTATTTACTTCAAACCGTCGTGCTTCTGCCTCTATTCTTTATGCGGTTCAGCTTTATAAATTAGAAAATAAAAAACTAGCCTTGATTCAACCAACAAAAGAAAATAGAAACTGTCTTCCCTTGCCGCTAGCCTTTGGGCATTCCTTACTCGCCTCACAAGCATAGCTCAGTTGGTGAAATCGCCCGCCTCATGAATGTAACTCAACAATCACAAATGGAGATTTATGTTGTTATCTTATATTAGATTTCTATTAGTTTGATTGCTTGATATCACATTATTAATGTATATGTAATTTAAAAGAGCATGTTTGTCCTTTCAAGGAATACAACAAATGAAAAAAGAAAAGAAAAAAGATTGGTTGGTTTTGGATTGACTTTGGAATCGAACCAAATCCATAAGGTTAGTCCAGTCCTCAATTCTAAGCTCGATAGAGTTGGTCCTAGGCTCAATAGAGTTGGTCCATGATCTCAAAAATTGGGGACTAATATTGTCTGGATTGGTCATGGAGTTAGGTGCTCAATCAGTTCAACCTGGACTATACTCACCTTGATAGTAAAGTGTTGTAGAGGCAAAGTACATGCGATGTATTTCATTATTCGTTTTTACTCTTTATTTTTCACGTCAATTCCCTTTCTCTACATTTAATAAATATTCGGTCATTTGCGAGAAATCTGTAGAAACGGGAGTCCTATCATCGTCAATGGGATTCATTTCATGTCAAAACAGATGATTTGGAGCGGGGATTAGACATTTCTCGTCACGTCCTGTCAAGCGATGTCCATGCGCATTTCACACACGCCTTTGATCATGCAACTGAGCAATCACTTCTCTGTTTTAAAAATTGATGTGCAATGGCGCATGCTTGCTATGGAACTTATCTCTTTTCCGCTTTTGTTTTATGATTCCGACATTTGCTAGAGTCGGGAGATGCCGTAGATAGAGATGCAAGCAAAAATAGCTAGGGATGTACTAGAAGGAGTGAACCATAGAGTGACTATTGCTTTGGCATTGTTTATTTAATCTACTTTACAATGCATTCTGTGATGGATAACGATGGTGCAGCTTTTGCTTAGATTTTTTTTTTTTTTTTCCTTTTTGGCCGTGTCGCAAAATGTTTTGTGCCATAATATGATCCCATAAGCTGCCGCATCATCATAGTAAATCAGGCTCCTTAAATATGATAAACCTAGCATTGCTTTTTCTCCTTTTTAAGGAATAACTTACGGTAACGCTTCATCATTTTATGGTCGAGTCTTCAGCTATACTGTCTCAACATTATAACCTTGGTATAAATTGGGCTATGATCCCTCTCTTAAATTGCCCTAGACGAATGCCAAAAATGGGCTCCCGGAAATTCAACCTACCTATTTTGAAAAGGCAATCCACTGTCATAATTATTATTTAAGGGATAAGAAATTGCGGTGCGAGCTAGGAAACCCCATCACAAGAGAACCGGTTCCAATAGGAATGAGCTCATGAAATACGAGAAGCAAAATTTCCAACGAAGTTGCAGTCATCAGATGAGCATTATCCGGTGTGCCATGTTGTCTGGGGTCTAACCATGTCGTCCAAATTCATAATTGAGAACTGGTTAACGACACTTAACCGTATTTTATTGTTCTTGTGGTGCGGCATGTATCTCCTGGTCCACCGCACCCGCAAAAACCGGAACACAATTGGAGATCTAGATATCTAGCTAAGTTGTGCTTGTTCACGCAGATCCTGGCAAAAGTCTTGTCGTAGGGGTATTGTTCATGCTGTTTAACCTCTTTTTATAGATGTATCGCTTCTTTCTGTTGAAGATGCCAGATGACTAATTTCCTGTCCTGAAAGGGATTTGGGCGACAATCTTCATTCGAAAGAAATTATCGTACGGCAGGACAAATTTGTTAGCCCTATCCGGTCCAGACTACTTAGAACTTTGCTTTAGCAAAACCCTAGTTTTGTCCCCTCATAGTTGGATCTATACTGCTGGGATTGAACTTCTTTCGAGGTCGATACTGACTAGGCAGTTTTATTGAGCCTAGGCATGTAAAGCTCGACTTCGAGTATTTCTTGCCTGCTTAAGATTCACTGAGTTTTAGAAGAGGCTTTGATATGCTGATGAAATCCTCTAAATTGAATCTTGTCTATCAAAACGTAAACAATCAAGTAATTTTAACGATCCAAATAGAAATACTTGATAATCTATTTGTTTTTCGTTGGATACCCCAGTAATCTACCATATCTGTTTTAACGTTCCTAAAAATCGTCGTGTTGGGTCATTACTTTGCTGGAAGAAAGGCTTTAAGTGCTTGACTATGGAGTCTTCTGTCAAAAGCTCCCTAAATGCTCCTTTGCAAGTTTCTGTAGTGCTTTAGGTGACAGATGCTGGACTTCTAGGGCTACACATCCTGGACTAGCCCAATGAGAAATTGGATAAGTGGTGGCAACTTTTAATGTGTTTTTGCTGTAGCTAGAGGCAGGTCTAATTGTCTAATTATGTGACCAAGTGGTGGAATGCACAATGTTTGGATGTTGATGTGTAATACCATGAGGTTTAGCTTGTTAGGAGCCATCGTTTTCTTTATGTTTTTCAACGAGTAAGAAGAGAGGCACCCACTTTTTGTCCAGCTACCAATCCAAATTCCAAATTCTGTGCCGAACTCTGAACTTTAGTTGTGAAGGTAAATCCAGAAGAAACGCAGCATCGTGGAGTTCAGTCTTTGTCATTGGAGGGAAAAAAGAAGCAGTTGATTATAGGCTATAGCAGTGCTTCACGCATCAGGGCAAAACCCTCGATAGTACACTTATACGAGTATAGGGTATAGAAGTCATTGTGATCTCCATCTGCTTGCACCGGATTTGCTTAAGGGTCCGAGTCTATGGTGCTTTGTAAGCATCCCTTTGATCATCAGATCCGGTTCAACCCAGAAGAAACTGTTGAACCAGCTTAAAGCAGATCTACCTGAAAGCAATTGTATCAGCTCAAGCTTGAAAAATCAAACCCGCAAGATCAATTTTTGAAATTAAGCACAAGTGCTGAACCACTACACCGAGAAGTGTTGATACATCATATTCACCCCGAGTTTTTATATAGTAAAAAACCGTTACGAATTTTCAAAAAAATTTAAAACCCTACGGACTTAAACTTGAGCCAGCTATCGTCCTCTTTCATCTCAACTCAAAGCTCTTTCTCTCTGAAACTAATTACTAAAACAAGGTAAGGACGAAAGTCACGTAGCAAAGCCTCATGTCTCTCTCTCCGTTGCTCTAGGCTTGACAATCTATTCTCTGACTCCGTCTCCCTCTCTCTCCAAATATTTTCTGTTGATTGTCCATGATGGCCATTGCGTTTCATTCGCCTTTTGTTTGCTAAATTGCAAGAAACATTGTTGAGTGGAGTTCAGGACTCTCAGGATTGGGTGAAGTTTCAAGTTCAATCTTCTCTTGAAGATCTTGATTGTTTCATCTGGATGATAATGGGATCTTTTCCTTTTCTTTTCTTTTTTGGATGTTGAAGGACTTAAGCCCTGCGGCAAGAGTTGCAGGATAAGGTGGCTGAATCACCTGAGGCCAGACATAAAGCATGGAGGTTTCACTGAGGATGGGGATGTTATCATATGCACTCTTTTTTAACCATAGGAAGCAGGCAAGCATCAAAATGTTCATTCCAAAACCCGAAACTTTTTTACACTAGTTAATTTCGTTAGACTTCGACAAAAGCCAGCAACTTTTTAAGTTATGCCATACATTCTATGATTCCCGTCGACACAGGTGGTCAGTAATTGCTTCCAAGTTGCCAGGTAGAACAAACGATGATGTGCAGAACCACTGGAACACCAAGCCGAAAAAGAGTCTACTGAAGCAAATGGCTTCTCTGAAAACACTGCCTGAAAGTAACTTTAGTCATCAGGACTGGGCACGGAACTTGGCTTCAATTGATCCTGCAACCGAGAATCAGCAATATGCAGATATTTCAATAGGTTTCACAAGCAGAACTTCAATCTAGGAACACCCACTTTGTAGTGGAGTCTTCTCCGTCCTCCAAGTCTCACTGAAGTTTCGGATTTTAGCTATGTACCATCGTCCACGCCAGAAGTTTTGAGTTCTGTGGCAATGAAGAGCTGCTATTTGGGGTCTGCAAATGGCGGTTCCGAACAGGACCAAGTCCTGTTGGATTTTGATTACGAAAGTATGCTCAATGACTTTGGCTTCCAAGATCAGAGCATCTAAGCACAGTTCATGTTTTACAAATGTCACTGTCACTGGTCAAGTCATCAACATAAGAAAAAATGAAAGAAAAATAAGAGCCTTAGATTTTCCAGTAGGTGATGGGAAATTTTAGTGTCTTGATTCTATGGAAGTCTTCTGAACGGTGATTAAGTCGAAGTTAGATGCAAGATTACACTGTTCTATATCATGATATATATTTTTCCGTGGCCTACTCATCAGAACCTCCAGGGTATATCCTCAGTTTACATCTTAATATGAATCAATGTAATTGAATAAAAAATGCAATGAGCAAACTCTTTGCTCATGAATTTACATCAGCTCCCTCAAAACTGGAAAATCAAGTCTTGAGTTTGATAGTGACATAATCGACAAAGCCAATTTCGTTGCAAAAATTTATGTAGGATCCTGTCTTCTGCAAGCAGGATATAATACACATGCTAAGATCAAACAAAGACTCGATCTAGACAATAATTTCTTCTCTTGCTTTCTCTCCTCCTCTTGTGTATGTATGTGCACACGCATAATGGTCCACACATCGCTTGTTGAGAATGACGTGACGATCCTCGAAGGGTGAGCGGTAGTCAATTGGTGAAATGCATGTCGTCCTAGTCTTGGCTATGATACGTCATATACCGTAACTGCTGTACCCATAGGTGCTATATTGGATTTGAATCAGATTTCGGATCCATCTATTAACGAGAAATAATAAATAAAAAGAAAAAAGGAAGGCCATTTAATTTCGACAAAAGACCCACACCCAAGTTCCATAGCCTTGGGTCCGCTATCCCGATCATGATTTTCCTACTCCCATAGGGAAAGGTCCTTCCCCTTTTGGGCCGATTGTGGGCGAGGAGGGATTCGAACCCCCGACACCGTGGTTCGTAGCCACGTGCTCTAATCATATACCGTAACTGCTGCTATGATAGTATGATGAAGCTAATGCCTGTCCTCAGAAGTATCTGATGAAATCTCTTTTGGAATCTGCTCTTGCATCGATGGCATATCTTCTCCAGCCCAACTTGCCATTCTTCAAACGGCTGCGCAATCCCCTGTGGACCTTCTTTTCTCGGAAATTTCGGATCATAGACCATTCCATGAGGTGACGCATCTGTGCTTTTTCCCGGGTTACATTCAACTATATCGAAAGAACAGCAGTTTCGACACAAAGGCAGATGTTACCTTCCAGTGACGATGGTTCGATGAAGTCAAGTCATTGCTTTTAATTTCTAAAAGCAGTGTCTCAAATCATATCTTTGAATTGCAATAGTGAACTAATCAGTTATTTCATTTAATGAGTTTAGTAGAGCAGAGAGACCCCAATCAGCTCCTGACAGGCCATGTTTCCTTGAACTTCCTCACTTTTGAAAATCCATTGATTGAGGCAGCCCAGAGAAAGAAATAATTGAAAGCTAAAGGCTCACTCTTGCCTCCACTAAATTACTTGAATATGCTTGTTCTGATTAAGGTCTTGCAAGACTCAACAATGTGCCATGAGTCAACAGGAAGGAGCTTTGTTTACTTTATGTAGCACCTATGCCCTTCTTTTTTTTCTCCAACTTGCTGTATAATGTACACCTGATCCATCCTTTTCAGTCTTCCATATTATACTAGTCTTCTATTAGTACGTGAGAGTGGACGTAGGCTTGATCTAAGTCGAACCATTATAAACCTTGTATTTCAATTCTCTTTCCCTAAACTCTTTACTTTAATTCGTAGCTTTATATAACTGCTTATAATCTTTTACATCTTCAGTCTATTATCCTCAAAAGAGATTTTACAGTCTCACGTCCTTGATTCCACAATGTAGAAACTATACTATACTTCTTCAAGGTCTCACAAGTATTTTATCTCTCTTTCCAATACAATTTAAGCTCATCGATTGGAATAACAAAGAACTAAGAGCTTCAGACTTTGGAATTTTTCTTTCACGCACACACTCGAATAACTTGAGCGTATTCCTTATATACTCCTCCATGCCTTCATAACCGTTGGCACCTTCAAAAGGAGTTCTTCCAAATTACCCGTTAGATAGAATCAATTAGGGATATCTCGAGTTATTTAAGGAATGTAATGATAGCCCACCAATCTTGCTCACCCATACAAATAGAATCTTGGTTTCCATAAGTAGAGTTTCTTCATATGGAAAGTTCTTGTCTTCAAGATCTAATTGTTAATCAATTAGATTGAGTCAATCAAATCAATCTTGATGTAGAATCCAAGCCAGATCATTAGCCGTTATACATTTAGGGCTTGTGTTACGATCTGTCTGGTTCTGGATGTAAAGTCTGAGAGCAACAGATTTACAATCTGAGAGCAACAAACTTTACAATCTGAGTCAGAGTGCGATAGACTTTACAATCTAAGTCTGAACAGATTTAGTTTTAAGGTCTGGACACAGTCTGAAAAAATTCAGCTTCTGCATAGAGTTCATCTTTTAGTTCTTCCAAGCATAGACTTCGACAATATCATTTACACGTTCTATCATCTGCATGGTCTATTACTCAACCATCAAACATGTTAGTAGCCTTTGATTTATTTTGTCATCTTCAAAACATTATAAAAGATTTCCCTAACAATCTCCCCATTTTTTATGATGACAAAACAATCTTTGAATATGTGTAATCATGCTTTTAAAGATATTAATAAATCAAGGCAATCTTAAGCACATAAATAATCTTTAAATATGAGTATTCAAAGAATGTAATTCAAATCAAAAGATAGTAGAATATAGCAAATAGATTTAGCATAATTATATATAGAAAAATAATCGCAACTCAATATTATCAACACATATGCATATTTATATTCTCTTCCCCTTTTTGTCATAATCAAAAAAGCGATAACAATAGAAATAGTATCACGTAGAAAATATAAAACGATAACAAATATGTCTTGCATGAAACATAATTTCCAAAATCAAATCGAATATTAAAGATATGTAATATAGCTCAGTTCGATCATATATATAACAGCAAATATTCAATAAAAATCATGGATGCATTATAAAATTCATTTATCCTTTTTGTCATAATAAAATGATAATGTCAATAAGAGATTTATTGATAACAAAAGGTAATAAAAGATGCACTAACTAGATTTTGTAGAACTTGGTAAGTTCTAAAACATTTATCTTTTCCTTTTTTCCATAATAATCAAGATCACAATCAATTCAAAAAGATTTTTCCATAATTGATCAAAGCTCCCCCTCAATTTGTTGCCTTTTTGAGATGATCATGATTCTTTCCTTTCTCTTGGATTCGCTTTCTCCTCTTGTCATCATGACAATATTTGCGAATAGCACTAATTGTGGCTTGTGCACATTGAACATAATATTTTTCCATTATTTCCTTCGTAGCAACAATATCCACAACGATCATTTGCATTTTGAAATTTGAGGCAAAAATTTATTTTCTTCAATCAAGCTCTTCTCGAATTCAACCTGCATAAACTTAACGAACTTTTTGCACAAGTAAGCTGTAATAATATCCACGTAATAAATAAAGCCATTTCTTCAAATAAATTGAATAGCATATATAAGATTATCAAATATAAAAATTGAGAGCTACTCAACCTTTCGTACGACACATTAGGGATTTCCTCAACAATTTGCAAAAACTTTTACACTAGGAAGAGAATCTTTGAGCCTCCAAAAAATAGTATAGAATATTACAAATTCCGGATCAAGCTTTCCAAAATCCATATGGAATATTCTTTTGCTACCTGCAAATTCTTGTATAATAAATAACAATCTTTGCAAAAATATCATGAAATACCTTCATCTGATTTACGGATCAAACTTTCTAGATATAAGATATCTTTTAAGAATAGCAAGAGTTTCCAAGAATATGCAATAATATCTTTCAAGATCAAAGGGATTTCCTTGAGCATAAATCTCAAAAATATATTATTGATGCATTTCGCAAAAAGAAAGTAGATATTGCTATCACGCGCCAAAACAAGTAAAAACTTGCAATTATAATTATGACAAAAGATATTTGCAATATATAATTCATAGGCAATCATCTAAAGTCATGATAAATGTATATAGAAATTTGCAAGGCAGGAAAAAGAAAAAATATTCTCTTACCCAAGGTATATGTTTGAAATATACCATTGATAAAAAAAAAAAAAAAAAACATTACCAATCTTCGTATGGGATATCTTTTCTAATTGCATCAAAATTTCTGTAGATTCGCAAACATTCTTCCCTTATATAATTTCCTGCAATCAACTCATTTCATTTTTGGTATCCATCAATTTGGATTCTTCCATTTTGTTAGAGCAAAATATAAAATCTCCATAGATAATCAAATATTCTTTCTTAACTCATCATAACATGTTATTTAAAGAAAAAATATTATGCACAATAATATCTTGAAAAGGAAATTCTCACTTGGTCATAGCACAATAAAATCAGAGAGAATAAAATCCTTGAATATTTAAGAAAGAATATTTTGCATAATCAACATCACGTAGAACAGATTTTCACTTTGTTTAATATGACAAAATCTGAGAGTATAAAATCAAACCAAATAAACTCATTTGTCTCTAAGCAAAATATCAAATCAATCACACGTATTAAATCAAATCTCAACTCACGAATCACAAAGACAAATCATACGATTCTTTCTTAAAAAATATGATCATTATAAAATCCGAATCAATCAAGGATATATCGAATATCAAGCATAATGAGAATTTTTAAATTATGTACTCTAACCAAATTAAGAAAAAAAATTCCTTACCAAATCATCTTTCTTCTTCTCCTTTATTTCCTGCAAAAACAACTCATCTTTTCTTTGGTACCCATTTTTTCTTGGGTCCATGAGAGTTAGTAGAATATGTTGTTTTTACCAAATCTTTCTTAACAGATCTCCAGACTTTAGGACATTCTTTCTCAAAGTGTTCTGAATTTCCACAATTTGAACACTTGAGGGCATTTCGACCAACAGGTTTTGTAAAGATCCTTTGAAAATGTTTTTTGTACGCAAGTCTAGGAGGTCTTTGTCTAAGTCTCTCATTGACTTTAGGAAAATCTATTAGAGAATCACTTTCCTTATTGAAACCAAGTCCCGACTTATTATAGTAAGGTACTTGTATGAAAAAGATATGCTCTAATGTTTTTGAACCCTTTGAAAATTTTGTCGAAATATTTGAAAATTCTTTCTTTAAAGAATCATTTTCTTTTACAAGTAAATCTTGACTTTCTTTTATTTGTAGAAATTTTTTTGCAAAATTTCAAACTTTTCTTTTTGAGAAAGATCATGTTGCCTAAACCATGAATTCTCCTTCTTCTTTTTTTTTTTAATTCGGAGATCCTTTTAAGAGATGATTTAAGATTTAAACAAAGCTCATTTATATACTTTGAAACTTTGATAGGAATTTTCGAATGACTTACCTCGATTTTCTCATCAGATTCTATGTCTGTGTTTGAGGCAGACTCTAATTCTGAGTCTATGTCTGAGTCAGACTCTAATTCTGAATTTGAGTCTGAGTTTGAATGTGCCATCAAGCATATATTTCCTTACTCGTCATCTTCTTTCATTGTTCTTTTCTGCCCATTATGCTTGTATTGTCTTCTTCCACTAAATTTCCTTCCTTTTCTACTCACCTTTTTGAATTTCTTGATCATAAAGGCAAATTCTTCGTCGTCCATGTCATTTTCTGAGTCTGTATCATCATAATCAACGTTAGATATTAAAGCGATGGACTTCTTACCTTCGGGATCTTCATCAACGATTTGTTCAACTTCGTAGGATTGAAGAGTGCCAATCAATTCATCAACGGAGAGTGGCATAATCCTCTGAGTCTCTCGGATTGAGGTCTTAACATGGTTCCAATCTTTTGAGAGACCTCGCAGAAGTTTGTTGACATTCATTGGAGAAGAAATTGGATGACCTTGATACGCCAAACCGTTTACAATTTCTGTAAAACGATTGAACATATCTCCAATTGATTCTCCTGGCTTCATCTTGAAGGATTCATATTGGCCAGGTAGGAAGTTTGCTTTTGTCTCTTTTACACAATCAGTCCCTTCATAAGTAACATGAAGTCTATTCCAGACTTCCTTAGCTGTTTCACATGAAGAAATTCTGTTATAGTTTCTTCGTATGGAAAGTTCTTGTCTTCAAAATCTAATTGTCAATAAATTAGATTGAGTCAATCAAATTAATCTTGATGTAGAATCCAAACCAGATCACTAGCCGTTATACATTTAGGGCTTGTGTTACGATTTGTCTAGTTCTAGATGTAAAGTCTGAGAGCAACAGACTTTACAATCTGAGTCTGAGTGCGATAAACTTTACAATCTGAGTCTGAATAGATTTAGCTTTAAGGTCTGGACACAGTCTGAATAAGTTCAGCTTCAGCATAGAGTCCGTCTTTTGGTTCTTCCAAGCATAGACTTCGACAATATCCTTTACACGTTCTATCATTTGCATAGTCTATTACTCAACCATCAAACACGTTAGTAGCCTTTGATTTATTTTGTCATCTTCAAAACATCATAATGAATTTCCCTAACACTATTTTCTATTCCATAACAAAGTGCACTCTTTTTTGTAGTTTTCTGATAGACTCATAAAGCTCTCTAACTGTTTTTTCATGCAAAAAGAAAGACAGATAAACATGGCATGAGTCATTTCCATGAGGTCCACACTAATTTTTCTAGTGGTTGATATTGCAAACGGTCCTTGGCTCTCGTCTTATCCTCCCTTTTCACTTTCATTAGGTCGGCTATTTCCTCGAAACCCTCCTCTACTCCTTTTTCCCTCTGTGAGAATCTGATGCTTGGCCCCTATAGAATGAGGGGCGACGTGCTCGTACAGTGACATAGCTCAATGAGACAAGGCTTTCGGTGCGTAACCTCAATCGCAAAACAATCCCAATTGCAGGTGCCATGGAAAATTTCATGGTGAAGAAGAGTTTGTCTTCTTCAGTTGTTGTTGTGGGAGCTCTCCACACAGAATTCTCCTGAAAACTCCCATCATGGACAGAAGAGGACCGAACTATTTGAAGCAGTGAGAAGTGAATTGTGGCACTTCCTAAAAGCATAGTGCATTAGCAAGAGGAAATCATTGCAAACGGTCCCCAAACACTTGTTAAGGGAATATTTGATAACTATTTTATTTCTATTCCATAACTATTTTTCTATTCTAGAAACAAGTCTAGATTCTTTGATAACGTATTCTCATTTTTCTATTTCTTGAATAATTTTTTTGTCCAGAAATAAGTTTGAAACAGAATTAAAAATTCTTCTCTCATTCTTAGCCGGCCGCCCACTTGCCACTGCCCATTGGCTACCTACTGTTGCTCGCATGCTGTCTGACGCTGCCTGCTCGCCACACGCTCGCCGTCCTCCCGCTCATTTGAAAACAATCAAGTAATGAAAACCTTTAAAAAAAAAAAAAACGAACGGTGGAATTCAACGAATGAATAATTTAATTATTTGGTAGGGAATCATTCAAACCCCAATCATACCGTCCACGTGGAAGGTGCCGAGGAATATCTTTCATTGGAGAGAGGGAGTTACTATTCTATGGAAAAAAAAATGATACAAAGATTATTATTGCACATAAAAAAGTGATTTACAAATCGAATATATTATATGGCACGACACCTTGTAAGTGTGCATTTGTACAAATAGGTTGTGTTGGCATCGATAACAACTTGAAACATCACGTAGTATACTGATTATGTAGATCAGCATTGGAGCATGCTATACCTAACATTTATTTAAAAATACTACGTGTAGTTTCTTATCATAAACTATGCAATGTCTCATGCGCAACCAATTTCATCAAAAGGGTGTCTTCAATAATTACTTGCAAAACAACACAAAAAATTCATGCCCTTGACATAAGTCGACAATTTTCTCCGATTATGAGACCTGTCAAATGAGCAGATCGAATTAGAAAATATTTAACCTACATCAATTCATATATATCCAATATAATTGTAACAACCCGACCCCAACCTAACTCATATCGTTCATTCATATATTATTGAAACACGTCCATATTTAACCCAATTTAGCAATTTTCACTTCACCTTTTTTCAATAGCACCCTCAATAGGTAGCTTAATCGGTACCTAAAAAGTTAAGAGAATCCCGCCACCTCGACGAAGGGCATCCATTTCAGTGTAGGAATTTCTTTACATATGTCAAGGGCACGAGTTTTATGTGTTGTTTCGCGAGTAATTATTGAAGATACCCTTTTGATGAAATTGGTTGCATACGAGACATTGCATAGTTTATGATAAAAAACTACACATACTATTTTTAAATAAATGTGGACCTAGCGGATGTGCATCTTGCCGTTTTTAACAGCTCGAATCCACCTGGCGAGTTGTTACCCCTACAGTTGGCAATATCAATCAACGGTCGACAACTTTAGAACCCCATATATATTTTCAAATCCATCTCCCATGTGTTCTGAAAACCTCAATCCGGCGAGCACTTTGCGGGCGGCGATGGAGGTGTTGAGATTGAGGATGAGCTTCGCCGCCGCCTTTGCGCTGCTCTCGCTCCTGACGGCGTTCGTCCTCCCTTCCCCCGTCGCCGCCCAGAGCCCGGCGCCGTCTCCTTCGAGCGACGGTTCGTCTCTCTCTCTCTCTCTCTCTTTGCGCCATGCAATCTGGCGGATGTGGAGTGTTTGGTTGAAGCTTTTGTGGAATGATGAAAACCTTGTGGGTCGTGTGCAGGAGTGGCGGTCGATCAGGGAATCGCGTACTTGCTGATGCTCGTGGCTCTGGTGCTCACCTACATCATCCACTGAAGTTCCTCCCCTCCTCCCGTTTCTGATCTTTCTGATCTCTCGATGTAAACGGAACAGAATAGAACAGATTCATTTCATTTGATCATATTCTTTTGCGATCCTAAATGGAATTTCTAGGGCTTGCAGATTCCGTCACCCTTTGAAGACAGACATCTTTTCTTCCACGTTCGCTTGCGTGGGATGTCCGCTGTTTGTATGTCTCTGTCTCGTCTCGAATTCTCCGACGACCAGATTGCATTCAGCCTATTTGATCCGATCGCGCAAGCGAGGTCATTCTGAGAGAATCTCTTCGCATGCCCTAATAAGTTGCTCGCCGAAATTTCACGCGATTTCGAGTTTTTGGTAATCGTATTTACGAATCTTTAGAAGCTCTGTTCCACTGTTTCCATCTTTACAATTTCACAGTTGATGTGCAAGCATTTCGAATGTTAAAGGGCGAAAAAATGAAGGCGGAAAATTGCTATACTCACTAATTTGGAAGCTTGCAACTCTTATCGGATCTATCTTTTAAACAATAGCCTTAGGCTGGATTTGCTCAAAGTCGAAAACATTGAACATGAGTCGCCTTACGTCCGACTTCCCATATACCGTGTATGAGAGCCCGTGAATCGCTTGTTGGATGGCCGTCGTGGCCGGGTTCCGAAGTCGCCGGTTGTGCTCGTACGCGTCCTGAACTTCATCGGAGTAAACGATGTAGTGGTGAAGATGCTTGTCCCTCAAGTACTTTCCGCAGAACTTGTTCATGAGAATACGCCGGTGCCTCCCTTGCAGCCATTTGCCCGGCGCATCCAAGTGCTTAATCAGTAACCTCTCCGCCATCACCAGATCCTTCAAGTCAGCACTGGATATTAGAAGGAAATCGATAATACGCTTCGGGGCTGAACTAAAAATTTCCAAATGCATGTGTTAATGTGCATGGTCTCGATTAGATTTCTGCTATGGTTTCGCACAATCTCTCCCTCTCATCTCTCGTTCATTGATCTTTGAGCAAACCTGCCTATTCTTCATCCTTAGTATAACAGACCTAATATCTACGTAAGTTCTAGGACAATATGACTGACAATTTATCTCCATGCTCTAAATTGTAGTTACGGCTTGCTGGCCAAGCAGTGTTGGATTTCGACCTCTAAAATTGATAGAGCTGCGTTGATTACATCTACATTTGAAGTCAATGAAAACATCAGCTTTAGGGGCATCATGTATATCTAATATTTTTTCTCATCCTTTACCATGCATTGCTTGCTTGCTGTTTTATTTCAGTATCAAATTCAAATAAAGAAAATGGTAACTTTTCAATAAACAATTCAAAGCATTATCTTTGTAACAACCGACCATGTTCTATCATGACCGATGCAAGAGAGACTTTGTACCTGGATCTTTTGCCCGACGTACTCCAACCTCTCATAACAGAATCGAGCATCTCCTCCACTTCATCGATCTGCCCTTTCACCTCCTCGATTCCGCCCATCATCTCAACCATGGTGGCCTTCATTCTCGGGAACCTTTCCTCAAGAGCAAATAGCTAAATGAGTCCAAAACCCCTATTCATATTTAGTGGCGTGGGTCACAAATGGATTGTTTTACATATAAAAAACAAACTTAAGTTGGTCATAAATGGGTTGCCTAATGACTTAATTAGTCTTCAATAAGTGTTAAATATGTCATAAATGAGTTCCCTAACAAGCTTAAGTGAATCGGGTCATATTCAAGTTTTTTCTTAATTTTTCTTTTCTTTTCTCTTTTTTTTTTTCCTATGAAATCCAGCGAGGGAGAGCAGCTAACGTGAGGCCTTGCCTGTGGTCGATGAGGATTAGCCCTCCCCAGACTTAAAATAAAGAAAGAAAAAGAAAATAAAAATATATAAATTTTCAACTTTTTTAAATTTTTTCATTTGTTTTAATTATAAAAACTATTTGTTAGATTTGTATTGCATAGAAGTGTTTAAGCAATATATATATTTTAAAAAATGAATAAGAAATAACTTTTCCTATATGGCGTTAAATATGGAAGTATTTTAGTAATATGAGTCAGATTATAGATTGCTATATTTGTATTGAATGGAAATAAGCTAAAACAGTTAAATGGATTAATTTGAGTTGGAACATTTTCAATCCGATTCAAACCTGACTCGACCCACTCATTTGACAGGCCTAAGGGTGTGAATGATAACTATTTGTTTTTACACAAAAATTTTAGCTAGAAATAGATTTTTCTATTTTTATCCCATAAACAAGTTCCTAAATAAAAATACACCTTAGATAACAACATAAAATTTTTGTTTTTGAAATAAAAATTCATTTGATAACGATACAAAATTTCTCTCTTTTGGGCGTCCGGTGGCTAGTAGCAGGAGACGGTCGATGGTCGACAGTAGATGGTGGAGGACGCCGGGTGGTGGATGGCAGTGGCGAGAGGCAACTGGTGGCAAGTGGCGGGCGGTAGTAGAGGATGGTAGGCCGTAGCAGGTGGGTGGCCGGTTAGTAGTGAGAGCAAGTGATGAGAAGAGTTTTTATTTCTCATTTTTATTCTAAAAATAAAAAAGTAGAAAATATTTACTTCTTATTTTTGTTCCAAACCTATTTCTATGCTAAAATTTTGTTCTACAAATAGAATTGAAATTGCTCTACCAAATAGAATTTTGTTCCAAACTTGTTTCTAAAAACAGAAAAATAGATCTAGTCAAAAATAGAATAGTTATCATGCGTGCCCTAAATATGATATTCGTTGAAACGCCCCTCTTCTTGGATCTATAGTAGGTCTCCTTCTCTTGGGCGACCTTCTATTGAAGAGCCTCAGCGTTGACAATCTGAGGGTTGGAAACCATTGCAAAAAGATCATGACTTTGATACCACTTATCAAGGGATGATTCTTTCGATATCGAACAGTGCGGCGATTAGATGTTGAATCAATTTGTTTGGTCTATAAGCCTTGCCCTCACTTGAACCCTCCCACTCAAGGAAGGGAATTCTTAGAGAGAGAAACTTTAGAGAATGCTTATATTACTTGAATGAAAGTGGATAATACAAGCGAGGGGAAGTGCTCCCTTATTTCAACAAGAGTCCCCGTAATTACAACCATTGATCTCTATGTGATCTAATGGCAGAGGATGTCAATCCTTGTCTGATCGGTTCGACGGTAGAAATGGTAATAGATATTAATCTTGATCACATTAATCCCATGGTGGAGATTGAATCCATTGAACGGTTGAGGGCATCAATTTTTGTCAAACAAATCTAATGGTAGAGATTGAGTCTTCTTGTCAAACTAACGGTTCTAAGGAACCCCTTTGGATCGATGATGTGGTGATCTTTTGGCTGTGAAACTTGTCCAATATTAGCATAGATCACTTCCAAATCTTCAAGGGACGGTAGAGGCGAGGCCAACAAGTGGATCCAACCATTTCAACATACAAGGGAAGTTGTAGGATTGTGAACAATACGATAGGGAAGGCAGCCAGCAAAGTAATTGGGATGTCAATCCACTTCAATTTTTCGCTTAAGACTATTGTAAGTGCAAAGCCAAAGGCCACTAACATAAACGCCAAGGAGAGGAAGAGGAAAGTGAGGCCGAGTATCACTTTTCTTGGTAGTGAGTGGAGGAAATCTTCTGGAGCATAGCATGAAGTTAGGATAGCCATGAACATCAAGGTGGCGGTAATGGAGGAGAAGAGAGCAAGAGCATCTGCAGCTATGAATACCATGAATGAGGGCTCTTTTAGAAAGATCGGGATCCCTGTATTGTTGTCATTGCCTCCAAGTATTGTAAAAGCCGCAGCGAATGCTACTGTAATGATGAGAGTAGCGATGACGCTACAAGACGATGCTGTGTCCTTCATCCATTGCCCCGCCTCTTTAAGCAAATCTTGGCGTTCCTTTAAAAAATTATCCCAATGTCGACCTGATGTCCAACTCGTGTCTGTTAGATAAGGACCGACGCTATCTTTCACTACCTTCAGAAAAATAAATGATGCATGTTAATAAAAATCTAAATTAAAGAGCATAAAAGGGTGGCAAAGAAACAAGGTGAACCGACCTTATACCATTGAAGTTCCCTCTGCATAAAAAAAGCTGCTCCAGAGACGTCTGCCGGTACACATCCTGGCGGCGATTGTACTATTGCCTCCATCAGGCTGTCAGGGTTTTGAATAAACTTAGGTAGTGCCATCGTCTTGTATGGGTTCAGTAGTCTAAGGGTGCGCATGGTAAAATTTCTTGGCTGGGGAAGAGTTAAATTTTTCCAGAAATAGTTCTTTTCTATTTTTATTCCGGGGAACAGTTTCTGAGCAAAAGAACCCGTTTGATAACTGCACAAAATTTCTACTCTTGGAATAGAAAAAAGAAAAGAAATGCGTTTGGTAATGCAACGATTCTTTTTTGTATTTATTTGTTTTTTATTTGTTCTTTTTTTTTGTTTTTTATTCTTTTTGTATTTATTTGTTTTTTGTATTTGTTTTGTATTTATTATTATTATTTTTTGTATTTATTTGTATTTTATTTGTATTTTATTTGTATTTTTTATTTTTTATTTGTTTTTTTGTATTTATTTATTTTATTTGTTTTATTTTTATTTTATTTTTATTTTTAAATTTTCTTGCGTTTTTTTTGTATTTATTTTTATTTATTTGTTTTTGTATTTATTTGTTTTTTATTTTGTTTTTTTGTATTTATTTGCTTTATTTTAAAAAAAAATCTTGCATTTGTTTTTTATTTGTATTTATTTGTTTTTTTATTTATTTTTGTATTTTTGTATTTTTGTATTTTTTGTATTTTTATTTGTTTTTTTATTCTTGCTCACAGTCGGCGGTGGCGACGGGTGACCGGCGGCGGTGGCGGTCGGCGGTGGCTCCAGACGGTTGGAGGTGGCCACGGCAAGAGAGAAATAAAACAAAAATAAAAAAGAAAATTTGCTTATTTTTAGAAATTGTTCCTGAGATAAGAAACAATTTTTTTTTGTTTCTCGTTTCTATTCCTGGGCTAACTTTTCTATTCCGGGGAATAGAAATCAACTTGCCGTTATCAAACGGGTTTCTATTCTTTTTTTTGTTCCGGGGAACAAAAGAATAGAAATTTTTGGGCTGGGGAAGGTTACCATGCAGCATCTAAACAACTCAACATGCCTTCTTTTTAAAACCGCTATAATAATTGGACACATCACACCATTTTTCCACATCAACTCTGGATAATGCTTTAGACACAACTTGGCAATTTCAGATGTTCCACAACTTATAGCAAAATCGACAAGCCTATCAGTCAATAAAAATTCAAGTAATTCGGGAGTTCCCATATGAGTCTTCATCTGGACAAGAGCAAGCTTTGCAAACTCAAGTGAGCATTTATGCCTCAACTTCAATTCTCCAATCCTTTTGATGAAAGGTACTGCATGGAACATCAGATAAGTAATTTTCTCAGTGATGAAGAATCAAAATAATGAAGAGGCTTTCACATTTGCATTAAGATATTAATCAAAATGCATATGTCAATGAACGGATGGATCTATCAATGAACACACAATGTCATGAGAAAAAAAGACTTCCTTTTTTATATTTAAAAGGTAGATTCAACGACAGATCGATAGATCTATCTTCGCTAGTGTATATTTATAGATTCATTACTTCGAACTAAATTAAATTGAATTGTACCGTATTATACAAGTCAAGCGGGTGCATATTAATAATTATGATTTAAAGTGATCAACTGAAAATCTCAATTTACACTATAAATTTAGAGATCCCCACTCATGGGTGAAAGTCCTTTTTCTGTATATAACACGGCAGTTTCGCGTACCTGTTGTTGTGGCAAGATTCCAGAGTGATGCCTTCAACTGCTTAAGGGCTAGTGGTACCACCCCCAAAGAGGAGAAAAGAACCCCATCAGCAAATTAGGAATTGGTGACGAAAAAAATGATGTGCAGATTTAAATTTAGTACTGGTTGAGTATGCTAGAAAAGAAATTGGATTGATCAACCTCTATGACCCGAAAAAGAAACTATAATTCTCAATAATTCTACTAGGCAATTTGACATTGAGTAGGACTTCTCCACTAAATTTGAGAATTTTATATTGGAAATTATGCTGTGACATACATCATGGTTTAGATATTAATTTGTATACATAGATGGTCGTTGTCCCTTAACTTTTCCTTAACTTCTATATCTATAGGATCACCGAATGATATGTTTTTTTTTTGTCGTGCTAGTCCATCCATTAAACAGTTCAACAAAAATACCTCGAGCCATTTTCGTATCATTGGAGCTGTCAAATGATGTATCGACCCAGCATACAGGGATACCTAAAAGCGGGAATAGTTAGAGTGGGCAGCATGTGGATTGAGTTGTTCGGATTATACATATCTAATCAAAGAAGCGCAAGAATTGCCTACATTTGTAAATAAGTTTTTCCCAAAAATCGAATCTAGCTGTACTGAGGAAGTGCGGCTCCATTGTCGCCAAGATTGTGAACAGGCAACCGATATTTCCAGGAACTATGGATGTTGTCAAGCCGGGTTGCCGACGAGCAAAATACAAGGCTAGGTCTTTTGGGACACAAGAATAAAAAAGAGTTAATTCGAGTAAACAAGTGATAAGATGAATTGAGTGTGAAATCCTACCCATATTGCCGGTCCTGATAAGGGCTACCATTTTCATAACATTGACGTCGTATGTTGTACGCCTGGCCAAGTACCAGATGGCCTCCCTATGCATAGGAGCGAACAAAATAGCTGCTCTCAGGGCAGTTGGTATACATTCATCTTTGGTATCAATTTGGTCTGTTAATACTTTTACTATCCTTAATCTCCCTCCCCAGGCGGCCAAACAGAGGGCAAACGCGGCCATTTCATTTTTACGTTCTGGGGGGATGCGCTTGACCAGGTTCTCTACCAATTGGTCTTGTGCGAGCATAACTGCAACATCGAGCACACTAAAGGCCATACTTTCCGTGCGCGAATTAAAGGCCACACCTTCCATGGTCATAATCGGGGTCGTCATCGCTTCGCAGTCATCATCGAGGATTTTCTTGACAGCCTTCCAATCACCTTCTAGTGCGGCGTCAAACAGTGGTCGCCCGTTTTCATTGACCTTCAGTGTTTGCATGCCTGCAAATATCGCACATTGAAAGTCCTTACCTTTCGCACATCTTGTCTTTTAGGTCAAGTATACCCATTCCACCTGCTCAGAGTTCCGATGAAAAACTGAAGCAAGCGATGGGGCAGTCGTTTACTTAAAATACCTTTCTATGATTGCGTCAGTTTTCTCTTTGGAAGTAAAGAAGTATTTTCATTTTGGCTTTCTCAATTGCAATTCAAGATATTATTTATTCATCTTTTAAAATTTTGAAAAGATTATATTTGAATATATATATGTTATTATTTTTATACTATAGAATTTAAAATGTTTTGGATTAAGAAAAGTCAAGATGATGAGACACAAGACAAATGAAAAACAAAAATTAGAAGTTCATGGTAACAAAACTCTTGTTGAGGTGCGATCATCTTGGGAAGCTTCATCGTTGGCTGTGGCTTTCGAACTCAAGTCTACGCGAATCTCTTTGTGATTAGAAAGAAAAATAAAAATGAATAACCTTATAGAAATTAATTACACTTTGCATGCTTTAGATCAAGCATACATGATTAGTATCGAAATTATGTGTTGCACGGATGTCCTGTATAATACTTGCATGGTTTTAAACGGAAATAATTAACATAAACATAACGGAGATCATCAAGAAACATTGCAATTTCCAGCATATTAGCTGTCCATGATATTGCTTATATTACTTAAAACTTAATTCACAAAAAGCAAAACTTTTCCGACTTTTTCTTAAGGACGAGCCATCAACTACGATAGTTGTAGCACATTATTCGGGAGTAATTGCAAATCATCCCAAGAGTAGCGCACAAGATATCCTTGCAAAGAAAGATCAAAACACGTAGCGGAATCACTTATTTAGAAATACAAGAAGAATCAAGGAAAAGAGGACAAGGCATCCCAAAAATCCACGACATCACAGCAGATATCGACTATGGAGATAAGAAAATGAGATAAATCGTTGGAAACATATCAGTCTAAAATCTAGAATTTTCAAACGGGTACCTATTGTCACACCCCAAAACTACAAAGAATAGGGATGACACGGCCGTCCTTCCACATGAAGGACGCAGCCTCAAACACAACCAACAACCTGATATCAACTTATATATATATATATATATATATATATATATATATATCAAAACATATATAGATATCAGATAGACCAACAGATTGGTTGCAACATCAGAGTTTCTATAATCCACCAAAAAGAAAAATACAAATAGAACTCAGACAAACCAAACACTAGCAAGGAAAGTGTACCACTTCCTTTGGCCATACCCAAAATAGAACTCCCCAAAAAGTTTCCCACCAACGGCGCACTCGCTCTATTCGCCGCTAACCGAGGAACCTGAAAAGATTAAAGGAGGAGTGAAATGAGCAACAACAGCTCAGTGAGTAGTACATATCTTCTAAGTAGATCGAACAACCACTATGCATGTATACAAAGCAATACCAAACTTCATAATGCCAACTCAATATATAAAATACACATCAAATCATAAAAGGGTTATTTGATATCATCAAAGCTTTATACTAATATGGAAAACTCATTTAAATCATCATTAAAAGTCAAGTATCAATGGTCAAGTCCATTGAATAATCTCCATCAAAAACACATCGGTCTATCCATTGATTCATCTCATATCAAACACACGTCGATGGTCCATCCATCGACCAATCTTTTGCTCAATAACTAACCATGGTCACGACACAACGCCTTGTGACAAAGCGACCAAGCTTTTCCTCTTGGCAAGGTCTCCACCTACAAAGCCGATGGCTGGGCTCAGAAGGATATCATAAACCTGGTATGCATACCCAAAAACCCCTCACTGGGTTCACAGTCATATTGAATATAAATAACCATCCTCCAATACCAGAAATCCAAACCAGAAATCAATATCTTAAATCAAACAATTAATATTTGCAGCATAGCCCATCATCCATTTAATATCAATTTCTCAAATCATTATAACTATTTCCATAAATCAGTCGCAAAGCAATTTAATATATATTTCTCCACAAACCTTGTATAACATGCTTTTCAAACATTTACAATCAACCAAAGAGTAGTAAATGTTCGATCCGACTTTTATGCAATAAAAATGATCTTCTCAATTCAATATAACATATATATATATATATATTTCAAGACATGATTTTATAAAACCAAAGAAGATATAGTACCACTCACCTCGACGTCTACAACCAAACGACGAACGATACCCGTATCGTCGAACTCACGACCCTATCAAATAACCGAGAAATAATGTTAAAATCTAATAAAATTCTTATCTTAACTACAGAATTACTAACTTATGCCTTAACTCTAACAAAAGGACTTCTACGCGCTAACAAAACGCAACACGAAGTTTAAACGCAAAACTTGATCACGCCTTAACTTCCTCCTCCGAACCCCGATCCAAACGAATTTATAGTCAATAGAGAGCCCTTGACACATATTACAAGAATCCCAACTTCACCGTCTCAAAATCAAGCCGAAAGGTGACAAAATATAGGCCCGAAGCTGCTGGACGCTACTGTTCACTGCGCGCAGGAAACTTTGAAATTTTGTTTCGGACAAACCACAAACTCAAATCACGATCCGTAAAATCCCATGGCTCCACAATACCCTAAATTATCATTCCTATGAAAATACGCGGCTCAACGACTCCAAAATCGAACTTCGCCACTTGATTTTCCAACAATTCCGAATTTGAGCCATAAACCCAAAAATTACTTCAATTGGACAAACGAGGGCCTAATCTCTTATCGGGTGCCATGTTATGGAGTCGAGTTGGCTTGGCAAGGCATCTGTGGCGCGCACGTGCCAAAACCCCTTTTCCTTCTTCCCCTTTCTCCTCTTCTTCTTCTTTTCTTCTTCTTCTTCTTCTCTTTCTGCCCGAACGTGGGCTTTCTTTCCCTTTTATCTCTTCCCCCTTCTTCTTCTTCTTTTCTTTCTGCCCGAACGTGAGCTTTCTTTCCCTTTTATCTCTTCCCCTTTTTTCTGTTTTCTTTTTTCTTTCTTTATTTAAAGTGGGTCCCACCACCTTTTCTTTTCTTCCTCTCTCTCTCTCTTCTCTCTTCTCTTTTCCCCCTCTCCCGAAAACTCTCGATCCCTCTCTCTCTCTGCTGTAGCTTCTACCTTTTTCTTTTCTTTTTGACTGGGTCAAATCCATATTTTACACCTATCAAGTGTCAACAAACCAGCCGTACCTGCACGTGATTCAGCACCAGGGAAATTTGCTGGATTCGCACCTTGTGTGGTCGCCATCAGTGATGCGAGATCGTTCACCACTTTGGACAAAGCCGGAAAAGAGTTACGCGATTTTTAACTTCTCCGGAAAAGCTAAAGCGTTATGTCGGATAACACCACTTGTTCCTGCCAAAGCTCAGGGACTGGCACCTTCCATATATATCGTGTGTAAGAGAGAGATAATTTTCAAGTAAATGCAAGTAAATGCCCCCAAGTAAATGCAAGCCCCCAATACCATTCTTAGATGAAATATGCAAGTAAATGCCCCCGATATCATTCTTAGACAAAAGATGCAAGTTAAGAATATTGTAAAGAAAAAGAAATAAAGAATTGTGAAGTGCCAAACACCTCAAGTGCCAAAACTTGGCACGGATGAATATATAAGTGTCAGAACTTCTAAAAGATATAAGAATTTTCCTAATGCATGCTATCCTAATTCATATTATAATTTACCGTTTTAGGGTTGGTCTATGGAGAGATAAAAAAAAATTAGTCTAATATATGGCTAGCTGGTGTGGGTTGAGTTGAGCCCAGCCCGCAATGAGATGGTCTGGCTGAAAACTTTATAAATAGTGCTTAAATCTCTCCTATAAGCCTAATACTCACAATTATCCTCACAAATGAGTGTTTACTAGGTGCTAAGGGTGATGGGCCATCTTCTTGAGCTAGTGATATAGAGAGCAATAGAGGAGAAATTCTTGAGTTTGAGTTATTGCTATTCCGCATCAAGAACGATGGTCCAAATTAGGTGTGTTAATCTCTCTACATAATTATATATGCATTCTTGATTCTAGTTATGGAGATATTGGGGTTGTGTTTTCATATCTTACAAAGGTACATTTAAGGCTTTGTTTGGTAACCGATCAAATAGTGTCTAATTATATTATTTTGTTTCCTAGAACAAAAAGAGAATAGAAATTCATTTGACAACTTTTTTGTTCTCGGAACAAACTCTAGAATAAATTTATTCTCGGGAATAGTTTTGGAACATAATTTTCTGTTTTGGATGTTGAAGGGCTTAAGCCCTGCGGCAAGATTTGCAGGATAAAGTGGCTGAATTACCTGAGGCCAGACATAAAGCATGGAGGTTTCACTGAGGATGAGGATGGCATCATATGCACTCTTTTTTAACCATAGGAAGCAGGCAAGCGTCAAAATGTTCATTCCAAAACCAGAAACTTTTTTACACTAGTTAGTTTTGTTAGACTTCGACAAAAGCCAGCAACTTTTTAAGTTATGCCATACATTCTATGATTCCTGTCGACACAGGTGGTCAGTAATTGCTTCCAAGTTGCCAGGTAGAACAGACAATGATGTGCAGAACCACTGGAACACCAAGCCAAAGAAGAGTCTACTGAAGCAAATGGCTTCTCTGAAAACATTGCCTGAAAGTAACCTTAGTCATCAGGACTGGGCACGGAACTTGGCTTAAATTGATCCTGCGACCAAGAATCGGCAATATGGAGATATTTCAATAGGTTTCACAAGCAGAACTTCAATCTAGGAACACCCACTTTTTAGTGGAGTCTTCTCCGTCCTCCAAGTCTCACTGAAGTTTCGGAATTCAGCTATGTACTATCGTCCACACCAGAAGTTTCGAGTCATTCCCAGTCGAGTTCTGTGGCGATGAAGAGCTGCTATTCAGGGTCTGCAAATGGCGGTTCCGAACAGGACCAAGTCCTGTTGGATTTTGATTACGATAGTATGCTCAATGACTTTGGCTTCCAAGATCAGAGCATCTACGCACAGTTCATGTTTCACAAATGTCACCGTCACAGGTCAAGTCATCAACATAAGAAAAAATGAAATAAAAATAAGAGCCTTAGATTTTCCAGTAGGTGATGGGAAATTTTAGTGTCTTGATTCTATGGAAGTCTTCTAAACGGTGATTAAGTCGAACTTAGATACAAGATTACACTGTTCTATATCATTATATATATTTTTCCGTGGCCTACTCATCAGAACCTCCAGGTTATTTCCTCAGGTTACATCTTAATATGAATCAATGTAATTCAATAAAAAATGCAATGAGCAAACTTTGCTCATGAATTTACATCAGCTCCCTCAAAACTGGAAAATCAAGTCTTGAGTTTGATAGTGACATAATCGACATAGCCAATTTTGTTGCAAAATTTTATGTAGGATCCTGTCTTCTGCAAGCAGGATATAATACACATGTTAAGATCAGACGAAGACTCCATCCAGACATTAATTTCTTCTCTTGCTCTCTTCCCTCCTCGTGTATGTATGTGCACATGCATAATGGTCCCCACATCGCTTGCTTGAGAATGACGCGACTATCCTCGAAGGGTGAGCGGTAGTCAATTAGTGAAATGCATGTCGTCCTAGTCTTGGCTATGATATGTCATATACCGTAACTGCTGCTATGATAGTATGATGAAGCTAATGCCTGTCCTCAGAAGTATCTGATGAAATCTCTTTTGGAATCTGCTCTCGCATCGATTCCTTTAGCTGGCATATCTTCTTCAACCCAACTTGCCATTCTTCAAACAGCTGCGCAATCCCCCGGGGACCTTCTTTTCTCGGCAATTTCGGATCATAGACTATTCCGTGAGGTGACGCATCTGTGCTTTTTCCTGGGTTACATTCAACTATATCGAAAGAACAGCAGTTTCGACACGATGGTAGATTTTACCTTCCAGTGACGATGGTTCGATGAAGTCAAGTCACTGCTTTTGATTTCTAAAAGCAGTGTCTCACGTATCTTTGAATTGCAATAGTGAACTAATCAATTATTTCATTTAATGAGTTTAGTAGAGCAGAGAGACCTCAATCAGCTCCTCACAGGCCATGTTTCCTTGAACTTTCCTCACTTTTGAAAATCCATTGACTGAGGCAGCCCAGAGAAAGAAATAATTGAATGCTAAGGGCTCACTCTTGCCTCCACTAAATGACTTGAATATGCTTGTTCTGATTAAGGTCTTGCAAGACTCAACAGGAAGGAGCTTTGTTTACTTTGTGCAGCACCTATGCCCTTCTTTTTTTCTCCAACTTGCTGTATAATGTACATCTGATCCATCCTTTTCAGTCTTCCATATTATAGTAGTCTCCTATTTTCTGTTCCATAACGAAGTGCACTCCTTTGTGTAGTTTTCTGATAGACTCATAAAGCTCTCCAGCTGTTCTTTCACGCAAAAAGAAAGATAAACATGGCATGAGTCATTTCCATGAGGTCCACACTAATTTTTCTAGTGGTTGATCTTGCAAACGGTCCTTGGCTCTCGTCTTATCCTCCCTTTTCGCTTTCATTAGGTCGGCTATTTCCTCGAAACCCTCCTCTACTCCTTTCCTCTGTGAGAATTAGATGCTTGGCCCCTATAGAATGAGGGGCGACGCCGTAACAGTGCTCGTATAGCGACACAGCTCAACGAGACAAGGCTTTTGGTGCTTAACCTCAATCGCAAAACAATCCCGATTGCAGGTGCCGTGGAAAATGTCATGGTGAAGAAGAGTTTGTCTTCTTCAGTTGCTGTTGTGGGAGCTCTCTACACAGAATTCTCCTGAAAACTCCCATCATGGATAGAAGAGGACCGAACTATTTGAAACAGTGAGAAGTGAATTGTGGCACTTCCTAAAAGCATAGTGCATTAGCAAGAGGAAATCATTGCAAACGATCCCCAAACACTTGTTAAGGGCATGCTTAATAACTATTTTATTTCCGTTCCATAACTATTTTTCAAATCTAGAAATAAGTCTAGATCCTTTGACAATGTAGTTTCATTTTTCTATTTCTGGAATAATTTTTTGGTCCAGAAATAGGTTTGGAACAAAATTAAGAAGTAAAAATTTTATACTATTCTATTTTTAGAAAAAAAAAATGAGAAATAAAAGTTCTTCTCATTGCTTACCCTTACTCCTAGCCGGCCGCCCGCTTGCCGCCGGCCACTGCCTACCCACCGTTGCTCGCACGCTGTCTGCCTGCCCACCGCGGCGTCCTCCCGCTCGTTTGAAAACAATCAAGAAATGAAAACCTTAAACAAAACAAAAAAAAACAAAAAAAAACAAAAAACCAACGGCGGAATTCAACTAATGAATAATTTAATTATTTGGTAGAGAATCATTCAACCCCAATCACACCGTCCACGTGGAAGGTGCCGAGGAATCTCTTTCATTGGAGAGAGGGAGTTACTATTCTATGGAAAAAGAATGATACAAAGATTATTATTGCACATAAAAAAGCGATTTGCAAATTGAATATACTATATGGCATGACACGCTGTAAGTGTGCATTTGTACAAATAGGCCATGCTTGGTATTCGATAACAACTCGAGTCATCACGTAGCATACCGGTTCTTTAGATCAGTATTGAAGCATGCTATATCTAACATTTATTTAAAAATAATACGTGTAGTTTCTTATCATAAACTATGCAATGTCTCATGCGCAACCAATTTCATCAAAAGGGTGTCTTCAACAATTACTTGCGAAACAAAACACAAAATTCACGTCCTTGACCTAAGTCGGCAATTTTCTATGATTATGAGGCTTGTCAAAGGAGCAGATCGAATTAGAAAATATTTAACCTACATCAATTCATATATATCCAATATAATTATAACAACCCGACCCCAACCTAACTCACATTGTTCATGCGTATATCATTCAAACACGTCCATATTTAACCCAACTTAGCAATATTCACTTCACCTTAATCAGTACCTAAAAAGTTGAAAGAATCTCGCCATCTCGACGAAGGGCATCCATTTCAGTGTAGGAATTTCTTTACATATGTCAAGGGCATGAGTTTTATGTGTTGTTTTGCAAGTAATTATTGAAGATACCCTTTTGATGAAATTGGTTGCATACGAGAGATTGCATAGTTTATGATAAGAAACTACTAATACTATTTTTAAATAAATGTGGACCTAGCGGATGTGCATCTTGCCGTTTTTAACAGCTCGAATCCACCTGGCGGGTTGTTGCCCCTACAGCTGGCGATCTCAATCAACGGTCGACAACTTTGGGACTCCATATATATTTTCAAATCCATCTCCCCGTGTCCTGAAAACCTCAATCCGGCGAGCACTTTGCGGGCGGCGATGGAGGTGTTGAGATTGAGGATGAGCTTCGCCGCCGCCTTCGCGCTGCTCTCGCTCCTGACGGGGTTCGTCCTCCCTTCCCCCGTCGCCGCCCAGAGCCCGGCGCCGTCTCCTTCGAGCGACGGTTCGTCTCTCTCTCTCTCTCTCTTTGCGCGATGCAATCTGGCGGATGTGAGATGTTGGTTGAAGATTTTGCGGAATGATGAACAATCGTGGTTTGTGTGCAGGAGTGGCGGTCGATCAGGGAATCGCGTGCTTGCTGATGCTCGTGGCTCTGGTGCTCACCTACATCATCCACTGAAGTTCCTCCCCTCCCATTTCATTTCTAATCTCTCGATGTAAACGGAACAGAAGAGAACAGATTCATTTCATTTGATCATATTCTTTTGCGATCCTAAATGGAATTTTAGGGCTTGCAGATTCCGTCACCCTTTGAAGAAATACCTCTTTTCTTCCATGTTCGCTTGGAATGTCCGCGGTTTGTATGTCTCTGTCTCGTTTCAAATTCTCTCCGCATGCCCTAATAAGTTGCTCGCCAAAATTTCACGCGATTTCGAGTTTTTGGGTAATCGTATTTACGGATCTTTAGAAGCTCTGTTCCACTGTTTCCATCTTTACAATTTTACAGTTGATATGCAAGCATTTCGAATGTTAAAGGGCGAAAAAATGAAGGCGGAAAATTGCTATATTCACTAATTTGGAAGCTTGCAACTCTTATCGGATCTATCTCTAAACAATAGCCTTAGGCTGGATTTGCTCGAAGTCGAAAACATCAAACATGAGTCGCCTTACGTCCGACTTCCCATATACCGTGTACGAGAGCCCGTGAATCGCTTGTTGGATGGCCGTCGTGGCCGGGTTCCGAAGTCGCCGGTTGTGCTCGTAAGCGTCCTGAACTTCCTCGGAGTAAACGATGTAGTGGTGAAGATGCTTGTCCCTCAAGTACTTCCCGCAGAACTTGTTCATGAGAATACGCCGGTGCCTCTCTTGCAGCCATTTTCCCGGCGCATCCAGGTGCTTCATCAGTAATCTCTCCGCCATCACCAGATCCTTCAAGTCAGCACAGAGACGTTAGAAGGAAATCGATAATGCGCTTCCAGAATGAACCAAAAATTTCCAATTGCATATGTTAATGTGCCTGGTCTCGATTAGATTTCTGCTATGATTTTCCCATCAATTGATCTTTGAGCAAACCCATCTATTCTTCATCCTTAGTATAACAGACTCAATATCTATGTAAGTTCTAGGACATATGACTGACAATTTATCTCAATGCTTTAAATTGTAGTTATTGCTTGCTGGCCAAGCAGTATTGGATTTCAACCTCTATAATTGACAGGGCCGTGTTGATTACATCTACATTTGAAATCAATGAAAACATCAACTTTAGGGGCACCACGTATATCTAATATTTTTGTCATCCTTTACCATGCATTGCTTGCTAGCTGTTTTATTTCAGTATCAAATTCAAACAAAGAAAGTGGCAACTTTTCAATAAACAATTCAAAGCATTATCTTTGTAACAACCGACCATGTGTTATCATGACTGATGCAAGAGAGACTTGTACCTGGATCTTTTGGCCGACGTACTCCAACCTCTCATAACAGAATCGAGGATGATCGAACTTGTATTTAGATGGGTGTAAGAAACATAGCTGCACGGGAAGGACAAGAGAAACAATGGTTCAGGAAGCCACACCAGACCACAGAAATTTGACCTTGACAAATTTAGTCAAATATACAACATGATGAAGCTAATTATGTGCATACAATAATTCCTGTAGCGTCAAAGCAAATGCGAAATCTTGTCATATTAAAAGAAAGACGTGCAAAATTCGTGAAATGGAGTGCTTACATTAGCATCATAATTTTCAGCTCAAATTCACAGTTTACATAGTCAAAGGAGGCAATGAATCTAAAGATTGCAAACCTGTCCAATAAAGAAGGCCGGCGGTATCTTAACCCCAAAACAGAAATAAAGAAATACAGGGTATATCGAAGAATTCCAAGTATATTCTCTCTCTACTAAAGCGCTCCCATCTCATTGAAAGCTTATGTACTTAAGTAGAGACATGTTGCAGAATATGGCAATTTCTCTATTAGCACATAAAGCTTGATTAACAAGAGGATCAAAGAAGTAGTACCTGTAGCCCAAGTCCAAGTTCAATATTTCTGGCTTCGGTAATGTCAGGGATCCTATCTGTCATGTTCAAGGGATATCCCAGAGTTCTCATAACTTTTGGTCTGCTGTCATAGTCCCATATGTTTCCACGGAATCGATGCATTCCTGGCGGCACACAAGCCCTAAAAAGCCTTGGATGTGCAAAGAGTGCATCTTCTGGAGGCTGCAAGTAAAAGTGTATCCAGAACTCTCACAAGGATGAAGTAACAATTCTCTGAACTTGCTATCTAAGTGCATCCTCATGACCCTAGTACATGGGCTCACATTGACCCATCAACTAAACTTTACCTCCTCTTAGTTAAAAGTGTCTTCTGGTTTTGATCTCAAATCGTTTCCCATTGATTCTACTTACTCCTCAACTGAGAGTACCAGTTGTGAGAGAACAAATGACTGTGGAAAAGTGTTCATGAAAGTGTCCAATTGCTAATTGATAAATTGAAACAATTTTGACCTTCTAAAGCATGATGAATTATGGAACATTTGCTTCCCAAGTTCTCTTCCTGGCCATTTCTGTTTTTTAGTGCTAGAAACTACTATATGCTAAGTACGAAGAGGAAAACAGAAGATTACTTGCCTTATAGACAGCAACATCTTGCCAGCTGAGTGTTTTCGTCTCAAATTCAACAGATACATAATCAACGTCCTCAAGTTGCCTTCTTAGATTTGGTTGGCAGTCCTCAGAATCAGGGTCCATTCCGAATACTTCAAAAAGAACGCGATATACTTCTGGCATTCCAAAGCACAGGTATATTGCCCCAAAAAGAGCCCAAAAAACCGACCTACATGGCATATATTTTTTTTAGTGAAATGAAACAGGATGTTCACTAAGTACAACAAAGAAACCACAGTACTCATTCCTGAAGGTGAATAGTTTACGTAGCAAGATATTTAGGTAGGAAAATACGCCACAAAAGTTCATTAAACTTTGATGGGTCAAAAAACATGAATCCACGAAGAAACCGCAGTACTCATTCCTGAAGGTGAATATTTTACACAGCAAGATATTTAGGTAGGAAAATATGCCACAAAAGTTCATTAAACTTTGATGGATCAAAAAAATGAATCCACAAAGCATGACGTTTAGATAATTCTAAGGCAGCATGAGCTTTTCATTGATTAGGGAAAAAATAAAATCATATCAATTCTTCTACTGACAATCGATTAATCCTACAAAAATATCTGTGGAAGAAGGATATAAATCATAAGCAACTGTCACGTTATATCATAATAAACAACACATTCCAATCAGTTTCGCCTTGCTTATTTTTCTGTGTCTATCAAGCTTCCCACCAAATGATGCCGATGACATTAAATCAACACCGATTCACCATCTTCACACTCTCGAGAGCCCAGCGAGTACATTCTGAAAATTGGAGCATTCTCAAGTCACACCTTCAGCATTTTCTAGAACTTTTCAAATGCTCCAGCCACAACCCATTTGCTTAACCTTGCACATGCTTAAAGTCAGATTTCACATCTGTTTCCTTTCCAATCCATTAGTCTTCACTAAATTTTTGAAGATGATAGCATTATCCTCAGCAGAAAAGCACAACCTCATCAAGATTTCACTCACAACCAGGAGAGAGTGAAAATGAAAGCTCTCCCATGAAAAATCATACCCATCACGATAGTAATAGCTCAGAATTCGGCATTCAACAGTTGATTTTCAAAACTCAATCAATAATCAGTTCTCTAGCATTCCAAAAGTATATAAGAAGCCAAAGTACCAAAACAACTTACTTAACAGGCGGTTCCCTGTCCTTCCTAGTCAGCCTATCCATATCATCATATGGGAATACCAAATTCTGCAAGCTAGCGGCTTTAATCCATTTCGGCAAGTTCCTCTTCCCAATCAATCCAAACACCCTCTCCCTCATCGGGGCCGGGGACTCCCTCGGATACCGCTGCAGAAAGTACTCCGCGAGAGCCAATTCCAGCACATACTGCCCCAAGAAACACAGCCTCGAATGCCCAGACCTCACGTGCCGGGCATTCGTCCGCTCGCAGGACGGGTGCTGGAACGCCAAGTAGAGCAGCGAGTCGAACTGCTTCGCCGGGTTGTCGTCCCCGAACCCCTCCGACGGCTCGAGCGGGTACCCGAGCGCCTGCTTCGCCTCCAGCAGGTACTCGTCGATCCACGTCCGGTCGGCATTGTTCAGCTTGGAAGAGGGCAAGCAGGAGCTCAGCAAGGGGAACGACTTGAGGGACAGCTGGGGGCTGTTCAGGAACCTGTCGGCGAGCTTCTTGTCGTCCAGAGGGGGCTTCAGGATGAACCGCCTCGGGGGCACCTTCTTCCTCGGCGAGGTCGCGCGCTTGCGCTCCCCGAGCTCCTTGAGGAGCCTCTGGGGGCTGTTGCTGGGGAGCTCCTTTGCCGGGTCGACGGCGACGGCGGAAATGGGGAGGCGGCGGCGGCCCCGCGGCGGGGAGGCGGCGGCTCCGGGATTCTTGAGGCGGACTTGGAAGGGGAACGGAGAGACGGCGGAGGAGAAAGAGAAGGGCTTGGAGGCGGTGGCGGGTGGATTGGCGAAGGAAGAAGAGAGCTCCATGGAAAAACTGCGATGGAGTGACGAGCGAGAAGGGAGCGTTTCAGGATTTCTTTTGGGCAGCGTGGAGAAGATGAGCAGACTGACGTCGATCTGGATGGGGGGGAAATCCTGCGGTGCCGATGTAGGTTTGGCCGGACCAATGTGGGCCGCCGGATTATACAAGGGAGAGCTTTTGGACCGTCGGATCGTAAGGCTTTCTTGTTAATTTCCTTGATAGCAGGATTACCATGCATAAAGGAGTGTGCTAATTCCAGATGCAATCAAGTTTACGATTACTTCAAGTAAATTAAAATTGTTGGAGTACAGTTATTCAATATAATTATTATAAGTCACGAATCGAACTATCACATTATTATCAAATTATTATTAAGTGATGGTATCCTCGACTTACTCGAGTATCACATATATAACAAGTTGCTTAACATAAGTGTGATTGAATTATAAGGATTTCACGAACTTTATGGTACCTCGAGGGAAGTTACAAATGCTGGGTTGTAACGATAATTTGAGATTGCAATATTATCGGATTGGATAATCACTAAATGATAGCATCATTGAATTATGAAGCTTCTGAATTATCAAGCATAAAGGAAGCTTCATAATTATAAGTTCGTTTCTTTCATGGAAAACATTTTTCGAAAAAATATTTTCTTCATTTTCCCTCATTTGGATTGTTTAGAAAAACAAGACGACGGAAAATATTTTCCCAATAATAAAAAACCTATGCTTAAAATTAGAAAAATGGTTTATTTTTAAAAAATTAAAAATCTTTTTTCAAAATACGATTAAATATCCATACTTAAACTAGAATTTCTACATTTGGACACGAGAACCCTAATGCTCATTCTTGGAGCCTTGGCAATAGACCCGAGTCTAAAGGCCAAGGCTAGGTCCATCGAGACCAAGCCCAAGTCCAAAAAGGCTAGCCAAGAATCCTAATACTCAAGGTCATAGTGCATGGAGGTTGAGCTTGGGACACTAGTGCTCATGCTTAGGACCTCAGCCCTTGTGGCCAAGTCCCTGATGCCCAAGCTTGGGTCCACAGAAGTCGAACCTAAGACGCCAGTACCCTTGCCTGGCTCCCCAAGGCCTTGACTTGGGTCCATAAAGGACCATGGTGCTCATACCTAGATCCCTAGTGCTTCAGGCCAAGTCTAGTGAGGCCAAGCTTGAATCCTCGATGCATGGGCCTCAGTCCATGGAGGCTAGGCCCAAGTTCACAAAGATCGAGCATCAGACCCCAAAACCCATGCCCAAGTCCCGAGCCTAGCCTCGATGGACTAGGGCTTGAGCATGGAGGACTCGAGCCCAAGCACAAGGGAACCAGGCATGAGGATTGGGGTCTCATGATTGGTCTTTGTGGACTTGAGCCCAACTTCAATGGACTTAGTCCCAAGCACCATGGATTTGGATACGAGTAACGAGGCCTCGATCTTGACCTCTATGGACCTAGGTAAGAGTGCCAAAGAACCGAGCAGGGGCACCAGATTCTGACCTAGGTTTTGTGGACCTAGGACCAATGTCTATGTTCATGCTTACGACTTAGGTGCTTGTGCTCAAGTCCTCACTACTAGAGTCAAGGTCCATCAAGGCTGGACCTGAGACCTCAATATCCATATGCGGTTTCTTGATTGCTCATCTACAGATAAGTAGAGCTCGAAAATCATATATTTATTTAGAAAAATCAATTTTAAATTTCATTATCAAATGATAAAAAATATTTTTTAATTCATCTTTAGATTTCATTTAAGTATTGGAAAACATTACTATCTTTATGAAAAATGGCTTCTTGAAAAATGTTTTTAAAAAGTGCCGCATTTTCCGTTAAACAAACGGTGTTTAAGTGTGATCAAATTAAAAGCATTTCAGTTAATGCACAGTAATTAAGTAAGTAGGCCATAAACAAAAAATTTTCAAGTGGGCAATGTCAATTTCTTGTCCCTGTCAAACCGGGGTTCTTGCATTCGATTTCTACTTTTCTTCGTGTTAGAAAAATCAGTTTTTTTTTCTCATTTGCTAACTCCAAAAACAGCAGCAGGAAAGAGAAGGGCCAAATAAGGAGCACCTTTTGCCGGAAAACCCAGCACCTGTGCATCCATCCCCCTACAAAAAGATCCCAACTTTCTCAGATTTCAATCTCAGCTCCATCACTCCCTCGAGTCTCAACTCAATGGGTTTCTCGAAATGGGTCCTCTTGCTTCTAATTCCATGCCTGTTCATCCCGCGATCATGTCTGTCTTCATCGAGACCCGGTTTGACCCCAGAAGAGCTGGCTCGAATCCCAGTGGAATTCCTCAATCTCGCTCAAAAGCCGGAGATCGTGGACTTCATGGTGGGCATTAGGAGGAGGATACACGAGTACCCAGAACTCGGTTTCGAGGAATTTGAGACCAGCAAGCTCGTAAGGTCGGAGCTTGATCGGATGGGTATTCAGTATAAACACCCACTTGCTGTTACCGGTGTTGTGGGCTACATCGGAACTGGAAAGCCACCGTTCGTAGCAATTCGAGCTGATATGGATGCTTTGGAAATGGAGGTTTGTCAAAAGATCGCTTTTTTCCCCTCTTTTTTAAATCAGTTATACTGTGGAAAAGTACAGACAAGTCAACGTAAATACCTGATTGTGTTATGTGATGTGAAAGAAAATGAAAGGGAAGAAAAAAGGGGGGTGGGATTTGCATGGACTTCCAAGGATAATTGATCAAATAGTGGTCCTTGGGCTGAACAGGAAGTAAAGTGGTTGACCTTGCAGAGAGATTTGAGCTGATTTACAATGCTTTGGTGAATTTGGCATGGTCATGATTGATTTATGTGAATATAAACAATTATTTTGGCTGTTGTAACAGTGTGTTGGTTCACTGATTTATGTGAGGTACTAATGCTATTTAAGAGAAACGGAATGACGAGGCTTTTGAGTTGCAACAGGAGAGTGTAGAGTGGGAACACAAGAGCAAAGTTCCAGGGAAAATGCATGCCTGTGGACATGATGGTCACGTTGCTATGCTTCTTGGTGCGGCCAAGTTGCTTCAAGGTCGTCTTGACGAGTTACAGGTTTGTTCTTTTCCTCTCAATGTACCTGGTTTGTAATCTTCCACCAGCAGAAGTTCGAACCTTTGTTCCTATAGTTATATGGGGGATGTGTTGTAGTTTTGTATCAATAAATGCGCAAGATCAATCACCTACAAGGGAATGCAGTTTCACTTAAAATTAAAGGAAGCAGGCAACATGCTCCGATATCTCATGTTAGAAGATAGAGAGATATTTAGGATATTTTCTAACATCTCATATGGTACCTGACTATTACGCTGAAATATTTTTCAGTGCTAACATTCACGACAGTTTTTGACCCACTTGTTCTCTCCATTTGCTGGAGTCTGAGTCTTTGACCAACACTTGGAATTGATCTGGACACTACAGTACTGCCAGTCGCTTTACAGTACAGGTTTACAGTAGTGAGTTAAAGATGTTTAAAACTAGAATGCGCTTTACACTGTGACTGCTTTGTGTACTCTGCAAAATGCTGTTAAGCATTGGCGTGTAATAGAAGCTTTGAATTGTCCTCCAGGAGTTAGAATTTTACACGATCGGCAAATTGTTCTTTGTATTAAACTCTAACAACATAGGATTGACAGACAGAACCTTTGCATGTGCACGCGCGCGAGACTTCCCTGGAGAGGAAACCTATACCTTTCATTTTCTAGGGAATGTTTAATAGGGAATGTTTAATCTCTTTTACAGATACACTGCCTTATTACCTGGAAAATTCATTTCTTTCTGTTCAATTTTTTCTTTTTTTCTTTGTACATTGCTTGTCTTCCCTTGTCTTAGAGCTGATGAGTAGATCAATTTTTGACCAGGGGACAGTTGTTCTTGTTTTTCAACCAGCTGAGGAAGGAGGCGGAGGAGCGAAGAAAATGATAGATGATGGAGCACTGGAAAATGTTGATGCCATCTTTGGACTGCACCTTTCTGTCAAATTCCCTATTGGTGCAGTGGCAACCAGGCCTGGTCCTCTTTTGGCTGCATGTGGTTTCTTCGAGGCAGTAATAAGCGGAAAGGGAGGTCATGCGGCGATTCCGCAGCACACAATAGATCCAGTTGTAGCGGCATCCAATGTAATTGTTAGTCTGCAGCATCTCATTTCACGTGAGGCCGATCCACTGGATTCGCAGGTTCTCTCTCTCTCTCTCTGTGCAACAGAAAATTCTTTGCATGAGCTAATGGAGTTGTGGAATCATTTAATGGACGTTCTAATAATGATTTATGGAATAAATCTCTTCTTATGTTTCAAGATTGACGGGATTTAGCTCGTCCGATCCTCATTGGCAGGGTTGTGACTGATTTACCAGCCACCTCAATCAGCATTTCAACTCTTAAGTGAATATGTGCAGGTGGTTACAGTGGCTAAGATTGAAGGAGGCGGCGCGTTCAATGTGATTCCCGATTCTGTGACTATAGGTGGTACATTCAGGGTGTTTTCGATGGACGGCTTAATCCAACTTAAACAAAGAATCGAAGAGGTGAGATCCATCTGGTTTGCCTCATCTTCGTCTCCGCTCAACTAGATGCCTTATTGCTCTTTCATCTTCCGATTTGTCCCCCCATCTCAATACAGAGAATTCTTAAATCTTTGATAGCGTAATATCGTAGGTTACAATTCTATTCTATTTAAACATATGCAACAGGTCATTATGAGACAAGCAAGTGTACAGAGGTGCAACGCGACGGTCTCATTCAGTGTTAAGCCCTTCTACCCACCGACGGCTAATGACAAAGTTTTGCACGAGCACTTCAAGAACGTCGCACGGGATATGCTGGGACCGGACAAGATTCTAGGGATGGAACCCCTGATGGGTTCAGAGGACTTCTCGTTCTATACTGAGGTGATCCCAGGTTACTTCTACTATGTCGGGATGAAGGACGAGAGCCTAGGGAAGATGGAAGCTGGGCACTCCCCACACTACAGACTTAACGAAGACTCCCTTTCATATGGAGCGGCACTTCATGCGGCACTAGCAACGCGGTACATCCTAGAGAACCAACAAAAGTCGGACATCCTAGAGAACCAACAAAAGTCGGACGCAGCAAAAGAAAGTTCTCATGACGAATTGTAAGGTGCTCGTGCTTTCTTGATTTGAACTTTGTTTTAAGCTTCTGAAAACTTAGACTGCCAGCAACCATATGGAGATTTATTGCCTGGAAAAGGGTAAAAAAAACAACTTTTTGGAGCTGGATGTATATATATGGCATTGCTGATTACTGAAGCCTGTAAGCCGAGGTTAGACATGGCAGGGGCGACTGTCTCGTCAGAGCGAACCTCAGCTCAGCCTCACTTACTGGAACTTTCGTTTCGGGCAAGAAAGATGAATCTCATGTAACAGTAGTAAAATCCGGTCGTTACCTTAAGCTTCATTCGATCGATCTCAATCAATAAGCACTTAGTATCAACAATCATAATCGCACCTCTTTTCTTTTTACTTTTGGTTGTGTTTCGGCATTGCATGAAGACACGAAGACGGTCGTCACTGTCCAAGATTGGAAATGCCTTGCGGTCATGAGGTCTCACCACCGGACAGCCATGCGTATACATAATTGAGGTCGTTTAGGACACAAGAACTCGAGAGGTTCGTCCAACTGCGAATGTTTCCCAAAGAAAGGGTCTACTCATACAGAGTCCCAGTAGCTGGAAAGATGTAATTGCAATTCCTTTTTGCCAAATTGTGCACGGTAAAACAACCTCAACCAGCATCCCAAATCAACTTTAACAAACTACAAATTCAGCCCTCCAGCATGCTTAGCTTCCACATGCTGGCATGCGACACTCCCAACACTAACCTAACAAGCAACACATGCCAGCTCCCATCATCATCACCACCACATCCACCTGGGTACATTCAAAAAAATTGAGAGGCCATCTCAGGGCAAGTCCGATGATTCATCATGCATTCTTCAATTTGCGCGCGGTAAGCTTAATACCTACTAGTTTAGCTTACACCTGGGTTGAGTGCCAGACACCATATAAACCAATAGACTTCACCTTCTTCAATTCATAATGAAACTCACGAGTTCTACCAGACACTAGTCATTACCAAGGGCGAATCGGCATACGGCATCCCCCAGACATCCCAATGCTTTCTAGCACACCCATCTTCCTCCACATACATAAATCTTGCGGAACGAGAACGACCAATCGAAACACCAACACCAGCAGGGAAACAAAAACTAACATTATCTATTAGCTAAGTTGGTAGGCAAAACCTCAACATGATACAGTATCTTTCAAGTCCCCAAATTCAAAAGCATAACACAACCCAATGAAGAAACGAAAAACCCAAAAAAAAGAAGAAGAAAAAAGCCCATCTTTTTAGCAGAGACCTACACAGCTCCTCTCCTCTTCCTTTCGGGCTCCAATGGAAGCCACCTCACTTCTCGGACGAGTTGGGGCCTCTCTTCTTCCCAAAGCCAACAACTGCGCGGCACCAAGAATTTCGACAGAGTCAGGAATCAGTATTCGATCCACCGACCATCAAGAAAAAACGCAATCAGAAAAGATCAATCGGGGACGGGAGAAGGTCGCGCTCGTAATTACCGGCGGTGACGAAGCGGCGGTTGTACTGCATCCGCTTGTGGGCGCGGCCGCGGGGCTTCTTCTTCTTGTCCTGCTTCGCCACCTTCGGGGTCTGGCCCCTCACCTTACCGGCGCGAGCCAGGGATCCGTGCACCTTACCTGCAAAGAATACCAAAACGCGATATGAAAAATCACCATCGTGTCGTCCGCCATCGAAAACCCCTCCGATGACGAGGCTGAAATTCGAGCTTCGATTGCTTACCCATGGAGAAGTTTCAGAGAGAGAGAGAGAGCGATTGGCTTTCTGCCGGCGTCGTCGGGTCCGCGGTTCGTGTGCTGGAGAAGGGGAGACGAAATTAGGGTTTTGGATTTTATATGCGGGTCGCGTGGAGGACGGAGAGGATGAGTTGGGCCTGAAAGCGCAGGACATCCTTCATGGGCCTCACAGGCCCATTTCATGGACTACTGAGGGGATTTTCTTTTGTTTTTGTTTTTTGTTTTTTTGGCATAAGAGACAGATTAGGTATTCTCGAAACATTTTGGTAGTTAGTGTTCTTTATAAAGGAGAAATGCATATGGGAAACCGAAATTGGGAAAAATTTATGAGTCCATCAACTCTAAAAGCCAGAGCATCTTGATAAAAAAAAAAGGAGGATTAGAAATAAAATGATGTCGCGTCTAAATTAGGACTAAAACAGAGAGAAAAAAGATTGGCGAAAGCATGAGCTTTTTACCCATGAATGCTTTCGATTCCAAGGATCCAACCATAATGATGTTTGCGGAGTCAAAAAAATGAGGATACTGAAGGAAATCATTAACATAGATAATTCGAGCTGCGAGCGGAATCAAAGCAAACTAAGAACTAAAGATTGTTGTTTAGTAACACAATTTCATTGTTTCGGAACAAATTTTTATTCCATAAAAGGTTTGAAACAAAAAATTAGATATTTCAGAAACAAAAGTGAGAAATACTTTTTTTTATTATTGCTTGCTCTCGCTATTACTCGATTGCCCACCCGTCAACGCCCATCTTTGGCCGCCTCCTATCACCACTTGAGAGGGAGAAATTTTGTGTTATTATTAAAAGAATTTTTTTTTTTCCAAGAACAGTAATTTTATGTTGTTATTAAATGCATATTTTTGCTTAGTATGGAAAATAGAAATTGATTTCTAGAACAAAGCCAGGCTCACGAGAAATGGGCCTCAGTAGAATTTAGTTTTAGGAAAAGCAGGCAAGTTCAATTTGCGGTCCTCTGCTAAACGGGCACCATTCCCTTTTCCTCTGCTTGCTTTGTTTATCTCATGCGTATTCTTGTTTTGCTTATGCACATGAAGCAACTTCTATTTTTGGTCGGTACATTAAGCAACTTAAGATGAATGTTTCTCGTTACTGCCTATCGTTTCCCAATTTTAACATCAGAAGCTCAGGGTCCAAATGCATCTTTTCAAAATAAAGCACAAGCATCGCCAACCGCAGCAGTGATTATCCAAACAAGTATAGGTGAAATCTTTGCAGAAATTAACCATATCGAAGAGCCCCACTTTATCATTCTCCGTTTACTCATGGCATAAGGCTCGTGAAGTCTTATGAGAGCGATGTACTTCTCATTCAACTGCTGGAAAAGCATCAGACCCAACAAAACTTGGTGCTGAGAAGTCCTGTAAGCAAGTACATCATCTTTGGAAGAATAAGTATCAACTTCCTACAAGCGTCAGATACATGACAGAACTTTCAGATTCAACCAATGAGTTGCAAAATCCCCACTGACAATTCAATGTTTGTTCCCGGAGAATTGTTCTTCCATTGCCTTCGTATCCGAGAATTCAAGCGAGGCCGGTGAAAGCAAAAGAGTCAAAGAAGCAGAACTAGAAAATTCATTCGACAGTGTTGCAAAAGAACAGTCAAGCAACTAATATGTGTGTCCCATAAGCTCAGATGATAAAGAAAATGCTCGACAAAACCGATATGCCAACAGAATGCGGGGATCAATACAATCAACTGTAGCAAAAAAATAAACTACTCATCATCATCCTCGATGATCTTGGTACCCATCCCCTTGATCCCCTCCGGTGGGATCTCGGCGACAGTGACGAGAGAGTAGAGCTCTTCCTTGGCGTCTTCGTCCTCGTTCCTCTTGCGAGCGATGCGGACCCTGATCCTCCTTGGAACGCTCCGGATCCCCCTGCTCCATATGTGCTTGTTCAGCTTCACATCGACTCTGACATCCGTGGTTCCCATGGCTTTCTGGGCAAACTTCCTGATCTCCTTTATGGCCTTGGGAGCTTTCTTCTTAAAGGTGCTGTTACCCAAAAACAAAGGGAGAACCTTTAAGACACATTCTCAGAGGCGGAACATAACTTGCCACAATCGCATTACCAATCAACAGATTCAACCATTTGCTGCCTTCTCTGTTCCTAGGAACTCTCAAAGCCGAACAAAACTCATGAATCGACATTTCATGTAGGAACTGAGATTTCAGGAGGTTTCACTCCTCAAGGATACTAAAGGGTGCACTGATGCTTGCTATCCAAGGAAAAACAAGACTGTACTCACAATACAAGATCTATACCAATTAGACATGCCGACCAACCAAGAGAGCCAAAAACAGGAAACATATATCGCAAGATGAAATCCCAAACTGCTTTAATTAGATGATCACCTATCTTTCGGGTAGGAAAAGTAGATAACTATTCCTAAGCAAATGAAAACGCGCTTCAGATGGAACGCGATTTCCACCAAAATAGGCTCCTGATCAGTCCGGAAAAATACGTTCTCATTGGCAGAGAGCCACATCTTCTACACACTTAAACGAGGAATAACTACTGCAAATCACCCAGAAAAACAACAAACGCTCCAACTTGAAAAACCCGCCATCCATCAGCTTCGGCCCCTTTCGATACATACTAAAAATCCTATCTTTTCGAGCAATTCACGGAGCAGCAAATAAGCGAAACCATGGAGATAGAAAAAAAAAAGGGGATTTTCTTTACCAGCCATGGAGGCGCTTGTGGAGGTTGATGGTGTACTCCCTGGTGACCACCTCCTCTTTCCTCCCGGACGACTTCTCCACCATCCTGGACGGCTCTCCTCGATCCGATTCGTCCGCCTGTTCATTCGACCCACCCAAAGAAATTCAGAAATCCGTTCTCAAAACCCGATTCCGAATTGGTAAATTTCAGGCGCTACTCGCGAAAAAGAATCGAACGCGTGAAACTACGGTTAGCAAAAACGCTTCGGTTCAGCTCGAGCTCTGAGCTGAGCCAGAGAAGGCGGAGACGTAGAGAGAGACCTTGTCTTTCAAGTTTCCTCTGCTCCTAAGCAACCGAAGCAAGAGAGAGAGAGAGAGAGAGAGAGAAGCTCTTACGGCGCGACTGAGCAGAGGGCGAAGCGAAGGCGACAGACTGGGAAGACGAGGAATGAGAGAGGTGCGGGAAGGCAGAATAAAAACCCTAGTGGCATTCCGTAATAAACCCACCAGAGCATGCCCCTTTCTGTAAATGCATTTCAGCTTAATTTAGAGCCGATATAATTTTTCCCTATAGAGTGCTGTTATCGAGTGCCCTTCTTACGGTTGTTAATTAAGCATACCTAATTGGAAATGTTAAAATTTTCAAAATACCGATTAGGCATAATATGATAACTGTAAAATAATTTCGATTAGTTGCTTAAATTGATCAGAAGATTGCGTTTTTTGATTTATAAGTTGAGGAAGATCTTGATGTCGGGGAAGAGCTTGTCGATGAAGGAAGGCTTATGGGTGAAGATGTCCAGATTGTCGGAGAAGTGGAAGTCGAAGCTCGAGCTGTCCTCTAGTTGGTGTGGTCACCTCCTACTGGTTCCAAGCAGAAATGGGAATGTGAATCTTTAATTATTTGGAAAAATTATGTCGGCTGATACGATTGAAATTTGATAGTTTTTTTGGGTCGAATAAATTTGATAATTGAGTAATTAAATGGGAGATTGAAAACTTTTACAACTTTTACTTGTTCCCTTAGGATTTGTTACTGCTTTTGTCCTAATATGCTAGTAAGTTCCCAAATTCACTTTGACTCGTCTTTAGTTTTGGCAAAGGTAACTCCATGGTAGTTTTGTTAATAACTTTTGATATAGATTTTCTTTTTTGAATATTTACTTATTATTAATTAGTGGCTTCTTGACGTGTTAGAAAATTTCATATCAGAAAAAATTTCCAACATCTCGGTAGCTAGTAACTTGAAAATTTACAACAATTACCCTATGTAATTACCTGTTTTTCTAGTTAAATTCATCCAGCAATGCACAATTTTTCAATTAAGGTTGAAATCCTTATATGCAGAACCTCCGTCAGGATTGCAACTAGCAATTTTGACCCACGCTATGCGTATTCTTTCTTTTTGTATATGAGAATTTAATTTATACTTGGACATACGAAAATTCGTGTCAAAGTTAAAATATGTCTAGAAATCATTATATAAGATTAAATGGACCTTACTACGGCCAATGGAGCACAAAAAGGCCTCATTCCTCAAAACCCACAAGGAAAAATTGCATGGATATCAAGGATCATTGAGGACTAAAGATTAGGATGATTAATTGGGATTCGATGTATAGATGGATCAATTAATCATTTTAATGGCAAGTAGAAAGGTCATTAAATTAATCATTTTTATGGCCAGAAGAAAGATCATTAATGATGGATTATTCACACAGCACGTGGCTCAATCAACGCGTAAATCAGAGAGGGATGTGGTCGAGCGATTGTCTGAAGTTTTTACCCTCATACAGCACCGACCCTCTAGTCAAACAACCGGCGAGGCCGATCAACACCGTCGAAGCAACAATCCTAATGCATATGTAAACTTTGTAAAACAGTTTCATCAGATAAATCTAATGATATTTAAAAGCAGCAGACCCGTAGCTGAAGATTGCGTCAATCGTTCGCCGGTACAAATCAATCTCTGGAGAATACGAGCAATTAAGAAATCTAAGTGATTTTTCAGAAGAATTCTTCAGCTGTCTTGTTCAGAAACGGTGGATATGTTGTTTAATGTTTCTGAGCTCGTAAAACAAGGGCCGATCAGATGAAGTAGGCTCGAAATGTGAGCTTAAAACCGCCCAAGTTCTTTCTATCAGCTAATGTTTCTACTCTTGTAAAGTTCGACATGTTGAATTATCACGAGCTGTACCTTAGTGAATGAGCTACGTCTCATGCGGAGCTACGTCCTATGCAGCATTTAGCTTGACAAAAATCTCCTACGAATTTGCAGAGCGGCGTGAGTATCTCCACAAACTCAGAGCCAAGACTGCCATAGCAGCGACACCTGCTAAAATCTGCATGAGAGCAAATTTTCCACAATTACTGCCTTTAAAAGTAAAAGATAAACTCAAATGAAAGAAAAAAGTGATAAATGATGAGGAGCTTAAATCAATGCAACACTAGAAAAGGCACTCATGACTATAGTTTGCAAATGCTAAATATATTTTCCAAGTCCCGATTATGACGTTCGTTAAGGTACTTGCAGGACTGAGGACTGGCTGACCGATGGAGAACAGGAGAGGGTCGATCAATGCATGAGAGTTTCCTAGGATTATCGTTGAAACAATAAATCTCTAGGGTGTAGCTAATTCACAAGTGGCGATCCAGTTAATTGCAACTGACCTTTGCATCTCTAGCGTGTGTGATCTGAGAGAACCCAAATAGTGATTTTAACATCTGGAGGCGAGACCTTTGTGGCAGCAAAATCACCACTGTGTACTGCTTCTTACAAGGAAAAGGTATTATTCTTTGTAATGCCGACTGCGCTGTTGATGGAGCAAGAAATTCTCTAACTTTTGAGCGTCCTTCATCTTGAACCTGCACCAGAAATGTAAAGGATGGGACGAGTCATTAGACATACTGTCAAAGCTGTCCCTCTTCCGCTACAAGATTAAGTAACATCATTATAGTAACATACAACACTTGTCCACAGCGTTTGGCAGGTTCTATATACGTACTGTGTTCCTCCACCAAATGATCTAAAACTTTCAGTTTGGTTATTTTATCATATTATCACAGCCACTTTTCCCCAAAGTTTATTGCACATGGATGTCTCAAAATTCAGTTTGCATGTGAGAGGGTATTTTAGTATTCCACATCACTTATCCACCGGGTATATATAGGCGTGCAGTCTACCTCTATCTAATAATTTAAACTTTTGGGATGGACTTATAGTTGTATATTCACTTTTGAACTTTAATGGAATGGGAAGGCAAAAATATACAACAACAACAGTCTTATTTATGCTCATACTTCTTTACAAATGTATCAAGAAGAACAGTCCAAGCAAGATTGTCCAACTAATTTGCATATTTATGTTCTTTGATTCCTACAAAACCCCAGACCTTTTTAGAACATTCAAAACATCAATGAACAGATCCTGCACAGGTTCTGATTTTCACATGGATTTTCATCCCACATAAAGTCATAGTTTAGTGCTACTTGACCAAATGAAAGAAATGTGCAGAAACCACACGGTGAGATGAATGATGCAGAATGGAAAAACGCCATAAAAAGGAAGAGGATGACCCCCGATAACTCACCTTAAACGAAGTGCCCACGTCTCCGGAATAAACTCTTGATTGGTAGCTGCGCAAAATTTTATCCAGCCAGTAATAGTTCTCCTGAAAGAGAAAAAAAACCAGAAATAGATCAATGGTGAAAATTCATAAGGCTCCAATACACTGATAGATCATTATCATAAAGAATGCAGAATCTCCAAGAATAATTTCACTTTCACCTGCACTCCATCTTCATGAGCTCTTTGTTCGATCTCCAGAATTGTCAAAAGATCCTCTTCTGATGGGCCTTGCTCTTGAAGACGTTGTATTTCATCCAAAGTGAGATCAACCTGTCAAGATACATTGCAAAATGAACTAAAATTAGGGCATCAACCTCATAGATCCGGCAAAAGCAAGAAAGAGAATTGAAATGGAAATTACCAGCTTCAAGGAGATTTCTGGATCACAAGAAAAATTAATGCTAATGTCACCACGTACATCACCAGTCCTTGAAGGTCTATTACCGCCAAGAAATACTGTAACCCCAGTGGAATAGATCTGTACATAATGGTAAGAACTAAATGACAGCCACAAGAACAGACGCATAAACAATGTCTGCACAGCAAATACCTGCCCATGCTTGAAACGAAGAACCTGCATTAGCTTTGTTTCAAGAAGTTTGCTCAAAAATCCAATAGAGTGAATCTCCTCCACCTTCATTCACAATATGATTTATGACCGAAGTACAAACAGAAATTGGTCAGAAAAGCATGGAAACCCCTCACTCCATAATGTGTGAAAATATCGAAGACAAGGACCACATACCATTGTTCCATTTTTCAATTCCACAGGAAAGCAGATCTGGACAGAACACTGAGCTTGCACCATGGGACTCCTAACAACTTCTCTATAAGGGTATGTAGAGTATCAGAATCCAGAACAGATAAATTAAGCTTTTTAGTGTATTAGAATTCAGAACAGGTAAGTTAAGCTTCATCATGAAGAAATTAGAGGAAGCCCATCCACATACTTCACTCCTACTGAAGCATACCAAATCACTATTCCATATGAAAAGCAAGATTCAATGTAAGAAATAAAGGATGTTGAACATAGAGAACTGACTTTGAAGTATTCTTAAAGATATTAAGAGAGAGTGGAGTGCAAGGCCACTAGCTAAAACTAGAAAAAAGAAGGATAGCGTGGCCGGTGAGTGGAGATTTGACACAAGTAGCTTATTTCCAGACTCATTTCACAAAGTCCTCAATTCTTCAAATTTGAACAGTTCTCGGAGAAAAAGAGATCCTAATTTTCCCCCCTTCTTGTTTTGGTGGGAGGGGTAACATGATAACTGAAGAACCCACCTGACAATCTTTGTAGGAGAAGTGACTGGCAAGCCCTTGAGGTCATCACGACTATATCTTAATATTGGCTCAGGAGGCCTAGGAATTCCGCCCTACATGAAGATTTAGAACACAATTATCAGAAGGCTTTCAAATCTCCAGCAATCGAGAAATCATAAGCTGGAAAAATTACTTACCAGATATTGCAAGATGAGAGGAACAGCAATTGTAGGACTTATACTGCCAACAATCACAACTGTAAAGGTTGATGGATCCTTAAAACAGCGACTAAAGTATTCACAGGCTCTTCTTGGGTCTACTCTTTTGAGGTCACTTATCTTTATGGGCTGCAGAGAAAATTTTTTGCTCATCTCTGACCTTGGAATAACCATCTTAGAATCAAACTGAGAAATAAAACCATGATGCCAGGCATACCCTGAAAAAGTACGAGTTTCCATAATTGAGCTCTCTCACACGGTTTACAAAAGCAGTATAAGGATCCCTCTCTTGAGCACGAACTGCTGCTTCAGCCATCTGCATGACAATTTTGACATCCTCTTCTCCCGGTTCCACACTGGTAGCAAATAGTTGATAAACAAGCTGCCAATTTCAAAATGAAGAATTCAATATTTAACACATGAACAGCAGTGTAACATGTAAAATGCAAATGCAAATTACTGAGTAATATTCAAAGAAACATGATAGCAAATTCCACATGTCGAAATAGGGTATCCTCACTCAAATAAGTTCAAACTCCAGGCAGCTCGCTACTCAGTTAAGAGAATCATATCCTTGCAAGAGACATTGGATGAAAATATGGACATCCTATAGATTCTACGTCAGCAGATATTTAAATAGATATAAGGCTGCCCAAGTGACTACATATGATGCAAGCAAGGCATTGGCAACTCTTGCCGGTTAGGGTTCTAGAAGACTACCAAATCGAAATCATAGAAAGACTTAAAACACCCATCTTGAAATGAATAAGATTACAAGAAGATGCTGCTGTTGAGGGTGCCACATCATCTTATCTAATATTTGATTCATAATTCGGTAACCTTTGGTTGTGGTAGGAGAACGCTACAGCTTATCTGTTCTTGTGACGATATAATACTACAACTCCCTTCAGATAGGCTATCTCCATGTGTGACTATATTTGTTTCTAATTTCATCAACAACTCCTAAGATGTCACCTAAAAATGAGAGATACTGTATTTATGAAGACTGTGTATCTACATTTTCTCTGACACTAGTGGTTGATCTGAATGTACAGATATAAAAAGATGCATAAGCCCAGTTGATCTGAATGTACAGATATAAAGTGATGGAGTATTAATCATTTATCAATAAACTGGTAATTGCTGTTTTTTAACATGCACTTCTCACCAATAGCACCATGTAGGTTTTCACAGCTGAACAATTAAAAAGGAATTAGTACTAGTATACAGTCCAACCCGATTAATTTAGATGGATGTGAGAGACAGAGACAGAGAGAGACAGAGAGAGGGAGAAGGAGAGGGAGAGGGAGAGGGAGAGGGAAGGGGGGGGGAGAGAGAGAGAGAGAGATGTCAAGGAAAGTATGAGGAACACGGTTTAACAATGCAATGAAAAGGAGATAAGCATACTAAAGAGATGGATTGAGGTTAGAAGGATGTATCTCTTCTTGCAGTCTAGCCAAACCTATGCTATTTAAATAATCAACAGAAAAAAGAATGGACAAATTAAGAACTACAGTTGATCCTTCAGAAGACGTGAATATGCAATTACTATATGTAACAATGACATGACTGGATTCTTCAGTCCTGACAATAGAATTACTGAGTCAAACCTGCAGAGCAGTTTCCAGGTCCAAAGGAGAGCAATCCCCAGAAAAAGACCTCATATAAGCTCCAATTTTTGTACCAACTTCAGCTCTCTTACCAGCAAGCATATCCATTAGTACAGAAGGTCTATAGCCATACACACCAATTTCTCCAGCAATTGTTGATCCCATAGAGCATGAAAAATATTCATTCTCTGATACTTCAGATAGACCCCCATATGAAAAACCAGTAAACAGGACCTATAATGCAGAACTATCAATGCATTAGATGAGAGAGAGAGAAGGGGGGGGGGTGAGAGAGAGAGAATGCAGAAAACAAAAAATCTGATGATATCTGCAAAATCTCTCATCATACATGATATGTATCAAAAATATGAAAAGAGAGAGAGAGAGATCCTCATTACACTTGATAATTAGATCTGTTAGCTAAGGAGTTAAAATTCGATATGTTTGCTCCATCAGATAACCCTTTGCACAGCCAACAAATCAGTTAGTTCTTTCATCTAAGCGAACAATGAACCAGTTATCACCAACATGACATTTTTTAATGCATATAAGTTCACCAGCATAACATAATTCAATGAGGAGGTTCATGAAGTAGGAACTAAAGCTTTTGATAATTTTAAACCTAAGACAGAAATCAACTTCCTCTAGCTTCCTGGAAAGCCAAATATTAGTACTGATTCCAAGGAAACAAGTGAGCACTGGCACCTTCAAGTTCAACTTGACTTTTTTTGGTCATGATCAATAGATTCTAGAGCTGAGAATCCTGCAGCAACAAAGGCTTAAGAAGATCTTTGAAAATTGCGTGACCTCCAGGACACAGAGAAGAAGGTTAGACTACTTACAACTAGCTTTCTCCAAAATAAAATGATTTTGAGTTGATCAAGCAACAGAGAAACCTATAGCTGAACGATGAAAACCAACTGGAAATAAAATGATGTGAAGATGTATGTCAAGTATGCACTTGTTCAAGCATATGATGCCATGCTATATGCATGTGGTGTTATCATAACTCCTTTCTCCAGCCAAAGCCTATTTTCATCAGTTCTGGTAGAAAAGAAATTCTTAAAGGTGCCAGACACACATCTTTCCAAGAGCCCAAAGGTAGTCACATTTTATCTCAAGACCCAAATCTATATTAGGATTATAACCTTTAAATATTTTGACTGCTCTACAACTTAGCAGATAATACATGCATGCGCAGGGATTTAAGATAGCAGGACTGGTGTAATCCATGTTTTCTTTCTCTCTCTGCCACTAATGGCCCCTTCCTTGCAAGGAAGCATACATAATCTGATGAATGCCATTCATAGATTATGAAAATGATGGCTATTCAGAACACTATCATAACATTCAGGATGCACTACCCGGAGATAGTATATGTAAAGTACTCACAATCAGGAGTTAACAAGGCACAGAAGGCCAGACTTTACCTGGTCATCAAGGAAGTCAGTGCATTTATAACATACTCTCATCCCATTGGATAGGATCAATTCAGTGGCTCCGATGTTTGAGGATTCAAGCTGCTGGGTAATATAGCTGAAAAGGACATCCTTACAAGGTTAAAGTTTGAATGTCAAAGTTCAAATGCAAATGTGCCTGAAAGAATTGTCCAGCCAGATTGATTGAATAGCTAGTTGAGAGAACATGCTTGGCTATAAAGTTGACAGAAGAATAAGAAGTTCGAAGAATTACAAAATCAGTCTTAGGTAGTTTAACCCTGTTACAGAATCTGCATGATGCTTTTGCAGCAACATCAGCACTTTTCAAGATTCATAATAGTCGATCACAATGTCGTCTGTACAAATCACCCTTTGAGGTGTTTCCATGTTGATAGAAGTGGAACTCTAGGAAGATATTAATCTACAGAATACAGTTCATTCGATACAAACCAGGGAAATCACAATGGAGGTCTGAGGAGCAGCTGAATGATGTGTATAACTCCTTAAGAACCTTAGTTGTTAATTATATCTTGATTGGTTGAGGACCATAGTGGAAATGGAAATAATCATAATAACTGTAACCTGACAAGTTCAATACCCAAATACCTAGACAGGCACTAGTTAAGTTTTATACCACAAATCATGAGCTAGGCTCAAGACATGCAATTATAAGATAGCTGACAGTGATATCCCTAGATGTTCCATGAGTGATTTGCCGACCTCTAGTTTTATAGCACGACCATCTCAAAACCAGCAAGAAGATCTAAACACGCAGAATTATGAATATTTGAGGAATTCCGTTGAATCTTAATTCACATGTTCATTAAGCAACTCAGATGAAACTACATTTGGGAGAGTAAAATCCAAAACTGCCATTCACCTAGAAGAGAGTAAACAATAACTATATAGAATGAGATAGGAACATGGTCGGAGGATATGCATGAATTAGATATAGAAAAGTTATGATTTTAATACATCCAAAGGCAAGTACAGGTACAAGAAGAGACTCTTGGCTGAACTTTACCCTGGATTTGGCTTCACGGGGACAATCTCTTCCGGAATAAGTTCTTCATCCCATGGTGGAATTTGTTTTGCCTCCTCTAGAGAATTGACCTTTAATACGACACTTCTAAGATCATCCACCTTTGCAGATACTTGAGGCTCAATGGCCTTAATGACACAGCTGCTCGAGGTAAGCAGCTTCTCCGCATATTTTGATACATCTAATAATGAAATATCTACAAGTACGAAAGGACTTAGTCAATGCTCACAACCTCTAGTTTCTTTGGTCTGGAAAAGCACTAAACTACATTATATGGTTATGATTACTCACAGGGTAAGATAGTTTTCTGGAGTTGTGCCTCATACTCAATACCAATTACAGGCTCACCACGCAAAAAATGCTGCAGGTTTATATGTAAAAATTAATCATTTTTAACACCAATAAATATAAATAATGACGTTATCAAGATTATAGATCATGGAAATACTTGAATCAATTCATCTCGCAGGCTGGTTGATTGCATTTGATCACGCTCCAGATAAGCAGATTCTATCTCCGATAATAGCAAAGCTCGAACAATAGATATTTCGCGTTCTGAAAAACCATGGATCCTCACCCTTGCCACCTGAAACATAATTGTGGTTGAAGAACGATAAACAACAAAGAAGTTTATTAACCTAAGAGAAAATTGACCTCCGTGAGCATTGATTCTAGAGCCTCCATGGTCCCTCCTTCTTTGCACGATGCTGTTATCACATAGGCCTTTAGTGGATGAACTAAGACATCTGAATCAGCTGAACATGAGAAATAGGGCGGATCATTCCTCCGAGATTGCTTGAAAAATCTTTGGTTTAGGGCATGAAGGAACACAGATTCTGTGAGCAAGTCTTTGTAGTCCTTCACGGTTTTTAAATCATCGGCTGGCATTTTGTAGCTGATCATTACGACACTCTGCACCAGTACACATCAAGCTTATGGAGTCATGAAGAAACACTTCCAGTATAACAAACAAAGGCTCATATCATGTACAAAAGAGAAAATTAAGCACACACTCACCCCAGCAGCTTCACGTTCAACAAAATATGAAAATCGAGGTTCGTCATGAGATGGAACTGAATAGGTAGGAATGGGTTGGAGGTCAGGCACTGCACCTTTCTGCCCAAAATGAGTCTTTATCATATCAACTACACTCTGTAATGGAGAAGAAGAGCTTTAGAAATCAAGGAAATATGGTAACTAAACATGGTGCTTTGGGATGGAAAGTATATGTATATAATGAACACCAAACCTGAGTGTCAGGAAAGTCTCCAACAGCTATAACTGCCATATGACATAACTGGTACCATTTCTGATAAAACTGCTTCGCAGTCTCAGCAGAGACAGTTCGAATCACCGCTTCTGTGCCAATAGGTAAGCGCTCTGCATACTGCAATTTCCCAATTCCAATTAGTCACTTCGATGAGAAATCAAAGAAGAAATGTGACTATGAACGGATCTTAGGCTTAGGAAAAGATTTTGCTCTTGGCCTATGATGCAACTTCACCAAGGTAAACTTCAATTTCTCACTAGCCAATGTAACTTCCTCTGTAACTTTAAATGCCAACACTTTTGGGGAAACTTTCTTTTCCTTTAGTCGACCTTTAGAAAATTACAATCACCGGCCCATTTTCCAAATTCGAATCACCTGACAGTCCTACTCTTTCATTGCAGCTTCACTAAAAGACAAGGAAACAGAAAAAAAAAAATCCCAAAGAAGATAGATGATAAAGGGAAAGAGGATGCCCCACCTCAGAAGAGGGGATGAAAAAGGCAAAAAGACATGCTATTTTTGTTGAAATGACTTCTATCCGATCGTCTATTAATTTGGCAAGGTAATAGAAGGCTACCATGAACTGAACTCAAAAGCGATGCAAAAACACATCCTTCGTAATTTCCACAAGCATGGCTATGAAAACATCTTTAAATTTGACCATCCTAGAGGCTAAAGCAACAAGACTTCTGTACCATTTTAGAAAGAGCTTAGAAATAAAAGAAGTACATTCTTCAAACAAAACTCTCTTTGGATGCGGTAAAAAAGTGCAGCATATTAAATAGTCACTGAAATATCAGTAAAAGAAAGATAGAAAAAAATGGGAATATGCCTTTTTTTTTACTTGGAAATACCTTTGAACCTTCCATCAACAAAAGCCAATGAGCATCCTGCATTCTTCCAGTTGCATTTCTGTTACTTCTGTATTCTTCTAAGACGGCTCCTCGTTCTTTTTCCAGATCGTCTTTTGAGACCCGAACCTGAAGTCCACAATTATTAATGCTGAACACATCAAGAGAGCCAATAACTATCAAACTGCCAAGTTTTGTCGGTACCTCAGAGCTGAACTCTGCCAAAATAGAGATAGCCTGAGACAGTAGCTCAGGCTTGTCAACAGGAACAAACAACTCGTATATGGTCTGATCAGCAGATGTTACAGCATTTTGACAAGCACCGAATTCTGCTCCGATACTCTCTAGGAATTTCACGATATCATGATTGGTATATCTGTTAGTGGCACTGAAAGCAAGGTGCTCAATTATGTGAGCAACTCCAAGCTCATCATCCTCTTCCAAGACTGAGCTGCCGCAAAACACAATAGGTTATCCTCTTTGTCAAACCAGGGAGATGTTTTACCATAGAAATAAGCAATGCACGAAGTGTAACTAATGGCTAGATAAAAGACGGCCCCCATTGTTTCTCTTTAGTTAAGAACCGAAACTGGCAATGAAGGTGGAATATCCTAGACTGTCATCAGGTTCTGTAATCTGAGTCTGTAATGGTAGCAAGACTCAGCCATTTCATCATTGGCATAAACAAAAAATGCTGACAATATGAGGGGTCCACACCTACCACACGTGCTTCAGGGTATGAAAGACACACAAAGCCGCATTGCATGTGGTCTCCATGCCAACTACTCTGATATAATCGCATGACAATTGGGCTTAAAGACATATCACCTTAACCACAAGGTATTCAGGCATTGGTTTTGGTCTGAGTTTTGACTAGTATACCAGACGACACATACCGACACTTAATATAAGACTCAGATAGATCAGTCACAAGTTCAGACTGCTTGTCCATGCAAATATGTTAATGACCCAACCTTACTAGCACGAGCCCGACAAAAGCATCTCCTCACGGGAGAGTGACAGTTTCATCCACTATCATTGCATACAGATTTTCCAAAAGTAGCGGCTAATCTCAAACATCCCACCATTTTTCCATTCCTACAAAGTACACATTCTGTTTCCCTCATCACATGATTCTCTTCATCACAAGACGAAATTCGCATCACCCGGGACACAAAAAAACCCCTAAACATCGAAAGCAGTCCTTCCGTCGACGCTACTTCGCAATTTCCATCCTACCTCGCCATATCTCATTCGCAAACCGATTCCACTACCACATTCCAACGGTTCACTCGGCAACTCCGACTCGAATGCAACGCTCGAAGCTCACTCCAAGCTACCAACACACCTTCGATCTCGACCCTCCCTACCCGATCGTAATCGCCTCCTCTCATCCGATACGATAACAACACCAAAAAAAAAACAAAAAAGAAGCTACTAGGACAGAGAGCGCGCGCGAGCTCAGGGGGCTGGTTTGCTCACCCGACTTTGACGACGAGGGCGAGGGCGGCCCTCATTCGGGGCTTGGAGTTGGGGCGGACGTAGTAGGTGAGGCCGTTGGGGAGGCGGCCGTACGCGGTCCCGAAGGGCTGGTCCCCGAGGGCGTCGCCCATGTCGACGGCCGCCAGCTTCAGCGACCGGAAGCCGTGCTTCCGCCCCAGCTGCTGCGGCGTCTCCGCCGGGAGCAAATCCATTCCCTCTCTTCGCTCTCTCTCTTCGCTCTTTCTCTCTCTTCTCCGTGTCGCGCGGGGACTGGCGACTCTTCTGGACTGTCGTTGCGGGGAGGAAGGAGGAGGCGGATTGGGAGAAAAAACGGAATGGTGTTTTGCGTGCTGGATTTTGGCTTTTTATGGTTTCGCTACTCGAAACGGGCATGGTATGGCCATTGGCCGTGATGACGTGGGAGAGAGAGGACAAACTATTTTTCATTTTCCTTTTATTGGGGGCCTTTTTTTTTTTCCCTCCTTCCTTTCTATATATTAAAGCCACAAAAAACATCAAACTTTGCGTCCTATAATATATTTATCATAAACTAATTTAAAGCCAACAACTTGTATTTTTACGTAACACAAAAAATCTCAAATTTTTACTTATGTGACACTAAAAATCCTAAACTTTTTTTTTTAAATGTATCGTACAAATACAAATTTGAAGTTTTGATCTCATAAAAAAAGACATAGGTACAAGTTTGGGATTTTAAGGTTGCAAAAAAAGTTTTGAATAAATGTATAACAATGGACATAGTTTAGGGTTTCCGATGGTTTTACCCTTTTTGGTCATAACAAAAAGAAGAAAAAGAAGGAGTTACGAAATTTTCAAATTGAATCATAATTACTTTACACGGTGCTAATCAACTTATGACCTCTTAAAAAACAGACGGCTTCTTTATCACTGGGCCAACGGCTTTCGGATAAGCCGCGGTGTAATAAAGACTCGTGTAGAAATTATTTGATTAATCAATTTGTGGATCGTCTGACTCCATCGTCGCCATTCCATTGGTGACTTTTGCAAATCGGGTTTGACCTTAAATCTTCCGGTTACTTCCAATGGCTTAGGCTACGTCATAAACTTGGATAAATAAGTAATCGTGATCTGAGTATTTCTTCTGTCGACTTTGACTTTCTTTGTCTAATCCCCACCTGAGAGCTTCGTCAATTGCCGACTCCATTACGTTACCTTGACTAACAATCGCTCCTGCAATTTTCATACTAAATCATGAATCTAATAAGCATTTCATCCTCTTCATCTTGATGCATCTGTAAGAATCATGACCCGAGGAAATGATTCGAGTCGTCTATCGTCGGTTTTGAAAAACTTCTTGATGAAATCCATCCTGTGTACTTTGATGGTGCAGTGATTTGCACGCAATTCAAACGCACATGTCCGTTTCTTGATCCCTAAGCAAGAAAACTCCTTAAGAATCGTCTCCGTTACATGGGTCAATAGTGTTGCACGCTCCACTTTCGTTTGAAAAATAAATTTTTTGCTCGAGGAGAATTATAATTTGCTATTTTCACTTCACGCATGCGTCAATTTAGTTGATGGGAATGGTAGAGGTGCATGGACCCTACCGTCTAAGGATTTCTCGAAAGCAAAGGGCACATATTGTCTTTTTCAACCGGGGAAATGTCGGAAGAACTCGTGCTACCGGTCAATAAAAGGGTGGCGTGCGCTTCAGGTATTGTTATGTCCTCCCCTCTCATCTGTTAAAACAAATCTGAACCCGACGACTGACGATTCGATGCCGGTTACAATGGTAACGAGTTTAGGAGATATAAAGACCCAGACACGAGAGAGACAGAGAAGTTGAACCAAGAGACAGGCACTTGAAAATGCCAGGACCGCGAATGCAGCACCTTCCCTAACTTACACGAAGGTTATAAAAACAGGAAATGATCTACCTCTAATGAAATTGGACCCAAAACTAGGGATTGAGCATAAGCAAAACTATGCTGCCATGATCCGCAAATCGCAGCCTGCAAGGGTTTCTCACATCATAAGCTAAAAGGGCAATGCCCACCTCAGTCAATCTACAGGACCTCTGTTAATTCCATTCCAAGGGCTACAACATTTGTATTACATGACCTTTTTTCTGTGATCATTTCTGAGATACCTTCTGAGCGATCAGCTTGATGTCCTTCAATCTTTCATCGATTAACTGCTGCAGCTGCTCTTCTTGCTTGTTCTGGTTGTCCTCCACTTGGATACCATTAGCTTCACCGCCTGCTTTTGCCCTATGCATGACGAAGGACATCTCTGGATCAAAATCACTCGGTACTTCAATCACTTTCTTTCCGGCAGTCTCAGAGTCTTTTCCTAAAATGTCTGCCCTGACACGGTTTGAAATGACGGAAAAATAATCCTGTATGCTCTTATCGGCTGTATCAAGCCCAAGATAGACTAGAATCTCCCAACATTGAAGAAACTGTTTCCTGTTGATTTTGAAACGCTTCCTGGCATCCTCAACCACACTAGGAGGAGGCAACAACCGAGGAATGTAGGTTTTCTTTGATAGTTTGCCTTGCTTCAACTGAGATACTGTTGAATTTACCGCCTGCTGGACTTTGTCAAAGCTCAGAAGCCGTTGCACATCGATACATGTTCGCAAGTGTTGAAGATTATCCACTGGCTCTTCTATTGTGAAGTCATAAACATCATCAGCTATTGCGACATTGTTAAGCACCTCCAGGAGATAGCGGCCATAGCCTTTGCGCTGGTAAAGTGGTAATACTAGAATCTGACATTGGCAAAAGACCTAGTGAGTAATACAAACTAATTGATCGGATTTACATGCTCTTCTAAAGCACTGAATACTTGTCTTCTTTCTTATAGTTAACCAAGATGACAGCAAACCTGACCAAGCCGCAGTCGCGAACTATCAGGATAGCGATAGAAACGATATACAGCAGCAAAACCAAGAAGCCTATCATGAAAATTGCCTTGCTGATCACTTGTCTTCTGAATAAGAAGATATAGCTCCCAACTTGAATCCGTTACATCAATAGGATTGCTACCTGATTCATAAAAAAAAAAACCCTTGCTCAGAATCAGAAATTTCTACCGTTGACATATAATGCAACACGCATTCCGAAATAACCCATGAAAAGTCAATGAATTACCGTCTACAAGAAGCAGAACAAGAGGGACCAACCGACTATACAGGTGTCCTGCTGTCATATTGCCCATCAGCATGCGCACAGCCTGACATGCAGGAAGAGTCAATTTTCATGATTCTTAACTCCCTACTGTGCAAACAGGGGGAAAAAAAACAAAGGAACACCGAATGCATCCGACAAAGGAAAGATGAAAAGGCAGAGCAGGAGAATGAAAAGCAGGCTGCTCTAAGAAAACTCTGTCAAGTTTATCAGATTTTTAAATGGGCAATATAAAAGTCCAACTCCCTCCCAGGTCCCCGGGAGAGAGAGAAGGGCATGACAGACATTGACTTTCACAATTTTGACTAACCACCAGCCTAATGATAAGGCAAAACACACTCATTTCTTCTTACGCCTTACTGACATTCATAGCACAACCAACAGAATCAAATATGAGATTGCTCAGAAGAGGAGTTTTGCTTCCCTTGACAGGTTCGTATGTAACAGGATAATCTCAATTAGCAACAGTAGGAAATGAACAAATTCATTAGGCAGCTTTTACCTATTAAAAAGCATAATGAAAGTTAATTGTCGTGGTCATCATATTATGCATACACAATAATGTATGAGCACCGGAAATAGAAAATTTCAATGAACACGTGTTTAAACGAAACACATACCTATGTAAAAACTAATAGCACGTGTAATAGTAGTGAGCATCAGAGTTTAGAGAATCAAACCCACCTCGACATCAGAACCAACTTTTAGATTACTAATGGAATCATTGACATGACCGTCAGAGTGTTTATGCTTTAAAATCTCCCCAGCTGAAACTGTAGACCTGAGAAAAGTTATATTGACAAGAGAACTTAACAGATAACCAAATAAGACACTCAGTAAACCAGAACTGAGAAAATGAACTTCTGGTCTTCAATTCCCACCCCCCTCAACCCCAAAAAAAAAAAAAAAAAAAACGTGTACCTAATAAATTGGGTCTCCTTGGAAAAAGTTTGAAGGAAGTCATCTTTATTATCCACGAGAGTTTCACCAAACATATTCTGATTCAAAGATCAACCAATCAGTGGCTGTCAAGGGGAGATTAAAAAAAAATAGTTTGACCAGTAAACTTGGTACCTTAAGAGCAGCGTTCAGATCTGTGATTCCTTTTCCTCCCTTGAAAAAATGAAAACCACAAATACAGCATGTCATCACTAATAAACACAAGGCCAAATTGCAAGAAGAAAGCATGATTATCCCACATGTCTATCGACAACCCAAAAAAGTACAATGCAGAATTAGATGGAGTACTTACATCCGATTTGCTCTCAAAGGCAATCTCTGCATATGCATGAAATGATACACAGCTTACCCAGACAGATATCTGCACCGATTGCAATAAGCATTAAATGGAGTCACCTTCCACTATCTAAAACTAAAAAATCACACAACACTTGAACAAGCCCAAAGAATCATATAAATGCAAATATTCTCCTCGTGAACCAGGAAAGATGATGCTGCAAGAATAATAGATCGAATAATATTTCTCCTTCTCAATATATTTACTTATGTCACAGCAGCAGTTAACCAAAATAATCCAAAGCATATTAACTAGAAAAAATCACTGCACTTCAAGCACAAAAAGCGACTGCAATGTCCAGGGTCTCCAGTAGCAGATATAGACTATAATTATCTCACAGCTCATAAGAGGGAGCAGCTTGTCAAGCAACAATCTACTTGACTATGAATGTCAATATAACAAGAAAATCACAGCATGATCGGGAAAAATGAAACAAAAGTCGAACCCTCTACAGGCAAAGCAAGTAATCTAGTAAGTGGAAAATAAAATGCAGGCAACTTATACATTTTCACACAAGATAGAACACACAGTATCGTACATTTAAATTATAATCCCTTACCTTCAATCCTTCGTATCCATAGATTTTTCCATCTTCCTCCTCAAAGAAGTGACTTAAGTCAACTGGATCAAGGCAGAAGCTATCTGGAGCCCCCACTTCTTCTTCCCTGGACACTACAAAACCAGCAACGAAATTATAACTCAAGCACAAATGCAGTCGAGACACATTTCAGACAAAAACGCTCATGACCTAGAAAAAGGAAAAAGCAAGCGACGAACAAAGACAACATAATCTCATGGTTAGCTGAGCCTCTAAACCTAGACACAGTTCTAAACTTAGTAACTATACAGCATAGGAAAAACCGGGGTACAGCAGGCATCTCGACTACCATGTTAACATAGCAAATATAGTTAGCTCTAGTTCGACTGCGGTCACGACACGACAGGATGCAAAACGGAAAAAAACAATGCCGACCTGACTGGAACTAACTACACAAGACCAGCAAGTAGACCTCACCATTTCAGTTAGTCAAACTTAGCTGGGATAGAACTCTGCAACTTGCATATTTTGTCACAAGAAGCTTTTTTTTCTTCGCAGGAAGCAACAGCTACCGCAATGACAGACTAAAGTCAATTAAATCATAAATCTCAATTTCCATATCACCTCCTCCCTTTCCTTTACTTCTTCACGTATTTAGTCAATCGCGCTATGAAACAACTCGCGACTAGCTCACTCCACTATAACGCACACAAAAATTTCAACTAATTCGAGCCGCCGCTGCCGAAGAAAAAGCCGAAGCGGCGACGGCGGGACGCGCGATCTTGTGGAAATACTCCGCCGGAAACTTACCGAGGTACACTTTGAAGCAGCCGTTCGGGTCGACTCCAGCATCTGCGCCATGAAAACGAGGGACGCTGAGCGCGCTAAACAGACGAGAATTTTTTGTTTTCTCGAGGAAATAAACTAGGCCGGGGGAACCGGGAGGCTACAACAGTAAAACGATTGAGAAATCGAACGGATGAAGCGGCTCGGCGAGAGCCGGCTCCGGAGGTTACCGATGCCGGAGAAGCCGACGCGCCGCCGCTTCTTGGGCTCGGCCGCCGGATCGGGGGCGGTGCTGTGCCTCTGCGCCATCGTTAGGGTTTCTCCGAGCGGGAAATGTGAGGAGGAAAGGCGGGAAATTGCGCAGAGAGAGAGAGAGAGGGAGAAGGAAGGGGGAAACGTTGAGCGAGCTGCTGCGATATAAAGAAGGAGCCATCGGAGTCACGTGTTCTGCACGTGCGTTGCTAAATAAATAGGACTAATTAAAAATTGATTGAATTCTTGACAACAGACTGGGCGTTTGGTCTAGTGGTATGATTCTCGCTTTGGGTGCGAGAGGTCCCGAGTTCGATTCTCGGAACGCCCCATTCTCTTTTTTGATTTTTATTTTTCTTTTCCATTCTTTTTTGTCCTTCAATTTTTTCTGTTTTTTTTTAGCAGAATTTCTGGAACTCACTTTAGATTTCTCTCTCTCTCTCTCTCTCTCTTTTTGCATTTCCCATTTTTTTTTGTTCTTGTTTTTTTAGCAGAATTTCTTGAACTCACTTTGTGCAATCCTGCCATTTCATACTGTTGATGTATGAGAATTCAGGGTAAAATTTTCGACCAAATTTTGCTTTAGCCAGCACCAGGATCAATACTAAGAACTACCGTTAAAGCTCCATTTTTTTTGTGGCAATTTATCTGGTATAGAAAGCAGAGTAGATTATATTGATACCGTATATTTGCCGTCGTCCACAACAATGTTGATTGAGCGAAGTAATGCGTCGAACATGACGATCGATCGGGATTATTGCTTGGAAACCAAACACGGGGACCAGGTAGTGTAGATTAAAGAAATTGACATGAACAGTCTTTTATTCAATGAACAAGCCTCCAGAGCTGATTGAAAGTACTCAAAGTCATAAACACAACAGCCTCACAGTCTATATCAGATACTATTGTCATCCTATCGCCCAGCGCGACCTGAGATATATCAACCCGAGGATCACGCTATCATCTCATTGAACTTGATCATGTCCTTCCATGGGAACTGCCTTGCTGGGTCGATAGAGGACTGGTCGGACGAGGCGACGGTGCTGCCCCAAAGAGTGTTGTCATACATGATCACGCCCTCGACCCTCAGCAACCTCAGCAGCCTCATAGTTCTTTAGGTTAGCACGGTCAGCATCGACGAACGCAAAGTCAAGGTGCTTTCATTCTCTTGCTGACACGGAAAAGAGAAGCTGGATGAGATTGTCGAGAGTCTAACGAGCTCAGAAGATATCATCTTTATTGCACAAGTGCAAATGAGGATTACTTTACTAGAAAAGTTACTCACGTTTTCCAGGAGTTTATCCAGGACGGGCAAAGCTTGCGATAAGACGAAGCCGATCTTGTGTTCATTGTCGACCTTCTTGATAAATGGCAATCCGATCTCGTATGCTTCTTGGTCTGCATCGATCACTATGATCTGCAGTGGAAACATTTGAGTAATGTGCAGATTAATTCTAGCTTGACAAACAAACTTGCAATTTTTTAACTTTTCGCAAGTGAAAGACGGCAGACCTTGCCATCTTGCGGAGTTGTAAGAGACATGAGGAGGAGAGAGTATCCGGTGAAGACGCCTGCCTCTATAGTCTTCTCCGTGTTGAATAGCTTCAAGAGCAGTGCGATGAATTGAGCCCCGTCTGGCGCAGTACCCAAGGCTATGGAACTTGGGTGTGGGTTTTTTGTCGCAAAGTCGGACCTGTTCAGTAAAATTCCCACCTACACTGAACATACAAACCTAAAAGACACTCTGGTTTTAAGTATATCGACAACCGCTTTCAGTAATTAAATTCTATGGTTATGCCAGATTTACTTAATTTATCGTCGTCGTGAAGTGAATGTCTCGCTTCGAAAGTGAGTAATGAACATGTTAATGCACTCTAAGTCGAAGCAGAATCATTTTGAGTAATGAGCATGGAATAGAATTACTGTGGATGGTTCGCAATGGCATCTCTGAGCTCCTTCAAAATCTCTGCCTCTCTGGTGTAGACACTAGCTGTCAGTACATACTGCCATGACAATACAACTTAGAAAATCCTCAAACTCTTACAGCAACTTCATTCAACAGAAGAAATTGCTGCAAACAGATATCAAAAAGGAGAGAGAGAGAGAGAGAGACTACATTGTACAGTTCATCACTCTGCAACAACCCTGATGGACCCTGGGAGATTACTTTCATAGTTGGTTCCATCTTTGCAAAGCCACTAGATCAATAAAAAATGCTTATAAAGCATATGCAAAAGAGAAAATCGTCTAATTCCTGTATGTTTTGTAATGAAGAGTATCTAAGGTACTCATAGGCATTACAAGATGACTACATCGATTATTGCACAATCGTTTGCTGATGGATATAGCTAGGTGATATTCCCAGCTTTGTTGTGAAGAAACGTTTTCAGATTGGGCTCCGCTCCTTTGTCCAAATCAAACCATCTGAACCAGAATCATCAATTGCTATGCCTAAGAACTAGTGGAACCGCCATTTTTCGTGACACGTTATCCTGTAAAGAAAGCAGAGCAGATGATATAGATGCTGAAGACTTGTTGTCATCCATGCGTCAAGTGGAACGATCTACCAGAATTATTCCTAACACTGGGACTAGGTAGCGTAGATTAAAGAAATTGACAAGAATAGCCTTTTAGTGAGCGAACAATCCTCTGAAGTTTATTGAAAGTATTCCGAAGGTCATAACACAACAGTCTCACAATTTGTATTAGAAGCTACTGTGCTCCAATCTCAAAAGATTGAGGAACAAGTGCTTATTTTGACGTGTGCCATAAATTTGATCAAAGGGCATCAATAGATGCGCCTGCAGATCGTCATCCCATCACCCAGCGCAACTTGAGATATATCAACCTGAGGATCGCCTGCTATCATCTTGTTGAACTCGATCGTGTCCTTCCACGCAAATTGCCTCATTGGGTGTGCAAAGGACGGGTCGGCCAAGGCCACGGTGCCTCCCCAGAGAGTGTTGTCATACATGATCACGCCCCCCACCCTCACCAGTCTCAGCAGCCTCTCGTGATAGTTCTTCAGGTTTGCCCGGTCAGCATCGACCAACGCAAAGTCAGAGTTGCTTTCATTTCTCGCCAACACGCAAAAGTGAAGCCAGATGAGATTGTTCAGAGTCTAATTAAGCTCAGAAGATACCTTTTTCATCGCACGAGTCCAAATGAGGATTACTTTACTAGAGAAGTTACACTCACGTTTTCTAATAATTTATCGAGGACAGGCAAGGCTTGCGATTCGATGAAATAAATCTTGTGTTCGACGTTGGCCTTCTTGATAAACGGCGATCTAATCTCACATACTTCTCAGTCTACATCAGTTTCAATGATCTGCAGTAGAAACATTTGATTTGACCAATGCGAAACGGCAATAGAAAAATGTGCAGATTAATTCTAGCTTGACAAACAGACCTGGATTTTTTTCTTTTTTTCAAGCGAAAGACCAGACCACAGACTTCGCCATTGTGCGGAATCGTAAGAACCGTGAGGAGGAGAGAGTCTCCAGTGAAGACGCCAACCTCTATGGTCTTCTTCGCATTCGATAGCTTCAGAAGCAGCGCGATGAGCTGACCCCCATCCGGCGCAGTCGCAAAGGAGGACCCGTTTAGTAGGATCACTAAACATACAAACTTAAGACACTCTTTGATTTTACTATATGGACAACAGCTTTCGATCATTGAACACTATCGTGCACCAGATTTACTCAATTTATCATCGCCGTGACATGAATGTCTGGCTCCAAAAGCGAGTAATAGAATCTGTTCATACACTCTAAACCGAAGCAAAATACGAGCGAGCGCTGAGTTTAAACAGGTCATGTGTCAAATTAGGACACGTTCAAGAAGTCAAGGTCTTGGTCGAGTACCCAATTCCAAAGTCTCTAAGGTAATTGAGTTTCATTTTCACGTACATGGGTCGTCTACACAATCAAGAGAAGTCTTGGTCATCTGTTGTTTATGTGATGTCTGATCTTTAGCTAATGTGAAGGAAACATCAATTTCCAAAATTTGCCGTCTTCAACTAAAGAGAAACGATCCTCCAAATACGTAGTGAATTTCCTTAACAAGCCTTGCATTCATGGTAACAACAACACATTATCACTCATCACACGTTTCGATCTTACTAAAAAGACAGAAAAATAAACGACTGTCCGATAAATGCTTCTCACTACTTGGTAATTGTTACCTAGGAAGATTTTAGCCTGGCTAGTATAAAAAAATTTAACATGACTTAAAATTGCAAGGGCCGCATACTTCATGATCTCAACCATGTTCGCCAATTTGCAGCGTCATTTCATCAACCGACTCTTCACTCGGTGAAACTTATTTGCTTGTTTTGGGAAAAGTACTTCATGATCCCTGCTCTTCTTGTGGGCTCGAAGAATTTTCTGTTGATCCGCCTTCCCACCGTACTCCCCGATTATTTCCTTGGAGCTGCGCAAGTGAGATAGAATAGAAGGACTTCGCCAACGCTGGTTTTGGAGCTAGAAAAGCTTCCGAAACTTGTTTCATAGTGGGTCGCAACTTTGGATTGCTATTTAAGCAAGCAAGTGCTAGAGAAACTACCAGAACGATATTTCTTGCGATAGAATTCTCTCTTGGGATTGGCAAGCGTGGATCCAATATTTGATGTAGCATAATATCTTCTTTGACGCGAGTGGACATCATTGAGATGATCTCACCTGGATGCTCACCTATTATTATTTCCATTGCTACCACCCCAAAGCTGTATACATCACATTTCTCATTGATGACCAAAGTGTAAGCGAGCTCTTGAAAAAAACAAAAGTTCATAGATTAGATGAGGCTTGAAACAAAGTTCACAATCTTAGTTACTGCATCATCAAATGATAAATATGTAAGTATGCTGAAGCGTCAACGTGTTATTACCACATGGGGTGTGTTTAGTATATTGATCTAGCTAAGTGCATCCAGTAATAACATTCCACAAAAATATGGATGATTATTGCTTACCCGGTGCTATATATCCACGAGTGCCTGTAATATTTGCAGTGAGATTAGATGAGAAATTAGGTTCTAGGAGTCTTGCTGTGCCGAAATCTGATAGAAAAGCCTGCATATTGTTGTCTAGCAAAATGTTGTTGCTAGATATGTCTCGATGAACGATTGGTCGAGCGCAATCATGGTGCAAGTAAGACAAGGCATGTGCCATATCCCATACAATGACGAATCTTTTAGACCAGTCTAGTTCCACCGCTTCAACGTCATCTCTCAGACCACAAAATAGACTCCCCCTTTCCATGTACTCATAAACCAAGAACATGCATTGCTTGTGTAAGCAAAAACCATGGAGCTTAATTATGCTTCTATGCCGTACTTCAGTCAAGTGCTTCACTTCATTTCGGAAGCTCTTGCCAAAAGATGGGTCCTCTGCTTCATGATGGTGAAGTTTCTTCAATGCCACGATTTTCCCACTAGGCAATCGTGCTCTATAGACACTACCGTATCCACCAGTTCCAATGCAATATTTGATGTCAAAGTCTTCTGTTGCATTAATTATGTCTTCATATGCAATTCTCCCATCATAATTCCATATTGACAAAAAATCTCCATCTTTTTTTATAATCTCTGATTGAGTGCTCTTCATTCTACGCTGAAATACGATCAAAGATATAAAACCCAAATAGAAAATGAATGATATAGCCATTAGTGGTACAAGTATCGTCATAAGTATAACCCTAGACATTCTTCTAGAGCCATTAGTCTTTTCCAAACCTTCATTGTCTATGAAATCCCCATAAGGAACGTGGGCCAGGTTATCTGGAATTTTTCCCATGAGATGGTTATGCGACAAGTCGATGTTACCTATGTGACCAAGAGTCGTAGGGATTGTCCCCATAAGTGCATTATTACTCAGATCCAAGTGGTTCAGACTCTTTAGATTTCCCAGTTCGGGAGGGATTGTCCCCCAAAGTGCATTATAACTCAGATCCAGGTGGATTAGACTCTTTAAATTTCCCAGTTCGGGAGGGATTGTCTCCAAAAATGCACTATAACTCAGATCCAGGTGGATTAGACTCTTTAGATTTCCCAATTCGGGAGGAATAGGACCTCCAATTTTGCTACGATGAATGTCAATTACTTCTAATGTGATGAGGTTTTGGAGACAAAGAGGCAACTCACCGGTTAGCCAGCTGTAAGACAAGTTGAGGTGCCTGAGCTTTGGGAGTGCACATATTTGAAGGGGAAAGATATTAGCAGAATCATGATCATGCAACTCAAGAAAGGTCAGATTCGAGAGTAAAGAGAAATTCATGTTGCTCCAATCAAATGTGCCCTCGTAGTTGAGCAGGTCTCCTTGTATTATGTTTATTTTGACAACGTTTCCGGAGTCGTCACATGAAATGCCAGGCCACATGCAATATGCTAAGGAAATGTTGCTTGTGAGGGGGGCAGACCACCACCCACTGGAACGAAGAGCATTTACCTGTGTCCCCATGGCGGTATTTTCCAAACCTTCATTGCCTTCGAAATATGCATAATAAACATTGAACAGATTTTGTGGAACTTTTCCCGTGAGATGATTGCATGATAAGTCGATGGACTCCAAGTTGACAAGCTTCTGAAATTTGGGAACTGAACCATGAAGAGAATTGTTTGTAAGATAGAGATTGCTTAACATGATCAAACTCTCAAGTTCATGAGGGATATTTCCCGAGAAGTTGTTGGAGCTCAAATCTAGATAAGTGAGATTTTTCAAATCTCCTATTTCCGATGGAATGGGGCCAATGAAGGAGTTCCCTGCCATACTTAGATATGCCAAGTTCGTCAAGTTCCATATTTCCGAAGGAATGGATCCATTGAAGTCGTTATATTGCAAATCGAGTTGCACCAAGTTCTTCAATTTCGCTAGAGCCGTAGGGATCATGCCATGTAGCGAATTGAAACCGAGATCTAGGTAGATCAGCCTCTTCAAATTACCTATTTCCGATGGGATAGATCCACTGAATGTGTTCTCTTCCAATATTAGATATCCCAAGTTCGTCAAGTTCCCTATTTCCGAAGGAATGGATCCATTGAAGGAGTTCCCTTGCAAATGGAGTTCTGTCAAGTTCTTCAATTTCCCTAGAGTTGTAGGGATCATGCCATGTAGCGAATTGAAACTGAGATCTAGGTAGATCAGCCTCTTCAAATTACCTATTTCCGATGGGATAGATCCACTGAATGTGTTCTCTTCCAATATTAGATATCCCAAGTTCGTCAAGTTCCCTATTTCCGAAGGAATGGATCCATTGAAGGAGTTCCTTTGCAAATTGAGTTGCGCCAAGTTCTTCAATTTCGCTAGAGTCGTAGGGATCATGCCATTTAACAAATTGAAACCGAGATCTAGGTAGATCAGCCTTTTCAAATTACCTATTTCTGGTGGGATAGATCCACTGAATGTGTTCTCATCCAATATTAGATATCCCAAGTTCGTCAAGTTCCCTATTTCCGAAGGAATGGATCCATTGAAGGAGTTCCCTTGCAAATTGAGTTGCGCCAAGTTCTTCAATTTCGCTAGAGTCGTAGGGATCATGCCATTTAACAAATTGAAACCGAGATCTAGGTAGATCAGCCTTTTCAAATTACCTATTTCTGGTGGGATAGATCCAATGAATGTGTTATCTTCCACACTTAGATATGCCAAGTTCGTCAAGTTCCCTATTTCTGAGGGAATAAATCCATTGAAGTTGTTCCCTTGCAAATAGAGTCGCACCAAATTCTTCAATTTTGCTAGAGTTGTAGGGATCGTGCCATTCAACAAATTAAGACTGAGATCTAGGTAGATCAATCTTTTCAAATTTCCCAATTCAGGAGGGATTAGACTATTGATTTGATTATTCTGAATGTCAATAACTTCTAACGTGGTGAGATTTTGGAGACAAAGAGGCAACTCACCAGTTAGATGATTGGTGGACAAGTCGAGGTGCCTGAGCTTTGGGAGTGCACATATTTGAAGAGGAATAATATCGATGAGGTGACAACCACACAGCCGAAGAGACGTGAGATTTGGGAGCAAGGAGTAATTCATGCTGCTCAAATTACCTCTGAACTGGTAGCGGTAGTCATCATCTATATGTGGTATGTTTATTTCAGCGACACTTCCAGAATCATCGCACGAAATGCCAAGCCACTTGCAATGCGACACAGAAGAGTTGCTCGTAATGTAGCTAGGCCACCACCCACTGCGACGAAGAGCATCTGCCTCTATTTTGGTGGCAAGGGCAGGGAAGTTGTGGGAGAGAGTTAGCACAATAACGATCCATGTAGCTGCAGTAATCAGCTGGCAAACATGTAAGCCGATAGGTTTGCTTACAAGATTCATGCTTGAGAGAGAGCAAGAGAGAGGAGCTCTTGTTTTTGCTTGGAAAGTGGAGAGCCTGAGTTCGCCGTGATATATGGAAGAAGGGCGATCCATAAGAAAATAACTTGAGGAGAGAGCAATTCAACATAAAGACTTGGAACTCTGTTTCTTCGTCTAACTAGGCAAAATGAGCAGCCTATTTCTTCGTCTAACTAGGCAAAATGAGCAGCACAATAACGCTTCATTTAAAATTGGGGAAACTTCTCTCCCTCTCTCTCGCTGAAAGAGCTCTATTTCTCAAAAGCAAAGCTCTATTTTCTCGATGGAGAAACAGAGTTCCCTGTTTTAGCCTTCCCGTTCGTCTTCATGAGCTCCAGTTCTCGTTCGGAGCATCTAGGGACAACGAAACTCCAAGAATCGGCGAAAAAGAGACGGATTCTTCAAGCTCGGTGGAGGAAGAGGAGGCCTTGCGATGAAGATGAGGCCATGAGTTTCGAATTCAAAATTTTACCTGGAACATTACGTTTGACATTCCAAGAGGTGATTTTCGTGGCAAATAATCCTAGAAAAGACCACTTATTGGAGTAGCTACCCACGACGCCTTGCTGCAAAAAAAGAAAATGAATGTATGCATCCATCAAGAAGTCAAGGTCTTTGTGGGGTTTCATATGTGTTGACTTTTGGATCAGTGTGTGGCTGATGGTCCATGGGAAGTCGTGGTCTACGCGACACTTTTATTGGTGATGTTTGGCCCTCAAAAAATTATAACCCATCATAAGGGAAATGTCTATCTTACCAAATTTTCTACACGGCATTTCTATTGGTGATGTTTGACCCTCAGAAAATTCTAACTCATCATAAGGGAAAGGTCTGTCTTACCAAACTTTATTAAACTATTCAAATTTAATAGCAAATCCTCCATTGAAGTCATTCAAGCTCAAATCTAGACAAGGGAGATTAGTCAAATCTCCTATTTCCAATGGGACGGCGCAGTCCAAGCTAAGAGGCGGGATTGGACTCAAGAACACTCGAGCTTGTTAAATTGACCAAAGATGGAGGAATGGGGCTAGTCAAGGAGTTTAAGCTTAGTTTTTTTCCCCAATTCCGTATTATTGATGATGGTACTGCATACAATCGGAATAAATCGCTATTATCATCTATTAAAATTTCGAATTTAATAAAACTACTAGGTCTCGGGTGAATAACCATGTAAGCACATCAATTTTCTTAAGTAAAAGCCACATGAACTAGATTTTAGCTTAAAAAAGTTATTCAGATTCTTCGTGTAACGTTTGGATCGGACTGGCCTAGCTTGATCTATTTAATTTAACAAAGTCATGTTGTTGGGTCCGGATTACCAATTGACTACATGGATCATATTCCGGCCAATCAATTTAAGAGTATCCCCTTAACATGATACCACATGAACACTGGCCGTCCACGCAGATTGACACTCTGACTTTCGTCCTTAATTCGCTCCTCATTGATGGCATTAGTCCTCGATTCGCTTGATTACTTTAATCCGAAGAAGGTTCCTCATCTCTTCCAAAGCATGTCCATGCGATATGCTCAGAAATTTATAAAGACAGTATGCTGCACGCTCTTTCTTTTCAATTCGAATTCCCATGAAGTAGGGAGAAGACAATGATACCGAATTAGCTCTCTTCATTTCGATTTCCAGTTCCCAATTCTCCGACAACCCAACAAACATCAATGAATTTGTCACCGCCGCGAGTGTTGATCTGCTTACTCGAGAGAGCCAAGTGTCACGGCACGACTCGAACATGGTTATGTTAGATCAAACCGGTCCGGTAGCTCGAGATCCCATTGCAGAGAGACGACAAATTTAAATAGCGGGTAGCTTAAAACTCCACAATAGAAGATAGGAGAAGATAGGAGTTGATGATTTCCATTTTGGATTTTGATGCAGCCTAGCCTAGTGCGTGTAAAAACAGGCACGCGTTCAACGGTTGGAGGTATGCGTCGCGCACGCTCGCACTCAAGAGTCGGAGTCGGAGAAGTCGTCGGTACGACACGGACCACGTCACCGCACCGCAGGAGACGCACGGCCAAAGACAAAAGTGGATGCCTTTTTTTGACTTCTTTTGGCAGACGCAGAAATTTTGTTTGAGGAGCGAGACAAGGAGATAGCACCGAGCACAGAAATTTCGTATTAACTAGACGAATTGGAACAGATGTTTAGTGAGAATAATGATGAGTCTGATTTTGTGAATTTTTAGTGCTCGAGTCATCTGCCATCACAATGGGGAAAGGTCATCGCACAGTGGTGGATGTCCCACTCAATATAACTCATATGTTCTTGTCCCGAAATGTGGAGAATTGTTGGTTGATTATGCAATTCGCTTGGTATATCTCAACTCGTTCCGCTTCGACTCTGTCGACAATCCATCGTTTTCTACTATGAGATTGGGCAGAGCAAGCTTAGTGGCACGGAAATAAGTAATCGAATGGTAAAATAGACAAAGCAAAGATATAGATCAGATATTGAATTTAGATGATTTGGTCGAGGTGACCTACGTCCACAAGAAGAGCATGCCGGTATTTCATTATAGATCAATCGATAAAACAGACATTATAATCATTTTTGAGTCATTCAAACACTCTCAATATTTCTCAGTCTCAATTATGCCCAACAACTCTCATAGTGTTTACCCCTCATAATATTTCACGAAATAATCTCTCAATATCATAAGGAATTGTCTAGTTTGCTGAATTATATGAGGTCATGCTTGTTGTTTTGACTGAAATTTTGCTGTTATAGTTGATTTCTTGGTGCTGTTTTAGTCCAGATGGTAAATGTGAGAATGGCTGTTCTATGTACTATCATAATCGCGTGGCCACAAAACTAGCCATGCATAAGGTATTAAGAAGGAGAAGAGTCGAAATGGAGAGGTCAAGATTGGCAACCGACGGTTATCGAGTACAAATGAATTTTCCAATACGTGTAGTAAGAAATGTCAAGAAAAATGAATCGATTTCTATTGAGTATATATAAAGAGAATCGTCTTAGGAGACTCAACAACGTGACTGGATAGATCGGGGACGGAGAAAGTGATCTCATGTTCACTGAGATTAAGAGATATAACCGGGTCTCACTTTCAATTTTATCAGATCTCTCACTTCGAAAGGGCAGTCCAGAATGTCAATCTCATTTAAATATCCCGAATCACAAACTTTCTATCGATCGGCGATGTCGGTTTTCCCACGTTACCTCGAAAGACATCATTGGCAGCAATCCAATGTTGACTCTGTTACCGAACTGTTCCTTTTTTCCCCCAGAGAAGTATCCCGGAAAATTATATCTATAAATTATATATTTTTATTTAAGCAAAAGGGTTTATTGTTCTGGAAAAGTTGTCAACTTTTTTTTTTTTATATACTTTTATTTGTAAGAGTCGTGCCGGTGTCTCTCTAAGATATGGCTCATCACATGACTCATTAGCAGGTCTCATGCACAAACTCACATTCGACATTTTTTCCAGGACCTGCGTCGACCGTAGATGCATGTTTCAGTCCTACTGTTCCTTCGATAAGCTGCAGTCCTACTGTGCCACTGCGAGCCATCTCTATAGCCATCTCTAACTGCTTAGATTTGAGTATGTTGTTAGTGAGACTAAGAGCGATGAGTTGATTGATTTCATTCATTGAGAACCTCCTCCAAATTCTCCAATCGTGATTAGGGTTTTTTTACTACGAAATTATCTATTCACCTATGTAGTGAGAAAATATGGTCATAATGTTAATGTTGAGCCTCTAGTTTGTGACTAGAGAAGAATACTTTGTTATCCTGTTATTCTTGGTGATTAGTAGATGTTTTTGAGTGGTTCGTGGTTTTTTTTGCATTGGTTTTTCACATTAAATCTTTGGTGTCGTTATTCTCCTTGTCTACTTATTATTTTGGCATTATATTTGCGTATTGCGAGGTTATATATTACTGGTTGTTACTCGAGGTTACAAGAATTTCGATTGATTTAGTTTCGGGGGAGAAATTGATCTTGGATTGAGTTTAGTTTGTGGTAAATTGTGTCCCTGGGTTCCCTCCAGTATATAGGACCACCTTCTTGACATGTAGCGGGTCTTTCGGGGTTTCATATGTTGATTTTTTGGACCACAACGTGTTATATTGGTTCGCGAGAAGTCATGGTTTTTATGGCCTTTTTGGTGATGTTTGGCCTTAAAATTATAAGCTATACTCATCATTAATCGAAGCATTTACTTTACAGAAAATTTGTATGGGTACTCGTGTTTTGAATAGGGTGTAGTGCGGGCCTCATTATTTCTTGATACATTGCTTATTAATCATGCATTTTAATCTTTTTGGAAAGACACTCCTATAGCATAGAATGGAGAAAGTTTAACATGTATCAAATATTATATCTCTACATTTTACATCCTCACAGAATCAAAATGCTACAACGGTACAATTCTACTATTTCATACTAAGAAAAAAGACGGATCTTTTCTATATTAGTAGAATTTGAAAAGAGTTGGCAAGTGCAAAGAAACAAAAACCGATGGCTAGCCAAAGTTATGTATCCTGTTTCATATAAAATGTCCTCTTTTGGACAAGATATACGAAATTCTTCATTCTTATCATTTATAATATATAATACAACAACAGCAACATCAACAGCAACAACAACAACAATAATAATAACAACAACAACAACAACAACAATAATAATAAGGGTTAATACCCTAAAAAATCACAAACTGGTACATATGTGACAAATTTACCCAAAACTATTTTTTTGATCATGAAAAACCCCAAACTGGTATACATGTAACAAATTTATCCCGACTAATCATAAAAAAAACCATAAACTTGTACATTTATGACAAATTTACTCCAAACTAATTTATTTAACCGCAAAAAACCTCAAACTAGTAAATTTGTGACAAATATATCATCCGCTAACTTAATAATTTGACTGTAAAATTAACAAAAATTAGCAGAGGGTAAATTTGTCAAAAGTGTACCAGTTTGGGGTAAATTTGTCAAAGGTATACCAGTTTGGAGTTTTTAGAGATCAAAAAAATAGTCTCGGGTAAATTTGTCACAGGTATACCAGTTTGGAGTTTTTTAAGGTATTAACCCTAATAATAATAATCTTCAAAAGAAATACTTTATAGGAATAGTTACATTGCTGATCTGTAACATTAAAACTCGTCACAACTAATGGTATTGAATGGGGCGAGCACTTAGGAAATGGAAGAATCCTAGTTGGAAGCAAGACGAGTGAAAAGTGTAAGAAAACTTCCCATTGCCAGAACAATGAGCAACATCTTGTTAATTACAAATCCAAGCGGCACTCATTAAGGACAGTACTAGAATAGTTTGCAATGACATATTTATGTAGACATAAATTAGTTTCCAGTAATCCGACCAAAAAACAGAAAAATAGTTTCCAGGAATAAAATTTACAATAGATTATTTGTTTCTGTTACAATGGAAAGGTATACATTGCCGATAATCAGAGAAGCTGAATTTCTGCAACATGATAATTGTGCAGTGGCCAGTAGCCCGGTCATCGTAAATTTCATGGTTAATTAATGGTGATTTGATTAGAATTTAAACACGTTATGTGTCAAATTAGGACACGTTCAAGAAGTCAAGGTCTTGGTCGAGTACCCAATTCCAAAGTCTCTAAGGTAATTGAATTTCATTTTCACGTACATGGGTCTACACAATCAAGAGAGTTCTTGGTCTTCTGTTGTTTATGTGATGTCTGATCTTTAGCTAATTTGAAGGAAACGTCAATTTCGAAATTTGCCGTCTTCAATAAAGAGAAACGATCCACCAAATACGTAGCGAATTTCCTTAGCAAGCCATGAATTCATGGTAACAACGACACATTATCACTCATCACACATTTCGATCTTACTAAAAAGACGGAAAAATAAACGACCGTCTGATAAATGCCTCTCACTACTTAGTAATTGTTACCTAGGAAAATTTTAGCCTAGCTAGTATAAACAATTTAACATGACTTAAAATTGCAAGGCCCGCATACTTCATGATCTCAACCATGTTCGCTAATTTGCAGCGTCATTTCATCAACCTTGGTGAAACTTATTTGCTTGTTTTGGGACAAGTACCTCAGGATCCTTGCTCTTCTTGTGGGCTTGGAGAATTTTCTGTTGATCCACCTTCCCACCATACTCCTCGATTATTTCCTAGGAGCTGCGCGAGTGAGATAGAATAGAAGGGCTTCGCCAACGCTAATTTTGGAGCTAGAAAAGCTTCCGAAACTTGTTTCATCGTGGGTCGCAACTTTGGATTGCTATTTAAGCAAGCAAGCGCTAGAGAAACTATCAGAATGATCCTTCTTGCGATAGAATTCTCCCTTGGGATTGGCAAGCGCGGATCCAATATTTGATGTAGCATAATATCTTCTCTGAAGAGAGTGGACAACATTGAGATTATCTCACCTGGATGCTCACCCATTATTATTTCCATTGCTACCACCCCGAAGCTGTATACGTCACATTTCTCATTGACGACCAAAGTGTAAGCGAGCTCTTAAAAAAAAAAACAAAAGGTCATAGATTAGATGAGAGTCGAAACAAAGTTCACAATCTTTGTTAGTGCATCAACAAATGATAAATATGTAAGTATGCTGAAGCGTCAACATGTTATTACCACATGGGGGGTGTTAAGTATATTGATCTAGCTAAGTGCCTCCAGTAATAACATTCCACAAAAATATGGACGATTGTTGCTTACCTGGTGCTATATATCCACGAGTGCCGGCAATATTTGCAGTGAGATTAGATGAGAAATTAGGTTCTAGGAGTCTTGCTGTGCCGAAATCTGATAGAAAAGCCTGCATATTGTTGTCTAGCAAAATGTTGTTACTAGATATGTCTCGATGAACGATTGGCCGAGCGCAATCATGGTGCAGGTAAGACAAGGCATGTGCCATATCCGATACAATGACAAGTCTTTTAGACCAGTCTAGTTCCACCGCTTCAACATCATCTCTTAGAGCACAAAATAGACTCCCCCTTTCCATGTACTCATAAACCAAGAACATGCATTGCTTGTGTAAGCAAAAACCATGGAGCTTAATTATGCTTCTATGCCGTACTTCAGTCAAGTGCTTCACTTCATTTCGAAAGCTCTTGTCGAAAGATGGATCCTCTGCTTCATGATGATGAAGTTTCTTCAAAGCCACGATTTTCCCATTAGGCAATTGTGCTCTATAGACACTACCATATCCACCCGTTCCAATGCAATATTTGATGTCAAAGTCTTCTGTTGCATTGATTATGTCTTCATATGCAATTCTCCCATCATAATTCCATATTGACAAAAAATCTCCATCTTTTTCTACAATCTCTGATTGAGTGCTCTTCATTCTACGTTGAAATATGATCAAAGGTCTCAAAACCAAATAGAAAATGAATGATATAGCCATCAGTGGTATAAGTATCGTCACAAGTACAACCCTAGACATTCTTCTGGAACCATCAGTCTTTCCCAAACCTTCATTGCCTATGAAAGCTCCATAAGGAACTTGGGCCAGGTTATCTGGAATTTTTCCCGTGAGATAATTATACGACAAGTTGATGTTATCTATGTGACCAAGAGTCGTCGGGATTGTCCTCCAAAGTCCATTATTACTCAGATCCAGGTGGATTAGACTCTTTAGATTTCCCAGTTCCGGAGGAATTGTCCCCCAAAGTGCATTATAACTCATATCTAAGTGGATTAGACTCTTTAGATTTCCCAGTTCCGGAGGGATTGTCCCCGAAAATGCATTATAACTCAGATCCAGGTGGATTAGACTCTTTAGATTTCCCACTTCAGGAGGAATATGACCTCCAATATTGTTATCATGAATGTCAATTACTTCTAATGTGATGAGGTTTTGGAGACAAAGAGGGAACTCACCGACTAGCGAGCTATGGGACAAATTGAGGTGCTTGAGCTTTGGGAGTGCACATATTTGAAGGGGAAAGATATTGGCATAATTATAATCATGCAGCTCAAGAAAGGTCAGATTCGAGAGTAAAGAGAAATCCACGTTGTTCCAATCAAATGTGCCTCTTTGTGTCATGTTTATTTTGACAACGTTTCCGAAGTCATCACATGAAATGCCAGGCCACATGCAATATGCTAAGGAAATGTTTCTTGTGAGGCGGGCAGACCACCACCCACTAGAACGAAGAACATTTACCTGTGTCCCCATGGCAGTATTTTCCAAACCTTCATTGCCTTCGAAATATGCATCAATAACATTGAACAGATTTTGTGGAACTTCTCCCGTGAGATGATTGCACGATAAGCCGATGGACTCCAAGTTGACAAGCTTCTGAAATTTGGGAATGGAACCATGAAGAGAATTGTTTGTAAGATTGAGATTGCTTAACATGACCAAACTCTCAAGTTCATGAGGGATATTTCCCGAGAAGTTGTTGGAGCTCAAATCTAGATAAGTGAGATTTTTCAAACCTCCTATCTCCGAAGGAATGGATCCATTGAAGGAGTTCCCTGGCAAATAGAGTTCCTTCAAGTTCTTCAATTTCCCTAGAGTCGTAGGGATCAAGCCATGTAGCGAATTGAAACTGAGATCTAGGTAGATCAACCTCTTCAAATTACCCATTTCCGATGGAATAGATCCATCAAAGAAGTTCCTTGCCATACTTAGATATGTCAAGTTCGTCAAGTTCCCTATTTCCGAAGGAATGGATCCATTGAAGTAGTTATATTGCAAATCGAGTTTCGTCAAGTTCCTCAATTTCACTAGAGTCGTAGGGATCATGCCATGTAGCGAATTGAAACTGAGATCTAGGTAGATCAACCTCTTCAAATTACCTATTTCTGATGGGATAGATCCACTGAATGCGTTCTCTTGCAAACTTAGATATCCCAAGTTCGTCAAGTTCCCTATTTCTGAGGGAATAAATCCATTGAAGTTGTTCCCTTGCAAATAGAGTTGCGCCAAGTTCTTCAATTTCGCTAGAGTCGTAGGGATCATGCCATGTAGCAAATTGAAACTGAGATCTAGGTAGATCAACCTCTTCAAATTACCTATTTCTGATGGGATAGATCCACTGAATGCGTTCTCTTGCAAACTTAGATATCCCAAGTTCGTCAAGTTCCCTATTTCTGAGGGAATAAATCCATTGAAGTTGTTCCCTTGCAAATAGAGTTGCGCCAAGTTCTTCAATTTCGCTAGAGTCGTAGGGATCATGCCATGTAGCAAATTGAAACTGAGATCTAGGTAGATCAATCTTTTCAAATTTCCCAATTCAAGAGGGATTAGACTATTGATTTGATTATTATGAATGTCAATAACTTCTAACGTGGTGAGATTTTGGAGACAAAGAGGCAACTCACCGGTTAGATGATTGGTGGACAAGTTGAGGTGCCTGAGCTTTGGGAGTGCACATATTTGAATAGGAATAATATCAATGAGGTGACAACCACAAAACCGAAGAGAGGTGAGATTTGGGAGCAAGGAGTAATTCATGTTGCTCAAATTACCTCTGAACCGGTAGTGGTAGTCATCATCTATATGTGGTATGTTTATTTCAACGACACTTCCAGAATCATCGCATGAAATGCCAAGCCACTTGCAATGCGACACTGAAGAGTTGCTCGTAATGTAGCGAGGCCACCACCCACTGCGACGAATAGCATCTGCCTCTATTTTGGTGGCAAGGGCAGGGAAGTTGGGGGAGAGAGCCAGCGCAATAACAATCCATGTAGCTGCAGTAATCAGCTGGCAAACATGTAAGCCGATAGGTTTGCTTACAAGATTCATGCTTGAGAGAGAGAAAGAGAGAGGAGCTCTTGTTTTTGCTTGGAAAGTGGAGAGTCTGAGTTCGCTGTGATAAATGGAAGAAGGGCAATCCAAAAGAAAATAACTTGAGGAGAGAGCAATTCAACATAAAGACTTGGAATTCTGTTTCTTCGTCTAACTAGGCAAAATGAGCAGCACAATAACGCTTCATTTAAAATTGGGGAAACTTCTCTCCCTCTCTCTCGCTGAAAGAGCTCTGTTTCTCAAAAGCAAAGCTCTATTTTCTCGATGGAGAAACAGAGTTCCCTGTTTTAGCCTTCCCGTCCGTCTTCATGAGCTCCAGTTCTCGTTCGGAGCATCTAGGGACAACGAAACTCCAAGAATCGGCGAAAAAGAGACGGATTCTTCAAGCTCGGTGGAGGAAGAGGAGGCCTTGCAATGAAGATGAGGCCATGAGTTTCAAATTTAAAATTTTGCTCTGAACATTACGTTTGACATTCCAACAGGTGATTTTCGTGGCAAATAATCCTAGAAAGGACCACCCATTGGAGTAGCTACCAACGACGCCTTGCTACAAAAAAGAAAAAGAATGTAAATAAGCATGGGTATGAAGGAACTTGTACGCATCCATCAAGAAGTCAAGGTCTTTCTGGGGCTTCATATGTGTTGACTTTTGGATCAGTGCGTGTAGCCGATGGTTCATGGGAAGTCGTGGTCTACACGACACTTCTATTGGTGATGTTTGGCCCTTAAAAAATTCTAACCCATCATAAGGGAAAGGTCTGTCTTACCAAACTTTCTACACAACATTTCTATTGGTGATGTTTGACCCTCAAAAAATTCTAAACCATCATAAGAGAAAGGTCTGCCTTACCAACCTTTATTAAACTATTTAAATTTAACACAAATTCTCCATTGAAGTCGTTCGAGCTCAAATCTGGACAAGGGAGATTAGTCAAATCTCCTATTTCCAATGGGATGGGGCAGTCCAAGCCAAGAGGCGGGATTGGACTCAAGAACACTCGAGCTTGTTAGATTGACCAAAGATGGAGGAATGGGGCAAGTCAAGGAGTTTAAGCTTAGTTTTTCTTTTCTTTTCTTTTTCCAATTTTGTATAATTTATGATGATATTACACACAATCCTAATAAATCACTATTATCATATATTAAAATTTCAAATCTTAATAAAATTAGTAGGTCTCGGGTGAATAACCATATAAGCACATCAATTTTCTTGAGTAAAAGCCACAAAAACTAGATTTTCTTGGTTGGGGCTGGATTTCCTATTGATTACATGAATCATATTCTGGCCAACCAATTTAAGAGTATCCCCTTAACATGACACCACATGAATACTGGCCGTCGACACAGATTGACACCCTGACTTTTGTCCTTAATTCGCTCCTCATTTATGGCATTAGTCCTCGATTCGCTTGATTACTTTAATCAGAAGAAGGTTCCTGATCTCTTCCAAAGCATTTCCATGGGATGTGCTCAGAAATTTACAAAGACAGTATGCTGCACGTTCTTTCTTTTCAATTCGAATTCCCATGAAGTAGGGAGAAGACAATGATACCTAATTAGCTCTCTTCATTTCGATTTCCGGTTCCCAATTCTCTGACAACCCAACAAACATCAATGAATTTGTCACCGCCGCGAGTGTTGATCGGTTTACTCGAGAGAGCCAAGTGTCACGGCGCGACTAGAACATGGTTATGTCGGATCAAACCGGTCCGGTAGCTTGAGATCCTATTGTCTTGGACTTTGATGCAGCCTAGCCTAGTGCGTGTAAAAACAGGCACGCTTTCAACGGTTGGAGGTCTTCATCGTTCACGCTCGCACTCAAGAGTCAGAGTCGGAGAAGTCGTTGGATCGACACGGACCACGTCACCGCACCGCAGGAGACGCACGGCCAAAGACAAAAGTGGATGCCTTTTTTGACTTCATTTGGCAGACGCAGAAATTTAGTTTTGAGGAGCGAGACAAGGAGATAGCACCGAGAACAGAAATTTCGTGTGAACTAGACGAATTGGAACAGATGTTTCGCGAAAATAACGCTGAGTCTGATTTTGTGATTTTTTAGTGCTTGAGTCATCGGCCATCACAATGGGGAAAGGTCATCGCACAGTAGTGGATGTCCCACTCAATATCACTCATATGTTCTTGTCCCGGAATGTGGAGAATTGTTGGTTGATCACTCAATTCGCTTGGTATATCTCAACTTTTTCCCCTTCAACTCCATCGACAATCCATCGTTTTCTACTATGAGATTGGGCAAAGCAAGCTTAGTGTCCCGGAAATAAGTAATCGAACGGTAAAATAGACAGTGCAAAGATATAGATTGGACATCGAATTTACGTGACTCGGTTGGGATGACCTACGTCCGTGAGGAAAGCATGACAATATTTCACTATAGATTAATCGATAAAACAGACATTATAACCATTCTTAAGTCACTCAAACACTCTCGGTATTTCTCAGTCCCGGTTATGTCCAACAACTCTTATAGTGTTTACCCCTCACAAATTCTTCACAAAATAATCTCTCAATATCATAAAGGAATTAACAAATTTGGTCCACAAGAAGTAATCTCTCAATAACACTTTTTGATAAGCCACGGTAGATGATATGCCACAACGGATTTTCAAGTAAGGAAAATAGCCGGTGTAATTTAGGTGATAAGTTTTTTAGAGTCATAGTACAAATTTTTTGACAAGCAAAATATTCTATTTATGCAATCTCTAAATTAAAGAGTTTTATGATCTGTTTACAATTTAAACTAGCATACCTGCCAAAAGAAAAAGGATTTAAACAAGCTTGCAACATGGACAGAACTTGCAAACATCCGTCAAGAAGTCAAAGTCTTTTGGGATTTCATGTGTGTTGACTTCTGGATCAATACGTAATCAACGGTTCATGGAAAGTCATGGTCTTTACAACACTTTTATGGTGATTTTTGGCCCTCAAAATTTCTAACCCATCGTAAGGGAAAGGTGGGGGACCAATTTTTTCAGCCTCTCTTCTTTTGACTAACAAGCCTTTAACTTAGAAAGAGAGATCCTAGTCATTCCAATCACATGGTGTGGAAATAATACCAAAGAAGGTTGCGCATCCCAAATGATAGTGTGACCCTATTGGAATCATTTTTTGTGACAGTCTTAATTTTCTACTTTTGTTTTCAATTGAATAAATTGGGCTTTTCGTCGACGTGTTTATAGCGCTATTCTCCGAGCTGATCACTCGCGAGATAACTAGACTAGTTGGGGAAGCTATTAAGGGATTTTAATGCAACCGACTTGAGAATTTGACCGGGAATCGACTGCTCGACCGTGTTAGTTTATAAGGGTCATTGCGACACAGTCGAAAATCTATGAAGGATCGGAAATAGGTCGATGCAATTGAAATATGTAATTGGGCATGTGTGATTCCATTTAATTACAAAATTTTCGTTTATCGACACTAAACCGATTTTTCTATCGTTTTGGTACCATGTGCTCATATTTGAAACCTTGAGCTTCGCACAAAAATCGAGGGTCACTAATGGATCGGAGATGCACATTGTGGTTCGAAAATAATCGGCCACAAGTCAATTGCACCGAAAATTCCCAAAAAAACTACCCGATAGTTTAGGTCGCACTAAAATCACGTTTGATTGAATTTAACTGTAAAGTTTATTCCGATTTCAGAAAATTGAGAACGTTAATGTGTCACAATTAATCCCAGGGACGTTGTTGCATCTTTCCAAGAATTATTGACGACGGGACTAATTAGAGAAAGATATAAGTGCAGCATTCTTTTTTTTTTTTTTAAAGAAGAACAAGGGAAATGCCACTCATTAAATAGGATTTTAGGACCTTCAATGTGGAACAATTAGAGAGGATTTATAAGTGACTACTAGGGGACTTGACCCTATTAACTTAAGTGTTAATTTGGTAAATAGGAAAGGAGGAAAAGTCTCAACAAGAAAGGAAAATTCGTAAGAAGGCATGCCCCCATGAATTTCACTTCAATCTTCATTTCATTTGGTGGAGATAAGCATAGGAAAGGTTGTGGGGTATATGATAGTGATGAGTGAGTCAAAATTCCATGGAAAAATAGGCCAAAAGCAGATGGAAAATTGCAGTGGCAGTTTCCAAGCATTTTTCCTCTCTCCTTCCTATTCTTTTCCGCGCGTGGGAGTCTACCGAATGCAGCTCACGTTGGCTGCTTCCATCCAACTTTTTCCCTTTCTTTCTTTATTCTTTATTTTTTTTTCTTTCCACCTTTCTTCAAATGTCCGGCTGAGGTTGTCGCTGTCTTCACCCATTCACACCCCTGTTTCGCTCTCTTTCTTCTGGTTTTCTCGGCTGAACCGATCCACAAGAAAACCGGATAAGTGGAGACTTGGCTTTTGCTCACCAAACCGGTAGACCCCCGAAACTTCAACCCAATTACCATGATGTTTCTTATTAATGTGGCTGGGAGTCCGAGCAGCAGCAAAGCTTCCCCTCTAGCGAGAGGAACGACCAACCAGCCAAGCTTCACGTGTTCCTCCCTCCTCAAAAAAAATCCGTGACTCTCTGTGCTGCTGTGGTGGTCGCCTAACGACACCTCCAGCTGATGTTCCGGCTTCAACTCACCATCAAAGGGCTCGAGGTTTGTCCTTGCGCTGCCGTCCCGCCACAAGTGAGGACCGCCGTTAGTTCCAAACAAGTAAGTTGTCTCCTAACTCTAGATTAGGGGCTGAGTACATGAATTAGGGGTTTCTATGTAGATGAAAGATGTAGATGACGTTATATATGGATGGATGTTGGTTAGGGATGTTAGGATAGACATAGAAAAGCTTAGATAAGGTTTAGAGAGCAAGACAACCACCGTGGGTGAAGTTTCGGACAAGAACAGAAGCTGATTTCTGAAACAGTTTCCAGGACGTGGGAGTTTTGCTAATTTTTTAGACGACTGTGTGTTGCGATTTTGAAGAAATTTCCTTCTGAAGAAATGTTGTAGACATCTTAAATAATAACATATATTTTTCTAGAAGTTTTATAATTTAAAAAGATGACGATTTTCATGACGTCATCCTTGAAACAGTAATTCGGACAGTGCTGTAAACCGTGACCTGTTATGATTCCGAGGGCTGTTACTGACCTTTAGAGGTCGAATTTCCAATCAGTTTCTTCACGAAAGTTGTTCGTTACAACTTCTAGTTTAACATACTCGAATTTAAAATCAAAAGGACCAGATTTCGACCCAAAACCGAACTGATTTCGATGAGTTAGGCTCTCTGGAACTGGACCCGATTTTTGTGCTGGATAGAGAGAATTTCTGGGCCCAATTCAGAGGGATATGGATCTCGGTGTCTTCATGAAAATTGTTTGCTTATGTGTTGTCTAGCACGTGTCCAAATTGGAGAATTTTTCGAGCTCATATGAGTGGGTTTCTGACTTCGAATTCGGGAGAGCGTAATTGGACAGTTTTCTGTCAATTTGGGTTAGTAAGAGTGTATGCTTATTTTGAAGTATTCTTGCTGTAAAATTGCCCAATTGATGCTGTGAATGCTATGTGTAAGTGATTATTGAAGTGTAACATTGATTATATGCATTCACAACATGAGATTCCGCCACGAGCCTTTGGGGCCGGGCGATGCTCCTTCGGGAATGCCCCAAGTCAACGGATGCCGATTGCAGTGGATGCTGGACCGATGCTCCTAATCGGAATGCCGTCTAGATGTAGACGTTGCCGCGCTCGAAGGTGCGAGGCGATGCCCGATTATGCCGGAAGACTGTTATCTGTGCATTGAAATCATTTGTGACACATGAATGGGTGAAAGTGAGGGACTTAATTAAAAGACGGAACTATGTGGTGCGGTATGGGACGTGCCATAACGGTTTAGTCTGGTAATTGGGGGCCCGTGTAATTATGTTGACATTTATGTTCTTAAATGTGTACATGTTAAAAGTATTCTGATGATATATGATCTCAATATCTTATGCATGATTTGATTGATACTAACATGCAAGAAAGTACCGGTATTAAGAAAGGGTGAGAAAGGCGATTAGATTGTATGTTGAGTGTACCCTTCTCCTAATCTGGATTTAGGGGATTGACTTGCTGAGATGTGATCTCACCCCTTAGTGGGCTAATATTTCCAGGTCCCTAGTTGGAGGGTGGACAGGCAAGAGGCAGAGGTCTATAGGCAGTGGAGTACGGATGCCTTGGTAGCTTCTGCTAGATAGTGACGGGTCTACCGTCAGGTCTAGATAGTGGGTGACCACTCACCCTAGTCTATTGAGGAGTCTGGTAGGGTTGTACATAGAGACCTGACCCCATGGGCGAAGAGCTCAGAGCGTAGTTAGCCTGGGAGCTTTTCATTTTGAAACACTCCATGTTTTGTTAGACTCTTCTATATTTAAATGCTATAGTAAGAGTAAGTGTGGTTTGTAATACGTGTATGGTTTATAAAAATATAATCCTATGTTTGCTATCTCATTTCTGTGTTGTTGGGAGAATATGATTTTGCTTCCGCATGCTTGATAAACAAATGGGTCGGCAACGGGTTATGGGATGTTGCAAAATTTTATATCAACCACGGAGGGATGTGCATGTGCTTGGAGTCGGGTCATGACATTTTTCAAAACACAAATTAGACTCCCCCTTCAATCAAGTCATCTAAACCCTAAATACACGGCACTTGTGTAAGCAGAAACCATGGAGCTTCTTTATGCTTCTAAATTGTACTTTTGATAATTGTTTCACTTTGTTTCGAAAGCTCTTGTAAAAAAGATGGGTCCTCTGCATGAGAAGTTTCTCCAATGCCACGATTTTCTCATTGGACAATCACGCTCTATAAACACTATTGTAACATCCACTCACTATGCAATTTTGATGTCATCATCTTTTGTTGCATTTATTATGTCTTCATATGTAATTCTCCCATCGTAGTTCCTTATCAAAAAGAAATCTCCATTTTTCTTTGTTGTCTCTAATTGCATGCTATTCGTTGTAGTTGAAATAAGAAGCAAGGCCTAAGAACTAGATGAGAAATGAGTGTTATAGATAAATGAGATTATCCAAACACGTACATTAAAAAATGTCCAGTTCAACAAGAGCCACAATTCCGAATGAACAAGATCAAAAAATTTCTCGTGGACCATAAAATATTCTCCAGTCCCACCCAAAGGTTAACTCCCAATTATTTTAGGCGACCCTTTGTGTTTCTGAAATTGGTTATTATTGCTTCGAGGACATTGTAGTTGTTGAGTAATTAAACATCTGCTGTTCCTTCCAATCATCCATTAATCCATTCATAAACCCCATTTTAATTATTTCATTTAATGACACAAAAGACTGCTAAGAAATTGCAAGGAACCGCAATGAAAAAGACTATCTGCTGAAATTGTATGGTCTCTGGAACAAGAAAACTCGAGTAAAAAAAAACTTCCGATATACTTTGCTTAAGTTCGATTTTGGCGGCCCCAAAACCTATTTACAAATTTTCTACCTCCTCCCATAGTATCTGTTAAGAGTCTTATTTCATTTGATTTCTTTGAACCCCATGTGATCATAGTCTGAGGAGATCACAAAGAGTGCATGTGGCACGAGCAAAGAATGTTGAATAGGATTTACTGTGGATGGTTTGCAATAGCATCTCTGAGCACCATTGGAATCTTTGCTTCTCTGGGGTACACACTAGTCGTCAATACTCGGGGTGAGCAACCTAGAACTTGAGAACCGGCCGGTGGGAACCTGTCGGGTTCCAGGTTTCAAGGTATGCAGGGTACATTTCAGGTTCCAAAAATTAGAGAATCTATTTTGACGGGTAAATATCAAGTTCTAAGTTGGTGAAACCTGGAACCAAAAATCTCCAATAAGTTTTTGTGTCTTTTTTGTTTTCCGGTCTATGTCTTCGCGCAATCCTACGGTATTCCATGGTTTTCATTTTCTTGCTGACATGAAGAAGATAAGCCGGATGAGATTGTCAAGAGTCTACCAAGCGCAGAATGCATTGTCTTTATTGCACAAGTGCAGTTAGGATTACTTTACTGGAGAAGTTTTACTCACGTTTTCCAGTAATTTATCCACGACGGGCAAAGCTTGCGATTTGACGAAGTTGATCTTGTGTTCAACATCGGCCTTCTTGATAAACAGCAATCCGATCTCGTATGCTTCTCGTTCTACATCGATCGCTATGATCTGCAGTTGAAACATTTGAGTAATGTGCTGATTAATTCTAGCTTGACAAATAGACTTCCAAATTTTTTCCTATTGTCAAGCGAGAGAGACGGCAGACCTTGCCATCTTGCGGGATCGTGAGAGCCATCAGGAGGAGAGAGTATCCAGTGAAGACGCCGACCTCTATAGTCTTCTTCGCGTTCAATAGCTTCAGGAGCAGCGCGACGAACTGACCCCGCTGGTGCAGTCGCAAAGTAGGACCTGTTCAGTAAGATTCCCACCAACACTGAACACACAAACTTAAAGATACTCTCTGGTTTTAAGTATATGGACAGCAGCTTTTGGTCATTCAAGTCTATGGTTATGCCATATTTACTCAATTTATCATCGCCGTGACATGAATGTCTGGCTCCAAAAGCGAGTAATGAACATGTTCATAAACTCTAAGTCGATGCAGAATCATTTTGAGTAATGAGTATGGAATAGAATTGCTGTGGATGGTTTGTAATGGCATCTCTGAGCTCCTTCAAAATCTCTGCCTCTCTGGGGTAGACACTAACCATCGGTACATACTGCCATGACAATACAACTTAGAACATCCTCAAACTGTTACAACAACTTCATTCAACAGAAAAAATTGCTGCAAATAGAAATCAAAAAGGAGAGGGGAAGAGAGAGAGAGAGACTACATTGTACAGTTCATCACTCTGCAACAACTGTGATGGACCCTGGGAGATTACTTTCATAGTTGGTTCCATCTTTGCAAAGCCACTAGATCAATAAAAAATGCTGACAAAGCGTATGCAAAAGAGAAAATCGTGTAATTCCTGTATGTTTTGTAATGAAGAGTATCTGAGGTACTCATAGGCATTACAAGACGACTACATCGATTATTGCACAATCATTTGCTGATGGATATAGATAGGTGATATTCCCGGCTTTGTTGTGAAGAAACCTTTTCAGATTGGGCTCTGCTCCTTTGTCCAATTCAAACCATCCAAACCAGAATCATCAATTACTATGCCTAAAAACTAGTGGACACGTTATCCTGTAAAGAAAGCAGAGCAGATGATATAGATGCTGAAGACTTGTTGTCATCCATGCGTCAAGTGGAACGATCTACCAGAATTATTCCTAACACTGGGACTAGGTGGCGTAGATTAAAGAAATTGACAAGAACAGCCTTTTAGTGAGCGAACAATCCTCTGAAGTTTATTGAAAGTATTCCGAAGGTCATAACACAACAGTCTCACAAATTGTATTAGAAGCTACTGTGCTCCAATCTCAAAAGATTGAGGAACAAGTGCTTATTTTGACGTTTGCCATAAATTTGATCAAAGGGCATCAATAGATGCGCCTGCAGATCGTCATCCCATCACCCAGCGCAACTTGAGATATATCGACCCGAGGATCGCCCGCTATCATCTTGTTGAACTCGATCGTGTCCTTCCACACGAATTGCCTCATTGGGTGAGCGGAGGACGTGTCGGCCAAGGCCACAGTGCCTCCCCATTGTCACGCATGATCACGTCCCCCAACCCTCACCAGCCTTAGTAGCCTCTCGTGATAGTTCTTCAGGTTTAACCAGTCAGCATCGACCAACGCAAAGTCGAAGCTGCTTTCATTTTCTTGCTGATACGCAAAAGTGAAGCCAGATGAGATTGTTCAGAGTCTAATTAAGCTCAGAAGATACCTTTTTCATCGCACGAGTCCAAATGAGGATTACTTTACTAGAGAAGTTACACTCACGTTTTTCTAATAATTTATCGAGGACAGGCAAGGCTTGCGATTCGATGAAATAAATCTTGTGTTCGACGTTGGCCTTCTTGATAAACGGCGATCTAATCTCACATACTTCTCAGTCTACATCAGTTTCAATGATCTGCAGTAGAAACATTTGATTTGACCAATGCGAAACAGCAATAGAAAAATGTGCAGATTAATTCTAGCTTGACAAACAGACTTGGAATTTTTTCTTTTTTTCAAGCGAAAGACCACAGACCTTGCCACTGTGCGGAATCGTAAGAACCGTGAGGAGGAGAGTCTCCAGTGAACACGCCAACCTCTATGGTCTTCTTCGCATTCAATAGCTTCAGAAGCAGCGCGACGAGCTGACCCCCATCCTGTGCAGTCGCAAAGGAGGACCCGTTTAGTAGGATCACTAAACATACAAACTTAAGACACTCTTTGATTTTACTATATGGACAACAGCTTTCGATCATTGAACACTATCGTGCACCAGATTTACTCAATTTATCATCGCCGTGACATGAATGTCTGGCTCCAAAAGCGAGTAATAGAATCTGTTCATACACTCTAAACCGAAGCAAAATACGAGCGAGCGCTGAGCGAGCAGCAGAGACCCAACTGGCAATGGAAAGGTATGCATTGCCGATAATCAGAGAAGCTGAATTTCTGCAACATGATAATTGTGCAGTGGCCGGCAGCCCCTTCGTCATAAATTTCATGGTTAATTAATGGTGATTTGATTAGAATTTAAACAGGTTATGTGTCAAATCAGGACACGTTCAAGAAGTCAAGGTCTTGGTCGAGTACCCAATTCCAAAGTCTCTAAGGTAATTGAGTTTCATTTTCATGTACATGGGTCGTCTACACAATCACGAGAAGTCTTGGTCTTCTGTTGTTTATGTGATGTCTGATCTTTACCTAATGTGAAGGAAACATCAATTTCGAAATTAGCCGTCTTCAACTAAAGAGAAACGATCCTCCAAATACGTAGTGAATTTCCTTAACAAGCCATGCATTCATGGTACCAACAACACATTATCACTCATCACACGTTTCGATCTTACTAAAAAGACAGAAAAATAAACGACGGTCCGATAAATGCTTCTCACTACTTGGTAATTGTTACCTAGGAAGATTTTAGCCTAGCTAGTATAAAAAAATTTAACACGACTTAAAATTGCAAGGGCCGCATACTTCATGATCTCAACCATGTTCGCCAATTTGCAGCGTCATTTCATCAACCGACTCTTCACTCGGTGAAACTTATTTGCTTGTTTTGGGATAAGTACTTCATAATCCCTACTCTTCTTGTGGGCTCGAAGAATTTTCTGTTGATCCACCTTCCCACCGTACTCCCCGATTATTTCCTTGGAGCTGCGCAAGTGAGATAGAATAGAAGGACTTCGCCAACGCTAGTTTTGGAGCCATAAAAGCTTCCGAAACTTGTTTCATCGTGGGTCGCAACTTTGGATTGCTATTTAAGCAAGCAAGTGCTAGAGAAACTACCATAACAATATTTCTTGCGATAGAATTCTCTCTTGGGATTGGCAAGCGTGGATCCAATATTTGATGTAGCATAATATCTTCTCTGAAGCGAGTGGACATCATTGAGATGATCTCACCGGGATGCTCACCCATTATTATTTCCATTGCTACCACCCCGAAGCTATATACGTCACATTTCTCATTGACGACCAAAGTGTAAGCAAGCTCTTAAAAGAAACAAAAGGTCATAGATTAGATGAGGCTCAAAACAAAGTTCACAATCTTAGTTAGTGCATTATCAAATGATAAATATGTAAGTATGCTGAAGCGTCAACATGTTATTACCACATGGGTGTGTTTAGTATATTGATCTAGCTAAGTGCATCCAGTAATAACATTTCACAAAAATATGGATGATTGTTGCTTACCCGGTGCTATATATCCACGAGTGCCTGTAATATTTGCAGTGAGATTAGATGAGAAATTAGGTTCTAGGAGTCTTGCTGTGCTGAAATCTGATAGAAAAGCTTGCATATTGTTGTCTAGCAAAATGTTGTTGCTAGATATGTCTCGATGAACGATTGGTCGAGCGCAATCATGGTGTAGGTAAGACAAGGCATGTGCCATATCCCATACAATGATGAATCTTTTAGACCAGTCTAGTTCCACCGCTTCAACGTCATCTCTCAGAGCACAAAATAGACTCCCCCTTTCCATGTACTCATAAACCAAGAACATGCATTGCTTGTGTAAGCAAAAACCATGGAGCTTAATTATGCTTCTATGTCGTACTTCAGTCAAGTGCTTCACTTCATTTCGAAAGCTCTTGTCGAAAGATGGGTCCTCGGCTTCATGATGGTGAAGTTTCTTCAATGCCACAATTTTCCCATTAGGCAATTGGGTTCTATAGACACCGTATCCACTAGTTCCAATGCAATATTTGATGTCAAAGTCTTCTGTTGCATTGATTATGTCTTCATATGCAATTCTCCCATCATAATTCCATATTGACAAGAAATCTCCATTTTTTTCTATCATCTCTGATTGAGTGCTTTTCATTCTACGCCGAAATAAGATCAAAGGCCTCAAAACCAAATAGAAAATGAATGATATAGCCATTGGTGGTATAAGTATTATCATAAGTACCGCCCTAGACATTCTTCTAGAACCATCAATCTTTTCCAAACCTTCATTGCCTATGAAAGCTCCATAAGGAACGTTGGCCAGGTTATCTGGAATTTTTCCCGTGAGACGATTATACGACAAGTTGATCTCATCTATGTGACCAAGAGTCGTCGGGATTGTCCCCGAAAGTGCATTATAACTCAAATCCAGGTAGATCAGACTTTTCAAATTACCTATTTCTGATGGGATAGATCCACTTAATGTGTTCTCTTCCATACTTAGATATGCCAAGTTCGTCAAGTTCCCTATTTCCGAAGGAATGGATCCATTGAAGGAGTTCCCTTGCAAAGAGAGTTGCGCCAAGTTCTTCAATTTTGCTAGAGTTGTAGGGATCATGCCACTTAGCAAATTTGAACTGAGATCTAGGTAGATCAACCTCTTCAAATTACCTATTTCCGATGGGATAGATCCACTAAATGCGTTATCTTCCATACTTAGATATGCCAAGTTTGTCAAGTTTCCTATTTCCGAAGGAATGGATCCACAGAAGAAGTTCCCTTGCAAATCGAGTTGTGCCAAGTTCTTCAATTTCGCTAGAGTTGTAGGGATCATGCCACTTAGCGAATTTGAACTGAGATTTAGGTAGATCAACCTCTTCAAATTACCTATTTCCGATGGGATAGATCCACTGAATGCATTCTCTTCCATACTTAGATATGTCAAGTTTGTCAAGTTCCCTATTTCGGAAGGAATGGGTCCATCGAAGGAGTTCCCTTGCAAAGAGAGTTGCGCCAAGTTCTTCAATTTCACTAGAGTCGTAGGGATCATGCCACTTAGTGAATCTGAACTGAGAGTTAGGTAGATCAACCTCTTCAAATTACCTATTTCCAATGGGATAGATCCACTAAATGTATTTGCTCCCATACTTAGATATGCCAAGTTCATCAAGTTCCCTATTTCCGAAGGAATGGGTCCATCGAAGGAGTTCCTTTGCAAATCGAGTTGTGCCAAGTTCTTCAATTTCACTAGAGTCGTAGGGAACATGCCACTTAGAAAATTGAAACTGAGATCTAGGTAGATCAACCTCTTCAAATTTCCCAATTCATAAGGGAATAGACTATTGATTAGATTATTATGAATGTCAATAACTTCTAACATGGTGAGATTTTGGAGACAAAGAGGCAACTCACCGGTTAGATAATTGGTGGACAAGTTGAGGTGCCTGAGCTTTGGGAGTGCACATATTTGAACAAAAATAATTTCGATGAGGTAATTACCAGACAGCCGAAGAGAGGAGAGATTCAGGAGTAGAGAGTAATTCATTCTGCTTAAACTGAAGTAGCGATGTGATAGCTTTATTTCAACAACGCTTCCGGAATTGTCGCATGAAATACCAAACCACATGCAATGCGACATTTAAGTGTTGCTCGTAATGTAGTGAGGCCACCACCCATTGCGACGAAGAGCATCTACCTCTATTTTGGTGGCAAGGGCAGGGAAGTTGTGGGAGAGAGCCAATGCAATAACAATCCATGTAGCTACAGTCATCAGCTAACAAACATGTAAGCCGATGGGTTTGCTTACGAGATTCATCATTGAGAGAGAGAGAGAGGACCTCTTCTTTTTGCTTGGGAAGTGGAGAGCCTAAGTTTGCCGTGATAAATAGAAGAAGGGCGATCCATAAGAAAATAACTTGAGTGGAGAGCAATTCAACGTAAAGACTTGGAAGTCTCCCCGAACAACATTATGATGTGATCATCAGATGATGGGGCCCGTTGTTTTAGTGCGGTCCAATCCACACTTTGCATTGCATGAAACATGCTCACGAGATCCCTCTGAATTTTAATTTTTTAGATAACCTTAGTCTCACATGTAGCACCTTTTTGTGTTTGAATATTGTTGGGAAACACATGTTACTTTAATTTGAAAAAAAATATTAAAAATATCACGATTTTTATGTAGCGCTCACCTTAATATCAAAATATTTTCGGTGATTAGTTGAGTACTACATCAACCGAAAAACAATCACTTAAATGTCTCTGACGACAAATTCCAACAATTCATCCTACGTGGCATTTTAAATTAAACTTTGACTCCAACGTGTTTTTTTTTTAATAAGAGATATTGAAGTCTAATGTGAAATATTCTTCGTCTAACTGGGCAAAATGAACAGAACAATAATGCTTCATTTAAAATTGGGGAAATTTCTCTCTCTTTCTCTCTCTCTCTCTCTGAAAGACCTCTGTTTCTCCAAAGCAAAGCTCTATTTTCTCGATGGAGAAACAGAGTTCCCTGTTTTAGCCTCCCGTTCGTCTTCATGAGCTCCAGTTCTCGTTCGAGCATCTAGGGACAGTGAAACTCCAAGAATCGGCGAAAAAGAGATGGGTTCTTCAAGCTCGGGGGAGGAAGAGGAGGCCTTGCAATGAAGATGAGGCCATGAGTTTCAAATTCAAAATTTTACTCTGAACATTACGTTTGACATTCCAACAGGTGATTTTCGTGGAAAATAATCCTAGAAAAGACCACTTATTGGAGTAGCTACCTGTTAAATTATGACTCGAGTTTGAGCATTTGCAAAAACGCGAATTCGCTAGACTCCTCGAAGTTGCACAAAAGAGAAAATAATTTAAAATAAAAGGGAATTTTCTTCTTCCGAAAGTGAAGCTGTCGAAGACATCCCCTTCACGTGAAGAATCGCCGAAGTGGTGGGGCTCAAAAAGTCAAGGTCAACTTTTGCCTGGATTTCTTCTTATAACCGATGGAAATTAAAGGAAGGAGAGAGACGCACGTCTCCTACGTGAAGCCAAAATAGGACGTCTCCTACGTGAAGCCAAAATAGGAAATTTAGTGGTGGGCCCAAGGTCAAAGTTTTGACCTTGGGCACACACGTACACATATATATATAAACAGAATTCTCTTGCAGGTAAAAAGAAGCCGTCGAAGCCTCTGCGAAAGAAACCCTACGTAGCCGCGCGTCCGTGACCTTTCAAGCCGCAAGTCGCGTGAAGCGTTGAAGAGACTTGCGAAGTCGTGAAGTCGTACGTAGAGGGTTTTGTCGCGTGGTAATTTTGTGCCATGAGTTTATACCAAATTGAATTGTTTATTTTCTAAACACTTAGGGTTTTGGGTTAAATCTAGGTGTGGGAAACACTTGAGCGATTGAGCGATTATAAACTCTGATTCTCCGATTTTAGTGGATTATTTGCTGCTGGCTCTCCTCGTGGATGTAGGTACAGATACTCGGAACGAACCACGTAAATTTATGGTGTTCTTATTTTTCTCGTTTAATTTCTCTGTGGTGATTTCACGTTGACGTAAATTGCAAGATCCTGGTAATTCCGCATATTATATCCCAACACTACCCACGACGCCTTGTTGCCAAAAAAGAAAAAGAATGTAAACAAGCACGAGTATGAAGGAACATGTATGCATCCATAAGAAGTCAAGGTCTTTCTAGAGTTTCGTATGTGTTGACTTTTGGACCGGTGCGTGGCCGATGGTTCATGGGAAGTCGTGGTCTACATGACACTTCTATCGGTGATGTTTGGCCCTCAAAAATTTCTAACCCATCCTAAGGGAAAGGTCTGTCTTACCAAACTTTCTATATGACACTTTTATTGGTGATTTTTTACCCTCAAAAAATTTTAACCCATCTTAAGGGAAAGGCCTGCCTTACCAAAATTTATTAAACTATTCAAATTTAACAGCAAATTCTCCATTGGAGTCATTCGAGCTCAAATCTAGACAAGGGAGATAAGTCAAATCTCATATTTCCAATGGGATGGCGCAATCCAAGCCAAGAGGTGGGATTGGACTCAAGAACACTCGAGCTTGTTAAGTTGACCAAAGATGGAGGAATGGGGCTAGTCAAGGAGTTTAAGCTCTGTTTTTTCCCCCCAATTCCGTATTATTGATGATGATATTACAAATCACTATTATCATATATTAAAATTTCTAATTTTATTAAAATTAGTAGGTCTCGGGTGAATAACCATATAAGCACATCAATTTTCTTGAGTAAAAGCCACATGAACCAGATTTTAGCTTTAAAAAGTTATTTAGATTCTTCGTGTAACATTTGGATTGGACTGGCCTAAATTGACCTATTTAATTTAACAGAGTCATGTGGGTTGGGGCTAGATTACCTATTGATTACATGGATCATATTCTGGCCAATCAATTTAAGAGTATCCCCTTCACATGAATATTGGCCGTCGACACAGATTGACACCCCAACTTCCGTCCTTAATTCGCTCCTCGTCCATGGCATTAGACCTCGATTCACTTGATCACTTTAATCTGAAGAAGGATCCTGATCTCTTCCAAAGCATGGCCATAGGATGTGCTTAGAAACTTATAAAGACAGGATGCTGCACGCTCTTTCTTCTCAATTCGAATTCCCATGAAGTAGGGAGAAGACAATGATACCGAATTAGCTCTCTTCATTCCGATTTCCGGTTCCCAATTCTCCGACAACCCAACAAACATCAATGAATTCGTCGCCGCCGTGAGTGTTGATCGGTTTACTCGAGAGAGCCAAGTGTCACGGTGCGACTAGAACATCAACTGGTCCGGTAGCTCGAGATCCTATTATCTTGGATTTTGATGCAGCCTAGCCTAGTGCGTGTAAAAACAGGCACGCGTTCAACAGTTGGAGGTCTTCGTCGTGCACGCGCGCACTCAAGAGTCGGAGTCGGAGAAGTCGTCGGATCGACACGGACCACATCACCGCACCGCAGGAGACGCAAGGCCAAAGACAAAAGTGGATGCCTTTTTTGACTTCATTTGGCGGACGCAGAAATTTAGTTTGAGGAACGAGACAAGGAGATAGCACCGAGCACAGAAATTTCGTGTGAACTAGACGAATTGGAACAGATGTTTCGTGAGAATAACGCTGAGTCTGATTTTGTGAATTTCTAGTGCTCGAGTCATCCGCCATCACGATGGGGTAAGGTCATCGCACAGTGGTGGACGTCCCACTCAATATAACTCATATGTTCTTGCCCCGGAATGTGGAGAATTGTTGGTTGATCACTCAATGCGCTTGGTATATCTCAACTTTTTCCGCTTCAACTCCATCGACAATCCATCGTTTTCTACTATGAGATTGGGGAAAGCAAGCTTAGTGTCACGGAAATAAGTAATTGAACAGTGAAATAGACAGTGCAAAGATATAAATTGGACATCGAATTTACATGACTCGGTCGAGATGACTTACATCCGTGAGGAGAGCATGACAATATTTCACTATTGATCAATCGATAAAACAGACATTATAACCATTCTTAAGTCATTCAAACACTCTCGGTATTTCTCTGTCCCAGTTATGCCCAACAACTCTTATAGTGTTTACCCCTCACAAATACTTCACAAAATAATCTCTCAATATCATAAAGGAATTAACAAATTTTACCCACAAAAAGCAATCTCTCAATAACAACTTTTGATAAGCCACGATAGATGATATGTCACAACTGATTTTCAAGTAAGGAAAATAGCCGGTGTAATTTAGGTGATAAGTTTTTTAGAGTCATAGTACAAATTTTTTAACAAGCGAAATATTCTATTTATGCAATCTCTAAATTAAAGAGTTTTATGATTTGTTTACAATTTAAATTAGCATACTTGCCAAAAGAAAAAGGATTTAAACAAGCTTGCAACATGGACAAAACTTGCAAGCATCCAACAAGAAGTCAAAGTCTTTTGGGATTTCATGTGTGTTGACTTCTGGATCAATACGTAATCAACGGTTCATGAAAAGTCATGGTCTTTACAACACTTTTATGGTGATTTTTGGCCCTAAAAATTTCTAACCCATCGTAAGGGAAAGGTGGTGGACCAATTTTTTCAGCCTCTCTTCTTTTGACTAACAAGCTTTCAACTTAGAAAGAGAGATCCTAGTCATTCTAATCACATGGGGTGGAAATAATACCAAAGCAGGTTGCGGTCCCAGACGATAGTGTGACCCTATTGGAATAATTTTTCAAAACACAAATTAGACTCCCCCTTCAATCAAGTAATCATAAACCCTAAATACACGGAACTTGTGTAAGCAAAAACCATGGAGCTTCTTTATACTTCTAAATTGTACTTTTGTCAATTGTTTCACTTTGTTTCAAAAGCTCTTGTAAAAAAGATGGGTCATCTGCTTCAACATGATGAAGTTTCTCCAATGCCACGATTTTCTCATTGGACAATCACGCTCTATAAACACTATTGTAACATCCACTCACTATGCAATTTTGATGTCATCATCTTTTGTTGCATTTATTATGTCTTCATATGCAATTCTCCCATCGTAGTTCCTTATCGAAAAGAAATCTCCATTTTTCTTTGGTGTCTCTAATTGCATGCTATTCATTGTAGTTGAAATAAGAAGCAAGGCCTAAGAACTAGATGAGAAATGAGTGTTATAGATAAATGAGATTATCCAAACATGTACATTACAAAATGTCCAGTTCAACAAGAGCCACAATTCCGGATGAACAAGATCAAAAAATTTCTCGTGGACCATATAATAATCTCTAGTCCCACCCAAAGGTTAACTCCCAATTATTTTAGGCGACCCTTTATGTTTCTGAAATTGGTTATTATTGCTTCGAGGACATTGTAGTTGTTGAGTAATTAAACATCTGTTGTTCCTTCTAATCATCCATTAATCCATTCATAAACCCCATTTTTTATTATTTCATTTAATGACACAAAAGACTACTGAGAAATTGCAAGGAACTGCAATGAAAAAGACTATATGCTGAAATTGTATGGTCTCCGAAACAAGAAAACTTTAGTCAAAAAAAACTTTCGATATACTTTGCTTAAGTTCGATTTTGGCGGCCCCAAAACCTATTTACAATTTTTCTACCCCACCCATAGTATCTGTTAAGAGTCTTATCTCATTTGATTTTTTTGAACCCCATGTGATCATAGTTTGAGGAGGTCACAAAGAGTGCATGTGGCACGATCAAAGAATGTTGAATAGGATTTACTGTGGATGGTTTGCAATAGCATCTTTGAGCACCATTGGAATCTGTGCTTCTCTAGGGTACCCACCAGTCGTCAACACTAAGGGTGAGCAACCTGGAACTTGAGGATTGGCCGGAGGGAACCTGTCGGGTTCTAGGTTTCAAGGTATGCAGGGTACATTCCAGATTCCAAAAATTAGAGAACCTATTTCGATGGGTAAATTTCAAGTTCTAAGTCGGTGAAGCCTGGAACCTAGAATCTCCAATAAGTTTTTGTGTTTTTTTTTTTGCCGGTCCATGTCTTCACGCAATCTTACAGTATTCCATGGCGTTCGATGATGAGTGTATAATTTGAAACCACTAATCCGAGCTTCTATTTCATGACTAAGACTTTTACTTTGTTAATATTTCATATTTTTCGAGTTTAAATATAAGTTATGATTAATAAATTGTAGCAACAAGTGATAGTTATTAAAGTGATAATTCACTGCAATCATTCAATTAATAATAAAGAAGGAACCTTGGTAGATCTTGGAACCAGTGATAGGGTAAGTTCAAGTTCCAAAATATGCAGGGTAGGTTTCAAGTTCTTGAAAATAAGGAATCTGTTCCAATGGATAAGATTTAGGTTCTAAGTGGAATCTATATGAAACCTAGAACTGTTTACCCCTAGTTAGCACATGTCACCGTGACAATACAGTAACTTAGACAGCTCTCAAATATTATAACATCTTCATTCAACAAAAGAAATTGGTGCAAACAATGAAGAAAAAAAGAGACTTCACATTGTATAGTTCATCACTCTGCAACAACCCTGATGGACCATTTGATACTACTTTCTCAGCGTGTTCCATCTCTGCAAAGCCATTAAATCAATCAAATCCACATAATTTTAGATAAGAAAATGCGAAAGAGAGAATTACATAATGAAGAGGACACGGACTATTTATACCCTTTACAAGAAGAAATAAGACATTATCACAATCTGGAGTGATTAGGAGAATCAAATACCTAAATATATCTTGCAACAGTAGATGAGAAAAACCATGTAGCTTTGGTATTACATTAAAATGGGGGCAGGAGTGTGTTCCGCTTTATTCTCGCTGTGAAGCGACTTTTCCTCCATTAAAATGGGGGCAGGACCTTGAGTGAAGCTAAAGATTTCCTCCATGTCTTGAGGGTTTCTATGGAACCCCAGAAAGATTGTTGAGAAAGAAAATAGCAGGAAGACAGAGATCAGAGAACTTTACCTTCTACTTGAGAGAAAAAGTTGCCAAGATCACAATCCAACCTACGAAAACTTCCTGAAGTTTTGAGTGGCAAAAATGGGCATTTATATGAGTAATGCTGTGTCTTCCAACGATTGTCTTGTTTGCTAAATTGTATAAGGTCATGCTTATTTTTTTATTGACATTTTGCTGTTATAGTTTATTTCTAGGTGCTGTTTTATTCCAGGTGGTAAATGTGAGAGTGGCTGTTCTCCGTACTATCATCATGGCATTACCACAAAAATAGCCATGCATAAGGCATTAAGAAGGAGGAGTCAAATGGGAGTGGTCAAGATTTGGCCGCCGATGGAAGAGAAATATTATCGAGTACAAATGAATTTTCCAATTTCCAAGAAACTAAATTATTTATAGTATGTCAAGAAAAATAAATCGATCTCTATGAGTATATATAAAAAGCATCATCTTAACACTGGATAGATTGAGCATGAAAAAAGTGATCTCATGCTTATCAAAATTAAGAGATATAACCGAGTCTCACTTTCCATTTTATCAAATCTCTCACTTTGAAACGGCAGTTGATAATATCAATCTCATTCCGTACCCAAAATGTCCAAAATCACATACTTTTTATCAATCCGCGATTGATAAGAACAGCCTTTTAGTGAGTGAACAATCCTCTTAAGTTTATTGAAAGTATTCCGAAGGTCATAACTAGAGGTGTTAAATGGGTTGTGCAACCCATTTATTGACCCATTTATGGTTAAATGGGTTGTTAATGGGTCAAGCTTTATTTCCTAAAACACCTGTAATGAGTTTTAATGGGTCAAGACTAAGGTATATGGGTCTTAAATGGGTCAGCTCTTTGACCCATTTAAGACCCATTTATCCACCCATTAAAAAGGAACCCATTTATTTTAACTCAAAACCTCACCATCTCTCTATAATCTCTTCTCTCTTTAACTTTACAATTTTTTTTATTATAAAAACCCAAAATATAATTATTTTTATTTTAATTTAATTTAATTTTTTTTTCTTTCTTCTTCCTCCGATCGTCGGCACGGCGATGGTCGGCGATCGGCCAGGCGAGCCTCGAGCTTGCCGGCATCGGGCGAGCTCGAGCTCACTGGATCTGGCAAGGCCCGCCTCACCGACACCCGGCGAGGCTCGAGCCTTGCCGATCTGGCGAGACTTGAGCTCGCCCGACGCCGGTGAGCTCGCGGCTCACCAGATCCAGTGAGCTCGAGCTCGCCTGACGCCAGTGAGCTTGAGGCTTGCCTGATCCAACGAGGCGAAGGCCTCGCCAACGTTTGGTGAGGCTCAAGCCTCGAGCTCGCCGGAGCTCGCCAACGTTGGACGAGCTCGAGCTCGCCAGCATAGGCGAGCCGCGAGCTCGTCGACGTCGGGCAAGCTCAAGCTCACCGGCATCGGCGAGCCAGGTGAGCTCGAGGCTCGCCTGTTGCCGGCCACCAGCCGTCATTGTGGCCAGCAGCCAGCCAAAGAAGAAGAATAAGAAAAAAGAAAATTAAAAATTATATTTAAAAAATAAAAGTTAAATAATAAAAAATTAAAAATTTTAAAAAATTAAAAATAATTAAAATTTTAATTAAAAAAATAAAAATAATGAAAATTTTAATTAAAAAATAAAAATAATTTTAATTTTAAAAAATAAAAATAAAAATAATTAAAATTTTAATTTTAAAAAATAAAAATAATTAAAATTTTATTTTAAAAAAATAAAAATAATTAAAATTTTATTTTTTCTAAATAACTATTTTAAAAATTATAAAAAAATTTCATTAAATTTGTGTCGTATAAAAACATTTTAGTTTTTAAATATATATATATATATATATATATATATATATAATTTTTTGAAAAATTATAAAAAATTGAAAAATTATTGATTGGATTTGTATTGTTTGAAAGTTTTTTAGTAATATAATCTTTAAAAAAAATACCAATAAGTTTTCCTAAATTTGGTTAAATATGAAAATATTTTATTAATATGGGTCGGGTTGGGTATAGGTCAAGTATGATTCGGGTCGGGTATGGGTCAAAAAATTTACATTAGACATAAATGGGTTAATTTAAGTCGACTCATTAATGACCCGACCAAAACCCGATCCGACCCACCGTTTAACAGCTCTATTCATAACACAACAGTCTCACAATTTGTATTAGAAGCTACCGTGCTCCAATCTCAAAAGATTGAGGAACAAGTGCTTATTTTGACATGTGCCATAAATTTGATCAAAGGGCATCAATAGATGCGCCTGCAGATCGTCATCCCATCACCCAGCGCAACTTGAGATATATCGACCTGAGGATCACCCGCTATCATCTTGTTGAACTCGATCGTGTCCTTCCACGCGAATTGCCTCATTGGGTGAGCGGAGGACGTGTCGGCCAAGGCCACAGTGCCTCCCCAGAGAGTGTTGTCACGCATGATCACGTCCCCCAACCCTCACCAGCCTTAGTAGCCTCTCGTGATAGTTCTTCAGGTTTGCCCAGTCAGCATCGACCAACGCAAAGTCGAAGCTGCTTTCATTTTCTTGCTGATACGCAAAAGTGAAGCCAGATGAGATTGTTCAGAGTCTAATTAAGCTCAGAAGATACCTTTTTCATCGTACGAGTCCAAATGAGGATTACTTTACTAGAGAAGTTACACTCACGTTTTCTAATAATTTATCGAGGACAGGCAAGGCTTGCGATTCGATGAAATAAATCTTGTGTTCGACGTTGGCCTTCTTGATAAAGGGCGATCTAATCTCACATACTTCTCAGTCTACATCAGTTTCAATGATCTGCAGTAGAAACATTTGATTTGACCAAAGCGAAACAGCAATAGAAAAATGTGCAGATTAATTCTAGCTTGACAAACAGACTTGGAATTTTTTCTTTTTTTCAAGCGAAAGACCACAGACCTTGCCACTGTGCGGAATCGTAAGAACCGTGAGGAGGAGAGTCTCCAGTGAACACGCCAACCTCTATGGTCTTCTTCGCATTCAATAGCTTCAGAAGCAGCGCGACGAGCTGACCCCCATCCTGTGCAGTCGCAAAGGAGGACCCGTTTAGTAGGATCACTAAACATACAAACTTAAGACACTCTTTGATTTTACTATATGGACAACAGCTTTCGATCATTGAACACTATCGTGCACCAGATTTACTCAATTTATCATCGCTGTGACATGAATGTCTGGCTCCAAAAGCGAGTAATAGAATCTGTTCATACACTCTAAACCGAAGCAAAATACGAGCGAGCGCTGAGCGAGCAGCAGAGACCCAACTGGCAATGGAAAGGTATGCATTGCCGATAATCAGAGAAGCTGAATTTCTGCAACATGATAATTGTGCAGTGGCCGGCAGCCCCTTCGTCATAAATTTCATGGTTAATTAATGGTGATTTGATTAGAATTTAAACAGGTTATGTGTCAAATCAGGACACGTTCAAGAAGTCAAGGTCTTGGTCGAGTACCCAATTCCAAAGTCTCTAAGGTAATTGAGTTTCATTTTCATGTACATGGGTCGTCTACACAATCACGAGAAGTCTTGGTCTTCTGTTGTTTATGTGATGTCTGATCTTTAGCTAATGTGAAGGAAACATCAATTTCGAAATTTGCCTGTCTTCAACTAAAGAGAAACGATCCTCCAAATACGTAGCGAATTTCCTTAACAAGCCATGCATTCATGGTAACAACAACACATTATCACTCATCACACATTTCGATCTTACTAAAAAGACTGGAAAAATAAACGACTGTCTGATAAATGCTTCTCACTACTTAGTAATTGTTACCTAGGAAGATTTTAGCCTAGCTAGTATAAAAAAATTTAACATGACTTAAAATTGCAAGGGCCGCATACTTCATGACCTCAACCATGTTCGCCAATTTGCAGCATCATGTCATCGACCGACTCTTCACTCGGTGAAACTTATTTGCTTGTTTTGAGAAAAGTACTTCATGATCCCTGCTCTTCTTGTGGGCTCGAAGAATTTTCTGTCGATCCGCCTTCCCACCGTACTCCCCGATTATTTCCTTGGAGCTGCGCAAGTGAGATAGAATAGAAGGACTTCGCCAACGCTAGTTTTGGAGCTAGAAAAGCTTCCGAAACTTGTTTCATAGTGGGTCGCAACTTTGGATTGCTATTTAAGCAAGCAAGTGCTAGAGAAACTACCAGAATGATATTTCTTGCGATAGAATTCTCTCTTGGGATTGGCAAGCGTGGATCCAATATTTGATGTAGCATAATATCTTCTCTGAAGCGAGTGGACATCATTGAGATGATCTCACCTGGATGCTCACCTATTATTATTTCCATTGCTACCACCCCAAAGCTGTATACGTCACATTTCTCATTGATGACCAAAGTGTAAGCGAGCTCTTGAAAAAAACAAAAGTTCATAGATTAGATGAGGCTTGAAACAAAGTTCACAATCTTAGTTACTGCATCATCAAATGATAAATATGTAAGTATGCTGAAGCGTCAACATGTTATTACCACATGGGGTGTGTTTAGTATATTGATCTAGCTAAGTGCATCCAGTAATAACATTCCACAAAAATATGGATGATTGTTGCTTACCCGGTGCTATATATCCACGAGTGCCTGTAATATTTGCAGTGAGATTAGATGAGAAATTAGGTTCTAGGAGTCTTGCTGTGCCGAAATCTGATAGAAAAGCCTGCATATTGTTGTCTAGCAAAATGTTGTTGCTAGATATGTCTCGATGAATGATTGGTCGAGCGCAATCATGGTGCAAGTAAGACAAGGCATGTGCCATATCCCATACAATGATGAATCTTTTAGACCAGTCTAGTTCCATCGCTTCAACGTCATCTCTTAGAGCACAAAATAGACTCCCCCTTTCCATGTACTCATAAACCAAGAACATGCATTGCTTGTGTAAGCAAAAACCATGGAGCTTAATTATGCTTCTATGCCGTACTTCAGTCAAGTGCTTCACTTCATTTCGGAAGCTCTTGCCGAAAGATGGGTCCTCTGCTTCATGATGGTGAAGTTTCTTCAATGCCACGATTTTCCCATTAGGCAATTGCGCTCTATAGACACTACCGTATCCACCAGTTCCAATGCAATATTTGATGTCAAAGTCTTCTGTTGCATTTATTATGTCTTCATATGCAATTCTCCCATCATAATTCCATATTGACAAAAAATCTCCATCTTTTTTTGTATCTCTGATTGAGTGCTCTTCATTCTACGTTGAAATATGATCAAAGATATAAAACCCAAATAGAAAATGAATGATATAGCCATCAGTGGTACAAGTATCGTCACAAGTACAACCCTAGACATTCTTCTGGAACCATTAGTCTTTTCCAAACCTTCATTGCCTATGAAAGCCCCATAAGGAACGTGGGCCAGGTTATCTGGAATTCGTCCCGTGAGATAATTATACGACAAGTTGATGTTATCTATGTGACCAAGAGTCATCGGGATTGTCCCCCTAAGTGCATTATTACTCAGATCCAAGTGGTTTAGACTCTTTAGATTTCCCAGTTCGGGAGGGATATGACCTCTAATTCTATTACTATTAATGTCAATTACTTCTAACGTGGTGAGGTTTTGGAGACAAAGAGGGAGTTCCCCAGTTAGCGAATTGTGGGACAAGTTGAGGTGCCTGAGCTTTGGGAGTGCACATATTTGAAGGGGAAAGATATTATCGGGATTATAACCATGCAGCCAAAGAAAGGTCAGATTCGAGAGTAAAGAGAAATTCATGTTGCTTCAATCAAATGTGCCCTCGTAGTTGTGTTGGCCTCCTTGTATTATGTTTATTTTGACAACGTTTCCGAAGTCGTCACATGAAATGCCAGGCCACATGCAATATGCTAAGGAAATGTTTCTTGTGAGGCGGGCAGACCACCACCCACTGGAACGAAGAGCATTTACCTGTGTCCCCATGGAAGTATTTTCCAAACCTTCATTGCCTTCGAAATATGCATAATCAACATTGAACAGATTTTGTGGAACTTTTCCCGTGAGATGATTGCACGATACGTCGATGGACTCCAAGTTGACAAGCTTCTGAAATTTGGGAACTGGACCATGAAGAGAATTGTTTTTAAGATTGAGATCGCTTAACGTGACCAAACTCTCAAGTTCATGAGGGATATTTCCCGAGAAGTTGTTGGAGCTCAAATCTAGATAAGTGAGATTTTTCAAATCTCCTATTTCCGATGGGATAGATCCACTGAATGTGTTCTCATCCAATCTTAGATATCCCAAGTTCGTCAAGTTCCCTATTTCCGAAGGAATGGATCCATTGAAGTAGTTACTGTGCAAATAGAGTTGCGCCAAGTTCTTCAATTTCGCTAGAGTCGTAGGGATCATGCCATTTAGTGAATTGAAACTGAGATCTAGGTAGATCAGCCTTTTCAAATTACCTATTTCTAATGGGATAGATCCAATGAATGTGTTATCGTCCACACTTAGATATTCCAAGTTCGTCAAGTTCCCTATTTCTGAGGGAATAAATCCATTGAAGTAGTTACTGTGCAAATAGAGTTGCGCCAAGTTCTTCAATTTCGCTAGAGTCGTAGGGATCATACCATTTAGTGAATTGAAACTGAGATCTAGGCAGATCAACCTCTTCAAATTACCTATTTCCGATGGGATAGATCCACTGAATCTGTTCACTCCCATACTTAGATATGCCAAGTTCGTCAAGTTCCCTATTTCTGAGGGAATAAATCCATTAAAGTTGTTCCTTTGCAAATAGAGTCGCACCAAATTCTTCAATTTTGCTAGAGTTGTAGGGATCGTGCCATTCAACAAATTAAGACTGAGATCTAGGTAGATCAATCTTTTCAAATTTCCCAATTCAGGAGGGATTAGACTATTGATTTGATTATTATGAATGTCAATAACTTCTAACGTGGTGAGATTTTGGAGACAAAGAGGCAACTCACCGGTTAGATGATTTGTGGACAAGTCGAGGTGCCTGAGCTTTGGGAGTGCACATATTTGAAGAGGAATAATATCGATGAGGTGACAACCACACAGCCGAAGAGACGTGAGATTTGGGAGCAAGGAGTAATTCATGTTGCTCAAATTACCTCTGAACTGGTAGCGGTAGTCATCATCTATATGTGGTATGTTTATTTCAACGACACTTCCAGAATCATCGCACGAAATGCCAAGCCACTTGCAATGCGACACAGAAGAGTTGCTCGTAATGTAGCTAGGCCACCACCCACTGTGACGAAGAGCATCTGCCTCTATTTTGGTGGCAAGGGCAGGGAAGCTGTGGGAGAGAGCCAGCACAATAACGATCCATGTAGCTGCAGTAATCAGCTGGCAAACATGTAAGCCAATAGGTTTGCTTACAAGATTCACGCTTGAGAGAGAGCAAGAGAGAGGAGCTCTTGTTTTTGCTTGGAAAGTGGAGAGCCTGAGTTCGCCGTGATATATGGAAGAAGGGCGATCCATAAGAAAATAACTTGAGAAGAGAGCAATTCAACATAAAGACTTGGAACTCTGTTTCTTCGTCTAACTAGGCAAAATGAGCAGCCTGTTTCTTTGTCTAACTAGGCAAAATGAGCAGCACAATAACGCTTCATTTAAAATTGGGGAAACTTCTCTCCCTCTCTCTCGCTGAAAGAGCTCTGTTTCTCAAAAGCAAAGCTCTATTTTCTCGATGGAGAAACAGAGTTCCCTGTTTTAGTCTTCCCGTTCGTCTTCATGAGCTCCAGTTCTCGTTCGGAGCATCTAGGGACAACGAAACTCCAAGAATCGGCGACAAAGAGACGGATTCTTCAAGCTCGGTGGAGGAAGAGGAGGCCTTGCGATGAAGATGAGGCCATGAGTTTCAAATTTAAAATTTTACTCTGAACATTACGTTTGACATTCCAACAGGGATTTTCGTGGCAAATAATCCTAGAAAGGACCACCCATTGGAGTAGCTACCAACGACGCCTTACTGCAAAAAAGAAAAAGAATGTAAACAAGCATGGGTATGAAGGAACTCGTACGTATCCATCAAGAAGTCAAGGTCTTTCGGGGCTTCATATGTGTTGACTTTTGGATCAGTGCGTGGCCGATGGTTCATGGGAAGTCGTGGTCTACACGATACTTCTATTGGTGATGTTTGGCCCTTAAAAAATTCTAACCCATCATAAGGGAAAGGTCTGTCTTACCAAACTTTCTACACAACATTTCTATTGGTGATGTTTGACCCTCAAAAAATTCTAAACCATCGTAAGGGAAAGGTATGCCTTACCAACCTTTATTAAACTATTTAAATTTAACACAAATTCTCCATTGAAGTCGTTCGAGCTCAAATCTGGACAAGGGAGATTAGTCAAATCTCCTATTTCCAATGGGATGGGGCAGTCCAAGCCAAGAGGCGGGATTGGACTCAAGAACACTCGAGCTTGTTAGATTGACCAAAGATGGAGGAATGGGGCTAGTCAAGGAGTTTAAGCTTAGTTTTTCTTTTATTTTCTTTTTCCAATTTTGTATAATTGATGATGATATTACACACAATCCTAATAAATCACTATTATCATAAATTAAAATTTCAAATCTTAATAAAATTAGTAAAACAAATCCCCTGACAACATTTAACTTGGGATTGGACACGTCGCCGACCCATTCATTTTTATTGCACATGCGGAAGCAAAACAAATCCCCTGACAACATTTAACTTGGGATAGAAAAGCAGGCAATCAATTACAACCAAACAAGCCTTCTTATAAACACATAGGTTTATATACAACACTGGATTGTCTACGAAATAGACAGGCTCAACAAAAAGGGAACTGTCCTATGACCACTAGTCAGACACGTTCGCCGATTCTTCGATCTCTACCTCCACAAATGTCCATGGCTTCGAGTCCTCCACGACCGCCATCTAGGGACCTGAAATATTTTCCCCAAACTGGGATGAGACAATGTCTCAGCGAGTCCTACCCCCTAAAACTCGATTAGGAAGAAAATAAGCCTTAGGGCACTCTAGCCACACAAATAGGATTTAGGACTTACCTCGCCTCAGTCCATTCCTGCACGTCAGTACAATTCAATTCTCAATCAAACAATTGATCCAACGATTCAATTTAATCAAACTATCTATCTTCCATTCCAATCCATACTATCCATCAACCAATACTATCTATCATCCCATACCGTCTATCAAACCAGTCGTTAAAACGACATATGCTCTCCAAAGCTGTAACATATAGACGGTAGCTCGCTCAAGCTGTATAGATAGATAGCTCACCAAAGCTGTAGCTGATAGATAATATAATAGCTCGCACAAGCTGTAGCATATATAATAGCTCGCACAAGCTGTATATATAGATAATAGCTCACCAGAAGCTATAGCTGATAGATAATATAATAGCTCGCCAAAAGCTGCAATATATAGATAATAGCTCACCAGAAGCTGTAGCTGATAGATAATATAATAGCTCGCCAAAAGCTGCAATATATAGATAATAGCTCACCAGAAGCTGTAGCATATATAATAGCTCGCACAAGCTGTATATATAGATCGTGCTCGCACAAGCTGATAAAACGATCTTAGCTCACACAAGCTGATAAGGTATACTGCTCTCACAAGCTGACGTATCGAAGCACATAGGCTGATACAATATACTGTTCTCACAAGCTGATAAATATATGAACAATTGCTCACCAAAACTGTCAATTCAACAATAACCCAATCAATTCCTCAATTCAATCAATCAATCGATTCAAACTGGTCCTACAAACCAATTACGGTGCTAAAAGCCAACACCGGGTAATTTCAAGTTAAATACCACAACTTCATCAATATCACTCAATTCCACACTTTTGGAATTATTAACCAAAATCATCAATCACTCAATTTCTCAATTTAAACATACAATTGGCACAAACTGACCACACTGCTGCGATCAGCACGAAATTCTAACGACCGGCCATCCCGACAAAATTTTCGAAATTATTAAATAATTAAATTTAATTCCGAAAATTAAATAATTAAATATTATATTATAATAATATAATTTAATAAAATAATATTTATAAATTCGAAATAATTAAATAATTAAAAATAATTAATTAGGGCTTAAACAAGATTACACTAATTTAATCATACAATTAGCCCTAATTAAACATCCATTAAACTAATCATGCAACTAATCTAATTTACATTAAAATAATCTAATCTAACCACCTAAGCCTAATTAGACTAATCTAAACATCCCTTAAGCATGATTAACTTACTAAGCAAGGTTTAGAGGATAAACTCACCGGTTTTGCGCGCCTGTGAGTTCACGACGACCACGACGCCAAGGCTGTCACACCCCAAAACTATAAAGAATAGGGATGACACGGCCGTCCTTCCACACAAAGGACGCAGCCTCAAACACAACCAACAACCTGATATCAACTTATATATATATATCTCAAACCATATATATACATATCAGATAGACCAACAGATTTGTTGCAACATCAGAGTTTCTATAATCCACCAAAAAGAAACATACAAATAGAACTCAGACAAACCAAACACTAGCAAGGAAAGTGCACCACTTCCTTAGGCCATACCCAAAATAGAACTCCCCAAAAAGTTTCCCACCGACGGCGCACTCGCTCTATTCGCCACTAACCGAGGAACCTGAAAAGATTAAAGGAGGAGTGGAATGAGCAACAACAGCTCAGTGAGTAGTACATATCTTCTAAGCAGATCGAACAACCACTATGCATGTATACAAAGCAATACCAAACTTCATAACGCCAATTCAATATATAAAATACATATTGAATCATAAAAGACTTATTTGATATCATCAAGGCTTTATACTAATATAGAAAACTCATTTAAATCATCATCAAAAGTCAAGTATCAATGGTCAAGTCCATTGAATAATCTCTTCATCAAATATCACATATCAATGGTCCATCCATTGATTAATCTATTGCTCAATATTCCACCATGGTCACGACACAACGCCTTGTGACAAGGCGACCAAGCTTTTCCCCTTGGCAAGGTCTCCACCTACAAAGCCGATGGCTGGGCCCAGAAGGATATCCTAAACCTAGTATGCATACCCCAAAAACCCCTCATTGGGTTCACAGTCATATTGAGCATAATAACCATCATCCAAAACCAGAAATTCAATCCATAAATCAATATCGTAAATCAAGCAAATAACCTTTTGAAGCATAGCCCATCATCCATTTCATATCAATTCCTCAAATCATTATAAACATTTCCATAAATCAATTGCAAAGCAATTTCATATATATATTTCTCCACTTAATTTGTATAACATGCTTTTCAAACATTCATAATCAACCAAAGGGTAGTAAATGCTCGATCCGACTTTTATGCAATAAAAATGCTCTTCTCGATTCAATATATACATATATACTTCAAGACATGAATTTTTTTCAAAACCAAAGAAGATATAGTACCACTCACCTCGACGTCTATGACCAAACGACGAACGATACTCGTATCGTCGAACTCAAGGCCCTATCAAAAACCGAGAAATAATGTTAAAATCTAATAAAACTCTTGCCTTAACTACAAAATTACTAACTTAAGCCTTAACTCTAACAAAAGGGCTTCTACGCACTAACAAAACGCAACACGGAGTTAAACGCAAAACTTGATCACGCCCTAACTTCCTCCTCCGAACCCCGATCCAAACAAATTTATAGTCCATAGAGAGCCCTTGACACATATTACAAGAATCCCAACTTCACCATCTCAAAATCAAGCCGAAAGGTGACAAAATATAGGCCCGAAGCTGCTGGACGCTACTGTTCACTGCGCGCGGGAAACTTTGAAATTTTGTTTCGGACAAACCACAAGCTCAAATCACGATCCGTAAAATCCCATGGCTCCACAACACCCTAAATTATCATTCCTATGAAAAAGCGCGGCTCAACGACTCCAAAATCGGACTTCGCCACTTGATTTTCCAACAATTCCGAATTTGAGCCCTAAACTCAAAAATAACTTCAATTGGACAAACGAGGGGCCTAATCTCTTACCGGGTGCCATGTTATGGAGTCGAGTCGGCTTGGCGAGGCATCCGTGGCGTGCACGTGCCAAAAACTCTTTCCTTTCTTCTCCTTTCTCTTCTTCTTCTTCTTCTTCTTCTTCTTCTTCTTCTTCTTCTCCTTTTCTTTTCTCTCTGCCCGAACGTGGGCTTGCTTTCCCTTTTTATCTCTTCCCCTTTTTCTGTTTTCTTTTTCTTTCTTTATTTTCTTCCTCTCTCTCTCTTCTCTTTTCCCTCTCTCCCGAAACTCTCGATCCCTCTCTCTCTCTCTCTGCGGCTGCTTCTTCCTTTTTCTTTTTTGACTGGGTCAAACCCATGTTTTACATTCTCCCCTCCTTAAAAAATTTCGTCCTCGAAATTTGCATGTACTTCAATCATGAAACAAGTGAGGGTATTTGTGTCTTGCCTCCTCCTCGAGTTCCCAAGTAGCCTCTCTTTCGGTGTGGTTTTGCCATTGTATTTTCACATAAGAAATAGTTCGTCGCCGCAACACCTGATCCTTCTTATCAACAATGCGAATAGGCTGTTCCTCATATGTCAAGTTCTCCCGTAATCTCAATGGAGTAAAGTCTAGCACATGTTCAGGATTTGGCACATACTTCCGCAACAAAGAAACATGGAACACATTATGGACACCTGATAGCGCCGGTGGCAAAGCCAATTTATAAGCGACTTCACCAATTTTCTCTAAGATCAAGAATGGTCCCACGTATCTTGGACTTAACTTCCCACGTGTGTCGAATCTCATTACACCCTTCGTAGGAGAAACTTTTAAGAATACGTGATCCCCCACATTAAATTCTAACTTGCGTCTTTTCAGATCTGCATAACTTTTCTGACGACTTTGAGCCGTTCTGAGACGTTCTCGAACCAGCCTAACTTTCTCTTCTGACTGTTGAATGAACTCGGGGCCAGTTAGTCTTTTCTCACCAACGTCGTCCCAACAAATAGGACTTCTGCATTTTCGGCCATATAAAGCTTCAAAGGGTGCCATCTTAATGCTGGAGTGATAACTGTTGTTGTACGAAAATTCTGCCAAATGTAGATGTTCATCCCAAGAACCGCCGAAGTCAATGATGCATGATCTCAACATATCCTCTAATGTTTGGATCGTTCTCTCTGACTGTCCATCTGTTTGTGGATGAAAGGCTGTACTCAAGTTGAGTTTAGTGCCCAATGCTCCTTGCAAACTCTTCCAAAAGTTAGATATGAACCTAGGATCCCTATCAGAAACAATGCTTATTGGAACTCCATGAAGCTTCACTATTTCATTAACATATCGCTTCGCCATATCTTCCATTGAAAGGCCAAATCGATATGACAAAAAGTGAGCAGACTTAGTCAATCGATCAACAATCACCCATATAGCATTCTTACCACTTGGCGTCCTCGGTAGACCAACTACAAAGTCCATAGCAATATGCTCCCACTTCCATTTAGGTATCTCTAGAGGTTGCAACTGTCCACCTGGTTTCTGATGCTCAATTTTCACTTGCTGGCAAACTAAACATTGGTCGACAAATTTTGTAATATCCTTTTTCATGTTGATCCACCAAAAATTTTCTCTCAAGTCCTTATACATTTTAGTGCTTCCTGGATGAATTGAAAATCTAGTGCTGTGAGCTTCTTGTAGGATCTCCTTTTTCAACCTTGAGTCCTCAGGAACACACAGTCGCCCACGAAACCTCAAGGATCCATCTACATGTAAACTAAAATCCACTTGTCTTCCATCTTCTACACCTTCTCTAAATTTTTGTAACTGTGGATCTTCATTCTGTTTAGCCTTAATTCTGTCAATCAACATAGGTTGTACTTGAAGGTTAGCTAACTGAGCACCAAGCTGATGTACCAATACCTCCAAGTCTAACTTCCTCATATCTTCAAGAATGGATTTCTGAGAAGTGAGCAAAGTTGCCATATTTCCAAATGATTTACGACTCAAAGCATCCGCTACCACATTAGCCTTACCCGGATGGTAATTAATGGACAAGTCATAATCCTTCAAAAGTTCTAGCCATCTTCTTTGCCTCATGTTCAGTTCTTTCTGAGTAAAGATATACTTTAGACTCTTGTGATCGGTAAAGACTTCACATTTTTCACCATACAAATAGTGCCGCCATATCTTCAAGGCAAATACAACCGCCGCTAACTCCAAATCATGAGTGGGGTAGTTCTTCTCATGTAATTTCAATTGTCTAGAAGCGTAGGCAATAACTTTGCTATTTTGCATAAGAACACAACCCAAACCTTCTTTGGATGCATCACAGTAGATTACGAAGCCGCCACTTCCAGAAGGTAGAGTTAGAATAGGAGCCGAAACTAGCCGTCTCTTCAACTCTTGAAAACTGCGTTCACATTGGTCTGACCATTCAAATTTAACTTTCTTCTGAGTTAGTCGGGTAAGTGGACCAGCAATCTTTGAGAATCCCTCTACAAATCGCCTATAGTAGCCGGCTAGCCCAAGAAAACTTCTTACTTCTGTAACATTAGTTGGGCGATTCCACTTAACAATTGCTTCAACCTTCTTTGGATCCACTAATATGCCATCCTTTGAGATCACATGACCCAAGAATTCTATATGATCAAGCCAGAAATCACACTTACTAAATTTGGCATACAACTTCTTTTCATGCAAAGTCTGCAAGACAAACCTCAAGTGTTGTTCGTGTTCTTCTACACTCTTCGAATACACTAGGATGTCATCAATGAACACCACAATAAATTTGTCTAGATATTCCCTGAACACTCTGTTCATCAAGTCCATGAAGGCAGCAGGCGCATTTGTTAATCCAAAAGGCATGACGAGAAATTCATAATGACCATACCTTGTTCTAAAAGCGGTTTTAGGCACATCATCTATTTTTATCTTCAACTGATGATACCCAGAACGAAGGTCAATCTTGGAAAATACCTGAGCTCCTTGAAGTTGATCAAATAAATCATCAATCCGGGGCAAAGGATATTTGTTTTTGACCGTTACCTTGTTAAGCTCTCGGTAATCTATGCAAAGCCGCATACTACCATCCTTCTTTTTCACAAATAGAACAGGAGCTCCCCAAGGTGAAACACTGGGTCTGATGAAACCCTTATCCAAAAGCTCTTGCAGCTGCATTTTCAATTCTTTCAATTCAGTGGGTGCCATTCGATATGGTGCCTTAGAGATTGGTGCTGTACCGGGCATCAATTCAATACAAAACTCGATTTCTCTATCAAGAGGCAAGCCTGGTAGATCCTCAGGAAACACACTTGGATACTCTCTAACAACAGGAACATCTTCCAACTTCACTACAGCCTTACTTATGTCTTTTACACAAGCTAAATAACCACAACAACCATTTCTCAGAAGTTTCCTCGCTTGCAAGGCCGAGATCAACCTTGGAAAAGTGTTTTGACAACTTCCCGAAAAAGAGAATTCGAGTTGATTCGAAAGTCTAAATATCACTTTCTTTGAAAAACAATCAACAATAGCACGATAGGTAGATAACCAATCCATCCCTATAATAACATCGAAATCTCGAATATTTAACTCCACTAAATCCACAGGCATTTCAACATTATTAATCTGAATCACACATCTCTTGAACACATGATGAGCAACTAAGAAATCGCCAGTAGGAGTATCAACACGCAATTCACATTCAAGAGGGTCAGGCAACACATCAAGCTTCTTTGCAAATTCAGTTGAAATAAAGGAATGCGTAGCACTAGGATCAAATAACGCATAAGCACATTGTGAGGCAATAAAAATATTACCTGCAACAACTGTGTTAGATGCTGCCGCATCCTCCTTCGACATTGCGAAAACTTTCCCATTTGTACCTTGCCTTTGTTGGTTCTCTTGGGGCCTACCAACCAAAGGGGTATTCCTCCGCATGGAACAATGGTGTGATAAGTGCCCTTGTCGCCCACATAGATAACATGATCTATTGTCCATAGGGGGATTCCTTTGTGTAGGACAATCTCGCCGCATGTGTCCCGCTTTCCCACATAAGAAGCATACTCCAGTTTTCCGATGACACTCACCGCGATGATAACTTCCACATGTATTGCAGGGGCCCTGATTACTCGGATTTCTGAACTATCCTGGCCGACTGAAACCTCTTCGCTTTCCACTACCACTAGTATGGCTACCTTGTACATTTGTGGGCTTAAACCTTTTGGGCTGAGGCGCTTCTTGTGGGCCGTGCTTCAGAATGCTTTGTTCCACCTTGATTGCTCGCTCTAGCACATCCTTATAAGTTGTTAACATCAAAGGTGCAAGTGCAGAATTAATTTCAGGTCGGAGCCCTTCTAGGAAATGGTTAGCCTTATCTTCCTCATTTGCTACCAAGTGCTCCGCAAATCTACTCAACTGGTTAAAGCGGACTGAATACTCTAAAACTGTGGAGTCACCCTGAGATATATGTATAAAGTCACCCTTCATCTTTGCCTGAAATGACTTTGGGAAGAATTGAGCATTGAAAGCCTTTTTAAAGTCCTCCCAGGATATAATAACATCCCTACCTCCAAGACTTGGCTTCATCCCATCCCACCAAAACTCTGCTTCACCTTCCAGGTATTGGGTGGCAAATTTAACTTTCCGCTCCTCGGGAACCTCTTCAGCTTCAAAGATCCCATCAATCTTTTTAATCCAACGCTCAGCCGCGAGAGGATCAGCTTTCCCATCAAAAGTGGGTGGTTTCGCCTTTCTAAATTGAGCAAAAGTGCCTGAGCCAGTCGCTCCATCTCCAGTTAATTCTTTTGCTTGGCGATACCAATGGATCATTGCTTGCTCAAATTCAGTTGAACGGGTTGGCTCTTGATCATCTTCTCTGACTTCGCGCAAGTCAGGATTCCTATCAAAGCGGTCCTCAAGTCTCCTTCTCAACGACGCACCTCGAGAAGCTTGAGGCATGCCTCTAGCATCAGGGGTAGCGACTCGTTTGCCTTTGCTGCTCTTACGAAGCGAGGCAAGAGTCTCGGAGTCGGAACGCATGATCACCTAAAACCAAGAATAAAACTACACCTTAGAATCTAAAAGACTAACGCAAAAATAAAATCTATCACACAACCTCACAACGTCCCATAACAACATCCAAAAAGATCAAAACTTAGGCTCTGATACCAAAAGATGTCACACCCCAAAACTATAAAGAATAGGGATGACACGGCCGTCCTTCCACACAAAGGACGCAGCCTCAAACACAACCAACAACCTGATATCAACTTATATATATATATATATATATATATATATATATATATATATATATATATATATATATATATATATCAAACCATATATATACATATCAGATAGACCAACAGATTGGTTGCAACATCAGAGTTTCTATAATCCACCAAAAAGAAATATACAAATAGAACTCAGACAAACCAAACACTAGCAAGGAAAGTGCACCACTTCCTTAGGCCATATCCAAAATAGAACTCACCAAAAAGTTTCCCACCGACGGCGCACTCGCTCTATTCGCCACTAACCGAGGAACCTGAAAAGATTAAAGGAGGAGTGGAATGAGCAACAACAGCTCAGTGAGTAGTACATATCTTCTAAGCAGATCGAACAACCACTATGCATGTATACAAAGCAATACCAAACTTCATAACACCAATTCAATATATAAAATACATATTGAATCATAAAAGACTTATTTGATATCATCAAGGCTTTATACTAATATAGAAAACTCATTTAAATCATCATCAAAAGTCAAGTATCAATGGTCAAGTCCATTGAATAATCTCTTCATCAAATATCACATATCAATGGTCCATCCATTGATTAATCTATTGCTCAATATTCCACCATGGTCACGACACAACGCCTTGTGACAAGGCGACCAAGTTTTTCCCCTTGGCAAGGTCTCCACCTACAAAGCCGATGGCTGGGCCCAGAAGGATATCCTAAACCTGGTATGCATACCTCAAAAACCCCTCACTGGGTTCACAGTCATATTGAGCATAAATAACCATCCTCCAATACCAGAAATTCAAACCAAAAATCAATATCTTAAATCAAACAATTAATATTTGCAGCATAGCCCATCATCCATTTAATATCAATTTCTCAAATCATTATAAACCTTTCCATAAATCAATCGCAAAGCAATTTCATATATATATTTCTCCACAAACCTTGTATAACATGCTTTTCAAACATTTACAATCAACCAAAGAGTAGTAAATGCTCGATCCGACTTTTATGCAATAAAAATGCTCTTCTCGATTCAATATATACATATATACTTCAAGACATGAATTTTTCAAAACCAAAGAAGATATAGTACCACTCACCTCGACGTCTACAACCAAACGACGAACGATAGCCGTATCGTCGAACTCAAGGCCCTATCAAATAACCGAGGAATAATGTTAAAATCTAATAAAACTCTTATCTTAACTACGAAACGACTAAATTACGCCTTAACTATAACAAAAGGACTTCTACGCGCTAACAAAACGCAACACGGAGTTAAACGCAAAACTTGATCACGCCCTAACTTCCTCCTCCGAACCCCGATCCAAACGAATTTATAGTCCATAGAGAGCCCTTGACACATATTACAAGAATCCCAACTTCACCATCTCAAAATCAAGCCGAAAGGTGACAAAATATAGGCCCGAAGCTGCTGGACGCTACTGTTCACTGCGCGCGGGAAACTTTGAAATTCTGTTTCGGACAAACCACAAGCTCAAATCACGATCCGTAAAATCCCATGGCTCCACAACACCCTAAATTATCATTCCTATGAAAAAGCGCGGCTCAACGACTCCAAAATCGGACTTCGCCACTTGATTTTCCAACAATTCCGAATTTGAGCCCTAAACTCAAAAATAACTTCAATCGGACAAACGAGGGGCCTAATCTCTTACCGGGTGCCGTGTTATGGAGTCGAGTCGGCTTGGCGAGGCATCCGTGGCGTGCACGTGCCAAAAACTCTTTCCTTTCTTCTCCTTTCTCTTCTTCTTCTTCTTCTTCTTCTTCTTCTTCTTCTTCTTCTCCTTTTCTTTTCTCTCTGCCCGAACGTGGGCTTGCTTTCCCTTTTTATCTCTTCCCCTTTTTCTGTTTTCTTTTTCTTTCTTTATTTTCTTCCTCTCTCTCTCTCTCTCTCTCTCTCTTCTCTTTTCCCTCTCTCCCGAAACTCTCGATCCCTCTCTCTCTCTCTCTGCGGCTGCTTCTTCCTTTTTCTTTTTTGACTGGGTCAAACCCATGTTTTACAAAGGCGGTCGATAAACCCCAAAGCGGCGACACCAACGGAGGCCAGGAAGGGCTTGAAAACGGGCCACGACGACTGAAAACCCTTGCTGGTTTTCTGCTTCTGTTCTTGGACTGCAGAGGTTGAACCGGTGGCTGAAACAGCGAGGAAACGGGCCAATCGGAGCTCCGGCGAGCGGGTGGTTAGCAACCGGTGGCTCCTGGGGTCTTGGGGATCTTGCTGGTGGTTGGTATGGGTGGAGGAATGGTCGGAAGGGAAGAAAAACGGAAGAAAACGCTGAAATGGCGAAACCGGGCGAACTGCCAGGCGGACCGACGGACCGGCGGCCGGTAACTTCACAACGACGTACCGGACGGACGGCGGCTCCGTTTTGGGCAAGGCCGGACTCTTTGGAACGGTCTGGATGTCCTCTTCGCGGAGATGGGTGGATAGTTTGCTGGTTCAACCGGGAAGTTAACTTTTTACTCGGATCTTTGGCGAAAGGTCGGCTGGAGCAGAAACTGGAACGCGGGGAAAACCGAGGAGGAAAACGACTGGCTTGGCTGGTCCCGGTGGGTGTGCGACGGTCTTGGGCTGCTATGCTCGGTTTTCTCTGGTTTTGCTGAGCTCTCAAGCTTCTTCAATAATGGAGAAAGCCACACTTTGGGGGAGAAGAAGGCTGCTGAAGAAGGGGGGTCTCCTTGGGCTCTCTAGAGCTCAACACTTGCCATCTTCTCATTGGCTTTGCCCCCACCATGACATCACATGACCTCAGCCACTCTCTCTCCTCAAGCTTCCTCCACAAGCTTGCCAATGGGTGCAAAATGTCCCTCTCCCCATGGCATACGAATTTTGTAACTTTGTACATCAAATTCATTCAATTTCATTCAATTCCCAAGCAAACCAATTCAATTGAAGCCCAAATAAATCAGCCATGGTGTCCTTGTCCCTCTTATGATTTTTCCCCATCATATGATCCAACTTGCATCCCAAAGATGTGATCAAAACCGGCCCTTTGACTTTCCCGAACAAAAACGGCCTTACTTTGCTTTCTTGCTAAAAATCTCGGTTTGTAGAAAAATCTTCTGAGGATGAGTCGGCGTTCCTAAAATGAATTGTGACTAGACAGAACTTCCAATTTCTGAAATCGAGTTCAATTTCTCGGTTAATTTCAATCTGGCGCAATATGAGCGCGTCCTAATCTACCGGGTAGCTTTTAGGAATTTTCAGTGCAATTGACCTGTGGTTGATTATTTTCAAGCCACAAAGTGCATCTTCGACACATTAGCAACTCTCGGTTGTCGTAGAAATCTCAAGGTTTCAAATACGGACACAGGGTACCAAAACGACAGAGAAATCGGTCTAGTGCCGATCAACAAGAATTGTGCAATTAGGTGGAATCACCCACACTGAATTACATGGTTCTGTTGAATCGACCTATCTCCGGTCTCTAATCGGTCTGTGCCGTAATGACCCTTGCAGATTAGCACGGTCGAGCAGTCGGTTCCTGGTCGAATTCTCAAGTCTATTGCGTCTAGATTCCTTAACGGCTTCACCCGATAGACTAGTTATCTCGTGAGTGGCCAACTCAGAGAAGAGAGCTATAGGCGCGCAGATGAAATGCCCGACTTATTCAATTGAAAACAGAATTGGAAAATCGGGATGTCACAACTCTTCCCCTCTTATAAAAATTTCGTCCTCGAAATTTAAACCATTAAAATTCTTCTTCAAAATGGTGGGGTATTGTCGTCTCATCAAATCTCCACTTTCCCAATTTCTTCGTTCTGCCTCGTAATGCTATCTGATACTTTCGATGTCGACGAATCACTTCTAATTTGTCCAGACCAAATCTTGATTCCAAAAAAAAGGTTAAGCACTTGTCCATCTTTACAAAAATGAAAATTGCAAAATTTTTGGTTCTTTTTCTTTTCTTTTTATTTTATTTTCTTTTTCTTTCCACTAAGCGGCTAACTGCCGCGTCGGGGATTCGAACTCCCGACTTCGGACCTGCGGCCTCATCCCAGGTACCACTCGGCTAGAGGTGCCGACGGTGCTCCAAACTGCTTTCTTTTTTCTATTTAAGGCCAAATTTCCTATTTGAACCCAAACATGAAATATTCCACCATTTAAACAGTTCCGACTCTCCTTTCTTAACAATTCGAGATGTCCCTTTCATAGGCGACATCCAAGGATGAACAGGGTTCTCAACTTGAAAATTCAAAGGTTTTCAATACTTAATTGCGTAAATTTTCCCGGCGGCTTTGAGCGGTCCTTAATCTGTCACCGATATTTGCAATTGTGTCCACTGACTACTGAACTGACTCTGGGCTGCGACCTTTCATTCTCTGATCTCAACTCAACAACTGAAGTTCTGTACACTGCTCTGCACTATCTCAAAAATGAACCATTTGTCTGATCTGCTGAAACTGGGAACCTCTGGTCTAAATCTGATATAACTTTGACACTGACACTATGCAAACGAATTATCTGATGCAAAAACACCTTTGCATGCTTAATCAAATCAAGATCCTTTCGCATAGCCACAAGGTGAGCTGATTTCATCCGTCTGTCAATTACTACCCGAAATGAAATTATTAACACATTGACTCCTCGATAGACCTGTCACAAAAACCTATTGTGACGAGTTCCCACTTCCTCACGGAGATCTCGAGAGATTACCAAAGTCCTCTTGACTTGTAAAACCGTGCTTTCTCTTGTTAGCACATCTGACACATGCGACCTATCAGTGATATCTGTCTTCATACCGGTCTGCCAATCCTGTTGATGCAAATTCTGACCCATCTTCGTATTGTCTGGACAATGTTGAAGTTGCTATGACCAGCTTCCGATAAGATCTCTTCTTTAAATCTCGGTATCATCAGGTACACACAATTGTCCTCAGAAATCTGAAAATCAGTTCTCCTTTTCTCGGTATCCTCTTGCGGAATCTTTTGAATCTCTGAGTCTATCCACTGAAGCGTCTGATTCTAACCTGATTATCCGGTTCAATTCTGAGAGTGGCCATAAAATTCGAAAGTGGCCTACCTCAGATTTGAAAATCGAATTTCGAACTTTCTCAAGTAAGGTCCATACTTTACCCAGCATATGCACAAATGAAGACTCTCAACTCAACGCATCAGTGACTTCTTTCATCCTTCCAAGGTGATACCAGATACCACCATCCAGTCCTTCAAAGATCTGGTTCACAGTGCTATCTCATATTCAATTCCTTCTGAGAGAATAAATACTTTGAGACTTTAATGGTCTGTGAAGATCTAGAATCTTTCTCTATACCAGTAATGCCTCTAAATCTTCAGAGCGAAAATAAATACTGGGATTTCTAAGTCATGCATCTGTAATTCCGTTCACGAGGTCTCAACTGACAAGACGAGTATGCAACAATCTTGCCATGCTGCATTAGCATGCAACCCAATCCTCTAAACGACGCACCACTGTAGATCTCGTAAGCTCTAGGACCAGATGGAATGGTCAGCACAGGTGCGGTAGTTAGCTTCTACTTAAGCTCGTGAAAACTACGCTCGCACTTGTCTGTCCACACAAACTTCTCTTCCTTCTCTAGTAATCTTGTCAACGGCGACGCTAAAGCTGAAAACCCTTCCACAAAACCTTCTGTAATACTCTGCTAAAAACCCAGAAAACTTCTGATCTCTGTCACTGTAATAAATCTCGGCCAATTGATCACTACTTCAATCTTGGCGGGGTTCACGAAGATTTCTTCACCTGAAATCACGTGACCTAGGAACGCAACACGAGTCATCCAAAACTCGCATCTGCTAAGCTCATCGTAAAAACCAAGAGTCCTCAAGATTTGAAGTACCATCCTCAAATGTCTCTTGTGCTCCTAAGCACTCTTTGAACACACCAGGATAACATCAATGAACACGATCACAAAACTAATCCAAGTACCCTTAAACATTCTGTTCATCAGACCCATACTAACAGCTGGAGTGTCCGTCAAACCACACGGCATTACAGTGAACTCACAATTGCCGTATCAAGTGTGAAATGCCAACTTCGGTATGTCTTTCTTCCTGATCCTCAACTAATGATACTCTATCCTCAAGTCAATCTTGGAGAATATCGATGCACAAATGTAACGAACCATCTTTCTTTTTCACGAACAGAACGGTGCTCTCAAGGTGATGCACTGGAACGTACGAATCCCTTATCTAACAATGCCTGTATCAACACTTTCAGTTCTTTCAACTCAGATAAAGCCATCCGGTAAGGAGCCTTAGGGACTGGCTTTGTTCCGGGTGATAATTCAATCACGAACTCTATTTCCCTTTCTGACAGCAGACCTGGCAATTCTTTAGGAAACACCTCAGACAACTTCTGTACCATGGCTATGTTCTCCATAGTCGGTTCCTCAACTGATGTATCCACTACAGTTGCCATACAGATTTGGCAACCTACAACCAGAACCAGGTTGTCTTCAGTGACGAATAACAGGGATTGGAGGTCCCTTCCGACTTTCAGTAATTCAAAACTTTCACACGCTAACTGAACAAACTGAATTATATCTCTACCACGATTCATAACCCCAGAAAACTCCTCGAGCCAGACCTTTTTATAAATGACTTCCAGGTCATATATAAGCAAACCCTTCAAGAACGGCTATAGTCAGAGATTCATCTTTCTATTACTTTATCACCGCAACGAAAATTCTACAACCTTCACTGAAAATCTCGCTGCGATACTCTGATAAAAACATCTCAAAACATTCTTCCTTTGATTGATGCATGGTCAATCCATTCCTATTCCTTTTGCCATCCTAGAGGCGCCCTTTCTTCAGTAGTGATGCTACTGATCTCCTGGACCTACATAGGCAGTTCCTAGCCTGATGGCCATGCTGGCCACAATCATAACACGCTCCCGTTATACTCGAACACTGGGCTGACTCATGATTCTTTCTTTCACAAACTTGGCACACAATCAGTGAGTCCTCTATCTCCTGTTGAATGACAGCATGCTCTCTTACTTGCACTAAGGCCTGTTCCAATAACCCCACGATGCGTTCTATGGCGCACTCCTTTCAATCTGTCCCATCGTCTTTCTAAGACCGTTTCTAGCCAGGTAACCCTGTTGGTCACACACATAACAAGTACCCCTCTTACCAGGACACAGGACTGATCCATGTCGGCTTCCGTCAGCACGACACACTCCAATCTGATTCATTGCTGACCTGACCATCCCACATTTCCAATTGGACGAAAATGGGATACTTTTCTCCAATCATAAGCTCCTTCCCAAACTGGATTCCATCTCTACTGAATTTGAACCTCGACTCGGATGCAACGGCTTGCTCCCACATCACAACTCCAGGCTGGGCCTCAACAGGCACGGCAACAACAGCGGCTCGATCCTGAGCTTACTGGCTCAACGAGCTCCCAAAGAACACTAGCGCCAGAACGATCCCATCGAACCTAGGATCGCTCGGTGCTGCTACACTAGTACCGACCTATAGCGGTACTCTCACACTCGCGCTGGTCTAAGCCGGCGCTTCGCCACGACCACCTCGGGTACCGATCCCTGTCGGCATACCACCCCGAGTAACTGGTCTAAAGGTTCTCTCTAGGAGTCCTCTGCTCCTGATCACTCATCTACAGGATCTTTACAGAAACCTGTTTCTCAATTCTAATCCCAGATTAGAATTTGAGTGATCCTCACCAATCAATTTACCAAACAACTATCAGTCACATGCACCGGCATGAAATAAAAGTCATTCCTACTAACTATCCCATAACTCATCGCACCTTATCACTCCATTCACAAACCCGCTCTGATACCACTTAAACGGGGATGTCACGCCCCGAACCTCGAGCACGCGAACATCCCACTCTGGTCGATAGAAATTATGCGACTTCCCAGGACACGTCGCCGACCCATTCATTTTTATTGCACATGCGGAAGCAAAACAAATCCCCTGACAACATTTAACTTGGGATAGAAAAGCAGGCAATCAATTACAACCAAACAAGCCTTCTTATAAACACATAGGTTTATATACAACACTGGATTGTCTACGAAATAGACAGGCTCAACAAAAAGGGAACTGTCCTATGACCACTAGTCAGACACGTTCGCCGATTCTTCGATCTCTACCTCCACAAATGTCCATGGCTTCGAGTCCTCCACGACCGCCATCTAGGGACCTGAAATATTTTCCCCAAACTGGGATGAGACAATGTCTCAGCGAGTCCTACCCCCTAAAACTCGATTAGGAAGAAAATAAGCCTTAGGGCACTCTAGCCACACAAATAGGATTTAGGACTTACCTCGCCTCAGTCCATTCCTGCACGTCAGTACAATTCAATTCTCAATCAAACAATTGATCCAACGATTCAATTTAATCAAACTATCTATCTTCCATTCCAATCCATACTATCCATCAACCAATACTATCTATCATCCCATACCGTCTATCAAACCAGTCGTTAAAACGACATATGCTCTCCAAAGCTGTAACATATAGACGGTAGCTCGCTCAAGCTGTATAGATAGATAGCTCACCAAAGCTGTAGCTGATAGATAATATAATAGCTCGCACAAGCTGTAGCATATATAATAGCTCGCACAAGCTGTATATATAGATAATAGCTCACCAGAAGCTGTAGCTGATAGATAATATAATAGCTCGCCAAAAGCTGCAATATATAGATAATAGCTCACCAGAAGCTGTAGCTGATAGATAATATAATAGCTCGCCAAAAGCTGCAATATATAGATAATAGCTCACCAGAAGCTGTAGCATATATAATAGCTCGCACAAGCTGTATATATAGATCGTGCTCGCACAAGCTGATAAAACGATCTTAGCTCACACAAGCTGATAAGGTATACTGCTCTCACAAGCTGACGTATCGAAGCACATAGGCTGATACAGTATACTGTTCTCACAAGCTGATAAATATATGAACAATTGCTCACCAAAACTGTCAATTCAACAATAACCCAATCAATTCCTCAATTCAATCAATCAATCGATTCAAACTGGTCCTACAAACCAATTACGGTGCTAAAAGCCAACACCGGGTAATTTCAAGTTAAATACCACAACTTCATCAATATCACTCAATTCCACACTTTTGGAATTATTAACCAAAATCATCAATCACTCAATTTCTCAATTTAAACATACAATTGGCACAAACTGACCACACTGCTGCGATCAGCATGAAATTCTAACGACCGGCCATCCCGGCAAAATTTTCGAAATTATTAAATAATTAAATTTAATTCCGAAAATTAAATAATTAAATATTATATTATAATAATATAATTTAATAAAATAATATTTATAAATTCGAAATAAATAAATAATTAAAAATAATTAATTAGGGCTTAAACAAGATTACACTAATTTAATCATACAATTAGCTCTAATTAAACATCCATTAAACTAATCATGCAACTAATCTAATTTACATTAAAATAATCTAATCTAACCACCTAAGCCTAATTAGACTAATCTAAACATCCCTTAAGCATGATTAACTTACTAAGCAAGGTTTAGAGGATAAACTCACCGGTTTTGCGCGCTGGTGAGTTCACGACGATCACGACGCCAAGGCGGTCGATAAACCCCAAAGCGGCGACACCAACGGAGGCCAGGAAGGGCTTGAAAACGGGCCACGACGACTGAAAACCCTTGCTGGTTTTCTGCTTCTGTTCTTGGACTGCAGAGGTTGAACCGGTGGCTGAAACAGCGAGGAAACGGGCCAATCGGAGCTCCGGCGAGCGGGTGGTTAGCAACCGGTGGCTCCCGGGGTCTTGGGGATCTTGCTGGTGGTTGGTATGGGTGGAGGAATGGTCGGAATGGAAGAAAAACGGAAGAAAACGCTGAAATGGCGAAACCGGGCGAACTGCCAGGCGGACCGACGGACCGGCGGCCGGTAACTTCACAACGACGTACCGGACGGACGGCGGCTCCGTTTTGGGCGAGGCCGGACTCTTTGGAACGGTCTGGATGTCCTCTTCGCGGAGATGGGTGGCTCGTTTGCTGGTTCAACCGGGAAGTTAACTTTTTACTCGGATCTTTGGCGAAAGGTCGGCTGGAGCAGAAACTGGAACGCGGGGAAAACAGAGGAGGAAAACGACTGGCTTGGCTGGTCCCGGTGGGTGTGCGACGGTCTTGGGCTGCTATGCTCGGTTTTCTCTGGTTTTGCTGAGCTCTCAAGCTTCTTCAATAATGGAGAAAGCCACACTTTGGGGGAGAAGAAGGCTGCTGAAGAAGGGGGGTCTCCTTGGGCTCTCTAGAGCTCAACACTTGCCATCTTCTCATTGGCTTTGCCCCCACCATGACATCACATGACCTCAGCCACTCTCTCTCCTCAAGCTTCCTCCACAAGCTTGCCAATGGGTGCAAAATGTCCCTCTCCCCATGGCATACGAATTTTGTAACTTTGTACATCAAATTCATTCAATTTCATTCAATTCCCAAGCAAACCAATTCAATTGAAGCCCAAATAAATCAGCCATGGTGTCCTTGTCCCTCTTATGATTTTTCCCCATCATATGATCCAACTTGCATCCCAAAGATGTGATCAAAACCGGCCCTTTGACTTTCCCGAACAAAAACGGCCTTACTTTGCTTTCTTGCTAAAAATCTCGGTTTGTAGAAAAATCTTCTGAGGATGAGTCGACGTTCCTAAAATGAGTTGTGACTAGACAGAACTTCCAATTTCTGAAATCGAGTTCAATTTCTCGGTTAATTTCAATCTGGCGCAATATGAGCGCGTCCTAATCTACCGGGTAGCTTTTAGGAATTTTCAGTGCAATTGACCTGTGGTTGATTATTTTCAAGCCACAAAGTGCATCTTCGACACATTAGCAACTCTCGGTTGTCGTAGAAATCTCAAGGTTTCAAATACGGACACAGGGTACCAAAACGACAGAGAAATCGGTCTAGTGCCGATCAACAAGAATTGTGCAATTAGGTGGAATCACCCACACTGAATTACATGGTTCTGTTGAATCGACCTATCTCCGGTCTCTAATCGGTCTGTGCCGTAATGACCCTTGCAGATTAGCACGGTCGAGCAGTCGGTTCCTGGTCGAATTCTCAAGTCTATTGCGTCTAGATTCCTTAACGGCTTCACCCGATAGACTAGTTATCTCGTGAGTGGCCAACTCAGAAAAGAGAGCTATAGGCGCGCAGATGAAATGCCCGACTTATTCAATTGAAAACAGAATTGGAAAATCGGGATGTCACAAATTCTTCACAAAATAATTTCTCAATATCATAAAGGAATTAACAAATTTGGCCCACAAGAAGTAATCTCTCAATAACACCTTTTGATAAGCCACGGTAGATGATATGCCACAACAGATTTTCAAGTAAGGAAAATAGCCGGTGTAATTTAGGTGATAAGTTTTTTAGAGTTATAGTACAAATTTTTTGACAAGCAAAATATTCTATTTATGCAATCTCTAAATTAAAGAGTTTTATGATCCGTTTACAATTTAAACTAGCATACCTGCCAAAAGAAAAATGATTTAAACAAGCTTGCAACATGGACATAACTTGCAAACATCCGTCAAGAAGTCAAAGTCTTTTGGGATTTCATGTGTGTCGACTTCTGGATCAATACGTAATCAACGGTTCATGAAAAGTCATGGTCTTTACAACACTTTTATGGTGATTTTTGGCCCTCAAAATTTCTAACCCATCGTAAGGGAAAGGTGGGGGACCAATTTTTTCAGCCTCTCTTCTTTTGACTAACAAGCCTTTAACTTAGAAAGAGAGATCCTAGTCATTCCAATCACATGGTGTGGAAATAATACCAAAGAAGGTTGCGCATCCCAAATGATAGTGTGACCCTATTGGAATCATTTTTTGTGACAGTCTAATTTCCTACTTCTGTTTTCAATTGAATAAATTGGGCTTTTTATCGACGTGTTTATAGCGCTATTCTCCGAGCTGATCACTCGCGAGATAACTAGACTAGTTGGGGAAGCTATTAAGGGATTTTAATGCAACCGACTTGAGAATTTGACCAGGAATCGACTGCTCGACCGTGTTAGTTTACAAGGGTCATTGAGACACAGTCGAAAATCTATGAAGGATCGGAAATAGGTCGATGCAATTGAAATATGTAATCGGGCATGTTCGATTCCATTTAATTACAAAATTTTCGTTTATCGACACTAAACCGATTTTTCTATCGTTTTGGTACCATGTGCTCATATTTGAAACCTTGAGCTTCGTACAAAAATCGAGGGTCACTAATGGATCGGAGATGCACATTGTGGTTCGAAAATAATCGGCCACCAGTCAATTGCACCGAAAATTCCCAAAAAAACTACCCGATAGTTTAGGTCGCGTTGAAATCACGTTTGATTGAATTTAACTGTAAAGTTTATTCCGATTTCAGAAAATTGAGAACGTTAATGTGTCACAATTAATCCCAGGGACGTTGTTGCATCTTTCCAAGAATTATTGTCGACGGGACTAATTAGAGAAAGATATAAGTGCAGCATTCTTTTTTTTTTTTTTAAAGAAGAACAAGGGAAATGCCACTCATTAAATAGGATTTTAGGACCTTCAATGTGGAACAATTAGAGAGGATTTATAAGTGACTACTAGGGGACTTGACCCTATTAACTTAAGTGTTAATTTGGTAAATAGGAAAGGAGGAAAAGTCTCAACAAGAAAGGAAAATTCGTAAGAAGGCATGCCCCCATGAATTTCACTTCAATCTTCATTTCATTTGGTGGAGATAAGCATAGGAAAGGTTGTGGGGTATATGATAGTGATGAGTGAGTCAAAATTCCATGGAAAAATAGGCCAAAAGTAGATGGAAAATTGCAGTGGCAGTTTCCAAGCATTTTTCCTCTCTCCTTCCTATTCTTTTCCGCGCGTGGGAGTCCACCGAATGCAGCTCACGTTGGCTGCTTCCATCCAACTTTTTCCCTTTCTTTCTTTATTCTTTATTTTTTTTTCTTTCCACCTTTCTTCAAATGTCCGGCTGAGGTTGTCGCTGTCTTCACCCATTCACACCCCTGTTTCGCTCTCTTTCTTCTGGTTTTCTCGGCTGAACCGATCCACAAGAAAACCGGATAAGTGGAGACTTGGCTTTTGCTCACCAAACCGGTAGACCCCCGAAACTTCAACCCAATTACCATGATGTTTCTTATTAATGTGGCTGGGAGTCCGAGCAGCAGCAAAGCTTCCCCTCTAGCGAGAGGAACGACCAACCAGCCAAGCTTCACGTGTTCCTCCCTCCTCAAAAAAAATCCGTGACTCTCTGTGCTGCTGTGGTGGTCGCCTAACGACACCTCCAGCTGCTGTTCCGGCTTCAACTCACCATCAAAAGGCTCGAGGTTTGTCCTTGCGCTGCCGTCCCGCCACAAGTGAGGACCGCCGTTAGTTCCAAACAAGTAAGTTGTCTCCTAACTCTAGATTAGGGGCTGAGTACATGAATTAGGGGTTTCCATGTAGATGAAAGATGTAGATGACGTTATATATGAATGGATGTTGGTTAGGGATGTTAGGATAGACATAGAAAAGCTTAGATAAGGTTTAGAGAGCAAGACAACCACCGTGGGTGAAGTTTCGGACAAGAACAGAAGCTGATTTCTGAAACAGTTTCCAGGACGTGGGAGTTTTGCTAATTTTTTAGACGACTGTTTGTTGCGATTTTGAAGAAATTTAATTCTGAAGAAATGTTTTAGACATCTTAAATAATAACATATATTTTTCTCAGAATTTTTATAATTTAAAAAAATGACGATTTTCATGACGTCATCCTTGAAACAGTAATTCGGACAGTGCTGTAAACCGTGACCTGTTATGATTCCGAGGGCTGTTACTGACCTTTAGAGGTCGAATTTCCAATCGGTTTCTTCACGAAAGTTTTTCGTTATAACTTCTAGTTTAACATACTCGAATTTAAAATCAAAAGGACCAGATTTCGACCCAAAACCGAACTGATTTCGATGAGTTAGGCTCTCTGGAACTGGACCCGATTTTTGTGCTGGATAGAGAGAATTTCTGGGCCGAATTCAGAGGGATATGGATCTCGGTGTCTTCATGAAAATTGTTTGCTTATGTGTTGTCTAGCACGTGTCCAAATTGGAGAATTTTTCGAGCTCATATGAGTGGGTTTCTGACTTCGAATTCGGGAGAGCGTAATTGGACAGTTTTCTGTCAATTTGGGTTAGTAAGAGTGTATGCTTATTTTGAAGTATTCTTGCTGTAAAATTGCCCAATTGATGCTGTGAATGCTATGTGTAAGTGATTATTGAAGTGTAACATTGATTATATGCATTCACAACATGAGATTCCGCCACGAGCCTTTGGGGCCGGGCGATGCTCCTTCGGGAATGCCCCAAGTCAACGGATGCCGATTGCAGTGGATGCTGGACCGATGCTCCTAATCGGAATGCCGTCTAGATGTAGACGTTGCCGCGCTCGAAGGTGCGAGGCGATGCCCGGTTATGCCGGAAGACTGTTATCTGTGCATTGAAATCATTTGTGACACATGAATGGGTGAAAGTGAGGGACCTAATTAAAAGACGGAATTGTGTGGTGCGGTATGGGACGTGCCATAATGGTTTAGTCTGGTAATTGGGGGCCCGTGTAATTATGTTGACATTTATGTCCTTAAATATGTACATGTTAAAAGTATTATGATGATATATGATCTCGATATCTTATGCGTGATTTGATTGATACTAACATGCAAGAAAGTACCGGTATTAAGAAAGGGTGAGAAAGGCGATTAGATTGTATGTTGAGTGTACCCTTCTCCTAATCTGGATTTAGAGGATTGACTTGCTGAGATGTGATCTCACCCCTTAGTGGGCTAATATTTCCAGGTCCCTAGTTGGAGGGTGGACAGGCAAGAGGCAGAGGTCTATAGGCAGTGGAGTACGGATGCCTTGGTAGCTTCTGCTAGATAGTGACTGGTCTACCGTTAGGTCTAGATAGTGGGTGACCACTCATCCTAGTCTATTGAGGAGTCTAGCAGGGTTGTACATAGAGACCTGACCCCATGGGCGAAGAGCTCAGAGCGTAGTTAGCTTGGGAGCTTTTCATTTTGAAACACTCCATGTTTTGTTAGACTCTTCTATATTAAAATGCTATAGTAAGAGTAAGTGTGGTTTGTAATACGTGTATGGTTTATAAAAATATAATCCTATGTTTGCTATCTCATTTCTATGTTGTTGGGAGAATATGATTTTGCTTCCGCATGCTTGATAAACAAATGGGTCGGCAACGGGTTATGGGATGTTGCAAAATTTTATATCGACCACGGAGGGATGTGCATGTGCTTGGAGTCGGGTCATGACATTTTTCAAAACACAAATTAGACTCCCCCTTCAATCAAGTAATCTAAACCCTAAATACACGGCACTTGTGTAAGCAGAAACCATGGAGCTTCTTTATGCTTCTAAATTGTACTTTTGATAATTGTTTCACTTTGTTTCGAAAGCTCTTGTAAAAAAGATGGGTCCTCTGCTTCAACATGAGAAGTTTCTCCAATGCCACGATTTTCTCATTGGACAATCACGCTCTATAAACACTATTGTAACATCCACTCACTATGCAATTTTGATGTCATCATCTTTTGTTGCATTTATTATGTCTTCATATGTAATTCTCCCATCGTAGTTCCTTATCAAAAAGAAATCTCCATTTTTCTTTGTTGTCTCTAATTGCATGCTATTCGTTGTAGTTGAAATAAGAAGCAAGGCCTAAGAACTAGATGAGAAATGAGTGTTATAGATAAATGAGATTATCCAAACACGTACATTAAAAAATGTCCAGTTAACCAAGAGCCACAATTCCGGATGAACAAGATCAAAAAATTTCTCGTGGACCATAAAATATTCTCCAGTCCCACCCAAAGGTTAACTCCCAATTATTTTAGGCGACCCTTTGTGTTTCTGAAATTGGTTATTATTGCTTCGAGGACATTGTAGTTGTTGAGTAATTAAACATCTGCTGTTCCTTCCAATCATCCATTAATCCATTCATAAACCCCATTTTAATTATTTCATTTAATGACACAAACGACTGCTAAGAAATTGCAAGGAACTGCAATGAAAAAGACTATCTGGTGAAATTGTATGGTATCTGGAACAAGAAAACTCGAGTAAAAAAAACTTCCGATATACTTTGCTTAAGTTCGATTTTGGCGGCCCCAAAACCTATTTACAAATTTTCTACCTCCTCCCATAGTATCTGTTAAGAGTCTTATTTCATTTGATTTCTTTGAACCCCATGTGATCATAGTCTGAGGAGATCACAAAGAGTGCATGTGGCACGAGCAAAGAATGTTGAATAGGATTTACTGTGGATGGTTTGCAATAGCATCTCTGAGCACCATTGGAATCTTTGCTTCTCTGGGGTACACACTAGTCGTCAATACTCGGGGTGAGCAACCTAGAACTTGAGAACCGGCCGGTGGGAACCTGTCGGGTTCCAGGTTTCAAGGTATGCAGGGTACATTTCAGGTTCCAAAAATTAGAGAATCTATTTTGACGGGTAAATATCAAGTTCTAAGTCGGTGAAACCTGGAACCAAAAATCTCCAATAAGTTTTTGTGTTTTTTTTTGTTTTCCGGTCTGTCTTCGCGCAATCCTACGGTATTCCATGGCTTTCATTTTCTTGCTGACATGAAGAAGATAAGCCGGATGAGATTGTCAAGAGTCTACCAAGCGCAGAATGCATTGTCTTTATTGCACAAGTGCAGTTAGGATTACTTTACTGGAGAAGTTCCACTCACGTTTTCCAGTAATTTATCCACGACGGGCAAAGCTTGCGATTCGACGAAGTTGATCTTGTGTTCAACATCGGCCTTCTTGATAAACGGCAATCCGATCTCGTATGCTTCTCGTTCTACATCGATCGCTATGATCTGCAGTTGAAACATTTGAGTAATGTGCTGATTAATTCTAGCTTGACAAATAGACTTCCAAATTTTTTCCTATTGTCAAGCGAGAGAGACGGCAGACCTTGCCATCTTGCGGGATCGTGAGAGCCATCAGGAGGAGAGAGTATCCGGTGAAGACGCCGACCTCTATAGTCCTCTTCGCGTTCAATAGCTTCAGGAGCAGCGCGACGAACTGACCCCCGCTGGCACAGTCGCAAAGTAGGACCTGTTCAGTAAGATTCCCACCAACACTGAACACACAAACTTAAAGATACTCTCTGGTTTAAAGTATATGGACAGCAGCTTTTGGTCATTGAAGTCTATGGTTATGCCATATTTACTCAATTTATCATCGCCGTGACATGAATGTCTGGCTCCAAAAGCGAGTAATGAACATGTTCATAAACTCTAAGTCGATGCAGAATCATTTTGAGTAATGAGTATGGAATAGAATTGCTGTGGATGGTTTGTAATGGCATCTCTGAGCTCCTTCAAAATCTCTGCCTCTCTGGGGTAGACACTAACCATCGGTACATACTGCCATGACAATACAACTGTTACAACAACTTCATTCGACAGAAAAAATTGCTGCAAATAGAAATAAAAAAGGAGAGGGGAAGAGAGAGAGAGAGACTACATTGTACAGTTCATCACTCTGCAACAACTGTGATGGACCCTGGGAGATTACTTTCATAGTTGGTTCCATCTTTGCAAAGCCACTAGATCAATCAAAAATGCTGACAAAGCGTATGCAAAAGAGAAAATCGTGTAATTCCTGTATGTTTTGTAATGAAGAGTATCTGAGGTACTCATAGGCATTACAAGACGACTACATCGATTATTGCACAATCATTTGCTGATGGATATAGATAGGTGATATTCCCGGCTTTGTTTTGAAGAAACCTTTTCAGATTGGGCTCTGCTCCTTTGTCCAATTCAAACCATCCAAACCAGAATTATCAATTACTATGCCTAAAAACTAGTGGACACGTTATCCTGTAAAGAAAGCAGAGCAGATGATATAGATGCTGAAGACTTGTTGTCATCCATGCGTCAAGTGGAACGATCTACCAGAATTATTCCTAACACTGGGACTAGGTGGCGTAGATTAAAGAAATTGACAAGAACAGCCTTTTAGTGAGCGAACAATCCTCTGAAGTTTATTGAAAGTATTCCGAAGGTCATAACACAACAGTCTCACAATTTGTATTAGAAGCTACTGTGCTCCAATCTCAAAAGATTGAGGAACAAGTGCTTATTTTGACGTTTGCCATAAATTTGATCAAAGGGCATCAATAGATGCGCCTGCAGATCGTCATCCCATCACCCAGCGCAACTTGAGATATATCGACCCGAGGATCGCCCGCTATCATCTTGTTGAACTCGATCGTGTCCTTCCACACGAATTGCCTCATTGGGTGAGCGGAGGACGTGTCGGCCAAGGCCACAGTGCCTCCCCATTGTCACGCATGATCACGTCCCCCAACCCTCACCAGCCTTAGTAGCCTCTCGTGATAGTTCTTCAGGTTTGCCCAGTCAGCATCGACCAACGCAAAGTCGAAGCTGCTTTCATTTTCTTGCTGATACGCAAAAGTGAAGCCAGATGAGATTGTTCAGAGTCTAATTAAGCTCAGAAGATACCTTTTTCATCGCACGAGTCCAAATGAGGATTACTTTACTAGAGAAGTTACACTCACGTTTTCTAATAATTTATCGAGGACAGGCAAGGCTTGCGATTCGATGAAATAAATCTTGTGTTCGACGTTGGCCTTCTTGATAAACGGCGATCTAATCTCACATACTTCTCAGTCTACATCAGTTTCAATGATCTGCAGTAGAAACATTTGATTTGACCAATGCGAAACAGCAATAGAAAAATGTGCAGATTAATTCTAGCTTGACAAACAGACCTGGAATTTTTTCTTTTTTTCAAGCGAAAGACCAGACCACAGACTTCGCCATTGTGCGGAATCGTAAGAACCGTGAGGAGGAGAGAGTCTCCAGTGAAGACGCCAACCTCTATGGTCTTTTTCGCATTCAATAGCTTCAGAAGCAGCGCGATGAGCTGACCCCCATCCGGCGCAGTCGCAAAGGAGGACCCGTTTAGTAGAATCACTAAACATACGAACTTAAGACATTCTTTGATTTTACTATATGGACAACAGCTTTCGATCATTGAACACTATCGTGCACCAGATTTACTCAATTTATCATCGCTGTGACATGAATGTCTGGCTCCAAAAGCGAGTAATAGAATCTGTTCATACACTCTAAACCGAAGCAAAATACGAGCGAGCGCTGAGCGAGCAGCAGAGACCCAACTGGCAATGGAAAGGTATGCATTGCCGATAATCAGAGAAGCTGAATTTCTGCAACATGAGAATTGAGCAGTGGCCGGTAGCCCCTTCGTCATAAATTTCATGGTTAATTAATGGGCGATTTGATTAGAATTTAAACAGGTTATGTGTCAAATTAGGACACGTTCAAGAAGTCAAGGTCTTGGTCGAGTACCCAATTCCAAAGTCTCTAAGGTAATTGAGTTTCATTTTCATGTACATGGGTCGTCTACACAATCAAGAGAAGTCTTGGTCTTCTGTTGTTTGTGTGATGTCTGATCTTTAGCTAATGTGAAGAAAACATCAATTTCGAAATTTGCTGTCTTCAACTAAAGAGAACCGATCCTCCAAATACGTAGTGAATTTCCTTAACAAGCCATGCATTCATGGTAACAACAACACATTATCACTCATCACACGTTTCGATCTTACTGAAAAGACGGAAAAATAAACGACCATCTGATAAATGCTTCTCACTACTTGGTAATTGTTACCTAGGAAGATTTTAGCCTAGCTAGTATAAAAAAAAATTTAACATGACTTAAAATTGCATGGGCCGCATACTTCATGATCTCAACCATGTTCGCCTATTTGCAGCATCATTTCATCAACCGACTCTTCACTTGGTGAAACTTATTTGCTTGTTTTGGGACAAGTACCTCATGATCCTTGCTCTTCCTGTGGGCTTGAAGAATTTTCTGTTGATCCACCTTCCCACCATAGTCCTCGATTATTTCCTTGGAGCTGCGCAAGTGAGATAGAATAGAAGGGCTTGGCCAACGCTAGTTTTGGAGCTAGAAAAGCTTCCGAAACTTGTTTCATTGTGGGTCGCAACTTTGGATTGCTATTTAAGCAAGCAAGCGCTAGAGAAACTATCAGAATGATACTTCTTGCAATAGAATTCTCTCTTGGGACTGGCAAGCGCGGATCCAATATTTGATGTAGCATAATATCTTCTCTGAAGAGAGTCGACAGCATTGAGATGATCTCACCTGGATGCTCACCCATTATTATTTCTATTGCTACCACCCCGAAGCTATATACGTCACATTTCTCATTGACGACCAAAGTGTAAGCGAGCTCTTAAAAAAAAACAAAAGGTCATAGATTAGATGAGGCTCGAAACAAAGTTCATAATCTTAGTTAGTGCATCATCAAATGATAAATATGTAAGTATGCTGAAGCGTCAACATGTTATTGCCACATGGGGGGTGTTTAGTATATTGATCTAGTTAAGTGCCTCCAGTAATAACATTCCACAAAAATATGGACGATCGTTGCTTACCTGGTGCTATATATCCACGGGTGCCTGCAATATTTGCAGTGAGATTAGATGAGAAATTAGGTTCTAGGAGTCTTGCTGTGCCGAAATCTGATAGAAAAGCTTGCATATTGTTGTCTAGCAAAATGTTGTTGCTAGATATGTCTCGATGAACGATTGGCTGAGCGCAATCATGATGTAGATAAGACAAGGCATGTGCCATATCCCATACAATGACAAGTCTTTTCGACCAGTCTAGTTCCACCGCTTCAAAGTCATCACTCAGAGCACAAAATAGACTTCCCCTTTCCATATACTCATAAACCAAGAACATGCATCGCTTGTGTAAGCAAAAGCCATGGAGCTTAATTATGCTTCTATGCCGTACTTCAGTCAAGTGCTTCACTTCATTTCGGAAGCTCTTGTCGAAAGATGGGTCCTCTGCTTCATGATGGTGAAGTTTCTTCAATGCCACGATTTTCCCATTAGGCAATTGCGCTCTATAGACACTACCGTATCCACCGGTTCCAATGCAATATTTGATGTCAAAGTCTTCTGTTGCATTTATTATGTCTTCATACGCAATTCTCCCATCATAATTCCATATTGTCAAGAAATCTCCATTTTTTTCTATCATCTCTGATTGAGTGCTTTTCATTCTATGCCGAAATAAGATCAAAGGCCTCAAAACCAAATAGAAAATGAATGATATAGCCATTGGTGGTATAAATATTATCATAAGTACAACCCTAGTCATTCTTCTAGAACCATCTGTCTTTTCCAAACCTTCATTGCCTATGAAAGCTCCATAAGGAACATGGGCCAGGTTATCTGGAATTTTTCCCGTGAGATAATTATACGACAAGTCGATGTTATCTATGTGACCAAGAGTCGTAGGGATTGTCCCCCAAAGTGCATTATAACTCAGATCCAGGTGGATTAGACTCTTTAGATTTCCCAGTTCGGGAGGAATAGGACCTTTGAATCTGTTACGATGAATGTCAATTACTTCTAATGTGATGAGGTTTTGGAGACAAAGAGGGAACTCACTGGTTAGCCAGCTATTGGACAAGTTGAGGTGCCTGAGCTTTGGGAGTGCACATATTTGAAGGGGAAAGACATTAGGGGAATTACAATCATGCAGCCGAAGAAAGGTCAGATTCGAGAGTAAAGAGAAATCAATGTAGCTCAAATAACATGTGCCCTCGTGGTTGGATATTACGTTTATTTTGACAATGTTTCCGGAGTCGTCGCATGAAATGCCAGGCCACATGCAATATGCTAAGGAAATGTTGCTTGTAAGGAGATCAGGCCACCACCCACTGTAACGAAAGGCATTTACAAGTGCCCCCATGGCAGTATTTTCCAAACCTTCATTGCCTTCGAAAGATGCATCAGGAACATTAAACAGATTTTGTGGGACTTTCCCCGTGAGATGATTGCACGATAAGTAGATGGACTTCAAGTTGATAAGCTTTTTGAATTTGGGAATTGAACCATGAAGAGAATTATTTGCAAGATTGAGAACGGTTAACATGACCAAACTCTCAAGTTCATGAGGGATATTTCCCGAGAAGTTGTTGAAGCTCAAATTTAGATAAGTGAGATTCTTCAAATCTCCTATTTCTGATGGAATGGGGCCAGTGAAGGAGTTTAAGCTCAGATTCAACACAATCAAGCTCTTCAAATTACCTATTTTCGATGGGATACATCCACTGAATTTGTTCTCATTCAGAGTTAGATATCCCAAGTTCGTCAAGTTCCCTATTTCCGAAGGAATGGATCCATTGAAGTTGTTATATTGCAAATCGAGTTGTGCCAAGTTCTTCAATTTCGCTAGAGTCGTAGGGATCATGCCATAGAGCGAATTGAAACTAAGATTTAGGTAGATTAGCCTCTTCAAATTACCCATTTCCGATGGGATAGATCCACTGAATGTGTTCTCTTCCAAACTTAGATATCCCAAGTTCGTCAAGTTCCCTATTTCCGAAGGAATTGATCCATTGAAGGAGTTCCCTTGCAAATAGAGTTGTGTCAAGTTCTTCAATTTCGCTAGAGTCGTAGGGATCATGCCATGTAGCGAATTGAAACTGAGATCTAGGTAGATCAACCTCTTCAACTTTCCCAATTTGGGAGGGATTAAACTATTAATAAAATTATCATGAATGTCAATAACTTCTAACATCGTGAGATTTTGGAGACAAAGAGGCAACTTACCAGTTAGATCATTGGTGGACAAGTTGAGCTGCCTGAGATTTGAGAGTGCACATATTTGAAGAGGAATAATATGGGTGAGGTTATTACCAGACAGCCGAAGAGAGGTGAGATTCGGGAGCAAAGAGTAATTCATGCTCCTCAAATTAACTGTGAACCAGTAGTAGTCGTCGTTGTCTAGTCGTGGTATGTTTATTTCAACAACGCTTCCAGAATTGTCGCATGATATACCAAGCCACGTGCAATGCGACATGGAAGTGTTGCGAGTAATGTAGTGAGGCCACCAGCCACTGCGATGAAGAGCATCTGCCTCTATTTTGGTGGCAAGGGCAGGGAAGTTGTGGGAGAGAGCCAGCACAATAACGATCCATGTAGCTACAGTCATCAGCTGGCAAACATGTAAGTCGATGGGTTTGCTTACGAGATTCATGCTTGAGAGAGAGAGAGAGAGAGAGAGAGAGAGAGAGAGAGAGAGAGAGAGAGAGAGAGAGAGAGAGAGAGAGAGGACCACTTCTTTTTGCTTGGGAAGTGGAGAGCCTAAGTTTGCCGTGATATATAGAAGAAGGGTGATCCATAAGAATATAACTTGAGTGGAGAGCAATTCAACATAAAGACTTGGAAGTGGTCATCAGATGGTGGGGCATGTGGTTTTAGTGCAAATCCAATTCACACTTTGCATTCCATGAAGCATGCTCTCGAGGTCCCACTGAATTTTAACTTTTTAGATAACCTCGGTCTCACATGTAGCACTTTTTTGTGTTTGAATATTGTTATGAACCATACGTTACTTTAATTTGAAAAAAAATATTAAAAATATCATGATTTTTATGTGGCGCTCACTTTAATACCAAAATATTTTGAGCGATCAATTGAGCACTACATCAATCGAAAAATGATCACTTAAATGTTGGAGAAATTCCAACAATTCATCCTACATGGCATTTTAAATTAAACTTTGACTCCGATGTGTTTATTATTATTATTATTATTATAAGAGATATTGAAGTCTAATGTGAAATATCCTTCATCTAACTAGGCAAAATGAACAGAACAAGAACGCTTCAATTAAAATCGGGGAAATTTCTCTCTCTCACACACACACTGAAAGAGCTCTGTCTCTCAAAAGCAAAGCTCTATTTTCTCGATGGAGAAACAGAGTTCCCTGTTTTAGCCTTCCGTTCGTCTTCATGAGCTCCAGTTGTCGTTCGGAGCATCTAGGGACAACGAAACTCCAAGAATCGGCGAAAAAGAGACGGATTCTTCAAGCTCGGTGGAGGAAGAGGAGGCCTTGCGATGAAGATGAGGCCATGAGTTTCGAATTCAAAATTTTACCTGGAACATTACGTTTGACATTCCAACAGGTGATTTTCGTGGCAAATAATCCTAGAAAATACCACTTATTGGAGTAGCCACCCACGACGCCTTGCTGTAAAAAAAGAAAATGAATGTAAACAAGCATTGCGTATGAAGGAACTTGTACACATCCATCGAGAAGTCAAGGTCTCTATGGGGTTTCATATGTGTTGACTTTTGGATCAGTTCATGGGAAGTCATGGTCTACATGACACTTCTACTGGTGATGTTTGGCCCTCAAAAAATTATAACCCATCATAAGGGAAAGGTCTGCCTTACCAAACTTTCTACACGACATTTCTATTGGTGATGTTTGACCCTCAAAAACTTCTAACCCATCCTTAGGGAAAGGTTTGCCTTACCAAACTTTATAAAACTATTTAAATTTAACACAAATTCTCCATTGAAGTCATTCGAGCTCAAATCTGGACAAGGGAGATTAATCAAATCTCCTATTTCCAATGGGATGGCCCAGTCCAAGCCAAGAGGCGGGATTGGACTCAAGAACACTCGAGCTTGTTAAATTGGCCAAAGATGAAGGAATGGGGCTAGTCAAGGAGTTTAAGCTTAGTTTTTTTTCCACTAATTCTGTATTATTGATGATGATATTACACACAATCGGAATAAATCACTATTATCATATATTAAAATTTCGAATTTTAATAAAAATAGTAGATCTTGGGTGAATAACCATATAAGCACATCAATTTTCTTGAGTAAAAGCCACAAAAACTAGATTTTACCTTAAAAAAGTTATTTGGATTCTTTGTGTAACGTTTGGATTGGACTGGTCTAGCGTGACCTATTTAATTTAACAGTCATGTGGGTAGGGGCCAGATTACCTATTGATTACATGGATCATATTCCGACCAATCAATTTAATAGTATCCCCTTAACATAACACCACATGAACTCTAGCCGTCGACACAGATTGACACCCTGACTTTCGTCCTTAATTCGCTCCTTATTCATGGCATTAGACCTCGATTCGCTTGATTACTTTAATCTGAAGAAGGTTCCTGATCTCTTCCAAAGCATGTCCATGCGATGTGCTCAGAAATTTATGAAGACAGTATGCTGCACGCTCTTTCTTTTCAATTCGAATTCCCATGAAGTAGGGAGAAGACAATGATACCGAATTAGCTCTCTTCATTTCGATTTCCGGTTCCCAATTCTCCGACAACCCAACAAACATCAATGAATTCGTCACCACCGTGAATGTTGATCGGTTTACTCGAGAGAGCCAAGTGTCGTGGCACGACTAGAATATGGTTACGTTGGATCAAACCGGTACGGTAGCTCGAGATCCTATTGCAGAGAGACGACAAATTTAATTTGCGAGTAGCTTGAAATTCCACAATAGAAGATGGGAGTTGATGATTTCCACTTTGGATTTTGATGCAGCCAAGCCTAGTGCGTGTAAAAACAGGCACGCGTTCAGCAGTTGGGGGTCTTCGTCGTGCGCGCTCGCATTCAAGAGTCGGAGTCGGGGAAGTCGTCGGATCGATAAGGACCACATCACCGCACCGTAGGAGACGCACGGCCAAAGAAAAAAGTGGATGCCTTTTTTGACTTCATTTGGCAGACGCAGAAATTTAGTTTGAGGAGCGAGACAAGGAGATGGCACCGAGCACAGAAATTTCGTGTGAACTAGACGAATTGGAACAGATGTTTCGTGAGAATAACGCTGAGTCTGATTTTGTGAATTTTTAGTGCTTGAGTTATCCGCCATCACAATGGGGAAAGGTCATCGCACAGTGGTGGATGTCCCACTCAATATAACTCATATGTTCTTGTCCCGGAATGTGGAGAATTGTTGGTTGATTATGCAATTCGCTTGGTATATCTCAACTCTTTCTGCTTCGACTCTGTCGCAATCCATCGTTTTCTACTATGAGATTGGGGAAAGCAAGCTTAGTGTCACGGAAATAAGTGATCAAACAATAAAATAGACAGAGTAAAGATATAAATTGGATATCGAATTTACATGATTTGGTTGAGGTGACCTATGTCCATGGGGAGAACATGGTAGTATTTCACCATAGATCAATCGATAAAACAGACATTATTATCATTCTTGAGTCATTCAAACACTCTTAGTACTTCTCAGTCTCAATTATGCCCAACAACTCTCATAGTGTTTACCCCTCACAATTCTTCACGAAATAATCTCTCAATATCATAAAGGAATGAACAAATTTTACCCATAGGAAGTAATCTCTCAATAACACTTTCCGATGGCCCACGATAGATGATATGCCACAATGGATTTTCAAGTAAGGAAAAAACCCGATGTAATTGAGGTGATGAGCTTTGTAGAGTCATAGCACAAATTTTTTGACAAGCAAAATATTCTACTTATGCAATCTCTAAGTTAAAGAGTTTTATGATTTGTTTACAATTTAAACTAGCATACCTGCCAAAAGAAAAGGATTTAAACCAGCTAGCACATGTGGACAGAACTTGCGCACATCCATCAAGAAGTCAAAGTCTTTTGGGGTTTCATGTGTGTTAACTTCCGGATTAATACGTAATCGATGGTTCCTGAAAAGTCACGGTCTTTACAACACTTTTACTTTGGCCCTAAAAATTTTTAACCCATCGTAAGGGAAATGTGGTGGACCAATTTATTCAGCCTCTCTTCTTTTGACTAGCAAGGCTTGAACTTAGAAAGAGAGATCCTAGTGATTCCAATCACATGGTGTGGAAATAATATCAAAGTAGGTTGCGCATCCCAAACGATAATGTGACCCATTGGAATCATTTTTCAAACACAAATTAGACTCCCCCTTCCATCAAGTAATCATAAACCCTAAACACAAGACACTTGTGTAAGCAGAAACCACGGAGCTTCATTATGCTTCTAAATTGTACTTTCGTCAATTGTTTCAAAAGCTCTCGTAAAAAAGATGGGTCCTCTGCTTCAACATGGTGAAGTTTCTCCAATGCCATGATTTTCTTATTGGACAATCACGCTCTATATAGACACTATTATAACATCCACTCACTATGCCATTTTGATGTCGTAGTCTTTTGTTGCATTAATTATGTGTTCATATGCAATTCTCCCATCATAATTCCTTATGGAAAAGAAATCTTTATTTTTCTTTGTTGTCTCTAATTGCATGCTATTCGTTGTAGTGGAAATAAGAAGCAAGGCCTAAGAACTAGATGAGAAATGAGTGTTACAGATAAATGAGATTATCCAAACATATACATTAAAAAATGTCCAGTTCAACAAGAGCCACAATTTCGGATGAACAAGATCAAAAATTTTCTTGTGGACCATGTAATATTCTCCAGTCCCACCCAAAGGTAAACTCCCAATTATTTTAGGCAACCCTTTATGTTCCTGAAATTGATGATTATTGCTTTGAGGACATTGTAGTTGTTGAGTAATTGATCATCTACTGTTCCTTCTAATGATCCATCAATCCATCCATAAACCCATTTTAATTATTTCATTTAATGACACAAAAGACTGCTGAGAAATTGCAAGGAACTGCAATGAAAAAAAGACTATCTGCTGAAATTTTATGGTCTCTAGAACAAGAAAACTCAAATCAAAAACAACTTTCGACATACTTTGCTTAAGTTCGATTTTGGCGGCCCCAAAACCTATTTACAAGTTTTCCACCCACCCATAGTATCTGTTAAGAGTCTTCTCTCATTTGATTTCTTTAAGCCCCATGTGATCATAGTCTGAGGAGATCCCCAAGAGTGCATGTGGCATCGAGCAAAGAATGTTGAATAGGATTTACTGTGGATGGTTTGCAATAGCATCTATGAGCTCCATCAGAATCTCTGCTTCTCTGGGGTACACACTAGTCGTCAACACTAGGGATGAGCAACCTGGAACTTGAGAACCGGTCGGTGGGAACCTATGAAGTTTTAGGTTTCAAGGTATGCAGGGTACGTTCTAGGTTCCAAAAATTAAAGGACCTGTTTCAACTGGTAGGTTCCAAGTTCTAGGTCGGTGAAACCCAGAACTTGGAACCTGGAACCTAGAATTTCAAATAAGTTTTTGTTTTTTGTGTTTTTTTTTTGTCTATATCTTCACGCAATCTTGTGGTATTCCATGACGTTTGATGATGAGTATATAATTTGAAATCACTAAATCAAGTTTCTATTTTATGACTAAGACTTTTATTTTATTAATATTTCATATTTTTTGAGTCTAAATATAAGTTATGATCAATGAATTACAACAGCAAGTGGTAGTTATTAAAGTGATCATTCACTACAATCATTCAATTAATAATAAAGACAAAACTTAGATGGATCTTGGAACCTGTGACAGGGAAGGTTCTAGGTTCCAAGATATACATGGTAGGTGGCAAGTTCCTGAAAAAGAGAAATATGTTCCAATGAATAGGTTTCAGGTTTTAGGTGGAATCTGTACGAAACTTAGAACTGCTTATCCCTAGTTAGCACATGCCACCATGGCAATACAGTAACTTAGACAAATCTCAAACTATTATAGCATGTTCATTCAACATAAGAAATTGGTGCAAACAATGAAAAAAAAAAAGACTTTACATTGTATAGTTCATCACTATGCAATAACCCTAATGGACCATTTGATACTACTTTCTCAGTGTGTTCCATCTCTGCAAAGCCATTAAATCAATCAAAATCCACATAATTTTAGATAAGAAAATGCGAAAGACAGAATTGTATAATGAAGAGTACATGGGCTATTTATACCCTTTACAAGAAGAAACAATATATTATCACAATCTGGAGTGATTAGGAGAATCAACGCAGATACCTAGATATATCTTGCAACAGTAGATGAGAAAAACCATGTATAATGAAGAGTACATGGGCAGGAACGTGTTCCGCTTCATTCTCGCTGTGAAGCGACTTTTCCTCCATTAAAATGGGGGGAGCAGGACCTTGAGTGAAGCTAAGGATTTCCTCCATGTCTTGAGGGTTTCTATGGAACCCCAGAAAGATTGTTGTGAAAGAAAATAGCCGGAAGACGGAGATCAGAGAACTTTACCTTCTACTTGGGAGAAAAAGTTGCCAAGATCACAATCCAACCTAGGAAAACTTCCTGAAGTTTTAAGTGGCAAAATATGGGCATTTATATGAGTAATGCTGTGTCTTCCAGGGATTGTCTTGTTTGCTAAATTATATGAGGTCATGCTCGTTTTTTTGACTTGACATTTTGCAGTTATAGTTGATTTCTAGGTGCTGCTTTATTTGTCACGCCCCGAACCTCGAGCGCGCGCGCATCCCTCGGTGGTCTATAAACTTTTGCGACATTCCCAGGATTCGTCGCCGACCATTTTCATTTTATCAAGCATGCGGAAGCGGAAACATATTCTCCCAACAACACAGAATTGGGATAGCAAACATAGGATTATATTATTACAAACCAAACAGGTATTACAAACTATACTTACTCTTGCTATAGCATTCAAATACCGAAGAGTCTAACTAAACATGGAGTGTTTCAAAATGAAAAGCTCTAAGGCTAACTACGCTCTGAGCTATTCGTCCATGGGGGTCAAGTCTTTATGTACAACCCTACTAGACTCTTCAATAGATTAGGGTGAGTGATCACCCACTATCCAGACCTGACGGCAGACCCGTCACTATCTGGCAAAAGCTACTAAGGCATCCGTACTCCACTGCCTGTATACCTTTGTCTCCTGTCCATCCATCTTCCAACTAGGGACCTGAAAAATGTTAGCCCACTAAGGGGTGAGATCACATCTCAGCAAGTCAATCCCCTAACTCCAGATTAGGAGAAGGGTACACTTAACATGCAATCTAAACACCTTTCTTAGAGTTTCTTAATACCAGTACTTTCCTGCATGTTAGCGTAAATCAAATCATACATAAGATATTGAAATCGTATATCATCATAATACTTTAACATGTATATATGAAAGGACATAAATGTCAACATAAATACACGGGTTCCCAATTACCAGACTAAACTAATATGGCACGTCCCATACCGCACCACATAGTTCCGTCTCCAAATTAGGTCCCTCATTCTCATCCATTCATGTGTCGCAAATGATTTTTAATGCACAGATTACAGTCATCCGGCATAACCGGGCATCGCCTCGCACCGTCGAGCGCGGCAACGTCTACATCTAGACGGCATTCCGATTTGGAGCATCGGTCCAGTATCCACTGCAACCGGCATCCGTTGACTTGGGGCATTCCCGAAGGAGCATCGCCTGGCCCCAAAGGCTTGCGGCGGATTCTCAGATTGTGTATGCATTCACTTAATGTCACAATTCAATGTTCAATTGTACATCTCATTCTTTTCATAAAATCAATACACATGAAATTAGATCATATTTCATTCTCGGGTGAACAGTGTTTTATGAACAGTAACTGGTGAACAGTACTCATGAACAGTAACTCGTGAAGAGTACTGATGAACAGTAATTCCGAAACTAAATAACTAATAAACTAAAGCCATAAGTCAGTAAAACACAATTTAAAACAAGCAAAACATCAAAAACTAACTCAAACTAACATTGGTCCGAAATGGGCAGAAACTGGGCTTGCGCGCGTCTCCCAACTTAAATCACGAAACCCAACCAATCGGGCTCAGAAAATTCCGAAATTCGAATATGTGATAAATAACATGTAAACGAACATTTTTCGTGAAGACACCAAGGCCCAGATCCTTCTGGATTCGGCCCAGTAATTCACTCAATCCAGCACAAAAATCGGGTCCAGTTCCAGAGAGCCTAACTCATCGAAATCAGTTCGGTTTTAGGTCGAAATCTGGTCCGTTTGATTTGAAATTCGAGTATGTTAAAATAGAAGTTGTAACGGAAAACTTTCATGAAGAAACCGATTGGAAATTCGACCTCTAAAGGTCAGTAACAGCCCTCGGAATCAAGACATGTCACGGTTTACAGAACTGTCCGAAATACTGTTTCAAGGAGGACGTCATGAAAATTGTCATCTTTTTAAATTCTAAAAATTCTAATAAAAATATATGTTATTTTTTAAGATGTTTAAAACATTTCTTCAGAAGGAAATTTCTTCAAAATCGCAACACACAGTCGTTTACAAAATTAGCAAAACTCGCACGTCCAGGAAACTGTTTCAAGAACCAGCTTCTGTGCTTGGTCGAATCTTCATCCATGGTGGTTGTCTTGCCTTCTAAACCACAACCAAGCTTTTCTATGGCTAACCTAACATCTCTAACAAACATCCATCCATATATAACATCATCTACCTCTATCATATCTATAGGAACTCCTAAATAGGGTACTCAGCCCCTAATCCAGAGTTAGGAGATAACTTACTCAATTTGTGTATTGAAGAACTCCCGGCGACGGCGACTAGGTCACAACTCCAGGAGATGCCAGGACACCTCAGTATGGCCCTACACAGGCCGGCAAGGCTCTCGGCCTACTGCTGAGAAGTCGGTTCCCCAGCCAAGTTGGACCGGTTGCTGCACCAGATTTGGCAGAACCAAAACAGAGGACTGCTCTGTTTTCTTGGCTGCTGTTTTGGAAGCAAAGCAGAAAAGAAACTAAAGAGGAAAAGAGAAGAAGAAGAGGGACATGGGAGTGGGGGTTGTCGAGAGGAGGAAGGGGGAAAGAGAAGGGAGAAACAATAAAGTAGAGGAGGGGAAATTACAGGGAAATTGCAGCGAAGGATTGGCGTAGGGGAGGGGGTGGAAAAGTGGGAGAGAGAGAAGAAAAGAGAGGGAGAGGAAATTGTGTAGGAAGGAGGGGGGGAAACGTGAAGGAGGGGAGGAAGAGGAGAGAGGGAAGAAAAATAATAATATTAATATTGTTATCATTTTTCTTTTTCTTCCAATCTCCGATTTTTCATCCGATAATTTCTTTTTTTTGAAATTTCGGGCTCGCCGCTAAATCGACGGACGATGAGACGATGTCCACTAATTAAATATGGAAACCCTCGAAAATTCAACACTCTAAATAGGCCTAAATTTCAGGATGTCACATTATTCCAGATGGTAAATGTGAGAGTGGCTGTTCTCCCTACTATCATCATGGCATTACCACAAAACTAGCCATGCATAAGTTATTAAGAAGAAGGAGAAGAGTCAAATGGGAGAGGTCAAGATTGGCCGCCGATGGAACAGAAAAATTATCGAGTACATATGAATTTTCCAATTTCCAAGAAACCAACTTATTTATAGTATGTCAACAAAAATGATACAATTTCTATGGCTGCGTTTAGCAATCAAGATAAAATTTGGAATATGATAAAATTTACATTATCCTGTATTTGGTGCCTGCTCAAGATATGATAAAAGGGATATAAGGAGGATATAGACCGGATAAAATTATCCTATGGGGAAGATCGGATAAAGGTGGATAGGATTTCTAACATTCATAACAGAAAAGTTATTTTTCTCAAATGACGAACTTTTTAAATTAACAAAATTAGAATTATATTTCAATATAAATAATATTGAATTCTAATATAAGAAATTCAAAATAACAAAAAAAAAATAGCTATTTTAATTCAATCTTATTTTTATTTATATATTCGAATTTAATTATATTTTATAAAATAATTTCAATACATAAATATAAATATATATTTATTATATATTTTAGGTATTTTAGTATTTTGGTTATATTAATACAGTCTACTATTTAACAAAATTTTATTAGAGAATGATTGGAGGGAGAAAAATAAAAAAGAAATTAATTAATAAAAAAGAGGAAAATATAATTAAAAAAACCAAATAAAGTAAAGTAAGCAAGAGTGTTGCAAGATATTTTACCATCTTCGTTTGTAAAAATTTTGGTTCATTTTTACTAATGTGTCGTTTATATTAAACAATGCATATAATATGATATGAATATATCCGACTTTATTACTATAGTCACCAAACAGTAGATAGATTATATCAAAATCCCCTAAATTTCATATCCTATCCTCATTAGAAATTCGAACGACCAAATGTAGCCCATGAGTATATATAAAAAGAATCTCCTTAAGACTCAACAACAACATTGGATAGATTGAGCACGAAAAAAGTGATCTCATACTTATCAAAATTAAGAGATATAATCGAGTTTCACTTTCAATTTTATCAAATCTCTCACTTCAAAACGGCAGTCGACAATATCAATCTCATTTCATACCCAAAATGTCCAAAATCACATACTTTCTATCGATCCGCGATGCCAGTTTTACCACGTTACCTTGAAAGACAATCATCGTCAGCAATCCAATGTTGACTGTCACCAAACTTACCTCCCTCCCCGGATAAGCGTCCCGGAAAATTATATCTATAAATTATTATATATTTCTATTTAGTCAAAAGGGTTTATTGTTGGTGAAACGTTATGGAAAAGTTGTGAATTTTTTTTTATACTTTTATTTGTAAGAGAGTCGTGCAAGTATCTCTCTAAGATACGGCTCGTCACATGACTTAGCAGGTCTCATGCAGAGACTCGCATTCAACAATTCTTCCAGCACCTGCGTTGACTGTAGATGTATGTTTCAGTCCCAGTTCCTTCGATAAGCTCCAGTCTCTCTCTCTCTCTCTCTCTCTCTCTCACTCACTCACATCCATCACCGAACATGTATCCGAGTGCTCGTGTCGAGACTTTGTCTATATGCAGCTTCTGATGTGTAGTTCGATTAGATCTCCAGAGAAGAACTGCACCGGGTCGCCCAAAACAACGGGACCATACACTCACCCATCATCGCCCAGTGCGACTTGAGATATATCGACCTGAGGATCGCCGCCATCATCTTGTCGAACTCAATCGTGTCCTTCCACATGAACTCCCTCGTCAGGTCGACAGAGGTCAGGCCACACAAGGTGACAGTGCCGCCCCAAAGAGTGTTGTCATAGTTCTTCAGGTTAGCCCAGTCAACATCGACGAATGCAAAGTTGAAGCTGCTTTCATTTTCTTGCAGACATGAAAAAGATAAGCCAGATGAGATTGTCAAATGAGGAATACTTTACTAGAAAAGACTCACGTTTTGCAGTAATTTATCCAGGACGGGCAAAGCTTGCGCTTCGACGAAGTCGATCTTGTGTTCAATGTCGGCCTTCTTGATAAATGGCAATCCGATCTCGTATGCTTCTCGGTCTACATCGATCACTATGATCTGCAGTGGAAACATTTGAGTAATGTGTAGATTAATTCTAACTTGACAAATAGACTTCCAAACTTTTTCCTATTGTCAAGCGACAGAAACGGCAGACCTTGCCATCTTGCAGGATCGTGAGAGCCGTGAGGAGAAGAGAGTATCTGGTGAAGATGCCGACATCTATAGTCTTCTTCGCATTCAATAAATTCAGGAGCAGCGCGATGAACTGACCCCCGCTGGCGCAGTCGCAAAGTAGGACCTGTTCAGTAAGATTCCCACCAACACTGAACATAACTTAAACAAACTCTGGTTTTAAGTATATGGACAGCAGCTTTCGGTCATTGAATTCTATGGTTATGCCATATTTACTCAATTTATCATCGTCGTGACATGAATGTCTGGCTCCAAAAGCGAGTAATGAACATGTTCATAAACTCTAAGTCGATGCAGAATCATTTTGAGTAATGAGTATGGAATAGAATTGCTGTGGATGGTTTGTAATGGCATCTCTGAGCTCCTTCAGAATCTCTGCCTCTCTGGGGTAGACACTACCCATCGGTACATACTGCCATGACAATACAACTTAGAACATCCTCAAACTGTTGCAACAACTTCATTCAACAGAATAAATTGCTGCAAATAGAAATCAAAAAGGAGAGGGGAAGAGAGAGAGAGAGACTACATTGTACAGTTCATCACTCTGCAACAAATGTGATGGACCCTGGGAGATTACTTTCATAGTTGGTTCCATCTCTGCAAAGCCACTAGATCAATCAAAAATGCTGATAAAGCATATGCAAAAGAGAAAATCGTCTAATTCCTGTATGTTTTGTAATGAAGATTATCTGAGGTACTCATAGGCATTACAAAACGACTATATCAATTATTGCGCAATCATTTGCTGATGGATATAGATAGGTGATATTCCCGGCTTTGTTGTGAAGAAACCTTTTCAGATTGGGCTCTGCTCCTTTGTCCAATTCAAACCATCCAAACCAGAATCATCAATTACTATGCCTAAAAACTAGTGGAACCGCCATTTTTCGTGACATGTTATCCTGTAAAGAAAGCAGAGCAGATGATATAGATGCTGAAGACTTGTTGTCATCCATGCGTCAAGTGGAACGATCTACCAGAATTATTCCTAACACTGGGACTAGGTAGCGTGGATTAAAGAAATTGACAAGAACAGCCTTTTAGTGAGCGAACAATCCTCTGAAGCTTATTGAAAGTATTCCGAAGGTCATAACACAACAGTCTCACAATTTGTATTAGAAGCTACTGTGCTCCAATCTCAAAAGATTGAGGAACAAGTGCTTATTTTGACGTGTGCCATAAATTTGATCAAAGGGCATCAATAGATGCGCCTGCAGATCGTCATCCCATCACCCAGCGCAACTTGAGATATATCGACCTGAGGATCACCCGCTATCATCTTGTTGAACTCGATCGTGTCCTTCCACGCGAATTGCCTCATTGGGTGAGCGGAGGACGGGTCGGCCAAGGCCACAGTGCCTCCCCAGAGAGTGTTGTCACGCATGATCACGTCCCCCAACCCTCACCAGCCTTAGTAGCCTCTCGTGATAGCTCTTCAGGTTTTCCCAGTCAGCATCGACCAACGCAAAGTCAAAGCTGCTTTCATTTTCTTGCTGATACGCAAAAGTGAAGCCAGATGGGATTGTTCAGTCTAATTAAGCTCAGAAGATACCTTTTTCATCGCACAAATCCAAATGAGGATTACTTTACTAGAGAAGTTACACTCACGTTTTCTAATAATTTATCGAGGACAGGCAAGGCTTGCGATTCGATGAAATAAATCTTGTGTTCGACGTTGGCCTTCTTGATAAATGGCGATCTAATCTCACATACTTCTCAGTCTACATCAGTTTCAATGATCTGCAGTAGAAACATTTGATTTGACCAATGCGAAACAGCAATAGAAAAATGTGCAGATTAATTCTAGCTTGACAAATAGACCTGGAATTTTTTCTTTTTTTCAAGCGAAGGACCAGACCACAGACTTCGCCATTGTGCGGAATCGTAAGAACCGTGAGGAGGAGAGAGTCTCCAGTGAAGACGCCAACCTCTATGGTCTTCTTCGCATTCAATAGCTTCAGAAGCAGCGCGATGAGCTGACCCCCATCCGGCGCAGTCGCAAAGGAGGACCCCTTTAGTAGGATCACTAAACATACAAACTCAAGACACTCTTTGATTTTACTATATGGACAACTGCTTTCGATCATTGAACACTATCGTGCACCAGATCTACTCAATTTATCATCGCTGTGACATGAATGTCTGCCTCCAAAAGCGAGTAATAGAATCTGTTCATACACTCTAAACCGAAGCAAAATACGAGCGAGCGCTGAGCGAGCAGCAGAGACCCAACTGGCAATGGAAAGGTATGCATTGCCGATAATCAGAGAAGCTGAATTACTGCAACATGATAATTGTGCAGTGGCCGGTAGCCCCTTCGTCGTAAATTTCATGGTTAATTAATGGTGATTTGATTAGAATTTAAACAGGTTATGTGTCCAATTAGGACACGTTCAAGAAGTCAAGGTCTTGGTCGAGTACCCAATTCCAAAGTCTCTTAAGGTAATTGAGTTTCATTTTCATGTACATGGGTCGTCTACACAATCAAGAGAAGTCTTGGTCTTCTGTTGTTTATGTGATGTCTGATCTTTAGCTAATGTGAAGGAAACATCAATTTCGAAATTTGCCGTCTTCAACTAAAGAGAAATGATCCTCCAAATACGTAGTGAATTTCCTTAACAAGCCATGCATTCATGGTAACAACAACACAGTATCACTGATCACACGTTTCGATCTTACTAAAAAGACAGAAAAATAAACGACCATCTGATAAATGCTTCTCACTACTTGGTAATTGTTACCTAGGAAAAATTTTAGCCTAGCTAGTATAAAAAAATTTAACATGACTTAAAATTGCAAGGGCCGCATACTTCATGATCTCAACCACGTTCGCCAATTTGCAGCATCATTTCATCAACCGACTCCTCACTTGGTGAAACTTATTTGCTTGTTTTGGGACAAGTACCTCATGATCCTTGCTCTTCCCGTGGGCTTGAAGAATTTTCTGTTGATCCACCTTCCCACCATAGTCCTCGATTATTTCCTTGGAGCTGCGCAAGTGAGATAGAATAGAAGGGCTTCGCCAACGCTAGTTTTGGAGCTAGAAAAGCTTCCGAAACTTGTTTCATAGTGGGTCGCAACTTTGGATTGCTATTTAAGCAAGCAAGCGCTAGAGAAACTACCAGAATGATACTTCTTGCGATAGAATTCTCTCTTGGAATTGGCAAGCGCGGATCCAATATTTGATGTAGCATAATATCTTCTCTGAAGAGAGTGGACAGCATTGAGATAATCTCACCTGGATGCTCACCCATTATTATTTCTATTGCTACCACCCCGAAGCTGTATACATCACATTTCTCATTGATGACCAAAGTGTAAGCGAGCTCTTAAAAAAAACAAAAGGTCATAGATTAGATGAGACTTGAAACAAAGTTCACAATCTTAGTTTGTGCATTATCAAATGATAAATATGCAAGTATGCTGAAGCGTCAACATGTTATTACCACATGGGGGTATTAAGTATATTAATCTAGCTAAGTGCCTCCAGTAATAACATTCCACAAAATTATGGACGATCGTTGCTTACCTGGTGCTATATATCCATGGGTGCCTGCAATATTTGCAGTGAGATTAGATGAGAAATTAGGTTCTAGGAGTCTTGCTGTGCCGAAATCTGATAGAAAAGCTTGCATATTGTTGTCTAGCAAAATGTTGTTGCTAGATATGTCTCGATGAACGATTGGCTGAGCGCAGTCATGGTGTAGATAAGACAAGGCATGTGCCATATCCCATACAATGACGAGTCTCTTCGACCAATCTAGTTCCACCGCTTCAACGTCATCACTCATAGCACAAAATAGACTTCCCCTTTCCATGTACTCATAAACCAAGAACATGCATCGCTTGTGTAAGCAAAAACCATGGAGCTTAATTATGCTTCTATGCCGTACTTCAGTCAAGTGATTCACTTCATTTTGGAAGCTCTTGCCGAAAGATGGGTCCTCTGCTTCATGATGGTGAAGTTTCTTCAATGCCACAATTTTCCCATTAGGCAATTGCGCTCTATAGACACTACCGTATCCACCAGTTCCAATGCAATATTTGATGTCAAAGTCTTCTGTTGCATTTATTATGTCTTCATACGCAATTCTCCCATCATAATTCCATATTGTCAAGAAATCTCCATTTTTTTCTATCATCTCTGATTGAGTGCTTTTCATTCTATGTCGAAATAAGATCAAAGGCCTCAAAACCAAATAGAAAATGAATGATATAGCCATTGGTGGTATAAGTATTATCATAAGTACAACCCTTGTCATTCTTCTAGATCCATCAGTCTTTTCTAAACCTTCATTGCCTATGAAAGCTCCATAAGGAACATGGGCCAGGTTATCTGGAATTTTTCCCGTGAGATAATTATACGACAAGTCGATGTTATCTATGTGACCAAGAGTCGTAGGGATTGTCCCCGAAAGTGTATTATAACTCAGATCCAAGTGGATTAGACTCTTTAGATTTCCCAATTCGGGAGGAATAGGACCTCCAATTTTGCTACGACTAATGTCAATTACTTCTAATGTGATGAGGTTTTGGAGACAAAGAGGCAACTCACCAGTTAGCCAGCTGTAAGACAAGTTGAGGTGCCTGAGCTTTGGGAGTGCACATATTTGAAGGGGAAAGATATTAGCAAAATCATGATCATGCAACTCAAGAAAGGTCAGATTCGAGAGTAAAGAGAAATTCATGTTGCTCCAATCGAATGTGCCCTCGTGGTTGGGCAAGCCTCCTTGTATTATGTTTATTTTGACAACATTTCCGGAGTCATCACATGAAATGCCAGGCCACGTGCAATATGTTAAGGAAAAGTTGATTGTGAGAGGGGTAGACCACCACCCACTGAAACGAAGAGCATTTAACTGTGTCCCCATGGCAGCATTTTCCAAACCTTCATTGCCTTCGAAATATGCATCAAGAACATAGAACAGATTTTGTGGAACTTTTCCCGTGAGATGATTGCACGATAAGCCGATGTACTCCAAGTTGTCAAGCTTCTGAAATTTGGGAACTGAACCATGAAGAGAATTGTTTGTAAGATTGAGATTGATTAACATGACCAAACTCTCAAGTTCATGAGGGATATTTCCCGAGAAGTTGTTGGAGCTCAAATCTAGATAAGCGAGATTCTCCAAATCTCCTATTTCCAATGGAATGGGGCCAGTGAAGGAGTTTAAGCTTAGCGTCAACACAATCATGCTCTTCAATTTACCTATTTCTGATGGGATAGATCCACTAACGAAGTTCCCTGCCATACTGAGATAGCCCAAGTTTGTCAAGTTCCCTATTTTCAAAGGAATGGATCCATTGAAGTCGTTATATTGCAAATCAAGTTGCACCAAGTTCTTCAATTTCGCTAGAGTCGTAGGGATCATGCCATGTAGCGAATTGAAACTGAGATTTAGGTAGATCAACCTCTTCAAATTACCCATTTCCGATGGGATAGATCCATCGAAGAAGTTCCTTGCCATACTTAGATATGTCAAGTTTGTCAAGTTCCCTATTTCCAAAGGAATAGATCCATTGAAGTCGTTATATTGCAAATCGAGTTGCATCAAGTTCTTCAATTTCACTAGAGTCGTAGGGATCATGCCATGTAGCGAATTGAAACTGAGATCTAGGTAGATCAGCCTCTTCAAATTACCCATTTCCGATGGGATAGATCCACTGAATGTGTTATTTTCCAGTCTTAGATATCCCAATTTCGTCAAGTTCCCTATTTCCGAAGGAATGGATCCACTGAAAGAGTTCCCTTGCAAATAGAGTTGTGCCAAGTTCTTCAATTCCGCTAAAGTCATAGGGATCATGCTATCTAGCAAATTGGAACTAAGATCTAAGTAGATCAGCCTTTTCAAATTACCTATTTCTGATGGGATAGATCCACTGAATGTGTTATGTTCCAATCTTAGATATGCCAAGTTCGTCAAGTTCCCTATTTCCGAAGGAATGGATCCATTGAAGGAGTTCTCTTGCAAATAGAGTTGCGCCAAGTTCTTCAATTTCGCTAAAGTCATAGGGATCATGCCATCTAGCAAATTGAAACTAAGATCTAGGTAGATCAACCTTTTCAAATTACCTATTTCTGATGGGATGGATCCACTGAATGTGTTCTGTTCCAATCTTAGATATGCCAAGTTCGTCAAGTTCCCTATTTTCGAAGGAATGGATCCACTGAAGGAGTTCCCTTGCAAATAGAGTTGTGCCAAGTTCTTCAATTTCGCTAAAGTCATAGGGATCATGCCATCTAGCGAATTGAAACTGAGATCTAGATAGATCAGCCTCTTCAAATTTCCCAAATCAGGAGGGATTAGACTATAGATTTGATTTTTATGAATGTCAATAACTTCTAACATGGTGAGGTTTTGGAGACAAAGAGGCAACTCACCAGTTAGATCATTGGTGGACAAGTTGAGGTGCCTGAGATTTGAGAGTGCACATATTTGAAGAGGAATAATATCGATGAGGTTATTACCAGACAGCCGAAGAGAGGTGAGATTCGGGAGCAGAGAGTAATTCATGCTGCTCAAATTAACTGTGAACCATTGGAAGTTGTTGTTGTCTAGCTGTGATATGTTTATTTCAACGACACTTTTAGAATCGTCGCATAAAATGCCAAGCCACGTGCAATGCGACACGGCAGGGTTGCTCATAAAGTAGTCAGGCCACCACCCACTGTGACGAAGAGCATCTGCCTCTATTTCAGTGGCAAGGGCAGGGAAGTTGTGGGAGAGAGCCAACACAATAACGATCCATGTAGCTGCAGTCATTAGCTGGCAAACATGTAAGCCGATGGGTTTGCTTACAAGATTCATGCTTGAGAGAGAGAGAGAGAGAGAGAGAGAGAGAGAGAGCCTCTTCTTTTTGCTTAGGAAGTAGAGAGCCTAAGTTTGCCGTGATATATATGGAAGAAGGGTGATCCATAAGAAAATAACTTGAGCGGAGAGCAATTCAACATAAAGACTTTGAAGTCTCCCCAATTCTCCCCACATGAGACAACATGATGATGTGGTCATCAGACGATGTGGCCCATGGTTTTAGTGCAGATCCAATTCACACTTTGCATTCCATGAACCATGCTCACGAGATCCCACTGAATTTTAACTTTTTAGATAACCTCGGTCTCACATGTAGCGCTTTTTGATGTTTGAATATTGTTGTGAAACACACATTACTTTAATTTGAACAAAAATATTAAAAATATCACAATTTTCATGTAGCGCTCACTTTAATACAAAATATTTTGAGTGATTAATTGAGTATTATATCGATGGAAAAACGATCACTTAAGTGTCTCCGACGATAAATTCCGACAATTCATCTTACGTGACATTTTAAATTAAACTTTGGCTCCAATTTTTTTTTTTTTTTAATAAGAGATATTGAAGTCTAATGTGAAATATTCTTCGTCTAACTAGGCAAAATGAACAGAACAATAACGCTTCATTTAAAATTGGGGAAATTTCTCTCTCTCTCTCGCTGAAAGAGCTCCGTTTCTCCGAAGCAGAGCTCTATTTTCTCGATGGAGAAACAGAGTTCCATGTTTTAGCCTTCCGTTCGTCTTCATGAGCTCCAGTTCTCGTTCGGAGCATCTAAGGACAACGAAACTCCAAGAATCGGCGAAAAAGAGACGGGTTCTTCATGAGTTTCGAATTCAAAATTTTACCCTGAACATTACGTTTGACATTCCAACAGGTGATTTTCGTGGCAAATAATACTAGAAAAGACCACTTATTGGAGTAGCTACCCACGACGCCTTGGTGCTAAAAAAGAAAAAGAACGTAAACAAGCATGGGTATGAAGAACTTGTACGCATCCATCAAGAAGTCAAGGTCTTTGTGGGGTTTCATATGTGTTGACTTTTGGATTAGTGCGTGGCCGATGGTTCATGGGAAGTCGTGGTCTACACGGCACTTCTATCGGTGATGTTTGGCCCTCAAAAAATTCTAACCCATCGTAAGGGAAAGGTCTATCTTACCAAACTTTCTACATGACACTTTTATTGGTGATGTTTTGATCCTCAAAAAATTCGAACCCATCGTAAGGGAAAAGGTCTACCTTACCAAACTTTATTAAACGACACAAGGACACCAAGAGTGTCATAACTTGGCACAAAGATATACTTAAGTGCAAAAACTTACGAAAGTGACACTTAAGTGTTAAAATCGGAGCAAAATGGATCAGTTAAGTGCCAACGACGAGAAAATCCGGCCAAAGCGTTGATGCGACAATTTTTCGGCGAGCTTAATGCAAAATGACGTCGTTTTGCATGTTGATGTGGCTAAACAGTGCCAAAAAAATATCGTTTTGGTACTGATGTGGTAAATAATTAATCTAATTATTAATTAAATTAAATTTAAAACAGATTAATTAATTAAAAGAAAAAAAGAGGGGGAGGAGGAGGAGGGAGGTGGTGGCGGCGGCGGCGGCGGCGAGGGTTGAGCCCTCAGTCGCCGGCTACCTCCCTCCTCCTCCTCCCCATTTTTTTTTAAATAAATAAATTTGTTTTCAATTTAATTTAAGTAATTTTTATATTAAAATTCTAATTATACAAAAACGACGTTGTTTGTGTGTGTTTTGCTAAATCAGCCTTCTGGCAAGCCACGTGAGTGAGAAAATTAATAAAAGAAAATTGCCACATAGAATTTCTGGCGGGGTTCGCCGGATATGACACTCAAATGTTCCATTTTTCATGAAAAATGGCATTCATGTGTTACTTTCATAAGTTTTGGCACTTAAATGTCCTTTTGTACCAAGTTTTGACACTTAGAATGTTCTTTTGCCTTTATTAAACTATTCAAATTTAACAGCAAATCCTCCATTGAACTCATTCAAGCTCAAATCTAGACAAGAGAGATTAGTCAAATCTCCTATTTCCAATGGGACGGCGAAGTCCAAGCTAAGAGGTGGGATTGGACTCAAGAACACTCGAGCTTATTAAATTAACCAAAGATGGAGGAATGGGGCTAGTTAAGGAGTTTAAGCTTAGTTTTTTTTTCCCCAATTCCGTATTATTGATGATGATACTGCATACAATCGGAATAAATCACTATTATCATCTATTAAAATTTCGAATTTTAATAAAATTACTAGGTCTCTGGTGAATAACCATATAAGCACATCAATTTTCTTACGTAAAAGCCACCGAACTAGATTTTAGCTTTAAAAAAGTTATTCAGATTCTTCGTGTAACGTTTGGATTGGATTGGCCTAGCTTGACCTATTTAATTTAACAAAGTCATGTTGTTGGGGCCAGATTACCAATTGACTACATGGATCATATTCCAGCCAATCCATTTAAGAGCATCCCCTTAACATGACACCACATGAACACTAGCCATCGACGCAGATTGACACCCTGACTTTCGTCATTAATTCGCTCCTCATTTATGGCATTAGTCCTCGATTCGCTTCATTACTTTAATCCAAAGACGGTTCCGGATCTCTTCCAAAGCATGTCCATGCGATATGCTCAGAAATTTATAAAGAGAGTACGCTGCACGCTCTTTCTTTTCAATTCGAATTCCCATGAAGTAGGGAGAAGACAATGATACCGAATTAGCTCTCTTCATTTCGATTTCCGATCCCCAATTCTCCGACAACCCAACAAACATCAATGAATTTGTCACCGCCGCGAGTGTTGATTGGCTTACTCGAGAGAGCCAAGTGTCACGGCGTGACTAACATGGTTATGTTATATCAAACCGGTCCGGTAGCTCGAGATCCTATTGCAGAGAGACGACAAATTTAAATAGCGGGTAGCTTAAAACTCCACAATAGAAGATAGGAGTTGATGATTTCCACTTTGGATTTTGATGCAACCTAGCCTAGTGCGTGTAAAAACAGGCACGTGTTCAACGGTTGGAGGTCTTCGTCGTGCACGCTCGCACTCAAGAGGCGGAGTCGGAGAAGGTGTCGGATCGACACGGACCACATCACCGCACCGCAGGAGACGCACGGCCAAAGACAAAATGGATGCCTTTTTTGACTTCATTTGGCAGACGCAGAAATTTAGTTTGAGGAGCGAGAGAAGGAGATAGCACCGAACACAGAAATTTCGTGTGAACTAGACGAATTGGAACAGATGTTTCGTGAAAATAACGCTGAGTCTGATTTTGTGAATTTTTAGTGCTTGAGTCATCCGCCATCACAATGGGGAAAGGTCATCGCACAGTGGTGGATGTCCCACTCAATATAACTCATATGTTCTTGTCCCGGAATGTGGAGAATTGTTGGTTGATTATGCAATTCGCTTGGTATATCTCAACTCTTTCTGCTTCGACTCTGTCGCAATCCATCGTCTTCTACTATGAGATTGGGCAAAGCAAGCTTAGTGTCACGGAAACAAGTGATCAAACAATAAAATAGACAGAGCAAAGATATAAATCGGATTTTGAATTTACATGATTTGGTTGAGGTGACCTATGTCCATGGGGAGAGCATGGTAGTATTTCACCATAGATCAATCGATAAAACAGACATTATTATCATTCTTGAGTCATTCAAACACTCTTAGTACATCTGAGTCTCAATTATGCCCAACAACTCTCATAGTGTTTACCCCTCATAATTCTTCACGAAATAATCTCTCAATATCATAAAGGAATGAACAAATTTTACCCATAGGAAGTAATCTCTCAATAACACTTTCCGATGGCCCACGATAGATGATATGCCACAATGGATTTTCAAGTAAGGAAAAAACCCGATGTAATTTAGGTGATGAGCTTTGTAGAGTCATAGACAAAATATTCTACTTATGCAATCTCTAAGTTAAAGAGTTTTATGATTCGTTTACAATTTAAACTAGCATACCTGCCAAAAGAAAAGGATTTAAACCAGCTAGCACATGTGGACAGAACTTGCGCACATCCATCAAGAAGTCAAAGTCTTTTGGGGTTTCATGTGTGTTAACTTCCGGATCAATACGTAATCAATGGTTCCTGAAAAGTCATGCTCTTTACAGCACTTTTACTTTGGCCCTAAAAAATTTTAACCCATCGTAAGGGAAATGTGGTGGATCAATTTTTTCAGCCTCTCTTCTTTTGACTAGCAAGGCTTGAACTTAGAAAGAGAGATCCTAGTGATTCCAATCACATGACGTGGAAATAATATCAAAGTAGGTTGCGCATCCCAAACGATAAAGTGACCCATTGGAATCATTTTTCAAAACACAAATTAGACTCCCCCTTCCATCAGATAATCATAAACCCTAAACACAAGACACTTGTGTAAGCATAAACCATGGAGCTTCATTATGCTTCTAAATTGTACTTTCATCAATTGTTTCACTTTGTTTCAAAAGCTCTTGTAAAAAAGATGGGTCCTCTGCTTCAACATGGTGAAGTTTCTCCAATGCCACGATTTTCTTATTGGACAATCACACTCTATAGACACTATTATAACATCCACTCACTATGCCATTTTGATGTCGTAGTCTTTTGTTGCATTAATTATGTCTTCATATGCAATTCTCCCATCATAATTCCTTATGGAAAAGAAATCTTTATTTTTCTTTGTTGTCTCTAATTGCATGCTATTCATTGTAGTGGAAATAAGAAGCAAGGCCTGAGAACTAGATGAGAAATGAGCGTTACAGATAAATGAGATTATCCAAACATATACATTAAAAAATGTCCAGTTCAACAAGAGCCACAATTTCGGATGAACAAGATCAAAAATTTTCTCGTGGACCATGTAATATTCTCTAGTCCCACCCAAAGGTAAACTCCCAATTATTTTAGGCAACCCTTTGTGTTCCTGAAATTGATGATTATTGCTTCGAGGACATTGTAGTTGTTGAGTAATTAAACATCTGCTGTTCCTTCTAATGATCCATCAATCCATTCATAAACCCCATTTTAATTATTTCATTTAATGACACAAAAGACTGCTAAGAAATTGCAAGGAACTGAAATGAAAAAGACTATCCGCTGAAATTGTATGGTCTCTGAAACAAGAAAACTCGAGTCAAAAACAACTTCCCATACACTTTGCTTAAGTTCGATTTTGGCGGCCCCAAAACCTATTTACAATTTTTCTAGCCCACCCATAGTATCTGTTAGGAGTCTTATTTCATTTGATTTCTTTGAACCCCATGTGATCATAGTCTGAGGAGATCCCCAAGAGTGCATGTGGCACGAGCAAAGAATGTTGAACAGGATTTACTGTGGATGGTTTGCAATAGCATCTCTGAGCACCATCGGAATCTTTGCTTCTATGGGGGTAAACAATACTCGTCAACACTCGGGGTGAGCAACCTAGAACTTGAGAACCGGCCGGTGGGAACTTGTCGGGTTCCAGGTTTCAAGGTATGCAGGGTACATTTCAGGTTCCAAAAATTAGAGAATTTATTTCAATAGGTAAATTTCAAGTTATAAGTCGGTAAAATCTGGAACCTAGAATCTCCAATAAGTTTTTGTGTTTTTTTTTGTTTTCCAGTCTATGTCTTCACGCAATCCTACGGTATTCTATGGCTTTCATTTTGTTGCTGACACGAAAAAGATAAGCCGGATGAGATTGTCGAGAGTCTACCAAGCGCAGAATGTATCATCTTTATTGCACAAGTGCAATTAGGATTAATTTACTGGAAAAGTTCCACTCACGTTTTCCAGTAATTTATCCACGACGGGCAAAGCTTGCGATTCGACGAAGTTGATCTTGTGTTCAACATCGGCCTTCTTGATAAACGGCAATCCGATCACGTATGCTTCTCGTTCTACATCGATCGCTATGATCTGCAGTGGAAACATTTGAGTAATGTGCTGATTAATTCTAGCTTGACAAATAGACTTCCAAATTTTTTCCTATTGTCAAGCGAGAGAGACGGCAGACCTTGCCATCTTGCGGGATCGTGAGAGCCATCAGGAGGAGAGAGTATCCAGTGAAGACGCCGACCTCTATAGTCTTCTTCGCGTTCAATAGCTTCAGAAGCAGCGCGACGAACTGACCCCCGCTGGCACAGTCGCAAAGTAGGACCTGTTCAGTAAGATTCCCACCAACACTGTGTTAGATGTATGCCCTAAAGCTGTTATGTAATAGTTACATATTAGGGATTTCATTTGTACATATAAAGATTATGTTCCTTTTATTTTATTTTTTAAAAAAAGGAATTGATTAATTAATTATTTGTTCATTTAATTAATTAATTAATATATATATATAAAGCTTCATGCATGTGCACGAAGCACATGCATGAAACTTGGATGGTCAGCAACCGCTGACCATTATCCACGAATTCGTGCATGAACGGTCAGCAGTTGCTGACCATCATGCACGATTGTTCGTGCATGAACAACCGCTCATGCACGATTGTTCGTGCATGAGTGGGGACGATCAGCAACGGTTGCTGATCGTCCATCGATCAGCAACGGTTGCTGATCGGTTTATAACTTTAAAAAGAGTTGTTTTTTTTTTTTAATGCGACACTTCAAAGGGTTGAAAGACAGAGAAAAGAGAGCAAAGTGTGTGTGTGTTCTTGTGTCTTTGAGACGCAAGAAAGAAGAACATTATCTCGTTCGGGCCGTGACTATTATACATCAAGGATACGACGGTTTGTTTCCACGTGATTGCTAGCACAATCGAAGTGGTGAATATCCAAAATTCTTTCTTCCGTTCGACGTTCGTTGTTGGTGTGTCTGAGCTAGAGGTCCGACACTTGTGGGACTCGAACTGTAGAACATCCGAACCGACTTGTTTAAAGCGCGCTTCGAGAGGTAATTTGTTTAACTCTCTTTTTACATTCAGATTTTGATTAAAACGCACGAACAACGCCTAAGGAGAATCATGTGTAAAATATATCTTTGTTTCCGCTGCGTTTATTTTGCTAATTTTCTTATACATGATTCATGAAACACCAACAGTGGTATCAGAGCCAACCTTAGGCGTTTTTCGTGCGTTTAATTGATTTATAGTTCAAATATATTTTTGCGTTCTAATGGCCAATTTTTTTTTTTTTAAGAGAATTGGTTCTCTTGCTCTTATGTGGCCTATAGAAGTTGATTAATTTATGTGATAAATTTAATCAGCCAAGCAAAAATTAGAACTAAATCAATTTTGAATCAAAATCCGTAACTTGTTATACTTTGTATTTATATTCTGCAAATGATATGTAGAATTTTATGTATGCCTTCCAGAGCTTTAAATTTTGAATTTATGGCTCGTAAGGAAGGGTGGTGATCATGGAAAAATCCCCAATTGTTGTATGGATGAATGTATGATGATTACAGGTATTCATTTTTGGGGTTGTAATTATTAAATGGAGGCTGCGTCCTTCCTTTTATTTTATTTTAATTTTTCATGATATGTAATTATAGTATAGTTTAGTATTTCAATTGTTGATGTAAATACTACAAAAGAGGAGGAGCCATTGGAGGAGCCATTAAACCGGTGAGCTCTCTGGGCCCGGTCTTTGAAGAGTTCAAAGATTGAAGAAAAAGTGAAGAGCAGGTCCATATTATTAAAACATTAAAATGGCTAAATGGGTCTCTTTGGCTCGAGACCCATTGAACCATAATTCCATGATCACCACATAGGATAGATATTATGTGATATCTATTTATTTATTGTGTTTATGATATTATGCATGTTAAACCGGTTAATGTGCAAAGTGAGACCGTTAATAACGACCCAAATCTCCTTACAAAGAATATTAAGTCGAAACGGGTTTCGGACTCGTGGCCTTCCATTGTCGTGGTTTGATTCAATATTATTGTGGTTAACTGACCGGCTATGGATACATAGGGGTTAATTACCATTTATAATATTGGACCACTCCATTATACATATGATGTTGTGGGGTTGGAGCCAAATGATTTCTAATAACTGTTAGGTGAGGAAATCGTTTGTGTTTTCAATACTTGCATGAGACGATGGGCTAGACTTAACTATGATCATGATGCCAATAACTGTTAGGTGAGGCTTTCATGATCTAGAGGCCGAAGTTATGATTGGGACTCGCATATGATGCGTTGAACAAGTTGGTTCACTCACTTAGTTCATAGAACACCAATAACTGCTAGGTGAGGTGGACTTTGGACTAGTGGGACTCCAATCCCCACTAGTAATCTTTACCCAACAAAGATTACCATTTCCCATCTTAAGGAGTATGGGATTTGAATATAAATTTAGTGGGAGGATCTATTTCATTTAAAGGCCAAAATGAAATAGTTATTTTGAAAGATACAGCGGCTAACAATTTATTTTCTGCAACAGATATATTATTACTCTGAAAATGGTGACTACAAACCCACTCGCTTCTATACTTGACAAGAATTGTTTGACTGGACCCAATTTCACTGACTGGGTGAGGAATTTGAGAATTGTTCTCAATTCAGAAAAAATTGGGTATGTGCTTGATGAAATGATGCCAACCTCCTTTCCTGAGGGTGGGACCCAAGAGGAGCGTGTCACTTATGATAAGTGGCATGACGATGACTTAAAAGTTAGGTCATATATGCTTGCTTCTATGAATAATGAATTGCAGAAGAAGTATGAATCTATGGAAGATGCTAGGTCGATCATTTTGCACTTAAAGGAATACTTTGATGAGAATGGTCGAACCTCTAGATATGAGATATCTAAGGCATTGTACCGTATGAGGATGGCTGAAGGATCATCAGTTAATGATCATGCTTTGAAAATGATTTGGCACATTGAAGAATTGGCTAGGCTAAATCTCGTTATGGACAACGAGTTAGCTGTGGATTTGATCCTCCAATCTTTACCCGATTCCTTCTCTGGTTTTGTCCAAAACTTCCACATGCATAAGATGGATAAAACTCTCGATGAGTTACATAGTATGCTGGTAGTTTATGAGAAGGAAATGCACAACACGAGACCAAATGTAGTGGCTATGGCTAAGGCTTCTTCTTCAAAGGGTAAGACTGTTTTAAAGAAGAATAAATGGAAGAGGCCTGCCAAACCTGTTGTGCAACCAAAACCCAAGATTGATAAAGGGAAATGTCATTACTGTGGTGTCAAAGGGCACTGGAGGAGGAACTGTAGGAAGTACCTCGCGAGCTTGAAGGTCAAGCCCAAGGACCAACCTTATGAAGGTATGGTGTCTATGCTTATTGAAACTAATCTTATGGTTAGTGTTGAATCCAGCTCATGGGTTCTAGATTCTGCTGCAACTTCACATATTTGTATGTCTTTGCAGAATCTGGAAATAAGCAGGATGCTAAGGCGAAATGAGATTGTCCTGACGTTTGCCAATGGAGCAAGAGTTGCTGCATTAGCTATAGGGATTTTTCGTTTATGTTTGCCTTCTGGACATGTATTGGTTTTAAAGAATTGTTTGCATTATAAGAATGCTATTAGGAACATCATCTCTATACCTCATTTGGGTAAAGAGAATTATGAATTTTCTTTCGCTAATGATATATGTTCTATTTATCATAATAGAACATGTGTTGGTTCTAGCTTATTAACCAACAATCTTTATACCATTACAATGTCCGGTAATGCGATTACCAATGTCAATAAGCAAAATAGAATTGATATAAATGCCATAACTAATAAACGCCCTAGAAACGGTCCAAATAAAAAGTATGTTTGGCATCTCCGATTAGGTCATATTGGAGAAGACAGAATTAACAAGTTGAGTAATGATGGGTACATTGATCCATCAAATTTTGAGTCATACTCGACTTGTGAGGCATGTCTTCTAGGAAAAATGACCAAAGTGCCTTTTGTAGGACAAAGTGCGCGAGCTGCTGACATATTAGAATTAATACATACAGATGTATGTGGACCAATTAATGAAACTGCTAGAGGTGGTTACAATTACTTCATTACCTTTACCGATGATCAGTCACGGTATGGTTATTTATACCTCATGAAGTATAAATCTGAATCCTTTGAAAAGTTCAAGGAATTCAAGGCTGAAGTTGAGAAACAAACAGGAAAATGTATTAAGGCTCTTCGATCGGATCGAGGAGGTGAATACCTTAGTACTGAATTCCTGGACTATCTTAAAGAGAATGGCATTTTATCACAATGGACACCTCCTGGAACTCCAGAACATAATGGTGTATCTGAACGAAGAAATCGTACTTTATTAGATATGGTGCGATCTATGATGAGTTACACCGATTTGCCAATATCCCTTTGGGGATATGCCCTTGAGACAGCTGTATATATACTGAATAGAGTGCCGTCCAAATCTGTTCCAACTACGCCCTATGAGATATGGCATAGTAGGAAACCTAGTCTTAATCATATTAAGATTTGGGGTTGTCCAGCTTTCGTGAAAAAGTTGAAAATGGATAAATTGGAGGCAAGATCTGAACAAGGTCGCTTCATTGGATATCCAAAGGAAACTCTTGGATATTACTTCTATTTTCATTCAGACCAAAGAATTTTGGTAAGCAAGCACACTTCTTTTCTGGAGAATCAGTTCATCCAAGAAGGTGGTGCTGGGCGGAAAATAGTCTTACAAGAAGAAAATAATGAAGTACCAAACAACCGAGTTCAGATACCGATCTCTGATTCAGTGGGAGCTTCTGATACACAACCTCTTAGGAAAAGCGCGAGAATGTCTCGCCCACCTGCTCGTTATAGACACTCAGTTGATCATATTGAACCAATATTCATTGTGAATGATAGTGATCAACCTGGTGATCCTAAAACCTATGAGGAGGCGATGTTGGACATCGATTCTGGTAAATGGCTAGAAGCCATGAAATCCGAAATGGATTCAATGTATTCCAATGAAGTTTGGACTTTAATTGACCTGCCTGATGGTATTGTACCAATTGGCTGTAAATGGATCTTCAAGAGGAAGATGAATGCTGAAGGTCAAATTGGAACTTACAAAGCACGGCTGGTGGCGAAAGGATATCGTCAGAAAGAAGGAATTGATTATGACGAAACTTTCTCACCTGTGGCCATGCTAAAATCCATTCGGATTATGTTGGCTATAGCTGCACACCTGGATTATGAGATATTCCAGATGGATGTCAAAACGGCTTTTCTAAATGGTTTTCTCGATGAGGACATCTATATGGAACAGCCACAGGGTTTTGAATCCATTAGTAAAAAACGAAAGGTGTGTAAGCTTAAGAGATCCATTTATGGACTCAAACAAGCCTCCAGAAGTTGGAACATCCGTTTTGATGAGGTAGTCAAATCGTTTGGCTTCATAAAAAATCCGGATGAACCTTGTGTATACAAGAAGATCAGTGGGAGTGCAATTGCATTTCTAGTTTTGTATGTCGATGATATACTTTTGATTGGAAATGATGTACCAATGATATCATCGATAAAAATATTCTTGTCACAGAAATTCTCCATGAAAGATTTAGGAGAGGCAACCTATATTTTAGGTATCAAGATCTATAGAGATAGATCAAGACGATTGATTGGCCTCTCACAATCTACGTACATAGACAAAGTGTTAACACGGTTTAACATGCAATGTTCCAAGAGAGGATTATTGCCTTTTAGGCAAGGGATCCGTCTTTCTAAGGAGATGTGTCCCCACACTCCTAAAGAAAGAGAGCGGATGGCGAAGATACCATATGCATCTGCTATTGGAAGCATAATGTATGCTATGCTATGTACTAGACCTGATATTGCGCATGCTGTAAGTATTACTAGCAGATATCAGTCTGATCCAGGAGAAGAGCACTGGATAGCAGTCAAGAATATTCTTAAGTACTTGCGAAGGACTAAAGATTTATTCTTGATATATGGAGAAGGAGAATTTGAAGTTGTAGCTTATACTGATTCCGATTTTCAGTCGGATCCGAATGATTATAAGTCTACGTCTGGGTTTGTCTTCACATTCAATGGTGGTGCAGTTAGTTGGAAAAGTTCCAAACAAAGTATAACTGCCGATTCCACCACTGAGGCAGAGTATGTAGCTGCTTCTGAAGCAGCAAAGGAAGCCGCTTGGATGAAGAAGTTTATTTCTGAACTTGGAGTCGTTCCTTCAATTGAGCAACCGATCACATTGTTTTGTGACAACAATGGGGCGATAGCTCAAGCTAAGGAACCAAGGTCTCACCAGAAGTCCAAGCACATTGAGAGACGCTTCCATCTCATCAGAGAAATTGTTGGGAGAGGTGATATCGCCTTGCAGAAAATTGCCTCAGCAGAAAACGTGGCAGATCCCTTCACTAAGGCCTTACCTCAGTCTTCTTTTGAAAGACATATTGACAAAATGGGTTTGAGGTACCAAACAAGTTGGCTTTAGTGCAAGTGAGAAATTGTTAGATGTATGCCCTAAAGCTGCTATGTAATAGTTACATATTAGGGATTTCAGTTGTACTTTCATTATTATTATTTAATTAGTGGCAATGACGTATTCATTCATTTGTCCAATTATTTTATATTGATGAATGATTCCATAAGATCAATTGCAACTAGACCTATTCTTGAGCGTCAAGAATATATGTGATGGGTTCATAGTTAGACCGAATCTTTAAATTGTTCCCGGTCGATGGATTATTGAGTGGATATTAATAATCCTGTTGAGACCGGTGTGTTCTTAACTTCGCCATTAAGTATTGGATACTTAAGGGAATGATGAGTCATATGTCATTGGGTATTATGATGCCTGAGTTAGAACACAGGTGTTTGTATTAGACAAATTCACTGAACGTGACGCATATAGAACGATTAGTGACATGGAAGCTTTTAGCGTGGTCAATGTCTAATTGTTCATGTTTTGGTCTTGTGTAAATAATCCTTAGACCTGAGGCACAGTGTTAACTTGTGTATTGAACAACTATGGTTCAGGGGTGCACATAATGCCGGGTCGTTGATCCGTCTTTATACCTGATGGTCATAATTTGTTCATATATGAAGTTACACGTGTGCGCAATATGGAATCTGTCTCCTTGTTATATGCAAGGTATGATAATGATGTCCTATGCGATCTAATTGTGACACTACATTGAAATCCTCGGCTGGGGTTGTAATTGAGAATAAATTGTTTATGTCTCAAATAAAAATGCATGTCAATTAGATTTGTGCATATGATCGAATTAATGACTTGACTAATATTCCATGGTCTTTGTTTGATCGGGACATAGTAAGACAGAGGGATTGAATTACACTGTAGCCAAAACTGACAGGTTCATTATGTTCTTAAAGTATTCACACTATCTGGGTAGCCGTGACATATTGCTAGATGTCAATCGTGGCTTGTAAGACCCAAAGTTTAATCGGGACAATTAATTCTTTTGGAAGTATTAATGTGTTAGTACAAGTCTTACTACCAGCTTAGTGATGAACCTAGCGATGTCACACACCATAAACAATTAGGATGACGTGGAACAAGAGAGAAATATTATTGCAAATGTGTTTGCAATTACTGCAATCGAATTGAGTCGATTTGAAATTAAATTAAATGAGATTTAATTTAATTTGTATTATAGTCACGAGCCTACTTGCATATGATGCACACGCATGCCCAAAGTGGATATATGTTAACATACCAAACAAGTTGGCTTTAGTGCAAGTGGGAGATTGTTAGATGTATGCCCTAAAGCTGTTATGTAATAGTTACATATTAGGGATTTCATTTGTACATATAAAGATTATGTTCCTTTTATTTTTTAAGGAATTGATTAATTAATTATTTGTTCATTTAATTAATTAATTAATACCTTTTAATAACCAATATATATATATATATATATATAAAGCTTCATGCATGTGCACGAAGCACATGCATGAAACTTGGATGGTCAGCAACCGCTGACCATTATCCACGAATTCGTGCATGAACGGTCAGCAGTTGCTGACCATCATGCACGATTGTTCGTGCATGAACAACCGCTCATGCACGATTGTTCGTGCATGAGTGGGGACGATCAGCAACGGTTGCTGATCGTCCATCGATCAGCAACGGTTGCTGATCGGTTTATAACTTTAAAAAGAGTTGTTTTTTTTTAATGCGACACTTCAAAGGGTTGAAAGACAGAGAAAAGAGAGCAAAGTGTGTGTGTGTTCTTGTGTCTTTGAGACGCAAGAAAGAAGAACATTATCTCGTTCGGGCCGTGACTATTATACATCAAGGATACGACGGTTTGTTTCCACGTGATTGCTAGCACAATCGAAGTGGTGAATATCCAAAATTCTTTCTTCCGTTCGACGTTCGTTGTTGGTGTGTCTGAGCTAGAGGTCCGACACTTGTGGGACTCGAACTGTAGAACATCCGAACCGACTTGTTTAAAGCGCGCTTCGAGAGGTAATTTGTTTAACTCTCTTTTTACATTCAGATTTTGATTAAAACGCACGAACAACGCCTAAGGAGAATCATGTGTAAAATATATCTTTGTTTCCGCTGCGTTTATTTTGTTAATTTTTCTTATACATGATTCATGAAACACCAACACACTGAACACACAAACTTAAAGATACTCTCTGGTTTTAAGTATATGGACAGCAGCTTTCGGTCATTGAAGTCTATGGTTATGCCATATTTACTCAATTTATCATCGCCGTGACATGAATATGCATCTCTGAAAGCGAGTAATGAACACGTTCATACACTCTAAGTCGATGCGGAATCATTTTGAGTAATGAGTATGGAATAGAATTGCTGTGGATGGTTTGCAATGGCATCTCTGAGCTCCTTCAGAATCTCTGCTTCTCTGGGGTAGACACTAGTCGTCAGTACATACTGCCATGACAATACAACAACTTAGAACATTCTCAAACCGTTACAGCAACTTCATTCAACAGAAGAAATTGCTGCAAACAGAACAAATCAAAAAGGAGAAAGAGAGAGAGAGAGAGAGAGACTCTACATTGTATAGTTCATCACTCTGCAAAAACCCTGATGGACCCTGGGAGACTACTTTCACAGTTGGTTCCATCTCTGAAAAGCCACTAGATCAATCAAAAATGCTAGTAAAGCATATGCAAAAGAGAAAATTGTCTAATTCCTGTATGTTTTGTAATGAAGAGTATATGAGGTACTCATAGGCATTACGAGACGACTCTTATCGATTATTGCACAATTATTTGCTGATGGATATAGCTAGGTGATATTCCCAGCTTGGTTGTGAAGAAACGTTTTCAGATCAGGCTCTGCTCCTTTTGTCCAAATCAAACTATCTGAACCATAATCATCAATTACTATGCCTAAGAACTAGTGGAACCGCCATTTTTCACAACACTTTATCCTGTAAAGAAAGCAGAGCAGAAGATATAGATGCTGAAGACTTGTCGTCATCCATGCGTCAAATGGAACGATCAACCAGAATTATTCCTAACACAGGGACTAGGTAATGTAGATTAAAGAAATTGACAAGAACGGTCTTTTAGTGGGTGAACAATCGTCTGAAGTTTATTGAAAGCAGTCAAAAGGTTATAACACAACAGACTCACAATCTGTATTAGAAACTATTGTGCTCCAAACTCAAAAGATTGAGGAACGAGTGCTTATTTTGATGTATGCCATAAATTTGATCAAAGGGCATCAATAGATGCGCCTGCAGATCGTCATCCCATCACCTACGCAACTTGAGATATATCGACCCGAGGATCGCCTGCTATCATCTTGTTGAACTCGATCGTGTCCTTCCACACGAATTGCCTCATTGGGTGAGCAGAGGATGGGTCGGCCAAGGCCACAGTGCCTCCCCAGAGAGTGTTGTCACACATGATCACACCCCCAACCCTCACCAGCCTTAGTAGCCTCTCGTGATAGTTCTTCAGGTTTGCCCGGTCAGCATCGACAAACGCAAAGTCGAAGCTGCTTTCATTTTCTTGCTGATACGCAAAAGAGAAGCAAGATGAGAATGTTGAGAGTCTAAGAAGCTCAGAAGATGTCATTTTCATTGCACAAGTTCAAATGAGGATTACTTTACTGGAAAAGTTACACTCACGTTTTCTAGTAATTTGGCAAGGACGGGCAAAGCTTGCGATTCAACAAAGTCGATCCTGTGTTCAACATTGGCCTTCTTGATAAACGGCAATCCGATCTCATATGCTTCTCGGTCTACATCGATCGCTATGATCTGCAGTGGAAACATTGTGCAGATTCATTCTAGCTTGACAAATAGACTTCCAATTTTTTTCCTTTTCGCAAGTGGAGATGGCAGACCTTGCCATCTTGTGGAATCGTGAGAGCAGTGAGGAGGAGAGAGTATCCAGTGAAGACGCCGACCTCTATAGTCTTCTTCGCGTTCAATAGCTTCAGGAGCAGCGCGATGAACTGACCCCCATCCGGCGCAGTCGCAAAGTAGGACCTGTTCAGTAAGATTCCCACCAACACTGAACATACGAACTTAAAGACACTCTCTGGTTTTAAGTATGTGGACAACCGCCTTCGGTCATTGAATTCTATGGTTATGCCGGATTTACTCAATTTATCATCATCATGACACGAATGTCCGGGTTCGAAAGTGAGTAATGAACATGTTCATACTCTAAGTCGAAGCAGAATCATTCTGAAGTCATAGTCAAAGGAAATCAATGAAAATGGATGTGGAATTGAGTAATGAGTAATGAGTATGGAATATAATTTACTGTGGATGGTTTGCAATAGCATTTCTGAGCTCCTTCAGAATCTCTGCTTCTCTGGGGTACACGCTAGTCGTCAGTACATACTGCCGTGACAAAACAACAACTTAGAACATTCTCAAACTGCTACAGCAACTTCATTCAACCGAAGAAATTGCTGCAAACAGAAAAAACATAAAAAAAAAATAGAGAAAGAGAGACTTTACATTGTATAGTTCATCACTCTGCAACAACCCCGATGGACCCTCGGAGACCAGTTTCGCAGTTGGTTCCATCTCTGCAAAGCCACTAGATCAATCAAACACAAAGATAAAAGAATGTGCAAAAGAGAAAAATTGTGTGATTTCTGCATGTTTTATTATGAAGAGTATATGAGGTAGTGACAGGCACTCAAAATAATTATATCGATCATTGCACAATCAGGGAAATGCACAATTCAAGAGATACCGGCACCGTCCTAACAGATGCAGAAGATCCCTTAGATATCTCTAACCTCCACAACCATTTAGGGCTAAGAAATGTTGCATTCTTTCCTCATTATGCAGTGGCAGATGAGAAAAATCATATAGTTTGGGTGCTAATGCAGAATACAGGTGAAAGGAAAGCGTTCTGCTTCATTTTCACCGTGCAGAGGCAGAAACTTGAGTGAAGCCAAAGATGACCTCCATGTCTCGACCCTTGAGGGATTTCATGGAACCCAGAAAGATTGCTGTGAGAGAAAATAGCAGCAAAAGATAGAGCGAGATCGGCGAACTTCATACCTTCTGCTCTGGAGAAAGAATTGCCCAGATCACAATCTAACTTGGGAAAGCTTCTGCAGTTCCATGGGAAACATGGGCATCGTATAAAATAATTCTCTTCCAAGAAATTGCCATAGCAGGCTTATCCTGCGTCATTCGGGTGTTGTTTTGCCGGCTGAATAATATTATTTTATGATCAATACGTTTGACCGGGCTCGTCGGCTGCAGTGAGAACACGATTGCATTCGAACACCGTGAAAAAGAACTGATTCTCTTCCAGATAACATGAGATTTCCATCATGCTGGCATTGATCCAGACATTTTTAGTGCTTGTTTTCGACCGATGCAGGTGTTGGAATGCGATGATTGTCGTTCTCATTCCTCTCTCTCTCTCCCCCCCTGTAGTCACTGGAGACGTTTGGTCAGAGGACTCCGTCGTATGACATGAAGTTGAGTACGATAATGTGAGACTGAATCTGTCGGAGCCCTCTGTGTATTATCACCATGGCAAGACCAGAGAACCTTCCAGATGGTAAATGCGAGAGTTGCTGTTCTACGTACTATCATCATGGCATGACCACAAAACTAGCCACGGATAAGGTTTTAAGAAGAAGGAGAAGAGTCAAAAAGGAGAGGTCAAGATTGGCCACCGCTAGAACAGAATAATTATCTACTACAAATAAATTTTTAAACCAACTTATTTATAGTAAAATACATATAAGAGATTTCAAGAGAAATGAATCAATCTCTATCGAGTATATATAAAAAGCCTCGTCTCGGGAGACTCAACAACATGATTAGATAAATTGGACACGAAAAAAGTGATTTCATACTTATTGTTGTTAAGAGATATAATCGCCAACCGGGTCTCACCTTCAGTTTTATTAGATTAATCGACAGTTGAGAATGTCGATCTCATTTCGTGCCCAAAATGTCCAAAATCACAAACTTCTTTCGATTGGCGATATCAGTTTTCCCATGCTAGCTTGAAAAGCATCATTGTTAGCAATCCAATTTTTTACTCTGTTGCCAGACTGTTCCTTTTTTCTTTCCCCCATAGAAGCGTCCCGGAAGATTATATCTATAAACTATTATATATTTTCATTTAGTCAAAAAGGGTTTATTGTTGGTGAAACGTTATGGAAAAGTTGTGAACCTTTTTTTATACTTTTATTTGTAAGAGAGTCGTGCAAGTATCTCTCTAAGATATGGCTCATCACATGACTTATCAGCAGGGTTCATGCACGGAGACTCGCGTCTTAAAAGTCTCGACTTACTGAACGGAAAAGATAGAAGACCAATAAAACAAATGAAACGATGCAACTCTGGTTCAATGAAGAAGTGGCCAAGAAAATTCACACGATTATGTATCAATTTATTAAGAGATCAAATAAAAGAATAGCTCAATATCACCACTCAGCCAGCAAAGCCGGAGTATTACTGCACAAATACATAAGAATCCAAGTTTATTCCTCCCTCAGAAATTAAATAATATCAAAACCATGCACAAAAATGACCGACGTGAACGTACCATATCCACAAAGAAAGACCAAAAGAGTTACTTCCGATTAGCTCGAAGTGATTGCATAGTGGCAGCAAAAGTATCATAGTCGGGAAGCTTAGGATGAACGTGACTTGCTTGTTTGAAGGAATCCTCCCTAGATGCAGACTCCGAGCTCGGAGTTGCAGCCTTAGAACTTTCACTCATCTCTGACTTAGCAGATGAAACCTTCTTTTGAATGGGCAACGAAGGTTGCTCTCTTGCAGTAGACTTTGGACTATGTTCACTCGTACCTGACTTACTGGATGAAGCTTTCTTTGAAATTGAAGACGAAGGTTGTTCCATTGCAGTAGACTTCGAGGTCTCCTCACGAGACGATCTTTTGGTTTCTGAAATGGGCTCGCCCTTTGCTTCCTTACTGTACCTTGACTGTTCAGAACTTCTCAAACTATAGGCTTCATTGGCTGCAGAGTGAGGCCTTGTTGAAGTTTCAGTTGGATAAGAGCTCCTCAGAGAGGATCTTGAATCCGCACTACGTTCTTTGGATTCATCAGAGGCAAGAGTTGACTTCAAGTTGGTATTTCTGTGAGCACTTGGAGCACCTGCCTTTGTCCTTCGAGAAAGCTTAGCACCTATACGTTCTCTACTGGTTGTGGATGAACCAGTGGAGCCTGATCTTTTATTCACTTCAGACTCCTCCTGAGTATAAGGTTCAGAACCACTGTTATAAATCTGTTCTTTCATAGTTCCTTCTGAAGCATAAATGCCGTCAGAGACCAGAGATGGGATCACTGCCCTCGTGCTTGCTCTTCTTGTCAAGTTGTCATCCACTTCTGGCTGCATCTTCTCTATATACCGTTCCCGGCGGGTTCTTGAACCACGTTGTTCTTCTCTTAATTCAAAAGATGCACTCGAACCTCTGGAACTTGATCTTTCAGTTTCATTTACTTCAGACTCCTGCTGAGGGTAAGATTCCGGATGGCTGTCTGAAATTTGGCCTTGGCTAGTCCTTTCTGAAGCATAACTGCCATAAGGACCAAGAGATGGGATCACCGGCCTTGTGCTTGCTCTTCTTGTAAACGTATCATCCACTTCCTGCTCCACCTTCTGAACCTGCCGTTCTCGACGGCTTCTGGAATTATCTTGCGAAACGTTTTTCTCTGGAATCTGATCACTACCAGAACCAAAAGATGTGAAAGCTGGCCCTCTGGAACCCACTTCCACACTCTCCGGATCTTGCTGAACTACAGAATCATCTGATAAATTAAGTCGGAAAGAAGAGGATGTTTCCTTTGCAGTGTATTCAGCTGTTTGTTTAGATAACGAAGCATCACCTGCCGAGCTCCTCAAATTCGCGGGATGCCTATTACCTTTATTTTTCAGACCACCAGTCAATCTTCCAAATGTCAAACCCAAACCACTATCGTAACTATCTTCATGTGAAGATTTAGAATCATCTATTGTACTGCGTTCTGAAAATACAGAAGCACTTTCCTCGACTTCATGAACCAAAGCATCTTCATAAGCATTGAAGGGCTGACTCTGGCGCTTCTTATCTACAGGATCATCAGAGGTATCCAATCCTTTATTCTTTGAATTAAGCGAGTCTTTCCCTGAACTAGAAGGTAAATCACCAATTCCAAACTTTTTCTGAGATCCAAAACTGGAATGTACTCTCTCTTCCTTATAATCGCTCTGCTCCTCTTCACTTTCTGAACTTGGCCCATCTGACTCATCAAAGGTCACAGGCGCAGGTTCATCTTCTTGTGAATGAACCGTAGAATCAGCTAAATCGCCAGAAAATATAGGACCATGCTGGTTCGCTGAGAAACTTGATTGGGGAGTAATCTTTGTGAACGTGTCAATTGTGGTCCTACTGGGGCTTGGCAAACTGATACTTGCTGATGGATAGCTAGGTGATTCCCAGCTTGGTTGTGAGGTCTTCACACTGGGCTCTGCTCCTTTGTGCAAATCAAACCCATAGTCATCATTATCTGAACCATAATCATCAAAAACTACTGGAGTGCTTTCAATTGCTGATTTATTATCTTTCTGGAAGTTTTCTTCATCAAAATCGGCAAAGGGGTTTTCAGCAACATCATCATCCTGCTTCCGATTACTCATAACCTCTCGCTCAGCACCATAAGTGCTTGAGTGTGACGAATGAGAATGATAGGAAGCACGGGTAGAATGTTTAGCAGATATAAAATCATCCTGCAAATCATTAGCAGATTCCACTTCAGATACACCGGAGTTTCTTCTCTCACTCAGTTCATCTAAAGTGCCACTAGTCTCTGGTCGAAAAGAGTTTCTCGTCCTACTTGATTTATCCAAAACATTGCCATGCTCAGCTCCAGACGAGCTGTTCTGGGTATTTCTGCCTGCTATCTCATGTTCAGTCACAAGTGAGTCAACACCACTGAAATCTGCACTAGACTTTCTAGAATTAGACCGGCTGGATTCGCTGCTTCTCCTGTTACCCTCTCTGTAAAATCTTTCATTCACCCCTGCAAGCCTATCAGTGTCTCGGACATCAGCTTGACTGCGATGTATGCTTGGAATTCTGGCCTCAAGAGTATCATTTACAGGAACCCTATCAGAGGATAAACCCTCTGATTGTGAGCTCACGTATCTTTCGAACTGAACGTTGTTTATACCATAACTAGAGGACTCTGCAAATGTGTTGTTGTTCATGGGCTCCATATTAGACTTCATGGAAACATACTGGCTAGGTCTGTCATTGCTCGAATGGCCATCTTTATAAAACCTCTCACCTACTTCTCCAACGTGCTCTTCTTTTGCATAATTCTGCTTATATGCTGTGTGAGGTTGAGCATTTCTTCCATCAGAAGCCTTATTACCTGCAACTTTAGCATAGGCTTCATCTTGAAAACTGGAGCCTGCAGATCTTCCAGCCCATTCATCCATAGGACCGTGAGCAGAAGACCTTTGTGGCTCTGTAGAGTATTGCGTAGAAATCCTCCCACGGCTAGAAAGTTGTGCAGCAGCTCTGGCAGCCATGCTTGCCCGTTCAGCAGATTCTGCAGCAGCTTGAGCAGCAGAGGTTGCATCCTTGAATTCCATATTCCAGTTTTGCCCGCCCATGTAATCAACATTTCCTTCCCTGCGATACATATGTCCAGCTTCAGCCCCCTCCATTGCATAACCTGTAAATGGAACTTCCATTAGGATGAATATCAAAGCAAGTTTCCCACAATTCTAATTTCAAGTAATAAAATGATTAAAAGCAAACCTTTCATCAAATGGTACAACTCATCATACCTGGAGTTTTCGGCTCTGGATGTGAAGTGATAGGAACATTAGCATGTCCAGGGGGAATATTTTGGTGGTCAAATGATGTCCTGCTACTGTTCTCATGCAAGTTTACAGAGGCGTCCTCCTTTGCTACTTTTTGAGGTGCGACATGCACATTGGTTCTTTCTCTGTCATTATCAGGCACTTGGAAGTTTGAAAATTGTGTCTGCAGGTTACTAGCTTTTTCAAAAGTACTCGGTCCATTCTGCTAAGCAATAATATGCAAATGTTGTATCAACAAACAGAAGAAGAACATGCTAAATTACTAGTGCATAGCCAGAACTCAGAAGCAAAACTACTAAAGCAATCATAATTCAGAATTACCAACAAATCTTCATGATTATGCGAATCATTATCCCCAAATGAATTAGGATCCCATTTGATGTTGTGTTCCTCCGCAATTGAGGTTAAAATCTTTACTTTGGTTGGACCATCAGGTGCTTTGGCAGAGAGTTTCTCAACTAACTGATAAACAAAGGGCAAGAAAAGATTCCATCAAGCCCAATGAAACAAGTGCAACCAAGAAACTTTGGCGCATTTCAATTCATTCATAAAAATGAAGGAATGTAAAGGAAGCTGAACAATCATGGACTTACAGAGCGGTTTACACCACAATCAGGACGCAACTCAACAGCTGCAGAAATGAAATCTTTTCCATATTTTGCGGTAAAATGCTTGCGGATATCCATAAGTTCAGGAACGTCTGAGCATCTCGGAGATGCAAAGACTACGCTTGAAACAGCCTCCTTCAAGTCAATTGGGCAGTTTCTGGAAACACACAGAGAATCAATTACACATTTCTCACTGAAAATAATTACTTAAAATTTTATGCAGAAATTAAAAGCCAAGACTATCATTTCTTTGGGAATTCCCAAGCATCGTGGTGGGCCCACTTATGTCCCTGTTGTGCTAACTCAGTGGAACCAAACTGTGGACTACAGGGAGAAGGTTAGAATTCCAGCCAATAGGATGGGCGAGGTCTGGCAAGAAAGAGGAGAGGGGTCGGTATAGTGAATTTTACACAAAGGAAGGAGAGCCCATCGTGCAAAAGTAAATGAAGGAAGAAGAGGTGAGATTCTACACATCTCAGATAAAGCTTATCATCAATCGATGATGGGGAGCAGCAAGGTGCCACAAGAGTTGCCTCCATAGAAAAAATGCATTTGCATGAGAAGCCCTTTCAAAGACATCCTCGAGGCACATAATTCTACCGTGGACACTATCTTTAAGCCAGACGTGGAAGAAATATCAGATAATTCATCATTTCATTTGATGACGAACAGTACTTGCTCTAGCTATGTGCTGTCTTCTCATCTCGGCGCCTATATCCAAAAACCGATAATCTCACACCCAGTACTCTTGTTCTCAATGAAAAAAAAAAAAACTCAGGATTAATGAAACGAAATAATCATCGCCACGTACTTCTGTGACTCGATTATAGGCAAACGAGCTGCAATAAGTTCACAGAACAGCTCAGCAAGCTCGTAGGCTGCCATCATCTTCTCTTCCCTCACAACATGTTCGACCTGGAAGAAGCAACACGAGAACGAACCACGTTAGCAAACCGCCCTCCTCAGCAATTACAAATTCACGTGCGATGATCTAATGAGCAACAATACAAAACCCTACATACTTCATCGCACAAAAACAAGTGCTAGACAGATTTAATCAGCTCCGTTCTAAGCAGAAATTCACTTGCCAGGGGAAGAGCCGTAATTCGGTAGGAAAGATATGAGCTTTTCGAAGAAAAGAGTCACAAAATTGAACGATAATTCAACGAGAGAAAGGAAAAGGCACAATTCAACGTGCTTCAAAAAACGACGGCGCAACAGATTTTCACATCAAGCCGCCACCTAACTGAAACCGTGACTCGAGGATTACGATCCGAAATCGAGCCCGTCTCAATCTCCCAACGAGGCGACGAACAAACTCACCCGAATCCTAGCGGTCTGGTCCTGGCCGGACTCGAGCAGCTGAGCGAGGTCCCGCCTCATCTGCTTCACCTGTACCTCCTTCCTGTTCCTCAGCAGCTTCAGCCGCGACGCCGCGAGCTTCAACGCCGTCTTGCTGCACCACCAACAACGCCGCCGCCGCCAAAAAGAAAAAAAAAATCAAAATCAACACACAACACAGCACAACACAAGCCACCGGTCAACAACCGATCGGGCGGGGGGACGGACTCACCATTTGGCGGGCTTGAAGCTCTTGTGGAGCATCGTCTCGTCGGCGCGAGGACGGAGGACTCTCGGGGCGCGATCGCCGATCGGAGGAGCGAGCGGGGATCGCGATCGCGCGGGGGACGATGCACGCGGCAACGGAGGCGTGTTCGGGTCGCGGTTTTGGGGATGGGTAAGCGTACGGGGGGAAAGTCCGAATTGTATTCGGGCATGGGAAGCTACCTTTTTTCCGAGAGCGTTAAGTAATCGCGGCAAGGGAAGGGGGGCGGGGGAGGGGTTCGGTTCGGCGCGGGAAGGTGCAGGGATGTTACCGTGGGCGCGGTCGGTCGGACTTTTCCGCTCCGTTGACTTTGACCTGGGGATTTTCAATCGTGACGCGGAGTGATATTTCCTTCTTCGCACGAAGGAGCCCCGCTGCTCGCGGAATAATATTATTTTTTTATGTCCAGGGAAATTAAAAGTCGTTTTTTTCTGGGTTCTTATCACCAAAAGCCTTAGATCATGACTACTGTAATGCTAATCCTGGCATCCTGCAAACCTTTTATATCATTAGACCCACAAGCTCTTACCATAATGGCATAAATGCTCTACATTAGTGTCATGAAAAGACAAACATTAGTGACTTGAAGGAAAAGGTTGGGGCATTAGTGTCATGAAAAGACAAAGTTCAGGATTTTTGGCGATAAACTGGTAGTATTTTTGTCACACTAAGAATAAGTTCGAGGTACGAGTGATACGAAATAGTGAAAACATTTGAATGTTAAAGTTGCATGGACAAAAATTAGTTTCTTTAGTAGTAAATGAGGGTATTTTTGTGACAGGGAAATAAGTTAGGAGGAACTGGCGGTATGAAAAAAAATTGGGGCATTAGTGTTGAGTATAATTTAAGGGGTTTTTTTTTGTGATTTTTTATTTATGTTTTACTTTTTTTTGTTTTGGTCATTACAACAAAAAAAACTCCAAATCTATACATTTATAACAAATTACACAAATTTACACTCATAACATATTTACCCTCCATTAGATTATATAAAAAAAATTTCATAACATTACTGAACCGAATGATACATGACAATAATTGAATTGTAGAAATTCATATCCCAAAATTTATCATGGATATATCAATTTGGTGTTTTTAATAATAAAAAATATTGGTCCAAGATAAATTTTCCACTCAAAACTTGATTCGGACAAAATATATAATTATTCCACACATGCCAATTTGTGAATTTTGGCAACTCAAAAATTGATTTGGGCTAAATTTATAATGTTATCAATAAGATTTTTTTCGTGATACCAAGTTCTGTCATTTTCTTGAGTTCTGGAACCAATCGTGGTGGGGCCGGCCTAGCTGTACGTGCGTTAAAACGGGGTGGCCCAGATTCGTTGCACGTCGCAATCAAATGGAAAGCGAAGCGACGTCCCTGATTTCGTTGTCTTTTTCTTCTTCCTTCTTCCCTTCGCGATCGCCGTTGATGTTTCCCTTACTAAGAGGATTACCTCGACCTCGCGCGCAACGATGGCGATCCACCTGTCGCGTCCCGATTGGCTGCTGCTTGCCTGCTTGCCTACTGGTTTAGCCTGTTCGAGAAGGTTATTCACGTTTCATCTAGAAGAAATGGGGTGGGCCCCGCACGAAGGGGGCGATGTGCAGTGTTCAATCCATGAAATCTTTATTCTTTTCATTTATACGTTGGGAATTTCCGAACATTCCTTCCACATTGTATATAATCTTCGAATTTCGAGCCATGCGCGATAAAGGAAAATATTTAAAATTGAAAAATCATTTGTAAAGAAAATAATTAATTTTGATTTATTTTAGGGTTATATAGTTCCTTCTTTATTAGAAGGGAAGTCATTTTACCCTTAAGCTTGTGTTTCGTCATTCAAATACTTGAGAGTCAAAAAATAATTTTGCGACAATAGTTTGTCTTCAAGGCAACGGGCCGTTTTATAAAAATAGATAAATTAAAAAACATCTTTCTTAAAAATGATCATTTGTATCGTTTATAAAAGTGGATTGATAAAAATACTTTTATCATCCACAAAAATATTTTATATATTCATTCTTGTCATTAAAAAAAAAATGTTCTTCATCGACAATTTAGTAATTACGACAAACAACCACTTTTAAGAAATATTTTATAAATTATAATTTTTTGCGAAACAAATGGAATCTCCATCTACCATATGGGTCGGGATTCTTATGTGATAAACGTAGAAGAGCGTAGTTTGCGCGCAGATATATCTTTTATGAAAATTAATATACCTTGTAATTAATACTAATAGCAATACCTATAATAGAAAAAGAAAAGGGCAATGCTTGAAAAGCTGAAGCCGTTTTCGGAAGATTGCCGACGCCTTTGACTTTTGCGACACGTCCGGTCTCTATTCAAAAGATTTCGACCGCTTGTAGGCGAAGGTTCTTCCAATGTTTGATCAGGTTGATAAGTCAACATACATATCCCACATTAATTGACAACGTTCTAATTGAAATTCACGCCTCGCATGACCAACCATATTGGACATTTGCATTAACTTTATTAGCTACAGAAAAGAGGGGGACAAAAAAAGAGATTAAAAAATTAGTAATAAATAACCAAGGAAATTGCCCAATTGACAATGTTGCGAGGCAGAAACCATGCGCGATTGTGGAATTTTGCCTTGACTGATAAAGCTACAGAAAAGAGGGGGACAAAAATAGAAGATTAAAAAATTAGTAATAAATAACCAAGGAAATTGCCCAATTGACAATGTTGCGAGGCAGAAACCATGCGCGATTGTGGAATTTTGCCTTGACTGATAAAGCTACAGAAAAGAGAGGACCCAAAAACAGATTAAAAATTAGTAATAAATAGCCACAGAAATTGCCCAATTGACAATGTTGTGCAGCACAAACCATGGCGATTGTGGAACTTTGCATTGACTAATAAAGCTACAGAAAAGAGGGGAAAAAACAGATTAAAAATTAGTAAAAAATAACCACAGAAATTGCCCAATTGACGATATCGTGAGGCAGAAACAAAGGCAATCGTGGAATCTTGTGTTGGCCAATGAGGATGTGCACGTGCTCCATTCGTATTAAACACGAAACCAAAATCATTTTGATGATTATTTTAAGAGAGATGATTATTTAACATGTAATAATCCAAAAACGATGATTATTTTAATTAATCATAGCAGAGAAGAATATGCCCAGATGATGCCCAGAACGAAATTGCCCACCACAATGTCACATCTTTCAATTTTGGGAGATCAATTAAGGAAAAACACCACGACCCATCATTATAGAAAGCATGAACAGTCGAATCACGATGTCCCATTTTAAGGATGTTTGGCTATGGAGATCGTGCATCTAGAGCCCGAGTTTCATAAGGATGTGCCGATCCTCGAGGCTCGGGCCCTTATCGGTTTTGAGAGAACACAAGAAGGCTATCGAAACCGTAAAGAAGGCCAAGATTTCCCGGGGGATCTCTTATCGGTTTTCAGACACGGTAGCCGGCGATGGTGAATCCCCGTCCCACGACCTCGCCTATGCAGAACCATCCGTAGCATTCCAGACCGAACAAGGCGGCGATGCCAACATCCTCCACCTTCAAGTCCCCTCTGCGCCTCCACAGATGTTTAACACTATCGAGTTCCTTCCAGAATGCCTCGTAACGAAGGGGAATGCTGCGAAGCGAATGAGCAGAGTTATGACCGGTCAAGGCAGCATAACTATGCAATCAAGCTGTCTGAGACATTGAAAACTGCAATCTATAAGGACAAAGACAAGTTGGTTCTGTGCGAGGATGAAAAGCAGCCTTGGGAATGTCATAAAGGTTGCATAACACATGAAATTTCATGTTCCCCCTTTAAAAAAATGCATTGCCAGTACTTGGGGGGTGCAAAGGACAAACGCGCTAAGGGGGAAAAGCCAAACCAAAACTCTTATGCCCTCGGTCTACATTGCAAGTCCGACAATTCTCTTTCTGTGCAGTTACTATTGACAAGAATGGTCCCAACTTCCACGGCAGAATGCTTTTCTCCGTTCTACAGATGAAGATTATCAACTAGGTATAGGAAACGCCGGTTAAAACCCCAATCGAACAATTATTAGTCAACCGATGTGCAAGAACAGTCACAAAGTATGCTGCACATATAAGACACCAACTTGCCAAAAGGCTTACCTTGCAAGGCGAGTATAAAACAACTGTTTCGATAATAGATTACATTTCTCTACCGTAGGTGGCTCCCGTATATATTGCTTGTTCTCCTCCAACACCTTCTTGTAGTAAGCAGTTCCATGCTCGGCAACAACCTGTGTCACTTGATTGGCCTTTGCTTTTAGCTGATTGAGCTTTGACGCCATCAATCCTAGAATGAGACGGCACAGAGAAATAACTACAGAAAAGAGCGAGAGTAAGCAATCAACTTCCTCCCGAAACAACAGAATACTGGTTTACAGCCTTAGATGTTTGGCACTACGTATTCGGACTGTAGAAAAACCATGTGCAGTTGCCCAGATTACAATGAGAATGATCATCCTACGAGATTCACATTCCATATAACAAAAATAGAGCTCCGATTTTCAGTCGCTGATGCCTTGCAACCTCACATAAGCAACTTTGCAAAGCCTATGATTAATTTCTACTAACTGGATCTGACTGCCCGACTGGTCATATTGATAGGGTGGGGAAATGGCATAAGGTCAGGATTGATTTGACCACTGGATTGTAAAACCAGATTGAACCAGCATTGGCCCTATTGATCAGGTCCAAACAGGGCAGTTTAACCAGGTCAAGAAAAGTATGAAGTTGATTCTGTCAAAGGATGAACAAACAAATAAATGCAGCAACGCTGTGCCCCGGTGCCGGATCGTTAAATAGCACTATAGGCCACTAGAAGGTGTACACCAACTCAATCAACAAGCAATGAAAGCAAGGCAAAATGCAATACAAAAGACTCGAGTGCTAGTTTGAAAGCTTGACACGTAGCATGGCGTGAAGCACACCACCGAGCTACTTAAACCTAAGCAAACCGGTCTGGGCATGAATACGTTTACCTAGCAATAACCAAGCAGTTAAACTGGCCATTCAACCGCTGGAACCCGTGGTCTAGTTTCAAGGCGCTGCTTTGACCCATAAACTGCGCAACAACAAGCGATGGCGATGGCGATTCTGGGCAAGATTCCAAGAAAGCCATGACCATATGTACAAAAATTCCAGTCCTCAGCAGTTCAGATCAAACAGTGATCGTTTCTTATCTCTGCTTGGAATTTGTTAGGGAACGGATTAAGAATACATTTACAGCAGACCTCTCAACGCTCCCCCTCATGTGTAAGCCGGCCCTTACACAGGACAGCTTGTGGCCAAACCACATCAACACGATTTATAGGTAGAGCAGTAAAATGGGAAGAAGGTGCCGGGATTTGAACCTGTCCTCTGCCTAGATACCCTCTTTTCCCAAAAGCTGAAGCTGTTAGCAAACCGGCTAACTCCCGATTGAATTCTACCATTTAAGTTTCAAAAATCACATGGCAGAAAGCTTCTATAGTTCCACGACTGAACCAGGACAAAAGTTGCCAGCGACAACACCACAAGAACCGATTTAAGATAGCCAAGAAAAGCGGAACGGCTCACCTGAGATGGGCAGCAGCTAAAACACGTAGTGCCAAAAGAAAGAAAGACATTGTTGTCTCCCAGGTGAAAAAGAGGAACACATCCACATTACAAACAAGAGACAAACGAAGCACAAAATCCGGATGACACAGAGAAAGATAGAGAGAGAGAGAGAGAAAGCTTCTGTAGTGCGTACGGGTGAGCTCGGTCCTAGCTCGCAGTCGACAATCGATACGAACGTACTGAGGCGAGATTTCAAAGCGGGAAGTAAAAGGGTGGTGCTCGCGAATCGAAAGGAAGAGGCTTGCCTTCTTCGTTTGATGTTGTTGCCGGCGAGAGTGACGCCCGCGCTTGTGCGGTGCTGTGCTCTGGGCTTGCCGCCGCGTGGCGAAGCGGTGGCGGTTCCGGAGATCGCCGCCGAAATCTTGGGGCGCAAGGAAAGGAAAACGGCCCCGGGCCCAGGCCTGGACGAGGATTATTTTGGCCCGGTCCGAGATCATTCTCTTCGGGCTAAAGCCCGAATTCTTTCTTTAATTTTTTTTCCCTTTCGGAAAAATATTTGATATTCATATGCTTTTAATATTCAAATCTTATCCGCTTTACAAATGAGATTACTACAGAGAAACTAACCAAATATTAAAGGCATAGCAACTAGAAAGCACATTTAAAACACTGATTCCAAATTCGTATGCCATTCTTGGGAAGTCAAATGGTCACTCTAAAAAATTAACAAATAGAAAAGGAAATTATCCAAAACGATCTCCAATTGCCAATTAGTTGATTAGTAGTCTCAAAGTCGACAATAAACATATAAATCCCCTTTTCCGCCAACAACCATTTTTCGGCCATCTATTTTTGCGGGCACTCTCCCTCCCTGGCGTGCCCCGTCCCCGGCAAGAAAGCCGCTCTCGCCGATGGTGCCGCCCTCCGCCACCGTGCTGCTGGCGCCGTCGCCGTCGTCCCTATCGCCTACTCCGGTTCCGATGGAGCTCCACGTCCGGAACCACAACAAGCTCCTGAAGTCTCTCCGCCAGAGCCTCCGTGACGCGGGCCGCCCTCTCCAATCTCCATGGCTTCATCGTCCTTCAGGTTTCGACTATCGAGTTCCTCCCGTGCGCGCATACTGAATCTCTGATATCTGCGGTCCTATTTTTTTCTTAATCTCGGTTTTTTGTTATGCTTATGATCCAATCGTGGGAAGGGCGGGGAGGAGCAGGCGCGCCACGACACCGATCACACCGTGCTCTTCAGGCGTGTTGTTGTATCTGCGATTCGGTTCGGATAGGAGGTAACTATGCGCATGCATGTATGTGAGTCCTGTGAATTTTCTGGTAAAATGACGGAGGCAAACTGCAACTGTGAAATGCACAAGTCTTTGGTGCCTATGCTCACGATGGCTATCTTGGCTCGGAGAGCAAGAAGAAATCTCAACCATTCAATTGCCTAAGCCTGTCCTTCAAGCTTGGGCGTGTGGCCCTCTGCCTCCGATGTGAAGAACAGTTTTAAGCAACTTCCGAAATCAATGTCATTACCTTATCAAACGGATTCAAAAAATTATGAAAATTTAATATGTTGTAGAAAAGATCTTAAATAACATTTTTTCATGAAAGAAGACAAGCGCAAATAATTTTGTATAAAGAGGAGAAAATCACCAAAGACAACCCAACATTTCGTCCGTCGGACAGATTCAACGACCGTAGAAGAAAATTCATTTCGACGTCCAAATCTTCATAAAACACTTTGAAATTTTAGTATATTGTAGATATGGATATCCTTCACAACTTTTGTGAGGGTAGAATGTTCAGATTTCAAAGGGAAAATTTTATAAAAAAATTGAGAAGACAAATAGGTCATTGTTTTTACTGCACTGGGCAGTTTTCACACGGTAAAAGAATAGGCTCTTGTACTAACCATTTCGCCTCAGAAAAATCTCAAATTAAATTATGTTATACATCAAGATGTTTTGAACGACTTTCATCAAAGAAGTTTCTCCAAATTCTAATCACAAGAAGTTCTATAAAATCAGAAAATAATGAGGGTCCAGGAATTTCGAGAAGTGGAATCAAAGTAGAATTTAAGAAACCAAAGGCGGCAAGTCTTCTTGCAAGACCAAAGTTTTTGTCTCTTGTAATCATGGCTTCTAGAGGGCATTAATGAATCAAGACTTTGAAGGCAAGCCTAAAATTAGGCTTATAGAAGTTAAGTTACTATTCACGCACACTATTCATCAGGGCTTGGGTTTGGGCTTGACAAACTTGGACTTGGGCTTAACTCATCCAATTTGGGCTTTTAATTTGGGCGTGAGGCCCATTGGGCCTTCGCTTGGCCTGGCTCCCTTTCCAACTTCCAATTCTCGACCTACTAATCATTGTCCAAAGATTAAGGCTTACCGATAAATTGACAGATAAATGAGGCGACGTTCGATAGGTTGATCTTGGAATCCTTGAAAGTTCGATACCCGAAATTGGATTAAAATCCATGGTTGAAATTGATCAAATGCAACTTTAATACGACTTAAACTATCAAGCGGCTTTCAGGGGTTTTCACGCATTTGACTAGTGGTCGATAATTTTCGATCCACGTTTGTGCCTCTTCAAATCATGGATAACCCTCGATTATCATGTAATCACGAGGAATCAATTACTCACCTTGAATACAAGATCAATAGAAAATCGATTTACTGTCATTCGCAGCAAGCATTGTAATCATGCGGAATCACCCGCAATCCGACTACGTACCTTTATCAAATCGATTTGTATCCATTCCCTAATTGACTTGTAACAGTGTAGTATTGTCTCTTGTCGATCCTTATGGTTGAGCGATCTATCCTTGATTGAATTCTCTGGTCGTTCGCGTTTTTAACCCTTTACGGCATCATCCAATAGATTAGTTAACTTATGAATAATTAGTTCGAAGTAAATTAACTATCAGTGCATTGATGAAATAACTATTTCATATATTTCGAAATGGGTCAAATTTCAGGATATCACAACCTATATGGTGAGAAAATATGGTTATAATGTTAATGTTGAGCCTCTAGTGTGTGACTAGAGAAAAATAATTTGTATATTATGCTATTCTTGGTGATTAGTGGATATTTTTTAGCGATTCGTGATTTTTCTAGCATTGGGTTTTCCACGTTAAATCCTTGTTGTCGCTATTCGCTTTGTCTACTTATTATTTTGGCATTATATTTGCGTATTGTGAGGTTATATATTGCCGGTTATTGCTAAGGGTTAAGAGAATTTCAGTTGATTTAGTTTCAGGAGAAAAATTGATCCTAGATTGAGTTTAGTTTGTGGTTAATTGTGTCTCAGGTTCTCCCCAGCATCCGGAACCACTTAATATTTTCTCGACATGTAGTGGGTCTTTTGGGGTTTCATATGTTGGTTTTCTGGACTGCTACCTATTACATTGGTTTGCGAGAAGTCATGGTCTTTATGGACTTTTGGTGATGTTTGGCCTTAAAATTATGAGCTATACCCATCATTAATCGAACCATTTACATTACATAAAATTTGTATGGGTACTCGTGTTTTGAATAGGGTTTAGTATGGGTCTCATTATTTCTTGATACATTGCTTATTGATAATGCATTTTAATCGGATTTGAATGACTAAAAAATAAAGCAAAGTCCTATATAAACTGCTTCTCACTCCTATCGCATAGTATGAAGAAAGTTTAACATGTATCAAATATTATTTCTCTGCATTTTACGTCCTCGCAGAATCACAATGCTTCAACGGGTACAATTCTACTATTCCATAGTAAGAAAAAAAGATGGATCTTTTCTATATTAATAGAATTTGAAAAGAGTTGGTAAGTGTGAAAAAACAAAAACTGACGGCTGGCCAAAGTTATGTATCCTGTTTCATATGAATTGTCTGTTATAATATGTAATATATTTTATTATTCTGAATATGATCCCAATATTATATTCCCAATTGTATTCCGATTTATTGCCCAATTTATTACCCACGTGTATTACGTGATATTTGCCCGTTAATACATTACTATAATGGTCTTGATGGAAGATACCGGTAATGTAATAAACGAAATAAAAACGTCAGGTCGTCTAGTTCAAACCCTAATCAATAGAGAAAATCACACCATCAGGTTTGAGGGGTATTGACTAGTAGAACATGACGTACAGATCTGGTGTTCCTTATATTGCAGATCAATCGCGCTACGTGGATCCTTGGAGGTTTTGGGTCTTCTATAATTGCAAATTTCATCAATGGCCGGAGGTATGTTGATCTTTACGTTTCCGCAATTTGATCCCGAATTCTGTATGAATTTATCTGTTACTGATAAATCGGGATCGCCAGTTTTTAAGTTTATATTCAGTCTAACAGTTGGTATCAGAGCATATTTATCTCTGCCTTGGTGAAACCTTTTGGAATTTATTTATTTTTTCATTGAATTATGTATTGGGGTAAATTCGGATTTTTATTGCTTGGTATGGAATTTTAAAATTCTAGTCAAATTCGAGCGACCCACCATGTGATAATGAATTTGCATGATCTCACCGCCATTAGGAAGAAAAACCCTTAAATTTTTCAGCATATTATTAATCGTCGGAGGTTAATCGAGCGGTGAAATTTTGGTGGTTAGGGTTTCATAGGGCAAATTGTTTTTTGGCTTAATTCCGATCCATACATGGTCGTTTTTTGTCGAATCTCGAATTTTCCGTACGTCTCGTCGTTCTTTTTGAAACCCATCAACCAATTTGTGATGGTTTGTGGGAAGCCCCAGACGGCGGAACAGAGGCGGTCGCGGCGGAAGAAACGGGGGAAGAGAAGGCTGGAAAGAAGACCACGCACGCGCCAGAAGGCTGCAGCGGGCGCGTGTGTCACACGCGCCCGACGGGCTGCAGCGGGAGCGTGCGACCCACGCGCCCGACGGGCTGCAGCGGGCGCGTGCGTCGCACGCGCCCGAGGGGCTGAAGCGGGCGCGTGCGACGCACGCGCCCGAAGGAGAAAAGCGCGCGTGCGTTCCACGCGCGCCTACGGTTTCTCGATTCTGCCCCTCCGCATTTCGGAAAATTGCGATTCTGCCCTTGCCCGTGAAAAATTCCGGTTTTGCCCCCTTGGGGCGTCGAAATTTGCGAATTTGCCCTTTTGGGTGTAAAATTCCTGTTTTACCCCTTTGCATGTGATTTTACTGTTCTACCCTAAGGTGCAATTTTATGAATATTTTTTTTTATAAAATTAAATGTCTAGTGATTCGTATATATTTAATTAATTAAGGATTAGCCACAGCATCTTTGATTATATTAAATTATATACATTAAGAGCCTTTGGATCACATATAGTCAAAGACAATAATTGTAATTATTCACATTAATATTATGAATTTTATCCCACATGAATTTTCAATATATTAATGTGATTAATTAGGATGAAATATTATTTTATCTTTCTTACTTTACCCACAGGGATTAAGGAAGGGAATATAATTTGATAGCTTCATCATTAAGTAATTATGAATCAATTTAAATTAGAAACTTTGTCCACAGGCAGTTTTTGATGTTATGTGATTCATATTTTATAGCATGTTTTACATTGGTAAAATATGTTTTAAGTTTATTAACCTCAAATATATTAATACATAAGTTTTTTTTTTATTATGATGCAGTCTTACCACCTACGATTAGTTCTGGTATAATTGTTCCCGAGCTTAATGGAAATAACTTTAAAGAATGGAGAGAATTAGTTCTTCTTCAATTGGGGTGCATGGATCTTGATTATGCTCTAAGGATAGATGAACCACCTGAACCTACTGAGAATAGTACACATGTTGAACATACTCGTTATGCTCAATGGGAGCGGTCCAACCGTCTCAGTGTGATGTACATAAAGACAAAACTCTCTGCTAGCATTCGTGGTTCAGTCATTCAGCATAACAATGTCAGGGAATTGCTGGAGGCTATTGATGCACAATTTGAGTCTTCAAAGAAGGCGCATGCCATGACCCTAATTATGAAGTTCTCATCATTGAAGCTTACCAGTGTAAGAGGTGTGCGTGAGCACATCATGAAGATAAGGGACATTGCAGCTCAGCTGAAGAATCTTGAGGTTGGGATATCAGAATCCTTTCTTGTATACTTTATCCTAAATACTCTCCCACAAGAGTATGCCCCTTTCAAGATCTCTTACAACACACATAATACTAAATGGTCAATCAATGAACTCATGACCATGTGCGTTCAAGAGGAAGAGAGGCTGCTTATGGATAAAGGAGAAAGTGCTCATATGGCAACACAAGATAAGTATAAAGGTCAAGGCAAGCAAAAGGGAAAAGGTAAGATGCCTCTACCTCCCCAAGCTGGCATTAAGAAGGAATCCAAGTGCTTCTTCTGTAAAAAGAAGGGGCACATGAAGAAGGATTGCACCAAATTTAAGGCCTGGCTCAAAAAGAAAGGTAACCAACTTGCATGTGTTTGTTATGAAACTAATATGGTTGATGTGAGTCACAACACTTGGTGGATTGATTCTGGTTCTACAATCCACATTTTGAATTCCTTGCAGGGTTTTCAAAACCAGCGGAAACCAGTGGGAAATGAACAAGGCATCTATTCGGGAAACAAGATGCGCTCGCGTGTGGAAGCTATTGGGACATGCAGATTAGTTCTCAATAGTGGTTTTGTTTTAATTTTAGAAAGGACCTTTTATATTCCTAGTTTTTCTAGGAATTTAATTTCAGTTTCAAGACTTGTACCTTTGGGATACTCCTTTGAATTTTCAGATTCAACATTTAATTTATCGTATAAATCTGAAATTGTTGGGAGTGGTATTTTGTCTGACGGTCTCTTTCGAATTAATTTACAAGACAATGCCGTTAATAATGCGATGCATGTTCATGATAATGCTGGTATAAAACGATGTGTTGTGAATGAGGATTCCTCTATGTTGTGACACCGGAGGTTGGGACATATCTCCATGGATTGAATTAAGAGACTAGTAAATGATGGAGTACTTAATACTCTAGATTTTATTCAGTCTAACATTGTCCTCTTTTGGACAAGAAATACGAAATTCTTCATTCTTATTGTTTATAATGTATGATATATCTGGATTTGGCAATAGTTGAAAATTCCTCTTTGTCGCTGTTATGTACATAGGGATGTATTTCCTATGCAATCGACAACTATTGCAATTTTGAAAGAAGAAAATAATAATGATAATAATAATAATCTTCAAAAGAAATACTTGATAGGAATAGTTACATTGCTGATTTGTAACATTAAGACTCGTAAAAACTAATGGTATTGAATGGGGCGAGCACTTAGGAAATGGAAGAATCTTAGTTGGAAGCAAGACAGGTGAAAAGCGTTAGAAAACTTCTCATTGCGAGAACAACGAGCAACATCTTGTTAATTACAAATCCAAGCGGCACTCATTAAGGACAGTACTAGAATACTTTGCAATGACATATTTATGTAGACATAAATTAGTTTCCAGGAATCCGACCAAAAATAGAAAAATAGTTTCCAGGAATAAATTTACAATAGATTATTTGTTTCTGTTACAATGGAAAAGGTATACATCGCCGATAATCAGAGAAGCTGAATGTCTGCAACATGATAATTATGAAGTGGCCGGTAGCCACTTCGTCGTAAATTTCATGGTTAATAAATGGTGATTTGATTATAATTTAAACAGGTTATGTGTCAAATTAGGACACGTTCAAGAAGCCAAGTTCTTGGTCGAGTACCCAATTCCAAAGTCTCTGAGTTTCATTTTCATGTACATGGGTTGTCTACACGATCAAGAGAAGTCTTGGTCTTCTGTTGTTTATGTGATGTCTGATCTTTAGCTAATGTGAAGGAAACGTCAATTTCGAAATTTTCTAACTTGAACTAAAGAGAAACGATCCTCTAAATACATAGTGAATGTCCTTAACAAGCCACGCATTCATGGTGACAACAACGCATTATCACTCATCACACAATTCGATCTTACTAAAAAGACGGAAAAATAAACAACTGTCTGATAAATGCTTCTCACTACCTAGGAAGATTTTAGCCTAGCTAGTATAAAAAAATTTAGCATGACTTAAAATTGCAAGGGCCGCATACTTCATGACCTCAACCATGTTCGCCATTTTGCAGCATCATTTCTTCAACCGACTCTTCACTTGGTGAAACTTATTTGCTTGTTTTGGAACAAGTACTTCATGATCCTTGATCTTCTTGTGGGCTTGAAGAATTTTCTTTTGATCCACCTTCCCACCACACTTCTCGATTGTTTCCTTGGAGCTGCGCAAGTGAGATTGAATAGAAGGGCTTCGCCAACGCTAGTTTTGGAGCCATAAAAGCTTCCGAAACTTGTTTCATCGTGGGTCGCAACTTTGGATTGCTATTTAAGCAAGCAAGCGCTAGAGAAACTACCAAAACGATACTTCTTGCGATAGAATTCTCTCTTGGGATTGGCAAGCGTGGATCCAATATTTGATGTAGCATAATATCTTCTTTGAAGAGAGTGGACAACATTGAGATGATCTCACCTGGATGCTCACCCATTATTATTTCCATTGCTACCACCCCGAAGCTGTATACATCACATTTCTCATTGACGACCAAAGTGTAAGCGAGCTCTTAAAAAAAACAAAAGGTCATAGATTAGATGAGGCTCCAAACAAAGTTCACAATCTTAGTTAGTGCATTATCAAATGATAAATATGTAAGTATGCTAAAGCGTCAACATGTTATTACCACATGGGGTGTGTTAAGTATATTGATCTAGCTATGTGCCTCCAGTAATAACATTCCACAAAAATATGGATGATTGTTGCTTACCCGGTGCTATATATCCACGAGTGCCTGTAATATTTGCAGTGATATTAGATGAGAAATTAGGTTCTAGGAGTCTTGCCGTGCCGAAATCTGATAGAAAAGCCTGCATATTGTTGTCTAGCAAAATGTTGTTGCTAGATATGTCTCGATGAACGATTGGTCGAGCGCAATCATGGTGCAGGTAAGACAAGGCATGTGCCATATCCCATACAATGACGAGTCTTTTAGACCAGTCTAGTTCCACCGCTTCAACATCATCTCTCAGGGCACAAAATAGACTCCCCCTTTCCATGTACTCATAAACCAAGAACATGCATTGCTTGTGTAAGCAAAAACCATGGAGCTTAATTATGCTTCTATGTCGTACTTCAGTCAAGTGCTTCACTTCATTTCGGAAGCTCTTGTTGAAAGATGGGTCCTCTGCTTCATGATGGTGAAGTTTCTTCAATGCCACAATTTTCCCATTAGGCAATTGGGTTCTATAGACACTACCATATCCACCAGTTCCAATGCAATATTTGATGTCAAAGTCTTCTGTTGCATTGATTATGTCTTCAAATGCAATTCTCCCATCATAATTCCATATTGACAAGAAATCTCCATTTTTCTCTGTTATCTCTGATTGAGTGCTCTTCATTCTACGCTGAAATATGATGAAAGGCCTCAAAACCATATATATAATGAATAATATAGCCACCAGTGGTATAAGTATCGTCATAAGTACAACCCTAGTCATTCTTCTAGATCCATCAGCCTTTTCCAAACCTTCGTTGCCTATGAAAGCTCCATAAGGAACGTTGGCCAAGTTACCTGGAATTTTTCCCGTGAGATAATTATACGACAAGTCGATGTTATCTATGTTGTGAAAAAATACGCGGAATTATCAGGATCTTGCAATTTACGTCAACGTGAAAATCACCATAGAGAAATAAGCGAGAAAAATAAGAACACCAGAAATTACGTGGTTCGGTCCGAGTATCGGTACCTACATCCACGGGGAGAGCCAGCAGCAAATAATCTACTAAAATCGGAGAATCAGAGTTTACAATCGCTCAACGCTCAAGTGTTTCCCAAACCTAGATTTAACCCCAAACCCTAAGTGTTTATAAATAACAACTCAATTGGGTATAAACTCACGGCGCAAAATTACCGCGTGTTAAAACGCTTTGCCAATGGCTTCGCGAGGCTTCAAGGACTTCGGCTTCAGATCCTCGTGGATCGTGGACGCGCGCTTCGTAGGGTTTCCGTAAAGCTGCAGCGACGACCAGAAAAAGGAACCCCTCCTGGAGATTTCGGTTTTATACATGCGTATGTGGGCCCAAGGTCAACCGTTTGACCTTGGGCCCCACTTTCTCTTTTTAAGTCTTCACGTGCAGGGCTTTGCAGACTTTCTCTCGGAGGCTTCGGCTAAATGAAGAAAGCCCATGGCGTGGGCCCCACTATGGCCAACAAACGAATTCGGCTCCTCCTTCAGAAATTGAAATTCGCATCTTCCAATTTCTTTTCCTTTGTAAATCCAGCAAATCGCATTTCCTTTTCAAAGGCTTAAACTCGAGTCATAATTCAACAATTCTCCACCTTGGCTCGATGTTTGAAGCCAAGTTATAGTGCTCATCATCCATGCTGCTCTCCCAACGCCCCGACGAGCGCTCACTCTCTACAGACGCCAATAGAGCTCAAGCAGAGCTTGAGCTTCGCCAAAGGAACAGACTTAGTCATCATGTCTGCCGGGTTATCTGCTGTAGCAATCTTTTTAACAATAATAATACCCTTAGCTAAGACATCTCGGATGAAGTGGTACCTGATGTTGATATGCTTCGTTCGCTCGTGATAAATTGGATTATACGCCAAATATATCGCACCTTGGTTATCACAGTGTATATCCACACTTTTCTGTTCTAACCCAAAGTCCGAGAGCAAACTTTGTAACCATATCGCCTCCTTCGCTACAAAAGTTAGTGCCATGTACTCTGCCTCAGTCGAAGACAAGGCAATGTGATCCTGTAAGGATGCTTTCCAACTAACTGCACCACCCGCTAGCATAAACACGTACCCTGCTAAAGATCTGCAATCATCCAAGTCACCGGCGTGATCCGAATCCACAAAACCAGTGGTCTCACTGCCATTGCTGTCCCTCTGGTATACTATACCCACGTCTGTTGCCCCCTTCAGATATCTGAAAATCCACTTCACAGCTTCCCAATGAGCTTTACCAGGGTGCTTCATATAGCGACTAACCATGCTCACAGCTTGTGAAATATCAGGCCTAGTGCACACCATAGCATACATAATACTACCCACTGCACTAGAATAAGGAACACGGGACATATGCTCCTCCTCCTCCTCAGTCTGCGGTGATAATTTATCTGAAAGTTTAAAGTGCTTCGCTAAAGGTGTACTTACAGATTTTGCCGACTGCATATTAAAACGTGCTACGATCTTCTCAATATATTTCTTTTGAGATAGACGTAAAATTCCTGCAGCCCTGTCACGCAAAATCTCCATACCCAAAATTTTCTTTGCAGCACCTAAATCTTTCATCTCAAATTCAGCATTTAACTGCCTCTTCAGCACATCAATATCAGACATATTCTTAGCTGCTATCAGCATATCATCAACATATAAGAGTAGATAAATCAAAGAACCATTCTCCAATCTCTTATAGTAAACACAGCTATCCATTTGACTTTTTGAGTAATCTTGACTAGCCATGAAAGTATCAAAACGTTTATACCACTGTCTAGGAGATTGTTTCAGCCCATACAAAGATTTCTTTAACAAGCAAACATGATCTTCCTTACCCGGAATAGCAAATCCCTCTGGTTGCCTCATGTAAATCTGCTCCTCCAATTCACCATGAAGAAACGCAGTTTTTACATCTAGCTGTTCTAACTCGAGATCCTGCGAAGCAACTAAGGCAAGTAAAACACGAATAGAAGTATGTCTTACCACAGGAGAGAACACCTCATTGTAGTCAATGCCCTCACGCTGTGTATACCCCTTCGCCACAAGTCTCGCCTTATACCTTGCTGCCTCAACACCGGGAATGCCCTCTTTCCGTTTGAAAACCCATTTACTTCCAACAATCTTTTGGCTCTTGGGTACTTTGACCAGCTCCCATGTCTGATTTCGATGGAGAGATTCCATCTCTTCACTCATAGCCCCTAGCCACTGCGATGACTCCGAACTAGCCATCGCCTCAGAATAAGACGAAGGCTCATCTGTCTCCACCTCATCACCTACAGTCAATGCATAAGCAATATCTGTATAACCATAACGTACCGGTGATTTAATGTGCCTTCTCTGTCTATCTGCGGCTATAGTTTGCTGCGGCTTTTCTGGTTGTTCACTATCACCGACTTCAGGAACTGCGGCTTCATCTGTAGTCTCAACTTCTGTTACCTTCAAGGTCTCTGGAGTCTCCACTTGAAGCTCCACCTCACTAATGACATCAAGATCTGTCTTCTCTGCTGGTTGTGTCTCAGAACTCCTCCGTTGAAGCATTACAGTCTCGTCGAAGATCACATCTCTGCTGATTAGAAAACCGGGTGATCTGGGATCAGTGCACCACAGCCGGTAGCCTTTCACCCCATGTGCATAACCCAGAAATATGCACTTCTTCGACCTCGGCTCAAGCTTACCATCACTCGCATGAGCATACGCAGGACATCCGAATATACGTAATCCGGAGTAATCAACAGGTTTCTCCGACCATACTTCCTCAGGAGTCTTCCACTCGATAGCAGACGATGGAGATCGATTTACCAGGTAACATGCCATGTTTACTGCTTCGGCCCAAAATTCCTTGCCAAGTCCTGCATGCGAAAGCATGCATCGAGCTCGCTCAAGCAACGTTCTGTTCTTCCGTTCTGCCACGCCATTCTGCTGTGGTGTCCCAGGTACTGTGCGGTGTCTCACAATACCTTCTTTCTCGCAGAACTCAGTAAAATCTTTACCACAGAACTCCATGCCATTATCGGTTCTCAGGCACTTGATTTGTTTATCTGACTGCTTCTCAATCAATGCCTTAAATTTCTTGAACCGATCAAACACATCATATTTGTGCTTTAGAAAGTAAACCCATACCTTCCTCGAATAATCGTCGATAAATGTCAGCATATATCGGGCACCTCCTTTCGAAGGAACCGAAGACGGGCCCTAGACGTCTGAGTGAATATATTCAACTGGTCGTTTGGTCGAATGAATAGCTGTAGTAAACTTAACACGATGTTGCTTCCCATAGATGCAGTGCTCACATAAGTCCAGCTTCCCTGTCTTCTGACCCTTCAACAACCCCTTTTCACTCAGCATCGTCATACCTGCCTCACTCATGTGCCCTAAACGCATATGCCATAATTGAGTCAAGTCAGAATCTGACTCACCTGATGAAACTGCAGCGGTTCCGGTCACGGTCTTTCCCAGTAGATGATAGAGAGTATTTATTTTCTTCCCCTTCATCACTGTCATGGCACCTCGAGAGATCTTCAGTACTCCACCTTCAGCGGTGTACCTACACCCGATGTCATCGAGTGTCCCCAGAGAAATAAGGTTCTTCTTGAGCTCTGGTACATGCCTCACATATGTCAATGTGCGAACCACCCCATCGTGCATCCGGATCCGAATTGTCCCTATCCCCACAGCCTTACAGACTGCATTATTCCCTAAAAGAACCCTACCACCATCTGCAGTCTGGTAAGTAGTAAACCAGTTCTTATGAGGCGTCATGTGATAAGAACACCCCGAATCTAGCACCCATTCGTCTCCTGACGAAGTAGTAGTCACACATAAGACAGCTTCTGCATCACTAGTGCTCCCCTCAGCAACGTTTGCCACATTGTTTGTGGCATTCTGCCTATCAACTTTATTCCTCCTCTTTGGACAATCTCTCCTGATGTGCCCCTCCTCGTGACACTCAAAACACTTCACGCGTCCCTTGGACTTTCTATGGCGTGATTTTGATATGCTTTTACCTCTGCTACTATTAGGCTCTCGATGTTGTTCTCTACCTCGAATCGTCAGTGCTTGCGCTGCTCCTTTGGCCAGACTGTCATCTCACAACTTTCTCTGCCACTCCTTAGAGAATAAGGCGGACTTTACCTCCTCTGAGGTAATTGTAGTACGCCCCTGCAACAATGAATCAGTAAAGTGCTCCCATGACTCTGGTAAAGAGGCTAACAACATCATGCCCTGTTCTTCATCATCAAGTATCTTACCGACGTTCTTCAGATCCAACATGAGTTTATTAAATTCATCTAGGTGGGTTCTGATAGACGTACCGTCAGTATATCTAAATTGAAACATCTTTTTCAGCATGTACAAGCGATTGTTCAAACCTTTCTTCACATAGAGTGCTTGAAGTTTTGCCCATAATTCAGCTGCATCCTTCTCCTCAATAACCTCTAGTAAGACCTCATCCGACAAATTTAATAGGATTATGCTCTTTGCTTTTTCCATAAGCTCTACCCTCTCTGAAGCTTTCATTATAATTGGCAACTCATCTTCACCATCTAGTGCCTTGGCCAAACCTTGTGTTGTCAATAAAGCTCGCATCTTGATGCTCCATAACACAAAGTTATTTCTTCCATCAAACTTCTCAATCTCAGATTTCCTCTCAGACATAATTGCAGTAATAGAATTTCTAGATAATAATCAGACAAGCAAAAGCCCCAAATCACAATCAAGAAATCCAAAACCTCAAGCTCTGATACCAATTGTTGTGAAAAAATACGCGGAATTATCAGGATCTTGCAATTTACGTCAACGTGAAAATCACCATAGAGAAATAAGCGAGAAAAATAAGAACACCAGAAATTACGTGGTTCGGTCCGAGTATCGGTACCTACATCCACGGGGAGAGCCAGCAGCAAATAATCTACTAAAATCGGAGAATCAGAGTTTACAATCGCTCAACGCTCAAGTGTTTCCCAAACCTAGATTTAACCCCAAACCCTAAGTGTTTATAAATAACAACTCAATTGGGTATAAACTCACGGCGCAAAATTACCGCGTGTTAAAACGCTTTGCCAATGGCTTCGCGAGGCTTCAAGGACTTCGGCTTCAGATCCTCGTGGATCGTGGACGCGCGCTTCGTAGGGTTTCCGTAAAGCTGCAGCGACGACCAGAAAAAGGAACCCCTCCTGGAGATTTCGGTTTTATACATGCGTATGTGGGCCCAAGGTCAACCGTTTGACCTTGGGCCCCACTTTCTCTTTTTAAGTCTTCACGTGCAGGGCTTTGCAGACTTTCTCTCGGAGGCTTCGGCTAAATGAAGAAAGCCCATGGCGTGGGCCCCACTATGGCCAACAAACGAATTCGGCTCCTCCTTCAGAAATTGAAATTCGCATCTTCCAATTTCTTTTCCTTTGTAAATCCAGCAAATCGCATTTCCTTTTCAAAGGCTTAAACTCGAGTCATAATTCAACAATCTATGTGACCAAGAGTCGTCGGGATTGTCCCCGAAAGTGCATTATTACTCAAATCCAAGTAGATTAGACTTTTCAAATTACCTATTTCTGATGGGATAGATCCACTGAATGCGTTCCATTCCATACATAGATATGCCAAGTTCGTCAAGTTCCCTATTTCCAAAGGAAATGTTCCATTGAAGGAGTTCCCTTGCAAATAGAGTTGCGCTAAGTTCTTCAAGTTTGCTAAAGTTATAGGGAACATGCCATTTAGCGAATTCAAACTGAGATCTAGGTAGATCAACCTCTTCAAATTTCCCAATTCAGGAGGGATTAGACCGACAATTTGATTATTATGAATGTCAAAGACTTCTAACATGGTTAGATTTTGGAGACAAAGAGGCAACTCACCAATTAGCGCATTGGTGGACAAGTCGAGGTGTCTGAGCTTTGGGAGTGCACATATTTGAAAGGGAATGATATCAGTGAGATAATAACCAGACAATGTAAGAAAGGTGAGATTCGGGAGCATAGAGTAATTCATGCTACTCAAATTAACTGAGTAGTAGTTGTCGTCATCTCGTTGTGATGCGTTTATTTCAATGACGCTTCCAGAATCGTCGCATGAAATGCCACGCCATGTGCAATGCGACACAGAAGTGTTGCTTGTAATGTAGAAAGGCCACCACCCACTATGACGAAGAGCATCTGCCTCGATTTTGGTGGCAAGGGCAAGAAAGTTTTGGGAGAGAGCCAGCGCAATAACGATCCATGTAGCCGCAGTCATCAGTTGGCAGACATGTAAGCTGATGGGTTTGCTTACAAGATTCATGCTTGAGAGAGAGAGAGAGAAAGAGAGAGAGAGAGGTCCTCTTCTTTTTACTTGGGAAGTGGAGAGCCTGGGTTTGCTGTGATAGATGGAAGAAGGGCGATCCATAAGAAAATAACTTGAGTGGAGAGCAATTCAACATAAAGATTTGGAAGTCTCCCAAAGTCTCCTTGACAATATTATGACGTGGTCATCAGACGATGGGGCCCGTGGTTTTAGCGCAAATCTAATTCACACTTTGCATTCCGTGAACCATGCTCACGAGATCCCACTGAATTTTAACTTTTTAGATAACCTCGGTCTCACATGTGGCACTATTTTGTGTTTGAATATTGTTGTGAACCACACGTTACTTTAGTTTGAAAAAAAAATTAAAAATATCACAATTTTCATGCGGCGCTTACTTTAATACCAAAATATTTTGAGCGATCAATTGAGTATTATATCAATGGAAAAACGATCACTTAAGTGTCTTCGACGATAAATTCCGACAATTCATCCTACGTGGCATTTTAAATTAAACTTTGGCTTGGACATGTGTTTTTTTTTTTTTTCTTTTTCTATAAGAGATATTGAAGTCTAATGTGAAATATTCTTCGTCTAACTAGGCAAAATGAGCAGCACAATAACGCTTTATTTAAAATTGGGGAAACTTCTCTCTCTCTCTCTCGCTGAAAGAGCTCCGTTTCTCCAAAGCAAATCTCCGTTCCCTGTTTTAGCCTTCCCGTTCGTCTTCATGAGCTCCAGTTCTCGTTCGGAGCATCTAGGGACAACGAAACTCCAAGAATCGGCGAAAAAGAGACGGGTTCTTCAAGATCGGGGGAGGAAGAGGAGGCCTTGCAATGAAGATGAGGCCATGAGTTTCGAATTGAAAATTTTTACCTTGAACATTACGTTTGACATTCTAACAGGTGATTTTCGTGGCAAATAATCCTAGAAAAGACGCCTTGCTGCAAAAAAAGAAAAAGAACGTAAACAAGCATTGCGTATGGAGGAACTTGTACGCATCCATCAAAAGTCAAGGTCTTCGTGGGGGTTTCATTTGTGTTGACTTTTGGATAAGTGCGTGGCCGATGGTTCATGGGAAGTCGTGGTCTACACGACACTTCTATCGGTGATGTTTGGCCCTCAAAAAATTCTAACCCATCGTAAGGGAAAGATCTGCCTTACCAAACTTTCTACACGACACTTCCATTGGCGATGTTTGACCCACAAAAAATTCTAATTCATTGTAAGGGAAATGTCTGCCTTAGCAAACTTTATTAAAATATTCAAATTTAACAGATAAATTCTCCATTGAAGTCATTCGAACTCAAATCTAGATAAGGGAGATTAGTCAAATCTCCTATTTCCAATGGAATGGTGCAGACCAAGCCAAGAGGCGGGATTGGACTCAAGAACACTCGAGCTTGTTGAATTGACCAAAGATGGAGGAATGGGGCTAGTTAAGGAGTTTAAGCTCAGTTTTTTTTTTTTTTTTCCAATTCTGTATTATTGATGATGATATTACACACAAGCGGAATAAATCATTATTATCATATATTAAAATTTCGAATTTTAATAAAATTAGTAGGTCTTGGGTGAATAACCATACAAGGACATCAATTTTCTTGAGTAAAAGCCACAAAAACTAGATTTTAGCTTAAAAAAGTTATTTGGATTCTTCGTGTAACGTTTGGATTGGATTTGCCTAGCTTGACCTATTTAATTTAATAGAGTCATGTGGATTGGAGCCGGATTACCTATTGATTACATGGATCATATTCCAGCCAATCAATTAAAGAGTCTCCTCTTAACATGACACCACAGGAACACTGGCCGTCGACACAGATTGACACCCTGACTTTCGTCCTTAATTCGCTCCTCATACATGGCATTAGACCTCGATTCGCTTGATTACTTTAATCCGAATAAGGTTCCTGATCTCTTCCAAAGCATGTCCATGCGATACGCTCAGAAATTTATAAAGACGGGATGCTGCACGCTCTTTCTTTTCAATTCGAGTTCCCATGAAGTAGGGAGAAGACAATGATACCGAATTAGCTCTCTTCATTTCGATTTCCGGTTCCCAATTCTCCGACAACCCAACAAACATCAATGACTTCATCCCCGCCGCGAGTGTTGATCGGTTTACTCGAGAGAGCCAAGTGTCACGGCGCGACTAGAACATGATTACGTCGGATCAAACCGGTCCGGTAGCTCGAGATCCTATTCTCTTGGATTTTGATGCAGCCTAGCCTAGTGCGTGTAAAAACAGACACGCGTTCAACAGTTGGAGTCGTAGAAGTCGTCGGATCGACACGGACCACATCACCGCACCGCAGGAGACGCACGGCCAAAGGTCAAAAGTGGATGCCTTTTTTGACTTCATTTGGCAGACGCAGAAATTTAGTTTGAGGAGCGAGACAAGGAGATAGCACCGAGCACAGAAATTTCGTGTGAAGCTAGACGAATTGGAACAGATGTTTCGTGAAAATAACGCTGAGCACAACGTGGCCACATCGTTGCGGAGGACTTGATGGGTCATGCACCCACTCGAAAAGTAACTTCTTCCTGTCTGATTTTGTGAATTTTTATCGCTCGAGTCATCCACCATCACAATGGGGAAAGGTATCGCACAGCGGTGGATATCCCATTCAATAACTCATATGTTCTTGTCCCGGAATGTGGAGAATTGTTGGTTGATCACTCAATTCGCTTGGTATATCTCAACTCTTTTTGCTTCGACTCCATCAACAATCCATCGTTTTTCTACCATGAGATTGGGCAAAGCAAGCTTAGCGTCACGGAAATAAGTGATCAAACAGTAAAATAGACAGGGCAAAGATATAAGTCGGACATCAAATTTACATGATTCCGTTGAGATGACCTATGTCCGCGAGGCGAGCATGGCAATATTTCACTATAGATCAATTGATAAAACAGACATTATAACCATTCTTGAGTTACTTAAACATTCTCAGTATTTCTCAGTTCCAATTACACTGAACAACTCTCACGGTGTTTACCCCTCACAATTTTTTCACGAAATAATCTCTCAATATCAAAAAGGAATTAACAAATTTTACCCACAAGAAGTAATCTCTCAATAACACTTTCTGATGAACCACGATAGATGACATGTCACAACGGATTTTCAAGTAAGGAAAATAGCCAATGTAATTTAGGTGATAAGTTTTTTAGAGTCATAGCACAAATTTTTTGACAAGCAAAATATTCTACTTATGCAATCTCTAAATTAAAGAGTTTTATGATTTGTTTACAATTTAAACTAGCATACCTGCCAGCAAAAAAGGATTTAAACCAGCTTGCACACATGGACAGAACTTGCACACATCCGTCAAGAAGTCAGTGTCTTTTAGGGTTTCATCTGTGTTGACTTTTGGATCAATACATAATCAACGGTTCATGGAATGTCATGGTCTTTACAACACTCTTTCTAGTGATATTTGGCCCTAAAAATTTCTAACCCATTGTAAGGGAAAGGTGGTGGACCGATTTTTTCATCCTCTCTTCTTTTGACTAAGAAGCCTTCAACTTAGAAAGAGAGATCCTAGTCATTCCAATCACATGGAGTGGAAATAATACCAAAGCAAGTTTGGGACCACATGGTGTGGAAATACTACCAAAGCAAATTACGCATCCCAATCGATGGTGTGACCCTATTGGAATCATTTTCGAAACAAAAATTAGACTCCCCCTTCCATCAAATAATCATAAACCCTAAACATGCGGCACTTGTGTAAGCAAAAACCATGGAGCTTCATTATGCTCCTAAATTGTACTTTCATTAATTGTTTCACTTTGTTTCGAAAGCTCTTGTAAAAAATATGGGTCCTCAGCTTCAACATTGTCATGCCTCGATCCTTCGAGCACGTGCCCATCCCTCGGTGGTCGAATAAATTGCGACATCCTAGGATACGTCATCAACCCATTCATTTTAATGCGCATGCGGAAGCGAATAAATAAATCCCCAGACAAATAAAAGATGGGATAGAGAAGTAGAGCTACAAATTTTTCAAACCACAACATGCTTATATACATATCAAACAAAGTCATATACAATATTAGCCGATATATACAAGGTTTGCAAAAAGGGAGGGGGTAGAGGCTACAGATCCTTTAAGCATTCGAGTCTTCAACTAAATACTCCGGGGATCCTGGATTCGAAAGACTCAAGTCTACTACCGAACCACCAGGAGGGTTAGTTGTGTCCTTACCAAAAGCGATCTCCAGCACTGACCTAGGAATCTCAGACTCCAGAAGGGGGTCTTCTCTGGGTCCATCTCGACCGTAATAATACCACGATCTGAATTGAAGAGGTACATTTCGGGATAAACCCTCATCAACCCAGACAATGGATCTTACAAGTTCGTAGACCCAGGCTCCTTGGCTCCCAAGGGTGGCTCGTCTTACTTGTCTTTGGCTCGCTTCATCGAGGACGTCCGGAGACAATGAGCCTTCATTTGGCTAGGAGACTGGTTTGACTACTTTTCTTTACTTGCTTTTATAAGTTAGTATTTTGGATCTTTGAGTACTTGGGAGTGTGCGTTGTAGTGATCTTGTGACTATAATCCATGTTAATATGTCATAAGGAGAGAACAGATCGTCTGGGTCCGGCCGTGAGCCGCCGTTCATTATGGTGATGTCTGTTATTTGCAAAAATCACAATAGATATGGAAAGTGTTCAAAAATCAATTAATATCTATGAAGTTCTATCCTCGAAAGAGATTTTCATGTACTCGCACCTCTCAGTGACCCGCCTTTGATCATGAAGCTGCCATTCCAGTCTCGATCTCGCCATTCACGACAGGACGCAATGCCTCGCCGACTCGTCGGCCACTGGTGAGGCTCGACCTCGCCATGAGCCTTGTTGGATGTGGTGACGGCGGTCTCGCCATTGTTGGGTGAGCCTCACCTTCGCCAGTGGTCGGCAGGGGCGAGCCTTGCCGGCTAGAGGAAGAAGAAAATGGGGAGGAAAAAAAAAAAATATATATATATATATATATTAAAAATTTGATAAAAAAATATTAAAAATTGCAACGTCAGCATTCGCCGAACGGCTGGCGTCCACGTCAGCGTCCGGTCGGCCAGATTGGCCAGAGGGGACTGAATTAGCACTATTGTAAAAGGTTTAGGAGTAAATTAGCTAAAAAAAAGTTTAGGACTAGATTAGCACAATTGCAATAGGTTTATGACTTTTTTGGTAATTCTCCCAACAATTATGGTCCCAACTTCCACGGTAGAATGCTTTTCTTCGTTCTATAGATAAAGATTATCAACTAGGTATAGTAAACGCCAGTTAAAACACCAATCAAACAATTATTAGTCAACCGATGTGCAAGAACAGACACAAAGTATGTTGCACATATATGACACCAACTTGCCAAAAGGCTTACCTAGCAAGGCGAGTATAAAACAACTGCTTCGATAACATATTACATTTCTCTACCGTAGGTGGCTCCTGTATATAGAGGTGTTAAAATGGGTCATTTGTTTTTGATAAAAAATAGTTAAATGGGTTTCACAATTAAAAGTTTAAGATATGTTGGTCTTAAGTGGGTTTTAAATGGATTGGGTTGAGAACCCATTTTCAACAAAAACTTTATAATCTCTCTCTTCCCTCTTTAACTTTATAAAAATATTTTTTTTATAAAAATCGAAATTATAAATTTTTTTTCTCTTTTCTTTTTCTTTCCTTTTTTTTTTCTTTCTCCTTCCTCCTCCCCGTCACTAGCACAGCGATGGCCGATGACCGGTCAGACGAGCCTCGAGCTCGCCAGTGTTGGGCGAGCTCAAGCTCGCCGGATCTGGCGAGGCGGAGGCCTCGTCGACGCTCGGCGAGGCTCGAGCCTCACCAGTTTCGGCGAGGGGCGAGCTCGAGCTGGCCTAACGCCAGCGAGCTCGAGGCTCACCTGTGGCCAGTCACTAGCCGTCGTCATGGTCGATGGCCAGCCAAAGAAGAAGAAAAAAGAAAAAAGAAAAGTATATTTAAAAAATAAAATAAAAATAATTAAAATTCGAATTTTTAAAATAATTATTTTAAAAATTATAAAAATTGTCCATTAAATTTGTGTTGTATAAAACTATATATATAAGAAATAAGCTTGGAAGCATTTTAGTAATATAATCTTTAAAAAAAAAAACGTAGGAATAAGTTTTTCTAAATTTGATTAAATATGAAAATATTTTATTAATATGGGTTGGGTCGGGTATGGGTTGGGTATGGGTTCGGTCGGAAAATTTACATTATGCATAAATGGATCATAAATGGGTTAATGGGTCAATTTGGGTCGAACCATTAATGACCCGACCCAACCTACTGTTTAACGGCTCTACAGGCTATATATATTGCTTGTTCTCCTCTAACAGCTTCTTGTAGTATGCAGTTCCATGCTTGGCAACAAACTGCGTCACTTGATTGGCCTTTGCTTTTAGCTGATGGAGCTTTGATGCCATCAATCCTAGAATGCGGGACAGAGAAATGACTATGACAAAGAGCGAGAGTAAGCAATTAACTTTTTCCCGTAAGAACAGAACACCAGTTTACAGCCTTAGATGTTTCGCACTACATATTAGGATTGTAGAGAAACCATGTACAGTTGCCCAGGCTACAATGAGAACAATCATCCTACAAGATTCACATCACATGTACCAAACATAGACCTCCGACTTTCAGTTGCTGATGCCTTTCAACCTCGCAAAAGCAACTTTGCAAAGACTATGAATATAATCTACTAGTTGGAAATAGATCTGCTGATCCATTCTCAGGAAACTGGATCTGACTGGCTAACTGGTCCAATTGATAGGGAGGAGAAATGATATAAGGTTAGGGTCGATTAGATCACTGGATTGTAGGGTCAAAGACCAGATTGAATTGGCATTGGCCCAATTGATCAGGTCCAAACAGGACAGTTTAACCAGGTCAAGAAAAATATGAAGCCGATTCTGTCAAAGAAGGAACGGACAAATAAATGCAGCAGTGCTGTGACCCAGTGCCAGATCGTTAAATAGCACCATGGGCCACTAGAAGGCGTACACTAAATCAACAAGCAATAAATGTAAGACTATTAATACTTGAATTTGTAATGCAGAAACTCATACTAAACGCAGTGATCTTTTGATCTTCATGATTCTCACAAATAGATGAAGACATACCTTTATCCATAGCGTTGCATTTGATTATCGTCGTAGAAAACCTGAAAAACACGAACCAAAGAAGAAATCTGATTTCTCTCCCTTAACCCACTATACTTGATGTATTCAATCAATGGATGAGACAATACCAAATGCCTTTAGGTTATTGTCGTTCATTATGGGTGGAGAGAGGACCGGACTCTATTTATACGTTTGTTGAAAATGTGCCTTCCATCAAAGCAATATACCCTTTCAATTAAAGTCGTACCTCTTCGTTTTATTAGAGTCGTAACTCCTCAAAACCAATATTAATTATTCTTATAGCATAATAATAATTATTAAACCAGATAACATAAATCATATTATGTGGGCCACAATAATTCTTACATTTTCCCACTTGGTCCATATGATATTTCTTTCATGGTTTAACAAAGACTGTAATGTGCACAATAACATTATGCTATAAAATTTCATCAAATTGGCAAACACATAATAATCACAATTAAGTAAAGAAAACTAATGCGAGTCATAGCGGTTGTATGTCATTAATCGACATAGTCCCTTCTATGCACTACATCTATAGTACTTTACTTAACATGATTCATAAATGAGAAGTACAGTAATAGTCCAACTATAATGTTTCCTTAGAAACTATCCTGTTTAACATTAATCTATTTTCATAATGTATACTAAATAGAAAACAGGAAATATCAGAAACACGTAAGTGAGCTCAAAGTGTCAAATACATAAACTTAATACAATCATAATACAAACATTAATGACGTCCAATAATGCCCATCTTTTCAACATGCTCATTAAACGTTTTGGGCGGCAGTCCTTTTGTTAAGGGATCTGCTATAATAAGTTTGGTGCTAATGTGCTCAATTGACACTCTTCGTTTCTGAACTTCTTCTTTAACAGACAAGTATTTGATCTCCATATGCTTACCACCCTTAGAATACTTGTCATTCTTGGAGAAGAAAACTGCTGCAGAGTTATCACAATAAATTTTCAGCGGCTTGGCAATACTATCGACAACCACAAGCCCTGAAATAAAATTCCGCAGCCATAATCCATGAATAGTGGCCTCAAAGCATTCCACAAATTCAGCTTCCATAGTGGATGCAGCAATAACTGACTGCTTCGCACTCTTCCATGAAATTGCCCCTCCGGCCAGAAGAAACAAGTAACCAAATGTTGATTTTCTTGTATCGGCACAACCGGCTAAGTCTGAATCTGAATACCTAATCACCTTGAGATAATCAGATCTTTTATAAGTGAGCATATGATTCTTCGTTCCTTGTAGGTATCTGAGAACTTTCTTTGCAGCTTTCCAATGATCCATTCCAGGATTACTTTGATACCTGCCCAGCATTCCAACAGCAAAACTGATGTCTGGTCTGGTGCAAGTTTGTGCATACATTAAACTCCCCACAACAGATGCATAATGAATATTTTTCATTTGTTCCCGTTCCAATTCACTTTTCAGACATTGCATAAGGCTAAATTTATCACCTTTCTGAATTGGAACTATTCCTGCTGAACATTTACTCATATTAAATCTCTCTAAAATTTTCTCAATGTAGGTTTTCTGAGACAATCCTAATAATCCTTGTGATCTATCACTGAATATTTCTATTCCTATCACATATGTTGCCTCTCCCATATCCTTCATTTCAAAATTCTTAGAGAGAAACTTCTTGGTTTCATGTAATAAATCAATATCATTAGCAGCAAGCAAAATATCATCAACATACAGAACTAGAAAAATAAACTTGCTCCCACTAATCTTCATATATATACACCGATCAACGGTGTTTTCCTTAAATCCAAATGAAGTTATGGTATCGTTAAACTTAAGATACCATTGTCGGGAAGCTTGTTTAAGTCCATATATTGATTTCTTTAATTTACATAACATGTGTTCATTTCCTTTAACTGAAAAGCCTTCGGGTTGGTCCATGTAAACCTCTTCTTCTAAATTCCCATTAAGAAATGCGGTTTTTACATCCATTTGGTGTAACTCCAAGTCATAATGAGCCACCAAAGCCATAATGATTCTAAGTGAGTCTTTCTTAGAGACTGGTGAAAATGTCTCTTTATAGTCAATACATTCTTTTTGCGTAAAACCCTTTGCAACAAGTCTGGCTTTATGTCGTTCAATATTGCCTTTTGAGTCGCGCTTGGTCTTAAAGACCCATTTACACCCGACCTTCTTACATCTTTTAGGCAATTCAACAATATCCCAAACTTGATTTTGATGCACGGATTTTAACCCTTCTTTCATGGCGTTAAACCATTCATTAGAATCTTCACATTCCATGGCTTGGGAAAATGAATCTGGATCATTTCCAATTCCTAAGTCAATTTCTGACTCTTGTAGATAAATCATATAGTCATCAGAAATAGCCGACCTCTTTTCTCTTTGAGATCTTCTTAATGCTATATCTTGTGACTCAGCTATTGGAGGTTCAATATTGACATCTTCATTATGGAGTGGTTGTTCATTAATTTGTTGTTCTTGATCATTGTTAGATTGTGCTATAATATCAGGAACAACAACTTTAGAAGCTTCGGGTATAGGAACTTCTACCATTACTTCTTGAATGCAAGCATCACGCATTCTTTCACTCCCACTGATGTCACCATTCTCAATGAACCTAGCATTTCCAGATTCAACAATTCTTGTACTATGATTAGGACAATAAAATTTATACCCTTTGGATTTCTCTGCATAACCAATGAAATAACCACTGGTCGTTCTTGAATCCAATTTCCTTTCATGTGGATTGTAAATTCTTACTTCTGCTTGACAACCCCAAACATGCAGGTGTCGTAAACTAGGTTTCCTTCCCGTCCACAGTTCAAAGGGAGTCTTTGGAACTGCCTTACTAGGAACCCTGTTTAATAAATACATAGAAGTCTTTAAAGCATACATCCACAAAGACAAGGGTAAAGATGAATGACTCATCATACTCCTAACCATTTCCATTAAAGTACGATTACGCCTTTCTGCTACACCATTTTGTTGTGGTGTACCTGGCATTGTGTATTGAGCACAAATGCCATGTCTTTCAAGGAATTTAGCAAATGGACCTGGACATTGTCCTGATTCATTATACTTTCCATAATATTCACCGCCTCTATCTGATCTTACTATTTTCACATTTCTATCAAATTGCCTCTCAACCTCTTTAATATACACTTCAAGTGCATTTATTGATTGAGACTTATCATGCAATAGATAAATATAACCATAACGTGAAAAATCATCAATAAAGGTAATGAAGTAACTTTCCTTACTAAAAGATAGAACATCGAATGGACCACATATGTCAGTATGTATAATTTCAAGAAGTTCTGTGCTTGTGGCACCTTTCTTAGTGTGCTTTGTTTGTTTACCTTTAATACAATCAATACACACTCTAAGATCAGTAAAATCCAAATTTGGAAGAATTTCATTCTTCACTAATCTTTGCATTCTTTCTTTGGATATATGACCTAAACGTTTATGCCACAAGTAAGCAGAATTTTCATCCACCAAACTTCGTTTAGTGCCAACATTATGATGCAAGGTCATTAATGTCTCAACAAAAGTATTATTAAGTCTAAATTTGTAGAGATCATCACATAAAGTTTCAGTTCCAATAAGAGTATCACTCTTAAATAGACTGAAAAATTCAGAACCAAACTTACAATAAAATCCCGCCACATCAAGTCTTGGCAAAGAAACTAAATTGCGAGAAAATGTAGGTACATAAAGGGTTCGAAACAAATCCAAATAATGCCCAGTATCTAAGATCAAACGATAAGTGCCAATGTCTTCAACTGGAGCTTTGTTTCTGTTCCCCGTAATCACATAACTTTCATTTGGCTTTATAGTTTGGATCGTAAGGAATCCCTGCATCGTATTTGACACATGAGTGGTGGTACCAGAATCAATCCACCAAGTATTATGAGGAACTTCAGTAAAGTTTGATTCAAAACATACTCAAGCACAAGGCTTACCTTTCTTTTCGAACCAAGCCTTATATTTCAGACAATCTTTCTTCAAGTGTCCAATTTTGTTGCAAAAATGACACTTAACAAGATTGTGTTCCTTCTTGTGGATTTGAGAAGCCTTTGAAGAGTCATTCAGGATGTGTAGTCCTTTCTTCTTGCTCCTTCCACCTTTTCTCTTGAAATTCTTTCGAACTTCTTGATGACTTGAGAGATGAACAGAATGAGCCTTTTGATTCTTTATCCTTGTTTCCTCTTGAACTATCATACTGGCCAATTCATTTACATTCTACTTATCCGTTGTAATTCATTTGAAATGGCCCATATTGTTCATGAGGTAAGGAATTAAGTATAAATTGTACTAAAAAGTACTCATCTACGTTCATCCCTAAAGTCCTTAACTTTGCTGCTAAATTCGTCATCTCAAGTATATGCTCATGCATGGTATGCGAACCATCATATTTCATGGTGCGTTGCATGTGCCTGCAACTGCCGCGGGCGCGTGCGTCCCACGCGCCTGCCAAGCACTGCGCCGTTTCGCGCGCGTGGTCCCACGCGCCTGCAGTTGGCGCGGGCGAAATGGCGCGTGGGTTCCACGCGCTAGCAATTGCAGCGCGCGCGTGGACCCACGCGCCTTCTTCTACTGCGCGACAAAGACCCTTCTTCGCCATTTCCTTCTCTGTTTCCCCATGGATTCTACCATTTTCGACATTTTTCCTTTATGAAAACATTCATTATTCGGATTTTCTTCAACGTAACCATCTGAAAACATTTCAACAACAATAAACACTACGAACAAGATCGTTTAACAAATCATCAAACATAAATCATAATATTTCTATAAACGGAAAAATCATGAGATCATAAATCATGCTCTGATACCAACTGTAAGACTATTAATACTTGAATCTGTAATGCGGAAACTCATACTAAACGCAGTGATCTTTTGATTTTCATGATTCTCACAAATAGATGAAGACATACCTTTATCCATAGCGTTGTATTTGATGATCGTCGTAGAAAACCTGAAGAACACGAACCAAAAAAGAAATCTGATTTCTCTCCCTTAACCCACTATACTTGATGTATTCAATCGATGGATGAGAGAATACCAAATGCCTTTAGGTTATTGTTGTTCATTATGGGTGGAGAGAGGACCGGACTCTATTTATATGTTCGTTGAAAATGTGTCTTCCATCAAAGTGATATACCATTTCAATTAAAGTCGTACCTCTTCGTTTTATTAGAGTCGTAACTCCTCAAAACCAATATTAATTATTCTTATAGCATAATAATAATTATTAAACCATATAACATAAATCATATTATGTGGGCCATAATAATTCTTACAATAAATGCAAGGCAAAATGCAATACAAAACACTCGCGTGCCAGTTTAAAGGCTGGACGCATGACATGGCGTGAAGCACACCGCCAAGCCACTTAAACCTAAGCAAACCGGTTTGCGCATGAATACGTTCACCTAGCAATAACCAAGCAGTTAAACTGGCCGTTTGTCCACTGGAACCCCTGGTCCTGTTTCCAGAGTTCTTAAAAACTCGACCAGAGACAAACGAAGCACGAAATCTGGATGACACCGAGAGAGATAGAGAGAGAAAGTAAGCTCCTGTAGTGCGTACCCGTGAGCTCGGTCCCGGCTCGCAGTCGACGATCGATACGAACGAACTGAAGCGAGATTTCAAAGCGGGAAGTTAAAGGGTGGTGCTCCCGAATCGAAAGGAAGAGGCTTGCCTTCTTCGTTTGATGTTGTTGCCGGCGAGAGTGACGCCCGCGCTTTGTGCGGTGCGGTGCTGTGCTCTGGGCTTGCCGCCGCGTGGCGAAGCGGTGGCGGTGGCGGTGGCGGTGGCGGTGGCGGTTCCGGAGATCGCCGCCGAAATCTTGGGCCGCAAGGAAGGGAAAAAGGCCCCGGGCCTGGGCCTGGGCCTGGGCCTGGATGAGGATTATTTCGGCCCGGTCCGAGGTCATTCTGTTCGGGCTAGAGCCCGAATTCTTTCTTTAATTTTTTTTCCTTTCGAAAAAATATTTAATATTCACATGCTTTTAATATTCAAGTCTTACCCGCTTTACAAATGAGATTACTACAGAGAAACTAACCAAATATTGAAGACATGGGGAACTAGAAAGAAAGCACATTTAAACCACACTAATTCCAAATTCATATGCCATTCTTGGAAGTCAAATAGTTGCTCTAAAAGATTAACAAATAGAAAGTAAATTCTCCATTTGCCAATCAGTTGATTAGTAGTCTCGAAGTCAATAATGAACATGTAAATCAATATCTAGGTGATCGATTAGCAATCATGAAAATCGATAAATTTGTCTACCTAATCAATAGCTCTTTTGTAGAATCGATATCTTTAATTTGGACCCATCCAGCTTAAATCGGTTTCTGCTCATAAGAACAAAAGCATCGATTCAAAGCTCAATATATCTTTACCTTTACCAAAAAAAAAAGCATCGATCGACCAATTGGGAGTTGAGCTTAAGAATTAATCGATCGAATCCTCGAACGTCGTCGTTGTCACTTCGTCCTTTCTGGTGCGTATTCCATCTTAAAAAAGGGTCGCGTCCCGCTTACAAATTCCCTTTTTCCGTCAATAAACATTTTGCGGCCATCTATTTTTCCGGGCACTCTCGGCCGGGCTGCGATCGCGACAAAGCCGCTCCCTCCGATGGCGCCGCCCTCCGCCGCCGCCCCGCCGTTGCCGTCGTCCCTATCGCCTCCTCCGGTTCCGACGGAGCTCCACGTCCGGAACCGCGACAAGCTCCTGAAGTCGCTCCGCCAGAGCCTCCGCGACGCGGGCCGCCCGCTCCACGGCTTCGTCTTCCTTCAGGTTTCGACTGCCGAGATCCTCCCGCGCGCGCGCGTACTGAATCTCTGATATCTGCGGTGCTATTTTTTTTTCTTAATCTCGGTTCTTTTGTTGTGCTTATGATCCGATCGTGGGAAGGGAGGGGAGGAGCAGGCGCGCCACGACACCGATCACACCGAGCTCTTCAGGTGCGTTGTTGTATCTGCGATTCGGTTCGGATAGGAGGTAAATATGCGCGTGCGTGTATATGAGTTCTGGTGAATTTGCTGGTAAAATGAGGGAGGCAAACTGCAACTGTGAAATACACTAGTCTTTGGTGTGACATGATGCTGTTTTGAAGCTTAATTCAGTTGATTACAAAGGCATGGTAGGTGACTCAGGCTTCTCGGCGGGTCGCGAAACGCTGCAGTTTTAGGAAAATCTTGTTGTGTTGTTGGTACATGGTTTGATTTTGCGCCTTTTTTGCAATTAAATACTACTTGCCAACCTTGCTTGATTTGCGGCATGATATGGTGCCATATGATTTACTACAAAATGCTCATATTTACTTTTGGCCAATGATGGGATATTGAATTAAGTTGCAGGGTAATGAAAACAGTTTAACTAGGATCCAGTGTGAGGAAAAACGAAGCTTAAGAAGAGATATCATGGATTTGGTCATCTTTTGCCTCTCTTCCCATCACTCATAGTCTTCCTGTTAATTGTGGAGAAACTATGCTGAAGTTAGCCTTAGTTGAATCCTAGATTGTACATTGAAACGTTGTAGATTCTTTTTTGTGCACTTGTTTGGGTGGCACGCCTTTAATAGTTCCCTTTTTTGCCATTGAAAAGTATTTGGCAGAGACTACCTTTTTTTTTCAGTCAGACTCTTTTTCTTTATATGCTAGTCCATTTGTTATTTATTGCTTGAGTTCGTGTCTGTCATCTCACTGTTCTCTAGGTTTGATTAGAAGTGGTCTTTCAGGTTCAATAAACACCATAGCATTTGATGTTGTGAATCATGATTGTTTAACCTGATTGGTGGCTGAATTCATTTTCAGGCAGGAGAGCTATTTTGCTTATTTATTTGGAGTAACAGAGCCTGGATTTTTTGGAGCTATTGTGAGTTCCTCGATTTTTTGAACAATCCTTTTCCTTATATGGAGATGGAATGGAAATTATGTTATTTGTTTCTGTTGTTGCCTTTTGATTGTCAATTGCTTGTTAGTTCACAAATAAATCATACACTATCAAGATGCTACACTCTATTTAATTGATAATATAAAAATGCCACCTGTTCCTTTTGTGTTGCACTTGTTGGAGAACTTAAAACACACTGATTGACTTGAACCAGCAAATCATCTGTGCATACATATGAGAGGTTTGGACATACAAACTAATTGCCTTTAGTTAGAAGGATTGGAGAAGTTTGAATAGGACCTTGACTCGGAATTCACTATAATAGGGTATAATGATGTCTAAGGATCATTGTAGCCAACATCGATAAGTGGAAAAAAGCTCAATTATAGTTCTCTTATTCTATGTACAAATATCACCAGGCATGCATTTGTCATGGCTTACAGGGTTTTACCACCTTGTTTGGGTGAGACGAACACAATCTCATGACAGCTAGTCTTTATTTACCTAGTTATGATCATGAATGCAACATAGATCAATGACAATTGCTTTACCGTTAGAATACGTGCTAGTATGATTACTCATCCATTTCTTGACTCTTGAGAATGGATTTTGGACTCCATACCTCATGGAGTCCTCTTTGTCCAAATTGTTTCATAAGATGAGAGTTTTGATTCTGGTTTCTGTATGAATATCGTGCCAGTTTGGAAGATGCTCATTGGTGGTTGAATTATATACTTAGTCATGTTGGTGATCAATTCATTACACCACTGTCTTGTTTGTGCAGCAATGCATTGAAGAGCAATGATTTGGTTCAAAATGTGATGATTGGCCTCGTTTTACTCTTTCTGATGCATGATCCTTCATCAATACTGCACTCTATAATTGTTCTATATTCATCTGTTATTCTCTTTGTTTCTACAGATATATGTTTTATCTCTCTCTTCTCTCCCTCCCTCCCTCCCTCACTTTTTCATTTTCAAGCTTTTTGGTTTGGTGGTGCTTGCTCACTTCTTTAAAGTACCGATTTCTGCTATGAGCAGAATTCTTCATTGTCTGCATGCTTGTCTTCACATGGTCCATGCACTTTGTTCTTAGACGGTGGAATATCAGAATTGATAGTTGTTTCAATGTGCTGCTGGAGAAAAATGACTCATAAAGACTTTGAGTATAATGTTAATCACGAATTCTTTTGAAGGATATCACGAGTGGAAACTCTCTGCTTTTTGTGCCTAGGCTACCCTCAGAGTATGCTGTTTGGCTGGGAGAAATAAAGCCTCTGTCATTCTTTGAGGTGACTGCCTGATCTGCCAGTCCACTTGTCAATGTAAATCAGGAATGATTTGGCTAATGGCTTACAGTTTCTGCTCTGTAGGACAAATACATGGTCAACAAGGTGTTTTATACTGATGATATTGTAAAGGTTCTCCACGAGCAGTTCCAAGGACAGGGAAAACCTCTGTTGTTTCTCATGCATGGGCTTAACACTGATAGTAACAATTTCGCAAAACCAGCTGAGTTTGAGGTTATTTCCTCTTCTGTTTTCTTTGCTTCTTTGAAACTAGTTTCTGGTTACAATTGCATTTATTATGTCCGGCAGCATAATGGTGTTCCTAGTCTTTGCGTAGCATTGTTATAAGTCTTTCTCATTACCATTTTCATTGATTTGTCAACTTTTGGACATTCCTTTGACTTCTTGTTAGGGAGTGGAAAACTTCGCTACGGACTTGACTACCCTACATCCTATTTTGACTGAATGTCGTGTTACAAAGTCCGATCTGGAGCTTGCTGTAATTCAGTTTGCCAATGATATAAGCTCTGAAGCTCATGTTGAGGTAATTGGTTGTCAAACAATTTGATGCTTTCGACATGAAATCGTCCAATCATCCTAGAGTGATCTGTCTTTTGGAAAAGTATATGAAATTATTAATTTATAGTAGATGAACATATGGGCATATTATAACTCATTGGCAACCTACTGCAGTGGATTAAGGAGAGGAAAAAACAATGCTTAAGAAACTCTGAGTTTGCTTGTTTTGATTGTGCTTTACTGTCACTTACCTTCTCTCGCCTATTTTGGTCCAACATTATGCATGATCATATTACTACTGACAATTTAGTGGACTTTTACATGTATACATTTATCAGCCAAGAAAAAACATGTATATATCTAAAGAGATGTATGCACTTGAGACCACTTGGGAATGTTCATTTATGAAGAATGATAATTGGATAATTGAGTTGGTTGACATTGTTACAAAATTGATTATTTCTGAATATCTATCTCTTTTTGGATGTATAGCAATGTATTAAATGCGTCCTGTAGAGATCTCATGAACAGTGCCAACTAGCCAAATATAAGTAGAGGAGGTATTGTCACTATGTTGTATATTTCTTTGCACGTCCATATAATGAAGAATTTGTGAAACATAAGTATTTATCTTTAGCTTGTTGAGTCATCTTTATTCAGGGCCTATTGGGTAACCATTTTATTTCTCTTTTCTGTTCTTTTGTTCGCTGGAACAAAAAAATAACATAAATCCGTTTGGTAATGTTAGTTGATTTTTATATCTCGGAATAGATCAGTGGCTAGGGAATAGATTTGGAATAGAAACAAGATGTAAAAAAATCTACTTCTTTATTCCCGAGAACAATTTTTTAAACAAGTTTTTTTTTTCCTTTTTTCTTCTTCTTCTTCTTCCTGCTCTAGCTAGTTGCTGGGCCTTAGGGGAGCCTTGCCAAGGGCTGGCGAGGTTGCTGGCTCTTGTCTCTGGCCCGTCACCGGCCATCACTAAGGCCTAACGACCAGCTAGAGGAGGAAGAAGAAGGGAGAAAAAAAGAAAAGAAAAAACAATTCAAAAATTAGAAAAATCTCGGAAAATTATTAAAAAACTAAAAAAATTGAGAGTTGTACTAAATGCATTCTTGTTCTTTTTCTATTTTGGGACAATCAGTTTTATACAGTTACCAAATGAGTTTTTTTGCTTAGTAGGGAATAGAAATGTTAAAAATTATTTCTAAACATAAATTGTTCCTAGGAATAGGAAATGTTACCAAACTCACCCTTAGTCTATTATGTGTCTTTCTTTGTGTGACTTAGCTTTATTTGTTCTTCTTTTGTTCAGGTAATGAGGAAGATTAGGGTTGGCATGAAAGAGTACCAACTAGAGAGCATCTTTCTTCATCACACATATATGTATGGTGGGTGCCGCCACTGCTCATACACGTGTATTTGTGCCACTGGTGGAAACAGGTGAGATTTAGGATACAAAAAGTTAGTTTGGTTCTTCTGGCTTGTGCATGTGAAAGATCTGGTGTGTGAATTGAAGAACCTCAAATTCCTTAAAGGAATTTTCACAACAATTAGAATATTACAGGAAGCAAACTGGGAAAGAAATGCTGAAAGGAATTGGGTTCCCATATTCTGTGGGGCTAATTTGACTTTGCAACCGGTTTAACTCATTTATAGGGGACAACAAATGAGAGAGAACACCCCCCCCCCTTCTTCTCTCTTCCCCCCCAGTGCAACAAAACCCAAGGGCGGATATTAGAGTGTTCTTATTAGTAAAGATGATTGTATGTAAGACATAGGAAGCATTTGAGACCCATTGGTATCTTGAAAATATGAGAGCTCCACTATGATCTTGAACAAGTTAAAACAGTCATGGAATTTTTTAAAAGAATGTGTTATTGGCACATAAATAGTGCTGACTTGAGTTGATTGGTTTGCTCACTGCATTTGTGGAATTGAATTTTTCTGACAATTATAGGACTTATATTCCTATATTGATCATTATTTTGGTTACTGAATTTTTAGAGGATTCTTCAATAGATAAAATATCTTTCCCATGCATTTTCCCTGTGTTGAACAGTTTTCTCTCTTTGAATACAGAGGGTTCTACAGTGTGAGTGGCATCTTTGATAATGAAGTATATTTCCAAGACCTGCTGACTTTGTTTCAATTTTTGAATTACTGCTGATTTACTCAGTCTCTCTATGGCATGCTACTGATATTTTGGTAGTCTGCGTCTCAGGAATAGAGAGGTATAACTTGAGCAACAGATTAGTTTTTTTTTTGGTTGATATAGCAAAAGGTTGCATTTCCTTTTTCTTTTTTTTCTTTTTTTTTTCCTGCGATTAGCCTGCTCATAATCTTGCCAGTGTGAAGTGACAATAATTTCTTCCATGTATTTTAGTGCTGTTCTTCACTATGGGCATGCCGCTGCTCCAAATGACCGGGTAAGCTTTAAACCTCCATCTCCTGAAATTGTTAAATTTCGTTTCTTGGGGCAAAATGCCTGGCCTAAAGTAGGCATTGCTCTAGGCAGAGGATGTTCACTTAGGTAAAGTAGCACGCATTCATGCGAATGCACATGCAAAGTAAGTTTAGGCTAGCATGATTTCTTGATATAAACTTGGCTTTTGGGAAAGGAAAAGATGAGTAAAAATCATAAAATCATTCTGCAGCTGATTTATGCTATTGTGGACTAAGTAGAATAAACTTTTTAGAAAAGTTGTCAATGTGTTGGAATCTTGATACTGTTGCCATTAGATGAAACTCACCAGTGCTTCCAGATGTAAATCTGCCCATATAACTGCACTTGGTCTGGGATATGGCTACTAACCAGAATTTTAGGCTAAGTTTGATCATGAAACCGATTTAGCTTAAAGCTTAGACTGTCCATTGTCAGAATTAAACAAAAGCCAATGTGGCCAATTTAGCCTGACCTACTGGACATGTCAATTTTTTTCCTTTTAGCTTTTGTTTGATTTTCATCATCAGATTCATGAAAGCTAAATGGTAAGTTCTAATTCTTGTGGATTCCTTTGCAGACTTTGGAGGATGGAGATATGGCATTGTTTGATATGGGAGCTGAATATCATTTTTATGGATCTGATATTACCTGTTCATTCCCAGTGAGTTTCTGGTTCTTGTGTGCTTTTGTGGGGTTGACATGAGATCTTGTTTCTCCTAGAACTTCTCCCCATTGGATTACAATTTATTCTTTGCAATTTTAATTTTGGTTTTCTGTTTTCCTTAAACTTATTTTTGCATTCTGCTATGGACTGACCCAATTTCTTTCAAAGGGAAAGAAAGTTTGATGATTTATCATAGACAAGGTAGAATGTTAAAAAATAAAAAATAAAAAAAATCTCACGTATCTTTTTCATGGCTAAGGCTTGCTTATTCCTGAAGCTATTGTTATATTGATCCATGTCACTACAGTGGCATAGCTGAAAGGCTCTCCCAGGTTCAAATAAGTTGTTGTTGGCTATTTAAAAAATTCATAATGTCCCAGTCATATTTTACGAATGTTTATCCTGTATCTTCTGCCAATGGGTGGTCTTCATGGATAATTGATAGAGACGACATAGATCTCCTTGGCTTTAGAAGGAAGTGGAGTTTACAAGATCAATTGTCTTCTTTTTGGGTCAGAGTTACAAGTATCCCTTCTTACCATCAGCTTCATTTTGTGCAGGTGAATGGAAAGTTTACAAGCAATCAGAGTCTAATATACAATGTAAGTTGGTTACTTATATCACTATGAACAAAGCCAATTGTAGTTGCAGTAGAATTAGCTATGAACAAAGGCAGCTGCAGTTGCAGTAGAAACTATTACCTAGATTGTCTGGGTATCTGGGTGGAGAGAATGGTGGGACAGTTTTGCTGATCAAATGTTTATTTGCAGTCTAAAAAGCCTGATCATATGGAGTTTTGATCTTTTTGTTGCTTTCTCAGGCAGTACTTCAAGCACATGATGCGGTGATTGCTGCTATGAAACCTGGAGTTAGCTGGGTAGATATGCACAAGTAAGAGTTGCAATTTTTTACTAGAGGGCTTTTAATTTTGAGTAATAGTCAAGAAAATTCTTCTTCCTTAGTTCAGGGATGCTTAAACAAAGAGTGCTTCTATGTTGTACCATCACATTTTTCTTATATACCAAGTGAAACTCTCAACTGCAAATTGGCATTGGCATTTTAGCTATTTGAAACGACAATTATTTCTTTCTATATCTGGATATAGTTTACTCCGATAAAGTAGCTTTATGACTTCAGCGTATTCTCAGTGGATGTTTTGGCAAAGCTTATTAGAAAAATTATCTTGAGATTTTTATGCTTTCTGGAATTTGACTTTGCCATATTTCCACAGAAGAGCAACTCTCCCCGCTGCTCTCTCTTGCTATTGAATTTTTTCTTTAGAGGTTTAGCAGTTCTTAATTTAGAGTCATTGTGTTGATTCTACCATAAAAACAGTCCCCTGTTTTTGCTGTTGCTTCTAATGCTAAGGGACAGCTAGTGATTGTGGATGGTTCATTGCGGTTTCACAAGTCTAACTAATTGTAGCAAATTTCTTAAGAGCGACTCACGGCTGCAGAGATTTCCTAGCCTATGCTGTATTTGGCGCCCCCCCCCCCCCCAAAAAAAAAAAAAAAAAACCAACCCAAAAAAAACCCCCAAACAAAAAAGCTTGCACTTGTCATGTAATTCCGTTTGCTCCATCTGGTTGCAGATTAGCAGAGAGGACTGTTCTCCAGTCATTGAGGGAAGGAAGCATCATATCTGGGTAACTACTTCGCAAGGATATGTTGTCTTGCCAACGTCCTGTCTCTATGAACTAATGCTTGTCTGTTTTTTGTGGATTTCAGTGATCTGGATCATATGATGATTGAGCGTTTGGGAGCAGTCTTTATGCCTCATGGGCTGGGACATCTACTGGGTATTGATACTCATGATCCCGGCGGCTACCTGCAGGTCTTTAGACTTTAAAAAATCAACTTCTTGTTTTCATTGTTTGCTGGTTCTGATCTTCAGCAGCTGCGATCCTAAGAATCTCCATGATCTCTAGGGGTTGGAGAGACCAAAAGAACCTGGATTGAAGTCATTGCGGACAGTCAGAGAACTCCTGGAAGGAATGGTTAGTATTAGTTCTCTCTGCCGTAAATATTAATCATGATTTGGGTGAGAAATATTGGGGTAAGGAGACCTTGAGAGTACTCTTTTTGCTCTGTTTTCTGTTCTTAGTGTGCTGATCTCACAAGGTATTTTTGTTTTAATTCGTTTCGTTAGCATACCATCTATGTATAACCAGCAGTGAATTGACTTTGATTCAGGTGATAACGGTGGAGCCTGGATGCTACTTTATTGATGCTTTATTGGATCCAGCAATAGAAAGCGCAAACACATCAAAGTTCTTCAATCATGATGTTATTGGAAGATTCAGAACTTTTGGTGGAGTGAGAATTGAAAGCGATGTGGTACTCCATTTTCTAAACTCTCTTTGGACACCTCGATTTAAGATAGATAGTTTCTGGACATATATACTCTGTCATAGTGCTGCTTTCAATTCGAGTTGTCAGCTTAAAGTCAGAATGAATATCATCGTCATATCCATTATTCTTATCTGCAAAATGTCAATCTTTCTTAAGTGATTTCTTCCCCTTAGTATGGTATTTCAAAAATTTAATCTAGTATTTACTACGGAAATGTGCTGCATCTATCTGTTTTAAGAAGTTCTATGCCATTACGGGTCGAGCCTTAAGATTTGGATTAGGGCATGAGAGCATCCTATACAATCAGATCTTCTGTCTTCCCTGTCTTCCTTTGGAGTTCCCTAGTATCCATCGATAATCCAGTTGTAGGTGTCCTATTGGTTATCTGTATGCTTTCCGATAAGTCTGTGCTTGACTATGCTGTTAAAAAGCCGGGTCCAAGTAGCCAAATAATAAGCAAATTATTAGTATGCAACAATTCGAATCCTAACGAGTAGCTTGTATGACTCATCAAAGGTTAGAGCAGTTGGCAAGCATTTTTTCAGTCTTTATACATTCTCGTTTTCCTTTCAACTGTGGCAGCTCGTTACCGCTACTGGTTGCAAGAACATGACGAATGTCCCTCGTCGAACGCGGGAGATTGAAGCTGTGATGGCAGGAGCACCATGGCCGCCGAGCAAGTCATCTGTTCACCTCGAGAACGGAGAGAGCAAGTCCGAAAGCTAGTCCGCTCCGTGCTGGAAGAATGGCTTCGTGCCTTCGAGTCAAAGAGAATAAAGGGCATTTACATGCCAAACTCCGATGGTATTTCAAGATGTTGTAAGACATTGCTTGTTTAGCGCTGTGATATAGGGGGTTTCAAGAAAATAAAAGGCGTTTATACTTCAATCGTTAAGTTGATGCTGGGCGAGCCAAAACTCAAACGTCATTCCGATTTGATGCGTGCATTCATTTGACAACTGTTTGGTAATGTTCTGTTTTTTTTTGTTTATAAACAGATTTTGTGTTTTTTTGTTTCAGGAACAAAAAAAGAACAGAAACGCGTTTGTTTGCGTTTTTGTTCCAAATCTATTTTTTTTGTTCCCGGGAACACTTTTGGAACAGAAGCAAGAAACAAAAAAAACTTGTTTCTTGTTTCAGGAACAAAAATTAAAAACACATTTTCTCTCTCCTCTCTTTTTTTTCTTTTTTTTCTCTCTTTTTTCTTTGGCCGGTCACCGGCCTTGGCCATGGCCGGCGACCGGCCAAAGAGGGCCGACGACCTTGTCGGGGTGTCGCCGGCCCTAGGCGAGGCCGAGCGTCGCCGTGGTTGGGCGAGCCTCGCTGTGGCTGGGCGAGGCCGTCGGCCCTCGTCGGCCATGGCCGAGGCCGGCGACCGGCCAAAAGAAGAAAAAAAGAAAAAAAAAGAAAAAGAAAAAGAAAATAAAAATATTAAAAATTAAAAGAAATAAAAAAAGAATACAAATTTACCAAATGTATCTCTGTTCATTTTTTATTCTCGGAACAAGTTTACCAAACGCGTTTTTTTGTTCAAAAATTGTTCCCCGAACAGAAACATTTTTTTTTATTTCTATTTCCTGGAACAATTTTTAAACAGAAGTGTTACCAAACGCACCATAATTTTTTCTTTGGCTAAAATTTGACAACTACTTATACGCACCACCCGCCGTGGTGGCGTTGCTGGCTTCGGGCCTTCTCCCCCTCACGAAGGGGAGGGGTTCGAATCCCCAGTGCGTCATTTGGTGATTTACCCGGTGGCACGTGCGTAGTGGTCGTGCGTGTCGCCCCCAGGGTTTACCCGCCGGCTGCCGGCTGTACGGGGTTCCCTGGGTACCAAAAAAAAAAAAAAAACTACTTATACGCTATAATTTTAGGAAAAATGGCACTTTAGTGACTTCTAATTAGGTGCGATCGATTTCAGAGTACGTCAATTTCCACTTTGAAATCTGAAATTGAATTGGATGGGGTTGGTTTTCAATTTGTGGAGTTCGGAATTGGTCCACCCGGTCCTGGAAGTGGACTGACCATGTCGATTCCGAAACCGAAACCGATGATTTCTTTTCTTTTTGGTTTCTTCTATTCTTTTTTGTTTTTTTTTGTTTTTACTGTTCCCTCTGAATATCATCCATGATAGGTTGGTTTAGTTTTCGGATTGGATCAAGATCAATGCACACCCTTGCCTCCTATGGCAAATCACCGGACACTACGACAATCGAAAAGGAGGATGGGTAACCTATATGGTAGTTGTTGCATTTTAAAAAGAAATACCAACCTAAAGATAATTTATGGTTCCAAAACATTTTATGAGCACAAAAATATGATTCATGAACGAGGGGTTTTACTATATTACATCTTGTTAGAAAATTTTAAATATGTAGTAATTTTCTTTCCAACCCCCATGGTCAATAAGAGACATTAAAATATTTGTAATTCACCAATTCAAAAGGTAATTGGTCTCGACCCAAAAAAAATGACAATTGGTGATATGTTTTGAAATTGATTTGAAAGACACGTGATTCTTCGACTTCAAATCTAATAATCTAAATTGCATATAGGATTCGTTCCGTAAAATAGCATGCTAAAATTTAGAGTTTTCCTTAAAAGTAAAATATAAGAAATAATGGTAATATAATTATTGTGGACGATGCCAAATTCTTCGAACACTCGAATACGAATGTCTGGTTTTGGGGACATTAATCATGATTACCTACCTTCTTTAACAAGTTTGAACTTCCGACAATTATAATGGAAAGAGAAAACAGCATACGTACACAGATATATACACACACACAGACACACACACATTATATATTATATTTTCTTTTTAATTTATAAACCCCTCCTCATAAGCAAGCCTTAACGTTCCTTTTTCTCCTCCTCCCCGTAAAACCCTAGTCCCCTCCCCCTCCGTACGCCATGGGCCGTCGCAAGAACCAGAGCCACCCCGCCGCCGGCGACGGCCAGGGCTCCGACCAGCTGCCGCCGCAGCAGCCCACCAAGATCCGGTTCACGGACGACGACGGCGGCGGCCAGGAGGACGGCACCGCCACCGGGAGCTCCAACCTCGACGAGGTCATGTGCGACCCCGACGAGTCCACCACCGTCGCCAACATGACGCTCGACGCCTCCGCCTCCGCCTCCGCCTCCGAGGCCAACGACTCGTTCCCCGATGACGGGGACGACCACCAGACCAGCGCCGATTACTACTTCGATTCCTACTCCCATTTCGGTGCGGTTCCGGTTCCGTTGGTGTCGTTTTCCAGCTTTGTTGGAGCTTTGATTTTGTGCCGTGATTAAAGTTTCGTTTTTCTTGTGTAAAGTTCGTTCCTTTCGTTCTTCGTCTTTGGCTTTTGAGCTTTCTTGGAGTATTGATTTTGTCCCGGGATTAAAGATTCGTTTTTCTTGTGTAAAGTTCGTTCCTTTCGTTCTTCGTCTTTGGCTTTTGAGCTTTCTCGAAGTACTGATTTTGTTCCGTGATAAAAGTTTCGTTTTTTCTTGTGTGAATTTTCTTCCTTTCGTTCTTCTTCTTAGGTTTATTGCTACATTAGATTAGCATTTGTTGCAGAAGCTTACATTTTTTTCCTTTTTCTGTGTTCTTTTTTGGCAGGAATTCATGAAGTAAGTGTGCTGCATTTGAATTTGGAGCAGTTTGGTATCGGTTTTGATATGTTATGCTGCTAATATATTTTGTTAATGACGTCTTAACTTACTTGAATTTCGTCTACGCGGTGGTTTGGTTTTTACTTTACATGATACGATTACATTAATTCTATTGCTTTAGTGTTTGGCCATAATTATGAGTGTTTTGGAAGAAAGCTTTCAGAAATAGGGCATGGAAAAGATTCTAGTAACAGTTGCATTGTGATCTCAATGTAGGTTGCAGTGATTGTGTGTTATCGTTTTGTTGGATTTTACCTCTTCTGATTTGAACAGGGGCAGCTTGGTTTTGATAATTTCGGTAGATTCTTGATTGCTTGCTCAGTGAGAAAGAGAGGTCATTAGGTTTGATGGCATGTCATAAAGTTCTCCAAAAAAATGAGATGTGGTCTAGGGCTGTGGGTTGTTTGTTCTAGTTAATGAAGAACAACCTATTTTTTGAACTCCTCTGTATGTTTCTGCTCTGCTTTTGGGTTTTCACCATCTTGGATTATCATCCTACTTTGAGAACAAGGGATTTTCCTTGCGGTAGTTAATCTTGCTAAGACCCAAGAAGTACTGTTTTGATTCCTAAACATTGCCTCCCCTTCGCACATCTATAGAAGGGATCTCAAACTTTTACATATTCGTTTTTTGTTGACTTAGTAGATCGACATCTCTCTCTGTAGCAATGAGGAGCTGAACATGTCCTTTTTGACTATATTCCTGACACTATACTGTGCCTATACTTTCATTGCAGGAAATGTTGAAGGACATAGTAAGAACGAAGACATATCAAAATGTCATTTACCAAAACAAGTTTCTATTTAAAAACAAAGTAGTTCTTGATGTGGGAGCTGGGACTGGAATACTATCCTTATTTTGTGCCAAAGCCGGGGCACAACATGTCTATGCGGTGTGTTTCGATTTTTCTTGTTCATTGTCTTCCTAATCTGCTCATGCTGTATTCCATCTCAATGTTGCCCTTCTTCTATAAGTTTGATATTTATTGTTGTTTGACTCATTTTGTAGATTGAGTGCTCCCAAATGGCTGACACAGCGAAGGAGATTGTGGAAACGAATGGTTTTTCTAATGGTAAGATGCCTTCATTAGTCTGATTTTGTATCTATGGATTCTTAGAGCATCTTTGCAACTGAAATTTGTTTCTTTATTAATGTTTGTTCATTATTTGCAGTAATAACAGTTTTGAAGGGGAAAGTTGAAGAAATTGATCTTCCTGTTGCGAAAGTTGACATAATCATTTCCGAATGGATGGGATATTTCTTGTTGTTTGAGAACATGTTGAATACTGTCCTGTATGCTCGTGACAAATGGCTTGTAAGTCGCTTGCCTTGCTTTTTATGCAAATTCTTCTTGGGGACTGGAAATTTTTTACTATGTGTTGTCGTATGTTTCTGCTTGAAAAGTACTGCATGTGAATTGTGAGATGTGGAGATTCAAATACCAGCCAGTTCAGCATCTAACTGGGTCATTTTCCCTTAATTATTGTTTTTAGAAGTAAAGAGAAATTCACTATGAGGTACCATAGGGCTATTCTCCCCTCATCAAATTGGTTGTGCAAATTTTGGTACTTCGTATTTTTTCCTTTGGCCAAACTATTTCTAGTCAAGAAATTGTAGGTCTATTGTATTAGTGAGGAAATGCAACAGGTTGAAATCATGGTTGGTCGTTCATAACTTCTAATGCATTTTTGATTGTCGTGATGTTTCTCTCTGTTAGTCCGAAGTTCGTGAAGTGAAGGTGACTTGCTGCTTCACAAACAATTTGTTCACTATTCTTAGTTCAAAAGTGCGTCAACAAATTAAAATGACAAAAGCTTGCTTTGATTAAAAAAAACAATAGATTAAATTCATAACCTTGCATGTGCTACTCATTCTTGGACTTCCTAATGGTGTTTTATGCCTGTCATAAATGATAAATGAGTGTTGTCTCCTTTATTGAAATTTCTGTAGCAGGCCTTGCAAAATTTGCCTTTATTTGCCTTTTAACATCTTTGTTTGGTCAGATTACCTTTGGTTGCACTGTTATTCTTTTAGGCTTTTGTTATGGTAGTTTACCTGTTTAGTTGCTACGTTGTGTTTGCATAGCTCTTCCTAGGGGTTGTGACTATGCGCAATTTGTCACTCTACCATCTTTCTCCCCTCACAGGTCAATGATGGAGTCGTTCTACCTGACAAGGCTTCACTCTACTTAACAGCCATTGAGGATGCTGAATACAAAGAAGACAAGATTGAATGTGAGTTTAGCTTCTAGTTATTACTGTAAGAATATTGGACCTTTTGAATTTTATTTGCCAAGTCCTTTTCATGTACAGTTTACTCTACCCCTGCTTTTATATGTTTCTCTAATTTGGGACTGTTTGTGCAATTATAGTTTGGAACAATGTGTATGGGTTTGACATGAGTTGCATCAAGAAGCAAGCCATGATGGAACCTCTTGTTGACACAGTTGACCAGAATCAACTTGTTACACAATGCCAGCTACTTAAGGTGAGAATTCCTGGCATGCGATTGAATTGATAGTATTCATACCCTGCATCCCAAGACCCAGTGGGCTTGAGCAGTTATCAGATAGTAGGATCTCTTCTCGTGATTCGTTTCTCATCAATGTTAGCAAGAATTTTTTATGCGTTGGTTGCTTTTCTTTCCCAGACAATGGATATTTCAAAGATGGCTCCCGGAGATGCTTCCTTTGCAGCTCCATTTAAGCTTGTGGCAGAACGTGATGATTACATCCATGCTCTGGTGGCATACTTTGATGTGTCATTTACCAAATGTCATAAGTTGACAGGCTTCTCTACTGGTGTGTATTTTTTCCTTGGTTGGCTGTGCATCTCTTTATCTGCTTCATTCTAATTGGGTTTGTTTACACTAAATGACTTCTAAGCTTTGACGCATCTCCTTTTTTCTCATGATGACTATAAAAGAACGTTTTTCATTCAGGCCTTTGTTAACTCAATATGGAAAGAAAGAGTTACATAAAACACCTTGGAGTGGAAATGCATATGATAATTAATAATTTGCGGATTTTCTGCCAAGTCATCGGGGTGCCATCTGGCTGCATGATGAACATCCGCATGAGTGATTTAATAAAATGTTGAGGTGGCTCTGTTTAGTCTCTCTCTTATCCATTGCATCCATGTGCAGGGCCTCGATCACGGGCTACGCATTGGAAGCAAACAGTCTTGTACTTGGAAGATGTGCTGACTATATGTGAAGGTGAGGCATTGATTGGGAGTATGACCGTGGCACCAAACAAGAAGAATCCTCGTGATGTGGATATAAAGGTCAAATACTCGCTGAATGGTAGACGTTGCTCCATCTCCAGAACCCAATTCTACAAGATGCGGTGACATGGTAATGATTGTGGCATCTTATTCTTCTTCTGCAATTTTCAAACCTGCAATTGCTAAAGTTTGCCAGTGCTTGTTCCTCAAATGTATGGAAGCTGAGGCAACCGTCGAGGGCTTATTTGATTTTTCACTCTTACGTGGCATCTTTGTTTGTATCACTAATTTATTCTTTCCTGACATTTGGAAGTTCTTAAGAGCTTTCAAATCATTATCCAAGGTTAAGAAAATGCTTTTTTTGATGAGCAATCCTTCTCGTCTGCCTCTCTGCACCTCTCATTAGTTACTAGACACTGTGCTTCAACCATTTTCTGTACTCCTGCAGCAATTATCCCAGATAAGTCGAGTTGCGTTCTGTCTTTTCGACGCATGCCGGCTCTGATCTCTCATGACCTGAGAGTCCAAAGTCATTCATTTTTCTTACCAAATCCTTCCTACTTAAGAAGGGAGTACCGGTTGCTGTTCTTTCCTCATGCTACGTGTTGTTGCATCGACAATACTTTGTGAATTGCAAAAAATCCTGGCAACTAATATCTTACGTAGGCGTCACTCTCTGATGGTTAGAAAAGAGTGATCTGTCTGCTTGAGACTAGACAGCATTTCAAGTTGATCTTGATGAGTGAAGGTCGCTCTCCCGTGCATATTCTCCGCTTCCACGACTTTTGTAGCTTCCCTATGCTATCATGGGTCTGGCCATAACTACGCCTTTTGCAGATTCATCTGTCTCTATAACTATTCCCGCTCGTTCGGACGATCCCTGGATCGAACCCTAGCGCTAGATATATCCCTCGTGGTAATGGAAATTGTCTAGCATCGCTTACGGTACTCTCCTTGGCCACACGGACCTGCCGACATTTGCTCCCAAACACCCTACCAAATTTCATCGGAATGAATGGGCTGGAAGTCCTAAAAGTTATAGACTAAAGTAATAGTGCAATTCGGTATTAACATTTTCAAAATGTATTCGAGTCTAACTTATCATCTCATTACAAATGCCGTCCAAATTGAGTAATAGAAAATGCTAATGAAGCATCTTGTAATATTTGCCAAGACATTTGGGCGAATATTGCAAAGAGTAAAGAAGGTAAAAACTAAAGAATAAAGAAGTTGGGGAAAACAGAACAGAAGTCATAGACTTCTTTCTTGTATACGTGCATAATTTTTTATTATTTTATCTACAAATTTGGGGCCGGACCGGCCCGGTCCGGGTTTTCCGGCCAGCAGATTATTTGCACGTGCGAGGATTCACGACAGTCAAGACGACGTCGCACGTGCTCCTCCTGATTTAGGGTTTAGGGTTTTCCATCTCTCTCCTTCTCCCTCTCCCTCTGCTACTTGGAGCTGCTACTTGATCGTCGGAGAAGCAATTCTCCCATCAATCCTCAGTCCTCCGCCATGGAATTGCTAAGAAACGAGGCTCTCGAACCGTCAAGGCCCGGCCTTCTCGCCGGCGAAAGCTCCGACCTCGCTCTGAAGCGTGCAATGGAGGACCTTTCGGCCGAAATCCGCAAAGGAACCCCCGAAACCACCACCGCTTTCGTCGACTCATTCTACCAATTGATGCAATCCAGAGCGGACCCACCTCTCGTATCCATCTGGGTCTACGCCGCATTGACCTTTCGCGGCCGCAGTCGCGCGGAAGCCGACGTTCTTGATCGCGCGGCGGCCGCGAAAGACTCGTTTTTGCTGATCAAGGCGTGCTCCTCGTCTTGCGGTTATCGAAAGAGCGTATTGCTGCTGGCGCCGGTGGTGTTCGAAGTCTACGGGATCGTTTCCGAGTTGTTCGCGAGGGGCGCGTCCTCTAAGAGGGACAAAAGGGCGGTGAGGGAGGTCGGGTCCTTGGTCGATGCGGTCATTGGGTACATGGTCATTTGCAGTTGCGACGGTTTGCACGAGGGCGGCGATGAATCGGGGATGATCACGGATTTTGCGGATTTGGTCCGTGTTTGGTTGGGTTCAGGGGAGGACCTGGAGAGGTTTTTCCCGCTCTTGACCGATGACATGAGCAGAGCTCTCGTACAGGGAGGTTGCGGGGTTAGTTACTTGGCGGGGGCGGTTATTGCGGAGGCATTCTTGTTGAAAATGTGCTTGAAACTTCATGTCAAAGGAGCCACGAGGTCAGAATTGGAGAAGGAGTTGAGGAGTTGGGCTGTTGCTTCGATAAGCGGTTTTCGGGACTCTTGCTTCTTTGGTTAGTGTCTGCCTTTGTTTGTGTCTGATATGTGAGTTTGCTGGAAGTTTTGTCAAGGTGCTTGTTTCGTTGGTGTCACTCGAGTTTACAGAATGTCTAATGAGACTAAACTTTTACTATGTACAAAGAGATGTGTCCTGGAAATGTAGTTTGTGGGCATCTCCTAGTAAAGTCAATCCTTGCACCTGAGAGGCTTTATGACTTCTTTTCTGCAAGGGATAATTCGTTGTTATGATCTTGTTTCTTGTCATTTAGTGCACTTTCACTCGTCAATTTCCATCATTTGTTTGCAAACTAACAAGTCCTGTATTCTTGACCAGAGATTCTCGTTAGGATGCTTATTCAGACTTCTTTACCTGGCGCCTCCTTGTTGGTGAGTTCTGTTTTCACTAGAGATCTCATTTCGATATTCTTATTGGTATGCTAAGGTGTCTATTGGATCTAAGCAGGAAAAATCATTTTTGGCTGGACATATGCTTCTTTACTTGCTGATAATGCTGCATGTACATAGTGACCGTAAAGTATTAATTATATGTTTATTATACCTTAAAAAAATTGAGGTCATATTAAGGATATTCCGAGTCTAGTATTGAGCTGATGTATATAATGTGTAGCCAGCTGCAGTTCAGTTATATTTTCTTCCTTGAGAAATTCTCTTTCTGATTTCAGTTTCAATTTGGCCAGGGGTCAGAGGATCAAGCTTTACTTAGGAAAGTCCTATATGATGCGATTGTACTGGTGGAGTACTCTTTCCTCGTTCCTGAGAAAATAGCTGATTTGCCTACTGAACATGTTAAGAATCTTTTGATGACAAGACTGGTCGTGGCTTATGAAGCCATAGAGTATTTCAGGTACCAACATTTTGATGGTGTTCGTTTGGATTTTGATGCAATAGCCTCTTGGCATCTCATGTTTGACATGTTGTAGGAAGCATGGGGACCAAACTCTAGCCATCTCTTACATAAATGCCTTCTCTAGTTCTGCTCTGCCTTCGCAAATAATGAAACTGGCGAGGAGAGATATTGGTGTGGAAATTCATGCAAGCGGATCAGTAGGGTCATCACCTAGAGCTCTCATAAGTAAGTGGCTCTAAAATTCTGACATGGTTGTGTTTGCATCAATTGTTTCTCGTGTATTGTGAAGTGCCAAATGTGCATGAGCCCTTAAATTTGTTTTATTTTTTCTGTCCAGAGTGGTTATTGGAACTCGAGGACCAAGGATTGAGGTTTTTCGATGATAACTTGTTGAAGTGCCGTGCTAAATTGGTCTTTGATGTTTCTGTTGCAAATGAGAAACCAGTCTTGGAGTTGGAGGATAAGAAACGGGAAGATAATGTTCTCTTTTACATTGATAACAAAGGGGAAGAGAAAGATAAAGATGAAGATGGAGATGGAGAGGGCAAAGACATAGATGAATCAATGAGCGCTGCATTTATAGCAGCTGCACATGCGATGGATATGACTGAAAATGAAGGTAAAAAGAGGAAACAGAGAAAAAGGGCTGGGAAGGAAAAACGGATAAAGTTTCTTAAATATGAGCTTGCTGAGAATGCTGATTTGCCAGGAGAGAGGTCCAAAGGGGTTGGTGGTGATGGCAGTGCAAGTGAAGTTGATAATCCAAGTTCAGATGAAGACGAGTAAATTGTGAGTCCATAAGGAAGAAATATGAAAAATGTTGACAACCTATACCTACTCATTGCTTCCGTGGCGACAGATGCTGAATTTTTGGTATGATCCAGGTGTCTGGAGATTGATAATCCAGAGCTAACAAGCTGGTGAATATGTTTTAGTGTTTTTGCCCATGTTTTACTTAGCTTTGCGTAGAGCACATGCTGATTTTCACATCACGAAGTCCTATAGAAAAATTTTGTAGGTTCTCCAGTGTCATGAAAGTTAGTGAAGCTCACTAGAGAGCCAAAAATTCTTTGATGTAAAATTCGAGAGCTCTATGTTGTACAAGACCGGCTTATCAATATCTGTAGTAATGCCATTGCATTTATAAGTTCTTTACAAATTCACATTGTTGAGCAGGTTGTACGAGTGGTTTTTCGTCATTCATGAAATTTTGCAGTCTCTGGGAAATGCAAATGTTCATCATGTTTCGTTTCAGAATAACAATCAGTGCGGCACATGTGTAGTAACCGGTGAGGCTTTCAGGCAACACAAATGGAAACCTGGAAACCTGGGAAGTGTATTCCCCATATTATTTTCAGTCTCTTGCAATGTCATGAACAATACATGCAGGAGAACATGTTGGGGCCATGTTTTGATTAGGTCCTGATGTGGTAGAAAGAACAATATGATGCTGGAGTGAGCTTGATTAGGGATAAGGCCATGATGAGTCATGCAGTCAGACGAACGGCAAGCAACGAATCAACGACACAGATTCGTTGCTTCGGCCGTCAAGTGCTACCCAAAAAGACACACCAGAGCCTTCCAATCTCGGGAGGGCCATTTGGCACCATTGACAGATAGATTAGCAATGCGTGATATAATTGGTTTTGTCAATGCCAAGTGCATTAATCACGATGTGGCTGACCTTTCTTTGACTTGAGTCCGCAGTCATGTTTCGACAACACCTTCCACATAGAGAGAGAGAGAGAGAGAGAGAGAGAGAGAATTAAGGGGCATCGAATGAAAAAGATTTAAATGATTGTCAAGATTACCTTATTGATAAAAGAGGGAAAGAGAAAAGACTTTGAAGAAGGGTAAGCTTCGAAATGTTAACTTTTTTAATTTGATCATGAAGGACTACCATCTATTTTTTGACACGAAAAAAATGACATAAAATATTCTTAAAAATCTCTGATTTGCAATATTACGTTTCTCTTTTTTGGCTCTTTTTCTTCAAAAACACAAAACCCTCCTAACATAAATATCTCAAATTGTATTTGCGACTCCATGAAAGTAATCCTTTTCATGAGTTGGCAAAAAAAGGAAAAAAAATTATATTTTTTAAACAAAAAATTGAAAATGAAATTCCTCTGCGAACTCGAATGATCAAAGTTCGTTTTTTTTTTGCTCCTTTTGGCCAATCCTCGTACGGCCGCGTCATGGGGATGACCTGTAAATTTGACCCTCCCCCCCCCTGGGGGGACTTTTGACTGTTGACCGTGTCGACACACCAGGTTTATTTTGCTATTTTCAGTAAATCCCTCCTTTCGTGCTGCTCTGCTTCCTCACCAGCCTCACCTTCTCTGTCACGCAGAAGAGAGAGAGATAGAGAGAGAGAGAGAGGGGAGAGAGAAAGCGGGGGTTCTCTGGTCGGGTATAAAACCCGAAGCAGGGCGATGCGTTGAGGAAGAAGCAAGCAACGCGCGAGAGAGAGAGGGGGCGGCAGTTTCGGTTTCTTGCGGGGGACTCTTGCAGGTTGCAGGGAAGCCTCGGCCATGCGCGAATCTGATGGTTCCGTCTTCGTCTACCTAGAGAAGAAGATCCCCCTCGGTGGTGGGAAGGTTCGCTTCATTAGGCTCTTGCCCATTCTCCCTTGCCCCCCCCGAGTTTTATTTTTTTCCGGGTTTCTCGCGTTTCGGCCCGGTGTCGTTCGCTGCATTTGGAAGGGTGTCTTTCTATGGTGTTCCGGTCGAGAATGCCGATGATGGGCCGTGTCGGGTTAAGATAAAAATTGCATCTTGGGTTCTTGGCCGAGAGAATTCGTGTCTGCAAATGTCTAGTTTCGGCTGCTTAGACGAGGGGTGTGCCCGTCAGGTGAATTGGTTGACGGGTTTCGAAGAGAGCTTGAGTTAAAGATTTCCTGGAAATGGGCTTCGGTTCTATTATGGCTGTCTTTCTTTTTTTTTTTCTTTTTGGTTTGGTTTTCTTGCTTGGTTGTGATATAGCTTCGTCGTAAAGTTCATTTCTTTCGACTTTTGTTTTTAGGAATATCTTATACGCACTAGCCGTGGTCCTGTATCTGTAATTGTCTACGGAGAGCAAGACAAGCCGGCCCTCATAACCTATCCAGATATAGCCCTGAACTGTAAGTGCGATTCTCTTCGGATCTTGGCGTCGGTTACCATTCGTGATTTCGAGGCATTTGTGTGCTCTCCCTGGCCCTTACATCTCTTTACCTTGTGATGCTTGACCGTGGCTTTAGTCAAGTGTTTCCTTTTGTTGAGATTTAAGGCGGTTAAGAGCGTGTCGATCGGCATTCATTTTTTTGATCCGCAATAAAGAAAGGGATCGGTTCAGCATATTTCGGAGTTGTTTCTTTGGTGGTTCATCATCTGCTGCACAGTTGTTCTGTTTGCCACCTGCGTAAATTCTGCTGTGCCTGGACAATGATATGCATCTTCCTTATGCACATCAGTCTTTGACTAAATCTCTGTTTTGTTATAGTAATGACAGGCTGACAACCTTTTCTTGGCCAATGTGAAATGTTTAAATACGTTGTCTAGGACAAGTGGTATTCAGCAGTCTCATTCTTTCTTTGTTTAATTCTCAGATGTTTCTTGCTTCCAAGGATTATTCTTGTGCCCCGAAGCATCTTCTTTGCTGCTCCACAACTTCTGTGTTTACCACATAAGCCCACCTGGACACGAGGTTAGTAATTGGTTAACCAAAGAGCCTTGTTGATATATTGAATTTGTTTCTTTCTGAGTTCTGTTATAATGTAGTACTCTAGAGCTACTGGGGACTATTACTCATGAGTTTATTTTTTGGCACTCTGTTAAGAGATCTTACAGTTTGGAGCTGCAGCGATATCTCATGATCATCCAGTGCTTTCTGTCAATGATTTGGCGGATCAGATACTTGAGATTCTCAACTATTTTGGGTAATTATGATGCTACCACTTCGTGTTGCTTTGCTCAACTAATGACATGACAAACCTGTCAGTGGTCGGTTTCATTACTGTGCTTGGACACTGCTGCTCATTAGGAGAGGCGTAGAAGTAGAATTTGAATTTCTTAGCTAAATATCCTTTTCTGAGATAGAGTGAGTTCCTGATTGGATACTTTCTCTCCTTGTCCAGGCTTGGCAGGGTTATGTGCATGGGTGCGTTGGCTGGTGCTTACATTCTGACTTTGTTTGCGGTATGTTCTCCGGGCTTGTAAATTTTTCCTCCAGGGTTGTTTCTAATGTTATTAAACTAGCTTTTTGCGCTCGAAATAGATGAAGTACAGGGAACAAGTTCTTGGTTTGATACTTATATCTCCTTTATCCGGACACCCTTCCTGGTCTGAATGGTTTGGCAATAAGGTATTTTATCAGATCTTGTTATCAATTTTTTTTCCACAATGAGAGAATAGCATTCCTCAAATTTCGGTTGCATTTTTTAGGTCATGTCACATCTTCTTCATTTCCATGGAATGTGCCACTTGCTGAAGGAATACTTGCTGAAACGCTACTTCAGTAAGGTATAATATACTTCTATGCTCCCAAAATCTATTCACTTTTGCTTATCGACTTATTTTCAATAATATTGCTGATTTTAACAGGAAATTCGTGGTGATGCACAAGTTCCTGAATCTGGCATAGCTCAGGCTTGCATAAGTGTGAGTACTCACTGGCTATTTGCTTCACACTTTAAATTGAACAGGTTTTGTTGTTCATTATATGAAGGTAAACTGATCCATTTTTTTCTACAGTTGCTAAATGAGAAGAAAAGTACAAATGTTTTGAGATATCTTCAAGCCATTAACAGGTACATGCCAGCAAATCTCTCTTTGCTATGATTTTGGATGTGTTGGACATACTTTTAACTGCTTCCTGGTTTGCTACTTCTAGGAGACATGATCTCACCAAACGCCTGAAGAAACTTAGCTGCCACACTCTTGTATTTGTTGGAGAACATTCTCCTTTCTATGAGGAGGCTCTTCACATGACATCTAAGCTTGATAAAAAATATTGTACGCTGGTTGAGGTACCTATTTCTCCTGTTCTCTACGAACTACTATGTCGTATCCGGCATTTTAGATTTATAAGGATAATTAGCTCTATTATATTGTTATATTTCTTGGCTATTCAATAATTGTTGTAACTTGTTGTACTTAACATTTCTAGTGCAAGTATACATGGATATTAGTTTTTGAGATTCCAACTGGCCAAGAAATGAGAAAATGCTATTTACACTTACAATCTAAACTTGTCAACCTCTTCGATGAAAAAAAAAAAAAATTGTCAATGTCATTGTAGAAGAGGGCAAATTATGCAGCTATGGTAATTTCACTGCTAGAGCTCTGATTGTTAAAAGATTCGGTTGTCTCCTGCAGGTCCAGGCTTGTGGATCATTGGTGACAGAAGAGCAGCCTTATGCAATGGTAGTTCCTATGGAGAATTTTCTCAAGGGATATGGCCTATATAGGCCATCTCTGTTCAGCCATAGCCCGAGAAGCCCGCTCAGCCCTTCTTACTCCTGCCCTGAACTTCTCTATCCTCAAAGAATGGGCTTGAAGCTCAAACCGATAAAAACGAAACTTGCATCAATATAGAAGCCCAAGGTTGTTAGGTGGAGTCCGAGGAAAAACTTGAAAGCACTATTATAAATCTGTTAATAAATATTTTTTCTTGCTTGGTTCTTTGGGTATGTAAGAAAGGTTAGAAGCTACTAAAAGGGGTTTAGATAGATAGGAGAGGAGTTTTTGTGGGTAAATAGGGAGAATTCTTCCTATTCATTCATTTGTAGTTCATAATTGGATTATGCCAGACCTCTCTGTAAATGCACCAAGGGGCCAAAGTTAGATCCTTGACAAGCAAATAATAATGGAAAGGAGTATATATCATGGAGTTTTGCTTCTCAAAATCTCTCCCTCTCTCTCAATGCACTTGGGCATCTACTCTCTCGCGGGCCTGACCTGTACATCTGAATTCTGATCAAGTTATATGTATGACCTTCATTGTTAATCTTGCCATACTTAAAGCAAATTGGGGAAGATATGCTTAGCTGGTTCGCCTGATTGAATTCCTTGTATTAGTATCAAAGACTGAGGGACTATCTTAGAGACCCACAATTTCTCTCGCCACGAATGCCTATGTGTTGCATTGTCCAAACTTTACCTGTATCATGAACTTTGAAACAAAGCTTTGATAAGCAGGTCACGACTTCAATTTTCTCTTAGTTTGGATGGAAATCTTTTGTGGGCTCTCAAATGGGCGAAAATTATTTTCTCCTCTTTCTTCAAGCGCTAGACATATTTTTCTAGATAAATTGTTCAACTCTCTCCCTTTTATCCCATATGCATTGAACAAGTTGAAAGTTTAACTACGTTTTGAACTGAAGCCGCTTTGAGCCAAGACACTGATTCAGCATGAAACATGAGAAGAAAATCTTTGGTACTACTGGATCTTCCTGAAGATCATCAATAACAACATGTCATAGTTCAACTGGATCATATAGGATGAGCAGCATGACTGAAATACTTCCAAGGTAACTGTCATCTTATTCACGTTTGATGCCTTTTTCTTTTTCTGGTGAGAAGAGATGTAAAGTTATAACTTTAGATGCAGAATGCGCCAATTTGGCATCGTTAATATGAGAGATCTGCTTATGCTTATCAACATTTTCTGTCTGCATTCTATAGTTTTCCATGCCCCTTCAATTTTGTCTGATGGCAACCTTGTAAGTAGGAGCAGCAATTAACCTGAGAAGCATGTCGATTGATTTGAACAGGATTATTCCCCCCCAATATTGCATTTATGCAGCTTTTGTGTCTATTACAAACTCGATTCTAATGACCACAAAACGAAGTATAGAATGGAAAGAGAATTAAAGAATTTAAGCTGTCATCTAATGTGGATATGAATATAAAACTAAAGAAATCAAAACTCTTTCCTACAACTAACATTGGTCTTACACTGTATAAACTGGCATTTTCCCGCAGTCATCCTCCCCCCCTCAGCAGCAGTACAACTTCAGAGAAATGTCGTGTTAGCATGTTTGACTTCACACTTCCCTTCGTCAAAGTCAAGTTTAGTAGTCACGGCTCCCTTTGCATGTATAAACTTCTACAAACTGGAAAAAGTAGATGAATGTTGGTACCCTTGAGCATCATCTGAACAATGGAAGTTGCTTGATTCCAGCTATCAACAGCATAAAAACTAAGAAAGCCATATGAGGGCCATGCGAAGCACCAGCCCCGTGCTGGGGGAGGTTCTTCTCCGACGGGGTACCCCCCATTCTTTGGACCAAAGAAACTTGGGTTGGGTTGCCGCCCCATTCCTCAAAAACGACCAATAGATTGCCTGTGGGATTGAGCCACGATCTTGGAATGTGGTACCTGAAAGTTGAGAGCTTGTAACAGATGTTCATCTTAAACAGAAGAACCATAGAGAAAAAAAAATGTAGTTTTGACATTTTCTCACCATCTTTGAGAAGCCTCCCCACAATTACTCAGGCACTTGCTCGAATCAAAGGTTCCCGTATAATTGCAGGTGCCGCAAGTGCCATGAGCTGTATAAGCAGGCCAGTGCCGTCCGATGCTCCAACCGTTTATCCATATCTGACCCTTTCCCATGCCATTCATGTCCAACGCTAATGGAGTATTTCCTGCAGGGGCATGGAAAGTTGTCTGCAGACAAAGCATGAACTGATTTTTATAGTGGAACCGGATTCACAGTTATCATTTAGTGAATTTTTTTGAAGGTGATCTTCACCTTGTACCAGATCAGGGGCTGATTTTGGGCCAATGTCGAGCCTCCATCCCATTCAACTGAGGAACTACCACTTGAGGTGTGAAGACTCAGATCTTCGCCCTTCAGACCGACCTGTTCCCAGAAACTACTATTTAGGTTCTGTTGATTTTATAGCAGATTATTCTCAGTGTCCCATGTGATGAACTATGAGTCATATCCAAGAGAGTAATAACTTCCCACACCTCATAGAAGTGAATCATAGTAGCAACATTTATCCATACAAAACCTTGATTATCAAGACTAATCAACCATCGATCATGTTTAGCAGAAACTTACAGCTCCCCAATTTTGATAGGCATTTTCCACTTTTTTGTTTTTTTTTTTTCCTTTGCAATGACGATAAATGCACACTGATTTGGTCTCTTTAATTGCTGGAAATTATTGGTTTGGAATGCTAAAGAAGAACAAAGGAGCAGTGGACAAACTAAAGATACCTTGCAAGACCATTTCCATTTCGTCAAGTCCCATTTTCCCGAATTCATACCCTCTAACGTGATTGGCCCGAGAACCCCAGCATCCCATGTCTCATAGTGCAAGCCAATATTCTGAACATTGGAAACAGAAGGGACAACACTCTTTGTCAAAATGTATTTATCCATCTTAACGATATAATCTGTTTCTGAGAACAATCTGGGAAATGGACAACTGACCGGAAGCCCAACAGCTACACTTAATAGCGACACCTTGTTGATGCCGGCCGTCAGCTTCACTTTATCACTATATGTTAATTTCGGATTCTCTTGTCCCCCATATACTGACCCTGTAGTATGGCCAGATGATCGACAAAACATATCTTTTAAGTAGAGATTTCGAGGGCTACAAAGAAATTGCAATTTCAGACATGAGACAGAAATTGGTCTACCTGCTTGTTGACCGTTGACAAAAACATGGAGCACATGTCCTGCTGATGATACATTGAGAACGGGATATTGCCCATTCGTTAGAAATGCTTCATCTTGACTTATTGTGAAGCTGAACGAGCAAGAACATCAGAGGAAAGCAAAACTGTAAGCATGTGACAATTTGAGATTGGAACTTCAATAATGTTAATGAGATGTAAATGGGGGAAGCAAGCAGCACTCACTCGATCGCATACCACAGATAGTCCGAAAAATCTCTAGTGACACTAATTTGCTCTGGTAGTCCTTCATTTATAGTTCCATCCTCGCCAAAACAGAAAGTTTCTTCTCTATATGACTGCCAAGGGAATGTGCTTTCTATGGGCACCATTTGGACAGGAGAACTCTTGTATCCAACCTGTAGAGGAGTCGATGGCACCATATCACTCTCAACCTTGATCACTACAAGAAGGATTTTGTGCTACATCCACCAGCAACAATGGCAAGATGTTGCTTGAAGTGAATCTTTTTTTGGGGGCAGATTTTTGTAATGCTTCTAAATCTTCCAAAATACAGCTTTAGATGGACTTGGTAATTTGTCATGGAGAGTAACAAGACGTGTTGAATTGAAAAAGGCTGACGTGAGATGTTCAAGAAAGTCTCTCCTAACCGTGGCAGTGTTGTAGACAGCAGTTTGGCAGTCAGGAAGAATGCTGATGGACCATGGTGGCAACTCATATTGCCCGTTTCGGAAGGTGACTTCCACAGAATCCTGTGTGTCATAGTTTGCCAGAAAGGCCGCACAAGCCCCAGATCCGGATTCGAAGACATGAGCCTAGAAACCAAAATTTGATGGCTAAATTTATTTCCACAACGGAATACTCATCAGTGCTGGGTAAAATTAAGGGGGCTGATGAACCAAACCTCCTGTTCACTTCCAAGTGATGACACTGCGGGATCAGCAGCAACTAGAGCTGATTCGCTTTGCTTTATGGCTAGATGCAAACCTCTTAAGTGACTCCATTTCGGTTCCCGTAACGAACCTGGGACAATATTGTGAATTCTGATGTCAGGAAGACAACCTGATCACTGTCATCTAACTATATTATGAATTACTCCTAGTCTAAGGTTCAGTAGCAACAGTGGTTAACGAGCATGGTGTACAATTTGCCTTCAGTCAATCAAACTTCCAAAAGCTTAACTCTTGATCCCAATTAGAAGCAGTTATAAACAATTAGCGACAATAAGGAAAAGAGACGTATGATAAACTTAACCTGACCTACTCTGGGATGCCATAGATATACCCAGTCACATACCAAATTCATCAATAGGAGCATCAAAATCATAGCTGGTGGCGATGAAGGGACCCCCAGTGGTCCTGCCAAAGTTGGTTCCTCCATGATACTAGAGAGAAAAGACAATGCAGCAGAAGAAAAGAAATAAATCAGCAATGGTACGGGAGGAGGCAAAAACCAGATAACTGATCATCTGAAGAGAAAATGCTATGGGAGTCGAGATTACCATATAGTAGTTAAAAAACGAACCGCGGTTCTGAATGAACCTTGCGACTGCGAATGCCAAGTCTTCTGCCGGCCTGTGAAGCACCGCTCCCCCGAACCCAGTGAACCTGGAAACAATAATGACGATGAGCTTTGAGACTATGGCATGATAAAAAGGAAAAGTCCATGCATGAGTTCGCAGGCATTGGCTGCAGCGACGCACCAGCCTGTCCACACTTCAGTCCACATCTTGGGTTTATCGTTTGAGTTCGGTTCGAAATTTTCGCAGTAGAAGCCATTGCAAGTGTTGATCTGTCACGCAATGAACCGACACAATTCAAGGACTGGAGAAAACTGTTTCCCAGAAAGCTCTTAGTCCTAGTCTTAAGGTAACTCGTCCGAGATTAGTCGAGATTTAACGACTGCAATACCAAGAAAAACCAGTTAAAACCCCACGAAGCAGAAGGAAAATGCAGACCACAGGATCAGGGGCATCAGCCTGCTTGCACATGATCCAGGGGACACCAGTGCCAAGGCCCACCGCCATGTCAGCTGCCCATTTTGTATATGCCTTTCCTGGTTCACCAATTTCCCACTCCACTAGTTCAAACTCATTCTCTATCTGTCCACAGGCCACACGAATCCAAAATCTCAGCTAGAGATAAAGAGTGATAATTGCAGAAAAATTGCACCTCACGTATTTAAGTACTGAAATTTATAACTTTTGACCCACTTGTGTCTTTCTGCACATAGTGCATTGAAGTTGTAAATTGTGAAAAGGAATCACTGTGGGAAACTCAAATTTTCTTTTTTGGTGAGAAAAAAAAAACAAATTGTAGAATTTTCTCACCTGAGACAAAATTATTGGACCTCCCTGGGGCTGAAACAACTTCTCTGCCTTCATCATGTCCACAATCTTCTGCGTGAAACCTTGCATTGCATCCTTCATAAATATAATCGATCAATAAATGTTTAAGACTATTCAAATAGCCCCTTTTAAATGACATTCGACCGCGGTTCCAGAAAAGTTTTATCATAAATATTTCATAATTAGAACAAGCCAGTACACCGCAAAAATTAGCGTCACAGGATGTTGGTTTCAGCTATAAAAGACAATTTGCCACACATCTTATGTGCCGTGATTTGTTCCGTCGACCGTATTATGTAATTTTTCTTCTCAGCAAGCATCCAAAACGGTAGTTAGTAAAGTCATCTTAGAATAGCAAACCACTCGTCAGACAATCAATGAGGAATTTTTCTAACACTAAATGATTAAAATTTACATACAACGCCAAAAAAAAAAAGTAAAAAAGTAAAGGATCGACAGAGACTTTTCTATCGGGGTACTCAATGAAACGAAGTCCTTATCAAGCAGCGCGAACCTTGAAAGGCTGATTGTCTGTCCTGAAAGCGATTCCGGGGACGTATTTCAGCCACACAGGGAATCCTCTGCATCGCAAAACAGAACAAAAGAAGAACAGGGGATTCATATTTCTGAAGAACAGATTGGACAATGCAGAAGAGCAATGGCAAATTATGTTCATGTAATCCTTACCCAAAATTCCACTCGGCGCATACGTAAGGCCCGATCCGGAGGTGAACGTAAAGACCGGCATGTTGCACCAGCTTTATGAACCGAACCAGATCAAACCTGTCCTCGAAATAATACTGCACAGAGGGTCATCAAAACGGGGGGCAAAACAAGAACCAACTGCATTAGTTCATAGCAAATACTTTAAATTCAAGAGGGCGGGAATGATCTAGCGTTATAAATTTACTTTTCCTCGAGAAGGTTCATGTCCATTCCAGAAAACGTAGGTTTGAATAACATCCAACCCTCCCGCTTTTGCCTTCTGTATAAGATCAGGCCACATCTGCAACCACCCAAGAAAGATTCGCAGCACAATGCTTTAGACAGAATCAGAAGGAAACAAAGAGAAAAACAGAGACGCGTTGCGAATTGCACTGGCCAAGTCGGCTACCTCAGGAGTGCTTCTGGGGTAGTGAATGGAGCCGGAGATGAGAATCCTCCTCTGCCCATCAATGACGATAGCTTTTCGGTCGTAAGAGACGGAGCACGACACGGAACGAGCCCACGAGATCAGAACCAATGCCAGCACCAATCTAGCTCCAATCACAGGACAAAAAGCATGAAACTTTGAACCCATGACGACGACGTCGACGACGAAGCTTCCTCTGTTTCAGCTTCAGTCAAAAAAGCAACGGCCTTTTATCTTTCATTTTTCCCAGACAGGTTTTGCACGTACCGAGAATTCAACAACAACAATCTGTTGATGTCGAGTGAATCAAGAAAAGAGCTGGAAAGCAAGCGGGAGAGAAGAACTGTCAAATTCCCGTTATTTTGGTCAACAAAGCGAGACAGTTATACAAGGCAAGTAAATATGCAATGTCCTCGTCTTGATGCATTGAATCAAATCTTAAACAATGACGACGTAATGAATGCAAGATACGACGAATCTCCGAGGAAGTTTCTTACAAAGTATCCCCTCAAATCCAACGTTGACGCGAATGTAGTACTTGTGATTTTCTGGATTAAAGAACCAAAAAACAAAAAGGAAGAAGAAGAAGAAAGAATAGAGAATGCCCAGAAAGAACTCTGTTCGAACACGCTTTTTCATCGGTTCGGAACCAATTGGGGGAGGTCGGTTTATTTTGATTCTCGAATTGAATCAGTCTGGTTGCTCAATGAATTTTTAATGGCCCTTGCATACCAAAGAGAATCTCTTGCCTTCAATTTTAAATTCAAGATCGAGTAACAATTTATTCTGATTTTGCAAGAATTTTGAATCCGTAAATAATCCGTAAATAAACAAGGTTAAAATTCTAGGTACGTTTTTTATTTTATTTTTGGTAACCCAGGAAACCCTGAAAGGGGACAGCTGGCGGGAAGAATCTAGGGCTAACGCAAATTGGCCACCACACTCAAGCCAGCAGTTAAGTTACCAAGTAACGCCGCTAAGATTCGAACTTGGCACCTTTCGTGGGAGGCACAAAGCTCAAGTCAACTGCGCCACCGCAGTGGGTGGTCTAGGTACGTTTTTTATTCATCTATTACATAAGAATTTTTTCTTCAACTGGCCATGCGCATACCCCTTCTAGGAGGAAAGAACCCCATTGTTTTTAAGTAAGCATTTAAAGACTTTAGTCGTTCTTGAAAATTGGGGACCCATTCGATTGCTTTCATCCAAAGAGGAAGTTATCGAAAAAAAAAAAAAACACGAGCAAAATAAGAAAAAGAAAATTAGTAATAATTTGTGAAGTTGTGGTTTATGAGTGAATTAAATTAGCAAGAAAGCACAAGGTTCCTTTATATGATTTGATTCCGAGACACCAATTTCTATTCAACTCGACCTCACTTCTCTTAAAATTACATTAATGCCGCTTAGTTCATGTCGACATTTGAATTGCACCAAATTATACGCTGTAGTAAAGAGTGAACAAATGGTTGTTCATAATTTCTTTTAAATAAAGCCCGATGACTATTTGGAATGCAAAAAATTGAGCGGATAATATAGGATAATTTAAATTGTTTCAGAGATGTGGTTGAAAAAAAAATTGAAAAATGAGTGAAAATATCAAGTATTTTTTTAATAGATTAATGTTTTGCTTTTTTTCCCCCGATTAAAATAGGTTTTGAGCATCTCGTACTCTTTTATTTTATTACAAATAAATAAACTTTGACTCACAAGTTCACGAACACAAGCTGCGTTTCGGCTCTCTCCAGGTTGCGTCCTTTCCAGGTCGTCGGCGAATCTTTGTCTTCGCCGTCGTCCTCGTCCTCGTCGCCGGCGACCATGGCGGAAACGGCGGCGGTCGTTTTCGACTTCGACCGGACTCTGATCGACGACGACAGCGACAACTGGGTGGTGACGGAGATGGGTCTGACCCAGCTGTTCCGTGAGCTCTACTCCACCATGCCCTGGACGTCTCTCATGGTTCGTTCCGTCTCAAATTCCGCTCTTTCCCCCGTCTCCCGTCGCTTTCTCAGCGAGCGCAATCGGCGGCGTGGAATTTGACTTCCCTGGAGTTCTTGGGCACGTGCCTTTTGTGCACATCATGCTCAAAGCTTGTCGCTTTTTCGATCTCTCTTGCGTGAATTTCAGCAGAAATTGATCGTTCATGATGTTTTTTTCTTAATTTTTCCCCAGAATAGGATGATGGTGGAGCTCCATACGCAGGGGAAGGCGGCCGAGGACATCGAGGAGTGCTTGAAGAGGATGCCTCTTCACCCTCGTGTCATCGAATCGATTCGAGCAGCTCATCGACATGGGTAAATGAATGCATACGGTGTGCTAAGTTGCATGTGTGGGTGTGATATAAGAAGGAATTGAAGTATGTAGCTAAATGGTGATGTTTATTTGGGGGGTTCTGTACCCGTAGATGCGACTTGAGGATAATCAGCGACGCGAACCGGTTCTTCATAGAGACGATCCTGAAGCATCACGGGCTGTTGGATTGTTTCACCGAGATCGTCACGAACCCGGCTTTCGTGGATGCGGAAGGCAGGCTGAACATTGTACCTTTTCACGATTCCGCCGATTCTCCTCATGGGTGCAGCTTGTGTCCTCCCAATATGTGCAAGGTAATGTGGCAATGATTCGCACCCTGGACTCTGCTTCACATACGCAATTCTGGTGTTTATGTGTTGCCTAAATTTCAATGCATTCTGTCGGTGACCCAATTGTTTTTAGAAGGATGATAATTAACCTTTGTCTGCGTGCATATTGCTTAGGGCTGCCTGTTGAGAGATTTGAGCAAACCGTGATGAGGGTTCCTTTCTGAGAGGATTCTGTGCTTGAATTTACTACGTGCATTTTCCTCTATGAAGAATGTAGATGACATGTATTATTCTTTCACCAATCGGAATTGGATGAAGTTGAATAGAAGGGGTTACATCAAGAACGACAGAGAATAAACCAATTGGTAATAAAAAGTCTTACTTTTTTCAAATAGGCGAGGGAAGCATGCACCTCCGCTTTAACAATCTGGCTGCAGATGTGCAGAGGGTGGCTGGAATACCCTCGGATATAACAAAGGAGAATTGTAATTGAATGCTTGGATATAGAAAAGGCCGTGGAAAAAGGAAAGAGGTCGATATTTGACGTAGATGCAACGTTTTGCGTGCTTATTTCATGACCTGGGGGTTTCAATGCAAATGTTTGTGAATTTTCAGCGACACAACGGTGTTTTCAGTGCTAATCGTGTGAAATACACATTGATCCTATTTGTATCTTATCGCCTTTCTTGTATCCCCAATAGAGTTATTACTGTTTTTGGATCATTGGATTTCCACAGTTCATTTTTTGGTGTGCCAGCTCATCAAAATTCCTTTCAAGCTCTTTTAGTTTATATGCATGGTGCTTTTCTATACAGGGCCTGGTTCTGAAGAGGATTCAAGCTGCTGATTCTGAAATCAGGAACAGAAGATATATATATCTTGGAGACGGGAAAGGCGATTACTGCCCGTGCTTGAAGCTCGAAACACGAGACTTTGTAGTGCCGAGAAAGAGTTTCCCTCTCTGGAATCTCATTTTCAACGACCAAACACTTATTAAAGCTGTGATCCACGAATGGAGCGACGGAGAAGAGCTCGCAGCAATTCTTCTTGACATTATCAATAGGATTTTAATGGATGAAAATACCAGGACAGGGCTCACGGTCTCGCCCGATGACGGTTGTAAGACAACTCCAGTCTCTAACCCTTAAACCATCTTTGCAGAACCTACCTATTTGATCACCAGGAACTTGGTGAGACATAAAACTGACCTTAACACCGTTACAGTTGTGCTTATCGCCATTATAGATGTGCTGACTAGAGCACCATGATGCAGGCAATATTCCATCAAACCAATAATTCTTTTTCTGTAATTTTTTGCTCTGTCGTTTGTGTTTCTGTTTGGCTGATACATTTTGCCAGATTTCTAAAAAGAAGTTTGGTTCTTGGAAAGTTTGGTTTCACTTATCTGATCTGCAATCTTATTCAATCTAACCGGATGATTAATTTAGTTCATAGTGAACATACATTGATCTATAGTTTGGGTTGACTGTGATTCCGTTAACATGATTTTGGCTTTTCAAGTTTTGCTTCTGCCTGTGGTTATTCCAGAGTTTGGATTAGGAAAATGTGGCTGTCGAGTGGTTATCATCTTTGGTTCTGCTTCAGTAATAAATAAAATTATATAGGGGAAAATTTTCATAATATCGTACATTTTATTACTGTTTATATCTATATGTATATACAATAACAAGCTATTTCTTAAGAAACCATGACTTTTAACTTGCAAGGGGTCGATCATTCCCTTTGCAATGAGTGCTTCCATTCCTTCTGCTTCAAAGTAGGATTTGTGGTTTCCTCGTTTCATAACATTGGGTTTTGTTTGACAAGACATCAAAATAAGGGAATGTTCTAAAACTCGTTTTTATTTTTCGATCTTACCAAAACTCAATATCAGAATTGCTCGAAGCACTACTTTCCAAATTACCAAAATATTTCTCCAATATATACTAAACTGGGTTTGAAACCGAACCTCTCCACAGGAGGATAGATGGAGTGATTTAGGTTAGATTTAATATAGATTTAACTTTCAATTCATTCGTGGGATCCGGGCGGTCCGAGGGAACCCCGCGGCTCTTCTCTTCTCGATAATTCATACATCCCTTATTAGTATATGGATAGCTATTTCTTGAGTATAGATTTAGATTCGTCCTCAATCAGAAATTAAAATGGAGTATCTAACAACGCGTTTTCACAAATCAAGAACTACGAGATTAGTCCTTTCATTTTGGGGTGATGAAGAGATCGTACGATTCGAGCATTTCTTTTTTTTTTTTCATGCTTTTCAAAGGTTTGGAGAAAGTTGTAATCAATAGAATTTTCCTAATCCTCTATTTCCTAAATTTTTTTTTTTTTTTATAAAGATTAAAAGATTGGATCTAACCGTAAGAATGTCTTGATAATAGATAACTCATTTACTTGTTCTATCCTAACATAAATAGCCTAACCACAATTTGGTACTGGTATGTAAATTCAACTCCGCCACAATCACCATGGAAATTGATAGCTCATGTCCGTATAAGATCCGGTTAAAACCTTAAACATCCGTAGGCTTTTACGGGATCGGCAGATGAAGACGAAAGATCACATGGCTTTTCACCGGTGTACCTGCCGTCGCACGTGCGGCGGTCTTTGTAAGACAGTCTAGTTCGACCGTTAACGGTTTTGTCTTTATGTCGGACCGAAGTCAAAGGAAGAAGCGCGCACAACAAACGGCTGCCCGTTCCGGTCACCGCGTTAGTTCCGATCGGACGCGGCAACGCACAGCTGTTCTTAGTTTTTCCCCCTTTCCGTTAAAAAACAAACTGAAGTAATAATTAAAAAAAAAGAAAATTGGAAAGGCGCCGGCTCGCGCCCGCGCGAGGTGCTGACGGTGTAACCGCTTCCCCATCCAATCGCGTTCCGCCGCGTGCGGCCCGGCCGCGGGGGCTGCTCGTGATTGGGTAGCGGAACCGGGAGCAGCGAGACTAAAATAGAGCGGCGCGCACCCGATCGCGTCCCTTCCAACCAATGGGCCACCTTGCTGCGGAGGGTGGGCTTCTCCGACTGGTCAAGATTCTTTTCGTTTTTCTCTCCTTCTTCTTGCTTCTCTCTCTCTTTCTCTCTCTCTTTCTCTCCTCCACGACCTCTTCGCGCCCGCCATCAAAAGACGTCTCGATTTCCCTCTCCTTCTCTCTCTTCAACGCGAGGAGAGAGAGAGAGAGAGATGAGCGCGGCCATGGACGGCGTGATCGAGGCCATGCCCGTGTTCGCCAAGGAGCTGGTCGCCGGCGGTGTCGCCGGCGGCGTCGCCAAGTCCGTGGTGGCGCCGCTCGAGCGCGTCAAGATCTTGTTTCAGGTACGTCCGCCCCCCTCCCCGCCGATGAATTTCGTCTCTTTTTTGTTTTCCTCTCTCCTCGAAGTCCGGATTCCGCCGCGGCTTGATGGGTTTGACTCGGCTCTGCTCGGTGATTCGTTTGGGCCGTGTTTTTCTGAATCGCTAGTCGACGAGGGCTGTTCCGGTTGAAAGCAGACTGTGCTTTGACTGTTCATAGCGAGTTAATGCGAAGATGGAAGAGATGAAAGGAGAGAGAAGATGAACGAAAAGGTTTTACGTGGTTCGATCGGCGAAGAAAAAATGTTTCTTGGATTCATACTCCTTAAAAAAAGAAGAGTACGTCGTAGTTGCTAAACATAGTGTATGATTTTCATGGTAAATACGGCTACTACACATTGGACCTTGATCCTCAATCTTATCAAGATTAAACTTTTGAGGCCGTAGAAGCTTGTAGTCACAGTTAGTGTCGAGATTGGGTGTATTGATTTTGTCTGGCAATTCATGATTGAGGAGTTCTGCACAAGCTATTATGCGAGAGGGGCAGTTGGTAGTGAACCCAATGAAATAAAGGGGAATGTGGCAATGGCTTGGTTAGCACAAGTGATGGAAAATATATGGTCTTCCCTTCGAGTTTCCATCGTGGTTGCATCAATATTCAGTAAGAAATCTGCGGAACTCAATTGTAGCAGAACTTGGATGCGTGACCTTGTCCACCTTGCTCCCTGTAAGACTGATTAGAGCAGTCAGTCGGAGGCTGAATTAACTCTGTTTGGGGTTTAGCTCTCAGTTGTTGATCATTGAAGTTTCTTTTCTGTTGAAATGGATTCTTGCCAGATATTTTATGAGACAATTAGACAATCTTGAGCTGGGGTAGTTAGTTAGTGTTGGGTTCATGAGTTCTTGTATGCTTGGTTATCCTGATTTGAAAAATGATCTTAGGACAGTTTTGCTAGAGAGAGAGGGAGGGAGGGAGGGAGGGACTGTAGCACTTAGTCTTTTGTATCTGGAATGCTGGATGCCATAATCTCTCTCTCTCTCTGTGCCGAATGCACTCTGTTTCCGATTATGTCTGTCTACACCTTTTGTTATAATGGTATATTTCAAGTAATATAATCATTCTTGTTTTATGACCTACAGCAGGATATTGGTGTTTGACATGAGTGAATCGATCGATAAAGCTAGTTGCTAAAGCTCCATAGGCTTACTTGGAATCCACTTACGATGAGGCTTACGAAGTTGGATTAGATTCCTTCTTAACAGATATATGTGGTGCGCTTAGTAGCGTGCAAGCAAATGAAAAAAATAAAAGATGTTTGTGGAGGATTCTTGTTTTTATTTGGAAATGGTGCTAATGTACATTTTGAGGATTATCTTTTTACAGTATTATGCTTTAGCCCTGTATTTCAAGATTCTATGCTGTCATAGGCTTAATAAGTGCATTCAAGTTTTTCTTCTAAATGTATCTTACTAGTATTCATTTAGACCAGAAGAGCAGAATTTCAGAGCATGGGGCTTTTTGGATCTATGAAAAAGATTGCAAAGACAGAGGGGCTCTTGGGTTTCTACAGGTAGATTTATATTAATTGTCATCATTTTAAAGTATTTCATAGGATATATTTGGTATTGATTTTCGTGTTTGTTTTTTCAGAGGAAATGGTGCAAGTGTTGCTCGAATAGTGCCCTATGCAGCACTTCACTATATGACCTATGAGGAATACAGGAGATGGATCATTCATGGCTTTCCAGATGTTGGAAGAGGCCCAGTGCTTGATCTTGTGGCAGGATCATTTGCTGGGGGAACTGCTGTACTTTTCACGTATCCCCTAGATTTGGTTCGGACTAAATTGGCTTATCAGGTAAAGCAATTATGTAGGATCCCCATGAGAGCATATGCATGACGATTAAAACTGAGTGACAACAATATGTTCCCTGGTAACATGTTCGACCAATTTGCTGTTTTTGGGCAGGTTGTTGGTTCGTCAAACTCTTCTGTAAAAGGAGTGCTTGGTTCTGAACAATTCTACAGAGGAATCCTGGATTGTTTTTTAAAGACATATAAAGAAGCTGGGATTAGAGGACTCTATCGTGGTGTTGGTAGGATTCATCAGCTGCTTTTCTTAAGGAGGATAATATTTCTTCTGTTGCCATTAACATGCAGAAACATTTTCAGCACCATCACTCTACGGAATCTTCCCTTATGCGGGTTTGAAGTTTTACTTCTACGAGGAGATGAAACGCCATGTCCCTGAGGAACATAAAAAAGATATCACGGTGAAGCTTGTCTGTGGATCCGTTGCAGGTTTATTGGGTCAGACATTTACTTATCCGCTTGATGTTGTGAGGAGACAAATGCAGGTAATATGAATAAAAGATGTGGAGTTGATTATGGATACCAATTGGAGGGTGTATAGGGATGATCCAAAAGAAGTTTTTACCTTGACAGGTTCAACGGCTCATGGCATCTAATAGTGCAGAACTTGAGGGAACTATGGAAACCCTTGTCATGATTTCCAAGAGGCAAGGATGGAAGCAGTTATTTTCAGGATTGAGCATCAACTACATGAAGGTGGGAAGTTAAGCAAGTTTCCATTTGTTAATCACTGCATTTTTGCTTTTACTAAATGCCAGTTCGTTTCCTTCAGGTTGTACCATCAGTAGCTATCGGGTTTACTGTTTATGATGCTATGAAGTCAAACCTAAGAGTCCCTTCACGAGATGAGGCTGTGATTGAAGTAGAGTTGAAAGAACAGAGTAGTCATACATCTTCATTGCACTCTTGAGGACGCTGATCGCTAACATCATGAGGCAATCAGAGGACTCCATTCTGCAGCTGGCTTTTGACCCTCTTTATATCCTTTGTACCGTCAGGTCATTGGTTGTATATTTCATTTTCCCTTGGAACATTTTGCGATGCTCCAAGCTACAGCATCCAAAAGGACCACATTCGAGGTCCATAATTTAAGGAATAGTCAATAAGGTTTCATACGGCATTCTTTAGGATTCAGATGGTTTAACCATCCAGTCCAGATTACTTGTATACTAGGATTAGATTGACATGCAAGTTGTACATATGTTAAGGTGGAACTATCCAGATTTTCTAGCGTGTTAGTATAGAGCACCAGATTCTGTTCTGCGAGTTTCTGATCTGATCACCTGGCCTCCTGAACATGTTCTATTTTTTGTAATTGACCCTTCCTTTTCAGTATATCGCCTCATCTGTTCTTTACGAAAGCAGAGTGGGAAGATTGTTATGCAATCAACTCAATAAGTTGATCTAGACATTTTAGTGCTTCGCAGAGTTAGGCGAATTATGACGAGGAGACTAATCAAAGATTTCCTTTTGCAGCCTTCTTAAAGAAGCAATCTATCGCTGGTTATTTTTTAATAACTGAAAGGCAGTTTGGCACCTACTTGCTTTGGAAAGCAGCGACACAAACAATCACTTCTGAACCCGGACATTGTTGTAGGTGTTGTCATTGTTCTCAAAGGAGAGAAAACATTCCCCAAACTCATGGAGGAGGTGAAAATTGCACAGATGAAAAAGGGACGAGACGAAGTGAAAAACATTCAGACTGCCTTCCAGGATCTCACCCATAGTAAAGGTGCTAATGTCATCGCTATAGGTCCATGACTATTGAGCATCCTGTACAAGATCAAACTCACAGGTCTAGACAATCATTTGATCCTCTGGAAGGAAAGTGGTAGAACTTGGAAGGAACAAGAGCTCCCATCACTAGGGAAAACCAACATCACCAAAAATCTCCACAGGAGCACTGGCCATCCCTAAAATGATGGAATCGTTTGTTATCCCTCACAATCAACTCCCTCCCAACGATTTTAGACATGATTTTAATTGCATTGTGACAGTCACCACAAATTCGGAGATTCTTCATGATCCTCAGCGTTGTTCTTGGTGGTGTGCTAATCAAACCATAGGCAATTGCCAAGCGCTCACTGTGATATTGCAGGGCCTGCTCTTTCGCCTCCTCGTCAATGTCATGAAGGACGTATCTCGTGTCGGGTACATACCCGGCTTCCCTCATCTGCCCATTCAAGCCTCTAGAATTCCCCCCTTCCTTGTATGGTTCGATGCATCGATAGTCGCTCAGCTTATTCTTCTCCTCAATCATATTGACCGCAGAATGCTTCCTTCTTGGAGGTAATGGGAGTTTATTGGCAATTGCCCGGGAAGGATCAAGAGCAACCAACAACTCCTCGGCTTGGTCCTCGAGCTCAAGATCTCCATGAATCCTAGCATAATTCCTCAGTGCCTCCCAAATCTTCAAAGTGGGTTCGATGGGCATTTTCTCGACAAAATCCCATGCTTCGCACACATGACCCGAACTTCCATACACATCAATAACCCCTAAATAATGCTCGATGCTTGGAACAACACCAAATTCGTTCCTCATCGAATCAAAGTGCATGAGCCCTTGTTTTACCGCTCCTGCGCTCGCACAAGCTGCCAAAACAGCCACGAATGTCTCGCCATCGGGGAGCAGCCCCGCCTTCCTCATTTGCTCGAACAAAAGCAACCCATCATTTCCTTGGCTGCTCGCAGCATACCCATTGATCATCAAGTGCCACAGACTCATATCCTTCTCGCGCATTCTGTCGAACACCCGGCGCGCATCTCTCATACTGCCACATTTCACGTACATCCTCACCACTCTCTCACTCAAATCGACATCGCCCGGCAAGCCAGATCGCCTCAACAAATCGTGAACTCTCTTGCCCAGATCGAGAGACTTCGAATTCTCGCACGATTCCAGTAACGCCCCGAAAACAGCATAATCCGCACGAACCCCACGTTCCATATACCCAACAGCTTCTTCCACCTTACCCTCCTGCAACAAAGCCATCAGATCAACTCCCTCCAAGCCACCTCCTACCGACCCCTCGCCATCTACCCGATTCTCCGCCAAATCAGGAGCATCCTTCGAAGGAGCCTCGCGGCCCTGTTTGCGAGGTGGGTTTTCGGTCCTGTACTTGGTGGCGGAGCGAGGGCCCGCGCTTTCTCCGCTGCGGCCGCGGCGGTAGATCCTGGGGTTGTCGGCGTTCGGGGCGGCGTAAGTGCAGAGCGGCTTCAGCTTCAGCCTCAGGTTCCTTGGCGGCCGGAGAGGAGGCAACGTCCCGGGACGGAGGCCGATGGGGTTCGGCGTCTGCGGGCGCCCGAAGTCCGGAGCGATCCTGGAGGCGGAAGCGCAGAGCGAGGGGGAGGCGAGGGAGGATGAGGCCATCGCCGCCGCGCTTCGATGGCGAAACGGAAAGCCGGGGAGTTTTGTCGCGGCGGGAGCGAATCTCAGATGTTTGTCGTTTTGTCCCGCAGTCGAAAAGACTCGACTTTGAGATATTCGGTCCGAATTTATAGAGCTGGAAATCCTATCATCATCGGATCTATCCGAAGGTCCCGAAGCTCAACTCAGTCTACTCTGGATCACTAACTTTTTAAGTACACGATTGCTGTGTAAGAATGATTCTTTGTCGGGTGCCCGTCGCCGCCCGACATTCCTAGTCCGGCCGAGCTGTCGCGGGGCGCGAGACCGACACGTTGTCACTGATCGCTGCAGTTTAGTGCTCGTCGGGTGGATCGAACAGGACCCTTCTGTCGATCTTCGCTGCTAGGATGGGAGACTGGAGCGCCAGCCCGCGTGGCCACAGTTGCTGATTCCATAGCTTGCGCCGCTGCTCATTATCCTGGTTCGCATGACCAACATATCAATCCACGCCATCGATTAAACAATTTCGAGGTTTCATGTTAGAGAAAAGATTGATAAAATTTCCATTATGTTGGAACTTAATCAATTTAATCAATGAAAGTTCAGTGACAATATTCTTCTCGAACTAAGCCGGATTGAATCCGAAGATTCCCGTGGTTTATTTCCACCATTACAAACGTACGGATGAATCTCTGAAATACGAAGGCTTGGTGAAGTGACAGATCTCGAAAAGTCCTGGAAAGAGCTGTTTGTCATTCAGTTCTTTTCCCTCTCGTTGCGGAGTCGGAGTTCCGCGATATGCGGACCGAGGCGATTGCAAGTGATACGAGGCATGAGCTTTGCGATCTCGCAAGAACAGTCCCATCCTGAGACACTCATAGTAGCGTTTAGGCGATCGATCCGCTTTGCTAGGTAATCTGGTCAGGGAAATAGACTTTAAATTGCAGATTTGCTGCCTCTCAGTTGAAGACACTCTCGTTGCACTCTATTTAGCACATACCATCATCAATCCCGATTAATATTGTCTGTGTTTTAGCTGAAGAACTGCAGAAACGGGACAGAGAGCCGGCTCCTCTTTCGACTGCACCCCTTGTTATGCAGGTCGACTTTCGAGTCCTTTGCAGAAAATCGCTGTGAAAATACGCGAGTTATACTCATCGGAGGAGGTCCTTTTCTGTGTCTGTCTTATTTATACATCCATCTTCTTTCGTGATTGTTGTCCTGAAACAGATGGTATCTGGAACAGACATAAGAGAGGTCTGTGTACATCCTGAATACCGTTGGAGCTCAAAAAGTTTCGAGCATCTTGTTTCGCCTTTGGTATCTGAATAATCTGTCGACAAACCCCTCCTCCAGCGAGACCAGTGAAGTGGTTCATGTTGAACTGGTCAGCCCATTTCCAGTTTTTCGAGTCCGATACAGACACAAATTTCTTTTGATATTTCCAGGAAAGTTGCGGGTAAAACCACTAGGAACTTCACAACTGACCTAGCGTGGTAGATTTTCTCAGATTCTTCTGTAATAGTATAAGACTGTAAGTGACTTGACGAGGTTGATAGTCAAGTTCAACTCTGGATGTCTGTCCACATCATGAATTGACTGGAAATCGGCACATAAGTGCTCTGAAATGTTTGCATATATAAATCAAGGAGAGCTATATGGACTTGACCACAGAATTCATTGGCTCTTTGTTTTTGCTTCTTTTCTCCAGTATTTATAAATATTCATATCTTGCTCTGACTCTATTATAATCGATGCAACCTCCATCGATGCCAGACAGTTGACCAAATTTTCTGCGCATCATCCGGCTTTTGTTGGAAGTAGTCATTGGTTTTTCCTTCTAGTAGAAAAGGACACTTCAGTTTATGATGCCTGAGTTTGTTGACTTGAAATAATCACCCAATCCTCGGATACAGTTGACCATAAAATAATCTGTGATAATCGAATCAACAACCTAAGGCAACCCGACTTACACTTTGGAATATCAGATAAACCTATGCATGTGTAATCATATCTTGGGACGGTATGAAGTTGATCTCTGTTTATTATTGTAGCTTTCCTTGAATTGGTCTTCACGAGGATGATGCCATAAAAGATGTCAGGTAGATACATTGAATGAACCTATGTAGGCGTGTGCGCGTACGACATGGTACATTTAATCGGTGGGAGGGACCGTATGGAGTTGACAGATCTTAGATTATCATTGCAGCTTTTCTTGAATCGGTCTTCACGAGGATGATGCTACGTCCGGTACATACGTACATTGCATCGAGTAACTCTCCTATAAACTAAGCATAAAGTACCAGAGCATGACATCATTTTATTGTGTCGTTAGACGGATCATGCTCATTCGCCTATGGAGAGAGAGAAACGGGACATGAGTTGAAGTTGAGCTTGTCATCGCATGATGTTTCCTGGAGTAGTCTAGTTCATTATGAAGAAAGCAAATTCTACCTTTTCGATCGAAAGAATGCTAGGCGTTTCTCTTCTGCAAAATTCTAAAGTCAAATCTTACGAAAGTTGGGAACTCATTGCTCCGCGAGACGATGCTATTGGCGCAGAGAGCTTATAAAAATTTCTTCCTTTCTGGAAGCTTGGGAAGGAATCAGTTCCTTGTTTTAGAAAGTGACGAAGTGCATGTCCATTAGACATCGCAATAGCTGCACCCATCCATCTTTTTTTTTCTACTATTTAAGGTCTCCAGTGGCAGTCCATATTATATTGGGGGCGATTTCCATTGAAATTGCACTAGCTCATATAGGACAAAGAGGGAACATGTGCACATTCCTTTCTTCTGTCAATCAGATACTCTTGCTGAACAGCAATCTTTTGAAGCAGTCTTGGGTATTCTTTAATCTTTCTTTCATTTCAATCACAGGTGGGTCGGTTCCTGTTCGTTCTTGACCAATGACTGTCTTGTCAATGGCTGAAGTCGCAATCAACTTTCTCCTCACGTTAATTCTGCAGAACCCCCTTGAAATTGGGAGCATGACAGGATGCATCTTGACAGAATATTCTGATCCCTCATTGTTGCCAATATATATCTTTTTGACAACCCATCAATCTTGTTTTTGTTAAAGTTGAGTCTAGTCTCATCATTATTAGGGTTTTGCATAGTCATGGGATAACAGCTCTAATGGTGGCAATGAGGCACAATGTGTCGTACCTAACATGCAGATGCTTTGAATGAATCTCAACTCGAACCCGACAGGTCGGAGGCGAAGATCCACGGCCAATCCAAACAAAGAAAAGAAAATCAATTATAAACCACATCATTCTCCCGTCGAGGTAACTTTCTTTAATTCATTTTCATGAGTTAGATATATTTGTATCTCTTAAAGAATTCGAAATCTCGCGAGAGGTCATCGGGACGGCCCAAAACAAGCTGCGACTACATTCAAATGTCACTTCATTATTTTTTCCTTCCAATTGTAGATTCCTCATATCAAATCACTGATGGACATGAAGTCGCATTCAAATGTCACTTCATTCTTTTTTCCTTCCAATTGTAGATTCCTCATATCAAATCACTGATGGACATGAAGCCTTCATTGACCTGCTGCCTTCACTAAAATAATACCAAAAAATGAAAAAAATACCCCATTTAAAGAATTGCCTAATTCTATTGTCCACTATTATATTCATATGCAAAACTTCCCCATGATCCATCTTATTCGTAGTCAAACTAGGATGGGGCTAGCTTTTTGAATAATCAAGTAGCCTAACATACGTAAATCCAAAGAGGAGAGAGAGATGATTCCTGCTCCAAACATGGGATAACTAAAATTATCCTCAACTTGTCTTCCATGATCAAATGTTTGGTTAATAAACTTAATCGAACCTTAATTACGTGCAAGTTGGCTCATGTCTCCATATAACTTTATAATATTAAGGCAAGACCATATCCAGTTGGAGAAGATATGTTTTAATTATGTAATTAGCCCGTGTCTTAGTCAATTTTATTATTATCTTGCTTGCTTATGTTGCAAAGAGATATTCTGCTCCCCCCTTCTTTGTGTCGACCCTGCTTTACATTATTGGCAATTATCCCACTAACTAATTAATTTTGCTGAAATAGTAACATGGGAAGGCCTTACTATTTGGGTGCTTTCAGATGAAAATTGTTCATGAAGAATCCAATCGATGAGGTGCAGTGTAATTTAATTTATCTTTGCAATGTGTGATAAGATTGATTGAAAGGACAAGTAATCGCTGTCCCAAGACAATTACAACTTCCGATCATATTTAGTATAAATCTAGGCCGACCGCGTCATTATCTCTTTAGTTGGAAATGCTAATCGAAGTTGCATTCTATTTTACCAATGATAATGTTTTTCTTGAGCTGATTTGGACATATCGAATATCTTTCTAATTAGGCGGGGCCGATTAGACAATTTTTTTTATGACATCAGGTCCAATTTAGTATTATCCCGAAATATCGGCCCTCAGAATCCTATTATGAAGTAAGAGTGGTTCAATTAGGTTACGTCAACTTTTGGTTTGGCCTCTCTCTTTCTCTCTCTCTCTCCAACTTTTCCAAGATATTTATTTCATCGTATTTGATTCTTTCCTCTTACATCGGAGGAAGCATTGTCAGAATACAATTGTTAATTGTCTCCGGTTCTTGACTAGGATAATATATATTTTTCAATATATTTGAGACTTCGGACTTAACCAAGTCCTTAAAAAGTTTCGGGCTTCATCCTAGTTCAATTTGGACCTCGAGACTTATAGGATGTAAAGCACTTATAAAGTATTTTATCCTTCCGGAGAATGTAAATATACAACGGGGAATTTGGTAAATGTTGGGCGTGCGGGCATCGGCATGTGAAAATAAGGAATGTAGTCCTTTCAGGTTGCTTGGTGGGCAAGACGGCCCCAACATGGTGACAAAAGTCATCTCATATTAACAGAATTGCTACGAAAAATAATATAAAGTCCAATCCTATTTAATTTTTTTTTCTCCCATTACTAATACTAAGTCAAACAATGTCTCAATCCTCAACTTTTCCTTAGTAAGTTGTTAATCTAATATATATAAATAAAAGATAATTATAGTTTTTTGAGGGCCAAATTGGCGAACTTGAAATCCGACGATTGATGAAAAGTAAAATAGGGAGGTATTTATGGATAGTCGATATAATAAACGAAATAAATTTGCTGACTTGGAAAATAATGTGACAATGCACGTCATTATTTTGGTTTGGCAAACATGGGGAAAATACATGTGGCACGATACACTTAACGAAAATATTACATTGAATGGATTTTTGAAAATTTAGTGACAAAATTAAATAGAAAAAAGTTTAGGATTGATTTAACATAGGAGAAAAGCTGAGAGACCACCTATAGTATTATTTGGTTTTTTTTTTGTATGTCCTATTATCGGTTTTCAACTACTTGGTATGTTCTACTAGACTTAGGTGGGAAAAAAAGAAAGATAAAATATAGTTTTCCTCTGAAGGAAATGAGAGGAAGCTAACTACTCATTTACCAATCTTTTGGTCATTATGATTCATGACTCAAGCTGGGATAAAAGAAAAGCATCTCAGCAAATAAACTATGTCCAACCAATCATCTTCCTTTCTTGTGCATCCAGTTTCCACCATATATACCAGCCAGACACACATACATTGTACCCTTTTTCTCTCTCTCTCTCTGAGTTCTCTCTCTCTCTCTCTCTCTCTCTCTCTCTCTCTCTCTCTCTATCTGAGTTTGGTGTTTGTGGGACTAGTTTGGTCTGTGAATCTGTCTGGGCAAAGATGGGCAGGAAGTGTTCGCATTGTGGCAACATAGGACACAATTCTAGGACCTGCACAGTCACCTACTCATCATCAGCTACTGTTGGTTTCGATAGTGGTGGGCTCAGGCTCTTTGGCGTCCAGCTTGACATCTCCCCATGCTCTTCTTCTCTTGCCATCAAGAAAAGCTTCAGCATGGATTGCTTGCCCTTCACTTCGTCGCCCGCCTCGTCGTCCTCCCTGTCCTCCTCGCGAATCTCGATTGGCGAGAACTCAGATAAAGCGTCCCTCGGCTATCTGTCGGATGGCCTGCTGGGTAGATCCCAAGAGAAGAAGAAAGGTGAGCTTTTGGAGATGCAAAAGACCCAGTTCTAGTCATTTCTATCAGCTGAAATTGAAGTATAGACTTTGTTTGTTTCATTTGAATTTATATGACTTCTGTTCTCTGATCAAGATGAGCATTTTCGTTTTCCTGCTATGTCTATTGTTCTACTTGTATTGTTTTGACCAAGTTGGTTCTATCTAAGTTCTTTCTGTCCACATATATTTTCATCAACCTTACACTGTGCTAAGACTTGTTTGAATGCACTTCTTTTGCTTTTTTGGGAACTTTCATTTGTTGAAGCTGAGAGTTTTCGATACCTGAAACTTTGTTGGGTGTATGAGCAGGAGTTCCATGGACAGAGGAGGAACACAGGACCTTCTTGGTGGGGCTTGAGAAGCTTGGGAAGGGTGATTGGCGGGGCATCTCTAGGAGCTATGTGACCACAAGAACACCGGCCCAGGTTGCAAGTCATGCTCAGAAATATTTCCTCCGGCAAGCGAGCTTCAACAAGAAAAAGCGGCGCTCGAGCCTCTTCGACATGGTAAAAAATCATTGCTCCCATCAACTATTACCATCATATCGTTATCATCAATTAGTTTGACAGGGTTTGATAAATTCTTATTGTATAGGTTGATGTCAAAACCATGGCGGGTGATCGTTTAGGCAGTTTGACGGAAAAGCGGAGTGAGTCAGTTCCTAATTGCAAAATGGGAATCTTAATGTCTCATTCGCAAGTTCATGATGCCAGAACCACACAGCTTTTTACTGCACTTGGATCCTCAAAAGAGGATGGCAAGCTTAATGTTCAAGAAACTGTGAGGATGATGACTGGTTCATCAAGCCACGGATTGATCAGCTCCTCACAAAAGCCATCCAATGCTCCAAAATCGATCGGCGTTTTGCCAAATTCTGGTCTTGATCTTGAGCTCAAATTGGCTGTTTCAAGGCCCTTGGAGCATAAAAAGCTGTCTCTTGTAGCTCCTCTCTTTGTGGGCCCTCTTGCTGTTACATGAAAAATTATTTGTAAGACTAGCAAAGAGATAATAAAAACTCTTCCTTCTGTCCTTTTATTCCCTAAGGCTCGAGAAGAGGAGTGGACATTACCATTAATGCTAGTTTTAGCTTCAATTCATCAGTTTGGAAGAGAATTTTTTGTTATATCCACTTCAAAAGGAAAGTCTGCAGCTGTAGTTCAACTGATCATGATGATGACATTACCTTTATAATAAGTAGATTAAATTAGTGTTGAAGAATGTTGCCTTTTGTTGTTTCCTCTTTCCATCTGACAAGTGTGCCGAAATTGTATACACATAAAGGATTTTGATTAAAGATGATAGTCTAGCTTATTCCCATATGGCAACTTTTTAACTTTTAGTTTGCTTCATTTGGAGAAAGAAGAGTTGACAAACACCGACATATAAACATAGAAAAGCAAAGGGATTCACACAAGAGTTAGGTAAAGAGAAGAAAGGCATCTTTCTATGGCAGATAGTTGTCTTGCCAGGCTCATCCAAAGTTTCTTCTTTGGAATCTAGTAGTCCCTTGCATTGTTTACATGCTTTAAAAGCAATATAATATTGAGAAACACCTGAAAAAATAACTTGTCTCCTACAAATTTTTCCAGAAATATGTTGGAGTGTGGAAAAGATTGGCTGTGTTGAGTGTGGAAAAAGATTGGGAAAACGAAACAAACTTATGGATTGAATTGATAACCAATGAAAACATGTTTCGTATGGCCAAATTAGTGAAAACTCCTTCTAGTGAACTGCACAGTAATTACTTTCTCCTTATATGAGTTATCGGTATGAAACTTCAAGACTAAGACTGAAGGACATGTATGTAGTCGACATGCAGGTTGGAGTTATATTCTTTTAATTCGAAAATTAGGAAATTATTTTTATAGAAAAAACATAAAGCTCTTTCAGTAGCCACTTTCGCATTGCTGGAAAAACAGGTGGTTTTTAGAAAACGCGATAAAGGAAAAGATTCAAGAAAAGAAAAGAAGACGCAAGCCACATCAAACCAACCATGAGTTAGAACAAGCCTTTCCATTCTGCTTTGCTGAAAAAGATGATACATGAATAACACACTGCAAGAATTGAACTAACAAACGACTGGATAAAAGAATGAACCAAGTAATTTTCTGAAGTTTCTTGGCTTTGTTTTCAACGAAAATTTATGTTCATGCTCGTTCAAAGTTTTCATTTTCTGGTTCATCCTTTTCTTGTCCAATTGGAATATGCTTGTTCACTTTGCCATCAAAAGCATCGAGTTGAAGGTAGTGGTTGATGCATGCAATAAATACGAAGGGGACACAAGTTAGCAATCATACTTGTCCAGCCATGAAGATTGGACCGCACGTCAGTGGTTATTTCTATAGGCAGTTCTCCAAAAGCCAGACCCAATTTATTGAACATTTCTAGGAGCTTCTTCTTTGGGCCAACTCTATGCAATTTGCGAGGATATGGTAATAATATAACTTGTCTCTTCCCCAAACAAGATTCAGAATGCCTTGAGAGAACCCTTTGACTTTCTGAATATATCTGTTTCCTTTTTCACCAATTTTGCCAAGCAAATGGAGGTTTCCAGGTGAAAAAGTAAAAAAAAACGTATCTGGAAAGAAAGAAATTTAGTTTAGATAAAGCAAACGTGAAATCACTCATGCTACAAATTAAGCATGAACATATCAAAAACGAAAAGGCCCGTTGTCGTCATTTGAAGAAAAGACAGATTACAAATTATGTGACTACAAAGCTGACACAATTCCAGACATCTAGTGATTTTTAGGAAGATAAGGAAGAAATGCAGCTTGTCCACAAGCTCGCAACGAACCAACTTTATTCGGTCCAGGCATTTTCTGTTCCGTCTGTTCATTGAAAAACAAGCCCCTATTATGCTATATCTTTAAATGGGACGGATGGCTAGCTGCTAAAAAACATATAGAGGCACATCCTAAGCATAGAAACACATTAATCCAATCCACTGTATTTCGCTAATCAAACTCGGGCTGAAATTTTTATCCCCACATGCAAATTATGAACATAAGAAAATCCTTTCGTAGTGATCAACAACTACCAGGAAAAAAACATGTTTACTATCGCGAGTGAAGTAAATCAATGAAGTATCTGCGTTCTCATATCCAGATTATGTTTAGATGAAAAATACAGTCAGAAATACAAAAATGAGTGATTTTCCCCTTGAGCGTCATCTTTCACGTGTTTATATCGAGTCCTCATTTCGGCCGTGATCTGAGCAGAAGGATTAGCAACGCAGGACCACGAGTTGAGAATCAAGAATTGTCCAAATCAAGCTCTTGGGTCTATCCTGCTGGCTTCAATCGAACCACAACCGGTAAAATGTACGAGACTTTTGACTTTTAGCATCTCACTGGGGTTACCTCTTTGGAATGGTCCGTCTGTGTTGGCATGATTTGTTGAGTGATTATAGGTCGCCCTTTGAAGAAAGTGACTCTTCATCTAACCACTGTGCCTGGCTTTAATACCTGTAGCCATCACTGAGGTGTCGAATCCCTTCATATTGGATTCACCCCACAAAGCAAATAATGCACACAACCATTTAAATTCTGCTTATGAATCATGTGGATGGTACAATCTTGTTCTCTAGCTAGAGATACAAATATCCTAAATGCTTTTGTATCCTTGTGCTCCTGTGATTCTAAAAGAGTCCAAAACTGTCATATTTTCGTAGTCATTTTCACGAACGAACTCACTGGAAAAACTTAGGTTTTTCTTTAATCCCTCCTCCGTCCTCGTATGCAATGTTCTTTTCTTGAAAAAAGAATCAATCAATTTTGGCCTCTTTATCTGTAGAAACGCCCAGCACAAGTCTATAATATCCTCTCAAGTAAAATCTGCAGGAAGTCAGGATGCTTGTGCTTTCACAAATCTCCCTTTTAACGACAGCAAAGTAGCGTTTGGCTTTTTTCGTTTTGTCAAGGGGCGAGTTGCGATTAAGAATTGAATATTATGCCAAAATGCTGCAATTCTAAACTTCACTACTTCCATTTTCGCTGCAGACAAGAATCGCATTTGATGACCCCGGACAATTCCACGGATTCAAAACTTTAGGCATGTCGTGTTTTCTAAGTTACCGCCGTGAAAATTTACATACCAAGCTATAAAATAATCTCCCCTCTTGTGTATAAGAACAACCTATTGAAGTTTAGGCATGTCGTGTTCTCACCAATTGCGCAACCTATTGAAGTTTCACAGTCAGGGCGGTAAAGAATAAGAACAATCATCTACTTGGAGCATTTAGTATAAGAACAAGTACCGACAAAATGTGAACAGAAAACTGCAGTTTTATTCGGCGGATCAGAAAATTGACCATTAACGCAGCGGAATAAAATAATCTCCCCTCTTGTGTAAACCTAACAGGAATCGATATAGTAGAGTAAAATAAATACCAAGCACGCGAACACAAGACGATTTTTTTCCGTGGAAAACCTCCTCGATGTGAGGAGATAAAAAACCACGGGACCGGAGTCCACTTGAAATTCTTCACTATCAACAAAATTCGGTGAACAATGTTCTTCTCTAGCAAATACTAGAGTTACATAGTAGCAGAGACCTCAAGAACATAATTCTTGACAATACACATGAATTTCACAAGAGATCAATGATAAATCTGATAAAAAATGTAGGTTTTAATCAATCCACGAAAAACCTGATGTAAGGAGCTTCAAATGAAAATCAAACTGCTCATATTCGAGAAAATTGCACCACGAACATGTTGACAAAATTTCAGCTCAATCGGACCATGAATCGACCTTCGATACTAGCTTGATGTAAATCAGATATTGCCTCAACCCCCAGATTTTATACTTTCTCTTTTTTTCTTGTTACTACGTTTTTTTGTGGCTACCACTCTGAAGATATTAAGAAACCCTATTTCTCCATATAATTTATTATATGGGCTTAAGCCCTTTTTGGGCTTGCAACTCATTGGGCTTCCTCCACATAGGAATAAACCCAGCTAACAAGAACAAGTACCGACAAAGATGTGAATAGAAAACTACAGTTTTATTCGGCGGATCAGAGAATTGACCATTAGTACAAGATCTAAATCTAAGAAAAAAGATGAATTGAGTCATCAGAAAGAACCTCAAGCGAGCCAAACAGCAACTATTTGCCGATTCGTGCCCGAGCCGAATGGATAGGAGTTTCGCGGAAGCTGTTGCTAAGCAAAAGCATGTTGCCATGTTATGAACAATAAAATTATGTTCTGTGGCTAAAAATAACACGCCAACTCTGAGAGGAGATTAGAAAACCAGAACAAAATGGATATCCGGGATGACATCAAAATACATCAGCATGAAAAGGTATTATTATCCGATAAACTGAAGTTCATATTACTCAAAGAGCTACAAGTTCAGTTCCTGCCAACTCAAATTTCAACTTTTATTCCATGCTGAAGTCGAGTTCTTACAATTATGCTCAGCTGCTACCACGAATTTCAAGTCATTCTGTATTGCCTAAATTTATCTCGAGACTCTGTCAACTGTGTCGTGGTACATGTGAGATCAACCAACACAACCATCTAACGAAGAACTGGCATTGATTTTCCTGTTTTGCCGATGCCGTATGGTTCCGTTTGATTCATGGACTTAGGCAAAGTGCTATCGGTCTCACTTGAATGGGCCGGTGGTCCTGGTGCTCTGTTTACAGAAAGGCCTGGCTCTTGAAACCAACTTCCAAATCCATATGATAACTTACTCCAATCTCTGTAAAATTTTTGACAATTTTGTAAACTTTTCCAAATCAGTTTTTGTTACCATCTTTCATTTTTCTTCACGTTGTCGCCTCCACTCGTCAAGAAAACAAAAATGTAGTTGAAGCTTCTTCTTTTAGTTTTCTTTTTCGGATTTAGTGTTAAATTTGTGTCCTGGCTAGTTTATGTGCGTTTCAGTTGATCCACCACTCCAAGTGATATTAAAGGAGGCACTCCAGACATCGGCCTACTGCACTCAGGATTTTACTTCTGGAGCGCTTCCAATAAGATTTGAACCCAAGACCATAAAGAAGAAGATTTCATTGATGTATTATTTGAAAACTGAATCAAGTTTTGTATGCCAACATTGTGGAAGTGTGTTATTTGATTTCACCACCGCATACGGATAAAGTAAATGCGCGATCATTGAATTTGTCCATGGAGCCAAAGATCACGGAGTTGCAGTTTGTAACCTTTAAGTTGAATATCGACCGCTTAGGAGCGTCTACGTCTTGCAATAGGGTTATATAAGCCATGTTGAATTATTTGTACAAGGGATACAAGATCATCAGTACGAATTATGTATCTTTTAACTTATCGAATTAATTTTTCTAGTTCCTGCATTTTAACTTTCCGATTCTTGCATTTGCTTTCTTCTAGAGTAATTAGTTATAGTTCTTGATTACACGTGTGCCGAATTGGCACGGAACACAATTCGATAGAAAACCAAATATCACCTTTTCATGAAAGGAATTTCGTCACGAGGATAAATTGATCACATGGACTTGGTCTCCACATCGCCTAGAGAATAATGACAATGACATAATTTTCCGGCATTAATCTAATGCAGCCGAAGTAGTAGTCTTTGTCCTTTCGACAAGAGTGATCAAATCACCAACTATCTTTTGAAAAGGAAAAAGCTGCAATCAAGACTTTCTCATTCTTTACCTCGCTTTCATACCTAATTATACTTGATTTTGCTAGAAACTCAGATCTCTGGGTGATACCATCGTCATCATTAGACGACTGATGACATGATCTATTTCCCATTAAGGGAACGAATTCTCTTCCCTTTTTTTATTTATTTATGAAAACCATTGAATTTTCTCCCTTGTCGGGTCCACTCTTACCATCATCGGTGGCTTCGTTTATCCTATGGTGTCGCTCCCATTTTGCGCGTGTCTTGAGGTGCGCACCGGAGATAGGACAGAACACTTCAGCTTCAGCATCTAGGGCTTTTAAAAAAGTCATCTGTGGTCACCACATTGGCTTTAAAATTGTGAGTCTCTTTCCCACCTCTCTGTACCTGGTTCGATATTAGCCGACACTAGCCGATAGTCAAACCTCTCGACTTTGAACTTTGAACTGATCGCTTGCTTTATAAAGAAGCTTCCCCTAATCCTCAGAAGGGCACCCCAAATGGTGATCTCTTCCCTGATAAAAGAGAGATATCAATTATAGGGCGAAAGAAGGCGTGACATCCCCACATGCAGCGAACGCAAGGCCGGAGGATGAAGCTCCTCTGCCGGGGTTTCGATTTCACCCCATAAGAAAAAAAATGAAATATCATCAAAATACCAGACGATACATTCATTTGATAATGTAATTAATAAGTTCTCGCATGAAATGTTTCTTTCCTTTCATTCTGATATTTTTTAAGATATTATTGCTAAGATAAATGAGAAATTAATTTTTTCTCCCTCTTGTCAAAACTGATTCTAAGTAAATTAAAGGCTCTCCGCCTTGTCCCCATAATCTGTCGCCACCACAAGGTAACGCTGCACCTAGAGGCTGGCCACCAGGAGGAGTAAATTGATTATCAAATTTCCTAATTGTGCCATTGATGATGACATTTTTTGACTTTCTCTATCGGAAAAAAGCAGGGTTGAAGATTCCGTGCGCTCCAAACACGCAGTGGATTGAAATTTCCCTCTTTCACGTTTTAGGAGGAAGCATGACTTAATGTTGCCCTCCACCTTTATATCGTGAGCAACTCTGAATATAATATTTCATTAGGCTAAATTAAAGGAGGAGATGTCGATGATGGATTCGTGATTCAAGGAGGAGATGAACCTACAACGTAGATTGGATTGAAGTTTTCCGTCTTCATCTATTTTTCCCTAGAAAGCATAGCCTAATGTTGGTTTCCGACTTCAAATTGCGAGCAAAGATGACACCAATGTAATGTTTTATTAGGCTAACTTAAAGGAGGAGATGTCGATGATGGACTCACGATTCAAGGAGGAGATGAACCCACGGCATAGATTGGATTGAACTCTCCCTTTCTCAGTTGACAAGAAGTAAAAATGTTTAAAATTGAATTGGCAATATTGAAAGCAAAAATGCAATATATTTAGGATTTTTTGAACAATTTTCCTAGGATGAGCACACTTAAATAGAGTTTGTACGCTCCATTTGGAAGTACAAATGGAAAAAGAGAAGGGAAATTGACATGGTGAAGGGACATATGTTAATGTCATCGGCGGGATACTAATAACATGACCTCAAGAAATATTTGAATGGGAAAATATATCTAGGCATCGGCTTAAGAGGATGACTTTGCAAACGAAAACCCACGAAATCGGGGAGATGAGTCCGGAGTTCTACTTCCCTAGACTAGGGTAATTTACGCCCTCTGTCAGGAAAAAAGGGCAGGAAAATATAGAGCAATCCAAGCCTGAAGAACCCGAAAAGGGCCAAAGAGGTGCGCATGGTAAAATTTCTTGGCTGTGGAAGAGTTTTTTTTTCCAGAATTAGTTCTTTTCTATTTCTATTCCGGGGAATAATTTCTGAGCAAAAGAACCTGTTTGATAACTGCACAAAATTTCTACTCTTGAAATAGAAAAAGAATAGAAATGCGTTTGGTAACGCAACGATTCTTTTTTGTATTTATTTGTTTTCTTTTATTTTCTTGCGTTTGTTTTTTATTTGTTTTTTTGTATTTATTTATTTTTTTGTATTTTTATTCTTGCTCACGGTCGGCGGCGGCGGGCAGAGAAAATTTGCTTATTTCTAAAAATTGTTCCCGGGACAAGAAGTAATTTGTTTTTGTTTCTCGTTTCTATTCCCGGACTAACTTTTTTATTCAGGGGAATATAAATCAACTTGGCGTTACCAAACGGGTTTCTGTTCTTTTCTTGTTCCGGGAAACAAAAGAACATAAATTCTTAGGAATATAAATGTTCTTATGCCGACCTGAAAATGCCAGACGCATTTTTCATGCATAGACAAGATGGATGAATGCGGCAAGGATGATAGTGACACGACCCGAGGCTATCCTCGTATAATGCGGCAAGGATGATAGTGACACGACCCAAGGCTATCATGCGCCGCCCGCCAAGGTCACTATCATAATTGAAAAGCTTTGTTGATTTTGGTTTTTTTTCTCAGACAGAAGAGATATAGGATTTAGTCTCAAGTATCATCGGTAAAATTTAAGGTCAAAGGCAAGGAAAAGCCCTAAATTAAGTAGATTTGGGCAATCAGACACACTCTATAATGGAAATTTCATGGATAGGAAGCTTTTTCTAACAAGGCGCAGAAATCAACCCTTAGAGTTGGAGGGATACGATCTAATGGATCTCGTATAAAACAGAGACCTAGAGTTACTTGATTAGGATTATTCCATAGAGTCGTCGTGAGACTAGAACATATACTTGTTATTTGTCAAAGCAAGAAAGATATGCGGAAGCCGAATATTTAGGAGCTTTGGGATTTAATTGAAGCACTGGGTTGAAGTATAATGGAGAATTCCAAGAAAAGAGAAACTGGAACGAGGAGTAGCTTGCATCAAAATCAAAATCGAAGATGAAGATGAAGATGAAGATGAAGACGAAGTTGAATGAAAATGAAATCTTGTCAAGTCTCTATACCATTCCAAAAGAAGCAATGACTAATGGTAATGGTTTGCGAAACCTATCGATTAGAGGATGATGTGTCAAGATGTTACAAAGGTGAGGATAAAGTGGTTGTCAAAATGCGGAGTGCGAAGCATCGGAGATATGATACGCACCCATCCAAACTTTTGAGAGGTAATCATCCGTGCCTTTCGAATTTTTAAAAGAACAAAAATGGGAGTAGGGCTATCGACAATTTGCCAATTACGGGAATTTTTTGTCTACTAACATGCACATTGATGACCATGGACACAGTCATTGGTATACAGTGTAAATTTAAATAAGTGTGGAGTACCAAAGCCGAGGAAGATGAAGATGCCGATTGATGGTTGAATGGAGTGAAGGCTTAAGAGTTATAAGCACTCGGAAGAGCAAGATAACAGCCAGAATTCCACAAGCCTGTATTAATTTAATTTGGCAAAAGGGTTGGCTTTTTTATAGGTAATATCATTTCCTCCACTCCCCTCTACGAGGCGACTATTGTAGACATAGAATCGGATGAGGGTCAACTCCTCCTTCCACTCTTCGATTTTCTCTCTCCTTTCGCCTGCTTTAATTAATTTTTCAGGAGCTTAATACGGTTTTATGATTGGCATAATCAGGTCGAGTTCAAAGCTTGATTAGACAGTCGTGGGGGTACTTCGCTTTTCCCAAGATTTATAAGCGCATATGTCCACAACCCTTTTTTCAGATCCGAAAAAGAATATAAGGATCGGAATTTCAATAAATTACCCTTTTTAAAATTTTTTGGGTTTTGGGTAAAGAGAAAACCATATTATCGACTCGGCGTCAGCGGCTTCGTGCCGCACTGGAGTAATCCAATATGTGGTTCCGCACGTTCCACCACTTCTCCATTCATTTCCAATATTGATCGTGAAACACCATGAGCAGCAGGATGTTGAGGTCCGAAATTCGAAGTGAAATTTTTTATTTGCCTGTTCCTAGTCGTCATGGGAAAGAAAGGCAGAAATAAGAAAGAGATTATTCCCTGAGAGCTTGTCCAGTACTACCAGTACCTGAAATGCATCTCCTTCGACGAGCCCTTTCCTTTGTGGGGTGTGCAACGTCCTTCCCCTTTTCTGGGTCCTCAAACCAGACTAACTATACTATAGTTAGGGTCTCCATCTTTTGACTTCTTCTAAGATGCGACCCCAGGTATGACTGTTCAAGTTCTCTAGGCTATGTTTTAACCTCGTTAGATAGCGGAGTTGTTCCCCTTCGGCTAACTCTTCGGCGTGAAACTTCAAACAATTTAGCTTTAACCATATTCGAAGAGTGCATAACCGCATGGATAAGCTCACACTAACCCGTTAATTTGGAATCCAATTCGGGATTTTCCTTGGGAGGTATCGGGAAGGAATTGGAATGGAATAATATCGATTCATACAGATACAGAAGAAAAGGTTCTCTATTGATTCAAAGGCTGTACCTATGGGATAGGGATAAATAGTAGTACCTGCTCTCCAATCCCAAGAAAAAAATATGCTATGGACCTCCCCTTTTCAAGGGGAGATCATTTCGATTCCATTAGTAATGAGGATTCGGAATATCACACATTGATCAATCAAAGAGAGATTCAACAACTAAAAGAAAGATCGATTCTTTGGGATCCTTCCTTTCTTCAAACGTCCCCATGCCCCTCCCGCGTGGCGACATGGGGGCGAAAAAGGGAAAGAGGGGGATGGGGTTTCTCTCACTTTTGACATAGCGGGCCTCCCGACTACTGTCCATGTACGATCCATACTAGATCTGACCAACTGTCCATCCTACCTCCTCTACGTTCTTGACAGCCCATCTTTGTCTCAGTAGAGTCTTTCAGTGGCACCCTACAATAAGTCTATTGGAATTGGCTCTGTATCAATGGAATCTGATCATCCATACATAATGAATTGATGTGGTATATTCATATCATAACATATGAACAAACAGTAAGAACTCCAATTCTTATTGAGACTCGAACTCATAGGGAAGAAAATCGATTTATGGATGGAATCAAATATGCAGTATTTACAGACGCGAACCCCAGTTAGATTCAGGCATGATACACTTTTTCGTTATTGGGAGAACCCAAGTACTCTCTTTCGGATCCAGGAAACAACTCTTTTCTCCATTTAAAATATTCTGACAAATTCCTTACAATTTCCTTTTTTATTTTATGATCTGATCTCATTAGAAATCATATAAAGACAATTCCTATTTAATATAGCTATTTGTGCAAGTATTTTACGATTAAGAAGCAACTGTCTCTTGTACAGATTGTGTATTAATCTACTATAACTATAGGATACTCTATTCCCACGAATTACTGCATTTATCCGGAAAGAGATTCTTTAACCAGAAAGAATTCAGTTCAGATGTAGGGTACCTATCCAGAAGTTTTCGCAACTCCATCATGTATGATGGAATCATCCAAGATTTGACCTTTTCGAACTCTATCTGTAACTCACTATAGGCTCGGGAAACAAAGAGAAGATGTGTAGGCCGAGAGAGTTATTTGTTTCCATCTCTATTCTTCTACCAATAATAGCTATTGGTATTTATCCAGATTTTGTTCTTTCACTATCTGTTGACAAAGTCGAAGCTATTATATCTAATTATTTTTATCAATAGTTTTCATCAATAAAAGAAAAAATAAAAAAGTAATCCTATTATTCTTTTTAATATTGTTCGTTGTACAATGAAAAAAAAAAGTCTTTTTTCTCTTAAGTAAGTTAAGTTATATCGTGTTGTCAGCAACAATCAATTTGCAGTTTCATAGCATGTTTTTTTGGAAGATCACATTTTGCTTATCTAGAAGATATGGGGAAAAACACAAAAAAAGTTATAAACCTATTGCATTGGTACAAATTTAGTTTTACATTTTTCAATTGGACCAATTCAATTCTAAACCTTTTGATATTAGTACCAATTTAGTCTATTCGGCCAATTTTGTCCAGCCGACGCTGACGTGGACGTCGGCCAGTGGCTAGATACTGACGTGGCAATTTTTATGATTTTTTTAATGATTTTTTCGATTTTTTTTTTATTATTATTTTTACTTTTATTTTTCCTTTTCTTTTCTGCCTTCTTCTTCCCGGTGATGGCTGGCGAGGCTTGTTAGTCACTGGGCGAGGGTCGCGAAGCCCTCGCCTGCCACCGGCGAGGGTCACGGCCCTCGCCCAACCTCTCCCAGGGCCGCCGACGGGCGAGGCCATGGTGGCCATCGCTTGGCCTCGCCCAGGGCTGCATGCGATGTGACTTAGCCCAGATCTGGGTGAGGCTAGCCTCGCCCTAGCCTTGTTGCGGGCGAAGGTGGCCATTGCCGTGGCTGGTGTGCTGGTGATGGTCGCCTTGCCCAGATCTAGGCTAAGCCGCCTCGCCTGCGACCCTGGGCGAGGCTGAGCGAGGGCCACGAACCTCGCCGGCGGTTGGCGAGGGCTTCGCGGCCCTTGCCAGCCTTGGGCGAGGCTGGCTTCGCCTAGATTCGAGCGAAGTCGCCTCGCCGGCGGCCCTAGGAGAGGCCAAGCGAGGGCCGCGACCCTCGCCGGCGGTAGGCGAGGGCTTTGTGGCCCTCGCTGGCCACCGCTAGGAAGAAGGCAGAAAAGAAAAGGAAAAAGCAAAAAAAAGAATAAAAAGAATAAAAAAATTTGAAAAAAATCATAAAAATTGCCACGTCCATGTCCAGCCACCAACTGACGTCCACGTCAGCGCCGATCGGTCAAAATTGGCCGGATGGACTGAATTGGTACCAATATTAAAAGGTTTATGACTGAATTGGTCAAATTGAAAAGTTTATGACTGAATTGGTACTAATGCAATAGGTTTAGAACTTTTTTGATACTTTTCCCAGGAGATGTGTGTGGCCACCGTTTTGATCCACTTAAGAAGATGTTACCAATGATCTCTTGGGCCAACTCCAAAAGCTTGATCATCAGCTCCATTTTTATTGATATATGTCCGATTTTTAAAAGAATTATTCGATGGAAAACTTTTGTTTTTATTTTATTTAATTTTATGTTGCCCAGTACGTTGATCCCACGTAAAAAAGTTATATGAATGGGAGATTCATAAATGAAAAAAGAAAAACAAGTACGGCCATGTAAAGATATATACGTCTAATCACGGATTATTTAACAAGCAATCTTTTATTAGTAATAAATTTTTAAATAGAATAATTGGTGATTCTTCTTGTTTCTAGGTCAAATCGTATGAGTAGCTTCTATTTATCTTCAAATAAAGTAAGACGACGAAGCCATATTTCCATATTTCAACAATAATCTCCGGAGAAAAAATGAGAAAGCGATATTTCCGTGTATCACGTGCCTACAATAATTTCCGGAGAAAAGATGAGAAAGCGATATTTCTGTGTACCGTGTACCAATAATAATCTCCATGTGCGTGAGCAAACTCCCACTTGTATTATCCATCTAGAGACGCGGTGATAACCTTTTAATTGGAAATTTTGGCCGACAAGATTTTTCAGGGCATTAATCCAATACAACGACGAGAGTGGAAGTAACGTAGCCAAATAAACAACTGACATATGATATAGTCTTTATCCCTTTCGGATAAGAGGATCAAACCACCTACCATGTTTCGAAGGGGATTCAAATGCAAACAAGCCTTTGTTATTCTTCAACTCGCTACTATAGCTATTCAAATTTGATTTTGCTAGGAACTCAAACATATGTGTGTAATACCTATCAGGTTATTATTAAGACACTTGAAAGACCGTTGTCATTTATCATTAGGTGACCTATGACATGCTTTCTTTTTTAATTAACCAACCAAATTCTCTTCCCATTTTGTGAAGACCCTCGAATGTTTCTCCCACGTCGGTTCCCCTCCTGCCATTATTACTAGCTACGAGTGGCCTATGCTCTAGATTGATCATATTGATTGATAGGATTCACTAGGAAAATAGAAAAAACGCAAATGAGCATCGATCTTTTGGCAACGAGTTCCAATGACATTATGCTGACTCCATGCTGACCTCGCATCCTGTTTCTCTCTCCCTCCTTTACATCCTTGCATGCATGTCGACTTTCCACGATACCCAATTTTTCTTCTTTACGTGCATTTAGGTGCAAACAAGGCCGCTCATGTACACTTGGATGCAAACGAGATCTCTACTGGTTTCATTTGATTCCAAACCGCAAAATCATACTTTTAACATGTCTGTGTTCCCACGAGTCTTCTTCCACAGTACCACCCCTCTCTTCTGAATTTTTGCTGTATATAATTCCATCTACAGCCATCCCTCAGGCCTCCCTGCACCTCTCACTTCATTCTTCTCTTGGCCACTCTAACCACACCGACTCTCATTCCTTCTTCTCAATTCCATTATCCAACTCTCTCTCTCTCTCTCTCTCTCTCTCTCTCTCTCTCTCTCATGGAGAATCCAAACAACCAGATCGTCCATGCATCCATTGATGTCCCCCCAGAAGATGGCTCCGAATTCTTCGATGACGACCATCGTCCCAAACGCACAGGTGACTTTATTTTTGTCTTCATTTCTTTCCCGAAAAGAGTGAAGTGAAAATTACCACGACTTGTTATGAAGGACTTGGGCGAGCTACCACAAAGAATCACCTATCTTCAAGATCAATGGCATCATGTCAATACCGCCAACAAACCAGGGAATAAAGCAACAAAAGTATGAGATATTCTTCACAGGAAAAAAAGGACTTTTTCTATAAAACAGAGTCAGTGAAAAAAGAAATTTATCTCGCCAGTAGAGTAGCTGAAATTACGACCTTTTTTTTGAAAAATGCTTAGAGATACTTTCCACGGTACCCTCCTAATTATACGTCTCCAAGTATGTTGTCTGGCAGTATATTGTATTAATAGTAAATTTGAAGATGTGTGGTGAGGATGGTACACTTTTCTTGCTTTAGCTAAAGCAGCAATTCTCCTCTTTTCCATTTTAAGGGAGTAAATTAAAATGGAAAGCTAGAATCTTTAGTGACATGTTACATTGGGCAGGGGTGTCAAAAAAACCCGATCCGACCCGACCCGAACACGACCCGAACATGAAACAAGTTGAGTACGTGTTTCGGGTCTTAAAATTGTTCGGGAAACAGATATGAAACAATGAGAGAAATATGTTTCGGGTCGGGTTATGTTCGAACATTGTTCGACCCGAAACACGTTAGTTCCAAATTCCAAACAAGTTAACTAACCCAAACACGTTCTGATCTTTACCCCAAACAAGTTCCATTTCTGAACGACGCGCCTCTGCCTCTCCCTCGCCATTGCCGTCGCCACCCCTCGTCTCAACGCCGGAACCCTAGCCGCCGCCGGATCAGTCGATCGTCGCCGAAAAGTCATTGGGTGCATCATGTGATGATTGACAAATGCGACGCGTGTTCACTGGGCCCAACTTGACTAGCTAGCAAACTTAAGCTGAGCGTCCTCTTCCTCCCGCTCCGACCAAGAAAATATTCCCCCGCAAGCTCTCTCTCTCCTCTCCTCTCTCTCTCTCTTCTGTCGCCCTAGTCTCTCTCTTCCGCCGAGCCTTCGGAGGACCGACGAACCACCGCGCCGCCCCTCCGGCTCCGGCGTCGCCTTCGCTCGCGGCCGGGTCGAGTCTCTCTTCGGCTACATCCCTGCCGAGCTCGGCCTCCTCGGCTCGCTCAGACGGCTCAACCTCGCCGGCAGTGACTTCTCCAAGCCCATCCCCTCCCGCCTCTTCAATGCCACCTCACTCATCTCTCTCGAACTCTCCCTAAACTCGCTCTCCAGCCGCAGCCTCGCCCACTTGGACCTGTCCTCCACTCGCCCGATAGGTCGCTTCCCGAAGCGCTCGCGGAGCTCGGGAGACTCGCCGGGACGCTGAACCTGTAATACAACGGATTCTACGGAGAGGTCCCGGTTGTGCCCTCTCTCTCTCTCTCCCTCCGAGTCACGACCGAGCCCTCGTCCAACGAACCACCGCGCGGCCTCCGCCTCCGCCGTCGCGAAGTTCGTCGCTCGGGCGTGATGGTTCGTCGATCGGCCGAAGGCTCGGTGGGGGAAAGAGGGGGCGGTGATCACAGTCCTTCTGGTTTGTCACGCTGGCACACAAGATGCACTCAATATTTTCTTGGCTTGTGTGTGAATGAATGCAGGGACGGTATGGACAGCGAGCGCTCTCATAATCACAGCACTGATCGGATCCGGAGGCCCGTCCCTGGCTTGGGCCATCGCGCAGCTCGGCTGGATTGCCGGCCCCACCATCATGCTATTATTTGCCTTCGTCACTTACTACACCTCCACCCTCCTCACCACCTGTTATCGATCCGGCGACCCCGCCACCAGCAACCGTAACTACGCCTACATGGGTGCTGTCCGTGACAATCTTGGTATGTCACATTTGTATTTGTGTTCATGTTCATATTCACATACTAATGTCCGAGTCAAGTCCAATCACGTTGTGTTGTTTGCTAAAATCTTCTCTTTGATTAAATTCTCCAGGTAGCTTCAAAATCAAGCTTTTTGAGCTGGTTCTATACGTGAACCTATTTGGGGTTGCCATTGGTTACACCATTGCATCTTCCACCAGCATGATGTGAGTATATTTGCAGTGAGAATTCTAGTGATTGCTATTTCGATGGTGTCAAAAGTTATGTGAGTTTGATTTTATCGGCTTCCATGGTCATTGCAGGGCTATCAAGAGGTCCAATTTCTTCCACGAGAAAGGTGAGAAGGACCCGTGTCCCATAAACAGCAATCCTTACATGATTGCGTTTGGCTTCGTTGAAATTATTTTCTCTCAGATCCCCAATTTCAATCGGCTGTGGTGGCTGTCGATCATTGCCGCCTTCATGTCATTTGCCTACTCCACCATTGAACTTGGCCTCAGTATTGCCAAACTTGCAGGCACGTGAAATTTTTTCTTGCTAAACTGCTCTATTTACGTTTCTAAGCTCTCTCCATTGGTGATAGAACCTAGTCGAATTATGAAGTTCTGATTTAGTGTTCTCTTCTGGTTTGTTTTATCTTCAGAGACAGGGAAAATTAAGGGAAGTCTCACTGGAATCAACATCGGGGCCTTGACCCCAACGCAGAAAATATGGAGGAACTTCCAGGCTCTTGGTGACATCGTCTTTGCCTTTTCATACTTCCTTATCTTCTTTGAAGTTCAGGTGAGCAGAGCTCTCTCAAATGCATGACACAAGAAAGTACTAGTTATGGTTAATAGTTTTGATGAATTGAAATCATTGACATGATGAGTTTATATTTGTTTTAGGACACCATCCGGTCCTCTCCATCTGAATCAAAGACGATGAAGAAGGCGAGTCTTATCAGCATAGCAGCCACAACCCTTTTCTACATGATCCGTGGGTGCATGGGCTACGCAGCCTTTGGCGATATGGCACCCAAAAACCTCCTCACTGGGTTCGGCTTCTACAACCCATACTGGATGGTCGACATTACAAACGCCGCAACCGTGATCCACCTCGTCTGTGCGTACCAATTCAACTGCCAACCCCTATTCGCCTATGTTGAGAAGACCTTGCTCGAGAAATTTCCCAACAGCCAGTTCATCACGAGGGAGATCGAAATCCCCAATTCCGGGTGCAGCCCTTACAAGCTCAAACTCTTCCAGTTGGTCTGGAGGACGGTCTTCGTGATCGGGACCACCTTCATCTCCATGCTCCTCCCATTCTTCAACGACATTGTTGGGCTGCTTGGAGCGCTAGGTTTTTGGCCCCTCACGGTCTTTTTCCCGATCGAGATGTACATCAAGCAGAAGAAAATACCCAAGTGGAGCACCAAGTGGGTGTGCCTCCAGATTGTAAGTGTGGCTTGCCTTATTATCACCATTGCTGCCGCCGCTGGCTCTGTCGCCAATGTATTTCTCGACCTCAAGTCCTTCAAGCCATTCAGTGCCGACTACTAAATAACGCGCAACTGACAGGCATGACGCAAGTAAGGATAGGAAAGAATGAAGGCGAGAGAGATTTTTTTCATGTTCATGTTCACCACCAAAATGTCAAAAGCCGAGATGAAAGGCATTCGTTTGATTTAATTTCTCATGATCTTGATAGTGTACGAATTCGATAGAGCACGAACTTATTCTAGTTAGATCTCGAAAGCAAAGAAACCTCTTGTTCTGGTCCATTTCTCCCCAATTTCACCATTAATTCTTGAACTTTCAATATGGAATCGGTGATTATCCCACGATCGTTATGCAGTTTCTGGTCATGCATAAAATCATATTTGCTTAGCAAAGGATAAAACCAACATGACAAGACTCGAACTTCTCTCTTATTTAAGGCTATCATAAGGTTGAAGAGACAGAGACTAGAGCATGGGAAAAAAGCTGCTCGGTGTTGAAAAAAGGCTGAGCTTTTTAAGGGGACCCAAGAATAATCAAGGCAGGCGGTTGATTTCCGTACGTGCCGGGCATGCGTGCATTTATTTTTTATTTTTTATTTTTGTGTTTCGTGCTCATAATTAGTGAATAAGATTCTTCTTTTTAAGATTTTTTTTGTGATTAAGTGAGAAACACGAACTCATTCCGTTGGCACGTTTTTTAAGAGGCAAGCTAAAAGGCAGGAATCGGGGTGGGAGGCCGCCAACGCCGGAGACTTTCAGCAGCTTGTCGTCGGCGGACTCTCCAAGGAATATCATTGGAACTTATTGCGAAAATATGAATACTTTTTTGCGTTTTTCTATTTTTTCTAGCGAATCCTATCAGTATAATCATCGGAAGGTCATGAGACAATCTATGTTGTGAGTTAGAAAGGCACGGGATCTCGAACCTTGCTTTTTTCCGACGGTGAAAGTCAAAAAGTAGGTCATCATCGTTGGCATTTTTAGAAAATTTGATATCAATCTAATGCCGCTGGCCATGAGTTATTTTTTGAGAGTGAACCCATCATGGAAAGACAGCAGAGGCCATTTAATTTATTTTGTATCAGTTTTGTACAAGAGAGGAAAAAAGGAAGTCAACTTCTCATTCATCTTAGCAATGATATGTTTAAAAGATCAAATAAAAGAAAGAAATATTTCATGCGAGAACTCATTAATTACATTATCAAATGAATGTATTGTCTAGTAATTCGGTTGTATTTCGTTTTTGCTTGTGGGGGGTGAAATTGAAACCCCTGTAGTTATTATCTCTCTTTTATCAGGGAAGAGATCACCATTTGGAGTGCACTTCTGAGGAATAGGGGAAGTTTCTTTATAAAAGCAAGCGATTAGTTTTTAAGTTCAAAGTCGAGAGGTTTGACTTTTTGCTTGTATGGGCTAATGTTGAATCTGGTATTGAGGGGTGTGAGAGCCTTTCGATTATCAAAAGCCGGACAGTATGTAGCAACCTCGGATGACTTTTTTAAAGCCCTAGAAGCCAAAGCGTTTAGAAGAAAACACAAGAGTGGAGCATGAACTAGTCAAAGCCACGTGCAACCTCAAAACAAGAGCAGAACCGGAGCATAAACTAGTCAAAGCCGCCTGCAACCTCAAAACTAGAGTAGACCCGGAGCATAAACTAGTCAAAGCCGCGTGCAACTTCAAAACTAGAACCAATAATGGCAAGAGTGGACCCGACATCGGTCACTAAATGATATGGTGACGATTAACAATACCCAATAGGTATTACACAGAGATTCAAGTGCCTAGCAAAAATCAAGTTTAATTAGGTAAAATAGCGAGTTGAAGAATAAGAACGGCTTGACGGCATCCCTCTTAATGGAAGGGACAAAGACTACATGAATATGTCATTGTTCGTCAGGCCACGTTAATTCGGCTCTAGTTGTTGCATTAGATTGATGCCAAAAGATTATGTCAGCATCATCCGTCATTTGGCTACATGGAGGCCACGCCCATGTGATTAATCCATCCTTTCCATGAAATACCTTCAAAATCGTTGGTTTTCTATCGAATCGAGTTCCATGGCAATTCGGATGGGAGGTAGCATGTGTAACCAAAAACTAGAACTAACTACTCTAGAAGAAAGTAAATATATGAACTGAAGAGTTGAACTGATAAATCGAAACATGCATAATTTGTATTGATGATCATGTATCCCTTTTACAATAATTCAACACGGCTTATATAACCTATTACAAGACGTAACTGCTCCTAAGAGGTCGATATTCAAATCAAGGGTCACAACCGCATTTGCACAATCTTATGCTCCATGAACAAATTCCATGATTGCACATTGATTTCATCCGTAAGCAGTTGTAACTCTTTAGTTGTGCAATGGACTCGACTGATCTCCATAATTCCCGTCTCAATAATCGCACGTCATCTTGCTCTTTGAACGCTTATAACTCTTAAGCTTTCACTCAATTCAACCATCAATTAGCATCTTCATCCTCACATTCTGTACTCGACACCTACTTGAATTTACACTAGTCTCGATCATTGATCAGTCATCACTGTATACCAACAACTATGTTCATGGTCATAGATGCACATGACCGTCAACCAAATTACCCGTTTTGGATTAAAAATGTACCAATATTTTTAACTTATTCTCTCAAGAGATTCTTATATCATTCCAGAAAATCCAACTGAGGAATTTAGAAGAATCACTTTTTTTGGGGAAAAAAACTTACAAGCATGTCATAAAATTGGATGTAGTCATTTGATTGGATATTTTGTCAATTTAAGAACCCAATTTTTTTACGGGGAAGATGTGGATGCTTATCTAGGAATTTAATTTCGAGACGTCATTTTAGAATTACCAAGTATAAAATCGATGAATTTCTGCTAACGGGTTAAGCACCCGGGGGGCCGCGGGGGATGGGGTGGGGTTAAAGAACATAAGAAGAATGCTAAAGATTTTTTTATGAAAAAAATTGCAAAGAATTATAGACGATTGGGTGGCAAATAATTAGGATTTCATAAGTTCTCAACTTTTATCCAAATGATTAGGGTTTTCATCTTCTATCAAATGAATATGCAAGTAACTGCAAATTAATAATATTCTCACATCAATTGTTGACAATATGTCTTGGAACATTTATGAAGTAATATGATAAAAATGGTACAAATTCAGCGACAAGTTCTTTGAGGCAAACCATATCTAGATAAGTTTTCTTAGTAAGGAAGCAACTTAGCTATTTGTGCGCTTGTCACGCCAATTATCATGTTGATTCCAAATATAAAGCAGTCCCAAGTTGACAAATATTTAGTCTCTTCTGTTTACTATTTTAGCAAGGAGCAACCCCACCGCCCATGGCGGCAGGGGGTGGAGACCTCGGTTTGACCCACGCCACTAACAGGAGTAGGTGGTGGTGCTGGTGCAGACAGGCGAGAGAGGGTAGCCAGGTACGGTGAAATCGCACGGTCGTTTCACGGAATTCTCCGCTCGTTTTCTTGATATCGTGAAAGGACATTTTCCTTTTTACAACGCGCAATGTCATATGACATGTTAAGGAGTGATCTTCAAATTTTATTGGAAATCTGATGTTTCATATTAATTTCACAATTTTTCATCATGGACGATCACTAAAGCCATGACCGGACCTGGGAAAAAATCGTTTTTGGCCGCCCATCCCGACATGAGACAATTAGTCGATTATTTTTTTCAAAAGATTAGAGTCAAATCCATCCGTTCTCTAATTAGTTCTCTTTTATATCCACCATCATGAATATCATTTTTACAAGGGGGTAAGATAAGTCCGATGATTGCGCGATATGCGATTACCTAACAAATTCCTCCCTACGTGCATGGCCACATAAGCTTTCTCCATCTAAATCTTTTAAACGAGTGGGCTATGCATGGAGTTTGTATTATCTAATGCCTCTGATGGATCGATTGATTTCGTACCTAATACCACGACATTTCCAAAAAAAAATTACAAAAAAGACGGTTTTGTATTTTTATTTTTTATTTTTAGAATGCTAATGCTTGAACTAGACATTAGACTAAACTAGTTTTCGTGCATCACGCATGGTTAATTTTCATTGCTCACGCAATAGAAGAAATTAACAGTAAAGGTCATAATTTTAATTGCACTGAATATGAAAAATGATTGAGATTATTTTTTTTACCACTATTTGAATGATTCGTAAGAAAAGCAAACATTAAATGGACATTTTTCCATACTAAACAAGGTAGATGGTTCTTGCGTGATCAATCGGATTTTCAATCCTCCTATGATCAGCCCAGTCTGTAATCATTATCAGCCCCCTATACTGATTGTTCCACCACCTCCTCTAGTCAGTCTCATGGTAGTTTGAACCCGTGTTTCCCCATTCACCTTGGGAGTCATTCTTAGATTTAGACCTTGTCTGGTTCATCAAATCTATAACGGGGTAAGACACATCGCGCTACTATGTCGACAACGATTGAACCACGCCTTCACCACCATTGATCTCTCAAACTCCATCTCGACTTTGTTGGTAGGAGAGATTTTTTATCTAATGTGATATCTTGATAGCAAAGCATCGGCACACACGACCAATGACATTATAAAATCCTAAATCTTAAACTGTTTTATGATTTGACAAAAGTCTTAGTTGGTAATGGTCGTTTATTGCCTATTAAGCAAGTTGATAAAGTCTTTTTACATATGAGTAACGAAACAAGTTGTATCTAAACTTTAATTTAATGTGTAATGTCATACATGAACTTTCAATTTGTTCAGTATGATCTCTGAACTTTAATCCAATACGTAATATTGTCACTAAATTTTTAATTTGTCCAATGTAATCCCTAAATTGTATGAAAATGTGCAATATTATCATTGTCAAAGTTCATGGACCATTTGTGTCTTTTTCCTTTTGCACGCTTGCTCTCAATCTTTGTCGTTATCTCATGTATCGTGTCCCTATCTTGCTCGCAATGTCCTCTTAGTTACTCAACTTGGATGCAAAAGTTCTTATGCTATTGATTTTAATGGTTCATCCTTTACTTTGAAGGATCAATGAACAGAGAAAACTCTCCTCCAAGCTGACTTCTCTCATGGTCTTTATCTGATTTCTAACTTATTGATGTCATTTCACTCGCATCCTATCATGGCTTCCTCTACTTCACTCACTCACTCACTCACTAGCATGCTTGTCCTGGGCATCCTAATAGATAAGTTTTGAGTCGTTTTTGCAATTCTAGTTCTAGATTAGTATCTTGTGAGTCTTGTCTCGTGGGGCAAATCTCATCAATTGCCTTTTGAGTTTGCTAGTCATGGCACATCTTTTCCTTTGATCATAATTCATTTGATGTCTAGATGAGTGCAACTTTATCTATTTTTAGTTCCATATATTTTGTATTATTCATTGATGACTACTCTCAGTTTACTTGAGTCTTTCCTATGAAAATTAAATTTGTAGTGCATACACACTTTTATCGCTTCCATTGTTTTATTGAAAATTTGTGTAATACCAAATTAAATTTTTACGAACTCATGATGGAGGGAACCATCTCAAAATGGCCCATCAGAACGTAAAACACTTAGTCGAAATATCTTGATCCTTATTAATCTATGCTCATATGCTTTCTTTGGATTGGGTTGATGCTCTTCGTTACTACTTACACTACTAATCGATTTTCCAATCCTATCATCTATGACATTTATTCTTTCCACTTTTTATTTGGGTTCTAGTTTGGTTAATTGTGTTTCTCAAAAGTTAGCACCTCATTTTGTATCATGGGTATTTCTTGAGTACATGTCGAATCACAAAAGCTATTGTTGTATTGATCGATCAAGTGGTCGTGCTTTTATCGGTCGTTATGCTTGGCTTGATTAGAGTATTTTTTTCCTTTTTATATAATCCTTCAACTCTTTGTCTTGTAACCACTGTTTAGTATCAGCCCCTTCATTTTTTGTTTCATTCAATCAATTTATTCTTCCTTCTCGCTCCTCTGACGCTCTCTCCTGCTATCCTACTCAAACTTCTTGGCCTCTCTCCTCTTATCTAGCCTAACCTCCTAACCCCGCTCCATCCTCTTTTTTGCCCACCAACTTGCTTCCATTTCTTTTTCCCCTTCACCGTCTCTCCCTCTGACCCCAATTACCGTGTCCCAACCTAACTCCTCTCTCGATTGAATTCCTCCCACAACAGACTTGCAAATCCTCTTTACATCTATGTCAAGCTCCTATACTTATGTTTCTTTTCTTCCCACTCATCTTATTCAGATTCGTGACAAATCTAGAACTTCTAAACCCAATTTTTTTTATCCACTCTCACTCTTTCACCAAGGGACATCAATGTGCTACTCTATGGCCATTTTTGCTTGACCCACTATGAATTTTTTAATGCCTTGTTCGTCAACCATACATGGGATCTTATACAAACTAATCCTTCTAAAAGTTTAGTTGGTTGTAAATGGGTTTTAAAGTTAAGGAAAAATTCAATGGAACTATCCAACGCTTCAAAACTCACCTCTTTGCACAAGGCGATATATTGAACATGTACATGTAGTTCATAACTAAATTGAACATGTACTAAAGTTCAAGAACAACATTAAACAAATTAAAAGTTCATGAACAATATTTCATATTAGACTAAAGTTCAATGACCATATTGAGCAAACTTAAATTTTATGGATCACATTGTACATTATATCAAAGTTCAGAAATCATTTGTATCATTTATCCTTACTTCTAATGTCGATCAGGAATTCTCTTTTACTTTATTGCCCACAACCCAGATAATGGGAGGACTCCTTCCCAATACAAGCCCAGAATTAGTCAGATAACCCTCACAAACCCAAGAGCCAGTAGGCCCAACCTTAAACCTAAATCATCGAACCCTAATATCCAAAAGAAAGTCCCAAGCTAAATTACGAAGCCCAACGCCCAGAAATCCCCTCGCAAAATGGCCTGATGGCCCGAGTTCCTTATTACATATCAGCTGAGGGGAAAAACTGATATTTCTACAAAAACAAGGAAACACAAAGCACAAAGGCTCGGATGACAATCTAATCCAGGATTCTCCATTTAAAATATAGATTGTTAACTTCATCATCCACTACTCTCCTTCCGTCACTTATTAAAGCTTCAAAGGCAGATCTGATCCATAAGGAAATTGCCTGCCAAAACCTTGTTTACATGGAGTGGTTTGCCCATGAAGAACCATATTTTGCTCCTTCCAAATGCTATATATAGTGGTATACCATGCTAGTTTTATCAGGACAATCTTTAAGCTTCTGCCCTTCAAGAATTGAAGAGCCCAAGAGAGCTCATATGGCCAATCCTCTGCTTGCCTATTCAGATGCGGCAAAACCATGACTCTATCCTAAAGCTGCCTTGAAAAATGAACATACACATAAAAGAACAGATGATCACAAGATTCATCGTCTTGCTTATAGAGCAAACCTACACCATTAATAGAACTCCACTACTTCATTCTACCTTTTGTTTGTAGCTTGTTTAATATGACAAGCTATAAACGCAAAATTATGGGATATTAGGGCAAAACCAAATGAGCCTATGCCACTGAATTTTGGTCCCCTGAGGTTTTAGCAGCTTCCGAGCCTCCTTTTGGTTAGATCTTCCATGTTGGCGCCCAGGAAAATCACTTTTTCTTTTGCAGTTGGTGGAAGGACAACACAAACTGCGGCTTGGATTTCAAGCAATTCATTTGATCTTGGGGATGGTCATCTCCATTCATCCTCCTCTATTACTGCGGCAACCTCTGCATCTTTAATGAATGAAGCATCATAGATGATTCTTAATGAGTAAGTTGTGGTGTTTGGTAAAAAATATTGAACCATTTTATCTCAAAGCTAGCATTAGCAAAAGCCCAAAGCTAAAGACAGACCATCCTTGCTTTGTTTTTACAACATTCTCCAAAAGCTCCTCTTAAGGATTAATGAATTTTTTCAGTTCCCTTTCTTATCCTCAGAAACTAAAATTTCGCTTTTACTCTTTGGTTTTGCATTATTAATAGTCTCTTACTTTTAGACCTGGGATTCATTGAGGTAGCTCGGAGGAGCAAGAGGAACTTTGATGTGCGATTGCTTAGGTTTGGGTGTGATGCAGCCCGCATTGAAGACCAGCTCTCTCGACCAAGAAGATCTGCCCGCATTCAAGCTCGACGAAACCTCTTATCGATGAAGTTGTCGATTCAACCGAGAAGCCGTATCGATATCTTGAGTCCATCCCGGAAGCTTGAAAGAAACACCTTGGGAGCCATGAAGACATTATGCTTTTACTAGTTTCTAGTTCCTAAGCTCTTTACTATTTTTTCTAGTTTCAGAGTTCTTTAATGCTTTTACTAGTGTCTAGTTCCTATGCTCTTTCCTAGTTTCAATGCTCTGTCTTTATTTTTTTTACGATATAAGCCATCCAATTCCTTGTATGAACTAGATGACTTTTGATGAATGAAAACTTTGCTTTGAAGCAAATATCGTGAACCTTGTAGAGTTCATACCCTTGAAAATCTAGAAGAGTTTTCACTTTGTCCTTAAAGAGTTGGAGCTTTTCGAAATCTGCACCCTTGAAGAGTTGCAGTCATCGATCTAGAAGAATCGGTGCCCTCTCAACTTCCTTGGAGGCCTAGAAGAACAACCAACGGAGTTTCTATCTTTTCCTGTTTTGTTCATTATTTTCACCCACTTCCAACCCAAATTCGACCATCCTACATTGCTTATTTCAGAAAACCCAAAATAGAGAAATTGTAGATCCAGAAGTTTTTGTTCATTTGGCTTTGGAATCAGGTCGATCCAATATGTATTGACAAAGATACGACTGTTCTTCTAAGCTTGCTCAGTGCTGAAATTTCTGTTCGTCTTGTTTTCCCGTGTGTGAGTCACTCTCCCGATCCTACTGTTTGAGAAAACCTAACCTTGGCTTGCATCAGGGTGGCACTAGCATCACCTTGCCTAGGGTCGCACAACCTTGGTGGCCCATCGCCTAGGGCATACAACTTAAGTGGCCCTTGTGCGATGCTTGCATCTTGTCTAGACCTAGTTTGCATGAAATTGTGCAACCTGTGCATTTTCTTGCTTGGGGTCACATTACAAAAGGATCCGTCAGAGACTACGAGTGTAATGGGAGCATCTGTTGACAAAAGGATCACCCTAAGATGATCATCTCATGGCTATTGAGAAGGAATCAAATCAAATGGTTCTATTTCTAAATCTTTCTGACTTGCTCCTATAGAACCAAGGTCGAAATGATTGAAAAAAAAAAAAAAATAGACTCTAGTATCTTTGACGTCAGTAAAGGCATGCACTTTAGATTAGGGTAAACCTACTAAGAATTTTTAATACATACATACATACATACATACATACATGTGACCAATTAAGTTGTATATATGTATATATGTATGTATTAAAAATTCTTAGTAGGTTTACCCTAAATAATATGTGACCAATTTAGAGATAGGATTAGAGAAGAATATAGTGACTAATTACCTTATGATCTACTTTCATATGGAGAAATAGTCTCTTACGTTTGTAGATAAGGAACACAAATGTGTAATGAAATCAAATTATGAAGACAACTCGAAGAAGAACAATCTCTTAGAAGTTTAGGAGATTTCTATGCCCAATACGACCCTTCTTATAATGAAAAGTTAAAATCAAAATGCAAAAGAACTTGTCCTTCTGAAAAAGAAAAAAGAAAACACTATAACAAATCACAACTTCACAAAAATAAATGAAGACGCCAAAATAGACCATAAACTAATAAGAAAATTTTTAAAGATCTTAAATGTTACTAATGTGGTAGAAAAAGATATATTTCAAAACATTGTAGAATTAGTAAAAGATTAAATGAACTCTCATTAGATGATAATACTTTATACCAATTAAATAACATCCTTATAGAAACTGATGATACCTCTTATGATGAATTTCTTGAAGAAGAATGTCTTCAAATAAATGAAATAAAAGCCTCTTCAAAATCATAATATGAAGATGCCTCTCTTGATAAATCTATTCCTGAAATAAATATGTTGACAAAAGAAAAAGAATTCCTCCTCAACACTGCTGATGAACCAGAAGCCAAAATAGAATACTTAGATAGATTTCAATTTTCAATGAATATTACTTCTAAACCTAATACTTCTTATAATCTAAAAGATATTCTTAATAGAAATAAATAAATAAAAACCAGTCCAGGCCAATAAATATTAATGATCTCCAAAGTAAAATAAAACAATAAAAATTAGAAATACAAGCCTTGAAGGCTGCACAAATAGAATTGAAACAAGAGATCTCCGATATAAAATCTCTCGTCACAAAGGGAAAAGCAAAATTAGAAGATCAAAATGAAATCACTAATACTTCTAATACTTCTAATCAAAATTTTTTAATGCTATTAACAGAAATAAAGTCTAAATGGATAATAAACATAACGATAAAAATCAATAATGAAGTTATTATTGAAACAACAGTACTCTTTGATACGAGGGCAGATCTTAATTATATCAAAGAAAGCCTTGTTCCAACAATACTTCGATAAAACATCTGAATTATTAAAATTAGCCTCAGGAGACAAGTTAAATATTAAATGTAAATTGCTAGAAGCCTTAATAATAAAAAAAGTCAAATGTCTTACAAAATTTCCTCTCTCTTATTCAAAAATATGATATAGGAAGTAATTCTAGAAACACCCTTCATACAATTAATTCAACCAGATGAAGGAATTGAAATTCATGCTTTAAATAGAAAAATCACATTTGACTTTATAACAAAATCACAAATGAGAAGCCTAATTATCTTATAAGAACATTCAATTTTAGGAATAAATTGTCTTATAAAAGATAAAGAAAACCAGCTTGAATTTTTAAAAGAATACTCATAATTTAAAAAAAAAAAAATAGAAGAAAATCCTTAAAAACAAACATCAAAGATAAAATAGCATCCCTACAAAAACACGTAGAGAAAATTATATGTTCTACCTTATGTCACGACCCGAAAGAGTGACGATCCAAGAGGTTTTTATGAGCAGGCCGTGACACACCTTTGGATCAAGCGACCATCGGCTTATATCCCCGACACTTCCTGGGGGCGGGTGATATTGTATTTGTACGCATACGATATAAATGCGGGTAGTTGTAATTAATATGGGTAGGAGGTAGTTGAGGAAATCTATTCTCCACCGTTAGATCGAGGAGAGATCTACGGATACGGTTTGTCTTGTCTTTGTATAAGAAGGGGTCTCCTCCCCCTCATTTGTATCATATCATTCTTAAGTGAAATAAAAAACTAGAGCTTCTCTCTCTAGAGTTTCTCTCTCTACGATCCTTGTGAGTGAGTGTGAGAAAGGCTGACTGGGGAGAAATTTCTAAGGCCGCACGGGCAAGGGAACGTTAGATTGATCAGCCTGTGACAAGTGGTATCAGAGTTGTGTTTTGTTCCAAGCGCAAGTACAATGGCTGATCCACGATCTGATGAGGCGCTCACCATGGGTGGTGACTGCGTTGATCGTGGGCGAAACGTCGAGAAGACCAGGGGTAAGAAGAATTGTGGTGCTTCGAGTGATCCAATGGGGGATCTTGCACAGCGGATGACGAAGCTAGAGTTGTTTGTCACCGATGTCCAAGGATTGGTCGATGACCTGACCCAAACCATGGATGGAGTAGACGCTGGAAGAGAGGAGCTGGTTGTCGAGATGCAAGAGCTCAAGGCCGGCATGGGAGAACTCAGACACAAGTTGCTAGGGACCTTAAGGGAAGAGCTCGCCCAATAGTACGAACCCTTGGAGGTGACGATAGCAGCCATGCGCGCGGAGATAGCGAAGCTTATGAGTAGGTCGCTGAGTCGAAAGCTGCACGCGTGAACGAGGTCATCACGGTGCAAGGTCCACGAGTGGACATGTCGAAGCTAAAGGAGTTCCGGGGCTCGTGGGTGGCCAAGGACGTGGACAACTTCCTATGGTATATGGAAAGGTACTTTCAAGCCATGGGGATTAACGACGAACAATCACGGGTAAACATTGCATCTATGTACTTGGTTGATAATGCATTGTTGTGGTGGCGTCGTCGGTCGGATGATAGGTGTGGGAATCCTATCACGACCTGGGGTGGATTCGTCGAGGAGTTCCGACAGAACTACTTTCCCGCGTATGTGGAGGAGGAAGCTTGTGACGAGCTGAAGCGTCTCGAGCAAAAGGGTGGTGTGCGCGACTACATCAAGTGGTTCTCAGAGTTGCTACTCCACATCCCTTCGATGAACAAAGTTGAGGTGTATCACCAGTTCATGAGTGGCCTCAATCCATGGACCAAGCAAGAGTTGAAGTAGTGCAACGTGGGAGATCTCACGACAGCCATGACTGTAGCTGAACCACACCAAGCCCTATGAGGTAGAGACTGACGCATCGGATTTTGCTATCAGTGGTGTGCTTATGCAGGATGGCCATCCGGTGGCATTCGAGTCTCGGAAGCTGAACGATACCGAGCGTCGGTATATCGTTTAGGAGAAGGAGATGACCGCGGTGGTCCACTGCCTTCGGACGTGGAGGCACTATCTCCTGGGATCCAAGTTCGTCGTGAGGACGGACAACGTGGCCATGAGCTATTTCCAGACCCAAAAGAAGCTGAGTCCGAAGCAAGCTCGATGGCAGGATTTCCTTGCGGAGTTCGACTACGCGTTGGAGTATAAGCCGGGGAAGGCCAACTCCGTGGCGAACGCATTGAGTTGGAAGATGGAGCTGATGAGCAGCACGGTGAGTCGACTGAGCTGTCCTTGGGTCATCGCATCAAGGAGGGATTGACACATGATTCAAGAGCTCAAGCCCTCATTGGGTATGCGAAGGAGGGCAAGACCCGATAGTTCTGGTGTGAGGACAAGCTCCTCTACACAAAAGGGAGGTGGCTGTACGTGCCCTTCCATGGGAAGCTGAGGAATGAGATCTTGCGCGAGTGCCACGACTCGAAGTGGGCAGGTCATCCAGGGATCCACCGCACGTTGGCCCTTGTTGAAGATCGGTATTATTGGCCGCAAATGCGGGATGACGTGGAGGCATATGTGAAGACTTGTTTGGTGTGCCAACAAGACAAGCTGGAGCAACGTTCGTCGTCGGGTTTGCTGGAGCCACTTCTTGTTCCAACTCGTCCATGGGAGAGTGTCTCCATGGACTTTATAGTCAACCTGCCGAAGTCCGAAGGGTGTCGGACTCTCATGGTCATGGTGAACAGGTTTTCCAAATATGCTACCTTTGTGCTTGCAACGAAGGATTGTCCGGTCGAGGAGGCGGCCAAGCTGTTCATGAAGCACGTGGTCAAGTACTGGGGTGTGCCACAAACGATTGTGAGTGATCGTGATCCTTGTTTCACGGGGCGTTTCTGGTCCGAGTTGTTCAAGCTATTGGGGTCGGAGCTGAATATGTTGACAAGTTTGCATCCTCAAACCGATGGTCAGACAGAGCAAGTCAACGCACTCTCGGAGATCTACCTCCGACACTACGTGAGTACAACGCAAGTGAATTGGGCAAAGCTGATTGACGTAGCCCAGTTCTCCTATAATCTGCAGCGGAGCGAGTCGACCGGTCAGAGCCCGTTCGAGATTGCGACTGGGCAGAACCGAACACCCCGAGTGTGATCGCATCGGGTTATTGGGGGAGTAGTTTGCCCACGTATAAGTTCGCCAAAGATTGGCAAGAGTAGGCCGATTTGGCGAGGGCGTGTCTACACAAAGCATCAAAGCGCATGAAGAAATGGGCATAGAAGAAGCGTCGGCATGTGGAGTTCCAAGTGGGAGACTAAGTGTTGGCCAAGTTGCATGTGGTCCTTCGATACAAGGACGTGCACAAGGGGTTGATCTGATGCTACGAAGGGCCATTTCGTGTGTTGCAATTAGTCGGGAAGGTCGCATACAAGCTAGAGTTATCACCTAAACTCGAGGTACATCCGGTTTTCCATGTAAGTATGCTTAAACCTTTCCAGGTTAATGAGGAAGATCCGGATCGAGGGGAGTCTCATCGTGCGCCACTCGAGGCAAAAACCTCGTATGATCGTGAGGTCTAGAACTTCATGGCAGATCGAGTCATACAGAAGTGGTATTGCGTGCCCAAACGAGAGTACTTGGTCCGATGGAAGGGTTTTCCGGAGAGTGAAGCAAGTTGGGAGCCCACAAAAAGTCTTTTGCAGTTCAAGAAGCAGATTGATGCCTTTCATGCCAAAGACGCAATGAGGGCATCGCCTGACTAGGTGGGGGAGAATGTCACGGCCCGAAAGAGCGACGATCCAAGAGGTTTCTATGAGCAGGGCGTGACATGCCTTTGGATCAAGTGACCCTCGGCTTATATCCCCGACACTTAGAGTTTTCTTCTAGAATACTCATGGGGGTGGGTGATACTATATTTCTACGCATACAATATAAATGCGGGTAGTTGTAATTAATATGGGTAGGAGGTAGTTGAGGAGATCTAATCTCCACCGTTAGATCGAGGAGAGATCTACGGATACGGTTTGCCTTGTTTTTGTATAAGAATGGGTCTCCTCCCCCTCATTTGTATCATATCATTCTCAAGTGAAATACAAAACCAGAGCTTCTCTCTCTAGAGTTTCTCTCTCTACGATCCTTGTGAGTGAGTGTGAGAAAGGCTGACTTGGGAGAAATTTCTAAGGCCGCACAGGCAAGGGAACGCTAGATCGATCGGCCCTTGCCTAATGCTTTTTGGGAAAGAAAAAAGCATATTGTAGATTTATCTCATGAACAAGATTTTTCTGAAAATAAAATACCTACAAAAGCTCGTCCTACACAAATGAATCAAGAAGTTTTAACAGTTTGCCAAATAGAAATACAAGATCTTTTGAACAAAAAAACTCATTAGGAAAAGTCAATCACCATGGAGTTGTTCTGGTTTCTATGTCAATAAAAATGCTGAATTAGAAAATGTGTTCCCAAGTTAGTTATTAATTATAAAACTTTGAATACAACCCTTAGATGAATAAGGTATCCAATACCCAACAAAAAAGGACTTGTTAAATAGATTATGTAGATCAAAAATATTTTCAAAATTCGACATGAAATTAGGATTTTGGCAAATACAAATCAATAAAATTGATCAATATAAAAACAGCTTTTACTGTCCCTTTTGGTCAATATGAATGCAATGTTATGCCATTCAGTCTCAAGAATACCCCTTTAGAATTTCAAATAATCATGAATGAAATTTTCAATCCTTATTCAGATTACATCCTGGTCTACATGGATGATGTATTGGTTTTCTCCCACAATTTAGAACAACATTTCAAACATATATCTACCTTTATAAAAACAATCATACAAAATGATTTAGTAGTATTTCCTACTAAAATTGCACTCTTCCAAACCAAAATTAGATTCCTAGGTCATTATATCCATTTAGGCACCATAATTCCCATAAAAAAGATCAATCTCATTTACTGATAAATTCTAGGATGAGATTAAAGACAAAATCCAATTGCAAAGATTCTTAGATAGTCTCAATTGTATTATAGATTTCTTCTCCAATATAAATATTCTTTGTAAACCTTTACACTAAAGGTTACAAAAGGATTCTCCACCATGGACTTCAGTCCATGCAAAAATTGTCAAACAAATAAATATTCATGTTAAGGAAATACCATGCTTACACCTAGCTGATCCATCTACTTTCAAAATAGTTGAAACAGATACTTCATATATAGGATATGACGATATTCTTAAATAGGTCAAGAATACTAAAGAACAAGTTGTCCATTTTGTCTTAAAACATTAGAACTCGACCCATCAAAATTACTCAACAATCAAAAAGGAAATTAGTTTTATCCTTATCAAAATTCCAATGAGATTTATTAAACTAAAAATTTCTCTTAAGAATTGATTGTAAATCATCCAAAGATGTTTTACAAAAAGACGTCTTGAATATTGCATCAAAATATATTTTTGCAAGATGGTAAGCCATACTTTCAGTATTCGATTTTGATATTGAATTTATAAATAGTTCTTCAAATTCATTACCTGATTTTCTCATAAGAGAATTTTTACAGGAGATACAATCATGCCAAAACCCAAAAAAGATAAAGACAAAGACAAAGACAAAACCATTACTGAAGCCTCCAATACACCACTAAAGTCATGTGGAGTACAACATTTAAAGGAGGAAAAAGTGATGGGTAAGATGGACAATACACTATTAAAAAAAAAAAGTGTTTGAGGTGGACGAGAAGTGGAAAAAGCGCGACTCATTGTCAAGTCACTTTTCTTAAACATAATTTTTCTCCATTAAATCATGTTTATTTTGCTAATAATAATTATTATTAGAATGTAAGGTAACCTTCATTTAGGGAATCACCAACTTTTTTCTAGGTGCAAATTTCTAATGTGTGGATTGCCCAACGATTTAAGTTTTGAAAAGAATGAACCAAGGTGCAAGTCGGTGGTTCAATCCTACATAATTCTACTTTCCCATATGCTCTTAGGTTGATTTTACACTTTGTGGTCATAATTCCAAACTCAACAACCCTGCTAGATGTTCAATAATTGTCTAGTCTACAAGCTCTTTCGAAATCCAACACAAACAATGGGTGGAAGATGAAAAACAAACTCACGTTGACATGACACTTGGTAGCTCCTGATTTGCTACAGATCTGACTCATTATGTGAAATCCTGATAAATCTGTCAGAAAATATGAAAAGAAGAAGGAGAAGAAAATTCTTGATTTTAATCGACACCAAACATTCCAAACGGATATCCCGACCACTTGATTGATTTGCATGAGGTCCCATTTGATTGATTTCACTCATAGTGAACATAACACTTGGGAACTTCTGTTTTGATGCAAATCTAACCTTTTTGGTGAACTTTGTAATGGAGTGCAGCTTTCCCTAATACTTTTCCGAAAAGAAGAGTGCTTATTTTACGAGACATAGAACACACGAACTCACATAGATACGACCAACTAGAGTCTAGGGCATTGGTCATAGCAAAAGAGTCCATCTACAAGGCATATCCGATATCCTAATAATTCTTGGCATACTCAATTATCTCTTAACCTAGTTATGTTATGATCTTTAACTATTGCTGTAGCTCACTATTGTTGGATTAAATTGGGCTGAACCAACTGAAGAAAGCAGGTCAATTGAGGGGTTGGAACACCGAAGCATGAATACCGAATAAGTGAGCCCTAACGCTTCGATTGAATGAACTGGTCCCCAACAACCTTAAAGAAGACCACCTTGTGCTTTTCTTTATGATAGACATGAGAAATAAGTTCATAATCTATCTATTTGCTAAAGCCTTTTTGTCATTATAGCGGGATTTGGATCATGACTCAATTTTTTTCCTAGGATCACTTAGATGAGTCTTTTTCCTAGAATCCAGCCAGGCATGTTGCTTTAGGTGATCAGCTCTTGACTAGCCACCAGCCTTTCTATCAAAATCACTCTTATGTACGACGATGACGCCCAATATTTTTCCCAGCCCAGACCCTTTTCTTTTCCTTATCTTTTCCCTAGAAGTCTCAAAAAATGTAGGTGAAAAATTCATTGAACTTCCCCCATCTCTAACCCTATATATGTATATGCCCGGTCCATCAACCATCTCAATAAACTTGTCATAGAGAGTTCAGAGGTAAAGAAAAGAGGAAGCGAAATCATGGAGATTCCTATGATAGATTTGAGTGAGCTTGGTGGTGAGAACAGGAGCAAAACAATGGCAATACTTCACCATGCTTGTGAGAAATGGGGTTGCTTCAAGGTAACAGTTTGTGATTCATCGTCATCATCGAGAAACTTCAATCTTTTTTATCAACCCAATTCACTCTCTTATCTTAAGAAATGATTATGATAATGATGCTTTTCTTGCAGATTAAGAACCATGGGGTTGACCCTGAACTGATGGAGAAAGTGAAGTGTTTTGTCAACACCCACTATGAGGAGAATTTGAAGGCAAGTTTCTATGTGTCAGAAACTGCCAAATGCTTGGAACATGCCAATAGTACTACACTTGATCTAGACTGGGAATGGCCCTTCTTCATTTGGCATTGCTCGAAGTTGAACATTAAGGACTTCCCGAACCTCTCGAACAATTTCGGTGCGTGAGAAAATTAGTCTCAATCGCAAGTTTACAGCTCCTGATCATTTGAGAACTTTCATTATTCAACCTTGCTATAGTGACTAAGTAATCAGTAAAGAGACTAAGCCCAGTATACTGAACCGGTTTGAAAGGTGATTTGGCAAATTAACCGCTTAGGGTGCACATGGTAATGTTTCTTGGCTGGGAAATAGTTTTTTTTCAGAAATAGTTTTTTTCTATTTCTATTCCGGGGAACAATTTCTGAGTAAAAGAACCCGTTTGGTAACTACACAAAATTTCTACTCTTAGAATAGAAAAAGAATAGAAATGCGTTTGATGACGCAATGATTCTTTTTTGTATTTATTTGTTTTTTATTTGTTTTTTAATTTTTTTTGTATTTATTTGTTTTGTATTTATTTGTTTTTTATTCTTTTTGTATTTTTTTTGTTTTTTATTCTTTTTTTTTGTATTTATTTGTTTTTTTATTTTTGTTTTTTATTTTTTTTATTTGTATTTATTTGTATTTATTTTATTTGTATTTTTGTATTTTTTTGTATTTGTTGTTTTATTTGTTTTTTTTTTATTTTCTTGCGTTTGTTTTTTATTTGTATTTATTTGTTTTTTATGTTTTTTATTTTCTTACGTTTGTTTTTTATTTGTATTTATTTGTATTTGTATTTATTTATTTTATTTTGTTTTTGTATTTTTTTTGTTTTATTTTTTTTATTTTCTTGCGTTTGTTTTTTATTTGTATTTATTTGTATTTTGTATTTATTTGTTTTTTTATTATCGCTCACGATCGGTGGTGGCGGGCGGCGGTCGGTGGTGGCTCCGGGCGGTTGGAGGTGGCCACGGTAAGAGAGAAATAAAAAAAAAAAAATTTGCTTATTTCTAGAAATTGTTCTCTGGACAAGAAGCAATTTTTTTTTGTTTCTCGTTTCTATTCCTGGGCTAACTTTTCTATTCCGGGGAATAGAAATCAACTTTGCGTTATCAAACGGGTTTTTGTTCTTTTTTTGTTTCGGGGAACAAAAGAACAGAAATTGGGAGAAACAGAAATGTTACCATGCAGACCCTTAGAGTTCGTCATATTGCATTGGAGATCAATTTAGTCCACATGCCTTAGTATCTATAATGTTTACCCGATGACTGACTAATCCTATGTGCAATATTCCTTTTGGGCAGTAATGGATGAGTACATTGCTTAGGTGATAAAGCTAGCAGTGAAGCTCTCAGAGCTCATATGTAAAAACCTTGGCCTAGACAAGGACCACATAAAGAGGGCATTCTCAGGGACAAATGGGCCTTCCGTGGGGATGAAGGTGGCGAAATGCCAATGATCTAAAGATCTTTTAGCCTCTTATTATCTATTTGAAATACCTAGAACCGACACAATATACTTACTACATGAATGACCCTTTTAATCAATAACACCAAAGTTGCCTTCTCTTCCTTCAAAATTTTCTCACCTACTAACCAACAAAGTAGTAGGGAAAATTATCCAAAAAGTCCTAAACCTATTACTCTTTTATCATTCAATCGTGAACCTTTCATTTATGTCAAATGAGTTTTAAACATTTTCAAGTTTTGTCAATTAAGCCCATGCAGTCAGTTTTAACTCGAAATCACTGACGTGGATGATTATGATGTCTCATCATGTTGACAATATTTTTATGATTTTTTTTAAAGATTGAATTTCTTTTTTATTATTATTTTTTATTTTCTTCTTTCTTTTCCTTTTTTATTTTCTACCAAGTTCGACGAGGGCTTCACAGCCAGGGTTGGCCATGCGAGCCTCATTAGGCTTGGAAAAAAATGAAAAAGAAAGAAAGAAGAAGAAGAAGAAGAAATAAATAAATTCGAAAAAATGCTAAAATATTATAAAAATTTGACCATGGGATGTGCCATGTAAGATGGTCGAGGTTTACGTTAGTGATTTTTAGCTAAAATTAGTTAGATGGACTCAACTAACAAAATATGAAAATATTAAGAACTCAATTAGCAAAATTAAAATATTTATGATTGAATTGAAAAAAGTGTAATACTAGAAAGCAAACAATATTGACTTGGCACCCATGTGGCTTAAATAAAATAAAAATAACGAGTTTAAGGTAAAATGAATAGCAGTAGGCATAATTTGGGGTTTTTGATATCCAGGATGAGGTTAAAATACATCAGCATGAAAAGGTAATTCTTATTCCACATATCCGAACTTGTGATGTCAAACATTAACTGAAGTTCATTTTACACAGAGCTACAATCTCTCAATTCTTGCTAACTCAAAATTCAACTTTTATTCCATGCTGAAGTTGAGTTCTTACAATTATGCTCAGCTGCTGTAACGAAATTCAAGTCATTATGTACTGTATTGCCTAAATATATCTCGAGACTCTGTTAACTGCATCGCGGTTCATGTTAGATCAACCAACACAACCATCTAACGAAGAAATGGCATTGATTGTTTTGTTTTGCCGATGCTATACGGTTCCGCTTGTATCATGGACTTAGGCAAAGTGCTCTCGGTCTCATTTGAATGGGCCTGAGGCCTTGGTGCTCTGTTTGCAGAAAGGCTTGGCACTTGAAACCGACTTACAAATCCATATGATAACTTACTCCAATCTTTGCAATTTTTTTGACAAATTTCTAAACTTTTCCAAATCAGTTTTTGTTACCATCTTTCATTTTTCTTCACGTTGTTGCCACCACCGGTAAAAAAAAAGAAAAAAAAAAGGAAGAAGAAGAGAGAGACCAAAAATGTAGTTGAAGCTTCTTCCTTTCGTTTTCTTTTTCGGTTTTAGTGTTAAAATAGTGTCCTGGCCAGTTTTTATACATTTAGATTGGTCCACCACTCCCAGTGATATTAAAGGAGGCACTCCCAGATATCAGCCTACTGCACTCAGAATTTTACTTCTGGGGTGCTTCCAATAAGTTTTGAACCCAAGACCACAAAGATGAAGATTTCACGACATGCTATTTGAAAACTGAATCAAGTTTTGTATGCCAACATTGTGGAAGTGTGTTATTTGATTTCACCGCCGCATATGGATAAAGTTAATGTGCAATAATGGAATTTGTTCATGGAGCCTAAGATCGTGGAGTTGCGGTTTGTAACCTTTAATTTGAATACCGACCACATAGGAGGAGCAGTTACGGCTTGCGATAGGGTTATATAAGCCGTGTTGAATTATTTGTGCAAGGGATACAAGATTATCAATTCGAATTATGTATCTTTCAATTTATCGACTTAATTTTCTAGTTCCTGCATTTTAACTTTGTTCTAGAGTAATTAGTTCTAGTTCTTGGTTACGTGTGCCACTTCCTGTCCGAATTGCCATGGAACACGATTCAATAGAAAACCAAATATTATCTTTTGGCGAAAGGAATTTCGTCTGGAGTATGGGTATGGTCTCCACGTTGCCTATCGAATAACGACACCGACATAATTTTTTGGCATTAATCTAATGCAACGACTAGAGCCGAAGCAATGTAGCCAGACGAACAGCAACACACGATAGTCTTTGTCCTTTCGAAAATAGTGATTAAAACACGAACCATCTTTTGAAGGGGAAGAACTGCAATCAAGCCTTTGTCATTCTTCAACTCGCTAACATACCTAATTAAACTTGATTTTGCTAGAAACTTAGATCTCTGTGTGATGCCCATTGTCGCGGTATCATTAGATGACTGATGACATGCTTTTTATGAAGACCATGGAATTTTCTCCAATGTCGGGTCCACTCTTTCTATTATCGCTGGCTTTGTTTATTCTACAGGGTTGCTCCCATTTTGCGCGTGTTTTGAAGTGCACACGGGAAATGGGACAAAACGCTTCAGCTTCAGCATCTAGGGCTTTTGAAAAAGTCATCTGTGGTTGCCACATTGGCTTAAAATCGAGTCTCTTTCCCACCTCTCTGTACCTGGTTCGATATTAGCCGATATTAGCCGATAGTGAAACCTCTCGACTTTGAACTTTGAACTGATCGCTTGCTTTATAAAGAAGCTTCCCCTAATCCTCAGAAGGGCACACCCAATGGTGATCTCTTCCCTGATAAAAGAGAGATATCAACCATAGGGCGAAAGAAGGCACGACATCCCCACATGCAGCGAGCGCAAGGCCGAATGATGAAGCTCCTTTGCTGGGGTTTCGATTTCACCCCACAAACGAAAATGACATATCATCAAATTACCAGACGATACATTCATTTGATAATGTAATTAATGAGTTCTCGCATGAAATGTTTCTTTCCTTTCATCTGATATTTTTTAAACTGACCAAAAAAAAAACGATATTTTTTAAGATATTTTTTTTTTTTTTTGGTAACCGAGGTGTCCGGGCCAGCTTGCGCGCACCTCGACTATTCCTCGGGGGAGACTAGCACAGCAACCCACCGCCATGGCCCCCCACTTAAATCACAGGCGCTTCCCCGGGGAATCGAACCCAAGACCTCAAAGAAGTCCAAGTTCGCCCTAACCAGCTAGGCTACCCATGGGTGGGTTTTTTAAGATATTATTGCTAAGATAAATGAGAAATTAATTTTTTTCTTCCTCTTGTCAAAACTGATACTAAGTAAATTAAAGGCTCTCCTCCGCCTTGTCCCCATAATGTGTCACTGCCACGAGGTAACGCTGCACCTAGAGGTTGGCCACCGGGAGGAGTAAATTGATTATCAAATTTTCTAATAGTGCCATTCATGACGACATTCTTTGGACTTTCTCTATCGGAAAAAAGAAAGCAGGGTTGAAGATTCCGTGCCCTCCGAACACGCAACGTAGATTGGATTGAAATTTCCCTCTCTCACGATTTTACGAGGAAGCATGACCTAATGTTGACCTCCACCTTTATATTGTGAGCAACTCTGAATATAGTATTTCATTAGGCTAAATTAAAGGAGGAGATGTCGATGATGGATTTGTGATTCAAGGAAGAGATGAACCTACAACGTAGATTGGATTGAAGTTTTCCACCTTCACCTTTTTCCCGAGAAAGCATAGCCTAATATTGGTTTCCGACTTCAAATTGCGAGCAAAGATGACATCAATGTAATGTTTTATGAGGCTAACTTAAAGGAGGAGATGTCGATGATGGACTCACGATTCAAGGAGGAGATGAACCCATGGTATAGGTTGGATTGAACTCTCCCTTTCTCAGTCGGCAAGAAGTAAAAATGTTTAGAATTGAATTGGCAATATTGAAAAGTTTAAAACTGAATTGGCAAAAATGCAATATATTTATGACTTTTTGAACAATTTTCCTTGGATGAGCACACTTAACTAGAGTTTGCAGGCTCCATTTGGAAGTCCAAATAGAAAAAGAGAAGGGAAATCGACATAGTGAAGGGACATATGTTAATGTCATCGGCGGGATACTAATAAAATGACCTCAAGAAATATTTGAATGGGGAAATATATCTAGGAATCGGCTTAAGAGGATGACTTTGCAAACGAAAACCCACGAAATCTTGGAGATGAGTCCGGAGTTCTACTTCCCTAGACTAGGTTAATTTACGATCTCTGTCAGGAAAAAAGGGCAGGAAAATACAGAGCAATCCAAGCCTGAAGAACCCAGAAAGGGCCAAAGAAAATGCCCAACACATTTCACGCATCGACAAAGATGCATGAGTGTGGATTCCCCGTCTAATGCGGCAAGGATGAGACGACCCAGGGCTATCGATGCGCCTCCAGCCAACGAATATGCTATATCGACAAAGTCTTTGGAAACCTTGAGTGATGGGTGGTAAAAGATGTATATAAAAAGCCAGAATAACAAAAAGGCAATTTGAGTGGATTGTTTATCGATGTCATAGAAAAAAAATTGGTAGGAAAGATCATCATCTTCGACCTACTCGAACTATTTGAATTGGGAAGTTTTCGATATCCCTAACGTACATCCCATATGGACAAAGGCCAGTAATGCCAAATAAGTCTAAAAGGGTGACCGGCATCGACCCAGAAGTAGAGGTGGCAAATGGGTAGGTCGGGTCAAGTATGGGTCAGGTCGAAAATGGGTCGATCCATATTTGATCCATTTAACTCGTTTTGACCAATATTCTTGTAGTGTAAATCTAGTGACCCATACCCAACCCGACCCGTACCCAACCCATACCCGACCTGACCTCTATTGCTAAAACCTATTAATATTCTAGGAAAACTCACTTCTACTATATGCTAATTGGATTAAAACTTCAAATTAAATTCAAAATAGTAAATAAAAAGTTAAAAAAAAAAACCTATAAATTGAAATATTTATAAATAATTAGACTATGCACATGCTTCTCTTATTCGAAGTGAACATACTATTGAATAACTAAAAACTATAACATGAATTTTTTTTAACTAAACCTAAAAAGCTCATTTTTATGATTTTTTAGTAAAAAAGTATTGTTAAAACATTTTTATGCAATACAAATTAAACGAAATTTTTTTATAATTCTTTTAAAATATAATTTTTATTTTTTTTAAAAAAAATTTCGATTTTATTTTTTAAAATATATATTTTATATTTTTTAAATATTTTATTTTAAATATAAATTTTATTTTTTAATAATTTTATTTTTTCTCTTTTTTTTTTCTTTTTCTTCAGCCAGCCACGACGACGGCCGGCGACCGGCCACAGGCGAGATCGAGCTCGCCGGCGTCAGGTGAGGCTCGATCTCGCCGAACTGGCGAGGCCGAGGCCTCGCCCGACACCGGCGAGCTCGAGCCTCGCTAGTCGTCGGCGAGGCCAAGCCTCGCCGGATCTGGCGAGATCGAGCTCGCCGGCGTCGGGCGAGGCTCAATCTCGCCGATCTGGCGAGGCCTCGTCGGTGAGGCCGAGACTCGCCGGATCTAGCGAGGCTTGAGCTCGCCGGTGTTGGGCGGGGCCTTGGCCTCGCCAGATCTGCGAGATCGAGCCTCGCCCGACACCCGCGAGCTCGATCTCGCCAGATCCGGTGAGGCTCGAGCCTCGCTGGATCTGGCGAGGCTCGAACTCGCCGGCGTCGGGCGAGATCGAGCCTCGCCCGACGCCGGCAAGCTCGATCTCGCCTGGCCTATCGCTAGCCGGTGGCCGGCCGTCGCCCCGCCGGCGATCGGCTAAGGGAGGAAGAAAAAGAAAAGGAAAAAATTGAAATATAAAAAATAATATAATTTGGATTTTTTATAATAAAAAAACATTTTATAAATTAAAGAAGGCCATGGCCATGGCCATGGGTTGAAAGTGGATCTAAATGGGTTATTAATGGGTTATTAGTAATAACCCATTTAGTTTTGTGCTTTATTTTCTCAAACCCATTTTTGACCCATTTAACTAAAAATGGGTCATGATATGGGTTTATGACCCATATTGCCACCTCTACCCAAAAGGGAAGAAAAAGCAGTTTGTCGACAGGGACAAAAATTAATTAAAGCACCTAAGTGGCCTAAATCTATGAGAAAGTCCAAACAAGATAGTTGCAAGGAAAAAAATGCGATTAAGCCGTTGTTATTCTTCAACTCGCTACTATACCTAATTAAACTTGATTTTGCTAGGAACTGAAATCTGTGTGTAATACCTTTCAAGGTTTGACAAGGCCCCGAGTGCAAACATCCTCTTCTATGGTAAGGGACCCACGGTCATTGTATCATTAGGTGACCGGCGACATGCTTTTTTTCAATTAACCGACCAGATTCTCTTCCCATGTTGTGAAGGGTTCCCCTCCTGCCTGCTATTGGTGGCTACGAGTGGTCTATGCTTTAGCTCGAAGTGCACATGAGTTGAGACAAAGGACTTCAGCTTCTTCTCAATTCCATTATCCAACTCTCTCTCTCTCTCTCTCATGAAGAGTCCAAACAACCAGGTCGTCCATGCATCCAATGATGTCCCCCGAGAAAATGGCTCCGAATGCTTCGACCGTGGTCCTTTATGCACAGGTAACTTTATTTTTGTCTTCATTTCTCTTCTGGAAAGAGTGAAGTGAAAATTACCGCGACCTGTTTATGAGAGACTTGGACGAACTACCATAATGAATCACCTGTCTTCAAGATCATTGCCAATGGGTGTCGGTGGGTCAGGTTAGGTTGGTTTTTCGTGATATCCGACCCAACCCCGAAACCATAGATGTGCGCTTGACCCAACCCGACCCGATACCCGAAATATCATATAATGGGTCAAGTCAGGCTGGGCTGGTGCCGGCACTGATCAGCTAGGTGTTTCATCCGTGAAAAAACCAATGCCGACTCGGCTCGGCTTGATCCAACCCGACCCAATTGTAATGCAAATAATAACGACACTTAAAAAGACCCGACCCTAAAATACCCTAATTTTAAGGTCGGGCCGGGCAGGGCCGGTCGGGACCGGTCGGCGTGGGTTTTTTTGACACCGCTAATATTTGCCGTGCCATAAAACAGTCAGTGAAATAAGAAATATATCTCGCAAGTAGCCTAGCCTAGCAATCATTTCACGTTAACCCGATGTTGTGATCTCAGGACAATCAGTGAAAGTATTACTTTTTTTTTTCTTGCTTGACTAAAGCAGCATTTCTCTCTTCTCTTGAACGGACGCATCATCCTCTTTCTTCTCTCCTCTCTTCCCTCTCTCTCTCTCTTCGCCGCCCCCTCTCTCTTCCACCGAGCCTTCGGCCGACCGACGAACCACTGCGCCGCCCCTTCGGCTCCGGCGTCGCCTGCCCTCGCGGCTGGGTCGTGTCCCTCTTTCTCGCTGGCAAGAACCTCTTCGGCTACATCCTTGCTGAGCTCGGCCTCCTCGGCTCAACCTCGCCGGCAGTGACTTCTCCAAGCCCATCCCCTCCCGCCTCTTCAATGTGACCTCACTCGTCTCTCTCGAACTCTTCCTAAACTCGTCCTCCGGTCCGATCCCAACCCAGATCAAGAACCTCCGCAACCTCGCCCACTTGGGCCTGTCCTCCAACTCGCTCAGTGGGTCGCTCCCCGAAGCGCTCGCGAAGCTCAGGAGCCTCTCCGGGACGCTGAACCTGTCATACAACGGGTTCTCCGGAGAGGTCCCGGTTGTGCCCTCTCTCTCCCCGTCCGAGTCACGACCGAGCCCTCGTCCAACGAACCACCGCGCGGCCTCCGCCTCCGCCGTCGCGAAGTTCGTCGATCGGGCGAGATGGTTCGTCGATCGGCCGAAGGCTCGGTGGGGGAAAGAGGGGGCGGTGATCACAGTCCTTCTGGTTTGTCACGCTGGCACACAAGATGCACTGAATATTTTCTTGGCTTGTGCGTGAATGAATGCAGGGACGGTATGGAGAGCGATAGCTCTCATAATCACAGCACTGATCGGATCCGGAGGCCCGTCCCTGGCTTGGGCCATCGCGCAGCTCGGCTGGATTGCCGGCCCCACCATCATGCTCATATTTGCCTATGTCACTTACTATACCTCCACCCTCCTCACCACCTGTTATCGCTCCGGCGACCCCACCACCGGCAACCGTAACTACACCTACATGGATGCTGTCCGTGACAATCTTGGTATGTCACGTTTGTATTTGTGTTCATGTTCATATTCACATACTAATGTCCGAGTCAAGTCCAATCATGTTGTGTTGGGTGCCAAAATCTTCTCTTTGATTAAATTCTCCAGGTAGCTTCAAAATCAAGCTTTTTGAGCTGGTTCTATACGTGAACCTATTTGGGGTTGCCATTGGTTACATCATTGCATCTTCCACCAGCATGATGTGAGTATATTTGCAGTGAGAATTCTAGCGATTGCTATTTCGATGGTGTCAAAAGTTAAGTGAGTTTGATTTTATTGGCTTCCATGGTCATTGCAGGGCTATCAAGAGGTCCAATTGCTTCCACGAGAAAGGTGAGAAGGACCCGCGTCACATCAACAGCAATCCTTATATGATTGCGTTTGGCTTCGTTGAAATCATTATCTCTCAGATCCCCAATTTCGATCAGCTGTGGTGGCTGTCGATCGTCGCCGCCTTCATGTCCTTTACCTACACCATCATTGAACTTGGCCTTAGTATTGCCAAACTTGCAGGTACATGAAATTTTTTCTTGCTAAACTGCTCTATTTATGTTTCTAAGCTATCTCCATTGGTGATGGAACCGAGTCGAATTATGAAGTTCTGATTTAGTGTTCTCTTCTGGTTTGTTTTATCTTCAGAGACAGGAAAAATTAAGGGAAGTCTCACTGGAATCAACATCGAGGCCTTGACCTCAACGCAGAAAATATGGAGGAACTTCCAGGCTCTTGGTAACATCGCCTTTGCCTATTCGTACTTCCTCATCCTCATTGAAGTTCAGGTGACCAGAGCTCTCTCAAATGCATGACACAAGAAAGTACTAGTGATGGTTAATAGTTCTGATGAATTGAAATCATTGACATGATGAGTTTATATTTGTTTTAGGACACCATCCGGTCCTCTCCATCTGAATCAAAGATGACGAAGAAGGCCAGTCTTATCAGCATAGCAGCCACAACCCTTTTCTACATGATCTGTGGGTGCATGGGCTACGCAGCCTTTGGCGATATGGCACCCAAAAACCTCCTCACTGGGTTCGGCTTCTACAACCCATACTGGATGGTCGACATTGCAAACGCCGCAACCGTGATCCACCTCGTCTGCGCGTACCAATTCAACTGCCAACCCCTATTCGCCTATGTTGAGAAGACCTTGCTTGAGAAATTTCCCAACAGCCAGTTCATCACGAGGGAGATCGAAATCTCCATCCCCGGGTGCAGCCCTTACAAGCTCAAACTCTTCCAGTTGGTCTGGAGGACGGTCTTCGTGATGGGTACCACCTTCATCTCCATGCTCCTCCCATTCTTCAACGACATTGTTGGGCTGCTCGGAGCACTAGGTTTTTGGCCCCTCACGGTCTTTCTCCCAGTTGAGATGTATATTAAGCAGAAGAAAATACCCAAGTGGAGCACCAAGTGGGTGTTCCTCCAGATTGTAAGTGTAGCTTGCCTTATCATCACCATTGCTACTGCCGCTGGCTCTGTCGCCGATGTATTTCTCGACCTCAAGTCCTTCAAGCCATTCAGTTTTGACTACTAAATATTGCGCTACTGACAGGCATGTCGCAAGTAAGGAAAGGACCGAGTGAAGGCGAGAAAGATTGTCTTTGTGTTCATGTTCGCAGATTGTGTGTATGGAATTTGCTGCGTGATAAGTTTGAGGGTCATATTTTAGTTTCATTGTATAGTCTATGAGGGACGGGAAGGGCTATATTAGCGTCTGCATGTTGTGTCCATCGTCAGAAGAATGTGACTCTTGCATAATTTATCAATAAAATTGGAAGCTTCAAGAAAAAGGAAGTTCGAGGTCTTCTCTTGCTCGTATATTTTGATTTTGGGGGCTATACACAAGCAGATTTCATGATAAAAAGAAGTATATGATGACCGTTGAATGCACAATGAGGTTGCAATCCGAGCGCACAATCATGACGAGGACCAAACTAACGGAGCTTTAGTCCTGTCTTTACCACCAAAGTGTCGAGAGCCTCTCAATGAAAGGCATTCGTCTGATTTAATTTCTCATGATCTCGATAGTGTTCAAATTCGATAGAGCACGAACCCAGTCTAGTTAGATCTCGAAAGCAAAGAAACGTGTTTTTTTCAGTCCATCTCTCCCCAATTTCACCATTAATTCATGAACTTACAGTATGGAATCGGTGATTATCCCACAATCGTTATGCAGTTTCTGGTCATGCATAAAATCTCATTTGCTTTTAGCAAAAATCTAAACCAACATAACAAGACTCGAACTTCTTTCTAATTTGAGGCTATCTTAAGGTTGAAGACACAAAGACTAGGTCATTGGAAAAAATAAAAGGAAATGGCTTTTCAAAATTCTTGCTAATTGAGGGCCGCGTTCCCACTTGTCTACAATAAAGCTGCTCAGTGTTAAATCATCTATGTCGCCCGCTTAGTTGCCTGGGCAGGGGAAGAAAAGGAAGAAGGTGGCTTTCCATGGTGGTGAGTTTCCCGTGTAAGGACTAGGGAGAGGAGAGTAGGTGGACGATGAGAAAAAGTGGGGAAGAAAAAGCGTCTGGGCGGTACGAAATCGGGCCTGCCTTAGATACAACCTTTCTCGGAGCTTTTATGGGGGAGATGCCAAGTCAAGGGAGCGTGGCGAGAGAGAAGGACCCAGTAAATTAAGGAAGACAGCGTAAGGCTACCGGCGGAGCGAATGATTTTAGAAGTGTCTGGAGATTGGAGGACCGGTCTGTATCACAGCTGCATCTGAAGTGACTTGCGCTTTTACGGGGGATATGCCAAGTCCGCGACGACCAAAGAAAAACCTAAAAGGCAGGAGTCGGGACAGGAGACCGCCATCGCGGGCGACTTTCAGGCGCGAGTTGTCAGCAGAATCTCCAAGGAATATCATTGGAACTTATTGCGAAAAGATCGATACTTATTTGCATTTTTCTATCTTTTCTAGCGAATCCTCATCGGAAGGTCGCGAGAAAGGGAAACTTCAATCCAATCTACATTATGGGTTAGGAAGGCACGGGATCTCGAACCTTGCTCTTTCTGACGGTGAAAGTCGAAAATAGGTTAAAAAATTTGATATCAATCTAATCTTGCTGGCTAGGAGTTACATTTTGGGAGTGACCCATCATGGGGAGATGACAGAGGTCATTTAATTTATTTTGTATTAGTTTTGACAAGAGAGGAAAAAAAGAAGTTAATTTCTCATTTATCTTAGCAATAATATCTTTAAAAAAATCAAATAAATGGAACAAATATTTTATGCGAGGACTCATTAATTACATTATCAAATGAATGTGTTGTCTAGTAATGTGGTCGTATTTCGTTTTTGCTTGTGGGGGTGAAATCGAAACCCCGTGTCTGCGGATGTCGTACCTTCTTTCGCCCTATACTTAATTTCTCTCTTTCGGCATTTGGAGTGCACTTATGAGGAATAAGGGCGAAGCTTCTCTGCAACGCAACTTTAGTGGACGAGTGATTTGTGTTTAAGTCCAAAGTCAAGAGGTTTAACTTTTTGCTTGTGTCGGCTAATGTTGAACCAGGTATCGAGAGGTTCGACACGGCGAGAGAGGGTAGCCAGGTACGGTGAAATCCCGCGGTCATTTCAAGGAATTCTTCGCTCGTTTTCATAATATCGTGAAAGGACGATTTGTTTTTTTATAACGCACATCGTCGCAAGCCATGTTAACGAGTGATCTTGAAATTTCATTGAAAATCCATGTTTTACATTAATATCACAATTTTTCATCATGGACGATCACTTAAGCCATGACCGGACCTGGGAAAACAATCTTTTTTGGCCGCCCAACCCAACATGAGACAATTAATCCATTTTTTTTTTTTCAAAAGGTTAGAGCCAAATCCATCCGCTCTCTAATTAGTTCTCTTTTATATCCACCGTCATGAATATAATTTTTACAAGGGAGTAAGATAAGTCCGCTGATTGCGCAATATGCAATCATCTAACAAATTCCTCCCTACATGCATCGCCACATAAGCTTTTTCCATCTAATGGATTGATTGCTTTTGTACCTAATACCACGACATTTCCAAAAAAGAAAAAAAAGAGAGTACAAAACAGATGGTTTTGTATTTTTTTTAGAGTGCTAATGCTTGAACTAGACATTAGACTAAACTAGTTTTCATGCGTCACGCATGGTTAATTTTCATTTCTCATGCAATATAAGAAATTAACGATAAAGGTCATATTTTAATTGCGTTGAATATTAAAAATGATTGAGATTAGTTTTTTTTTTTTACCACTATTTGAATGATTTTTAAGAAAAGCAAACATTAAGTGGACATTCTTCCATACTAAACAAGGGAGATGGTTCTTGCGTGATCAATCGGATTTTCAATCCTCCTATGATCAGCCCAGTCTGTAATCATTATCAGCCCCCTATGCTGATTGTTCCACCACCTCCTCTAGTCAGTCTCATGGTAGTTTGAACCCGTGTTTCCCCATTCACCTTGGGAGTCATTCTTAGATTTAGGCCTTTGTCTTATTTATCAAATCTATAACGGGGCAAGACACATTACGCTACTATGTCGACAACGACTGAAGCACGCCTTCACCACCATTGATCTCTCAAACTCCATCTCGGCTTTGTTGGTAGGAAAGAATTTTTATCCAATGTGATATCTTGACAGCAAAGCATCGGCACACACCACCAATGACATTATAAAATCCTAAATCTTAAACTGTTTTACGATTTGACAAAAGTCTTAGTTGGTAATGGTCGTTTATTGCCTATTAAGCACGTTGGTAAAGTCTTTTTACATATGAATAACGAAACAAGTTGTATCTAAACTTTAATTTAATGTATAATATCGTACAAAAACTTTCAATTTGTTCAGTATGATCTTTGAACTTTAATCCAATACGTAATATTGTCACTAAATTTTTAATTTGTCCAATGTAATCCCTAAACTTTTGACACATGTTCAATCCAATCCCTAAACTGTATGAAAATGTGCAATATTATCATTGTCAAAGTTCATGGACCATTTGTGTCTTTTTCCTTTTGCACGCTTGCTCTCAATCTTTGTCGTTATCTCATGTATCGTGTCCCTATCTTGCTTGCAATCTCCTCTTAGTTACTCAACTTGGATGCAAAAGTTCTTATGCTATTGATTTTAATGGTTCATCCTTTATTTGAAGGATCAATGAACAGAGAAAACTCTCCTGCAAGCTGACTTCTCTCATGATCTTTATCTGATTTCTAACTTATTGATGTCATTTCACTCGCATCCTATCATGGCTTCCTCTATTTCACTCACTCACTCACTAGCATGCTCGTCTTGGGCATCCTAATAGATAAGTTTTGGGTCATGTTTGCAATTCTAGTTCTGGATTAGTATCTTGTGAGTCCTCTCTCGTGGGGCAAATCTTGTCAATTGCCTTTTGAGTTTGCTAGTCATGGCACATCTTTTCCTTTGATCACAATTCATTTGATGTCTAGATGAATGCAATTTTATCTATTTTTAGTTCCATATATTTTGTATTATTCATTGATGACTACTCTCAGTTTACTTGGGTCTTTCCTATGAAAAATAAATTTATAGTGCATACACACTTTTATCGCTTCCATTGTTTTATTGAAAATTTGTGTAATACCAAAATTAAATTTTTACGAACTCATGACGGAGGGAACCATCTCAAAATGGCCCATCAGAACGTAAAACACTTAGTCAAAATATCTTGATCCTTATTAATCTATGCTCATATGCTTTCCTTGGATTGGGTTGATGCTCTTCATTACTACTTACACTATTGATCGATTTCCCAATCCTATCATCTATGACATTTATTCTTTCCACTTTTTATTTGGGTTCTAGTTTAGTTAATTGTGTTTCTCACAAGTTAGCACCTCATTTTGTATCATGGGTATTTCTTGAGTAAGTGCTGAATCACAAACGCTATTGTTGTATTGATCGATCAAGTGGTCGTGCTTTTATCGGTTGTCATGCTTGGCTTGATTAGAGGAATTTTTCCATTTTATATAATCCTTCAACTCTTTGTCTTGTAACCCACTGTTTAGTATCAGCCCCTTCATTTTTTGTTTCCTTCAATCAATTTATTCTTCCTTCTCGCACCCCTGACGCTCTTTCCTCCTATCCTACTCAAACTCCTTGGCCTCTCTCCTCTTATTTGGCCTAACCTCCAAACCCCACTCCGTCCTCTTTTTTGCCCACCAACTTGCTTCCATTTCTTTTTCCCCTTCACCGCCTCTCCCTCTGACCCCAATTACCGTGTCCCAACCTAACTCCTCTCTCGATTGAATTCCTCCCACAACAGACCTGCAAATCCTCTTTACATCTATGTCAAGCTAATATACTTATGTTTCTTTTCTTCCCACTCATCCTATTCAGAATCATGACAAATCTAGAACTTCTAAACCCAATTTTTTTTTAATCACTCTCACTCTTTCACCAAGGGACATCAATGTGCTACTCTATAGCCATTCTTGCTTGACCCACATTAGAAAGCAACCATGATAGATGAATTTTTTAATGCATTGTTCATCAACCATACATGAATCTTGTACAAACTAATCCTTCTAAAAATTTAGTTGGTTGTAAATGGGTTTTAAAGTTAAGGACAAATTCAATGGAACTATCCAACGCTTCAAAACTCGCCTCTTTGCACAAGGCGATATATTGAACATGTACATATAGTTTAGAATGAATTGAACATGTATCAAAGTTTAAGAACAACATTGAACAAATTGAAAGTTCATGGACAATATCTCATATTAGACTAAAGTTCAATGACCATATTGAGCAAACTTAAATTTCATGGATCACATTGTACGTTAGATCAAAGTTCAGAAATCATTTGTATCATTTACCCTTACTTCTAATGTCGATCAGGAATTCTCTTTTACTTTATTCCCCACAACCCAGATAATGGGAGGACTCCTTCCCAATACAAGCCCAGAATTAGTCAGATAACCCTCACAAACCCAAGAGCCGGTAGGCCCAACCTTAAACCTAAATCATCGAACCCTAATGTCCAAAAGAAAGTCCCAAGCTAAATTACGAAGCCCAACGCCCAGAAATCCCCTCGCAAAATGGCCTGATGGCCCGAGTTCCTTATTACATATCAGCTGAGGGGAAAAACTGATATTTCTACAAGAACAAGGAAACACAAAGCACAAAAGCTCGGATGACAATCTAATCCAGGATTCTCCATTTAAAATATAGATTGTTAACTTCATCATCCACTACTCTCCTTCCGTCACTTACTAAAGCTTCAAAGGCAGATCTGATCCATAAGCAAATTGCCTGCCAAAACCTTGTTTACATGGAGTGGTTTGCCCATGAAGAACCATATTTTGCTCCTTCCAAATGCTATATATAGTAGCATACCATGCTAGTTTTATCAGGACAATCTTTAAGCTTCTGCCCTTCAAGAATTGAAGAGCCCAAGAGAGCTCATATGGCCAATCCTCTGCTTGCCTATTTAGATGCAGCAAAACCATGACTCTATCCCAAAGCTGCATTGAAAAATGAAAATACACATAAAAGAACAGATGATCACAAGATTCATCGTCTTGCTTATAGAGCAAACCTACACCATTAATGTTTAATATGACAAGCTATAAACGCAAAATTATGGGATATTAGGGCAGAATCAAATGAGCCTATGCCACTGAATTTTGGTCCCCTGAGGTTTTAGCAGCTTCCGAGCCTCCTTTTGGTTAGATCTTCCATGTTAGCGCCCAGGAAAATCACTCTTTCTTTTGCAGCTGGTGGAAGGACAACACAAACTGCGGCTTGGATTTCAAGCAATTCATTTGATCTTGGGGATGGTCATCTCCATTCATCCTCCTCTATTACTGTGGCAACCTCTGCATCTTTAATGAATGAAGCATCATAGATGATTCTTAATGAGTAAGTTGTGGTGTTTGGTAAAAAATATCGAACCATTTTATCTCAAAGCTAGCATTAGCAAAAGCCCAAAGCTAAAGACAGACCATCCTTGCTTTGTCATTACAACATTCTCCAAAAGCTCCTCTTAAGGATTAATGAATTTCAGTTCCCTTTCTTATCCTCAGAAACTAAAATTTCGCTTTTACTCTTTGGTTTTGCATTATTCATAGTCTCTTACTTTTAGACCTGGGATTCATTGAGGTAGCTTGGAGGAGCTAGAGGAACTTTGATGTGCGATTGCTTAGGTTCGAGCGTGATGCAGCCCGCATTGAAGACCAGCTCTCTTGACCAAGAAGATCTGCCCGCATTCAAGCTCGATGAAACCTCTTATCAATGAAGTTGTCGATTCAACCGAGAAGCCGTATCGATATCTTAAGTCCATCCCGGAAGCTTGAAAGAAACACCTTGGGAGCCATGAAGACATTATGCTTTTACTAGTTTCTAGTTCCTAAGCTCTTTACTATTTTCTAGTTTCAGAGTTCTTTAATGCTTTTACTAGTTTGTAGTTCCTATGCTCTTTCCTAGTTTCAAATATAAGCCATCAAATTCCTTGTATGAACTAGACGACTTTTGATGAATGAAAACTTTGCTTTGAAGCAAATATCGTGAACCTTGCAGAGTTCATACCCTTGAAAATCTAGAAGAGTTTTCACTTTGTCCTTAAAGAGTTGGAGCTTTTCGAAATATGCACCCTTGAAGAGTTGCAGTCATCGATCTAGAAGAATCGGTGCCCTCTCAACTTCCTTGGAGGCTTAGAAGAGCAACCAATGAAGTTTCTATCTTTTCCTGTTCTGTTCATTATTTTAACCCACTTCCAACCCAAATTCGACCATCCTACAGTGCTTATTTCAGAAAACTCAAAACAGAGAAATTGTAGATCCATAAGTCTTTGTTCATTTGGCTTTCGAATCAGGTCGATCCAATCTGTATTGACAAATATACGACTGTTCTCCTAAGCTTGCGCAGTGCTGAAATTTCTGTTCATCTTGTTTTCCCGTGTGCCAGTCACTCTCCCGTTCCTACTGTTTGAGAAAGCCTAACCTTGGTTTGCATCAGGGTGGCACCAGCATCACCTTGCCTAGGGTCGCACAACCTTGGTGGCCCATCGCCTAGGGCATACAACTTAAGTGGCCCTTGTGCAATGCTTGCATCTTGTCTAGACCTAGTTTGCCTGAAATTGTGCAACTTGTGCATTTTCTTGCTTGGGGTCATGTGGCAAAAGGATTCGTCGAAGACTACGAGTGTAATGGGAGCATCTGTCGACAAAAGGATCACCCTAAGATGATCATCTCATGGCTATTGAGAACGAATCGAATCAAATCAAATGGTTCTATTTCTAAATCTTTCTAACTTGCTCCTACAGAACCAAGGTCGAAACGATTGAAAAAAAAACAAAAAAATCGACTCCAGCATCTTTGACGTTAGTAAAGTCATGCACTTTTGATTATATACATATACATATACATATACACATACATATACACATACATATACACATACATATATATATATATATATATATATATATATATATATATATATGTATGTGTATATGTATGTGTATGTGTATATGTATGTATGTATTATAAATTCTTAGTAGGTTTACCCTAAATAATATGTGACCAATATAGAGATAGGATTAGAGAAGAATATAGTGACTAATTACCTTATGATCTACTTTCATATAGAGAAATAGTCTCTTACGTTTGTAGATAAGGAACACAAATGTGTAATGAAATCAAATTATGAAGACGACTTGAAGAAGAACGATCTCTTAGAAGTTTAGGAGATTTCTATGCCCAATACGGCCCTTCTTATAATGAAAAGTTAAAATCAAAATGCAAAAGAACTTGTCCTTTTGAAAAAGGAAAAAGAAAACACCGTAACAAATCACAACTTCACAAAAATAAATGAAGACACCAGAATAGACCATAAACTAATAAGAAAATTTTTAAAGATCTTAAATGTTACTAATGTGGTTGAAAATGATATATTTCAAAACATTGTAGAATTAGTAAAAGATTAAATGAACTCTCATTAGATGATAATACTTTATACCAATTAAATAACATCCTTATAGAAACTGATGATACCTCTTATGATGAATTTCTTGAAGAAGAATGTCTTCAAATAAATGAAATAAAAGCCTCTTCAAAATCATAATATGAAGATGCCTCTCTTGAAAAACCTATTCCTGAAATAAATATGTTGACAAAAGAAAACAATTCCTCCTCAACACTGCTGATGACCCAGAAGCCAAAATAGAATACTTAGATTTCAATTTTCAATGAATATTACTTCTAAACCTAATACTTCTTATAATCTAAAAGATATTCTTAATAGGAAAAAAAAACCAGTCTAGGCCAATAAATATTAATGATCTCCAAAGTAAAATAAAACAATAAAAATTAGAAATACAAGCCTTGAAGGCTGCACAAATAGAATTGAAACAAGAAATCTCCGATATAAAATCTCTGGTCACAAAGGGAAAAGCAAAATTAGAAGATCAAAATGAAATCACTAATACTTTTAATACTTCTAATCAAAACTTTTTAATGATATTAACAGAAATAACCTCTAAATGTATAATAAACATAACGATAAAAATCAATAATGAAGTTATTATTGAAACAACAATACTCTTTGATACAAGGGTAGATCTTAATTGTATCAAAGAGAGCCTTGTTCCAACAAAATACTTCGATAAAACATCTGAATCTTTAAAATCAACCTCATGAGACAAGTTAAATATTAAATATAAATTGCTAGAAGCCTTAATAATAATAATAAAAAATGTCTTACAAAATTTCCTTTCTTTTAATTAAATATACAGGAAGTAATTCTAGAAACACCCTTCGTACAATTAATTCAACCTTTTTACAGTAACAAATGAAGGAATTGAAATTCATGCTTTAAATAGAAAAATCACATTTGACTTTATAACAAAATCACAAATGAGAAGCCTAATTATCTTATAAGAACATTCAATTTTAGGAATAAATTGTCTTATAAAAGATAAAGAAAACCAGCTTGAATTTTTAAAAGAAGACTCATAATTTTTAAAAAAAAAAATAGAAGAAAATCCTTAAAAACAAACATCAAAGATAAAATAGCATCCCTACAAAAACACGTAGAGAAAATTATATGTTCTACCTTATGTCACGGCTCGAAAGAGCGACGATCCAAGAGGTTTCTATGAGCAGGCCATGACACGCCTTTGGATCAAGCAACCCTCGGTATCCTCGACACTTAGAGTTTTCTTCTAGAATACTCCTGGGGGCGGGTGATACTGTATTTGTACGCATACGATATAAATACGGGTAGTTGTAATTAATATGGGTAGGAGGTAGTTGAGGAGATCTAATCTCCAGCATTAGATCGAGGAGAGATCTACGGATACGGTTTGCCTTGTCTTTGTATAAGAAGGGGTCTCCTCCCCCTCATTTGTATCATCTCATTCTCAAGTGAAATACAAAACCAGAGCTTCTCTCTCTAGAGTTTTTCTCTCTACGATCCTTGTGAGTGAGTGTGAGAAAGGTTGACTTGGGAGAAATTTCTAAGGCCTCACGGGCAAGGGAACGCTAGATCGATTGGCCCGTGACAAGTGGTATCAGAGTTGTGTTTTGTTCCAAGCGCAAGTACAATGGCTGATCCATAATCTGATGAGGCGCTCGCCATGGGTGGTGACTGCGTTGATCGTGGGCGGAACGCCGAGAAGACCAGGGGTAAGAAGAATCGTGGTGCTTCGAGTGATCCAATGGGGGATCTTGCACAACGGATGATGAAGCTAGAGTTGTTTGTCACCGATGCCCAAGGATCGGTTGACGACCTGACCCAAACCATGGATGGAGTAGACGCTGGAAGGGAGGAGCTGGTTGCCGAGGTGCAAGAACTCAAGTCCGGCATGGGAGAACTCGGACACGAGTTGCTGGGGACCTTAAGAGAAGAGCTCGCCCAACAGTACGAACCCTTGGAGGCGACGATAGCAGCCATGCGTGCAGAGATAGCGGAGCTTACGAGTAGGCTCGCTAAGTCGGAAGCTGCACACGTGAACGGGGTGATCACGATGCAAGGTCCACGAGTGGACATGCCGAAACCAAAGGAGTTCCGAGGCTCGCGAGTGGCCAAGGACGTGGACAACTTCCTATGGTATATGGAAAGGTACTTTCAAGCCATGGGGATTAACGACGAGCAATCACGGGTAAACACTGCATCTATGTACTTTGTTGATAATGCATTGTTATGGTGGCGTTGTCGGTCAAATGATAGATGTGAGAATCCTATCATAACCTGGGGTGGATTTGTCGAGGAGTTCCGACGGAACTACTTTCCTGCGTATGCGGAGGAGGAAGCTTGTGATGAGCTGAAGCGTCTCGAGCAGAAGGGTGGTGTGCACGACTACATCAAGCGGTTCTCGGAGTTGTTACTCTAGATCCCTTCGATGAACGAAGTCGAGGCGTATCACCAGTTCATGAGTGGCCTCAAGCCATGGACCAAGCAAGAGTTGAAGCAGTGCAACATGGGAGATCTCACAACGGCCATGACCGTAGCCGAATCGCTTGTGGAGTACAAGGCACCTTCCACATCCCGATCGAACTCGCGAGCGAGGGACAAAGCCACTAGTGGGGGAGATCGGGGGAGATACAATTGCCTGACCGGAGGTAGACCATCGGTTAATCCTCACAAGGCCCATGCTGAGTCGAGTGGAGGAGGACAAAGGAAGGTATGCTCATACAAATGCTTTTTCTGTGATGATCCGCATATGGCAAGAGATTGCCCGAACAAGGCAAAGATGGTTGCGCTTTGCAAGGATGATGAGCCTAAGGAGGAATCGCGGTTGGGTTCGCTGCGCCTCCTTAGCACGATAAAGTCGAAGAAGGCGAATGAGCCTAAGGGCTTGATGTTCGCGAACTTGAAGATTGGAGCGACCACGATGAGTGCGCTCGTGGACATGGGAGCATCCGACCTATTCATCTCGGAGCAAACTGCGAAGAGACTTAACCTACGGGTTGAGAAGGGAGTCGGGTGGCTCAAGACCGTGAACTCCAAGGAAGTCTCTGCAATCGGTGTCGCGAGGGACATGGAGCTACAACTCGAGCCATGAAAGACTAAGGAAACTCTAGAGGTAATTCCCCTGGACGACTATGACTTTGTCAATGGGATAAAGTTCCTAAATAAGATCCATGTTGTTATTTTGCCATTCGCCGAGTGCATATGCGTGTTGGACAAGGATTGTCAATGCGTGATCCCGGTCCATCGTGAGTCGGACCGCGATCGAAAGATGATTTCGGCCATGCAACTCACTAAGAGAGCAAGGAAGGGAGAGGTGACCATCCTTGCAGCCTTGAAGGTGGAGGGCGAGAAGATTCAAGGGAGCGAAGTCCCGACGAAGGTGACCCACATCCTCAACATGTTCAGGGAAGTGATGCCCTCTAAGTTGCCAAAGAAGCTGCCACCCAAGAGGGAGGTGGATCATTGGATCGAGCCGGTGCCTGATGCTTGACCGCCTACCATGGCGCCGTATCGCATGGTGCCCCCCGAGTTGGAAGAGTTGAGGAGGCAACTCAAGGAGCTGCTCGGCGCGGAGTATATTCGACCATCTAAGGCCCCGTTCAGTGCGCCAGTCCTATTTCAGAAGAAGCACGATGGGTCACTCCAGATGTGCATTGACTACCGAGCGCTGAACAAGTTGACTGTGAAGAACAAGTACTCGATCTCGCTCATCGCAGATCTCTTCGATCAACTTGGTGGAGCTAAGTGGTTTACCAAGCTGGATCTTCGATTGGGCTACTATCAAGTTCGGATTGCTAAAGAGGACAAGCCGAAGACAGCCCGCGTGATGCGATATGGATCATACAAGTTCCTCATGATGCCGTTTGGCCTGACCAACGCTCCGGCTACATTTTGTACACTCATGAACAAGATACTCCACCTTTTCCTAGATAGGTTTGTTATGGTTACCGTAGATGATATTGTAGTCTATAGTCGGATGCTCGAGGAGCATGTCGAACACCTAAGGCAAGTCTTCCAAGTTCTGCGCGAGAACGAGTTGTACGTTAAGCGTGAGAAGTGTGTCTTCACCCAAGAGGAAGTTCCATTCCTGGGGCACATTGTCGGGGGTGGACGTGTGCAGATGGACAAAGCCAAAATTCAGTCGATCGTCGAATGGGAACTGCCGACGAAGGTGATGGGGTTGAGGTTGTTCTTGGGCTTCACCAACTATTACCGGTGCTTCATTCGGAGCTACTCAAGCATCACGGTGCCGCTCACAGACATGCTGAAGAAGGAGAAGTCGTGGGAGTGAACAAATCGATGCCAAAGAGCATTCGATCGATTGAAGAAGGCTATGACCGAGGAGCCGATGTTGGCGCTGCTCGACCACACCAAGCCCTATGAGGTAGAGACTGACGCATCGGATTTTGCTATCAGTGGTGTGCTTATGCAAGATGGCCATCCGGTGGTGTTCAAGTCTTGGAAGCTGAACGATACCGAGCGTCGATATACCGTTCAGGAGAAGGAGATGACCGCGGTGGTCCACTACCTTCGGACGTGGAGGCACTATCTCCTAGGATCCAAGTTCGTCGTGAGGACAGACAACATGGCCACGAGCTATTTCCAGACCCAAAAGAAGCCGAGTCCGAAGCAAGCTCGATGGCAGGATTTCCTTGCGGAGTTCGACTATGCGTTGGAGTACAAGCCGGGGAAGGCCAACTCTGTGGTGGATGCACTGAGTCGGAAGATGGAGCTGATGAGCAGCACGGTGAGTCGACCAAGTTGTCCTTGGGTCGATCGCATCAAGGAGGGATTGATGCATGATCCAAGAGCTCAAGCCCTCATCGAGTATGCGAAAGAGGGCAAGACCCGACAGTTCTGGTGTGAGGACAAGCTCCTCTACACAAAAGGGACGCGGTTGTACGTGCCCTTCCATGGGAAGCTGAGGAAGGAGATCTTGCGCGAGTGCCACGACTCGAAATGGGCGGGTCATCCAAGGATCCACCGCATGTTGGCCCTCGTTGAAGATCGGTATTATTGGCCGCAAATGCGGGACGATGTGGAGGCGTATGTGAAGACTTGTTTGGTGTGCCAACAAGACAAGCTGGAGCAACGTTCATCATCGGGTTTGCTAGAGCCACTTCCAATTCCAACTCGTCTATGGGAGAGTGTCTCCATGGACTTTATAGTCAACTTGTCGAAGTCCAAAGGGTGTCAGACTCTCATGGTCGTGGTGGACAAGTTTTCCAAATACACGACCTTTGTGCCTGCAACGAAGGATTGTGCGGCCGAGGAGGTGGCCAAGCTTTTCATGAAGAATGTGGTCAAGTACTGGGGTGTGCCATAAACAATCGTGATCCACGCTTCACGAGGTGTTTCTGGTCTGAGTTGTTTAAGCTACTGGAGTCGGAGCTGAATATGTCGACAAGTTTGCATCCTCAAACCGACGGTCAGACGGAGTGAGTCAATGCACTCTTAGAGATCTACCTCCGACACTACGTGAGTACAACGGAAGTGAATTAGGCGAAGCTGATTGACGTAGCCCAGTTCTCCTATAATCTACAGCAGAGCGAGTCGACCGGTCAGAACCCGTTCGAGATTGCGACTGGGCAGCAACCGAACACCCCGAGTGCGATCACATCGGGTTATCAGGGGAGTAGTTCGCCCGCATATATGTTCGCCAAAGATTGGCAAGAGCAGGCCGATTTGGCGAGGGTGTGTCTACACAAAGCATCAAAGCGCATGAAGAAATGGGCAGATAAGAAGCGTCAGCACGTGGAGTTCCAAGTGGGAGACCAAGTGTTGGCCAAGTTGCACGTGGTCCTTCGATACAAGGACGTGCACAAGGGGTTACGAAGGGCCATTTCGTGTGTTGCAACGAGTCGGGAAGGTCACATAAAAGCTGGAGTTACCACATAAACTCAAGGTACATCCGATTTTCCATGTAAGTATGCTTAAACCTTTCCAGATTGATGAGGAAGATCTGGATCGAAGGGAGTCTCATCGGGCGCCACTCAGGGCAAAAACCTCATATGATCGTGAGGTCGAGAACATCATGGCAAATCGAGTCATACAGAAGCGGTATTGCATGCCTAAATGAGAGTACTTGGTCCGATGGAAGGGTCTTCTGGAGAGTGAAGCAAGTTGGGAGCCCGCAGAAAGTCTTTGGCAGTTCAGGAAGCAGATTGATGCTTTTCATGCCGAAGACGCGACGAGGGCGTCGCCTGACTAGGTGGGGGAGAATGTCACGGCCCAAAAGAGTGACGATCTAAGAGGTTTCTATGAGCAGGCCGTGACACGCCTTTGGATCAAGCGACCCTCAGGTTGTATCCCCGACACTTAGAGTTTTCTTCTAGAATACTCCTGGGGGCGGGTGATATTGTATTTGTACGCATACGATATAAATGCGAGTAGTTGTAATTAATATGGGTAGGAGGTAGTTGAGGAGATCTAATCTCCACCATTAGATCGAGGAGAGATCTACGGATACGATTTGCCTTGTCTTTGTATAAGAAGGGGTCTCCTCCCCCTCATTTGTATCATCTCATTCTCAAGTGAAATATAAAATCAAAGCTTCTCTCTCTAGAGTTTCTCTCTCTACGATCCTTGTGAGTGAGTGTGAGAAAGGCTGACTTGGGAGAAATTTCTAAGACCACATGGGCAAGGGAACGCTAGATTGATCGGCCTGTGCCTAATGCTTTTTAGGAAAGAAAAAAGCATATTGTAGATTTATCTCATGAACAAGATTTTTCTGAAAATAAAATACCTACGAAAGCTCGTCCTACACAAATGAATCAAGAAGTTTTAAAAGTTTGCCAAATAGAAATACAAGATCTTTTGAACAAAAAAACTCATTAGGAAAAATCAATCACCATGGAGCTGTTCTGTTTTCTATGTCAATAAAAATGCTGAATTAGAAAATGTGTTCCCAAGTTAGTTATTAATTATAAAACTTTGAATACAACCCTTAGATGAATAAGGTATCCAATACCCAACAAAAAAGACTTGTTAAACAGATTATGTAGATAAAAAATATTTTCAAAATTTGACATGAAATTAGGATTTTGGCAAATATAAATCAATAAAAATGATCAATATAAAAACAGCTTTTACTATCCCTTTTAGTCAATATGAATGGAATGTTATGCCATTCAGTCTTAAGAATACCCCTTCAGAATTTCAAATAATCATGAATGAAATTTCCAATCCTTATTTAGATTACATCCTGGTCTACATGGATGATGTATTGGTTTTCTCCCACAATTCAGAACAACATTTCAAACATATATCTACCTTTATAAAAATAATCATACAAAATGATTTAATAGTATTTCCTACTAAAATTGCACTCTTCCAGACCAAAATTAGATTCCTAGGTCATTATATCCGTTTAGGCACCATAAATCCCATAAAAAAGATCAACCTCATTTACTGATAAATTCCAGGATGAGATTGAAGACAAAATCCAATTGCAAAGATTCTTAGATAGTCTAAATTATATTATAGATTTCTTCTCCAATATAAATATTCTTTGTAAACCTTTACACTAAAGGTTACAAAAGGATTCTCCACCATGGACTTCAGTCCATGTAAAAATTGTCAAACAAATAAATATTCATGTTAAGGAAATAACATGCTTACACCTAGCTGATCCATCTACCTTCAAAATAGTTGAAACAGATGCTTCATATATAGGATATGACGATATTCTTAAATAGGTCAAGAATACTAAAGAACAAATTGTCCATTTTGTCTTAAAACATTAGAACTCAACCCAGCAAACTTACTCAACAATCAAAAAGGAAATTAGTTTTATCCATATCAAAATTCCAATGAGATTTATTAAACTAAAAATATATCTTGAGAATTGATTGTAAATGAGCCAAATATGTTTTACAAAAAGACGTCTTGAATAATGCATCAAAACATATTTTTGCAATATGGTAAGCCATACTTTCTCTATTCGATTTTGATATTGAATTTATAAATAGTTCTTCAAATTCATTACCTGATTTTCTCATAAGAGAATTTTTACAGGAGATACAATCATGCCAAAACCCAAAAAAGGCAAAGACAAAGACAAAACCATTACCGAAGCCTCCAATACACCACTAAAGCCAAAAGGCTTGACACTAATCAAGTCATGAGCTCAAGCACCTCGATCATTCTATTCCGAATCTAAAAAATTATCGCAATAATCAAGAGATCAACATAGAGAATTACATCAAGAGGAAGATCGTTCTGGCATAAGGGGATTCTGCTAGACATTCTAAGAGTTTTAAGGGACGATGGTGAGGTAGAGAGGAAGCTATTGAGGCTTTGTGAGATTGCCCAATTATTGGTGTGCATGGAGGTGTTGGAGGATATGCTTCAACACAAGCGAGGACAAGAAAAAGAAAGGTGGAAGAGAAAGAAGAAATAAATTCAAAAAAGGATCCCACATGGCCCCTACATTAGACCATGTGGAGTACAACATTTAAAGGAGGAAAAAGCGATGGGTACGATGGACAATACACTATAAAAAAAAAAAAAAGTGTTCGAGCTGGATGAGAAGTGGAAAAAGCGCAACTCATTGTGAAGTCACTTTTCTTAAACTTAATTTTTCTCCATTAAATCGTGTCTATTTTGCTAATAATTATTATTATTAGAATGTAAGGTAACCTTCATTTAGGAAATCACCAACTTATTTCCAGGTGCAAATTTCTAATGTGTGGATTGCCCAACGATTTAAGTTTTGAAAAGAATGAACCAAGGTGCAAGTTGGTGGTTCAATCCTACATAATTCTACTTTCCCATATGCTCTTAGGTTGATTTTATACTTTGTGGTCATAATTCCAAACTCAACAACCCTGCTAGATGTTCAATAATTGTCTAGTCTACAAGCTCTTCTAAAATCCAACACAAACAATGGGTGGAAGATGAAAAACAAACTCACATTAACATGACACTTGGTAGCTCCTAATTTGCTGCAGATCTGACTCATTATGTGAAATCCTGATAAATCTGTCAGAAAATATGAAAAGAAGAAGGAGAAGAAAATTCTTGATTTTAATCGACACCAAACATTCCAAACGGATAACCCGATTTACTTGATTGATTTGCATGAGGTCCCATTTGATTGATTTCACTCATAGTGGACATAACACTTAGGAACTTCTGTTTTGATGCAAATCTAACCTTTTTGGTGAACTTTGTAATGGAGTGCAGCTTTCCCTAATACTTTTCTGAAAAGAAGAGTGCTTATTTTACGAGACATAGAACACACAAACTCACATAGATACGACCAACTAGAGTCTAGGGTATTCGTCATAGCATAAGAGTCCATCTACATGGCATATCCGATATCCTAATAATTTGTGGCATACTCAATTATCTCTTAACCTAGTTATGTTAGGCTCTTTAACTATTGATGTAGCTCACTGTTGTTGGATTAAATTGGGTTGAACCAACTAACGAAAGCAGGTCAATTGAGGGGTTGGAACACCGAAGCATGAATACCGAATAAGTGAGCCCTAACGCTTTGATTGGATGAACTGGTCCCCAACAACCCTAAAGAAGACCACCCTGTGCTTTTCTTTATGATAGACATGAGAAGTAAGTTCATAATCTATCTATTTGCTAAAGCGTTTTTGTCATTATAGCGGGATTTGGATCATGACTCAATTTTTTTCCTAGGATCACTTAGATGAGTCTTTTTCCCAGAATCTAGCCAAGCATGTTGCTTTAGGTGATCAGCTCTTGACTAGCCACCAGCCTTTCTATCAAAATCACTCTTGTGTACGACGATGACGCCCAGTATTTTTCCCAGCCCGGACCCTTTTCTTTTCCTTATCTTTTCCCTAGAAGTCTCAAAAAATGTAGGCGAAAAATTCATTGAACTTCCCCCTTCTCTAACCCTATATATGTATATGCCCAGTCCATCAACCATCTCAATAAACTTGTCATAGAGAGTTCAGAGGTAAAGAAAAGAGGAAGCGAAATCATGGAGATTCCTATGATAGATTTGAGTAAGCTTGGTGGTGAGAACAGGAGCAAAACAATGGCAATACTTCACCATGCTTGTGAGAAATGGGGTTGCTTCAAGGTAACAGTTTGTGATTCATCGTCATCATCGAGGAACTTCAATCTTTTTTATCAACCCAATTCACTCTCTTATCTTAAGAAATGATTATGATAATGATGCTTTTCTTGCAGATTAAGAACCATGGGGTTGACCCTGAACTGATGGAGAAAGTGAAGCGTTTTGTCAACGCCCACTATGAGGAGAATTTGAAGGCAAGTTTCTATGTGTCAGAAACTGCCAAATGCTTGGAACATGCCAATATTACTACACCTGATCTAGATTGGGAATGGCCCTTCTTCATCTGGCACTGCCCGAAGTCGAACATTGAGGACTTCCCAAACCTCTCGAACGATTTCGGTGCGTGAGAAAATTAGTCCCAATCGCAAGTTTACAGCTCCTGATCATTTGAGAACTTTCATTATTCAACCTTGCTATAGTGACTAAGTAATAGTAAAGAGACTAAGCCCAGTATACTGAACCGGTTTGAAAGGTGATTTGGCAGATTAACCGCTTAGAGTTCGTCATATTGCATTGGAGATCAATTTAGTCCACCTGCCTTAGTATCTATAATATTTACCCGATGACTGACTAATCCTCTGTGCAATATTCCTTTTGGGCAGAACCTTGGCCTAGACAAGGACCACATAAAGAGGGCATTCTCAAGGAGAAATGGGCCTTCCGTGGGGATGAAGGTGGCGAAATGCCAATGATCTTAAGATCTTTTAGCCTCTTATTATCTATTTGAAATACCTAGAACCGACACAATATACTTACTACATGAATGACCCTTTTAATCAATAACACCAAAGTTGCCTTCTCTTCCTTCAAAATTTTCTCACCTACTAACCAACAAAGTAGTAGGGAAAATTATCCAAAAATCCTAAACCTATTACTCTTTTATCATTCAATCGTGAACCTTTCATTTATGTCAAATGAGTTTTAAACATTTTCAAGTTTTGTCAATTAAGCCCATGCAGTCAGTTTTAACTGGAAATCACTGACGTGAATGATTATGATGTCTCATCATGTTGACAATATTTTTATAATTTTTTTAAAAGATTGAATTTCTTTTTTGTTATTATTTTTTATTTTCTTCTTTCTCTTCCTTTTTTATTTTCTACCAAGTTCAATGAGGGCTTCACAGCCAGGGTTGGCCATGCGAGCCTCGTCAAGCTTGGAAAAAAAATGAAAAACAAAGAAAGAAGAAGAAGAAGAAGAAGAAGAAGAAAATAAATTTGAAAAAATGCTAAAATATTATAAAAATTTGACCATGGGATGTGCCATGTAAGATGGTCAAGGTTTACGTTAGTGATTTTTAGCTAAAATCAATTAGATGGACTCAACTAACAAAATATTAAAATTAAGAACTCAATTAGCAAAATTAAAATATTTATGATTGAATTGAAAAAAGTGTAATATTGGAAAGCAAACAGAATTGACTTGGCACCCATGTGGCTTAAATAAAATAAAAATAACGAGTTTAAGGTAAAATGAATAGCAGTAGGCATAATTTGGGGTTTTTGATATCCAAGATGAGGTTAAAATACATCAGCATGAAAAGGTAATTCTTATTCTACATATCCGAACTTGTGATGTCAAACATGAACTGAAGTTCATATTACTCAGAGCTACAAGCTCTCAATTCTTGCTAACTCAAAATTCAACTTTTATTCCATGTTGAAGTTGAGTTCTTACAATTATGCTCAGCTGTTGTAACGAAATTCAAGTCATTATGTACTGTATTGCCTAAATATATCTCGAGACTCTGTTAACTGCATCGCGGTTCATGTTAGATCAACCAACACAACCATCTAACGAAGAAATGGCATTGATTGTTTTGTTTTGCCGATGCTATATGGTTCCGCATGTATCATGGACTTAGGCAAGGTGCTCTCGGTCTCATTTGAATGGGCCTGAGGCCTTGGTGCTCTGTTTGCAGAAAGGCTTGGCACTTGAAACCGACTTACAAATCCATATGATAACTTACTCCAATCTTTGCAATTTTTTTGACAATTTTCTAAACTTTTCCAAATCAGTTTTTGTTACCATCTTTCATTTTTCTTCACGTTGTTGCCACCACCGGTAAAAAAAAAAAAGAAAAAAAAAAGGAAGAAGAAGAGAGAGACCAAAAATGTAGTTGAGCTTCTTCCTTTCGTTTTCTTTTTCGGTTTTAGTGTTAAAATAGTGTCCTGGCCAGTTTTTATACATTTAGATTGGTCCACCACTCCCAGTGATATTAAAGGAGGCACTCCCAGATATCAGCCTACTGCACTCAGAATTTTACTTCTGGGGTGCTTCCAATAAGTTTTGAACCCAAGACCACAAGGATGAAGATTTCACAACATGGTATTTGAAAACTGAATCAAGTTTTGTATGCCAACATTGTGGAAGTGTGTTATTTGATTTCACCGCCGCATATGGATAAAGTTAATGTGCAATCATGGAATTTGTTCATGGAGCCTAAGATCGTGGAGTTGCGGTTTGTAACCTTTAATTTGAATACCGACCACATAGGAGGAGCAGTTACGGCTTGCGATAGGGTTATATAAGCCGTGTTGAATTATTTGTGCAAGGGATACAAGATTATCAATTCGAATTATGTATCTTTCAATTTATCGACTTAATTTTCTAGTTCCTGCATTTTAACTTTGTTCTAGAGTAATTAGTTCTAGTTCTTGGTTACGTGTGCCACTTCCTGTCCGAATTGCCATGGAACACGATTCAATAGAAAACCAAATATTATCTTTTGGCGAAAGGAATTTCGTCTGGAGTATGGGTATGGTCTCCACGTTGCCTAGCGAATAACGACACCGACATAATTTTTTGGCATTAATCTAATGCAACGACTAGAGCCGAAGCAATGTAGCCAGACGAACAGCAACACATGATAGTCTTTGTCCTTTCAAAAATAGTGATTAAATCACGAACCGTCTTTTGAAGGGGAAAAACTGCAATCAAGCCTTTGTCATACTTCAACTCGCTATCATACCTAATTAAACTTGATTTTGCTAGAAACTTAGATCTCTGTGTGATGCCCATTGTCGCGGCATCATTAGATGACTGATGACATGCTTTTTTTTTTTTCCATTAACCGATGGAATTGTTTTCGCTTTTTATGAAGACCATTGAATTTTTTCCCATGTCGGGTCCACTCTTTCCATTATTGCTGGCTTTGTTTATTCTACGGGGTTGCTCCCATTTTGCGCCTGTTTCGAGTCTCTTTCCCACCCCTCTGTACCTGGTTCGATATTAGCCATACAAGCCAGTCAAACCTCGACTTTGAACTTTAAACTGATCGCTTGCTTTACAAAGAAGCTTCCCCTAATCCTCAGAAGGGCACACCCAATGGTGATCTCTTCCCTGATAAAAGAGAGATATCAACCATAGGGCAAAAGAGGGCACGACATCCCCACATGCAGCGAGCGCAAGGCCGGACGATGAAGCTACTCTGCCGGGGTTTCGATTTCACCCCACAAACAAAAATGAAATATCATCAAATTACCAGACGATACATTTATTTGATGATGTAATTAATGAGTTCTCGCATGAAATGTTTCTTTCCTTTCATCTGATATTCTTTAAGATATTATTCCTAAGATAAATGAGAAATTCATTTTTTTTCTCCCTCTGGTCAAACTGATACTAAATAAATTAACGCTGCACCTACCGGCTGGCCACCAGGAGGAGTTAGTCGATTATCGAATTTTCTAATAGTGCCATTCATGATGACATTTTTTGACTTTCTCTATCGGAAAAAAGCAGGATTGAAGATTCCGTGCCTTCCGAACACCCAACGCAGATTGGATTGAAGTTTCCTTTCTCACGGGTTTACGAGGAAGCATGACCTGACGTTGGCCTCCACCTTTAAATTGTGAGCTACTCTGAATATAATATTTCATTAAGCTAACTTAAAGGAGGAGATGTCGATGATGGATTCGCTTCCAAGAGGAGATGAACCTACAACGTAGATAGGATTGAAGTTTTCCATTTTCACTACTTTCCCGAGAAAGCATAACCTAATGTTGGTTTCCGCCTTCAAATTGCGAGCAAAGATGACCTTAATGTAATATTTTATTAGGCTAACTTAAAGGGGGAGACGTCGATGATGGACTCGCAATTCAAGGAGGAGACGAACGCACGGCGTAGATTGGATGGAAGTTCCCCTTTCTCACGACTTTCCAAGAAAGCATAACCTAATGTTGGCTTCCACAGATAAATTGTGAGCAAACATGACCTCAAGGTGGAGATGAATCCACAACATAGATTGGATTGAGGTTTACCTTTCTCACGACTTTTTGAGAAAGCATAACTTGACGTTGGTTTTCACATTTAAATCACGAGCAAAAATGACCTCCATATAATACTGTATTAGGCTAACTTAAACGACATCGATGATGGACTCGCGATTCAAGGAGGAAACGAACCCACAACATAGATTGGATTGACGTTTCCATTTTTCACGACTTTCCGAGACAGCATCACCCAATTTTGATTTCCACATTTAAATTGCGCGCAAAAATGGCCTCAGTATAATTTTTTATGAGGCTAACTCAAAGGAGGAGACGTCGACGATGCACTGGCATTCAAGGAGGAGACGAGCTTCACCATCTGATCCACCGATGCTTTTTACTTAGTCAAATAGCCAGATGAGATCTCATCATATCATTAATCTCAGTAAAAGCACTTCGTACGTGCAATGGAATAATTATAATTGTCTGGTGGACACTAAGATATAGAAACAAATGTCCTAATTAGTCCCTCACTTTCTTATATATTAAATCTATAGTAATTTATCTTTCTTGTCATTTAGGTCGATCTAGCAACATCCATCCCACTCTACTCTCCAATCGTCTATAATTAGGTGAAAGTTGCGAAATTATAAAATTCTAATTAGTTGCCGCTCAATCGTCTATAATTTTTTGAACTTTTTCCATCGAAAAGTCTTCAGCAATCTTCTCATGTTCCTCAACCCCCGCCTGCTTAACCAGTTAGTAGAAATTCACCGATTTTATCTTCGCTAATCCTAAAATAACAACCTGTCAAAATTGAAATTTCCAGATAGGCATCCATATCTTCCCCTTACAAAAATTGGGTTCTTAAATTGACAAAACATCAAGTCAAATGAGTATATCCAATTTTACGACGTGCTTGTAAGTTTTTTTCTTTCCTCCAAAAAAAAAAAACTGATTCTTTTAAATTCGTCTATTGGATTTTCTGGAATATTATAAAAATATCTTGAGAGAATAAGTTAGGGATATTGATGTAGGGTCTAAATAAGTTAAAGATATTGGTATCTTTGTAATCCAAAGAACCAACTTCTTATAATGCATCCCGATTACAGAAATTTGTGTCAATGGCCATGTGCGTCGATGACCATGAACAGAGTTGTCGATGTACAGTGATGGCTGATCAGTGATTGGCACTTACGTAAATTTAAATAAGTGCCTAGTATAGGATCCGGGGACGATGAAGATACCCCTTAATGGTTGAATTGAGTGATGGCTTAAGAGTTATAATTGTTCAAAGAGCAAGATAACGTGCAATCATGGAGACTAATCATGGAGACTAGAATTATGGAGATCAGTCGAGTCCATTGCACAAATGAAGAGTCACCACCGCATATGGATAAAGTTAATGTGTGATCATGGTATCTGTCCATGGAGCCTAAGATCATGGAGTTGCGGTTTGTAACCTTTAATTTGAATATTGACCGCTTAGGAGCGGTTACGTCTTGCAATAGGATATATCAGTCGTGTTGAATTATTTGTACAAGGGATGCAAGATCGTCAATGCGGATTATGTATATTTCAATTTATCGACTTAATTTTCTAGTTTCTGCATTTCAACTTTCCGATTCCCGCATTTACTTTCTTCTAGAGTAATTAGTTCTAGTTCTTGGTTACGCATGCCACTTACTATCCGAATTGCCACGAAACACGATTCGATAGAAAACTAAATATTATCTTTTCGTGAAAGAATTTCGTTGGAAGGATGGATTGATCATATAGGCCTGGTCTCCACGTCGCTAGGTGAACGATGACACCGACATAATTTTTTGGCATTAATGTAATGCAACGACTAGAGCCAAAGTAATGTAGCCAGCCGAACAACAACATATGATAGTCTTTATCCTTTCGAAAAGAGTGATCAAATCACCAACCGTCTTTTGAAGGGGAAAAACCACAATCAAGCCTTTGTCAGTCTTCAACTCACTATTATATCTAATTAAACTTGATTTTGCTAGAAACTTAGATATCTGGGTGATACCCATCGTCGTCGTATCATTAGATGATTGATGGCATGCTTTTTTTTCCATTAACCGAACAAATTCTGTTCCCTTTTTATGAAGACTATTGAATTTTCTCCCATGTCCGGTCCACTTTTGCCATTATCGCTGGCTTTGTTTATTCTATGGTGTTGCTCCTATTTTGTGCCCGTTTCGAAGTGCACACGGGAGATGGGACAAAGCATTTCAGCGTCAGCATCTAGTGCTTTTAAAAAGGCCACCTAGTCATCCGTGATTGCCGCATTGGCTTTAAAATCGAGAGTCTCTTTCCCACCCCTCTGTGCCTGGTTCGATACTAGCCGAGATAAGCCAATAGTCAAACCTCACAAATTTGAACTTTAAGCAGATCGCTTGCTTTATAAAGAAGCTTCCCCTATTCCTCAGAAGTGCACACCAAATGGTGATCTCTTCCCTGATAAAAGAGCAATATCAACTGTAGGGCGAAAGAAGGCACGACATCCACACATGCAGCAAACGCAAGGCCGGATGACGAAGCTCCTCTGCTGGGGTTTTAAGATATTATTGTTAAGATTAATGAGAAATTAATTTTTTCTCCCTCTTGTCAAAACTGATACTAAATAATTTAAAGGACCTCCCCCTTGTCCCCATAATCTGTCACTACCACAAGGCAACGCTGCACCTAGAGGCTGGCCACCGGGAGGAGTGAATTGATTATCAAATTTTCTAATAGTGCCATTGATGACGACATTCTTTGGACTTTCTCTATCGGAAAGAAAAAGCAGGGTTGAAGATTCCGTGCCTTTCGAACACACAACGTAGATTTTTTAAGTTTCCCTTTTTCACGATTTTACGAGGAGGCATGACCTAACGTTGGCCTCCACCTTTAAATTGTGAGCAACTCTGAATATAATATTTCATTAGGCTAACTTAAAGGAGGAGATGTCGATGATGGATTCGCAATTCAAGGAGGAAATGAACCAACAACATAGATGGATTGAAGTTTTCCGTTTTCACCACTTTTCCGAGAAAGCATAACCTAATGTCGGTTTCCGCCTTCAAATTGCGAGCAAAGATGACCTCAATATAATATTTTATTAGGCTAACTTAAAGGAGGAGACGTCGACGATGGACTCGTGATTCAAGAAGGAGACAAACCCAAGGCGTAGATTGTATTGAAGTTTCCCTTTCTCAATTAGCAAGAAGTAAAAAGGTTTAGGACTGAATGGTCAAAATTGAAAGGTTTATGACTAAATTGGTAAAAGTGCAATACATTTAGGATTTTTTGGACAATTTTCTCGGAATAAGCACACTTAACTAGAGTTTGGAAGCTCCATTCGGAAGTGCAAATGGAAAAAGAGAAGGGAAATCGACATAGTGAAAGGGACATATATTAATGTCATCGGCAGGATACTAATAAAACGACCTCAAGAAATATTTGAATGGGGAAATATATCTAGGAATAGGCTTAAGAGGATGACTTTTCAAACGAAAACCCACGAAATCGGGGAAATGAGTCTGGAGTTCTAGTTCCCTAGACTAAGTTAATTTACAATCTCTGTCAGGAAAAAAGGGCAGGACAATACAGAGCAATCCAAGCCTGAAGAACCCAAAAAGGGCCAAAGAAAATGCCCGATGCATTTTCATTCATCGACAAAGATGCATGAGTGTGGTTTCCCAGTAGAACCCCAAAAAAGGGCCAAAGGGTGATCAGCATCGACCTAAAAGGGAAGAAAAAGCAGTCTGTCGACAGGGATAACAAATTAATTGTAGCACCTAAGTGACCTAAATCTATGCGAAAGTCCAAACAAGATAATTGAAAAGCTTTGTCGATTTTGGTTTTTTTCTCAGACATAAGAGAATATAGGATTTAGTCTCAAGACCATTGGTAAAATTTAAGGTCAAAGGCTAGGAAAAGCCCTGAATTAACTAGATTTGGGCAACCAGACATACTCTATGATGGAAATTTCATTGATAAGGAGCTTTTCTCTAACAAAGTGTGGAAATCAACCCTTTAGAGATGGAGGGATACGATCTGATGGATCTTGTATAAAATAGGGACCCAGAGTTACCTGATCAGGATTATATCATAGAGTCGTCATGGGGCTGGAACATATAGTTGTCATTTGTCAAAGCGAGAAAAACATGCGGAAGCCGAATATTCAGGAGCTTTGGGATTTAATTGAAGCACTGGGTTGAAGTATCGAAGAGAAAATTCCAAGAAAATCAGGAGCTACCAAGTGTCATGTCAATGTGAGTTTGTTTTTCATCTTCCACCCATTGTTGGATTTCAGAAGAGCTTGTAGACTAGACAATTATTGAACATCTAGCAAGGTTGTTGAGCTTGGAATTATGACCACAAAGTGTAAAATCAACCTGAGAGCATATGGGAAAGTAGAATTATGTAGGATTGAACCACCAATTTGCACCTTGGTTCATTCATTTCAAAACTTAAATTGTTGGGCAATCCACACATTAGAAATTTGCACCTGGAAAAAAGTTGGCGATTCCCTAAATGAAGGTTACCTTACATTCTAATAATTATTATTATTAGCAAAATAGACATAATTTAATGGAGAAAAATTAAGTTTAAGAAAAGTGACTTGACAATGAGTCGCACTTTTTCCACTTCTCGTCCAGCTCAAACACTTTTTTTCTTTTTTTTATAGTGTATTGTCCATCTTACCCATCACTTTTTCCTCCTTTAAATGTTGTACTCCACATGGTCTAATGTGGGGGCCATGTGGGATCCTTTTTTGAATTTACTTCTTCTTTCTCTTCCACCTTTCTTTTTCTTGTCCTCGCTTGTGTTGAAGCGTATCCTCCAACACCTCCATGCACACCAATAATTGGGCAATCTCACAAAGCCTCAATAGCTTCCTCTCTACCTCACCATCGTCCCTTAAAACTCTTGGAATGTCTAGCAGAATCCCCCTATGTCAGCATGATCTTCCTCTTGATATAATTCTCTATGTTGATCTTTTACTTATTGCGATAATTTTTGAGATTCGGAATAGAATGATCGAGGTGCTCAAGCTCATGACTTGATTAGTGTTAGGCCTTTTGGCTTTAGTGGTGTATTGGAGGCTTCAGTAATGGTTTTGTGTTTGTCTTTGTCTTTTTTGGGTTTTGGCATGATTGTATCTCCTGTAAAAATTCTCTTATGAGAAAATCAGGTAATGAATTTGAAGAACTATTTATAAATTCAATATCAAAATTGAATACTGAAAGAATGGCTTACCATCTTGCAAAAATATGTTTTGATGCAATATTCAAGACGTCTTTTTGTAAAACATCTTTGGCTGATTTACAATCAATTCTCAAGAGAATTTTTTAGTTTAATAAATCTCATTGGAATTTTGATATGGATAAAACTAATTTCCTTTTTGATTGTTGAGTAATTTTGCTGGGTCGAGTTCTAATGTTTTAAGACAAAATGGACAACTTGTTCTTTAGTATTCTTGACCTATTTAAGAATATCGTCATATCCTATATATGAAGCATCTGTTTCAACTATTTTGAAAGTAGATGGATCAGCTAGGTGTAAGCATGGTACTTCCTTAACATGAATATTTATTTGTTCGACAATTTTTGCATGGACTCCATGGTGGAGAATCCTTTTGTAACCTTTAGTGTAAAGGTTTACAAAGAATATTTATATTGGAGAAGAAATCTATAATATAATTGAGACTATCTAAGAATCTTTGTAATTGGATTTTGTCTTTAATCTCATCCTGGAATTTATCAGTAAATGAGATTGATCTTTTTTATAGGAATTATGGTGCCTAAACGGATATAATGACCTAGGAATCTAATTATGTTTGAAATGTTGTTCTAAATCGTAGGAGAAAACCAATACATCATCCATGTAGACCAGGATGTAATCTGAATAAGGATTGCAAATTTCATTCATGATTATTTGAAATTCTGAAGGGTATTCTTGAGACTGAATGGCATAACATTCCATTCATATTGACCAAAAGGGACAGTAAAAGCTGTTTTTATATTGATCCTTTTTATTGATTTGTATTTGCCAAAATCCTAATTTCATGTCAAATTTTGAAAATATTTTTGATCTACATAATCTGTTTAACAAGTCATTTTTGTTAGGTATTGGATACCTTATTCATCTAAGGGTTGTATTCAAAGTTTTATAATTAATAATTAACTTGGGAACACATTTTCTAATTCAGCATTTTTATTGATATAGAAAACAGAACAGCTTAATGGTGATTGACTTTTCCTAATGAGTAAGATCTTGTATTTCTATTTGGCAAACTTTTAAAACTTCTTGATTCATTTGTGTAGGACGAGCTTTTGTAGGTATTTTATTTTCAGAAAAATCTTGTTCATGAGATAAATCTACAATATGCTTTTTTCTTTCCCAAAAAGCATTAGGCACTGGCCGATTAATCTAGCGTTCCCTTACCCGTGCATCCTTAGAAATTTCTCCCAAGTCAGCCTTTCTCACACTCACTCACAAGGATCGTAGAGAGAGAAACTATAATTTTGTATTTCACTTGAGAATGAGATGATATAAATGAGGGGGAGGAGACCCCTTCTTATATAAAGATAAGGCAAACCGTATCCGTAGATCTCTCCTCGATCTAACAGTGGAGATTAGATCTCCTCAACTACCTCCTACCCATATTAATTACAACTACCCGCATTTATATCGTATGTGTACAAATACAATATCACCCACCCTAGGAGTATTCTAGAAGAAAACTCCAAGTGTCGGGGATACAAGCCGAGGGTCGCTTGATCCAAAGGCGTGTCACGGCCTGCTCATAGAAACCTCTTGGATCGTCGCTCTTTCGGACCATGACATTCTCCCCCACCTAGTCAGGCGACACCCTCGCTGCGTCTTTGGCATGAAAGGCATCAATCTGCTTCTTGAACTATCAAAGACTTTCGGCGGGCTCCCAACTTGCTTCACTCTCCGGAAGACCCTTCCATCGAACCAAGTACATTTTTGGTCTCACCGCCGCATATGGATAAAGTTAATGTGCAATCATGGAATTTGTTCACCGAGCCTAAGATCGTGGAGTTGCGGTTTGTAACCTTATATTTGAATACTAACTGCTTAGGAGGAGTGGTCACGTCTTGCATTAGGGTTATAAGCCATGTTGAATTATTTGTGCAAGGGATACAAGATCATCAATTTGAATTATGTATCTTTCAATTTATCGACTTAATTTTCTAGTTCCTGCATTTTAACTTTGTTCTAGAGTAATTAGTTCTAGTTTTTGATTACGCATGCCACTTCCTGTCCGAATTGCCACGGAACGCGATTCGATAGAAAACCAAATATTATCTTTTGGCGAAAGGAAATTCATCTGGAGGATGGATCGATCAGATGGGTATGGTCTCCACGTCACCTAGTGAATAATGACGCCGACATCATTTTTCGGCATTAATCTAATGCAACGACTAGAGCCGAAGCAATGTAGCCAGATGAACAGCAACACATGATAGTCTTTGTCCTTTCGAAAATAGTGATTAAATCACGAACCGTCTTTTGAAGGGGAAAAACTGCAATCAAGCCTTTGTCAATCTTCAACTCGCTATCATCTGATATTGTTTAAGATATTATTACTAAGATAAATGAGAAATTAATTTTTTCTCCCTCTTGTCAAAACTGATACTAAGGGCGCGCATGACAACCATTCTTTTCCAGAAATAGTTTCTGGAACAGAAATAGATTTTTCTATTTCTATTTCTAGAAGAGTTTCTAAGCAAAAATAATCGTTTGATAACAACACAAAATTTCTACTCTAAAAATAGAAATCCGTTTGATAACGACACAAAATTTCTTCCTTTCGGACGGCGGCGGTGACGACTAGCGACCTTTAATATAAAAAATAAAAAGAAAAATGATTTATTAACAAAAAATAAATAAATAAATAAATCATAAAAAAAAATAAGAATATCATTTTATTTTAAAATAAAAATATCCTTAAAAATAAATTTATTTTATTTTATTTTATTTTACGAATAAATTTATTTTAAAATGAATAAAAATTAAAAATAAAAATAAATTTATTTGGCAAAACACTCAAGACAAATAAAAATAAATTTATTAAATTTATTTTTATTTATCATAAATAAATTATTTTTAATAAATTTAATAAATTTATTTTTAATAAACTAAAAATAAAATGATAAATAAAAATAATTTCTTTATTTTTAATAAATTTATTTTTATTTTTAAATGAATAAAATGAATATATTTATTTTATTAAATTTATTTTTATTAAATTATTAAATTTATTTTTATTAAATTATTAAATTTATTTTTATTAAATTATTAAATTTATTTTTATTTATCATAAATAAATTATTTTAAATAAATTTAATAAATTTATTTTTAATAAACTAAAAATAAAATGATAAATAAAAATAAATTCTTTATTTTTAATAAATTTATTTTTATTTTTAAATGAATAAAATGAATATATTTATTTTTATTTTTATTTATTTTTATTTTTAATAAAATGATATTTAATTAAATTTATTTTTAATAAATAAATTTATTTCGATTACATTTATTTATTAAAAATAAAAATAATATTTATAATAAAAAATTAAAATTTAAAATAAAAATGAATAAATGATATTTTTATAATAATTTTTATTTTTAAAATGATATTTATTTATTTTTAAGGATTTTTTTAATTTATTCGTAAAATAAATATTTATTCGTAAAAATAAAAATAAATATCATTTTATTTATTCAAATAAATTTCATTTTAAAATGATATTTATAAAAATAATTTATTTGGCGATCGGCGGCGGCGGCGGCGGCAGCAACGGGGGCCGGCGGGCGGTCGACGACTGACGAAAGGTGGTCGGCAGCAATGGATGAAGGACCGGTTGACGAATGATGAGAAAAATTTTTATTTCTCATTTCTGTTCCAGAAATCAGAAATAAAAAATTTCAACTTCTGATTTTTATTCTAAACATATTTATGGAATAGAAATCTATTCCAGAAATAGAAAAACGGAATAGGTTTATCAAATGGATTTCTATTCCAGAAACAGGTCTAGAATAGAAACATTGTTTATGGAACAGAAATTATCAGTTATCATGCGCCCCTAAGTAAATTAAAGGCCCTTCGCCTTGTCCCCATAATCTGTCACCACCACAAGGTCATGCTGCACCTAGAGGCTGGCCACCAGGAGGAGTAAATTGATTATCAAATTTCCTAATTGTGCCATTGATGATGACATTTTGACTTTATCTATCGGAAAAAAGAAGGGTTGAAGATTCCGTGCGCTCCGAACACGCAACGTAGATTGGATTGAAGTTTCCCTCTCTCACGTTTTACGAGGAAGCATGACCTAAGGTTGACCTCCACCTTTATATTGTGAGCAACTCTGAATATAATATTTAATTAGGCTAAATTAAAGGAGGAGATGTCGATGATGGATTCGTGATTCAAGGAGGAGATGAACCTACAACGTAGATTGGATTGAAGTTTTCCGTCTTCATCTTTTTCCCGAGAAAGCATAGCCTAATGTTGGTTTCCGACTTCAAATTAAGAGCAAAGATGACATCAATGTAATGTTTTATTAGGCTAACTTAAAGGAGGAGATGTCGATGATGGACTCACGATTCAAGGAGGAGATGAACCCACGGCATAGATTGGATTGAACTTTTCCTTTCTCAGTTGACAAAAAGTAAAAATGTTTAAAATTGAATTGGCAATATTGAAAAATTTTATGATTAAATTGGCAAAAGTGCAATATATTTAAAACTTTTTAGACAATTTTCTTGGGATGAATGCACTTAACTAGAGTTTGCAGGCTCCATTTGGACTTCCAAATGGAAAAAGAGAAGGGAAATCAACAGAGTGACCTGAATCTATGCGAAAGTCCAAACAAGATAATTGAAAAGCTTTGTCGATTTTGGTTTTTTTCTCAAACAGAAGAGATAGGATTTAGGCTCAAGTACCGTCGGTAAAATTTAAGGTCAAAGGCAAGAAAAAGCCCTAAATTAACTAGATTTGGGCAAGCGGACATACTCTATCATGGAAATTTCATGGATAGGGAGCTTTTCTCTAACAAGGCGCAGAAATCAACCCTTTAGCAATGGAGGGATGCGATATGATGGTTCTCGAATAAAATAGGGACCCAGTGTTACCTGATTAGGATTATTCCACGAAATGACCGCGTGATTTCACCATACCTGACTGCCCTCTCTCGCCTGTCTGTACCACCACCTCCATCCTTTTCGTGGCGTGAGTGAAACCAAGTCTCCACCCACTGCCGCCGTGCTCGGTGGTCCTTGCTAAAATAATCGTCCATAGAGACTGAATATATATCAACTTGGAACTAATCATACAACTTAGTGCGTGGCGGTCCCCCCATGACACTATTGTATTTGAAATCAACATCGACGGGACATGATAAAATATTAAAATAGTTAAAAGGTACTTCGCAGCGAACAAACTTAACTAGGTATGATTTACTTTAAAGAGCTCGTCGATAAATTTGTACCATTCTTATCGTATTATTTAATAAGTGTTCCAAGACACATTTTCCTAAATTGATGTGAGACTATTCTTAATTTGCAGTTACTTGCATATTCATTTGATAAAAGATGGAAAACCCTTATTAGTTGGATAAAAGTTGCGAACTTATAAAATCCGAATTAGTTGCCGCCCAATCGTCTATAATTTTTTATTTTTTATTTTTTTGCATTTTTTCATCAAAAAGTCTTCAGCATTCTTCTCATGTTCCTTAACCCCTGCCTGCTTAAACCGTCAGCAGAAATTCATCGACTTTATATTCGCTAATCCTAAAATAACGTCTCGAAATTAAATTCCTAGATAAGCATCCACATCTTCAGCGTAAAAAATTTGGGTTCTTCAATTGACAAAATATCAAATCAATGATTACGTCCAATTTTATGGCATGCTTGTAACTTTTCTTATCCCAAAATGAGTATTGATCTTTTCGAAACGAGTTTCAATGATATTCCTCGGAGAGTCTGCCGATCACTAGCGGCTGAAAGTTTCCGGCAGTGGCGTCCTCCTACCCGCACTCCCACATTTTTCGCTTGCCTCCTCAAAATGTACCAATGACACGAGTTCGTTTTTACTCACTTAATCACAAAAAGATCTTAACTTTTACTCATCGAAAAAAAAGAATCTTATTCACTAATTAGGAACCACTAAAGAGAGAGAGAGACAGAGAGAGAGAGAGAGAGAGAGAGAGAGAAGAAAATAAGGAAAACGCGTGCCCGCACACACGCACGGTGCTTTTCAAAGGTCGTGACGAAAACCACCCTCGACTAACCTTGTCTGTTTCGATTTTCGAAAGTATAAACCCACCTTAACGTGCTGTTGCCCCTATTGGCTCATCAATAGATACAAAGTGGGAGTTCTTTTCCTCACGCACATGGAAAGTTCGCTTTTTCCTCTTTCCTGGGTCCCATAGTTTTTTATGTCCAAAAGAGAAATCGTGAAACACTCAGATCTTATTCCCTATGCTTTAATCGTGTATGATCTCAAACCCTAATGACAATTTGCTCTCTTTAATATGGATCGAAGTAATCATATGGCCTAGATTATAATGGGATTCACAGGTTACTTTTGAACTGGCTTGGTGAATAATCATGCACTTATTGTATGTGTAACTACAACACGTGCACACACAAAAAATAAAAAATAAAAAAATACAACAAGTGCTGAAAAAAACCAACAACACGCACAGGACTCGTGATTCCTATAATTGTAAATCAATGTCAAGAGAAAAATTGCTCCAAATTTAAAGTTTAAGAAGTAAGGCATTAGCTTTCCCTTGTTGAAAATGTCGGGAAATATAGTCTACTTTGGAGAACACAAATGCAATTTTCATAGCATATTTGAATGAATTAAGATTCTTTTTTTTTTCAATGAGCAAAAGCCAAGATTCTTTTGTTATTAAAGCTCCATCATTTTTTGGAAAACGATTGATTTGGAAAACATTTTTCTAAAAATAATTGTGAGTAATGCTTACAAAAATAAATCAATAAAAATGTAGTTTTTTCACTATAAGCAAATTCTGCAATAAGCAATAAAAATGTAATTGGCTTGTATTATTAATTACAGAATGTGCATTTAGCGGATGGATGCCAACAAGACCTTCTAGATACTGAAATGAACGTCCCCTCTCTCTTCAATTATTGTGCTTTTGAGCTCAGCTTGACCTTGAATCATTGGCGTAGGCAATAGAGAAGGCGAAGGCAGAGGTATGGTTCGTTGACGCGGCGGAGGGCCTTGAGTTCCTGGCCAACGCAGGTGTCGATACTGGAGGTCGGAGAAGAAGTGGGCGAAGATAGAGGCGGAGATGGAAGCGGATTGCGAAGGCAGCGGGCGAGAGGGCATTTTGAAAAAAAAAAAAAACAGAGAGTGGGTGTGTGTATCCACAGAAGAGAGAGGGGAGAGAGAGAGTGAGAGGAGGAAGAAGAAGAGGGAAAAAGGAAGATCAAAGCAAAAACACTAACTGAAGAGAGAGGGGACGCGAGGGTATTTGACAAGTTTTGGCAAATAAAGTTCAGATTTTGGGCATGTCCCACCCTTCGATTTTCTCTCTCCAATCAGGCCAAATTCAAAGCTGGATCATCAGCTCCATTTTTATTGATATATGTCCGATTTTGAAAACACTTATTCGATTGAAAGCTTTTGTTTTATTTTATTAAATTTTGTGTTGCCCAATATGCCGATCCCACGTAAGAAAGATATATGAATGTGAGATTCATAAATGGAAAAAGAAAGAGCGAGTACAAGACGGCCGTGTAAAGATATACGTCTAATAACAGATTATTTAACAAGCAATCTTTTATTAGTAATAAATTTGTAAATAGAATGATTGGTCATTCTTCCTGTTTCTAGGTCGAATCATATGAGTTGCTCCTATTTATCTTCAAATAAAGTCTCTTTACTAAGCATCTGATCGGAGTAACTCTTTTTTCGATTCCTTCGAGTCATTTAAAATGTACCCCGGGGAGATTGGAATTATGGAGATTAGTCCATGAGTTACAACCGCTTATGGATTGAGTTGACGTGCGATAGTGGAGAAGCGGTGTTAATTTATTTGGTTTGATGGTGGCCCCCGCCCCCCAATAATGACGTTCTGCTGACACCCATGCTGACGTCACATCCTGCTTCGTTTTAGCCATCCTTGCATGCGGCATGCAAAGTTGCAAACAGACCGCTCTCGTAAATGATTTAGTTTGATGCCCCCCCCACCAACGATACGACCTCTACCATGTTTTGGTTCTGCTGACACCCATGCTGACGTCACATCCTGGTTCATTTTAGCCATCCTTGCATGCGGCATGCAAACAGACCGCTCTCGTAAACTCGGATGCAAAATGATTCCACACCCCAAAATCGAACTTTTAACATGTCTGTGTTCCACTTGTCGTTCTGCAACAATACCTCTCTTCTGAATTTTTTCTGTATATAAATACTTCAATCTTCTCCTACACTGTGCGACGCTCATTCCTTCTTCTCAATTCCTTCTTCTCAATTCCAATGTCCAACTCTCTCTCTCTCTGTCCCCCCTCCCCTCTCCCCCCGCGCATGGAGAATCCAAACAACCAGGTCTTCCATGAATCCATTGACGTCCCCCCATGCCTTGATGACGACGGTCGTCCCAAACGCACAGGTATTTTGTTTTTCTCTTCAGCGCTCGCGAAGCTCGGGAGCCTCTCCCGGACACTGAACCTGTCATACGACGGGTTCTCCGGAGAGGTCCCGGCTGTTCCCTCTTTCTCTCCCTCCGAGTCACGAGAAGTTCGTCGGTCGAGCGGGAGCCTCTCCCGGACACTGAACCTGTCATACAACGGGTTCTTCGGAGAGGTCCCGGCTGTTGCCTCTTTCTCTCCCTCCGAGTCACGACTGAGCCCTCGTCTGACGAACCACCGCACGGCCTCCGCAGTCGCAAAGATCGTCGGTCGGGCACGATGGTTCGTTGATCGACGGAAGGCACGGTGGGGGAAAGAGGGGGCGGTTATCTCAGTCCTTCCGGTTCCGGTTTGTCACGCTGGCACGTACTCAGTATTTTCTTGGCTTGTGTGTGAATGAAAGCAGGGACGGTATGGACCGCGAGCGCTCTCATAATCACAGCACTGATTGGATCTGGAGGCCCGTCCCTGGCTTGGGCCATCGCGCAGCTCGGCTGGATTGCCGGCCCAACCATCATGCTCCTATTTGCCTTTGTCACTTATCACACCTCCACCCTCCTCACCACCTGTTATCGCTCCGGCAACCCCGCCACCGGCAACCGTAACTACGCCTACGTGGGTGCTGTCCATTACAATCTTGGTAGGTCACATTTGTGTTTATGTTCATGTTCATTTTCACATAGTAAAATCTTCTCTTTGATTAAATTCTCCAGGCAGCTCCAAAATCAAGCTTTTTGAGCTGGTTCTATACGTAAGCCTATTTGGAATTGCCATTTCTTGCACCATTGCATCTTCCACCAGTATGATGTGAGTATATTTGCAGTGAGAATTTTAGTGATTGTTATTTCGATAGTGTCAAAGTTACGCGAGTTTGATTTTATCGGCTTCAATGGTCATTGCAGGGCTATCGAGAGGTCCAATTGCTTCCACGAGAAGGGTGAGAAGGACCCGTGTCACATCAACAGCAATCCTTACATGATTGCGTTTGGCTTAGCTGAAATCATTTTCTCTCAGATCCCCAATTTCGATCGGCTGTGGTGGCTGTCGATCGTCGCCGCCTTCATGTCGTTTGTCTATTCCAACATTGAACTTGGCCTAAGCATTGCCAAACTTGCAGGCAAATGAAATTTTTTCTTGCTAAATTGCTCGATTTATATTTCTAAGCTATCTCCATTGGTGATAGAACCTAGTCGAATTATGAAGTTCTGATTTAGTGTTCTCTTCTGGTTTGTGTTATCTTCAGAAACAGGGAAAATTAAGGGAAGTCTCACTGGAATCAACATCGGGGCCTTGACCTCAACTCAGAAAATATGGAGGAACTTCCAGGCTCTTAGTGACATCGCCTTTGCATTTTCGTACTTCCTGATCCTCTTTGAAGTTCAGGTGAGCAGAGCTCTCTCAAATGCATGACATAAGAAAGTACTGGTTATGGTTAATAGTTTTGATGAATCGAAAACACCGTTTATATTTGTTGTAGGACACCATCCGTTCCTCTCCATCTGAATCAAATATGGTGAAGAAAGCGAGTCTTATCTGCATAGCAGCCACAACCCTTTTCTACATGATTTGTGGGTCCATGGGCTATGCAGCCTTCGGCAATACGGTACCTAAAAACCTCCTCACTGGGTTCGGCTTTTACAACCCATACTGGTTGGTCGACATTGCAAATGCCGCAATCGTGATCCACCTCGTCTGCGCGTACCAATCCAACTGCCAACCCCTATTCGCCTATGTTGAGAAGACCTTGGATGAGAAATTTCCCAACAGCCAGTTCATCGAGAGAAAGATCGAGATCCCCATCCTCGGGTGCAGGCCTTACGAGCTCAGACCCTTCCAGTTGATCTGGAGGACGGTCTTTGTGATTGGGACCACCTTCATTTCCATGCTCCTCCCATTCTTCAACGACATTGTTGGGGTGGTTGGAGCGCTATGTTTTTGGCCCCTCACGGTGTTTTTCCCGATCGAGATGTACATTAAGCAGAATAAAATACCCAAGTGGAAAACCAAGTGGGTGTGCCTGCAGACTGTAAGTGTGGCTTGCCTTATCATAACCATTGCTGCCGCCGCTGGCTCTGTCGCCGATGTATTTCTCGGCCTCAAGTCCTTCAAGCCATTCAGTACCAACTACTAAATATTGGGCTACTGACAGGCATGTCGCAAGTGAGGAAAGGACCGAGTGAAAGCAAGAAACATTGTCTTTGAGTTCATGTTCTTATAAAGGTTTGTTGTGTTTGTGGAATGTGCTGTGTGATAAGTTTCAGGATCAAATTTCAGTTTCACTATATAATCTTTGTTGGGACGGAAGGGCCATTTTAGTGTCTGCATGCTGTGTGCATTGTCATAAGAATGTAACTCTTGTATAATTTATCGATAGAAATTGGAAGCTTCAAGAATAAGGAAGTTCAAGGTCTTCTCTTGCTCATGTATTTTGATTTTAGGGGCTATACACAAGCAGAGTTCGTGAAAAAAAGAAGTATATGATGACTGTTGAATGCAACAATGAGGTAATAATCCGAGCGCATAGTCATGACAAGAACATAATCAACGGAGCAGTCTTTATCTCTTCCACAAAAATGTCTAAAGCCTCTCCGAGCAAGGCATTTATTTGATTTAATTTCTCATGATCTCGATAGTGTGCAAATTTGATAGAGCACAAACTCAATCTAGTTAGATCTCGAAGGCAAAGAAACGTGTTTTTTTTTTGTCCATCTCTCCCCAATTTCACCATTAATTCATGAACTTGCAATATGGAATCGGTGATTGTCCACAATCGTTAAGCAGTTTCTGGTCATGCATAAAATCATATTTGCTTTTAGCAAAAATCAAAACCAACATAACAAGATTCGCACTTAACAAAATTTTTTTTTTTTTGTCAAGCGATTTGGATTGATTTTATACCTATTCACTAACATATGAGGTGATCATGCGGATGCACAATCATTAAAATAACAATCATAACTATCAAGATCATAATTGCAATTAAATTAACACATGCCACTAAACAATTGCAAACATAGTTAAACAGGTAAATTTAACAATGCAACATAATCAATATACAAGCAATTAAAGGTCTAAATACACTATAAAGGTAATACATGGCCATTCCTAATCAATGACTAATTTTTTGGATTTTCTATTTTTAATTTAAAAAAGCGAACCGGGTCGGGTTCGATTCGACCCGACCCGGTCAACGCGGATTGGGTCCGGTCTCCGGTCCAAATAGGGGGCCGGCCGAACCGGCCCGACCAGCCTTGGTCGGGCCTTTCTTTGGTTCGGATTGGGCCCAACCAGCGGGCCCAATCTGGTCCAATCTCTTTTATTTTAAAAATGAAGCCCACAACTCCCTAAGCCCACAAGTTCATAAATCCCTAAGCCCGCAAGCAAAAACAGCCCAAGCCCAAACTCAGCCCAAATCGTTCAGAAAACCCTACCCGGTTCGCGACCCGCGCCTGACCCGGTTTTTGGCCGAAACCCTAAGGTTTCTCGGCGGCGCTGACGACGGCGGCGGCGATGGGCTTGATGGCGGCGGCGACGCGGGGCTAGCGTCACGGATTCGGTGGAAGGGAGCACGGCAGCAGTGGCGACGCTCAGGCGGAGCAGCGACTCGAATGGGTCGAGCTGCAGGTCTCAGGCGAAGCAGAGGAGCGATCGATCGGAGGATGGAAGCGCAGCAGCTTGGGTCACAGCGTCGCAATCGGGGCTGGTCTGCGGTGGCCGGCAGAGGGAACCGCGCGGTGGCTCGACTGCAGGCGGGGGCGCTGAGTCGAGTGTACAGCAATTCGGCTTTCGGTGGTGTCGCGGTGGTGACGATTGGTGCAGCGGAGGCGAGGAAGGCCCGAGATCTGCTACAAAGGCGGGTAGCCGCGACGGCGTCGGGTGCAGGGAGTCGGACGGCGTCGGGCTCGGAGGGCGACGGCGACCGGAGGGCGGCAGGAGGAGTGCGGTGGTTCGGCTGGCGTCGGGTTGAGGCGGCGAGAAGGGCAGCGGCTCGGACGGCGTTGGGCAGCGCCGCCGCTGTCCTCCTCCCCTCCGTTCCTTCAGATCTGGGTTCCGGGGTAGACGGCGGCGAACGGCGTCGATTGGGTGGTTCGTCGGCGACGGTGGCGGCGGCACGGCTCCCTCTTCCCAAGCTCTCTTCCTCGAGCTCTCTCTCCGTGTTCTCTTTGTGTGCTTCTTTCGGTTCCCTCTACCTGTTTTTCTCTAGGGTTTTTTTTTTTTGCATGAGGATCGGCCGAGGAGGAAGAAGCTCGGCGTGGGCCGGGCCAAGGCGAGATCCGGCCCGGCCCGGCCCCTTCCACGTTTTTTTTTTTTCTCTTTTTTTGGTTGTTTTTGTTTTCTTTTTGTTTGTTTGTTTTGTTGTTTGTTTTTTTTTTTTTTTAACTAATTCTTAATTTTGTACACGATTAAATCCTAAAGAAAATTGTAAAATTTAGATGTCGACATCTACCAAACGGCATTTTTCTCAAAGTTACTTCTCAAAACATAGTTTACCAACGGCGCTTGTTGATCTGGCGAGCCTCGAGCTTGACACTTGTGGTCGCCAATTTGGTGACTGGAAAATATTTTTCTTATTAAACGCCAGAAAATATTTTCCGAAACATTTTCAAATTTTAGCCGAATACTAGAAAATATTGTCATTTTCCTGGAAAATGACTTTTAGGAAAATATTTTTCAGAAATTGCCCATTTTCCGCAAAACGAACGGACCCTTACTTAAAGTCTTTTAGACTAAACTACTTTGCATTTTTCCAATGAGCTTTTAAAATGCTGAACCAAACGCACCATCAATGGCACTGTTAGAAAATTTGACATCAATCTAAGCTTGCTGGCCAGGAGTTACATTTCGTGAGTGACCAAGCGTGGGGAGATGACAGAGGCCATTTAATTTAATTTGTATCAGTTTTGACGAGAGAAGGAAAAAAGAAGAAGTTAATTTCTCATTTATCTTAGCAATAATATCTTAAATAATATCAAATAAATGGAAGAAATATTTCATGCGAGAACTCATTAATTACATTATCAAATGAATGTATTGTCTAGTAATTTGGTCGTATTTCTTTTTTGATTGTGGGGGTGAAACCGAAACCCCGGTAGAGGAGCTTCATCGTTTAGCCTTGCGTTCGTTGCATCTGGGGATGCCGTACCTTCTTTCGCCCTATACTTAATTTCTCTCTTTCATCGAGGTATCTCCTCTACATTAATTCAACACAGCTTATATAACCTATTACAAGACGTAACTGCTCCTGAGAGGTCAATATTCAAATCAAAGGTCACAAATGCATCTCCAGAATCTTAGGCTCCATGAACAAATTCCATGATTGCACATTGACTTCATCCGTAAGTAGTTGTAACTCTTTAGTTGCACAGTGGACTCGACTGATCTCCATAATTCCACTCTCCATGATTGCACGTTTTCTTGCTCTTTGAATGCTTATAATGCTTAAGCTTTCGCTCGATTCAATTATCAATCGGCATCTTCATCGTCCTCAAATTCTGTACTCGATACTTACTTAAATTTACACCAATCTCAATCATTGATCAGTCATCACTATATACCGACGGCTGCGTTCATAGTCATCGATGCACATGACCGTCGACAAAAATTCCCGTAATGACCAATTATTTTTGGATTAAAAATGTACCAATATCATTAACTTATTCTCTCAATAGATTCTTTTATCATTCTAGAAAATCCAACTGAGGAATTTAAAAGAATCAGTTTTTTTGGGGAAAAAAACCTTACAAGCATGTCATAAAATCGGATGTAGTCATTTGACTGGATATTTTGTCAATTTAAGAACCCAAAATTTTTTCGGGGAAGATGTGGATGCTTATCTAGGAATTTAATTTCGAGACGTCATTCTAGGATTAGCAAGTATAAAATCGATGAACTTCTGCCAACGGGTTAAGCCAGGGGTGGAACATGAGAAGAATGCTGAAGACTCTTTGATGGAAAAAATGCAAAGAATTATGATGATGTACATATATATATAATATGTATGTATTCTGTAACCGAAAGTGCATGACTTTACTGACGTCAAAGATGCTGGGAAGGATGGCCGTTGTGTGGGAGGACAAAGGTGGCTCAATACTCAGATTGCCCGTACCCCGCGAGAGTGGAGGGACTCAGGGAACACACTAATGCGTGTGGGATCATAGTGGTGCTTCAGGATGACCAAGTCTCCGGCCTTGAGTTCCTCCATGAAGTGCAATGGGTGCCGATCTGGCCGTCCGACAGTGTCGTGTACGCATCAACAGTGGGGACCAACTCAAGGTGCTGAGCAACGGGTGGTACCAAAGCTCCTGTACCCGCAGAAGTACACCTTCAGGGACTACTTGAAGCTTTATTCGGCCACAAAGTTTCAAGGGAAAGAGCCAAGGCTTGAGTCAACGCCGAAACTGACGAGCAATGGATGCAGTGGAGTTGCCTAGGATAGAAGCCGAGCTTTGTGATTGGGACTCCTAAATAAGAGATGGCACAAAAGTCTCCTCTTTCTTTCAAAGCTGGACTTTTCAGTGAAATTTGGATCCTGTAATTTCCATAACACGTTAGATGTAAGAGGCCTTCTCGAGTAATCCATATTACTAATTGGTCATTTTGTGAGGTGATTTGAGTATTTCTATTGGAGGCTTGAGGCTTGATCCTTGCGAAACGGATCTGGAAGTATATAGAGAGATCTTTAGCCTCCTATTATCCTTCAGAAACACCAGAACCCGGCACAATATATGCTCTACATAAACGGCCTTTTTAATCATCACCACCAAAGTTACTTCCCTTCTTTCAAAAACTTCTCATTGCGAGTTCCTTGTCGAGAATTGATCTTTGTCATGTAACTGGCTTTTAAAACCTCCAGCCAGCAAAATGGCACTATGTTGAATGATATCTTATGTATCATATGAAGCAAACGCGTGATTTGACTAGTCATAATTGTCAAGAGCTATATAGTACTATGTTGAATGAGTTATTATTGTCTTCGCATAGAATCCAACTACTAGTCAAATTGTTTTAACATCATTTCACTTGTCCCAAGGAAAAGTTAAGTTAGATCTACATTATCTTCTATAAAGTTTTTCTACCAACCATCAAATATATAGAGAGGTGTACTAAAATTCAATCCCAATTGTAATTTTTGTTGTTTGAAATAACTTTTGTCCTAGCAATATATACTTGTACATGAAAAAAGCTACAACCCCCCTTGTTCAACGTATTCAAGTTAAAAGGTCCGGATTTTATTAGTTAATGAGGCTTGCGGAAATTTCACAGGCCTCCTGTTGGCCAAGTCTCTCTTTCCCCACCTTGGATTATCAAAAAGGAAAGAAAAAGCTACCATCATGAAACATATTATATTTATTTGCTGTAAGTATTTCATAAGTCCCAAAATTCATCGCAAAAGCATGATCAAACCCTAAAATTTTTTAAATAGTGCATCAATCCTAAGACTTGTTAAAAAGTACAATTAATTTCTTTTGTTAACTCCGATCAATTTAAACGATGGAAATTTTGATATGTCATTTTGTAATATGTCTTGAATAAACGAGACATTGATGTGGTGCCCAGTGCCCACGTGAAGAGGCAAAGGATGAAGGAAAAAAGTAACAAATAAAAAAGCTGGATAGAGAGAGAACGTAAGAGGATGAAAAGGTAGAACCTTATCAGTTACGGTCGGGCTAGAATTCGTTATTTGAACGAAACTAGATCCTGTAGAATCATATTGAATATTTGACGATACGTGATCTATGATGGCGCTATCGTGAGGGTCATTGATCTGGGTCGCGGCGATCCTGGGGGCCTGCAAGTCCTTACCCAAACCTCCCACGTCGCGAGTTTCCTTGGGGTTGATTCTTGCGTTGAATTTTCGGAGAGAGTGGATGAAGCTTGAGTACTTGGTCCCAATTTCTCTTTTTCTCCACGACTCCGTCATCGTCTTGTCATTCATCGCTGTCCTTTCGCTCTCGACGCAAACGACTTTTGAGACCAGATCGTCAAGGTTAATGGGTTGGGGAGGGCGGACTGGGGGATTGAAGTTCTTTTGCCCTAGACAGTTATATACAAGAGGAACACAAATAAGATTCTTAATTGATGAGTTCAGGTAGATGGACTTGTGTATTTAAATTACATCCACGTTAATAAGAAGGGCAAATAAATGTTCATATATTGTTCTAGGAATATTATACCAGATTAAATGAAATGATTAAGTTTTTCTCTAGTTGATGTAAAATAATGTGTGTAATTAATGTTAAGGGAAGGGAGAGCGAATCGAGTTTTGCGTGGCTCAACCACGAAGTTCTAATATATCCCAACTTAGGTCTAATCCCAATTCTACTTGATTTTTTTCTTTTTTTGTCGGATAAAAAAACCATCAATGTTTACTTGAGCTCGTAATCTACCATCATTAGCCATCCGTCTAAGATTTTTCTTAACAACCGAGAGATGGAAAACTCTCGAGCCCGAGATGTTCAAGCGTCCCAAGCCGAGTATCTCGAGTGTGAGCTCTCTGACCACAAGAGATGGAAGACTCCCGAACATGAGAAATGAAAAAACTGAGCGCAAAATTGAAGATCACTAAGTGAGAAGGAAGGAAAACTCTAAACAATTGAAGAAAGCCAACCCCAATTACTCTAGTTTTTACCCAAATTTTAGATCCAATAAGACGTCGTTGAGGCTAATATGGAAATTAATCGCAAGAAGACGTTTTATTGAATATGTAATTTGGGAAAAAAAAAACTAGAGTAATGACAAGAAAATGTTACATCACTAAGGGCAATATTGGACGAAGGGTTAAGAGAAGCAAATATGGGATTCAAGTAAAAGTTTATAATTTTTTTTAACAAAAAAAAAAAAGGTTCATTTTAAGGGAGTAACATAAAATGGAATTTAGAATGTTTAGTGACATGTTACTTAAGGTGGTGCGTGAATGAATGCAGGGACAATATGGACCGCAAGCGCTCACATAATCACAGCAATGATTGGGTCTGGAAGCCTGTCCCTGGCTTGGGCCATCGCGCAGCTTGGTTGGATTGTCGGCCCTGCCACCATGCTCCTATTTGCCCTTGTCACTTACTACACCTCCACCCTCCTCACCACCTGTTACTGTTCCGGCGACCCCATCACTGGCAAGCGCAACTACACCTACAAGGATGCTGTTAGTGCAAATCTTGGTATGTCACATTTGTATTCGTGCTCATGTTTATATTCACATACTAATGTCCGAGTCAAGTCCAATCATGTTGTGTTGGGACCTAAATTCTCCTCTTTGATTAAATTCCAGGTAGCTTCAAAGTCAAGCTTTATGAGCTGGTTCAATACGTGAACCTCTTTGGGGTTGCCATTGGCTTCACCATTGCATCTTCCACCAGCATGATGTGAGTATATTTGCGGTGAAAATTCTAGTGATTGCTATTTCGATGGTGTCAAAAGTTACGTGAGTTTGATTTTACTGGCTTCTATGGTCATTGCAGGGCTATCGAGAGGTCTAATTGCTTCCACGAGAAAGGTGAGAAGGACCCGTGTCCCATCAACAGCAATCCTTACATGATTGCTTTTGGCTTCGTTGGAATCATTTTCTCTCAGATCCCCCATTTCGATCAGCTGTGGTGGCCATCGATCGTCGCCGCCTCTATGTCCTTTACCTTCTCCATCATTGAACTTGGCCTTAGTATTGCCAAAGTTGCAGGTACGTGAAATTTTTTCTTGCTAAGCTGCTCTATTTATGTTTCTAAGCTATCTCCATTGGTAATAGAACCTAGTCGAATTATGAAGTTCTGATTTAGTGTTCTCTTGTGGTTTGTTTAATCTTCAGAGACAGGGAAAATTAGGGGAAGCCTCACTGGAATCAACGTTAGGGCCGTGACCTCAACGCAGAAAATATGGAGGAGCTTCCAGGCTCTTGGTGACATCGCTTTTGCTTATTCATACTTCCTCATCCTCATTAAAGTTCAGGTGACCAGAGCTCTCTCAAATGCATGACACGAGAAAGTACTAGTGATGGTTAATAGTTCTAATGAATTGAAATCATTGACATGATAAGTTTATTTTGGTTTTAGGACACGATCCAGTCCTCTCCATCCGAAGCAAAGGCACTGAAGAAGGCGAGTCTAGTCAGCATAGCTGCCACAACCTTTTTCTCCATGATCAGTGGGTGCATGGGCTACGCGGCCTTCGGCGATATGGCACCCAAAAACCTCCTCACCGGGTTTGGTTTCTACAGCCCATACTGGATGGTTGACATCGCAAACGCCGCAATCGTGATCCACCTCGTCTGCATGTACCAATTCAACTGCCAACCCCTATTCGCCTACGTTGAGAAGACCTTGGTTGAGAGATTTCCCAACAGCCAGTTCATCACGACGGAGATCAAAATCCCCATTCCCGGGTGCAGCCCTTACAAGCTCAAACTCTTCCCGTTTGTCTGGAGGACGGTCTTTGTGATCGGGACCACCTTGATCTCCATGCTCCTGCCCTTCATCGACATTGCCAAGCTGCTCAGAGCGCTGGGTTTTTGGCCCCTCACGGTCTTTTTTCCGGTCGAGATGTACATTAAGCTGAAGAAAATACCCAAGTGGAGCACCAAGTGGGTGTGCCTCCAGATTGTAAGTGGGGGTTGCCTTATCATCACCATTGCCGCCGCTGTGGGCTCTATCGCCGATGTAATTCTCAACCTCAAGTCCTACAAGCCATTCAGTACCCACTACTAAATATTGTGCTACTGATAGGCATGTCGCAAATAAGGAAAGGAAAGAGTGAAGGCGAGAGAGATTGTTTTCATGTTCATGTTCGCAGAGAGGTTTATTGCGTCTGTGAAATTTACTGTGTGATATGTTTTAGGGTCAAATTTCAGTTTCACTGTATAATCTATGTGGGGACGGAAGGGCCATTTTGGTGTCTGCGTATTGTGTCCATCGTCATAAGAATGTAACTCTTGTATTATTTATCAATGGAAATTGGAAGCTTAAAAAAAAAGGAAGTTCAAGGTCTTCTCTTGCTCATATATGTTGATTTTGGGGGCTATACACAAGCAGAGTTCGTGAAAAAAAAAAGAGTATATGACGACCGTTGAATGCAACCATGAGGTTGTAATCCCTGCGCACGATCATGACAAGGACAAAACCGACGGAGCTTTAGTCCTATCTTTACCACAAAGATATCAAAAGCCTCTCAGAGAAAGGCATTCATTTGATTTAATTTCTCATGATCTTGATAGCGTGCGAATTCGATAGAACACGAACTCAGTCTAGTTAGATCTCGAAAGCAAAGAAATGCATTTTTTTGTCCATGTCTCCCCAGTTTCACCATTAATTCATGAACTAGCAATATGGAATCGGTGATCATCCCACGGTCGTTATGCAGTTTCTGGTCATGCATAAAATCATACTTGCTTTTAGCAAAAATTAAAACCAACATGACAAGACTCGAATTTCTCTCTTATTTGAGGCTATTTTAAGGTTGAAGACACAAAGACTAGGGCATTGGAAAAAGTACAAGGAAATGGCGAGTGGCGAGTGGCGAGCAGCCCGGCTAGTGGCGAGTGGCGAGTGGCCCGGCAAGCGGTGAGCGGTGAGCGGCTCGGAGAGTTCTAGAATTTGGCTCAATTACCATATTGCCCACCCTTGGAACGTTGTGGAAGAGCTCTTGTTGGGAATCCTAGCGATCGTAGGAGGTCCTCCTCAGAAAGGCATGGCCCTTTAGCTACAGAAAACTCTTGGCCATGACACTTGACTATATGTTTGTATGGGCTAATGTTGAATCTGGTTTTGAGGGGTGTGAAAGATTCTTTCGATTATTAAATGCCAGACGGTATGCAGCAACCGCGGATGACTTTTTTAAAAGCCCTAGAAGCCGGAGCGTTCACTAGAAAACAAAATACTGGAGTATGAACTAGTAAAAGCCGCGTGCAACCTCAACTAGAACAGAATCACTAGTCAAAGCCATGTGCAACTTCAAAACTAGAGCACAAACGAAGCCACCAATAATGGTAAGAGTGGACCACACGGGAGAAAATTCATTAGTCTTCATCAAAAGGGTGGAGAATCTGGTTGGATAATCCAAAAAGCATGTCATCAGTCACCTAATGATACGGTGACAATTGACAATAGCCAATAGATATTACACGGAGATTCAAGTGCCTAGCAAAAATCAAGTTTAATAAGGTAAAATAGCGAGTTGAAGAATAAGAACGGCTTGACGGCATCCCTCTTATTGGAAGGGACAAAGACTACATCAATATGTCATTGTTCGTCTGGCTACGTTATTTCGGCTCTAGTTGTTGCATTAGATTAATGCCAAAAAATTATGTCAGCATCATCCTTCATTTGGCTACATGGAGGCCACGCCCATGTGATTAATCCATGCTCTCGATGAAATATCTTCACCAAAACATGATCTTTGGTTTTCTATTGGATCGAGTTCCGTGGCAATTCGGACGGGAAGTAGAACGTGTAACCAAAAACTAGAACTAATTACTCTAGAAGAAAGTAAATGCATGAACTGAAGAGTTGAATTGATAAATCGGAACATACATAATTTGTATTGATGATCATGTATCCCTTTTACAATAATTCAACACGGCTTATATAACTTATTACAAGACATAACTGCTCCTCAGAGGTCAATATTCAAATCAAAGGTCACAACCGCATCTCCACAATCTTAGGCTCCATGAGCAAATTCCACGATTGCACATTGACTTCATCTGTAAGCAGTTGTAACTCTTTAGTTGTGCCATGGACTCGAGTGATCTCCATAATTCCAGTCTCAATAATTGCACGTTATCTTGCTCTGTGAACTCTTATAACTCTTAAGCTTTCACTCGAATTAACCATCAATCGGCATTATCATTGTTGCAATAGAGCGAGCGATCGAACAATAATATAGATAGAAAAAGGAAAAATAAATCGGACACCAGATTTACGTGGTTCAGTCGTAAAGACATACGTCCACGGGGAGAGCAGCAGTGAATTTCACTATAAATCAAGCGATACAAGGAGATTACACACTCAAGTCACTCAAACACTCTCTTGGTGTTTTCCAAAAACCAATTTAACTCCAAACCCAACTCACGGCACAAAATTATCACACAAGCTCAAAACAAACGCTCAAAAAGAACTCCTTTTCTTGATTGCGCTTCAGCTTGAAGACATGCGGCTCCTCCTTTTCTCTCGTACGGGTGCAGCAGCAACACCCCGAAAAGAAGACCTCTTTTGCGGCTCCCTTCTGCGACTTCTACATAGGGTTTATTTCCACAGAGACTTCAGCCTGTACGTGTAGCTGCCGCAGAGAAAGAAGGCCTACGTCCATCCACACTTATATATATAAGTATGCCCAAGGTCAATGTTTGACCTTGGGCCCCACCGATTTCAATCTTGACGGAGGGTCTTCACGTCAAAAAAGGGAAACCTATATTATTATAATATGTGTGCCCATATTTCCTTTTTCAAAGGAATTCGAAACTGCTGGGGTTCCTTCTTCTTTATTTTATTTTACTTTATATTTCCTTTTTTGTGCAGCTCGAAGGAGTCTAGCAAATCTCAAACTCGAGATATATTTTAACAATCATCGTCCTCAAATTTTATACTCCACACTTACTTAAATTTACACCAGTCTCGATCATTGATCAGTCATCACTGTATACCAACAATTGTGTGACACATGACTGTCAACAAAAATTCCCGTAATGACCAATTGTTTTTGGATTTAAAATATATCAATATCTTTAACTTATTCTCTCAAGAGATTCTTATATCATTCTAGAAAATCCAACTCGGGAATTTAAAAGACTCAGTTTTTTTGGGGGAAAAAAAACTTACAAGCATGTCATAAAATTGGATGTAGTCATTTGACTGGATATTTTGTCAATTTAGGAACCCAAATTTTTTTCGGGGAAGACGTGGATGCTTATCTAGGAATTTTATTTCGAGACGTCATTTTAGGATTAGCAAGTATAAAATCGATGAATTTCTGCTAACGGGTTAAGCAGGCGGGTGGTTATGGAACATGAGGAGAATGTTGAAGACTTCTTGATGAAAAAAATGCAAAGAATTATGGACGATGGGCGGCAACTAATTGGGATTTTATAAGTTCTCAACTTTTATCCAGCTAATTAGGGTTTTGAATCTTTTATCAAATGAATATGCAAGTAACTGCAAATTAAGAATACTCTCGCATCAATTTATGACAATATCTCTTCGAACATTTATTAAATAATATGATAAAAATGGTACAAATTTAGCGAAAAGTTCTTTGAGGTAAACCATATCTAGATGAGTTTTCTTCGTCACGAAGCACCTTAGCTATTTGTACGCTTGTCACGTCGCTTATGATGTTGATACCAATTATAAAGTGATCATGTTGGAACCATCCGGCCCTAATGTTGTGCGATTAGTCCCAAGTTGACAATTATTTAGTCTCTTGTGTTTACTATTTTAGCAAGGACCAGTCCCCCGCCCATGACGGCAGTCGGTGGAGACCTTGGTTTGACCCACGCCACGAGCAGAAGTAGGTGGCCCGCTCATTTTTATAATATCGTGAACGGACGTTCTCCTTTTTACAACGGACATCGTCACATGACATGTTAACAAGTGATCTTTAAATTTCATTGAAAATCCGATGTTCCATATTAATTTCACAATTTTTCATCATGGACGATCACTTAAGCCATGACCGAACCTGGGAAAAAAAATGGTTTTTGGCCGCCCAATCCAACATGAGACAATTAATATATTATTATTTTTTTCAAAAGGTTAGAGCCAAATCTATCCGCTCTCTAATTAGTTCTCTTGTATATCCACCATCGCGAATATAATTTTTACAAGGGGGTAAGATAAGTCCGATGAGTGCGCAATATGCAATTATCTAAAAAATTCTTCCCTACGTGCATCGCCGCATAAGCTTATTCCGTCTAAATCTTTTAAACGAGTGGGCTATGCATGGAGTTTGTATTGTCTAATCCCTCTGATGGATCGATTGCTTGCGTACCTAATACCACGACATTTCCCAAAAATAAAGTACAACAAAGATGGTTTTGTATTTTTTTTTGGAGTGCTAATGCTTGAACTAGACATTAGACTAAACTAGTTTTCATGCGTCATGCGTGGTTAATGTTCTTTTCTCATGCAATATAAGAAATTAACAATGAAGGTCATAATTTTAGTTGCACTGAATATTAAAAATGATTGAGATTAGTTTTTTTTTTTTTTTACCACTATTTCAATGATTTTCAATAAAAGCAAACATTAAATGGACATTTTTCCATACTAAACAAGGTAGATGGTTCTTACGTGATCAATCGGATTTTCAATCCTCCTAGGATCAGCCCAATCTGTAATCATTATCAGCCCCCTATACTGATTGTTCCACCACCTCCTCTAGTCAGTCTCGTGGTAGTTTGAACCCCTAGGTTTCCCCATTCACCTAGGGAGTCATTCTTCGATTTTGGTCTTATCTTATTTATCAGATCTATAACGGGGCAAGACACATCACGCTACTACGTCGACAACGATTGAACCACGCCTTCACCACCATTGATCTCTCAGACTCCATCTCGGCTTTGTTGGTAGGAGAGATTTTTAATCCAATGTGATATCTTTGATAGCAAAGCATCGGCACACACCACTAGTGACATTGTAAAATCCTAAATCTTAAACCGTTTTACAATTTGACAAAAGTCTTAATTGGTAATGGTTGTTTATTGCCTATTAAGCGGTAAAGTCTTTATACATATGAATAATAAAACAAGTTGTATCCAAACTTTAGTTCAATGTGTAATGTTGTACATGAATTTTCAATTTGTTCAATGTGATTCTTAAACTTTAATCCAATATACAATATTACCCCTGAACTTTTAATTTGTTCAATGCGATCGCTGAATTTTTTATATAGATTCAATCTAGTCCATAAATTATATGAAAATGTGCAATGTTGTCATTGTCAAAGTTCATGAACTATATGTGTCATTTTGTTTTGCATACTCATTCTCGATCTTTGTTGTTATCTCATGTATCATGTCCCTAATCTTGCCCACAATCTCCTCTTAGCCACTCAACTTGGATGCAGAACTTCTTATGCTATTGATTTTAATGGTTCATCCTTTTCTTTGAAGGATCAATGAACTGAGAAAACTCTCCTCCAAGCTAACTCCCCTCATGGTCTTTATCCAATTTCCAACTTATTGATGTCATTTCACTTGCATCCTATCGTGGCTTCCTCTACTTCACTCACTCACTAGCATGCTCGTCCTAGGCATCCTAGTAGATAATTTTTTAGTCATGTTTGCAATTCTAGTTCTAGATTAGTATCTTGTGAATCCTGTCTCATGGGCAAGTCTCGTTGATTGCCTTTTGAGTTTGCTAGTCATCATACATATTTTCCTTTGATTATAATTCATTTGATGTCTAGATGAGTGCAATTTTATCTATTTTTAGTTTCAAATATCTTGTGTTATTCATTAATGACTACTCTCGGTTTACTTGGGTCTTTGCTATGAAAATTAAATTTGTAGTGCATACACACTTTTATCACTTTCACTATTTTATCGAAAATTTGTGCAACACCAAAATTAAATTTTTACAAACTCATAACAGAGGCGAACCATCTCAAAATGGCCCATCATAACGCAAAACATATAGTCAAAATATCTTGATCCTTATTAATCTATGCTCATATGCCTTCTTCAGATTGGGTTGATGCTCTTCGTTGCTATTTACACTATTGATAAATTTCCCAATCTTGTTCAAGAGGAGAAACACTTCTCCTCCAGACTGACATTTCTAGAGCAAATACAACAATTCCTAGGTCTATTAATTGGAATCAAGTCACTCTACCTAAATAATGGGAATTAATATATATATTGTAACCGAAAGTGCATGACTTTATTGGCGTCAAAGATGCTGCAACCGAAAGTGCATGACTTTACTGGCATCAACGATGCTGGAGTTGGATGACCCCAAGCGAGGAAATGCAGATGTTGCACAATTTCAAGCAACCTAGATCTAGACAAGAGGCAAGCATTGCACAAGGGCCACTGAAGTTGCATGCCCTAGGCGATGGGCCACCAAGGTTGTAATGGAATAGATCCTATAGACAAGAGCTAAAGGAATAGATCCATCTGCAACTTTGTAATTATGGGTTTTTATTTGGAATGTGAGAGCTCTAAGGATATTCTTATCCTTAAGGGATACAGAGAAATTGGGGTAGCAGTCAAAATGTGTTGGTCCTTTGCAGAGACTTGTCTCTACAGTACCGAGGATGGATTCATCATAGTTTAGGAGACGTGAATCTCGTAAAACTAAGAGAATGGATGTATTAAGACCTTCTTTTGTAAGAGGCTTGATTCCTACTTGGACTATTCCTATATGAATATAATTGTATTTTTGTTTATGCTTTTTGATAGACTCTGGATTCAAAAGATGTATTTTTTCATAAGAATTAGAAAGAGGAATATCTCTTTCTTCAGTAGCTATGACATAATCTGATTTTTTGAAAAAATTCAATTTTGATTGTTTGTATAATTCCTTAAGCTGTATTTTAGGAATTTCCCAATTTTCTATAGATTTGTTGAAATCTTCTATCCTTACTTCTTCTCTATGTATAGGACCTAGATCCGAGTCCATTTGTGATAGAGAACTAGAGGAAGATGTAAATCTTCTAAGTAAATAAAGGGGTTAGGATCGGAGTACTATATGAGAGAACAAGGAAGTATAAGAGATTAACAAACTAAGAGAAAATAATAAATTAATCTAAACGTCTACGTTTGTTATTGTTTGGATTGTTTTTGTTTGGATTGTATCTAATTCTCAAATATCTAACAGATCCAGATATGAGAAGTATGAAATCTATAGGTTCTATGTCCTCGTAGTTTGATTCTAATGGTATGAAACCATTTGTTAACCTAAGAGTTTCTGAGAATGTATGTATAATATTAGAAAATAACTGTATGGTTAAGACATTAAGAAAAAGTATATGATTCTAAACATGTAAAAGACTAAATAAAATCTCGTGAATTAAAGATAATATAAAGAGCAAAAGCAATATATAAAATATAAAGTAAGAGTATGCAGAAACAAAAACCAACCATGAAGGTGGTATGGACTTGTATTATATAAACTGGAATTACATGTATTGAAAAGTGCAGAAACTAGAATATCAAGTCATCTACTAGGGCGGTAATCCGCACTCCAGGGAGTATTGATATCTGTATTACAAGAAAATGTTAACCAACTATCATGAAAGTTAGTAACTCTGTATAAACTATACTAGATGTATTTGAAAACAAACTTACTTTATAACCAGGGGTACAAGGTAAGAAAGCTTGAAACTTGAAGGGATGAGGGTTTACAAGAGGGAATGAGGAGGAAGAAGAGAGGAGTGAGATCTGAAAATTCGAGTCCCCTTCTTCTGTGTCGAGAGGGTGTATTTATAGGAGGTGCTACAGTGAAAGTGCTACAGTGCTGAACAGTGTGAAGTGAATAGTATTGGGTGAATCACAATGTGTATCTTCCAAATCTCAAGACAGTCAAGACGGATCCTCACAGTCACATCACAGTGGAAACACCGATGAAGACGATTGCTACGGGATCAACCTAGACAGAAATTAAGATAGGATATCACATGCCGACACTGTTGCAGCGGCGCAAAGGTTATACATTGTAGCACGATAGGCATACATTGTTCACTCAATACTATTCACCCAATACTATATATATATTAAAAGGTGATTTGGCAGATTAACTGCTTAGAGTTCGTTGCATGGCTTTGTAGACCAATTTAGTCCACTGGTCTTACATATGATGCAATGACTGACTAATACTTTGTGCGATATTCTTTAGGGAGACGATGGATGACAGGATGAGTACATCGCTCAGGTTATAAAGCTAGCAGCAGAGCTCTCAGAGCTCATTTGCGAGAACCTTGGCCTAGATAAGGACCACCTCAAGAAGGCAATCTCAGGGAAGGATGGCCCTTGTGTGGGGTACGAAGGTGACTCAATACTCAGATTGCCCCTACCCCGAGAGAGTGGAGGGGCTCAGGGAACACACTAATGCGTGTGGATCATAGTGATGCTTCACGATGACCAAGTCTCCGGCCTTAAGCTCCTCCATGATGTGCAATGGGTGCCAATCTGGCCATCCGACAATGTCACATATGCGTCAACAGTGGGGACCAACTCAATGTGCTGAGCAACGGGTGGTACAAGAGCATCGTGCACTGTGTCATGGCGAAGAAGAATAGGAGCCGGCTCTCTGTGCCCCCGTTCTACAATCCCGATGCCGTCATCTTGCCAGCACCGAAGCTCCTGTACCCGTAGAAGTACACCTTCAGGGACTCCTTGAAGCTTTATGCAGCCACGAAGTTTCGAGGGAAAGAGCCAAGGCTTGAATCAATGAGGAAACTGACGAGCAATGGTTGCAGTGGGGTTGCCTAGGATAGGAGCCGAGCTCTGTGATTGGGACTCCTAATTAAGAGATGGTACAAAAGTCTACGTTTTCTTTAAAAGCCGGACTTTCAAGCGAAATTTGGATCCTGTAATTTCCATCGCACGTTAGATGTAAGAGGCCTTCTCAAGTAATCCATATTACTAAGTAGTCATTTTGTGAGGTGATTTGAGTATTTCTATGGGAGGCTTGACGCTTGATCCTTGTGAAACGGATCTGGAAGTATATAAAGTTGCTTGACGCTTCAGCCTATTTGGACTGAAGTGGGATCACTTAAGGTCACGTGACACCGGCATCGCCTTGCCTGGGGTCACACAATCTTGGTGGCCCATTGCCTAGGGCATGCAACGTTAGCGTCCCTTGTGTGATGCTTGCCTCTTGTCTATATCTAGGTTGCTTGAAATTGATCAATCTCTGCATCTCCTCACTTGGGGTTGCGAGACTCTTGCATCTTTGACGTCTATAAAGTTGCTTCTTCATGCACTTTTAGTTACAGTATAATTTTTTTTACCAAGTACTATTTGCTTGAAGTCCTATGATTTACCCAAAAGGTTTTCTAAAATGCCCTCCCAAACGCACCAGCCCATTTTACTAAACTAGTTTAGGATACGTTTGGTTCAGTTTTGCAATGTAATGCAAATGTTGAGAGTCAAAGCTATTTGGGGAAATGCAAATTGTGTTTGTAAAAACTCTTTGTAAATGGACTTTTGAGTTGAATGTGTGTTTTGCAATGGGCTTTACGCATATTTTATAATTGTTTTTTATTTTTTATTTTTAAAAAAAAATGAACCGAACCTTTGTCGGTCCAATGGAGGATTGTCTCCTTTTTTCAATAAAAGAAAATTTAATCAGGGACAAAATCGGAAATTTGAAGTATTGGTGATGATAGTTTTGGAAGGGAAAAAAAAGTTTCGGCATTTGACTAATTGTTGAAAGCTTGATGTTAGTCCATACTAACATTGGACTTTTAACTTTTCCAAGACCAGCATTTAGCCGAAAGCTTATTTAAAATGGTTGTCAAACGATATAACATTTCTCCGAGGGATTTTTGGAGGCCAAAAGCCTCTTGGGAATGCTGAATAAAAAGCACCCTTAAAAGGTGATTTGGTGGATTAACCTCTTAGAGTTCGTTGCATGGCTTTGTAGACCAATTTAGTCCACTGGTCATACATATTAATTATGCAGTGACTGACTAATATTTTGCGCCATATTTGGGAGACGATGGATGACTGGATGAGTACATCGCTCAGGTTATAAAGCTAGCAGAAGAGCTCTCAAAGCTCATTTGCGAGAACCTTGGCCTAGACAAGGACCGCCTAAAGAAGGCATTCTCAGGGAAGGATGCCCCTTGTGTGGGGGACAAAGGTGGCTCAATACTCAGATTGCCCCTACCCCGAGAGAGTGGAGGGGCTGAGGGAACACACTAATGCGTGTGGGATCATAGTGATGCTTCAGGATGACCAAGTCTCCGGCCTTGAGTTCCTCCATGATGTGCAATGGGTGCCGATCTGGCCGTCCGACAGTGTCGTGTACGCATCAACAGTGGGGACCAACTCAAGGTGCTGAGCAACGGGTGGTACAAGAGCATCTTGCACCGTGTCATGGTGGAGAAGAATGGGAGCCGGCTCTCCGTGCCCCCGTTCTACAATCCCAATGCTGTCATCTTGCCATCACCGAAGCTCCTGTACCCGCAGAAGTACACCTTCGGGGACTACTTGAAGCTTTATTCGGCCACAAAGTTTCAAGGGAAAGAGCCAAGGCTTGAATCGACGCGGAAACTGACGAGCAATGGATGCAGTGGAGTTGCCTAGGATAGGAGCCGAGCTCTGTGATTGGGACTCCTAAATAAGAGATGGCACAAAAGTCTCCTTGTTCTTTCAAAGCCGGACTTTCAAGCGAAATTTGGATTCTGTAATTTCCATCGCACGTTAGATGTAAGAGGCCTTCTCGAGTAATCCATATTACTAATTGGTCATTTTGTGAGGTGATTTGAGTATTTCTACTGGAGGCTTGAGCCTTGATCCTTGCGAAACGGATCTGGAAGTATATAGAGAGATCTTTAGCCTCCTATTATCCTTCAGAAACACCAGAACCCGGCATAATATGGGCTCTACATAAACGGCCTTTTTAATCATCACCACCAAAGTTACTTCCCTTCTTTCAAAAACTACTCATTGCGAGTTCCTTGTCGAGAATTGATCTTTGTCATGTAACTGGCTTTTAAAACCTCCAGCCAGCAAAATAGCACTATGTTGAATGATATCTTACGTATCATTTGAAGCAAACGCGTGATTTGACTAGTTATAATTGTCATGAGCTATATAGTACTATGTTGAATGAGTTACTATTGTCTTTGCATAGTATCCAACTACTAGTCAAATTGTTTTAACATCATTTCACTTGTCCCAAAGAAAAGTTAAATTAGATCTACATTATCTTCTATAAAGTTTTTCTACCAACCATCAAATATATAGAGAGGTGTACTAAAATTCAATCCCAATTGTAATTTTTGTTGTTTGAAATAACTTTTGTCCTAGCAATATATACTTGTACATGAAAAAAGCTACAACCCTCCTTGTTCAACGTATTCAAGTTAAAAGGTCTGGATTTTATTAGTTAATGAGGCTTGCGGAAATTTCACAGGCCTCCAGTTGGCCAAGTTTCTCCTTCCCCACCTTGGATTATCAAAAAGGAAAGAAAAAGCTACCATCATGAAACATATTATATTTATTTGCTGTAAGTATTTCATAAGTCCCAAAATTCATTGCAAAAGCATGATGAAACCCTAAATTTTTTAAAATAGTGCATCAATCCTAAGACTTGTTAAAAAGTACAATTAATTTCTTTTGTTAACTCCGACCGATTTAAACGATGGAAATTTTGATATGTCATTTTGTAATATGTCTTGAATAAACGAGACATTGATGTGGTGCCCAGTGCCCACGTGAAGAGGCAAAGGATGAAGGAAAAAAGTAACAAATAAAAAAGCTGGATAGAGAGAACGTAAGAGGATGAAAAGGTAGAACCTTATCAGTTACGCTCAGGCTAGAATTCATTATTTGAACGAAACAAGATCCTGTAGAATCATATTGAATATTTGACGATACGTGATCTATGATGGTGCTATCGTGAGGGTCATTGACCTGGGTCGCGGCGATCCTGGGGGCCAGCAAGTCCTTACCCAAACCTCCCACGTCGCGAGTTTCCTTGGGGTTGATTCTTGCGTTGAATTTTCGGAGAGAGTGGATGAAGCTTGAGTACTTGGTCCCAATTTCTCTTTTTCTCCACGACTCCGTCATCATCTTGTCATTCATCGCTGTCCTTTCGCTCTCGACGCAAACGACTTTTGAGACCAGATCGTCAAGGTTAATGGGTTGGGGAGGGCGGACTGGGGGATTGAAGTTCTTTTGCCCTAGACAATTATATACAAGAGGAACACAAATAAGATTCTTAATTGATGAGTTCAGGTAGATGGACTTGTGTATTTAAATTACATCCACGTTAATAAGAAGGGCAAATAAATGTTCATATATTGTTCTAGAAATATTATACCAGATTAAATGAAATGATTAAGTTTTTCTCTAGTTGATGTAAAATAGTGTGTGTAATTAATGTTAAGGGAAGGGAGAGCGATTCGAGTTTTGCGTGGCTCAACCACGAAGTTCTATTATATCCCAACTTAGGTCTAAGTCTCAATTCTACCCGATTGTTTTTTTCTTTGTCGGATAAAAAAAAACCATCATTTTTTACTTGAGCCCATAATCTACCACCATTAGCCATCCGTCTAAGATTTTTCTTAACAATCGAGAGATGGAAAACTCTCGAGCCCGAGATGTTCAAGCGTCCCAAGCCGAGTATCTCGAGTGTGAGCTCTCCGACCACAAGAGATGGAAGACTCTCGAACATGAGAAATGAAAAACCGAGCGCAAAATTGAAGATCACTAAGTGAGAAGGAAGGAAAGCTCTAAACAATTGAAGAAAGCCAACCCCAATTACTCTAGTTTTTACCCAAATTTTAGATCCAATAAGACGTCGTTGAGGCTAATATGGAAATTAATCGCAAGAAGACGTTTTATTGAATATGTAATTTGGGAAAAAAACTAGAGTAATAACAAGAAAATGTCACATCACTAAGGGCAATATTGGACGAAGGGTTAACGGAAGCAAATATGGGATTCAAGTAAAAGTTTATGATTTTTTTTTTTTTTGATACCTAGGGAACCTCGGTGCACCGCTTCGTGGCGGAGTAAACCCTGGAGGAGCAGTAAAGTCACCACCACTCTTGCTGCCCCGGGTAAGTCGCTTGACGACATCGCGAGTCAAACACAAGACCTCTCCCGAAAGGAACTGGTGCTCAACTAATGACGTCGCCACAACGGGTGGTAAAAAGTTAATTATTTTTTATGAACAAAAAAAAAAGGTTCAAGGTAGAATTGTGACGGCACCTAAAGTTAATTATTTTTTATGAGACTAAAAATAGTTCAAGGTAGAAATGAGACTAGATCAAAAGTTGGAGTTTTTTATAAGATCAAAAAAAGGCTAGGATAAAATTGGGATCGGAGTTGAAGTTGTGATTTTTTTAAGGATATTAGGGTCCAACTTATTTGTTATTTATAAATATGGAAAGGATGCTCTCCTTTTTTTCTTTCTCACCGACATTCTACGGGGAACCTGCTGCGACGGTTCATACGACAGTTCTTGCTGTCTTAGCAAGACACTGGACGGTGATGGAGCGACCGATTGCCGCCGGACCGTCGTGATGGATCAAGGAAACCATTTATTTATGACTTGGTGGAAGTCAAATAGCTTCGGTTGAAAAAAGAGTTGACCTCGAATTAGGCAAAAAAATGGAATTGTTTATCTATCTATTTTATTTATGGGAATTACATTTGCCTGCTTTAAAGATCTTCATCAGACCGACCAAAAAAAATAGAAGATCTTCATCAGATTTTGTACCTCTTCCCCATCCTGAATTCAAGAAGCTTAGCTTAACCTGGACACAAGAAGGTCAACTTTAATTTAGTGTTTTGCATCTAGGCATGTGTTCATATGCTTCCCCTCTCCTTCAAGCATCCTTCTTTAACTGAAGTTTCTTGGGAAATGTATGTCTCATTAAAATTGATTGTTTTTAGTCCACATGAAAGTCAGGTTTCTCGCATGAATATGCAGGATTCTGCAGAAGTTCCATGCATGTCTCCAGCGCCAAACACAGCACCTTCTGTTTCAGTGTTCTGGTGTCAGTTTTTTAATGCCCTGAAACTGTCTAAAACAGGAAAAAATTGATAATAAAAAAGGGTTTTGGCTTTACAAAACTGTGAGACGTCAAAAGGAGCTTTTTAAATTACAAGTCAGTTCATGAATAAAGTATAATCAAATCTTAAATCTTACAATTGGTACATTCAAACCCTGCACCCACATCGAAAAGGGGCAGTTGATGACTTCTATTTAGGGAATTTTTTTAATACCATATGCAATTTCCAATGATGCTCGTTGAAAGAGCGGATTGAATTTTTCACAAGAGACGTAGCACTCGATTCCATCAGTCAGAAAGTTGATTACATTCACACGTAAAGATTTGTCGTTTAACCTATGATATGAGGTTAAATTTTGGCTAATTGCTTACAATATTATATATTTGTTTTTCGGAAGAAAAACTTGTAGATCACATAAACCAACTTTTTCTAGTGCAAGTTCCTAACCGTCTAATTCCTAGACTTTTTCCAATGATGCTTATCAAAAGAGCTAGATTGCATTTTTCACAAAAAGATATAGCACTTGATTTCATCGGTCAGAATGTTGATCACATTCAAATCTAAAGATTTGTTATTTAACCTATGATCTGAAGATAAAGTTTTGCTAATTGCTCGCAATCTTTGATTAGTCATTGAGTTATTTAGATCCGTGAGCCTCTTGTATACGTATTTTTGGGGGGAAAGACTTGCATATCACATAAACCGGCTTTTTCTAGCACTAGTTTATAATGTCACGGCTTCCCCAACAATTAAGTTTTGACCAAATCGGATTCCAAATATGGTATCGTGTCAGAGGTTCCAAATCTTGCATTATTCTACTTTTCTATCTGCTCTTAGGTTGATGGTTTTACTTAAGGTCCAGTTTGACCGATCTTAGTCTTAGGTAAGAATTCAAAACTCACCAACTTTACTAAAATGTTGCGTTTCAGTCATTGTCTAGTCCATAGGCTCTACAGAACTCGAACACAAACAATGGGTGGAAGATGCAGAGCAAAACCGCTTCGACACTATGATTGGGAGCTTTTGATTTGATGCAGATCTGACTCTTTATGGGAAAGACGAGATAAATCTGTCAGAAAAGAAAAAGGCAAGAGTCTTGATTTTGAATTGACCTCATAAAATTCCAAAAGCAAGGGACATCCCAACCATTTGAGCAGTCAAATCGCCCACTGGGAATCGGAAATGTTGTGGAGCATCCCCTAGTTTCGATTGGGCTGTTTTGGCTCCAGAGACTGCCCACAGATTCTTGTCACCACCCAATGATTTGCGGTTCACGAAACCGTGACTGACCCAGAAAAGGGCCTAATTGGCATATTATAATCGTAGTCCTGCGTGTAGGTGCATATCTATGTCTGTCCATGCATCTGAAATTAGTCAGCTGGAGGGAGAGCTCATTTGTTGATCAGTGCTATACAATAATGTCAATGATTTGCTTCTGCAACACAGATTGAATTTTAAAAAGGACCACTATCTTCGACTGTCGACTTTGGATTTGCGAACCCCATTTCTGAATTGGGTTCCAATCCATGTGTCGAGTTTAATGCGTGAAACTCGGTCAACGTGAGATTAGCGTACTGAACAAGCACTCCGCGGAGGTTGTAGGTCTGTTTCATAATAAGCTGAGCGAAGTAATGCTTTGCCAAAAGGACTAGTGCTTAGAATACAAGACATGGAAGACACAGAATCCCATGCCCCCAGGGCACTGATGAAATGAACATGGACCGCTCAGCTTTGCCTGTTTAAAGGAACAGCAACTCTCCAACCCAGGTTACGGTTAGTTTGCAACTAACCTTATTAATTTAATTATCTTCATATAATAATGGCTTTGACCCCCCAAATGTGGGCAGAAAAGAAAAACCAAAATTTTCCACATCTCCAAGGCTATATATACCCCCCTGTCCATCAACCATCTCAATAAACCTGTCAGAGAGAGTTCAGAGGTAAAGGAGGAGGAAAGCAAAAAAAATGGAGCAGATTCCTATGATAGATTTGAGTGAGCTTGATGGTAAGAACAGGAGCAAAACAATGGCACTGCTTCACCATGCTTGTGAGAAATGGGGCTGCTTCAAGGTAACAGTTTGTGATTCATCTTCATCATCAAGGAAGTTCAATCTTTTTTATCAACCCAATTCACTCTCTTATGTTAAGAAATGAGTGTGATGATGATGCTTTTCCTTGCAGATTAAGAACCATGGAGTTGACCCAGAACTGATGGAGAAAGTGAAGCATTTCGTCAACACCCACTATGAGGAGAATTTGAAGGCGAGTTTCTATGAGTCAGAAACTGCCAAATGCTTGGCAAATGCCGATGGTGCCACATCTGATCTGGACTGGGAATGCACCTTCTTCATCTGGCACCGCCCGAAGTCGAACATTGAGGACTTCCCGAACCTCTCGAATGATCTCCGGTGCGTGAAAATTAGTCTCTATCACAACTTCACAGCTCCTGATCATTTGAGAACTTTCAATTTCCATTCTTGCTGTAGTAATTAAGTAATACCACTAGAGATGCTAATCCCAGTATACTAAACCGGTTCAAAAGGTGATTTGGCAGAGATTAACTGCTTAAGGGTTGGTCAAATCGCTTTGCAGATCAATTTAATGGTCTTAGTATATAGCGACTGACTCATACTTTGTGCAATACTTTTTCAGGAAGACAATGGATGAGTACATTGCTCAGCTGGTTAAACTAGCAGAGAAGCTCTCAGAGCTCATGTGTGAGAATCTTGGCCTAGACGAGGACCACATAAAGAGGGCATTCTCAGGGAAAGATGGGCCCTCTGTGGGGACGAAGGTGGCGAAATATCCGGAATGCCCCTATCCGGAAAAGGTAAGAGGACTCAGGGAGCACACTGATGCAGGTGGGATCATATTGCTGCTTCAGGATGACCAAGTCCCAGGACTTGAATTCCTCCATGACGGCCAGTGGGTTCCAATCCCACCCTCCACAAACGACACCATCTTCGTCAACACCGGGGACCAACTCGAGGTGCTGAGCAACGGCCGGTACAAGAGCGTCTGGCACCGTGTCATGGCTGTGGAGAGCGGGAGCCGGCTGTCTGTGGCCACGTTCTACAACCCCGCGGGCGATGCGGTCATCTCGCCTGCGCCGAAGCTCCTGTACCCTGAGAAGTACACTTTTGGGGAGTACCTGAAGCTTTATGCTACTACCAAATTTCAAGAAAAAGAGCCCAGGTTTGAGTCGATGAAGAGTCTGATGAGCAATGGACACAATGGAGCTGTCTAAGAGCTGCCAATAACTAAATGGATCAGGCTCATTTGTCTCCGTTTGGATTTTGTTTTTACTTTTTCTTGCTTTCATAGAAACATGGTCTCGTGGTTATATGTTCCAGTTGTCTCTTTTACAGTGAGTTTTGTGTAACTCCTAAAGAAGAGATGGTATAAGTCTGTCTTTATCAGCTTTCTTGGCCCTCTTTGTGCCGATGTTGAATGGGCTCCAGTGAAACTCTGGTCCTTGTGTTCACTGTCCATTTGAGTCAAATAAACAAAAAAAAAATACAGCGTAAGTCCTTGTAATCACCATCCATTTCGACTTAAATTGAGTGTTTGCCCTGGCTTTTACCTTCAGATTTGACCACCTATTTCCTGTGTTTTGCCACAGTAACCCCACAAAATACATTTTCACATGCTGTGGTCTTTGATTGATTACTTGAGCAATTATTTAGCCACGTGAGATTCCAACAAACACATGGCCTTCAGCTCATTACATAATTTGATTTTTCCCCCTCCAATCAGATGGCTTTGTGCCTTCCAAGAAGACAGAATTGAGGAATACTTGAAGAGAACAAAACATTTCATTGAATTTGCACTTAAACCAGTGAAAAACGATCTTGAATTATTTAATTTCGGAAATATCTAATTTTAAGAACGCTCACAATCCGGATAAGTAAGTTTCCTCATGTCCACAGTGATGCCAATCATGTTAAAGGAGAGGAATTGTTAGTGACATCTGACATGCAATAAAGATCTAACTGATCCATTTCTAGCTCCAGCCAGCTACTGAAAAATATTACCATAAACTTCACAATTCATCCCTTTTATGGTATCGAAAATTGCCAGAGAGAGAGAGAGAGAGAGAGAGTTACGTCAAGGCAAGCATCTTTAATCAGTAGACCTTGCTCTCCCTTATCATGCGACTTGTTGAACTTTCTGGTTTGATAATGACTTGTAATTTACTCTTTTGTCACTCACTAATATGAAACCAATAAAGAATCCTTTGCCCCACCGCTTAGCCAATCCCAAAATCAACCAACCACCGCATCCTTATCACTCCTTTTCACACAGCACCCCCTTCACATCCTCCTCAGAATAATACCCAGATCCCATCTCAAAATCTCTCGCTCACTCCCTCACGATATTCCCAATTCTCTCAGCATCAATCCCATGGGTGTGAGCAACAAACTCACAGCGCTGCTCAACTTCATAGCCTTCCTCAGCTCAATTGTCATAATTGGTGCAGGCTTCTGGCTTTCCTCAAGGGCAGACAACCAGTGTACCCACTACTTCAGATGGCCGGTCCTCATCCTGGGCATTCTGCTTTTGCTAGTCTCTCTGTGTGGCTTCGTCGGTGCTTTCTGGGACAAGAAAGGGTTCTTGGTCTTCTACCTCTTCTGTATGGCACTGCTTATAGTCCTCATCCTCATACTCCTTGTGTTTGCCTTCGTGTTGACAAGGCCTGATGGGAGCTACTCTGTGCCTGGGAGAGGGTACAAAGAGTACAGGCTTGATGGGTTCTCTTCTTGGTTGAGGGACCATGTGACAGATTCTGGGAATTGGGGAAAGATCAGGAGTTGTGTTGCCGAGTCTGATGTTTGTGTGAAGTTGGATCAGGAGTACGTGACTGCTGATCAGTTCTTTGCTGCTCATATCTCCCCTCTTGAGGTGAAAGGCTCTGTTTTTGCCCTGTTTTGGGTGATTTTAGTGAATGTGCAGCCGCTTTCTTTGCCTTGAATCTTGGATTTCTAGGGTTTCGGCTTAGAACAGAGAAACACTCTGATTTAAAGCTGCACTTTTGAAGTGCAAGTCATGGTAGATGACTTTAGCTGCTGTTTTTCCTGCATTGCATGAGGATTGTAGATTTACATTGTTTCAAGATTTGATATTAGAGTAGCTGTAATGTTAACCCCAAGATGAAATTTTTCCTTGCTCATTCTTATCCCTAAAGTGGCCAGGAAAGAAAATGAGATAAAAGAGACAAAAAGATGGGTGCACGTGGCATTTAGTTCTGAGGACACCAGGGTCAAGAGACACTGACACTACCTTCTAGTTGCACACAGCCACATAGCACCATGTGATTCAGTGAATTCTAGGTAACAGACTGTACTCAGGAATCAAAACAGGGCCTACCAAAAGTCTAGATTCTTCCAACAGCAAGTGAAATTTTTTCACCTTTCTTATTTTAGTTAATACAAATCATGCAAACAATAGAGATAACTGATTCTACTTGGTTTTTACTACTGTGGATCAAGGAATAACAACAATCAGAATATCCGAAAGTGTGAAACTATGGAAATCATTTTACCTCACAATCACTAGTCATAAACAAGTATCCTGGGGGACCACTTGTGAAAAGTATGGAGGAAAAAGAACGATATCAAGATAAGATTTTTATTCCCCAAGTTCGTCCCCTCCTTCTTGCTCCCTATTGACACTGTTTCTTTTCTTTGTCCTTTTTTCTTTGGGCACAGTCTGGGTGCTGCAAGCCACCAACAGTGTGTGGCTACACATACACGAACCCAACAATGTGGATGAACCCGGTGAACCCCAATGCAGACCCAGATTGCTACCTGTGGAGCAATGACCAGACCCAACTCTGTTACAATTGCAATTCATGCAAGGCTGGTCTCTTGGGCAACCTGAGGAGTGAATGGAGGAAGGCCAATATCATCCTAATCGTCGCCGTGGTCATCCTCATCTGGGTTTACCTCATCGCCTGCTGCGCCCTCCGGAATGTGCAGACTGAAGAGCTCTTCCAACGCTACAAGATGTAGTTACGGAGAACTGTGTTGTATATTCTTGATCCTTTTCTGTCTAGAGTATACAAGCCAGAGCAGAAAATAAGCCAAGGATTGATTTCGACCGAGCCTGAATTTTGCCCTGGATAACGTAAAGCAAGAAATAGTGGCGTGCCAATTGCGCAAGCTCTTAGTTTTACTGCCACATGCTAACGTTTCATGTCTAAACTCTACCATGGTTCTGTCTATAAAATCGATGCAAATGCGCGCTGCAAATCGCAACGATCCGAAGATACTGCTCAAACAACGCATTTTGTAAACCCTCTGTGATTCATCACTTGGGAGATCTTCGTGGTTTTTCCTTAAATCCTTTCGGGGGCGGAGCAATGAACCGACTGCTAACGTGACCTGGACTCGACCGGTTTGCTGTGTCGTTAGGACGACCATATATAGGCAAGTGGAGTACGAGACCTTTGCGCATTTTCTGCTAAATCTATGTGGTTTTGCACGTTTTCAGCTAAACCTCTGCAACTCTGCGCACCTTTCTCGCTCCCTCCCTAAAAACAGGAACACAAAAATCCTCTCCCGTCTTTGTCCCGTTTCTTTCATTCCCAATTTCAGAAAAACTAATGACAACTTATGGAACCATACCGTCACCTTCATCGCCCCCGCCGTCGTCCAACCTCGAGTTCATCTCCCATGCCAAGGCGCGGATCAGGACCGGCCTCGCCACCCGCCGGCCATGGAAGGAGATGTTCCGGCTCTCCGCCATGGCCCCTCCGGCCGGCCTCGGCGCATCCGTCTGGCGGATCCAAGCGAACGTCGCGGTCTTCCGCATGAACTACGCCGTCATCGTGCTCACGATCCTCTTCCTGAGCCTGCTGTGGCATCCCGTGTCGCTGATCGCGTTCATGGTGATGATGATCGCGTGGCTGTTCCTGTACTTCCTGCGGGATCAACCGCTGATCCTGTTCGGCCGAGAGGTCGACGACCGGGTGGTGATGACCACGTTGTTCGTGGCCACCATCCTCGCGCTGTCCTTCACTCATGCGACCGATAACATAATCGTGGCGCTGTTTATCGGAGTCATGGTGATCGTAGTGCATGGAGCATTGAGGGGGACGGACGATCTGCTGGCGGACGACGATCCACAAGCCGCCGGATCCGGCGGCGGAGACGCCTTGAATCCGCAGTTTCGGGATCCTGTGTATTCTCTGTCTTAGGAAATACTGATTATGCTCTGCACATTTTCAGGTGGTCTCCAAGGAATAATGTATGATGCCATAAATATAACTCCAGACTTTTATTATCGTATTTACACGGAGTTCAAACCGGAAAATTGCAAAAATTATATGTAAAAAGAAATCTCTTTGTATATTGATAAGCAAAATAGATGTCCCATCTGTCCATTGTTTTGTAATTGGAAAAAAGGAATGAGATTAAATGTAAATAAAATTCTCATGAAAAATGTGGACTGTTAAATTTGTTTCATGGAAAATGGATGAATTGAAAAATATTCTTAAAAAATAGCCGCTTGCGTCGCTTATAAAAATGAATGAATAAAATAATTTTCATCCCATACTATGATGTTTTATATATAAATTGTTGTCAATAGCAAAAACATTATCCATTGACGAATTATATCAAGTGATACAACTAATCTTATTTAGGAAAATATTTTTCGAATTATTAATTTTTTGGAAATAAATGGAGTCTTAGAAAGAAGCTAAAAGTGAGAAGCAAAATGAAATGAAAATTTAGGACGGACAACTAATGAAAATGTTTTTTCAAATCATTCCTTCTTTCATTGAAGAGGGGGAATTGTTTATTCATATAGATCAAGAGTACTTGATAATCTCTTAATTATCCACTCTAGCTCATTTTGTTTTGTCTCGCTAATTTAAAAAAAATATATATTATGACCATATGTTTTACTACAATTTAACCAAAATTTACGAAAATTTCAAATAATAACTTGAAATACTCATGTTTGCTTAAATAAGGGTTTGAAATAATTATATTAGTCTCAAAAAGAGTCATTGGCCCTAACCCAAGGGCTAGCGACCTCGTTGGCCATTGCTATCGCCCCACCAACAATGGGGTAGCAGCCATAGGCTGGAGGGAGCCTCCCTTCCATGCGTGTTTATCTTTTTTTTTAGTGTTTTTCTCGAAGGAAAAAACAAAGAACAAGAAAGGAAAAAAATTAAATAAATTTAAAAGATGAAATTGCCCTTCAATAGATAGTGAGTTTAGGCACTTTTTTTAGACCGATATGGCTACTTCAAATTCTTATTTGAGAAAATGAGGACAATTCAATTCCTTATTTGAGAACATAAGGGCATTTCGAATCCTTATTAAAAAAAAATTCCAAGTTTGTCTATTTTTCAGTTAAATCTAGAGGCATCCAAGTGAATACCTCGACTACTTGACTGATATGAAGTAGCCTGCAAGTCTCATAAACCAATTAAATGTATACTTTTGTCTTGTCCAAAATGGTCCTGACCTAAAGAAGCCACCATCTGGTTGATAAGATTCAAACATTTTCGAGCTAGAAATCCCCCAACACCGAACTGACCACTTCAATCCTAGGTGCATAGAATTAAGAATTTCTTAGGCTCTATTTTTTTTTTCAAAAAATGAAAAATTGAAAATTTATTTTCTTAAAAAATGATCATTTGTATTGCTTGCAATAATTAATTAACGAAAAATATTTTTTTATCATCAACAATACATGTTTAATATTTTTGTGAAAGATGAAAACATTTTTCATTTATTTATTTTTTTAAGTAACATAATTAATCACTTTTAGGAAATATTTTTCAAAATATTTATTTTTTTCTCAAAAGAGACGTAGCATTAATTCAATCCACCGTCTCATGCAAAATACATTAGATTTATTTTCACTTTTAGATAAATTAGTGCATCCGTACAAAAAAATTAATTTGTTTACTCTCTTTTTTCGGTCGATAGATTATTTTATTAATTAGCAGAAAATATCGTTTCTTTTTTATCTTGCTTTTCTTTTGTCCAGACTCTTCCTCGTCCTCCTTCCTGCGAAGAAGTGCCGCACCTTCTTCTCACACTTGCAGGCAAGCATCCGTAGATCCCTCTTCTCTTTCTCCATCGCTTTCGATTCATCGTATGTGGGTCGCTCTCTGTTCTTCGTGGTTTTCACTAAATCTTAATACCCAAGTGGACAATTCGACTTGTCCATGCATGTTTGTGGAAATTATTGGAAAAAGTTTGATCATTTCAGCCTGAAAAGTGTTGGGTAGATCGGCCTGATCGTGCAGGGTTGCTCATTTGATCGATTCGTTTGTCCAATCTGTGCGTGCCCGCATTGTTCGTCGACCGTTGCGGTGATGCTAGATGGGTTTCAATGAAGATGCACATTAAGTGTTTGACGAAATGACCCTTTAGGCAGTGATTCTGTGTTGACTGTGTTTGTAATTTAGAAGAAGTGTGTGGAGACTGCTGTGTGCAATATGCTTCTTACTGTGCTCATCTTCAATTGCTATTCTACTCTCCAGCTCGGTGATGATTAAAGTGTGAGGCGGGTGAGCATGACGAGTTATCTATGGAGGAAGTACGCGGATTACTTGTACACCAAGTGGGAAAAGAACATCTTGTGGACCATGGTCGATCCGTACCGACGGCCTAAATCTTTCATGCCTCTGGTCACCATCTATACTGCTGCTTTTTATACCGGCGTCGTTGGGGCGGCAATAACTGAGCAACTGTACAAGGTGCTTCTCCAACAGCCCGAAATTAGTTGTGCTGGAAATTTTTCATTAGCTTCTTGATTCAGTGGCAATTGTGCAATGAGTCAATGTTTAATTCTGAGTCCTCACAAGTTCTCGCCTATCTTGTAATAGTAGAGTCGATGCTATCCTTCAACCTTAAACATAATTTTGAAGCTTTTAAAGAGATTATCAATCAGGCAAGATCTTTGGATGGCTACATCAAAAGTCTGTGGATTGAAATGGACATTGATGGACATGATTTTGGAGAGCAGGGAATTAGACTAGAAAAGAGAACTCGCCGTTTTTTACCATCTTTTTTTGCGGTACGCCTGAGACTTTCTCGTATTCGATTTCTCTAGGTTTTGACTAAAGCACGTGTTATGATGCTGAACAGGAGAAGTACTGGGAAGATCATCCTGGGCAAGAGGTTCCTCTCATGATGCCAAAGTTTTACAAGGGACCCTGGAGGGTGTACAGAGGCGAGGCCATTCAGACAGACAAGTGAGAGAAGTTGGCGGATGCCTGGGTTCTGTGCTTACATCTTCCATGCCACACTTCTTTTGTCTCTCAAGTCCGATGATTTTACAGATGTGATTTCTGGAAATGGAGATATTACTCTAATTTAGAGCATTGACGAAGTAACACCTGCTGTTGCTATGTTGGAACAGACTGAAGATGCTTTAGTAGGAATTGGTTTGTGTATCAATAAACAGACTTATTTCTCCTTTCTCAACTATACCCTTTATCTTACATCCATTTATAAATACATAAGCCTAGCTCGCCACAGATAATGTAACTTGTATGTACACATGTTCCTGCTTTAAGATTATGATATCGATTAGGTTTTTTGAATTGTTGTATTTACTAGTTAGTTTCTTCTCTCATTTAAAGTTTAACTTGTAAAAACTCGCAAATACTTGTGCGTATAGTTAAAACACAAGGCACCTATTCGAATCTCGATCCACCAAATGCGTAATAACTCGATAAATACTAGGAACTAAACATATTTGCTAGCACACTTAGAAAATGATAGGCACTACACATGTTTGCTAACACATTTGGTAAGTTACTAACTGAACAGTAATGAAATGAACACTGAATCTCTATCATCTCACCTATTCAAAATCGTTAATCATTATATTATGCCCCTAATTGGACAACCGACTAACAGAATTTTGTGAAAAATTTCTTATCCGATCTACACTCACACGAAATATACTTACTTAAGATTGATTTCCTCATCCCAAGAGGTCATCTGTATGGTCGACTTGAGTTGTCACCAAAGAGTCTTCGAGATAGAGGCACAATTTTATTTTCTTCTTCATGCTAATTGTATACTAACTGCCATAATAAAATGGTGGGTAATAAATGGATTCTTTAGTTGAAAGCTGGTCTAAAGAACAAACTACTAAAGTTACTTGATTTCACTACAATTCTCATAAGTCACATTCTTTATTTGCTCTTTGCTATAACACAGACAGATATATCAGAGAGAATATTGAATGACAAAGGACTGCAATGCGCAGAATTTGCCATCAAGTCCTCTTACAAAGAGCAAAGACATTGTGCAAACACTAATCAAGAGTAATCCTTTTATGTGCAATATGAACAGGGAGTATGCCCCATATGGCTAAATAACCATTATAAAGGTCCTAGAATGAACTAGATCCTGTTTGATTGTCCTTCAGAAGAGACCCGAGATCTCCAACTCCCTTTGGCGGGCCAGTACTGCTCCAAGCTGCGCTGTGCTTTTCAATTGCATCCTTTATCTTCTGAAACTGCGCATTATCCCACAAAGAAATGATAAAAATGCGGACATGAAAATCACGAGCTGCAGGTTACTTATTGTGCAACCACTGCAAGCATGCTTCAGTTGCCAATTTTACCATTATTCTAGCAAGTCGAAAGAAAAAAAGGAACACTATCATTGATCCTACCATTTGCATACTCAACTTTGAAAATTGTTAATTATTTTCTCTATATGTGCAAGAATCTTTTGGCATCCTTTGGATACCCAGTCGAATGCAAATATTTAATCCCTGAAAAATTATCAGCCAGTCAAGGGCTCCGATTGAGCTCACCATCTAATCTTTTTCTACCTTTCAAAAACTACACCGCTTTTTTCCTTACATTTGTAACTCAACATTTACCAAAACCATCTCAAGAAACGGTAGTGTTCAAATATTACAAGATTCATTACACACAAAATATAAACATAAACTGCAACTTACCTTAGCAAGGGAACATGAAAAGGACTCCACCTGACAATCAGCGCCACGATAGAAGTGGAAATACGGCAGCACCTTAACATTCAAGCTCTTGCACATTGGCTTATTCTCATCGAAATTAACTTTCAAGAATAAAATCTCAGGGTGTTCTTGAGCTGTCTTGCAGAGCTGATAGACATAGACAATCAGATAAATATATCACAATGATGCTTGATTTATCAAAAGCAATTCCAACAATAGATATTTCTGAGGCCAACGGCAGTCAAGACAAATTTAATAACACAACTTTACGGGAAAAAGAAGAATTGCACTTTATTTTCTTTTCAAAACCAAGTGCCTACTTGGTTATCAAGAAGCCATCTTCATCTTAAATTCAATAAGTTCCTTACACTTTTTTCAAGATCCCAAATATTCAGAACATGTTTGTAGAAATAAAAGTCTTTCCACAGGCGCAGATCGAGAAGGCTATTACATCTTCATTCATTGTGCTCTGGTCATGAATGCTGAGAAATGCAACCAAACACCCCAATAAACGTTAGGGCAGAACGAATATCAAACGGCAAAGATCACCTTATAGTGTTAGCAGTCTGAGATACGCACGTACACGCGCACCTGTGCACGTGCGCACACACAACATGGTTACATGTATGTATCACCCATCAGAGTTTCCTATCCCAATGCTATTTATCCAGGGATAAAGCAAAACAAATATTCCTCATATGCTGGCTGCTGTAAGGTAACTTGCGAATTATATAACGAAGGAAAATAACAGAAAAGTTGAGAATTACCTTTGGAAATAATGCTCGGCAAGAAGCACACCAAGTTCCATAAAATTCGACAATTACTAGTCTATCTCCAGCTTGACTTAAAGCACTCAGAAATTCTTGTGTAGAATGAATATCGACCATATTTGGTCCTGCATTCTTCTCCCACCATTTTGGCTGATCAGTTTCAGTAATAGCGGCATGCACCTGAAGTGAAGCCACCCAAAGGACAGAGAATGAGAGGAGAAACTAGGAACTGAAAAGTACTGATTTTAGTGCTGGGCATCACTGTAGCATAAACAATCGAACCATAAGAACCAAAGATCATCAAAGATTGTCAACAAAGAAATGACACTACAGTCTTACATGTCTCTTTTTCGGCGTGTCCCGTGTCCATAATTCTTTTATTACAGACAGAAGCAAAGTCAGGCTCCATCATCAAGAATGATATGTGATAACCATTGTGCATATGTCCTTGTTTTAAATGAAGCTTCAGTCAGCCAGGGGCTAGAGCAGAGTGAATTGGAGAATGGATTGGCGTAAAATGAAAACGTGAACAAGGAACATTGCTTGTCCTAGAAGTGGCACAACAGGGTTAGAGGCATCCGCGATCATTTAATTGGAAAAGGAGACATTCTGACATACTAGATGCTTATGTGAAAGGGTCGCATTGCATGCTAAAAAAGAAACTCCTATTTGGAGTCCACTTTAAGATCTGATGCATGAAACAGCATAAATCAGATACCATAACAAAGTGGTATGGATGATTTCACTACTTGGTCACCGGGAGTATCAGTATAAAGATTCCAGATTGCCGGATTCCAACTTTGCAAACGATATTCTTTCATCTAGAATCTGAATTTCAACTACAAATAACAACCCGCCAACCTTATTAATTATTATCGGCGAATTTAAAAAGAAAGGCTGGATATTCAACTGAAAAGACATGAAAAGCACCACTTGCAGACAAGATTGCAGAATCAGACCACGTTATGAGCAAATGGCCCCCTACCAAATCAACCCAAAAGAATCAGAAACTGTCTCCACAAGACCAATCGTTGACAGTTCAACAAAAACTGAGCGGGCAATAACACACAACATTAAAACAGAAAGGCCAAAAGCAAACAAGCAACCGAAGAGAACAACCCACAAAAAAGGGAAGAGACCTTTTATACCTTCAAAGAGTTAAACTGCTTTCTGGGTCTGAACGCGAGCGGCGAGAAATCACCAATCGAGCAACTCGCGACCGACAAAATCCTCTTCGGTGGGACGACGGAATTAACAGGAGCCGGGAAAGACGCCGCCGGCGAACTGGAGAGCCGGCGAGTGTACAGAGACGGCGACCCCAGAACATCCGCCATCTAAAGATTCACAAACCCGCCCCTCCCCCCTCAAAAGGCGAGATGGCAAGACGGAAAATCGAACGGATTCCACAGAAAAGATTCCACCTTTGCCGGAAAAGAAAGCGAAAAGAGGTAAAGGATCGAACTTTCGGGTACTGGGATTAGAATGGGACGGCCATGGCCAGAAGGGCACGGATAATTTATGGGATTCGGAGATGGGTTTCGATTTTTCCGGGAAAATTCGCAGAAGAATCGGCAGAGTGAGCTTGTGGGTGTTCGGTCTTTCGCTCAAGAACCCGCAGGAAGAAGGGAGGAACAAGAAAGTAGGTGTCGTCATGGCCGGTTTTTATATTTTATATCGGGTGCGTCGTCGACCATTTTGCTTCTTTAACGTGCGGTCTTTTTTCTTTTTTTTTTGGTCGGTGCGGTCTTGAAAGTGTAGGTTTTTTTGTTTTTTTTTTTGTTGAGTTCTTCGAATCTTGGAAACAGAGCATCGATAGTCAAATTCATATCTAAATCTAAGCCTCTCCGTCTCGGTCCTTTCAAAATTCGGTCATTTCCAAATACGGAGAATCGAATTTTCCACCTCCCGAAAATAGAGTTCAATCCCATAAAGTTTGGCTCGTACAAATTGGGGCGATTTTTATTGGGGGTTTGAATTTAATGTTTACCTAAATTTTGGCCACAAATTCAAAAGATTCAGCTGGTTTGATGTGGAAGGGAGCATTGGCCTTAGACGATGCATTGGTCCAATGTAGACCCTTGAATTGGACCACACCAATCTTACTCAATTGGCTTTGATCTAATTTTGGAATTTTTTTTAAGGTAGATTTCATTTTTTTTAAATTGACTCAGCTTTGAAATTTCTTGAAGCTTGGAACCTATCTACCCTGTAACTACTAACTATTATTTGTCTCAATGGCAAATAAAGAGATATTTTACTAAATTTTATCCTTTTAAAAAAATGAAATAAGAAAAAAGAATTGGGCGGTTCTTGGGTTATAGTTTCCAGGATGTATATGGTAGATCCAATTAAAAAAACAATAGGAACCAATTCTGACAGTTTGATGTTAAAAGAGCAAATTTGCCCCCACTCCATTTCTATCTTTTTCTTGCCTCTCTTTTGATACTAGCTACACATCAAATAAAAATTTCAAGAATATATTAAATATATTAGGAAAGAAATTTATATTAAGTCCACTATGTGTAACGAATTTATTACACATCCACCCTTAGACAGGCAACATGTTTTCTTAGTGTAGTTTAATTAGCTTTCTTTGAAAATCCATCATAAATATAGTTACTTCGATGGTTAGTTACAAGTAGAACCCAAATCAATGATACAAAATGAAGTGACTTTGGAGCATTTTACCCTGGTTTTATTATTAACGCAAGCAAGAAATAGCTCACGATAATTTAGACTAAGTAACGCAACCAGATACTCAACCTATAATTTTACTCTACATATATAATGATATACACACACCACTATTTGTACATTAATTAAAGAATTAACATCCGGCTTTTTAAAATAAGATTCACACAAAAAGGGCCTTGGTGATGATATCATACCTGTCTATTTCAAGTGAATACAACTATGTTGGAGTTCCTTTTGGAATTTACAACATGAATTACTCACTGTGTGATCCAAACCTTTGCTCTGATCTACGCTTCCCAAGATTAGAAAGATCGGAGTATAGACAGATCTCCTGACAAATTCATCTTTGTATCAAAGCAGAGACCAGAGTATTAACAGACAACAGAAGAAGACAGTTCTAATGCAAGAAAATCAGATGCAATTTGAAGGACAAAGCAGTAGCCAGCGCATCAGAAGCTGTGAAAATTCTGTGTGGATTCATGTCTTGGTTCATTGTCTCCATGAAGGGAGACACGTTTCTCTGTTTTTTTTTTCCTTCTTCCACATGTTGAGTTGAGTTGAGTTGCATTATTAAGTTTATCCACCTCCAGAACAAAAGCTGGACCAGCCCACCGTCCCCCCCTAAATAAACGGCCATGACTTTGACAAATGAGAACAACAATCGCGGAGCTATGTCAGTTTCTTGTCCCTTCTATAATTGGTAAGAATTTCCTGATGAGTGGGTTGCGTTTGCGTGTCTGGAGAAGTTGGCATCAGGGCACGTGGAAGATGTTCGTCATGTTTGCTTTTATCTCACTCATAAAGACATCTAATGCTGATTCACACAGAAATCTCGTTCGAGCACTCCCTTCGTAATGACAGATTTTCCTTTGCCTTAGGTGAAATCAAGGTCTATGAGCCATAGCCAATTGGAAGATAAAGGGCAACAACAAAGAAGAATCGACGCAAAGTGAATCATAACAACAGAGAGAAAAGATAACCACAGAAAGAAGACAACCATCTAGGATCTGTGCGCGAAACAGGCGCACGGACATGGCTTCAAGATACGATTTCACGTCTAGGCCATCCGTCTAGGCTTTGGCTCAAGTCTTTTGCATTATTAAGATGTTCATGAGGTACTTTGTGGATTCGAGATTTACCTACTCTCGGTGGAATTACTCGGCGTTGAAAATTTACGGCAGGAAAGACACGATGCAAAGAAGAAACCAAAAAGGATCGATCTTCCACACGAAACGGTTTTCTCATCAGAAAAATTCTGCAGATATGAGTAAACAGGAAACGCTCCACAAGTTAAAAAGTAACACATTTGAGTTGTAATTTTGCATTTACCACCACATCACCAGCAGCTGTGGCGTGACCACCCGTCCCCCGTTCAATTACCTCTGTCTTCACCTCCAGTTCTGCTCCCACCTCCGTCAATACAGCCACTAGCAAGTCACTGTTGCTGCCGCCAGCCCACCACCACAACCACCTCCACATGGAACCCCTGTCTAGCTCAGGCAACTAATTCTCAAAAAGCTTTTGGCGTGTATACGCATGAAATGTCGAAATTTATTATCTCAAAATCTACGTTCCAGGACAGAGTACTTAAAACAAATTACAACCTGAACACAAGGATCCTCAATCGCTGCCACCAGATGCTGCTTCGGCAACACGTATCATCGGTGTCACATAAATCATTTACGTTCTTACAAATTGAGCTCATAATGAATGGAACTGACTTAGGCAAATTAAAAGCATTCCACTACTAAACTTATATGCCACATTACTGACCGATGAGTGATCCAAAGCATTCTAGAACCTCACCTTTCTAGTGAACCGCCTGATTTCTAGATGCATGCCCGTTACCTAGGCAAACCCCTAGATACATGTCTTCCGCATTATATTACAATGCTCGCTTCGCTTCGCTGATGTCCTAGAACCGGTGAGGTGAGGCTGATCAGAAGCTGCTGTAGAGACAAGCATCATGGGCTAGGCAAAAGAATAGAGCTTGCAAAAGAAGCAGTTCCATTATTTGCAGAACCCTGTATCTTCAAAATTGAAGTGACCACGTTGTATATCTGAACGTTTTCAAAAGATGGGACTTTTTGGCCCCTAGCGAACTCAGGACCATGACCAATGAAGATTGTCCTCATGGAGAAGATATCATTGTCATAGCCGTGCGCTCCTCCACATTCCTGGTGCTTTGTTCTCTTCTGTTCCACCTTGAATCCCTCTTCGATCAACCCTATTATGGGCGGAATCCGATCACTCGCCACATAATGAAGCCTACTTGGCAAGTCTTCCTTGAGATACACCTTCAAATACTGTCCATTCCCAACTTTGCCTGATCTCAATCCCTCATTCATCTTCTCAACGACATCTGCTGGTGACACACCTGAAGGTGGACGGATCGCCAGCAACGGAGAGTGAGATTGCACCCAATTTGCCGGGATATCAATCCAAGATTTCAAATCATCCAAGAAGATCAGCTTTTTATCGCAAGTCCCAACCATCCCATGATCACCGACCATGATTATATTAACATCCTCGAAAACCCCTCTCTTCTCTAGACCCTTGATCAACCTCCCAATCATCCTATCGATATTAGCAACCGCCTCCGTGATCTGAGGATCGTCAGGCCCGACCTGATGACCCTGATGATCAGGATCCTCGAAATACAGGGTCATGAACACAGGCATCTCGCTACTAGGCATGTCAAAATACTTCAAAACTGTATCGACCCGCTCCTCAAATGGCACTGAGCCATTGTAAAACCGGCAGTAACCCTCAGGGCAAGTCCAGGATCCCTTATTAACCTCGGACCCTGGCCAAAAGTAAGTGGCGGCCTTCAACCCATGATTCACCACGGTCTCCCACAGCGGCTCGCCGAGCCACCACTTGGGGTCATGACTACCCATGGAGAAGGTGTCCCCAGTATGAGGATCCACAAAGTGGTTATTGATGATGCCATGATGAGCAGGGTACAAGCCAGTGACAATGGAGTAATGATTAGGGAAAGTGAGAGTAGGGAATACCGGAATCAGGCCCGCCTCGGCCTCGGTCCCGTTCGCGATCAGCCGGCCGATGTTCGGGGTCGCGGTCTTGAATTGGTACCCGAACCGGAACCCGTCGGACGAGATCAGAAGAACCACCGGCTTCTGCAGCTTCTTGAGAGGGCGAGCCGTGGTTTCGATCGAATCGGAATCGGAACTCGACGCCTTCGACGCCGACGCCGACGCCGCCGGCGCCGCTGCCGCCGGCGCCGAGGGCGCGGCAGGAGCGGAAGGCGAAGGTCTAGAGAAGAACAGGAACGCGAAGGCGGCGGCGGCGGAGACCGCGACGCAAGTGATGAGGATGAGAGAGATCAAGACGACGGTGGCCGCGGGCCTCTGAGCCGCCGAGGCCTTCGGTTTCGTCGACTCGTCGGCCGAGTCGGTATCGAACGAGAGGAGAGCGGTTGATGGGTTCGGCGGGTCTTCCTCCTCGGCGAGATTCGTGGGTTGCTTGTCGGAACCCATGTCGCAAGATCGAAGCTTTCCCTCCGGAGAGAGCTCCAAACCCTCCGCTCCGTCCAAGAATTGCAGAAATTTTCCAAGAATCGATCAAATGAAGCGGGCTCTCGATCTGGGTCTGCAGCTGGTCAAGAAATGAAGTGAAAACGAAGGAGGGTTGGGGCGGAGATCGATGGGCGGGTGAAGGGTCGCTGTCGGAGAAGACGAGACTGATCGGAGTCCTATCGATTGAGTCCGAACCAAGGAAGGGTGGTGGTGGTTTAGTCGCGGTGCGCTCCAATTTCTCCGCCACGTGTGTTTCGGCTGTGATTGGCCAGTATTTGGTATCGTATTTGACCTTGCATTTGAAGACATTCGAGGAAGTTTCTGCAAAAAAAATCTGTGGGAAGTTGTTGAAAGAACGGAAATGATAACGACAACCGAATTGCCGAACGGTTCATCCACCAACTTCCAGTCATCTGGACAACAAGAGATTGGAGATCGTTTGGCTGAGATATACCAGTATATTCCCTCTTCTCCACCTACAAGTACACGCGTGTTTCAAGATACTTTTTAAAATGAAAAGCACAACCCACCAAGCAAACCAGAAAATTAAACCACTTGCTTCAGATGAACGTCACAAATTCAGACTCCAAACCATGTGCATTAAACTTATGCCCATGCTTATGATAAAAAGATCTCTCAAGTTACCAAACATTCCAAAATATTGAGGATGGCCACCATGACCGAATTTTCTACTGAAAATTCCCAGAAACCCCCCGCATGAGGAAAACATTACAAGGGCGGGACGACAAAGCTAAGCATAGCAAGGAAGACGAACCGTACAAACGAAAAAAGAAAAAGGAGACACAACTCGCAGTTATGAGCACGATATGTTGTTGCATCATCTACTGTGTCAAACTTGCTCATCATTGCATCACAATGTACACAGAAATTTGCACTGCGGTTTGTGTGGCTCCATGGTTGGACAGCCCTTAGGCCTCTGCTCTTTGAAAAATTAGGCCGGGTGTTGGGTATTGTTCGGTCTCGGTCAAAATTTCAGGCACCATCTGAAGGAAGAGTGCACTGTATGTTCGAGGGCATCAGGATGTTAAAACCGTCAGATGCAGTAGATACAATCATTCCCGGAATCTGAGCATGCCAATGCAGTTCTTTCAAGTCCTTTTGTCCCTGTTAACAGAGCAGAGACGGTTGAGCATGAGGAAACGAAAAACGGCTACTTCTAGAGTATGCCTAATACACGTGCGCACGACATGCGTCGTACCTGGTGAACAAAGAGGAGCTGTGGAGGTAAATCCTCTGGGGCATTCACTTGCTCTTTCGTTTTGGCTTTAAACTCTGCCTCCTCTTCCTCATCCTTTTCCAAGGAAAGATCCCAGATTCTGTTCATCGATGCTCAAGAAAGAGAGAATTCAGCAATAGCATCAAATAGCATCAAATCATTTACCATTTATCGCATTGAATAATTGAAATTTTATGCTGCTGCTGCAGTCCCTGATATGCATATTAACTTACGTGAGCTGGCAGTCAGATGATGATACTGCCAATGTGGAGGCTTCATGTGGGCTCCATTCGATTGAGGTAACTGGGTGTTTATGGTACTCGAAATGGGCAACCACAGAGTCACCTTCCTGCCAAAAGAAAAAAGACGCAACATAGTAAGGATCTAAAAGTTTTCAAGTACTCGAGCAAAAATATTTACGATTCCCACTCAAAGAGATCCCTTTAAAGTCCTAGGCTTTTATATGACAACATAAAGAAAAATATGCCTGAATAAAACCATACAAGGAGCAGTTAATAAAGAAAAAACATCCTCATGGGGAACAGACCATCTTCACAAGATTAAGCACATGTATCCACAAAATGAGGGTAACCGAGCTTTGATGCATACCAAGGTGGGAAATTTCCTCTTAGAGGTTACAAAATAGAGAAGAAGAATTAAGAAGAAAGAGCGAAAGGTGAGAAACTGTTGTTAGCTAATAAAAAGAATCAAGTGCAGACTAACTCAATAGGAAGCTGCCAACAGACCATCACATATAGGTCAGAATGCACTTCTGAAGAACTAAAAACATGATTATAGCAGATGAAGAAGAGCTACTTATCAGAAAAATCGCTAGACAAAGGAAAATATTGCATAAATGTTTTCTGTTAAGGTGCCGCTTGAAAAGGCAACCAGTATCAAAGTAAATAAAGCTTTTATCGAGGCTCATGCAGTCATGCTCTAAAGGGTTTCCACAACATGTCACCTCCTTCCGAAAACATTCCATCACAACCTATGAATTGAAAATGCTCCATAGATAAGAAATACCTTGAGTAATCTAAGATCATGAATTGAAAATGTCCCGTCATCACATCCAGATGCCAACATACAGGTAGCCAGCCTAAACAGATTCAAATCATTCCCAGGTCAACAATGAGATCAGCAACGCAGAGGTATAGTATAAATGAGTGTGCATATAGGACATACTAAGGGTAAACAAACCTGTTCCATGAGATCACATTCACATCAGCATTATGTGCCTTAAAAGAAACAGCTGGTGTCTTCCCCAAACGGGTATCCCATATCACAACAGTTCCATCAACTGAACAAGAGGCAAAGACATTTTCTTCTGTGGGGCTCCACTGCAGGATTGATAGTAAGAAATTGTTTAATATTAAATGGCATGAAAGCTGGTGCTCATAGTTCTGTAGTTAACTGGAGGAAGTGTTCATAAATGTACTTGAAGATCTTCAACACTTGCAGCATGTCCAATAAACGGAGTGGAATCAACATTCCATGTTGAACCAGATGTCGGTTCCCAAAGATGGATGCTATTCTTGCAGTCCCCTGCAAGTGCAATTAATGCAGAGACAACCAATCACACTTAGCAACAATAGATTAAAAAATAGATCTCATAGGAACTTGTATTGCCATTACCAGATACGAGCCTCCCAGGTACGAGAGGACTCCAATCTATGGCATAACCTTCATCTTTGTGGCCACCAAACTTCATTAATGGAGCCTGATTAAAGACTGAGGAAGCTCCCTGGCTGACATCTGCTTCTGATTCAGCCAAAGCATTCAAGTGGGAACTGAAGTCCCATATCTGCGATAACACAAGCATAGATAACAAAATAAACAGAACAAAGGTCACTAAGGTGTCCTTAAATATCTCATAGTCCACGTGAATATCAACCAACACCTGCCCTGCCCACACAACATACACACAAAATTCTACAACCAGAACATGGAAAAAGTTTTCTATGCTGTTTAGAATAGTCTCAATAAGAAAACCTAGTCAATCACCATTTATTATGCCATTCATACAATCCCAAGTGCCTTGCACCAGTAACAGTACATGAATGCCCATGGGAAGTTCCACAAGCCATACTTGCAATTTGTAGAGCACCAAAATGCAGTCCAAATAGCCATTCTTCACTTCCCTCATAACATCTGATGCATTTAAAAATTCAAAGGTGATCATAGGCTTCACTATGATATTGCCAATGTGGATTGGGGCATTCTAAAACTGTCAACAAATTGAAAGTTCTAGTGGGGTGCATAAGATGATTGCTTAGATAGACAGTGGCAGGCTAAAGAAGGTGGTTAAGACAATGTCAACGCTTTCATTTCACAGCAACGATATTGATATGCCAAGGCCCAACAGTTATGAGTTCTCTCAGCACATAATGGAATAAATGAAGAAGTTATCCAATACTAGCTGGTGATAGGTGGTGTTATGTTCTTTATACATAAGAAGAAACTGGTGATCAAAATAGGCAAGTGTACATAAGGAATGATGGCCACATCAGGTCATGCTACAAATAATACCCTGGATCTGATAAATGAGAATATCCACGAAGAAGCGCAAAAAAAAAAAAAAAAAAGCTTCTTCTTTGTCTAGAAAAGTTTGAGGCCACCATTGATTTATCGTTAAGAAAAAATATGACCTAATTAAGCAAAGAGGAAGCGCCTGAACCCATTGCACAACCGCCTTCTTCTATCAAGTATCTCAATTGAGGCATCAAGCCAACAACCAAAAAGAATCAAATGCGTAAAACCTACTCACTTGCACATGTCCAGAGTCTCCCCAAGATGCACAGATATGGGGATTTTGATTCATAGCTCTTATTCGATTAACACATCCTTCATGGCCTACTTTTCTTAGCTGCCAATAAAACCAGAGATCAAGATCACTATGCGAAATCATACCATATTTCACAAAACAGTAAGCTTGTCATAAGGCTCAGGAAAATGCCCTAAGGAAACAAGAGATTGCCTGCAAAATTGGCGTCCCAGATCCACCAACTTCATCGTCGCTATCTTCATCACTATCACTGCTGTCACTCTCCTCATCGGCATCATCAGTAGGTTTGGATGGCACCAGTTCACGCCTTTTACCAGTAATGTTGCTTACTTTAAATATCCCAATTGAGTTCCAAGAAGGTTGCTCTGCCTGCAAATAACAGTAGTCCTGTGACGATGGAAACTACATAGCCAGTGATAAAAATACATAATGCTGTGACTGACACTAAAATAGATAATACTCCTCTAATGGGCCAAGAGCTTCATGGAGCAAATTTTCACCCTACCCACTAATGGCCAATAAAGGATTCTACCTCTCCTGATAATGATATTTCTCAGGACAAACAAAAGCTCCAAGCAGAAAAAAAAAGGCAATGCCCAGAAAGACAGCATAAAAAAGACTCTCGGACCTTGCCAAAGACCATATCTCCCATCCATACACAATAACCAAAAACTGAATCACCAAAACCACTCACCTGAGTTCCAGCAACAAAGTAAACTTGATGTGGAAATTCAGTGCGAACCAAACCCAGTGTATCACGGACGATATCAAAACTGCCACAAGAAATCAACTTTCAGCAAATGCACGCAACAAACAAGACAAAGTAGCAGAAGCAAATACAATCATCCGAGAATTTCCATTTAAATAAAAGAAAGATTTTGAGAATCATTCACACATGACTCTCTCTTTCCCAGCATTTGCAAGCAGACAGGGACAAAATCCACAATCCAAAAGCACCTGAGGCAAGGCCAGCCGATGTGGAAGGCGTGAAGGGAATTGTAAGCAGACGGGTCACACTGAAGCTCTTCTCCTTCCTCCAACTTGTCCACGCCTGGCTGCCACACCTTCGTAGGCATTGAAGGAATTGAGGAAGACGAAGACGACCCATCTTCTTTCTTTGATCCCTGCACTCCAAAAACCACCAAAGGAGCAGCCTTTTAGCAACTGGATCCACGAAACACCTTTTCTTGTAAAGGGTAAGCGCGAATTCTCCCATTCGCCATCCACCCGGATGTCAAATTGAGACGATTCTTGCGAATTCTTCGGGGAAAAGCTCGGACCTTGTTCTTTCTTTTGGCTTTCTTGGGGTTCTTTATGCTTCGAACCATGTTTGGCTCGTGGTCGATCGATGGTACGCGTGCAGAGAAGCGCGACTGGCAACCGACGAGTGGGTTGAGCAGAGAGGGTTTTTGGGATGTCTGATTGCTAGGGTTTATGCTTCATAAACCGCTAAAGCGCTTGCCTTCAAGCCCAAACAGCTATCCACACGGATTTGCAAAGCGACCCCAGTGCGAATTATCGTTATAAATGGGCCTTTTTTTCTTTTTTCTTTTTTTGCGACTGCCATTTTTGGCTGAGCTGTATTTGAAGTTTCTGTGAAGTATTGAGATAGATATAGTGAGTTTTAATGTTGTTAAGTTATATTAGATGTTAATTTTTTGAGGTGTTACACTTTAGATTAAAATTTTATTTTCTCAATAAAACAAGGATGTTTTAAACTAGGTGCGTGCAAAGTTTGATCGATTAATTTTGAGTACGGGAGCACATACGAATTTATTTCCGAAAGCTTTAGAGAAAAAAAAAAGTTGCGCGAGATTATTTCCAAAAAGGGTGGTTAGGCAAGAAAATAGAAAATAAATGCAATGTCGGGTTTGGACGCCAAATTTTATTTTCTCAATAAAACAAGGAGGTTTTAAACTAGGTGCGTGCAAAGTTTGATCGATTAATTTTGAGTACGGGAGCACGTACGAATTTATTTCCAAAAGCTTTAGAAAAAAAAAAAAAGTTGCGCAAGATTATTTCCAAAAATGGTGGTTAGGCAAGAAAATAGAAAATAAATGGGGTGTCGGGTTTGAACGCCAAATTTTATTTTCTCAATAAAACAATGATGTTTTAAACTAGGTGCGTGCAAAATTTGATCTATTAATTTTGAGTACGGGAACACGTACGAATTTATTTCCGAAAACTTTAGAGAAAAAAAAAAGTTGCGCGAGATTATTTCCAAAAAGGGTGGTTAGGCAAGAAAATAGAAAATAAATGCAGTGTCGGGTTTGGACGCCAAATTTTATTTTCTCAATAAAACAATGAGGTTTTAAACTAGGTGCGTGCAAAGTTTGATCGATTAATTTTGAGTACGAGAGCACGTACGAATTTATTTCCGAAAGCTTTAGAAAAAAAAAAAAGTTGCGCAAGATTATTTCCAAAAAGGGTGGTTAGGCAAGAAAATAGAAAATAAATGGGGTGTCGGGTTTGAATGCCAAATTTTATTTTCTCAATAAAAACAAGGATGTTTTAAACTAGGTGCGTGCAAAGTTTGATCGATTAATTTTGAGTACGGGAGCACGTACGAATTTATTTCCGAAAACTTTAGAGAAAAACAAAAGTTGCGCGAGATTATTTCCAAAAAGGGTGGTTAGGCAAGAAAATAGAAAATAAATGCAGTGTCGGGTTTGGACGCCAAATTTTATTTTCTCAATAAAACAAGGAGTTTTTAAATTAGGTTCTAGGTTTTTTTTAAAAAAAAATTAATTTTTTTTTAAAATTTTTAAATTTTTTTTTAAATAAAACGGCGTCGTGAGGAGAAAGAATGGGGGAAAGCACGATAGTGAGGAGAGGAGAGGAGTCTGGAAGGAAGAAGTAGAGAAATAGTTTTTTATTTCTACTTCAGAAATAGAGAAGCTACAATTTCTAGCTTCTCATTTCTCCTCCAAAACAATTTCTAAAATAGAAATCAGTTTCAGAAATTGAGAAATCAGTTTGTGTTATCAAACGGGTTTCTCCAATTTCTCTGTTCCGGGGAACAGAGAAATTGAGAAACTGAGAAATTGAAATTTTACCATGCAGTACCTAAACAAAAGAACCCGTTTGATAACTGCACAAAATTTCTACTCTTGGAATAGAAAAAGAATAGAAATGCGTTTGGTAACGCAACGATTCTTTTTTGTATTTATTTGTTTTTTATTTGTTTTTTTTATATTCTTTTTTTATTTATTTGTTTTTTGTATTTTTTTATTTGTTTTTTATTATTTTTTGTATTTATTTGTTTTTTATTCTTTTTTTGTATTTATTTGTTTATTTGTTTTTGTATATATTTGTATTTTTTTGTATTTTTTTTTATTTTTTTTTTATAAATTTTCTTGCGTTTGTTTTTTATTTGTATTTATTTATTTAATTTTGTATTTATTTGTTTTTTTTGTATTTTATTTGTTTTTTTGTATTTATTTGCTTTATTTTTTTTATTTTTTTTTATTTTCTTGCGTTTGTTTTTTATTTGTATTTATTTATTATTATTATTTTTTGTATTTTTGTATTTTTATTTGTTTTTTTATTCTGGCTCACGGTCGGCGGTGGCCGGCGGTGGCTCCAGATGGTTGGAGGTGGCCACGGCAAGAGAGAAATAAAACAAAAATAAAAAAGAAAATTTGCTTATTTCTAGAAATTGTTCTTGAGACAAGAAGCAATTTTTTTTTTGTTTCTCGTTTCTATTCCCGGGCTAACTTTTCTATTCCGGGGAATAGAAATTAACTTGCCGTTATCAAACGGGTTTTTATTCTTTTTTTGTTCCGGGGAACAAAAGAATAGAAATTTTTAGGCTGGGGAAGGTTACCATGCAGCACCTAAAAGTGAGAGGAGTTTAAAGAAATTGTGGACAGAACAGCTATTGACCCGTTAGAGCATTGCATGTTACTAAGGTGATAAATAAGACTAATATGTTGGTTGTAATTTGTAAATACTACTTCTTTTCTAATGACTTCGAGATGTCCTAACCTTTTAGCAATTGACCAGATTTATCGGATCACAATATGGCTCTCCTCTCATTCCATTGATAATTAGTAGGCAATGGACATTCATAATTGATCTCACACCGAATATCACAATTCGAACATAAAATTGTGTGATCTAATTGATATCATTAACAAGCTTAATTTTAATGATCGTTGAAAGATTGCCATTGATTAAGGTTGCGTTTGAGACCAGCTTTTCCAAGTATTTTTGGGTGTCCAAAGCCCATTTGAGCAAATATTGGGTGTTTGGGAACATTTTTTAAACTCACCTTGAATGAATGCTGGCATTCCAAAAACTGAAAGCCTAAGGTAGGTTCTAGGTTGCCTTGGACTTTCAGCATTTTCGGAATGGCGATGCACTGTTCATCTTCTTCTTCATCATATTCTTAAACGTTAGCCAGCGAGGTTGCGATGGGTTGACGACAGGCTAAAGAGAGGCCGGCATGGTCACGGCAGCCTGACGACCGTCGTTGACCAGTCGCGCGACCTAGATCTGGGTGGCGTGACCTCGCGGCGACCCAAATCTAGGTCGTAAAGGTCGCCTAGGTCGCGGTGACCTCCGGCGACCCACAACCTCACGACAACCCAAATCTGGGTTGTGGAGGTCGCGGCGACAAGCGACCCACGACCTCGCGGCGACCCATGACCTGGGTCGTGACGAGGTCCTGGGTCGTCGGAGGTCACTGCGACCCACGACCTCGCTTGGGTCACGGCGGGGTGGGTGCTACGACTACCGTGAAGGGCCACTTGAGGTCGCGCGACCATGTGGCCCTCACTGGCGATTGCTGGGGGTCACTGGGGTCACCCGACCTCAGGCGGCCCTCACCAGTGGTGTCCAACAGCCGCCTGAGGTCTTGCAACTTGAGATATCGCGGCAGCTGCCTACCCTTGGCCGGCCAACTATTTTTTTCCTTCCTTTTTATCATAAAAGTCCTTTGTAAATGTAAATTTCTCTGAACACTATTTTGTTCAAAGATATTTCACAATACACTTTTAGATTACAATTTACCAAACACAATTTGCATTTTGGAAAACTCCTTTTTGACTTAAAGTCCTTTGCATCTTCTCAATAACTTTCCCCAAAAGTCTAACCAAACGCACCCTAATTGTATTGCATCCATTGGATCAATTAACACGAAAGTCAAAGGAGAGATTTAGATGCAAACTTTAGCTTTATAATATCCTGTGAGGAATCTTATGTCTTTCCTACAGCAGACATTTGAATTGCGCTGCGATCACCGGACAAAACCTATGATGTATACCAGTGAAGATGGCGAAGAAAGAACGGGCTCGAGAAGGAGATGATCTACTTTCAAGATCATCGAGTTGCTTCAAGAATGAATGTACAGTTGCAACTCTATGATGCTCTACACAAAGATCTTTTACTCGTAAAATCAGGTGAGAAGAAAGACGGTTCTGATAACTTTGGCAGATACTCTAGAATATGAACAAGCAGATGTGAATCCATAACCAGACACTGTTCTAGCTCGATCATGTGATATTTTCCCCATTAGCTTCTTCACCACCACGCAATGTTATCTGCAATGCAATGAAATTGGCCAACATCAGGATCAAGACCGACAAAGCAAGCTGATAAAACTGTCATATAACAAGGAGACCCGTGCAATTATAAGACGTTTTCACAGGTTGCGGCCAATTGTCATGATCGTGGGATATTAGCACATCTACATTCCAAAATTTTTCAGGACAAACTGCCAAGGATAGATGAACCTGGCCAAGGAGAAGTACGACAAGTACCTGTCTTTTCTTTGCCTGGTGAGCAGAACAAGAGCCCCAAATCCTATCATAATTGCAACTTTCATCACCTAGCAAGGAGGGAGAAACATTTAGCAGTTGACGCAATAGTTGTTCTTTCAGTTCGAGCTGTGTTTTTTTTGCTGATTATAATGTGCTGTTAATCGTTCCAGTTATTTCACAAGTTACTGAGCAATAACACATGCGGACTCACCACCAATCAGTCACAACCTTATCTATGGATTTCTCACCATTATTCGCCATATATGAAGCAGAGCAATAAAAATCTCGCCGGGAACTAATGATCCAAATTAGCTTTTTCTTATGAGCATTCTAGTTGAAATAGTAAAAGTCTGCAAATTTTCACCTGTCCAATGGGTCCTCCAGAAGGATTGGCGTCTGTTGAACTGTCAGTTTTTCTAGTCTTTGTGTAAGAAGTCCTCTGGTCTTTCTTCACCTCGTTTCCATTTCTATTCACCTTCATATGCTGAAAATCATTAATAAGACATTCACAAGGCTTCAAATCCATCCACTAATTAATGCAGGTATGAAGGATTGTCAAAAACAGCTATTTTAGATCTTATATTCCGTAATGTAGTCTGTCAAACTCAGTCATGAATGCTTCTAATGCCGATGTGTACTTGCTAAATGAGTCTCGTTCAACAAAGCTGGTATTAGCAATGCTTAAACATCAAAATATAGGCCAACCAAGCATAATGTTCCAATATATGAAAAATCTCCAACTTGATGACATGCTTTCATATCCTACTAATGAAGTAAAGCATTGATTTCAATCCAAACTCAACATTAAAAAAAGATGAAAGGCACAAGTTGCGGCTAACAGCCAGACATAAATAGAAAAGACTGTACCACAACCTTATAACTACTTAACACGCCCTTCTAAGGCAATATTTTCATTACAAAGTTCCCTCAGGCTCTATAATCTTTATCGTGCAGGGTAAGCTCATAGCCTTTAATTCAGAAGTTGGACATACTTTAGTTTTTTTTTTTTTTTATCTCTAGGATATGCAACCCGTACGCACACACCCACAATCAAACTTTTGTTCTTGCAATTCTTCACAATACTGTCCTGCTCTAACAGGTTTGAACCTAAGAGTATGGATGATTACAGCCAATTTATGGACCAAAAGACTGGAAGCTAAAAGTCATAAATATACCTTTCCAGCATTTTCAGGCATCGAAATCCTAATCTTCCCTTTCCATTTACTCATTTCAATACTGCAGCATCCCATCAGATGCATCACCTGTTTCCCTCCCGTAGTAATACAAAGGTTTCTGGATTCGTCAGGAAATATCCACACACCTGACCTCTCAAATACATCATGTTCCCTTTGGCAGCAACTCATTGACTTCACTTTATCATTCGAAGCTCTTTGAAATTTGATTTTTTGTGATTTTATAGAATCCATTGCTTTTCCACTCCTTTCAACCCCATTGCCACTAGAATCATGTTGCTCAGAAGCCCAATCATGTGAACTATCTTGTTGACTCTCTGATGCTGTTAAATACGAGTGCCCAGTGTCATGAGAAGATTTAATACCGTGCAATGGTCTAGTTGGACCAACTCCTGTTTCACTTCGTGATGCAGCTCGTTGTGACTCTTCCTTAAGAAAAGGACTATGGACCTTCCGTGGAATCAGCTCAGCTCCTTTGCTAATCTCTATCTTAATTTTTTTAAATTGATGGTTAGCAATATCTTCTGTTCTGGACATGCTCGGTTCTGTTTTAGCTGGTGGTGCTTTTGTACGAGGTTGCATATCCTGATTATTGCGATTGAGAGTAACATGTCATGAACATAAAATGTACTAAGCCCACAGCAACACTAAAAATTAATTTTGGAAGCGGCATGCTAGATATACCTGAACTAGACTACTTTCAAACACACTTATCATTTTCCTTACATCGCTTGGAGTACTCTCGAGAGGATCTTGTGCCTCCATATTGTGAGTGACACCTTCCTCAAGTGCAGGAAAGACCGAAGAAGTTTTCACAGTGGAGGAGGTTGACGTCAGGTGAGGAAACAAAGAATCTTTTCTTCCTTGAGAGGCTGCTGCAAGAACGGCATTATTTGGTGAATCTTTTTTTCCTTGAGAAGCTGCTGCAAGAACGGCACTATTTGGTGAATCTTTTTTTCCTTGAGAAGCTGCTGCAAGAAGTGCATTATTTGGTGAATCTTTTTTTCCTTGAGAAGCTGCTGCAAGAACAGCATTATTTGGTGACTGGTTCTCAATAGTTTTGAAAATTTTCTCCGAACTAACTCTGGTCAGGCCTGAATCGATCCTCTGAAATGGAGTACTTGGTGAAGTATCTTCACTTCCATCTGTATGATTCATGAACAGGCATGGAAACCATTAGAAAGAATTGATACTCGAACTGCTCTTCATCTTGTCCAGAAAAACAGAAAAAACAGCTTACACTGCATATGATCCTTAACTGGGATTATTTGCTTCTCACTAGGCTGAGTCAGTTTACGAATTCCAGATTTTGCATTGGCTACTTCAAAAGAATCTAATACTAAAGCGCCTTGTGCCATTTCTGCTTTGATCTTCTCAGATCCAACTTGAGGGTGTCCAAGTGATCCTTTATAGAGAGATGCGTGAACATCAGATAAACATGTTCTAAATGCTAAAAATCACTCAAAAGGCTTTTGTTCTTCATAAAGAAATTAAGAGCAACCTGAAGTTTCTACATTCCCTTCAATGGCAACTTTTCTCCAAACAGCTGAAGCACTCTCGGTAACTTTAGAAGTGGGGTTGAGAAGTTCACCGTGCTTCTTCTTTAGTGCAGATAGTCTCTAAAAAGGAATATTAAGCACACAAATCAAACTACAATACACGATTAAGTAAATGCTGCAACAGAGATGATGCCATTTCTTTTTGGCATGTAAACTGATCGAATTCCAGTGTATTGATTCAAATTCTTCACCGTGTAATCCCAAAACCGACAAATGAGGGGAGAGAAGCAAAGGGTTTAGTGCTGAATCATTAACGTTGCAAGCCTAGAGAGATGAAGTGAAGATTACCATCATTCGTATTCGATTCTGCTCTTCCTCGCTGAGGGTGAACCGGATCTTCAAATGCACTTCCCCACCCCCTTCAAAAGGGAAGAAATCATCCCAAAGGCCTTTCTCAACAACCAATTTGGTCTCAACACCTTCCTCCAAACAGAATAACTAAATCCCATTATTCTTACTCCACCAGGAAATTAAAAATTCATACTCTTTTAAATCTAGAAATACCCACCGTACCTGTTCGAGACATCTCGTTCCCATCTGGGTCCAGTAGTTTCACAACCAAATTCTCGCGGAGGGTAGTTAATGGACTGCACCAACTCAAAACCACATGTGGAATGCTTAATCAAAACATCCAACATCGAAAACTCGAAAACCCGACAAAGTGACAAAAGATTTGAATTAAATCTAGCATTACATTGAGAAATCACCATCATCTCCAATCTGATACTCCCTTTTCCCCATTGTTACTGCAACACCCATTTTTAAAAAAATAAACCTTAAATCAAGAACTTCAGAATCCAAACACTTCAATTTCAATACTTCAAGAGGATAATGAATGAGCAAAAGCAAGGAAATGAAGATACTAACCTTGGATGGACATGGAAGAAGGAGGTGATGGAGAGGGAAGACTAACAATATCCAGAACTGGAGCAAGAACTCAAAAGACCGACTCCTTTATTAGCATGAAACTGAATGGAGCACCATAAAGTAATGAAGATCAATTGGCGGTGATAGTACCTGAAATTTGAATTGTTCCCGGCATCGAAAAAACGCAGTTCTCAAGGAAACTTCCAAGTGCAAAAGGCTAGGAGTAATTGGTTTATGAAAATAGGGAGGAAGTCTACTCTGTTCTGCAACTGAGCCTGCCTGCCTGGAGGGGCGGAGAAAGAGAGAGAGGAAGGAGAACGAGCGTATGTGGTTGGACTCGGGGTAAGGTTGCATGGAAGGGTCCCACAATTACAAAAATTGCATATTACCCACCTCAAAATCTGGGAATGAAAGATCTCATATTTGTCTCACCCGGTCGTTTCTCGAATCTTAGCCTGACCATGAGCGTTGCCTCTGAGGTGCTGATTGGTAACTTTCGGACAACACCAATTTCTGCTCTTTTGTTATTCGGAATTGAAATAAAACAGAAACACGTTTGGTAATTTCTCTTGTTCTTGGGAACAATTTGTTCCTGAAAATAGATTTAAAACAGAAACAAGAAAAAAAAAAATTTCTTATTTTCAGGAACAACTCAAGAAATAAGCTTCTTTTTCTCTTCCTCTCTCCTTTCCTAGCAGGTCGTCAGCCTGGTGATGGCCGGCGACCAGCCAGACGAGGCCCAGCAACCTTGCCGGAGCCTTGTTGGCCCCCGATGAGGTCGCCTTGAGCTCGTCGGTGGCCTGGCGAGGTCGCCTCACCAAGCCACAGCGAGGCTCCCTCGAGGCCAGCTACCTCATTAGCCCTTGTTTGGCCGATCGTCGGCCGGCCATGGCCAAGGCTAGCAATTGGTTAAGAGGAAGGAGAAGAAAAAAAATGAAAGAAAAAAAAGAAAAATGTAATAAAATTAGTAATATATTAAAAGAAATTATAAGTCACAAAAATATTTGGGGTTGTATCAAACTTATTTTTGTACTTGGAACACAATTTTTTTTTTTTTATTTATATATAAGGAACCCTGTACAGTTGATAGCCGGCGGGGAGTGACGCTAGCGAAGGACCTACCACCCAGCGCCACACTTAAGACACCAAATGCCTCCATTGGATTTCGAATCCCTCACATTTGGGGAAGGATTAACGGAGTTTTTATCCAGCAGAGCCACCACGGCCGGTGATTGGAACACAATTTTTTTTATAGTTACCAAACACCTTAAAATGTTCAAAAACTATTCTCGATAACAAATGAAAAAAAAATGTTTCTAAAAAGAAAACATTTTATCCTACTTAGGACAATTTGGACCCATTGGTTTTCAAGAACTTCAGCCGTTCTTTTCTGATCGCCAATGATGGTCGACCAAATATTATCCGAATTGCGGCTGCAGGCTACTTCTGTATGATTACATCTGGATTTTGGAGGGAACCTCGACTCGTCAATCCCTTTTTCTCATTTTTCACATTTAATTAACCCGATCTTCTCCCCTCTCAAGATTTAAAATGTCGGAAATTCGAGTTCCCCATTAGCCAAAAATGCACTTCGACTGTAAGTTTGACGCAATGACTGCGCTTTATTCCGGTCATTAAAGCTTAGTTACTTTCATTTGTATTTATGTCAAGTTTAGAAGATTAAGACACAGACTCCCATTAACACAAGCGACAAGAGTCGAGAGAGTTTCTGATATGTCCTGCTTAACACCGTACAACGACAATGAAACAATTATGAGGAGATAAAATTTCAACCTCACTAGCAACGCTCGTATGTGTGAGTTGATTAGTGGTCAAAGAAATAATGCTCTAATAGTTGTAAGGTTTCTCTTGGAGGGGCTTCTGGTGACTCTCTATATCAGCTCCCTTGCACTGTGTACAGCCCTCACATGACCGAAGCCGCCGATATAGAAGGCTTGGGTATTTTGCATCTTGCATGCCAAGAAACCACCAAATAATGTGATGTCTGTTCCTCCCAGAGCTCAATAGAATTATTACTTTTTCCAGCTACAGCTGCAAAACCCGCCCATTCAAGGGAAGTGAGTGCAGCTCATGCAGCTCGAGCATAGCAGAAAAGCCTCGGCCGACCAATAGAAGTTCATTAGTTATCGATCAACAAAAATGTGCATATCCTGAAAGCAGCTCTTGTAAGTAAAAAATGTTAACTAACCATCTATTGAGGAACAGGAACAATTAGCTATAAATCCGGGATAGATTCTGCACGGATGAACTGTTTAAGGATGGCCTTTTCCTCGTCAATTTGCTTTTTCTCCTCACGGTTCTTGGGTTTCACTTTCCTTTTCTCTTCTAGAACCCATTTGTATAGCTCCCGTTTTTCTTCTTCAGGAATGGGCTGCAGAATTTTCACAGGCTCGCTGCCCAAGGACTGAAGGAGGGATTCCTCTGCATAAACATCCATATTTATTGGTGGAGAAGCAGACACTTCTTTTTCCACTTTGCTCTCTTCTACCCCACGGTCAGCAGTTTTAATCTTGTCCCTTTTCCCGGCTCGTGAGAAGATATAAGCTGCAATGTTCAAAGTCGAGAACTTCACAATCTATAACTATGCTTTGTTTCTACATGAGTATGCAGTGTCTTCTCCAATATTCAACATACAAGGAAGCAAACTTCTCAGAAATGCAGTCCACAACAATGAGGAATATGTCACTTTCAAGCTGCATATGTTACTTAACCTTTGTGTAAAAGGTGAAGATGGTAGAGTTGCACAATTTCATTCACGGAACACCCCTCATCTAAGCTTCAGGTTTATCCATTAACTCCCTAGAGGGACTACAAGTCAAAAAATTGAAATTTGTCTTTCCAAAGACAGTTTACTCCAAAGCAATACACTGATGAGATGACTGCATATTTCCATAATTAAAATCATCATTGGGGGGCCCCCGTTGAACCAGACTAAATATGACCCAATTCATCTGTTTAATTTCTCAACAAGAAAAGGTAATCATTCTTGGTGTTTTGACTCACAAATTTAAAATCAGCTGACACCAGGAAGACACTTTATATCCATATTTGTTAAATGTTGAATGAGATGAATTAAGTATCACAAAGAGCAAGATAGCTGCAAAAAGAACCTACAATCTCCCCTGGCCTTCTAAGACAGGCCTAATGATCTCCACATCATTCACGAAAGCACCTAAAGAACTAGAATGCAGGAGCCATGAAGCAGTAATGCTTCTCTCCACTTACCTTGCAACCTCTCTGAAGTGCCTCATTGTCAAGGTTGTGACAGCAAAACATGAGCATATATGCAAAATAGCATTCCATTATACCCAAGATTAATGCCTTTACACATTTCTCATCCCAAAATTTTTTAGAGGAATTGATCAGAGTCCTCCTAAAACTCGGTCCCTACTTATCAAGAATGGCAATAATGACTACAAGATAAGAGTAGAGGATGTAAATTACCATTTTGCAATGAACAATGGCGCTTTGTTGCATCTGAGCTACTGGCATAACATGTGACTATTGTGAAAATTATTAAATTAGAAGGAGGAGACACTAGATGTGATAAAATTGACCGAGAGCCTCATACAAAAATCAAGAAACTTTATACAAGATTACCCCCGCATAGGAAGACACCCTCAAAGCTGAATCCCTTGAAGATACCTCACCAGCTCATCTCTGGAGTTCTTTAACTGACTTCCCTAGTTACCCTCAATGGGTGGAAGCGATTATGTTATGGTATTTATAAGAGAAGGAGAGGACATTGAGAAGTGGTTGGTGAAATGAGGGATCCTCATCCCTTAGTGTTGACTTAGTGGGTGAAAATTATGGTTTAAATACAATAAGAGGTAAGTTTGGTAAGTTTGCATAAAGCACAACCAAGATCCGTGATGTGAAAGCCAAAATCAGAAACCTAGGTAGTAGTGATAGCCGCCCCTCAAGGCAAAACATATTGTTCTCAGATCAGCCTCTTTGTTGTTTAAGGGTACTCAGAGTAGTTCTTAGGCTGCAATTTTACACCCTTCGGTACCTAGAGTAAAGGGACTAAGTTTCACTAGTTTGCTACTTTGCTAGGTAAGAAAACTCTAGAGCAAGGGTTGTTAGAATTAGGCGCACAAACACAACGAAATAGAGTAAAGGCGAGAAAGAGAAATTGAAATGCAAGATTTATCCTAATTCACATTTAAATCAAAGCTACATCCTACGGAGAATTCCACTATAATTAGTAACTCCACCTCTCTGTTACAATTCTCAACAGCAAGAGGAAGAGATTAAATATAAATAACAATAGCTATTCATGGGCCTAAGTTCAAATTACCAATAAAATACAAGTTCAAATTATAAAAGCCCTCTCACAGGGGTGCTGCCCCTAAACCCCCACCCGCTCACTCAAAAACAGGAGCCCTGTGCCTTTCTGTTGATGGGGAGTATGAACCACACTCTAACAAGAGTCTAGTGTCTATAAGCATAAATCCGGGACATACAGAAGAATAAGAAAAGAGGAAGGTCTCCTTGCCGCAAGTTCTAGAAGATTCAACATATGATTTTAACAAAAAAGCCGTAAGGCTACACGGCCGTTACTATTGCTAACGCAACAGCCCCAGAGTAAGCACACCTTTAACAAATGAATGGAACAGTTCGGCTAAACCCATCACACAAGCATTTCATCAAACAGGTAATGCACGAAACTCCAGGCCCACGATCAAGAACCGCTTTTTCCGCGCAATGCTGCGAAAAGATCGAAACTTTGACGTGGCAACACTTCTAACATGAGAACCAGGATGCCATAGCGACCTTTACAGGTCGAATGCAATGAGAGACCCAAACAAGAACGCGCGGATAGAAAGAGAAACAGAGAAGCGAACTCACCACCAAGGACGAAGTTTGAAATCAAGAGAAGGCGCCAAACGGGCTTGTAACGAGATGCTTGCGATCCCGTTGGAGAAGGCACGTCAGCCGCCGCCGCCGCCGCCGCCGCCGGAGTTGGCGGCGGCGGAGGGGGAGGAGGGGGAGGAGGAGCAGGAGGAGGAGGGGACTCCATTTGCAAATGGGGAAATCCAAGATTTCAACTTTTGTGCTTCACTTGAGAGTTGCGTGGATTAACTCCGATTCAGACACAATCATCCGAGGATTGATTGTGGTTAACGGCTAAAACATGGGATCGAGGCTGCTACTTTGCTGCGAAACAAGAGTTTCCTGTTGGGAAAATAAAGTATATGTCTAAATAAAATATTCCCTGACTAATGATGTTAATATTAAAATAATAATAATAATAATAATAATAATAATAATAATAATAATAATAATAATAATAATAATAATAGATGTGACAATTTTCACCCACTTGCATGGTCCATGATATTCGTCTAGAGTAATATGGTGTGATGTTGTATGGTACACCGTTAATTATCGATTGTTGAACGACACGAATCGACAAAAAAAAAAGTCAATTTATTAACGAATTTCATGTCAGTCTGGATAATGATGAATATTGCTATATTTTAAAAAAAAAAATAGTGAAAGGAACAAAGTTTTTTCTCTCTCCAAGAAAATGTGGATATGTGATGATATTACCTGGAATATTGACCAACTTAAGCAAACAAGCTTCAGACCCAAAAAAAGAAAAGAAAAAAGCAAACGAGCTTGTTCATAATCAAGGAATTCGCTTCATGAAATTATTTAGATGTTAATTATTGAAAATCTGTTGTTTAAGGGAAAGGCTTATTTTCAAGATTTCATTTTTTATTCCCCATAGGCTTGATTAGTACTACTTCCACGCAATAACTTCAATTGCAAAAGAGAATATAACACAAATAATTTTTAAAACTTTAGTTCAATGTATAATGTGATCCCTAAACTTTTAATTTATCTAATGTGATCCATAATTTTAGTTCAACATGTAATATTGTTCATGAATTTTCAATTTATTTAATGTAATCCCTGCATTTTTGAAATATATTCAATATAATATCTAAATTATATGAAAATGTTTGACTAACTTGAATATATATCAAAAGTTTATGAACTATGTTGAACAAATTAAAAGCTTAGGTACTACATTATATATTTGGCTAAAATTCAATGATCACATTGAATAAATTAAAAATTCAAAAATCACACTGCATCATTGAATTAAAATTCATCATGTCATTATCTCATTATAAAAAGGGTGCTACAGCTACTTAAAAAATATGGGACTGACTTTTGGCAAGCTGTCTTACCCAACTTTAACGCGATTTTTAAGCATTTATTATCAAATGAAAATTACAACACTTCAATGTACAACTACAGTTCAACCATGGCTCTATCAAATATATTATTGGACCGTTCCAAGCCATATTTATTACTCGTGGCCCACAATTATATCTTCAAATGAAGGAAGATTAAAGAATGAATGGAGAAAAGCTCAATTGATCTTGCTTTACACCACTATAGCGGCTTAATGATTTGATCAATAGATTGTTGCAAGTGACTTAGTCACATTTCACAAATTCAGTTACTTGTACTAGAAAAGCATACTTACTTTGAAATAGTCCAATTTTTAAAACAACAATTCTAAAGATGGCCCAAGACATTTCATCGATTGGAAACTAAGGGTGTCTTTGTTCGTTGTTTAACAAGTGTCCTCAGAACGCTCGTCAATAAAATATATTTATTTATTCAAACTTGGCCTCATACCAATAAAAGTAAATATGCTTATAAAGTGGTGATTTGCTAAAGCCCATATAAAGGTGAGTAGGGAGTATCAACCTTTAAGGAGCATTTCAAGTTTTAGTACTTGCCTTTTGTTAATGGTAGAATCTGTTGCGTAAGCTTTTCACGTACTCTACATTAGGGTCAATTATATAAATTGATTATACTCCCAACCCTGATCAGAGACCTGAACTAATCTTAAATGAATTTATAGGATTCTCAAACGAGACACCGAGACATTGCAATTTACAATATTCAAGGAGACTAAAACTCCAAATTTGATTGAACTCCCACACGGTTCAACTCCCTCTAAGCTTCTCTATGCTTATAATCTTAATCTTTCATAATGTACCATCTTTCATTTATGTTACTTTGATAACTTGACTTTAATACCCTAAGTTCCCATACCATCTTACTCGCGTTCAAGAGGCAATAACTCCAACTTTGAAAGAACTCACAGATGGTTGAACTCCCTCCAAGCATCTCTATGCTCATAATATCAATCTTTCATCATGCAACATCCTTCATTTATGTTACTTTAATTACCTTACTTTAATACCCTAAGTTCCAATACCATCTCAGTCGCATTTGGAACCTTCGTAGATTGGAGGCATGAAACAATCGACTATAGAAAATCCTGAAATCATCAAAGGAAGCTGTCAGACGCCAGTACAAATTGAAGTATATTTTCATCGAAGTACTTGTCTAAAAAAGTATGTTCCTTCTCAATATAAACCTTAGGGTTGTTATTGTGTATTGTTGTATTATTAAAAGCATGAGCGCGGAATAATATTCAAATTGATTGATTACATATATCTTCAGTTGTTTGATATTATGTGAAATAATGAAAGGAGTGTCACAGTGACGTAAAATTGAAGTCTCAAAAACTCCAAAAGAACTATAACAATTTGCTTTCTCAAGTTTACTTTGAAGTGTTACAGCTTTAAAAGCGTCGGGGGCCTTCGAAGTGCGGTCGAACACTTTCAACAGAGCCGCAACATCGTCCTGGAAAGTCCAACCAAAGTCCAACTGCATTTCAAACGGCAACTTTACCTAAATTAGGGTTTCTAGCTCTCCTCGTATAAAAGCGAAAAGATACGCCATGATGAAGGGTCGGTTCATCTCTTAAAAGCTAGCAACACTGCATGAGGAAAATCAGAACTTTGAAGACCCTTATCCATCCCCTCCCCCTTTTCTGTGCATTAGCTTCTTTCTCCACAGTCATCGTATCTTTCGCAGCTCGGGACCATCTGGTTCTGAACACACGCAGACTCGTTATAAAGTGTAAAACAACATTGAAAACACGGAAGGAAAAGCAAAAACATGGTCAATGCAATGCATGGTTGTTTCCCATCATGGGTATACAAATCTATGGCCCCTCTCTTTTGGGACAACCCTAATTGAAGATTGCTGATCGGGCTCGAGTGCAGACAACGTCTGAGACAATGGGTACTGTCTTTTTAGGTGCTTTTTCCTCTGAGGGCGCAGAGCAAAAAGGAAAAAAAAACAGTTAAAAAAAAAAGCCGTGATGGGCCTGCTCGAATTATCGCCATCATGATTGAATGCGATCCTCGGTCTCAGTTATTTTTGCTAAACTCGAAATTAGCTATGGAAAAGAGACTAAAGTATGATGTACTGCTAGACTGGGGGTTCGTTAGTTGTTGCTTGTCTTTACTGCTTACTGCATCGTACTCCAGAAATGGCAAGGCTCGAAGACCTAGCTGGAAAATCCAGCCACAAAATTTATGGACTAAACAAAAATTGCAAGAACATCCCAAAATGGAAACTCTTAACTAACAATTACAACTTACATGCTTGTGTATCTTGGGGTAGATTTTGTTCATGTAAGACTGTAAATGATCATCTGGTTACATAAGTCATTAAATGTGGGATACTTGATTGCATGTTCTGAGGATGAATACAACAATATCTAGGATCTAAGTACAAACATAAATTTGGCTTATATAGAAATAGAACCATGAATGAGCCTTGTCAGCAAACTGAGTTCACTTTCTTTTCTACCCATTCTTCCCATTAGACAGTAAAGTTGTGATTTATAATATAATTAACCTGGGGAGGATCCTCATGTAACACTAGAGGATGCAATTCGAATTTGAACGAAAAATTTAGAAATGGAAAAACGGGTGCTTCATCCCAATTTATGGACCAGCAAGCAGCCACAAAATGAAGAATTCTAACAGGCGCCACGTATGTGCACCCAATGCATGTGAACATCGGATCATGTGGATATCATATGACCAATCTAATTTAAGAGAACAGATGTAGCGAGCAAAAAACTAAGTACATATAAGCGGGCATGAATAACTGGATCTTTTAAATCAACTCTTTTGTTGAAATCAAACATGTAAACAAACAGGAGATCCATACTTTGGTGATCAACCTGCTGAACTACAACTTCAACACAATGAGACCACACCACTAAACACTTAATTTGTTTTACGCGTTATTATTATTATTATTCATTTCACTAATCCTCATCTGGTTTTGGTTGTTTCCCCTCCAACTCGACCCTCCAACCTACATTGATTCAAACAAAGTAAAACATGCCACTTCCTAATAATGCTGCTCAAATGCTAAACGAAAATATATGAATTGAACTGGTCTTGTAAGAAAAACTTTGTCTCTTTCTTCCAGACTGATCATCGTCATCTTCATCAGCCAGGAACGAGCCCATAGGATAAAGCCATGAGCAAGATCGCAGCTTCCTTCTCTTCCTGAGGGAATACTCGCTGGAAAGCTAAGTGCTTGCTCAACCTTATGGCGAACTCTTCCAGGCAAAGCTTTCTTCCACCAACGGATGCATGATTCTTATGTGGTTTTGCTTTACGCTTCGTTTTGATTGACTCTTGTTCACAAACAGTGGCCCTACTCGACCTTTTGTTCTTGTGCTGTTTCAACTTGCTCTTTGGAGTTAGCGTTGTGGTCGGAGGAAGAGCTCCACTGTCTGTGGCGGCTGCAGCTGCAGCAGCGGCAGCCATGGCTCGTCTTGCCTTCCTTTGCCGGATCCCACAAGCATTGCAGAGAGACTGCACCAAGTTGAGAAATGAAAAGTTGTGCATTAATTTTTTAGGTTATATATCTAGTCGAGTCAAGACACGATAAAACAAGAATTAGTTGAACTCAACATCACAAAAGAGAAAAATAAAATAAAATCTGACTATAATTAAGATCTTTATGATCTATCTCAAACTCAAAGAGTATAAAATTCAAGTAAAAGAACTATTTTTGACAGCTATTACAATACATGTATATCTAAACTATTCTGCTCAAGGCAAGCTTTGCTTAAGTTGACTATGGCAACATTTGTGTTACTCTTGCCAAATCCACACTAGAGAGCAACTTGAATTCGACGAAATTTAGTTAAAGCTATAATAGATCATATATCTATATATATACCTTTGGACCTCTTGGGCCGCTCCTCCAAAGTGGAGTCTTGGTGGTGTTACAATCTGAGCAAACCCTAATTGGGTTGGTGTCATAGGAGGAGCTGTTGCTGCTGCTATCAGTCTCAAGAGAAGATGATGATGGTAATCGCTTGTGATCTTCGACAAACAACTTGTGATCACCACCAGCTGAAATTGAGCCACTAGTCATCATCGGCGTGTTGTCCTGTGATTGTTCATGGTGATCTGAGCTCATCATCTTCTTCATGATCCTCATCTTGGAAGACATCCACTTCACCGAATAATACTTGTCCACTTGGTTGCTCTCATCTCTCACTCCTTCTTCTTTCTTCCACAAGGTTATGTTGAGTCCATGACCACCATGAGACTCTCCTTGTGAAACGGGCTTGTGATCAACCTGCACAGGTGATGTTTTCTAGATGTCAAAATATGAATAGAAAAATTTGTAAGTGCAACTATATAAATACATGTATGTCTATGCGTATATATTTTGATAAATGGAATTTATATTTAGTATTTACCTCCTGAGGGTGTTGGAGCTTCTCAAGCGGACGATGATCTTCATATTTGCAAGACCCGCCTTGATGATCTTGACCTAATAAGTTGTAGAAGATGGGACTTGGTGATGAGAGCGGGAAGGAAGATGAAGATGAAGCTTCAGATTTCGGTGGGCTCATCAAGAAGAGTTCATGGCTCTGATGATCCTCATTAAGGTCCAGAACGAGGCGCGAAGGTGGTATTATATGGTAATTGGCTGAATTCATTTAGAGAGATGAAAGGGACCAGATCACAAAGAGAAGAAGCAAAAGGTATATGGTAAACCTTTTTCAGGCAAAAGTGGAAGGAAATCTGAAGAAGAAGAAGAAGAAGGGTTCAGAGAGAGAGAGAGAGAGAGAGAGAGAGGAGGGGGGCAAAAAGGGCCTATGTTAAAGACTGTTCAGGCTCTTTTAAAGGGGAGAGAATAAGAGTGAACCCTACCAAGCCGTTCACGTGAGTGTTCTTGTGTGTCGTGAAGGACCAAAGCAGATGTGAAAGAGACAAAAAACACCAGAAGGGGAGAAGAAGAAAACTGACCCTATCTTTTCAAGACTCTATCTCTATCTTCCAAAATACACCCCACCCCCCCTAGCAATAATTTAGCTAGCTTGAGTTGATATGAACCAAATATAAGCTAAGCGGTAGGAGAAAACTAGCTAGTCAGATATTGATTGGCGGCCGCACGAAAGGTTCAAAAGAGACGCATATTCATCAATCATGAACTGTGGTCAAGGTCATAGTGAGTTTAGGGAGGAGATTAATTAAGATACTGTGGTTTAGAATTTTTGTTGAAGATAATTAGCAAATGATAATCCACCTAAGAGATTAAGTTATTAGGAGGAGAAAATAAAGCGTTCAGATTAACTGAAACGCATCGAAAAAAGGGGCGAGATCTTTTGTTGGATGTCATGATTTCATTGTGTTAATTATTAGGGCAAAGTAACTTTACAGAAAATGCATACATATATCAATTAAATATTTGGAAGTAGCCTCAAAAGAAATTAAACTGTATGATTATGACAATCATGAGAATGTTTAATTATCCTTAAAAAGTATTTCAAAATCAAAACATTCAGTCCGAAGGAACCACTAAAAGCCCATATATAATCTTTCCAAAAAATCAATAAATAATGTTTTTTCCTGACCATTGAAAAAACAATAAATATTTGTTTTCCTCCGCAGAGGAAGATCCCAAAACACATTAAATATTTATGTTGGCATGAATTGTTGGGATTCAATGTTTATACAAGGAATATTTGAGGAATACGGTGGGGACAGATCAGAATAGCATGGAATATCTTGCCTCTTCCTCTAATATTGCCAAATTCTATTCAATGCTTTGTGCAGGCAAGAGACGAGCGATGCAACACACCCTTTTCCTTCGACCGTTTCATATTTATCAACGAGTGGAATAATAGAAATTGGACAATTTTTTACCTAATTAGCTGCGACTTTATAGATTTTCCGTCATTTTTGAATTGGTGAAAAAAAAAATCACTCTTCTTTCGCTAATTAATCCTGTCATTTGCTAAATATCTCGTTATACATCCAATGAAAAACACAAAAGAATACAATAAAAGAGAGAACAAATTTGTTAAAATGAAAAGAAAAGGAAAATGCAAACATATCCGAGAGAGAAATGTACGAAAAGCAGCATGTTCTTGCATGCAGAACCAGGGTTGTTCTTTGGGAAAATTGTTTCTTAAGATTTGTCCATAATGGTATAAGATCAACCTCAACTGGCGAATTGAATGACAAACGTCTGCAGAGATCTATTTTACTTGAGCAGATCACATGAAATGGCAATGATTGCTTTCATCTGTTGAAACATTATTGCTCGCTCTCTCTCTCTCTCTCTCTCACTCTCTCCATACTGTACTTTTAGTCTTCAAATTTTTTTACATATGATAATGACTCTCTCTCTCTCCCTCTCTCTCTCTCTCTCTCCATATTGTACTTTTAGTCTTCAAATTTTTTTACATATGATAATGACATAAATGATTCCACATGATAATGACATAAGTAATTTATTAACTTTGATCTAATATATAATGTGGTCTCTAAACTTTAGTCCATGTGCAATGCCATCTCTTTCAATATGATCCCTAAACTTTTAGTAAATATTCAATCTGATCCTTAGACTGTATGAAAATATTCAATATTATATCTGCATTTAAACATTTTCACATAAAATGATAATATTGAATATTTTCACATAGTTTGAGAACTACATTCATATATCAAAAGTCTAAAAATCACATCGAATGAATTAAAAGTTTAGGAACAACATTATACATGGAGTTAAAGTTCATGGATCACATTATATATTGAGTTAGAATTCATAGACCATTTAAATTTCATTCTATACAATCGAGTCCTTTAATTTATTCAACACGACATAATCCTTACAATTGTGCCGATGAGGCGTAGGCAACCCTCATCGGCCATCGGCAAGCTCCACAGCACACTCACCGATGGACCTAGATGACATTGGTTCGTGTCCATTGACATTCATGTCTCCTTTGGAAATTTGACATGGTGCCAAGATGGAATGTTTGGGCCGAATTCAACCTGCGACCCGCTCAAGACTTAATTGGAGTTTTCTTAAAACCTTAAGTCTCTTATTTTTTTTATTTTTTTTTTTTGTAATTGAGGACTCCACCACGGGCCCCCGTGCCCGGACAACACCGAAGGGCCGTGCCCCTATATCTTGGGGGAGACTAGCACAAGATCCCACTATCATGACCCCCCCACTTAAGACGCTAGCACTTAGAGTTTCGAACTTGCGACTTCGGCAATGAGGAGCAAGCCCTGAACCATCACAGCTGCCTACTGGTGGGTACCTTAAGTCTCTTATTGATCAACTGTAAAATCTTAAGTTTCGAATATGCACTTATCTTGAAGAAAAGTAGAGCATAGATTGAATATGAGATGATACTAAGATTACCCTACTTTTATATAAGATCAAGTCGGTCTTATCAAAAACTTAAAAGTACTAACAAAATGGGTAAACTTGATGTTATGAAAATATGGTATTCAAGACCGGCACGAACCTAACTAATACACGCACCTCCTTCCTAACGAGCAATCAAGGTCAACATATACAGCACCCGAAACAAAAATATCCGGAAAGCCAAAGAAAACATAATCCATTATCAACCAATTGAAATGCGCGCGTATCTGAGAAATTGAAGAAAGAAAGGCGCTGAATCAACAGGACACATGAAGCTAACGAGATAACATATGAGAAACACAAACGCAATTATAAGCAGGAGAATATATCGTTATTTATTACGATGAAGGAGTGGGCTACGTATGCACTTCAAGAATCACAAACCCCAAGCGGAACAAGTTGGATGTGGACGTCGGGAAAGAAAATAGTCAGGCAAAGAAAGAAAGCGAGGTGGGGTTTTCCCCTTTGCACGATTCCTGTAGATTGCAATTCGAGGTTGAGTCCAAATCTGGTGTAGTTTTCAAGCGGTGCTTGCATATCAAGAGGCCATGGCCCCTTTTGTGCTACATGACACTGTTCTCAATTGCTCACAGGCCCCACATCTCTCTCTCTCTCTCTCTCTCTCTCTCTCTCTCTCTAAGCTAATGTTAAGTTATGATTGTATGATTATATTTCAACGAGTCGATGTTAGGTCGACGAGACGAGGGTACTTCAAAGAAGTCGAGATGATTAATCTTATATTTCATCGATTTGTCATTTAAATTAGGTGTTCAACTGTGATTATGTATGATTGGGATTGCATTCGAGCGGTACAGCTTGCTCCTTGTTTTTGAATGTGTGTTGGAGTGAAAGAATTTTCTATAAATTAATTTTCTATACTTTCTTGCATTTGTGTGTTGAAAATGATTAGTCAACGGAAAATCAAAAGAAAAAATATGAATACTTAAAGTGAGGAAAATGATTCCACGAAATAAATAAATAAAAAATCGTAATCAAGGAAGACGCCAGCTCACAGCAGCTATGTAGAGGACCATAGAACACTGACTGGCCACGCGAACGGGTTAAATTCAGGATTTAACCTGGGAAGGTGATTCCAACTCGTGATTTTCGTGATTTGTACATGTGATCTCCGATTCTTGAATCGAAAGAACCTCGACGTCTCAACAACAACGCCAAACCCGAGAGTCAAAATATCTGATTAGCCAACCCTAAGGGTCAACAATAATAATAAAAAAAAAACCCTAAGGGTCAAAATATCCAATTCATTCATTCGGTTCTGATCAAGAATGACTCTTTCTCTCTCTCTCTCTCTCTCTCTCTCTCTCACATCCATCCATATGGGCAAAAAGCTGGATACAACCAGAGTGAAGGGTGCATGGGGGAGGTGGACACCGGACGTGGAAGACCTGAGAGGACGCATCAGGATCTTGCACATATCTCATCAGGGATATGGCATGGCATGGCATGGGGACGCAGCGTGGGGTGGGGGGAGGGGACGATGATCTCCTCCTGCGCGTGCCCCCACGTAAAAAGAGAACAAACGATCCCAGTTCTTGCTGGGCGCAATCTGGAACTTTTAGGTTCACTCGCTTGCTTTTCACCTCGACTATACAACCCACGGACAACGCAATTATCTTGTGGTCCTGAGGAGTACATGGCCTTCCCTTGGACTCTTGTCGTGTGATGTTGTCATGGGTCGCGGTTTGGCTCGGGCGTCCGTGTGAAAGGGAGAGAGCGGCATAGAGCATACAGCATCATCGCATCATCGCATCGCTTTGTTCTGCATCGTTTGAATTCGAAGGGTTCAGGTTGAGATAATGCAAGTACGCAGCGTACTCTTGTGTCTCTGTCTTAATGGCCAGCTGGGGGCATCCCGAGGAGGCCGGATTAGCGATTAAGGACCACACACGTGTGGATTAGCCTCTCGACACCGCGGGGGGAGTGTGGATTTAATGCGATTCTGGAACCATAGCATGTCCGCAAACGCGCATGGGAATTAGATTCGCAAACGTACACGCGATGAAGCGGGGAAGAATTCCAGCTGTCTATGGAATCCGATGACGACGGTTGCATATCCTCTTCTTCTTCTTCTTTTTTTTTCCTTTTTTTTTTTTGTGAAAGGTAATTAATATATTGAAAAAAATCGAGTGAACAAAAAGAACACAACATCAAAACCCACACTCAAAACAACGGATCATAATGAAATAGAGGGATGCCGAAAAAAAGTCACAGCCGTGGTAACCTACTAACAATTAGAAAAGAAAAGCACAGCATGAATAACCGGCAAACAGATACAAAACGCCCTTAGGTAGGAAAGGAACCATCATCGGGATTCAATAATAATCGCTGCACCAACTGCCTTAATTAAGCCGCACCAGCTGAAAGGAATGAAATTAACGCTCCCTAGAAAAGATGACCAAGTCAATGCCCCAGCTATGCTGCAACCTTCTATTCCTGATGTTATCTTCAACATTCTTAATAGTAATCGTCTTATCTCTGACCACTTTAAAGAGATGATTCTTCATAGCCGGGACAGAAAAAGCTTGTTCTCTTAAAATAATATTATTCATGTTGTTCCAAATAATATGACAAGGCTTTTTGAAGGAGAAGCAGGTTATGCACTTATAAAACTCATTTCCCATAAGCATGGTGACGGCCTCTTCATAGGGAAAAATGAGTACTTGTGCTACAAAGCCTAGGTGACCACAATCAACGGATAAAATATCAAGTTATTAAAGAATTAACAAATGAGGTCAAAATACGTGGATAAACCGGAAAATTACAAAAAAACAAATTAAATTTATTACACTTATATCAATTTAGTCTTAAACTTTTTAATTGTGTCGGCGAGAGACGAAATAGCCCTCGTTTGGCTAGATCTGGGCAAGGCGCCGCATGCCCTCATAGCCGAAAAGGGCATCCCGATTGTGTGGCCAACCACCCTTGTTAACGTTATGTCTAGGGGAAAAAAGTAAAAAAAATGACGAAAAAAAAATTATAAATAAATTCAAAAAATAATTAAAAAAATATCTGCGTTGATGTCGGACATCCTACATCAATCATGCCATATATGATGTCCGGCGTTCATATAAGCAATTTTGAATTAAAATTGGTTGAATGGACTTAATTAGCAAAATGTTAAAAGGTTTAAGAGCCATTTAGCACAATTAAAATGTTTATGATTAAATTGGCATGATTGTAATAAATTAGGATTTTTTTTTTGTAATTCTCTCCAGATAAACAAATGCAAATCGAAATAGAAAAGTATCATAAAGCACATGAAATTAATCAATTGATTTTGAGGTCAAAATTCGGATTATCACTCTAGAGGAGTTTTCTAGATTGATATTGATGACCTTGTAACTATTCTTGGATATAAAGTGCTTACACATTTACCGAAGGTTGTGCAAATTCTTGTGGCGAGCCGCCTTTTGCGTATCCACTTGTTCTGAGTGCTTCAGAATCTCTTCGTTAGTCATATCCGCATCTACATTATTCATCCCCATCAAGTGCAAGCAATCTCATTTGTGGTCTGGCCATTTATAGATTTCCGAATTTAGAAAGTGCCACAGCTTCTTCAGTTGGAGCCGCTACCTCCACTCATTTATTTTATTTATTTATATTTATTTATTTTGGTATAAATGTTGTTTTTCTTGAGAAATATTACCATGGTTTGCTATTTTCTATCGTTTGCCCCTACTGAAAAAATCCCAACCCACTTAAACATTGACCCATAAAAGCTCATATTATGCTTTCGGGTTTGTGTCTTGTTTTGGTAATGGGACTTTCCTTAGAGTTGGGGGGAATCTTTAAAGTTTCATGCGTTTTTTCAGATATGAAAATAACAAAACAATCTTGATTAATGAAAATTAAGTCTTACCGTTTTGTTAATGCATGGAATGTTAAGATGTTCTAGCTTCATTCCTGGCGATCTTTCCTAGTTTAAATACATGGTGTACCCACTGTTGAAATATGTCAACGCAATTATGTCCCCATTTTATTATTTTCAGGTTTCAATTTCATGCCATAAGTAAATCCATACAAGAAGAATATGCACTGGCATTATTATTTTATTAGAGATTCTATGCAAAAGAAGTCTTACTAAGAAATCTTCCATTTTAGGGTTCTTACATTCATTTCTCCCAAATAAATATATATATAAATACAGAACAGGCCTAAGCAATGAGCTTGTTCACTTGAATGGCTCTAGGATGAGATAATCTAATTTGAGGTCATTCGGTACTAGCGGATTGACTGACTACATATGTTAGAAATTGTCATCCAATGTCTAAAGTGGTTAATAGGTCTAGCCTAAATTTACAAGGGCGCCTACCATTGCCAACATGCAATTAAGAAGTCGCAGCTTGCATCTACGACCAATTTTTTCCTCAAAGTTCGCTTTGGAGTTTCAGGTATTCAAAGTATTTGTGACTTTTGAAATGTTACCAACTCAACGGACACCTTCAAAAGAGGCAAAAACATCCCTTAAAATGAACTCTTGCATGTCTCAGTTGAAGGGGGACCAGAAGAACCATGAAGCGAACCCGGAAGCCATTGCAAAATCACTTGAACCGAGACGAGAACCGTTGTGTTTTTGTATGTTGTCCATGCGTCGGTTTAGGCTTTTAGCAAAATGCAAACCCCAATCTTGGGGCAATTTTCCAGTGCATTTGGACATTGACGAGGTCCTGAAAGGGGGAGCGATTTCGGCCCATTAAGGATCATTTGGGCCTAATTGGGCCTCCAAGGCATTCCCTAGAAGAGAGGTAAGCCTTTCAATTCAAGTGATGTCACTAGGGCTTGCATTCAATTGTCCACTCTAGTGGGCTCTAAGGGTTTCTTTTGTGGGATCACACTGTTCCTTCTTTTTTTTGGGTCGATGACAAAGCATTTCATTCGTCAAACATCAAAAGGATTACATAGATTATGGGTTTCTAAATATTAGAAATCCCAAAGTGGTAAAGGCTGTGACGAAATCTGGTTTTGGGGAAGGGTCTTCTTCCGTTGGGTTTAAGCTATCCAGTCCGCGACCTGGTTGGACTCGCGCGGGCGATGGGCCAACTAAATAGATTTGGACCAGCCGAGCCTATCTTTGCACTCTTCAATGATGGCCCGCAACTCCCTAAGGGCTTGGACATGTTCCTTATTTGGCTGACGATGTCCTCATCCCAGGAGAGAAAAAGAGGCACCTTGAGGGCAAGATTCAACCCGAGCTAAGGATGATAGTAGGACAAGTTGAGCATCTCACGACACAAGGACACCTAGAGTGTAAAAACTCGGCATGAAAGAACATTTAAGTGCTAAAATCGGAGCAAAATGGATCAATTAAGTGCCAACGGCGTGAAAATCTAGCTAAAACGCTAACGTGGCGATTTTCCAGTGAGTTTAATGCAAAACAATGTCGTTTTGTATACTGATGTGGTTAGATGGTGCCAAAACGACATCGTTTTGTTGATGACATGGTAAATTATTAATATAAAAATAATTTAATTTAATTTAAAAAAAAAAGGAAGAGAGGAGGAAGATGAACACCTCGTCGCCGATCGGCTGGGGTCACTAGCCCCCAGCTAGGGCTGAGCCCTCAGCCGCCACCTGCTGTTCATCTTCCTTTGCCTTTTTGCCTTTTTTTTTTTAATAAATAAATTTGGTTTTAAATTTAATTTAATTAATTTTTATATTAAAATTCGAATTGTGCCAAAACGACGTCATTTTTGTGTTTATTTGCTAAGTCAACCTTTCGGCAAACCACATGAGTGAAAAAAATTAATAAAAAATTATTAGGTAGGATTTCTAGCTGAGTTCACCGAATGTGACACTCAAGTATTCCATTTTTTTTTAATGACACTTAAGTGTCACTTTTCTAACTTTTTGTACTTACGTGTCATTGTGCCAAGTTTTGACCCTTGAGATTGTTCTTTTGCCAACATATCACAATTCGAGCTCAACTTGTAGTTTGTGTTTCGGCTATCTTTTTATTCATGGACAATTAAACGAGTACCTAAAAGGTCTATAGGATTTGTGAGATGAACTCACGAATAGACGAATGAAAGAGTTTTAGTTTTAACATTATATATCTTTCGTTGTGTCCACGCTATACAAATTACTGAACACAACTATGCCAATAAAAAGGAAGATGAAAGAAGGAGACCTAATACACTTAATAATGACCTCAATCATCATTCAAACTAACTCGAATTTCGATCTCAATTCAAACCCACATAACAACTTCTCTCCAATTGGACATTCCAATCGAGAGAACGCCAATCATAAGCCGATCATCCAACCAAGAAAGTCCTTCACCGATCTCACGGGTGGGGCATCTGCCTCATCTAAAGCGTACGTAAAATCACTTAAAAAGATCCACAATTTCTCCTCTCCTCTCCTTTTGGATATTCCACACGCTCCACGGGAGTCTATTTCGCGTGCAAACCGATCGTCAAGAACCGGTGCCAACGATCGGATAACGTAGCTGATCGGGAGCCATCATGTGTCCCAACATGATCCGCATCGTTGTCACATTTCGAATGGCGATGAAGGAGACATCGTGCGACGCAGCCGCAGCTCCTTTCGGAGAATAATCGGACGCGAATCGTCCCTTGTGTGTCAAGCTCATCCTCTTACACGCGTGATTGGGTGACTCGGAACGATTTGAGCTGTCTGTTTCTCTTCTTATCCTTAAAAAGGACGAAGAGATTCACAAGCAACCGCCGATCATTCAAAAGCAAACCGTTGCTGACTAACTAATCCAATCCGATAACCGCCATGCTTGTCGCTTTCGGCAAGCTCTGATATGTCGGATGAGATTGATTCTGTTTGGACCGACTGATGTCCCACGTATCTGCCCCAGCAGAACAACTTGGTTGCTTTGAATTCGCTTTCCTTGGCGTGGTCGCGTTTGGGTCGGTTTTTGCATGTCCTTTTTCCGTGTTGGGACCGAGAGATTCGAATGAACTATTTCTGCGTGGTTGGATCCCACGCGATCTAATCGAGCATTAATGGAATTTGACACTTCATGCTTCTTGGACATTTGATGTTCAAGATAGAAAATTAGGAGATTTTACGTATCTTCTTTGATTATCCATATCAATTAAGGATTATGAATAATCAAGGAAGATACGTAAATGGATCCCTTATAGACATGGAAAATTGAGGGAGACATGCAGAATCTTCAAGAGATCTCTCACATTTTAAATTATGTATTTTGTTAATTTTTTAAATGTTGGCAAAGAGAAAAGGGTTGGCAAGTTGGCCTAGCATGAAACCCTTTTTTTTTTTTTTTGGGGGTGTGGAACCCCTATATTAGGGACTTCATGCTTGGACATTTAATGTTCAAGATATAAAATTAGGAGATATTATCTCCTTTGATTATCCATATCAATTAGGGATTATGAATAATCAAGAGAGATACGTACATGATCCCTTATAGACATGGAAAATTGAGGGAGACATACGGAATCTTCTAGAGATATCTCTTACATTAAATTATATATTTTGTTAATTTTTTAAATGTTGGCAAAGAGAAAAGGGTTGGGAAGTTGGCCTTGGATGAAACCCTCATTTTTTTCTTTTCTTTTTTATGGGGGTGCAAAAATAGAAATAACTAAAATGGGTGGATTTTCGTTTAAAGAACTATCCATTCTTTCGAGATAGATATATTCTCAACATATACGAAGTAAATTACATTTTTGATTTAATCTCTAATTAAGAATGCATTAAAAAAGAGAATTTGAAATCTGATTTGTTTTTCCCTTCATATCAAATTGCAAATCCCAGCAACCACTCATTTCCTTGTCGATGTGTCATGTGTCCCTGTCCAAGAACAAGAGGATAGCTTCTTTTGAAAACAACGTGGGTATCTCAATTATCAGTACCAAGAGAGACTGCGGGCTCCTAAATTGCACTACACTTTTCTAGTATTCACATTGCTAGACTGTCTGAAACCCCTTTTTCTTTCTCTGATTAGTCCAAGAGAATCGGGAGTTTTTTGTAGTTCAATCCACCGCCTGCATTATTCCAACTCTCATCAGCAACCACAGCTCATAAATAAGGAAGATGAACCATTTTGTCTCTTGGTGGTTGGGGAAGATATCAACTTTTTCTTGGATAGATTGATACTGACATGGGTTTGGTCTCATTGCAACAAACAAAAGCAATGTTGAGTACGATGTGGGAAGGCTCTTACAATTTGAGAATATAATTTATAACCACCAAGATGATTGATCTATGTATGTGTTATTCTCAAGTTATTTGAGAAGTCTTTAGTCTGAGGTTAAGTTCTTGAATTATGGCGGGACTATTGTAATGAGCTGGTCCATCTAGGCAATGGTTATGGCTTAGTTCAAGCATTTTTATAAGCGACATAAGCATGTAATATAATAATCATATTATGTTAATGAGATATCACCAAGTCAGTCCACTGCATTTCACTACGCGTGCCAGGGGATTCCTTTAGCACATTTGTTGAGCATACATCATTGGGGAATACTTTAATAATCCCACAGTTGGCACAATTGACTTGGGCACTGGGAGATTTCCAACCCAAAAATTGGAAGTCGTCAATTCGAATTTTGCTAACTACTATGGACCACCTACACGGTTTAAATATGAAAGTTCGTAATTCGTACATTTAGTAACCCTCCATCCTATCATCTTATGATTTTAGATTGGACTTTTAATATAGTATCAAAGTCAATATTTATAAACATTACTCGAATTTTCACATGCTAATCCCAATTCGATTTGCACGTAAAAAGGGCGTCTACAGTTTATATCTCTTTATATGTCGATATAGTTTTCTTTAAACTTATCAGACATTTCCTTTTAAACGAGGTCAACAACTGTCCTTAGGTCAATCATTAACACGATCCGACCTAAAGTATGGTGACACGACAAGGAAGGGGGCCAGCTTCTCTCTCATAAATGTTTCTTCAGTTGAGAAACTGGTTGGTGGACGAGTGCAATGTGAAGTGCATCAATCTTGTCAATTGGTCACCAAAACTTATCCTCTTCATGGACCTTTGGGGAACGTGCAATTGGTGGCTAAAGCTGTTGAACCAGAACAAAACCAATGCCCGTCGGCTTCAATGTCAACAAGAGAAAACTGCTGTTTACTGACCATGTAACTAATCCAAGATAAGCAAAATATTAAACTAACTTATCTGTGGAACCATAGGTCAAAAAAACATCCCCACTTTGCAATAGTGTTAATTAAGAAAACTAGGGTTCGTTAAGGCTTTCTGAGAGGGAACCTATTCCCATTTTTAAAGCACTAATCAAAAGGACAATGATGGTGTCACTCACTAAGACTAAACTTCCTCATGAGCACATCCGTCCCTTCATCAAATAATATTCAATTGGGTTACCACATAGCATGGCACATTTGTTTAAACACCATTGCGATCGTCACAAGCCGACCAATTTCGCTATTGAATGTGACTTAGGTTCCTAAAATGAGCTTCTAGTAGGGAGAGATCGGGTAGACTATGACAAGAGATTCGGGGTCAATTTGATCATCTGTCCGTACCACGACATTATGGGCATGACGATCGAGCCAAACTGGTCGGATAAGGGCCATTTTCCTTATGGTTCATTCACATTTATCCGCGTCTCTGGAAAGAGACGTTCATCAGTCGTTCGTCACTGTAGATTCCTGAGCACTATCGAAACATCTTATTCTCTCTCGTTTTGACATATTAAATGTGTCTTCCGGCAATATTTTCCTCTTCTGTTTCACGTATCAAATATATTTTTTAGAAAACAGAAAATTTTAAAAAAAAATGACTAATATTTTCTGAAGGCCAATAGCCTTCTCAAACAAGGGTGTAGCCAAACGTGTTTCTTTTTTCCCCAAATTTTTTTTTTCAATGACAAGTATAGCCAACCATGTTTTGTTTTGCCTTATCCAACCGTTCGTATATGGCCCCATCGACTGGCCATGAGTCGTTCTGTACATTTTATCCAATTAAACATCTCAATCCGTTCTCCACCGAAACGTTGAAAGCCGGCCAACTTCAGACGGAGGCAACCCACATATTTCTTTGGAGAATCCATTCTTTTACATTAAATATATATATAAAAAAAAAATGAGTTTGAAAACTCTCAAATAATTCTACAGAATCGGCCAACCACGGGCTTTTCACTATATTTATTATTTTCCTTTTTTTCCTGAAAGACGTGGCATGGCCAGCCAATATTTTCTCCCTTTTTTTTATTATATAATTTGTCTTGAATGTGTAGCTAAACTATAATTTGCCTCGCTTGAGAAAGGAAAAAGAAATTTTAAAAAAATAAAAATTCATATGTCAATATCAAGCCCAAGTTGTTGGGGACAGTTAGCTACTCGTGACGATGCATGTTTGCTTATTTTATGATTTCAAGCGATGGTGCAATGAACTTGATTTTGTCTCTGTTGCATGGCAATGATCGGTTACCAAAACACATTTTTTATTTTATTTTATAAATCCAATAAGGAGAAAGATGAGGTTGAAAATGACCTTTTGTGGGTCCAAATTAGAGAAATTCTCACATCCGAAAAAGAAAAAAAAAAAGAGGGGGCCCAAATGGGGTTTTTTCAAAAACAGCAAATTAATTATTAAATAGGTGGATCCACACCAGTATATAGTTAATATGATAGTGATCTATACACGTCTCCACACCCACTAGAATGGAGTCAATCTAATCTAGAATACATAATTGCGGGAAATTATCAAATTAGTCATAAACCTATTGTACTGATATCAATTCAGGTTTAATTTTTTTTAAACTTTAATCATAAACTTTTGCATGAGATACCGATTTAGTTTTTCCGAAAAATTCTTATCGAAAATGACTAACTGCCGTGTTATATGGCACGTTGCCACATCAGCTAATTTTGGCGAAAATTGATTGAAATGACTATATGACTGCTTCGCCAAAACTTTATCCATCAATGGGTGCTTGATCGGATTGCTATTTCGCTATCATTGTAAGAGCCGTGTTGAATCTATCACGAGTCAAATAACACAAAACTTTGTGTCATGGGTTTGGATTTCAATCTTCTTCCGAGAGTTTTCAGCTCAATCCCATCGGTTCAACATCACCCAATGTTTTCCACGTTAACTTACTTTTATGGACGAATAATTCAAAAGGGCCAATCACAAAATAGTTAGGCAATCTTTTGACCATTTTGTTTTTTTAAAGGGCCCTATTGTTGCACTTTAACAAATTGTGAGCTGAGAGAAAGTTCGGATTAGATCAATAGCCAGTCAATAAGTCGCTTTTATCAATACGTGGCGCCCTCATCCATTACAATGTACGCATTTTTGGCCACTTTCCATGTATGATTTCTCTTTTGCACGAGGACATCATGGAAACATTGCTAGAATCAATCGTCCTTTTCGGTTGCACGTTAGCAATTGGTGTGAGAAAGATGGGTTCATCGACATTCGATGTGTCCCTGTCCCATTTTGCCGACGGGGGCATCGGAATTTGATCGGACCGCCGGAAGCAATTGAAGAGATGACCCCTCGCTCTCCGTCGGAGTTCACCTGCATCTGCACGATGATCTCTACGTCGTTTTCTGAATGGGTTATGCGGAGAAAATGGAGCCATGCAATTGCATGTGATGATAGCGCCAACCAATAATTGAGCTTAAGGAAAATGAAATTAGAAAGCTTTTTGAAAGATAAGCGACGTCCACTCGACCGGCCATTCCGAGTGGATGGATGATACGTGAGGTTTTCAAACTTTTCGCGGGCTGAGGTGGGCCACTTCCCAACGAAGGCGATACACTCCGGAGCAAATGGCGCCCTTCTTATTTATTTATTTATTTATTCTTTTTAAATACCACTTTTCTACTATACACCAAAAAAATAGAATTATTATCACGAAAAATTCCAAAATAATATACTCATAAAATTTTTATCAAAAACTAATTTTTTTATTATAAAAAATATCAAACTGGTACATTTATGATAAGTTTACGCCAAATAAATTTTTAAACCACATAAAAATTTAAATTGATATATCTTGTGATAAATTTATCTTTCGTTATTTTTTATAAAATTAGATTAATATTTAAAAAAATCATAAATTGGTACACTTATGATAAATGAAGAGTAAGTTTGTTACATATATACTATTTTGAGGTTTTTGATAGTTAAAAAAATATTTTTGATGAATTTGTTGTAGGTGTACAAATTTAGGGTTTTTCATGAAATTAATCCCAAAGATATATATATTTAATTTTCTAAACAAAATAAAATAAAATTGGTTTTTTTTTTTTTTTTTTTCGGTATGAGCTTAGAAAATACTCCATCACGACTAAAGGTGAGTCCGATCCAAGTAAGGACCGGGACCAACCAAATTAGATAGATTTTCGATGAGTAGAAATAGTTTCTCGTTTCAAGTTGGTTCTGCTGAAAATCAATCTCCGAAATTATTTTGGTATGGTTCGGAAAAGCGAAGAAAAATATTAAACCTGACAATTTGAAAAAAAAAAAAACTATTAGATTTGTCGTTCGGTTTAGGTACTTAAATCATTTCTCATCTATGGTTTAGTCAAATATTCTCGAAAAAGTTGGCCATATTCCGAATTTCCACGGAAAAAAAGGATAATCTCCGTTTACGAGTCCAAAACCACGAGATTTATCTTCTAATACTGCTTTGACGATCAATATTACCGTCTTCCTACTCGTCATTCCATTGAAAAAACCCAGAGGAAAATTCAACATGCCTTGGTGAAGAAAATTAGTTAGGTAAAGTTGCATATCATCTCTTGATTGGTCATGTTTGAAAATATATTTATATATTTTTAAGTACTCTTTTTTTTTTTTTTGTATTTTCTTACCCAAAGTGAAAAAATAATTTTGAAACGGAAGACTAAGAATTGAGAATTGCCAAGAAGGTTTTTGACTCTCGAGGACACAAATGTACGGCCTCACCTAAGTGAGGGCCGCTTCGCCCGTGGCCAATGAGGACTTGCTAGCCCATGCCGTTCAAAAGAAGAATAAAAAAAAGAATAAAAATTTCTAATAAAATATCTATGTTGATGTCGACATGGTATATAAGATGATCGACGTCCACGTCTACATTAACGATTTCAAATCGGCCGGATGCATTAAATTAGTATCAATGCAAAAAGTCTTATGACTAAATTGGTTTATTTGAAATATTCATGATTGAATTTATATTAATGCAATAAACTTTAAAAAAAAAATTGGTACTTTTTCCCGTATAAAATGCAATAAAATCCCGTGAGAAATGGTTTTTCTGACCTGGCCAAACACATGCCGCGCGGGACCCACTTTTCTGCTGACGTGAACTAGATGTCTGTCCTTGTCAAGTGGCGGAGGATGAGGTTAGATTTTTATTCAATTTGTGAGATTTAGGAATTAGGGTAATGAGAGAATACTCTTATGTCATTCCCCCCCTATAAAATGTAATAAAAGTGCATTGAATTGGTATCGATGCAAACAAATCTCATGACTAAATTGGTTTAATTAAAATATTCAGGATTGAATTTAAATGAATGCGATAGATTCAGACTCCCCCCAGTATAAATGCAATAAAAATCCGCGAGAAATGATTTTTCTGACCTGGCCAAACACATGCCACGCAGGACCACTTTAAGTTTCAAATTGACGAGATGCATTGAATTGGTATCAACGCAAACAAATCTCATGACTAAATTGGTTTAATTAAAATGTTCAGGATTGAATTTAAATGAATGCGATAGATTTAGACTCCCCCGGTATAAATGCAATAAAAATCCGTGAGAAATGATTTTTCCGACCTGGCCAAACACATGCCACGCAGGACCACTTTTCTGCTGACGTGGACTAGATGTCTGTCCTTTTCAAATGGGCGGAGGATGAGGTTAGGTTTTTTATTCAATAATTTGTGCGGTTTAGGAATTAGGGTAATGAGAGAATACTCTTATGTCATTTCGTGGCTTGGTAGTTGGTGGAGACGTACCGCATACATGTATATGCCGAGAAGAGAAATATAAATTTAGAAATCGGGTTAGCCTTATCTGAACCTAACGTGATTTTAATTATATATTTTTCTACGTGCTTTAGCTGGATGGCAAGAGAGCAGGAAATGGGACAGATGTTGACCGATTGATAAATAAATCAAAACACGCCAATCAGCTTGAAAACGAGATAAGATGAAAAAGAGTGTCATTACGGGAAAAATGGGATCCTGCTCACACGTTAGTCAGCTTCCGAACGGGGTAGGAATTTGAAAATTGAGCTTTTAATCAGGTGAAAAATGGGATCATCCCTCCAAATTCACTGTTGTATCTGCCTACCTAAACCCCGCACACGGGATTTTCGCGATAATTGTCATCTCTTTTCCTTGATATCGTGCGACAAAAACTCAATTAATTTCATATATGAGAAGTGCTATACTGACATGTCGAATTACTCTTAACTTATTGGGGGTTTGTTTTGAAAAGAGATTCTAGGAAAGCAACGTAGTCGGATCTCATCGGGTCTTGAGATAACTAGAAATCTATGAAAGCTCGTAGTTCATTTGCACGTAATGTTTGAAAGAAATCGAATGTAATTTTTCTAAGTGAGGTTAATAAAGGTCTTTAGGATGATCATTAACGTGATTCTACCTACCAATCAAATGCCTATCAGCTTCAATGTCGGCAGAGAAAACTGCTGTTTACTGACCACGTAACCAATCGGAGAAAACGAAATTAGATTTGCTCGTCTGTTGTTGGGTCAAAAACCGCCCACTGAGGAATTGTGCTAATTAAGAAACTGGAGTTCGTTAAAGCTTCTGTTAAGAAACCTAATCCCACTTTCGAAGCACTAATCAAAAGAAGCAATGATGGGGTCGTTCGCCTGACAAAACTTCCTTGTGCTCACGTTCATTCATTAAACAAAAGTTTATCTGGCTACCGCATAGTGTTACGGTTGTGTAATCAAGATTAGTTCTACCTAAGAACTAGGCCGGATAGCTCGAAAACGTCTAGTACTAGGTTCCCGTTGAAATTGGTCTAGTTCCCGGTTCCGAGTGAAGAACTACCCAAAAAATGAACCGACCAGACCAAATAGGAACTGGTTTCATAAAACCTAAAAACCCTAATTTTTCCCTTGACATCTTTTTATCCGTCTCTCCTTTTTTATCTCTACATTTCATAAAGCCTAAAAACAAAGTTTCTAAAGTTAGTTTTAAGGCAAATACAATAGGTTTCAGGTTCCAAAGACCGGAAATCGATTGCAACGACTTACATACCCTAAAACTGATCACCTCTACATAGTACGACCCATTACGCTCAACCGATCGTTCCCAAGTAATATGACACATTACGGGCACAACGATTGAGAAAACAGATCGAATGAGGGTTGTTTTCGTTATGACTCATTCGCGTTTATCCGCGTCTCCGGAAGGAGACGTTGGTGGACGATCGGTCACGGTCGATTCCAAAGAATCCGGCGAGACCTTTATATCCCGTCTCCGTTTTGAGAACAAGATTATATGGGAGATCGACAGGGTTCGGATTAGATCAATAGCCAATCGAGAAGTCACTTTTCTCATTACGTGGCGCACTCATCCGCAGCGTGATGAATTTCCGGCCTTTTCATATGAATTTAGTGAAAACACGATAGTGTTCGTCGGGACATGATGCGAGGCCTGCCAGCATCAATCGGTTTTTCTTGCGTGAAAGCAACTGTTGGCAGAAAGAGAGGCTAGGCATTCGCCATGTCCTCTGTCCATTCTATCAATCGGGCACCAAAGTGATTGGACAAAAGGCTAGTTGGTCGGTTACAAATCCGAAACCCGACCACTCCATTTTCACATTGTCCGAGAACACTTCGTGTACATGACGAACGACCATCTAATTTCTGTATTGAAATTCATCTTTAACGTTTGTGCAATTCGCATACGATGATCTCTATGTCTTTTGCTTATATGATGTGCAAATTATTATATGGTTCTGGTGGTGCACGTCGCTTCTTGTATCTGTGCTACAAATATGGGGAGAAAATGGAATAATCGAACATTTTCTTTCTTTCTTTTTAATTTGTTTTGAATAACACTTTTCTATTTGAAGCAAACAAAAATATGATTAGGTGTTTGTCATTGTCAGATTAGAGAATTTTTCGCGGTCAACAACGTTCATTGTGTTTTAAATACTCCATTATGATTAGGGATAAAAAAAACAACATGAGTAAGGACCTAGATCTCGAATCAAATAGATTTTGGGCTAGTCGGAGAACCGGCCGTTCTAAAGTAGAATTGATCTTTGCTATTTTGATGTGGTTTGAAATGATGAGGAAAAATATATGAATTCGGTGCAAATTCATTGATCGATTCGATTGCTTTCATCGTGTTCTCATCCGTGGTTTTGTCAATAGGTTTGCCTATACCCGATTCCGAATTTTAAAAATTTATTTGGTCCCAGCAATATTTTCGATTCCATTTGGAGAGCTGGACCACCTAACTACTTATTAAGAAAGGATTCTCTTCACATAAGAGTCCAAAACTGCGAGATTTAGCTTCTAATATTGCTTAACAATTAGCATCAACCATTCAAAACCCAGAGGAAATTCAGGATGCATGGTTGAAGAAAATAGTTAGGTAAAATTGCATATTATGGTCATCTCGAAAATATATTTATCTATATTGTATTTGTCTTACTCAGAAGTCAAAATGGTCGTTAACATGGAAGACCAAAATTGCCACACGGACCGGCCGGTTTTCGACATAAAAATGAAGTAGAAGTTCATGAGGATTGATTTATCCAAGTGGCCAAATATTTCGTAGAGCGGGATCCACTTTTTTTCTGTCTGACGTAGATTAGGTGTACGCCCTTCTAAATTATCAAGATTAAGATAAGATTTTTTTTTGATCAATTCGTGATGTTTAGGAATTAGGTCAACGAGAGAGTATGCCTAATCATTTCATGGTTTGTGAATACGTAATGAATTGTATTATATAATTCATGATTATGTATGCCAAGAAGAGGAAAAAGATTATAAATATACGATTATTTTTATCTTAATTGACAAAATTAATTTTTAATTTTCGACGCGCTTGGGCTGTACGACAAGAAAGCAGGAGCCTCCCAATCACTTTTTGGAACCAATGGACAGATATTGACTGATTAGCGAATAAGTCAAAAGCATGAACTTTCGGCCATCGACGCACGCTAATCCGCTTCTAAACGATATGAGAATTGCAGATTGTTTTCATCAGGTGAACACAGGATCTAAGGCTGCTAGCACGCCGATCTGCTTATAATCGATATAAGAATTGACGACGAGTTTTTACTGGGAATTTAACGTCTTGTACCTACCTAGACCCTAATCAAGCAAGACGGGTGGGATTTTAGCATTTGCATTGAACTCAAAGCGCTTGTAAATGCTGAACCAGACACGGCCATCGTCTCTTTTCCTTAATGTTGTACCAGCAAAACTTTATTATTTTCGTGCATGAAAAGCACCGCACCAGACATGTCGGTCGAGTATTCATGTTAGCAACGAAACATGGAGATTCTTCGGTTGATGGAAGGACTGCATAGCGAGGAGCTTGAATTAGTCGAAAAGGGCTGCTAATTAAGCTGCCATAATGTTGATAATAATCTAGCAATCTTCCAAATTGGATAAGATGGATGATAGACATGCCAAGCAAGCAAAAATTCAATCATTTAATGGTTTGGATGAACTTTTGAACTAATTGTGGAAAAATTTTGCCTTTAAGTATTGCTAATTAGGCCACCATAAAATGCCCTGGAAATTCTTCTAAAGATAAGATCGTGCGAGATGGAGATGCTTAGTAAGTACAATTATGTAGGCTTATACTCACACGTGGCATGATTTCAAAGCTAATTAGGTAAACAACATCTCACCACAACCAACATCCATTTCAACAAGGATTCAATTTTAATAAAATCATGTAATCGAGAGAAGTTAACCTTGTAATTTGGTCGGTACAAGGAGACATTCATTTCAACAAGGAGAAAAAAGAAAGAAGAAAAAGATGGAATGTTGTAATAATAAGAATCGATCTTTTAAGGAAATAATCCATAATCTTGCTTAACTAAGCAACTATAAGTTTGATAATGATCTAGAAATCCTCCAAATTTGATAAGAACCACTGAAGATAGACATGCCAAGTGAGCAAAAACTCAATATAATTTAATGATCAGGATGAACTTTCAAACTAATTTAGGAAAATAATTTGCTTTAAAACCCAATAATAAGGATAGTTATAATCTCGCCTCAATATGGAAATAGGAACATATTCAAATAATAAAATTCAGTAATATTAACATAATAACTCTAGCCAATTTTTATTTTTTTTCTAGGATGGGCATGCCAACAAGGGAAGCTAAAAAGCCTAATCTTCACGAGCAGCGGACTTTAATGGCCGATCACGAGGTGGGGAAATTGCCATAAACATGAAAAGTAATTAATGGGAATTAGGTAGATGCTGAGATATTTTAGACGTAACCCTAAAGTATAAATCTTTCACCGTGGATTTGCTTTCGGCGACGGGCGGTGCATCCTGCCGGGGGCTGACGTGGCGGGCGGCGACTGGGCAGTGAGCGGCCATTGGTTGGAGTCCAAGGTATTAACGTCAGGTCCGGTTGACTTTTCTGCCAATGGGGAAAGGGTTGGGGCGATTGCAGTTGCCCATACTCAAGTAGTTTGCATTTCGTGGTTCCACAAGAAATATACTCTTTAATCAGTTTCTTCTCCCTTCAAAGGCATAAAATACTTTTTTTCTCCCTTTTCTTCCACTATAAGTCATGAATTTCTCTTTTTTTTTTTTAAAAAAAAAAAGAAGGGAGGGTGGAATAAAGATGTAAATTTTGATTTTCTAATTAAAAACTCCCCCTATTGTCTCACTCAAAGTCAAATTCAGATGAGCTGTGTGAATTGATAGGAAGTTTTCGGCTTATAGATTATGGCCGGACCGAGATAGTGGAAGTCAACTTATGATGATGCACTCGAGATGTGTAAATTCCTTAAGATATGGCAGGAATCTCGATACCTTAGTAAAACATTCTCTTGGAATAGTCGAACACGAATGACTTCTCGGATGCTGGAACGTGAGTCTAACAAGCACGTGTGAATCTCATGGTGGGATTCTCTTCTCAAACCGGTTTACCAAAAAAATGAGTTGTACGGATCGATAGAAAGTTTTTGGGTTATAGACGGCTGGATCGAGATAGCGGAAGCTGGTTTTTAAGTCCTTAAGATATGGGAGGAATCTCAATACCTTAGTCAAACACTCTCGAAATAGTGGAACACGAACAACTTCTCAGATGCCACCAGAACACAAATTCGACAAGCACATGTGAACCTCACGGCGGGATACTGTTTTTTTGCCAAAAGCAAAAGGATAGAAAGAACACATTTCAAAGGGTGCATGAATTTGGCAGGGAGACATGTTTGCAGTAGAAGAACGGCAATTTCAAATTGACTGGAAAATTTTGGAAAAAGGAGAAGAAAAGAAAAGCAAAAACTACAAAAAGGGTCTAATTGAATGGTTTTGCTTTAACCAGATGTCAATCTCAAATGCCAATTTTCTTGCCAATGCCGAAGTTACCGTGGCAGATGATGCAACGAGACCCCTTCCATAAAGGCAAACCAGAAATGGACCCACGAGGAAAAAGCAAGAAACCGAAACCTCTACTTCAAAATCTTTATAAATTGCCAGGCTTCCCACTCTCTCCGCAACACACCAACCGAACTCCCCACCAAAACTCTCTCTTTCTGTCCCTCCGTCTCTCTCTCTCTCTCTCTCTCTCTCTCTCTCTGTAGCTCCCGTTGCATGCTCCATAGAATAAAGGAACGGCTGTGGTTTGTATGACCGAATCCAAAAGCCCCCGGCATTCCAAAACCAAACGCCATCGACACGTCGAAACACCCTCCCCTCGCACGCCCCCTCTTTCCTGATATCAGGAGCAGAAACCTCGTCACTGGTATTGGACAAGAGAAAGTCCATCCGTTTGTTTGGTTCCGAAGAGGGAGGGTCACGGGTTCGAAACGTTGGAACGTGGGAACATGACTGGGCCCAAGCTGGTGCTGGCATTGATTCTGCTCTCGTGGGCATCTTCAGTGTCGTGCTCTGTTTCTTACGATAGAAAGGCTATCATCATCGATGGCAAGAGGAGGATCCTCATGTCCGGTTCCATCCACTATCCCAGGAGCACGCCTGAGGTAGCGACGATCCCAATGCTGCTCACGACATGTCTCTTTCTATGCCTTTTTCTTTTTCTGCGAAAAGGAATCGTATTTTATTTGGTCTCTGGGCTTTCGCGTGGCTGCAGATGTGGCCTGATCTCATATGGAAGGCCAAACAGGGAGGGCTGGATGTTATTCAAACCTATGTTTTCTGGAACGGACATGAACCTTCTCCCGGAAATGTGAATGCTACTTATGATCTTCTTTGGATTATATAACCTTCCTCATTTTTCTTCTTTAAATTAATGAATTTTCTTGTTCTTTCCTTCTTTTCTTTTTCCTTCCCTTTGTGCAGTATTACTTTGAGGACAGGTATGATCTGGTAAAGTTCATCAAGTTGGTGCAACAAGCTGGTCTTTACGTTCATCTCCGGATTGGGCCTTACGTCTGCGCTGAGTGGAATTTTGGGTACCTATTTTCTAGCATAAAAATGAAAAGGAGGAGTTTTTTTTTTTCAAATTTATTTTGCTGTGTATTTTGAAACTCACGTGCTCTGTTTTTTGTGCTGGTTTGTGATGCAGAGGATTCCCTGTTTGGCTGAAATATGTCCCGGGGATGGCTTTCAGGACAAACAATAAGCCATTCGAGGTTGTCCATTTCTCTGAAACAAACTTCCCTTCTCAATCTTTTTCATATTTCTAAACCTTTGACTAACAAAACATTTATCAATCATTTAATGAAGGATGCAATGCAAAAGTTCACGCAGAAGATAGTCAACATGATGAAGGCAGAGAGGTTGTTTCAGTCCCAGGGAGGTCCAATAATATTATCTCAGGTGAGAAACGTTCTACCATTTTCAGAACCCCTTCTAGAAGATGGACCATTTCAATTGGTTTTTTTCCTCGACAATAAAGAGAAGGCTTTGACAATAAAGGACATTATTTTCTATACCTGCTTGGAATTTTTATAGATATTTTTATTTTGCTGATAAGCTTGGATTTTTGTGTTTGTTGACAGATAGAGAATGAATTTGGACCAGTTGAATGGGAAATTGGAGCACCAGGCAAGGCGTACACAAAATGGGCAGCAAGTATGGCTGTGGGACTGGGCACTGGTGTTCCATGGGTTATGTGCAAGCAAGAGGATGCTCCTGATCCGGTGGTATGTACTTTTCTGGATCTTGTTGGTTAAACTTATATTTATATAAGATATATGTACATCAGGATGTCATCTGTTTTGTGATCACTGAGGGCCTCCTAGGCTGGTGGGGACTCTTCAACAGTTTTTTTTCTCAACTTTTAGGTGGCCTTTATGGTCCTAAACAGGTCCCTTTTTCCGTATGCCATGTGCTTTTAATTTTTCCTCTTCCTTATTCTTTCTTGCCCTTCATAGTTTCATATTGAGTCTGGAAATTTTCCCCGTAAGTACATAATTCTTGTTTCCCGAAACGATAAATATGCCTCAAATCTGGTTTGGCTCAACTTCGCTTGTTTGCCTTCGTTTAAATGCCATGGCATGACAACATCATTCGAACTTAAGCAGGATGGGTTTTTCCGTAGCATGGTTGTTAATTTTTGACTTGTTTCGCAAAAGTTATTTAAGATTGGAGTAAGACAGCTTCTAGAAAATAATTTTTCCTGTCTTTGACTTGTGCTGGTTCGTTATCTGACAGATTGACACCTGCAATGGCTTCTACTGCGAAGGTTTCAAACCAAACTCTAATAATAAACCCAAGATGTGGACTGAAAACTGGACTGGCTGGTACGTCAAGAAGCGCATATCTGAACAAGATGAAATTCCCCCCTCCCCCTCCTCTGTATCTTTCTCAGTCGTGTAGATTCAAAGCTAATTATTATGATGATTTCCAGGTACACCGAGTTTGGGGGATCAGTGCCTTATAGGCCAGCAGAGGATTTGGCGTTCTCGGTGGCGAGGTTCATTCAGAACAGCGGTTCATTCGTCAATTACTATATGGTAATCTTGACTTCCTTAGCATCTGTGACTCTGTATCAATCACTTGATTTTGCCTTTCCATTATGCTGCGAATTATAATCATTAGTGAACCTTCTTTTTTGTCTCCTTTTAAATGATTGCATACTTGCTTGTTCTTTAAATGGGTCTTGTTCGTTGTCTTTAGTATCACGGAGGAACCAACTTTGGCAGGACAGCTGGTGGTCCCTTCATTGCCACCAGCTATGACTACGACGCTCCTCTTGATGAATACGGTATGTGACTTGGAATAGATTGTTAGTATCCTGGCGTGGGCAAGGCTAACTTTGCTCATGTGCCTCAATTTGTTTCACTTTGAGCATTCAATGGATCTAACTACTTTAAGACTGGAGTAATTGGTAACACCGTCAGAAGTTTAACCGAGTGAAGGCAAATCTACATCTTGTTGCTTAAACATTAAACCTTTTAAAACTAAGTCTAGAAGTAATTCATGACATCCTATCATGGCGATTACTAAGTCATCTTCCTGACATCAGAATTCGCATAAATGTTGCAGGTTTACTGAGGGAACCAAAGTGGAGTCACTTGAGAGATTTGCACAAAGCCATTAAGCAAAGTGAATGGGCTCTGGTTTCTGCTGATCCAACAGTGCAGTCACTTGGAAGTAATCAAGAGGTTTGGTTTCTCCAGCCCCCTTAAAATGAATATGCATGAAAACACTCTCACAGCCTTGTGGGTTGTTAATTAAACTTTTACCTGTCAAATTCTATATTTCTTAGGCTCACGTGTTCAAAGCTGGAAGCGGATGCGCGGCCTTCCTGGCAAACTACGACACGAAGTATTCTGTCAGAGTCAATTTTGGAAACGGGCACTATGACTTGCCGGCTTGGTCCATCAGCATTCTTCCAGACTGCAAAACTGCTGTTTACAACACTGCAAGGGTAAGGCACAGACCATTCAGCTCCACGACATCTTGCATTGACTCTTTCCAATTTAACACGTTCCGTTACTTTCCCTTAAACAATTCTTTTTAAGAGATTAAGTTCAAGGATGACACGATATTATCAATTTTCAAACAGGTCAATGCACCGAGTTCTCAGATCAAGATGGTGCCAGTAGGTGGATTCTCTTGGCAGTCGTACATTGAAGAAACTGTCTCTGCCTTTGGCAGCGACACCTTTACAAAGGACGGTCTGCTGGAGCAAATTAGTTTCACTAGAGATTTTTCAGACTATTTGTGGTACACGACAGAGTGAGTGCTGCTTGCGACTTGCATCTCATAAGCATTACGAAAGCTTCAACATAGTGCACTGTCAGGTGCTTACAATTTTACTTTCCTGATCTTGTTGATTGTTCAGCATCACGATAAGTCCTAACGAAGCATTTTTGAGGAGCGGCCAATATCCTGTGCTCACCATATGGTCTGCAGGACATGCGATGCATGTTTTCGTCAATGGTGAACTCACAGGTAGATCAATTTCTGCCTAGATCCCAAAATGCAACATCCTTTCGGTACATGAAATCTCAATACATAACATATGTTACTCTGGTATTTGTCTGTCTGTAATACAGGGTCCGCATATGGATCATTAGAGAATCCAAAATTATCGTATAGTAATAATGTGAAGCTGAGGGCTGGCATCAACAAACTGTCGATATTGAGTGTAGCTGTCGGGCTTCCGGTCAGTATTTTGCCAGTCAACATGATATTGTTAAGCTATATGCATGTGAGGATCTTAACATTAGTACTTTCTCCACTTCTGTTTCCAACATTCAGAATGTTGGCGTGCATTTTGAGACATGGAATACCGGGGTTCTTGGGCCAGTCACATTGAAGGGTCTCAATTCTGGGACGTGGGACATGTCGAAATGGAAATGGTGTTACAAGGTATCTGTACTCGGTCTGCTGCTGCTTTGTTCTTCTTTTGCCTTTCAACAAATAATTCAGAAACAAAAGATACCACATCAATGCGGATTCATTGTTGTTATATGAAAGTCCAGTAGAGCAATATCTCAGAGCTGTTAAATAAAAAGGAATTAAAATAAAAGTACGCTTGTGCTCAAATTTCTCGATGGTTGAGTAGTCCTGGTTATCAATGGTTTGTGTGGATAAAATTACGTTTGCTTGACTAGTTGTAATAGTGTGTGGATGTATCCTGGTTTTAGACATGACTCATGCTAGGCCATAGAAGATTGAGAATGATCTGCTACACCATCTTCAAAATTCAAAACCTAAAAATTTATTTTTTCCGAAAAGGTCGGTCTCAAGGGCGAAAATCTGGGTCTCAACACCGTAAGCGGTAGTTCCTCAGTTGAATGGGTTGAAGGTTCAATGTTGGCCCAAAAGCAGCCCCTGACCTGGTACAAGGTGAGGATCCACACCAAAAACTTCACTTGATAATAACTGCTAGTCTGGATTTCCTTTGAAAAACTAGTTATGCTTTGTTTGCAGGCTACTTTCAATGCTCCCCCAGGACGTAGTCCATTAGCCTTGGACATGAACAGCATGGGAAAGGGCGAGATATGGATAAATGGTCGGAGCATCGGACGCCACTGGCCTGCTTACACAGCTCGTGGCAGTTGTGGCAGCTGCAGTTATGCTGGAACTTTCGTTGATACTAAGTGCCGAAGTGGCTGTGGACAGGCTTCTCAAAGATGGTGAGAAAAGTAGATTTGCACTTTTTCTTTATGAATTTTATGTTTTGATTTGAACACCTATTAATAAGCTTTTAATTTTCAGGTACCACGTTCCAAGATCGTGGTTGAATCCCACAGGCAATCTGTTGGTCATTTTTGAAGAATGGGGTGGCAACCCGACTCAAATTACTTTGGTCCAAGCAACAAGGACTAAGTAGTAGCAGAACTTCTAGATCAATGCGGTTTATAGCTGAAATTAAGCAATTTCCGGAGTTTGCAGAATAAGTGATGTGCAAGAGCACAGCGTCCGTCTTCTTTTATCAGTCTTTAGAAGCTTGTGCAAGTAAAAGATGCCATTACAACCACCTAGACTTCGACAAAGGGAAGTGTGAAGTCAAGCCATACTAACACACCATTTTGCTGAAGTCATATACAGATATACAGAGGGGGAAATAAGCCGCAGAAACATGCCAGTGTATATAAGCATATATTGTCACACTAGTTAGAAATAGCTTCGACTGCATACCTAGTTTGTGCTAGACATATGAACACAGTCAAGTGAAATTTCCTAGCCTTTCAAGTGTATAGATGTCGTGATCGAGTGTCTCTAGAGAGCAGGACAGTCAATTTGTTGCCTTGCTAAGAAAGACACTGAAATGCAGTGCTTGTAATAATAAACTGAAGTTCAATATCTCCTGCTTTTAATCCGTTCTGCCTCATGTTATAGCTAGCTCGTTTAGTTCTCGTCTTCTGTAATTCTATATCTTGAAGATCAAGTGTTTACTGGACAAAACCCATCGCTTCCTGGTATGGGACCTGAAATGCTAGCATTCGAGAAAGCAAGGTGCCAAATCTTGGGGGCGGACAAACTTAAGCACTTCAATTTTCACTTATCTTTGCAAAATTTTCGTTCAGATAGCATTCCTAGACATGTCCTAAGTCCACCAAATCAGAACGCTGTCCTAAATCAAGATGTAGCGTCCATATATTCCATTACCATAACTTATATTAATGCTAACAATGCTGTTTCACCAGCCCCCATGGATGCACTGAGTCGAGAACACCTAAGCGGAGATCTGTTATGGTGAGCGAGGTTCAAGAAGCTAGGCAACGGTATGAAATTTGATAGGCCACAGAAAGACAAATGCAGTCCAGTCAGAGATGTTTGAGCCGATATATAGTCCTCTGATTCACTCAGAACTAGCCATAGAGAGGTCCTCATTACATGGAGCCGAGATACTTCAAAGAACCTAGGGCAACTATCCACTTTACATTTAAACCCCGGAATTCCCACGAAAGATAAAGATATCACAAGCAAGCTCGACGAGTTTCCTAGATTTTAAGCAATTGCCCTGCTATATACTCCATATCATATTCTCCAAGCTTCCAAGAAATTCAGGAATGACATTGCCATCGAATGCGTTGAAGCTCAAGCCCAAATATCTCAAAGACCAGAGTCTCACCGGTGAAGGCCTAGTTTCCAATGACCGTGCCTGATCTAAGAATCATAACCCATGGGGTACGGGCAGTTAGTGACAATCAACTGTAAAAACTGCTTCTGTGTAATCCTACCAGAGCCTATTCGTCACTAGTCTGGATAGTTCTTTCCCCTCCATGACGATAGGAGAGCTCTGGGAACTTCAAGACCTGTTGCCGATGGCGATCAACGAGTGCTTCTCTATCCAATTCCAAACAACTCAAGAAGCTGATATCGAATTCCTCGCCATGAGGTCACCATGCGAGATGAGGCGAATATGTGTCCAAGAAGTTGATGAAGTGCAAGTCCAAGGAGTTAATCCTGGTTTTGCAGATCACCAAATTTCGTACATCACAAGAAACAACGGTGATCAAAGATTTCTCATATATTTATGTACCTCAAGATATTCCGAATTATCAAAGAAATTGACACTGGGAAAATTACTAGAAAAATCATAAACTTATTATACTTATACCAATTCAATTTTAAACCTTTCAAATACGCTAATTAAATTCTAGAATTTTTCAAGTTTTTCCATTCAAGTCATTCCAATCAATTTTTGCTAGAATTGCTTATGTAAATGCTCACAACGCCACGTAAAATACGTTATATATATATTTTTATATTTTTTAAAATTTTGATTTTATAAAAATATATATTTTTCTCTTTTTTCTCGTTTTTTCTACCAAGTCCATTAATCCCTAGCCAATGAATGGGTGTCACAAACCCCTCACCCGTGGATGATGAGGGCTTTGTGGCCCTTAGGCAAGGTTGTGAATCCCTCGCTTACAGACGATGCAGGTCGGCAGACCCTCCCTTTTGACAAGCGACGGCCCTCGTTGGGCTTGGAAGAAAAGAAATGAAAAGGCAGAAAAGAAAGAAATTTTTTTTTTTTATAATTATAAAAATTATCCATGTCAGCATTGGTCGTGCCACGTAAAATAGGTGGCATCTAAGTCAATAATTTTTAGCTAAAGTTAGTTGGGTGGATTCAATTGGCGAAACATAAATACCGCGTTTAACGGTTAGGATAAAATTTAGAATATGATAAAGTTTATTATACCCTTCGTTTGTTGCTTGCTCGAGATAGGATAAAGTCATATATAAAAAAGATATAAACCGAATAAAATTATCCTATGAGAGAGGTGTGATAAAAGTTGATAGAATTAATATCCATAATAGAAATATTTTTTTTTCTCAAATAACAAACTTATTAAATTAACAAAATTAAATTACATTTTAATATAAATTATAGGGAAAATCTCAAATAAGGACCCAAAATGAGCCTATTTTCTCAAATAAGGACCTGAAGTGGCTAACAAGTCTTAAATAAGGACTTGAACTTGCCGGCCAGCCAAAATGTTCCTTGGCCGACGAGAGTGTGACATTTCCGATGGCCGGAGACAATTTTGTCCAAAAAAGATATAGATAGGAATTAACAAACTCTAAAAACTACCCCAAACTCTTCACGTTCTTTTGACCTAAAAAGAAAAAACTCTTCATGTTCTCACGTTTTTCTTCTTCTGCTCTTCATCTTCTCCGTTCTCCTCTTTCACTTGGAGCACATAAATTTTCTGTTAATGGAACATGAATTGAAACACAACAAAAAATACCTACCTTCATTTCTTCAAATCTTCTTCTTTTGTTTTTTGTCTTTGTTTCTTTCCAACGAAGAAGACAAATCTTGAGTAAAGCCACATTTTTGTTATTGAGACACTTGTGTGTAACACGAGGACCTCGATTCTTCATTATCTTTTCCTAGGTTCGCCATACACTTTGATTCACACTCCCATTCAATTGAGGTCAGTTTCGTTCAAATTGAGAGGGAGGGAGGGAGGGTACATACCTTTGGAACTCAGGGAGACAAGGATCTTGCTCCATCATAGAGATTTTGGGTTCTCCAAACGAGAGGGGACAAAGAACATAAAAGATAAGAAGAAGAAGAACGTGAAGAGTTTGAGGGTTTTGTTTCTAGGGTTTGTTAATTTCTATCTATAATTTTTTGGAACAAAATTGCCCATATTTCGGCTACCGGAAATGTCACACTCGCCAGCCAGTGAACATTTTGGCCGGCCGGTGGGTTCAGGTCTTTATTTGAGACTTGTTAGCCACTTCGGGTCCTTATTTGAGAAAGTAGGTTCACTTTGGATTCTTATTTGAGATTTTCCCTAAATCATATTTGAATTCTAATATAAAAAATTCAAAATAACTAAAGATAACAATTTAGTTTTTTTTTAGTTTAATCTTATTTTTATTTATATCTTCAAATTTAATTATATTTACAATATAAATTCATCTATAAATATATTTATTATGTATTTTAAGCATCTTATTAATTTATACATATTAATGTGGTTTACTATTTAATAAAATTTTATTAGAGAATAATAAGGGGAAAAAGAAAGAAAAAATGAAATAATTAAAACAAAGAGGAAAAATAAAATAAAAATAAGCATATAAAAATAAAGTAGGCAAGGGTGTCATGAGAGATTTTTAGCATCTCCCTTTATGAATATTTTAGGTTCATTTACATTGATATGCCATTTATACCAAATAAGGTACAAAATATGATGTGAATATGTTGGACTTATTATCGCGATTCATCAAATAGTAGATAGGACATAACAAAATCATTGGATTTCATATCTTATCATATCCAATCATATCTTGGTAAGAAATCCATACAACCAAACATAGTCAAAAGATGTATGACTCAATTGGCACAAATACAACATGTTCAAAACTTTTTTAGCAATTTCCCCAATTGATACCTAATCCAAAATTAGACTATATAGTAATAAAGATGGATATGTAGCTAGATAGAAGAGAAGTTAGCCAAGTATTACAAAAATCTAAACGGGATGATTCGAAATAACAAAAATCCTTAGATAACTTTTTTTTTTCAAGCTAATTATATTAAATTAATGCAATGACAGGTCAAGAAATTTAAGAACTCACATTAAGACCCCCGAAGAATCCATGCTCCCGCAAAAGATTTGTACAACGAGTAATTTCTATTTATCACGTTATCCAGATAATAGAAAAACCCACCATTCATTGTTAACTCAAAACTGAAAAAAAGAAATCTGTCAAAAACATTCTCTTTATTATTGAGGAAAAAAAAAACCAATTGAAATGGTCCATCTTCAAACAGGGTCTAATTGAATGATTTTGCTTTGAACAGATGTCAATGTCAAATACCGATTTTCTCGCCAATGCCAAGGTTACCATGGCAAATGATAGGGGTGATCTGGTCTAAGGTGGATACAGTCTAGACTTGGACCCTATACCCGACTCTATTATAACAGATTCCCCTTTTTTGGACTCCGTACCCGATCCTATTTGTATTAGACCATATACCCAACCCACCCTATTTTTCCAATCCGATTCCAAGATCAACCCTATTTATATGGGAACCTGTTTTACAACCTCTCGATATCCTATACGACTTCGAATTTTACATTAATACGCAAGAAAATAATGTAACATTCTTAATTTGTATTGAAACATTAAGAACTTGTAACAAATAAATACATAAACTTTTTGACTAAACGAAAAAATTAAAGATCCACATGGCTAATTATCATAAATAAAATCATAAGGCAAAGCAAAAATCATAACATTGCATAAACATTAGTAAAAAATATGAGTCTAATATTAGTCTTATTCTCACAACTACTATATGAAGCTGTTTATTTATGCAAGCATAACTCCTTCTACAAAAGAGAAGTTAGGCGAGCCAATCCACGTAGTACACAAGAATTTGGTGGCGATGAACGCCATCCGTCTGTCGGACGGTGCAAGAGGGAGCCAGTGAGGAAGATGAATGACAAAGGAGGAGTGTCGTACGTGTCTAAGAGAACCAAGAGGAAAAACGCCATATGATTACGGGAGCAAGAATAGAAATCAGGGGAAAAAATAGAGTTTTAAATCTCTATTTCCCAAACCGGTCTAGGAACCGGTTTTTGGGTGGGTAATCACTCGAAACCGATTCCCGGACCGATTTAAACCGGTTCTGAATTCTGGGAACTGGTTCTCGGACCGATTTCAATGAAAACCTGTTACTGACCCTATTTTTCGGATGGATCAGTCCGGTTTCCGAATATACCGGACCCCTGGCAAATGATGCAACGAGACCCCTTAAATGGACCCACGAGAAGGAGGAAACCGAAGCAGTCTCCTCTTCGAAATCTTTATAAATTGCCAAGATTCCCAGCCTCTTCTCAACACACCACCCGAACTCCCCACCAAAACTCTCTCTTTCTGTCCCTCTCTCTCTCTCTCTCTCTCTCTCTCTCTCTCTCTCTCTCTCTCTATAGCTCCCATTGCATGCTCAATAGAATAAAGGAACGGCTGTGGTTTGTATGACCAAATCCAAAAGCCCCCAGCATTCCAAAACCAAACGCCATCGACACGTCGAAACACCCTCCCCTCACACGTCCCCTCTTTCTTGATATCAGGAGCAGAACCTTGTCACTGGTATTGGGCAAGAAAGTCCATCCCTTTGTTTGGTTTTGAAGAGGGAGGGTCACGGGTTCGAAAGGTTCAAACGTGGGAACATGAATGGACCCAAGCTGGTGCTGGCATTGATTCTGCTCTCGTGGGCATCTTCAGTGTCGTGCTCTGTTTCTTACGACAGAAAAGCTATCATCATCGATGGCAAGAGGAGGATCCTCATCTCCGGTTCCATTCACTATCCCAGGAGCACGCCTGAGGTAGCGACAATCCCAATGCAGCTCACGACATGTCTCTTTCTATAGCTTTTCTTTTTCTCCGAAAAGGAATCGTATTTTATTTGGTCTCTGGGCTTTCGCGTGGTTGCAGATGTGGCCTGATCTCATATGGAAGGCCAAACAGGGAGGGCTGGATGTTATTCAAACCTATGTTTTCTGGAACGGACATGAACCTTCTCCCGAAAATGTGAATGCTACTTATGATCTTCTTTGGATTATATAACCTTCCTCATTTTTCTTCTTTAAATTAATGAATTTTCTTGTTCTTTCCTTCTTTTCTTTTTCCTTCCCTTTGTGCAGTACTACTTTGAGGACCGGTATGATCTGGTTCAGTTCATCAAGCTGGTGCAACAGGCTGGTCTTTACGTTCATCTCCGGATTGGGCCATACGTCTGCGCTGAGTGGAATTTTGGGTACCTATTTTCTAGCATAAAAATGATAAGGAGAAGTTTTTTTTCAAATTTATTTTGCTATGTATTTTGAAACTCACGTGCTCTGTTTTTTGTGCTGGTTTTTGATGCAGAGGATTCCCTGTTTGGCTGAAATATGTCCCGGGGATCGCTTTCAGGACAAACAATAAGCCATTCGAGGTTGTCCATTTTTCTGAAACATTTCCCTTCTCAATCTTTTTCATATTTCTAAACCTTTGACTAACAAAACATTTATCAATCATTTAATGAAGGATGCAATGCAAAAGTTCACGCAGAAGATTGTCGACATGATGAAGGCAGAGAGGTTGTTTCAGTCCCAGGGAGGTCCAATAATATTATCTCAGGTGAGAAACGTTCTACCATTAACCCCTTCTAGAAGATGGACCATTTCAATAGGTTTTTTTCCTTGACAATAAAGAGAAGGCTTTGACAATAAAGGACATTATTTTCTATACCTGCTTGGAATTTTTATAGATATTTTTATTTTGCTGATAAGCTTGAATTTTTGTGTTCGTTGACAGATAGAGAATGAATTTGGACCAGTTGAATATGAAATTGGAGCACAAGGCCAGGCGTACACAAAATGGGTAGCAAGTATGGCTGTGGGACTTGGCACTGGTGTTCCATGGGTTATGTGCAAGCAAGAAGATGCTCCTGATCCTGTGGTATGTACTTTTCTGGATCTTGTTGGTTAAACTTATATTTATATAAGATATATGTACATATCCATATAAGTTGGTCAGGATGTCATCTGTTCTGTGATCACTGAGGGCCTCCTAGGCTGGTGGGGTCTCTTCGACAGTTTTTTTTTTTTTTTCCTAAACTTTAGGTGGCCTATATGGTCGTAAACATGTCCCCCTTTTTCCATATGCCATGTGCTTTTAATTTTTCCTCTTCCTTATTCTTTCTTGCTCTTCATTGTTTTATATTGAGTGAGGAAACTTTCCCCATAGGTACTTAATTCTTGTGTCCCGTAACGATGTATTTGCCTCGAATCTGGTTTGGCTTGACTTCGCTTGTTGACTTCGTTTAAATGGCATGGCATGACAACAATGTTTAAACTTAAGCAGGATGGGTTTTTCCGCAACATGGTTGTTATTCTTGACTTATTTCGTAAAAGTTATTTAAGATGGGAGTAAGACAGCTTCTAGAAAATAATTTTTCCTGTCCTTGACTAATGTTGATTCGTTATGCGACAGATTAACACCTGGAATGACTTCTACTGCCAAGATTTCAAACCAAACTCGAATAATAAACCCAAGATGTGGACTGAAAACTGGACCGGCTGGTATGCGAAGAAGCGCATATCTGAACAAGCTGAAATTTTCAACTGCGCCACCCCACCCCAACCAACCCCCCGCCCGACACCCCCCCCTCTGTATCTTTCTCAGTCATGTAGATTCAAAGCTGATTATTATGATGATTTCCAGGTACACTGAGTTTGGGGGAGCGGTGCCTTCTAGGCCAGCAGAGGATTTGGCGTTCTCGGTCGCGAGGTTCATTCAGAACAGCGGTTCATTCGTCAATTACTATATGGTAATCCTGACTTCCGTAGCATCCGTGGCTATGTATCAATCACTTGATTTTGCCTTTCCATTATGCTGCGAATTATAATCATTAGTTGACCTTCTTTTTTGTCTCCTTTTAAATGATTGCATACTTGCTTGTTCTTTATATGGGTCTCGTTTGTTGTCTTTAGTATCATGGAGGAACCAACTTTGGCAGGACAGCTGGTGGTCCCTTCATTGCCACCAGCTATGACTACGACGCTCCTCTTGATGAATACGGTATGTGACTTGGAATAGACTATTAGTATCCTGGCGTGGGCAAGGCTAACTTTGCTCATGTGCCTCAATATGTTTCACTTTGAGCATTCAATGGATCTAACTACTTTAAGACAGGAGTAATTGGTAACACCGTCAGAAGTTTAACCGAGTGAAGGCAAATCTACATCTTGTTGCTTAAACATTAAACCTTTTAAAACCAAGTCTAGAAGTAATTCATGAAATCCTATCATGGCAATTACTAAGTCATCTTCCTGACATCAGAATTTGCGTAAATGTTGCAGGTTTACGGAGGGAACCAAAGTGGAGTCACTTGAGAGATTTGCACAAAGCCATTAAGCAAAGTGAATGGGCTCTGGTTTCTGCTGATCCAGCAGTGCAGTCACTTGGAAGTAATCAAGAGGTTTGGTTTCTCCAGCCCCCTTAAAATGAATATGCATGAAAACACTCTCGCAGCCTTGTGGGTTGTTAATTAAACTTTTACCTGTCAAATTCTATTTTTCTTAGGCTCACGTGTTCAAAGCTGGAAGCGGATGCGCGGCCTTCCTGGCAAACTACGACACAAAGTATTTTGTCAGAGTCAATTTTGGAAACGGGCAATATGACTTGCCGCCTTGGTCCATCAGCATTCTTCCAGACTGCAAAACTGCTGTTTACAACACTGCAAGGGTAAGGCACAGACCATTCAGCTCCATGACATCTTGCATCGACTCTTTCCAATTTAACACGTTCCGTTACTTTCCCTTAAACAATTCTTTTTAAGAGATTAAGTTCAAGGATGAGACGATATTATCAATTTTCAAACAGGTCAATGCACCGAGTTCTCAGATCAAGATGGTGCCAGAAGGTGGATTCTCTTGGCAGTCGTACATTGAAGAAACTGTCTCTGCCTTTGGCAGCGACACCTTTACAAAGGACGGTCTGCTGGAGCAAATTAGTTTCACTAGAGATGCTTCAGACTATTTGTGGTACACGACAGAGTGAGTGCTGCTTGCAACTTGCATCTCATAAGCATTATGAAAGCTTCAACATAGTGGACTGTCAGGTGCTTACAATTTTACTTTCCTGATCTTGTTGATTGTTCAGCATCACAATAAGTCCTAATGAAGCATTTTTGAGGAGCCGCCAATATCCTGTGCTCACCATATGGTCTGCAGGACATGCGATGCATGTTTTCGTCAATGGTGAACTCACAGGTAGATCAATTTCTGCCTAGATCCCAAAATGCAACATCCTTTCAGCACATGAAATCTCAATACATAACATATGTTACTCTGGTAATTGTCTGTCCGTAATACAGGGTCGGTATATGGATCATTAGAGAATCCAAAAATATCGTATAGTAATAATGTGAAGCTGAGGGCTGGCATCAACAAACTGTCGATATTGAGTGTAGCTGTCGGGCTTCCGGTCAGTATTTTGCCAGTCAATATGATATTTTTAAGCTATATGCATGTGAGGATCTTAACATTAGTACTTTCTCCACTTCTGTTTCCAACATTCAGAATGTTGGCGTGCATTTTGAGACATGGAATACCGGTGTTCTTGGGCCAGTCACATTGAAGGGTCTCAATTCTGGGACGTGGGACATGTCGAAATGGAAATGGTGTTACAAGGTATCTGTACTCAGTCTGCTGCTGCTTTGTTCTTCTTTTGCCTTTCAACAAATAATTCAGAAACAAAAGATACCACATCAATGCGGATTCATTGTTGTTATATGAAAGTCGAGTAAAGCAATATCTCAGAGCTGCTAAAAAAAAGGAATTAAAATAAAAGTACGTTTGTGCTCAAATTTCTCGATGGTTGAGTAGTCCTGGTTATCAATGGTTTGTGTGGATAAACTTACGTTTGCTTGACTAGTTGTAATAGTGTGTGGATGTATCCTGGTTTTAGACATGACTCATGCTAGTCCATAGAAGATTGAGAATGATCTGCTACACCATCTTCAAAATTCAAAACCTAATTTTTTTTTTTTTCCAAAAAGGTCGGTCTCAAGGGCGAAAATCTGGGTCTCAACACCGTAAGCGGTAGTTCCTCAGTTGAATGGCTTGAAGGTTCAATGTTGGCCCAAAAGCAGCCCCTGACCTGGTACAAGGTGAGGATCCACACCAAAAACTTCACTTGATAATAACTGCTAGTCTGGATTTCCTTTGAAAAACTAGTTATGCTTTGTTTGCAGGCTACTTTCAATGCTCCCCCAGGACGCAGTCCATTAGCCTTGGACATGAACAGCATGGGAAAGGGCGAGATATGGATAAATGGTCGGAGCATCGGACGCCACTGGCCTGCTTACACAGCTCGTGGCAGTTGTGGCGGCTGCAGTTATGCTGGAACTTTCAATGATACTAAGTGCCGAAGTGGCTGTGGAGAGGCTTCTCAAAGATGGTGAGAAAAGTAGATTTGCACTTTTTCTTTATTAATTTATGTTTTGATTTGAACACCTATTAATAAGCTTTTAATTTTCAGGTACCATGTTCCAAGATCGTGGTTGAATCCCACAGGCAATCTGTTGGTCATTTTTGAAGAATGGGGTGGCGACCCGACTCAAATTACTTTGGTCCAAGCAACAAGGACTTCGTAGTAGCAGAACTTCTAGATCAATGCGGTTTATAGCTGAAATTAAGCAATTTTCGGAGTTTGCAGAATAAGTGATGTGCAAGAGCACAGCATTCGTCTTCTTTTATCAGTCTTTAGAAGCTTGTGCAAGTAAAAGATGCCATTACAACCACCTAGACTTCGACAAAGGGAAGTGTGAAGTCAAGCCATACTAACACACCATTTTGCTGAAGTCATATACAGATATACAGATGGGGAAATAAGCCGCAGAAACATGCCAGCGTATATAAGCATATATTGTCACTAGTTAGAATAGCTTCGACTGCATACCTAGTGTGTGCTAGACATATGAACACAGTCAAGTGGAATTTCCTAGCCTGTCAAATGTATAGATGTCATCATCGAGTGTCTCTAGAGAGCAGGCAGTCAATTTGTTGCCTTGCTTAGAAAGACACTGAAATGCAGTGCTTGTAATAATAAACTGAAATTCAATATCTCCTGCTTTTAATCGGTTCTGCCTCATATTATAGCTAGCTCGTTTAGTTCTCGTCTTCTGTAATTCTATATCTTGAAGATCATGTGTTTACTGGACAAAACCACATCGCTTCCCAGTATGGGACCTGAAATGCTAGCATTCGAGAAAGCAAGGTGCCAGATCTTGGGGGCGGACAAACTTAAGCACTTCAATTTTCACTTATCTTTGCAAAATTTTCGTTCAGATAGCATTCCTAGACATGTCCTAAGTCCACCAAATCAGAAAGCTGTCCTAAATCAAGATGTAGCGTCCTTATATTCCATTACCATAACTTATATTAACGCTAACAATGCTGTTTCACCAGCCACCATGGATGCACTGAGTCGAGAACGCCGAAGCCGAGATGTGTTATGGTGAGCGAGGTTCAAGAAGCTAGATGACGGTATGAAATTTGATAGGCCACAGAAAGACAAATGCAGTCCAGTCAGAGATGTTTGAGCCGATATATAGTCCTCTGATTCACTCAGAACTAGCCATAGAGAGGTCCTCATTACATGGAGCAGGGATACGAGATCCACTTTTTGGGGAATATGAGTCGAAGCAATAACAAGAATATTTTGAGTGGAACATCTTTCACAATCCCTGTAAGAACCTAGGGCGACTATCCACTTTACATTTAAACCCCGGAATTCCCACGAAAGATCAAGATATCACAAGCAAGCTCGACGAGTTTCCTAGATTATAAGCAATTGCCCTGCTATATACTCCATATCATATTCTCCAAGCACCCAAGAAATTCAGGAATGACATTGCCATCGAAAGCATTGAAGCTCAAGCCCGAATATCTCAGAGACCAGAGTCTCACCGGTGAAGGCCTGGTTTCCAATGACCGTGCCTGATCTAAGAATCATAGCCCGTGGGGTACGGGCAGTTAGTGACAATCAACTGTAAAAATTGCTTCTGTATAATCCTACCCGAGCCCATTCGTCACAAGTCTGGATAGTTGTTTCCGCTACATGACGATAGGAGAGCTCCGGGACTTCAAGGCTGTTGCCGATGGCAATCAAGGAGAGCTTCTCTATCCAATTCCAAACAACTCAAGAAGCCGATATCGAATTCCTCGCCATTAGATCACCACGCAAGATGAGGCGAATATGTGTCCAAGAAGTTGATGAAGTGCAAGTCCAAGGAGTTCATCCTGGTTTTGCAGATCACCAAATTTCATACATCACAGGAAACAACGGTGACCAAAGATTTCTCATATATGTATGTACCTCAAGATATTCTGAATTATCAAAGAAATTGACACTAGGAAAATTACTAGAAAAATCCTAAATCTATTGGACTTATGCCAATTCAATTTGAAACCTTTCAAATATGCTAATTAAATTCTAAAATTTTTCAATTTTTTCCATTTGAGTCATTCCAATCAATTTTGGCTAGAATCACTAACATAAATACCCATAGTGCCATGTAAAATACATTAATTTTTTTAAAAAATTTTATTTAAAAAAATCATTTTTTTTCTCTTTTTCTCTTTTTTTTCTACCAAGTCCATTAGTCCCTAGCCAATGAATGGGTGTCACAAACCCCTCCCTCGCCCATGGATGATGAGGGCTTTGTGGCCCTTAGGCAAGGTTGTGAATCCCTCACTTACAGACGATGCAGGTTGGCCGACCCTCTCTTTTGACAAGCGACGGCCCTCGTTGGGCTTGGAAGATTAGAAATGAAAAGGAAGAAAAGAAAGAAAGAAAATTCATTTTTTTAAAAATAATTATAAAATTATCCATGTCAGCATTGGTCGTGCCACGTAAAATAGGTGACATCTAAGTCAATAATTTTTAGCTAAAGTTAGTCGGGTGGACTCAATTGGCGAAACATAAATACTGTGTTTAACAGTTGGGATACAATTTAGAGTATGATAAAGTTTATTATACCATTTGTCTATTGCTTGCTCGAGACGAGATAAGTTAATAGAATTAATATCCATAATAGAAATATTTTTTTCTCACGTAACAAACTGTCGCGACCCAATTTTTCGGGTTTGTCTCCTAAAACTAGGTTGATGGACTACTAAGCCTTTAAGCTTAGCTCAGGCTCTCCCAAGCCCATACCAAATCGCGACTTAGGGTTTTAACATGCAAAAGCTTACTATCTAGGAGTCGCCACTAATCGGTTTAGGGTAGGTCGATTAAACACCTAAGCCTACGAACCAGATATTTTGGGTACGGGGACTTAATTACACTAGACTATCATAGCCCGTTCGGTACCATTTCTTTTTAATTTTAAAAATGTTTTGCAATTGAATTGATTTTAATTTAACTTCCTAACATGTGAAGTGATCATACATGTGCGCATACCACCAATTTAACACATCAAGAAAGCAATTAAATAATGCAAAAAAAATACCTTAAAGCAACGAAAACATCTGCAATGTTAAATCAGAACTCACATCAACAATCCTAGATATGATTCCTAATTAACAAGCAATCAATTTTTTTTTGTTTTCACTTTATTTAATGAAAATCATGACTTATGCAATGCATGTTACTATTCTAACATGAAATGATATGATAACATGACTAAAATTGTATGACATAAATAAGCATGCAATCTATCCTAAAGCATGAAATAAATTCATTCTAATTCTTTTATATTTTCCATGAAATTTGAAATTAAAGAAATGCAACAATTAAAGATGCAATCTAAATTACCTAATTCTAATGGCATGACATGCAATGCAATGACATACAAAATTATTTAAACTAAAATGACATGCCTCATACAACTTAATATGCGAGCTATATGTCACGTGACATTTATCGAATGACTTAGTCTAATGACAAGAAAGTTCTAATTAAATGAACTTAATAAAAACTAAATGACGTGCATTTGATGTTTCTATTTTTAAGAATGCAATCTATCCTAAAAATTGAAATTAACTTATGCAGAAACAAATTTTGTATTTTCTTTCATGAAATTATAGTGCAAAAATGATCTAGCTAGATTAAAATTCTATCTAATTTAAAATAAGGATTAGGTCATATCAAATCCTAATTTAAATTAAGACATTATCTCAACCTAACATGCAATCTATTTAATATGCAATGACGTGTGAAACATGCTCTAATTCTACATGACATATGCATGATATTTTTTATTTTTAACAATGTTCGAAACTTAAAAATGCCACGTAATTAAACCTGCAACTTAAATTAAACAAAAACTAAGATCCTAAATGAATGCACCTTTTTTGTTTTTATATTTTTTAAATCTAAAATAAAATCTATATTCTAGATATGCAAAATAACAAGAAATATTCTAAAATCAATTGAAATCCTAATTCGAACATCTTTTTGATTTTTCTTAGTGATTTTCTAAAACGAGCATTAAATCTAAATAAACGAGATATTCAACAAATAAAGCATTAAAATAAACGAAAAAATAACCCGTTATCTCACGGGTCAAATTAACGAATACTTTTAACCCTGAACATCACGACAAGAAATCAAAATAATTAAAAATCTAATCCGAAATCTTACGGATTAAATTAATAATTAAATTAATTCAACAATTGATACACCATAAACAAACCCCAAAAATTATCATAATTAAAAAAAATGACCCGACGTCTTACGGGTCAAATTAAATAATTACAATAACTTTAGGGATAATTCCTACAGATAATGCCTATAAGAATTATAACCTAAAAAAAAACTCACAATATTCAATTTAAACGATAATAATAAAACTAACTAAAACTAAAATAAAATAACATAAAATAAAAAATAAAAATAAAAGAAAAACAACCTAAGGAAAATAGGGGGCAGCCCGTTCGTGGGTCGATCCGGCCGGAGGGTCACCAGCGGCAGAGCTCCGGCGAGGAAGAGGGTGGTGCGGCGGTCGGCGCGGGCTGAAGTCGGGCGGACGCGATGGGTCGCGGGCGAAGCGGGCTCGTCCGGGGCTTCGGGTCTCGACGTCGGGCGGTGGGCGAGCAGGATCAGCGGCGGTGCGGCTCGCGCGGTGGCTTCGTGGCGGCGATCAGCGCTTGGGTTGTGCAGTGCTGCACGTCGAGCTTCTCGGGCGGAGCTGGGCGTCGCTCGGGGCTCGGTGGCGGCGGATTCTTCGCTCGGGCGCGATGGATCGCGGGTGAAGGCGCGGGCTGCACGTCGGGGGGCGGATCGGCGGGACGGCGGTGCTGGTCGTCAGGGCGGCGCGGCGTGGCGAGACGGCGGTGGGCGCGAGGGCTCCGGCGTGAGTGAGCGGCGGGAGGGAGGACACGGGCTACGGATGCTCGAGGAAGAAGATCTACAGTGCTTTTCCCTTCTTCTTTTTTGTATTTTTCTCTCCTCTGCTCCTCACGTCACTTTCCCCTCTTTTCACTGTTTCGCTTGCACTTTTTCCTTTTTTCTTGTACTTTTCACCTTTTCCTCTTCTCAAACGCACGATGGCTTCCTTGCTTTTTCTTCTCACTCTTGTGCTGATTTTTTTTACCTTTAAAAAACCGAGAAGAGCCCCCCATCAATTGATCGTACGTGACCCTTTTATAAGCCAAAAAATTGTATCTTCGAGATATATTTCATTTCTAATTTTGGTTGAGCACGATACCGCTAAATATATCACTGAAATATTTTTTTGCATATTCCATCAAGAAAATTCCCCTTTTGTGCAAAAGTGCATCTCCTAATGTATATTACCTAAATATGTGAACAATTTTAACGGAATATAACAAAAAATAAAATTTTCCTAAACCTATATGCCATGTGATTTTTTTTTATTTTTATTTAGCAAAATCAACCCCAAAAATTTAGGTGTCAACACAAACTTATTAAATTAACAAAATTAAATTACATTTCAATAAATAAAAAATTCAAAATAACAAAAGATAACAATTTAGTTTTTTTAGTTTAATCTTATTTTTATTTATATCTTCAAATTTAATTATATTTATAATATAAATTCCATATATAAATATATTTATACTCATTATATATTTTAAGCATTTTAGTAATTTATACATATTACTGTGGTTTACTATTTAATAAAATTTTATTAGAGCATAATAAGGGGGAAAAGAAATAAAAAAAATGAAATATTAAAAACAGAGAGGAAAAATAAAATAAAAATAAGCATATAAAAATAGAGTAGGCAAGGGTGTCGTGAGGGATTTTTAGCATCTCCCTTTATGAATATTTTAGGTTCATTTACATTGATATGTCATTTATACCAGATAAGGTACAAAATATAATGTGGATATATTCGACTTATTATCGCGATTCATCAAATGATAGATAGGACATAACAAAATCATCGGATTTCATATCCTATCATATCTAGTAAGAAATCCATACAACCAAACATAGTCAAAAGATTTATGACTCAATTGGCACAGATACAATAAGTTCAAAACTTTTTTAGCAACTTCCCCAATTGATACCTAATCCAAAATTTGACTATATAGTTATAAAGATGGATATGTAGCTAGATAGAAGAGAAGTTAGCCAAGTATTACAAAAATCTAAACGGGATGATTCGAAATAACAAAAATCCTTAGATAACTTTTTTTTTCAAGCTAATTATATTAAATTAATGCAATGACATGTCAAGAAATTTAAGAACTCACATTAAGACCCACGAAGAATTCATGCTCTGGGAAAAAATTTGTACAACATTTAATTTCTATATATCGCGTCATCCAGATAATATAAAAACCCACCATTCATTGTTAACTCAAAACTGAAAAAAAAAAATCTGTCAAAAACATTCTCTTTATTATTGAGGAACCGATTGAAATGGTCCATCTTCTAAAAGGGTCTAATCGAATGCTTTTGCTTTGAACAGACTTCAATGTCAAATACCGATTTTCTCGCCGATGCCAAAGTTACTGTGGCAAATGATGCAACGAGACCCCTTCTAAAGATAACCAGAAATGGACCCACGAGAGTGAAGGAGAAAGCGAATCCTCCTCCTCTTCGAAATCTTTATAAATTGCCAAGATTCCCACTCTCTTCAAAATACACCAACCGAACTCCCCACCAAAACTTCTGACCAAAGAAAAAACTCCCCATCAAAACTCTCTCTCTGTCCCCCGGTCTCTCTCTCTAGCTCTCATTGCATGCTCAATAAAATAAAGGGACGGCTGTTGTTCGTATGACCAAATCCAAAGGCCCCCAGCATTTCAAAACCAAACGCCAACGACACGTCGAAACACCCCCCCTTCATACGTCCCCTCTTTCCTGATATCAGGAGCAGAACCTTGTCACTGTTATTGGGCAAGAAAGTCCACCCCTTTATTTGGTTTGAAGAGGGAGGGTCACGGGTTCGAAAGGTTCAAACGTGGGAACATGACTGGACCCAAGCTGGTGCTGGCATTGATTCTGCTCTCGTGGGCATCTTCAGTGTTGTGCTCTGTTTCTTACGACAGAAAAGCTATCATCATTGATGGCAAGAGGAGGATCCTCATCTCTGGCTCCATTCACTATCCCAGAAGCACGCCTGAGGTAGCAACGATCCCAATGCAGCTCACGACATGTCTCTTTCTATAGCTTTTCTTTTTCTCGAAAAGGAATCGTGTTTTATTTGGTCTATGGGCTTTCACGTGGCTGCAGATGTGGCCTGATCTCATAAGGAAGGCCAAACAGGGGGGCTTGGATGTGATTCAAACCTATGTTTTCTGGAACGGACATGAACCTTCTCCCGGAAACGTAATGCAACTTATGATCTTCTTTGGATTATATAACCATTTTCATTCACTGATTACATGTTTTCCCTTTTTCTTTTAAAAATTAATGAGCTTTCCTGTTCTCTCCTTTTCTTTTTTCCCACCCTTTGTGCAGTACTACTTTGAGGACCGGTATGATCTGGTTCGGTTCATCAAGCTGGTGCAACAAGCTGGTCTTTACGTTCATCTCCGGATTGGACCTTACGTCTGCGCCGAGTGGAATTTTGGGTACCTATTTTCTTGCGTAAAAATGGAAAGGAGAATTTTTATTATTATTATTATTTTGCTATGTATTTTGAAACTCACGTGCTCTGTTTTTTGTGCTGGTTTGTGATGCAGAGGATTCCCTGTTTGGCTGAAATATGTCCCGGGGATCGCTTTCAGGACAAACAATAAGCCATTCGAGGTTGACCATTTTCTGAAACAAATTTCCCTTCTCAATCTTTTTCATATTTCTAAACCTTTGACTAACGAAACGTTTATCAATCATTTAATGAAGGATGCAATGCAAAGGTTCACGCAGAAGATAGTCAACATGATGAAGGCAGAGAGGTTGTTTCAGTCCCAGGGAGGTCCGATAATATTATCTCAGGTGAGAAACCTTCCACCATTTCTACAACCCCTTCTAGAAGATGGACCAATTCAATTGGTTTTTTTCCTCGACAATAAAGAGAAGGCTTTGACAATAAAGGATATTATTTTCTATACCTGCTTGGAATTTTTATAGATATTTTTATTTTGCTGATAAGCTTGGATTTTTGTGTTTGTTGACAGATAGAGAATGAATTTGAAACGGTTGAATATGAAATTGGAGCAACAGGCAAGGCGTACACAAAATGGGCAGCAAGTATGGCTGTGGGACTGGGCACTGGTGTTCCATGGGTTATGTGCAAGCAAGAGGATGCTCCTGATCCTGTGGTATGTACTTTTCTGGATCTTGTTGGTTAAACTTATAAGTTGGTCAGGATGTCATCTGTTCTGTGATCACTGAGGGCCTCCTAGGCTGGTGGGGTCTCTTCAACAGTTTTTTTTCTCAAACTTTTAGGTGGCCTTTATGGTCCTAAACAGGTCCCTTTTTCCGTATGCCATGTGCTTTTAATTTTTCCTCTTCCTTATTCTTTCTTGCCCTTCATAGTTTCATATTGAGTCTGGAAATTTTCCCCGTAAGTACATAATTCTTGTTTCCCGAAACGATAAATATGCCTCAAATCTGGTTTGGCTCAACTTCGCTTGTTTGCCTTCGTTTAAATGCCATGGCATGACAACATCGTTCGAACTTAAGCAGGATGGGTTTTTCCGTATCATGGTTGTTAATTCTTGACTTGTTTCGCAAAAGTTATTTAAGATTGGAGTAAGACAGCTTCTAGAAAATAATTTTTCCTGTCTTTGACTTGTGCTGGTTCGTTATCTGACAGATTGACACCTGCAATGGCTTCTACTGCGAAGGTTTCAAACCAAACTCTAATAATAAACCCAAGATGTGGACTGAAAACTGGACTGGCTGGTACGTCAAGAAGCGTATATCTGAACAAGATGAAATTCCCCCCTCCCCCTCCTCTGTATCTTTCTCAGTCGTGTAGATTCAAAGCTAATTATTATGATGATTTCCAGGTACACTGAGTTTGGGGGAGCAGTGCCTTCTAGGCCAGCAGAGGATTTGGCGTTCTCGGTCGCGAGGTTCATTCAGAACAGCGGTTCATTCGTCAATTACTATATGGTAATCTTGACTTCCTTAGCATCTGTGGCTCTGTATCAATCACTTGATTTTGCCTTTCCATTATGCTGCAAATTATAATCATTAGTTAACCTTCTTTTTTGTCTCCTTTTAAATGATTGCATACTTGCTTGTTCTTTATATGGGTCTTGTTCGTTGTCTTTAGTATCACGGAGGAACCAACTTTGGCAGGACAGCTGGTGGTCCCTTCATTGCCACCAGCTATGACTATTACGCTCCTCTTGATGAATATGGTATGTAACTTGGAATAGATTGTTAATATCCTGGCGTGGGCAAGACTAACTTTGCTCATGTGCCTCAATTTGTTTCACCTTGAGCATTCAATGGATCTAACTACTTTAAGACTGGAGTAATTGGTAACGCCGTCAGAAGTTTAGCCAAGTGAAGGCAAATCTACATCTTGTTGCTTAAACATTAAACCTTTTAAAACTAAGTTACATCCTATCATGGCGATTACTAAGTCATATTCCTGACATCAGAATTCGCATAAATGTTGCAGGTTTACTGAGGGAACCAAATTGGAGTCACTTGAGAGATTTGCACAAAGCCATTAAGCAAACTGAATGGGCTCTGGTTTCTGCTGATCCAGCAGTGCAGTCACTTGGAAGTAATCAAGAGGTTTGGTTTCTCCAGCCCCCTTAAAATGAATATGCATGAAAACACTCTCGCAGCCTTGTGGGTTGTTAATTAAACTTTTACCTGTCAAATTCTATTTTTCTTAGGCTCACATGTTCAAAGCTGGAAGCGGATGCGCGGCCTTCCTGGCAAACTACGACACAAAGTATTCTGTCAGAGTCAATTTTGGAAACGGGCAATATGACTTGCCGCCTTGGTCCATCAGCATTCTTCCAGACTGCAAAACTGCCGTTTACAACACTGCAAGGGTAAGGCAAAGACCATTCAGTTCCACGGCATCTTGCATCGACTCTTTCCAATTTAACATGTTCCGTCACTTTCCCTTAAACAATTCTTTTTAAGAGATTTAGTTCAAGGATGACACGATATTATCAATTTTCAAACAGGTCAATGCATCGAGTTCTCAGAATAAGATGGTGCCAGTAGGTGGACTCTCTTGGCAGTCGTACGTAGAAGAAACTGTCTCTGCCTTTGGCGGCGACACGTTTACAAAGGACGGGCTGTTGGAGCAAATTAGTCTCACTAGAGATGCTTCAGACTATTTGTGGTACACGACAGAGTGAGTGCTGCTTGCGACTTGCATCTCATAAGCATTGCGAAAACTTCAATATAGCGGACTGTCATGTGCTTACGATTTTACTTTCCTGATCATGTCGATTGTTCAGCATCACGATAAGTCCTAACGAAGCATTTCTGAGAAGTGGCCAATCTCCTGTGCTCACCATATTGTCTGCAGGACATGCGATGCATGTTTTCATCAATGGTGAACTCACAGGTAAATCAATTTCCGCCTAGATCCCAAAATGCAATATCCTTTCAGTACCTGAAATCTCTATACATAACATATGTTACTCTGGTAATTGTCTGTCTGTAATACAGGGTCCGTATATGGATCATTAGAGAATCCAAAATTATCATATGGTAATAATGTGAAGCTGAGGGCTGGCATCAACAAACTGTCGATATTGAGTGTAGCTGTCGGGCTTCCGGTCAGTATTTTGCCAGTCAACATGATATTGTTAAGCTATATGCATGTGAGGATCTTAACATTAGTACTTTCTCCACTTCGGTTTCCAACATTCAGAATGTTGGCGTGCATTTTGAGACATGGAATACCGGGGTTCTTGGGCCAGTCACATTGAAGGGTCTCAATTCTGGGACGTGGGACATGTCGAAATGGAAATGGTGTTACAAGGTATCTGTACTCAGTCTGCTGCTGCTTTGTTCTTCTTTTGCCTTTCCACAAATAATTCAGAAACAAAAGATACCACATCAATGCGGATTCATTGTTGTTATATGAAAGTCGAGTAAAGCAATATCTCAGAGCTGCTAAAAAAAAGGAATTAAAATAAAAGTACGTTTGTGCTCAAATTTCTCGATGGTTGAGTAGTCCTGGTTATCAATGGTTTGTGTGGATAAACTTACGTTTGCTTAACTAGTTGTAATAGTGTGTGGATGTATCCTGGTTATAGACATGACTCATTCTAGTCCATAGAAGATTGAGAATGATCTGCTACACCATCTTCAAAATTCAAAACCTAAATTTTTTTTTTTTCCAAAAAGGTCGGTCTCAAGGGCGAAAATCTGGGTCTCAACACCGTAAGCGGTAGTTCCTCAGTTGAATGGCTTGAAGGTTCAATGTTGGCCCAAAAGCAGCCCCTGACCTGGTACAAGGTGAGGATCCACACCAAAAACTTCACTTGATAATAACTGCTAGTCTGGATTTCCTTTGAAAAACAAGTTATGCTTTGTTTGCAGGCTACTTTCAATGCTCCCCCAGGACGCAGTCCATTAGCCTTGGACATGAACAGCATGGGAAAGGGCGAGATATGGATAAATGGTCGGAGCATCGGACGCCACTGGCCTGCTTACACAGCTCGTGGCAGTTGTGGCGGCTGCAGTTATGCTGGAACTTTCAATGATACTAAGTGCCGAAGTGGCTGTGGAGAGGCTTCTCAAAGATGGTGAGAAAAGTAGATGTGCACTTTTTCTTTATTAATTTATGTTTTGATTTGAACACCTATTAATAAGCTTTTAATTTTCAGGTACCATGTTCCAAGATCGTGGTTGAATCCCACAGGCAATCTGTTGGTCATTTTTGAAGAATGGGGTGGCGACCCGACTCAAATTACTTTGGTCCAAGCAACAAGGACTTCGTAGTAGCAGAACTTCTAGATCAATGCGGTTTATAGCTGAAATTAAGCAATTTTCGGAGTTTGCAGAATAAGTGATGTGCAAGAGCACAGCATTCGTCTTCTTTTATCAGTCTTTAGAAGCTTGTGCAAGTAAAAGATCCCATTACAACCACCTAGACTTCGACAAAGGGAAGTGTGAAGTCAAGCCATACTAACACACCATTTTGCTGAAGTCATATACAGATATACAGAGGGGGAAATAAGCCGCAGAAACATGCCAGTGTATATAAGCATATATTGTCACTAGTTAGAATAGCTTCGACTGCATACCTAGTGTGTGCTAGACATATGAACACAGTCAAGTGGAATTTCCTAGCCTGTCAAATGTATAGATGTCGTCATCGAGTGTCTCTAGAGAGCAGGCAGTCAATTTGTTGCCTTGCTTAGAAAGACACTGAAATGCAGTGCTTGTAATAATAAACTGAAATTCAATATCTCCTGCTTTTAATCGGTTCTGCCTCATATTATAGCTAGCTCGTTTAGTTCTCGTCTTCTGTAACTCTATATCTTGAAGATCATGTGTTTACTGGACAAAACCACATCGCTTCCCAGTATGGGACCTGAAATGCTAGCATTCGAGAAAGCAAGGTGCCAGATCTTGGGGGCGGACAAACTTAAGCACTTCAATTTTCACTTATCTTTGCAAAATTTTCGTTCAGATAGCATTCCTAGACATGTCCTAAGTCCACCAAATCAGAAAGCTGTCCTAAATCAAGATGTAGCGTCCTTATATTCCATTACCATAACTTATATTAACGCTAACAATGCTGTTTCACCAGCCACCATGGATGCACTGAGTCGAGAACGCCGAAGCTGAGATCTGTTATGGTGAGCGAGGTTCAAGAAACTAGATGACGGAATGAAATTTGATAGGCCACAGAAAGACAAATGCAGTCCATTCAGAGATGTTTGAGCCGATATAGTCCTCTGATTCACTCAGAACTAGCCATAGAGAGGTCCTCATTACATGGAGCAGGGATACGGGATCCACTTTTTGGGGAATATGAGTCAAGGCAATAACAAGAATATTTTGAGTGGAACATCTTTCACAATCCCTTTCACAATCCCTGTAAGAACCTAGGGCGACTATCCACTTTACATTTAAACCCCGGAATTCCCACGAAAGATCAAGATATCACAAGCAAGCTCGACGAGTTTCCTAGATTATAAGCAATTGCCCTGCTATATACTCCATATCATATTCTCCAAGCACCCAAGAAATTCAGGAATGACATTGCCATCGAAAGCATTGAAGCTCAAGCCCAAATATCTCAGAGACCAGAGTCTCACCGGTGAAGGCCTGGTTTCCAATGACCATGCCTGATCTAAGAATCATAGCCTGTGGGGTATGGGCAATTAGTGACAATCAACTGTAAAAATTGCTTCTGTATAATCCTACCCGAGCCCATTCGTCACAAGTCTGGATAGTTGTTTCCGCTACATGACGATAGGAGAGCTCCGGGACTTCAAGGCTGTTGCCGATGGCAATCAAGGAGAGCTTCTCTATCCAATTCCAAACAACTCAAGAAGCCGATGTCGAATTCCTCGCCATTAGATCACCACGCAAGATGAGGCGAATATGTGTCCAAGAAGTTGATGAAGTGCAAGTCCAAGGAGTTCATCCTGGTTTTGCAGATCACCAAATTTCATACATCACAGGAAACAACGGTGACCAAAGATTTCTCATATATGTATGTACCTCAAGATATTCTGAATTATCAAAGAAATTGACACTAGGAAAATTACTAGAAAAATCCTAAATCTATTGGACTTATGCCAATTCAATTTGAAACCTTTCAAATACGCTATATAAATTCTAAAAATTTTCAATTTTTCCATTTGAGTCATTCCAATCAATTTTGGCTAGAATCACTAACATAAATACCCATAGTGCCATGTAAAATACATTAATTTTTTTTTAAAAAATCATTTTTTTTCTCTTTTTCTCTTTTTTTCTACCAAGTCCATTAGTCCCTAGCCAATGAATGGGTGTCACAAACCCCTCCCTCGCCCATGGATGATGAGGGCTTTGTGGCCCTTAGGCAAGGTTGTGAATCCCTCACTTACAGACGATGCAGGTTGGCCGACCCTCTCTTTTGACAAGCGACGGCCCTCGTTGGGCTTGGAAGATTAGAAATGAAAAGGAAGAAAAGAAAGAAAGAAAATTCAATTTTTTTAAAATAATTATAAAATTATCCATGTCAGCATTGGTCGTGCCACGTAAAATAGGTGACATCTAAGTCAATAATTTTTAGCTAAAGTTAGTCGGGTGGACTCAATTGGCGAAACATAAATACTGTGTTTAACAGTTGGGATAAAATTTAGAGTATGATAAAGTTTATTATACCATTTGTCTATTGCTTGCTCGAGACGGGATAAAGTCAAATATAAAAAGGATATAAACCGAATAAAATTATCTCATGAGAGAAGTGGGATAAAAGTTAATAGAATTAATATCCATAATAGAAATATTTTTTTCTCACATAACAAACTTATTAAATTAACAAAATTAAATTACATTTCAATAAATAAAAAATTCAAAATAACAAAAGATAACAATTTAGTTTTTTTAGTTTAATCTTATTTTTCTTTATATCTTCAAATTTAATTATATTTATAATATAAATTCCATATATAAATATATTTATACTCATTATATATTTTAAGCATTTTAGTAATTTATACATATTACTGTGGTTTACTATTTAATAAAATTTTATTAGAGCATAATAAGGGGAAAAAGAAATAAAAAAAATGAAATATTGAAAACAAAGAGGAAAAATAAAATAAAAATAAGCATATAAAAATAGAGTAGGCAAGGGTGTCGTGAGGGATTTTTAGCATCTCCCTTTATGAATATTTTAGGTTCATTTACATTGATATGTCATTTATACCAGAGAAGGTACAAAATATAATGTGGATATATTCGACTTATTATCGCGATTCATCAAATGGTAGATAGGACATAACAAAATCATCGGATTTCATATCCTATCATATCTAGTAAGAAATCCATACAACCAAACATGGTCAAAAGATTTATGACTCAATTGGCACAGATACAATAAGTTCAAAACTTTTTTAGCAACTTCCCCAATTGATACCTAATCCAAAATTTGACTATATAGTAATAAAGATGGATATGTAGCTAGATAGAAGAGAAGTTAGCCAAGTATTACAAAAATCCTTAGATAATTTTTTTTTCAAGCTAATTATATTAAATTAATGCAATGACATGTCAAGAAATTTAAGAACTCATATTAAGACCCACGAAGAATTCACGCTCCCGCAAAAGATTTGTACGACATTTAATTTCTATTTATCGCGTCATCCAGATAATAAAAAAACCCACCATTCATTGTTAACTCAAAACTGAAAAAAAAAAAAAAAAATCTGTCAAAAACGTTCTCTTTATTATTGAGGAAAAAAAATGCAATTGAAATGGTCCATCTTCTAAAAGGGTCTAATCGAATGCTTTTGCTTTGAACAGACGTCAATGTCAAATACCGATTTTCTCGCCAATGCCAAAGTTAATTTGCAAATGATGCAACGAGGAGACCCCTTCTAAAGGTAACCAGAAATGGACCGACGAGAAGAAGGAATAAACCGAAGCCTCCTCCTCTTCGAAATCTTTATAAATTGCCAAGATTCCCACTCTCTTCAAAATACATCGACCGAACTCCCCACCAAAACTTCTGACCAAAGAAAAAACTCCCCATCAAAACTCTCTCTCTGTCCCCCGGTCTCTCTCTCTAGCTCTCATTGCATGCTCAATAGAATAAAGGAACGGCAGTGGTTTGTATGACCAAATACAAAAGCCCCCAGCATTACAAAACCAAACGCCAACGACACGTCGAAACACCCACCCTCATACGTCCCCTCTTTCCTGATATCAGGAGCAGAACCTTGTCACTGTTATTGGGCAAGAAAGTCCACCCCTTTATTTGGTTTGAAGAGGGAGGGTCACGGGTTCGAAAGGTTCAAACGTGGGAACATGACTGGACCCAAGCTGGTGCTGGCATTGATTCTGCTCTCGTGGGCATCTTCAGTGTTGTGCTCTGTTTCTTACGACAGAAAAGCTATCATCATTGATGGCAAGAGGAGGATCCTCATCTCTGGCTCCATTCACTATCCCAGAAGCACGCCTGAGGTAGCAACGATCCCAATGCAGCTCACGACATGTCTCTTTCTATAGCTTTTCTTTTTCTCGAAAAGGAATCGTGTTTTATTTGGTCTATGGGCTTTCACGTGGCTGCAGATGTGGCCTGATCTCATAAGGAAGGCCAAACAGGGGGGCTTGGATGTGATTCAAACCTATGTTTTCTGGAACGGACATGAACCTTCTCCCGGAAACGTAATGCAACTTATGATCTTCTTTGGATTATATAACCATTTTCATTCACTGATTACATGTTTTCCCTTTTTCTTTTAAAAATTAATGAGCTTTCCTGTTCTCTCCTTTTCTTTTTTCCCACCCTTTGTGCAGTACTACTTTGAGGACCGGTATGATCTGGTTCGGTTCATCAAGCTGGTGCAACAAGCTGGTCTTTACGTTCATCTCCGGATTGGACCTTACGTCTGCGCCGAGTGGAATTTTGGGTACCTATTTTCTTGCGTAAAAATGGAAAGGAGAATTTTTATTATTATTATTATTTTGCTATGTATTTTGAAACTCACGTGCTCTGTTTTTTGTGCTGGTTTGTGATGCAGAGGATTCCCTGTTTGGCTGAAATATGTCCCGGGGATCGCTTTCAGGACAAACAATAAGCCATTCGAGGTTGACCATTTTCTGAAACAAATTTCCCTTCTCAATCTTTTTCATATTTCTAAACCTTTGACTAACGAAACGTTTATCAATCATTTAATGAAGGATGCAATGCAAAGGTTCACGCAGAAGATAGTCAACACGATGAAGGCAGAGAGGTTGTTTCAGTCCCAGGGAGGTCCGATAATATTATCTCAGGTGAGAAACCTTCCACCATTTCTACAACCCCTTCTAGAAGATGGACCATTTCAATTGGTTTTTTTCCTCGACAATATAGAGAAGGCTTTGACAATAAAGGATATTATTTTCTATACCTGCTTGGAATTTTTATAGATATTTTTATTTTGCTGATAAGCTTGGATTTTTGTGTTTGTTGACAGATAGAGAATGAATTTGAAACGGTTGAATATGAAACTGGAGCACCAGGCAAGGCGTACACAAAATGGGCAGCAAGTATGGCTGTGGGACTGGGCACTGGTGTTCCATGGGTTATGTGCAAGCAAGAGGATGCTCCTGATCCGGTGGTATGTACTTTTCTGGATCTTGTTGGTTAAACTTATATTTATATAAGATATATGTACATATCCATATAAGTTGGTCAGGATGTCATCTGTTCTGTGATCACTGAGGGCCTCCTAGGCTGGTGGGGTCTCTTCAACAGTTTTTTTTCTCAAACTTTTAGGTGGCCTTTATGATCCTAAACAGGTCCCTTTTTTCCGTATGCCATGTGCTTTTAATTTTTCCTCTTCCTTATTCTTTCTTGCCCTTCATAGTTTCATATTGAGTCTGGAAATTTTCCCCGTAAGTACATAATTCTTGTTTCCCGAAACGATAAATATGCCTCAAATCTGGTTTGGCTCAACTTCGCTTGTTTGCCTTCGTTTAAATGCCATGGCATGACAACATCATTCGAACTTAAGCAGGATGGGTTTTTCCGTATCATGGTTGTTAATTCTTGACTTGTTTCGCAAAAGTTATTTAAGATTGGAGTAAGACAGCTTCTAGAAAATAATTTTTCCTGTCTTTGACTTGTGCTGGTTCGTTATCTGACAGATTGACACCTGCAATGGCTTCTACTGCGAAGGTTTCAAACCAAACTCTAATAATAAACCCAAGATGTGGACTGAAAACTGGACTGGCTGGTACGTCAAGAAGCGTATATCTGAACAAGATAAAATTCCCCCCTCCCCCTCCTTTGTATCTTTCTCAGTCGTGTAGATTCAAAGCTAATTATTATGATGATTTCCAGGTACACCGAGTTTGGGGGAGCAGTGCCTTCTAGGCCAGCAGAGGATTTGGCGTTCTCGGTCGCGAGGTTCATTCAGAACAGCGGTTCATTCGTCAATTACTATATGGTAATCTTGACTTCCTTAGCATCTGTGGCTCTGTATCAATCACTTGATTTTGCCTTTCCATTATGCTGCGAATTATAATCATTAGTTAACCTTCTTTTTTGTCTCCTTTTAAATGATTGCATACTTGCTTGTTCTTTATATGGGTCTTGTTCGTTGTCTTTAGTATCACGGAGGAACCAACTTTGGCAGGACAGCTGGCGGTCCCTTCATTGCCACCAGCTACGACTACGACGCTCCTCTTGATGAATACGGTATGTAACTTGGAATAGATTGTTAGTATCCTGGCGTGGGCAAGACTAACTTTGCTCATGTGCCGCAATTTGTTTCACTTTGAGCATTCAATGGATCTAACTACTTTAAGACTGGAGTAATTGGTAACGCCATCAGAAGTTTAACCAAGTGAAGGCAAATCTACATCTTGTTGCTTAAACATTAAACCTTTTAAAACTAAGTTACATCCTATCATGGCGATTACTAAGTCATCTTCCTGACATCAGAATTCGCATAAATGTTGCAGGTTTACTGAGGGAACCAAATTGGAGTCACTTGAGAGATTTGCACAAAGCCATTAAGCAAACTGAATGGGCTCTGGTTTCTGCTGATCCAGCAGTGCAGTCACTTGGAAGTAATCAAGAGGTTTGGTTTCTCCAGCCCCCTTAAAATGAATATGCATGAAAACACTCTCGCAGCCTTGTGGGTTGATAATTAAACTTTTACCTGTCAAATTCTATTTTTCTTAGGCTCACGTGTTCAAAGCTGGAAGCGGATGCGCAGCCTTCCTGGCAAACTACGACACGAAGTATTCTGTCAGAGTCAATTTTGGAAACGGGCAATATGACTTGCCGCCTTGGTCCATCAGCATTCTTCCAGACTGCAAAACTGCCGTTTACAACACTGCAAGGGTAAGGCAAAGACCATTCAGTTCCACGGCATCTTCCATCGACTCTTTCCAATTTAACATGTTCCGTCACTTTCCCTTAAACAATTCTTTTTAAGAGATTTAGTTCAAGGATGACACGATATTATCAATTTTCAAACAGGTCAATGCATCGAGTTCTCAGAATAAGATGGTGCAAATAGGTGGATTCTCTTGGCAGTCGTACGTAGAAGAAACTGTCTCTGCCTTTGGCGGCGACACGTTTACAAAGGACGGGCTGTTGGAGCAAATTAGTCTCACTAGAGATGCTTCAGACTATTTGTGGTACACGACAGAGTGAGTGCTGCTTGCGACTTGCATCTCATAAGCATTGCGAAAACTTCAATATAGTGGACTGTCATGTGCTTACGATTTTACTTTCCTGATCATGTCGATTGTTCAGCATCACGATAAGTCCTAACGAAGCATTTCTGAGAAGCGGCCAATCTCCTGTGCTCACCATATGGTCTGCAGGACATGCGATGCATGTTTTCATCAATGGTGAACTCACAGGTAGATCAATTTCTGCCTTGATCCCAAAATGCAACATCCTTTCAGCACATGAAATCTCAATACATAACATATGTTACTCTGGTAATTGTCTGTCCGTACAGGGTCTGTATATGGATCATTAGAGAATCCAAAAATATCGTATAGTAATAATGTGAAGCTGAGGGCTGGCATCAACAAACTGTCGATATTGAGTGTAGCTGTCGGGCTTCCGGTCAGTATTTTGCCAGTCAATATGATATTTTTAAGCTATATGCATGTGAGGATCTTAACATTAGTACTTTCTCCACTTCTGTTTCCAACATTCAGAATGTTGGCGTGCATTTTGAGACATGGAATACCGGGGTTCTTGGGCCAGTCACATTGAAGGGTCTCAATTCTGGGACGTGGGACATGTCGAAATGGAAATGGTGTTACAAGGTATCTGTACTCAGTCTGCTGCTGCTTTGTTCTTCTTTTGCCTTTCCACAAATAATTCAGAAACAAAAGATACCACATCAATGCGGATTCATTGTTGTTATATGAAAGTCGAGTAAAGCAATATCTCAGAGCTGCTAAAAAAAAGGAATTAAAATAAAAGTACGTTTGTGCTCAAATTTCTCGATGGTTGAGTAGTCCTGGTTATCAATGGTTTGTGTGGATAAACTTACGTTTGCTTGACTAGTTGTAATCGTGTTCATAAACCTAAAAATTTATTTTTTCCGAAAAGGTCGGTCTCAAGGGCGAAAATCTGGGTCTCAACACCGTAAGCGGTAGTTCCTCAGTTGAATGGGTTGAAGGTTCAATGTTGGCCCAAAAGCAGCCCCTGACCTGGTACAAGGTGAGGATCCACACCAAAAACTTCACTTGATAATAACTGCTAGTCTGGATTTCCTTTGAAAAACAAGTTATGCTTTGTTTGCAGGCTACTTTCAATGCTCCCCCAGGACGCAGTCCATTAGCCTTGGACATGAACAGCATGGGAAAGGGCGAGATATGGATAAATGGTCGGAGCATCGGACGCCACTGGCCTGCTTACACAGCTCTTGGCAGTTGTGGCAGCTGCAGTTATGCTGGAACTTTCAATGATACTAAGTGCCGAAGTGGCTGTGGAGAGGCTTCTCAAAGATGGTGAGAAAAGTAGATTTGCACTTTTTCTTTATTAATTTATGTTTTGATTTGAACACCTATTAATAAGCTTTTAATTTTCAGGTACCATGTTCCAAGATCGTGGTTGAATCCCACAGGCAATCTGTTGGTCATTTTTGAAGAATGGGGTGGCGACCCGACTCAAATTACTTTGGTCCAAGCAACAAGGACTTCGTAGTAGCAGAACTTCTAGATCAATGCGGTTTATAGCTGAAATTAAGCAATTTCTATAGTTTGCAGAATAAGGCCCTGTTTGTTTGTGTTTTTTTTTTTTTCTGGTCATGAACACAATTTCTGTTATTTTATTTCGGAGAATAAAAAAAGAACAGAAACGCGTTTATTTGCGTTTTTATTCCAAATATATTTTTTTGTTCCTGGGAACAAATTTGAAACAGAAATAAGAAACAAAAAAAAAAACTTGTTTCTTATTCTCGGAACACGAAAAAACAATTTTTTTCTCTTCTCTTTCTTTTCTTCTTCTTTATTCTTTGGCCGGTCGCCGGCCTTGGCCATGGCCCACGACCGACCGTCGAGGGCCTGCGACCTCATCAGAGCGTCGCTGACCCCCGGCGAGGCCGACCTTGCGCCGAACGTCGAGCTCACCCAACCACCAACGAGGCTCGCCATCATTGGGCCATTGCCAAGTCGGCGTCACTTGGCGGTGGCCTGGCGAGGTTGAGCCTCGCAGGTGGCTAGGCGAGGCCGGCGGCCCTTGTCGGCCGGTCGCCGGCCATGGCCAAGGCTAGCGACCGGCCAAAAGAAAAAATAAATAAATAAATAAAAATATTAAAAAATTAAAAGAAACAAAAAAAATTATACAAGTTTACCAAACGTGTTTCTGTTATTTTTCTATTCCAGGAACAAGTTTACCAAATGCGTTCTTTTGTTCTAAAATTATTTCTCATAATAGAAATAATTTTTTCTATTTCTGTTCCCTTGAACAATTTTTAAACAGAAACGTTACCAAATGTATCATAAATGATATGCAAGAGCATAGCATTCGTCTTCTTTTTTCAGTCTTTGGAAGCTTGTGCAAGTAAAAGGATGCAATTACAACTACCCAGACTTCGACAAAGGGAAGCGTGTAAGTCAAGCATGCCAGCACACCATTTTGCTGAAGTCATATACAGATATACAGAGGGGGGAATAAGCCGCAGAGCATATATTGTCACTAGTCAGAAATAGCTTCGACTGCATACATAGTTTGTGCTAGACATATGAACACAATCAAGTGGAATGTCCTGGCCTTTCAAGTGTATAGATGTCGCGATCGAGTGTCTCTAGAGTGCAGGGCAGTCAATTTGTTGCCTTGCTAAGAAAGACACTGAAATGCAGTGCTTGTAATAATAAACTGAAATTCAATATCTCCTGCTTTTAATCCTTCTGCCTCATATTATAGCTAGCTCGTTTAGTTCTCTTGCCTTCTGTAATTATATATCTTGAAGATCAAGTGCATACTCGACAAAGCCACTCGCTTCCCAGTATGGGACCTGAAATGCTAGCATTCAAGAAAGCAAGGTGTCGGATCTCAGGGACAGACAAACTTAAGTACTTCAATTTTCTCTTATGTTTGCAAAGGGCAGAAGTACAGCTCAAGTACCAAAACTTGGCACGAATGGACATTTAAGTGCTAAAATTTTGAAAATGTACACTTAAGTGCAATTTTCTTTGAAAAGTGGGACACTTAAGTGCCATATCTGGCGACCCTTGCCGGAAATCCTACGTGGCGATATTTTATTATTTTTTCTTGCCAATGTGGCTCGCCGAATAGCTGATTCGGCTCAAACTCACCTAAAACGACATTGTCTACAAAATAAAAATTAAACTACTAACTAAAATATTCTACAAATAAAAATGTTTAAATAATTAATATAAAATTAATTAAATTTATTTAAAATATTCTAAAAAATAAAAATAAAAACTTAAAATTTTAAAAAATTAAATTATTTAAAAAAATTTAAAAATTTTAAAAAATTATAATTAAAAAAAAAAAAGAGGGGGCCGAACCCGGCCAACCCTCCCCCCTCCGTTGCCGGTCCTTCTCGGCGGCAGCGGGGAGGCGGCGACGGCGAGGGCTCAGCCCTTAGCCGCCCCCTTTGTCCCCCCTTTTTTTAATTTTTAAATTTATTATAATTTTTTAATTTTTTCAAAATTTTTAAAATTTGTTTTATTATTTTTAATTTTTAATTTTTTTTAAAAAAAATTAAGTTTTAAATTTAATTTAATTAATTTTTATATTAATTATTTACACATAATAGCTAAAACGACGTCATTTTTGCATTTTCTCGCCACATCAACGTGCAAAACGACACCGTTTTGCACCTAACTCGCCGGAAAATTGCCACGTCACCAATTTGGCCGGATTTGGCCAGAGTGGCACTTAAGTGATCCACTTTACTCCGATTTTTGCACTTAAGTATATATTTTCAAAATTTTGGCACTTTAAGTGTCCATTCGTGCTAAGTTTTGGCACTCCAGGTGTCCGTACCTCGTTTGTAAAGTTTTCATTCGGATAGCATTCCTAGACATGTCTAAGTCCAACTCAGAAAGCTATCCTAAATCAAGATGTAGCGTCCGTACATTCCATTACCCCTGCTTATATTAATGCTAACAATGCTGTTTCACCTGCCACCATGGAAGCACCGAGTCGAGAACACCGAAGCAGAGATCTGTCATGGTGAGCGAAGTTCAAGAAGCTAGGCTCAATAAGCCACAGAAAGACAAATGCAGCCCAATCAGAGATGTTTGAGCCGATATGTACTTTGATCCCCTCAGAACCAGCCATAGAGAAGTCCTCGTTACACAAAGATACCTCAAAGAGCCTGGAGCGACCATCCACATTGCATTTAAACCGCGGAATTCCCATGCAAGATCAAGATATCACAAGCAAGCTCGACGGGTTTCCTAGATTTTAAGCAATTTCCCCGCTATATACTCCATATCATATTCTCCAACCATCCAAGAAATTCAGGAATGACATTGCCATCGAATGCATTGAAGATCAAGCCCAAATATCTCAGAGACTAGAGTCTCACCGGTGAAGGCCTGGTTTCCAATGACCGTGCCTGATCTAGGAATCATAGCCCGTGGGGTACGGGCAGTTAGTGATAATCAACTATAAAAACTGCTTGTGTGTAATCCTACCAGAGCCTATTCGTAACTAGTCCGGATAGTTGTTTCCTCTACATGACGATGGGAGAGCTTCGAGAACTTCAAGGCTATTGCCGATGGCGATCAACGAGAGCTTCTCTATCCAATTCGAAATAACTCAAGAAGCTGATATCGAATTCCTTGCCATGAGGTCACTGCGCGAGATGAGGCAAGTATGGGCGCATTTGGTAACATTTCTGTTTAAAAATTGTTCCAAATAACAGAAATAGAAAAAATATTTATGTTCCAGGGAATAATTTTTGAACAAAAAAACGCGTTTGATAAACTTGTTCTAGGAATAAAAAATGAACAGAAACATGTTTGGTAAATTTGTGTTCTTTTTTATTTTTGTTTCTTTTAATTTTTAATATTTTTATTTTATTTTTCTTATTTTTCTTTCTTTTTTATTTTTTATTTTTTTCTTCTTTTGGCCGGTCCCGGCCTCAGCCATGGCCGGTGACCAGCCGACGAGGGCCAGTGGCCTCACCCAACCACGGCAACGCTCCGGCAAGGTCACCGACCCTCGACGGCCGGTCGCCGGCCATGGCCGAGGCCGGCGACCGGCCAAAGAAAAAAGAAAAAGAAAAGAAGAAAAAAAAGAGAGAAGAAAAAGAGAGGAGAGAGAAAAAATTTCTTAAAAATTGTTCTAGAAACAAAAAATACGTTTTTCTTGTTTCTTGTTTATGTTCCAAATGTGTTCCTGGGAACAAAAAAATAGATTTGGAACAAAAATACAAACAAACGCGTTTATGTTCTTTTTTTGTTCCCTAGAACAAAAAAAATAGAAATTTTATTTATAAACAGAAACAAAGAACAGGCCCTATGTGTCCAAGAAGTTGATGAACTGCAAGTCCAAGAAGAGTCCATCCTGGTTTAGCAGATCACCAAATTTCGTACATCACAAGAAACAACGGTGTTTAAAGGTTTCTAGCATATGTACCTTAGGATATTCTGAACTATCAAAGAAATTGACACCGGGAAAATTGAGAAATCCTAAACTTATTGCACCTAGGTCAATTTAATCTTAAACCTTTCAAATATGCTAATTAAATTCTAAACTTTTTCAAATTTTTCCATTTGAGTCATTCTAATCAATTTTAGCTAGAATTACTAATGTGAATGCCCATAGTGGCACATAAAAAAATAACTAATTCAGAATTTTTTAAAAAATTTGAATTAAAAATTGTCCTAGGACAGTCTATGTTGACTAGAAGGGCTATGTTGGCAAATCGTCAAAAGAATCAAGACTAAATTAGCCAAATTAAAAAATTTAGGACTACATTGACACAAGTATAATAAGTGTAAGATTTTTTTTGATAATTTCCCCATACCTTGTTCCTATTCTTCATTTCATTCAAAACTAGTTACAATTTTAAAGAAACTAGTTACCACTTTTAGACACATGGGCAGAATTGGGATTATAATGAATATCAATTATATATTTTTAGCCAAAAAAATCTTAACTAGTTTTGAATAAAAATATTATTCATTTTTATAGCCGATACAACAGATCATATTTAGGAAAATATTTTCTAAATAGTTGATATTGTACGAAACAAATGTACCCTTTTTTGGGAAGAAGTACACTAAAAGTGCCATAAGTTGTGTACGGCGCTTACTTTGGTGCCAAAAGTTTCTGTCAGATCACTTAAGTGCCAAAAATTTTGAAAAACGCTCACTTTGGTGCCAACTCCAATCCGGTTGGCTGGAAATCCGACGTGACATTCTTTATTCATTTTTGAAACCGATGTGGCTTGCCAGAGAGCACAGTCAGCATCATAACACCAAAACGACGTCGTTTGGTGTCTCCCCAAATTCAAAACCCTAAATCTCCGACGCCGTCCTCGACGGCCCCTGCGCTCAGCGGCCGCGGCCTCGACCCCGACGATGGCCACTCGGCGGCCGCAGCTCCAACCCCGACCTCAACCCCGACCAGCGAGGTCATCCATGTAGGACGGCATCGAGGGCGTCCGAACAGCGCCGAGCAATGGCGCCTAAGCAAGCGACGGCAGCCCACCGACGGCGAAGGCCGAGCGACGACGGCCAACCAAGCTAGGTCGAAAAAACCCTAGGACGGCGTCGTTTTTGTGAGGCCATCCATGTAGGATTGCAAAACAATATCATTTTCTTAAGGAGGACCGAAAACAACGTCGTTTAAGGCCTTGTCGATTTTTTTTTTTTTTAAAAAAAGCCACGTAATCATTTTGGCCGAAATCTTTTGCCAGTGGCACCAAAGTGATCGTTTTTCCTCCGATTTGACACTTAAGTGATCTGACGGAAACTTTTGGCACTAAAGTGAGTGACGTATACAACTTATGGCACCGATAGTGTACTTCTCCCCCTTTTTTGCCAATACTCAAGCAGTTGCATTTTATGGTTCCACAAGACAAATACTCTTTTTGTTAGTTTCTTCACCCATTAAAGGCATAAATACTTTTTTTTTTCTCCTTTTCTTCCATTATAAGTGATGAATTATTTCAAAAAAGAAAAAGAAAAAGAAGTGGATAAAAATAAATATATAAATTCATTTTTCTAAATAAAAGCTCCATTTCTCCTATTGTAATGGTCACTAAAGATTATCCCCTATCCTCTCACTGGTCGACCTTGATGCCCAAAATCATATTATGTAGATGAATTCTACATATTGGTACAAGGCTTTCGTATTACAGATTACGACTGGATCGAGATAGTGGAAGCCGACGAATGGCAATGCATTCAAGATGTGTAAAACGTGGGTATGTAGGTACTTAAGATATGGCAAACCCGCATATCCTTAGATTCATTATTCGCATGGTGGAAATCTCTATACCTTATTCAACCTAGAGCTCGTAAGATAGACGAATCCGAACAACTTTCCAGATGCTAAAACATCGATCTACTAAGCACATCCGAATCTTGTAGTGGGATTTATTTCCAAACTAGTTTACCAAAATAAGGATGAACAGCTTCCTCAACCTAAGCAAAGGACATAATTAAGTAGGACGCATAAATTTAGCAGTTACATGAATGGGGGTTACGGATCTTCTGGCAATAAAGGAAGGGCAAATTCAATTTGACCCCAACTTAAATCAGAAGGGTCAAATTGAATGGAGACGATGGCGTAAATAGTCCCCAATCTTTAGTAAAATATTTACTGTGATCCTTGAACTTTAACTGAATATGTAATATGATCTCTAAACTTTTGGTAAATATTGAATTTAGTCCCCAAACTATATAAAAATATTCAATGTTGTCCCCAGATTTGAACTTTTAATTTGTTCAAATATGGTTTCTTTGAACTTTAGCAAAACGTGCAATGTGATCTCTCGATACATATTCAATTTAGTCATTGGACTATATGAAAATATTCAATGTTGTCCCTAAACTTGAATAGATGGAAAGATAACATCGGATATTTTTATATAATTTAGGGGTTGGATCGAACATTTACCAAAAGTTCGAATATCACATTATATACTGGGATAAAGTTTAGATATTGCATTTAATAAATTAAAATTTTTAGGATAAGATTGAACAACTGGAAGATGTTTTTTTCTTTTTTTTGTCAGTCCTACTCTACTCCTATTCTAACTCACTCTCAGATTTTTGCCATGTAAATGTTTAGATAATATCTGTATAATTATCCAAATTTAATGCATTGCTGTAAACCAATGTCAATTTTAAGCATCTATTTTTGCCAAAACCAGAAGGAAAAATCCACAATATTATCCCCATATTCACCACGTCAGATACAACGAGACCCCTGGAAAGGCAACCAGAAATGGATCCATGAAAATCGGAAGAAACCGAAATCTACTCTCCTGAATCTTTATAAATTGGAATTGCAATGCTTCCCTCTCTCTTCACAAGACCAGCCAAACTCTCAACCCTCCCTCACTCTCTAGCTCTCATTGCGTTCTCCAACAGAATAAAGGACAGTTTGTCTTTTGCATGCTGTCCTATGCACGACCGAATCCAAAATCCCCAGCATACCAGAACCAGACACCATCGACCACTCAGAACACCTGCTCATTGTTACTGGTTTCTTGAGGCACACGTATATGTCTTGAAGGGGACAGACTTTGGGAAAGAACGTCCATTTCTTTGACGGTTTGAAGAGGAGGGTGATGGGTTCAACGATGCAAACGTGTAACATGATTGGAGCTAAACTGATGCTCGTCTTGATTCTGCTCTCGTGGGCATCTTCAGTGTCATGCTCTGTTTCTTACGACAGAAAAGCTATTGTCATTGATGGCGAGAGGAGGATCCTCATCTCCGGTTCCATTCACTATCCCAGAAGCACTCCTGAGGTCGTGACAATCCCAATGCAGCTCACAACATGTCTCCTTTTTATACCTTTATTTTTTTTGCCAGAGAATTGAATTTTATTTGGTTTTTGGGTGGTTGCAGATGTGGCCTGATCTCATATCGAAGGCGAAACGAGGAGGGGTGGATGTTATTCAAACCTATGTTTTCTGGAATGGACATGAACCTTCTCCTGGACAAGTAAATGCAACTTATGGTCTTCTTTGGATTATATAACCATTTTGATTCACTGATTATATATTTCCTCATTTTCTTTTAAAAATTAATGAATTTTCTTTGTTCTCTCCTTCTTTTCTTTTCCCCACCCTTTGTGCAGTACTACTTTGAGGACAGGTATGATCTGGTTCGGTTCATCAAGCTGGTGCAACAAGCTGGTCTTTACGTTCATCTCCGGATTGGGCCTTACATCTGCGCTGAGTGGAATTTTGGGTACCTATTTTCCAGCATAAACATGAAAAAGAGAAGGATTTTTTTATTTTTTTTTCATTTCGCTATGTATTTTTAAACTCGTGCTCTGTTTTTTGTGCTGGTTTGTGATGCAGAGGATTTCCTGTTTGGCTGAAATTTGTCCCGGGGATCTCTTTCAGGACGGACAATAAGCCATTCAAGGTTGTCTATTTTCTAAAACAAATACCCCTTCTCAATCCTTTCCATACATCTATAATTTTGACTAATAGAACATATTTTTATCATTTAATCGATTATATAATGAAGGATGCAATGCAACGGTTCATGTATAAGATAGTCGACATTATGAAGGCAGAGAGGTTGTTTCAGTCCCAGGGAGGTCCAATAATATTATCTCAGGTGAGAAACGTTCTACCATTTCTAAAACCCCTTCTAGAAGATGGACCGCTTCAGTTGGTCCTCAACAATAAAGAAAACGTCTATGAAAATAAAGGATATTATCTTTTACACCTCCTTGGAATTTTTTAGATGTTTTTATTTTGCTGATAGCTTGGATTTACGTGTTTGTTGACAGATAGAGAATGAATATGGACCAGTCGAACGGCAAATTGGAGCACCGGGCAAGGCATACTCAAAATGGGCAGCAAATTTGGCTGTGAGCCTTGGCACTGGTGTTCCATGGATCATGTGCAAGCAAGAAGATGCTCCTGATCCTATGGTATGCACTTTTCAGGATTTTGTTGGTTTTAACTTATATTTATACAAGATATATGTACGTATCCATATAAGCTGGTTAGGATGTCATCTGTTTTGTGATCAATGAGGGCCTCCTAGGCTGGTGGGGTCTCTTGAACAGTTTTTTTTTCCTCTAGTTTAGGTGGCCTTTCTGGTCCTAAACAGGTCCCCCTTTTCCCATATGCCATATCCTCTTAATTTATCCTCTTCCTTATTCTTTCTTGCTCTCCAAAATTTCCTGTTGAATCAGGAAAGCTCCGGTTCTAAATTCTTGTGTCCCAAAACGATAAATATGCCTCTAATCTGGTTTGGCTTGACTTTGCTTTTTTGCATCCATTTAAATGGCATCAACGATGTTAGAACTTAAGAGGGATGGATTTTTCCATATCATGGTCATTACATCTCAGCATGTTTCATAAAAGTTATCTAATACTGGGAGTAAGACAGCTTCTAGAAAATAATCGTTCCTGTCCTTTAACTTATGTTGGTCCATTATGTGACAGATTGACACCTGCAATGGCTACTACTGCGAAAATTTCAAACCAAACTCGAATAATAAACCCAAGATGTTGACTGAAGTCTGGACTGGCTGGTACGTCAAGTGGCGGATGTCTGCACATGCTGAGCTTTTTCCCCCCAGTATCTTTCTCAGTTGTGTAGATTCAAAGCTGATTATTATAATGATTTCCAGGTTTACTGAGTTTGGGGGAGCGGTGCCTCATAGGCCAGCAGAGGATTTGGCGTTCTCTGTCGCGAGGTTCATTCAGAACGGCGGTTCATTCATCAATTACTATATGGTAATCTTGACTTCCGTAGCATCTGTTGGTCTGTATCAATCACTTGATTTTGCCTTACCGTTCTGCTATGATTTCCAATCATCAGCTAACTTTCTTTTTTGTCTCCATTTAAATGATTGCATACTTGCTTGTTATTTATATGGGTCTTGTTTTTTGTCTCTAGTATCATGGAGGAACCAACTTCGGCAGGACAGCTGGTGGTCCCTTCATGGCCACCAGCTATGACTATGACGCTCCTCTTGATGAATTCGGTATGTGACTTGGAATAGATAGATAGCATCCTAGCGTGGGCAAGGCTAAATTTGCTCATGTGCCTCAATTTGTTCACTCTGAGCATTCCATGGATCTAACTACTTTAAGACTAGAGCAATTGGTAACACTGTCAGAAGTTTAACCAAATAAAGGCAAATCTACATCTTGTTGGTTAAACAGGTTACCTTTTCAAAACTAAGTCTAGGAGTAATTCATGACATCCTATCATGGTGATTATTAGGTAAGCTTCCTGACATCAGAATTTGCATAAATGTCGCAGGTTTACTAAGGGAACCAAAATATAGTCACTTGAGAGATTTGCACCAAGCCATTAAGCAAAGTGAATGGGCCCTAATTTCTGCTGATCCAGTGGTGCAATCGCTTGGGAGAAATCAAGAGGTTTGGTTTCTCAAGCCTTCTTAAAATGAATATGCATAAAAACATTCTCACAGCCTTGTGGGCTGTAATTAAGCTTTTACCTGTCAAATTCTATTTTTCTTAGGCTCACGTGTTCAAAGCTGGAAGCGGTTGCGCAGCCTTCCTGGCAAACTACGACACAAAGTATCCTGTCAAAGTCAATTTCGGAAATGGGCAATATGACTTGCCGCCTTGGTCCATCAGCATTCTTCCAGACTGCAAAACTGCTGCTTACAACACCGCAAGGGTAAGGCAAAGACCTTTCAGTTCTCCGAGATCTTGCGTAGACTCTTTCCAACTTAACATGTTTCCTTACTGCCCATCAAACAATCCTTTATAAGAGATTAAGGATCAAGGATGACAAAACACCTTCAATTTTCAAACAGGTCAGTGTACCAACTTCTCAGATCAAGATGGTGCCAGTAGGTGGATTCTCTTGGCAGTCATACGTTGAAGAAATTGTCTCTGCCTTTGGCGGCGACACATTTACAAAGGATGGGCTGCTGGATCAAATTAGTCTCACTAGAGATGTTTCAGATTATCTGTGGTACACGACAGAGTGAGTGCTGCTTTCAACTTGCATCTCATGGGCATCATCAAAACTTCAAATCGAATAGTCATGTGCTTACAGTTTTACTTTTCTGACCTTCTCCGATCATTCAGCATCACGATAAGTCCTAACGAAGCGTTTCTGAGGAGCGGCCAATCTCCCGTGCTCACCATTTGGTCTGCAGGACATGTGATGCATGTTTTTGTCAATGGTGAACTTGCCGGTAGATCAATTTCTGCCCAGATCCCAAAATGCAATATCCTTTGAGTACCTGAAATCTCAATACATAACATGTGTTACTTTGGTGATTGTCTGTCTGTAATACAGGGTCAGCATATGGATCATTAGAGTATCCAAAATTAACATTTAGTGAAAAAGTGAAGCTGAGGGCTGGCATCAACAAACTGTCAATATTGAGTGTAGCAGTTGGGCTTCCAGTTAGTATTTCCCCCGTTGATTTTGGTATTACCTGATGTTGTTAAGCTGTATACATATATGGATCGTAACAGTAGCACTTTCTCCTCTTCTACTTCGAATGTTCAGAATGTTGGCCTGCATTTTGAGACATGGAATACCGGTGTCCTTGGGCCAGTCACATTGAGGGGTCTCAATTCTGGGACATGGGACATGTCGAAATGGAAATGGTCTTACAAGGTACCTTTACTTGGTCTGCTGCTCCTTTGTTCTTCTGTCGCTTTTCAACAAGATATTCAGAAAAAAGAAATACCATACCACTGCAGATTCATTGTTGAGTAAACCAATATCTTGGAGCTGTTAAAACAAAAAATAAAATAAAATAAAGGCACATTTCTGCTCAAATTTTTTTTTTGATGGTTGAGTAGTCCTGATAATCAAAGGTTAGTGTGGATTTACTGTTCACTCAATTAATTGTGATGATGTGTGGATATGTATAAGTTTTAGAAATGAGTCATACTATGCCACAGAAGATCGAGAATAATCTGTTGCGCACCATCATCAAAACTCAATACCTGAATATTTGCTTTCCCTGAACAGGTCGGTCTCAAGGGCGAAGCTCAGAGTCTTCACACCCAAAGCGGTAGTTCCTCAGTTGAATGGCTTGAAGGTTCAGTGTTGGCCCAAAATCAGCCGCTGACCTGGTACAAGGTGAAGATGGACCCCCGAAAACTTCACTTAATCATAATTGCTAGTCTGGTTTTCCCTCTAAAAAACAATTTATGCTTTGTTTGCAGGCAACTTTCAATGCTCCCCTGGGACATGTTCCATTAGCCTTAGACATGAACAGCATGGGAAAGGGTCAGATATGGATAAATGGTCAGAGCATCGGACGCCACTGGCCTGCTTACACAGCCCGTGGCAGTTGTGGTGGCTGCAGTTATGCCGGAACTTTCTATGAGAATAAGTGCCGAAGTAATTGTGGAGAGCCTTCTCAAAGATGGTGAGAAAAGTTGAACTGCACTTTTTTTTTTTAATTAATTTCTCTTTTGTTTGAACACCTATCATTAAGCTTTTAAAATTCAGGTACCACATTCCGAGATCCTGGTTGAAACCCACAGGCAATCAACTGGTCATTTTTGAAGAATGGGGTGGCAACCCGACTCAAATTTCTCTGGTCCAAGCAGAAAGGACTTAGTAACAGCAGAATGCTGTTACAACTATCTAGACTTTGACCAAGTGTGAAGTCGAGCCATACTAACACACCATTTTGCTGAAGTCATGTACAGAAATACAGCAAAGGGAATAAATTGCAGAGAGTACAATGGAGTAGTATTTCTCAGCCTTTTGAGTGTAAAGACGTCGTGATTGAGTGTCTCTAAATAGCAGGACAGTCATTTCGTTGGCTTTCTAAGAAGGACACTGAAATGCAGTGCTTGTAATGAACTGGAATTCAATACCTCCTGCTTTTGATACGTTCTTGTTTTGTTCTCTTGCCTTCTATTATTCCATATCTTGAAGATCAAATGTGTACTGGAAAAAGCGACATCACTTCCACTATGGGACCCGAAATGCTAGCATCCGAGAAAGCATGGTGCCAGATCTCGGGGGCGGACAAACTTAAAGTTCTTCAATTTTCGCTTATCTCTGCAAAGTTTTCATTCAGATAGCATTCCAAATGGATGATTACTAGACACGTCCAAAGTCCAACTCAGAAAGCTGTCCTTAATCAAGATTTAGAATTGACTGCAAAATAATATCGATAGATATATAGGCAGAGAGAAGACAAAGTTGCCAAGTATTACACAAATCTAACACGGGATGAATCGAAAATCGACATAACAAAAATCCTTTAAAACAATGCCGTCACGTATCAAGAAATCTTAGAACTCACATTATGACCCACCAATGAACACATGTTCTTGTACAAGATTTGTACAGCCATAAATTTCTATCTATCGCAAAAGCCTGTTTCGTTGATAACTCGACGCTGAAAAAAAAGAGAGCGCGCGTACGCGCACACATATATATAGATATATTTCCTTTTAGGCTGAAAAACAATGGTTAAATCTTCATTGTATAACTAGTAAAGAAAAGAATAACATGGGCTCATCTGCTAAAGATTGAAGAACAAGAATCCATCTCGTACGGGGGCGGATGCAAACAACATTGTTCAAGAAAGCAAGTCATCGTACGTGGTACCAGTAGACACCGTCTGATATCATCAGACATACGTTGGCTTCCTAATGTAGAAAAGAGATTAAGAAAGCAGGACGCAGAAAAAAAAAAAATTAACTTCGACTGCCAACCAACTCCCTTTCTCTTCTATACCACCTGATCGGGTGCATGGTCGTCCCCTTCGGCTTCCGGCTTCATGCGACACCATCACTTATGACATGATCAATTCTCAAGATTCGTCCCGCCGAGAAAAAAACACCAGACTCGCAATACAAGAATGAACCGACGGATCAATATCTTCTTCTTTTCTTCATCAGGTCCGTCGCCCCCTTCAACTTCGGGCATGGCGTGAATTGCGAGTCTTGGGAAGAGAGAGGTTTATGAGGAAAAGCCCCGGCAATTTTTTTTTTTTTTTTATTTGGCGTCGTATTTGTGGGGGCTAGAGGTAGTTTTTAAAATTACAATAGATAATGTCAGGTGCACCAAATATAAAAAAAAAATATTGCTTCAACTAATTTGACAAAAGATGCAAATTAGCAAAAAGGCCATCGGACATTGGTGGATTCTTCGCTTCTTGTTGTCCCCTTGCGGTTACTGATCGAGAGGTACCATGGATTCTTCCTTTTCAAAAGACTAAATTTATATGAATTTCTAAACACATTTGATTTCCCTAATGTAGTTCTAAATCCCAACTTTGAGACCTGACGGAGAAGCTGCTGCCAAAACACTAACAGTATCCACAACCTTGATATGATTTTCCAAGTCCTTGCTTTCCTGACAATACATAAAAAGTTTCTCATGCAAGCCCTCGATTTGTTTTGCTGGACAAGTTTCATGATCCACATGTAAAGATGTAGAATGCCCTGTGCAAAGCTTAGTACAGAATTATCTTTAGATGTAAATCCACATAGACACGGCATAGAAATAACATTTGCTTTCATCAGTGAAAAAAAAGGACAGAGAGACGTTGCATTGCATTCTACATCTTTACATTTAACTTTACAGCTACCTTGCTACATTCAGTTGTGTTGCCGATATTTGATGATTCAACTCGAGCGTGACATGATCTAGATCTTCGGGAATCTTGAATCGTCCTTGTCCGTTGCGCTTCCACTGCAGCAACCTACGATGTAGATCCAATAGCATCAAAGATTTACCCTCAAATGTTTCCAGTTGAATCAGTGATTTGATGCACTTGACCAAGTACCCAACAGTCCGTTCTTTCAGTCGGCAGATAAAGCCCAATTCAATCTCTTCAGTCTCACACATCGATGAGGACATGTTCTCAACAATATCAGTTAACTTGAAGATGAGACAGGCACCTCTAATTGCCTCTTCCTTAACACAATCCTCATTCCATAGAGCCGATACTGGTCCCTCAGAATAGCTTCTCATGTGTTTCAGTCCCGCTCTCTTGATTGTCCCTGGCTGAAGTATTCTGCCAGTTGAGGCATAATGTAGCAACAGCTCACACACATCTTCCTCCATAAAACTCGACTGTCCTATCAAGATACCTAAAGGAATTTCCCGGAACATCATACTCTGCGGCAGGGGGCCATCAATTGATTGTCCTTCACATGGTGCAGGAAAGTTCAAAAATTGAGTGCAATACCACTGGTACACGTTTTGGAAATCTTCAACCCAGTTCTCTATGCTTTGGCAATTATGCTCGTCCTTGAAGTTATTATTGGCTTTATTCTCAGAAAGCCTGGGTTTCTTGAGCTTCTTCTGCAAGACAACTCTTCCTTCATCCTGAACACCTAACGAAAATTTTTTCACAGCCCAAGACTCTGATAGCTTAATCAAATGATCGACTAGCAACTCCTGCTGAGTTATATTGATAGGGCACAAAATCCACGCAATGTACCTTGCTGCAGCAGTTCGACAGGACAATGGTTGCATGTTATGCATCTGGTCAGTTGTATGGGTTTGCCCAAATGTGCAATCCATGTGTAAACTTTTATCGGAAAGAAGAGTGAGGGAAGCAAAATAGAACCAAACTGGGAAGTTGATTGCCTGTGCCCTACAAGGGAATGACAAATATCACTTCTCAGGCATTGTTGTATCTGAATTTAACGAAAAAAGAAAAAAAAATTGGGTAGAGACTCACCACATAGACTTTTGATCTACCCTTGCCACCTTTGTCGCATTGGAGTTTGCAGTTGAACTCTTGTTGCTTGTAAAATTAACCAAATTTAAAAGTGTCGCGCATGACATAGGTCCCATGAAAGACCTCAATAATTGGCAATGAAAGGGAAAATATGCATCAGAAAAGGGCAGCTTCATTCCCATTTCCATCGATATCCCCCACCACATTGGCCTAGAAATTACATCCAGGATCACCGCAACTAATACAGTTGAAAACTCCAGAACAAAAGCCAAACCCCTGTTTGGCATGTGAAATTAAAAAAGGCATCAAGAAGATAATGAGGAAAAGGGCATCAGTAATGCATCTACGAAAGTAAACATGAAAGCCATTTTGAACCATTTTCAGTTGATGAATGGTAGATATTTGAGAAACATCAGAATCTTCCACTATATATCCTCAAACAGTGACGTATAGAATCAAATACTTCTGACTGAAAGGCAGACAAGGTTCTGTTTATTGAAGGAGATGTGGCATGACAAATATACAACAAACAAATGAAGTTTCTTCACCAGAAAAGTCCACTTCAACTTCATAAACTTAACAAAAGGATTCTTTTCACCAGCAAAAGCAGGAAATTGAAGTTGAAATCAATTAGAAGAAAAAAAGCTAGGTCCTAAGAAAGTTCTGTGGGCTTAGTATTTGCCCATTCATAGCCAGATGCAATCTTCCATTTTTCAAGGCTGCAACAGAACTTCCCTGAGCATTCTGGCCCAGATCTGCTCGAGTTTACTCATAAAACTCATCCAATGGGAAAGCTAAAATCCAAGAAATTTGGTCAAGATGCCTATCTCTTAGAAGAATGTTGGAACTAGGTATAGCAATACATTGAACACAGATACTTTCAGAAGCAAAAAATTCACAAAAAATCAGTAAAGTAGGCAGAAATCTCGAGGCACGTTGCAAGTAGGCCGTGAGAAAAATCAAATAAGAGCCTGACAATAGCAAGCATGAGTTAAATGCTACAGCATACTTGCTATCAAATAGAGCTAAAACTTTCAAAATGAAATTCATGAGATGCAAGGACCACAAACTCACGTCTCCAGAAACCATCTATGTAACAGAGCTTTTGCCTCAAAAAACATTACAGGAGAAAGTACCAAGCAAACAACAATATTCCGCAGGGACATCCTCTCATGCAATTCCTTATGCAAACAGAGGAAAGGTCTTTCCATCATTTCTTGCAGAATCTTGGAAATGTCACTGCTCAGAATCACTGGATCAAGGTACCAGAATAACAGCCTGGAAAAAAGAAAAAAAAAAAAAAAAAGACAGATTGAGATAACAGGTCATCATACCTAAAGTTAAGACGGATATGGTCCTGAATAGGTTGACAGAATGCAGACAAAATATAAGCGAAACTCCTTTGCCTCCTATATACCCAAAAACAGATTTGAAGAGAAGTTGAAAAGTTCTTATATTAAGGAAAGCATGCATGGAGTACTGCGGTTCTCGAAATCAATTAATGAACACGTGCACAGATGGCCAAGTCAAGAACAATAGGATGGTATCAACAAATGCACAAATCAATGTCCGTAGCAGCTTTGTTAGCAAAGTACCTTAATGGTGTATCATCGTTTTTAAGACAAAATCCTCTGGGTAGATAGTCAAGGAGCTTTGAAGCCGTAATTATTCTCCCGCCAACTGATTTCACATCAATAATGCAAGTCGAAGGGAACAAAAACTGAGCGTGAGATGCCGAAACTGCCACTCGCAGGACAGCATGCAGTAGTAAATGAGAAAGTGTTCCTGCAATATTTCAATCAAACCTCAGGTCTTAGCTCATACATTAAAGACGCACCGACCAATTGTAGATTTGCAGAATGAAACTAGAATAAAGATGTCACTTCTTGCATCTCTAACAAATCCCTTCTTAAAAAAGGGTTCTTCTTATGGAAAGGGCGAGTTCACATGAGTCGTGATCAAACCGAGCAAAGTTCCTGATCTATTGAAAGCAGAAACCCAATATCAAACCGAGCATAGAATGTCTTTTTTTTTTTTTTCCCAATTTCCATTTCCCCTTTTTCTTTTAGCCCAGCATCTATCAAGGTTACTAATCACAAGACCAAGCAGAACAGGAAAAGACAAAAATCAACAGACCATCTCTCGGCAATTTCGGGAGGATGTCGCCGCACGCGGCAACCACTTCGACACAATCGCGCCGCGAAATCGAGCTCCCGATCCGCAAAGCCTCTTCCTTTCGAAAGCTAACCGCCTCGCACCTAATCGACGAGTTCAGAACCGCAGCAATCGTCTCCACCGCGTAATCGACCATCGAATCTAACACCTAAGAGCATCACCACCGCCTCTCAACACTCCGAACTAGAAACACACACAAAAAAAAAAAAAGTGTAAAAACGCTCGATTTGAAGAAGCGTCAATTACAGAGACGTCCGCATCGTTGTCCTGACCTGAGGAGCCTTGAAGCACATGAGGGACAAGGCCGTGTCCAGGAACCGAACCGCGGGATCCTCATCGCCGCCGCCGCCGCCGCCGCCGCCGCCGGGGAGGTTCAGCGACCGGTTCAGCTTCGAGATCGCGGCGTCCGGCGATCCCTCCGCGTCCTCCCCTTCTTCGCCTTCGTCGTCTAGGGTCTCGAGGCGCGACGCGAGCGACGCGAAGAGAGTCGTGATTTCCTGGAGCGAGCTCCCGTCCATGGCGAGCGAGAGAGAGAGAGATGGAGAGACCTGCGACGTTTCGCGCCCAAAGATGAGGGCTTTAAAGCTAGTTTCGTGGGCTTCGAGACTGGGCCCATTGTGATATCGCGACGGGCTAGGCTCGAGGCGGCCCAGTGAGGTGACGAACACTTTGTTGCGGTTTTTTTTTTTATGACTCCTATTTATATGACTATATACTTAAAGACTATAAAAATGGAAAAAAAAAAAAAAAGGGTTAACACCCTGAAAAATCTCAAACTAGTACACGTGTGAAAAATTTACCCCAAACTAATTTTTTGACCACCAAAAACTCTAAACCGGTACACCTTTAATAAATTTATCCCAAATTAGTATACATGTGATAAATTTACCATATGTTAGTTTCCTTTAAATTTTACTGTCAAGTTATTAAATTGAATGACACGTGACAGTTCACTAGTGTATTAATTTGCGATTTTACTCTCTATTTGTAATAGTTATACAATTTTCGTGATTTTTTGTGGTGTTAATTAAATTTAATGGAGGGTATATTTGTCAGAATGTACCAGTTTAGAGTTTTTGGCGGTTGAATAAATTAGTTTGAGGTAAATTTGTTATGGGTGTCAGTTTGGAGTTTTTTATAGTCAGTTAAGGTAAATTTGTCATAAGTGTACCAATTTGAAATTTTCATAGTCAACAAATTAATTTGGAATAAATTTATCACATATGTATCAGTTTTGGAATTTTTCGGAATATTAACCTAAAAAAAAATTAAAAAATTAATGAAATTTGAAGACATTATTTTATTGTTTGTTTTCAAAAAGTGCTCGCTCGTTTTGGTTATAAAGATAAATGAAGGAAATTTTTTTTCATCATACAAGAAAATATTAAAATATAAATTATTATTGATGTTGAAAATAATTTTCGTTGATTAATTATTTTAAGTGTTATAAATAATTATTTTTTGATAACTTATTATTCAGCTTGTACATCCAGAAATATTCACACAGGAAATGACGTTGACTTGGACTGAATTCTGCGGAATGCCACCCGTACATTTATATTTTGTTCAGGAAATAAAATTTTGTTATTCAAATTTTCGAAAAAAAGCGCAATGATTTCTTCCGACGACACGTGGCGGAACGCGGCTGGTGGGGCCAGCCGGATCCCAAAAATGGCCGTACATCGAAATCACGTCGAGTGGGGGCCCACCAATATAAGAAGAAAAAGAGCTCAAAATTATTCACTTGTTATCAACGTCAAAAGATTTGAACAAAAGCAAAAAGAGAAAAATCGAACATCAAAAGAGAAAGGGACAGGACCGTCGTACACCTAAAAATTATGAACCCTCAACATTATTCGACCCACCCATAATTCAGCAACATAATCCCTTTCTTTCCTATAATGATAAATTCCATCGACATCTCGAAAGACACCGCCTAACTTCCGACGCACGAATGATGCGTCGCATCATGCCGTGAGATGATAAAAATCGAAACAAGAACTCTCGACGTGTTAGGCAACGGCAGATAGGAAATCCGCTTTGATCATAAATTCACGGCGACTTTAAGCCAAGATAATGCCGAACAAAAGGCGCGATTTTTTGATGGGTTTTTGTGACTTCACTCTGCTAATTGATCTTCCCCCACTCCTCATCACCAATGCTCTCCTAAAATGAAGAGATGGGGAATTAATCAAAGGAGTTTAGAAGGCTCTTGTATTGAACCCCAGCCAGCCCAACAACCAAGAGCAAGGCACAAAAGCAGCATTTGCAAATGCAAAATTTGCCAAAACCAGCACAAAAGCTGCAGCAGAGCAAATTAACTTTACATATCAAAAGAAGGCTTCAATTTGCACGTTCCATTTTTCCCATTTCTGTCCACCTCTTTCCCATTACCACAAGTAAGACAAAACAAAAAGGGGAAGGAAAGTCTCTCTCTCTCTCTCCCCTTCTTTCTCTCTCTACCTGCATCCCACCATTTCCCAAGAAGGAACCCCAAACGAATAAACCACAAAGTTGACTCTCCTCCTCCTCTTCCTCTTCCTCCCTACTTTCCTCTGTATCCTAGTTTCTCTGTTCTCTATACCACCTCTTCCTTCTCTATTCACAGTATTAAAACCCCTAGAGAAAAACCCTAAACAAGGAAAAGCCCACCAAAAAAAAAAAACCCTAAAGGTCCACCATCCACTTACATCCTGCATTTACTTCAGTCCAGTCAAAAGCATCTCCTCCTCACCACCCAGAAACCCTGCAACAGCAACAGCAACAGCAGCAGCAGCAGCAGCAGCAGCAGCATCATCATCGTCCGCACCAAACAGACAGCACCCACGCGCCTCCCCGGAGCCCTTCGCGGCCCACGCGCCTCCCTCCCCCTCCCCCTCCTCCGCCGGCGGCCCCACCCGGGCCCGACCCACCTCGCCCCCCGCGCCCCGGAGCGCGCCGATGCCGCGCGTGTCGATGCTGGCCATCACCGTGGACTCCGACTCCGAGAAGGACGACCCGCAGCTCTCCTCGTTGCCGTTGATGGTCACGAACGACGAGGACGACTGGAACACCAGCGGCGACGCGTAGGGGTCGTCGATGAACCTCACCTTGAAGTTGAAGCCGTCGCCCCCCGCCGCCGACGACGGCGAGGGCGAGGACTCGGCGGGGTCGAGGAGGTTCAGGAGCTCGGAGACCGCGTCGTCGTCGAGCGCCAGCCACGCCGATATCCAGTCGTCGTCCTGGGGCTCCGCTGTTGCCTCGTCCGGCTTCAGCTTCTTCGCGGCGGAGCCCCCCTCCTCGCCGCCGTAGGCCGCCCGGTCGGCTCGCCTCTTGCGCGCCTCCTCCATGCGAGAACGTTCGAGAGAGAGAGAGTGATAGAGAGAGAAACTGTGCGTGCGCTTTTTGCAATGGAGACTGTATAAATATAGGGAGGGAGAGGGAGAGGACGTTTGCAGGATTTGTCGCGAGGGGTTGCAGGAAGGAAGAGAGAGAGAGAGAGGCTCTGCCGACCTGGGAAGACGATGCCACCTCAGACTGAGTGGGGCCCACCGCTATGGACGAAAATAGGGGGATTTTTCGCACTTTTAGAAAATTAGGTGAAAAAATTTCAAAAAAAAAAAGGAAAAAATGATGAAGCCTGATATTTCTCACTTTTACAAGGTTAAAAAAATTCAAAGAAAGGGAAAAATGATGAAGCCTGATTTTTTTTAGCTTTTTTGTGAGTTTTTCAATTCTTGAGTTATTCTTTAGCAATCGAGCTAACTCGGATGCGAACACAATGACACGACGCCACGAATTGCCCACTCGAGATTAGAAACTAATCCCTTTTGAAGGAGGATAAAAGGGGGTCCATTTCTATATATGTCAATCCTAGATTTTTAATGTGCATTTAAGAAAAGTAAAGAGGAAATAGACGGAGTAAAAGGAAAAGGGAAAATAAAGGTTGGCATTTTGGGAAACCACGTGTCGGACGGGGAGATGGGGAGGTGAGGTGGCTGCCTTCCATAGATGCTCGTTACCGACCAATGCCGAATGGAACTTTTGCCATGTGTGCATCATTTCCTTTCTTTATCGTTCTTTTTATTGTGTATTTTTCCCATTTTGTGATTGGACAGAGATGAATATAATAAGATCATTCCTTGGCCATCAAGCAACGCGGTAACGCGGGGCAAGATAAAAACGAACTTCCAATTAGATTCGTGAATATACTAATAATAATTCAATGCATGTATCGATACCTAATAAATTTGTAAACGATTAACGAAATCTCCTGATCTATAAACTTCGCCGGACGTGGGATTTAAGGAAGCTAGGAGACGATGAGAAAATCGTACTTACATCATCATAATCGTATGAGAAATTTTATGAGCCGATATATTTGACCCATGTCTATCTACTAACATGCTTCGCCACGAAAGTAAATAAAAAGGCGTCTTCTTAATAATTAAGAGAAAAACTTTGTTGCACATAAGAGGTATTTTTTAGGTGAGCCGACGGTGCATATCTTTTTTTGTTAAAAAATAAAAGATAGAGATATCGGGTCTTCTCTAACGAGGTGAAGCATCATTTTCTTGCATTAGGAGGATTTGGTGCGAAAAATCCCATTAAATTAAAAGGAATCATACGGGATAAAATACCATCGAAACTCGAAAAAACAACACGATCATCAATAGAAATTTTTATTCTTGTCACTATCTAGCCAAGTTTCTATAATCGGTTGCATTCGAGTTGCAATTTCTGATCCGAATGCACGGTTCGAACTAGCAAGCCGACACGAGGTGACACACCATACTTCGACTGTGATAACAGATCGATTTCCTTGCAAACAGGAGACTGATCCATTTTTGGAACATGAAATCCTTGTAATTGAGCAAGAGGGACGGATGGCGAAATTGGTCCGGCCAAATGCAGAGGCGAATCGGGTTTTTGCTTGCGCTGCTTTTTGCAAGTACTGACCGCGACATTGCCGCTTGCCTACGCGGCTACCTCTCCGTCTACGGAAAAAGTACTATAGTACACTGATTCGCCAGAAAGAAGGCCATCTTTTTGTCCTATACGATTCGGCCGCGGTTATTTAAAAACCTCCCTTCGGGTTTTGCTTTGATAAAAATTTGAAACTTCTCCTTTCAGACTTTCAAGAAGCGGAAGATACCGTGTAGATGACAAAACAATAATGAAAAGGATTGCATTGAAAGATCTCGTACCGTGTAGACGGACGGGGCAACGCCGGACGGCACGGATGTATTTACGGCGTGCATTTCTATTCACCTTGGACCCTACACGGTCCCCAACCAGGAGCCGCGTCGAGATAAGACCGTGATTACGCTTTTGGAGGGAGGGGGGATTTTGGTGGTCCCAAAAGCCGAAAGAGGGAGCGCAAAAGGACAGGCTCAGGAGGGTAGGAAAAAACGTGGCGTTGGGATTCGCTAGGTACGACCGTACGAATAGGCATGCAAGCTAGCACGTGACGGGCGTGCGGAACATGCCTCTCGGGTCGCCCCCTCGCTAGGACCTACCGACAGGCCAAATGAATTCGTCTAGCCCCTCCCAATTTGAACAGCGGGACTTCCGTCTTTTCCCTAAAATGAGACGCTGTGTCCGAGGAAGAACACGTTTGAACCGTGCAGGAACTAACTCAAGCCCGAACCGGAATCAGGCACCGAAATTACGCCAGCGGCTCTCATCGCAGGAAAAGCGAGAGGAAAGAATCGCCGAGCTCTAAACATCTAGTTCCTTTGTCTAGATGGAAAGAAGACCTGCGCGTGAAGCTAAGCGAAGGCTAAGACATGTGAGATCTCGTAACCCCCTTAAAATTTATCTCTGTTTCTCACTCGAGAATGCGGACCTGCGAAGGTTCGGTCTATGCAATATCCACACCTCTACCAGCTACATATGCCGATCTTGGAGCCAGCTTTCAGTTTCACCATCTGCGTAAGAGGGGAGTCCTGGCGCTCACGGATGAGTTTAAACCATGGCTAAGTCCCTACAGATTTTACAGCAGCAACGGCCAGCAAAAACCCGCTTTGTCTGGTTAGTGTTTGAGACCCGGAGGGCCTGTTCTCGAGACATGAGACACTCTCATGCCTTCGAGCATTCCAGTACATGCGCCTTGAAATTCTCCAGCTCAGCCAAAACCTCTTCCTCCGGCCTGTAGATCAGATCGCTCATTCGCCATATCTGCAGAGATGGACATGTTCAGTGAGTACCTCCAATCGATAGTACTTCTAAAAAACCAAAATGTGTCTGGTGAGATGATGGCCAAACAACAAGTGTACCTGCAATGTACCACCTCCTCCAGCAGTATCACAGTCATCGGATACGCTTACCATAGTCCATGGATCAGCTGCGTTCCAGTGGAAGTCGACAATTTTGTCCCTGATGACACAGCAGGAAGGCACTTATGTTAATTACGAATGGCCCACTCAAGGCATTAGGTGAAAAGATTAGATAAACAAGAAGCTGGATAAAAGTTTGTTTGTATTACAGAACATTTCCTTCTACCATCCTCATCAAACCAGCCACCTCATAAAATCCCATAGGAGCTTTCACATGAAACCACTAATTTATGTTACCCTCAAGTAGGATGACTTAACAACACGCCCCAAAACTAAATCAACCGGAGCCCTTGACTTTTAATAGAATCTCATTCAAAGCAAATGTGCCTTATAGATATCAGAACATACAGCTGACAGACAGATATAGATAGTGACGCAACTTGGAAGCACCCTGATAATTAGACATCAGCAGTGGAGGCAGGATTCCGGGCAAAGAACGAAGCAAGAAACTACCCACAATGTAGTATATTTTTCTTAATCCATCTTTTTACTATTGAGTTTTCCCCCACCACCTGATTATAAAGGGAGCTCCACCACACCACCACCCCCCCCCCGACACCCCCAAAAAGAAATGACTAATGGGTTAGACTAGACTTTCTGAATTGGGGAAAAATAAAATAAAATAATACTAGCACACCAAGCACAAATCCTAAGAGTTTAAGTCAGAGCTTCAAAATCGGACAAGGAAATACTACTTAGGTTGGACTTAGATCACACTATCATTTGACATTTGAAAGCTTAATTCACCTGTGCCCAGCATGCTGGAAAAACAATCCCGCAGGAGCATTTGGAGCCCTGTCAACCTTTTTATCAACCTGCAAGCCAAAAAAATTTCAGTACAAAAGCCCCACATATACTCCACACAAAAGTGAAGAATTGCTAAATTCAATTTTATATAAAGCCAATGGATCAAACTCTGCAAGAGGCACAAAACATGCAGATATTGCAGAATCTAGTCTGGCAAGACAGAAAGGCAAATTGCCTTACCCTCTCATAATCCCAAATGTTTAAGAGACCATCTTCAGCAGAACTCCCAAAGACAGAAGGCTTGTCTGGAGACCACTAGAATATGCATGAAAATCAAACACAGTGAGTACTACAAAGCAATCTTTAACAGAGAATATATTTATATCAAAAAGCTAATTCTATGACAATAGAAGAGAAGAAAAATCCATGGCCACCTGCACACAAAGAACAGCTGCCTTATGCCCCTCAAACTTATAGACCGGTGAACCAACTCCATTAGAAGTGAGATTTCGCCGATCAAACATGTTAACAGAGTTATCTGCCGACCTAGGAAAACGTACCATATATTTCAAAGAAAAAAACTATGTCATCATTGAATCAATACAAAGCATAAACTTGTCGACTTGATCCATAATTAGTTCTAAAAGTAAACCACATGATAATCAGAAACTTGACACGGGAGCATACCCGGTTAAGATTAGGTTGTTGTCATGGGGATTCCAATCCACACAATGGAGGTCACCATTATGTGCCTTCTCGACCTGATTCAACAATAAATGAAGCAGCCAACATATAACATCAGACTCAGGGAAAAGAAAAGCAGATATCATCATAAGCAATAGCAATTGAATATTACGAAGAAATATTCAGTCCAGACAAAGGTCAACAAGAATGGAAATGTAGAGATGTACACAACGCCATCAACTGGATAATGAGGCAAAAAAAATTTCATAGTATTTGGATGCTGTTAATGTGCTGCATCACATACACAAACGAGAGGGAATTAGTTAGCACGTACATCATGGCACAGTCCAGGACATGGCATTTAACACAATTGACATGTCCAAACTTCTGAGTCCCTTCATTTATTAGCCTGTATGCTGGACCAAAGTGGGGGAAAAAAGCCTAATTCTTTTATTTAACTACCTTATATTACAGCTCTATCATCATATATTTATTGCACTTAGTCAACGCTTCTAAGCTGGTTGGCTCATTTCCAAATCTAACGAGGCAATAAAGAGAATATAACTCATGTTCTTCACAAGCGCATGCGCACATGCAGAGACTGGGGTGAAGGGGACAGATAGACTGAACGAGGAAGTTGGTTAAAAATGCTGCATCACTCTAGTACAAGACAAAAGATGCGATATCATAATTACTGAAATCAAGCATAGATAAACGCAGGTAGGGAACACAAACAAAATAAAATCATAAGAATAGAGGGCAAGGATGAAGGGAGACATAATACACAAACCTTAGCAACGGGATTAGTGCCAACTCGTGCATCCCACAATATAAGGCATGAATCATCACCAACGCTACAAAATTCCTGTGCACTTTAGAAGACAAAAAATACCATCAGACAACAAAGACCTCACGTCCATCTATAGCACAACTAAAATTTCAAATTCAAATCTCACAGTAAACATATCTATCAGGTTCTGTCCCATATTTCCTCCTGTGCTACTTACGTGGATGGACAAAAAGCCACATCTTCAACAGTATCCTCATGTCCACAGTAGATTCCTCGTGGTCCAACAGAAGGGCCATTTCCAGTTTCCTCATTACCTTCCCCAGTCTTCTTAATGATGGATCCTCCAGATCCTGGAGATTTATTTGTTGTTTGATCTGTTGCAGATGCTGTTATATGGTCTTGGATACTCCACAAAACCACTGTCTTATCCTTCCCTATGAAAAAGGCATTTATTATGTTCTTTGCAATTAACCAAATTAATGTAACTGCAGGTACAAGAAATGCACTCATTCACGCAAATGGTAACAAAAGTAATTACTTGAATATGTCTTCCAAGTTTCAAATTAAGCGGATCATAAAATTACCAACAAAATAATATTAGGCAGCTTCCTGTAAATTATATGGACAAAACAAAGAAAAAGAAAGAAAAGAAAAGGTAACAAGGGAAATGCCATCCTACTCTCCACAGCACCTTCTTTTTTCCATGCAAATTCTGCTCTTTAAAACTGTATCTTTGCCAATTGGTTCGGCATGCATAGTCATAGTCCTTCCTAAATGAATTTTCTCTTATTGACAGTCCACAAATACTGAAAACTCCAATCCTTGACTAACATTATCAAACCCATAATATCCTACCTCCAGAGAGAACAAAGGGTTCAGCTGGACACATTGCAAGGGCAAATTCAGCATTCTCTTGATGTCCAGTTAAAATCTGCCAAAAAAGCCAAAAGGGCAGATAATAAAAGAGATGCAAACATCTGGGTCAGCATGGAACTATAACCTTTGCCGAAGCCTGGCAAATCAGCTGGTGCAATAGAACATTTCAAGAAATGTGAAGCTCAAGACATCTATCAAGTTACTATAAGTTCGTGAAGGCGGATGAGATCTTGCCTTCAGAAATTATTGCAACTCTGAGACATAAACTGATTTTTTTTTGGGAAGATTGCAAAACCACCTGCAACTTCAACTTGCTCTCCATATCGAATACCCTCATCACATTTCAAAACTTTACATTTTGCAGCTCACCAACTTAAAAAGACCTATTTGTCATCATGCACACCCGAAATCTACACCCGCAAAATGAATCTGATGCTGAGGACAGGGTAATTTGGGCAAGAAAATGGCAACCTAGTAAATTATATGTAGCTTGGAGATGCAACTTGAAATCCAATGCAAAACTGAAAATGGTGATTGAAGGTTTGGGAATACAAGGAGGATAACTGATATGGAAAGCTAAGGTGGATGCATTAAGGGATGGGATCCAAGCACATGATAAGTTTTTTGTTAATACAAACAAGATCAATTACATTACTGAATAAACAAGTGTTACTATAAGTTCTTAGTATCTTCATGACCTCTGAATTCAGCATCTCACAATCATCCTCTCTAACTGTGAAAATACTCTATCAGTTCTACATGCATAGACCAAATTACAAGTTTCAAATGTAACTTGCACAAAGGACCGATTGATTGACCTTACAACAGTAAGCAGCATGACTGTTTTTATTTTTTCTTCCAAACACACCAGAGGAATTTTTTTCCAGGAGCTACTAATAATTGGCAAATGAACTAAAAAAATAAAATCTAAAAATGTGTCAATACTGGAAGTTGCATTGAGTCTGATCATGAACAAACCAGATTTGGACGAGAAGCTGTAGCTCCATAGACAGCATGCCGGTTAGGCTGAGATTCCACGTCCCAAATGAGAACCTAAAATTCCAAATAACATCAGAAGCACTAAGCAGATTAAAGAGCCATGAAATTTTGTAGATCCCACGAATCCCAGTAAAAGCATGAGAAAAATCTCATAATTAACCTACATCTGGGCTGTCAGTGTGAGTTGCCACAATATTGGGATTCTGAGGAAGTTCCCTGATTCTGTTAACCTGAAGTACAATAATCCATGATCAACATAGATAAAAACCATGCACATCACAAAGTAAAAACTGATAATCAAACATTTTAAGATAGAGAAACAAAAGGTAAAGGTGAGTTGGCACATAATAATTTCATATATTTGCTCAAAGATAATAAATGAAAGAGAACTAGATCAGTGTTTGGATTAAAAACAAAGTAGAAAGATCATCAAGGTCTCAAATTTTTTTAAAAAAAAGCAAAGATTTTGTGTAGTCTGATTGTGAATGTTTCTGTTTGATTAGGAGCTTGCCCAGCAAGAAATGAGAGTTACCTCTCCAGGATGTATAATTGTCTTGTACTTCCTTATGAAGGGAGAGCGAGCTTCCTCATTAAACTGAAAATCAAGTATGCAGAGATTAAATACCACATTGTTAAAGTCAACAAGATGAGATACACAAAAATAGATAAACAACAACTCCATCATGTGTCTGCGAATGACCTGGGACACGTGCTCTGCAGCCGCAACTCTAGGTTTCACAACTTCACAGTTTGCTATCACCAAAGTATTTGGAACACTGCCATCAGTCTGAGAACAAAAAGAAAGAGATTAATGAAGCAATAGAGAAAGCACAAATAAAGAACAACTCAAGTTTCATCTATTTGCCACCAAAGGAGCAACAAGATGCAGATAAAAAATTTAAGGTTGTTTTAACTTCAAAACAACTTCAAACCAAAAACAAATAAGTCTCCTCTCTTAAGTCAATATTAGTGATGTCCATCAGCACTGAATTCGAAATAGTACTAAATTTTAAAATGCCAAATTCATATCAAACTCATGAATAAAACCTTGTGTCAATTGTGGCAGCTGCGATTTTCAGTAGAAAAACTAATTAGCTCAACTTCAACCAAGAAAAATGCTTGTGCTTTCAACTCAACCTGCTCATGCATCCAGCTTGTTGAACTTTAAAAATGATATGAGGGTTTGACAACAATTACTATCGTTCTCTAGAATTTCATGTAAACTTAATTTTCCCATAACAACAGAATTTGTCAGCTGCTGTACTACCAAGGTAAGTTGTTTTTACGAACTTTAATACTACATGTGCAGGCAGCAAGAAATGTTCAATTATTATAACACAACCATATTAAAGTCCTCACCAGTTTATTAACCGATGAATTTTAGTTACAGGTCCTCCTTATTACTATTGAAACCGCTAGATTAAGTATGTGACAAAAGGCATTGCACAACTTTAGACTTGTACACTAGATCATCATTGCTCATTACCTGCTCAGAAATGTAGAGCCGCTGCCGATTCTTATAAGTGGCTTGCTCGAGTTGCGGGCCCCACCTGCATGATGTCAGTCATCACCAAATTCAAATCCACCTATAAACGAAACAATCCACAAAATAAAGAACCTTGCCAAGCCAACGCATCAAGACAAACGAACAAAGCCTTTGATCAGTACCCACAAGCTTCTCCTTAACACTCAAAGGATCACCAACACCTTCCCCCAAAAACCTAAGAGGCTTGGCACAAACTAGCAGCCACATATACCCTAGCACACCTCGACCCACCACAACGGACCTCCAAAATCCAGCATTTCCGAGACAACTCCTCCAAACCAAACCTACAAATCCACAGGCACCACCAAACTCGCACGAAACCAAAATGCAGTTCCGGACCGGCACAAGAGAGAAGGTCACGCGTACCAAAACCCTAAAACCCTAAATCAACGCAGCACCTACCTAGACCTATCAACACCGCACTCCCGATACTTCAAAACCTCCGAAAATTCAACATCCGCGCCACTTTACCCAAGCAAAACCTCCCAAGAAAAAGAAAAGAAACCCTATCTTTCCGCCGGCGCTAACCGGAAACAGCTGACGGAGCGGGAGGCCTTTTTCGAAGTTACCGGCAAGAGAGAGAAGGCCAGAGGAGGTTGTGGTTGGCGAGCCAGTCGTAGAGGACGGGGACGAGTGACTTCCACCGCGCGTACTTCTCATCGACCGCGTGCTGCTGCTGCGGCCTCCGGTCCCGGCCCCCCGCCGACCCCGACGCCGACGACCTGGCGGCCGGCGCCGGAGCCGCCTGCTGCTGCGGCGGCGGCGGCGGCGGCTGCTGGTGGTGGGGGAGCTGCTCCTCCTTCTTGTCCTCCTTCGGCTTCGGCTTCCGCCCGCGCTTCTTCGGGGCCTGCGGCTGCGGCTCCATCGCCTCGACCGGCACCGTGCGCTTCGGTTGCTCCCGGTCGGGAAGTAGTTAGGCAGTGAATCGGACTGGAGGAGTTAAGGAGAAAGTCTTCCCGTATTTGAATGAAGAAATCGAGGAGAAAGTCTTTTCCTTTTTTTCTTTTCTTTTTTCGAAAATTCGGGTTAATTTGGACCGTCGAATTTAACAATTTTCTTTCCTTTTAAATTGGTGTCGATTTGTGGACTTCGTTTCAAAATGCCCTCCAAAACTTGAGCGATTATTGGCGGTGAAAAGGTGGCCTGCCGTGGCACAATTTTTCATGAATTAAGTTACAAATTAGCGCATATTTTTTAGGGAAAAGATGAAAATGATATGGCAAACCAAAAATATTTCATTTGCCGGTCGACGGCTGTTTAAGCTTTCTCCCCTATATTGGACTGTACGAGTAAATTTGAAAACATCTCTCTGGCTTGATCCATATAGATTATCCCGTGCACACCCACGTCATTGCATTTTGGGAATTTGAGTTTACACATTAACATGTAAACCCAACTTTTCTGGATGACGATCTTAGCAAATTGGCCACCGCGGTTTTGCCAGATGGCCGGATGGTAATTGCATGATGACGACTCATCAAGCATGGAGCAAAATCATGGGAATCGTCATTGCCATTAGATCAGAACATAAGAAATAGAATGCTTCACAGGCTTCTCTGCAAAAACCTTGCGCCAAGGCATTCCGGTCTTCCTGACTTTTTTCACATAGACAACGATTGTTCGCCTAGCTTGTGTCGTAAGATTGTGAACCGACCACAAGATTGCAACTAGACTCGTTAAGTTCCATAAACCACGTCGAGCATTCAGATATATTTCGGTAACCATGGAAGGTCATTGACTTGTAAGGGGCGACGCATTAAATCATAGCGAGAATCTGTGAAAAAACAAGAGGAAAACAGCATTGGATTCGAAAACCACTACCTCGTTCAACTAATAAAAACCTCCCTGATTAAGTCTGCCAAAATTGTTCCCAGCATTCTCGAGGACATTGTCCATTATACGTAACTATATCCAGTCAGGTAACAGCAACCAACTCGATCTAAGTAGCTTGAGAATCAAACATAAACGCCCGATGAGAGGAGAAGAAATAAGGACCCGAATCCCTGCACCAGAAAGGGAAAATCAGAAACAGAATGGTAAAGCTCAAATGCAGTCTCGTGCATGCAAATGTATTGATCTGAATCGAGGCTCGTGGTTGTACAAGCATGTATGAGCATGTACAGGTGATAACAAAAGAAGCAGAATGTACCAGGAAGACAGACGCCACCGCCCCAGTAGTCACCTCCTTGACAAGGCTGAGGTTCCGTCTTGAGGAGGTTGTCTCATAACTGCAAAGGAGAAAGTATATCAGGCTCAAGAAAGCAGGTGCAGGAGCAGAAACACAAAAATGGTCTGAGTGCTGCTACAAAACTGGACCATGTTGAACATTTATCAGTTAATACAATGGCTATTCAATTGACATCGGAGCACCAATTATGTTACCGGTCATTTGGTTAATTAACATTTTGCTATGATGAAAATATGCAAAATCAGCCAAGAACTCAATAGCCCAGTTCAGTTTAGAAACGTCTCCCACAATGGCCAGAACCCAATAAGTCCCCTAATGCTCATCTCTCTCCAAATCCAAATCCACAAAGTCAATAATGGACAATTCACAAGCTGACCCGGGGCCATCACTCCCTTGGTAACACATCAAAGAAAGTGAAAGAATTGGATTACCATCAACTGAAAAATCTCTTTCCTAGCGCATATCTAACGCGGGACAACGAGGGAGAGATAGTCCGCTCTTAAAGGAAGATTCATTGTCCTAAAACTAAGAAACGCACATCCTTAATTTCGATTGATGTTTCATATCCTTTCTTCAGTGAAAGTGGAGGTAAACAACAGCATAACTCATGAGTCATGACTCTTGAGTTCTAGAACAATGGAAGATATTAGGCTGGAGGGAACGGAGTCGGAGACAAAGAAAAGAGACGAGTCAACCATCCTAAGTATGCAGTAACCATACCAATCGAGATTTGCATCACTTCATCAATATCCTCTCGCCTGTTACATCACAACTCGCAACTGGATAAAGAACCACGGGCGTCCATGCCTACAATGCGCCTTTTAACAAAATGGACTATCATTTTTTCTCCCTAACGCTGATTTTAAGAGCTTCCAAAGCGAATATCAAGTTCCAAGCATCATGGATATAACAATATCCCATCAAATAGCCCGCAAGCTCACATCTTTAACCTAAGAGCGCACGAAAAGCAGCGACAAAAATGCAACGCCGGCATGCAAGACAGAGAATCAAGACAGAGAATCAGGATTCCAGATCACCGAAACAACCCAAACCAACCACATCCTTCGCATCCCTCCCCAATTGTTAACGAAATCCCCTCCGATACCATCGACAATCACTCTCCAGTCTTCCTAACCACAACACAAAATGCGCCGGCGATCCAAACCCCAATCCGATCCGATCCGCCGAAACACCAAGCCCAGTCAACGAGTCCCAGACCTCTCGAAACCGCACTCCGAATCCTAATTCCTCGAGAACGCGACGCTCAGGGAGCCAAAAAGCTTCACCGAGCAAGCGAGCAAGCGAAGAGCAACATCTCCGAAGACTCGAGAACTCCAAACCGAGCCGAAAAAGGAAAAGACCAAAAAAAAAAAAGATTGAAATTAGCATGCGGAGGCCAGATCGGGAGCTCACATGAAGAACGTGGCGGTGAAGACGAGGCCGATCGCGAGCATGAGGAAGGCCAGGGTCGGGTACATCGAGTCCGGCACCGGGCTGGCGATTGCTCTCGGCGGCGCCTGCGAGATCGAGAAACGGAAGGAATCGCAAAAAAGAGAGGACGGAAATCAGCCGGGGAGAGCATCGGACGGAGCGGAGCTCTAGGGTTTCAAAGAAGCGAGCGAGAGAGAGAGAGAGAGACTCACCATCGTCGTCGCTGAAGCTCGGAGTCGTCGTCGGTGGTCTGCGTCAAGCTGCTTCTCTTCGAGTTCGACAGCAGTGAGAATGCCGTTTTCCAGCCTCGGAGACGATGGATATAAAAGCCGAGAAGAAGGGTGGGCTTGGGCTTGGGCTTGGGCTTGGGCTTGGGCCGTCTGATGGCCCAAAATTTTGGCATGGGCCTGAGCTCATTTACTTGAATTTGATTTATATTTTAAAAATACTTTATCAATGCCCAAATATTACATTTTTCTTTTGGGAAAAGACCACCAAAAACCACAAATTTTGTTCAAAGTGACAAATTTATCCAAAAAAAAAAAATTTTGACATGAAAAACCCACAACTTTGTAAACCGTGACACATTTACCCCATTAAAGACATTTTCGTCTTATTTTTTTGTTTTTCCTTTTTTGTTTTTTTCTTCTTCTTCTCTCTTTCCTCCACTGGCCATGGCAGAGCCGACGGAGGGAAGCTGGCATCCAGCAAGGGCTGCCCTCGCCGGCGTTGAGTGAGGGTCACCCTCGCTTGGGCTGGCGTCGCGCAAAGGCAGCCCTCGGCTGGGTTGGGCGAGGGCCTCCCTTGCCGGATTTGGTGAGGGTACCCCTCGCCCATGCCCAACGCCAGCTTCCCTCTGCCAACATGGTTGGCGGAGGGAAGAAAGAAGAAGAAAAAAAAAATTAAAAAAAGTAAAAAGATCAAAATGCCCTATAGTTTAGGGTAAATGTGTCATATGAATAAAAATTCAGGGTTTTTGATATCAAAAAAAAAAAAACTTTGGGTAAATGCGTCACAGTTAGCAAACTTTGAGGTTTTTCATGTCACAAAAAAAAAAAATTGGAGTAAATTTGTCACTTTGGACAAAGTTTGGGGTTTTTATGGTTTTTTTTTCCTTTTCTTTTTCAAAATACTTTACTTTAACGTATACCCTACTTTTTTTTCCACAAAAGGCAAAACTTAGTTGTTGACATTTTTATGTATTAATAGCGTTAACCCGGTATGCCATACCATCACATGGAGCATCCGATGCATAGGTTAATTGGGATTTTTTAGCGGAGGATGGATGATCCAATTGAAGAAAGTTTTACCATATATTTACTTAAATGGAAAGATTCTAGTCGTATGCATCCACACTGTGCCTTCTAGGTGAGTTCTCGTGCGATTCCTGCATTTATCAATGAAGGCCTCCCTAGAGATTTCGAGTCGGGGCGCAATCATGATCAACGATTGACAACACTTCCTAGTAGGATGTCGAGAGCGCAACTAAGGGACTGTTTGTTTGTGTTTCTCATTTCTGTTTATGAACAGATTTTCTGTTTTTTTGTTCTCGAGAACAAAAAAATAATAGAAACGCGTTTATTTGCGTTTTTGTTCCAAATCTATTTTTTTTTATTTTCGGGAACAAAAAAAGAACAGAAACAAGAAACAAATAATTTTTGTTTCTTGTTTCTGGAACAACTTTTAAGAACAAATTTTCTCTCTCCACTCTTTTCTTTTCTTCTTCTTTTTTCTTTGGCCGGTTGCCAGCCTCGACCATGGCCGGTGATTGGCCGTCGAGGGTCAGCGACGCCGTCAAGGGCCAACGACCTTGCCGGAGTGTCGCCAGCCCCCGACGAGGCCAAGCGTCGCCGGCTAGCTCGCCCAGCCAAGGCGAGGCCGCCAGCCCTAGTCAACTGGTCGTCGGCCATGGCTGAGGCCGGTGACTGGCCACAAGGAAGAAAAAAATAAAAAAGAAAGAAAAAAAATGAAAAACAAAATAAAAATATTTAAAAATATTTAAAAATTAAAAGAACACAAATTTACCAAACGCGTTTCTGTTATTTTTTTATTCCCGAAACAAGTTTACCAAACGTGTTTTTCTAGTAAAAAATTGTTCCCCGAAACAAAAATAGTTTATTTTATTTCTGTTCCTCGGAACAAAAAAAGAACAGAAATACAAACAAACGCACATTAATTGAGCAAGTCCCACAACCCAACTCTCTAGTGGCGAGGTTCAAAGCTTGCCTGATTGCAACTGCAATCTATCATGCAACTTATAAAGTCTATAAAATTTCAATCATCTCGAATCTTATTGTGATTAAATTCTCTTAAAATTTTTATTTAATACTCGGAAACCTAACAAGATTAGATCCATCAATCAGGTGAGTTGGGTTGGGATGAAAATGAACCAACCCAAATTAATCTATTTAATTCTTTTTCACCAATTTTTATACAATATAAATCTAGTAGCTTATTTTTGACCTAACTCATACTCAATTCATGCCCAATCCATATTGTTATCCTAGTTATACCCTAAGTAGCACCGACACTGACACGCGACATGACACGACACAACACGCCGACACATTGTTTCTCAAAAAATAGAGAATTCCGATAAGTTGGGACACGTTATATATTTATATATACATAATAAATTATCATTTTTATGATTATTTCAATCAAATTAATTTGAATCAAATTCATAAATAAATAAATAAATAAATAAATAAATAAGCCTAGAATGAATATACACTAAAAACATTAATCCATCATTTATTAATATCATTCATTGTTTCAATTTGACAAATTCAAGTCTATTTCAATAATTCATAAAACTTGGAGAAAAAACAAGCGATCCATATTATGGACTCACATATTAGATATACTGGAAGAGGAGAAAAAAAACTTAAGGGGTGAATTGCATATCACGGAAAGTGATAGTCAGAAGAGAAGATAATACTAACTTTTTCTTGTTTCTCCATTTATTATATTTATTATTGTGTTTTGTTTTTTCATATATATATCTCTATTGACATTTCATTTATTGAATTTTTAAAATTGATCTCGATATCGGAATCACACGTCGAAAACTCGTATGTTAGAATTCCAACTTGAGTGTTGGAGAGTGTTAAGAAAATTAACTAGGTGTCGAATTTTCTGACACGTGTTGACCGAGTGTCCGAGAGTGTTTGAGAATGTTGGACAAGTATCGAAGTGTCCGACACGACACAAAGGCTCTTAGAGAGCGCTCGTGCTTCATAGGTCATACCCATATCGAGGGGAGAGTCGCGGAATGGGCAGGCCTGAAGTTGAGGGAGGGCTAGAAAAAGTGAAATGGTCTATGACCCACTTTTAACAGGTCCAACGAGACATCACACTGACTCGACATGACGTCTTTCCATTCAGGAGCTCATTGACAAGATGCGGTTAACGTTCTGTACATTTCAGCATTTGAAGCTTTTCATTCCAGCTATCATCTCTCTCCAGTTACAAGTCAACAAAAGAAATTTACACTGAATCAAACAAGTCCTTCCCCTCCGTAAGCAGCACAACCCTGCATTCACGGCCTCAGCAAAAAGCTTGGTCTGTAACAGCTCTTCCTTCGCGTGCGCTTATTAAGGCTGGTCTGATGACATCCCGTCAGTGCCGAGCATTTACACCGGGCTGTCGGTTCGCACCGGCTGGTTCTCCTGTTTTAGTGATCGCCAGCTGATGCGAGCCGTTGTTGGGAGTGGAGGACCGCCATGCCGGTTGATCAGCAAAAATCCAAGGACAAAAAACGGTAAAAGGATGGAACTTGAGTCGATTCTTGTCGCCTAAGAAAGCTCCCTCAGTTGGAACCTGGCCATAACCCCAAAAAGGAGCCGTGTTCACTCGCGCTGCCTCCGGACGATCTTCTCAGTCTCTCCCAAAAATGCCTTCCTCTTCCCACTCTCATAGGACCCGAGCTCGAATACCTCCGCAAGGGACCTGAGATGGACCTTGTGTACCCTGCTGATGTGCCGGGAAAATCTGAAACCAACACTCCTCGCTCGCTATTACTGATAGAATCGTAGCCCGGATCTGAGTATCGGCCTTGCAAAGGTTGCTCTAACTGTCCAGAGCCAGCACCAGCCCTGGGATCCAACTCAATGGACAAGTCTTCTCGGCTTGAGCTTCTGGAACCGGCCTCTCTAGACTCATCGCACTCGCACTCATTACAGACTAGTTTTAGCGCCTGCACGACCTCACCCATGAAAGGACGGTGTGATACCTCAGGCTGCACGCACATCGAAGCGATCGCCGCCACTTTGGCCACGCTATCGAAGGGGACATTAGGTCCCAGAGATTGGTCTAGAATTACTTCTAGCCCTTCTCTGCTAGTGAGTAGCGGACGAGCCCAGGCGACCAGGTTCTCTTGACCGGGTGGTTGTGACATGTCGACTGGCTTTCTTCCTGTCAGTAGCTCTAGGAGTACAACTCCGTAACTGTAGACGTCACTTTTCACGAGAAGATGCCCTGTCATGGCATATTCGGGAGCAACATACCTGGATGCAATCCAAATGTGAAGAGGATTTTAGTGTTGTGATTAGATATAATCTCAAATCAGACGATTTATAATCTCAAAGGGTCACATCTGAATGGTCAAACATTGAAGAATAAAATTGCTTATAAGCTGACAGATACTTCTGCACAAGTTTTCATGAGACCATAATTCCATCGAAAGTTAGCAAGAAAGAAGTTTGGTTTGAATTCAAACTAGTGATGTCAAGATGGATGTACTGGAGATTAGGTCCTAAGAGACCTCGAATTAGTGATGTTATGCTGCTTTAAACCCACATTTACAACGGACACAGAATAGAATTAACCAAAGAACATAAGATTGGAAATCAAAGGAACTATTTGAACAAGAGAGGAATTTCCTAACCCGAAGGTTCCCATGACACGTGTAGAGATGTGTCTATTTTCCTCATCCATAGCGGTGCGAGCCAAACCAAAATCCGACACTTTGGGTGTAAAATCATGTTCCAATAATATGTTGCTGGCCTTGAAGTCCCTATGTATAACACGCGGGCTCGAGTCCTCATGCAAATAGGCTAAACCACGAGCAGCACCAAGCGCTATCTTCATCCTAGCACCCCAATCTAGTGGGGCAGCTTCCTTGTCAACTCCTGAAAGCATGGGAAAATGGACACTAGCTTTACACCTCATGAAGAAGAATGAAGAGCGAGACAAAAATATGTTGAGTACTAGAGAGAAGTAGCGTATTAATCTACACTATACCTACCATGCAAATGAGATTCCACACTGCCATTTGGAATAAGTTCGTACACAAGGCAGCGGACACGTTCCTCCGTACATATACCAATCAGCTTGACAAGATTCCTGTGATGTAGGCGGCTAAGCATCTCAATTTCAGCTAAAAATTCCCGGCCGCCCTGTTGATCCTCCCTCTTCAGAACTTTCACAGCTACTTTCCCATCTTCAAGAATGCCACTGTATACGCGCCCAAAGCCACCTTCGCCAAGTACTCTTGACTCATTGAAATGATCAGTAGCTTTTTCAATGTCACTCACGCTGAAAGTTTTAGCTGACCCTGCATAAGTTGGTAAGCTTGATCCAAATGACAACGAGGCAGAACTTGGGCCACTTCCAAGGATAGACCCTGGCATAACTGCAAGACATCGGCCTCCGTAGTGAGAATGGGGGAACTCCCCTCGACTTAATCTTGCAATACTTAATTGAAATCATAGGCTAAAGTTGCAACAAACTATTAACCAAGTTTATGTTCTTGTCAATTCTACTACTAAAATATGGGACATCTAATAAGACTCATCTTTCCTGAAATGGCACTAAATTGAAATTCCTCGTTTCATTAATAGTACTGTTATGTGCAAGTATTTGGCCAACTTCTTCTGGAGTTTTTGTTTTATGGACCACCTTTGACGACCGATCTCGGCATGATCTGGTCCATGCGTAAGTATCATGACAGCACATCTGATTCACTGTTGGTGATCAACTATTACCTGATGACTTTGCAACAGATGGTAACAATGCCTGTGGAGCCGGTGCAGGTTGAACAACTTGATCTCTGTGTTTCATTATCCAAATCCAACCAGCAACGGAGCATAAAACAACAGCAACAAGGGCAGATAGGACAACAATAGCAACCACACCACCACTTAACCCATGATTATGCTGCCCCTTCTGCACATCTACCCCGAGAGGTTTATTTGTTCTTGCATTATTGTCATTGCCAGAGTAGGGCCCACCATCAATCATTGTAGCATCTGGGGGCAAAGGCGGCGATGCAGGTAATCCTGTAAACCCGATACAATACAAGTATACAGCAATGTCTTAAGATCAACTCAGTTTCATAAAGTGAAAGGAAAAAGTTACTGACAGGCGCCATGACTGACATAAAACGTTACCAGGATATCGCACATACAGTACTTCATAATCACCAAAGTAGGAAGCATTTATGAAGATCTGCTTATGCCAAAATCTCTCGAAAGTCAAGAAAGCAGTGGTATTATCGAATTTGTCCCCTAGCGGTACCAAGTCGATTAGCACGATAGTTTTCTCAGGCTGCTCAGTGGCAGCGTTTGCCCCCATTATGCGGACTTGACTTTGCTTCATAAACACCCCTGAAGCAATTTCTTCAGCCAACTCTGAAACCAAGGGGAAGAAAGTATAAAGAGCAACATTGAGGCGCAGACCAACTTGCATAGGCCATACACAGCCACAAGGAGACCCAGGAGGAGTATTTGTGTATGGCTCCGTGCATGTTGTTGTTGAACAATCTGCAGAAAAGAATGTCCCAGCTTTACATCTTCAGAAAATAGCGAAGGCACAACATCTGGCTGTAAGCTCCAGACAAACAAAAGCAGAACATGGTTCAACTAACCTTCATTTGGAGGTGGGGGTGGTAATGCCCGAATGGGAGGCGGAGGTGGCACTATGAGATTTGTTGGTGGAGGCTTAGAAGGAGAAACTTGATAAATTGCACCACACGCAATAAACAAATGCAAAGTAAGATAGAAAGAATAATCCTAATCAATCAAAAATTGAGAAATACCACTTTTCTCTTACTTTTGGGATGGCCAGGCGCAGTTTTGGGAGATGGAGAAGGTGCCGGTGGTAAATCACTCTTCGAAGGAGGATTGGTGAAATGGGGTGGAGAAACCAAAGAGCCTGAGCAAGGACAGCATCGGATGTAAAAGTTTGGTTGGGTGCCATCAAATAAAATGGCTCTAACATATTGAGAATGGGCCTACCTGGACTCAGTGATGGAGGAGCATTGTGTATTTTTTTGTGTTTTGGAAGTGTAGCTGGAGCGGAAACTGGACCTAACAGATATTAGAAAGAAAAGAATCAGAATCGAAGGGACAAATATGCAACCTCCCCAAAATTCTAATTGGTCATCACATGATTCCCAAGTGCAAATTCTAAACCACTTGACTTGTGGAACCTGGAGAAGAAGCCGAATGGTCGGAGAAAGGAGGAGGACTGCTAATTTTGTTCCCTCTCTTACGATGCATATTAGATGAGGGCAAGGGTGAATTTGCAGAAAAATAATGCCCTTTGCTGGAAGGTAATGGAGGAGGCAAGGGAGCATCGGCAGAGATATGACCGGTTTTGTGTGGGGAAGGAGCTATGCCGCCAGATGAACCTGCACGAATAAATATAAAAGTTGATGCTTAACACTATTTTCACCACTTAGCCCACACAATCCTGAGTCCTGACTTAGCCACATCCATAAGCAATGATGAAAAGCTCACCTTTAGATGGCAAAGGCGAATGGCTTGGGGGTAGTACAGCCTTCCCAGCAGGATGATGGTTAACAAATGGAGCTGGAGGTAAAGATGCGGGCGAACGATGCCCTTTGCTTGGAGGAGGCAAAAGAGAGGGAGCGGGAGCACTGGCTTTGTGCACAGAAGGAGATACAGCATCAAAAGAACCTGTTGCAGAAATTTTGCTATTTTGAGGACAATATTCTTGTTGGCATTTAAGAACCGCATGCAGGTCATCCCTGTACCTTTAGGTGGATGTTGCCCGGGAGGTAGATCAGTGGGCGCATTATTCGAGGGTGGAGCAGCAGGCATCTTGTCTTTTTTCTTCAGCGGAGTTGATGCAGGAGATATGTGGTGGCCTGCAATCTCACATAGAACAGATGAAGCATCATATTTGCTACGCAAAAATCAATCAGATTTGATAAAGATGGACAAAGATAAAGTGAGAAAGTCAGGAACAAGCAAGCCAGAGACACTGATCATATGATCATGGCTCCTCTACTCCTATACCCAGTAGCGCTTGAGAGATGTCTCATCAATCTTTTGAAACCTTAAGAACAGAAAACTCGATGCTGAAGGCATGTAAATATATAACCATATATTACCAATAATCTGATTTTTTAGCTATATATATATACCCTTTAGATGCAGTAAGCCACATCTCTTCTATGCCCAATGGCTTCAGAATTTCTCACTACATCACTATAACTATATTTCAGTTGGTACCTGACGGAGATTCTTTAGGTGCATGTGGGTGGACTGACGGGGAATTTAGTATCCCCTCATTTGACGGAGACGCTGCTGGTACTGCAATTAATTTATTAAAAGAAATAAATAAACACCTTTAACAAAAAATGCTGTGTTAGAAAAGTAATTTATTGAAGATTATGTCCAGAGGCGCACCTGGTGGTATAGGTGGTGTGACATGAGGCATCATGGGACGTTCCGCTGGTGGACCTTGTCCTATTTTTCTCGGGGGAGATGGAAATGATGCTGTTATTGGAGATGAAAAGATTAAACATAGTTGGAGAAAATTAAATGAATATCATTAAAAGTGATAATGGAGATTATGTCCAGAGCTGCACCTGGTGGTATAGGTGGTATGATATGAGGCATCATGGGACGTTCTGCTGGTGGACTTTGTCCTATTTTTCTCGGGGGAGATGGAAATGATGCTGTTATTAGAGATGAACAGATCAAATATAGTCGAAGAAAATTAAATGAATATCATTAAAAATGCTAATCACCAACCTGGGACACTTGCTACCGGGACAGGACTATGGCCTATTAAATCATTTCTTTTGTGTCCAGCTGGTGGGGAAGTTACAGGAATACTATCATTGTCTACTGGTGAATATGCAGGTGGATGTTTTGTAGGTGTTAAAGTAGGAGCTGAACATCACAATGACAAAAGACAGCTCATGAATGACAATAATCGCATGGACCACAGGTAAAAGATACAACAGAACAAATTGGTATGTACCAGGAGCTAAAGAGACTGCAGGAGTTACTTGAACTGGTGCCTTCTCAGGAGATTCACTTGGTGGGGGAGCCAAAGACCCTCTTTCGATACTCATTGGTGGAGGTGCCAAGGGGTGTGAAAAAGATGAATCTGGATTACTTGGAGACAAGAATGGTACAAGTTCTGGGGTCTTCGGAGGTGGCGAAGCAGACAAAGGTGGTGATGCAAGTGGAGGTTGTGACATAGACCCTGATTGAGAAACGAGGCTTAAATTATATCAAGAAGGGTAAGGATCCAGCAGTTTCAGAGTCGCATACCACTGGGCTGAGATTTGGAGCTCGGTGCATTTTCAACCGTGCTTCTTTGGTCTGGGGATGGCGTGGAAGAAAAAAGAGGTGGTGCTGCTAGTGGAGAGTGCGAAGTTGACCCTGAATTGTGGAAAGAGAAACTCAATTATTTAAAAACCAACTGAAATTGAAAAAATTTCTGAAGACAGAAAAATTACCATATGATGAACTTGGCGGGCTGCTATTGAGTGGCTTCATTTGATGGGCAGGAGGCTCTGCTCCTATTGGAGTAATAGCAGAGAAATTCTTGGTAGATGGAGATATGTTGTAAAAAAACAAAACATTTGACGGACTATTAAACTACTCATGTAAAGATATGAAAGCTTAAAATCCATTTTGCTTTCAATTGGTCTGAGTAAGGATTGCATCCATGCTGATCTCGGTTTAGCAAGAACCAACTATATGACAGCAAATAGTAAATTGAGAAAAGCCTACATAAATGAAGAAATACAGCATAAACATCTATGCAAACCATGCCTAATGGCCGTTCATAGGGTAAACCATGACCTAGCAAACATTTCCCAGATGGGAGAGCTCAGCTGTGAAGGAGATAATGCTGAAACCTACGAATTTTAATTCGGGAAAACATCAAACTAGAACTTGCAATTACCGACCGCCGAGTGTGATTTTTACACAATAACACATAGAAAATAGCACATTGAAATCAACAGAAGAACAATAGCGTGAATGATGGATCTGAATGCCTTTGCCAGATACCTCTCCTCAATTCATTCTCTGGCTTAGTCATTGCAGACAAATCACTAAATGCAACAGCACGGCATTAGCAGTGAGCCAATGAAGGGAAGGATTTGTGCGACTTTCTTTATATATGAGACCTTACGATTGGCAAGTGAAATTTGATAAACCAAGACAGCAGTTATCATTGGATCAAACGTTAAAGTTCAGCAGCTGCGTCAAGTGATCAAAATCTCCGTCTAACAAGTAAAAAGGCGAGAAAAACTTTCGTACCTGCAGATCCCTGGACAGCTGAAGCAAAGCTGATGATACAGAGCAGAACCAGCCGGACATTGATCACTTTCATCACCACCCCCATGTCTCATTCAACACCAAATCCCAATCCTTACAACCCCAACTCCCTCAACGAGGATCTTGATAACCAATAAAACCCAAATACAGTATCGATAAAAAAAAAAAATCAACTCTACAAAAAGAGAAGATTGCTAAATCAACAGACTTGATAACACTTGAATTGAGGAGGAAGGGAATCAGATCAGCAAGCCAGAGACCCCCGCGTACAGTGAGAGAAAAGCAACGCAATAAATTCTCCTTTTTCTTCCCTTCCCTTTGGTGGAGGAAACACCAAAAAGGCAAGAACTGAGATTTAATCAATCTCTCTGCGAATAAGCAACGTGCTCTGGAACCCGCAGAGGCTCTGACCACCATAAACGCTTCCCTCTCCACCAGCACGAAATTAATTCCACGAAACCGAAACCGACCCACGAATTGAAATGCCCTGTGTACTCCAAGCAACCCCAAGAACTGAACAGTTACAGACAAGAGACACCCTTTGCCACACGCGCACAGAGAGAGAGAGGGAGAGAGAGAGAGAGAGAGGGAGAGGGAGAGAGAGGGAGGTGGGTTGGGATTATTTTATTCGGGGGAGGTTAGATTTGAGTGGAGTGTTAATGGGGAATAACACGAGACCAGAATCAATGTTTACTTAAGTTGAAGTTGGACTCCCGCAGGAAGTTGGTCTGCATAATTTAATGGAGGGGGGAAGAGGGGGGGCAGTTTCTCAAGTCCTGACTGGTTTGTTGTGTTCTTGTTCTTTCCTGGTTTCTCATCTTCTTTTTCAAGCTCGATCTCGATGGTGATGGCGACTCCTTTCGCTTTTGGGGAAGAAGACAGTGTAGTGGTGAATTCATCCGCCTGACTCATCACCCACTATTCTGCTCCTCGCCGCGGATGAACCGGAGTCGGGAGAGAAAAAGGTGAGAGGGATTTCATGGGAGGATACGACGTTTACCTGTCGTCCCCGACCTCTTGCTTCAAGCAACAGTTGAAGACTTTTGGCCGGGGATTGAAAAGCGACGGTTAAAAAACAGAAAGAAAAAAAAAAGCAACAGTTAGAATTCACACTGGAACTGAACATATATAAATATATAGTTAAGACAGCTTTGTGTTTAGGCCACCTATTCGAATTTTGACGTATTTTGTGGATAGCAATTTACCTATCTAAATTGTGATTTCGTGTCCCGATTTTTTGTTCACAAAATCAATATTAGAATTCAGCTATATAATCGAGTTTACTGAGCAATCACGTCGGTCCAACCTAAAGTCGCTCGATAAAAGACTAGGGAGTCCACCCTTAATTGATCTAGTCTTCGGTTTTACTCGAGAACCCGCCTTACGAGTCAATACCCATTCCAAAAATTTCAATCTTGCTGATGGAATTGTTTGTTTTCCTTTGAATTGAAGGTTGAAAATGGAGATTCCAAAGACGTCACCGTTTCAAGGTAGCGGTCTTGTTGAAGCACGTTGTCGGCTATATCTTTATACACAAAAGGTAGATCTGGTGGAGCAATCGTCTTCGTTTTAGTCAAACTAATGCATGAAAGAAGATACGATGACTACACGCTTCTCTATCCTTCGTATTCAATAACCTTTTCCTTCCCTTAAAATTGCTTCTCGAGGCTTTGATAAGATATTGGAACTTAGGAATATGCTTTTAATATTCCAGAATATTGTGATTATGTCCAGAAAAGGGCCAATAAGAAGAGAATGATATTTATGAGCAATTGATTATGTCGACATCATAACCTACTAATAGACACACCGACGTTAAAGCGCCTCAAATTATAATGTGTCATTAGATTTATATATATATTAATATTAATCCAAGAGGTTGGGACATATATCAATTTTATATACAATCTCAAGAAGCTAAGTCCTTATATCACCATATATAATTCTATTTCGGGTTTTAGGGACAACGGTGGGTTGGGTTAGAATAAAGGTTCCATTCGTTTAGGAAAAAATGAATGATTTAAAAAATGTTTTTCTAAAATCAATCGTTTATATCGTTTACGAAAACAATTGAACGAAAAATATTTTTATCTTTTATGAAAATGTTTGGATATAAGCCTTAGTCAATATAAAAATATTATTGATATTATTTATTTTCTGCGAAATAAACAGAGTTCGAATGTGTTTTAGCAGTACGTAAAATGAAAAAGAATTTTGAATTGGCATTGACAATCAAAGGCTATATGTCGTATAAATTGCAGATTTTTTTTTTGTATATTGATATTGGTCAATTCCAAATATACAATCAAGAGGGTTTTGGACTCTAGTGCATTCAATTGAATCGCTTGAGCCGAGTTCTTGAATACAAGACAAAGTTAGGCGCGTTTGGTAACGATTCTGTTCCGGAAAACTGATTCTGACTAGAAATGATTATTTTTTATTTTGTTCCCGGGAACTGATTCTGAGTAAAAAAACGTGTTTGGTAACTGTACAAATTTTTTTATTCTGGAATAGAATAACGTTTGATACCGTGCTAATTGATTATGTTCCAAATTAATTTCTTTTGATTTTTAAATATTTTTTTTACTTTTTTCCTTCTTTTTTTTCTTTTTTTTCCCCTTTTCTCCTATTACTCTTCTTCTTCATCTGGCCGGTCGCCGGACTGGCGACGCTCTCGATGAGGTCGGCCCTTGTCGGCCGAGCCTCGCCGGTGGCTGGGCTTGCCTTCGGCGAGCTCACCGGACCTCGCCTTGGCCTGGCGAGTTCGCCGGACCGGCGGGCGGCGGCGGACGGCGGGCGGACGACGGCGGGTGGTGGTGGACGACAATCGTGGGATGACGGAAGGGAAAAATGAAAGTTTCACTGTTTTGATTCTCGGACGAAGAATCAAATTTTTTTTTATTCTCAGTTCTCTTCCCAATCTGTTCCCGAGAACAATTTTGTTCTCGGGAACAAAAATTTTACCAAACGCGATTCTCATCCCAAACTGATTCTGGAAACAAAAAATTAAAATCAGGTACTGTTTGGCACGTTACCAAACAACACCTTAGTCATTTTGAATGTCCAATCGGACATCTTTCGTTTCTTTTTAAGGTATTTGTGTCTTGTGATTATGTCGGAAGAAAAAGGAAGGAAGCTCCAAGAAGCAAACGAAATTTTTTTGATGTTCAATCATGAAGGTTGATTTTGAAATCATACTGTTGTTTCGAGTGGGCATATCAAGCTTCAAGGTGGGCATCATGATCAGAATAGGTTTTGCCCCTATTATTGTCTTGGCTCGTTGTTTTGGGAAACTTCGTGTTTAAATCAATCAAGTGCCAGCTTATATGCCTCACTAATCATCCAATTATTAGCTTGCTAGTATGACAATCCCACGATAGAAATTTTCCATTTTATGTGCTAGAATATTAATAAATATATAAAGCCCAGGATGTGTTTGGAGCATGAAATAGAAGCCCCATATCTTCATCCGAACATATCGCCAATAGAGAGTTCAGTTTTCGAGCCTGTCAATACATATAGTTATACTCACATTCACTAAAAAGTTTAAATCAATGAGTTATGGGTCAAGTATTAATTGTTTTACACTAAAACACTTCTTTGATATGGGATTTCTCTAATATAAGTCGTATGTGCCTCTCATGTGAGTTTTAGTGTTAGGTTTACAATGTGTTTGGTAACATTTTTTTTTTTTGAGAATAATTCATTTTCAGAATTAATTCTTTTCTATTTTTATTCCCTGAAACAATTTCTAAATAAAATAATGCATTTTGTAACTTCATAAAATTTCTATTTTTGGAATAGAAAAGAATAGGAAGGCATTTGGTATGATGCACAAGTTTTTTTTTTTTTTGTGACGTAAAATTTCTTTTAATTTTTAATAATTTCTTGAGATCTTCTTCTTTTTTTCTTTTTATCTTCTCTTCTTCCTCCACCTGTCGACTACCAGCCAACGATGCACAATGGTGAACAGTGGGGGCGGCAGGTGGTGAGAAAGAACAATAAAAGAAAAAAAGAAAAGAAAGAAAATGACTTATTTTTGGAAATTATTCCCATGAATAATAAGTTATTTTTTTCTACTTCTTCTTTCTATGCAAATCTATTCCCTGGTCATTTTTCTATTTCGGATAACTAATGTTATCAAATTGATTTTTATTGTATTTTTTTAATTCCGAGGAACGAAAGAAAAGAAAAACAAAGAAATAGAAATGTTACCATGCGGAGCCTTATTCCCTTTCAATTAAAGTATCCTTTTGCATCAACTTATCTTGACTTAAATTTTCAACGCCCAACTTCATCCGAGTTAGGATTCAGCAAACAATTACAAGGAAATAGAGAGTAAAAACGTGAAAGCATATTCAAGATATAAGATTTTAACCTAGTTCATCTTTAAACTAGGTTTACATCCAATAGAATATCCCTAAATTATAAAAGGAAAAGATTGCATAAAGTCAGTAGTTATTCATGAGTCTAAACTCAAACTACTAATAAAATATGAACTCAAACTATAGGCGCCTTGATCAAATTCATGTTGTGTTTTGAGTACAAAATACTTACATCAAGTTGAGCTCGAGCTTCATACTATATTGCAAAGGCTATTTGGGATTCGCTTAAGTATATGTCTTTTTAAAATATATATAATACCAAGATGCTTGTTATTGAAAAATATTAACCCTCTTCTCCCCGGAACTTTCACATGTACATATTCGGTCGCATCTTATTTTACGCGGCACCTGATTAGGCTGTTGTCGGAGAATATTCTTCTTTATTTATAAATTTGCCACCGGCCCTAAATGCAATTCCTGGTGCTAAGCCAAGAAAGGGTCGAATGACGTAATAATTAAATGCATGTGAAAGTCTCTTTTGGCATTATTGTGGTATTTTCACGGGGATGGGGACAAGTCGCACCTAAAGGAACCCCACAGGAACCCCACGTACAGTTGTGGTGGTCCAGTGGAAATCTTGGGAAAACAAAAGGCTCCAAATCTTTTTGTCTTTCGTATTCTCTACATGCTCCAACCCATATGAGAATAATGCTTACGTAAGGCTTGCATAAATCCACGTAGTTACATACGTTTATATATAAATCTGTGTGTGTGTGATTTTTTTTATTTTTTTTTAGAAATTTGTTGGGAAATTATGGTCGACTGAAGCTTTCAGCTTATTGGAAATGGTCAAATTTGTAGCTTAAAAGTTTAAGTAGACGAATATAAAGAGATCCCAGCAGCACACAAAAAGTGAAGCGTGGCAGAGCCCAGCTCCGACATCATATTAAGATGTTCAATTTAAAAATTTAAACCTGTAAAGCAAGAGACGTGAGACGTTTTAATATATATAAAGTGAACTTTCAGATAACCAAATATCCATATCATCAAAAAAAAAAAAATGCAGTGTTTTGACCAAATTCCCTCCATGAACATGCAAATGCGTACAAGTTCAATCGAATGTGCCTCTACATGACATCCCTATGATAATCCAGAGGATTGTCTAAGACTATATATAAATATTTTTGCTTGGTTTAGAGATCAAACTTAGGACCGACTAAACTGCTAGCTCCAATTCCACCATCTAATATTCAAGTAAGAGCCTGTCTTTATCAAATGAATATGACTCACGGGAAAAGATGCTCTTAAACGTGAAAGTAATGATTTTCCCAAGCAGGCCGGATGTGTTCCTGAAGCTCCTATCTGATGTTTTTGTAGTTATAGCAACAATCAGTCCGTGACTAATTTATAGTTAATTAAGTAAAATTGTACCAAGGAATTTAATAGTAAAGGGTAAAGATTGGGACCACCAAGAGTGCTAATTTTGATGACAAGTTCTGCCCCAAAATTCAGAGCGGACTTAATGCAAGTAGTTCTCGTTTAGCTATCTTATAGTTTCTACTTTTCAACGCACGATCGAGGTGGATATACAGTTCCGCAAATTGAAACCTTTCGAAGCTTAAAATCTTAATTTCTTTTAACTTTTATTAAGGCTGAAAAGGACCGTCTTTCAAACGAATATCCACACCATTTCAATTGATGATGCAAGGAATCAATAACTTATAATTGATATATATAGTTAATTCATATGACCTTCAGCATCAAGTGCCCGAGGAGCTAGCCTTCCACTTTTAGACTTTATTTTATCAAAAAGTGTCCCTTAGGGTATATGAATTTTATCTTTATATATAAATAAGTAACAAGTTACAGATCTACACAAAAGTGGATTATATAGGGAAAATTGTACAAAAAGTTTTAAACATATTATATCACGACTAATTAATTGCTAAATCTTTCAATTATGTCAATTAAGTCCCAAACCTTTTTATAATTTCTTAATTTAGTCATTTTTGTCAATTTTTGGCCAAAAATTGCAAAGATGGTGGTCTAGTTGGTCCATCCTATGTGGCCGATTTGCACTAACGTGCATAATGTTTGTATTTTTAAAACTTCTCGTGCTATTTTTTCCTTTTTTCATTTTCTTTTCCAGTTGCTTATGGCTGGTACTTGGTCATGGTCGGTGATCAACCACAAGCAAGGCTTGGACTTGCCTGGGTCGGCCGTTCTAGATCTAGCAAGGGCTATAACACCCTTGTTGGGCGAGGGTGTCATGGCTCTTGCCAGGTACACATCATCTAGGCTAGGGTACCTTGTTCATGGCAGGTTGTAGACCATGGCCAAGTATCGGTCATAGGCAAAATGAAAAGAAAAAGAGAAGAAAAAGGAAATCAGAAAAAAATTTGGAAAAATTTAAAAAATTTCTACGTAGGATAATCGACGTCCACGTTAATGGTTTGAGTCAAAATCGATCAAAATAACTATATTGACAAATTATGTAAAGATTTAGAATTAAATTAGTATAATTAAAAGGTTTAGAATTGAACTAACCACTATACAACAAAATTAAGACTTTTTTAAATAATTATCTCGAATTATATAATAATAATAACATGATCAAATAGAAAAATGGGTTTATATAAAAAAGGAGGTGGGGGTGAGATGGCGAAAAGGTAGGATGATTCAATGGATCCCACAAGCCCTAGTTTTTGAGATTAATTTAATGTTTTAGCTCATGCTGTCTTGGCTTTAAAAAAGAAAGATGCTTTATATTATTATGACTACATACAAAGTGATGATGTGGTGGTGATCACATGAGATCCTCACGTTTGGCCGCAAAAATAAAAGGCGAGATGCTAACGAGGCACGTGAACCAAGAAAAAAATGGCAATTTTACTGTTCTCTGATGAGAAGTTCAAAAGTACAATTATAATTAGTGCCAAAAGCGAGACAAATCTTCATTCTCCAATAATGATGGCTTCGGGATGTAATTTACATTGCTTAACCAAGCCACTCAGAAGCTTAGAGTGCGTAATTACTAGTAAAAAAAAATTAACTCAATTAACCCTAAAAATGTTAAATTTCACGATAAAATAGTTTGGTTTATACCATTGGAAAAAAAATTCTCTACATATTAACTTTTGAGGAATGCCAAAATTTTAAACTTTTTACTAATTAATATTTTCTTATTAACTAAGTTGACAGTATCGTATTTCATTTTTAGATGAATAAATCCCTTTGAATATCATCTCGGGTATTGTACATATAAGACGTGCATGATAACTATTCTATTTCTATTTCAAAATTATTTTTCTATTCAAGACTTGTTTCTAGAACAAAAATCTATTTGGTAATACTATTTCATTTTTCTATTTTTTGAATAGATTTCCACTCAAAAAATAGGTTTGGAACAGAAATTAGAAGTAACAATTTTTTACTTTTCTATTTTTTGGAATAGAAATGAGAAATAAAAACTATTCTCATCATTCGTTCTCGCTATTAGCCGGTTGCTTATCCGTCATCGATGGCCACCGTTCGCCGTCCATTATTGCCACTCCTTGCCGCCACTGCTGTTGGAAAGAAGAAATTTTATGTTGTTATCAAACATGTTTTTTTTTTTGCTTAGAAACTCATCCAAGAAAGAATATAAATTAAAAAAATTATTTCTCTTTTAGAAATTAATTTTTTATTTGAATAGTCATTATTCGCGCTCATAGCTTCTGACGTCTTAGCAATAGAAGCAAAAAGGGCCAAACTACGCATGTTCACCTATCTCTAGTTTGGCATTATATTATGAATTCATCACTCGTGGATGCAGACAAGCCACGTCTGAGCACCATACTCTAATACCCGAATTCCCGTGATATGTGGTGGACTATTGCTCCATATGTTTGTCTGCAATATCCAACACATGCTCCGCAAAAAAACAAAAATAACAATTATTTGCTTTGTCTCTTTTACTATATCACTTTCGTCAAGAACAAAAAGAAAAAAATTATGGGAAAATGATGATGTTTCGATTGTCATAGCAAAGGGTAAGTCTCGATTAATCGAAGAACTTTAGTGAGAAAAAGATCGAATTAGTGAAAGGCAAGAACTTTCGGGGGGACCATCAAGAAGGGTCGATTCATGGAGTTCTTGCCAAATCCAACGTGAACTCGAGGCAAAGTAGGCCTTATTTCGCTATCTTGGTTTCAATGCATGCATACACAAGATAATACACGTGCACGCTTTGTGTTGCTTTTGGCTTGCCTTTGTTAAGGCTGAAAAGGAACGTCCTTTAAACGCATGACCCCAGGAAGCACAAAGGCTTAATTTTCTCTCCTCCCCCACCAAAACCCCACCTCACACTCCAAGCATCAAATTGCATTCTCGTGGCTCTAATAAGTTATGGCCCAGAGCCAGCGTGGGTTGTGCACACAATCTTGGGTCCAATTGAGTCATGCTCACCGAAATTTTGGGCGTGCTAGAAATGAGTTGATCTCAAATTTCGTTTTTAATCAATGGAGCTATCCCTCAAGATCAGATTTTTTTTTTTTGGTCGAACCCTTGGGATCAAGTTAAGATGCAATAATTCATTATGTATCCCTAAGGTTGTTGTCTGTTGGCCTTCTTTGATTGGACATCGGCACAACAACATAAGAGAGACTCGCGATACCATACTCCTCATATAACTTAGACTTGATCAAGTTTTCTAGGAAGTACATTGCAATTCATAACTGAATTTCAAATCACGGGCGAGATGGTTTGCCCTCTCTACAAAATCTATCTGATTTGCCCCAGCCCAAGAAAGAAGTTGGAATTAAGCTGAAAGGCCCATCTCACTAACCTGGACCAGTCTATGATCAGTTTCTTTTTTTTTTTTGGTGGTCGGAACCAGTCTATAATAAGTTGATCCGACCATGGGCTTATAATAATTGGGAAACTCAAGCTATTATTTAATCTTCTTTAACCCCACTCATTCGAGAAAAGCAGAACTTCGTCCGTGTGCAGGGGCTTAGACTAAACCTATCCATTGACCATGAAAATCGTGCCTATGAACACAAGCTAGATGCAAAGGAGTTTGATCTTGGAGTCTATCGAACCCAACCTCAATCACGTCTTTCATCACAAGTTGAAACACAATGATGGTCACCATATAAACATACATTTAAACATAATTGATAATTCTCACTAAGGGTGTGTTTGTTTCACGGAAAATGTAACGTTTTTGGAAAATGTTTTATGGAAAACCATTTTCCAGGAAAATGATTAGTTTTTTTTTGTTTGGTGATACGTGACTGAAAATATTTTCTAGTGTTTGGATCGCATTTGAAAAATGATTGAATGACATTTGACCTAACAATTGACAATAGTGCGCCTCTTACTTCCAAATTAATTTGTTAAGTCCATCACCTTTTTTAACTTTATAAAAATATATTTTTTTAAATCGAAATTATAATTATTTTTCATATTTCAATTTTTTTTTCCTTTTTCTTTTTCTTCCTTCCTTAGTCGGCGGCCAGCTGGTGACAAGCCAAGTGAGGCTCGAGCTTGTCGGCAGGTCACTGACGACTAGCGAGGCTCGAGCCTCGCTGGATCTGGCGAGACTCAAGCTCGTCGGCGTCAGGCGGGGCCTTGGCCTTGCCAGATCGGCGAGATCGAGCCCCGCTCGACGCCGGCGAGCTCGATCTCGCCTGTGGCTGGTTGTTGGCCGTCGTCGTGGCCGGCGGTCGGCCGAAGAAGAAGAAAAAAAAAAAGAGAAAAGAGAAAAAGAAAAAATAATTATTAAAAATTATATTATTAAAAATTAAAAATTATATTTTTAAAAAATAAAAATAATTAAAAATTATATTTTAAAAAATAAATAAAAATTATTTTCTTTTAAATAATTATAAAAATTTAAAAATATATCTTTATAAGAATAATTGTTTGTAAACCAAGCATCAAATCTAAGCTTTGGTAGATTCGGAAAACGTTTTCTAGTTCTTTCAAAGGGGAAATCATTTTCCTGAATTTAAGCTTTGTTAGGAAAACGTTTTCTGTTGACTAGGAAAACGTTTTCCGTTAACTCATTTTCCTGAGTGAACCAAACGCCGGAAAATGAGGAAAATGTTTTCCCTGAAAATGTATTCCGCGAAACAAACACACCCTAAGTACCCAAAAAGACCAACATCTCGATTTATCTGATTTGTACATGGAGTTGAACAAATCGTTTAACAACATGTATTTTACACCTCATCATTCGTAATAAAATAAGTGTACATCTCTCTCTCTCTGTTTTTTTTTTGGCACAACATGATTTATGTTCGAAAGCTAAGTATGTCTAAGTGAATTGAGCAATCGGTAACAAACTCAAGACATGACAAAGAAAAAACAACTTTAGCAATTAAATTGAAGAATTAATCCCTGTAATTCCATAGGGATAATTACCATAAAAATGCTAAATCTTTCAATTTAGCCTATTTAGTTCTAAACTATATGACGATTTGCTAATATAGTCTTTCTGGCCAATTTTAGTTGGAAATTGCAGACGTGAACATTAGCCATTCTACGTTGCATGATATATGCTGATGTAGACAATTTTTTACAATTTTTTTAAATTTTTAAATTTTTTTATGAATCTTATATTATTTTTCCCATGGTTGGAAAAAAAGAAGAAGAAAGAACGGAAAAATAGTAACAATAAAAACTTATGAAAAATCATGAAAAAATTGCAAAAATTATCCACTCACCAACTATGCCACATAAGATGGTTGACATCCACATTAGTGTTTTCTAGCCAAAATTGATCGGATATAATATATTGGTAGATTGTCAAAATTTTTAGGGCAATAGTCAAATTAAAATGTTTGAAACTGAATTGGTCACTGTACAATAGGTTTAGAACTTTTTTAGTAATTTTTCTTAATTCTGTGGGGTTACATTTATTCTAACAAAATGTTCTTCAATTCCGATAAATATTTCATATTTTTCTCTAGTACTCCTTTTCTTCAACCGCCCATTTGGAATCCAGTTCCTCCTCCTTTTCCTTTTCCTGTATGGGGTGATTAGAACTTACGAATCCCCAAGGATTGAATTCTTAAAGGCCGAAACTGTTAGAATCTTAAGAAAACATGATATTAATACTTATATATTGAACCACTGGGATTCGCCCTAGTGGCCACCCTTCCAACATGGAAGGGGGAGGTGAGGGGTTCAAATCCCCACATTCTCAGGGGGTGGGGGTGGGGTGGGGATGTGTAAGTTTCAAGAGTGGGTTTCGACTCCCACGCCCCCCAAGAGGCGGGGCAAAAGTTTGATAGTGAGTGTAGAATAGGAATAGAGTAGGACTGACCAAAAAAAAAAAATACTTATATATTGGAGTCAAGTAGAGTTCGAATTTTTCGACTTTCTATTCAAATTGAACTCAATCATGATATCATCCTTATCAAATTTGAGTCGTGTTTCAAGTACTGAGTATGTTTGTCAAGTCAAGCTCAAGCTTTATATCATATCGGTTGCAACTTAATTCATCCTCTTGTAGCCCTTGTCTATTTAAACAAATTGTGAAGCTGCGGTCGAGGATTTTTCAAAGTATATGTCTCTTTAAATTTATCTTGTTATTTAGGCATCGTTTATTTTGTGGAAAATGAATGATTTGAAAAACATTGTATTGAAAATAATCACTTATATCACTTGAAATAATTAGTCAATGAAAAATATTTTCATTATTAACAACAATTTATGTTTTGTTGTAAAATATTGCGTGGCGAATAAATAATAGAAAGAATAGAGAGATTGAGTAGAGAGAATTAGACACCAGAGATAGTAGAGAAAGCTAGAGAAGATGGTGTGACTGTTTATTCTGATGGTTGTTCACAGTAGTTATTGTACATGTACTAGATAAGGGAGATGAACGTTCATTATATAAGGAGATGTACTTAGAATGTATGATACAAATGTACCATAATAAGTACATTAGATAAGATGAATATAATGAATATTCATTCATGTATTTCATTGTTCATGTATTTTATAACACTCCCCCTTGAATATTCATTGTATTCATTATGATTATGCATCAAATGATACTGCCTCATTAAAAACCTTAAGCCGGAAAAACCCAGTGGGACAAAAACCGGACAAAAGGGAAAAAGAGTGCATAGCACAAACTTTATGATCTCTCCAATTTATAGATGTATTAATTGCCTCGTTAAAAACTTTAAGCCGGAAAAACCCCGTGGGAAAAAACCGGACAAAAAGAAAAAAAAGAGTGCAATGCATATATAGCCACTGCAGGGGCTAATCAATCTTGCATCTTGTGAACTTGCCGCATATCAATGCTGCAATGCATAGTTCATAATATCTCCCCCTTAATTGAGCCATATAGCCACTTCTGGGGCTAATCAATCTTGCATCTTAGTTATAAAGTCAAATAAATATTATATAAGATTCATAAGCATTTCATAACCATATAAAATAACAATAATAAGTAAAATCATCATCCACCAATTTGATACCTCATCAAAGTAATCAGAGGTCTTCACATTTGCTACTTCAGGAGCAAGAATAGTCCCACCAACAAAAATATTGTTGGTCTCAACAGTGGTTATGGCAGTAAGATTGATTTCAATGGCATGAGATTCACCACGCTTGCTCGTATTATTTAAAAATGCCTAGTATAGGTCAACAAAGTGCCTTGGTGTATGACAGGTACGTGGCCAATGCCCAGTCATGCCACAGCGATGACAAATACTTTCATTAATCACCTTCTTTGGATTCTTCTATTTGCCATGATTCAGGCCAAAGTTTGATTTCATAGGGCAATTAATTTTCCTGCCATTCCACGGCAAGTTCACAAGATGCCTCATCATAATTTGATGAGGCATCAGATTGGTGGATGATGATTTAAACTTCAAATTTTATGATACTTGACACTGAAGTTGTCAACATAAATGCAAATGGAAAATACCGAGAAAAATGGAGATGTTTGTTTGCTTGATAGTGCAACAACACATACTATATTTCGCAGTAGATACTTTTTCTCGAGTATGACATTGCGTAAGGCACAAATCCATACAATATCAGGTCCCGTTCCGATTATTAATGGTTTTGGGAATGCCACAATTATTTTGCCAAATGGCACAATCCTCCATATTGAGAATGCGTTTCTAAACATTAAATCAAAGAGGAATCTGCTCAGTTTCAAAGATGTACGCCGTAATGGATACCATATTGAGACTATTTATGAGCAAGATAAGGAATACATTGGTATTTCCTCTTATAAGATGGGCCTGAAGACCATCCATGAAAAGCTAGAAGCTTCTTCTATGGGTTTGTATTGTGTCATGATTAAGGCTATTGAAACCTACGCCACCACATCCTGGAGATTGATAAGCCTTTATCAGTTTGAACTGTGGCATGATCGCCTTGGTCATCTTGACGCTTCAATGATGCGTAGGATAATTCAAAATACAAAAGGACACCCTTTAAAGGAAATAAAGGTATTGTTGTCCGATGATTATAATTGTGAGGCTTGCTCACAAGGAAAGCTCATTATTAAACCTTATATAACAAAGGTTAATCTTGAATCCCCTTTATTCTTGCAAAGAATTCAGGGTGATATTTGTGGATCAATACAACCACCAAGTGGACCATTTCGATATTTTATGGTACTAGTGGACGCATCCTGTAGATGGTCCCATGTTTGCCTATTATCTGCGCGCAATGACATATTTGCACATTTATTTGCATTATTATCATATTCTAGCTGCAAATGCTCCAGCTAGGATAGCTGTTCCCGAAGGACAGGCTAAAATTGATCAAAATATCCTGCACTTGAAGTGTGGTAGACCGATAGGATCAAAATATACTACTCCTCGAAAACGAAGGGGAAAGAATCAGGAATCCGCTCCAGAAGAGCCTAGCGTTGTGCTTGCTCCTGAAGAGCTTATTGCCCCTGAAGAGGCACAAACCCATGAAAGGAACACCAATCCCGGGAATACTGAGAATTCCATTACATATTATAATGAAATTTGTGATCGAAATGAAATCATCATTGATGATGCTTTTGCATTCTTAGTTGCCCATAAAATTATGGATGATGATTGTGAGCCGCAATCTATTATTGAATGTCGTCAAAGGCAAGATTGGCCTAAGTGAGAGGAAGCAATTAAGGCTGAATTAGCTTCCCTAACTAAACGAGAGGTTTTTGGACTTGTAACTCGTATCCCCGATAATGTAAAGCACGTTGGATATAAATGGGTATTTATCCGAAAACGAAATGAGAAAAACGAGGTTGTCAAGTATAAAGCCCGACTCGTTGCCCAAGGATTCTCCTAGAGACCTAGGATTGATTATAATGAGACATATTCACCTGTGATGGATATGATTACATTTCGTTTTCTCATTAGCCTAGCAATCTTTGAAAGATTGGAAATGCGTCTTATGGACGTTGTGATGGCATATTTATATGGCTCATTAGATTATGATATTTATATGAAAATTCCCGAGGGATTCAAAATGCCTGAAGCATGCACTCCTTGCAATTTATTTTCAATAAAATTGCAAAGATCCTTGTATGGGTTAAAGCAATCCGGTCGCATGTGGTATCAACGCCTAAGTGAGTACCTAATTAAGGAAAGGTACAAGAATGATATTGTTGACACCTAAATTTTTGCAATTTAATTAATTTATTTTTTGCATAGGAAATTAGGAGGTTAATTTTATTAATTTCATAGCGTAAAGATTTAGGTTGCATTTATTTTTTATTTGCATTTTTTTTATTATTATTGAATCAGTGGCGGATAAGTTCAAATTAGTTGGCCAGGCCTATTTTTAAATGATCAGGAATTATCTTGTGAGAAATTAGGAATTCAAGATTTCTTTTCGAGATATAGTGAATTTCTGTGTAGATATTACAAAATATTGCGATTGGGCTTTCTAGGATTTGGAATTAAAGAGTAATCTTATCGAAATCTTGGATCGTTATCAATAGGTGAAGATTTTGTAGAAAATATTGCGGATGGTGAATTCGAAAAGAAATAAAATCCTAAAATTTCCCCTATAAAAGACCTATGCGCACAAGAGTTGAAAGGGGCTGGTTTCTTTTAGGGGGGGTTTCGCTAGGTTTTCTTTTGGGAATCAAAGAGAAAGGAACAAAAAAAGTGAAAGCGGAAGAAGGGTTTTGAAGCTGCACGTGCGTGGAGGGGAAAAAAAAAGCCAAAAAGTGAAAAGTAAAAAGGTGAAACAGAAAAAGGGGAGGAAGCACTGTGCTTCTTCTCCGGTGGAGTCCCCCTCCCTCGCTGCTCTGCACGCCGGAGTCTACAGCCGCACCGCCGCTGCCTCGAAGCCACGCCCAGAAGTCCTCTCGGCTTCGTCGCGCCTCCGCCCGCGAACCGCCGCGCAGCCCTGATCCGGCCACCCGCAACCCGCGCCCACGTCGCTCGCGCCCCCGTCTCCTCCACGGCGACCCAGGCGCCGATCGCTCCCGAGCCGCACCTGCAGCCGAGCCCGAGCTCGCGCCTCCGAGACCCAAGCCGAATCTGCAGCCCCGAGCAACCCGACTTCGCCTGTTGAACCCCTCTCGCCGGTCCGCTCCGCTTGAGATCCGCCCCGACGCCATCAAATCCGACGGCCTGCACGACCCAGCCCGAGCAACCCGACGTCCGAGCAATCCGCCTGCTGCCGCCCACCGCCTGCCGCCGCCGGTCCACCGATTTGCCCTTTCCGGAGTTCCCCTCGCCGGACATCTGATCTGCTGCCCTTGGAGATCCACCAACGTGCGTGGAAAGGAAAGCAAGAAAGAAAAAAAAGAAAAAAAGAAAAAAGAAAGGGTGAATTAGGTAGTTTTCTTTTTATTTTTTTTTTACTTTTACTTACTTTCTTTATAGTTTAGTTTTTTTTTTTATTCTTTCTATTTGTTAGGTTATGTTTTTGGTTATGTTATTTGATAGTTTTTTTAGTCTAGGAGTTTAAATTGTGATAATGGGTGCGATATTCGCAAAATCTTTAGGCATTATCTTTAAGGTATTGCCCAAAATTATGTAATTATTAATTTGGTCCGTAAGATGTCGGATCATTTTTTTGATTATATTAGTTTTTGGGCATTTTGATGATATTTAAATTGCCAAATCATTATAATTATTAATTTGATCCGTAAGATTTCGGATTAGATTTTTAATTATTTTGATTTCTTGTCTGATGTCTAGGGTTAAAAATAATCGTTAATTTGACCCGTGAGACAACGGGTTATTTTTTCGTTTATTTTAATCCTTTATCTGTTTGAATATCTTGCTTGTTAGATTTAATATTTGTTTTTTTAGAAAATCACTAAGAAAAATCAAAAAGACATTTGGATTAGGATTTCAATTGATTCTAGAATATTTCTAGTTATTTTGCATATCTAGAATAGGGATTTTATTTCGAATTTAGAAAACACAAAAAAAATGCATTCATTTAAGTTGTTAGTTTTTATTCGAATTGCACGTTTAAATATGTGTTAGTTTTAATTTCGAATTTCATAAAGAAAAGCGGAAAAAAATCATTGTGCATATTAGGTTAGAATTGCATGTTTCATCTTTAATTTAAATCATCTTTTTAGATAATTTGCATTTTAGATTAGGATAATGTCTCAATTTAAATTAGGATTTAATATGATCTAATCCTTAGTTTAAATTAGATAGAATTTTAATCTAGCTAGATCATTTTTTGCATTCGAATTTCACGAAAAATACAAAAAAAAATTCTTTTAGAGTAGATTCATTCAATTTTTAGGATAGATTGCATTTTAAAAAAATAGGAACATCAAATGCATGTCATTTACTTTATTTAAGTGCATTTAATTAGAACTTTCATGTCATCAGATTAAGCCATTTAATAAATGCCACGTGACATATAGCTTGCGTATTAAATTGCATGAGGCATGTCATTTTAGTTTAAATAATTTGGTATGTCATTGCATCGCATTGCATGTCATTATAATTAGATCATTTAGATTGCATTTAATTATTGCATTTCTTCATGTCATATAGTTTAGGTCGTGTCGTCATTTCATATTAGAATAGTAACATGCATTGCACAAGTCAAGATTTTCATTAAATAAAGTGAAAACAAAAAAAAATTGATTGCTTGTTAATTAGGAATCATATCTAGGATTATTGATGTGAATTCTAAGTTAACATTGCAGATGCTTTCGTTGCTTTAAGGTATGCTTTTTGCATTATTTAAATTGCTTTCTTGATGTGTTAAATTGGTGGTATGCGCACATGTATGATCACCTCACATGTTAGGAAGCTCAATTAAAATCAAAATAAGCTGCCTGCAAAACATTTTTATTGGTACCGAAAGGGCACTAGGATAGTATAGTGTAACCAAGTCCCCGCACCCAAAGTCTCTGGTTCGTAGGAGTAAGATAATCCTCCCGTTATTTTACTTAGGTGTCTAATCGACCTACCCTAAACCGATTAGTGGCGACTCCTAGATAATGATCTTTTGCATGTTAAATCCTAAGTCGCGATTTGGTATGGGCTTGGGAGAGCCCAAGCTAAGTTTAAAGGCTTAGTAGTCCATCAACCTAGTTTTAGGTAACCTCGAAAAATTGGGTCGCGACAGCTTGGCGACTCCGCTGGGGACTTGTGTTAAAACACTTAGTGGACTTAGGCCAATTTTTCTTTAAAAATGTTTTTGTTTGGCAACAAGGATCCCAGGTACGTCCCTATCATTTTTAAGGTGTTAAATGTTTTTGCAGATGGGAGGTATAAGGGGAGTAGTCTTTGCTAACCTTTGTCATGTAGGTTGGAGTGTGGGATGAATGCTTTATTTTTCCCAATTAGAAGTGTTGTTTGCATTTAAACTGTTGTGCATGCTTTATTGCTTTAGCACCACACTATTTGCACACACAACCTGCGGTCTGACCTAGGCTGCGATAGGATTTCTAGGATGGTGTTGAGAAGTATTCTTCCTCCAAAGCGAGACTGCTATGTAGAGGTTGACCTTCTCTTCCCCGAAAGTTTTTCATGGTGTTGAAATGTGTTTTGTCCATATCCGCGAGACTGCGTGACTATTGGACATTCCATTCGACTGAGCCCGGAGTTAAGAGGACCTGAAGTTAATGCGAGACTGCAACGATCAGATCACCCTCTTAGCTCCACTTTGTTAAGCCTTTTAGATAGAAATCGAGCCTCACGTTTCATGCGCGTGTCTATGTGATTGCCATTGATTTTCTTTGGTAAAGTAAGTCTCCTATCCTTGTACCATGCAGTTCATTTTGTTATACTTTTGGGTCGGTTCATGACAATTTAGGTCAATCATTGATTTAATTCCTTTGTCAATTAAAAATGAAATGAGAAAATTGCCACGCAACAAATCATTTGGAAAATAAAAAACTGGAAATTTGTTTTCAATTCATGTCTTGACTCTTCTTAGTTCATGTTTAAAAAAATTTCGTCCCTATTGGGGCATCCCATGTCTTTGTTTTCCTAGTCCATTTTTTAGAAAATCCTTTTCATATGTGGACTTTTCTTGACAAAAAAAAAATAGATTGTTGTCATGGACCGGCGTATTTCATATGGGTTACTTACTTTTGTTCATTTCTTAATTAGGACAACGGATCCCTCACATTCGCCCATAATCACGCGATTGAGAGCTAGAATGGCCGACCAAACTGAAATGCGTGATCGTATGTCCGCTGTGGAAACTCAACTCCAACAAGTGCTTGTTTCTATACAGCTTATGACGGATCAATTTCAATCCCTCCGAGCGAATCCGGCTCCTCCACCTGCTCTCCCCGAGATAATAATTTCGAAGCCGACAAACAAGGGCCAAATGATTGATGATGACATGCCTGAGCTGGAGGATGACCCACCTTTGATCACCACCGAAAAGGCTAAGATTGACAACGTGCCTAAGATGGAGCAAGATGAACGCGTTGCGAAACTCGAGGAGAAAGTGAAGCAATTGCAAGAGTTGCAAAGTTCACTGCCATTCGACTTGTCCGTGTATGAAAAGGTCAAGATGCCGAAGAAGTTCAAGATGCCGGAGTTCGAGAAGTACGATGGTACTTCCTGCCCAAAAGCCCATTTGCAGATGTACCACGTACGCATGGCCCAATATGTCAAGAATGAGCCCCTTATGATTCAATCATTCCATGCGAGTTTGACTGGGCCTGCACTGAGCTGGTACATAATGAAGAATGTAAACCTCCTTGACACCTGGAATGAGGTGACTGACGCATTCCTCAAGCAATATAAGTTCAACATGGACATTGCACCTTCCCGAGAGGATCTTGAGCGGATGGAGAAGAAGAAGAGTGAGTCATTCAAGGAGTATGCTGTGAGGTGGCGAAATCTAGCCGCTCAAGTCACTCCGGAGCCTGCCAATAAGGAGCTGATGAAATTGTTCGTGAGGACCCTCCCTTATGAGTTCCATAACCGAATAGCTAGTACGTACGTCGAAAGTTTCAATCAGCTTATTCCTGTAGGAGAACAAATCGAGGTAGGGATAAGGGAAGGATGGTTTACTGAATCATCTAGCAAAAGATTCACCACCATGAAAGATAAGGAAGCGGCTGTAGATGTGAATGTGGCTTATGGCCAAGAAAATGTCAAACACGCTCCGGTTATCCAAATGAATCCGAGACAGCCACAAATCGCTGGCCGTCAACCATTTGTCCGAAGGGAATTCTCTCCTCTCCCTGGGTCTCCATCCCAAGTGCTGATTATCCTCCGAAAGAATGGTTTGCTTACTAGCGAACCAAAGCGTCCTAATGTTGAAAGAAATCGCAGTTACGACCCGTCGAAGAAGTGTGACTACCATAGCGGTGAACTGGGGCATTCAACTGATGAATGTTTCACCCTCAAGCATAAGGTCCAAAACTTATTGGACACCAAGGCATTTGCCTTCGGCACTGCTCAACCAAATGTCAAGAAGAATCCTCTACCTGAGCATGAGGATATGGTGAATGCCATTGATGAAGGATCTCTGGAAGAAATGGGTCTTGGCCCGCAAGAGTAACTTATTACTGTTGCACGTTTCCCATGCACGGGAATTTTTATTGAGTTCTAGGAATTGTTTTCAATTTTTTTTTTCATTTTCCCTTTCTTTTTAGGGCTTGAATCGCATTTTCCATTCAATAACTTGTAATTGATTGATGAATTTCAATAAAATTACAAGTTTTATTTTGAGGGCATGATGAGGTACACCAAACTAGCCCGGTGATGATATCCAGCTGATAAACAAAAAGAAAAATCCAAGGAGAATTCTGAGGCCTGGGCTTCATTATGCTTTCTCGTGTCAAAATGTTTTTTAAAATGTTTTTCCAATTGCCTTTTAAAAAATCTTCCGAAAAAATATTCAAGGGGGAGTGTTATGAAATACATGAGTGGATGAAATACATGAATGAATATTCATTATATTCATCTTATCTAATGTACTTATTATGGTACATTTGTATCATACTTTCTAAGTACATCTCCCTATACAATGAACGTTCATCTCCCTTATCCAGTACATGTATCATTCGATACATTGATATTAATGTTAAGTACATTCTTGTTCTCCTATAAATAGGAGTTTAGTTTTGATGTACAATCACAACTATCACAACATCCATCAGAATAAACAGTTACACCCTCTTCTCTGGCTTTCTCTACTATCTTTGGTGTCTAATTCTCTCTACTCAATCTCTCTATTATTTCTATTATTTATTCGCCACGCAATATTTTACAACACTTAAACAATTTTGTAAATAATGAAATTATTTTTCGTTCGTTCATTTTTTTAAGAAGATATGAGTGACCAATTTTATTCTAAATCATTTATTTTTGGTGAAACAAATCTACCTTAAAAAATTTCTCTCTTTTTTGCTGCATATTTTTTATGCTTGGTATTAAATGAATAATCAAATTAGCTATGACTGGGTTCGCCCCTCCCCACCCAGGACTCACATGTACATATTTTGTCATCTTTTAGATTTACGTGGCACATGATTGATCCCACTCCAAAGAATTTATCTTGGAAATATATTTGTTGGAGTATATCTTCTTATCTTAAAATTTGGGAAAAATAATGATATGATTGTCAGAACTTTCATACGGTGTTTGCTTCAATGTTATAACTTTTTTTTTCAATCACTTGAATGCCTTGACTTCTAAAAAATATTCAACTAGAGTTTCATAACATTTTAAGGAAACGTGAAAATCTTACATAGCATGACACTTATAGTGAATGTACAAAGTTATGGCCCTTATGTGAGTGTAGATCTCATCGGCAAGAGGAGATGAAAAAAAAACAAAGAGAAAGAAAAGGAAAAAAAGAAAAAGAAAAAGAAAAAATAATTAAAAAGTTCAAAAAATATTAAAGTATTATTAAAAATTATCCACGTTGGTGTCAACGTGAGTGTTGACCATGCCACCTTTGCACCGATTAGCCAAATTGAGCCGGATGGGCTGAATTAACACAAATACAAAAAAAAGTTTATGACTCAATTAGCTGAAAAAAAAAAAAAAAGCTTATGACTGAATTGGCACAATTACTTAGGTATAAATTTTTTTTGGTAATTCTCCCTCATCTATGGCAACCCTGTTTTATGGATGATGTGGCGAGAATAATCAATGATGCCAAGGGTAGGGGTCCCATGCCCAATTATCACACCCTCTTAACATATTGTATGGAGTAACAGTCAAAGAAAATAATACTTAGGTCTAAGCACTTCATCCATTAGGGAGGTGAGCAGTATATTTGCATTTATTGTTCTAATTTTTTTCAAAAAATTTTACATGTTAGATAGACATGAAGAAGCTAACATGATTTTACCAATCAAGATTGAAGGAGAGAGTCCTAGGCTAACATAACTTTTAGTAAATTTGCCATAAGCAAGATGAATTCTTAGGTCAACATCAAATCTCGCCTCAATTTGCCATTGCAAGGATTCTCTCATTACTTTAAAAAAAAAAAAAAAAAATTCCCAACTCTTGCAATTAGAACTTTCTAAATACTTGAAACCTTTCAATATCGGGTCACCTTGGAAGGCTAACAAATGAGTACCAACGTTGTCGAATCAACCTTTCCACCTCTTGATTATGCACATGTATCATTACATCATTTTTCAAAAAAGAAAAAATCACCATAAAATCTTTTAAGGTATTTAGGATGCATTTCGTTCACAAAAATGTTTTAACAAAAAATGTATTTTGTTTTCATCATGCATTTTCTTGAAAATATGTTTGGTCAGATAATGGTTTTTGATAGGAATGAAACTTGTACAAGATAATGTAATTTTTGGTCATTTGTAGGTACAAGGTTTGAATTGTGCAACATGGCAACGAAAATTCCTACAATACATATTTTCATTTAAAATTTTGGAAATGAAAATTGGGAGAGTGGAAAATTTCCATTTTACATGTATGTTTTGTTGAGATAATGTTCCCTAAAGCAATTTTTAAATATGACAAAACTAATCTTGAGTTAAGTCTTTGATTCTGATGATAAGTATTTTTTAGATGGAAAGTCTGATGGGAAATAATCAAACGATATCAATATGAATAAGAGTTGCTACTTAATTATTTTTCTTTCCTTATTTGTTCTATCAAACGGTTAAGAGGAAGGTAACATACTCGTGTAACGACTAGTGGTGATTGATTGGATTTCTTACCTTATACATTAGGAATTGTGAAAGGAAAGTTTTCTAAATATCTCTTCGAGATTTAATTTTCTTAGAACAATATACTTGAGACGAAACATTCTTTCCAAATTAAAGCACTCGATTTATTGAAACCAAACTACTGAATGGGTGGCAGAATCTATGGGAAGCATAGTCCTTGGCGATTTTGAAGCAATTAGACCTTCTAAGTGAGATCCAAACTAATAGGTAGATTGGTTAGATAATCCTCTTGGAGATATGTTCAATGGTCGGCTTGGACGGGGAGGAGTATAAGAGGAGGTCTTGAAGCTGAAAGGAAAATCGCATTTATGAGAATCGAAACTCTTAATTTCAAATTCTAAACAGTATTTTTTTTTTTTGATCTTATTAATTTGTCTCTATCAGTAACATTGTCTAACTATTTAGAGGTTGAGAGTATGTGAGGAGTTATTCACACGAGTTTGAGTATTCACTACTCGGATCTGGTAACCTCTAATCGGTTCTTCATAGTGAAATCCAGCCAATACGTTGTTAGCGCGGGAGAATTGACGTAAACTTGCAAAAGCCGAACCATTATAATATTTTATGTACAATTCTCTATCCATTATTCTCTTTATTATAAATTATGAAATCAATGCAATTTAGGAGAAATCAATGAAAGGACATCAATTCAAATCCATATTGGTAAGATCTAATTGTTACTCTCTGTCACCAGAAGTCGTCTTGTTATGATATTAGTTTAATTTCTTTCATTTTCACAACATCACCTATTCACTCCTCTTCTAGGTGATAGTTTTAGCCATAATATATTTTGCATGAAAGCATTTTCTTTAGGAATATTCCGCATTGAATCAGATGGAAGATTCTTGGGTTTTTGGGCCAATCAAAAGTGAGGTGCCCGTTTTTTATGATAGCTTTATTTGGCTAAAGGCTTTTAATTTGACTTACCTAATGTTCCTGAGCAAGAAGTGGCTTAACTTGATAAAGACTCCATTACTTTCAAAACCAAAAGTTGAAAATTTTCCATTTTACATCTATATTTTTTCATGAATGGTTTTTCTTTAGAAAGATTCTACCTTGAATTGAAGAAAAGTTCCTTACTTGTGTTTTTGGACAAGACAAAGGCGAGACACCTGTCTTTGCCGATTGGCCGATTGTTTTCTGCGGTTAAAGGCGTGCAAATTAACTTGCCTAAATAGCTTTTCTAACAATGAGAAAGATCTGTCTTAACTTGGTAAAGACTTCACTGGTATTTAAAATTGAAAATGGAAAATTTCCATTTTACAACAATATTTTGTGCGAGAGCTTTTTCTTTAAAATAATTATGCCTTGAATTGAATAGAATTTTCTTACTTGTGTAGTTGGGCCAAACAAAAGTGAGGCACTTGTTCTGCCAATAATTCTATTTGGCTAGAGGCTTGAAAATTAATTTGCTCGATAGCTTTCCTGAACTCGAGAAAGAAATGGTTTAAGTTGGTAAAGACTCCATTGGGGTCTAAAACTGCAAATTAGAAAATTTCCATTTTACAACTACATTTTGCGTGAAAGCTTTTTCTTTAGAAAGACTTTTTCTTGAATCAAATGGAAGTTCTTTGCATGTGTTTTTGGGCCAAACAAAAATGAGGTGCCCCTTTTTATTGATAGTTTTATTAGGCTAAAGGCTTGCAAATTAACTTGCCTTAATAGCTTTTTCATAGGCACGAGAAAGAAGTTCTTAGCTTGGTAAAGACTCCATTGATGTCTAAAATTGGAAATTGAAAGTTTTCCATCTAACATCTACATTTTGTGTGAAAGATTTTTCTTTAGAGAGATTCTACTTCGAATCGAATTGAAGTTCTTGATTATGATTTTAGGCCAAACAAAAGTGAGGTGCTTGTTTTTGCTGATAGCTTTATTTGACTAAAGTCTTGCAAGTTAATTTGCCTAAAAAGCTTTCCTGAGTGTGAGAAAGAAGAGGCTTAACATGGTAAAGACTCCATTGGTGTCTAAAATTGAAAATTGGAAAATGTTCCATTTTACATCTATACTTTGTGTGAAAACTTTTTCTTTAGAAAGATTATGCCTTGAATTGAATGGAAGCTTCTTGCTTGTGTTTTTGGGCAGAAAAGTGAGGCGCCCACTTTTGCTGATAACTTTATTTAGAAAAAGGCTTGCAAATTAGAGTAGCTTTCTTTAGCCAAAGAAAAAAAGGGGCTTTACTTGGTATAGACTCAATTGTTGTCTAAAACTAGAAATTAAAAAATTTCCATTTTACAATTTTGTATACTTCTTTAGAAAGATTTTGCCTAGAATCGAATGGAAGTTCCTTGCATGTGTTTTTGGGCCAGACAAAAGTGAGGTATCCATTTTTGTCGATAGCTTTATTTGGCTAAAGGGATATGTACCGGAAAACGATTATGGATAAGCTTTTCTTATGCCAAAGAACTTCAATGGCTTGAGGTTGGTTCACCATATTTGCTCGCTACTCTTTAATTTACTTACATTCACATTAATAGACGTCCTCTCATTTCTGTAGGTACTTGAAGATAGGTGCTCTTCTTTAATTAAATGTTTGAAATTTAAGGTTGGTTCACCTTATTTGTTTTGCCACTCTTTTGTGCTCTTTAATTTACGTTTGTGTTGATAGATGATGGCGAAGAAAGATAAGAGCGGCCCTTCTTCTAAATGTCTAAAATAGGCACTAAAAAAAGAAAGGAGAGGGAAAATATATTGGGAAGTTTTTGTAGAACTACACAGAGATTTGCTTAAAGAGGCAAGAGAATTGATGAAGGATACATCAACATTTTGTAGCGATGTAGTGTTGTAGCAACACTTATCGCTACAATAGTTTTTGCTACCGCTTTTACATTACCTAGAGGCAACAACGGTACAGGGATCCCAACTTTATGAGGAAGGGTTCATTCATGTTATTCGCGGTTGCGAACGCTTTAGCTCTCTTCTCTTCTGTCACTGCCACCTTGATGTTCTTGGCTATCCTAACTGCACGCTATACCACAAAAGACTACCTCCAATCTCTACCCAAAAAAATGATGTTAGGGCTCATGTTTCTCTTTCTCTCTTTGGCCTTTATGCTTTTGGCTTTTGGCTTTGCTCTTACAATTGCCCTAAGCAAATGATGGAATTGGATTTACACCCCCATTACTTTGTTGGCTATCATCCCTATCATATTGTTCGTAATCCTACAGCTTCCCTCGTATGTTGAAATGGTTGAATCCACCTATTGAACTCGCCTCTATCATCCTATGAAGATTTGGGAATGATTTGTGCTATTATTATTGGACAAGGACATCTGTGACGTGATCTTTGTTTGCACTTGTTTTTGTGCGTGAAATGTGAATATCATGGTGTTTACTCATGTTTTGAGACCATTTTGGTATGAAATTAGCTACACCTATGCAAAAGTTTAATGTATGTAGTCAAGTGCACACCTTACCGTGAGTTATTTTATTTGACTTTGACCTCAACCATCGTAGTAGGATTGACCATCGATTCCTCTTGCACATTCATGATCCTCATGCTCCGCTTATTGTCCACCTCATCACACCTTCCTAATTACTCACCCAGCAACCATGCGCGGCATCTGTCAACACCAACACCACCGACTACATAAAAAACTTAGCCATCAAAATCCCACACTCCAACCTCGCTAGGGCTTTAGCCCCTTTCGGGTCTCTCTGTGATTGTAGCACCGAAGGCTTGACGTTCCTTTTAGCGAATAACACTAGGACACCGACCATCTACCTAGACAGTAAAGTGAGGAGGGTCAATGTACCTGGATGCAATGGACATCTAGAGATGTTATGGTCAAACATCATAAAACAAATTGCCTATGACCTAACATATGCCTCAGCATGTGCCTCTCAAGATCAAAATGTCCAATGATAGTATGCAAGAGCAAAGTTTGTTTTGAATTAACCTTGTGATTCTAAGATTGAGGTTTCGGGGAATAGGATACCCATTCCTATGTTGCTTAGAATTTGTTGATCTTATGTTGCTTTAGACAAACATTTAGGACCGATACATTTAGAATTAATTAAAGGATACGAGATAGGAAGCCAAAGGAACCATTTGAATAAGAGAGGAGTTTTCTGACCTGAAAGGTTCCCATGACACATTTACAGATGCATCTTTTTTCCTCATCCATAATGGTCGAGTCGAACCGAAATTCGACACTTTGGGCATAAAATCACAATCCAATAATATGTTGCTGGGCTTGAAGTCTCTATGTATGACATGATGAAGCAAATCGGCTAAACCACGAATAGCACTAATCTAGGGCCAGCTTCCTTAGGATAATTACCAAAAAAATCATAAACATATTATATTTATATCAATTCGATCATAAACCTTTCAATTATATTAATTTAATCCTAAACACTTTCACGTTTTGTCAATCGAATCTATCTAACTAATTTTGACCAGAAATCATTGATATAGACGTCGGTCGTCCCATGTAGCATGGTCGCATGGCCCTCACCTAGTGGTCGCTAAGGGTCAACCAACCCTTGCCTAGTGGTTGGGGAGAGTTGCTCGGCCCTCACTAGGCTTGGAAGGAAAAAAAAGAGAAGGAAAACAAAACAATTTTTTTTTTAAAAAGTATTATTAAAATTGTTAATGTCAACGTTAGCTATGCTATATAGGATAGTCAACATCCACATCAATGATTTATGGCTAGAGTGGGCCGGATGTATTCAATTAGTAAAACATGAAAATGTTTAAGACTTAATTGACAAAATTAAAAGGTTAATAGGTATAAGACTTTTTGAACAATTTTCCCTCCTATCTTGACTCAACTCGATCTCACCCCTTGCCTAAACAATTATGTGAAGCTACCATTTAGGATTATTTAAACTATATATCTCTTTATATATATATATATATATTTATAGACACACATATGCTTGTTATTTTAAATTTTCTCGCTTGTTTGCCCCTTATATATGATGCTTAGTACATAGTTGTCGCGATCTACCTTTTCTGTCCCGGAGGGGAAAGGACATATGTTTATAGATATTGCTTAAAAGTGGGCCCACGACTTTCGCTTAGGCGCGGGCTCTCCCAAGTTCATACTTCGTGCACAATGTTAGGGTATTCAATTTTAGCTTCAAATGATACTATGAGGATTTTTAAATGAAAAGTCACCATTGGCCTATTGGAGTTAGTTAGAAACCAAATAAGGCATTGGAGTATACTTTACTTCTTATGTAACTAGAGAATCTAAATTTAGTATCTTGATTATATTAATTAATCAACTAGTGCTCTTTTGGTACCTAACCTTGTTCAATTGAAGAAAACTTTTGTCATGCATTCGGGATTAATTTTAAGCTTATCCATTAACATATGAGGTGATTATGTGGGTGCATAATTATTAAAATGACAACATATTGAAAGTGCACAATTAAAGACATTTGTCTTAAAAAGAAACATTCAAACCTTATTGTAAAGCCCTAAGTTTGTTCAATTTTGAGCAGAATTTTTATCCAAGATTTTCCCACACTTTTAGGAGAAAACTATCCAAAGACTATTTTTTAACCATTTTCGAGGAATTCTAATTTTTTTGAAAAAAAATTTTGGATTTTTTTTTTGACTTTTAGGGATTTTCCAATTTATCTAAAATTTTAAAATTTCCTATTTTTCAAATATTTTTTATACATTTTCTGAATTTTAAATATTTGTTTATAATTTTTTAAATTTTTATGATTTCTTTTTCTAATGTTTTTCATGAATTTTAAAAACTTTTAAAAGGAAGAAAGAAAGTCGGGCCAGGTGACCAGCCTTAGAGCCCATTCCGAATTAAGCCAAGTCAGCCCATAAAATTCTTAGCCCACTCGGAGCCTCTAGCCCATTTCTATTTTCAATCCTCGCCCCAGCCATCTCCGGCCCACAAAAAATATCAGCCCAGTCCTTATACGAACCTAGCCCACTTTAACACCAAAATGTTCCAGTGCTATTATAACTGGAGCTGAGCCCAAACTCAACAAGCTAATTTTGCGCCCACGTCCACCAGAGCCCAAACACCTTAGCCCAAAACTAAGTAATCAATTAAACCCATGCTAATTCACTCCTCCCCATTTTGTCTTTTTTCTTCTTTTTATTACCTTTTTCTATTTTTTTTTTCTTTCACCCCCACCACTTAGCTTTCGGTTTCACTCACGTAATATAAACCTGAAGCATCTAAGAACTAACCGGGAAAATAAACAAACTTCAACGAACAATAACTTGCAGACATCATACTGAATATGCCACATACGGATGGGACAATAAAGATGCATAGGGCGCAACATGAACTTCGCTGAGGATCCGAACCAACCATTTTTTTTTTTGGCCAGTCTGGGAATGTAAGACGTAGGACAAAGAGAATGGCGACGATACCAGAAATAAAAATAAAAAACTCAACCATTAGAAGAGAAAAATAGAGATGCAGAAATAAAATAGAGAATATAGAAGATGTAGGGATTGCATATTTTGATTTATGAATTGCGTATTTAGAAAGAATCTCTAGAGATAGATATTAACAACAATTGGTAACCACCTTTGGAGATAATATTTGAATCAATTAAGGATTGCATATCATGCGGATATTCTGATTGAGCTGTGATTCTGGTATGAGCTGGAGATAACGTTTTTAATCTAGGATTGCATATTGATGCAAGTTAGAGATAATGTTATCAATCTTGGATTACATTTCATGTAGATATTTTGATTATGCCATGATTCAAGTGCAAGTTAGAGATAACGTATGATTTTGATGTGAACTGAAACAACTAGTAGTGGTCTGGGTCAACCCAAAATGAACACATCAGCCTACCCCAAGCACACCCCAAGCACAACATGCTTATGGAGCACAACAAAGAAGAATCGAGAAGCAAGGCAAGAGAGCAAAAGGTTCACAGAGCAGGCGTACAATCGCGAGGGGGCCTACAGTTTTGGCAAAATAGACATGACTTTCAAGGACATCACAGAAACATTTCATTGAACATTTGAGGCGCACTGGCTTATGGGGGAAAAATCGACCAACTCACACAGGGATAGAGTTTGTGTGAGCCAGATGGCCAGGAGCTCCGGCTTGACATGCCCAAAAATAGGGTAAACACATGGCCAGGGCTTACTGGAGCTTCTGGAGAGGAGGCATGGCGGGTGGTTGTCGGCCGCGATTTGAGCATGGCTGCCGCAGGTCTCTCCCTCCATCTCCTTTCCTTGCTCGAACTCTCATTCACAACACTCTCTCTCGTGCTATACAAAACACAAGAGACACAAGAACAACGTGGGCCGGAGTTCGTGTGAGCTGGATGGCTGCGAGCTCCGGCCCGGGGTGCCCAAAAACAAGGCAAAGGCAAGTGTCACGGGCCGATCGATTCACTCTCGTAGGCTAACCCGTGCGGCCTTAATGTTTTACCCCTAAGCAGCCTTTCAACACTCGACTCACAAGACTCGTATGTAGAGAGAGAAACTCTTAGAGAGAGAAGCTCTAGTTTTCGTATTGCTTGTGAATGAATTACAAAGAAGGGAGGAGACCCCTTTATATACAATTACAAGGAAAACCGTATCCGTAGATCTCTCTTAGATCTAACGGTGGAGATTGCACCTCCCCAACTACCCATATTTACTCCCAACTACCAGCTACTCGCATTTATAACGTATGCGTACAAATACTGTATTTACCAGCCTTAGGAGTATACTCGAGAATACTCTAAGTCTCGGGGATATAGGCCGAGGGTCGGATGTGTCACGCCCGTCCTCAAGAACCCTCTTGGCCTTGCATTCTCACGGGCCGTGACATTCTCCCCCACCTAATCAGGCGACGCCCTCATCGCGTCTTCGGCATGAAAGGTTTCGATCTCTTTCTTGAATTGCCAAAGACTCTCCTCGGGCTCCCAGCTGGCTTCACTCTCCGGAATACCTTTCCATCGGATCAAATATTCGCGCTTGGCCGCACAATACCTCTTCCGTATAACTCGATCCGCCAAAATGCTTTCGACTTCTCGATCATACGAGGTCTTTGCCCCGAGCGGTGCTCGTTGTGACTCCCCTCGATCCGGGTCTTCCTCATCAACTTGGAAGGGTTTAAGCATACTTACGTGGAAAACCGGATGTACCTTTAGCTTTGGTGGTAGTTCCAGCTTGTATGCGACCTTTCCAACCCGTTGTAGTACTCGAAATGGCCCTTCGTAGCGACGGATCAACCCCTTGTGCACGTCCTTGTATCGAAGAACCACGTGCAGCTTGGCCAACACTTGGTCTCCCACTTGGAACTCCACGTGCCGTCGCTTCTTATCCGCCCATTTCTTCATGCGTTTAGAGGCCTTGTGTAGACACGCCCGTGCCAAGCCCGCCTCCTCTTGCATGTTTTTGGCGAACTTGTACGCGGGCGAACTACTCCCCCGGTAACCCGAAGCGATTGCGCTCGGGGTGTTCGGTTGCTGCCCCGTGGCAACCTCGAAAGGACTCTGGCCGGTCGACTCACTCCGCTGTAGGTTGTAGGAGAACTGGGTTACATCGATTAGCTTTGCCCAATTCACTTGCGTCGTGCTCACATAGTGTCGGAGGTAGATCTCCAAGAGAGTATTGACCCGCTCCGTTTGACCGTCGGTTTGGGGATGCAAACTTGTTGACATATTCAGCTTCGACCCCAGCAGTCTGAACAACTCGGACCAGAAACGTCCCGTGAAGCGGGGATCCCGATCGCTCACGATCGTTTGTGGCACTCCCCAATACTTCATCACATGCTTCATGAACATCTTGGCTGCCTCCTCGGTCGGGCAATCCTTTGTCGCAGGTACAAAGGTTGCATACTTTGAGAACCTATTAACCACTACCTTTAGAGTCCGACACCCTTCAGACTCCGGCAGGTTGACTATGAAGTCCATGGAAATGCTTTCCCATGGACGAGTTGGAACGGGAAGAGGTTCCAACAAACCCGGCGACGAGCGTTGCTCCAGCTTGTCTTGTTGGCATACCAAGCAAGTCTTCACATACGCCTCCACGTCATCGCGCATTTGTGGCCAATAGTACCGATCTTCGACAAGGGCTAACATGCGGTGGATCCCTGGATGACCCGCCCACTTCGAGCTGTGGCACTCGCGCAAGATCTCCTTCCTTATCTTCCCATAGAAAGGCACGTATAGCCGCCTTCCCTTGGTGTAGAGGAATTTGTCCTCACACCAAAATTGTCGAGTCTTACCTTCCTTGGCATACCCAATGAGGGCTTGAGCTCTTGGATCATGTGTCAACCCCTCCTTGATGAGGTCGACCCAAGGGCAACTTGGTCGACTCATCGTGTGGCTCATCAGCTCCGTCTTTCGGCTCAATGCGTCTGCCACGGAGTTGGCCTTCCCTAGCTTGTACTCCAACGCGTAGTCGAACTCCGCTAGGAAGTCCTGCCACCGAGCTTGCTTCGGACTCAGCTTCTTTTGGGTCTGAAAGTAGCTCGTGGCCACGTTGTTCGTCCTTACGATGAACTTCGATCCCAAGATGTAGTGTCTCCACGTCCAAAGGCAGTGCACCACCGCGGTCATCTCCTTCTCCTGGACGGTGTATCGATGCTCGGTGTCGTTCAGCTTTCGGGACTCGAACGCCACCAGGTGTCCATCCTGCATAAGAACACCACCAATCGCATAATCTGACGCATCGGTCTCTACCTCGTAGGGTTTGATGTGGTCGAGCAACGCCAACATCGGCTCTTCAGTCATGGCTCGCTTCAATCGGTCGAAGGCTCTTTGGCACCGATCCGTCCACTCCCACGCCTTTTCCTTCTTCAACAGGTCCGTGAGTGGCACGGTGATACTCGAGTAGCTCCGAATGAACCGCCGGTAATAGTTGGTGAGGCCCAGGAATGACCTCAATGCCAGCACCTTCATCGGTGGCTCCCATTCGACGATTGCTTGGATCTTCGCCTTGTCCATTCGCACTCTCCCACCTTCGACAATGTGCCCCAAGAACGGAACTTCCTCTTGGGCGAAGGCACACTTCTCGCGCTTGACGTACAGTTCATTCTCGCGCAAGACTTGGAAGACTTGCCTTATGTGCTCGACGTGTTCTCCCAACGTTTGACTATATATCACAATATCATCTAGGTAAACCACTACAAACCTATCTAGGAAAGCGTGGAGTATCTTGTTCATCATTGTGCAAAAAGTAGCCGGAGCATTGGTCAAGCCGAACGGCATTACCAGGAACTCGTAGGATCCATATCGCGTCACGCAGGCTGTTTTTGGCTCGTCCCCTTCAGCGACCCGAACTTGATAGTAGCCTGATCGGAGATGCAGCTTGGTAAACCACTGAGCTCCACCAAGTTGATCGAAGAGATCCGCGATGAGCGGGATCGGGTACTTGTTCTTCACAGTCAGCTTGTTCAGCGCCCGGTAGTCGATGCACATCCGGAGTGACCTATTGTGCTTCTTCTGAAATAGGAACAGCACACCGAACGAGGCTTTTGATGGCCGTATGAAACCCGCGTCGAGCAGCTCCTTGAGTTGTCTCCTCAACTCTTCCAATTCGGGCAGCGCCATACGGTAAGGCGCTATGGCAGGCGGTCGAGCATCAGGCACTAGCTCGATCCGATGATCCACCTCTCTCTTGGGTGGTAGCTTCTTCGGCAGCTCCGAAGGCATGACATCTTTGAACAAGTCGAGGACTTGGGCTGCTTCCGTCGGGACTTCTTTCCCTTCACCCTTGTCGTCCTCGATCTTCAAGGCCACCAGGAAGGTCATTTCCCCCTTATTCGCTCCTTTGGTGAGTCGTATGGCCGAGATCATCTTCCGATCACGATCCGACTCACGATGGACCGGAATCACGCATTGACAGTTCTTGTCCAACACGCATATACACTCGGCAAAGGGAACTACAACAGCATGGATTCTATCTAGGAATTTGATTCCAATGACAATATCGTAATCGTCAAGTGGAATTACCTCTAGAGTCTCTTTGCCTTTCCATGATCCGAGTTGTAGTTCCACGTCCCTCGCAACCTCGATCGCAGGGACTTCCTTCGAGTTCACCGTCTTGAGCCAACTGGCTCCCTTCTCAACCCGCAGGTTAAGTTTCTTCGCGGCTTCCTCCGATGAAGATGTCGGATGCTCCCGTGTCCACGAGTGCACTCACCATGGTCACTCCGATCTTCACGTCCGCGAACATCAAGCCTTTAGGCTCCTTCGCCTTCTTGGCCTTGATCGTGCCAAGGAGTCGCAGCGATCCCAACCGTGCTTCCTCCCCCGGCTCATCCTCCTTGCAAAGAGTGGCCAACTTGGCCTTGTTCGGGCAATCCCGCGCCATGTGTGGACCGTCGCAAAAGAAGTAGCTATAGGAGCGTACCTTCCTTTGCCCTCCTCCATTTGGCCCCGCATGAGCCCGGTGAGGATGAGGACCAGCTGGTGGTGGTCTACCTCCGGTCGGGCGGTTGTATCTCCTCCGATCTCCCCCACCAGTGGCTTTGTCCCTAGGACGAGTGTCCTGTCGGGATGTAGAAGGTGACGCCTTGTACTCCACGAGCGACTCGGCTACGGTCACGGCCATAGTGAGATCTCCCACGTTGTACCGCTTTAACTCTTGCTTTGTCCATGGTTTGAGGCCACCCATGAACTGGTGAAACGCTTCAACTTCATTCATCGAGGGGATTTGGAGCAGCAATTCCGAAAACCGCTTGATGTAGTCGCACACCACCCTTTTGCTTGAGACGCTTCAGCTCGTCCTGAGCTTCTTCCTCCGCGTAGGCGGGAAAGTAGTTCCGTCGAAACTCCTCGACAAAACCAACCCAGGTCGCGATAGGATTCCCACATCTATCATCCGACCGACGACGCCACCACAACAATGCACTATCAGCTAAATACATCGATGCAGTGTTTACCCGTGTTTGGTCGTCGTTGATTCCCATGGCCTGGAAGTACCGTTCCATGTACCATAAAAAGTTGTCCACATCCTTGGCCACCCGTGAGCCCCGGAATTCCTTCGGCTTCGGCGTGTCCACTCGTGGACCTTGCACCGTGATCACTTCGTTCACGTGTGCAGCTTGTGCTTCAGCGAGCTTACCCATAAGCTCTGCTATCTCCGCGCGCATGGCCGCTATCGTGGCCTCCAAGGGTTTGTACCGTTGCACGAGTTCCTCCTGTAGGGTCCCCAGCAACTCGTGGCGAAGTTCTCCCATGCCGGTCTTGAGCTCTTGCACATCCGCAAACAGCTCCTCTCTTCCAGCGTCAACTCCGTCCACGGCCTGGGTCAGGTCGTCGACCGATCCTTGGACATCGGTGACAAACAACTCTAGTTTCGCCATCCGTTGTGCAAGATCCCCCGTTGGATCCCTCGAACCACCACGGGTCTTTTTCCCTTTGGCACCACCCTTCTCGACGTTCCGCCCACGATCAGCACCATCACCACCTATGGCGAGCGCCTTATCAGATCGTGGATCAGCCATTGCACTTGCGCTTGGATCACAATCAACTCTGATACCACTTGTCACGGGCCGATCGATTCACTCTCGATCACACGTAGGCTGACCCGTGCGGCCTTAAGGTCTTACCCCTAAGCAGCCTTTCAACACTCGACTCACAAGACTCGTATGTAGAGAGAGAAACTCTTAGAGAGAGAAGCTCTGGTTTTCGTATTGCTTGTGAATGAATTACAAAGAAGGGAGGAGACCCCTTTATATACAAGTACAAGGCAAACCGTACGTAGATCTCTCTTAGATCTAACGGTGGAGATTGCACCTCCCCAACTACCCAGATTTACTCCCAACTACCAGCTACTCGCATTTATAACGTATGCGTACAAATACTGTATTTACCCGCCTTAGGAGTATACTCGAGAATACTCTAAGTCTCGGGGATATAGGCCGAGGGTCGGATGTGTCACGCCCGTCCTCAAGAACCCTCTTGGCCTTGCATTCTCACGGGCCGTGACACAAGGCCGAGGCTTACCAGAGCTTTAGCGCAGGAGAGGAGGCGCAACAGCGGTTGTCGGCCGCGATTCAAGCGTGGTTGTCAGCGGTCTCTCCCTCCAAAGAAAATATTTAGTGGTGGTTAACCTCCACGTCATCTACACGTGTGGCATGCATGATCCATTAAAATGGTGACACATGTCGAGTGATGTGGAAATTAAAAGAAGAAAAAATAAGAATTTTGTAAGCTTGTCAAGACGATATTCTCTCCTCATTAATTACGTAGTACTCTCTCTCCATGTCTTTTTCCCCACTCTCTCTCTCCTCCTTTATTTCAAATTTCACTCCGGACTCCCCCTCCTCTATCTCTCCTCTCCTCTCTATCTCGCAAAATCCGACGACCACCTTCGGATGACCACCGCTAGATGCTCTCTTTGGGAAATGACGAACGCTTGACGGCATTGGGGTTGGAGAGCTCTATGGCACAAGCTTCCCTCTGAAGAAGGGGTTGTCGGAGAGAAACAAATGCGAAATGTTGGCGTTTGTGCAGTTGTGGCACTAGCCGAATGACCCGGAAGAGAGGACGAAGTCGAACTCCTTGTCAACGTCGTTGCCTTCCTCCATATTGGCACTGTCATCTTCTTTGTTGCCCACTCGCCATGCTTCCGTCTCTCCTATTCCTCCTTTTCCTATGCGAACGTTGCCTCCATCCATTAAGATGATTAGTTTGAGCATCACCCATTGGTAAGCCAAATGACCACTAATCGGTTTATAACATATAAACTACAATGATTAATCTTCGAATCCAACATCAGAAAGTATTGTTTTGCAGATACATCTCATGAACAATTTGTCGAATAGGTTATGTGTACTATCAACACAAGTCTCACATTCAAAGCGAAGGCAATTTTTTAATCCAAACTTGAACAACAATCAAGCACAGTATTGCCTGTTCAAGGTTTCCAAACACAAAATAGAGAAGAATGGGGATGGTTTTGTACCCTCTTAAGACCCCATGGCTAACGGCAATCGATGAAGGTGAGTGATGTTCGACGGCATCAAGGAAAAAGGATCTGGAACTAGAATGTTTGCTTTTTTTTTGCTCAAGCATTTTTCTCTCTCTTAAGGATGCACAAAATCAAGGGAAGCTAATCGTCCCAAAAGTAAGGACAACAAATTTCAAGCACTAGCCAAGAGCAGAGGGCTTACCGACGAGTGATGCTCAAACTAATCATCTTAATGGATAGAGGCAGCATCCGCATAGGAGGAGGAGGAATAGGAGAGACGGAAGTAGGACGAGTGGGCAACAAAGAAGACGATGGTGCTAGTATGGATAATGTCGATGACGTCGATAGGGAGTTTGACTTCATCCTTTACATTGGTTCATTCGGCTAGTGCCACGACTGCATGGACGCCGACAATTCATGTCTATTTCTCTCCAACGACCCCTTCTTCAGAGGGAAGCTCGTGCCATAGAGCCCTTTGGCCCTAACGCCACCAAGCCTCCGTCGTTTCCTAGCAACTGAAAGAGAGCGGCTGGCGATGGTCATCTAGAGGTGGTCGTCAGATTTTGCAAGATAGAGAGGAGAGGAGAGACAGAGGAGGGAGGGATTTGGAGCGAAATTTTAAATAAAGGGAGGGAGAGAGAGAGAGAGGAGTGGGGGAGGAGAAAGACAGAGGAGAAAGAGCGCCGTGTAATTAATGAGGCGAGAGCATCGCCTGACAAGTCTACAAAAAGTTCTATTGACACCTAAATTTTGGCGGCTCATTTAGTCATTAGGGGTTAATTTTATTTTATAATTTAATTTCATAGCATATAGATTTAGGTTGCATTTATTTTGTTATTTGCATTATTTGCATTTTATTGGACCGGTGGCGGATGGGTTCAAATTAGATGGGCTAGGCCCACAAAGCGAGCAAGTTGGCCCAAGTTCATGTTTTTTAATGATTGAAAGATTATCTCGTGAAAAATTAGAAATTCGAATTTTTTGTTCGAGATATGATGTTTTTGGATAAAGCAAGTGATATTGCGTTCAACAAAACAAATATTGCAGATATCGATTCGAAAAAATTGAAAACCTAATCGGTGGCCTATAAATAGGTTTGTTCGCTTAGGGTTTCAGGGGGGCCACATAATAGAAATATACGGCCATATTGAAAGGTCTTGTTGAGTTTTCACCATTGAAAGGGTTCCTCTCTCGTTTTTTTTAGGTCAGAAATTCAGCATAAGAAGAGGGGAGACTTCTCCTTTTGTAGGGGTTCCTTCGTGGGAGTCTCTTCGAAGGAAGAGGAAAAAAAAAGCAAAAAGAAAGAGAGAGGAGACGTAAAGCATAGAGAGACACATGAGAGAGGAAAAGAGAAAAAAGCTGCAGCCGTCAATTAGTCCGAGTCAGTGACACCAACGACAAGTTGATCCTGCACCGAGAAGAGTCCTGCCTCGTCACTTAGTATTCAAAAATTTATCAACTCGCGCGACGTCACTTCCTCGGAGAAGGAAAGAAGCTAAGAATTGGAGCACCACGTGCGAGCTTGCAGGAAGGCAAAAAGAAGAACGCGAGGAGGGGGGTACTCATTGGAAGAAGAGAAGTCAAAAGGGAGCACTTCTCTGCAGGGTTTGACTGGCGCGTCCAGGGACACTCACGAAATCAACATACGAAAAGAGAAAAAATTTCTCCAATCACTCCCAACCAAGTAGTTGTTTCGCTGACCAAGCCGCGGCAATTCCTGCATCCAAGCGAAGCCTCGACGCTCCTGGTCCTACTACGTGCATGCCAATGAAGAGTTGACCTTGATTCCGTGACGACTCGTTGCTGCTTTGATCCGTGCCACGCCCAACGACGAGTTGCTGTCCATTTGAGCCGCAAAGCCATTGTTCCTATTCGCATCCGAATCAAGTCGATCCCAAAGTTCCTATTTTTGCAGGTTCGTTGGCCATGAACTGCCCATCCATCACTCACCAATCGCAAGTCGTAAATTCGGAAGCCAATATTCGGAATAGGTAAAAAATTTGTCTATTTTGATTTCCGAAAATTCTGCTTCCTTATTGATATGTTTGTTGATGATATGCTGAGGTATCCATAGTCTCGAATAGCCTTATAAGTTGGGAAATTTTCCCAATTTCATAACGTGCATATGATTGACAGTCCGATTTTCGCGCCTGAAATCTGACTCGCAATCGCACGGAAAAATCGCCAATCCGATCTCATGCCCGAGATTCGATTCGTGATTTTGTTTAAATTTGGCCAACCCGATCTCATGCGCGAGATATGGTTCGTCAATTTTTTTACGGATATCGATCTTATCTTGCTTGATTTGCTATCGTGTGGTTTGAGTTGATCTTGTTTTCGTAAAAAGGAAAAAATCCAAAAAAAGTTTGATTTAGGATTAGGTTGTTTTTTTTATTATCTTGCATGATTAGATTAGGGATTTTATTTTGAATCATGAAAAAGAAAAAGAAAAAGTGCATTCATTTAGGATGTTAGTTTTTATTATCTGAATTGCATGTTTAATTTTAATTTCGAATTTCATAAAAAATTAGGAATTAAGGCATTACTTGCACGTCATGGCATATTAGAATAAATTGCATGTTTTATTGATTTTTGCATCTTAGGTTAGAGCTGGCTAGGTTAAGATAATATCTTAGTTTAAATTAGGATTTAGTCTGACCTGATCCTTAATATAAGCTAGATAGAATCTTAATCTAGATAATTATGTTTTGCATTTTCCTTAATTTCGAATTTCATAAAAAAATTGTCTTAGGATAAATTAGTTTCAATTTCTAGAATATATTGCATTTTTAGAATAGAAAATTCATGTGCATGTCATATAGAATTAGACTCACTAAATGTACGTCATTTAGGGTTTATTATTAGGTTCATTTAATTAGAAATTGCACATCATTAGAATTAGGTCATTTTGATTAATTTAGAATGCATATTTTATTATTGCATGTTTATTAAAAATCATTAGTTTTTTTAATCATTCATATAGTTTAAGACATTTTGCCATGCCATATTATTTCCTATTAGATTAGAAGCATTGCATTGCATATGGACTATATTCTCATTAAAAGTGAAGGCAAAAATTGAGTGATTGCTTGTTAATTAGAAATCATATTTAAGATTGTTGATGTGAATTCTGATCTAACAACGCATATGCTTTCGTTGCTTTGAGGTAAGTCCTGCATTATTTAATTGCTTTCTTGAGTGTTAAATTGGTGGTATGCGCACCCGCATGATCGCCTCACATGTTAGGAAAGTGAATTAAAATCAATTCAGGCTGCTTGCCAAACATTTTTAAAAAATAAAATAAAAGAGAAAGGTACCGAAAGGGCGTTAGAGAAATCTAACGTAATCAAGTCCCTGTATTCAAAATCTCTGGTTCGCAGAAGTAAAATGATTCTCCCGTTATTTTACTTAGGTGTCTAATCGACCTACCGTAAACTGATTAGTGGCGACTCCCTTTTGCATGCTAGAACCTAAATCGCGAATTGGTATGGGCTTGGGAGAGCCCGAGCTAAGTTTAGGCTTAGCAATCCATTAGCCTAGTTCTAGGTGGCAAACCTCGAAAATTTGGGTCACGACAGCTTGGCGACTCTGCTGGGGACTTGAGTTGAAACTCTTAGTGGACTTAGGCCAATTCTCTTCAATTTGAAAAAAAAAATGTTTTTGTTTGGCAGCGAGGATTCCAGGTACGTCCCTAACATTTAGGTGTTAAATGTTTTTGCAGATTGGGAGGTATAAGGGGAGTAGTGATTGTTAATCCTTGTCTTGCAGGTTGGAGTTGAGGATGAATGTTTTAAATTCAAGTTATTGAAGTGTTGTTTGATTTAAATTGTTGTGCATGGCTTGCATCTTGCACTACACTTTTGCACACACAACCTGCCGCTGGACCTGGGCCACATAGGATAATTTAGGATGGTGTTGAGATGGATACCACTCCGACCGCATGCTCGTGGTACGAGTCGCCCATCTCAATCCCGAAATTTCTTTCATGGTGTCAAGATTACCCACCTCGGTCCGCATGCCCGCGACCTGGGTCGGCTCTTCGACCAAGCCGGAGTCATGAGGACCCGACATAGTCCACAAGCCCGTGGCTAGTCTGATCATCCTTGTGGCTTCACCTTGATAAGCCTTATAGAGTAAAAATCGAGCCACTTACCATGCGCATGTCTATGTGATTGCCATCGATTTATCTTGGTGAAGTAAGTCTTCCATCCTTATACTAATGCAATTTACTTACTTTGTCCTACTCTTGGTTCGTCCATGACAATCTAGGTCAATCATTGATTTAATTCATTTGTCAATTAGAAATGAAATGAGGAAATTGCCATGCAATGAATCATTTGGAAAATAACATAAAAAAACTTTGGAGAATTTGTCTGCAATTCATGCCTAGATCATTTGATCTCACTAGGGTGTCTATTTTTCCAACTCTCTTTAGGAAATGCCCTTCTTGTACGAACTTTTCATGAATAGATAAAAAAAAAATGGAAAAATCAATTAGATCATTGTCATGGATTGACTTTCTATTTACCCTCATGCTTACATGTTCCCATTCATTTGAATTAGGTGATTATGGGACGATCTCGCTCACCCATCCGTTCATGATCAAGAGCTAAAATGACGAATAAAAAAGAGCTAATCTCGTCAAGCAATAGTGCTGCGATCTATATTCGATGAGAAATTGCGACTCCAAGGAGAGAGCCAAGAAGACTTTTTGAATCGTCTCATTTTCTCGAGATAGCCGAATTTAATGTCATCATGAAGAGACTAATGACATATCTAAAGGGAAAAATATCTCACCTAAAGGGTTCGCATTACAAGATCAATGAGGGTGAAAAATCCAAGTACACATGATTCATGGTCCTAAGTAGTTCGATCTCCTCATTTAATTAGGGGCATGTACCTTCCCCTGCGTGAGAATTTTTATCGTTCTTTAGGGATTGGTTTCAATTTCTTCTGTGCTTGAACATCACATTTTTCATTCCAATAAATGTAATTTGATTGATAAATATCAATAAAATTACAAGTTTTGTTTTAAGGACATGATGGGGTACACCAAACCAGCCTGATGATGATATCCAACAATGAAAAGAAAATATCATCCATGGAGAAAATCTGAGGACCGGGCTTCTTCATGCTTCCTCATCCAAAATATTCCTTAAAAAAGAAAATCATTTTCGAAGCAATTTCCAAAAGCATGCATTAGGTTACTCTTGTTTGTTTTTCTAATTCATTTACTTCATGTCTCAGAGCATAACAGAGAGACATTTGAAAATAACGCATCAATTTCCAGAGATAGTTCGCCCGTTGATTTGGGAACATACATCCGAAGGAAAATAGACATGAGGGCAAAGGATCATTTCCTAGCCGATTGTAATGACATCTCCCAAGAGTGAAGAAAATCATCTTGATTCCAAAGTGTGATATGTTGCACATCTCATAACAATTTGTGTGAGATGTCATTCTCGAAGGCCAAATGAAGTTTCTCATTTTCATGAGAAAATAATGGAACAAATCAAAAGTGGATCATCTGTCTTGGATGAAATGGATACATTATGGAATTGACACTCTGTTCTTTTCCTTGCAGATGACAAATTGGGGCACTACAGATTCTAGTAGTGACATGACCGAGACAAAATCTCGATCCGAGACAAAATAGTTGTACAATTTGAATTTACTCTGATGTTGCATAGTATCCTATTCATGCACGTTCTTTTGTGTAGGGGCAAAAGTGGGTCTCCACTTTTGATGGATAGAGACGATCCAAGGACATCCATTGCTGAGGCAATTCTTTTGTGGAGCAATTCCCCTAAATAAGTGCTTAAAACCATGTTTTGAGTGCAATAAATTGTTTGTTTTGAAGTAACAAACTCTTTTCATGCTTAAAATTGCTAGACTCTTTTGAAAAGGGAATTTTCATATTGATTTAGCTCACCAATTTCATGTGGAGATTTGTCAAGATAGACAATTCAATAGAGTGACATCAATGCTTAAGAATGCGAAATGAGATGTGTCAGGATGATGAATGGCAAGCCATATTCTATACACAGTCCCATACTTATACACTTGTGAGATGAGGAAGTTCCATATTTACAAGGTAAAGAGTTCTCTCGCAAAAGGTACGATGACCGGAATGAAGAGAGGCAATTCATTTCTTTATCCCAAACACTACAAGTGATCCATTGCTTAACCCTTTTGAGCCCATACACTTATGGATGTTCTTTTCAAATTATCCCTGTCAAGAATCACCCCACATCGGGGCAACTAAGAGATCAAATGGTATCATGAGGTAAGGAAAATAAATTGAAATTTTCTTGCTCTCACTTGCATCAATCTTCAAGTTATGCTATTACATTGAATTCATGTGTTAATTTAAGTGCCTTAGGATGATGAAGAGCATCTTTTTCTCTATCCTATACACTTATATCCTTTGCATAGCCCACTTGAGCCTGCAGTTTATTTTCTTTTAAACCCAGTTGATGATCATCCCCCACACTGGGGAAAGGCAAAACCAGTTGATGATCAACCCCCACACTGGGGCAAGGCAAAAGGCAGATGAAGGCTCTTGAAAAGTTCTAGTGTCATTTAAAGTGTAATTGCTTGACGCATACATTATGCGCAAGAATTGAATTCAAAAAGAACTAAGGGGCATGAAAAAGCAGTGTGCCTGGTAAAAGCAAGGCTGATGCCCATGAAAAAAGAAGTGAAGAAAAAATGCATGAGAACTAGGGGCATAAAAAGCAGTGTGCCTGGTAAAAACAAGGCCAATGCCCATAGATGAAAAAAGAAAGTCAAGGTAGGTGACTGTCAATTGTAAGAGTTGAATCCCAATGGAGCAATACTCAAAGAACTCAAATGCTGAGTTTTTACAATCAATGGGGCACTCCATGAAGACAATCCCCAATGGTGAAAAAGAAAACTGGTGGTAATGTCAAGATGATCATCAACTCTCACCCTTTACACACTTTTTGAGCCTAATGATCCTTCCATTTCTCAATCCATGAACCCACCTACGTTACGTCCCTTACAAAGTCTCTTCAGATTAGGGCACTTGAATTAACATAGAAATTCATATGTTTATAAGCATTGCTCGAAGAAGTGCGAGCAAGATTATTTCTTTCTCATTTTTGCAGGGTTCTTGACTTATAAACCTGAAAATGATTACAAGACTGTTCATTCAATAGCCTCGACTCAAAGAGTCCATTTGTTAAGCCGTTGGCCAAGCCCACATTATGATCCCTGTTAAAGACCTCTCAGATTGGTAAGATCGTACCGCTTGCGAGAATACTTGGACCCATGTCGATATGATGAAATTGAGTGATTCTCATAAAATAGCCATTCTAAATGAGAGTGAGTGAAAGTCCTTTCTAACCGAAAGTCTCTCATTTAGTATTCTTAAGAAGTCCATGTCATGATTGAAAATTTTCTTGAATGATAATTCTCTCTAGCTGAAATTCGGATGATGCAAAAGTCATTATGCATGAATCTTGATTGAATTGATAAAAGCTTCAGTAGATTTTGAAGTTTGCATTCCAGAATAGCCTTAATTGCTTATTTCTTTGGTGAATGTATTTTTGCTCTAATCATGTCTGACAAATAATGTTTTCTTAAAGACCCAAGAGCTCCTAACATTCAGGTTCTTTTCAAGATGCCTCATGATATGAGGAGGTGAGAAACCATCATGAGTATTCAAGGTGTATCCTTAATGCTCCAAAATTTATTTCTACCAGGAGGTGAGAGGCCTCCACAGGATATCTAAGTTCCAGAAGACATATCCCAAAGAATCAGAGATATCATCAGGTAAGTATATTTCTGCCCATTCTCGACACTTGACTCGGTCAAGCTGTTCCTTTAAAATTGACCTGGCGTGCTTTCGTAGCCCAGAGTCCCCGTTCTATTGACCCGGCGTGCTTTCGTAGCCTGGTGTCCTTTAAAATTGACCTGGCATGCTTTCATAGCCCAGAGTCCCTCATTTTAAATTGACCTGGCGTGCTTTCGTAACCCAGAGTCATTTTATATTATCCTAGCGTGCTTTCGTAGCCCAGGGCCATCTTTACAGGAGACATATCCCTAATGAGCAGAGATGTCACCAGGTAAGTATATCTCTATCTATACCTTAAATACTTGTCGTTGTACATGTATTTTCACTTTTGAGTATTTTGACACTCGATGGAGTTGTCCCTAAAGATTTTTCCCAGATTGCGACGCTAGGCGACCGAAGAATGGTTCGGGTCCTAGCCAAGCAAAACCCCGTTTAGGCGACCGTAGAATGGTACGGGTCCTAGACAAAACTTTATTTCCCTATTCAGGCGACCGTAGAGTAATGTACGGGTCCTGAAAGGTAAATCCCCGTTTAGGCGACCGTAGAATGGTACGGGTCCTAGGCAAAACTTTATTTCCCTATTCAGGCGACCGTAGAGTAATGTACGGGTCCTAGAAGGTAAATCCCCGTTTAGGCAACCGTAGAAAGGTACGGGTCCTAGACACAACCAAACACTGTCATACTGGGCGACCGTAGAATGGTACGGGTCCTGGACGTATAACACCAATCTATCTTGAATCATTTTACCCTCCTTGAAGGTAAGATATTTCGGGTAGGTTCTTTTGACATCTCAGTCTGGATCTGGATGTCTTAATTCTTGTCGTTGAACATTTCACTTTGGATGTGAATGTTCTTCTCAATCTCAATGTTTCAATCTATTACCTGTTTGACTCTTCAAGGAACCTGAGTGAGAGTTGGGTACTTGTGAAGTAAATAGGGATTTATCATGTACCTCAAGATGCTTTACCGCACTGACTGGTAAGTAATTGCAGGTATGTTCCTTCCTTTCGTATCATGCATTTGCATTAGCATTTCCATGCATCATATAAATTGCATTTTAAAATGAGATTCATTTTCCGACAAAAAAATCAAAAATCAAAAATCAAATCATTCAATGTATGTGCATGGTCAAAATTTAGGTCTCAATTTATCTTTGAAGGCAACCTCTTTGAGCTCACCGTCAAAGAGGGGCAGCTGTTGACACCTAAATTTTGGCGGCTCATTTAGTCATTAGGGGTTAATTTTATTTTATAATTTAATTGCATAGCATATAGATTTAGGTTGCATTTATTTTGTTATTTGCATTATTTGCATTTTATTGGACCGGTGGCGGATGGGTTCAAATTAGATGGGCTAGGCCCACAAAGCAAGCAAGTTGGCCCAAGCCCATGCTTTTTAATGATTGAAAGATTATCTCATGAAAAATTAGAAATTCGAATTTTTTGTTCGAGATATGATGAATTGTTTTCTGATAGAGCAAGTGATATTGCGTTCAACAAAACAAATATTGCGGATATCGATTCGAAAAAATTGAAAACCTAATCGGTGGCCTATAAATAGGTTTGTTCGCTTAGGGTTTCAGGGGGGCCACATAATAGAAATATACGGCCATATTGAAAGGTTTTGTTGAGTTTTCACCATCGAAAGGGTTCCTCTCTCGTTTTTTTTTTAGGTCAGAAATTCAGCATAAGAAGAGGGGAGACTTCTCCTTTTGTAGGGGTTCCTTCGTGGGAGTCTCTTCGAAGGAAGAGGAAAAAAAAAGCAAAAAGAAAGAGAGAGGAGACGTAAAGCATAGAGAGACACATGAGAGAGGAAAAGAGAAAAAAGCTGCAGCCGTCAATCAGTTCGAGTCAGTGACACCAACGACAAGTTGATCCTGCACCGAGAAGAGTCCTGTCTCGTCGCTTAGTATTCAAAAATTTATCAACTCGCGCGACGTCACTTCCTCGGAGAAGGAAAGAAGCTAAGAATTGGAGCACCACGTGCGAGCTTGCAGGAAGGCAAAAAGAAGAACGCGAGGAGGGGGGTACTCATTGGAAGAAGAGAAGTCAAAAGGGAGCACTTCTCTGCAGGGTTTGACTGGCGCGTCCAGGGACACTCACGAAATCAACATACGAAAAGAGAAAAAATTTCTCCAATCACTCCCAACCAAGTAGTTGTTTCGCTGACCAAGCCGCGGCAATTCCTGCATCCAAGCGAAGCCTCGACGCTCCTGGTCCTACTACGTGCATGCCAATGAAGAGTTGACCTTGATTCCGTGACGACTCATTGCTGCTTTGATCCGTGCCACGCCCAACGACGAGTTGCTGTCCATTTGAGCCGCAAAGCCATTGTTCCTATTCGCATCCGAATCAAGTCGATCCCAAAGTTCCTATTTTTGCAGGTTCGTTGGCCATGAACTGCCCATCCATCACTCACCAATCGCAAGTCGTAAATTCGGAAGCCAATATTCGGAATAGGTAAAAAATTTGTCTATTTTGATTTCCGAAAATTCTGCTTCCTTATTGATATGTTTGTTGATGATATGCTGAGGTATCCGTAGTCTCGAATAGCCTTATAAGTTGGGAAATTTTCCCAATTTCATAACGTGCATATGATTGACAGTCCGATTTTCGCGCCTGAAATCTGACTCGCAATCGCACGGAAAAATCGCCAATCCGATCTCATGCCCGAGATTCGATTCGTGATTTTGTTTAAATTTGGCCAACTCGATCTCATTCGCGAGATATGGTTCGTCAATTTTTTTTACGGATATCGATCTTATCTTGCTTGATTTGCTATCGTGTGGTTTGAGTTGATCTTGTTTTCGTAAAAAGGAAAAAATCCAAAAAAAGTTTGATTTAGGATTAGGTTGTTTTTTTATTATCTTGCATGATTAGATTAGGGATTTTATTTTGAATCATGAAAAAGAAAAAGAAAAAGTGCATTCATTTAGGATGTTAGTTTTTATTATCTGAATTGCATGTTTAATTTTAATTTCGAATTTCATAAAAAATTAGGAATTAAGGCATTACTTGCACGTCATGGCATATTAGAATAAATTGCATGTTTTATTGATTTTTGCATCTTAGGTTAGAGCTGGCTAGGTTAAGATAATATCTTAGTTTAAATTAGGATTTAGTCTGACCTGATCCTTAATATAAGCTAGATAAAATCTTAATCTAGATAGTTATGTTTTGCATTTTCCTTAATTTCGAATTTCATAAAAATTTGTCTTAGGATAAATTAGTTTCAATTTCTAGAATATATTGCATTTTTAGAATAGAAAATTCATGTGCATGTCATATAGAATTAGACCCACTAAATGTACGTCATTTAGGGTTTATTATTAGGTTCATTTAATTAGAAATTGCACATCATTAGAATTAGGTCATTTTGATTAATTTAGATTGCATATTTTATTATTGCATGTTTATTAAAAATCATTAGTTTTTTTAATCATTCATATAGTTTAAGACATTTTGCCATGCCATATTATTTCATATTAGATTAGAAGCATTGCATTGCATATGGATTATATTCTCATTAAAAGTGAAGGCAAAAATTGAGTGATTGCTTGTTAATTAGAAATCATATTTAAGATTGTTGATGTGAATTCTGATCTAACAACGCAGATGCTTTCGTTGATTTGAGGTAAGTCCTGCATTATTTAATTGTTTTCTTGAGTGTTAAATTGGTGGTATGCGCACCCGCATGATCGCCTCACATATTAGGAAAGTGAATTAAAATCAATTCAGGCTGCTTGCCAAACATTTTTAAAAAATAAAATAAAAGAGAAAGGTACTGAAAGGGCGTTAGAGAAATCTAACGTAATCAAGTCCCCATATCCAAAATCTCTGGTTCGCAGAAGTAAAATGATTCTCCCGTTATTTTACTTAGGTGTCTAATCGACCTACCGTAAACTGATTAGTGGCGACTCCCTTTTGCATGCTAGAATTTGAACCTAAATCACGAATTGGTATGGGCTTGGGAGAGCCCGAGCTAAGTTTAGGCTTAGCAATCCATTAGCCTAGTTCTAGGTGGCAAACCCCGAAAATTTGGGTCGCGACAAGTTCTCATTTTCTCTTCTTCTAATTTTCACATCACTCGACATGTGTCACCATTTCAATGGATCACACGTGCCACGAGTGCAAATGATGTGGTGGTTAGCAACCACTGAATATTTTCTCCACCAAAACCCCACCACACTCCAAGCGTCAAATTACATTCTTGTGGCTCTAACAAGTTATTGCCTAAGGCCAGGGTGGTATCTTGGGTCCAATTGAGTCATGTGCATTGACATTTGGGAATGTGCCAAAAACGAGTTAGATCTCAAATTTCGTTTCGAATCAATCCCTTGGGATCAATTTCCGATGCAATAATTCATCCTGAATCCCTAAGGTTGACACCCGTCTGCCTCTTCTTTGATCAGACATCAGCGCAACAAAAGAAGAGAGAGCCGCGATACGATACTCTTCATATAACTTATATTTGACCAAGTTTTCTAGAAGTGCATTGCAATCCATGACTGAATTTCCAATCACAGGTCAAATGGTTTGCCCACTCCACAAAATCTATCTGGTTTACCCAGCCCAAGAAAGAAGAGTTGCTTGGGATTAAGCTGAAAGGCCCATCTCAATAACCTGGACCAGTCTATAATAAGTTGACCCGACCATGGGCTTCTAATAATTGGGAAACTCAAGCTATTATTTAACCTTGATAGCCCCGCTCATTCCAGAAAAGTAGAACTTTGTCTGTGTCCAGGGGCTTGGACTAAACCTATCCATTGACCATGAAAATCATGCCTATGAACACAACCTAGATCCAATGGACTTTGATCTTGGAGTCTATCGAACCCAACCCCAATCACATCTGTCATCACAAGCTGAAACACAATGATGGTCACCATATAAACATATAGTTAAACATAATTGATAATTCTCACTAGATACCGAGAAAGACCAATATTTCGATTGATCTGATTTGTATATCTCATCTTTTGTATTAAATAAGCGTGGACCTATTTTTTTTTTCTTTGCGCAACATGATTCATGTTCTAAGAGACAAACAAAAAACAACTTCAGCAATTTAACCGATGAAATCACCCTAGTAATTGCGCAGCATAACATTTATTCTAGCAAAATGTGCTTCGATTTGATAATTCTAAGTGGTTTTTTAAAATTCCTTTCCGGTACTCCTTTTGTCTAACCCTTCATTTTGGAATCCAGTTCCTCCTTCTGTTCCTATATCGGGTGATTAAATCTTCCAGCAATTCTATAAATCACTAAGGATGATACTCTTGGGGCCGGTAACTGTAAGGATCACAGAGAACATGATTATTAATACTTATCTATTCGAGTCAAGTATAGTTCATATTTTTTTATTTTCTATTCTAGCTGAACTCGAGCATGATATTTTAATACTTGATCAAATTTAAGTCGTGTTTCGAGTAACGAGTATCCTGTCAAGCTTCAGCTTCATCGATCAGTGACGCGCCCCCCCGCGGCCGGCCCCGCCCCCCCGGCTACTGATTGAAGCATAATTTTTTTTTTTCCGTTACGTCCCCTTGCCTTCATAAAAAATATTGAAAGTTGTCGTCGAGGATTCTTTAAGATATTCTTTTTCTACCGAGATGCTTGTTATTTATATTTTGCCCTTTTGTTGCCGCCTATATTTGATGCTTGATATTAAATGAACAATCAAATTAGCCACGAGTGTGTCCTGTTCTCCCCAGGACTTTCCCATGTACTGATTTTGTCATTTCTAATAGATTTATGTGGCGCGTGATTGATACCACTCCAAAAGATTTATCTTTAAAATATATTTTTGGGAGTATATTTTATTATCTATAACTTTAGGAAAAAGAATACCGTAAGTATTATAACTACGTAGAACCATAACTTTTTTTTACGATTGCTTAAGTACCATGACTTCAAAAAAAAAATTCACTTGCAAGTCATAACTATTTTAAGTCACTTGAGTGTTATGATTTCTAATAAATCATTTACTCAAGTGCCATAATTTTTTTTTTTAAAACGTTCGCCACATGCCCCGGAATTTTGATGTGACATGGCTCTCATGGTAAACACTTTCTATAAGTTATGACTCTTAAGTGATCAATTGAAAGTTATGACATACAAATTAATAGGTTTTAGAAGTCATGACACTCTATAGTCAAGATGCTCATGTGATTGAAAAAAAATATTATGATACTCAAGTGACCGTTGTAAAAATGTTATAGCACCTACAGTGTCCTTATCCTAGCCATCATAATTTAAGAAATTTGTCTAGAAGATATGATAACCAGTAGTAAGTGTGGTTACTACATATATGAAAACAAAGATACTTACCTTAAGTGATTGGAGTTCTCTTCGCATTTGAATAATTGCTTAGAGACGTTAGTTACAGCAGAACTTAGGGTTGTACTTTGCTGCTATGAGCATCATCCTAGTCGATTCTTCCGGTGTAGTTGCTCGAACTAATGAGAACTCATTAGTTGAACTTACCTTCAAAAAGCGTCTTAGAGTTCCTTTCATATAAGGCGAAGTCCAAATAAGCTCCGAGTAAAGCTGAATACATAGCTTCACGAATTCACTGATTCCCTTCATTGTAGCTTGACAAAAGTAGAAGAATCTGGGGCAAGAGCTGATAGGGAAAAAAGTGTTAGAAAAGTCTTAATTTATTGCATTGATGTCAATTTAGTCATAAACCTTATATTAATATCAATTTAATCCCAAATCTTTTGGCATAATACCAATTTAGTCCTTCCAGATAATTCTGGCCAGATTTTACTGATGTGGAAACTAACCGCCCTACATGGCATGACCAGCGCTAATGTGGATAAATTTTAATAATATTTTTTGATATTTTTTAATATATATAGTTTTTTAATTTTTATTTTTTTTCTCCTTCCCTTTCTTCTTCCTCTAGCTAGTCGACGACCGGCCAGAGGCTGTGAGGGCGGCCTTGTGTTGGGTGAGTAAGGCCCTACCTCGCCAGAGGCCGCCAAGTTGAAGACCACGACCTCATGGCCTTTGGCGAGGTCGAGACTCACCCATGGCTAGTAGGCCCAACCCTTGCTAGTGGCCAACCAGGGACCTCATTCTGCCTCTGGCTAGTCAACAAGGTTCGGTGACTAGCTAGTGGAAGAAGAAAGGGAAGGAAAAAAAATAAATTAGAAGTTTTAGTTGGCCGTGCCATATAAGCCGGTCGATGTCCATGTCAGCAATATCCGATTAAAATTAGATTGAAGGATTGAATTGACACTAAGTTAAAAGATTTAGGATTGAATTGGCGTCATTAGAAGATTTAAGACTAAATTAGCACAAATGCAATAGGTTTAAGACTATTTTCACACTTTTACTAGCTAATGGGTATTTCGGGTGTATACAAAAGTTGGGTGAAGATGACAAGATGGATGCAACTACTGGCAAAAGTTGTGAATAAGTCTTGGGAACCATTCGTTTTTTTTTAGCGGTTAAATGGTGTCCACGTCAATTTCTTTGTACCTCGAGTGATCCACTTCTCTGAATAATTTTAAGAGTGCACTCTTTCTTCTCGGTCCGGTGGATTCAGAATCTTATTTCTAAAGTGCTCCCAACAAGCTTTGAATACGAGATCACAAGAAGAACAGCAAACTCATTTGCCATCTAGCCAATGCCTTGTTGATGCGTACGTGCATGCATGCATCTTGGGGTGGAATTCCGGAATGCCCTCTTTTGTTGTGGCCCAGGAAATTTGCTCCCACTGAAATCTTCTTCTATTCCGACCCTCCCAAACAAATTATTTTGTCTTTCTTACCTACTTTCTCCTCCCTATTCCTATTCTGCACGCCTTTGTAAAGTTGCCAAGTAAATTGTAATTTTACTATGTTAGTGCGTTCAATTGATAAGCATAAACCTGTGCATTTCATCTATTTCAACCTTATTTTATGGGTGATGCGGCGAAAGTAGTCAATGACGCCAGGGGCTTGCCCCTGGTCCCATGCCCAATTTCCACACCCTCTCCACATTTGGTATTGTGTTGTATTGAGATGGAGTGACAGCCAAAGAGAAGAATATTTGGGCTTAAGCACTTTACCCATAAGGGAGGTAACCAGTACATATGCGTTCACTGTTCTAACATTTTGCGGAAAAAATTATATGCTAGATAGAGATGATGAAGCTAGCATGATTTCCCCAATCGATATTGAAGGAGAAAGTCCTAGGTTAACATAACTATTAGTCAATTAGCCATAAGCAAGATAAATTCCTAGGTCAACATCAAATCTCGCCCCCAATTTTTGCAATTTCAAGGATTCTCTCATTACCTTTTTCTTTTAATTACCCAGATTCTTGCAGTTAGAACTTTGTGAATACGTAAAACCTTTCAAAATATTGACATAGAGAATCATGAATAATCTTGTAGAGCTTCTATGTGTTACAAGGTCAATGTGGAATGCTGCCAAATGAGTGCAAACATAGTTGAATGAACCTTTCCACCATTGATTCTACACATGTATCATTGCACCATTTTTCATAAAAAGAGAAAACCGCTATCAAATCTTTCAAGGCATTTAGGGTGGATTTGGTTCACAAAAATGTTTTAATGACAATTGTATTCTGTTTTCACCTTCCATTTTCTTAAAAATATGTTTGTTGAGTAACAGTTTTAGATACGAATGAAACTTGTACAAAATAATGTAATTTTTGGTCGTTTCCAATTTTAAGGTTCAAATTGTGAAAACATGGCAACCAAAATTCCTACAAAACATATTTTCATCGACAATTTTGGAAATGAAAATAGGAAACTGGAGTACTTCCATTTTACTTCTATATTTTGCGTGAAAGCATTTTAATTCTTCCTTGAATTGACTGGAAATTTCTTGCTTGTGTTTTTAGGCTAGACAAAAATAGGTGTCCATTTTTGGCGATAACTTTACACTGCTAAAGGCTTGTAAATTAGTTTTGCCTGAATGGCCTTCCCGAGCCCAATAAAGAAGTGGCGTAACTTGTTAAAGACTCCACTGGTGTGTACAATTTCCGATTTAACACCTACATTTTGTGTGAAAACTTTTTCTTTAGAAAGATTTTGTCTTGAATCGAATGCAAGTTCCTTGCTTGTATTTTTAGGCTAGACAAAAGTGAGGTGCCCATTTTTTGCCGATAGCTCTATTTGGCTGAAGGCTTGCAGATTAACCTGCCTGAATAGCTTCGAGCCTGAAAAAGAAGTGGAAGACTCCATTCTTGTCTAAAATCGGAAATTGAAAATTTTCCACTTTAATTTTATGTTTTTGCGAGAAAGCTTTTTTTCTTTTGCCTTGAATTAAATTGAATTTTCTTGCTTGTGTTTTTGGCCAGACAAGAGTAAAGTACCTATTTATGCCGATAACTTTATCCGGCTAAAGGCTTGCAAATTAATTTGTCATCATAGCTTTCCTAAGCTCGAGAAAGTAGTGACTTAACTTGGTAAAGACTCCATTGGTGTCTACAACCGAAAAATTGAAAAATTTCCATTTTACACCTCCATTTTGCATGAAAGCTTTTTCTCTAGAAAGATTTTGCCATGAATCAAATGGAGTTCCTTGCTTGTGTTTTTGGGCCAAACAAAAGTGAGGTACCTATTCTTACCATAGCTTTATTCAGGTAAAGACTTGCAAGTTAATTTGCCCGAATAGTTTTCCTGAGCTTCGGAAAGAAATGGCTTAACTTGGTAAAACTCGATTGGTGTCTAAAGGGTTTTGCTAGCATAATAATCATTGGGGTATTGTGAGAATAACTACAAATTCTTGAAGAAATGGGCTCCACAATAATTTATAATTATTTGTGATTTGATTTTTTGTGGTACAGAATAGACTGTTATGTTCACAGAGATTAAAGATTGTTATATAATCATTTCTCGTGTCTAAAACTAGAATTTGGAAAATTTCCATTTTACATCTATATTTTGTATGAAAGCTTTTTCTTTAGAAAGATTCTATCTTGAATCGAATTGAAGTTTCTTGCTTGTGTTTCTGGGCCAAACAAAAGTGAGGCACTTGTTTTTCCTGAAAGCTTTTTTTTGGCTAAAAACTTGTAAATTCACTTGCTTGAATAACTTTCCTAAGCTCGAGGAAGAAGTGGCTTAACTTGATTAAATAATCCATTGGTGTCAAGGGAAGAAATGAACTCTATTGCAAAAAGAGAGACTAAACCACCTTAATGTAATGATTCGACCACTACACTAGGGTGAACCTTATGATCTGTAGACTGTTGACACCTAAATTTTACTATTTTATTTATGACTCAGTCGCATACAAAATTAGGAATTAGTCACTAAAAAAACAAAAACAAAATAAAAAAACAAAAGATAAAAAAAAAACGAAAAGAAAAAAAAACGAAAAAACAACAAAAAAAAGAGAGAAAGAAAAAATGCTTAGGGCCGGGTCAGGCCGAATCCGGCCTTGGCCCAGCCCGCCTTTTTCTCTCTCTCGCGCGGGGGCCCGGCCCAGCTGTTTTCCTCCCCCTTGGCGTCCTTTGCACGCGACCTGCAAGAAAAGCAAGGAACAGAGACGCAGGAAGGAACACAGAAGAATGGAAGAAAAAAAGAAGAGGGGCAGGGAGGAGGAGCAGGAGTAGAGGCGAGAACTGGCCACCGCCACCGCCGCCGACGCGTATTCGAGCCTCCATTCCCGCCGGAACCCAGGTAAACCTTTTATCGAACACTTGGCGTGCAGCTTTTGAAGTCGAGCTGGCCGGAGCTCGTTCCGTCCATTTCGGGGGAGCTCCGGCCACCACTAGTCCTCCACGATTGTTTTTGATGTTCTGGCGTATTTCCTCGAGGTTTGTGACCGGTGCTCGGGCCTCGGCCGAGCCGAAACTCCCCCGATTCGCGCGCGCATGCCGCCTGCTCGACGAATTGCCCGAGTGAGCTCCGCCTCCCCGACTCCTCCGTGTAGAGCCCAGCTAGGATTTTCGGCCACGGAAGGCCGCCGTCGTTTGCCCGGGAGCCGGACCGCGTCCCGCCGGACCGAGGCGACGCCGTCACGGCTCCATCCGGAGGCCGCCTGTGCCCTTCGCAGCTGCCTTCTCCTCCGTTGCGGCCGAACAGCCGCTGAGCGGGGTCGCGAGCCGGCGGAGCCTTCGACCGGCGCCTCGCCGCTTCCGGTGGAGCCCCGACCGGCGCCGCCGCCTTCCTCGGAGGACCTCCTCTGGCAGCACGCCGTCGCGACCCCCCTGGTCGCGACTGAGCGGTCGCTGCCAGGGACCGCTGGCCGAGCTGGGCCAGATTCGCGATCTGGCCCGCTCGGCCTCCTCCGCCCCGCAGGCCAACAGCTCGGGGTCAATCTAGGCCGTGGGCCTGCGAGGGGGAGTCTCTTCTGCGAAGGGGGGTCGGGCCTTTCGACGGGCCCAACCCCATTTGAGAGATGACCTGGCCACCTCTGGCCGGGCCTAGTCTCTTTTCGGAGCGGGCCAACTAGCCCGCCCCCAGCCGGACCGAACCCGGGTCCGGTCCGGACCCGACCCGGTCCAGCCCCCTTTAAAAAAATTTAATTTTTTTTAAAATATAAAAAAATATATTATTAATAAAAATTAATAAAAAATTAATAAAAATTTCGAAAATGCAAAAAATGTAGGTTTTGATTAGAATTGGCCATGTATTGCATTTATAGTGTATTTAAGCCTTTAATTGCTCGTATATTGATCATATTTTTATGTTTGCAATTGCTTAGTGGCATATGTTAATTTTACTGCAATTAGGATCTTGCTAGCTATGATTGCTACTTTAATGATTGCGCATCCGCATGATTACCTCACATGTTAGTGGATAGGTATAAAATCAATCTAAACTGCCTGATAAAAATCATTTCTTTTAAAATGAACAAGATTAGATACCGAAAGGATACTAATTGGTTAATTAGTGTAATCAAGTCCCTGACCCTAGATTCTCTAGTTGCGTAGGAAGTAAGGTATACTTCCATACCTCATTTGGTTTCTAGCCAACCCCAATAGGCTAATGACGACTCATTTTTGCGAAATTCTTTAGAATACCACAATGTCACACGAGGTATAGGCTCGAGAGAGTCCGTGCCTAATTATGGGCCTTTAGGCCCGTCCTTTAGACAATACCTTTAAACTTGTTCCCTCCCCCCGAGGGTAGGTTGCAACACAGCCCTAAAGCCTAAACTTGTTGCCATCTTGTATAGGTTTAGTTTATAATCCTAGTGATAATTCATTTTACACTCAAGTAATCCAACCACTTTAATGTGAAAAAGAAGAAGAATATGTTTACTTGCTCTTGGTGTAGGGGCTTACCTTTACATTAGGGGAGGGGTACTTCTATAAAAAGGAAAGAATGAACTCCGCTTATGGAGACTAAAATTCTTTGGCAATTGAATATCTTACCCATTTTTGCATCCTCCGTTTACTTTGCTATTGAATTGCGATGAGAGAGCGGCCCAATGGCATCGGAACCAAGTGAAATACAGGGAAATTCGAACTCTGCAGGGCCACAACCAGGTACATACCCCTTCAAGTTCTAGCCCAGAAAAATTTATGGCATGGGCGATGTGGTCTTATAATTTCTTTGTTTCCTTTATCTAGTTTGGCGGCTCATTCAAATGGAACTAATTATGGAGGCGGAAAAATTTTGATTCCCACAAACTAAAAATGCACGAAAATTTTGATTTTTTATTCTGTTATCGGGAACTGATTCTGAGTAAAAGAATACGTTTGGTAACTGTACAAAATTTATGATTCTGGAATAGAATTGTGTTTGGTACCGTGTTAATTGATTCTATTCCAAATTAATTTATTTTAATTTTTAAATAATTTTTTATAATTTTTTTTATAATTTTTTCCTTTTTTTTTTTTTTTCTTTTTTCTCCTTTTCTAATTCTTCTTCAGGCCGGTTGTTGGCCCTCGGCGAGGCCGGCCCTCGTCGGCTCGGCCTCACCGGCAGTTGGGCGAGGCCCACCTAGCCACTGGTGGGGTTGGGCGAGCCTTGTCGGTGGCTAGGCTTGCCTCTAGCGAGCTTGTCGGACTGGTTGCCGGCGATCAGCGGCGTCGAATGACAGCAGGCGGTGGCAACCGGCGGCGGCGGCGGGCGGCGATTGCAGGATGGCGGTCGATGAAGAAGAAGAAGAGTTTTGATTCTCAATTTTGTTTCCGGAACAAGAATCAACTTTTTTTTTTATTCTTGATTCTCGTCTCAAACTGATTCTGGGAACAAATTTGTTCCCAAAAACAAAAATTTTACCAAACGCAATTCTCGTCCCAAACTGATTCTGAGAATAAAAAATCAGAATCTGACATTGTTGGGATGGTTACCAAACATGCCCTAAGTCGTTTATAATAAGTTAATATATGTTGTGCAATTCTCTTTCTACCAAAATAAATAAATAAATGAATCGCGGGAATAGGCACTCAAGTAAATGATTTTTTTTACCAATATGACCCTCAAATGATTAAAAAAAAAAAAGTCACGACACTCAAATGATAAAAAAATATCATAGTCCTTAAGTGAGTACCGTACGAAAATAATAACACTGCTGATGTTCTTATTCTCTCCTTTTGATATAAAGAGGTTCACTTAGACGTTGATTCAAAAGGCACAACATCTGGTGAAGCTTCTCAGGGCGATCATGGACCAACTGAAGGTGTGTCACTTCGAAGTCTTAGTTCTCATTTTTCATAAATCTTGTGTTGGCTGAATTTTATTTTGCTCCAAAGCATTAAAAATTCATAGCATATAAATGTTAAAATATGAATTCAAATATAATCATCATAATTTTCAAAATTCAAATAATATCTTGAATTATAACTAAGAAAGCCCAATTTATTTGTTTATTTATTTATTTTTACTTTGAAAGAGTAAAAGATCATGCTCATCAATTATGAATGATATTGTGGATAAGACCAATGGCAACGAGAAAACTCGTTCGCGACCCTATACCTATCTCGAAAAAAAATATTCCAGATGTCTATTCATTGTAACGTTTAATTTTTTGTTTAGAAGTTTACTATCTAAGTTTAATACAAAAAAATTCCATTCAATGAATGAGCTTGATACGAGTCATGAACAGATGACCTATAGCATACAATGGGTAATTAATTTTTTCCAAGGTTATGTATGTTCATTTATCTTTTGGGCAACAAGGAGATTCTCGTGGACTCGATTTCAAAAGACACATCAAGTGATAGAGCTTCTTAAGATGTTTGCAAAACAACTAAAGGTTTGTCAATTTTAACTTTTAATTTTTCCTTTTCCAAAAATCTTATGTTTCTTGCATTTTTACTTTTTTTTTTAATTCGGAATATTTTAAATTCACGGCGTACAAATGCTGACAAAAAAGTTAAAATATGATCTTTCCATAATTTTAAAATCATAATAATATCTTTAATTTTAATTAAGAAATCCCCCTCCCCCAAAAAAAGAAAGAAATAAAGAAATAGCGAACTGACTTCCAAAGAGTAAATGAAGGCGCTTATGGAAACAGGCCTGTTAAGTAACGACCGCCCCATGATCTGGATTGGCATTTCATCGGAAGTTTTTGCACTTTCACTTGACCTTAAAAACAAGAAGTGCGAAATCTGAGGACTCTTAAAGTTCAATATTTGCAGTTAAGCCAAAACCGGTGGTCAATGAGGATTATCGATCATTGTTTGAAGCCGCAGTAAAAGGTGATTGGAAAGGTGCCGAGGAAATCCTCAATCATGATCCTCAAGCGATCACGGCCACACTTTTGACCACAGCAAGTGGTCCAGCTACTGTGAGCGATATTGCGGTTACGGCCGGACAATATCAATTCATGGAAAAACTGGTTAAGCACGTCCCTGCGAAAAATAAAGCTCCCATTTTAGAGGGTGCCCTCTACCATGCTGCTCGGATGGGAAGAATAAGAAGGGTAAAGGAATTAGTAGATGATCTTGACAAAGTTGGTAAATCAGGTGTAGGAGTTGCCTTGTCAATTGCTACTGGAAAAGCTCCTAAGCAAAAAGAGGTTATCTGGTACCTAGCCAGACGTATGAAATCCCCCCCAAAGAAGGATCTCGTGCTTGCCCTTATTAAGGCTGGCCATTTGGGTAGGATTTCACACTCACTCATCTTATCTGATTTCCTTCACTGTCTACTTGAATTAATATTTTTGTTCTTGTGTCTCAAAAGACATACTCTTGTATTTAGCTAAAGAATACCCCGACTTGACGAACTTTGACAAGAGCGAAAACCTTGGCCTGTTAAAAAACTTAGCGCACGTGAAGTCTTACTACCGCAGTGGAGCTCAACTCAATTTTTGGGAAAAGTGTATTTACCAATGTAGGTACTTTTTGCGCTTCTTTTGTTAGATATGCACAATTAGAGCAACTCTATCCTCATGGTGTTCATTCTATCTATTCCCTTTTTAGGTATCCCTTCCTCGGTTGATCCATCAACTAACAACGTCAAAGACGCCAAGATGGCTCGAGGTATTTTTGTTAATCTACTGATGGATGGACTAATACGGCAAAAAGCATATCATTCAAAGATCTTACTCATAAAAAGTTAAGGGATAGGGACTACATCAGTGTATACAATTAATATCTAAATCATGATGTGCATAACAAGTTAATTTCTAATTTAACAACAAGTAACGCTATTTACACCCCCATTTTAGCTAAAACACTCATTTTTTCCAACAAACTAATCGAAATAACCCCCTCCAAATTATTGTTTCTTTATATATTATACTAACCTGCAAAACTGCCTAAATTTTTATCATCTCCCTAATCTTATCAAATTCACAATATAAATGTCAGTTTACATCCAAAAAGATATTTTAATATCATTTATCCTATTATTATCTTGTCTAAACAAGATCGTTAATTTTAATTTATGATATCATATTTTAATCACAAAAGTTATATAGAAGGTTAGAAAATTCTAGTTATGATGGCTTATGAATACACTATTAATTGCATATTCTTATCAAATCGTTTGAGGGAAACTTTATTTCAAATTTGAAAATTAAAATTTAATCTAATTATCTAGCCGATTTTGACATTGTGAGTGGTTCTCTGGAATAAGTTTGTAGGCTTATAAAGTTAAACATCGTTGATTTTTACTTTTTTCTTTGGGCTTTTTAGACTATAATATGAATTGCAAGATGGGGGTTAAAAATTTATTTACGCTTTCTTCACTTTAAAACTCGCACCAGAATTTTTCAAAGGAATGTTTTAAGCATGTTTTAAAATTTGGATACACTTAATATGAGATTGAATCTATGATCGTTATAGTTACTTTCTTCATAATTGGACTAGAACGACAAGAAGTTTCTTTTCTTTTTCTTTTTTTTTCCTTTATGTTCTTATCCTTGGTTAATATTTAGATATGATCTAAATATAAATATGTTTGACATGTGATCATGCTTCTAACAATTTAACCCTTTTGAAAATATAATACCATAAATTAAAATTGACAACATTTTGTAGGCAAAGTTAGAATAAGATGCGTGATAAAGTGATATTTTGTTGGGTAATAATGGAGCATTTCTATAGTGAAATTGATGAAAGTGATAAAAAAAAAAAAGAAAAAAAAAGAAACAATACTTTGAAGAGAGAAATGAGGGTATTTCGGTAAGTTAACCGGAAAAAAAGAGTCTCTTAGCCAAAATGGAGATGGAAATAGGGCCGCACTTAACATTTGTATAATTAGTTTGAGAAGTCTTACTTAATGTTGGATTGCCAAGTAGAAATATTGAGAATTGTAAATTTGAATGTCGAGTCAGGGAGGCTGATTGATCCAAAAGTTGTTTTCTAACATTGAGCATTATTAAATTTAATTACATGTGCAATTTTCATTTCACAAATGTGATATGTATCTTTTTGTTCATCATCAATTCCTAATTTGCCGACGTGATGCTTCTCTCCTCTTAATGGTGGTAGAACCAGCAATTCCTTGGTTCAAGATATTAATCTGGAATCTCAACACAAAACCATGTATACGAATTGGCATAGTATCTTCAGACCCAAAAAAAAAAAAAAACAAAAAAACAAATGCGGTGGTATCTACAGAAAAATGACCTTATTTATCCATGGTTAGAGATCTCTATTTTATATTGTAAATTGATGTGCTCGATGTATCCCTTTAGGATCATAGTTTTTAATATGGATTGATTGTCAATTCATATATTACATATGATTGAATTTCATTCAATTTAAAGTCCAATCGACATGTATTCAATAGGAGAATTTGTAAAAATAGTTAGGTCGAAAATTGATCTATTGATAAATATCAGAACTCTTTTTTTTCCATGACATTGTGTGTGTTCATCCATAAATCCATTTGTTCTTTGATACATGCATTTTGATTTTCAAGCCATATGAAGTTTGCTTCTCCAATTGATGCGTTAAATTCATCATTCTCTTCTCAACTACTACACGCATGCGCATGCGCACACATAAGATCACGACCCAAATGCGAAAGTTTCTATAACCTTTTGAATTTTCATCACAGGCAAAATTGCTCATCAAGTGTTAAGTGTAACACCTTTTATCAAAAGGATTGGAGAATTGAAGTTACGGCACGAATGCTGGCTTGAGTTAGCAATTCTAGTTTTTAAAGAGAGAAAGGATCCTATGGAACCTCCTGAAAGACTCCAAATGATTTCAGGCATTGTCCATGAAGCTGCATCTAATGGAATATCTGAAATTGTCAAGTTATGTCTTAAGCAATATCCGGAACTGATGTGGGATATAGAATTCACAAATAAACTGATTGAAGAAGTTGTGAGGGGACGGCATGTTGAGTTGTTTAGATTATTGAATGCACACGACACAATTCCAAACTTGAGGTACGACACTCAGAGGAACCGCGACCTGATGGAGGCAGTAGTACAATGGTCAACAGGATATGCACCGGCAGATGTTTCTGGGTCAGCTTTTCTTATGCAAAGGGAACTTCAATGGTTTGAGGTCGGTTCACTATATTTGTTTGCCACTCTTTAATTTATTTACATTCATGTTAATAGACGTCCTTAATTTTCTGAAGGTACTGGAAAATAGGAGCTCTCCTAAAATTGAAAGTCTAAAATTCAAGGTCGGTTCACCTTATTTGTTTTGCCACCCTTTTGTGCTCTTTAATTTACATTTGTGTTGATAGATGAAGGTGAAGAAAGATGAGAGCGATCCTTCTTCTGAAAGTCTGGAATGGGAACCAACGAACGAAAGGAGTGGGAAAACGTACCGGGAAGTTTTTGTAGAACAGCGCAAAGATTTGCTCCAAGAGGCAGGAAAATGGATGAAGGATACATCATCATCTTGTAGCTTTGTAGCGACTCTCATCACTACAGTAGCTTTTGCTGCAGCTTTTACTGTTCCTGGAGGCAACGACGACAATACAGGGCTCCCGATCTTTTTGAAGAAGATCTCATTCATGGTATTCGTGATTGCGGACGCTCTAGCTCTCTTCTCCTCTATCACTGCCACCTTGATGTTCTTGGCTATCCTAACTACGCGCTATGCCCCACATGATTTCCTCCGCTCACTACCAAGAAAAATGATATTAGGCCTCACCTTTCTCTTTCTCTCTTTGGCCTTCATGCTCGTGGCTTTTGGCTCTGCTCTTATGATCATCCTAAGTGAACGATGGAAGTGGATTTACATCCCCATTACTTTGTTGGCTGCCGTCCCTATCGTATTGTTCGCAATCCTACAGCTTCCCTTGTATGTTGAAATGGTTGAATCCACCTATTGCCCTCGCCTCTATCGTCCCGTGAAGATTTGGAAATGATTTCTGCTATTATTATGGAACAAGGACATCCATGATGTGATCTTTGTTTGCACTTGTTATTGTGTGTGAAATGCAGATATTATGGTGTTTACTCATGTTTTAAGACTATTGAGGTATGACATTAGCCATATTTATGCTTAAGTTTAATGTATGTTATCAAGCGCACACCTTATCTCTATGGGTTATTTGGTTTTTTTACCCCAAACAGTGAGCAATTACTTCATTGCTCGTGGTATTAACTACTAAGGTGAACCCAATTCTTCAAAGAACTGGCAACATGGCCATCAATATTTAATATTGATAGGGTTCATCCATAGAAATTCTCTATTTTGCAGAAGATGGCCGCCCAAGTAGTGGCCCACCACAAGGAAATTCTCATATGGCAAGCCAAGCAAGCAACTATTTTAGTTCAGTGGAAGCTCAGCCTTCGAAATCAGTCTTCACCCACTGCCCCCAACTTCCGCCGCATCCTCTCATCCAAATCTTTGGCTTTGACCTCCGCCATCTTAGCTGCGTTGGCCATCGATGCCTCCTGCACTTCCATTATCATCATGCTCCGCTTTTTCTCCGCCACATCACCCCTTCCTAAATTCTCACCTAGCAACAGTGCACAGTGCTCGTTAGCAGCAGCACCAACTCCATTAGAGACATAGCCATCAAAATCTCGCACTCCTGCCTCACCACGACTTTAGCCTCTTTCAGGTCTCTCTGCCTCACCACGACTTTAGCCTCTTTCAGGTCTCTTTGTGATCACAGCGGCAAAAGGCTTAGACATTTCTTTGGTGAATAGCGCTAGTACACCAAGCACCTGGCCGGACAGTGAAGTGGGGAGGATCAACGTACCTGGATGCAATCGATATGTGGAGACGTTTCAATGTCGGGACAAGATGACCAAATGAGACATACTCTCAGAGCAAACGACCTAGAATCTCAAAGGTCACGTCTCAACGGCCAAACATCAGAGAACAAATTGTTTATGAGCTAGCGGATATCTCTGCACATGTCTCTCGAGACCATAAGTCCAACGAAAGTAAGCAAGAGCAAAGTTTGTTTTGAATTCACCTTGTGATGTTACGATTGAGGTTTCGGGGAATAGGATACCGATTCTTTCTAATCAACCTTAGAGTTTACCGATCTTATGCTGCTTTGGACCAACATTTACGACCGACGCATTTAGAATTAACCAAAGAATACTAGATGAGAAACCAAAGGAACTATTTGAGCAAGAGAGGAGTTTCCTAACCAGAAGGTTCCCATGACACGTTTACAGATGCGTCTATTTTCTTCATCCATAGCGGTGCGAGCCAAACTGAAATTCGACACTTTGGGCATAAAATCACGTTCCAATAATATGTTGCTGGCCTTGAAGTCTCTATGTATAACACAATGGGCTCGAGTCCTAAAGCAAATCGGCTAAACCACGAGTAGCACCAATCTAGGGCCAGCTTCCTTAGGATAATTACCAAAAAAGTCATAAACTTATTGCACTTATGTCAATTCAATTCTAAACTTTTCAATTATACCAATTTAGTCCTAAACATTTTTACGTTTTGCCGATTGAGTCCATCCGACTAATTTTGACTGGAAATTACTGATATAGACGTTAGCCATCTTACGCATGATCGTATGGTCCTGCCCAAGGGGCACTGAGGGTCGCAAGCTTGTTTAATGGCTGGGGACAGTCGCTCAGCCCTCGTTGGGCTTTAAAGAAAAAAAAAAAAAAAAAAAAAGAAAAATAAATCAAAATTTTTTAAAAGTATTATTAAAATTGTTCATGTCAGCGTTAGTTGTGCTATGTAGGATGGTTAACGAGTACGTCAACGATTTTTTACTAAAGTGGGTCGGATGTATTCAATTAGCAAAACATGAAAAGATTTAAGACTCAATTAGCAAAATTGAAATGTTAATAAGTTTAAGATTTTTTGAACAATTTTCCTTCCTATCTCCACTCAACTCGATCTCACCCCTTGCCTAATGAAGCTACCGTTTAGGATTATTTAAACTATATGTCTCTTTTTATATATTTTTTAATCCACCGACATGCTTATTATTTCAAAATTTTCCCACTTGTTTGCCCCTCATGTATGATGCTAAGTACATAGTTGTTGCGACCTACCCTTTTCGTCCAGAGGAGAATGGACATAGATTTAGAGATATTACCTAAAAGATGAGCCCATAGCTCTCATGTAGGCGTGGGCTCTCCCAAGCCCAAATATTGCACTATGTTGGGGTATTCAACTTTAACTTCAAATGACGTGATGAGGATTTTCAAATGAGTCGTCATTGGCCTATTGGGGTCAACGAGAAATCAAGTGATACATTGGAATATACTTCATTTCCTATGCAACTAAAGAATCTAAGGTTGGTATCTTGATTAAAGTAATGAATCAACTGGTGCTCTTTTAGTACTTAATCTTGTTCAATTTAAGAAAATTTTTGTCACACATTCGAGATTGAAATTAAGCTTATCAATTAACATATAAGGTGATCATGCAGGTGCGCAATTATTAAAATAATAATCAACAAGCATTTCTAACTAGGCTAAGGGGAAAAAACGATCAACATATTGAAAGTGCTCAATCAAGGCATTTGTCTAAAAAGGAACATTCAAACCTTATTGTAAAGCCCAAGGTTTATTCAATTTTGAGCATACTTTTTATCCAAGATTTTCCCACACTTTTAGGAGAAAACTACCCAAAATCTATTTTTTTAAACCCTTTTCGAGGAATTCTAATTTTTTGAATTTTTATGGATTTTCCTATTTTTCTTAATGATTTTTAAAATATTTTTATACATTTTTTGAATATTTTTATATTTTTATAATTTTTTGCTTTCTTTTTTTAATTTTTTCATGAATTTTAATATTATTATTCAAAAAAAGAAAGAAATTCGGGCCAGGTGACCCGGCCCGACTAAGTTGACCCAGACCCTATCAGTCCGGGTTGGGTCTAAATCCGGACCAGCCCTAAGAGCCCATTCTGAATTAACCAAGTCAGCCCATAAAATTCTTAGCCCACTTGGAGCCTCCAGCCCATTTCTATTTTCTATTCTCAGCCCAGCTACCTCCGGCCTGCAAAAATACCAGCCCAGTCCTTAAACGAACCTAGCCCACTTTAATACCAAAATCTTCCGGTGCTATTATAACAAAAGCTGAGCCCAAACTCAACAAGCTAATTTTGAGTCCATGTTCACCAGAGACCAAACACGTTCTAGCCCAAACCTAATTAATCAATTAAACCCATGCTAATTCACTACTCCCCATTTTGTCTTTTTTTCTCTTCTTTTTATTACCTTTTTCTATTTCTTCTTCGTCCAACCCCACCGCTTGGATTTCAGTTTCATTCTTGTAACATAAACCTGAAGCATCTAAGAACCAACCGAGAGAATAAACAACCTTCAATGAACAAAAATGGCGCGTATGATAACATTTTTATTTAAAAATATTTTTTGTTCTATTTTTATTCCCTGAACGAATTTCCGAACATTTGAAGATATTTGGTAACTGCACAAAATTTTTATTCTCGAAACAGAAACGTATTTGGTACAACCCCAAATTTTTTGCAACTTAGAATTTCTTTTCATTTATTAATAATTTAAAACATTTTTCTCCTTTTTTCTTTTAACTTTTTGTCATTCTTCTTCTTCCTCTAGCTGGTCGTCAGCGAGATGCCCTCGACCTTCACCTAGCCACCGTGAGGTTGGCATCGCTTGGCCGGGTGACACCAACCTCGCGGTGGCTAGGCGAGGCTTAGGGGGACCTCGCCAGGGGCGAAACGAGGCTCCCGTGAGGTTGCCAGGTCTTGTTTGGCTTATCGCCAGCCATCGCCAAGGCCGGCAATCGGCTAGGAGTAGAAGAGGAGGAAGAGAAAAAGAAAGAAAAGAAAAGAAAAGAGAAAATGCTTATTTTTTGATTTGTTCTTAGGAACAAAGAGACAATTTTTTTTTTTTGTATCTACTCCAAATCTACTCCCGAGAATAAAAACCTACACAAACGGATTTTTGTTCTCGAGAATAAAGAAATAAAGAAACAAAAACGTTACTAAACGCACTCTAAATTATATTCAAAATATATTACTAAACTAAAATAAGGCATTGCTCGAATGATTTATTACCCCTAATTGAGATAGCCACTTCGAATTCAAATTAGGTTACATGAAGCAACTCCTACAATAATGTAGAATGGTCTTTTGTATAAGATAGATTGAAGAGGCATATTGGATCGAGTTTGATAAGTGGAATACGATTCGAGATATATCATGTCACGTTATGATTATTATTAATTAGTGTGAATATATTCCTATATATGTACGGATTGGACCGAGTCTAATAAATAGTTGGTCCCCCGTGGTAAATACTTGTGACTAGACATCTAGCTGTACAACTTTAAGTACACAATAATCCACATGTGACTGGAGAGATCTTGTACGCTCTAGCCCTACCGTATCCCTCCTGTATTTAATTCTGTGTCATTGTGTCCACTAGACAATTCCAATTTATAGGCCTGCAAAAAAAAGTGACGGAAAAAAAATTAAGGATTGTTAGTGTCAAAAATTCTAAATCGATATATCAATGTCATATTTACTACGAACTAATTTTCGTATTACGAAAAATCTTGAGTCGGTATGCTAATGTGACAAATCTACTGAATTTTTAGGATAAAATTAGGGAATTCAGCATATTTTTAAAATGTGAGGAAGTTTTTAGGTAAAATTAGTAGGTTTGCTGATCTAAGTTCATTTTCTTTAGATCTAGCTCCCGAGGACGACGTTGTTCAGGAAACCCAATCATTCTAAGTTCACGCGTTAGATCCACATTGCAAGCGATCATCCGAGTCATTGCCACATATGTTTCCACGCTTGCATTTTAACGGGGATATTAGAGGGAAGCTGTTGACACAAAAAAAAAAAGTGCCTAAATTCCCGACTAACGATTGGGACTTGGAGAGGGCGAGCAAGACGTGATAAAAGTAAAATTTTGTTGGGAGCTTTTAGTCAGCAAATTTAGACAATCAATGACTAAAAAAGTTTTGCAAACGGTAAAAACGAAAGGAAATTATTAATTTCTTAAATACGAGTGTCGCTGAACAAAGCTTGGTTTTATCAACATGAAGGTCACGACCGAAACAAATCGCTAGGAGCTAGGAACCAGGTAATTGTCCAAGTAATGGGACCAATAGTTTCAGACACGGTTCGCTTGGGCAGGCCTGTGTGGCTATCGAGAAATGGAACTGACACGATCATGATGTAGTGGAGCCGAAGATCTCGGAAGCTTATGACCATAAAAGCCGGGAAAAGTGGGCCGTTTTAAACATTAGGAAGTCGAGCCCCAAGTTACAAAAGTATTGGAGAAGTGCTATTGATTCAGTTTGTTTGTTTTTTTTTTCCATAAAAAACAAACTGAATAAAAAACTAAAACTGAAAATAGAAAACACATATGGATGGGAGGGCTTTCTCTCGCCTGTGGTTGCCGCCTCATCACCGGTTGGGCGAGGGTCACCACCCTCTCCTGTTTTTGGCAAGGATCACCAGCAACCCTGCCAAATATTGCTGCCACCCCATCAGTGTTGCACCCTCCCACCTGTATGCTCACTCTTTAAAAAAAAAAAGGTTTATCTTTTCTTTTTCTTTTTTCAAAGTAATTTAATTAAAATGTAAATTAAAAATGTGTTTAGATGAAAATACTTATGATCAGTTGGAATATTATGCTAGCCGATAAGCCGGAGAGAGTAAGCTCTTGTTTGAAATTGCTATAATTATTTCAAGCCCTTATACGAGAAAATGAGAGCACTTTAGTCTCTAATTTGAAACAAGTTTCACTTCAAGCCCTTATTTGACAAAATGACGACACTTCAGGTCCATATTTGGAATTTTCCCTAATTTTAAGGGAAGTACTTGTATATTTCGAGGAATGAACTAATTTTAAGGAGGCCAACGATCTGTTTGTTTGAAGAAAAACTAATTTTGGTATCATTTTGCCGGAATTACTTTCACAATGAAATATCTTTCTCCTATTAAAAGGGACAATGGCTCTACACCAACTCCGGACAGAAGATACAATTTTTGACCAAGTTAGAATTTAATCGACGATAAGGTCCAAAAGTTACAAGATCAATCTCAAATCATGTTGGAATTTAATCAGTGGCACAATTAATGATGGTAAGATACAACATCGAAATTTAGTCAACAACGAGGTATTAGGATAAAGAAACACGCTATAATCTAATCAATGATGGAAATCTAAAAGTTATGACTAAGAAATTAAAGTGCAGTATAGAAAAAGTAAGATAAAAGGATAATATTTTAATTGATTTGTCCAAGGCTTTCTTATTGGATAACCGGTGGTATTTATAATGAAAATGTAATAAACGCTCAGCCATTGTATCTTCTCCGGTAACCGCCATCGGCTCTGCCCATACTCTTTTATTCTCATAGACCCATTCCGCCCATGCTTTACATAATCGTCTTCATCGTGTTTTGAGAATTGTGCAATTATCGGTGACTGTTCCATGACTAGGCCTCCGAACAGCAACTATTGTTTTCCACAACATGCATCTTCGATGCTAACCATCTTGGCTCTTTTAGTAATATTTAAAACTCCATTAATGAGAAATTCCTGTTAGTGTTCATACAAGCGGCTACCAATCATGTGTCGTCGTATTTTAACAACTGGATACGTGGCATTTGTTTATTTTATTGTCAACCATCATGCGTTTCTTCTATGTCCATCGATGGTCATATAATACATATATACCTATATATATATAGACACACACATATACCTAATTCACGATACAATATCTGATTCGAAAACAACTCATGACAGGAGGTCCAAGATATGCAAAATGGATAAGATCTATGGCAACGAGAAATAAAACCTCTTTGATAAACATATGGTCCAATATATGAAAATTAGAAGGTCTCATAAAACTAATTCTACAATATCTATTTTGAAAAGAACTCGTGACTTTCGTTAAGTTTAATGTCAAGGTTTTAGATCCTATTTGACTCCGCCGTGAATTGTGCACGCTTTGCATCACTTAATCATCACCACGTATCATGTGCTTCATTTAAACTTTGCCCATTGGAAACTCGAGATCAATGACCACACTGGACGTTCCATGGATGGGCTGTGCGAGTCATTTGCATTGTCATGCCTAATCGATAAGCTTACTAGGCATTCTATCAATTGAGTCTTATGAGTTAAGTTCATGTTAGGATGTAATTGTGAGTGAGTTGTGTTAAATAATTCTTATATTAGAAAATTAATATGGTGTAAAATAATTAATATATCTCTTAATTGGTTCATAACTTATTAACTTGAGTTTAATTAGATATGTAGACAGGCTCGGACTTGAGCTCTCTCTTAGTTATCTCATTTGGTGAATGTATTAGGCTTCTACTATGCGCTCTCAATACATGGTATCAAAGTGGATGATAGATTAATGGGCCTCCAATCTAATCAAGATGAGATATCTTGATGTAAAAGAATACTTGGATTAAGAAAAACAATAAGTTCTCATATGCATGATGAGGGGATTGTTAGGAAGCATGTGTGAGAGAGTTGTGTTAAAAAAATCCTATATCGAAGAATTGGTGTAGTGTGAAGTTGTTAATAGATCCAAGTTGACACAAAACTCATTCACTTAAATTTTTGAGTGAAGATAGATCTAATTAAATATATTTTTTTAATTGATGGGTTTAGACTTTTTTTGGCGTTTTTTCCAAATAAAAGTATCGATTTTTTATTGCATGCTTCCAACAATTTGGCCATTAAATTCGTTATTATGGTCCATTTATTAATGTTAACAATACAGTTGGACAGTGAGTGTCCTAATTATTGATGGGACGAGAGGAAGGTAGGGATCTTTTATTGCGGGCATCCGACAGTTCGGACATTAAATTCGATATTGATGGTCCAAGTAGTATTAATGTTAACAATTCAGATGGACAGCTGGGGTCATAATTATTAATGGGATGCCTAATTTACTTCTTGAGGACGTAATCAGTGACGTCAGCGATGATGTCATAAGAACGGTAAGCATGTCACGTCCTTGGGGTGAGGAACTTCAGCAGCTTTATTGACTTCAATGACACCTTTAAAAGGCGCCCCGCTGCTGGGCCAAAAAATTATTGTACAGATATGTCATGTTCAGTTGCAAAGAAACCTAAATAATTTCACAAATGCAAATTTTTAGATTTGCCGGTGTCTCCTCCCACGGTTTATGAAACACGGACAAGTTCAAAGGGCCTCCAGACACGTGTCAGACACATTCGGACACATGCGAATACGCGATCAACACGCGTCGAAAAATTTGATACGTGATCAACTCTTTCCAACATGCTTCGATGTGTGTGTTCGGAGGTTTTTGAGGCGGGTTTGCTGGTGCGAAGGGAAGATGGTGATGGAGGCTAGAGGCAAGGGTGAGGGAGCAGAGGCAAGGCCACGAGCAACGGCGAGGGAGGGCCGGAGGGCTGGACGCGAGGCTACGATAGTAAAGGAGGGAGGGTTGGAGGCGATCGATTACGATGAGGCGACCGAGAGGGAGTAGAGATCAAGAAGTAGAGATCGAGCAAAGGTGAGGAGGAGGCGATTGCTAGGGTTTTTGAGCTGTTACTTTACTGAGGTTCCTTTTTTAAGTTTTAGGAAGAAGAGCAAGGGGAGGAGGCTATGACTACTAGGGAAGAAAGAGAGGCTAAGGGTGAAAAGAATTTGTGATTTTTCTTTCTTTCTTTTTTTAGGGAGAGGAGGATGGAGACTCATGTACGGTAATTTCAATTTTAGGAAGTGACAAGCGCTAGATGGTGGGTTGGGTGGGGGAATAAAGCGGTGGATGAAATATATGGGTGGGGCCCATTTAGCCCCACCAAAGAAAAAAAAATACCAAATGCTAAATAAATTTGTTTTTTTTTTTTTGGTGACCTAGGGAACCTCGCACCGTACTAACGCGGACGGCCCGACAGGCCCCGGGTAACGGGAGGGGGGGGTAAAACCTGGGGGCGACATGTGCTAGCCACCACACACGGCCTCCAGTTAAGTCACCCCGCGACACCCATGATTCGAACACTCGACCTTTTGCGAGAGGAAGAGTGCTTGCTCCAGCGGCGCCACCCAGGTGGGTGGTTAAATAAATTTGTTAATGAATAGGTAAGGCTAAAAAATAAATAAATAGGTGGGTTAAAAAGTTATTTTGAAAAATAAAAACACTAGATGTTAAATAATGATAAATTATGATCACCATAGAAAATAATAAATATATTTTTACTTTAATCTCTCGTTAGTCATTTGTTTCATCAATAACTTTTGTTAAAGTTATAAAATGTCTTTCCAATTTTTTATGAATAAATTTATTAATGTTATTAGTGTAGATTCATTATAGGCTCTTTTTATTATATATAAAAATATTCATTTAATATATAACGTGTCCCAACGTGTCGAAATTCTTTTTTTTTTAGACATGATGTGTCAACGTGTCATGTCGTGTTGTGTATTGCATATCCGTGTCGGTGCTACTTAGCTCACGGTACACATAAAAAACGTTCCATATTTATTATATAAATATGAACTGTATTATTGATTAACTTTCCGTCCAAAATTTTTGTCCTCCCCATTTTCCTTACTTTTTAAAAATAAGCATAAATTCCTTATTCAGTTAACTAGGTCCACTATGAGTCGGGTTATTCAGCCATTTCAATGTCTTTATTATGGGAGAGTAACAATTTAGCGCAATCCAAGCTCAAATTATGTTAGAATGATTTTTTGACAATAAAATTGAAAGTTAAGAAAAAAGTGGTGAAGAGAATGATTTCCCCATGTTGCTTATAAAGTATGGATCAAATGGCTGTGAATACAAAATTATGGATATCTATATTACATATATCGTGATTGTAAAAGTACATTTTTTTTTGGCCTATATGATGTCAAGATGGAAATACAAATCTATTTACTGTATAAAGTTACACATTAAAAGTAAAAATTGATTGTTTTGATTACCTAAAATCTTCTCGTGTCAAGAAAATTTCTTACTACCATTGTACAAGATAAAGCCCATTGAAATAGGATTTATATTACTCACACTGTCGATGTAATAGTCTTTTTTAATACAAGCAATGTCAGAATGGAAACACAAACCTGTTTATGGAATAAATATACATGCTAAATATAAAAATCGCAATATTTGTCATTCTATAAAACCCGCTTATGTAAAGTAAGAAATTTTTACACCGCGGGTGCTCTTAACAAAATTATATGGAAATATGTTGTTTGCAAAGAAGGGAATGGTGGAAGAAAAGAAAAAAATAAATAAATAGGAATTTCTATAAAATTTCTGACGTCATAAAATTTGGAGATGTGGACGTCATTCAGGAAAAGAGAAGGGTCGATCGTCTTTACAGCTGTAACTTTGGCTCCATCCCCAGGTCGATTATAAAAAAAGAAGACCCATGGGAGCAGAAAGCAACTTCGACTTCAATTCCTTGAAATTACTTCTCCGCTTTAGAGTTTTACCTGCTCGCGGCACGGCTTGGAAACCTCCATGGATACTAAAGACAGTTCAATTCCGGAACCATCGCCAGGTATGTTCTGTTCTTTCCTTTCTTTGTTCTGATTTCATCCCAAAAGGTGATGGAAAAATTGGAAGAGTGTCGCTTTTTGGGGGTTAATTTCTAAGTAATATAAAATGGCAACAATTTTTATTTATTTATCACTTATCAAGTATCCCGAAACTTTATAAAGAAAACCTTCGTAAAAAAGGAAAGAGTGTGAAAGGAGAATAATTTGTGCCGAACCTGAGGGTGTGTTTGGTCTAAGAAAATTTTCCAATTTCCTGTCTTTCTTTCCACAAGTTTTCAATGAAAATACGTTTGGTAGAAATTTGGTTGTCTTGTTTTCGACATATGAACTTTAAAACTCAAAACGACCAAAATTGACATTATTTTTATGAGGTTTCCTTTAAACAACTACACCAAACATGTTTCTATAACTTTCATCCCTGTCGAAAGCTCTTACTTTTCATTCTCCAAACATCTTTTCAAGAAAATGGAAGTTGAAATAAGAAGTGATTGTCACTAAAGCATTTTTGTAAACAGTATGTACACTAAATATCTTGGTGGATTTTGTTTTTAGAAAAATGGTGTAATAATACATGAGCCGACTCAAGAGGCAAAAATGTCGATTCAACTAAGTTGGAACTCATACAATTATAGTTGTGCTCTTAACTTGAGTCCAAGGTACCTAAAATCATGTGATGGAGTCAAGTATGTATCCTAAAAAGACATTGCTTAGAATTTTCTGGTGTGACCAATGGAAAATGACTCATAAATAATTTGGAAAGTCCAACTAAATCATTGGAAAAAATTTTCTTTTTGAAAAAGAGCTTACATCCAAATTATTGGGGGACGCAAAATTCTTCATCCCAGTTAAAGGTAATTTTAACGAAGTGATTCAAATTGTCACCATAGAACGGTATGAGGACTGGACTTATAACCAAAGTATAGGGGCTAAAAGTGAGATTTCCCAACCTACTGAGACTGAAGTGTACAAAATGTAATTAATTTTTCTAAAGTTATTTATGTAAATTTCTCTTTTGGTAACATAGAGGTTCGCATAGACTTGAGTTTAGAGGACATGGCAACTGATCAAGCTTGCCAAGACAGTTGCAAAACAACCAGAGGTTTGTCACTTTGAACTTTTAATTTTTGTTTTTCATAAATCTTGATTTTCAAGCATCTTAACATTTTCAATCCCAAATACTTCTAGTCTCAGAGCATACATATGCTGACATATAAATTGAAATATATCCTTTTTACAATTTTTAAAATCTAGATAATATCTTGAATTATAATTGAGAAAGCCCAATTTTTTTTATTTTTTTTACTTTCGAAATGTAAAAGAATGTGCTCATAATTTACTTAACAATATCATGGATAAGATCAATCGCAATGAGACAAAAACATACAAAATCGCATTGTCCACTATATGAAAGCTAGAACGTCCCTCCCACTAATTGATGATACAATTTCCATCTTGAAAAGAAGGTCGTGATCTTTGTTAAGTTTAACGTTAATTTTTTTTTTTTGTTTAAAAGTTTACCATCTAAGTTCAATGAAAAAAAAAATTCATGCAATGATTGAGCTAGCATGCATGATATAAAGCATACCAAGTGGAATTAAATTTTCTAAGGTCGATTATATTCATTTCTCTTTATGGTAACAAAGAAGTTCACGTAGAAGAGAGCTCATAAGGCATGGCGACTGATAAAGCTTCTCAAGATGGCTACAAAACAACCAGAGATTTTTCGCTTTGAACTTTTAATTTTCGTTTTTCATAAATCTTGTGTTTCATGGATTTTGACTTTTGTTAGTCCAAGTCACTTTGAATTTCATCCAATATATGGAACCGAGAAGGTCCCACAAAACTAATTCCTAATTTGATACCTATCTGAAAAAAAAAAGAAGAAGGAGAAAACTCACGATCTAAGTTCAACGTTGATTTTTTTTTTTTTGCTTAAAATTTTACCATCTAAGTTTCATGCAAACAATTCCATGTGATGAACGAGCCTGATACCAATAATGTATACATGATCTAAAGCATATAGAGTAAAATTAATTAGGTTATTTATATTCATTGATCTTTTGGTAACAAAGAGTTTCATGAAAAAGGGACTACAGAAGGCATGGCAACTTATAAAGCTTCCCAAGTTGGTCGCAAAAAACCTAGAGGTTTGTCTCTTTTTGAGCTTTTAATTTTAGTTTTTCATAAAATTTTTGTTTAATGCATTTTGACTTTTGTTAGTCCAAATCACTTTGAATTTCACAGCATACAAATGCTAACATATAAACTTACAGATAATCTTTTCATTTTTTTTTAAAATTTGAACAATATCTATAATTGAGAAACCCCCAAAAGAAATACTCTTTTACTTCCAAAGAGTAACAAAACACGCTTACAAGGTATGAATGATATCGCATATTAGATCAATGGCAACTACGAATTAAAACTCAGTAAAAATGCATTGTCTGATGTATGAAACTTAGAAGGTCTCGCCAAAATAATTCATGATTCAATACCTATTTATAAAAACTCACGATCTCTGTTAATTTTTCTTGTTTAGAAATTTACCATATAAGTTTTGTGCAGAAAATTCCACTGCAATGAATGAGCCTGATACCAGTAATCTATGCAAGATCTAAAGCATACAAAGTGTGATTAAATTTTCCGAGTTTAACTGTATTCATTTTCAAACACAGCAATCAAAACTTTTACCAAACATACTTTTATTGACAAATTTGGAAATGAAAATATTGGAAAATTTCCATTATATATTAGATGAAAACTTTCGGGTGGCGCTATTTCCATACCTTATCCGACTAAATGCACCCCATTTTCTTTAAAAAGACAAAGTTGCCCTTAATTATTCAATTGCAATTTTAAGTGGTAGCCCTCAATTTATTTACTTTCCTTCTTTTGTGAGCTTTTCTATTTCTATGTAGGATCTAGTTGCCATAACTAATAACATCACATGTTTTGTTTTTCTTTATTGTGGATATCCCTTATATATTAAATGCATTATGTTTTCTCTTTATTTTTAGATTTTACTTCCTTAGAAATTAATTTAGTCGAAAAGAGAAATTTCGAAGAAACCTAGTTATTACATTAAGCAAATTTATGGAATTGAAGTTTCTTACTTGTGATTTTGGGCTCGACAAAGTTGAGGCGCTCGTTTTTGCGGATGGCGTTATTTGGCTAAAGCCTTGCAAATTAACTTGCCTAAATAGCTTGCCTAAGCCCGAAAAAGAAATGGCTTAATTTGGTAAAGACTCCATCGGTGTCAAGGGACAAAATGAACTTTATCATAAGAAAGAGGGACAAAGTCACCTTAAAGCAACGGTTTGATCACTGGGAAATGAACCTAATGACCTGCTTACCGACTGGTATAGGTCTTGTTTATATTCTCAGTGATAATCATTTTCACTAGAGTAATCCAACCACTATAACGTAAAAACAAAATAAAAACAAGTTATGCTTTACTTGCATACCTTTACATTAGGCGAGGTACTTCTATAAAAAGAAGGAATGAACTCCGCTTAGGGGGACCAAATTTTTTTGATAATTGGATATCTTACCCATTTTCGCATCCTCCATTTACTTTGTTGTTGAAAGACTGCAACGAGGAGAGCAACCTAATGGCGCTGCAACCAAGTGAAATACAAGGAGAATCAAATCTTGCTGAACCACCACCAGGTACATATTTATGTTACAACCCAGAAAAATAAATTAACCTAATGATGTGTGGCCCCAGAGTCTAAGCCTACTTGTTACCTTGTATAGGTCTTGTTTATATTCCCAGTGATAATCATTTTCACTCAAGTAATCCGACCACTATAACGTAAAAACAAAATAAAAACAAGTTATGCTTTACTTGCATGCCTTTACATTAGGCGAGGTACTTCTATAAAAAGAAGGAATGAACTCCGCTCAGGGGGACCAAAATGCTTTGATAATTGGATATCTTACCCATTTTCGCATCCTCCATTTACTTGTTGTTGAAAGACTGCAACGAAGAGAGCAACCCGATGGCGCCGCAACCAAGTGAAATACAGGGAGATTCAAATCCTGCTGAACCACCACCAGGTACATATTTATGTTCCAGCCCAGAAAAATTTATGGTGTAAGCGATGTGGTCTTATAATTTCTTCGTTTCCTTTATCTAGTTTGGCGGCATATGTAATTGGAACTAAATACAGGGGCCAAAGATAAATAAATTTCCAACAACGAACTAAAAAAAGCAATGTGTGGCCATCAAATACAATTGATTGATTCAAGAAATTAGTAAGCAAAAGCAAAACGCATTACGCAAAGTCAAATATCCTAAATTTGGTATGACTTGGCTGCACAAGTTCCCTCGTAGTTTTGGATGATGGTGCGACTGCTTTTTGTCAATCCTAGGTTCGTCACTCATAAGAACTCAATGACCAGTTCATTAAAATTAACTACAAGAAAACTTCCTCATATCGGAAAGTTTTGTCCGAGCAATCACCTTGCGAGGACTAATTATTTTCCATTTCTACTTGAAATGCGAATCGGATTGGCAGTTGGTTGTCCAACAAAGCAATTTCGTCAAGAGCACACAACAAAACAAACGGGTTTTTGAATATTTAATTACTTATCATTAAGAGACTACATGACTCGTCCTTTAAAGACATGATTCTCGAGCTAATCAATTCACTATAGTCATCTCCAGAAAGGAAATCATGTTGTTGTTCTAAGCCAAAAATAACTCTTCAATAAAAATGGTTGTCACTATTATGAGTGATGAAACTTTTGATACTTCTAATATCCTTATACCTATTTTTGGACCAGACAAAGTGAGATGCCCGTTTTTGCCGATAGATTTATTCAGCTAAAAGCTTGCAAAATAACTTGCCCAAATAACTTTCCCGAGCTCGAGAAAGAAGTTGCTTAACTTGGAAAAGACTCCTTTGATCTCAAGGAATAGAATGAACTGTATCATAAAAAAGAGAGACGGAGTTACCTTCAAGTAATAGTTCGATCACTAGGTATTGAACCTAATTATGTGTGGCCCTAGAGCTTGAGCTTACTTGCCAACTTGTAAAGGTCTAGTCTTTATTTCTAGTGATAATCTTTTTTACATTCAAAAAAAAAAAAAAATCCTTTTTACACTCAAGTAATCCAACTGCTTCGATAAAAAAGAAAAGAAAAATATTCCACTCACTATAAAGTGAATAAAGAATTATATGCTTTACTTGCTCTAGGTGTAGGTTTATATTAGGGGAGGTACTTGTATAAAAGGAAGGAATGAACTCGGCCTAGGAAGACTAAAACTCTTTGATAATTGAATATCTTACCCATTTTTGCATCCTCCGTTTACTTTGTTGTTGAAAGATTGCAATGAGGAGAGAAACCCAATGGCGCCGGAAGAAAGTGAAACACAAGGAAATTCGGATCCTACAGAACCACCACCAGGTACAGACATGTTCATGTCCCAACCCAGAAAAATTTATGGTATGAGCGATGTGGTCTTATAATTTCTTTGTTTCCTTTATCTAGTTTGGCGGCATTTTCAATTGGAACTAATTACATAGGCTGAAAAATTTTAATTCCCACTAACTAAAAATGCGAAAGCAATGTGTGGCCACGAAATACTGCTAGTTGATTCATTTTCTCGAGCCCATGGCATGACTATTCGTTTCAAGCAAACAGTAAATACGCAAAATGTCCCCATTTAAAAATTCTAGATTCTAGGGTGACTATTCAGCTTTTTCGCCCTGCTAAATTGAAGGAACATATAAGTTTCAGAAAGACGATTTGCGTCAACTCTGGTTTTCTTCCTTCTATTATCCAAGATGTTTGTGTGGACGTGGACTCCAACAAAGAAACCAATCCTTCAGAAATACAAAATTCTCTTGATGAAGCAGTGCAGGGTACGCCGTTACCAAGGGAGCCATTCCTTTCTCTGTTGATTAAATAGGATTTATCTAAGTCGTTCATAATAAGTTGATACATGATGAACAAGTCTCACTCTGCCAAAATCAATAAATCAATGAATCGCGGCACTCCAATAAACAAATTTTCACTAATATGACACTTGAGTGATGGAAAAAAAAAGTTATGATGCTCATATAAAATTTTTAACACTTGTCGTATCCTTATCCTCTCCTGTTGTTATTAAAGACATTCTCTTAAATGTAAATTCAGAAGGCACGGCAACTGACAAAGCTTTCCAAGGTAGTTGCAAACCAACTAAAGTTGTTTCGCTTTGAACTTCTAATTGTCATTTTTCATTAATCCTGTGTTGGAGGATGCATTTTGGTTTATTTTACTCTGAAACTTTTTAAATTTTACAGCATACAAATGCTGAAATATGAATTCAAATTTAATCTTCTCATAATTTTTAAAATTTGAATAATATCTTGAATTAAAACAAAGAAATCCCAAAAAAAAAAAAAAATTACCTCGAAAGAGTAAAAGATCGAGCTCATTAGTTATTAATGATATAGCGGATACGATCAATGGCAATGAAAAATAAGAACTCACTAAAAACACATTGTCCAAGATATGACAGTTTGAAGGTCCCAAAAAACTAATTGATGAAATAATACTTATCTCGAAAAAACTCAGACCTTCCTTCAGTTTTTTTTTTTTTTTTTTTTGTCAATCCTACTCTATTCCTATTCTACACTCACTCTCAGACTTTTGCCCTGCCTCTTGCAGGACGTGAGAGTCGAAACCTACTCTTGAAACTTACGCGTCCCCACCCCATCGCCCCCTGAGAATGTGGGGATTTGAACCCCTCACCTCCCCCTTCCATGTTGGAAGGGTGGCCACTAGGGCGAATCTCAGTGGTTACCTTCCTTCAGTTTAATGTGTAATTTTTCTTGTTTAAAAGTTGGCTATCTAAGTTTAATACATAAAATTTCATGCAATGAATGAGCTTGATCAGTCTGGAATAGATGATCTATAGTATACAAGGTGTAATTAATTATTTTTTTAAGGTTATTTGTGTTCATTTCTCTTTTTGGTTACAAAGAGATTCACCTAGACTGGAGTTCAAAAGACACAGTGACTGATAAAGCATCCCAAGACGGTTACAAAACACCTAGGGGTTTGTCACTTTGAACCTTTAATTTTTCCTTTTTCATAAATATTGTGTTTCTTGGATTTTGACTTTGTGTAATACAAAACATTTTAAACTTCACGGGGTCCAAATGCTGACATAAAAATTCAAATATAATATTTTCATAGTTTTTAAAATCATAAGAATATCTTGAATTGTAATTGACAAAGCCCAACCAAAAAAAGAAAAAAACTTTGACTTCCGAATAGTAAAGAAAGACACTCACAGGAACAGCAATGTTGAGTAAAGGACTGCCCCTTGTTTTGCATCATCGTAAAAGCAGGAAGTTTTAAAGACTGAGGACTTTTAATGTGCAATATTTGCAGTCGAGCCGACACCGGTGGTTGATGAAAATTATCGACAATTGTTTGAAGCCACATTAAAAGGTGATTGGAAAGCGATAGAGAGAATCCTCAATGAAGATCCCGAAGCAGTGATGGCCAGTCTTATGACCATAGAAGATCGTGACTTTACGGTGCTCAATATTGCGGCTGTGACTGGACAAGATGAATTGGTGGAGAAACTGCTAAAGCGCATCCCTCGGGAACTTAAAGCTCGCGGCTTAGATCAAGCCTTCTGCGTTGCCGCCCATAAAGGAAGAATAAGGAGGGCAAAGGAATCAATAGAACAACTTGAAAAAGTCGGGGGTGAATCTGCGGTACACGATGCCCTGTTGTCTGCTACGAGAAGTATTCCTAAGCAAAAGGAGGTTATCTGGTACCTGGCCAAGCGTATAACATACCCCCCATGTAATGATATCATGATGAACCTTATTAAGGCCGGCCATTTGGGTAGGATTTCACACTCACTTTTCTTATCTCAATTAATTCACTGTTCACTTTAATTTACTTTTTTGTTCGTGTCCCAAAAGACATACTCTTGTATTTAGCTCACCGATACCGTGACTTAGCGACGTCGGTTGATACCAAAAACAATGGCCTGTTGGAAGTCTTTGTGCTTGTGAAGTCCTACTACCGTAGTGGAGCTAAACTCAATTTTTGGGAAAAATGTATTTACCAATGTAGGTACTTCCTGCGCTTCTTTTGCTTTTGTTAGATTTGTACAATTCAAACAACTCATCCACACAGGGTTCACTCTATCTGTTCCCCTTTTAGGTGTCCCTTGCTTGGTTGATACACCATTTGACAACACCAAAGACATGAAGATGGCTCGAGGTATCTCTGTTAAATCTGATTGATGGATGGACTAACGTGACAAAAAGCATATCATTCACAGATCTTCTTCACAAAAAAAAGTTAGGGGATAGGGTATACAATTAATATCTAAATCATGATGTGTGGTACAACTTAATATCTAATTTAACATTTATAATGTTAGTTTGAGTTACTTAGGCAAGTCAAATTGTCAAGTAGGATTATCGAGAATAGATGTGGATCTCAGATTATTGAGGTTGATTGATCCAATTTGTTTTTCTCACATATTCGAGCATTAATAAATTTAGTTACATGCGCTGATATGTATCTTTTTGTTCATCATCAATTTATAATTTGCTAAAATGATTTTTCTTTCCTCTTAATGGTGGTGACACCAGCGACTCACCGGTTCAAGACATTACTCTGGAATGTTGCCACAAAACCAGGTACACTAACTGCCATGGTATCTTTAGACAAAAAACATGCCATGGTATCTATAGAAAAAGGACCTTATTTCATCCACGGGTAGAGATATCTATCTTAAATTGTAAATTGATATTATTGACATATCCCGTTGAGATCATAGTTATCAATATGAATCGGCTCTCGATTTGTATACTACGATATGATTAGATTCCATTCAATTCAAAGTCTAATTGACATGTATGCCATCAAGAGAATATGTAAAACTAATTAGTTTGAAAACATATCTATTGATCTGTCGTTGAATCTACCCATTTTTCAAAACTCTTTTTTTTTATCTCATGATATTTTGTATGTTCATCAATGGATCCATCTGTTTTCTGATACATGCATTTTGATTTTCAAGCCATATGAAGTTTGCTTCCTCGATTAATATCTTGAATTCATCATTCTCTTCTCAACTACTATATACGTAAGAACACGGCACAAATGTGAAAGCCTCCATATCCTTTGATTCTTTATTGCTGGTAAAATTGCTTATCTGATGTTTGTGCAGCACCTTTTATCAAAAGGATTGGAGAATTGAAAGTAAGCCACGAATGCTTGCTTGAGTTAGCAAAACTAACTTTAAACGAGAGGAAGGCTCGTATGAAAGCACCTGAAATACTCAAATTGACTTCGACCATTGTCCTTGACGCTGCATCTAGCGGAATCTCTGAAATAGTCAAGTTATGTCTTGAGCATTCTCCGGAGTTGATGTGGAATAAACAATTCACAAAAGAACTGATGAAAGAAATTGTGAAGGGAAGGCATGTTGAGTTATTTAGACTAATGAATGGATACAACACAATCCCAAATTTGAGGTACGATATTCAGAGGAACTGCGACCTGATGGCGGCAGTAGTAGAATGGTCCCCAGGATACGTACCAGCAGATGTTTCTGGAGCAGCTTTTCTTATGCAAAGGGAACTTCAATGGTTTGAGGTTGGTTCACCATATTTGCTTGCCACTCTTTAATTTACTTACAATCACATTGATAGGTGTCCTTTATTTTCTGAAGGTGCTGGAAGATAAGAGTCCTCCTTTGATAAAAAGTCTAAAATTTGAGGTCAGTTCACCTTATTTGTTTTGCTACCCTTTTCGCTCTTTAATTTACATTTGCGTTGATCAATGAAGGTAAAAGAAGATAAGAGCAGTCCTTCTAAAAGTCTGGAATTGAAAGAAACAAAAGAAAGGAGCGGGAAGACATACTGGGGAGTTTTTGTAGAACAGCGAAAAGATTTGGTCAAAGAGGCGGGGCAATGGATGAAGGATACGTCATCATCTTGTAGTGTCGTATCAACCCTCATCTTTACAGTAGCTTTTGCTGCGGCTTTTGCAGCACCTGGAAGCAACGATAGCAATACTACGGGTATCCCGGTCTTTCTAAAAGGGGACTCATTCTTGGTATTTACTGTTGCAAACGCTTTATCTCTCTTCTCCTCTGTCACCGCCACCTCGATGTTCTTGGCTATCCTAACCTCACGCTATGCCGCAGAAGATTTTCTTCATTCACTACCGAGAAAAATGATATTGGGCCTCACTTTTCTCTTCCTCTCTTTGGTCTTTATACTCGTGGCTTTTGGCTATGCTCTTGCGATTGTCCTAAGCGAACGATGGAAGTGGATTTACATCCCCATTACTTTGTTGGTGGTCCACCCTGTCATATTGTCTGCAATACCACAGCTTCCCTTGTATGTTGAAATGGTTGAATCCACCTATTGGCCTCGCCTCTTCCGTCCTATGAAGATTTGGAAATGACTTGTGCTATCACTATTGAACGAGGACATATGGTGATGTGATCTTTGTTCGCACTTGTTAATCATGGTGTTTACTCATGTTTTAAGACTATTGAGGTACGACATTAGCCATACTTATACCAAAGTTTAATCTATATTGTCAAGTGCACACCTTAACTCTATGGATCAATTGATATTTTTCCCCAAGCAGTGAGCGATTAATTCATTGCTAATTGTTGTATCAACGTGGACCCAATTCTTCAAAGAATTGGCAAGATGGCCATCAACAGTCAATAGGGTTCATCCATTCAAATAAAGCAATGATCCACACAAATTCTCTATACTACACAAGATAGCCACCCAACTAATGGCCCAACACAAGGAACTTCATATGCAGCAACACCGAGCAAAGAACTATTTCAGTTCAATGGAAGCACAAACTTTGAAATCAGTCTTCACCCACCGCCGACCCTTGCACCTCATCCTCTCATCCAACTGTATGGCTTTGACCTCCGCCATCTTTGCCGCATTGCCATCGATTACTCCTGCACTTTCATGATCCTCATGTTGGAAATTTCCTATAATATGGGCTTACATTAATTAATTGATTTTCTATTTTAAATAATCGGGTTAATGGATATTCCAATATTTGATAAACCCTACAGTGATCTTATTAAATTGGGTATTGGCATCTATTGATAATGGGCCTAGTTGAGCAGCAAAGTGTAGGCAATTGTGTTTAACTGAAGCCCGTAATGGGAAGGGCCCAGTTGACACGCTGTTGATTAGGGTTTGCTAGGTCCCCTCTCTAGTCTATAAAAGGATAGGTTATACCTATCAGTTGCTTTAATTCCATTAAAAGCTGCTATATCGAAATAGGTCATAGAGAGGAAGATCTGGCATTCTGATAGATCCTTGATTATCAGAGTGATATACTTTTCTTCAAGTGAAGCAATAGCTCAAACAGGTACGCTTTAATTCCGTTGTGTTTATTGACATCGGTGTTGTACAATCATATATGGATCCGTTTTTCTTGATTGATTAGTTGTTCATGAGAATAATTTTCTACATGTGGTATCAGAGCCAATCATATATGATTGTAGAACCCAATTTGTTTTTATGGAAAAAATTCGAAATTTTCCTCTTTGAGCTTGATATGGGCATTATTTTTTTTCATGTGGATTTTTTTTGCTCGATTGATCTTGAAACCTTAGCGTTTTTGTTCTACATGTCTAGATTTTTCCAACCATAAATAATTTCTATGTTTTCGTTGAGAATTGAGTGAGAATTTTAAATTTGAAATTCTAGGGTTTATACATAGAAAAGGTCCTAGAATTTTAAGTTACATTCTAGTGTTACCTTTGTTTTTCTCTTCAATTCAATGGTAGCTACGGTTGGTTTGGAGATTATTGTAGCTAATTGTTTTTTTTTTTTATGGGAAAATTCTCGTACAGTGTTTGTTTGCTCCCGAGTCGTATCCGCGCTTTCCGTTTTGTTATTTGCTCGTGTTCACGTTTGTTGTTTTGGGGCTCGTCTGTCAGAATCAGTTTATGGGTTACGTGGATTGCGAAATATTATCATCAGTATCCGAAATATTCACTGCATGTTGGTTAGCCAGAGTAAATATTGCAGAAATTGCTCAGCGCATGGGGGATTTTCTTGTTCTTGCGTTCCTTTACAATTGATCTTGTTTGATGGTTCCCTGTGGTGTTCCGATTCTGTCACATTGTTGACATCATGGGTTCTTTTATTTTTATCATGTCATGGCTTGACCCTTTTGTTCGACTTTTGAGTTATAATGGAGTAGGGAAATTTGGCAACTCGGTGCTATTGTGCGTATGAGGTTTCTGTGTGTTCGCATTAGGTTCTTGTGCCTCTTTCCTTTTCCTTGATTGCGGCTTTGCCGTTTTACTCGGTGGACCGAGATTACGCGTCAATTGATCCATGTACGCAATGGGTGATGCTTATGGGGTGCTTTTCGAGTTTTTTTTTTTTTTTTGCTGTCATAGAGTTGAGATTTGTGCCCTATTTTTCGTTGATTTTGGTTATTTTTATATTAAATAGTTAGTGAGTCGCTGAAGTTTTGGGGCTATGGTGCTCCCTTTAGTCTGAAAAAGAGAACCAATGGCTAAGATTTCTCAAGTTGTCGGGATATCAAAATTTAAAGATGGAAATAGTCAGTTTTTGCTTTTCGCGTGCAGTGTGTGCATCTTGTTGCTAGATTCTAAATGAAACCACTGCTTTAAGGCTTCATTGTGATTTCGCCATAAATATGTTGACTGTGGGGTGAGCAAAAGACCAAACTGTGATTTTTGTTTGTACGAGTGGTTTTATGCTAAGTTGTCTGTCTGGATTTGTTGGGTTCATAGTTGATTTGCTCGCACGGCTCCTGTGATGCATTGGTGTTTTATTGACTAAGGTTTAAAATGCCATTGAAGGCGATACAATGAAACCAAGAGATTTGTGAATCGAGATCCAAATGTATATAGATACAAACAAGAGGATGTTATTTATAAAAAAAATTAGGATCAGGCTAGAGAGATGTGAAAAGCAGTGGAAGAAAAGTCCATAGTCTATTGTGTAGTGCTTTGTGGAAACCCCGGGTTCAAAAGGGGAAAATCGTAGATAGTGCATGATGAGAAACACATGAATGAATTTTTTTTTACATGGGAATTATGTTTTAAATCTATCAATTTGTAGCTTTTTTTTTTTTTTTATTGTAATCTTTGGACCGGTGACTAACGGAAGACTATAGCGTCAAAATACAAATTAATCAACATTACTGAAAATTCTGGCAAACCAAACGGACCCTTCATGTCTTCTTGTGTGGTTTTACCATGAGTCATCAGAGTGGATTGGCTTAATAGGATTGAGGTTTGGAAGTTCTCTTTACAGAGATTCTGCTTGATTTCTTGTGGGTTTCATGCTAACATGCATGAAGGTTTGGCTAGAGAGTGCAATGACACTTCTAAATTCAGATGATATGATTGTGTCAAATAGGTGGAGATTGAGTATTGTATGACTACGAAATTTCTCAAATTTAAAAGATGCCAAATTTAAACATGCTAACTTAGGGTCAATAGTTAGAAAGTGAGAGATAAAGATTGTCCTCATGTTTTTTTTTTTTTGATGTAATGATTAATGATAGCTACAAAATTTTTGGCTCCCTTTAATTCTAGTAACCATTCGTATCTATTCTTGTTTTGCCATGAGTCTAAAATATTAAAATAATTTTAAAAGAAAATTGTGACAAAAATTGTTGCTTGATAAATGCAATATGATCTTGGGAAGCACATGTCGTAAAGTGCTTCATATTGTTTGGTGAATTTTTGGGCATTGATTAAATGGAACACTATTTACAAATTGTTAAAGTTTGTAAATTGTTGAAGTTCCTTATTGATAAAATTAGTATATACAATTACCTGCCCAAAGGGGGTTATTGTGTATATTAATTTGAAGATTGTATGAAGATAAATTCCAAAATTAAAAGATGGGGATGTATGACTCAAAAAGATTTATCTGCCCAAAGGGGATAAATTTTTTAAAGTTATATGTAATTCCCCTCTTTATTGATATATTAGAGATGAATGATGGGGATGTGTGACACAAAAGGTTTATTTGCCTAAATGGGATAAATTTTTTAGAGTCATGTGTAATTCCCCTCTATGTTGAGATAATAGAGATATATAATTTAAAGGATTTGTCTGCCCAAAGGGGATTGATCCTTGAAGATTATATGTAATTCTCTTTCATCGTCTCTATATATTGATATCATGGAGATGTATAATTTAAATGATTTGTCTGCCCAAAGGGGATGGATCATTAACAATTATATGTAATTCTCCTTGTTGTTGCTTTATAAACTTCATGCTGTAAAAAATAATGGTGCATCATACACTCTGCCCAAAGGGGAGTTTATAATGTACTAATTATTTTTATTGAAATACTTATTGCCCATAATTGATCTTATTGCATTATATATGACAAACAATTACATTTGCTATAAACAACAATAATGCCATGGTTGGAATGTTAGATGGATCAAATATTATACCATTAAGGACTTGGTCAAAAAGGGAGATAATGTGATCGAGAATGTCATAATTGAGTCCATATTGGCTGATCCTCTAACAAAAGGCTTATGACCCATTTTGTTTAAAGAACATGTAAAGAATATGGGTGTCTTAGATTCTTTTGATTTATTTTGTTAGTGGGAGTTATACAAATTGTATTTCTGGATATTATAGGTATATGCAGACTGATAATGCTTTTATGATGTTTATTAAAGCATTTATTTTAATAACTGTTGTTATTGATTATATTGTTATCCTTTCTCCTGTTGACTGAGAAATGGAAGTATAAAACAGTATCTTTAAACAAATTTTAGTTTAAAGATTACTGGATGTCACCGATTATGAGATCTCATGTTGGATTGTGACATAGTTGTGCAATTTCATGTTGTTTAGAAATTGCGTTAATGCAGTTTCATGTCGTTGAGAAATTGCATTAAGGACCGATAAGAAATAGTGAATATTTTGATCACATGTTGGCACTATTTCTTACTACACTACTAGGCCCATGATCCATGAAAATATAATACTTATTATATGTGATTATGGAAGGTCATGTGTTGTGGTATTTTCTTAACATATTGATCTCCATAGTCCTATACTGAGGTTATATAGGATTGGATTGGTATTGAGATGCCGTTATTGAAATATTATTTTTTAAAGTTGTGGCCACATAAAACAAAATTTTCAGTTATTAACCCGATAGTGTCGTTTTCAATATAAAATCTTTTACAAAATAAAATAAGTTAATTAATGTAGCCCAAGTGGGAGAATATTGGAAATTTCCTATAATATGGGCTTACATTAATTAATTGATTTTCTATTTTAAATAATCGGGTTAATGGATATTTCAATATTTGATAAACCCTATAGTGATCTTATTAAATTGGGTATTGGCATCTATTGATAATGGGCCTAGTTGAGCAGCAAAGTGTAGGCAATTGTGTTTAACTGAAGCCCGTAATGGGAATGGCCCAGTTGACACGCTGTTGATTAGGGTTTGCTATGTCCCCTCTCTAGCCTATAAAAGGATAGGTTATACCTATCAGTTGCTTTAATTCCATTGAAAGCTGCTATATCGAAATAGGTCATAGAGAGGAAGATCTGGCATTCCGATAGATCCTTGATTATCAGAGTGATCTACTTTTCTTCAAGTGAAGCAATGGCTCAAACATGTACGCTTTAATTCCGCTGTGTTTATTGACATCGGTGTTGTACAATCATATATAGATCCGTTTTTCTTGATTGATTAGTTATTCATGAGAATAATTTTCTACACCTCATGCTCCGCTTCTTCTCCAACGCATCATCCCTTCCTAACTGCTCCCCCGGCAACTGCGCATGGTGCACGTCAGCACCAACACCAATTCCATGAAAAACAGTCATCAACATCCCGCACTGCAGCCTCACCAGGACTTTTAGCCTCTTTCAGGTCTCTCTGCGATCACAGCAGCGAGAGGTTGACGTTTCTTTGGTGAATAGTGCCAGGACGCCAGGCACCTGGCGTGACAGTAATGCGAGGAGGATCGAGGTACTTGAATGAAACAGACATGCGGAGACTTTTCAATATTGTGACAAGATGACCAAGTTAGATGTCTCAGGGCAAACGATTTAGAATCTCCAAGGTCACGTCTCAACGGCCAAACATAAAAAAATAATAAATTGCCTATAAGGCAAACAGATACTTCTGCACGTCTCTTGAGACCATAAGTCAAGTGAAAGTTAGCAAGAACAGAGTTTGTTTTAGATTCACCTTGTGACTTTAAGATTGAAGTTCCAGAGAATAGGAAACAGAATCTTCCTAGGAAACCTCATAATTAGTGATCTTATGCTGCTTTAAACCAGCATTTACAACGGACACATTTAGAATTAATTAAAGAATACGAGATCAGAAATCAAAGGAACTATTTCAACAAGAGAGGAGTTTCCTAACCCGAAGGTTCCCATAGAGATGCGCCTGTTTTTCTTATGCATATTGGTGCGAGCCAAACCGAAATCTGACACTTTGGGCGTAAAATCATGTTCCAATAACGTGTTGCTGGCCTTGAAGTCCCCATGCATCACACAGGTGCTCGAGTCCCCATGCAAATAGGCTAAACCACGAACAGCACGAAGTGCTACCTTCATCCTAACGCCCCATTCTGGTCGGGCAGCTTCCTTGCCAACTCCTGAAAGCATGGGAAAATGGACATTGGCTTTACACCTCGTGAGCAGAATGAAGAGCGAGACAAAAGTATGTTAACCCTAGAGAAGTTGCGTATTCATCTACACTCACCATGCAAATCAGATTCCACAAAGCCATTCGGAAATGTTTTTGCAAATAAGGCAGCGGACACGTTCCTCTGGACATATACCGATCAGCTTGACAAGATTCCTGCGATGGCATATCGACTTCAGCTAAAAATTCCCGGCCGCCCTGTCAATCCTAATTCTTCATAACTTTCACAGCTACTTTGGTCCCATCTTCAAGAAAGCCAACATGTACACGCCCAAACCCACCTTCGCCGAGTATTCTCAACTCGTGGAAAAGATCGGTAGCTCTTTCCGGCCAAAAAAATAAAAATAAAAAATTCTGATACTAAAGTCTGGGACATCTACTAGGACTCAATTTTTTGATAAAGGCACGAAATTGAAAAACCGGGTCTGTGTTTCATTACCCAAATCCAACCAGCAACTGAGCATGAAACGACAGCAACAAAGGCAGATAGGACAATGCTAGATTAATAGCAGCCACACCACCGCTTAGCCTATGTGATTATGCTGCAAGATAATTTGACACAACCCATTTGATTCTGAATTTGGCAATCACGTTTAATGGGGTCGATTTGGGTACCAACTGAAATTTGTACTTTTTTTGAGGGAAAAAAAGTTGGGGTAGAATCGAAAGCCAAACTAAAGTTGATGTTTTTTTATGAGACAAAAGTAAATATAGTGCAGAATTGAGACTCGAGCCAATGTTTGTGCATTTTATGACACAATTTGTATAAAAACTTTATCTTAATTTATATAAGTAGCAGATTACTCATCTACTTGAAGGTGAGTTATATAATTTGGCCCAAATTAAAAAAAAAAAAAAGAGACGGGTTATATCTAAAAGGAGATTAATCTAGCGTCTTAGCTCATTAGGTTGGGCTATATGGTCCGTGGCATCAAAGGAAAGAAGGTTGTTTACATCATTTTTATATTATGACGTCAATATGTAAAGTGATGATGTGGTGGTGATGAGGAGAGACGCTCACGTGCTCACCATATCAGTGCAAGCTTCAATTGATCATGCATATTAAACTGGATGGTTGCAAATCAATCCGCTAATTTAAAGGAGTCTCGGAAATTGGCATTACACGGTGAAATTCACATAAAAAATCTCTATGCACATACCGAAAATTTTGGTTTGGAAAAAATTGCTTTGTCCACTTAAACTATTAGGAATGCATAGTAGAAACCTCATACATTCACTTGAAAGATTGCCAAGAGAGAGCTAAATTACTCAAAAGTTTAAGCTTATGAATTATGAGCCAACTGATATAAATCTTATTAAGGAGGGCACACCTATCTGGAAACTGGGCTGGTCACCATATTTCTTCCTTGAGATACTCACCAAACATTAGAATAGGTTGGGGGCCCACCAGCAAAAGTCTGATACCTCATCTGGTGAGATTGCCAAGAAAAAGTTCAAGTACGAACCTGTCAACATCCCACATTCACTTAAAAGTCTAAGTGAGTTAGTTATAAGTCAACTGAAATATATTAACTACCATACAACATACCAATTATTTAATGTATGACTTTTCTAACACAACTTACATGTGCATTTAACACAAACTATGGTCAAAAGAAGATAAGATGATTAAAATAGTTGATTTCGATGGGTGAAAATATATTGTGATATTGTAGATTATGGGATTCTTTTCATGTAATGTTGAAAAGAAAAATCCTCTTTCTTTTGAAAAATGCTAGAAATCTAAATTTATTTGTTTATTAACTAGTAAAATTGACAATATCATATTGGATTTCGAAATAAATAATCCCTTTGAATATCTGGCTCCATTTGCTTGGAGATCATGTGTTGTTAAATAATATAGCAAAAGAGTTCGTGCACAAGCTTATATTAAACATAAATTATAGCTAGAGTTGTGTTGTTCATTCTCTCTTTGCCAGGACTTTCACGTGCTCTTTGTTTTTAATTTGACATCTTGAAATCACTCTAATAGATTTAATTAATCCCAGTTCACCAAAAAAAAAAAAAGAGACAAAAACAGAAGGAAGAAGGAAATCTAGTGTGGTTGTGCATATAATTTTATGTCCAGTTGAGTCATGTACATTGATACATGGTTTGCTGGTGTTACAGCACGTGCCAAAAACAAGTCGACTATATACATAAAAATCAAAATCACTTTCGTTATATAACAGTTTGAATTTTCAGAACACTCCATAGTAGTCCCACGGAATTTTTTTGACATCAGAACAGGTCCTGACCATCATCACGAATCCCTAAGGTCGACCAGCGCTGGCCTTCTTTGTGCTTCTAGTGCACGCGTTCACCTGAGAAATTTCCTGGTACGACATGGGCAGAATGCCAGAAACACAAAAGAGAGAGTCGCAATACATTTTTTCTTCATATAACTTTAAAATTAGATCGAGTGCATTACGGATCCGTAGCTGAACTTCAAATCACAGGCCGATATCCCAGCCCATTTCGATGACCTCGACCATTCTATTATAAGTAGAGCCCACCCTGGGGAAAAATTCAAGCTATTACCTAATCTTTGATAGCTCCACGCTCACGAGAAAAAGTAGAACTTTGTCTGTCCTTGGTGCTTTGACAAAAAATGAGCAATTGCATTATTGACTCTACTGGATCCAATGGAGATTGCTCTTTGAGTCCTCCAAAACCCATCCCAAATCGCATCTTTCATCAAAAGTCGTAGCACTTAATTGGTCCTCATATAAATGTTAACTTTTACATGATTGATAGCATAACTTTGACATGATTGATAGCTGTTGCTAGCAACTAGATAAGATCAAATTTGCCCGATATGAAATCGAACAGATCAGTTAACAACATATATATATGATATCTATCCTTTGAATTAAGTTAGTACGGATGTTTTTTTTTTCTTTTTTAGGCAACATGATTCATGTTCCAAAATGAATGATATTTAAGTAAATAAAACAGCTAGTGATAAACTCAAGACATGACAAAAAGAAAAAAAAAAAAACCTTAGTAATTTAACTGATGAATTTCGTCCGTGTAATCTACACGATAACAAATATTCAAGGAAAATGTAATTCGGTTTGATAAGTATTAGGGTCATTTTCAAATGAATGACTATTCTAGATTGCTCTCTGGTGTTCCTTTCCTTCAACCCTTCTTTTTCCAAATCCAGTTCATCCTTCTTTGCCATATCAAGTGATTAAATCTATGGACACTTCTCCAAATACACTAGGATCAAACTCTTGAGGATTCATTTGAACTATTTAGGAGCTAACTTATTTTGTGTTGGAGGTACGATGCTTTTAGAACGGTGTGTCGTCTCTCAGGAGACAATAGAAGCCCCCCTTACATTCTAAATTAGTTTCGAGGCATCAATATAATTATACTTTCATCATCCAATAGAGAAGGCCATTCGCATCACAATTTTATATTCTCTATCTTAACCTACGATCATGTCAATCCCTCTCCCAGTGAACCTCTCCATTCATGTTTATACCAACAAATCACATTGTTTCTTTATGTGCTGCAGCTCTCTCTGTGAATACACCAGGTTTCACCTTTTGCTCCCTGAAACAACAGTTCGTTGACTGTGCATTTTGAAAGAAGATAGATATCGGTGCTTAATTATAAAAATAATTGGTGGCAATAAATTAAATTATAAAAATGATGTTGGAGATTTAGACAATCTGAAAAATATGCATGACGATGAATGGTATGAAAGGACAAAGACCCCGAGGGAAAGCAACCGGAGGAGAATTTGACCGTTCCCGCCGACGAAGGATCAAGACCGTTGAATGCGTTGACCGGAAACGCAAACGATTTTTTAATGCCCCATAAAGAGCTAGTGGCTCTTGTGCCCTCTAGGCCATCGTCAGAAGAATATAAAACAAGGGTCTCCCAAGTTGGAGTGAACCCGTCACGTGGCTCTTTAACTTTAATTCATTGTGGACACGAAAATGTGAAATGAAAGTTCGAAAGCGCAAGATTTGAGCTGATGATTAATGGGCAGGGCGGGAAGATCCATGTTCAAGCCCCACAATGATTAGAAAAAAAAATTACGTTTCTATATGAAAATGATTAGGATTTAGTGGGCCGGGTTCAAGAAGGGAATTGCTTCTCTAGGCTTGCCCATTTTGCTCTTGGTAAAAGTTTTACAAAAATTACTAAACTTATTGTATTACCGATTTAGTCATAAACCTTTTAATTATGTCAATTTAGTCCTAAAATTTTTGACCTACTACCAATTTTGTCCTTCTGGTTAATTTTAACCGGATTTGCTAATGTGGAGGTCGGTTAACTTACATAGTATGACTGTCACTAACATTAATAATTTTTAATAGCATAGTAATTTTTTAAAAAAATTTTGTCTGGTGTTTTTTTTTCTTATTCCTTTTGTAGTGACTAGTCACAAGCAATGGCAGGGTGAGTTGACCTTGCCTGGGCGAGGATTGTTATCTTCCACCAAAGGAGAGACTTGGCCGAGGTGAGCCGCAATGAGGGCTCCCCTTGCCAAATCCGGTAAGGTTAGACCTCGCCTAGGCTAGGACAGCCTTGCTAGATTGGGCAAGGTCGGCCCTTGCCCGGGTTAGGGCAGTCTCGCTGGCTCCCCTTGCCAAATATGTTGAGGTTGCCCCTCGCCTAGGTTAGGCCAACCTCATCGGGTGTCACTTAGGTGAAGGTAATGCTCAGTAAGGCCACCTTGGCCCAAGCGAGGACTGGCCTCGCCAAATTTGGCAAGGGGAGCCCTAGATAGGCCTTGCCCGATCTTGCCTTACCTTTGGCGAGCAATGGCAACCCTCGCCTAGGCCATGTCGGCCCACTTGGTGATGGCCGATGGCCAATGGCCGGCAAAAGAAAGAAGAAAGGAAAAAATAAAATAAAAAATTATTGAAAGTTGTCTATGACAATATCAGTCGTGTCATGTAAGCTGGCCAGCGTTCACATTGACAATGATAATATATATATATATTTCTATATGAAAATGATTTGGCTTGAGCAAGCCAGGCTCAAGAAGGAAATCACTTCTTTAGGCTTGCCCATTTCACCAAATATGGCGAGGTTAGCCCTCACCTAGGCAAAGGTAACGCTTGACATGGTTGCCCTAGCCTAGGCGAGTGCTCCCCTTGCCCGATTAGGTGAGGCCAGCCCTCGCCCAAGCCAGGCGACCTTGTCAGGTCTTGTATGAGTGAAGGAAACACTCGACAAGGCCACCCTCGCTTAGGTGAGGACTGGTCTCACCTGATGTGGGGAGGGGAGTCCTTGCCAAGCGAGGCCAGCTCGTCGGCCATGGCCGGCAGTTGGCAAAAGAAAGAAGAAAGTAAAAACCAATAAAAATTAAAATATTTTTAAAAATTATCTACGTTAGTAATTTTTTATCAAAATTAGTCGAAATGATTAAATTAACACTATATCAAAAGTTTTATGATTAGATTGACATAAATGTAATAGATTTATGACTTTTCTGACACATTTTCCTTTCGTCCTTTGAAACGACCAAGACGCAGTGTGGCCCGTTGGACCACTTGCCCAATAACCGAGCGTAGGCACAAACACGATATGAGGGAACTAATGAGCTGATCCTCGAAACATGTCAACTAAGGGACATGAAGGCGAATAGTGAATGTTAAAATATGGCGGGCTCTAACGATCCACGCCAGTCTCTCTCAACTAAGGGTTCGACTAACCCCCCTTAGACATGCGATCCCGTCCTCACGCTACGCTCTCCAGACCTGGCCCTCTCCTCTCTCTCCCTCTTCGTTCCTCTCTCTCCCTCTTCGTCGATCGTCCACACCAAGATTTCCACGCGCACGTGTGGACACAACAGAAACGACGTGGTGCGTGGCGCTCTCCCTCTCTCTCTCTCTCTCTCTCTCTCTCTCTCTCTCTCTCTCTCTCTCTGCGCTTCGGGCTTGAAATGGTCTTGTCCCGTCCCCTATTTTTGGGGATTTTCCCTTGCGGGGTCTTCCGCGGTCGTAACCCATTAACGAGGGGAACTAGAAAGGAATTTTGGGGATTTTCCCTTGCGGGGTCTTCCGCGGTCGGAACCCATTAACGAGGGGAACTAGAAAGGAAGGATGGAACGCGCTCTCCAGAGCTTCAGTTCGCCGACCCCATTAATGACATTCATTGAGGAAGTCGAGTTAATGACCATTCATTGAGGAAGTCGAGATCTCTAAGCATTCCATCATGTGGTGCCACATTTTGTGTAGGAATTGCGAGAGAATAAGCTCGGGTGCGACATTGTAGGCCCTGGTCGCACATCTTTCTTTCCTTATTTGAAACGGCGCAAGAGACAACAAACTAGAAAATTAAGGGGTAGTAATAGACGAGATGAATGTGTATCCCTAAGGTTGTCGCACATCTTTTGTTTTTTTGGTTGAACCCTTGGGATCGAGTTAAGATGCAATAATTCATCATGTATCCCTAAGGTTGTCGTCTGTTGGCCTTCCTTGATCGGACATCGGCACAACAACATAAGAGAGACTCGTGATACCATACTCCTCATATAACTTAAACTTGATCAAGTTTTCTAGGAAGTACATTGCAATTCATAACTGCATTTCAAATCACGGGCCAGATGGTTTGCTCTCTCCACAAAATCTATCTGATTTGCCCCAGCCCAAGAAAGAAGTTGGAATTAAGCTGAAAGGCCCATCTCACTAACCTGGACCAGTCTATGATAAGTTGGTTTTTTTTTTTGTTTTTTTTTGTTTTTTGGTGGTCGGAACCAGTCTATAATAAGTTGATCCGACCATGGGCTTATAATAATTGGGAAACTCAAGCTATTATTTAATCTTGATAGCCCCACTCATTCGAGAAAAGCAGAACTTCGTCCGTGTGTGCAGGGGCTTAGACTAAACCTATCCATTGACCATGAAAATCATGCCTATGAACAAATCGTGCCCAACCTCAATCACATCTTTCATCACAAGTTGAAAGACGATGATGGTCACCATATAAACATACATTTAAACATAATTGATAATTCTCACTACGTACCCAAAACGACCAACATCTCGATTTATTTGATTTGTACATGGAGTTGAACAAATCGTTTAACAACATGTATTTTATGCCTCATCATTCGTAATAAAATAAGTGTAGATCTCTCTCTCTGTTTTTTTTTTTTTTTTTGCACAACACGATTTATGTTCGAAAGTGAAGTATGTCCAAGTGAATTGAGCATCAGTAATAAACTCAAGACATGACAAAGAAAAAACAACTTTAGCAATTAAATTGATGAATTAATCCCTGTAATTCCATAGGGATAATTACCATAAAAATGCTAAATATTTCAATTTAGCCTATTTAGTTCTAAACTATTTGACGATTTGCTAATATAGTCTTTTTGGCCTATTTTAGTTGGAAATTGCAGATATGAACGTTAGCCATTTTACGTTGCATGATATATGTTGATGTGGACAATTTTTACAATTTTTAATTTTTTTTTATGAATCTTATATTATTTTTCCCATGGTTGGAAAAAAAGAAAGAACTGAAAAATAATAACAATAAAAAAATTATGAAATTCATGAAAAAATTGCAAAAATTATCCACGAACCAATTATGCCACATAAAATGGTTGACATCCACATTAGTGTTTTCTCGACAAAATTGATCGGATAGAATTTACCCTGGTAAATTGTCAAAATTTTTAGGGCAAAATTAGTCAAATTAAAAGGTTTGAAACTAAATTGGTCACATAATAGGTTTGGAACTTTTTTAGTAATTTTTCTTAATTCTGCAAGGTTATATTTATTCTAACGAAATGTGCTTCAATTCCGATAAATATTTCATATTTTTCTCTATTACTCCTTTTCTTCAACCCCCAAGTTCCTCCTCCTTTTCCTTTTCCTTTTCTTCAGGTCATCAACCTCTCGGTGAAATCCATATAAGCTTCGGGTAAAACTGAATACATAGCTTCATGAGTTCACTAATTCGCTTTATTGTAGCTTGACAAAAATAGAAGAATTAGGGATAAGGGCTAATGGGTATTTCAGATGCATACAAAAGTTGGGTGAAGATGACAAGATGTGTGACGCCCCAAAGTGTCACGTGTTACATGTGTGATATTTAATTTCTTTCTTAATAAATTATTCGCATGCGGAAACATGACAAAATAATTATAACATGCCATATCAATATCTTAATAGCTTAATAATCTACATACGTATCACTTTTGATAACATTAATTATACATTATTACTTTAGAATAAACACCAAAATACAATACACTTGAAAAGGGTTCAGTATCACCTAGCTCTACTACCATACTCCCTACTCTCAAAAGCCTACATGTACAACACTGAACTAATATCTAAGAATCGATAACCTCACTCATCGACGGCTCATCTACAACATAATCAGGAGTACCATCGAAGCCTCTAAGTGGTCCAAGCAAATCACCATCGAAGCTCGCGTACTAGGCTACATACTGGTGGGGAACCTACTTGGCGAGTCCTACGCCGATCCATATCATAGCAATACACTTAATATACATTAAAACTAAATCAGGCAACACCACATCTTCATACACGTAATCAACATGCATTAGGATTCCAAGTAGTGGTGGCGGCGGAAGGGGCCATTCTACATATCTGAAAAAATTATGAAATGAGACGAGGCCTAGTAGATGAAATCTCTAAGTTTAAAATAAGAGTTCAACTCCGCACTCGCCTTAGCATAAACAACAACAAACATTTGAAAAAATTATGAAATGAGCCGAGGCCTAGTAGATGAAATCTCTAAGTTTAAAATAAGAGTTCAACTTCACACTCGCCTTGGCATAAACAACAACAAACATTTGAAGCAATACAATAAATGTCTGAGTATACACCTTACCTTCTTTGCAAGTGTCACACGAATGCATAGTATTATCTACCAGTGCACATGAATGTCATATAATTTCATGATGCATCGGTATCATTTGGGGCCTTATCAACTATATATATATATACATAAACATGTATTATCTTCTTCACTTCTTATCTTGAACACTCCCGAGGCATCTCAATACATGGGCATCTTCCCTCCCAAGGCATCCTAAACACACACGGGGCATCGTTGCTATCATCACGTGGACAACGGAACACTTTCTTTTTATTATTCCAAGTTATCATGGAGCATTAATGCACATGAACATATTCAACCTCAGCATTTTATGCACTATATCATTTCACTTAACCATTACCAAATTACAAACACCATCATTTATGCATGCATTGTTTACACATATAATAAGAAGCTATTTACCTCAAATGTAACATATATGCTTTTACTAAATAACGATGCTTAACAAACACTTGAAAGACTAATGATTCCAAAGAATAAAAAACATGTGATTTTTTTTTTAAAGAAATTCAGTAACTCTCCAAATTCGATAACTATATATGCTAGAACCAAAAATTTCCCTCTGCAGTCAGCAACCTTACCCTTTTCACATACTTTTTACCAAAATACCACTAATCATCATGGAATTCACTCATACTTCTTAACAAAATAATTAGATTCATCAATACACAACTCGACATGTCTTTATCAAAATTCACAAATTATGAATTCAACATGCCATTATTACTCTCATATGACCTTAGAACTCACTCAAAGTTAACACTCATCAAACAACAAAGTCAAGAGTACTCATTAGAACAACCTAACTTAGTGCCTAGAGTTTCATTTACCTCAAAAAACTTGCACAATGGACCAATGCTTTAACTTTCTTTGATGAAAAATGAACAAAATAGAGATTTAATAATTCTAATTTAAAAAACAACAAAACACATGCCATTACCAAATAACATGCCATTACCAAAATTTATTCTCACACGACCTTAAAACTCACTCAAAGTTAACACTCATCAAACAACCAAGTCAAGAGTACTTGTTAGAACAACCTGACTAGTTCCTAGAGTTTCACTTATCTCAAATAACTTGCATAATAGACCAAATTTTTAACTTCCTTTAATGAAAAATGAACAAAATAGAGAATCAATAATTCTAATTTCAAAAACGACAAAATTCATGTGTGGAATTAGTTGGAAATTTAATGGTTACCTCGTTCAAACATGAGAAATTAAGACCGAGACTTTAATGATGCGAGTATGGGGCCAAAGCCTTTACTTGGGGTATTCAAGACAGATGATTCAAAAAGGAAAGTGTGTAATTAGAAGCAAGTGAAGGGAATGTTCTCTCTTTTGAATTTTGAAGACTTACCCTTCAGTAGGGTAAATATTTACAAGTGAATTGATGGATTTGCTTAATTAACCATTGGTAAAATCATGAGGGCTATGGGTAGAGAGGTTGTTGTTCCAATTAAATGGGTTCATGTGGCCCTTATGTAATAGGGTGCAAATGGTCCAATGAGAAGGTTTTATGTTGCCTAAGGTGAATAGCTAGGGAGTATGTGGCTAAATATTGTTAGCCACAAGAGGAGATAATTTGGAAATGTCTCCTCTCCATTAGCCAAGTAAGTGCATGAGTCACCCGTTTTATTTATGAACTAAAGTTGAATTTGATGACGTATGGTATGACATAAAGCATGACTCAAAGCTTGACTAAGCTTAATGCCTAATTTAGAGCATTAATTCAATTTTGGTACATTAAGAAATAAACATTTCGATCAAGGGAATTCAAAGGCTAATTTCCCATAATAAATTATTTAACCAAATATTAAGTGAATCAATATGTAAACGAGGAAAAACTGGTGTTCACTTTAAACATTGGCAATACGAAAGATATCGTAAATCCACTAAAACGTTTAGCGAAAATGACTGAATGAAATGGAAAAGCTTAACTTGATAAAACTCTAACTCATCCTTCAAACGATACATAAACTCAGTAAATTTTCTAATATGTCGTTCGTTCGATTAAAATTCCTACATGTAACGTTAATCGTATCCGACTTCTTTTATATTAATCAATGTAGGAAATTTTCCAGATGTCACAAGATGAATGCAACTTACTGGCAAAATTTGTGAATAAGTTTTGGAAACCATTAGTTTTTTTTAAGCGATTAGATGGTATCCATGCCAATTTTTGTATGGCTCAAGTTATCCACCTCTTCGAATAATCTTAAGAGCGCACTCTTTCATTTCAGTTCCGTGATTTGGAATCTTATTTTTAAAATGCTCCCAATAAGTTTTGAATACAGAATCATAAGAAGAGGAGCAAACTCTTTTGCCATTTAGCCAATACCTTGTTGGTATAGGAAGTACATATCCTGGGGTAAATTTTTTAATGCTCAGTTTTGTTGGGGCTCGAGAAATTTGCTCCCATTGACATCTTCTTTTATTCCAATTCCTCCTAAACTAATTGTTTTGATTTTCTACCTGCTTTCTCCCCCCTATTCCTATTCTTCACGGCTTTGCAAGGTTGCCAAGTAAAAATGTAAATTTATTATGTTAAATGCATTTAAATCATAAGCATAAGCCTGTGGATTTCATCTATCGTGACCCTATTTTATGGATGATGCGGCGAGAATAGTCAATGACACTAGAGGCTTGCCCCTGGTCTCATGCCCAATTCCCGCAACCTCTCTACATAATGTGTTGTGTTGTATTGAAATGAAGTAGCAATAAAAGAAAATAATATTTGGACTTAACCACTTCACCATAAGGAAGGTCACAAGTATATAGGATTTATTATTCTCATATTTTTTCTCAATAAAGATGATGTAGCGAGCATAATTTCACCAATCAAGATTGAAGGAGAAAGTCCTAAGTTAACATGACTCTTATTCAATTAGCCATAAGTAAGATGAATTCCGAAGTCAACGTCAAATCTCGCCTCAATTTGCAATTTAAGGATTCTTTTTTTACCTTTTTCTTTTTTTAAATTTCACAACTCTTGCATTTAGAATTTTGTGAATACTTGAAACCTTTCTAACTATACAAGTATTGACATAGAGATTCATATATAATTTTATAGCACTCCAATGTCTTACCAAGTTTTTGACCAAAAAGAAAATGTTTTACAAGGTCAGTTTGGAATGCCGCCAAATCAATGCTAGTTTAGCCGAATCAACATTCCTGCCTTTTGAGCCAAGTTATGTATCATCACCATCTAAAAAAAATCACCATCAAATCTTTCTAGGTATTTAGAATGCATTTACTTCATGAAAATATCACCTTCCATTTTCTTGAAAATATGATCGATGAGTGAAAGATATGAGTTTTCAACAGGAATCAAAATTACAAAAACATGTTTGGTGTAGTTTTCTAAAAGCAATCTTTGCACAGAACAAAGTAAATTTTTGTTGTTGTCAGTTCTAAGGTTCAAATTTTCAAATATGGCAACCAAATTTTCCACCAAAGAATTTGAAAATGAAAACAAGAAATTAAAATTTTATATTTATATTTTACGCGAAAGCTTTCTCTTTAAAATAAATTATGTCTTGAATCAAATTGAAGTTCCTTACTTTTGCCTTTGAACTACACAAAAGTGAGGTGCCCGTTTTGCCAATAGCTTTATTCGACTAAAGGTTAGCAAATGAACTTGCCTCAGTAGCTTTGTCGACACCTTATTTTTGTTAAATGAAGAACAGAGAAGGGACGCTCGGCCGAGAAACGGAAAGGAGAGAAAAGATGCGAGAGATAGAGAGAGGAAGAGGGAGATTATCTCGTTTTCGAGCGAGAGATTTCTCGGAAAAGATCATCGCCGGAGCTCATTGTCGAACCTTGGAGTTCCGATTTAAGCTCGATTCACGAGCCGTTTCGAACGGTTCTGGAGTCAGAAGTTGCGTAGGAATTGTGTTTCATCTACTGCGAAGGAGTGCACCGAGCCTAAGCTCCTCTTCCGTCACCGATCGCTTTTTTCCGTTTGTTCGCCAGGTGAGCTCCTTCGGATGCTCCGTACGTGCCCTGTTTCAGTCGAGAACGGGACATTAGGTTCGAATGATGAGTTGGCGAGAAAATGTTGATTGGAGATTTACCAAAATAAAATCACCATTACATTCTACAATGTGAAACTTTTAAAAGGTAAAATTTCATTATATCAATTGCATAAAATAAGATTTTTTTTTTTAAATTTTCATTTTGGATTGACAAAAATTAATATCATCAATGAAGTGCATCGACAAAATATCAAGATTCCTCATTATAGATAACTTTTTTATATCAATGTTTTTAGTGTATTCCTAAATATTCCTATAACTTCTTTACATTCTTGGTGTAAAGACATCTCACCAATAGTAGAGAAAAAAAGACAATTGTTTTTTTTTTTGTGAAAGAAAATTATTTAATGTAGTAAATTAAGAAACTTGATACATATTTTTTTGGAACTTTTTTTGACAAAACTTATTTTTATGGAAGTAAAATCTAAATATAAAAAAGGAAACGTAGTGCCTTTAATATTAGTGGGATGCCTACAATAAACAATATAAAACATGTGAAGTGTTTAATTATGACGATCAGATCTCAAATATAAATAGAACTAAATAAATAAAAAGAAGATGAGGTCACCACTTTAAATTGCAATTAAACGATTGAGGGCAATTTAGAGTTTTTTTTTAAAAAAATAAAAATGGAGTTGATTTAGTAGGGCGGAAATTAGGGGTGATCCGGTTCAGGGTGGATATGGTCTAGACTTGGACCCTATACCCGACCCTATTATAATCAATTCCCTTTTTTTGGACCATGTACCTGACCCTATTATAACTAGTTCCCATTTTTTGGATATTGTACCGACCCTATTTGTATTGGACCTTGTACCCGACTCACATTGTTTTTCCGGTCTGGTTCCAAGGTCAACCCTGTTTCCATTGGAACCTGTTTTGCAATCTCCTGATATCCTATACGACTTCAAATTTTATATTAATACGTGAGAAAATAACATAATCCTCATAATTTGTATTGAAACATTAAGCACTTATAATAAATAAATATATGAACTTTTTGACTAAACGAAAAATTAAGGATCCATAGGGCTAATTATAATAAATAAAATCATAAGGCAAAGAATTAGCAACAAACATGGGTCTAATATTAATCTTCTTCCCACAACTACTATATGAAGCTACTCATTTATGCAAGCATAAATTATCCTACAAACGAGAAATCAAGCGAGCCAATCCATGTGGTACACAAGAATTTGGTGGCAATGAACACCGTTTGTCCGTTGGACGGTGCGAGAGGGAGCCAATGAGCGAGGGAAACAAGTGAGGAAGAGGAACGACGGAGGAGGAGTGCCGTGTGTGTTTGAGAGAGCCAAGAGGGAAAATGCCGTGTGATTGCAAGAGTAAGAATAAAAATAAGGGGAAAAAATAGGGTTTTGGACCTATATTTACAAAACCAGTTCCAAAACCAGTCTAGGAACCGGTTCCTGGGTGGGTAATCAATCGAATTTGGTTTCCGGACCGATTTAAATTAGTTCCAAATTTTGGGAACCGGTTCCTGGACCGGTTTCAATGGGAACCGGTTTCTGACTTTGTTTTCTAGGTGGGCCGGTCTAGTTCCCGGGTATATCCGGTCCGGTTGCACACCCCTAGCGGAAATAGCACCCCCTCTTGGAAAAAGAGAAGTTAATGCTTCAAATATATTGCTAGGAAAATAATATTAAGTTTTCGTTTATTTCGCGAAAAGTAAATAATTTATAATGCATTTTTCTAAAAAATGATTGTTTCTATCGCTTAAAAAAATAAAAAAATAAAAAATATTTTCATCATCTATAAAATGATAATGTTTTTTAAAATACGTTTGAATTATTTATTTTTTATGAAATAAATGAAGTGCAAGAGGCGAAACATATTTTCAAACGGACCGCATTTGAAAAGGACCGCATCTCCGACCAAAAAAAAAAAAGGACCGCATTGACTTTGTCTTTCGAGAAAAAAATCAATCATCTTCGTAACCGTTGCATGTTTGTCCTGCAGTTGGAGGGGAAGGAACATAACATGCACGTGCTCGCTCCGTCGCTATTTAACCAGTACGAGCCCTTTCATTGCTACATCAATCCTACTCGATTCTAAGAAATGGTGAATCACGCTGTTCATTCTTTTGGTTCCAACACACGCTGCCCACGAAAACAATTTTTCTCTCTGTTTCTTTTATTTATTTTTTTATTTTTTTGGTTTTACATGAAAATCCGAGAGTCCAAAACGTTGCAAGTCATTGAAAACGAAAGATGGAAACCGCACCAGCTTTTGCACGAGAACCCCACCAAAATAAAATTCTTTGTTAATTTTAAAAATATTAAATAAAAACCTGAAATACCTTTATTTTTTAATAAAGGTTTGAAGTAGATATTATTTTAAATTATGGCTCAAATTGCTATTATTTTCTTAAATAAGGATCTGAAGTAGATATTATTTCAAATAAAGGCCAAAGTGTCATCATTTTCCTAAATAAGAGTTTGAACTTAATCTTGTTTTAAATAAGAGCACGAAGTCACTGTTCTATGAAGGGCAATTTCTTCTTTTAATTTTTTAATGTTTTTTCTTTTTTTTCCATAAAAAAAAAACTGAATAAAAAAACCAAAACTTAAAAAAGAAAACACATGGATGGGAGGGCTCTCTCTCGCTTGTGGTTGCCGCCTCATCACCGGTGGGGTGGTCAATGCCTAGGCGAGGGTTGCCGTCCTCTCCCGTCTTTGGTGAGGGTCACCAGCAACCTCGCTGGCTATTACTGCCACCCCATCAATGATGGGCCCAATTGCTTGTATGTTTACTCTTTTGGCAAAAAAAAAATGTTTCTTTTTTTTTAACCTAATTTAATTAAAATGTAAGTTAAAAATGTCTTTAGATGAAAATACTTCTGATCGGCTGGAATATATGCTAGCCGACAAGCCATAGAGAGTAAGCTCTTATTTGAAATTGCTATAACTATTTCAGGCCCTTATATGAGAAAATGAGAGCACTTTAGGCTTTAATTTGAAACAAGTTTCACTTCAAGCCCTTATTTAAGAAAACAATGGCACTTTAGGACTATATTTGAAATTTTCCCTAATTTTAAGGGAGGTACTTGTATATTTCGTGGGAATGAACTAATTTTAAGGAGGCCAACGATCCGTTTATTTGAAGAAAAACTATTTTTGGTATCATTTCACCATAATTACTTTCACAATGAAATATCTTTCTCCTATTAAAAGGGACAATGGTTCTACACCAACTCTGGAGAGAAGATATCTTATGCAATGAGGAATCTAGCGCCTTTAAATAACACTGAACAATTTTTGACCAAGTTAGAATTTAATCGACGATAAGGTCCAAAAGTTACAAGATCAATCTCAAACTATATTGGAATTTAATCGACGGCACAAGTTAATGATGGTAAGATACAACATTGAAATTTAGTCAACAACGAGGTATTAGGATAAAGAAACACGCCATAATCTAATCAACAATGGGAATCTGAAAGTTATGACTAAGAAATTAAAGTGCAGTATAGGAAAAATAAGATAAAAGGATAATATTTTGATTGATTTGTCCGGGGCTTTCTAGCTGGATAATTGGTGGTATTTATAATGAAAATGTAATAACCACTCAGCAATTGCATCTTCTCCAGTAATCGCCATCGACTCTGCCCATGCTCTTTTATTCTCATAGACCCATTCCGCCCATGCTTTACATAATCGTCTTCATCGTGTTTTGAGAATTGTGCAATTATTGGTGACTATTCCATGATTAGGCCTCTGAACAGCAACTATTGTTTTCCATAACGTCTTCGATGCTAACCATCTTGGCTCTTTTAGTAATATTTAAAACTTCATTAATGAGAAAGTTCTTGTCAGTGTTCATACAAGCGGCTACCAATCGTGCGTCATCGTATTTTAACAACTGGATACGTGGCATTTGTTTATTTTATTGTCAACCATCATGCGTTTTCTTCTATGTCCATTGATGGTCATATAATATATATATACACACACACGATACAATATCTAATTCGAAAACAACTCATGACAGGAGGTCCAAGATATGCAAAATGGATAAGATCTATGGCAACGAGAAATAAAACCTCTTTGATAAACATATGATCCAAAATATGAAAATTAGAAGGTCTCATAAAACTAATTTCTACAATATCTATTTTGAAAAGAACTCGTGACTTTCGTTAAGTTTAATGTTAAGGTTTTAGATCCCATTTGACTCCGCCGTGAATTGTGCACGCTTTGCATCACTTAATCATCACCACGTGTCATGTGCTTCATTTAAACTCTGTCCATTTGGAAACTCGAGATCAATGACCACACCGGACATTCCGTGGATGGGCTGTGCGGGTCATTTGCATTGTCATGCCTAATCGATGAGCTTATGAGCATTCTATCAATTGAGTCTTATGAGTTAAGTTCATGTTAGGATGTAAGTGTGAGTGAGTTGTGTTAAATAATTCTTATATTAGAAAATTATTGTGGTGTAAAATGGTTAATATATCTCTTAGTTGGTTCATAATTTATTAACTTGAGTTTAATTAGATATATTGACGGGCTCGAACTTGAGCTCTCTCTTGGTTATCTCATTTGGTGCAGGTATTGGGCTTCTATTACGCGCTCTCAATAAATAGTATCAAAGCGGATGATAGATTAATGGGCCTCCAATCTAATCAAGATGAGATATCTTGATGTAAAAGAATACTTGGATTAAGAGGAAGTAGACCTAAAAACACTAAGTTCCCATATGCATGATGAGGAGATTGTTAGGAAGCATGTGTGAGTGAGTTGTGTTAAAAAAATATCACATCAGAGAATTGATGTAGTGTAGAGCTATTAATATATTCAAGTTGACACAAATTTTTGAGTGAAGATAGATTTAATTAGATGTGTTTTTTTAATTGACGGGTTTAGTCTTAAGCTCTTTTTGGAGATTTCCCAGATGAAAGTATTGATTTTTTATCGCATGCTTCCAACAATTTGGCCATTAAATTCGTTACTATGGTCCATGTATTAACGTTAACAATACAGTTGGACAGTGAGTGTCCTAATTATTGATGGGACGAGATGAAGGTAGGGATCTTTCATCGCGGGAATCCAATTTGGCCGATGGTCTAACTATAAATGTTAACAATTCAGTTGGACAGCTGGTGTCATAATTATTGATGGGATGCCTAACTTACTGCTGGGGAAGAAACGAGAGGCAAAGGGTGAAAAGAATTTGTGATTTTTCTTTTCTTTTCTTTTTTGAAGGGAGAGGAGGATGGAGACTCGTGCAGGGTGATTCCAATTTTAGGAAGTGACAAGCACCAGGCGGTGGGTGGGTGGGGTGGGGGAATAAAGCAAAGAGGATGAAATAAATGGGCGGGCCCCATTTAGCCCAGCTAAAAAAAAAAATACCGAATGCTAACTAAATTTATTAATGAATAGGTAAGGCTAAAAAATAAATAAATAGGTGGGTTAAAATATATTTTGACTTTAATCTCTTATTAGTCATTTGTTTCATCGGTAACTTTTGTTAAAGTCAGAAAATGTCTTTCCAATTTTTTCATGAATAAATTTATTAATGTTATTAGTGTAGATTTATTATAGGCTTATTTATTTATGAATTTGAATAGTATATATAAAAATATTCATTTAATATATAACGTGTCACAATGTGTCGAAATTCTATTTTTTTGAGAAATAACGTGTCGACGTGTCGTGTCGTGTCGCGTATTGCATGTCCATGTCGATGTTACTTAGCCCACGGTACACACGAAAAAAACGTTCCGTCTTTATTATATAAAATGAGCTGATTTCATTGATTAACTTTCCATCCAAAATTTTTGTCCTTCCCATTTTCCTTACTTTTTAAAAATAAGCATAAATTCCATGTTCAGTTAACTAGGTCCACCGTGAGTCGGGTTATTCAGCTATTTCAATCATTCTATTCTTAGAAAAAATTCTGATATTAAGACTTTTAGGATACTTACATTAATTAAAAGTATATGATGATTTTATTAATTGAGGATGAAAATAATCTCACCTTACGAGGTAAAATTAAATATGTCAATGTCTTTCTTATGGGAGAATAACCCTTTAGCGCAATCCAAGCTCAAATTATGTTAGAATGATTTTTTGACAATAAAAATGAAAGTTAAGAAAAAATTGGTGAAGAGAATGATTTCCCCATGTTGTTTATAAAGTATGGATCAAATGGCTGCAAATACAAATATTATGGATATCTATATTACATATATCGTCATTGTAAAAGTACATATATATTTTTTTTTTTGCCTATATGATCTCAGGATGGAAATACAAATCTATTTACCGTATAAAGTTACACGTTAAAAGTAAAAATTGATTGTTTTGATTACTTAAAATCTACTTGTGTCAAGAAAATTTCATACTACCATTGTACAAGATAAAAGCCCATTGAAATAGGATTTATATTACGCACATTGTCGATGTAATAGTCTTTTTTAATACAAGCAATGTCAGAATGGAAACACAAACTTGTTTATGGAATAAATATACATGCTAAATATAAAAATCACATTATTTGTCATTCTATAAAACCCGCTTATGTACAGTAAGAAATTTTTACACGGCGGGTGCACTTAACAAAAATATATGGAAATATGTTGTTTGCAAAGAAGGGAATGGTGGAAGAAAAGAAAAAAATAAATAAATAGGAATTCTATAAAATTTCTGACGTCATAAAATTTGGAAATGTGACGTCATTCGGGAAAAGAGAAGGGTGCATCGTCTTTACAGCTGGAACTTTGTCTCCATCCCCAGGTCGATTATAAAAGGAGAAGACCCATGGGAGCATAAAACAACTTCGACTTCAACCCCTTGAAATTACTTCTCCGCTTTAGAGTTTTTCCTGCTCGCCGCACGGCAAGGAAACCTCCATGGATATCCAAGACAGTTCGATTCCGAAACCATTGCCAGGTATGTTCTGTTCTTTCCTTTCTTTGTTCTGATTTCATCCCAAAAGGTGATGGAAAAATTGGAGAAGTGTCGCTTTTTGGGGGTTAATTTGGGCCGAACCTGAGGGTGTGTTTGATTTAAGAAAATTTTCCAATTTGCTGTCTTTCTTTCCACAAGTTTTCAATGAAAATACGTTTGGTAGAAATTTGGTTGTCGTGTTTTTGACATCTGAACTTTAAAACTCAGAATGACCAAAATTGACATTATTTTTACGAGATTTGCTTTAAACAACTACATCAAACATGTTTCTATATCTTTCATTCCTGTCGAAAGCTCTTACTTTTCACCCTCCAAACATCTTTTCAAGAAAATGGAAGTTGAAATAAGAAGCGATTGTCACTAAAACATTTTTGTAAATCGTATGTACACTAAATATCTTGGTGGATTTTGTTTTTAGAAAAAATGGTGTAATAATACATGAGCCGACTCAAGAGGCAAAAATGTTGATTCAACTAAGCTGGAACTCATACAATTATAGTTGTGCTCTTAACCTGTGTCTAGGGTACCTAAAATCATGCGATGGAGTCAAGTACATATCCTAAAAAGACATTGCTTAGAATTTTCTAGTGTGACCAACGGAAAATGAGTCCTAAATAATTTGGAAAGTCCAACTAAATCATCAGAAAAAATTTTCTTTTTGAAAAAGAGCTTACATCCAAATTATTGGGGGACGCAAAATTCTTTGTCCCGGTAATTTTAACGAAGTGATTTAAATTGTCACTATAGAACAATATGAGGACTGGAATTATAACCAAAGTATAGGGGGCTAAAAGTGAGATTTCCCAATCTACTGAGACCGAAGCGTACAAAATGTAATTAATTTTTCTAAAGTTATTTATGTAAATTTCTCTTTTGGTAACACAGAGGTTCGCATAGACTTGAGTTCAGAGGACATGACAACTGATCAAGCTTGCCAAGACAATTGCAAAACAACCAGAGGTTTGTCGCTTTGAACTTTTAATTTTTGTTTCTTATAAATCTTGATTTTCAAGCATCTTAACTTTTTCAATCCCAAATACTTCTAGTCTCAGAGCATACATATGCTGACATATAAATTAAAATATAACCTTCTTACAATTTTTAAAATCTGGATAATATCTTGAATTATAATTCAGAAAGCCCAATTTATTTATTATTTTTACTTCCGAAAATTAAAAGAATGTGCTCATAATTTACTTAACAACATCATGGATAAGATCAATCGCAATGAGACAAAAATGTACAAAATCGCATTGTCCTCTATATGATAGCTAGAACGTCCCTCCCACTAATTGATGATACAATTTCTATCTCGAAAAGAAAGTCGTGATCTTTGTTAAGTTTAACGTTAATTTTTTTTTGTTTAAAAGTTTACCATCTAAGTTCAATGAAAAAAAAAATTCATGCAATGATTGAGCTAGTATGCATGATATAAAGCATATGAAGTGGAATTAAATTTTCTAAGGTTGATTATATTCGTTTCTCTTTATGGGAACAAAGAAGTTCACGTAGAAGAGAGCTCATAAGGCATGGCGACTGATAAAGTTTCTCAAGATGGCTGCAAAACAACTAGAGATTTGTCACTTTGAACTTTTAATTTTTGTTTTTCATAAATCTTGTGTTTCATGGATTTTGACTTTTGTTAGTCCAAGTCACTTTGAATTTCATCCAATATATGGAACCTAGAAGGTCCCACAAAACTAATTCCTAATTTGATACCTATCTGAAAAAAAAAATTAAAAAGACAAAAAGAAGAGAAAACTCACGATCTAAGTTTAACGTTAATTTTTTTTTTTTTTTGCTTAAAATTTTACCATCTAAGTTTCATGCAAACAATTCCATGTGATGAACGAGCCTGATACCAATAATGTATACATGATCTAAAGCATATAGAGTAAAATTAATTAGGTTATTTATATTCATTGAATTTTTGGTAACAAAGAGTTTCACGAAAAAGGGACTACAGAAGGCATGGCAACTTATAAAGCTTCCCAAGTTGGTCGCAAAAAACCTAGAGGTTTGTCTCTTTTTGAGCTTTTAATTTCAGTTTTTCATAAACCTTTTGTTTAATGCATTTTGATTTTTGTTAGTCCAAATCACTTTGAATTTCACAGCATACAAATGCTAACATATAAACTTACAGATAATCTTTTCATTTTTTTTTTAAATTTGAACAATATCTATAAATGAGAAACCCCCAAAAGAAATACTCTTTTACTTCCAAAGAGTAACAAAATGCGCTTACAATGTATGAATGATATCGCGGATTAGATCAATGGCAACTACAAATTAAAACTCAGTAAAAACGCATTGTCAGATGTATGAAACTTAGAAGGTCTCACCAAACTAATTCATGATTCAATACCTATTTATAAAAACTCATGATCTGTGTTAATTTTTCTTGTTTAGAAATTTACCATATAAGTTTTGTGCAGAAAATTCCACTGCAATGAATGAGCCTGATACCAGTCATCTATGCAAGATCTAAAGCATACAAAGTGTGATTAAATTTTCCAAGTTTAACTGTATTCATTTTCAAACACAACAATCAAAACTTTTACCAAACGTACTTTTATTGACAAATTTGGAAATGAAAATATTGGAAAATTTCCATTATATATTAGATGAAAACTTTCGGTGGCGCTATTTCCATACCTTATCCGACTAAATGCACCCCATTTTCTTTACAAAGACAAAATTGCCCTTAATTATTCAATTGCAATTTTAAGTGGTAGCCCTAAATTTATTTACTTTCCTTCTTTTGTGAGCTTTTCTATTTCTGTGTAAGATCTAGTTGCCATAACTAAGAACATCACATGTTTTGTTTTGCTTTATTGTGGATATCCCTTATATATTAAATGCATTATGTTTTCTCTTTATTTTTAGATTTTACTTCCTTAGAAATTAATTTTGTTGAAAAGAGAAATTTCGAAGAAACCTAGTTATTTTCTACATTAAGAAAATTTATGGAATTGAAGTTTCTTCCTTGTGCTTTCGGGCTCAACAAAATTGAGGCGCTCATTTTTGTAGATGGCATTATTCGGCTAAAGCCTTGCAAATTAACTTGCCTAAATAGCTTGCCTAAGCCCGAGAAAGAAATGGCTTAATTTGATAAAGACTCCATCGGTGTCAAGGGACATAATGAACTTTATCATAAGAAAGAGGGACAAAGTCACCTTAAAGCAACGGTTTGATCACTGGGAAATGAACCTAATGATCTGAGCCTGCTTGCCAACTTGTATAGGTCTTGTTTATATTCCTAGTGATAATCATTTTCACCCAAGTAATCCAACCACTATAACGTAAAAACAAAATTAAAAACAAGTTATGCTTTACTTGCATACCTTTACATTAGGCGAGGTACTTCTATAAAAAGAAGGAATGAACTCCGCTTAGGGGGACCAAAATTCTTTGATAATTGGATATCTTACCCATTTTTGCATCCTCCATTTACTTTGTTGTTGAAAGAGTGCAACGAGGAGAGCAACCCAATGGCGCCGCAACCAAGTGAAATACAAGGAGATTCGAATCCTGCTGAACCACCACCAGGTACATATTTATGTTCCAACCCAGAAAAAAGTTGTGGTATAAGCGACATGGTCTTATAATTTCTTCGTTTCCTTTATTTAGTTTGGTGGCATACGTAATTGGAACTAAATACAGGGACAAAAAAAAAAAAATTCCGACAACGAACTAAAATGCAAAAGCAATGTGTGGCCATCAAATACAGTTGATTGATTCAAGAAAACAGTAAGCAAAAGCAAAACGTATTACTCAAAGTCAAATCTCCTAAATTTGGTATGACTTGGCTGCACAAGTTCCCTCGTAGTTTTGAATGATGATGCGACTGCTTTTTGTCAATCCTAGTTTCGTCACTCATAAAAACTCAATGATCAGTTCATTAAAATAAACTACCAGAAAATTTCCTCTTATCGGAAAGTTTTGTTCGAGCAATCACCTTGCGATGACTAATTATTTTCCATTTCTACTTGAAATGCGAATCGGATTGGCAGTTGGTTGTCCAACAAAGCAATTTCGTCAAGAGCGCACGGTAAAACAAACGGGTTTTGAATATTTAATTACTTATCATTAAGAGACTACATGAGACTCGTCCTTTAAAGACATGATTCTCGAGCTAATCAATTCACTATAGTCATCTCCAGAAAGGAAATCATGTTGTTGATCTAAGCCAAAAATAACTCTTCAATAAAAATGGTTGTCACTATTATGAGTGATGAAACTTTTGAAACTTCTACTATTCTTATACCTATTTTTGGACCAGACAAAGTGAGATGCTCGTTTTTGCCGATAGATTTATTCAGCTAAAAGCTTGCAAAATAACTTGCCCAAATAACTTTCCTGAGCTTGAGAAAGAAGTCGCTTAACTTGAAAAAGACTCATTTGGTCTCAAGGAATAGAATGAACTGTATTATAAAAAAGAGAGATGGAGTTATCTTCAAGTAATAGTTCGATCACTAGATATTGAACCTAATTATGTGTGGCCCTAGAGCCTGAGCTTACTTGCCAACTTGTAAAGGTCTAGTCTTTATTTCTAGTGATAATCTTTTTTACACTAAAAAAAAAAATCCTTTTTTTACTCAAGTAATCCAACCACTTCGATAAAAAAAGAAAAAGAAAAAAGAAAATAATCCACTCGCTATAAAGTGAATAAAGAATTATATGCTTTACTTGCTCTAGGTGTAGGTTTATATCAGGGGAGATACTTGTATAATAGGAAGGAATGAACTCGGCCTAGGAAGACTAAAACTCTTTGATAATTGAATTTCTTACCCATTTTTGCATCCTCTAGTTACTTTGTTGTGGAAAGATTGCAACGAGGAGAGAAACCCAATGGCATCGGAAGAAAGTGAAACACAAGGAAATTTGGATCCTGCAGAACCATCACCAGGTACAGGCGTTCATGTCCAACCCAGAAAAATTTATGGTATGAGCGATGTGGTCTGTTTCCTTTATCTAGTTTGGCGGCATATTCAATTGGAACTAATTACAGAGACCGAAATTTTTTAATTCCCACGAACTACAAATGCAATAGCAATGGGTGGCCACCAAATACTGCTAGTTGATTCATTTTCTCGAGCCCATGGCATGACTATTCGTTTCAAGCAAACAGTAAATACGCAAAATGTCCCCATTTAAAAATTCTAGATTCTAGAGTGACTATTCAGCTTTTTCGCCTCCCTAAAGTGAAGGAACATATAAGTTTCAGAAAGGCGTTTTGCGTCAACTCTGGTTTTCTTCCTTCTATTCTCCAAGATGTTTGTGTGGACGTGGACTCCAACAAAGAAACCAATCCATCAGAATGAGTTAAAGGAACACTTCTCTTGATGAAGCAGTGCAGGGTACGCCGTTGCCAAGGGAACCGTTCCTTTTTCTGTTTATTAAATAGGATTTACCTAAGTCGTTCATAATGAGTTGATATATGTTGCATAATTCTCTTTCTACCAAAATAAATAAATAAATGAATTGCCAGATTAGGCACTCAAGTAAATGATTTTTTACTGATATGGCTCTCAAATGATTAAAAAGATGTTGATTTGAAAGGCACAACATCTGATAAAGCTTCTCAAGGCGGTCATGGACCATTTAAACGTGTGCCACTTCGAAGTTTTAGTTCTCATTTTTCATAAATCTTGTGTTGGCTGCATTTTATTTTGCTCCGAAACACTAAAAATTTGTAGCATATATATATATATATTAAAATATGAATTAAAATATAATTTCATCATAATTTTAAAAATTTGAATAATATCTTGAATTATAACTAAGAAAGCCCAATTTTATTTTTATTTTTTTATTTTGAAAGAGTAAAAGATCATGCTCATCAATTATTAATGATATTGTGGATAAGACCAATGGCAACAAGAAAACTCATTCACTGTACAATACATATCTCGAAAAAATAACTCAGGATATCTCTTAAGTGTAATGTTTATTTTTTGTTTAAAAGTTTACTATCTAAGTTTAATACAAAAAACTTCCACGCAATGAATGAGCTTGATACGAATCTTGAATGGATGACCTATAGCATACAATGTGTAATTAATTTTTCTAAGGTTATGTATGTTCATTTATCTTTCGGTGACAGAGATTCCTATGGACTCGAGTTTAGAAGACACATCAACTAATAAAGCTTCCAAAGATGGTTGCAAAACAACTAGAGGTTTGTCACTTTTAACTTTTAATTTTTTCTTTTTCATAAAGCTTATGTTTCTTGCATTTTTACTTTTTTTTATTCAAAATATTTTAAATTCACGGCGTACAAATGCTGACATAAAAGTTAAAACATGATCTTTCCATAATTTTAAAATCATAATAATATCTTCAATTTTAATTGAGAAAGCCCCTCACCCCTCACATCCCTCGCCGGCTCCCAAAGAAGAAGAAGAAGAAGAAAGAACTGACTTCCAAATAGTAAACGAAGGATCTGACCAAAAAAAGAAAAAAAAAACGAAGGCGCTCATGGAAACAGGCTTGTTGAGTAACGACCGCCCCTTGATTTGGATTGGCATTTCATCGGAACTTTTTGCACTTGCACGTGACCTTGAAAACAAGAAGTGCGAAAGACTGAGGACTTTTAAATTTCAATATTTGCAGTCAAGCCAAAAGTGGAGGTCAATAAGGATTATCGACCATTGTTTGAAGCCGCAGTAAAAGGTGATTGGAAACGTGCCGAGGAAATCCTCAATGAAGATCCCGAAGCAATCACGGCCACACTTTTGACCACGGCAAGTGGTCCAGCTACTGTGAGAGATATTGCAGTTACGGCCGGACAAGATCAATTGGTCGAAAACCTGGTCAAGCTTGTCCCTACAGAAAATAAAGCTTCCTCTTTACGTTGTGCACTCTACCATGCCGCTCGGAGAGGAAGAAAAAGGACGACAAGGGAATTAGTAGACGAACTTGACAGTGTGAACCTTGCCTTGTTGATTGCTACTGAAAGTGTTCCTAGGCAAAAGCAGGTTATCTGGTACCTGGCCACACGTACAAAATCCATCCCATGGCTTGATATCGTGCTCAACCTTATTAAGGCTGGCCATTTGGGTAGGATTTCACACTTACTCATCTTATCTGATTTCCTTCATTATTTACTTGACCTAACTTTTTTGTTTTTCGTGTCGCAAAAGACATACTCTTGTATTTAGCTAAAAAATACCCGGACTTAATGATGTCCGAAGAGAGCATATTCAAAAGAATCGAACCCATTATGGACATCAAGTCTTACTACTGTAGTGGAGCTCGACTCAATTTTTGGGAAAAGTATCTACACCAATGTAGGTACTTTTTGTGCTTCTTTTGTTAGATATGCACAATTAGAGCAACTATATTTTCATAGTGTTCACTCTATCTATTTCCTTAATAGGTATTTCTCAATTTGTTGATACATCATTTGACAATCCCAAAGACATGAAGATGGCTCGAGGTATTTTTGTTAATCTACCAATGGATGGACTAACACTGCAAAAAGCATATCATTCAAAGATCTTATTCACAAAAAAGTTAGGGGATAGGGACAACATCAGTGTATACCATTACTATCTAAACCATGATGTGTGTAACAAGTAAAAATCTAATTTAACAACAAGCTTACACCCCCATTTTAGCTAAAACACCCCCCCCTTTTTTTCCAATGAACGTACCGAAATACTCTCTATTATTGTTTCTTTATATGTTATAGTAATTACAACACTGCCTTAATTTTTATCATCTATATAATCTTATCAATTTCACAATATAAATGTCAAATTACACCCAAAAGATATTATAATATAATGTATCATCTTGTCATTTTTCCTAGACAAGACTGTTAATTTTCATTTATGATATCATATTTTAATCACAAAAGTTACATAGAAGATTAGAAAATTCTAGTTACGACGGCTTATGAATACACAATTAATTGCCTATTTTTATCAAATAGTTTGAGGAAAAATTTATCTCAAAGTTGAAGATTAAAATTTAATCTAATTATCTAGCCGATTTTGACATTGTGAGTGTTTTTCCGAAATAAGTTTGTAGGTCTATAAAGTTAAACATTGTTGATTTGTGCTTTCTTTTGGGCTTTTTACATTTTCGTATGAATTACAAGATAGGAGTTAAAAATTTATTTATGCCTTCTTCACTTTAAAACTCACACTAGAATTTTTCAAAGGAAAGTTTTAAGCATATTTTAAAGTTTTGATACACTTGATATGAGATTGAATCTACAGTCGATAGTAATTACTTTCTTCATAATTTGAGTAGAACAAAAAGAAGTTTCTTTTTTCTTTTCTTTTTTCCCTTTAAGTTCTTATCCTTTGTTAATAATTAGATATGATCCAAATGTAAATATGTTTGACATGTGATCAATTTTTCTTTTTTTCTAATCAAGATTGGTTAGATAATTAAATTGAATTCTAATTTTCGAGTTTGAAATTTAGTTTCACTTCTACTATTTGATAAAAATAGGAAATTAATTGTGTGTTCATAAGCTATCATAATTAGAAATACCTTGTGATTGAGAATATAATAGCATAAATTAAAATTGAAAACATTCTCTAGGCAAATTTAGAATAAGATGCATGATATAGTGATATTTTGTTGAGTGTAATGGAGCATTTGTATTGTGAAATTGATGAGAGAGATGATAAAAATAAACGTAGTTTTGTGGGTTAGCCTACTAAAAAAAGAAACAATAATTTGAAAATAGAGATGAGGGTATTTCGGTAAGTTAAGTGTCTTATTAAAATGGGGGTGGAAATAGAGCTGCCCTTAACATTTGTATAATTAGTTTGAGAAGTCTTACTCAATGTCAAATTGCGAAGTAGAATTATTGAGAATCGTAAATTTGAATATCAAGTCATATTGGCTGATTGATCCAAGTTGTTTTCTAACATATTTAAGCATTAATAAATTTATTTACATGTGCAGTTTTCATTTCATAAATGTGATATGTATCTTTTCGTTCATCATCAATTCCTAATTTGCTGACTGTGATTCTTTTCTCCTCTTAGTGGTCGTAGAACCAGTAATTCGTCGGTTCAAGATATTACTCTAAAATCTTGCCACAAAACCAAGTACAAGAATTCGCATAGTATCTTTAGATAAAAAATAAAATAAAATAATGTGGTGGTATCTACGGAAAAATGACTTTATTTATCCACGGTAGAGATCTATTGTAAATTGATATGATCAATCTATCCCTTTAAGATAATAGTTTTTAATATGGACTGGTTCTCGATTCATATATTATGATATGATTGGATTCCATTCAATTCAAAGTCTAATCGATATGTGTCCATTAGGAGAATCTGTAAAAATAGTCAGGTCGAAAACAGATCCATTGATCCATCGCTAAATCTATCCGTCTTTCAAAAAAAAAATTCTCTGACATTGTTTGTGTTCATCCATAAATCTATCTGTTCTCTGATGCATGCATTTTGATTTTAAATTTGCTTCCTTGATTAATACGTTGTATTCATCATTCTCTTCTCAACGACGCAAATGCAAAAGCCTCTATAACCTTTTGAATTTTCGTTGCAGTTGCTCTTCAAATGTTACGTGAAGTACCTTTTATCAATAGGATTATAGAATTGGAGTTGAGGCACAAATGCTCGCTTAAGTTATCAAATCTAGTTTTTAAGGGGATGAAGCGTGGTAAGCAAACTTCTGAAATACTCCAATTGACTTCGGACATTGTCCTTCGAGCTGCATCTAGTGGAATATCTGAAATTGTAAAGTTACTTCTTAAGCAATATCCGGAATTGATGTGGGATGAAGAATTCACAATAGAACTGACTAAGAGGGTTACGAGGGCACGGAATGTTGAGTTGTTTAGAATATTGAATGCATACGACACAATTCCAAGATTGTATCCCGACTTGATGCCGGCAATAGTAGAATGGTCACCAGGATACGTACCGGCTGATGTTTCTGGGTCAGCTTTTCTTATGCAAAGGGAACTTCAATGGTTTAAGGTCGGTTCACTATATTTGCTTGCCACTCTTTAATTTATTTACATTCATGTTAATAGACGTCCTTTATTTTCTGAAGGTACTGGAAGATAGGAGCTCTCCTACACTTCAAAGTCAAAGATTCGAGGTCGGTTCACCTTATTTGTTTTGCCACCATTTTGTGCTCTTTAATTTACATTTGTGTTGATAGATGAAGGTGATGAAAGATGAGAGTGATCCTTCTTCTAGAAGTCTGAAATTGGAACCAGCGGACAAAAGGAGAGGGAAAACGTACTAGGAAGTTTTTATAGAACAGCGCAAAGATTTGCTTCAGGAGGCAGGACAATGGATGAAGGATACATCATCATCTTGTAGCCTTGTAGCGACTCTCATCATTACAGTAGCTTTTGCTGCAGCTTTTACTGTACCTGGAGGCAACAACAATATAGGGATCCCGATCTTTTTAAAGAAGACCTCATTCACGATATTCGTGATTGCGGACGCTCTAGCTCTCTTCTCCTCTATCACTGCCACCTTGATGTTCTTGGCTATCCTAACTTCACGCTATGCTGCAAAAGATTTCCTCCACTCACTACCAAGAAAAATGATATTGGGCCTCACCTCTCTCTTTCTCTCTTTGGCCTTTATGCTCGTGGCTTTTGGCTCTGCTCTTACGATCATCCTAAGTGGACAATGGAAGTGGATTTACATCCCCATTACTTTGTGGGCTGCCGTCCCTATCATATTGTTTGCAATCCTACAACTTCCCTTGTATGTTGAAATGGTTGAATCCACCTTTTGCCCTCGCCTCTATCGTCCCGTGAAGATTTGGAAATGATTTTTGCTATTATTATGGAACAAGGACATCCGTGATGTGATCTTTTTTTGCACTTGTTATTGTGTGTGAAATACAGATATTGCGGTGTTTACTCATGTTTTAAGACTATTGAGGTATGACATTAGCCATACTCATGCTTAAGTTTAATGTATGCTATCAAGCGCACACCTTATCTCTATGGGTATTTGGTTTTTTTACCCCAAACAGTGAGCAATTACTTCATTGCTCGTGGTATTAACTACTAAGGTGAACCCAATTCTTCAAAGAACTGGCAACATGACTATCAATATTTAATATTGATAGGGTTCATCCATAGAAATTCTCTATTCCGCAGAAGATGGCCGCCCAAGTAGTGGCCCACCACAAGGAAATTCTCATATGGCAAGCCGAGCAAGCAACTATTTTAGTTCAATGAAAGCTCAGCCTTCAAAATCAGTCTTCACCCACTGCCCACACTTCCACCGCATCCTCTCATCCAAATCTTTGGCTTTGACCTCCGCCATCTTAGCCGCGTTGGCCATCGATGACTCCTGCACTTCCATTATCATCATACCTTCTCCGCCACATCACCCCTTCCTAACTTCTCACCCAGCAACAGTGCACAGCGCTCGTTAGCAGCAGCACCAACTCCATCAGAGACATAGCCATCAAAATCTCGCACTCCTACCTCACCATGACTTTAGCCTCTTTCAGGTCTCTCTGTGATCACAATAGCAAAAGGCTTAGACATTTTCTTTGGTGAATAGCGCTAGTACACCAAGCACCTGGCCGGACAATGAAATGGGGAGGATCAACGTACCTGGATGCAATCGATATGTGGAGACGTTTCAATGTCGTGACAAGATGACCAAATGAGATATGCTCTCAGAGCAAACGACCTAGAATCTCAAAGGTCACGTCTCAACGGCCAAACCTCAGAGAACAAATTGTCTATGGGCTAGTGGATATCTCTGCACATGTCTCTCATGACCATAAGTCCAGCGAAAGTAAGCAAGAGCAAAGTTTGTTTTGAATTCACCTTGTGATGTTACGATTGAGGTTTCGGGGAATAGGATACCGATTCTTTCTAATCAACCTTAGAATTTACTGATCTTATGCTGCTTTGGACCGACATTTACGACCGGCACATTTAGAATTAACCAAAGAATACTAGATGAGAAACCAAAGAAACTATTTGAGTAAGAGAGGAGTTTCCTAAGCAGAAGGTTCCCATGACACGTTTACAGATGTGTCTATTTTCTTCATCCATAGCGGTGCGAGCCAAACTAAAATTCGACACTTTGGGCATAAAATCACGTTCCAATAATATGTTGCTGGCCTTGAAGTCTCTATGTATAACACAATGGGCTCAAGTCCTAAAGCAAATCAACTAAACCACGAGCAGCACCAATCTAGGGCCAGCTTCCTTAGGATAATTACCAAAAAAGTCATAAACTTATTGCACTTATGTCAATTCAATTCTAAAATTTTCAATTATACCAATTTAGTCTTAAACATTTTTCTGTTTTGCTGATTGAATTTATCAGACCAATTTTGACTAGAAATTACTGATATAGATGTTAGCCATCATACATAGCATGATCGTATGGTCCTCGCCCAAGGGGCACTGAGGGTCGACAAGCCCTTGTTTAATGGCTGGGGACAGTCGCTCAGCCCTCGTTGGGCTTTAAAGAAAAAAAAAAGCAAAAAGAAAAAAGAAAAAGGAAAATAAATCAATTTTTTTAAAAGTATTATTAAAATTGTTCATGTCAGTATTAGTTGTATTATATAGGATGGTTAACGTCTACGTTAACAATTTTTGACTAAAGTGGGTCGGATACATTAAATTAACAAAACATTAAAATGTTTAAAACTCAATTAGCAAATTTGAAATATTAATAAGTTTAAGATTTTTTGAACAATTTTCCCTCCTATCTCCACTTAACTCGATCTCACCCCTTGCCTAAAAAATTTTGTGAAGCTGCCATTTAGGATTATCTAAACTATATGTCTCTTTATATATATATTTTAATCCACCGACATGCTTGTTCTTTTAAATTTTCCTGCTTGTTTGCCCCTCATATATGATGCTTAGTACATGGTTTTTGCGACCTACCATTTTCGTCCGGAGGAGAAAGGACATAGATTTAGGGATATTGCCTAAAAGGTGGGCTCATAGCTCTCATGTAGGCGTGAGATCTCCCAAGCCCAAACATCGCGCTATGTTGGGGTATTCAACTTTAGCTTCAAATGACTCGATAAGGATTTTCAAATGAGGAGTCACCATTGGTTTATTGGGGCCAGCTAGAAATCAAGTGAGATATTGGAATATACCTCACTTCTTATGCAACTAGAAAATCTATGTTTGGTATCTTGATTAGAGCAATGAATCAACTAGTGCTCTTTCGGTACTTACTCTTATTCAATTTAAAAAAAAAATTTATCACGCATTCGGGATTGAAATTAAGCTTATTCATTAACATATAAGGTGATCATGCAAGTGCGCAATAACTAGGCTAAGGGGAAAAAACGATCAACATATTGAAAGTGTTCAATCAAAGGCATTTGTCTCAAAAAGAAACATTCAAACCTTATTGTAAAGCCCTAGGTTTGTTCAATTTTGAGCATAATTTTTATCCGAGATTTTCCCACACTTTTAGGAGAAAACTACCCAAAAACTATTTTTAACCCTTTTCAAGGAATTCTAATTTTTTGAATTTTTTTTTTGGAATTTTAGGGATTTTCCTAGTTTTTCTAAATTATTTTTATACATTTTTTTGAATATTTTAATATTTTTTTTTAATTTATAATTTTTTTGCTTTCTTTTTTTTTTTAATTTTTTTTTATGAATTTTTAATATTATTATTTAAAAAAGAAAGAAATTCGGGCAAGGTGAGCCGGCCCGACTAAGCTGACCCAGACCCTATGAGTCCGGGTCGAGTATAAATCCGGACCAGCCTAGAGCCCATTTTGAATTAACCAAGTCAGCCCATAAGTTTCTTAGCCCAATCGGAGCCTCTAGCCCATTTCTATTTTCTATTCTCAGCCCAGCTACCTCCGGCCCGCAAAAATATCAGCCCAGTCCTTAAATAAACCTAGCCCACTTTAACACCAAAATCTTCCGGTGCTATTATAACAGAAGCTAATTTTGAGCCCATGTTCACTAGAGCCCAAACACGTTCTAGTCCAAACCCGTGCTAATTCTTTTTTTTTTTTTTGTCGGTCCTACTCTACTCTTAATTCTAATTCTCACTCTCATATTTTTGCGCTGCCTCCACTCCTCCCCATTTTGTCTTTTTTCTCTTCTTTTTATTACCTTTTCTCTATTTCTTCTTCCAACCCCACCGCTTGGCTTTCAGTTTCATTCTTGTAACATAAACCCGAAGCATCTAAGAACTAACCGAGAGAATAAACAACCTTCAATGAATAATAACGACGCGTATGATAATATTATTGTTCCCTAGTATAATTTTTTATTCATAAATCTTTTTTTTTTCTATTTTTGTTCCCTGAATGAGTTTCCGAACATTTGAAGATGTTTGATAATTGTGCAAAAAATTTATTCTCAGAATAGAAATACATTTGGTATAACCCCAAATTTTTTTGTAACTTAGAATTTCTTTTAATTTATTAATAATTTTAAACATTTTTCTCTTTTTTTCTTTTCAGTTTTTTCCTTCTTCTTCTTTTTCTAGCCGATCACCGGCGAGGTGCCCCCAACCTTCGCCTAGCCACCACAAGGTCGGCATCGAGCTACGTTGACCTCGCGGTGGCCAGGTGAGGCTCAAGGGGACCTCGCCAGGGGTGAATGAGGCTCGAGTGAGGTTGTCGGGCCTTATCTAGCCTCTGTGTGTGTGTGTGTGTGTGTGTGTGTGTGTGTGTGTGTTTCTGCTCTAAATCTATTCCTACAAACAAAAACCTACAAAAATGAATTTTTGTTATATTTCTATTCTCGGGAATAAAAAAATAAAAAATAGAGAAACAAAAATGTTACTAAACGCACTTTAAATTATATTCGAAATCTACTGCTAAACTAAAATGAGGCATTGCTCAAATGATTGATTACCCCTAATTGAGACAGCCACTTCGAATTCGAATTAGGTTACATGAAGCAACTCCTACAATAATGTAGAATGGTCTTTTGTATAAGATAGACTGAAGAGGCGGATTGGATTGAGTTTGATAAGTGGAATTCAATTCAAGATTTCATGTCACGTTATGATTATTATTAATTAGTGTGAATATACTCCTATATATGTACGGATTGGACCGAATCTAATAAATAGTTGGTCCCGTGGTAAATACTTGTGACTAGACATATAGCTGTACAACTTTAAGTATACAATAATCCACATGTGACTGTGGAGAGATCATGTGTGCTCTAGCCCTACCATTTCCCTCCTGTCATCAAAAATTCTAAATCAATATATCGATGTCATATTTAGTATTTACTACGAACTAATTTTCATATTACAAAAAATCTTGAGTTGGTATGCTAAGGTGACAAATCTACTGAATTTTTAGGATAAAATTAGGGAATTCAGCATATTTTTAAAATGTGAGGAAGTTTTTAGGTAAAATTAGTAGGTTTGCCGATCTAAGTTCATTTTCTTTAGATCTAGCTCTCGAGGACGACGATGTTCAGGAAACCCAATCATTCTAAGTTCACGTGTTAGATTCACATTGCAAGCCGATCATCCGAGTCGTTTGCCACATGTGTTTCCATGCTTGCATTTTAACAGGGATATTAGAGGGAAGCTGTTGACACAAAAAAGTGCCTAAATTCCCGACTGACGACTGGGACCTGGAGAGGGCGAGCAAGACGTGATATAAGTAAAATTTTGCTGGGAGCTTTTAGTCGGCAAATATAGACAATCAACGACTAAAAAAGTTTTGCAAACGGTAAAAACGAAAGGAAATTATTAATTCCTTAAATATGAGTGTCGATGAATAAAGCTTGGTTTTATTAACAAGAAGGCCACGACCGAAACAAATCACTACGAGCTAGGAACCGGGTAATTGTCCAAGTAATGGGGACCAATAGTTTCAGACACAGTTCGCTTGGGCAGGCCTGTATGGCTATCGAGAAATGGAACTGACTCAAGCATGATGTAGTGGAGCCGAAGATCTCGGAAGCTTACGGCCATAAAAGCTGGGGAAAATGGGCCGTTTTAAACATTAGGAAGTCGAGCCCCATGTTACAAAAGTATTGGTCATTGCTAGACGTGAAAAGTGGATAAGTGCTATTGATTATCGAGTCGCGGGCTTGTCTAGTTCGTATCACAATAAATATTAAATATTTGGTGACATTAATTTTTCTTTGTTTTAATCATCGAGTCATTTTAGTGGGGAGCAAGGACAATCCTAGCTACGAAGTGCATGGTGACACATACCCAAATAGAACAATAATTGTAGAAGCGATGTTGATCGTGGTGACCATAGTTACCCATGGTTTAAAGATTAAATTGGTGAAACAGTGTTGTGATCACCAGAATGTTTTAGAAGTTTCGCATAATTATATGGCGTCAATTATTATTATTGTAAAGCAGAAAAGGTGCATTTACATCTATAAATTTCGGAATTTACGTATTAAAAAAAAAACGAATGTTGTAATTAGTAGTGGAGGCTACTTAAGTAGAGTTTTTTTTTTTTTTCCATTGTTTGAATTATTGGTCACTTTCATTTCTTTATTGACCAATATAAAGGATTGAAGGATGTAGCCATAATCACACATATCTAAATTTAAAAATTTATAATAAAAAATCCATATTTTTGACCCATCAGTTTTAACTCCTCATCTTCACCAAAATCATTGATACTTAACTTGAATTCTTGATCACTCGCCCTTTTGAAGAAGAGAGATGCAACATAAAGAAAGCACTGTCAAATTTACCAGTATGAAAGATTAGATCATATATATATTTATATATACACACACACATAAACAATAACCGCCGTAATGTTATCCTTTAAGGCAGAAAGTGAAATTGGTAACATTTTGAAAAAAAAAATTAAATAAGAAACTTCCTTCACGATCATTTCTTATAAAACGCATTAATCTCACTAATTCTCTAGGACTTATTCTCGATTTATTGCTTGAAAAAAAAAAAAAAAAACAAAGCCTTCTCAATTCATCACTTATTAGAAAATGACATATATATGCTTTAAAAGTGCTGAAAGAAAGGGCTCTCACATTATCATATATATTTTTGCAATTTCTCTCTTTTTTCCTTTTCTTTTAAGGGTGATGATAGAGTTTTTTCCTGTAACAAAAGACAAGTGTCACGGGTCAATCGATTCCGATCGAACACCGTGCGGCCTTAGGATTTGTGATCCCAAGTTAGCCTTTTCACGCACACGCACGAACACAAGGGTCAGCAGCAGCACAAAGGAGCAAGTGTATTCTCGATGAACGAGCTAGTTACAATGAGAGGGAGAGACCCCTATTTATACAAGTTCGGGTCGTATCTCAGCCGTTGATCGTCTCTCCGATCCAACGGTGGAGTTTGAATCCGTATAATCATTACAAGGCTACACAACAGGCTACTCAATGGCTGTAACCCTTGGGAAAACCCATGGGCGTGTGTTAGAAGCAAGATCAGGGCAGCAGGGCCACCTGACATGAGAGTAGGTAAACGGCCGTAAGTTGCATGTGGGCTATCCGAACATTACTCACGGGTTGATCATGGGTCGTGCATGGGCCTTTCTCCGTGTCGCGCATGGGCTGGCCGTGCGTGGATTGGGGATTGTTCATGGGTTGATCGCGGGCTGTTCTTGGACAAGCCCTTGCGCGTGACACGGCCTATCATGGACAATCTTGGATCATGCTTCGTCCCTGGGCCATGTCACAAGCGTGATATCTCACTTAGGTTCTAGCTTCACCTCCATGTAAACCCTCCATATTAAAATATGTCTCGAGTTTGAGCCCATGCGAAATTTCGAATTTTCCGAATTGGATATTTGCGGACGTTCGAAATCGAGCAAAGTAGATCCGAAGATCAACTTCCCAAAATTCGATTCCGTTAGGCGAATTTGGTCACTGAAATAAGAAAGTCAGAACTTTGACTTTGTTCTTGAATTCACACGTCAACTTCCTCGGCCAAGAGAGGAAATAAATAAATAAAACGAAAAGGGAATGTAAGTTTGATTAAAGGAAGTTGGACTTCCTAATTTGACTTGGCTTGGGACTTTCTCCTTTGACCGAGGCGGTGCACGTACAAGATTTGTGGGTTGCGTCGTTGGCTGAAGAGTAGAACAATTGAAGCACCGCGTGAGTGCTTGGTGTTCCGCCGTTGTTGATGCAAGCAATCTTGTAGCACAAAATATCGAGTCCTTGAAAGTGGGCTTGTTGTTTTTCGTTTGTGCAATTACATCCGAGAAGAATTAGTGTTTGTAGTCGATTAAATCTTGAGGTAAGATTTGCGTATAATTCCTTTGTGAGATTGAGAGATTATTTCTTGAAGAATTTCAGGGCTAAACACTGCGTGCATTAATAGGTGTAATTGGGACTTGGGAAACACCGAGAGACTGTTTGAGTGACTTGAGTGTGTAATCTTCCTTATACCGCTTGATCTATAGTGAAATTCGTTGTTGCTCTCCCCATGAACATAGGTCTTTACGACCTAACCACGTAAATCTGGTGTTGAATTTATTTTCTTCTTCTGTCTATATTATTGTTCGATCGCTCGCCTTATCGCAACAAGTGATATCAGAGCCAAGTTTGGCTAATTTGAAGTGAATCGATGGCAACAGAAGAAGTAAAAGTGAGAATTGACACATTTGATGGGAAGGATTTTAGTTTCTGGAAGATGCGGATCGAAGATTATCTTTACCAGATGAAACTGCACTTGCCCTTATCTGGGGAGAAACTAGAGACGATGAAGCAAGTTGATTGGGATTTGCTAGATAGATGAGCTATGGGTGTTATTCGGCTGACGTTAGCTTGTACGTCGCGTTTAACATCTTAAAGGAGAAGACCACTGCTGATTTGATGCAAGCCATGTTGGATATATATGAGAAGACCTTTGCGATACAGTTTATTTGATGCGGCGTCTGTTTAATTTGAAGATGAGCGAAGGTGCGTCAGTTGTAGATCATATCAATGAATTCAATGTGATTATTAGTTAATTGAGTTAAGTTGAAATTGACTTTGAAGATGAAGTACATGCTTTGATTCTATTATCCTCGTTGTCTGATAGTTGGAATACTACTATTATCGCCATTAGTAATTCCTCTGGGTCAACAAGTCTGACGTTTGATGGGTTCGAGATTTGATTCTGAGCAAAGACATCCATAGAAGAGAATCTGCAAACCTGTATATGCTGCTTTAGTAGGTGAAAATAAAGGAAGATCTAGAACACGTGTGAGTAAGAGTAGTACTAATATGAACATGCGTAGTCAATCTAGGATGCTGATGTTGTTTATTGGAGCTGTGGCAAGAGGGGCCATCTTAGAAGGAATTGCCTTAAGCAGAAGAATGAGAAAGGCAAGGGAATAAAGTTGATTCTGCAGATAATGTTGCAGCTGTAGCAGATAATGCCGATTATGTCTTGTCTATCACTGATTATTCATCATTTGATGGATGGATTATGGATTTTGGTTGTTCTTTTCATGTCACACCAAATAGAAAATGGTTTATCACTTATCAGTGCATAAGTAGTGGTAAAATCCAATTAGGGAACAACGCTGAGTGCAATATTGTGGGTGTTGGTGATGTTAAAATCATAATGGATGATGATAATGTGAGGACATTGACTGGAGTAAAGCATGTTCCAGAGTTGAAAAAGAACTTAATTTCCTTGGGGGCCCTAGATTTAGCTGGTTGCGGGTATTCTTCAGAAAGTGGAGTTCTGAAGGTTGTTCAATGTGCCCTGGTGATAATGAAATGAATCAAGCACGGAGGCCTGTATAAATTTCAAGGTGAGACAGTGACAAATTTCGCTGCGGAGACATTAGATGCATCTGTTCGAGAGTCTATTGACTGCTCAAGGAAGACCTGAGTGTTTGTGCCAATGCATAAGTTTGATGCTAGTGTCAGGATCACGCGGTTGAGAGCTTTGATCGAGACGGAGACTGGTAAGTCAATCAAGCATGTGCGGACTGACAATAGCAAGGAGTTCTGCTCGGAGCTGGCAAATAAATTCTGCATGAAAGAGGGCATAGTGAAACATCGCATTAGTGCCAGTAAATCACAACAGTTTGCAGAATTGATGACCAGAACATTACTAGAGACGGCCTGAAAAATGATCTCTAGTGCTAGTATTGTTAGGAGAATCCTAGCTGATGTGCTTAGTACAATAAGTTGCTTGGTGAATAGATCCCCATCAACTGCTATTAAATGGTGGACTCCTGAAGAAGTGTGGTTAGGTAACATTGCTGATTATTATATTATTAGAATCTTTGGTTGCCCGTGTTATTTTCGAGTGAGTGATGGTAAGCTCGATGGGAGGGCAAGATGCATATTCCATGGCTATGCATAAGGTGAGCAGGGCGATCGGTTGTGGTGCCCATACATAAATTCACCTATTAACAGCAAAGAAGTTACCCTTGATGAGTCTTTGGTACTTCTAGCTTGGAGTGTTTGTGGCAGTGTTAATACGGATCTGGACGATGTTTAGCTTGAGGTGGAGTTGTGACCAGAAACTCCTGAGGTAGCGAGTATGAGTACTAGCAAAGTAATCGACACAGATGTTGCTTGTAGCGAGGTGAAGCTTATAGAGCCAACGGTTGTTGTAACTGCTGATATTGACAACGTACGTATTTGATCTCCTGATAGATATTGATGCAACAATGGTTTGCTTTATATGTGGTTAAGGAGGTTGCGTCAGAAAATCCTTGTGGAGTAATTAAAGGTGCATGTGGAGTTGGTATTCTGATGAGATCCTCGGTTATGGTGAAGTTCAAGTGAAGCTTGGACTTAGATAATATATGTGGCGGTTGAGCCCATCAGGGGCTATGGGAAAGTAGCAGCAAAATTTGAATATTTTGCGAAGTGATTGCAACTTAGCTCAAACGTCGAGCCAATGTGGAGATTGTTAAAATATGTCTCGATTTTGAGCCCAATGCGAAATTCCGAATATTCCAAATTGGATATCTGCGGACGTTCGAAATCGAGCAAAGAAGATCCGAAAATCAACTTCCCAAAAGTTGATTCCATTAGGAGAATTTGGCCGCTAAAATAAGAAAGTCAGAACTTTGACTTTGTTCTTGGATTCACACGTCAACTTCCTCGGCCAATAGAGGAAATAAATAAATAAAACGGAAAAGGGAATATAAGTTTGATTAAAGGAAGTTGGACTTCATAATTTGACTTGGCTTGGGACTTTCTCCTTTGATTGAGGCGGTGCACATACAAGATTCGTGGGTTGCGTCGTTGGCTGAAGAGTAGAACAATTGAAGCGCCACGTGAGTGCTTGGTGTTCCGCCATTGTTGATGCAAGCAATCTTGTAGCACCAAATATCGCGTGCTTGAAAATGGGCTTGTTCTTTTTCATTCGTGCAATTACATCCGAGATGAATTAGTGTTTATAGCCGCTTAAATCTTGAGGTAAGATTTGCGTGTAGTTCCTTCTTGAGATTGAAAGATTATTTCTTAAGGAATTTCGGGGCTAAACACTGCATGCATTATTGGGTGTAATTGGGGCTTGGGAAACACCGAGAGAGTATTTGAGTGACTCGAGTGTGTAATCTCCTTATATTGCTTGATCTATAGTGAAATTCACTGCTGCCCTCCCCGTGGACGTAGGTCTTTACGACCGAACCATGTAAATCTGGTGTCTGATTTATTTTCCATCTTATGTCTATATTATTGTTCGATCGCTTGCCTTATCGCAACACTCCCCTCCTCCTTCGTTCATTTCATATAATTCTGCTCACTTATCAAGCTCGCAAACACTCGGCATCATTCACACACACACACACACGGGGAAAGAGATAGTGAGCGCAGAGGAGGAGGAGATGCAGAGATGGCCGAGTGAGTCCTCCTCCTCCTCCTTCTCCTCAATGCATCAGTAGCCGAAGTTGCCCCTACTCTCGTTGAACCACGTCTCGTTCGTGTGCAAGTTGGTGGCCGAGTTCGTGAGGTTCTACGAGCGTGTCCTGGGCTTCGTCCTTATCAAGCGCCCTTCCTCCTTCAACTTCAAAGGCGCCTGGTAAATCCTAGCATGCCCCTTTTGGTTTTTCGCTTCGCCCCACTTTGCTTCCCTTGTTGATTCCCTAGGAAGTAATGCTTTGAAACTTGTATGACGTCGGTCAGACTGGGGTGTATGCATTGTGGTACTGGCCCCGGTCTTAGATGTGGGCATTTCTTTGTACGTGGTTCAGTTGGTCTGGTCCGACAGGAAATGTAAGTGTGGTTAGAGCATGTAGATCTCTTGGCTCGTCCCTAACTTACTTGGAGATGTTCAGTGGGGGTGGAAAGAGCGATTCTCGCATTGCGAACTACCCATCCTACATGAATCTTTTCATGCCATTTCACACAAATCAACAAGAAGCTTTTGAAATGAGGCTCAGCTTATAGTGAGAAACATGTTTTCTCTAAATTCCAATCTTTATTAATGACGAAAACCTTTTATCATGTTATCTTTGAAACCAAATTGTGTGTGTGTGTGTGTGTGTTTTTTTTTTTCTTTTGGGGGTTGTAGTTTTGAGGGCTTTTAAAGAAATTTACTCCAACATGGTCTCCATCATCAAATCCATTGGACCTACAGAAGTCTTTTGAGATGCTTAAAACAGCTTGTTTTGCCCTTTTATATTTGTTATACTTTAACTAGTACGTCTATGATAGGGTGCAATCAAAATGCACCATTTGGTCTTGATATGCTACGATGGAAAGACACCCTTTTTGAAAATGGTACGAAAGGAATTGTATAAAAGTCTTTTGTAAACAACCGTCAGCATGGTTGGCAGAACATACGCTTAGAAATTCCTCTACCTTTCCATCAAAGAAAAAGAGATAAGACATTCCATTTCACTTTTACAAGAACAATTGGCATTTACACTGTGGAAATAAGGTGTTTTCCTTATAATTACATTTAGACCAACGTGAAGTATTTTTGTTCGTGATTCATCCACAATTCAACGTTCGTTTCGAGGTTAATTGTTGTTTGCGCATTGGATAAAGGTAAGTCGTCTTCCGCCGACTTGAATTCAAACATTGGTATTAGAGCTCTATCGTGATTTCTGCCTTGTTTTCATCGAATTTTCTCGTTTATAACTTGATATTGAGATCAAAAAAATGAAATCTACACTATTTGGAAATTTATTGCTTGGAATTGCAATCTAAATCGTTGAAAACGAACCGAAGGGAAGAACGGGTTCGGAGTTGTGTACACCTGTATGGCTTTGGCCATTTTTCGAAATATTTTTTCGACCAAAATCAATTTTGAAATGTGTAGGGTGAAAGTACTCATCGAGACGAGTCCAACGGTGGGTCGAGCATTGTCGAAGGAGGCCGGATGCGCCCACACGCGTTGGGAAAGCCAGTGCGTGAGCATCACGCGCGCATCGGCGAATTGACGCATGCTGACATCACGGATGATGTAATCAATGACGTCATGCAATCATCAGTAACCGCCGAATGACATCATTACATCACTGGCAGCAGTTGGCCGGCTGGTCGCCGACCGGCGACCCGACTTGAATATCGACCTGCGACCCGACCCGATCTGGCGGTCAAACTGGTCGGACCAGTCACCAGTTGGACCGGTTGGACCGGCCAGGAGCCGTTTGGCTCGCTGGCGTGTGCGCCACACGCGCCGCACACTCAGGTGGTGCATGTTAACGTGTGAAAGCTCTAATTGAAGCGTAGTCGACGACGTTTGGTTCGTATGGATGTGCTCTACACTATGGTATTTTTTTTTTCTATTTTTGAGTTTTTTAAATGTATGAAAATGTGTAGGGAACCCTCAGTAAGCATATTTTTAAGGGTTTAAATGCATTGTTTATTCTTTGATGGTAACTTTTCTAGCAATGCCAAGCTGATCGAAGGTCATATAAGCGAGAGTTAGACTAAAGTCTCCAGAGACAAGGGCAACTCTCGCACCACTCTACATAAACAATAACATAAAAAGAATAACAAAAATTCACCAGAACAATATTGATATTCTCACAAATCCTAACATATATTATTGACAAGAAATTTCATAGTCCTTGTCTGGATAGTGAACAGCATTTCCAACTTTTTACCCGTTTCTCCATAGAAACTATACACTACTATTTCCACTCAGATTTTGAACTGTGAACAACTTCCCAATTCTTCAAAATCTCAAACCAAATGACATAATTCGTAAAAGGCCATCAAGAAATTGAGCAAAAAGAGAAGAAAAGGAGGAATTGTTCCGCCTGCCACTGCTTGTGTCTATCCAGTCTACTTCGCCTAGTAACAAACGTCTCTCTTATGCTCCCATTCCAGCAGTCCTCTCTCGTTTGTCAAACTGGTTCCACATTAGGGTAGATCTTTGTTTTTTCCCCTAAAACTATGGCCAACCCTCGCCATCCATGTCCCGTGTCGTGCCATCGGCAATCATGGTAATATTGTCAGCTCAGCACTCACCCTGCTCTCCCCTCACAGCAACCACTTAGCCACTGGCCATTGTACAAGTAAGGGTCGTCTCTCCCCATATCTGTTTTCGAGGAATTCCTCTAAGTTCATCTCCCATCTTTGCAGCCCTCATCATCGTTGCAATGCTGGTGGCCGACATAGCCAGCTTGGCAAAGGATGGTCACAAGCAGCCAGGCGAAGGCGAGAGGACTAAGAGAGATTCACCAAAAAGAGAGCATGAGGAAGACTGGCCACATCCCAGGTAACCTCGACCCATTCCTTTTTTTGAGGATTTTCTTTCGGTTGCCGGGGCTTAGCCACCATATGGCAAAAAAGGAACTGGCATTTCCGTTTGGCCAAACGTGGCCAGGGCAGCGTAGCCAACCTAGCTGTTGGTATCGCTTGATCCCCGAAAAACCGGATTCGGCACCGAAACCGAACCCCTAAATCATATGCGGAAGATAAGCCCGGGAATGTCACGTATCACCGATCAAAAGCACGCCACGGATTCGAGCGTACCTTGTTGGCCACAGATTAGACACCGATGCCGTATTGAGGAAGAGATTTCAGTCCCGTTCGATCCGATGTCGAAGATTCGCCGTGAAGTGGAAATGGCGTCACTTCTTGGCCTTCGAGAGAGAGAGAGCTTCTTGGGAGAGAAATCTGAACGTACTAAATGCGAAAAGGTACGTTCATTCTCTTTCTTATCCCTTTTATAGGTGCCCTTTTCCACGGGCCTAATTCCCGTGGGCCGGGCCCTTAGGCCCATCGTGGCCGGGCCGACTTAGGCCCATGATTAAATCCTTCATCTCCCACTCGCACATGGTGGTTCAAAAACCAGCATGGGCGGATAGGCCCAACTTAGGCCCATCAACTGAAAATCCCTCTTTTCCTCTTTCAACATTCATACCGGTGAATAATCCGTGCGACCAGCATACTTTGAGAGCTCGTTGCTATACATCTGTTAGGAATATATAGCAGCTCATAATGGGCATCATTTTCCGAGTAAAAATAGTATGCAGTACCCTAGATCGATCGATCACATTTATATCTCTCTTAATCTCATTTAAACAATGATATATATATTGTATTCACAATTATGATTATCCCAAAGATAGTCATAATTGGTCGACCTGTGAATACAAAACCACAATGTGATTCTACAAATCCGATCTTCCTCTTTCCTTCAAACTCTCAATTTCAGTTCAACTTGCTTTTCTAGAAATGTCCCATTAGATCGAATCATCTCATGACCATTGGCAACATTCTAAGATAGCAAACACTAAATAGAAATCTTGAGAATAAGTAAGAGTCATGAGGGCACCAAAAATTGAGGAACTCTTTTCCTCAAGAGTCTCACACGTCATAAAAGTTGAGATCAAACTTTTGTCACTCTTATAGGTCGCCTCATGCATACGTAGTATGAAATACGTATTACGGTATCAACTCCTTTCCCATGGAGCGTATGTCTACACAATCAATACCGTACAGATGATAGTTTAGACATACTCAATGTCTAACTTGAGTTCACGTATTTACTCATTCACAAAATTCATCAGAACTCACATCTGGCATCTTAGAAAGATAAAGTAAAATGTGTGGGTTATTTTACTTTCGGACATCGTAAGTATTATGTCCTCATCTTAACACTCAGTTAAGGCGACATAGTTATTTTAAGCTTGAGCTCTCGATTATCACCTAGATAATAAGCTTAAAAACAGTCTCATCTCTATCTATCACATAGTGAATAGAGGCGATTACCCGTGTGAGTGGGCTAATCTCTTATCTGTCCGACATACTTTCTCAAACATAATATAATGCACTAAGCATTAAGATGCATAAAGATCAAACAAAAGATTCATAGGCATTAATAATGAAACAACACTAGTTCATACATGTGAACAACTCAGGGAAATTACAATCCAGTACATCATACTCTACGCAATCCTAGAGATTTTATATGACCACAAATCACATCTCTAGGTATTGGCTTTGTCATAGGATCTGCTACCATTCTATGCGTAGATATGTACTGCAAGTTCACATCCTTTCGTGCAACCATATCTTTTGACAAAGTCATACTTGGTATCTATATGTTTGGTCTTGCCATGATATTTTGGATCTTTGGTGTACGCTATAGCTGCTTGGCTATCACAATTAACTAATAATTGATTTGCAGCTTTCTCAAAAACACCTAAGTGATCCAAAAAATCTCTAAAGCCAAACTCATTCTTATATTACTGCTGATAATGCCACGAACTCATCTTCCATCGTGGACAAGGCTATACACGTTTGTTTCTTACTGCCCCAACATATGGTGCCATTATTCAATAAGGAAACAAACCTAGAGGTAGATTTCCTTTCGTCTAAACCTCCTCCCTAAACAGTTTCAGGATAGCCTTTGAGTCGCAGATCCTTTCCTTGATAACTCATCGTATAATCAGCAGTTCCCTTTAGATACCTCAGTATTCTCTTAACGGCTTTCCAATGTGCTAGACTTGTATTGGATTGGTATCTTCTCACCATTCCAACTGCAAAACATATGTCGGGTCTTGTACACATCATAGAGTACATCAAGCTCCCAACTGCACTAGCATAAAGAACATGTTTCATTTGTTCCTTTTCTTGTGGAGTCCTCGGACACAGTCTATGGCTTAATCCTTCACCTTTTGCAATAGGAGTGTCTATGGGTTTACAATCTTGCATACGAAATCGTTCAAGAATTTTATTTATATGTTTCTTGCGAAAGAGACAACAATCTCTTCGAACGATCTCTTGAAATCTTAACTCCAAGAATGTATGCAGCCTCACCCATATCCTTCATCTCAAAGTTGGAAGATAACCAACTCTTGACAGTATGAACAAACTCCATATTGCTTCCGGCAATCAGTATATCATCAACATATAATGATATGATCACAAAATGATCCTTGGATCTTTTGATATATACACAATGATCCTCATCAATCATTGTAAAATCATATGCCATTATAGCATTATGAAAACGTATATACCATTTTCTCGATGACTGCTTAAGGCCGTATATCGACCTCAAAAGTCGACACACCTTTTCTTCTTGGCCTTTTACCATGAAACCAGTTGGTTGTTCCATGTAAATTTCTTCCTCTAATTCTCCATTGAGGAAAGCAGTCTTTACATCCATCTGATGTAATTCAAGATCCAAACTAGATACTATTGCTAGAATAATGCGAATCGAGGTAAATCTTACTACAGGAGAAAACGTATCTTCATAATCAATCCCTTCCTGTTGATTATACCCCTTCGCTACAAGGCGAGCCTTATGTCTTTCTATTGAGCCATCAGCCTTTCGCTTTACTTTGAGAACCCATTTGTTCCCAATAGCTCTGCGTCCTTTTGGAAGATCAACCAGTTCCCAGACTTGGTTTGATTTCATTGACTCCATTTCCTCTTCCATTGCATGAATCCATTTTTCCTTACTAGGGCAATTTAGAGCCTCATTAATATTTCTAGGCTCATCCTCATCTTGTGGAGCAACCATAAAAGTTTCCCCTTCAATGTCAAAATGTCGACGGGGAATACTTTGGCGACTTGTTCGCCGTATGGGAGTTTGTACACTATGCACATCATTCCCCATTATGCTCCCACTGGGATGAGATAATGATGTCGTCTCATCATATGGTTGCAATTGAGAATGAGTTGAATTCAATTCATCACTTCTCATATTACTCCCACTTGGACAAACTCCACTAAGATCATTATCTTGATCCGAGGTTTCAAATAGGGTGTTGTCTTCCCTTATTTCGCCCTTTTTAAGGAAATTCATCCTCTAAGAATGTGACATCCCGTGATTCAAATTCAGTTATATTCCCACTTTCCTGCTCACCTATGAACACATACCATTTTGAGTGTTCTGAGTATCTTATGAAAATACTCTTCTTTCCTTTGGGACCCAATTTCCCAAAACTTGTGAGAGGATTCAAGTGTATAGGCAGCACAACCCCATGGCTTAAGAAAACTTAAGTCCGGTTTTCTACCTGTCCATAACTCATATGGAGTGGAAGTAACTGATTTGGAAGGCACTTGGTTAAGTATATAGGCAGCAGTTAACAACGCATCACTCCAAAAAAAAAAAGTGATAGGTAAGTTAGCTTGCGCCATCATGGACCTAACCATTTCCAGTAGGGTTCTATTTCTTCTCTCTGCAACACCATTTTGTTGAGGAGTATATGGAATAGACAATTGTCTTTTTTATTCCTTTTTCATCACTTAATTTTCTGAACTCATCAGATAAATATTCTCGACCTCGATCGGATCTCAATGCTTTTATTTTCTTGTCTAATTGATTCTCTACCAGGTTCATAAACCTTTTGAAACAACTTATTGCTTCAGATTTGTGAGAAATCAAATAGACATATCCGAATCGAGTATAATCATCTATAAAAGTGATGAAATAAACAGCCCCATGCCTTCCTCTCACATTCATTGGACCACAGACATCAGAATGGATTAAATGCAGAGGAAATTCAGCTCTTTTACTTTTTTCAAATGGTTTCCTTGTCATTTTCCCTTCTAGGCAATGCTTACAGATGGGCAAATCGACTTTTTCAATATTGCCCAACAAGCCCTCTTTGGCTAGTCTATTCATACGCTGTTGGCCAATATGACCAAGTCTAGCATGCCACACATTCACATCATTATCATATGAATTAGGAGATGTGAGAAGGGAATAACAAATATTTGCATTAACATAGTCAATATCTAATACAATGAAACCATCCAGAAAATAACCATGACCATAGTAGTTTGTATTCAAATACAAATCTACACTTCTATTATGGAAGTTCACATTAAAACCTAATTTAACCAACACTAAAACAGATACTAAATTCCGACGAATCTCCGGAGCATACAACACATCATGAAGGAACAAAGTGCGTCCATCACACATATTCAATTGGCATGTGCCAATTCCTTTCACTTCAGCTCTGGAGTTGTTTCCCACATAGATCCATTTAGTTCCAGTAGGTACTCGTCGGAATTCCACGAAGGATCCTCTATCCTTCGCTACATGGTCTGTCGCTCCCGAATCCACAGTCCACAGAGGATTAGATTTAGTCAAGAATACAGAACTTGACACATATGCAAAGTTCCCAATTGTACCAAGGGTGTGTACCTTCTTTGGCTCGCAACAATTGCGGGCATAGTGACCCTTCTGGTCACAGTTGTAACACTTCACCCTTGAGATATTCTTCACATGAGGACGTTTTCCTCTCTTTTGTTGGTTAATTCTTGGTTTCTTGTAAGAAGGACTTGATCCCTTGCATTTCCACATATTGAACGAATCAATGCGCTTGCGCTTAGAGCATGAAGCCCCTTCTGAACTAACAGCAACACAGAAAATATCTGTTTCTTGCTCTAATGCCTTGAGGTGATGATCAGCTAGCTCAAGGTGGCGCACAGCATCCTCTAGATCTTCCATAACATGGTCAAGAGTTTTTAGTGTTTTTTGCTTTTCCAGCACACATTGAATTTTCATTTGCCAAATTTCATAGTTGTCACCTTTGAGCTTTTCACCTTTGTTCAGCTCGACAACTATGTTCTTTGTGGCTGAAGCCATTGATCTGAACACATCAGACATCCATGCACGAGTTATTAATGCCTATCACTTATGCATCTATTTTGCACAAAACCCATCATATTAATTAATAATTTTAAGTAAGGTTTCAGAATCAAAATGTCACTATGTTTCCAATCATCCTCCAAAAATCCTAACTTAAAACTATCATTAATATGATTGTCATATGCAAAATCAATTCTATGAAGCTACAAAAACTTCTATTACTACCCACAGCTAACTACCCACAGCAACCAGCAATCACAGAAAGCAACAGATAATTGAGATACAATATAACAATAAGGCTTTCACATAATATGACTAACATATAGGTTGCTACATCAACAACAATCTGGTAGATAACATTTACATAGGATGTCCACATAGCACATTCATCAAAAAAACAGCTAATACATTTTACAAATAACCTTCACACGAACCGGGAAAGATCCTATTTTGGTCAATTTCTTGACCTTTTCCCTTGCAACAATGCAGTAATATTCGTTTACAAAATCTTTCACAATTTTCTTATATGAAGCAGCACCGTTGACATCCCATATGCGATTCAACACATCTTGCCATTCAGGCGGAAGAGTGTTAATGAAAAATCGCACTATCTCTGACTGCGACATGGGATGACCATTCCATATGACCTGTTGAATCTTCCCGTTGACTTCAAGAACATGATCAATTAAGTCACCTTCCTCCCATCGATAATCAGTCAATTCAGCTATCAACTTAGAAAGCTTTGCCTTTTGTTTATCGGTAATCACGCGAATAGGCGTACGTAACTGAAGGGGAGGCATTGTTCCTGCAACGAATGCAGAACAAAATTGGATTACATATAATCCACATAGACATAATTGAAAAAAGAAACAAATTTTTTTTTTGGTCAACGGTCAACGGAAGTCAACGGTCAACAGAAGTCAACGGTCAACGGTCAACGGTCGCGGTCAACCGAAGTCGACGGTCAACGGTCGTCGTGCCGGTCGGACCGGTCGACCCGGTCGGACCGGTGGCTCGGGTCGGACGGACCGACCGCACGTGCCGCGCGCGTGCGAGGGATGACGTCACGCTGACGTCATCCTGCACGTGCCGCGCGCGTGCCAGGCGGTCGGGTCGGGTCGCCGGTCGGGTCGCCGGCCGGTGACCGTCCGGCCAAACGACGTCGGCGATGACGTCACCCCGGCGGTTACCGACCGTTGGGTGACGTCAGCATGACGTCACCACGCGTCGGTCCGTGACCGGCGCGTGCCGGTTCGCCGGCCGGCGGTTCGCAGGCGTCGGTTCGTCACCGGCGCGTGTGCCGCACGCGCTGGACGAACCAGCGCGTCTGGGCGCGTCGCGCCCACGCGTAGCGGCTTCTGGCCGCGCGTGTGGGCGCGTGCGGTGTCCCCCGGCGGCGCAAGACATCTCCACGGACTCGTCTCGACGTCGCCTTCCTCCCTATGCCATCATATTTTGGTTTCGACTTACGAAAAATCGAAAAGATATGCGAACAACTCTCGGGTGTCGGGATTCCTTGCCCCGATCCGTACGGCCGAAGTTCATTTTGCGAAAAAACAATCATAAAAGATCATACAACATCATAAAACATCATACAAGTCGGGAAAACGCTAACACGGGCTCTGATACCAATGTTGGGATCGAATGATCCCCGAAAAACCGGATTCGGCATCGAAACCGAACCCCTAATTCATATGCGGAAGATAAGCCCTGGGATGTCACGTATCACCGATCAAAAGCACACCACGGATTCGAGCGTACCTTGTTGGCCACAGATTAGACACCGATGCCGTATTGAGGAAGAGATTTCAGTCCCGTTCGATCCGATGTCGAAGATTCGCCGTGAAGTGGAAATGGCGTCGCTTCTTGGCCTTCGAGAGAGAGAGAGAGCTTCTTGGGAGAGAAATCTGAATGTACTAAATGCGAAAAGGTACGTTCATTCTCTTTCTTATCCCTTTTATAGGTGCCCTTTTCCACGGGCCTAATTCCCGTGGGCCGGGCCCTTAGGCCCATCGTGGCCGGGCCGACTTAGGCCCATGATTAAATCCTACACTAGCAAAGCGACGGGCGGCTAGAGTGATTCGTCTAAAAGAGAGCGTCCCCACCCCTGTTTTTTGAGAAATGTCCCTAGGGTTCATCTCCTTCACAGAAGAGGTGGCCGGCTTACCCACTCTTTGGCAAAAAGGAGAAGCTTTTTTTCCATTTAGCCAAAGACTGACCATGCTGGCGTAACCAGGTTTGGCAAAAGATGATCGATGAGCGGCCGAGAGAGATCCGTCAAAGAGACGGAGCATGAGGATGAGACGCCCCTCGTACTACTGACCGACCAACCGACCAGCAGTGGGCGAGCAACGGCAAACGGCGACACGGAGTGGTCACCACCCAAGGCGCATTGAGTTGACAAGAGTAGGGGTGTGTAACACGAATTGCCCACATTCCCACCCGCCGGACCGGCCGGCTTTGGGCGATTCCCACGGTTGGCGGTCTGGGTGGTAATTGGACCGACCGGACCGGATCAATTTTTTTTATATGTAATTTATATACATATAATATTCATATATGAAACTTATTGCCACCAAAATTGCAATGGAGATAGCAAGAACTTATATAGTCAAGAGATCATCAAAACTCTTATTGTTACTCTTTATTTATAGAGAAAACCTACTTGTTAGTTTGATCTTTTACTCGATAAGGGACTAACGTTCCAAGAAACCCTCATTCTTCATGCTCACACTTTCTCTTTCTCCCCTCACTTGCAAAAGACAAGGCACTTCAAGCCTTCACGAATCCCATGTTGACTAAATATTCAAAGTGTAGAAGAGAGGTTGTCTATAAAACCTAAGTCAAGCACAATTTTTAACCAAATTGTTCATGATTTTTATGGTTAAGATGAAGCGTGAAAGACACAAACTGTGATTGATATTCACACAAGTGAAGTTTTAATATTTTGCACGGGAAAATGTGTGATTAATTTTATCAGATCGCCTGGGAACTGAATTTGATTGATTAATCTAGAGCACGATCACTCTTTAATGCAAAAAAAAAGTGTCAATTTTGTTGAACCGAACCAGTCCGGTCAATTTTGTGGAACTGATCATCCCTAGACCAGAGAGAAGAATCTGGTGGCAGTGGACATGGGGCGCTGCCAGACATACGCTGGGGGCTACAATAAATACGAAAGAAAAAGAGAAAAAACAGGGAGCTTTCCCCTTTCAACACAACCAGCTAGTCAAGTAACAAGCGAGGGAACCGTGAGATGGGAGCGAACGGCCCTTAGCTAGGTGAAAAATGTACTGAACAAAGGCGAGCAATGGCGAGAGGGGACACGAACGATCGCTGGGAGAGCAGGGCAGCGGCCAAGGTGGAAACCGGAGAGAGAGAGGATGGGATGTACGGAAAAAGTCGAACGAGACCAAAACAGGACTTTGCTTATTTCTAGAAGAAAAATCATTCTAATCGCAATCATTGATTTCTCATGATCTAATTGTTGTAGACTTTGTTGTGAGGCAGCCAGTCCCGCAGGAGGCATTGCACCAACTTTCATATGGGTGGTTACTATACCAACTTACCCGACAGTAATCAAAATCAAAATCGCGATGTGATGTTTACCTTTATCACGGCAAAACCCCCAAAATCTAATCTCTAATTTATTTATTTTTTCGAGAAAGAGGGAATAGGGGATGACATTGCGGGGTCTTCCACTCCTGGATGGATTTCTCACATGTTTCTTCTTTATGAGCTTTTTAAGGATTTGCTCATGTCCATAATGGTGATAGCTATTGGCCTCTCATCTCTTAAATTTAAGGTAGGAGATTGGTTTTATGTAATGGTTGAAGTCGTCATTTCTCCTCCAATAAATTTGACGAGATGGAATCACCTTGTCCATTTAACGGTTGTAAAGAACTTCTTTTGGATTTATGGCGTTGGATTAAATCAACTATCGGAAGTTGCAAAAGTCATCCTCATTATTACCCAACATTTGGTTTTGGTCATTTAAAAATATTTCATTATAATTTATTCTGCGATTCAATCTCCCGATGGCAATAATTTTTTATTTAAAAGTGGATGAAATATGCTCGAGCAACACCAATTATCGACACGTGGTACTTATGCCTACAAGCTTCTAAACACAATTACACTTACAATCCTCACACTTTTAGGAATTTTCGAGTTTAATACCTATATTTTGTTCCGTCAATAATTTTAGTCCCCTTATCAATTTCTTTTTTAAATGTCCCCATAGCATTGATTATGATGATTTTAGGTACAATTTTTCATATTTTCATTTCACATGAAATTTAAGTGATGCAAGCTATAGTTTAAATACATTGTATATATGTGTATAAGGGTTTTATAGTTAACATTGATGGCCTTGTTATTCACATCTGATCTTCTTTTTAAGATATATAATATGTATAAACGTGAATCACAATAACTCTAGCTGTTACTCGAAGTACGAGAGAGTTTACGATTGTGATCCAATACATTTACATGATTAATCTCGAAAGATGAAGTGACAGTATCATCTTTCGAGATTTTATAGTCAATGTATCCTTAAATTGGATCTTTTTCCCATACTGCCCGATGGCCAAGGTCGAGTCGCGACAACAAATAAGACGTGTGAAGAAATCTTAAGTTTCTTGAAGGAAGTGAAGAAGTGCAAAGGAGTCAAAAGCAACCTAAGAAAAAGTCTGACAAACCACGTGAAGGGGAAGAAAATTTGTTAAGAGTGTACCAATAGCACTGTTTCATATACTGTTTGGCGTTACATTAAATTAGTCTCTGTGAACCTAGAGGTGCTCTACATTATTAGGTCATGACAAAGTCTATAATGCCCCCAGCATGCGTTGTAATAAACAAACTTCCGTCAGAAATCCAATAATTTTCTAAATCTCTTTTCTCTCTTTCTTCTCCCGTGACATGTGTACAAATCGAGAAGGGTCCTCAATAATTTTATAAAGAATTGCAAACTTTCAGACTTGCCCGTGTCCCCTCCCACGGTATATGGAAAAAACGTAAATATGAGCTAATTCCATAGATTAACTTTCCATCCAAATTTTTGTCCTCCCCATTTTCCGTACTTTTTAAAAATAAGCATAAATTCCATATTCAGGTAACTAGATCTACTGTGAATAGGATTATTTAGCCATTCCAATTATTCTATTCTTAGAAAAAAATTCTGAAATAAAGATTTTGAGAATACTTACATTATTTAAAAGTATATGATGATTTTATTAATTGAGGATGAACATATTCTCACCTTATGAGGTTTTGGTCATCCTCATTATTACCCTACATTTGGTTTTGGTCATTTAAAAATATTTCATTATAATTTATTCTGCGATTCAATCTCTCGATGGCAATAATGTGTTATTCAAAAGTGGATGAAATATGCTCAACCAACACCAATTATCGACACGTGGTACTTATGCCTACAAGCTTCTAAACACAATTACACTTACAATCCTCACACTTTTAGGAATTTTCGAGTTTAATACCTATATTTTGTTCCGACAATAATTTTAGTCCCCTTATCAATTTCTTTTTTAAATGTCCCCATAGCATTGATTATGATGATTTTAGGTACAATTTTTCATATTTTCATTTCACATGAAATTTAAGTGATGCAAGCTATAGTTTAAATACATTGTATATATGTGTATAAGGGTTTTATAGTTAATATTGATGGCCTTGTTATTCACATCCGATCTTCTTTTTAAGATATATAATATGTATAAACGTGAATCAGGATAACTCTACCTGTAACTCGAAGTACGAGAGAGTTTACTATTGTGATCCAATAAATTTACATGATTAATCTCGAAAGATGAAGTGGCGGTATCATCTTTCGAGATTTTATAGTCAATGTATCCTTAATTTGGATCTTTTTCCCATACTGCTCGATGGCCAAGGTCGAGTCGCGACAACAAATAAGACGTGTGAAGAAATCTTAAGTTTCTTGAAGGAAGTGAAGAAGAGCAAAGGCTCAGGAGTCAAAAGCAACCTAAGAAAAAGTCTGACAAACCACGTGAAGGGGAAGAAAATTTGTTAAGAGTGTACCAATAGCATTGTTTCATATCTGTTTGGCGTTACATTAAATTAGTCTCTGTAAACCTAGAGGTGCTCTACATTATTAGGTCATGACAAAGTCTATAATGCCCCCAGCATGCGTTGAATTAAACAAACTTCCGTCAGAAATCCAATAATTTTCTAAATCTCTTTTCTCTCTTTCTTCTCCCGTGACATTGTACAAATCGAGAAGGGTCCTCAATAATTTTATAAAGAATTGCAAACTTTCAGACTTGCCCGTGTCCCCTCCCACGGTACATGGAAAAAACGTAAATATGAGCTAATTCCATAGATTAACTTTCCATCCAAAATTTTTGTCCTCCCCATTTTCCGTCTTTTTAAAAATAAGCATAAATTCCATATTCAGTTAGCTAGGTCTAATGTGAATAGGATTATTTAGCCATTCCAATTATTCTATTCTTAGAAAAAAAAATTCTGAAATTAAGATTTTGAGAATACTTACATTAACTAAAAGTATATGATGATTTTATTAATTGAGGATGAAAATATTCTCACCTTATGAGGTAAAATTTAAGATGTCAATGTATTTCTTTTGTGAGAATAACAAATTAGCGCAATTTAGGCTCAAATTATGTTAAAATGGTTTTGTGAGTTAGCAATAAAAATAAAAGTTAAGAAAAAAAATAGCGAAGAGAATGATTTTCCTCATGTTGTTCATAAAGTATGGATAACGACTACGGATACAAAAATTATGAATATTTATATCACATATATCGTCGTTGTAAAAGTGTGTGTATATATATATATATATATTCGATACATACAATCTGAGAAAGAAAATACAAATCTATTTGCCGTATAAGTTACATGTTAAAAATATAAATTGATTGTTTTGATTATGTAAAATCTATTTGTGTCAAGAAAATTTCACATTGTCATTATACAGGATAAAGGTCCATTGAAATATGATTTATATTATGTACACTGTCGATGTAAAAGTCTTTTTTTATACAAGCAGTCTCAGAATAGGAACACAAACCTTAAATCTACATGCTAAACATAAAAATCGTAATATTTGTCATTATTTTTGCACTGCCGGCACACTGAACAAAAATATATGGAAATATGTTTTTGCAAAAAGGGAATAGTGGAAGAAAAGAAAAAATAAATAGGAATTTTCATAAAATTTGGAAATGCGGACGGCATTCGGGAAAAGAGAAGGGTAGATCGTGTTTACAGCTATAACTTTGGCTCCATCCCCAGGTCGATTATAAAAAGAGAAGACCCATGCGAGCAGAAAACAACTTCGACCTCAACCCCTTGAAATTACTTCTTCGCTTTAGAGTTTTACCTGCTCGCGGCACGGCTTGGAAACCTCCATGGATATCCAAGAACCATCGCCAGGTATGTTCTGTTCTTTCCTTTCTTTGTTCTGATTTCATCCCAAAAGGTGATGGAAAAATTGGAAAAGTGTCGCTTTTTTGGGGTTAATTTCTAAGTAATATAAAATGGCAACATTTTTATTTATTTATCACTTAACAAGTATCCCGACACTTTATAAAGAAAACCCTCGTAAAAAAGGAAAGAGTGTGAAAGGAGAATAATTTGGGCCGAACCTGAAGGCTTGTTTGGTTTGAGAAAATTTTCCAATTTCCTGTCTTTCTTTCCACAAGTTTTCAATGAAAATGCGTTTGATAGAAATTTGGTTGTCGTGTTTTCAACATCTGAACTTTAAAACTCAAAACGGTCAAAATTGACATTATTTTTACGAGGTTTGCTTTAAACAACTACACCAAACATGTTTCTATAACTTTCATCCCAGTCGAAAGCTCTTACTTTTCACCCTCCAAACATCTTTTCAAAAAAATGAAAGTTGAAATAAGAAGCGATTGTCACTATAACATTTTTGTAAATCGTATGTACACTAAATATCTTGGTGGATTTTGTTTTTAGAAAATGGTGTAATAATACATGAGCCGACTCAAGAGGCAAAAATGTCGATTCAACTAAGCCGGAACTCATACAATTATAGTTGTGCTCTTAACCTGAGTCCAGGGTACCTAAAATCATGCGATGGAGTAAAGTACACATCCTAAAAAGACGTTGCTTAGAATTTTCTGGTGTGACCAACGGAAAATGACTCCTAAATAATTTGGAAAGTCCAACTAAATCATCGGAAAAATTTTTCTTTTTGAAAAAGAGCTTACATCCAAATTATTGGGGGACGCAAAATCCTTTGTCCCGGTAATTTTAATGAAGTGATTTAAATTGTCACCATAGAACAATATGAGGACTGACCTTATAACGAAAGTATAGGGGCTAAAAAGTGAGATTTCCCAACCTGAGATCGAAACGTACAAGATGTAATTAAGTTTTCTAAAGTTATTTATGTAAATTTCTCTTTTGGTAACATAGAGGTTCGCATAGACTTGAGTTCAGAGGACATGGCAACTAATCAAGCTTGCCAAGACAGTTGCAAAACAACTAGAGGTTTGTCTTTTTGAACTTTTAATTTTTGTTTTTCATAAATCTTGATTTTCAAGCATCTTAACTTTTTCAATCCCAAATACTTCTAGTCTCAAAGCATACATATGCTAACATATAAATTGAAATATAACCTTTTTACAATTTTTAAAATCTGGATAATATCTTGAATTATAATTGAGAAAGCCCAATTTTTATTTTTTTTTTACTTCCAAAATGTAAAAGAATGTGCTCATAATTTACTTAACAATATAATGGATAAGATCAATTGCAATGAGACAAAAACTTACAAAATCGCATTGTCCACTATATGAAAGCTGGAACGTCCCTCCCACTAATTGATGATACAATTTCTATCTCGAAAAGAAAGTCGTGATCTTTGTTAAGTTTAACATTAATTTTTTTTTGTTTAATAGTTTACTATCTAAGTTCAATGAAAAAAACATTCATGCAATGATTGAGCTAGTATGCATGATATAAAGCATACGAAGTGGAATTAAATTTTCTAAGGTTGATTATATTCGTTTCTCTTTATGGTAACAAAGAAGTTCACGTAGAAGAGAGCTCATTGTTGGATATTTCAGCAGTTTTGAAATATTTACAATAATAGCTTCGATAAAAGTTATGACCGCTTTGAAGACCATCTTTATTTTTAACGATCACATAATGGCTTCTTAACGGTCATATAACGGCTTTTTAATCGTTTTGTAACATTTAATTTATTTCTCAAATAAATCCTCAATTATTTTACAACGGCTCTATTTTGTCTAAATATAAAAATAAGATCTCAATAGATACAATGTGTTTACACATCTTTCCTTTTCTTTTTGCTGGGTTATACACAAAAGTTGTTCTGTTTCCTTCTAATATTCAGTGCGGAGTATAGAGGAAGGTCTGTTGTATCTTGGGAGGATAGCCTCTGAAGCCTTACGCACCGAGTTTCGTACTCCGAGGGGCGGAATTATCCTTAAGGACAGTGCTTGCACGCCTCAGACATTTCCTTTTATTTTCTAGTCTTTTGTAATGTATTTCCAATAATTATTATTATTTTATGTATTCTAATACTTTTTCCAACACTCATAAGGCATGGCAACTGATAAAGCTTCTCAAGATGGCTGCAAAACAACCAAAGATTTGTCACTTTTAATTTTTAATTTTCATTTTTCATAAATCTTGTGTTTCATGGATTTTGACTTTTGTTAGTCCAAGTCACTTTGAATTTCATCCAATATATGGAACCTACAAGGTCCCACAAAACTAATTCCTAATTTGATACCTATCTGAAAAAAAAGAAAAAAGAAAAAAAAGAAAAAAAGAAAGAGAGAGAGAAAACTCACGATCTAAGTTTAACGTTGAATTTTTTTTCTTTTGCTTAAAATTTTACCATCTAAGTTTCATGCAAACAATTCCATGTGATGAATGAGCCTGATACCAATAATGTATACATGATCTAAAGCATATAGAGTAAAATTAATTAGGTTATTTATATTCATTGAATTTTTGGTAACAAAGAGTTTCACGAAAAAGGGACTACAGAAGGCATGGTAACTTATAAAGCTTTCCCCAATTGGTCGCAAAAAACCTAGAGGTTTGTCTCTTTTTGAGCTTTTAATTTTAGTTTTTCATAAACCTTTTGTTTAATGCATTTTGACTTTTGTTAGTCCAAATCACTTTGAATTTCACAGCATACAAATGCTAACATATAAACTTACAGATAATCTTTTCATTTTTTTTTAAAATTTGAACAATATCTATAATCGAGAAACCCCCAAAAGAAATACTCTTTTACTTCCAAAGAGTAACAAAACGCACTTACAATGTATGAATGATATCGCGGATTAGATCAATGGCAACTACAAATTAAAACTCAGTAAAAACGCATTGTCTGATATATGAAACTTAGAAGGTCTCACGAAACTAATTCATGATTCAATACCTATTTATAAAAACTCACGATATCTGTTAATTTTTCTTGTTTAGAAATTTACCATATAAGTTTTGTGCAGAAAATTCCGCTGCAATGAATGAGCCCGATACCAGTCATCTATGCAAGATATAAAGCATACAAAGTGTGATTAAATTTTCCAAGTTTAACTGTATTCATTTTCAAACACAGCAATCAAAACTTTGACCAAACGTACTTTTATTGACAAATTTGGAAATGAAAATATTGGAAAATTTCCATTATATATTAGATGAAAACTTTCGGGTGGCGCTATTTCCATACCTTATCCAACTAAATGCACCCCATTTTCTTTAAAAAGACAAAGTTGCCCTTAATTATTCAATTGCAATTTTAAGTGGTAGCCCTCAATTTATTTACTTTCCTTCTTTTGTTAGCTTTTCTATTTTTGTGTAGGATCTAGTTGCCATAACTAAGAACATCACATGTTTTGCTTTTCTTTATTGTGGATATCCCTTATATATTAAATGCATTATGTTTTCTCTTTATTTTTAGATTTTACTTCCATAAAAATTAATTTTATCGAAAAGAGAAATTTTGAAGAAACCTAGTTATTTTCTACATTAAGCAAATTTATGGAATTGAAGTTTCTTACTTGTGCTTTTGGGCTCGACAAAATCGAGGCGCTCGTTTTTACGAATGGCATTATTTGGCTAAATCCTTGCAAATTAACTTTGCCTAAATAGCTTGCCTAAGCCCGAGAAAGAAATGGCTTAATTAGGTAAAGACTCCATCGGTGTCAAGGGACATAATGAACTTTATCATAAGAAAGAGGGACAAAGTCACCTTAAAGCAACGATTTGATCACTAGGAAATGAACCTAATGATCTGAGCCTGCTTGGCAACTTGTATAGGTCTTGTTTATATTCCTAGTGATAATCATTTTCACTCAAGTAATCCAACCACTATAACGTAAAAACAAAATAAAAACAAGTTATGCTTTACTCGCATACCTTTACATTAGGTGAGGTACTTCTATAAAAAGAAGGAATGGACTCCGCTTAGGGGGACCAAAATTCTTTGATAATTGGATATCTTACCCATTTTCGCATCCTCCATTTACTTTGTTGTTGAAAGACTGCAATGAGGAGAGCAACCCAATGGTGCCGCAACCAAGTGAAATACAAGGAGATGCAAATCCTTCAGAACCACCACCAGGTACGTATTTATGTTCCAACCCAGAAAAAATAAATGAACCTAATGACCTGTGGCCCCAGAGTCTGAGCTTGCTTGCCAACTTGTATAGGTCTTGTTTATATTCCCAGTGATAATCATTTTCACTCAAGCAATCCAACCAATATAATGTAAAAACAAAATAAAAACAAGTTATGCTTTACTTGGATACCTTTACATTAGGCGAGGTACTTCTATAAAAAGAAGGAATGGACTCCATTTAGGGGGACCAAAATTCTTTGATAATTGGATATCTTACCCATTTTCGCATCCTCCATTTACTTTGTTATTGAAAGACTACAACGAGGAGAGCAACCTGATGGCGCTGCAACCAAGTGAAATACAAGGATATTCAAATTATGCTGAACCACCACCAGGTACATATTTATGTTCCAACCCAGAAAAATTTATGGTGTAAGTGATGTGGTCTTATAATTTCTTCGTATCCTTTATCTAGTTTGGCGGCATATGTAATTGGAACTAAATACGAGGACCAAAGATAAATAAATTTCCAACAACGAACTAAAAATGCAAAAGCAATGTGTGGCCATCAAATACAGTTGATTGATTCAAGAAACCAGTAAGCCAAAAGCAAAATGTATTACTCAGTCAAATATCCTAAATTTGGTATGACTTGGCTGCACAAGTTCCCTCGTAGTTTTGGATGATGGTGCGACTGCTTTTTGTCAATCCTAGTTTCGTCACTCATAAGAACTCAATGACCAGTTCGTTAATATTAACTACCAGAAAATTCCCTCTTATCGGAAAGTTTTGTCCGAGCAATCACCTTAGAAGTGTAAAAAGTTTCGTCACTCATAAAAATAATTGTCACTATTATGAGTGACGAAACTTTTTACACTTCTAATATCCTTATACTTGTTTTAGACTAGACAAAGTGAGATGCCCATTTTTGTCAATAGCTTTATTCGGTTAGAAGCTTGCAAAGTAACTTGCTTGAATAAGAGCTTGAAAGAAGTAGCTTAACTTGGTAAATACTCCTTTGGTGTCAAGGAATAGAATGAATTGTATTGTAAGAAAGAGAGACAGAGTCACCTTCAATTAATAGTTCGATCACTAGGTACTGAACCTAATTATATGTGGCCCCAGAACCTAAGCCAACTTGCCAACTTGTAAAGGTCTAGTCTTTATTTCTAGTGACAATTCTTTTTACACTCAAGTAATTCAACCGCTTCGACCAAATAAAGAAAAGGTAATCCACTCGCTATAAAGTGATTAAAAAATTATATGCTTTACTTGCTTTAGGTGTAGGTTTACATTAGGGGAGGCACTTGTATAAAAGGAAGGAATGAACTCAGCCTAGGAAGACTAAAACTCTTTAATATTTGAATATCTTACCCATTTTTGCATCCTCCATTTACTTTGTTGTTGAAAGATTGCATCGTGGAGAGCATCCCAATGATGCCGCATCCAAGTGAAATACAAGGAAATTCAAATCCTGTAGAGCCACCACCAGGTACATGTTCATGTTCAAAACCAGAAAAATTTATGGTATAAGCGATGGGGTCTTATAATTTCTGTCTCCTTTATCTAGTTTGGCGGCATATTTAATTGGAACTAATTACAGAGGCCAAAAATATTTAATTTCCATGAACCAAAAATGCAAAAGCAATGTGTGGCCACCAAATACTGCTAATTGATTCATTTTCTCGGTTCAATGGCATGACTATCCCTTTCAAGTAAAGAGTGAGCCACAAAATGTATCACTCAAAGTCAATCTCCTAATTTGGTATAACTTGGCTCCACAAGTTCCCTTATAGTTGTTGATGATAATACCACTGCCTTCTGTCATCCTAGTTTTATTTCTTACACGCCCTCAATGACCAGTTCACTAAGGTTAATTACCAGAAAATTTCCTATTATCAAGAGAGTTTTGTCCAAACAATTACCTCATAAAGACTAATCATTTTCTATGTCTACTTAATGTACAAATTGAATTTGCCGCTGATTGTACTATAAAGAAATTTCATCAAGAGCAAAGGGCAAAACAAATGGGTTCTAAATAGTTAATTACCTATCATTAAGAGACTACACGAGACTAAGCCTTTGAAGACATGATCCTCGAACAAGTCTATTTGGAGGAGTCAACTCCAAAAAAAGAAATATATAATGTTGTTTTGAGCCAAAAATAACTCATCCAAGTGTAAATTTAACATTAAAGAAGAAAATTCACTATTAAGCACCTTGTCCAAGATACATGGAATGCTGGAGTGTTCTTGCCATACATAATATGGCTTTTGTAGTAAAAATTAGATCAATTTTTTTTTACTAACCGTTATGTATTTCCCGTCAAGTTTAATCTATATAATTTATTTTTGAAACAATCCATTCAATGCATCGGTGTCATAAGAGTAATCATGTTACGAACTTGTATCACGTATCAATGTAACTAATAAATTAATTGTATCAGTTGATGAAATCGATATGATTAAGTTAATTCATTTATTTTTATTCATCTATATTTGTAACAGAATTGTTATATCAAATTGCGAAGATACATAATTATTTGTATAAACTTAATTTATGAAGGATAACGCATAAAAGATCAATGGCAACAAAAAATAAACACACTGTCCAATTTAAGAAAGTTAGAAGGTCCCACAAAATTAATTCATGATTTAATACCTATACTAAAAAAATATGATCTCTATTGAGTTTAACGTTAATTTCTTATTTTTGTTTAAAAGTCTACCATCTAAGTTTAATATAGAAAATTCCGTAGGCTAAAGTACATCATACTGGCCAAAAGTTTCGACGGTTATTTTAGCGTCAAAAGTTTTCACTAGCTCACTTAAGTGCCAAATTAGAGAAAAATGATCATTTAGGGCACAAATGATAACTATTTTATTTCTGGTCAAAACTATTTTTTTGTTCTCGGGAATAGGTTTGAAATAGAAACCCGTTTGGTAATACAATTTCATTTTTTTTTATTTCTAGAATAAATTTTTAGTCTAGAAAAAGGTTTGGAGTAGAAATGAGAAGTAAAAATTATTTACTTTTCTATTTCTGGAACAAAAATGAGAAATAAAAAACTTCTCATCACTCCCTTACATTACTACCCCCGATGGCTAGTGGTCGCCGATCACCGGTCACCATTCTCGCCATTGCGTCCTAGAAGGAGAAATTTTGTGTTATTATCAAACAAATTTCTATTCTTAGAACAAAAATTTTGTATCGTTATCAAACAAGTATTTTTATTCAAAAACTTGTCCAAGAAATAGAAATAGAAAAATATATTTCTAGAACAAAAACTAAATTATGGAACATAATGACTATCATTCGTGCCCTTAAGTGTCTAGCAAGAATTTCGGACTAAAAGTATCATGTGGCACTTATAATTGAAATATTAAAATGAGTTGGCATTCTTTTAAAGATATCTAGTCCACGTGGACGTGCAAAATGACATTGCTCAATCCAACGTGGCCGGGGTAGGGCATAAATGACATCCCTCAATCCAACCAATCAAAAACAACATCACACCCAAGGAAGGTTTTGGGGCTCGACCATCTTCAATATTGGGTTACTGTCGCATCACTCTCCTTGTCACAATCGCTCACCGTCTCTATCGCTCACATGCATGGCCACCATCGATCACTATGCCGCCTCAACCATTTTCCCAAAGGCATCATCAAACTGAGCATGAGCTTGCTCACATGCACGGCCACCATCACTGCGCCGCCTCAGCCATTCTTCCAAAGGCATCATCAAACCGAGCATAAGTAGAGACATGGGCAGCCACTATTAACCCACATTGGTTAGGGGTGAGCATGGTTTCATGGCAGAACCTAAATGCGGAGAATTGAATTGGTGGGAACCAATCTGGTTCTAGGTTTTAGAATATGCAAGGTAGATTTCAAATTTCAATAGATGAGGAACCTATTTTGACGTTTCAAGAGAAACCTAGAATTGCTCACCCCCTATTTACAAGTACCCTTATGCTACTTAAACTTGAATTGATTTGTTGAAGCCAAAACAAAGCTATGGACTATCAATGACTAGCCACCGAGTCCTTGTTTGGTTGTGGCATACTTAATAAGTCTAGAAAACTAGGTAACTTATGTCCTTTTTTCATGTTAAAATCAGGAAAAAAAAAATGACAAATTAGTCTTAACTAAAAATAAAACGTAAAAAAAAAGAAGGAAATTGGTCAGTTCCCTAGTAGGCCCTATAATTTAGGATAGGGTAGGTTCCAATTCCAAAGAATTAAAAACCTATTCTGGTGAGTAGCTTCCAGGTTCCAAGGGAACTTGAAGCCACTCACCCCTGACACCGGTCGCCAATATCTCAGGCCGGCCATAGACTGACGCCTCCTGCTATTCACCACCCTTGCTGGTCACCCGAGAAGCCGCAGTCAGTTCATCCCATGTTGCTATGTTTTCTGGCGAAGGCGGCTTGAAGAGTTTGGGGGTCGCCCGAAGCTCGTTCATTAACGTCAACTACTAGTGACAGCTTTCCTCACCGTTTTCAAGCTGCCGGAGCCACTGCTGACCATCCCCATTTGTCATCCCGGAGCAATAGAGAAGCGACTCTGTTGTGCCTTGTTCTGCCTTGTTTGACACTTAAGAGATTTAATTTGAAATCTATAACGAGAAAATTTCAGAGATTTTAGGAGGCAAAAATAGTGAAAGAGACCACCGGCCGTGGTGGCTCCGCTGGATAGGCTCCTGTGACCCCTTGGGAAGGGGGGGGAGGGGTTCGAATCCCGGCGTGAGTAGCTAGGTGTATTAAGTGTGACGCCGTGGTGGTGGGTCCTGCGCTAGCGTCACCAAGGGGTTTACGGCGCGGCTGTCGGCTGCAAGCTGGTTATTCCTGTCTCCAAAAAAAAAAAAAAAAAATAGTGAAAGAGATCACGGCCAGCCAGGAGGATAAATCAATGGGATATTTTTACTTGAAAATATGAAGGGCAAGAAGCAAGATAGGTAAGAGATTGAGCGGGGGGTTGGAAAGAGAGAAATTAAGGGAAAGAATCAAGAATTTAATGCTTATGGAATGAGCTGGCCATGAAATCGTTGGGGTGATGAGTAAACTTAGGAAAGGAATAGATGGGATTTGCAGCAATATGGAAAGAATATTCATTCACTCGGCCAAATTTGGGCGTTCACACGCAGAAATACAAACGAGAAAACTTGAATGAAGCAAATGGAGGTTTGATGGCAAATCACGACAAGAGGAGGGCCAAATCCAGGGATTTGAGTGTATGAACGAAGGAAACTTTTGGCCAGAGGGGGACTTTTGGCTGGAGTGGAGGCCAATACGAGAAACACAATCAGAAAGAGGAAGAGACGTAAAAGGACTATCATCTTTTTGCTGGGCAGTTCACGATTAGCACCGCATCACATAAATGCTTAGCAAGTTCTTGACCACGGAGGATCTGCAGAGGAAGAGGCGTAAAAGATCCTCTCTCTCTCCCCCTCTCTTAGCTTCGATGGAGGATCTGAAGATGGACGACCCATTTCTTCCTCCGAACTTCGTGACCACCCTCCATCTCAGAGAGCAATGGATCAGGCGACGGCAGCTGCAGCAAAGACAGAAACAGCTCGAGACACGGTGACGATCACCCTAGAAAAACCATCACAACGACTGACAGATGCTGCTGCAGCCGCCGTTCCCACCTCCAATGCAAAAGGACCGGCAAAATTAGGGTTTATATTTGGGGAAACATGATTTGGGACTGCTAATGTTGACTAGGCACACCAACAACCCACATAAGTCAGAAAATTGCTAAAAAGAAATTGTCATATCGGATCTTTGATGATCAAAATCGTAGTTAACACTCAAATGATAAAGTGATTAGTTTTTTCTTAAAATGACACTTAAGTGATCAAATTTTTTTTTTGGGTACTGTCCTTTAGCCAAATTCCATGCAATGAATGAGCTTAATACTTGTCATTTATAGATGATCTAAGGCATACAAAGTGCTATTAATTTTTATAAAGTTATTTATGTCCATTTCTCTTTTTGGCAACAAAGAAATTCACGTAGACGTGAGTTCAGAAGGCACAACTGATGAAGCTTTCCAAAACGGTCGCAGACCAACTCCATTTTTCAGAGGGTACAAATGTTGACACATCAAATCCAATATAATCTTTCCATGATTTTTAAAGTCTAAAAAATATCTTGAATTATAATTGAGAAAGCCTATATATATACATATATATGTATACACACACACACACATATATATATAATATATATATATATATATATATATATATATATATATATATATATGTATATATATATATATATGTATATATGTGTATATAAAGAGTCAAAGAATGTGATCATAATTTCTGAATGATATCATGGATAAAATAAATGCCGACGAGAAATAACAACTCACTGAAAACACACTGTCTAATATATGAAAGTTAGAAGGTCCCATAAAACTAATTCATGATAAGATACCTTTCTTGAAAAAGCTAATGATCTCTATTTAGTGTGATGATAGTTTTTTTTCTTTGAAAGTTTACCCTCTTAGCCTCGTGCAGTCCATGCAACGAATGAGCCTGATACTAGTCATATGTACACAATCTAAAGTATACAAAGTGCAATTAATTTTTCTAAGGATGTTGATATTCATTTTTCTTTTTGGTAACAAAGAGGTTCGCATGGATGAAAGTTCAAAAGACATGGCAATTGATGAATCTTCTCAAGACAGTGGCAATTCAATGCCCTTGCAGCGTCTCCGTTCACGACCGCCCGGTGTCCGACGCCGCCTCCTTCGTGTGACGATTACACAGCAACTTTGTGCTCGCTACGATAGGCCTCACCATCGCCGCCCGCTAGTCCTCACCGGACATCCGACACCAATCACCCTCCACCTGACGCCGACCAACCTGCGGCCCATCCTAAGCCCCTTAGGTAATTTAGTTTATTTTTATTTTTATTTATTTTATGTTATTTTTTATTTTTATTTTTTTAAGTCCCGTTATTGCACAAATTGGAACATTGGAATGTGATTTTCATTCTATGAATATTCTAGGCATTATCTGCAGGGTTTTGCCCAAAATTACTATAATTTCTAATTTAATCTGTAAGATGTTGGATCATTTTTTTAATTATATTGATTTTGAGGCATTTTGATATTATTTTAACTTATTAAATTATTATAATTATTAATCTGATCCGTAAGACTTCGGATCAAATTTTTAATTATTTTGAATTTTCTTACATATGGTGATGTTTAGGGTTAAAATAATCGTTAATTTAACCCGTGAGACAACAGATTATTTTTTCGATTATTTTAATCCTTTATTTGATGATTATCTTGATTAGTTTAGATATAATATTAATATGATAATTGCTTGTCTTGAAAAACACTAAAAAAAAATCAAAAATGAAATCTTGCATCGGAATGTGTTGGTTTAGTAAATTAGGATTGCATTGATTGCACTTTTAGATAATTTTTGGAATAGATTAAGATTGATTTTCTTTTTATAGATAGACTCTTAAATAATGTTCGCATATTTTGATAATCTCATTTTTCTTAAAAAAAAAATTTTTCTAAGATGAGATAGGGTTTAAGTCAAATTAATCCCTAAAATAAATTAGAGAATTATTCATTTTAGATAGTTTAATTAGGTCTCCTTTTTATTATGAATTTTAATAAATAAATAAAACAAAATATTAGGTGCATGTCAATTAGTTTGCATGATAGGTTGATTTAATTAGAAATAGCTTGTTGGCAAAATTAGGTCATATAGTTCAAGTGCATGTTTTAATTTCGAGATAAAAGAAAACCAAAAAAATTGTTTGCTTTGTGTGTTTATTTCTTTTGATGCAATTTGTTTGATTCATTGAGTGTTTAATAATAATTGAGCACCCATGTGATCACCTTATTGCATGATAGAAATTTAGGTTAAAATAAATTTAAGCTGCCTACAAAAACATTTTTGAAAATAAAAAGAATGGTACTGGAAGGGCATTAGAGAAGTCTAATATAACCAAATCCCCATACCTAAAGTCTCTGGTTTGTATGAGTAAAATAATCCTCCCATTATTTTACTTAGGTGTCTAATTGACCTATCATAAACTAATTAGTGGCGACTCCTAAACAAAATTCATTTGCATGTTAAAAATTTGAACCTAAGTCGTAAATTGGTATAGGCTTGAGAGAGCCCGAGCTAAGTTCAAAACTTAGTAGTCCATTAGCCTAAACCCTAGGTGGTGCACCCGAAATTTAGGTTGTGACTCAGAGGTTTGTCACTTTGATCTTCGAACTTTCCTTTTTTCATAAATCTTGTGTTTCATGAATTTTAACTTTTCCTAATCCAAAAAATTTTAAACAACATATAAATGCTAACATAGTAATTTGAATATGTCGCTTCCATGATTCTTAATATTTGAACAATGTCTTGAATTATATTTGGGAAAGTCCAGAAAGAAATACTCTCTAACTTACAAAGAGTAAAAGAACACAGTCCTAATTTACGAATGATATGGCGGATGAATAAAAGGCCACGGGAAATAAAAACTCACTAAAGACTCATTCTCCAGTATATGAAAGTAAGAAGGTCCCGAAAAGCTAATTCTTGATACAATACTCATCTCGAAAACTAACTCATGATCTCTTTTAAGTTTAATGTTGACATCTTTTTTTTTAGAAAGTTTACCATCTAGTTTGTTGCAGAGAATTCCATGCATGAATGAGCCTGGTACTAGTCATGTGTACATGATCTATAGCATAAGTGTAATTAATTTTGTAAGTTTATTTATGTTCATTTCACTTTTGGAAACGAAGAGGTTCATGAAGAATCGAGTTCAGAAAGCATGGCAACTAATGATGCTACCCAGTACGGTCGCACAACAACTAGAGGTTTGTCTTTGTTTCTAAAAAATCTTGTGTTTCGTGCATTTTGGTTTATTTTAATCCGAAATATTTCAAATTTCACAGCATACAAAAGCTGACATATGAATTTAACTATAATCTTGTTCATCATCTTTAGAATGTGAATAATATCTTGAATTATAACTAAGAAAGCCCAAAATGAAATACTTTTTTACATCCGAAGAGTAAAAGAACATGGTCATAATTTATGAACGATATTGTGGATAAATCAATAGCATCAAGAAATAAAAACTAACTAAAGAACATATTGTCTTATATATGAAAGTTGGAAGGTCCCGCAAAACTAATTCAAGATACAAAAATAATCTCGAAAACAAATCATGATGTCTGTTATGTTGAATGATAATTTTTTCATTCGTTTAAAAGTTTACCATGATGCAGAAAATTCCATGCAATCGATGAGCCTAATACTAGTTATGTGTAGATAATCTAAAGCAGTGTAATTATTTTTCGTAAGGTTAATTATGGTCAATTCTCTTTTGTGTAACAAAGAGGCTCATGATGAAGGAAATAGGGAAGGCATGACAACTAATAAATCGTTCCAAGGCGGTCAAAAAACAATTAGCTGTTTGTCACTTTGGACATTTAATTTTTGTTTCTCATAAATCTCGTATTTAATGTATTTTGACTATTTTTTCCTAAACATTTTGAATTTCATAGCATATAAACGCTGACATATATTCAGTGTATACTTATCATTATTTTCAAATTATGAATAATATCTTGATTTATAATTGAGAAAGCCCAAAAAGAAAGACCTTTTACTTCCAACGAGAAAAAGAACGCGGTCATAATTTAGGAATGAATTGCGGATAAGATCAATGGCAACAAGAAACAAAAACTAACTAAAAAATGAAAAACACATTGTCCAAGGTATGAAAGTTAGAAGGTCATACAAAACCAATTCATGGTACAATACCTATCTAGAAAATAACTATGAAATGCACATTTGCCTGAAACTATTCACAAATAATTGTTTTACGTCTTTGAGCACGATCTCTGTTAAGTTTAATGCTTTTCTTTTGTTTAAATGTTTATCATCAAAGTTTAATGTCGAAAATTCCATGAAAGGCAAACAAAGTGTAAACTAAATTTTCTAGGAATAAATGCACTGGAAATCCTAAATCTTGTCATGAAAGTGCAATTGAGTAATATTTTTTTTACGAAAATGCAATTAATTCCTAAAACTTTCAAAAAGTGCAATCAATTGAAGGATTTGATTGGATCACTTTGACAAATTTTTATGACTTGATTGTACTTTTTGAAAGTTTTATGACTTAATTGCACTTCATGACAAGTTTTATAACTTAATTTTACTTTTTGGAAGTTTTAGGATTCAATTGCATTTCGTGACAAGTTATAAACTTCTAATGCACTTATTCCATTTTTTAAAGGTTCTTTATGAGTTTTTGGTAACAAAGAGGTTCACTAAGAAGGGAATTTGGAAGAATGGCCGTTCCGGCTAATGATATGACCTAGGGCGGGTGAGTGGGCAGCCGAGGGGGGGAGGTTTGAGAATAAGTTTTATATTTCAGCTTGATAAATTTTGCAGAATTAAACAGAATCAAGTTGATATAAGTAGGAACAATTTGACATATGCAAGGATAAGCCACTAATATCGATTGGCGGGTTTCTATCAGACATATATATGAAAATAAATAGAGATAGAAGATTGTGCACGCAGATATTGGACTGGTTCGGCTAAAGATCATGCCTATGTTCATTCTACTAAATTGACAGCCAAATACAAGGCTGGAATTCACTAGTAGCTCCTGCGTCGTTACACATGTAGCTTGCATTTCTACTACCCTAAGTTGGTAGATCACTCTACTAAAATACATGCATTACTACAGTACTTGTACACTTCTCATAAGATTTACAATCAGTGTATGACTCTCAATATGCAAAGAAAATCAATTTAGCCATTGCAGATTGGAATAAAATCACCGGAGATCCGGTTGTCCATGCAATCAAATCTTCTAGCAAATTCACCGCTTCCAGGAATAGTCGCCGAAATAGGAAATAATCCTTGTTCATCGGTATAATGGATAATTGATTGGATTATCCTTGGAGTAAATAAATTCGCAATTCCAGGCTTTTGATTGACCGTCGATTTCATTTAGATACGTAATAACAATCAAAGGAATATATGGGTCTTCGTTATTACTCCATGTGATCAAGAACGATCTTCTCAGTTTGATATAAGCGATAGCTTCTGTCGACCTTCCGCAATTTTGCCAAGTTATCCAGCTGATAATATTTCATCGATTTTCTTAAGCATGTGTGTGAATGAGGCTTCCACAGACTTATTTACCTATTGGTTCTTCCAAGTCCTTACAAACTTCCTGTTCTGTTAAGTCGTTCACCCATAAAGTCCGTCTAGTCTTCATTAGTTTGTACCACCCGAGCAGAAACAACACTCGTATCTATCAGATCATAAGTTCCAAGTGATGGTTCTGTCGAAATCAAAATTCTTGGAGGTTTTCTCAACAATAGCCACAAATTAAGCTTCCCAAGACGGTGGCAAAACAACTGAGGGTTTGTCAGTTTGAACATCTAATTTTCATTCCCCTTAAATATCGTGTTTCATCCATTTAAACCTTTTTTTTTAAAATTTGAAACATTTTAAATTTCAGGAAAAATTCCAAATAAGGGTTTGAAGTATACTTATTTTTTTAAAAAAATGGCTTGAAGTGGATCTTATTTCGAATAAAGGCCTGCAGTAGCCATATCAGTCTCAAAGGACTTGAAGTGATTATATTTGTTTTAAATAAGGGCCTAACCTCACCGGCTCACTAACCAGCAAAAAATTTTGGTCGACCAAGGGTATTTTCATCGAAATACAATTTTAATCTAGATTAAATTACATTTTTTAGATTAAAAATTAAAAAAATAGACTTAAAAAAAAATAGAGGCGGGAGGAGTGGCCGCCGCCCCATCGTTGATGGGGCGGGGTCGCTGGCGCCTTGCCCAGGCGCCAATGACCCTCACTAACCAGAGGTGAGGGCCATCTTCCCCTCGCCAAAGGTGGGAGAGGGTGGCAACCATCTCCTAGATTTAGGCGAGGGTCGCCCACCCTCACACAAGCACTAGTGGCCCTTGCTGAGCACCCCCAAACTTGGGGTGAGGTCTGAAGGTGCTGGACGAGGGTTGTCGACTCTCGCCCAAGTGCTGGCGACCCTGTTGGCCATCACCACTGCCCCACCAGCGATGGGGTGGCGGCCCTAGGCAAAATGGAGCCCTCCCTCCCGTCTCTATTCTTTTATCTCTTTTTTTTTTTTTTCTAATTTGTTTAGTTTGTTTTCCATGGAAAAAAAAATTAAAAGACAAAATTGCCCTTATTGAGTTGAGGCCCTTCTTTGAGACTAATATGGTCACTTTAGGCTCTTATTTGAAACAAGATTCACTGTAGGCCTTTTAAGAAAATAAGAGTACTTCGAGTCCTTATTTAAAATAATGTCCACTTTAGGCTCTTATTTAAAAAAAAAAAAAAATGAGGGCACTTCAGGCCTTTATTTGAAATTTTCCCTAAATTTCATAGTATACAAATGCTGGCATATAAATTCAAATAATATTATCTTAATTTTAAAATTTTGAATAATATCTTGAATTATAATTGAGAAAGCCCAAAAATAAATATTTTTTTAATTGCGAAGAGTAAAAGAATGCAGTCATAATTTATGAATGGTATTGTGGACAAGATCAATGGCAATGAGAAATAAAAACTAACTAAAAAACAAATTGTCCAATATATGAAAGTTAGAAGGTCCCACAAAACTAATTCATGATACAATGGCTATCTCGAAAAAAACTTACGATCTCTATTATTTTAACTTTAAAGTTTTATTTATTTAAAAGTATTTCATCTAAGTTCAAAACATAAACTTCCATGCAATGAATGAGCATGATAGGAGTCATGTTTTCAAGGTTATTTATGTTCATTTTTCTTTTGGTAACGAAGAAGGAAGTTATGACCGACCAATAAGAAAAAAAAGAAAACAAGAAAAAAAAGAAGAAGGAAGTTATGAAGACATGGCACGTCCTGTGAAAGACTATCAGATGTGGCGGCAACAAAAGGCCAGGAATCTATCAAATTCTAAAGGTTTGTCACTTTACACTTTTAATTTTCATATTTCATAAATCTTATGTTTCATGTACTGATTTATTTAATCCAAAACATTTTTATTTCATGGCAGACAAATTGTTAGAGAAGGTAATTTGATCAATGGGGTGGATGCACGCGCCGAATTAACTAGTGCAAACCCTATCTTTGATATCGTATAAGAAAGTTCAATCATAAACCTCAAGCTAATAATTGAAGGGAGAACATATATATAAAGCATATAAATTTCATAATCAAGTGACATGGGATATATCAACATGCTGAATATAATTTTTTCATTATTTTTAAAATCCGAATAATATCTTGAATAGCAATTCGGACAACCTAAATAAAAAATACCTTTTTGCTTGCAAAGAGTAAGGAAGGTGAAAAGGTCCGTTGAGTAAACCACCACCTCTTCACTTGCATCCATGTTTTATCGAAACTTTGAGCAAGTGATATGATTACACTTGATCTGAAAATCAAAAATTACGAAAGGCTGAGGAATTTTTTATGTGCTATTTTTGCAGTCCAACCAAGAGCGGCCGTCAATGAGAATGAGAACCATCCATACCATCAATCACTCTTTGATGCCGCACTGAGAGGTGATTGGAAAACTATCAAGAAAATCCTCAATAAAGATCAAGCAGCATTGACGGCCAAAATTATTACCATAGAAAAAGAGTCTTTTACTGTGCTTGATATTGCGATTATGGCCACACAAGATCAGTTGGTTGAGAACCTGGTCAAGCGATTCCCTCGGGTTTATGAAGATCTCAATCCTAGTAGAGCCCTTCTCTATGCTGCTAAGGGAGGAAGATTAAAGATGGTAAAGGCATTAATAGGCAAAGCTGATGTCAAACCTGATGTCAAACCTGATGCCAAACCTGATATTAGAGACGTTGCCCTACACCTTGCTACTAATTATGCTCCTTCGCAAAAGGAGGCCATCTGGCACTTGGCCAGGCGTTTAACATGCGCCCCATTTCCTAACACCATGTTCGGCCTTATCGATGCCGGCCATTTCGGTAGGATTTCACACCGACTCATCTTATTATAGCCGGCCATTTGGGTAGGATTTCACACTGACTCATCTTATCTCATATTTTCTTGAACTAACTTTTTTGTTCTTGTGTCCCAAAAGACATATGCTTATTTTTAGCTCGCAAGTACCCTGGCTTAACGACATTCAAGGCAACTGATGGCCTGGGCTGTTTGGATTTCTTGGCGATAATTCCTTTTCACTTCCGTAATGGAGCTCAACTCAATTTTTGGGAAAAATGTATTTACAAATGTAGGTATTGGCTGCGCTTCTTTTGTTGGATACGTGCAATTCAAGCAACTCCATCCACGTAGCGTTCACTCTATTTGTTCCCATTTTTAGTTATCCCTCTCTGCTTGGTCGATACATCATTTGACGACTCCAAGGACACAAAAATGGCTCGAGGTATTTTTATTGATCTGTTTAGTGGATGGACTAACACCAAAAAAAAAGTATATCATTCAGGGATCCTATTTTACAAAAAACTTCAGGAACAAGGACTGCATCGATGTATACAAACTAATATCTTAATGATGATTTATGTCACAAATTAATATCTAATGTAACATTTGAAAAGCTAGTGGAGAAGCCTTAGTCATTGTCGAATTGCCAAGTAGGCTTATTGAGAATTGTAGATTTTGGATTTCAGGTCATGGAGATTGATTGATACAAGTTGTTTTTAAACATAATCAAGCATTATAAAGCATGAGCAAATTTCAATTCATGATTGTGCTATGTATCTTTTTGTTCATCATCAATTCCTAATTTCCTGACATGATTTATTCTCTCCTCTTTGTGGTGGTAGTACTAAAAGCACTTAATCGGATGAAGATATCACTATGGAATCTTGCCACAATACCAGGTATTACGATATTGCAATGTTATGCAAAGAAAAACAGTAATCTCTAAATTTAAAGTGTATTATTGATACTATCAGTACATCCCTTTGAGATCATAGTAATTAATATAGACTGGCTCATCATTCGTACATTACGATAAGATTGGATTCTAATCAATTTAATTCAACGTTTGAACTACATATATCCATTAGGTGAATCTACAAAAATATTCAATGGAAACTCTATCTATCGATCCTCGCTGAATCTACCCCTTTTCCCAAAATAAAGAAAAAAGGAACACTTTTTTCCTCATATGACATTGTGCGTGTTCATCAATAGATCCATCTGTTCTGATGCCCGCATTTTGATTGCCAAGCCATATCAAGTTTATTTTCTCAATTAATATTTTTTTTCTCTGAGCTACTAAATATACATAAGAATATAGTGCAAATGTGAAAGCTTCTTTAACCTTTGGATTCTTCATCATTGGAAAATTTGCTTCTCTGATGTTACGTGCAGCACCTTTGATCAAAAGAAGTGGAGAATCGAAGTTGAAGCACTATTACTCGCTTGAGTTTGTAAAACTAGCTCTTACCGAGATAAAAAAGAAAGGTACAAGTACTCCCGAAATACTCGAGTATATATTGACTTCAGGCGTTGTCCTTGATGCTGCCTCTCGCGGAGTCTTTGAATTTGTGGATTTATGTCTTAAACATTTTCCGGAGTTGATGTGGAATACCAATTTCGCGAAAGAACTGATCATAAAAGTTGTGGAGGGACGGCATATTGAGTTGTTTAGACTGGTGAACGAAAACAACCCAATTCGATATTCCGCTAACGATAATTACATAAACTTTGACCTGATGGAGGCTGTAACCAAATGGTCTTCGAGATGTGTGTCCCCTGATGTTTCTGGAGCGGCCTTTCTTATGCAGAGGGAACTTCAATGGTTTCAAGTGAGTGATCCTCATTTGTTTACCCCCTTTTGTGCTCTTTATTGATGTTTGCATTGATAGGTGTCTTTTTTTTTTTTTTTTTGAAGGCAGTGGCAGTTAGCGGCCTTCCTTCTTTTAAATGGCTGAAATATATAGAAGATAAAAAGTCATACTGGGAAAAGTTTGTAGAACAGCGCGAAGAATTGCTCAAAGATGCAGGGCAATGGATGAAGGATACATCATCATCTTGTAGCCTTGTTGCAACTCTAATTATTACGGTAGCTTTCGCTGCAACTTTTACGGTGCCCGGAGGCAACGACAGTAGTAAGGGGATCCCAATATTTCTGAACAAGGGCTCATTCATGGTATTCGTAGTTGCAAATGCTCTTGCTCTCTTCTCCTCTGTCACTGCCACGTTGATGTTCTTGGCCATTCTAACTTCACGCTACGCGATTGAAGATTTCCTCGACTCACTACCAAGAAAAATGATATTGGGCCTCACTTTTCTCTTCCTCTCATTGGCTTTTATGCTGGTGGCATTTGGCTCTGCTCTTACGATTGTCTTGAGTGAACGATTGAAGTGGATTTACATCCCAATTACATTGTTGGCCACCATCCCCATCATTTTGTTCGGAATCCTACAGCTTCCCTTATATGTTGAAATGATGGAATCCACCTTTCGACCTCGCCTCTACCGTCCCCTGAAGCTTTGGAAATGATCTATGCTATTATTGGAGAAGGACATCTGCAATGTGATCTTTGTTTGCACTTGTTACTATGTTTGAAATGTGACTATCATGGTGTTTACTCATGTTTAGAGACTTTTGAAGTGTGACATCAGCCACATTTATACTAACATTTAATGTATGCTGTCAAGTGCATGTGAAAATAGTCAAGCTTTTTAAACTCACGGTTGGACTCATTTACAATTTCATTGTTATCTATTCACGTTGAGTCGAGTTTAGAATTTTCGATTTTCGATTCCAGTTGAAATCGAGTATGATTTTTAATACTTGAACACGTTTGAGTCATGTTTTAGGTACCAAGTATGCATGTCAAGTCAACCTTGAGCTGCATACTACATCGACTACATAAATTGTGAAGCAGCCTTTTGGGATTCTTTGTAGTGTGTCTCTTTTAACTATTCTTTGCTATCGAGATGCTTGTTACTCGGAGCTTTGCCCCCCTTGTTTGCCACATATGTGATGCTTGGTATTTTAATGAACAATCAAATCAAATTAGCTGTCAGCGTATTCTCTTCTCCCAAAGACTTTCCCATCTACATTTCTTATCATATCTCATAGATTTACATGACACATGATCATACAATGTTGATACATAAATTTTGACTATTCTATTTTATCATTCATCGTACAGTAAATTATGAATCGATCCTGACTCTAAATAAAATATCATCAACATGATTCACATTTGCATTGCAGGCATTAGGAACAATTTTTCATTTACTAATAAATTGCATTTAAGTTGGTCCAATCTTAAATTACCTTGAATTAGCCTGAAGTGCCGCCTGGGTTTGGGCAAAGTGTTACTAATCGCTAGAGGTGTTAAACGAGTGGGTTGGGTCGGGTTTGGGTCGGGTTATTAATGGGTCGACCCAAATGGACCAATTAACCCATTTATGACCTATTTATGTATAATGTAAATTGTTCGACCCATACCCGACCCGACCCATACCCAACCCATACCCCACCCGACCCATATTAATAATATTTTCATATTTAACCAAATTTAGAAAAACTTATTCTTATGTTTTTTTTTAAAAGATTATATTACTAAAAAACTTCTAAACAATATAAATCCAATCAATAATTTTTCAATTTTTTACAATTTTTCAAAAAAATTATATATATATTTTAAAACTAAAATAGTTTTATACAACACAAATTTAATGGAAAATTTGTATAATTTTTAAAATATTATTTTAAAAATCGAATTTTAATTATTTTTATTTCAAAAAATAAATTTTAAATATTTTTAAAATTTAATTATTTGTATTTTTAAAAAATAAAGTTTTAATTATTTTTATTTTTAAATTAAGTTTTTAATTATTTTAGAAAAAAATTAATTTTTTTTATTTTTTTAAAAAATTAATTTTTTATTATTTTATTTTTATTTTTAAAATATAATTTTCTTTTTTATTTTTTATTTTTTCTTTCTTTCTTCTTCCTCTGGTCGCCGGCACGGCGATGGCCGGCGACCGGCCAGGCGAGGCTCGAGCTCGCCAGCGTCGGGCGAGCTTGAGCTCGCCAGATCCGGCGAGCTCGAGCTCGCCTGGCCGGTCGCCGACCATCGCCGTGCCGGCGACCGGAGGAAGAAGAAAGAAAAAAAAAAGAAAGAAATAAAAAGAAAAAAGAAATAAAAAATAATTATATTTTCGGTTTTTATAAAAAAAAAAATTATAAAGTTAAAGAGAGGAGACTAGAGAGAAATAGTGAAATTTTGAGTTAAAATAAAGGGATTCCTTTTTAATGGGTTGATAAATGGGTCTTAAATGGGTCAGAGAGCTGACCCATTTAAGACCCATATATCTTATTCATCATCCATTAAAACTCATTATAGGTATTTTAAGAAATAAAACTTGACCCATTAACAACCCATTTAACCATAAATGGGTCAATAAATGGGTTGTGCAACCCATTTAACACCTCTACTAATCGCTTTTGAATTTTCAAGATCAAGCCCATTTAATTGGGAATTTTGGCCAGCCCATTTATCTCCCTCCCTTGGCCGAAGATCAATGTATAATGCATGTGATGTTCTGAATTTGGAAAGTAAGCGATCTTTTTTTTTTTCTTTTTTTTTTTGTCCTACTTTATTTTTACTCTAATTCTCACTTTTAGACTTTTATCATGCCTCTTTGCAGGACGTGGGAGTTGAAACCCATACATGAAACTAAATCGTCCCCACCCCAACCTCTCGGGAAGGTGGAGATTCAAACTCTCCACCTCCTCCTTCCATGTTGGAAGGGTGGCCACTGGGTAAACCCTAGTGGTTAGAAAGTAAGCGATCAAAGGAAAAGAATTTCGGTAGAATATCAAATATGAAGGGATATTCTGGGCTATGTATCATAAAATTTCGGCCATATCAGGAGTAAGAGAGAGAATATCCTAATTTCCTAGCATAAAGAAATCATATATTTACTTGATCCAAAATAGGAAAGTAGCAGATTTGTTGTTCTTACAAGAGAGCCTTTAGATTTAAGGTTATAGAAGCATCTTATTCAGTAACTCTGAAACTCTCCTTATCCCTCTCGGCAGTCTCCCAGCGAAGCTCTCCCCCTTGGCATCATAAAAATTCCAGAGCGCAGTTTAACGAAATCGATGAGTGCACATTGTTGGTTAACCGTTGGATCGTACTAAAATTTTATGAAAAATATGGTAAGACATCGTTGTTATTATTATTGTTGTTATTATTATTATTATTTTGGTCGGAGCAATATTATTGAGTTTATCCGGTGGATATGATGAGAAAATATCTGGAAGTACGTCTTTGATGGAAAAACCGAACTATTTGGATTACTGGATCAAGACAGGAGAGCCCAAGGGGCGGCCTTATGAAAATGATGAGTACGCATTTGCTCTATGTCACACCCCAAATCCACTAGAACAAGGGCATGACACGGCCGTCCTTTCACCAAAGAATGCAGCCTCAACATAACCAAAATTCAACCCGATATCAACATATATATACATATATATATATGACAAAAATGGTATTTGGTTACAATATCAGAGTATTTCTACAATCCACCAAAATTAAAACATACACCTACTACAAAGACTAACTTATAAACTTATCAACTATGCATAAGCCATACCCAAAAATTTCCACCACAAATCGGATTGGCAGTTGGTTGTACAACAAAGCAATTTCGTCAAGAGCAGACGGCAAAACAAACAGGTTTGGAATATTTAATTACTTATCATTAAGAGACTACATAAGACTCGTCCTTTAAAGACATGATTCTCAAGCTAATCAATTCACTATAGTCATCTCTAGAAAGGAAATTATATTGTTGTTCCAAGTCAAAAATAACTTGTCAATAAAAATAATTGTCACTATTATGAGTGACGAAACTTTTGACACTTCTAATATCTTTATACTTGTTTTAGACCAGACAAAGTTAGATGCCCATTTTTGCCGATAGCTTTATTCGGCTAGAAGCTTGCAAAGTAACTTGCTTGAATAAGAGCTCGAAAGAAGTAGCTTAACTTGGTCAAGACTCCTTTGGTGTCAAGGTATAGAATGAACGTAAGAAAGAGAGATAGAGTCAACTTCAAGTAATAGTTCGATCAGTAGGTACTCAACTAAATTTTGTGTGGCCCCAGAACCTAAGCCAACTTGCCAACTTGTAAAGGTCTAGTCTTTATTTCCGGTGATAATTCCTTTAACACTCAAGTAATTCAACCACTTCGACCAAAAAAAAATAGCAATCCAGTCGCTATAAAGTGAATAAAAAATTATATGCTTTACTTGCTTTAGGTGTAGGTTTACATTAGGGGAGGCACTTGTATAAAAGGAAGGAATGAACTCCGCCTAGGAAGACTAAAACTCTTTAATATTTGAATATCTTACCCATTTTTGTATCCTCTGTTTACTTTGTTGTCGAAAGATTGCATCGTAGAGAGCATCCCAATGACGCCGCATCCAAGTGAAATACAAGGAAATTCAAATCTTGTAGAACCACCACTAGGTACATGTTCATGTTCAAAACCAGAAAAATTTATGTTATAAGCGATGGGGTCTTATAATTTCTTTGTTTCCTTTATCTAATTTGGCGGCTTATTTAATTGGAACTAATTACAGAGGCCGAAAATATTTAATTTCAACGAACCAAAAATGCAAAAGCAATGTGTGGCCACCAAATACTGCTAATTGATTCATTTTCTCGGGTCCATGGCATGACTATCCCTCCCAAGTGAACAGTGAGCCACAAAACGTATTACTCAAAGTCAATCTCCCAATTTGGTATGACTTGGCTCCACAAGTTCCCTTATAGTTGTTGATGATGATACCACTGCCTTCTGTCATCCTAGTTTCATTACTTACAAGCCATCAATGACCAGTTCATTAAGGTTTGTCGACACCTAAATTTTTGCCCAAAAATAATTTCCAAAAAATAAAAAATAAAATTGGGAACGTGTTTTTCCACAAAAATATTTCAAGTTAAATTCTTGCATATAGGTTATCTAGGCATTTAATATGGTGTTTTAAATGGAAGATGTTTTTACTTAAAAAAAAATTGAAAATATATAATAATAAAAAAAAAAGTTGGGGCCAATGATCTAAATGTGACTAGCCAAGCTCAGGAGGTCAGATTGGAATTAAAATGGCAAATTGGGGCCAAATTGCAATTTCCAAAAGTTGAGGGACCAATTCGCAAATTTTGCAAAATTTTGCCCGAACCCTTAAATCATCATCTTGGTCACCAATTAAGTTGAAATTGAACTTGGGCCAACTCGAATCAATCAAATCGGGCGAAAATGACCAAATTTGCATTGAAATGGGTATTTTCGGCTAAGAAAATGGCCAACTTTGAGGGACTTTCTTGCAATATTGAGTGAGTAAAATTATGAAATCTAGACAAGATCTTAAACTACTATACATGAGCTTGCTAATTGATAAAAAATCACAGCCAAATTGATGGATTAAAGCACTCAAACGAGCTACCAAAACCTAGTCCACGAATTGGTCTCATTTCGGAGTTGCTGAGTAAGCAACTTGGTGGCCCCACCATATCCCACTCAGCTGCCCATACAGCCTGATCTTTGCACGTGATTGAAGACCATAATGAGTAGTGCCAGTGGACGGAAATTGGCCTGGGATAAGCTGCTGAATGCACAGGAAAGTCACAGCAAAACCCGCACACTCAACAGCTGCAAAATTTCAAAATTTTGGCTAAGTCAGAAAGTGGGTAGACTGCTCAGTTGGTGGTCTTGGCAAGTGGACAAAAAGCCAACCAAGGGATGGATGATTTCGGTGGATAACATCTACGAAGCATGCTCTTTTGAGGGAAGAGAGAGAGGAGACGAGGGAGAGAAGAGAGAGCTCGGGATCGTTCCCCAAAGACACCTTCAGAAGCAACTCCAGAAAGCCAAACCCAGAAATTCCAGACCGACCTTGAGAGAGAAAAATGAAATTTTCACCCACCTGCGGCCAAAATTAGCCAACACCTTCAACTAGAGAGTTAAACTTCACTCAAATATATTTCCAACCATAGGTCGCACGTCCAAAATGGAGATCGGGAAGGCCTCCTAAAGCCCCCCGAAAAACTACCCTCCTGGCGGGCCAAAGAAAGTCTGAATTTTTCCAAGTGTTGAGCCCGATCTTGTTTTCCAGTTGAAGAAGCCAACTTCCACGGGCCCCCGAGGATAATTTCTTGGTTTCTTGAGCGAAGAACCACTTGAAACGAAAACTAAGAAGCAAGGTAAGCATCCTAGATGTATTTTCTTTCGAGTTTGAGTACGTTTTGATCATGAAAATCAAGAGGAAAACTAGCCCGGAAAACTGGTTTCTGAGGCTGAAATTTTTCTAAGTGTTTGGAATTTCTTCAAGAATTTTGCAAGTGTGCTTCTTGGAGAGGTCGTTTTGATGTCTTTCGGTGGGCCATTCTCTATGATTTTTGTTGCATTTGAAAGCTCATGTTACCTACTTTCACTCGGATTAAGTAGTGTTTCTCGTAGATCTTGCATGTGATAAGTGTCGGGGCTTGAATATGGGCATGCAACCTGTTTGTTTAACTTGGGTTCAAACCCAGGTTTGTGAAATCAGATCAAACCCGCATATTTGAGGATGATTTTAGCTTAGTTATTTTGTGTTTTAAGCTATGATTTCTGTCTAATCTTGCTCCTTGCATGTGGTAGTATAATCTTGATACTTTATTTCCGCATGAGATTGCTTGTGAGTTGAGATTGAAGGTCACAAACATGGCCCGACGAAGCTGATTTGGGTAGATTGATGCATGCCAAGTGTTCGAAGAAATGTGCAAACCAAGTTTCGATCTTCAAACGATCGATTTGAGCTCGGTTCTTATTATTCATGTACTGGGCAGTCCCATATTAGTGTAAATTGGCATATATCGGTTTAAGGAATTATTTTTTAATAAAAATTTAAAAAAAAACCAAAAAAATGAAAAATTCAAAAAAATTGTAAAAATGATGGATGGTATCAAGTTATGATAGAAATGACATCTAGGAAATTTTCCCAATTTTAAAAGGTCATTTTCTTAATTTAATGATATTTTGGTATTTTATAACCATTTTTGTAAATAATCTATTTTGCGTAGATTATAATTAATTAGAGTAACTTCATGCATTTAGAATAATTTCATGCATATTTAAATTCTCATTTTGCTCACGGGGGTCCTGTCCCGGGGCGTGATAATAATGCCATGTAATATTATTTGTCCGACTTGTATCGGATTTTCATTTTTCGCATTTATTTTCAAGTTATTTCAATTTCTTGGATGTTTACTTATGCACCGCTTTTCATTAATTTGAGTGTAAATTTCTCTTCTAAATTATGTTAGTATTAGTCTAGACATTAAAAAAAACTACAAAAACATTTGCATGGACACTTAGCGGTTTCTTAAAGATTATAATTGGTAATCAAGATTGTGTGGTCATTTAGATTAAAACCTTCCAAGTTAGTGGTACCGCAAGGGCGCTAATAGAAACATTGGCGTAAACAAATCCCCGTTCCTAGAAATCTCTGGTTGCGTAGGAATCGAGACAACACTCCCATGCCTCGATTGATTTCTAGCCGACCCCAATAGGCTAGTGGCGACTCCTAGAAATATTTAGGTTGTTAAGAACAAAAAAACAAAATCCAACGTCGCGCGAGGTATGGGCTTGGGAGAGCCCGCGCCTAATTTAGGGCCATTGGTCCGCCTCTTTAGGCAAATACCCCTAAACCATTATTTCTTTTCCCCCGGGACGGAAAAAGAGAGGTCGTGACAGCTTGACGACTCCACTGGGGACTTGGTTACAAACCTTAGAGGACTTAGGCCGTAATAATTTGGTTGGTTGTTCACTAACATGGTCTTCATTTGATAGCACGTGTCAAAGCCACGTGGAAGACAAGGTTAGTCCACTAACAACGTGTTAATTGTTTTTGTAGGTTTGGAGTAATAAGGGGTGGAGTGTATGTTAACCCATTTCTTTTGTAGGAAGGTGTAGGAATGTATGTCAATATGGATGAAATTGATGTGTTGTTTGGATATCAATTGTTGTGTGTGCCTTTATACTTACCTTAGCACTACACATTTACATACACAACCCGCGATCTAAAACCCCGATCGCACTAGGAAGCCCATAGGAGGTAGCAAAAGATGGAACCCGTGCAGGGAATGACCCATGGTTATCCACTTTTGGTCCCGCTCATTTTGATTAATGATAAAGAGAATTGTCCGACGTAAGTGCGGAGTGGGGAAAACTCTTTTGATCTAATTGAAATGGGAGCCTTTAGCCTTTAGAATCATACCTCTTAGTGAGCCTCACGAGTCGACATGCGATGTGTCTTTGTGGTTGCCGCATTTTCTTTTTTCTTTTTTTTCTCTCTCTCTATCGAAGGTACTAGTATTTTATTCCTCGATGTAAATATTGCTTTTTGTGCATATAATGTTTTATCATTAAGTTTAGCTTGTTTTGTGACATATGGTGATTGATCAAAATGCCTATTTAGGTTTAGTTACTATGGGTTTCCCTGAGCTTCGTATCATCCCAATCCCAAAGAAGGCGTTGTTAGACATGTGGGATGCACTTGATGCGAGCAAGAAGACTTTTGTAGAGAAGAAACTTGGCTATCTTATTTTTCTCTTATACCGAGAGTCCCACGTGCCATTGGTGAAGGCCATGGCTCATTTTTGGAACCCCAAGACTTCAACGTTCGTGTTTGGTCATCATGAATTGACCCCAACTTTAGAGGAGTTAGAAATCATTGTTGGCAATGTCCCTGCATTCGGTCTTGTCGACCCTCCTTTAGGAGTAGATCGAGATGCGGACCCCTCAAGTGCCATAACTTGGCAGAAAGGGACACTTAAGTGCCATAACTTACGAAAGGTACACTTAAGTGCCAAAATCGGAGTAAAATGGATCACTTGAGTGCCAATCCGGCCAAAGTCCGGCCAAAAGGCTGACGTGGCTTTTTTCCGGCGAAGCGAGCCCAAAACGACGCCGTTTTGCTCGCTGATGTGGCCAAATAATGCAAAAACGGCGTCGTTTTGGGATGATGTGGTAAAAAAATAAAAATAAAAATTAATTAAATTAACTTAAAAATTAAATTTAGTTAAAACATTTAAAAAAAATAATTTTAAAATTAAATTTAGTTAAAATATTAAAAATAATTATTTTAAAATTAGAAAAATTTAAAAAATTTAAAAAAATAAATAAATTTTTTTAAAAAATTAAAAATATTTTTAAAAAATATAAAATTTTTAAGAAAACTAAATTTTTTTTTAAAAAACTAAAAAAATTTAATAAATTTTAAAAAAAAATTAAAATTTAAAAAAAAATAATAATTTTTTAAAAAAATTAAAAATTTTAAAATTTTAAAAATTTAAAAATTAAATTTTTCATTAAGTTTTTTTTACCACGTCAGCCCAAAACGACGCCGTTTTTGTATTATTTGACCATGTCAGCAAGCAAAACGGCGTTGTTTTGGGCTCGCCCACACCCGCCCCCCTCTTTTTTTTAATTTGTAAATATTTTTAATATTTTTAAAATATTTTTAATTTTTCTAATTTTAAAATAATTATTTTTTAATATTTTAACTAAATTTAATTTTAAAATTATTATTTTTAAATATTTTAACTAAATTTAATTTTTAATTTAATTTAATTAATTTTCATTAATTTCTTTTATCACGTTAGCCCAAAACGACCCCATTTTTGTATTATTTGACCATGTCAGCAAGCAAAACGGCGTTGTTTTGGGCTCGCCCACACCCCCCCTTTTTTTAAAATTTTTAAATTTTTTTAATTGTTTTAACTTTTTTTTAGTTTTTTAAATTTTTTTAATTTTTTTTTTAAATTTTTTTAGTTTTATAAAAAAAATTAAATTTTTTTTAATTTTTATAAAATTTTTAAAATATTTTTTAAATTTTTATTGGTTTTTCTAATTTTGTAATAATTATTTTTTAATATTTTAACTAAATTTAATTTTTAATTTAATTTAATTAATTTTTCATTAATTTTTTTTACCACGTCAGCCCAAAACGACGTCGTTTTTGTATTATTTGGCCATGTCAGCAAGCAAAACGGCGTCGTTTTGGGCTTGCCTCGTCGGAAAAATTCCACGTCGGCGTTTTGGCCGGACTTTGGCCGGAGTGGCACTTAAGTGATCCGTTTTTCTTCGAAAGTGGCACTTAAGTGTACATTTCGTAAGTTATGGCACTTAAGTGTCCCTTTGTGCCAAGTTATGGCATTTGAAGCGTTCTTATCCCGGAGTAGATCCTATCCCGCTATTGAGTCAACTCCTAGGAGTTCCTCCTCTTGAAATTAAAGAACTTCTTAATAGGAATTCAAAAGGCCTCCCTTTGTCTTTCATCGAACAAAGATTCCATAGTCTTCTCCCAAGCCCCAATCCTCAAAATGCTAAAATTTTCCTTCTAGCATTCTTCGGATTTGTTCTTTTCCCGTTCACCCAAAAGACAATGGATCCTAGCCTTGCTCATGTTGTCTATAGAGTCCTTCACTTAGGGGATTTACACATATGCTTCTTGCCGAAATGTTCCTCTCTTTCAACCGTTTCAAAAAGGACAAAGGTTCGATCCTTAGAGCACCTATAGGCATCCTTCAAGTTTGGATTCTCTCTCACTTAAAAGTATTTGGAGGAAATTTGGCTATTACCAACATTGATAAAGATAAAAACCCTCTCATCAAACTTAAGGATATAGAAAAATTCCTCCATGATTGGACTTTCCGTGGTTGGGTAGAACTTTTTGAAAATATCACCCCAAACCAAATTTTATGGCAAGCCCCTTGGATTTGTTTCCCTAAAGCACGACTTATGAGCGGTCACAATGACCCGATTCCACTCTTAGGTTTGACAGGATCTACGTCTTATTACCCTTTAAGAGTAGTTCGGCAATATCGAGTACTTCAAGAAATCCCTCCTCCTCTAAAGTTAGAGTTGTTTCGTTTTGACTTTCGCGATAAGGTTGTCAAGGGGAACCAAATCGAAGACATGAAAAAAGAGTGGAAAACATCGTCAACATCCTACATCATTGCCCACCAAGGGATATTGAGTGGGTTACTGAGTTGAAAGGAGAAATGAGGGAGCACCACGCATCAAGAGGAGATATTGATCGCCGTATTGAACCTGATGTTGCCGTCATCATTCCAAAGTTTCCTACGAAACCAACTCCGAAGGAAATCCAAATGGGGCGAATTATAAGGGAAAGGGATGAAGCCTTAGCTAAGGTGGAGCGTTTGACCGAAACAAACAAACGCATCCGCAAGTTGCTTTGAGGGGAAAATTAAAGGATTAGTCATATTCCATTAGAGTTGTGTTCTTAGAAAAGTTGTATAAGGTTTTCCTTATATGAAATATTAGTAGCAATGTTTAGGAGTTCCTTTACTTTAGCGGATGTATAGGGATTTTCCTTCACAATTTTTGATGTAATTAGTGATGTTTTTCCCTCTCTTATAATTACTTTGATTCTAATGGAATATGAGATGGGCATTTTGATCAATCATCACGTGTTACCCCTTTAATTGTATAACTTCCTATGACAAAATATTGATAAGAAGCCACTTCTGTGAGATTCGACTTATGCAAGGGGTTTCTTATTTCTATTTTGTTATAAGAAAATATAAAATTGAAGGGTTTTAAGTTTTTTATTTTATTGTATTTCATTTTTCTTTCTCATCTTTTGTATGCTGATTTGTTTGTTCTTTTGTACTAAACATAGGTACTGATAACACGGCTTTAAGACGATCACCCATCAGGACCCGTTCTGTAGCTGCAAGGATGAATACAGAAGAACAAAACGCCCGTTTTAACGCCTTGGATAATAGAATCACCGACTTGGCAACCCAATTTGCCCAATTCGCGAATGAGATTCGAGCTAGTCTAGTGGCTGCAGCCCCCAATAGAGACACGCTCGTGCCTACTCCTGAGGCTAGCAATGCCAACGTTAGGGAGAACATTGCTGAAGAGATTCCCCATCAAGCACCTGTAGTGGCGGAACTGGACCCCATCTCAGAAGCCATCTCAGCTCGAATGGAGGAGGAGAACAACAAAAGATTTGCTAAGCTTGAGGAGAAGCTTAAAGCCATCCAGGGATATGAAACTAACATGATTGGGGATTTGTCTCGATACGCCAAAATGGACTTTCCTGAGAAGTTTAAAAGTCCCCGATTTCGCTAAGTATGATGGTACCGGCGATCCAAAAGTCCATTTGAAGTACTATTTGAACAGGATGGGGCGCTATGCGCAGAACACCCCATTATTGATTCAAACTTTTCAGGAGAGTCTATCCGGCCCGGCCTTGCAATGGTACATCCTGCTGGAACCAGAAAAGATGGAAAAATGGGAGGAATTGGCGGAGGCATTTGTGCTACAATATAAATATAATACTGAGATTGCCCCGACGCGCAAAGTGTTAACGCGCATGGAGAAAAGGAGAAATGAGTCCTTCAGGTCGTTCGCGCAAAGGTGGCGCGCCTTGGCTGCTCAAGTTCGACCACCACTAGACGACGCTGAAATGGTGGAGTTGTTCCTTAATACCCTTCCTCCAGACTTTTACAACAAAATGATTAGCTCTGACTGTGGGAACTTTACCCGTTTGGTTGCCATTGGAGAGAGATTTGAAGAAGCCATGCATAAAGGTCGGATAACTGAAGGCACAAACAAGAAATTTACTAGTAAGAAGGAGAAAGAAGTGGAAGTAGCTTACGTGCAAGCCCCAGCTGAATCAAAACAATTTTCGAATCCTCAAAATCCTTCTGCATCACGAGGGAGATACCAGAATTACGAACCCAGGAAGTGGACGCCAAGGCAATTCACACCTTTGCCTAGGCCATTGTCCAAACTATTACTCATGTTGCTGCAGAAAGGGTTGGTAGCTAAGGAGATTCCTCGTGACAACCCTCCTAAATTCCCAGGGTTCGACCTAACAAAGTCTTGTGAGTACCATATGGGTGAGAAAGGCCATGATGTGGATAATTGCCGAACACTCCAGAACAAGGTCCAGAGCCTATTGGACAAAAATATCTTGTCATTTAAGGAGACGCAGCCTAATGTCAAGCAAAACCCTTTACCCGTTCATGTCGGGGATGTTAATATGATTGCTGAAGGAGAGGATAGGAACGTGCAAATGGTCAGGGTTGATGTCCACAAACTGTATGAAGATTTGATTTTAAGTGGCTATTACAAAAGGAGTGATGAAGTTGTCCCAGCTAAGAAGAAATTAGAGCGTATCACCAAGATGATCAACATGGGCATAATCCAAAATCAAGGAGGAGGCCAAGCAAATGAGACGATGACAGCTGTAATTGATTTCTCTCCCAAGAATTCTTGTTGTGAATTTGGGACGGTCGTGGAGATGCCGGTCGAGGAGGTAGGCACTGTCGAAATACTGAATGATGTCAACATGACCAAGGAAACCAAACCGTTAATCATAAATGAAGAAGAAGCCTTAGATGTCGAATCCAAGCTAAAAGCTAAAAGAGTTTGCAGAGATCATGAATTTTTGAAGATGGCACTAGAAAAGGGCGAGGTGGTAGATACACTAGGCCAACCAAGTGGGAAGTATGACTATCTCGTCAAATACTCACCTCCTCCAAGTTTTTTTATGGATCCTAAAGAAACCGTCCCTGATGGGTGGGGAGGCATGGACGACTTAGCCGAGCTCAAGGAAGAAACCGTCGCCATGATGACACCAGTAATCATATATTTATCTGTTGATGAAGAGCAATGCGACTCTAATGAGTACGAGCTTAAACACGTGGTTATTGATTTGGCAGTCGAGGAGTTCGCGAACATAGAGCTAGGAGAGGATGAGCCCAAACGGATGGTAATTGAGTTGCCGCCATACGATCAGGATGGGATCTCAAAAAGCCCTGTCACTAGTTTTGATCCTAAGGTAGTCCCATGGGATTATGGGACAAATGATGTCGATGATGTTACCCGATCAGGTCGCTGTTATGCACCCGCAGAAGCTATGGAAAAGAAAGCTGTCACTGATGAGGAAGCGAAGCAATTTTTGGCAATGATCAAATCTAGTGAGTTTGACGTAGTAGAGTAGCTAAGGAAGATGCCCGCCCAGATTTCGCTCTTGGAGTTGTTCAAGACCTCCGAGAAACACAAAAATGCACTATTGAAGGTTTTAAATGAGATATATGTACCGGAGACCATTGGGGACAGGCAATTGGAGGAGTTCATTGGGTCCATTCTCTTGAGGGACCAAATCTCGTTTTCAGACGAGGATCTTCCGGAGGAGGGACACGATCATAACAAGGCCTTACTCATATCGGTCAAGTGTTGTGATATGATGATAGCTCGGGTCTTAATTGATAACGGGTCTGCTCTGAATATTTGTCCATTAGCCACCCTTCGTCATCTCGGGGTTGGTAAAGAGCAAATTAAACCATCCAACTATACCGTTCGAGCTTTTGACGGTATAAAGAAGGAGACAATAGGGGAAGTTGAGCTCAACCTTTTGATCGGCCCTACCTCATTCCTGACAAAATTTCAAGTGTTGGATATCCCTAGCGCTTTTAATTTCCTGTTGGGTCGACCCTGGATCCATGCCGCTGAAGCTATACCTTCCTCTCTACATCAGATGGTTAAGTTCATTTCAGAGGGGAAAATCATAACCGTTCGTGCGGAAACTGATTTTAAGATCTTTCAAGACACAGCCATCCCGTACGTGGAGCCTGAGGAGAAGGAGGAATCTAGCTACCATACTTTCGAGCTAGTCTTAATGGTCCATGTTCCCATTGGGACCACTATTAAGAGTCCGGAAATGTCTGGCCCGTCTATCATGTCAAGTAGAGTGCTACTAGAGTACGGTCATATTCCCGGACTAGGATTGGGAGCGTATGCACAAGGTATTGCCAAGCCCATTAAAGCCCCTAGGAATCATAAAAGAGTAGGTTTAGGCTACCAAAAAGATCTGGAAAGTCATGTGAAATGTGAAGAACTTGCTAGTCAAGGCGTACATGGCAGAGGTAGAGGCCGAGGTTACCATGGAGGCTGTATGGGCCGAGGCGATCGTGGAGGCCGAAGTATGCGTGGCGGACACATGGGCCAAACTAGCCGTTGGGGACGAAATGAATATGGAAGTTGCACTAATGCAATACAAAATCAACAAGGCTTGCTCCTCCCATCACTAAAGGATCTTTATCCACCACTGGAGAAGACCTTTATCAAGTCATCCGAGCTACTACAAGAAGAGGAGGGAGCAATCTTGGACATAGCAGACCTATTTGGTGCCAACTATATGTGTGCCACCTTTGATGATGACAAGGCAGAGCCTTCTGCGAGCTTCTTCCAGCTTTCGGAGTAGGGATGCTACTTACCTATCCTGTTTAGTTTTATGTCATTTCTTTTATGTATTCCCTTACATGGGAAGTGTTGTTTAGCTACTTTTGTTATTTTCGTATGTAATTAAGGTATTGGACTGTGAGCCGTGGTCCAAGATCATGAACCTTGTAAAACGGCCTTATCATGTTAATACCAATGCATCCATGTTTTATTAAGGGCGTAAGGAAGTATTCCACCAATCCTATGGTGATGCTTTGAGGCTTGGACTTCCTCATGACTCCTGGTTTTCAAAGTTTTGGGAAAAGATGTCTGAGGATATGAGGGCAATCTCCTAACTCGTATTCTTTTCAAATAGTTATTCAAAAAGAGTTTTCGAATGTGCATCATGCATGGCATTCGTTAAGTGATTTTACTGACCCCCTCATTTGCATCTTAGGCATGTCATTCGGCATAATCATGATACATGTGTATGTGACTCGGAATTGCCTGATGAAAATCTCTTCGAATCTGACGAGGATAATGATATCCAGAAAGACATCGAAAGAGATTGGATTCGTCATGAAGAATCTAAACCCTTGACAGCCGAGCAAACGGTTACTGTAAATCTTGGCGACACAGAAAATGTTAAGGAAACCAAGATTGGGGCGGGCCTTTCAGAGATCGAGGCAAAAAGAATGGTTGACTTCTTAAAGGAATATCAAGATATATTCGCATGGTCCTACGCAGATATGCCGGGACTAGACCCAGAAATCGTGGAGCACACTCTGCCAACTGACCCAAATATGCCACCAAAAAAGCAAAAACTTCGAAGAACGAAACCAGAACTTTCTAAGAAGATTGAGGAAGAAGTTATGAAGCTATTAAAAGTGGAATTCATCGAAGTATCCCATTATGCTGATTGGATTGCTAATATCGTTCCGGTCATGAAGAAGGATGGATGGGTCAGAGTTTGCATAGACTATCGGGATTTAAACCGGGCAAGCCCAAAGGATGATTTCCCGCTACCGCATATTGATGTTTTGGTTGATAGCACCGCAGGATTTGAACTATTCTCCTTCATGGATGGGTTCTCTGGATACAACCAGATTAGGATGGAAGAGGAGGATAAGAGTAAAACATCCTTTATTACACCATGGGGGACCTTTTGTTACAGGGTGATGCCGTTTGGCCTAAAGAATGCGGGAGCCACATATCAAAGAGCAATGGTCACCTTATTCCATGACATGATGCATGAGGAAATAGAGGTATATGTTGATGATATGATTGCCAAATCAAAGCATGGAGAAGATCATATTAGGGTCCTAAAGAAGTTATTTGACCGGCTCAGGAAATTTAAGCTGAGACTTAATCCCACCAAATGCATATTTGGGGCAAAGTCTGGAAAGCTATTAGGTTTTATGGTTAGTAGCCGAGGCATTGAAATTGATCCGTCGAAAGTTAAAGCCATTTGTGACCTCAAAGCTCCCTCTACTATCAAGGAAGTTCGGAGTCTCCTGGGTAGATTGAACTATATCGCAAGATTCATTTCTCAATTGTCAGAGACAGCAAAACCATTCTTCAAACTCCTGAGGAAGAATACTAAGATTGAGTGGGACACTGAATGCCAAAAAGCCTTTGAAGAGATAAAGCAATACCTTCTTCAACCACCAGTGTTGGTACCACCAGTCCCAAGAATACCACTGGTCCTTTACTTAACCATCCATAAAGAGTCACTAGGGGCCATGCTGGCCCAGAAGAGGCCAAGCGATAAAAAAGAATGCGCGATATATTATCTCAGCAAGAAATTCACTGTCTCTGAGATGAATTACTTGGAAGTGGAAAAAACATGTGTAGCATTGATTTGGGTATTGCATCGACTGCGCCAATACACTCTCCACCATCAGATTTTGCTTGTGACAGAGAATGACCCAATCAAGTATCTGCTAGAGAAGCCAGCTTTAGTTGGAAAGATGGCCAAATGGCAAGTCCTCATTTCCGAATTTGATATACAAAGCATAGCACAGAAATCAGTCAAAGGGAGAGCCATAGCCGATATGTTGGCCGAAAATCCTAGAGAAGCAGAATTTTTCGACACAGCGGACTTCTTGGATGAACGTATTTTGGCAGTATCAAATGATAAATGGACCATGTACTTCGACGGGGCTGTAAATTTATCTGGCTCTGGGACTGGGGCAGTTTTGATCTCTCCAGCTGGCCAACATTATCCCGTAGCTGCAAAATTGATGTTCCCTTGCACTAATAATATCTCAGAATATGAAGCGTGCATCATCGGCTTGCAATTAGCCATTGACATGAATGTTAAGAATTTACAGGTATATGGCGATTCTATACTTATTATTCGGCAAACAAAGGGTCTCTGGCGAACACGCGATCTTAAGTTGATCCCGTATCATGAATTCCTTGAAAAATTAACGAAGGAATTTGAGGAAATATCCTTTGAATATTTGCCAAGGTCCCAAAATCAATTTGCTGACGCATTGGCCACATTGTCACCAATGTTGCATGTGATGGAGGGATTGGATATTGAGCCATTAAAGATCGAGATTCTCAAACACCCAGCTTACTGTATGTCAGTTGAAGGCGAGCTAGACGAAAGGCCATGGTACCATGACATCTTGAATTACCTCCAACTGGGAGAATTTCCTCAAGGATGTGAGGTAGCTGACAAGAAATATCTCAAGAAGTTAGCGCTGAAATTCTTTGTTTCTGGCGGTGTGCTCTACAAAAGATCATTTGATTCAGTCTTGTTGAAATGTGTCGATGCTAGAGAAGCCAACCAGCTGATGAAAGAAATACACGAAGGAGAATGTGGACCACACATGAATGGCCACCTTTTAGCAAAAAAGATCATGAGGCTCGGATATTTTTGGTTAAGCATGGAAACTGACTGTATCAAGCATGTTCGCTACTGTCATCGGTGTTAGATTTATGGAGACAACATCAATGCCCCACCTAACGAACTGCACTTGATGTCTCAGCCGTGGCCATTTTCCATGTGGGGAATCGATATAATCGGGCCAGTTAACCCCAAAGCTTCTAATGGGCATCGCTTCATTTTGGTAGCTATTGATTATTTCACAAAATGGATCGAAGCGAGTTCATATGTCAACGTCACCGCAAAAAACGTAGCCAAATTCATTCGTCGTGACATCATTGCCCGTTATGGTGTACCAGAGGCCATTGTTACTGATAACGGCTTGAATCTGAATAACAAGATTGTGGACGAGTTGCTTCAAGAATTCCAAATTCGCCATTTGAACTCGTCACCTTATCGCCCGCAAATGAATGGAGCAGTGGAGGCAGCTAACAAAAACATAAAGAAGATATTGTCTAAGACAGCGGACAATTATCGTGATTGGCACGAACGATTGCCATATGCGTTGTTGGCATATCGAACCTCGATACGCACTTCAACGGGGGCAACGCCTTACTCACTTGTATATGGTGTGGAGGCAGTCTTACCTGTGGAGGTGGAAATTCCCTCGTTAAGAATTCTCTCGCAGATTAAACTCTCAGAAGCTGAGTGGGTGCAGCAAAGATATGAACAACTAAATATGATTGATGAGAAGAGACTTAGTGCACTATGCCATGGTCAATGCTACCAAAAGCGAGTTGCGAAGTCCTTTAATCGCAAAGTTCGACCGAGACATTTCCAAGTGGATGAACTTGTGTTGAGGAAGGTATTGCCTATCATACCGGACCCACGCGGAAAATTCACTCCAAATTATGAAGGCCCTTACGTCATTAAGAAGATACTACCCGGTGGGGCTTTAATTCTGGTAGAAATGGACGGCCGCGAGTTACCAAAGCCTGTAAACGCTGATGCAGTCAAGAAATACTTTCCATGAATGAAATCAAGGCCGTAGAGCCATTTCCCGAGTCACTTAGCACTTGCATCATGCATTTCATGCATACATTCTATACATGCATATGTATTTGCGTTATGTGCATCTAGTTGCTTTGTTGGAAAGATTGTAAAACGAAGAAAATTAAAAAGGACAAAACAAAATGACGATGGTCCACGTTCGAGATATTCCCAGGAATTGTCGAACACAAACTCAGAAGAAGGGTAATTTGGTATCGTTTCCAATATACCCCCCTAAACTCTTTTTTGACGTAGTTCCCCTATTTGGCAGGAACATTAATATTCGAAGAACAAACCCGAGAAGTTGATTTGAACAAGATATCTATCAAGCAAGTATATGAGGGGTAACACATGTCGAATTCACCTAACTGGGTGTAAAAGATGTGTCGTTCTAGAGCCGATTCAATTAAATAAAAAAGGAAGCACCCCATGAACACTACTAGAGCTTCGGCTTGGTGGTATGGGGAATGAAGTGGTCCGGGAATGGCCGGGGTTCGATCCCTGGAAACGGCAACAAGGTTGCCATGTAAGCAAAATAATAATTTAAAAAAAAAAATTTGCATCTCTTATTTTTGCAAAAAAAAAAAAAAGGGAAAATGCCCGAACCAATGATACCAAAGACCTAAGATTCTCTTCAAGCTTTAAAGCAGTATGTTCATTCCGCTATTTGCCGTCAAATGGTGAAACTAACTAAGGGTAATGCTGTATCGTTTCCAGTTTTATGATCTCTGAGGATTCATGTACTAACACCTTCCCTTTTGCTCTTCGTAGGGTCGCCTGACTACTAAGGCACAGGTAAGTACCATTCTTCTCAAGATCAAATGGAGAATTTCCATCGCAAAAAAAGCATTTAGTGTTTTTCTAGAAACAAGCAAAAAAAATGGATATTGAAGAAACAAGTTTTCCACAAAGTTTGCAAAAATCTTCTTTAAATTGTCCATCCACTCGATGGATCACTCATTTCGAATCAAAATTCTCTATGGAGATCAATCCACCCCGATGATCTCAACAAAAATGAAAGGTGATGTTACTTATGCCAAGCAAGAAACACTTAGAATGAGGAAAGGCAACCAATTTCCAAACATGTCCTTTAAGCACTCTGAGATTCGAGCGAAAAAGAAAACCCATGTCGTTTAAGGTCAATGAATTCATTCGCAAGTGGTACATAGATCAAGATGATAAGAGGCATTTCTTTCCTCTATCATACACACTACAGGTGACAATAGTTAGCCCATTTGAGCCTTTTAATGTGAATAATTTTCTACAAAATACCCCTGTCAAGAACCACCCCACGATGGGGCAATTACGAAGGTTTGGGTTGATATTTATTTGGAGAGGAAAGGTGAGAAAGGTTTCTTTGCTCTCACTTGCATAAATCTTTTTGTGGTAACTTCAGGTGAATTCTTATGGAAGCTCGAAGCATCCCAAGGTGAAGAAGAGCATTCTTTTCTCTACCCAAACACCGTTACCCTTTGCTTAAACCATATTGAGCCTAACTATTCATTTCTAAAACCCGAGTGGTGATTATCTCCCCACATTGGGGGCAAGGCATATGATTTGCCAAGGCAAGTGATGTTTACGTGAAAATGTGGAAAGCATCTTGAAAGTCCTAAGAGTTTAAAAAGTTCAAAAGAGCAAAAGTCAAATGAAAATTAGGAGGTATGAAAAAGCAGTATGCCTGGTAAAAGCAAGGCCAATGCTCATCACCAAAAAAAAAAAAAATCGGATGATATGGCAATGATGCCGTTGTAATCACCAACTCTCAAAACCCTCTTCAAAAAAGTGCTAAGCCTTTTGAGCCTTCCACTGAACCAACATTACAACATATTCCCGAAGTCTCTTCAGATTGGGATAATTCGAGTGGAAATTAGGACTTTCTAAAGAAGATGCCGCTCGAAGAAGTGAGAACAAGGTTATTTTATCTCATCTTAAGGTTTCTTGACTTGTAAACCCGGCGAAGATATTGATCGGTGATTAATTCATTTCATAGCCAATGATGCTTAACCATTGCTAAAACCATGACCAAACCTGCACTACGGTCCTTCTAAAAGACCTTTTAGATTGGTCAATGTGTACTTATTGCGAATGATTCAAAGCCTTACACACTGGAAGAGTGAGATTGAGTGATCAGTTTATCTCCCACATGAATAGATGGGATCAAATAGCCATTTTTCTTGAGAATATGTGAGAAGCCCTTTTTGACTAAGGGTCATTGCTTGGCATACTTAACAGACATTTCTCATAAGTCAAGGTCATTTCAACAAGGATTTTTCTCCCAAGAGAATTTGACGATTAATGATATCATCCGAGCGTGATGACAGTTTTGTGAGTTTGTCAAGTGGTCGGAATTAATTTGATTTGTTTATGCAATTATTGCCTTCTCATTACCGATACACTTTTGATATTGTTTCTGATGACATGTGCTGAAATCAATCTCATCTAGTATGCTTTCGCTACTAGAATACTTGTTATAATGAATTCTATTTGATGTGCAGTATCCATTTCAGAATATTCTCGAATGACAGGTTCCTCCAGTGAAACCTTGCAATTCTAAAGGGTTCATGGGTTAGCCTTAAACCATGTATTTTCAAGATGCCATTTCAAAGGGTTCATGGGTTAGCCTTAAACCATGCACTTTCAGGAGTTCTTGGTTATTCCTTAAACCTTGCAATTCACACGGTTAGTGGGACTGCCTTAAACCACAAGGTTAGTGGGACTGCCTTAAACCACAAGGTTCGTGGGATTGCCTTAAACCACACGGTTAGTGGTACTGCCTTAAACCACAAGGTTAGTGGGACTGCCTTAAACTACAAGGCTCGTGGGACTGCCTTAAACCACAAGGTTCGTGGGACTGCCTTAAACCACAAGGTTCGTGGGATTGCCTTAAACCACACGGTTAGTGGTACTGCCTTAAACCACAAGGTTAGTGGGACTGCCTTAAACCACAAGGTTCGTGGGACCGCCTTAAACCACAAGATTAGTGGGACTGCCTTAAACCACACGGTTAGTGGGACCGCCTTAAACCACACGGTTAGTGGGACCGCCTTAAACCACAAGGTTAGTGGGACTGCCTTAAATCACACAGTTAGTGGGTTTGCCTTAAACCACACGGTTAGTGGGACCGCCTTAAACCACAAGGTTAGTGGGACTGCCTTAAATCACACGGTTAGTGGGTTTGCCTTAAACCACATGCGTTCGTGGGACTGCCTTAAACCACAAGGTTTGTGGGTATATCCTTAAACCACACTTTTCAAAGTATTCATAGGTACATTCCTAAGCCACGTTATTTACATTAAGCTCACTTGCATTTTCATTTTACTAATTTAAAAAAAAAACAATAAAACAATAAAAACAAAAATTAGATGTCACATTATCTTTGAAAGAAATCTCTTTGAGCTTCCTTCCAAAGAGGGGCAGTTGTCGACACCTAAATTTTTGCCCAAAAATAATTTCCAAAAAAAAAAAAAAATTGGGAACTTGTTTTTCCACAAAAATATTTCAAGTTAAATTATTGCATATAGGTTATCTAGGCATTTAATATGGTGTTTTAAATGGAAGATGTTTTTACTTTAAAAAAAATTGAAAATATATAAAATAAAATAAAAAAGTTGGGGCCAATGATCTAAATGTGACTAGCCAAGCCCAGGAGGTCAGATTGGAATTAAAATGGCAAATTGGGGCCAAATTGCAATTTCCAAAAGTTGAGGGACCAATTCGCAAATTTTGCAAAATTTTGCCCGAACCCTTAAATCATCATCTTGGTCACCAATTAAGTTGAAATTGAACTTGGGCCAACTCGAATCAATCAAATCGGGCGAAAAGGACCAAATTTGCATTGAAATGGGTATTTTCGGCTAAGAAAATGGCCAACTTTGAGGGACTTTCTTGCAATATTGAGTGAGTAAAATTATGAAATCTAGCCAAGATCTTAAACTACTATACATGAGCTTGCTAATTGATAAAAAAATCGCAGCCAAATTGATGGATTAAAGCACTCAAACGAGCTACCAAAACCTAGTCCACGAATTGGTCTCATTTCGGAGTTGCTGAGTAAGCAACTTGGTGGCCCCACCATATCCCACTCAGCTGCCCATACAGCCTGATCTTTGCACGTGATTGAAGACCATAATGAGTAGTGCCAGTGGACAGAAATTGGCCTGGGATAAGCTGCTGAATGCACGGGAAAGTCGCAGCAAAACCCGCACACTCAACAGCTGCAAAATTTCAAAATTTTGGCTAAGTCAGAAAGTGGGTAGACTGCTCAGTTGGTGGTCTTGGCAAGTGGACAAAAAGCCAACCAAGGGATGGATGATTTCGGTGGATAACATCTACGAAGCATGCTCTTTTGAGGGAAGAGAGAGAGGAGACGAGGGAGAGAAGAGAGAGCTCGGGATCGTTCCCCAAAGACACCTTCAGAAGCAACTCCAGAAAGCCAAACCCAGAAATTCCAGACCGACCTTGAGAGAGAAAAACGAAATTTTCACCCACCTGCGGCCAAAATTAGCTAAAACCTTCAACTAGAGAGTTAAACTTCACTCAAATATATTTCCAACCATAGGTCGCACGTCCAAAATGGAGATCAGGAAGGCCTCCTAAAGCCCCCCGAAAAACTACCCTCCTGGCGGGCCAAACAAAGTCTGAATTTTTCTAGGTGTTGAGCCCGATCTTGTTTTCCAGTTGAAGAAGCCAACTTCCACGGGCCCCCGAGGATAATTTCTTGGTTTCTTGAGCGAAGAACCACTTGAAAGGAAAACTAAGAAGCAAGGTAAGCATCCTAGATGTATTTTCTTTCGAGATTGAGTACGTTTTGATCATGAAAATCAAGAGGAAAACTAGCCCGGAAAACTGGTTTCTGAGGCTGAAATTTTTCTAAGTGTTTGGAATTTCTTCAAGAATTTTGCAAGTGTGCTTCTTGGAGAGGTCGTTTTGATGTCTTTCGGTGGGCCATTCTCTATGATTTTTGTTGCATTTGAAAGCGCATGTTACCTACTTTCACTCGGATTAAGTAGTGTTTCTCGTAGATCTTGCATGTGATAAGTGTCGGGGCTTGAATATGGGCATGCAACCTGTTTGTTTGACTTGGGTTCAAACCCAGGTTTGTGAAATCATATCAAATCCGCATATTTGAGGATGATTTTAGCTTAGTTATTTTGTGTTTTAAGCTATGATTTCTGTCTAATCTTGCTCCTTGCATGTGTTAGTATAATCTTGATACTTTATTTCCGCATGAGATTGCTTGTGAGTTGAGATTGAAGGCCACAAACATGGCCCGACGAAGCTAATTTGGGTAGATTGATGCACGCCAAGTGTTCGAAGAAATGCGCAAACCAAGTTTCGATCTTCAAACGATCGATTTGAGCTCGGTTCTTATTATTCATGTACTGGGCAGTCCCATATTAGTGTAAATTGGCATATATCGGTTTAAGGAATTATTTTTTAATAAAAATTAAAAAAAATGAAAAAAATGAAAATTTCAAAAAAATTGTAAAAATGATGGATGGTATCAAGTTATGATAGAAATGACATCTAGGAAATTTTCCCAATTTTAAAAGGTCATTTTCTTAATTTAATGATATTTTGGTATTTTATAACCATTTTTGTAAATAATCTATTTTGCGTAGATTATAATTAATTAGAGTAACTTCATGCATTTAGAATAATTTCATGCATATTTAAATTCTCATTTTGCTCACGGGGGTCCTGTCCCGGGGCGTGATAACAAGGCCATGTAATATTATTTGCCCGACTTGTATCGGGTTTTCATTTTTCGCATTTATTTTCAAGTTATTTCAATTTCTTGGATGTTTACTTATGCACCGCTTTTCATTAATTTGAGTGTAAATTTCTCTTCTAAATTATGTTAGGATTAGTCTAGACATTAAAAAAAACTACAAAAACATTTGCATGGACACTTAGCGGTTTCTTAAAGATTATAATTGGTAATCAAGATTGTGTGGCCATTTAGATTAAAACCTTCCAAGTTAGTGGTACCGCAAGGGCGCTAATAGAAACATTGGCGTAAACAAGTCCCCGTTCCTAGAAATCTCTGGTTGCGTAGGAATCGAGACAACACTCCCGTGCCTCGATTGGTTTCTAGCCGACCCCAATAGGCTAGTGGCGACTCCTAGAAATATTTAGGTTGTTAAGAACAAAAAAACAAAATCCAACGTCGCGCGAGGTATGAGCTTGGGAGAGCCCGCGCCTAATTTAGGGCCATTGGTCCGCCTCTTTAGGCAAATACCCCTAAACCATTCTTTCTTTTCCCCCGGGACGGAAAAAGAGAGGTCGTGACAAGGTTAATTACCAGAAAATTTCCTATTATCAAGAGAGTTTTGTCCAAACAATTACCTCATAAAGACTAATCATTTTCTATGTCTACTTAATGTACAAATTGAATTTGCCGCTGATTGTACTACAAAGCAATTTCATCAAGAGCAAAGGGAAAAACAAATGGGTTCTATATAAGTTAATTACCTATCATTAAGAGACTACGTGAGACTAAGCCTTTGAAAACATGATCCTCGAACAAGTCTATTTGGTGGAGTCATCTCCAAAAAAGAAATATGTAATGTTGTTTTGAGCCAAATATAACTCATCCAAGTGTAAATTTAACATTAAAGAAGAAAATTCACTATCAAGCACCTTGTCCAAGATACATGGAATGCTGGAGCGTTCTTGCCACACATACTATGGCTTTTGTAGGAAAAATTAGATCAATTTTTTTTACTAACCGTTATGTATTTCCAGTCAAGTTTAATCTGTATAATTTATCTTAAAAAATATCCATTCAATGCATCGGTGTCATAAGAGTAATCATGTTACGAACTTATATCACGTATCAATGTAACTAATAAATTAATTGTATTAGTTGATGAAATCAATATGATTAAGTTAATTCATTTATTTTTATTCATTTATAGTTCTAACAGAATTGTTATATCAAATTGCGAAGATACATAATTATTTGTATAAACTTAATTTATGAAGGATAACGCATAAAAGATCAATGGCAACAAAAAATAAACACTGTCCAATTTAAGAAAGTTAGAAGGTCCCACAAAATTAATTCATGGTATAATACCTATCCTAAAAAAATATGATCTCTATTAAGTTTAACGTTAATTTTTTATTTTTGTTTAAAAGTCTACCATCTAAGTTTAATACAGAAAATTTCATGGGCTAAAGGATATTATACCTGCCAAAAGTTTCGTATTAAGTTCATTTTAGTGCCAAAAGTTTTCACTAGCTCACTTAAATGCCAAATTAAAGAAAAATGAGCATTTAGGGCGCAAATGATATCCATTTTATTTCCGGTCAAAACTATTTTTCTGTTCTTAAGAATAAGTTTGGAATAGAAACCCATTTGGTAATACAATTTCATTTTTTAATTTCGAGAATAAATTTTTGATCCAGAAATAAGTTTGAAATAGAAATGAGAAGTAAAATTTTCTTATTTTTCTATTTCCGGAATTGAAATGAGAAATAAAATATCTTCTCATCACTCTCTCATATTACTAATTGCCCACCCGCCCGCTGATGGTCGACGATCATCGATCACCAGTCACCGATCGCTGGTCACCATTCGCCATTGCATCCTAGAATGAGAAATTTTGTGTCATTATCAAACGAATTTCTATTTTTGAAATAAATTTTCATTATTATTATAAAATGTGTATTTTTATTCAAAAACTTGTCCGGGAAATAGAAATAAAAATATCTATTTCTAGAACAAAAACTGAATTCTAGAACATAATGACTATTATTCACGCTCTTAAGTGTCTAACGAGAATTCGGACTAAAAGTATCATGTGGCACTTATAATTAAAATATTAAAATGAGTTGGCATTTTTTTAAAGAAATCTAGTCCATGTGGACGTGAAAAATGACGTGGCTTAATCCGGCATGGCCGGGTAGGGCATAAATGACTTCACTCAATCCAACCAATAAAAACAACATCGCACCCAGGGAAGGTTTTGGGGCTCAGTCATCTTCAATATTGGGTTACCGTCACATCACTCCCCTTGTCACCATCGCTCACAGTCTCCGTCGCTCACATGCACGGCCACCATCGATCACTGTGCCGCCTCAGCCATTTTCCCAAAGGCATCATCAAACTGAGCATGAGCTTACTCACATGCACGGCCACCATCACCGCACCGCCTCAGCCATTCTTCCAAAGGTCTTCAAACCGAGCATGAGCAGAGACATGGGCAGCCACTACTAACCCACACTAGTTAGAGGTGAGCATGGTTTCACGATAAAACCTAAAATCGGAGAATTGAATTGGTGGGAACTGGTCCAATTCTATATTTTAGAGTATGTAGGGTAGGTTTAAGATTTCAATAGATGATGAACATATTTTGACGTTTTAGGAGGACCCTAGAACTACTCACCCCCTAATTACAAGTACCCTTTTGCTACTTAAACCTAAATTGATTTGTTGAAGCCAAAGCAAAGCTATGGACTATCAATGATTGGATGTAGCCACCGAGTCCTTGTTAGGTTGTGGCACACTTAATGAGTCTAGAAAACTAGGTAACTTCTGTTCTTTTTTCATGTTAAAATGAGAAAAAAAAATGACAAATTAGGCTTAACTAAAAATAAAACAAAAAAAAAAAGAAATTGGTCGGTTCCCTAGTAGGCCCTCTAACTTAGGATAGGAAGTTAGGGTAGGTTCCAGATTACAAAAAATTAGGAATTTATTTTGATAGGTAGCTTCCAGGTTCCCTTAGAAGCTAGATCTGCTCACCCCTAACATCAGTCACCAATATCTCAGGCCGGCCATAGACTGATGCCGCCTGCTATTCACCACCCTTGCTGGTCACCCGTGAAGCCGCAGTCAGTTCGTCCCATGTTTGCTCTGTTTTTTGGCAAAGAAGGCTTGAAGAGTTTGGGGGTCGCCCGAAGCTCGGTCACTAGCGTCAACCACTAGTGACAGCTTTCCTCACCGTTTTCAAGCTGCGGGAGCCACTGCCGACCATCCCCATTTGTCATTCCGGAGCAATAGAGGAGTGGCTCTATTCCGCCTTGTTCTGCCTTGTTTGACACTTAAGAGATTTAATTTGAAATCTATAACGAGAAAATTTCAGAGATTTTAGGAGGCAAAAATCGTGAAACAGATCACGGCCAGCCAGGAGGAGAAATCAATGGGATATTTTTACTTGAAAATATGACGGGCAAGAAGCAAGATAGGTAAGAGATTGAGCGGGGGTTTGGAAAGAGAGAAATTAAGGGAAAGAATCAAGAATTTAATGCTCATGGAATGAGCTGGCCATGAAATCGTTGGGGTGATGAGTAAACTTAGGAAAGGAATAGATGGGATTTGCAGCAATATGGAAAGAATATTCATTCACTCGGCCAAATTTGGGCGTTCACACGCAGAAATACAAACGAGAAAACTTGAATGAAGCAAATGGAGGTTTGATGGCAAATCACGACAAGAGGAGGGCCAAATCCATGGATTTGAGTGCATGAACGAAGGAAACTTTTGGCCAGAGGGGGACTTTTGGCTGGAGTGGAGGCCAATACGAGAAACACAGTCAGAAAGAGGAAGAGACGTAAAAGGACTATCATCTTTTTGCTGGGCAGTTCATAATTAGCACCGCATCACATAAATGCTTAGCAAGTTCGTGACAACGGAGGATCTGCAGAGGAAGAGGCGTAAAAGATCCTCTCTCTCTCTCTCTCTCTCTCTCTTCTGTCTCTTCTCTCTCTCTCCCCTCCCTGAGCTTCAATGGAGGATCTGAAGATGGACGACCCATTTCTTCCTCCGAACTTCGTGACCACCCTCCATCTTCGAGAGCAATGGATCAGGCGACGGCAGCTGCAGCAAAGACAGAAACAGCTCGAGACACGGTGACGATCACCCTAGGAAAACCATCACAACGACTGACAGATGCTGCTGCAGCCGCCGTTCCCACCTCCAATGCAAAACGACTGGCAAAATTAGGGTTTATATTTGGGGCAAACATGTAAACGTCCTGATTTGGGACTGCTAATGCTGACTAGGCACGTCGGTAACCCACGTAAGTCGGAAAATTGATTAAAAAAATTATCATTTCAGATTTCTGATAACTTAAATTGGAGTTGGCACTTAAATGATTAAGTGTTTGTTTGTTTTTTTTTAAAAAAAAAGTACCAATTAAGTGATTTGAAAAAAACTTTTGGTACTATCCTTTAGCCAAATTCTCTGGTAAGAGAATAAAAAATTATATGCTTTAGTTGCTCTAGGCATTGAGGATTACCTTTACACTAGGCGGGGTACTTCCATAAAAAGAAGGAATGAACTTGGCTTCGGGAGACTAAGGACGCGCATGATAAAAAATTTTACTTCTCTATTTCTCTGTTTCTCTATTCCCCGGAACAGGTTTGGAATAAAAATCCGTTTGGTAAAGCAATTTGATTTTTCTATTTCTGAAGCAAATTTCTATTCTAGAAATAGATTTGAAGAAGAAATTAGAAGATAAAATTTTTAACTTCTCAATTTCTAACTAGAAATCAATTTCCCTTCCAAAAATTTTGTCATGTGCACCCTAAAATTCTTTAAATTGAATACCTTACCCATTTTTGCATCCTACACCATTTACCTCGTCGTTGAAAGATTGCAACAAGGAGAGCAACCTAATGGCGACGCAGCCAAGTGAAATACAAGAATGAACAAATTCCTTTTCTTTTCTTAGGAACACACACAATATACGTCACTACAAAAAGGATAATGGTAACCCCATCAGGTATATGTTCCAACACAGAAAAATTCATGGTATGAGCGATCTCGTCTTATAATTTCTTTGTTTCATTTATCTAGTCTGGCAGCATATTTAATTGGAACTAATTACAGAGGCCGAAAAATTTAATTTCCACAAACTGAAAATGCAAAAGCAATGTGTGGCCACCAACTACAGCTAATTGATTCATTTTCTCGGGCCCATGGCACGACTATTCCTTTCAAGTAAATAATAAGCACACAAAATGTATTCCACAAAGTCAAATCTCCTAATTGGGTATGACTTGGCTCCACAAGTTCCCTTATAGTTGTTGATGATGATAAAACCGCTGTTTATGGATCTAAGTTTTATTGCTTATAGGCATTTGATGACCATTTCATTAAAATTAATTACTAGAGAATTTCCTATTATCAGAGAGTTTTGTCCAGCAAAGCAATTTCGTCACTAGCAGACGGCAAAACAAATTTGTTTCGAATAGTTAATCACTTATCATTAAGCGACTACATAAGACTCTTCCTTTGAAGACCTGACCCTCAAACTAATCAATTCACTATAGTCATCTCCAAAATGGAAATCATGTAGTAGTGTTTTTCTAAAATAAAAATAACTTGTCAATAGAAATAGTAGTCACTATTATGACAAAGTGTAAAGATAACATTATAGATGAAAATTCACAAACAAACACATTGTCTAAAATACATGCTTGGTAGAATGTTCTTGGTATATTTAATTAAGTTAATGGTGTCAAGGGATTGAATAAACTCTATTGTAAAAAAGAGAGAGAGCCACCTTAAAGTAATGGTTCGATTGCTAGGGCTTGAACCTAATGATTTGTGGCCTAGAGCCCGACCTTGCTAGCCTACTTGTATAGGTCTAGTTTATATTCCCAATGATAAACAATCACCTAGCCAGGACTCATGACCAACACATTAAAATTTAATTACCTGAAAATTTCCTCTTCTTAGAGAGTTTTGTATAAACAATCACCTAGCGAGGAATAATTATTTTTTATTTTTAGGTAATAAGCAAATCAAATTTGCAGTTAGTTGTCCAACAAAACGATTTCGTGAAGAGTAGAGTGCAAAACAAATGGGTTCCGAATAATTAATTACTAATAATCAAAAGACTATGTGAGATCAATCCTCTGAAGATATGATCCCCAAACCAGTTAATTCACAATAGTCATCTCCAAAAAAGAAATATGTAATGTCATTTTGAGCGAAAAATAACTTATCAATAAAAATGGTTGTCAATATTGTGACAAATATTAAGATAACATTAAAAAAGGAAAATTCACTAGCAAACATGTTGTGCAAGATACACGCACGGATGAACGTTCTTGCCGCAAAATAATAATAATGATGATGATGATATGGGTTTTGTAAGAAAAAATAGATAAATTTTTTTCCGACTTTTATTTCTATCCATTAAAGTTAACGATGTACTTAGTTAAGCAAAAAATGCATGCAATGCTTCGGCATGATAGAAGTAATACTGTTGAAAACTTGTATCTTGTACAGATGATAACCTATAAATTAATTTCATTGATTGATGAAATCAATATGATTAAGTTAATCATTTATTTTTAATGATGTATAATTATGTTATAATTATCACGTGGCCATAAAATTTTGTATACACTTAATTTATGAACGACATTGCAGATAAGATCAATGGCAACAAGAAATATAAACTCACTAGCTACACTTTGTTCAATACATCAAAATTAGAAGAACCATGAAATTAATTCATGATCATATACCTATTTCGAAAAGAACTCATCATCTCTATTAAGTTTAACGTTGATTTATTTATTTTTTGTTTACAAGTTTGCATCTAAGTTTAATACAAAAAATTCCATGCACTGAATGAGCCTGATACGAGTCATGTATACATGATCTAAAGCATGTAAAGTGTAATTAATTTTTCTTAAGTTATTTATGTCCATTTCTCTTTTTGGTTGCAAAGAGGTTCGCATAGACTTGAGTTCATTAGACATGCCAATTGATCAAGCTTGCCAAGACAGTTGCAAAACCAGAGGTTTGTCACTTTGAACTTTTAATTTTTGTTTTTCATAATTCTCGTATTTCATGGATTTTAACTTTTTTAATCCCAAACATTTCAAGTTTCAGAGCATAAAATGTTGACATATACATTGAAATATAATCTTTTCATAATTTTTTAAAATCTGAATAATATCTTGAGTTTTTCTAAACTGTACAAACTGTAACTAATTTTTCCAAGGTTATTTCTCTTTTTGGTAATAAAGAGGTGCACGAAGAAGGAAGTTCAGAAGGCCTGTCAACTCTTATAAAAGACTCTGAGATGTGGATGAAGAAAAGGTCCAGCAAGTTTAAATCCACAGGTTTGTCACTTTAAACTTTTAATTTTCATTTTTCATATATATTATGTCTTACGCATTGATAGTATTTAGTTCAAAACATTTTGAATTTCTTGGCATACGATCATTAAAAAATTGAAATTTCACAAACAAGATGGATGCATACATGAAATAAACTAGTGTAGATCATGTCCAACCGCAAAACTTAAGTTAATAAATGGAGATAAACTACACATATATAAACATCATATAAATCTCATAATTAAGTGCCATGGGATATTTCAACATGCTGATATACTAATTCAAATATAATCTCCACACCATTTTTAAAATCAAAATAATATCTTGAATGATAATTAAGATAGCTCAAGTGAATATTTTTTCACTTACAAAGAGTAAGGAAAGGTGAAAAAGGTTCGTTGAGTAAACCACCGCCTCTTTGCTTGCATCTGCATTTTATTGGAACTTTGAGGAAGCACAATGGTTACACTTGACCTAAAAAACAAGGAGTGCAAAAGCCTTAATTTGCAATTTTTGCAGTCACGCCGGAAGCGGTGGTCAATGAATGCTGTCGATCATGGTTTCAAGCCGCAGTGAAAGGTGATTGGAAAAAGATCGAGATGATCCTCAATAATGACCCCAAAGCAATGACAACCAGCGTTATGAAAATAGAAAGTGATGACTTAACTATGCTCGATGTTGCAATTATGGCCGCACAAGATCAGTTGGTCGAGAAGTTGGTCAAGCACTTCCGTCCAAAATGTGAAGATCTCGATCCTAATAGAGTCCTCTTCTATGCTGCTCGGAGAGGAAGAGTGAGGATGGTAAAGGCAATAGTAGACAAAATTGATCCTGGCCCTAGAATTATTCACAATGCCCTAGAGTTTGCTACTCGATATGCTTCTAACAAAAAGGAGGTTATATGGTACCTGGCCAGGAGGCTAAAATGTACCCCAGAGGACCAAATCATGATCAGCCTTGCGAGTTCCGGCCATACAGGTACGATTTTACACTTGCTCGTCTTATCTCATTTCCTTCGTTGTTTACTTGAATTAACTTTTTGTTCTTGTGTCCCAAAAGACATATGCCTATTTTTAGCTCACAAATACCTCAACTTATTGAATTTCGGAGACACCGAAGGCATGATGTTTTTGCAATTCTGGGCATCATTGACTGGTTACTTCTGCAGTGGAGCTGGACTCAATTTTTGGGAAAGGTTTATTTACAAATGTAGGTATTGGTTGCGCTCCTTTAGTTAGATATGTACAATTCGAGTAAATCTATCCACATGGTATTCACTCTATCTGTTCCCATTTTCAGTAATCCCTCTGTACTTTGTCAACACATCATTTAACGACTCCAACGACACAAAGATAGCTCGAGGTACTTCTATTGATATGCTTAATGGATGGAATAACACGAAAAAAAAAAAAAAAAGCATATCATTTAAGGATCTTATTGACAAGAAAAGTTAGAAGACATGGACTACATCTATGTCACAAATTTATATCTAATGTAACATTTGGAAAGTTAGTGGAGATATCTTACTCAATGTCAAATTGCCAAGTAGAATTATTGAGAGTAGTAGATTTTAGATTTGAGGAAATGAAGGTTGATTGATCCAAGTTATTTTTTAACATACTCAGGCATTATAAAACGGGAGCAATTTTCATTTCATGAGTGCATTATGTATTTTTTGATCTGTCGCCGATTCCTAATTTGCTGATATGATTCTTCTCTCCTCTTCATGGTGGTGGCACTACTAGTACTTAACCGGATCATGACATCACTCTGGAATTTCGCCACAATACCAGGTACACGAAACTGCCATGTTATATACAGAAAATAACATTATTCCATCCATGGGTAGAGACCACTAAATTTAAAGTGTATATTGATACTTTCAGTGTATCCCCTTGAGATTATAGTTATTCATATGGACCGGCTCTCAATTCGTATATCATGATACTAATAATTCTAATTAATTCAATTTGAAGTTTAAACTTTATACATCCATTAGGTGAATTTCTAATAATATTCAAGCAAAAATAGGTCTATCAATCTATCGCTGAATCTATCCATTTTTTTTTAAACTTTCTTTTTCTCGTATTACATTTTGTGTTTTCATCATATATCCATCTACTCTCCGATGCATGCATTTTGATTTTCAAGCCATATCAAGTTTGTTTTATTGATTTATATCTAAATGCCATTATTTTCTCTCAACTCCTATATATATATATATACATAAGAACATAGCACAAATGTGAAAGTTTCTATAACCTTCTGATTTTTCATCCTTGGGAAAATTGTTTGTCTGATCTTACTTGCAGCACCTTTCATCAAAAGGATTGGAGAATGGAAGTTTAGGCACAATTGCTCGCTTGCCATCGCAGAACTAATTTTTACCGAGATGAGGAAATATTCTAATGTTAGTCAAATATCCGAGAATCTATTGGTTTCACGTGTTGTCCTTGACGCTGGATCTCGTGGAGTCTTTGAAATTGTGGATTTATGCCTCAAATATTTTCCGGAGTTGTTGTGGAATAACAAATTTTTAGGAGAACTGCAAATGGAAATTTTGGAGGGACGGCACGTGGAGTTGTTTAGACTACTGAAAGGACGCAACCCCGTTCGATGTTTCGCTGACGACATTCCGTCGAAGGGTCTAATCCTAGTGAACGCTCTGATCAAATGGCCAACAAGATGTGTATCCCTTGATGTTTCTGGAGCAGCTTTTCTTCTGCAGAGGGAACTTCAGTGGTTTGAAGTCAGTTCTCCTTATTTGTTTGCCTCCTTTTTGTGTTCTTCAATCGACATTTACATTGATAGGCGTCCTTTATTTTTCTGAAGGTAACGGTTGCTGGCGACACTATTTTTAAATGGCTGAAACTTCCAGTGCATGGAAAAACATTACGGGAACTTTTTGTAGAACAACGGAAAGAGTTGTTGAAGGAGGCAGGGCAATGGATGAAGGATACATCGTCATCTTGTAGTCTCGTGGCGACTCTCATCATTACGGTAGCTTTTGGTGCTGCTTTTACAGTACCTGGAGGAAACAACGACAGTACGGGGATCCCAATATTTCTTAACAAGGGCTCATTTATGGTATTTGTGGTTGCAAACAGTTTCGCTCTCTTGTCCTCTGTCACCGCCACCTTGATGTTCTTGACTATCCTAACTTCACGCTATACAATCGAAGAATTCCTCCACTCACTACCGAGAAAAATGGTAATGGGCCTCACTTTTCTCATCCTCTCTTTGGCCTCTATGCTGGTGGCGTTCAGCTCTGCTCTCACTATCATCTTGAGCGAACGATTCAAGTGGATTTATATTCCCATTACTTCGTTCGCTGCCTTCCCTGTTGTATTGTTTGCAATCCTACAGCTTCCCTTGTATGTTGAAATGGTCAAATCCACTTATTGGCCTCGTCTCTAGCGTCCCATAAAGCTTCGGAAGTGATCTCTACTATTATTGGACAAGGACATGTGATGTAATTTTTCTTTGTACTTGTTACTGTGTGTGAAGTGTCAATAGCATGGACTGTACTCATGTTTTAAGACACTGGAAGCGTGACATTAGCCAAAGTATAGTATATGCTGCCAAGTGTAAACATTGTCTCAATGTTTTATTTGTGTACTTCATTGCTCACTTTCGTATTAAGGTGAACCCAATTTTCAAAAAAATTGGCAACATGGCCATCAAATATTTCAGTGGGGTTCATCCATTTGAATAAGACAATGATCCACACATACTCTACAATACACAAGATGGCCACCCAAGTAGTGCCCCAGTACAAGAAATTTTTGATGTAGCAAACCGAGCAAACAACTATTTCAGTTCAATGGAAGCTCAGACTTTGAAATCAGTCGTCATCCACTGCCCACACCTCCACCTCATCCTCTCATCCAACTCTTTGGTTTGACCTCCCCCATCTTAATGTGCAATTTTTGCAGTCATACCAAAAGCGGTGGTTGATGACAAATATCGACAATTTTTTAAAGCCGTGTTGAAAGGTGACTGGAAAACTACTGAGGAAAAGCTCAATAGAGACCACGCAGCAATGACGGCCAAAATTATGACCATAGAAAGCAATCACTTTACTATGTTCGATATTGCGATTATGGCTGCCCAAGATCCATTGGTCGAGAACCTGGTCAAGCACTTCCCTCCAAAATATAAAAATCTTAATCCCAACAGGGCCTTCTGCTATGCTGCCAGAGGAGGAAGAATAAGGATGGTAAAGGCATTGATAGACAAAATTGATGCTGAACCTAAGATTATAGGCGATGCATTAGAGTTTGGTACTCTATTTGCTCCTTCCCATGTAATAATACTTTGTTCAGCATTACTCTGGCCGGCCATTTGGGTAGGATTTGACACTCACTCATCTCATTCCTTCACTATTTACTTGAATTAACATTTTTGTTCTCGTGTCCCAAAAGACTTATGCTTGTATTTAGCTCACAAATTCCGCGATCAATGACATCCGAAGGCGGCTACTACAAAGTTTTTATAATCTTAACATTGATACTTCGTTTTTTGGGAAAAATCTATTTACAAATGTAAGTAGTCCTTGCACTTCTATTGTTAGATATAAATAAATAAATAAATAAATATATATTAATTATTTCGAGCAATTCCATTTACATTGTGTTCACTCTATCTGTTCCAATCTTTAGGTATTCCTCTATGCTTGGTCGATCCATCAGTTGACTACTCCAAGGACACGAAGATGGCTCGACATATTTTTATTGATTTGTTTAATGGATGGACTTAGAAGCAAAAAAAAAAAAAATGCATATCAATCAGGGATCTTATTGACAAAATTGTTATAGGACAAGGACAACATCTATGTCTACAGATTAATATCTTAATCATGATGCATGTCACAAATTAATATCTAATATAACATTTGGAAAGTACGAGGAGAAGTCTTACTCCATGTCAAATTGCCAAGTAAAATTATCTATAATTTTGGATTTCAGGTAACTGAGGTTGATTGATTGAAGTTGTTTTCAGATGAATTCAAGCATTATAAAACATTAGTAATTTTCATGTCATGAGTGTCATATTTATGTTTTTATTTGTCTTTGTTGACATGATTCTTGTCTCCTTTTTATAATGATAGAACTACTAGCACTTAACCGGTTCAAGATATCACTTTGGAATCTTGCCACAATAGTAGGTACGCGAAAGTGCCATTTATATATATACAAAGAGAACCTCATTTCATCCATGATTAGAAATCTCTAAATTTAAAGTGTGTGCGCATACTTTCAATATATCCCTTTGGAATCATAGTTAATAATATGGACCAACTCTCGATAGTATACTACCATACAATTCGATTCTAATCAATTTAGTTCAAATTTATACTATATGTATGCATCGGGTGAATATGTAAAAATATTCAATCAAAAACATATCAATTGATCCACCGCTGAGTCTACCCATTTCTCCAAAAAAAAAAAAACTCTGTTTTTCTTTCATCACATTGTGTGTTTTCATCGATAGATACATTTGTTCTCTGATGCATGCATTTTGATTTTCAAGCCATATCTGATTAATAACTTAATCCATTATTTTCTCTCAACTACTATATATACATAAGAACACGGCACAGATGTGAAAGTCTCTTTAACCTTTTGATTCTTTCTCGTTGGGAAAATTGTTTATCTGATATTACATGCAGCACCTTTCATTAGAAGGAGTGGGGAATTAAACTTAAGGCACAATTGCTCGTTTGACTTTGTAAAACTAGCTCTTATGGAGATAAGGCTTGCAATCAAACTTTCAAAAATACTCGAGCCTCTGTTGACATCAGTCATTGTCCTTGACCCTGCAACTCGCGGAATCTTTGAAATTGTGGATTTATGTCTTCAACATTTTCTGGAGTTGATGTGGGATAACAATTTCGCACCCAAAAAAAAAAAAAAAAAAAAAAAAAAAAAAAAAAAAAAAAAAAAAAAAAAAAAAAAAAAACTGATAAAAGAATTTGTGAAGGGATGGCATGTTGAGTTGTTTAGACTAGTCAACGCACGCAACCACATTGGACATTCGCCGATAATATCTTGACCGACATAGACGTAATGGAGGCTGTGACCAAATTGTAATCAACATGTGTATCCTCTGATGTTCCTGGAACAGCTTTTCTTATGCATAGGGCACTTGAGTGGTTTCAAATTAGTTCTCTTCATATGTTTGCCTCCCTTTTGTGCTTTTTCATTGACATTTACGTTGCTAGGCATCCTTTATGTTTCTGAAGGTATTGGAAGCTGGCAGCTTTCCTTCTTTTAAATGGCTGAAATTTCTAGATAACAAAATAACATACTAGGAAGTTTTTGTAAAACAACGCAAAGAGTTGCTCGACGAGGCAAGGCAATGGTTGAAGGATACATTATCATCTTGTAGCCTCATTGCAACTCTCTTCGTTACGGTAGCTTTTGGTATGGCTTTTATTTTTATGAGAAGGGCTTGTTCATGGTATTTGTGGTTGCAGACACTCTCACTCTCTTCTCCTTTGCCATCTTGGTTATCCTAACTTCAAGCTATGCAATCGAAGATGATCGTCTCGAGTGAACAATTGAAGTGGATTCATATCCCAATTACTTTGTTGGCTATCTTCCCTCTTGTATTGTTCACAATCCTATAACTTCGTCGAATCCACCTATTTGCCTTGTCTCTACCGTCCCCTGAAGCTTTGGAAGCGATCTTTATTATTATGAGACAGGGATATCTGTGGTGTGATCTTTGTTGTACTTGTTACTGTGTGTGAAATGTTTTAAAACACTGGAAGTGTGACATTACCCATACTCAAAAGTATAAGTATAAGATCACCATTTCCATGAGCAGCATCATTTTTTTCATCATTGTCGACCTGAATTCCCACAATGAATGTTGGTTAGATGCAGTTTCACATGTTCCTCAGATTGCAGAAATGTGATTGCCGTTAAGCAATTCAGAGAAACTCTCTGACTTTCGATATCAAACCGTTTCTTCAATTATGACAGCAATGAATCTTGAAGACCAGCCAGACAAGTGAGATTACACCTCTCCAGTTCCCCGAAACATGTCACGCCCATCTTCATTTGGAAAAGCACGCATCCATGAAGCACAGATATTTTTTTTATCAAGGAGAGCTCTGACTTGTTATCTATCCTGAGCAATGTCGTGTCCGCTCATTCGTTTTACTTTGAGGTGTTATCCCCGGCACAAGTGGAATGGGTGGCTTGGGCATTTTAGTTTTCTCCACCAATATCGCTTGGGTAGTCAGGACTGTCCCCGCAATGGAAACTCTGTTTTTTCGCGCGCACCTTGAAACCTCGCATGGATCTATCACTCCAACAATGAGAAGATCTTCACATTTTCCCATCATTGCATTGTAACTGATTTCCCAATTACATGTTCAGGTTGACTCTACTACGGTATCACCATCTGCTCCTTGCATTAGTTGCAATGGCTTTCGCAGGAGCAAGGAGTGCCTACAATTGCAATCTGTAATTGACCACCTATAAGAACAGAGAAACCTCCAAAACAACAGCAAAATGCTAGAAACGATCCTCTACTTGATGCATTCCACTTAGAATGGCCAAGAGATTATCGAAGTCACAAGGCAGGTTATCAATCAAAAGAAAAACTAGAACATGGTTTCCTCAAGACCCCACAAGAGGTTGTTAAAATATAATTTCCTCAAGCCTACATGGCTTGAGCCCAAGTCCACAGAGGCCTGAGGTCGAGCTCAGGACACGGCGCATCCTCCGAAAAAGGCACAAAGATCACTGTACACACCTATATTGATGACTGCCGGGGGATGCTTATTGGAGATACCATACTTTTGCTAAGACATCAGAATCAACCTGCTCCTCTTGATCTTTCTGTGTTGCTCCTCAACACAGGGATACACTCGAAAGATGTACATAAAGCTGCAACACCACCAGGCTCCATTCCCTCATTCATATCAGCAAATGTGGGCTACTTTGCATTCTCTATTCTAAGTTTCCGGTCTTCAAGTTCCACCACATTCCACCTTAATTGAATGCAATTGCTTACTATGGAATAGAGATATATAATATATTTATCCGGAATGACAAAACTAAGTCGCTTTCATAAAACTTTCTGATGGACTCGCAGGCACTACAGAATCTTGATTTCGATGAATGAATGCAATTATCTTATCTCTGAGGATATTAGGGGATCTCAAATTTCATGGGCTTTGTACATCTTTAGTTTCTTCAAACAAGGTGCTGAAAACAAAAGATTTTGGGATTTTGCAAACCTTAATTACAGCAACTCCACCAGGGAGATTGGCAATTCTTTTTGCGTGCTTTTGCAAATGGTATGCACTGCCGGTTTCAGCTAAATCCTTCTTAATCTGCAAAATCCTTGCCTAGATTTCGGCTTTAGTAGAAGGATCAGTAACAATGATAGTTGAGCTTCTAGTGATGGTTACTTTTCTAGCAATGCCAAGCTGATCTAAGGTCATATAAGCGAGAGTTAGACTAAAGTCTCCGGAGACTAGGGCAACTCTCGCACCACTCTAGATAAACAATAACATAAAAAGAATAACAAAAATCCACCAGAACAGTATTGATATTCTCACAAATCCTAACATATATTATTGACAAGAAAGTTCATAGTCCTTGCCTGGACAGTGAACAGCATTTCCAACTTTTTACCCTCTCCATAGAAACTATACACTACTATTTCCGCTCAGATTCTGAACAGTGAACAGCTCTCAATTCTTCAAAATCTCAAACCCAAGGGCATAATTCGTAAAAGGGCATCAAGAAATTGAGCAAAAAGAGAAGAAAAAGAGGAACTGTTCCGCCTGCCACTGCTTGTGTCTATCCAGTTGACTTCGCCCAGTAACAACCGTCTCTCTTATGCTCCCATTCTAGCAATCCTCTCTTGTTTGTCAAACCGGTTCCACGTTAGGGTAGATCTCTGTTTTTTCCCCTAAAACTATGGCCAGCCCTCGCCATCCATGTCCCGTGCCGTGCCATCGGCAGTCATGGTACTATTGTCAGCTCAGCACTCACCCTGCTCTCCCCTCACAGCAACCACTCAGCCACTGACCGTTGTACCGGTAAGGGCCGTCTCTCCCCATATCTGTTTTCGAGGAATTCCTCTAAGTTCATCTCCCATCTTTGCAGCCCTCGTCATCGTTGCAATGCTGGTGGCCAGCGTAGCCAGCTTGGCAAAGGACGGCCACAAGCAGCCAGGCGAAGGCGAGAGGACTAAGAGAGAATCACCAAAAAGAGAGCATGAGGAAGACTGGCCACACCCAGGTAACCTCGACCCATTCCTGTCTTTTTAGGAATTTCTCTCGGTTGCCGGGGCTTAGCCACTGTATGGCCAAAAAGGAACTGGCCTTTTCGTTTGGCCAAACAGTGGCCAGGGCAGCGTAGCCAACCTGGCAAAGTGACGAGCGGCTACAGTGATTCGTGTAAAAGAGAGCGTCCCCACCCTTGTTTTTTGAGAAATGTCTCTAGGTTCATCTCCTTCGCAGAGGAGGTGGCCAGCTTACCCACTCTTTGGCAAAAAGAAGCAGCTTTTTTTCGGTTTAGCCAAAGACTGACCAGGCCGGCGCAACCAGGTTCGGCAAAGGATGATCGATGAGCGGCCGAGAGAGATCCGTCAAAGAGATGGAGCATGAGAATGAGACGCCCCTCGTACTACTGACCGACTGACCGACTGACCGACCAGCAGCGGGCGGGCAGCGGCAAAACGAGCAATCACCGCCCAAGGTGAGAGGCGCGTTGAGTTGACAAGAGTAGGGCGTGCAATTCGAACCACCGAATCGACCAAATCGGATCAATTTTTTATATATATAATATTCATATATGAAACTTATTGCAACCAAAATTGCAATTGAAATGATAACATCTCATGTAGTCAAGAAATCACCAAAACTCTTGTTGTTATTCTTTATTTATAGAGAAAACCTACTTGTTAGTTTGATCTTTTACTCGATGTGGGATTAACGTTCCAAGAAACCCTCATCCTTCATGCTCACACTCTCTCTTGCTCCCCTCACTTGCAAAAGACAAGGCACTTCAAGCCTTCACGAATCCCACGTTGACTAAATATTAAAAGCATAGAAGAGAGGTTGTCTATAAATTTTAAGCCAAGCACAATTTTTAACCAAATTGTTCATGGTTTTTATGGTTAAGATGAAGCGTGAAACACACTAAGAGTGGTTGATATTCACACAAGTGAAATTTTAATATTTTGCATGTGAAAATGTGTGATTAGTTTTATTGGACTGCCTAGAATCGAATTAGATTGATCAGTCTGGAGTACGGTCACTCTTAAGTAAAAAAAAAATTGAATTGGATTAATCAGTCCGGAGTACGGTCACTCTTTAATTAAAAAAAGTACTGATTTTGTTGAAACGAACCAATTCAGTCTAGTTCCCAGTCTTAGGATTAAACGGTCCGGTCTACATTCTCAATTTGAAAACCGTGGAACCGATCATCCCTAGACAAGAAAGAAGAATCTGGTGGCAGTGGACATGGGGGCGCCACCAGACATACGCTGGGCACTGCAGTAAATAGGAAAAAAAAAAGAAAAAAACAGGGAGCTTTCCCCTCTTAGCACAACCAGTTGGTCAATTAACAAGCGAGGGAACCGTGAGATGGGAGCGAACGGCCCTTAGCTGGGTGAAGATGTACTGAACATTGAACAAAGGCGAGCAGTGGCGAGAGGGGACACGAACGGTGGCCGGGAGAGCAGGGCAGCAGCGAGGGTGGAAACCGGAGAGAGAGAGAGAGGAGGGAATGTGCGGAGAAAGTCGTACTAGACTAAAAGAAAAATCGTTCTAATAGTAGCCGTTGATTTCTCATGATCTAATGATTGTAAACTTCGTTGTAAGGCAGCCAGTCCCGCAATAAGCATTACACCAACTTTTACGTGGGTGGTTACTATACCACTACTCGAAAATTGTTAAAGTCAAAATCGCGACGTCATGTCTACCTCTATTACCTCTATTACCACAAAGCCCTCAAAATATCTCTAATTTTTTTTCCCAAGGAGGAGAAAATAGGGGATGACATTGCGAGGTCTTCCACTCTTGGACGGATTTCTCCAGTTTCTTCTTTATTAGCTTTTTAAGGATTTGCTCACGTCGGTGATGGTGACAGCTATTGGCCCTCATCTCTTAAATTTAATGCAGGAGATTGGTTTTATGCAATGGTTGAAGTCGTCATTTCCCCTCCAATAAATTCGATGAGATGGAATCACCTTGTCCATTTAACGGTCGTAAAGAATTTCTTTTGGATTTATGATGTTGGATTTCTATTTGTGACGTGTTGCTGAAAATCAAATAGCAGAAGTCGCAAAGGTCATCCTCATTATTACCCAACATTTGGTTTTGGTCATTTAAAAATATTTCATTATAATTTATTTTGCAATTTAGTCTCCCGATGGCAACAATTTTTTATTCAAACGCAATTATCGACACGTGGTACTTATGCCTACAAGCTTCTAAACACAATTAGACTTACAATCCTCACACTTTTAGGAATTTTCGAGTTTAATACCTATATTTTGTTTTGACAATAATTTTAGTCCCCTTATCAATTTCTTTTTAAATGTCCTCATAGCATTGATTATAATGGTTTTTAGGTACAATTTTTCATATTTTCATTTCACATGAAATTTTAGTGATGTAGGCTATAGTTTAAATACATTATATATGTATGTATAAGGGTTTTATAATTAATATTGATGTCTTTGTTATTCACATCCAATCTTCTTTTTAAGATATATAATATGTATAAATGCGAATCACGACAACTCTCGCTGTTACACGAAGTACGAGAGAGTTTACAATTGTGATCCAATAAGTTTACATAATTAATCTCGAAAGATGAGTGACGTATCATCTTTCGAGATTTTATAGTCAAAGCATCCTTAAATTGGATCTTTTTCCCATATTGTGATCCAATAAATTTATATGATTAATCTCGAAAGATGAAATGACCGTATCATCTTTCGAGATTTTATAGTCAAAGTATCCTTAAATTGGATCTTTTTTCCATACTGTGATCCAATAAATTTACATGATTAATCTCGGAAGATGAAGTGAAGGTATCATCTTTCGAGATTTTATAGTCAAAGTATCCTTAAATTGGATCTTTTTCCAATACTGCCCGATGGCCAAGGTCGAGTCGCGACAGCAAATAAGACGTGAGAAGAAATCTGAAGTTTCTTGAAGGAAGTGAAGAAGAGCAAAGGAGTCAAAAGCAACCCAAGAAAAAGTCTGACAAGCCACGTGAAGGGGAAGAAAATTTGTTAAAAGTGTAGCAAAAGTACTGTTTCATATACTGTTAGGCATTACATTAAATAAGTCTCTGTAAACCTAGGTATGCTCTACATTATTAGGTCATGACAAAGTCTATAATGCCGCCAGCATGCGTTGTATTAAACAAACTTCCGTCAGAAATCCAATAATTTTCTAAATCTCTTCTCTCTTTCTTCTCCCGTGACATGTGTACAAATCGAGAAGGGTCCTCAATAATTTTATAAAGAATTGCAAATTTTCAGACTTGCCGTGTCCCCTCCCTCGGTACATGGAAAAAACGTAAATATGAGCTAATTTCATAGATTAACTTTCCATCCAAAATTTTTGTCCCCCCCCATTTTCCGTACTTTTTAAAAATAAGCATAATTCCATATTCAGTTAACTAGGTCTAATGTGAATAGGATTATTTAGCCATTCCAATTATTCTATTCTTAGAAAAAAAATTCTGAAATAAAGATTTTGAGAATACTTACATTAACTAAAAGTATATGATGATTTTATTAATTGAGGATGAAAATATTCTCACCTTATGAGGTAAAATTTAAGATGTCAATGTATTTCTTTTGTGAGAATAACAAATTAGCGCAATTCAGGCTCAAATTATGTTAAAATGATTTTGTGAGTTGGCAATAAAAATAAAAGTCAAGAAAAAAAATAGCGAAGAGAATGATTTTCCTCATGTTGTTCATAAAGTACGGATAACAACTACGAATACAAAAATTATGAATATTTATATCATATATATCGTCATTGTAAAAGTGTATATATATATTCAACACATACAATATGAGAAAGAAAATACAAATCTATTTGCCGTATAAGTTACATGTTAAAAATATAAATTGATTGTTTTGATTATGTAAAATCTATTTGTGTCAAGAAAATTTCACATTGTCATTATATAGGATAAAAGTCTATTGAAATATGATTTATATTATGTATACTGTTGATGTAAAAGTCTTTTTTTATACAAGCAGTCTCTAAATAGGAACACAAACCTTAAATCTACATGCTAAACATAAAAATCGTAATATTTGTCATTATTTTTGCACAGCCGGCACACTGAACAAAAATGTATGGAAATATGTTTTTTGCAAAAAGGGAATGCTGGAAGAAAAGAAAAAATAAATAGGAATTTTCATAAAATTTGGAAATGTGGCCGTCATTCGGGAAAAGAGGAGGGTACATCGTCTTTACAGCTGGAACTTTGGCTCCATCCCCAGGTCGATTATAAAAAGAGAAGACCCATGGGAGCAGAAAACAGCTTCGACTTCAACCCCTTGAAATTACTTCTCCTCTTTAGAGTTTTTCCTGCTCGCCGCACGGCAAGGAAACCTTCATGGATATCCAAGACAGTTCGATTCCGAAACCATCGCCAGGTATGTTCTGTTCTTTCCTTTCTTTGTTCTGATTTCATCCCAAAGGGTGATGGAAAAATTGGAAAAGTGTCGCTTTTTGGGGGTTAATTTCTAAGTAATATAAAATGGCAACAATTTTATTTATTACTTAACAAGTATCCCGACACTTTATAAAGAAAACCCTCGTAAAAAAGGAAAGAGTGTGAAAGAAGAATAATTTGTGCCGAACTTGAGGGCGTCTTTGGTCTGAGAAAATTTTCCAATTTCATGTTTTCCTTTCCACAAGTTTTAATGAAAATAAGTTTGGTAGAAATTTTGGTTGTCATGTTTTCAACATTTGAACTTCAAAACTCAAAACGACCAAAATTGACAGTATATTTACGAGGTTTGCTTTAAACAACTACACCCGACATGTTTCTATAACTTTCATTCTTGTTGAAAGCTCTTACTTTTCATCCTCCAAACGTCATTTCAAGAAAATGGAAGTTGAAATAAGGAGCAATTTTTACTAAAACATTTCCGTAAACCAAATGTACCTTAATTACATGAGCTGACTCAAGAGGCAAAAATGTCGATTTGACTAAGCAAGAACTCATACAATTAAAGTTATGCTCTTAACCCGAGTCCAGGGTACCTAAAATCCTGTGATGGACTCAAGTACGTATCTTAAAAAGATATTGCTTAGAATTTTCTGGTGTGACCAATGGAAAACTTTTACCGAATGTACTTTTATTGACAAATTTGGAAATGAAAATATTGGAAAATTTTCATTATATATTGGGTTAATATCCTAAAAAATCCCAAACTGATACACATGTGACAAATTTACTCCAAACTATTTTTTTGACCATGAAAAACCTCAAATTGGTATACCTGTGACAAATTTACCTCAACTAACCATAAAAAACCATAAACTGGTAATTTATTTGACTGCAAAAAACCTCAAACTAGTAAATTTATGACAAATATACCCTCCGCTAACTTAATAATTTGACTGTAAAATTTAACAAAAACTAACAGAGGGTAAATTTGTCCTAAGTGTACTGGTTTATGGTAAATTTGTCAAAGGTATACCAGTTTGAGGTTTTTGGAGGTCAAAAAAATAGTTTTTGGTAAATTTGTCACAGATGTATCAGTTTGGGGTTTTTTTAAGGAATTAACCCTTATATATTAGATGAAAACTTTCGGGTGGCACTATTTCCATACCTTATCCGACTAAATGCACCCCATTTTCTTTAAAAAAAAACAAAGTTGCCCTTAATTATTCAATTGCAATTTTAAGTGTTAGCCCTCGATTTATTTACTTTCCTTCTTTTGTTAGCTTTTCTATTTCTATGTAGGATCTAGTTGCCATAACTAAGAATATCACATGTTTTGTTTTTCTTTATTGTTGATATCCCTTATATATTAAATGCATGATGTTTTCTCTTTATTTTTAGATTTTACTTCCATAAAAATTAATTTTGTTGAAAAGAGAAATTTCGAAGAAACCTAGTTATTTTCTACATTAAGCAAATTTATGGAATTGAAGTTTCTTACTTGTGTTTTTGGGCTTGACAAAATTGAGGTGCTCGATTTTGCGGATGGCGTTATTCAGCTAAAGCCTTCCAAATTAACTTGCCTAATTAGCTTGCCTAAGCCTGAGAAAGAAAAGGCTGAATTTGGTAAAGACTCCATCGGTGTCAAGGGACAAAATGAACTTTATCATAAGAAAGAGGGACAAAGTCACCTTAAAGCAACGGTTTGATCACTGGAAAATGAACCTAATGATCTGAGCCTACTTGCCAACTTGTATAAGTCCTGTTTATATTCCCAGTGATAACCATTTTCACTCAAGTAATCCAACCACTATAACGTAAAAATAAAATAAAAACAACTTATGCTTTACTTGCATACCTTTACATTAGGCGAGGTACTTCTATAAAAAGAAGAAATGAACTCCACTTAGGGGGACCACAATTCTTTGATAATTGGATATCTTACCCATTTTCGCATCCTCCATTTACTTTGTTGTTGAAAGAGTGCAACGAGGAGAGCAACCCAATGGCGCCACAACCAAGTGAAATACAAGGAGATTCAACTCCTGCTGCACCACCACCAGGTACATATTTATGTTTCAACCCAGAAAAATAAATGAACATAATGATCTGTGGCTCGAGTCTGAGCCTGCTTGCCAACTTGTATAGGTCTTGTTTATATTCCCATTAATAATCATTTTCACTCAAGTAATCCAACCACTATAACGTAAAAACAAAATAAAAACAAGTTATGCTTTACTTGCATACCTTTACATTAGGCGAGGTACTTCTATAAAAAGAAGCAATGAACTCCGCTTCGGGGGACCAAAATTCTTTGATAATTGGATATCTGACCCATTTTCGCATCCTTCATTTACTTTGTTGTTGAAAGACTGCAACGAGGAGAGCAACCCAATGGCACCGCAACGAAGTGAAATACAAGGAGATTCGAATCCTTCTGAACCACCACTAGGTACATATTTATGTTCCAACCCAGAAAAATAAATGAACCTAACGATTTGCGGCCCGAGTCTGAGTCTACTTGCCAACTTGTATAGGTCTTGTTTATATTCCCATTGATAATCATTTTCACTCAAGTAATCCAACCACTATAACGTAAAAACAAAATAAAAACAAGTTATGCTTTACTTGCATACCCTTACATTAGGCGAGGTACTTCTATAAAAAGAATGAATGAACTCTGCTTAGAGGGACCAAAATTCTTTGATAATTGGATATTTTACCCATTTTCGCATCCTCCATTTCCTTTGTTGTTGAAAGACTACAACGAGGAGAGAAACCCAATGGCACCGCAACAAAGTGAAATACAAGGAGATTCGAATCCTACTGAACCATCACTAGGTACATATTTATGTTCCAACTGGAAAAATAAATGAACCTAATGATCTGTCGCCACTCTGAGCCTGCTTGCCAACTTGTATAGGTCTTGTTTATATTCCCATTGATAATCATTTTCACTCAAGTAATCCAACAACTATAACGTAAAAACAAAACAAAAACATGTTATGCTTTGCTTGCGTACCTTGACATTAGACGAGGTACTTCTATAAAAAGAAGGGATGAACTCCACTTAGGGGGACCAAAATTCTTTGATAATTGGATATCTTACCCATTTTCGCATCCTCCATTTACTTTGTTGTTGAAAGACTGCAATGAGGAGAGCAACTCAATGGTGCCGCAACCAAGTGAAATACAAGGAGATTCGAATCCTACTGAACCACCTCTAGGTATATATTTATGTTCTAACCCAAAAAAATAAATGAACCTAATGATCTGTGGCCACTCTGAGCCTGCCTGCCAACTTGTATAGGTCTTGTTTATATTCCCAGTGATAATCATTTTCACTCAAGTAATCCAACACTATAACGTAAAGACAAAATAAAAACAAGTTATGCTTTACTTCCATACCTTTACATTAGGCAAGGTACTTGTATAAAAAGAAGGAATGAGCTCCGCTTAGGGGGACCAAAATTCTTTGATAATTGGATATCTTACCCATTTTTGCATCCCCCATTTACTTTGTTGTTGAAAGACTGCAACGAGGAGAGCAACCCAATGGCACCGCAACCAAGTGAAATACAAGGAGATTTGAATCTTGCTGAACCACCACCAGGTACATATTTATGTTCCAACCCAAAAAAATAAATGATCCTAGTGATCTGTGGCCACTCTGAGCCTACTTGCCAACTTGTATAGGTCTTGTTTATATTCCCAGTGATAATCATTTTCACTCAAGTAATCCAACCAGTATAACATAAAAACAAAATAAAAACAAGTTATGCTTTACTTCCATACCTTTACATTAGGCGAGGTACTTCTATAAAAAGAAGCAATGAACTCTGCTTAGGGGGACCAAAATTCTTTGATAATTGGATATCTTACCCATTTTCGCATCCTCTATTTACTTTGTTGTTGAAAGACTACAACGAGGAGAGCAACCCAATGGCATCGCAACCAAGTGAAATACAAGGAAATTCGAATCCTTCTGAACCACCACCAGGTACATAATTATGTTCCAACCTAGAAAAATAAATGAACCTAACGATTTGTGGCCCGAGTCTGAGCCTTCTTGCCAACTTGTATAGGTCTTGTTTATATTCCCATTGATAATCATTTTCACTCAAGTAATCCAACCACTATAACGTAAAAACAAAATAAAAACAAGTTATGCTTTACTTGCATACCTTTACATTAGGCGAGGTACTTCTATAAAAAGAAGGAATGTACTCTGCTTTGGGGGACCAAAATTCTTTGATAATTGGATATCTTACCCATTTTCGCATCCTCCATTTACTTTGTTGTTGAAAGACTGCAACGAGGAGAGTAACCCAATGGCGCCGCAACCAAGTGAAATACAAGGAGATTCGAATCATTCTGAACCACCACCAGTTACATAATTATGTTCCAACCCAGAAAAATAAATGAACCTAACGATTTGTGGCCCGAGTCTGAGCCCGCTTGCCAACTTGTATAGGTCTTGTTTATATTCCCATTGATAATCATTTTCACTCAAGTAATCCAACCACTATAACGTAAAAATAAAAGAAAAACAAGTTATGCTTTACTTGTATACCTTTACATTAGGCGAGGTACTTCTATAAAAAGAAGGAATGTACTCTGCTTTGGGGGACCAATATTCTTTGATAATTGGATATCTTAACCATTTTCGCATCCTCCATTTACTTTGTTGTTGAAAGACTGCAACGAGGAGAGCAACCCAATGGTGCTGCAACCAAGTGAAATACAAGGAGATTCGAATCCTGCTGAACCACCACCAGGTACATATTTATGTTCCAACCTAGAAAAATAAATGAACCTAACAATCTGTGGCCCGAGTTTGAGCCCGCTTGCCAACTTGTATAGGTCTTGTGTTATATTCCCATTGATAATCATTTTCACTCGAGTAATCCAAGCACTATAACGAAAAAACAAAATAAAAACAAGTTATGCTTTATTTGCATACCTTTACATTAGGCGATGTACTTCTATAAAAAGAAGGAATGAACTCCGCTTAGGGGGACCAAAATTCTTTGATAATTAGATATCTTACCCATTTTCGCATCCTCCATTTACTTTGTTGTTGAAAGACTGGAATGAGGAGAGAAACCCAATGGCGCCGCAACCAAGTGAAATACAAGGAGATTCGAATCCTGTTGAACCACCACCAGGTACATATTTATGTTCCAACCCAGAAAAATAAATGAACGTAACGATCTGTGGCCCTAGAGTCTGAGTCTGCTTGCCAACTTGTATAGGTCTTGTTTATATTCCTAGTGATAATCATTTTTACTCAAGTAATCCAATCACTATAATGTAAAACAAAATAAAAACAAGTTTTGCCTTAATCGCATACCTTTACATTAGGCGAGGTACTTCTATGAAAAGAAGGAATGAACTTTGCTTGGGGGGACCAAAATTCTATGATAATTTGATATCTTACCCATTTTTGCATCCTCCATTCACTTTGTTGTTGAAAGATTGCAACGAGGAGAGCAACCCAATGGCACCGGAACTAAGTGAAATACAAGGAGATTCGAATCCTGCTGAACCACAAGGTACATATTTATGTTCCAACCCAGCAAAATTTATGGTATAAGCGATGTGGTCTTATAATTTCTTCGTTTCCTTTATCTACTTTGGCAGCATATGTAATTGGAACTAAATACAAGGACCAAAAAATAATAAATTTCCAACAACAAACTAAAAATGCAAAAAAATTAAAATAATTTTAAAGGTTGTCCACATCAACGCCGATTAGGCCCTACCGGCGTCCAATCAGCAAAATCCAAACAAAATTGGCTGAAAATGACTGAATTAGCACAATATAAAAAAATTTAGGACTAAATTGGCACAAAAAAAAGGTTTATGACTTTTTTTTAACACTTTTCCCCCTTTTTTCATGTTAAAATCAGAAAAAAAAATGATAAATTAGGCTTAACTAAAAAAAAGAAAAGGAAATTGGTCGGTTTCCTAGTAGGCCCTGATACTTAGGATAGGGTAGGTTCCAGATTACAAAAAATTAGGAACCTATTCTGATGAGTAGCTGGGAACCGCTCACCCCTAACACCAGTCGCCAATATCTCGGGCCAGCCATAGACTGATGCCGCCTGCTATTCACCACCCTTGCTGGTCACCCGCGAAGCCGCAGTCAGTTCATCCCATGTTTGCTCTGTTTTTTGGCAAAGAAGGCTTGAAGAGTTTGGGGGTTGCCCCAAGCTCGGTCACTAGCGTTAACCACTAGTGACAGCTTTCCTCACCGTTTTCAAGCTGCCGGAGCCACTGCTGACCATCCCCATTTGTCATTCCGGAGCAATAGAGGAGTGGCTCTGTTCCGCCTTGTTCTGCCTTGTTTGACACTAAAGAGATTTAATTTGAAATCTATAACGAGAAAATTTCAGAGATTTTAGGATGCAAAAATCGGGAAACAGATGACGGCCAGCCAGGAGGAGAAATTAATGGGATATTTTTACTTAAAAATATGACGGGCAAGAAGCAAGATAGGTAAGAGATTGAGCGGGGGGTTGGAAAGAGAGAAATTAAGGGAAAGAATCAAGAATTCAAATGCTCATGGAATGAGCTGACCATGAAATCGTTGGGGTGATGAGTAAACTTAGGAAAGGATCAGATGGGATTTGCAGCAATATGGAAAGAATATTCAGTCACTCGGCCAAATTTGGGCGTTCACACGCAGAAATACTAACGAGAAAACTTGAATGAAGCAAATGGAGATTTGATGGCAAATCACGACAAGAGGAGGGCAAAATCCAGGGATTTGAGTGCATGAACGAAGGAAACTTTTGCCCAATAAAAAGACAGGAATTTTCACATCTCGAGGGGGACTTTTGGCTGGAGTGGAGGCCAATACGAGAAACGCAATCAGAAAGAGGAAGAGACGTAAAAGGACTATCATCTTTTTGCTGGGCAGTTCACGATTAGCACCGCATCACATAAATGGCTTGCAAGTTCGTGACCACGGAGGATCTGCAGAGGAAGAGGCGTAAAAGATCCTCTCTCTCTCTATCTCTTCTCTCTCTTCTCTCTCTCCCTCCCCCTCCCTGAGCTTCGATGGAGGATCTGAAGATGGACGACCCATTTCTTCCTCCGAACTTCGTGACCACCCTCCATCTCCGAGAGCAATGGATCAGGCGACGGCAGCTGCAGCAAGAACGGAAACAGCTCGAGACACGGTGACGATCACCCTAGGAAAACCATCACAACGACTGACAGATGCTGCTGCTGGCTGCAGCCGCTGTTCCCACCTCCAATGCAAAAGGACCGGCAAAATTGGGGTTTATATTTGGGGCAAACATGTGAACGACGTGATTTGGGACCGCTAATGCTGACTAGGCACGTCGGTAAGCCACGTAAGTCGAAAAATTAATTAAAAAAATTGCCATATCGGATTTCCAACAACCTAAATTAGAGTTGGCACTTAAATGATTAAGCGCTTGTTTTTTTTCTAAAAAGTAATACTTAAATGATTTGAAAAAAACTTTTGGCATCATCCTTCAGCCAAATTCTCTGATAAGAGAATAAAAAATTATATGCTTTACTTGCTCTAGGCATTGAGGATTACCTTTACACTAGGCGGGGTACTTCTATAAAAAGAAGGAATGAACTCGGCTTAGGGAGACTAAAATTCTTTGAATTGAATATCTTACCCATTTTTGCATCCTATACCATTTACCTTGTCGTTGAACGATTGCAACAAGGAGAGCAGCCTGATGGCAACACAACCAAGTGAAATACAAGAATGGACAAATTCCTTTTTTTTCTTAGGAACAGATACAATATATGTCACTATAAAAAGGATAATGGTAACCCCACCAGGTACATGTTCCAACCCAGAAAAATTCATGGTATGAGCAATCTCGTCTTATAATTTCTTTATTTTCTTTATCTAGTTTGGTGGCATATTTAATTGGAACTAATTACAGAGGCCGAAAAATTTAATTTCCACGAGCTGAAAATGCAAAAGCAATGTGTGGCCACCAACTACAGCTAATTGATTCATTTTCTCTGGCCCATGGCACGACTATTCCTTTCAAGTAAATAATAAGCACTCAAAATTTATTCCACAAAGTCAAATCTCCTAATTGGGTATGACTTGGCTCCACGAGTTCCCTTATAGTTGTTGATGATGATAAAACCGCTTTTTATGGATCCAAGTTTTATTACTTACAAGCATTCAATGACCATTTCATTAAAATTAATTACCAGAGAATTTCCTCTTATCAGAGAGTTTTGTCCAACAAAGCAATTTCGTCAACAGCAGACGGCAAAACAAATTTGTTTCGAATAGGTAATCACTTATCATTAAGAGACTACATAAGACTCTTCCTTTGAAGACGTGACCCTCGAACTAATCAATTCACTATAGTCATCTCCAAAAAGGAAATCATGTAGTAGTGTTTTTCTAAATTAAAAATAACTTGTCAATAGAAATAGTAGTCACTATTATGACAAAGTGTGAAGATAACATTATAGATGAAAATTCACAAACAAACACATTGTCCAAAATACATGCTTGGTAGAATGTTCTAGTCCATAGAAATGGTCGTCACAATTTATGACAGAGTGTAAATAAGTGTAAATATAACATAAAATAGGAAAATTCACGAACAAGCACCTTGTCCAAGAAACACGAAATGGTGGAGTGTTCTTGCCACAATATTTTGTAGGAAAAATTAGATCGATTCTTTTTCCCAACCGTTATGTATTTCTAAAATTAATCGAAATAATTTATTTAAGAAAAATTCCACGGAATGCGTCAGTGTCACCGGAGTAATGACGTTATAGACCTGTATCATGTATCAATACTAATGAATTAATCATATTAATTGATGAAATCGATATAATTAAGTTAATTCATTTATTTTTATTCATGTATACTTCTGTTATAATTGTTACATGGAATTGTGAAGATACATAAAATTTTGTATAAACTTAATTGATGGATGATAATGCGGATAAGATCAATGGCAACAAAAAATAAACATATGTCCAATATATGAAAGTTAGAAGGTCCCACAAAACTAATTCATAATACAATAGCTATCTTAAACAATAATGATCTCCGTTAAGTTTAACGTTAAACCATTTTATTTTATTTTTTGGTTTAGAAGTCTACCATCTAAGTTTAATATAGAAAATTCCATTCAATGAAATACTAGTCACGTATAGATGATCTAAAGCATACAAAGTGCTATTAGTTTTTATAAGGCTATTTATGTCCATTTCTCTTTTTGGTAACAAAGAGATTCATGAAGCCGTGAGTTCAAAGGCATGACAACCGATAAAGCTTGTCAAGACAATACCAAGTCCGTTTTTCAGAGCATACAAAAGCTGGCATATAAATTCTAATATAATATCTTCATTATTTTTAAAATTTGTGTCACAACCCTCTTGAATGGGCGAGTCGGGGAAAGAATGAGTTTAGAGGAAATGCCAAAAGTCGACCAACAGTTCTTGAATGGCTCAAGTTCTCCCAAATCCTTATCCCACACGATATTAGGAAACTACAATTGAATTAGATCTATTTATGAAGTCCAACCTAAGTAGGAGTTGCCATTAGCCTATTGGGGTCGACTAGGAGTTAAGTGAGATATGGGAGGATATCTTACTTTCTACGCAATCAGAAAATTTAGGGACGGGGACTTGATTACACTAATTGTCTAACTAATGCCCTTTCGATACCGTAGCTTGATTGGTTTATTTACCTAAACAATTCAAGCAATCTTTGACCATTTAATTATCCTATGCCAACAGGTGATGTCAACACATGAGTGCGCAATAAAGGAAATTCGACAATCACAATCAATGCAATGAAAATAAAGTGTAAGAAAGTGAACTTGTCACTAGATGATGTCCGTGCATGAGTGTGCAATCAAGGAAAAGTAGACAAGCACAATCAATGCAATGAAAGTAAAATTTATGAAAGTAAACTCGATAAAGCACCGAGCATAAAATTCGTATGGCCTGTTATTAAGCTCTAGGATAGTAACCCCATGAGTTAAGTTCAAATTGAGTCCAACTTCTTGCCTAAAAGACTGAGTTACCAAAAACTAAACTATGTCAAAAGCATTCGCTAAAAAAGTCTAACTAAATAAACTAACCAGAGTGAAACTAAGCTAAATCTAATGCCAAAATCTAACAACCTAATCAAAGCCTATTTCTAAGCTATTTTCTGAGTTTTTAATTTTTTAAAATTCTGGAAAATAAGGGACAAGGACTGGGCCCCTTGAGCCCAGTCTGCATGTAAGATTAGGTACGGGCTCCCCACGGACGAGGACCGCGCATGCAAAAATGCTTATTCAACAGCTCCATTCTGACTTTATCACAAAGCCCATTTCCTATGGTAATTGCTCCAGCCCACTTTCTCTTCTAACCGCACCAAGTCCATTTCTACTACAAATCAAACTGAGTCCACTCCTTTTTTGCTCTTTTCTAACTCTTTATGCCTTTTCGGACCTAAGTAGGTCCTTAAAACGCTCAAGGAGAAGAAACAAGTGGGAGATCCGCTTTGAGGTGGGAGACCCTATAATGTCATCCCTGTATCCCCACTCACCGAGAAAAAAATACTTGAGTGAGAACTAAGGGGCCTTCTTGGTGGAGAAGATGTAGACTCCACGTCAGTACTTTGGTATTGGCTATTGTCGGATAGGGCAGTATAATAGCTCTCCGCGCCGGCGGTGAGTTGAGGGTGGGTGAAATGCCCACTGCTATGTTGGCAAAGCTCTACTCAGGCCTTTGAACTGGCTGCCAACATAGTACCCCTGCTTGAAAGACCTGAGCAAAATGTTTTACACCCATCGTCCTACTCTTAGGAGACTTTTAGCTCACCACCCACATTCTGTCACCAGAAAGAGACAATCCACCATCATCTTCAACGGATGCCATTAGCCCTAGCTTCCCTCCATTATTTAGCATCATCAGCAACCACCGCCTTTAGCCGCTAAACGTCACAAACCAAGCAGGACTAATGTGCACAGGATGTGATCGTAAAAGCTGGAACGCAGCCGACAAGTAACTTACTGAAAATAATCATCATTTGTATCAGTGATTTGAAACCATATTTCTCGCTGGGATCCACCGCCAATTACCATGGAGTCACATAGAGTGCATAAAATGGCAGAAACAAGTGGTCAGCAAACCCGAAGACGGTGAAATCAAATCCATAACAAGTGATGGAGACTCGGTTTAATCAAATCCATAACAAGTGATGGAGACTCGGTTTATAAAAAATATGAACTGGCAAATACATCAAGTGATCGGCACTTTGGACAAGAATCATCTGAAATATGACAGGTTTGCTTCTCAATGATCAATCACGGACCTGACTTATGCATTTCGTCGAACAAATGGTGGGCATCTCGGGAAAACAATTCTAAACGAAATACCAATGCAACATTTTAGTCCAGAGGCCTCCAGAGAGGATTTAATTCTTGTCAATGCAATATGGTTTCAATCCTACTAATTTTTAAAGCGAAATCATTATCGACTTTAAACCCAGGCTCCAAATAACCAATGAAGAGTGCGTCGAGTTTTAGCTTGGTGAGGTCGCTGCTCAAACTATCACGAGAAGGTTCTGGCAAATCGTCACCGACGAGGATAAGCGGCAGTGGAGCAACGAGGAATGGCAACGGCGTGAGCTAATTGTGTTGGGCAAGTGAATGGAAAAGACCCATGGATGAGAGAAATCGGTGAGAGACATTTATGAGCTCGAGGCACTTCCCAAAATCATGCCCTGTTTTGTGGCCGAGCTTCTCGTTGGCCGACGGCTGGAAATATGGTGGCCAGGTCTGAGAATGTAGGTGTGGGGATGAAGCTCGCACTGCAGGAGTGGAGGAGGTCTTTAGAGTTCGTGAGCATGAGGAGCAGACCCAAAAAAACCCCCCAAAAACAGCACCCTAACGTAAAAAACCCTTCCTCATTAAAGAGGGACCTTTTTTCTTCTTCTAATGCCGCCAGCCCTCTCTACAAAAGAAAAAATTAAAGTTTTGTCTAGCATTTTGTGTAGTCGCGCTAATGGAGCGATTTTGTAGGGCTTAATTAACTCAAATTTTATGGTGCTAAGTACGGTGCTCTAAACGGTCAATCCATTCCTAAGCCGAAACTTTTTTAATCGGATCCAAAGCTCTAATTGTCACCGTCTCTAAATCAAATGTTTTAAAAAATTAGAAACTAATCAAATTATAATTTTTTTTTATCAAAGGTCAAATTCTTTGATTTGGCTAAAAAGTCAACCTTTGGCCATTTTTATGTAAATTTAAAATCTAAATATCTAATTCTACACACCTATGCTAAATTGACATCAATATACAAATTTTTACGTTTTTTGTAATTTTTGACCTAGATTTGACTCTTTTTTAGGTTTGACCAAAAAATCAATCTAAAAGAGTCAACTCTTGGTTTATTGAAAAAATAATGCCTAATTACTATTTCTACACGCAATTGAGATACTAACAGCACTTAGCTAAATTTTTTGTCAATAAACAAGATTTGCCGCAATTGGGGATCTCGAATATCGAATTTTCTAACTTTAATCATCGCCCTTGCCTTGGCCTGGCGAGTCTCCAGCTAGCTCGCTGGATCGGTTGCCGGCGACCGGCGGACAGCAACCGCGGGATGGCGGTAGATGAAGAAGAAGAGGAGAAAAGGGTAGAAGAAGAGAAATATGATTCTGATTCTTAGATTTGTTCTCGGAACAAGAATTAACTTTTTTTGTTATTCTTCATTCTGTTTCAAATTTAATTCTGGGAACAAAAAATAGAAATTTGTTCTCGGAAATAAAAATTTTACCAAACACGATTCTGTTCCCAAATTAGAATTGGGCACTGTTTAGATGATTACCAAACAGGCCCTTAATTTTCGCTTTTCCAAAATCTCATGTTTCATGCAGTTTGACTTTTTTAATGCAAAATATTTTAAATTTCACAGCATATAAATGCTGACATATAGATTCAAATACAAACTTATCATTATCTTCAAAATATGAATAATATCTAGATTTATAATTGAGAAAGCCCAAAACAGAAATGCCTTTTACTTTCAAAGAGAAAAAGAATGCAGTCATAAATTATGAATGATATTGCGGATAGAAATAAAAACCAACTAAAATTGAAAAACACATTGTCCAAGGTATGAAAGTTAGAAGGTCCCAGAATACTAATTCATGATTCAATACCTATCTCAAAAACGAATCACGATCTATGTTATGTTCAATGTCAATTTTTGATTTGTTTGAAAGTGTATTATCTAAGTTTAATGCAGAAAATTCCATGCAATGGATTAGCCTAATATTACTATTGTTTAGATGATTAAGCAGTGGTAATTATTTTTCCTAAGGTTAATTTTTGTTCAATTCTCTTTTGTGTAATAAAGCGGCTCGTGAAGAAGGGAGTTGGGAAGGCATGATATCTAACAAAGCTTCCGAAGAATTTTAAATTTCACAGCATACAAGTGATGACATATGAATTCAAATATAAACTTATCATTATTTTCAAATATGAATAATATCTAGATTTATAATTGAGAAAGCCCAAAAAAATACCTTTTTCTTTCAAAGAGAAGAAGAATGCACTCATAATTTATAAATGATATTGCGGATAGAAATAAAAACCATTGAAAAACACATTGTCCAAGGTATGAAAATTAGAAGGTCCCACATAATTAACTTATGGGACACCTATCTCAAAAACAACTCATGATCTCTATTAAGTTTGATGCTTTTGTTTGTTCAAATGTTTATCATCAAAAGTCTAATGCAGAAAATTTCATCCAATGAATGAGCTTAATAATAGTCATGTGTAGATGATCAAAAGCATAGAAAGTGTGATAAAATTTTCTAAGGTTCTTGATGTTCATTCCTTTGTGGGTATCAAAGAGGTTCACTAAGAAGGGAGTTTGGAAGACATAGCTGTTTTGACTAGCGATTCAACCTAGAGGAGCTGAATAGGTTATATATTGCAATTTCATAAATTTTACAAAATTGAGCATTATCAAGTTGATATAAGCAAGAACAATTTGATATATGAAAGAATGAACTGCTAATATCAATTGCAGTGTTTTTATCCAATAGATATAAAAATAAATAGAGAGATTGAAGATTGTGCACATAGGTGTTAAATTAGTTCAGCTTAGATCAAGTTTACGTCCACTATTCTAAACTAATGGTCACCAATGAGGCGGTGATTCACCAATAGATCTTGAATGGTTATAGATGTAGCTTGCGTTGCTTCTACCCAAGCAAGTAGATCACATTACCAAAATACACGTGTTACCACAGTACTTCTACACTTCTTAAAAGATTTACAGTCAGCATATAACTCTCAATAAACAAAACAAACGATCACAAAATATGTAGTGTCCTTGTAATTCTTGTAGCTTGTCTCTACCTACTTTGGCTTTGTATCGATCCCTTTCTTCAAGTTGACCATTGAAGGATCTTCAACATAATCAATTTAGCTGTTGCATATTGGAACAAAATCACCAGAGGTTCGGTTGCCCAAATAATTAGATCCCACACAATCAGATTTCCAGCAAATTCGCCAGGAGTAGAGTCGCCGAAATAGGAAATAGTCCTTGTTCACCGGTATTGATTGGATTCTCCTTAGAGTGAATAAAACAGACTTTTAATTGGTTGTCAATTTCCTCTAGATTACCGACCCAAAAAAAATAAAAAATTCCTTTAGATATGTAATAACAATCAAAGGAATATCTGGGTCTTCCTTTATTACTCCATGCGATTAATGGCGGGATCAATGGCAATCTTCTTAATTTGATATAACCGATAGCTTCTATTGGCCTTTCATGATTTTGCTTAGAGTGAGTGGTTCCAGGTTTGGGAACCTTGGAACCTATCCATTGGACCGGATTTCTCATTTTTTGGAATCTAGAACCTACCATTCATACTATGGAAATTGGCACCTACCATATCACAGGTTTTAGGGTCTACCCAGGTTCCACATGTATTATTAATTAGATTGTCGTGAATAACTTGCTTCTACAATTCATTGAGCATAACTTATATTTAGTTACACTTAAATATGAAATATTAATAAAGTAAAAGTCTCAGTCATAAAATGAAAACTTATATTAATAGTTTCAGATTATACATTCATCATCGAATGCGATGGAATATCACAGGATCGTGCAAACAAAAAAAAAAACACAAAAACTTATTCCAAGTTATAGGTTTTGGGTTCTATCAACCTAGAATCTGAAACCTATTCGTCGAAATAGGTTCTTCAATTTTTGAAACTTAGAACCTACCATATATATCTTGAAACATGGAATCAAACAAGTTCCCACCAGTCCAATTTTCAGCCTATCTAGTTCCAGGTTTCAGGTTCTATCATGAAACCATGCTTACCCATAATTTTGCCCAGTTATCCAGTAGACAATATTGCATCAATTTTCTTAGGTACATGTGTGAATAAGGCTTCCACAAACTTGTTTAGCTATTGATTCCTCCAAGTCCTTATGAACTTTCCGTTCTTTCAACTTGTTCACCCTAAAGGCCCATCTAGTCTTTATCATTGTCTTACCTGAGTAGAAACAACACTCACATCTATATGATGGTTTTGTCAAAATCAAAATCCTTGGAAGTTTTCTCAATAATAGCCACTAATAAAGCTTCCCAAAAGGTGGCAAAACAACTAGGGGTTTGTCAGTTTGAACCTTTAATTTTCATTTTTCTTAAATCTTGCATTTCATGCATTTTGACTTCTTTTTTTTTCCTGAAATAAATGAGCATGATAGTAGTCATGTGTAGATGATCTCAACCACAAAAAGTGTAACTATTTTTTTTTAACGCTATTTATGTTCATTTCTCTTTTTGGTAATGAAGAAGGAAGTTATGGAGACATGGCAAATCCTTTCGTAGACTATAATATGTGGTTGCAGCAAAAGTTCGAGAATCAATGTACATCTAAAGGTTTGTCACTTTGAACTTTTAATTTTTATATTTCTTAAATTTTGTGTTTCATGCATTAATTTGTTTAATCCTCGACATTTTAAATTTCACAGCATACAAATTGTTAGAAAATAGAATGTGACGAAGGGGGCGGATGCAACAGGGAATTAATTGGTGCAAACTTTCTCTCTGATATCATTTAAGAAAGTTTAATCGTAAAGTTTAAGCTAATAGTTTGAGGGAGAACATATGCATATAAAAAGTATATAAGTATCATAATCAAGTGACATGGAATATATTAACATGCCAAATATAATCTTTTCATTATTTTTAAAATCTGAATAATATCTTGAATAATAATTTGGACAAACCAAATAAAAAATGCCTCTTTACTTGCAAGGAGTAAGAAAGGCTGAGGGAATTTTTTTTATGTGCAATTTTGCAGTCTTAGCAAGAGCGGTGGTCAATGAAAATTATCGTTCACTGTTTGAGGCCGCACTAAAAGGTGATTGGAAAACTATCACGAAAATCCTCAATGATGATCATGCAGCAATGACGGCCAAAGTTATGACTATGGAAGATGAATCTTTTACTGTGCTTGATATTGCAATTATGGCCACACAAGATCAGCTGGTTGACAACCTGGTCAAGCGCTTCCCTCCGAATTATGAAGATCTCAATCCCCAGAGGGCCCTTTACTATGCTGCCAAGGGAGGGAGAATAAGGATGGTAAAGGCATTAGTAGAAAAAATTGATGTTGGACCTAAAATTATAGGCCATGCCCTTTTCTATGCTACAAATTTTGCTTCCATGCAAAAGGAGGTTATTTGGTACTTAGCCAGGCGTTCAACGCACGCCCCATCTGGTCATATTAAGTCCGGCCTTATTATAGGCGGCCATTTGGGTAAGATTTCATACTCACTCATCTTATTTCTTATTTCTCGAATTAACCTTTTTGTTCTTATGTCCCAAAAGACATATGCTTATATTTAGCTCGCAATTTCCCGGCTCGGCGTCATCCAAGTACTACGATGGCGTGAGCTGTTTGGATTACTTGGCGATAATTCCTCGTTACTTCCGCAGTGGAGCTGAACTCAATTTTTGGGAAAAATCTATTTACAAATGTAGGTACTGGTTGTGCTTCTTTTGTTAAATACGCACAAGTGGAGCAACTTTATCCGCATAGTGTTCACTCTATCTGTTTCCCTTTTAGTTGTCCCTGTATGCTTGGTCGATACATCGTTTGACGCCTCCATGGACACAAAAATGGGTCGAGGTAATTCTATTGATCTGCTTACTGCATGGATTAACACGAAAAAAAGCACATCATTCAGGGATTTTATTTTACCAAAAAGTTAATGGACAAGGACTATATCTATGTATACAAACTAATATATTAACTATGATGTATGTCACAAATTAATATCTAATGTAACATTTGAAAGCTAGTGGAGAGGTCTTATCATTGTCAAAATGCCAGGTAAACTTATTAAGAATTGCAAATTTTGGATTTAAGGCAACTGAAGTTAATTGATCCAAGTTGTTTTCTAACATAATCAAGCATTATAAAACATAAGTAATTTTCATATCCCGGTTGTGCTGTGTATTTTTTTATTCGTTATCAGATCCTAATTAGCTGACATGATTTATTCTCTCCTCTTCATGGTGGTAGTACTACTCGCACTTGATCAGTTCAAGATATCACTCTGGAATCTGGCCACAATAGCAGGTATACGAAATTGACATGTCATACAAAGAAAAAAAAACCTTATTTCATCCATTGGTAGATCTAAAATTAAAGTGTATTATTTATACTTTCAGTATATCCCTTTGAGATCATAATAATTAATATTTAATATAGACTGGCTCTCTATTCTTGTATTACGAATCGATTTGATCCTATTCAATTTAATTCAATGTTTAAATAATACATATCCCTTAGGTGAATCTACAAAAATATTCAATTAAAAACATATCTATTGATACTCTCTCAATCTACCCTTAAAAGAAAAAAACAAAACTATTTTTTTCTCGTATGACATTGTGTGTGTTCATCAATAGATCCGTCTCTTCTCTAATGCTGCATTTTGATTGCCAAGACATATCAAGTTTGTTTTCTCAATCAATAATTTAAATCCATCATTTTCTCTCAGCTACTATATATAACATGGCGCAAATGTGAAAGCTTCTTGAACCTTTTAATTCTTCATCATTGGAAAAATTGCTTATCATATGTTACGTGCAGCACCTTTCATCAAAAGGACTGGAGAATTGAAGTTGATGCACCATTACTCGCTTGAGTTTGCAAAAAAAGCTTTTAGCGAGGTAAAGACTTGTAGAACTCCGGAAATGCTTAATTCTATGTTGACTTCTGGCGTTGTCCTTGAGGCTGCATCTCGCGGAGTCTTTGAAATTGTGGATTTATTTCTTGAACATTTTCCGGAGTTGATGTGGAATGAGAATTTCGCAAAAGAACTGATGATAAAAGGTGTGGAGGGACGGCATATTGAGTTGTTTAGACTGGTGAACGCAGACAACCCGATTCGATATTTGAGTGATAATAATTTAATGAACTTTGACCTAATGGAGGCTGTAACCAAATGGTCATCAAGATGTGTGACCCCTGATGTTTCTGGAGCAGCTTTTCTTCTGCAGAGGAAACTTCAATGGTTTCAAGTCAGTTTATCCTTCTTTATTTGTCACCCTTTTGTGCTCCTTATTGATGTTTATATTGAAAGGCATCCTTTTATTATTTTGAAGGCAGTGGAAGCAAGCAGCATTCCTTCTTATAAATGGCTGAAATTTTTAGATCATAAGAAAGCATACTGGGAAGTGTTTGTAAAGGAACGTGAGCAATTGCTCAAGGAAGCAGGGCAATGGATGAAGGAAACATCATCATCATGTAGCCTCGTTGCGACTCTCATTCTTACGATAGCTTTCACTGCAACTTTTACGGTACCTGGAGGCAACAACAGCTATAAGGGGATTCCGTTATTTCTGAAGAAAAGCTCATTCATGGTATATGCAGTTGCAGATGCTCTCGCTCTCTTCTCCTCTGTCACCGCCACCTTGATGTTCTTGGCCATTCTAACTTCGCGCTACACAATCGAAGATTTTCACTACTCACTACCAAGAAAAATGATATTGGGCCTCACTTTTCTCTTCCTCTCATTGGCTTTTATGCTGGTGGCATTTGGCTCTGCTCTTACGATCGTTCTAAATGAACGATTCAAGTGGATTTACATCCCAATTATGTTGTTGGCTGCCTTCCCTATCACATTGTTTGCACTCCTACAGCTTCCCTTATATGTTGAAATGGTTATATCCACCTATCGGCCTCGCCTCTATCGTCCCCTGAAGCTTTGGAAATAATCTATGCTATTATTTGACAAGGACTTCTGCAATGAGATCGTTGTTTGCACTTGTTTCTAGGTGTAAAATGTGACTACCATGGTGTTTACTCATGTTTTAAGACTTTTGAAGTGTGACATCAGCCATATATCTATGAACGTCTAATATATGTTATCAAGTGCATGGAAAAATAGTCAAGCTTTTAAAACTCAAGCTTGGATTGGTTTATAATTTGATCGTTATCTATTTAAGTTGAGTCAGGTTCAAAATTTTCAATTTTCCATTCGAGTTGAAATCGAGCATGATATTTAATTCTATCAAATTTCAGTCATGTTTTTGGTACCGAGAATGCATGTCAAGTCAACCTTGAGCTGCATACAATATCGGCTTGGCTCAATTACACCCCTTCGCCTACATAAACAAATTTTGAAGCTTTTGGGGATTCTTTGTTTATGTTACGGAAGTGTAGCAGCAGCGGAAAGTGGACCTAACGGATATTAGAAAGAAAAGAATCAGAATCAAAGCAACAGACATGCAACGGAACTCCAAAATTCTATTTGGTCATCACATCATTCCCAAATGCAAATTCTAAACCACTTGACTCCTGGAACCGGAGAAGAAGATGGATGGTCGGAGAAGGGAGGACTGCTAATTTTCTTTCCTCTGTTATGATGCATGTTAGATGAGGGCGAGGGCGACTTTGCAGAAAAATGATGCCCTTTGCGGGTAGGTAATGGAGGAGGAGGCAAGGGAGTCGGCAGAGATATGACTGGCTTTGTGTGGGGAAGGGGCTATGCTGCCAGATGAACCTGCACGAATAAATTTAAAAGTTGACGCTGAATTCTATTTTCACAACTCAGTCCAGATAATGCTGAGTCCAGACTTGGCCACATCAGTACGCAATGATGAAAAGCTCACCTTTAGATGGCAAAGGCGAATGGATCGGAGGTAGTACGGCCGTCCAGCAGAATGATGGTTAACAAATGAAGCTGACGGTAAAGATGCAGGCGAATGATGCCCTTCGCTTGGAGGAGACAAAAGAGAGAGAGCGGGAGCGCCGGCTTTGGGCACGGAAGGAGATACAGCATCAAAAGAAGCAGTCAGAGAAATTTTGCTATATATATAATGTGATTTCACATTTTCGGATCCATATTTTCTCTTTAAAGTAACGGTTATTCCACATACAATTTATCCATGCTTCATATATTTTCGTGACAACCGCTCATTTGATAACTTCCTTGATGGGATACGGTATATAAAATGAACGATCTTTCATTTCTAAAAGATAATCACAAGTTCTAATGCAAACCTTCTCATTTTGGAATACACCATTAGTACACACGGGAGATTGAGTTAGTAGAGTGTGTTCGTAATTTCGCTGAATTTCCAGAAATTTCTGATAAACAATGGTTGGAGGTTTACATTTGATCCTATTTTTTCCGTATATGATTTTTATGTCTAACATTTGGTATCGGAGCAAGTTTAGTGCCTCTACTTGTTTTTGTCGATTTTTTGTGTATTTTTTGGGGCCTTTTGAGATGAACAGTAATTCGGAATTTTGGGGCCAAGAGAGAAACTCGCTGATTTTAGGCAAATTCTAGCGACCCACTGCTCGATTTTGGACCGATACAGTCGCAGCAATAAGGAAGAATAGCCGTAAGTTATTTCAGCATATTCGTATTCGTCGGAGGCTAATTAGGCGGTGGAAGTCGCGGTAGTTAAGGGTTTGCGTTTTGGTAAAACATGATTTATGTATATTTTGTCTCAAATTTTGCGACATAAGCATGATTGTTTGATATGCAGTTTTGCAACCTGTAAATTTCTCTGAATTTAAGTGTGATGTTCCTATACTAAATGGCAAAAACTATAAAATTTGGAGAAAGTTAGTACTTCTTCAATTGTGGTGGATGGACATTGACTATGCTATAGGGAAAGACGAACCACCTGCTCTTACTAATTCGAGCACTAACAACTAAGATAGCTCTTTATGATCAATGGGAGCAGTCTAACCGCCTTAGTGTGATGTTTATAAAGGCTAAAATATCTCATACCATTGATGCGCAGTTTGAGACTTCTGAAGGCACATGCCATGACTCTAATTATGGAGTTTTCATCATTAAAGCTCACTAGTGTTAGATTTGTGCATGAGCACACATGAAGATGAGGGATATTGTAGCTCAGCTTAAGAACCTTGAGGTTGATATATCCGAATCCTTTCTTATATATTATATTTTGAACATTTTTCCACAACAGTATGCATCTTTTAAGATCTCTTACAACACATAAGAATAAATTGTCAATTAATGAACTTATGACCATATATGTTCAAGAGAAAGAAATACTGATTATGGAATCGGGAGAAAGTACTCATTTGGTAACACAAGGAAAGAATAAGAGTCATGGCAAGCAAAGGGGAAAAGGTAAGATACCTCCCCAAACTAACATTAAGAAATAAATCAAATATTTCTTTTATAAAAGGAAAGTGTATCTAAAGAAGGATTACGTCAGATTTAAAGCTTAGCTCGAGAAAAAATGTAATCAATCTCTTGTGTTTATTATGAATCTAATATGTCTAATGTATGTCACAACACTTGGTGAATTGATGTGGATTTACAATACACATTTCGAATTCCTTGTAGGGTTTTCAAAATCACAAGAAGCCAGCGGGAATCTCAAATGTGAAAAATATCTCATCTACAAAGAGGACAGGAATGCAAAGTGCATGTGCAAAGAACCAGTACTATCCAAGGCAGAATCTCAGATATTTTGGGCAACAGGTAATAAGCCAAATAGGTTGCACATGCACCAAACCAGACAGTTGCAGCTGATTTGTTTAACTTACATTGTGCATGGTTCCCAAACAAGGTAGATGTCATTGCCAGCGCATAAATACGGTCTACTAGAGAGATCACCATTTCCATAAGCAGTATCATTTTTTCCATCATTGTCAACCTAAATTCCCACAATTATATAGATGTCAGTGCCAAGATGAAACATCGTCAGATTAAATGCAAAGGAGAAGCAGAGAATCGATCTATAGAATCAAATGCAATAGTTGGTTCCATATGTTCAGTGCCAAATAATCCTCGAGCATTTCATCTTCAGTGCCAACTAGTTAATTGGTGGACAGTGCATGTATTATTGGTTGAGTAAGCATTGTCATCAAAAGGTGTTCACTTAATAATCATCGTATATACAGAGTTGACTATTAGCAAGTTTATCAAGACAATGAAGTTGACTAAGGGATGATTATAACATGCACCCAACCAACCATCCGAAAGCTAATCGGAGTTTGAGTTGAGCAATAACAGATGAAATAGTATGACGATATTTGCAAATGTTGAGAAAATATCATGCACTTTATGACAAAGAAGCAGATGATACTTAGATGCCATTGTCATGCTAGAAAGGCTTGCCAGGATTTCCTCCACACGTAGAGGAAAAGCTTACATCATTGCTATCAGTTTTCCGTCTTTTTACTTGAGACTTTGCAGGAGATAGAATATACTCCTCTATGGTAGCTTCATCTTTGTATCTCACATCAGGGAATAAGCGTCTATACCTGGCAGCAGATGATTCAATGGCCACCATCGCAGCATGTTGCAATGGGTGCCAAAATGAAAAGCTCCTGCCAGTCTGTTCATCTACCCACCATCGTGGATGTAGACAAGAAATGGATGTCTGCTCTCCCCCATCTGAGGTACAGCATTGAAGACATGATTCATGCTCTATCCATCCAGTCATTTCAGCAGAAGATTTGGTGGAACTACTACATTCAGCACCAACTTCTGTTTTTGGAGTTTGCCAAGAGCAGACTTCATCACATGCCCTTGCAATCACTTGATTAGATAGAGGATCTACAATTGCTGCAGCATTGGCCACCTGTGGACAAGAGAAGGGTGTAACAAAAGAAAAATTTGTGCAATTTCCACAACATAAGAGGTTCCCACAACTGCATAAAACAAAATCGGATGCTCAACTAGGGAGCAACATGAAGTGCTACATTTCCTTCCCAAAACCTCTATTTCACTACGTCTATGCATGAACATTTCAAGGGACAAATGTCTAAAGGACCCAGCCTTCAAAATGATTGGATTGTTCTCCACTATTATAAAACAGTTTTCTTCTTGTTTTTTGGTTCCAAAGTTAATAAATGTAACTTTCGCATAAAAACTTCACATTCCTGTCAAGTTAATTGCAACAAGTAAATCTCACTTCTTCTTACCGAACCCAAAATGATTCTTGTAAGCTAATGTGAGCTATGGTAAGTCCTCTCTGGCCTGATGGGAAAATTGTTGAAAGTGCAAACACTGGAGCAGTTAGAAATGATACTCGTCGAACATGTACTTGGATGTGCTTTACTTCACACAATACTGATTCAAAGGAAATTAAAAAGTAGCACAAAAGGAAGGCCTTTGGGCATGCCAAATTGTCTCACAAAATTTCAAAGCAGTATAACGCTCGGAAAGAAATGATTGCCATGTATATGAGAATTTCTTTTCTTTTTTTATTTGGTACCAGATTAGTACTCATATTCAAGAACTCTGAGATCTTGACTAGTCAGAGATATAATTAGCTGCGAACTTTATGAAATCAATCAAAGTTACATTCATTAATCACAAGTCAAGGGCATACCTGAACACTTACCACATTACCATGAGATTTCGCCAATTCCAGAGCATATTTCATAAAACTTACAACCGATTGTGAGTCTTCATCGCTAAACTCAGTTATGCCACTGATATTGCTGCTATTTGGAAAATCAGAAGTTAAGAGAACAAATCAGTAATGACATAGGGTATGAATAAATGCACATTATACACATGAATATAGAGCAACAGATAATTCCTTGTGGTCATTGACAAGAAGTAAAATTAGGAAATGCTAAAATAAAGGTCAAATATTTGCACAAACTCAATTGAATTGAGTCACGCAAAGAGGTGGAGCTTACGTTTGATTGCAAAAGGTGGGAGAGGAGAATGATAAGACTTAAACGTGGCCTAGTGACTTAAAAAGAGTGTTTTCCAACCAACTAGGCAACCCTTGGGCTCTACAGCCAAGATTCATTAGCAGCCATTATGCATGATGGAGATGGCTTGATTAGTTATTCCCCGAAAGTAACTTCTCTGGTTTATATATAACCCAAAACTCCTCTCAGTCCAGATGCAACCAAAACTAATATAACTCAGCAGAGCGAAGTAAAATCAATCACATCCTAAATTTCTAAAAACAAAGCTTATCAAATTTGAGATGGCCACTCAAACTGCAACTTTTTGTAAGTCTTTGGTTTTCAGACTCTAACTTCCAACGTATCTGCTTGGAAATAAATTCTGAAGGAGGTAAAAAGTATAAAATGAACACCCAATGCTGCCCAAGAGAATATAGAAATCCATAACAAAGTTACCCTGGAAAAACCACCTTGACCTGCTCCTTCAATTGAGACAACATCAGAATCAGAGACATATGCATAGGTGATGCAAATACCCTAAACCGGCAAAAATGTCCTAAAACATGATGGCAATATGTTGATCTTAAGATATGAACATGCATTACCATTACTGATTGGAATATTTGAAAGAGACATACTAGGTTGGTGGATGGTATGAGATGGGCCATAGCTTGCACTGTTCTACCCACTCTTCCTTTGACAATGCAGCATATTTGCAGACCTAGTCCAAATTAGCACGAATAAGCACAAAGAACAAAATCCCACTTTGCCATCACATGATGAAGTGAAACAACGCCATTTTCAGGTTACATGTCACAGGGAGTTCTTATGTAGTATATCTTCTTATGCTTATATTTGAATTACAAATATACACTGATTAAGATAAGCATGATATACAGAAAATAAAGATTTAGAATTTTATGAACAACTAATAGACTTTCCTAATATCAAATCATCTGTGCACTTTGAAAGATTTGAGAAGGATACACACTTCCACCTAACATTAGATAGGATATGGCTTCTTTTCATGCCATAATAAACTTAAAAAGACAAATTACATGATGAAAAAGAAAAATGTTAAAAAATTCAAGAGATGGATACTTTGTTCAAATTCAGGGTTTGAAAGCCAAATTGATCTATATATACAGTGACATCCTATCCAGCCACTAAGTGCTATGTTACAGAATCTAATGCCATTGACAATACAGATGTTTGCTGTTGCTTCATTATTATCGACCAGTAAAGATGTTTCAACTACTTATTCACTTGAAGTGCAGCTCACTGGATGCATGGACATGATAGAGCAAACAATATTAGTGTACAACAACCAATACCAAGAAGCCCTCTTTGGCATAAATAACCTATAAAGCATTGAAAAAAACCTACAAAGACCAAAAGAGATTCCCAAGCGAAGCCCATAGTGGTCCACTTAGGTCATAAACACAACTTTACCACCTAAACCAGCAGAAAGGAGATCATCGCGAAAGAACTCCTTTCAGCTAAAAGACACTTTGATATAAATTTATCACCTGATATGCATTAGTTAACTTAAATGAGATGTCCAATCGAGAAAAAAAAAAAAAAAAGAGGAGGGAGAATTTGTGAAATAAAATTTTCTAGAACTTGGAAAATGGGAGAAGAGAAAAGGCATCAACAGATGTCAAATAAGCTAGCGGTTCAATGTCAAATATGCTAGCGGTCCATGGTAGGGTAAGATGCTCTGTGTGTAAACATCATTTCTCACAGATACCATAACTTGTCAAAGCTGCATATCGTTCTCTCTACAAGTTATTCAAGATAATGTAAAACATGGGAAAATCAACACGAAATGCTGACAAGAAAACAACCCACTTTTGCCACAAAAGGGCTCAACTGATAAGAACTAATTATATCCTTCACGTCACATGGAATTCCATCAAAATCACCATTTTCGGGAGCCAGACATAAGATTACTGATAGCTGAAATTTTTCCTGTCAAAACCATTACAATAACCAGACAGTTCAAGAAATACATAAAAAATCAGTTAAAGAACTGCTGAAAAGCTGGGTAGGTAAAAGATGATTTGTTGATGAAAAAATACAAACACCTATCCTGGGTTTCCATCAAATCAACCTTGCAAAGGAAATAATTAGAAGATTCTTCGAGACAATTACCAGTTCATTCTCAAATGCAAATTATCGTATATTGAGTGGGCCACTGCTTTTGTTTGGTTTCTCATTTTCTCAATTTTCTGATCTTTCAATCCTATTAACTTCCTGCTAATGTTCCTTTTCCGCACATGATGTGCACATAAGAGGTATTGTAATCCTATTCAATCAATTTTCATGATTGATAAGGGAAAAACAACAAACTGAGCACTTAAATTAACAAGCAATACAGGTTGTTTTCATAATTGTTCATCAGGTTTTTCAACGCCTTGCATAGCTAATACATACTAGAAAACAAGCTAAAGACCAGAAAACAATGCTAGCATTTGAGTTTCATCAGATAACATTCTTCCTGAATCAGGCATTTTATATTCATAATAGTCCATCAAAAGAGCTTCCAGCAGTAGAAGAAGAAATTTAGGATATGCATGCAGAATGGGGGAGGCGAGGAGCACCCCTCGTTCATCCCACAGCATAAGCAAACCATCCACAAAAACCACAGCTTCATCACTCGAGTGTGGCTTAGGACTAAGAGTCTTGTTGAGCAATTACACCGATCATGTGAATATGACTTTAAATATCTAACGCTGATTAATTTGTTATACTCAAGTTAATGACTTACGGTGCTTCCAATGCAGACAAAGTTTCTCATGACTTTGGGGCTAAAAGTTCAGTTATAATTTCTTCAATCCGATGACAATTGCCATGCATGGTGTCAGAGGATTCTATTCCCTCTTTTCTGTTACTTAAAGAGCAGTAAATACACGGGACTGATGTCTGATCAAGAACTACACGCGTAAGTATAGACAACAGACATTTAATTCTTTGCGTGAAATTGGTCCTGTAAAACAACCCTCGCATGATGACAACATTGCAATGGTTTTTTAAACTTTTAAAGGGTAACCCATAAACAAAAGGCAATAGAAAGACCTAGTTAAGGAACTATTCTTGTGTTCACTTAATGAGTAAAGCTTCACCTTATGATTTCACAAATCTTCGAATTCCATAACGACATGCACAGCAAAAATTGTTCCTAAATTTCAAAGATGCAAGAAACAACGATGTTCAAATATCAACATCATTAAGTGACCAATCACACCAGTGACAACCATAACACCGATATGCTCATGAACAAAGAACGTGCCTCCTTCGAGACGCTTCTTCTTCACCCGCTTCACGTGGTGGAGGTCCTCCAATGGCGCAATTTGACTCGAACGCCTAACCAACAACCAAACAATGGATTCCCAAAAAATTCGAGCGGAAAATCAAACCATATACGAAACAGCAATTTCTGAGAAGCGCAGAACGAGCTTTAACACATAAATCCAAAGTAAGACACTGAGACTGACCTCATGATAGTGTTCGAGAGCTTCGGCTGCTGAATCTGAGCTACGCCCACGTTCACTGCATGCAGGAAAAGGAAAGAAACAAAAAAACGCAACGAAACACGTCAAGTTCGGATCTTTCGCTCAGGATTCGGTTGGTCGTCCATGAAGAATATACCTGTGAGTTGCTGATCGGGCGGAATCGGCGGCCTGCCGGGGACGTGGACAATTCGCCACGCATCGTCGTTCTCTCTGCTCATCGCTCGTCGCAGCTATCTCCGGTCGCCGGAAGCACGAAAAGCGGCGGGAAACTACGACGCCGTCGGCGGCTGAAAGTGGAAGAAGCGGCGACCTTCTCGACGGAGAGAGAGAGAACTCGTGCCTGATTGTGGGCCTGAACCGGCCCATTCACTTTCAAGCCCGCCCATTCGCTGTTACACTGGCTCTTTTTTTTATTTTACTTTCCTTTCTTAATTGATTTTCTTTGAAAGATATTTCTTGTAATTTTCTTTTATAGTTATTGAATGGTACAGCATTTATCATATTCTTAACATTCTCCATCAGGGGTTAATCACATGCTGAAAAAATAAAGGACCCTGGAAAAGGTAAATAAATTACTCAAAAGATCAAAAATTTCGAACGCATGAGCAAATGGAGGCAAATCCCTATTTATCGTCCGATGAAATGGGGTCCTGCAAATTTGTCTCATGGATATGACTTCTCAAACAAGTCTGATCGTGCAGCGACGATGAATTGCTACGATGCAGATCTAATATGAGTGATGAGTTGATAGTTTTTGTTTCTTTTATTCCTATACGGATCAGCTTTGAATGGTCAAAGGCGGGGAAGAGAGAGAGAGAGAGCCGAGGGTTCTGCCCTCATGTCCGGTCAAAGGAGAGAGAGGACGAGATCGAGAGAAAGACAGACTGCAGAAGAGAGAGAGAGAGAAGGAGAATCATGAATGTCGGGGCAGTGCGGGGAGAGATAATTGGGGCCGTCCCCTCTGATTCCGGACGCGTCTTGTCCGCACCGGATTCCTCCTCCGTACGCCTCCCCACTCACCGCATTCCTCGCTCACCAACACCCCCCCTCCCCCGTCCCCCACCGCCGTCCGATGATCTCCTCGTCTCGAGCCTTGGCGAAACCGACGGCGGAGATCGACGTGGGGACGGTTCGGTGGGGGCAAGCAAAAGGGGAAGGCACGTTGAAATTCGGTCGTCTCTGATTGGGGCGGAACCGAGAAAGTATGATGGTTTCCGAAAGACTATCTCGGCTTTGGGTGAAAATGGGGGAAGTGGGAATTCTTCCCTGTGGGCCCGAGTTCATTGAATCACGTGGAATATGTCAACAAATTCATCTCATGGGTTCACATGTAGAAACTGGGGAATAGAGTGAATGGCAATGATGAAGTCAATGATTCTAAATTTGAAATTCAAAGTTGGATTTGACAAAATGTATTAAAAAAAATTTTAAGCTTGAGTTTTTGATGATTAGTGTTGTGATAATGATTGAAATGTACATTGTCGCGATCTGCAATGATTATGAAAATTGAGGAATTTGCGTTCAAATGGGCTACAAAGGGATTTGAATATATTTATTCATGCAATGCATTTCTCATTGACAAACTTTTGAATGGTAATTAGAATGTATGTCCCATTTGTTTCGGCTAGTAGTATGCAAGCCCTTTATGCTCGACTGGTCCAATTTGGCATAAAGGCACATTCGGGTAGATTTAGGAAAGAGCATTTCATTTTCAAGGTTAGCCTCGCTCGAGAGGCTCAAACTAGGTTTGCCCTTCTCGAAAATTTCTGCGTATTGGTTTTTTAATAGGTAAGCCCGAGCAACAAATTAAACCCAACTCGAGGGCTCTATTTAGGTTGAGCCAATGATTACATCCACAATTGGCAATCTGACTCCAAAAAGGCCAATTCCTTTTTGGCTGCGAGAGGGGACACGAACGATCGCCGCGAGAGCAGGGCAGCGGCAAGGGTAGAAATTGGAGAGAGAGAGAGAGGAGGGGATGTACGGAGATAGTCGTACGAGACTAAAATAGGGTTTTGCTCATTATAAAAGAAAATTCATTCTAATTGCAGCCGTTGATTTCTCATGATCTAACGGTAGAGAATGTCGATCCTAGTCTAATCAATCCAACCGTATAGATCGACTTGATCTAACGGTGATAGCTATTGGCCCTCATCTCTTAAATTTAATGTAGGAGATTGGGTCTATGTAATGGTTGAAGTTGTCAATTCCCCTCCAATAAATTCAGCAAGATCGAATCACCTTGTCCATTTAACGGTTCTAAAGAACTTCTTTTGGATATATGACGTTGGATTTCTATTTGTGACGCATTGCCGTAAATCAAATAGTGGAAGTCACAAAAATCATCCTCATTAATACCTGACATTTGGTTTTGGCCATGTAAAAATATTTCATTACAATTTATTCGGCAAGTCAATCTCCCTATGGCAACAATTTTTTTATTCAAAAGTGGACGAAATATGCTCGATCAACACCAAGTATCGACACGTGGTACTCATGCCTATGAGCTTCTAAACACAATTACACTTACAATCCTCATACTTTTAGGAATTTTCGAGTTTGATACCTATATTTTGTTTTGGCAATAATTTTAGTCCCCTTATCAATTTCATTTTTAAATGTCCTCATAGCATTGATTATAACGATTTTCGGTACAATTTTTCATATTTTCATTTCACATGAAATTTCAGTGATGTAGGCTATCATTTAAATACATTGTATATATGTGTATAAGAGTTTTATAGTTAATATTAATGGTTTTGTTATTCACATTTGACCTCGTTTTCAAGATTTATCACACGTATAAATGCGAATCACGATAATTCTCGCTGTCACACAAAGTACGAGCTTAGAAGAGTTTGTGATCGGATAAATTCACATGATCAATCTCGAAGGATGAAGTGATGATATCTTTTGAAATGCATATCCCGAGGGAGCTTTTATAGTCAAGTATCCCTAAATTGGATCTTTTTCCCATATCTGCCGAGGGCCAAAGTCGAGTCGCGACAGCAAATATGACGCGTGAAGAAATCTGAAGTATCTTCACGTGAACAAGAAAGTGAAGAAGAGCAAAGGAGTCAAAAGCAACCTAAGAAAAAGTCTAACAAGCCACGTGATGGGGAAGAAAATTTGCTCAAAGTAGTGTAGCAAAAGCACTGATTGATACTGTTCATATACTGTTTGGCATTACATCAAACCACTACATTATTAGGTCATGACAAAGTCTATAATCCAGTCTTTAAAGCATCCTAAAGGTGCTCTACATTATTAGGTCATGACAAAGTCTATAATGCCCCCAGCATGCGTTGTATAAAACAAACTTCCATCAGAAATCCTATTAAGAGTTGGCTAAAAGAGTCGATTCCTGTATGCACTCTCCAATAATTTTCTAAATCTCTTTTCTCTCTTTCTTCTCCCGTGACATGTGTACAATTCGAGAAGGGTCCTCAATAATTTTATAAAGAATTGCAAATTTTCAGACTTGCCCGTGTCCCTTCCCACGGTACATGGAAAAAACGTAAATATGAGCTAATTTCATTGATTAACTTTCCATCCAAAATTTTTGTCCTCCCATTTTCCGTACTTTTTAAAAATAAGCAAAAATTCCATATTCAGTTAACTAGGTCTAATGTGAATAGAGTTATTTAGCCATTCCAATTATTCTATTCCTAGAAAAAAATTCTGAAATAAAGATTTTGAGAATACTTACATTAACTAAATTTATATGATGATTTTATTAATTGAGGATGAAAATATTCTCACCTTATGAGGTAAAATTAAAGATGTCAATGTACTTCTTTTGTGAGAATAACACAATAGTTGAATTCAAGCTCAAATTATGTTAAAATGATTTTTTGAGTTGGCAATAAAAATAAAAGTTAAGAAAAAAAAGTAGTGAAGAGAATGATTTTCCTCATGTTGTTCATAAAGTACGGATAACGATTACGAATACAAAAATTATGGATATCTATATCACATATATCGTCATTGTAAAAGTATATATATATATATATATATTATTTTTTCGGTACATACAATCTGAGAAAGGAAATACAAATCTATTTATCGTATAAGTTACATGTTAAAAATAAAAATTGATTGTTTTGATTATGTAAAATCTACTTGTGTCAAGAAAATTTCACATTGTCATTGTACAGGATTGTTGACACCTAAATTTTGGCGGCTCATTTAGTCATTAGGGGTTAATTTTATTTTATAATTTAATTGCATAGCATATAGATTTAGGTTGCATTTATTTTGTTATTTGCATTATTTGCATTTTATTGGACCGGTGGCGGATGGGTTCAAATTAGATGGGCTAGGCCCACGAAGCGAGCAAGTTGGCCCAAGCCCATGTTTTCTAGTGATTGAAAGATTATCTCGTGAAAAATTAGAAATTCGAATTTTTTGTTCGAGATATGATGAATTGTTTTCGGATAGAGCAAGTGATATTGCGTTCAACAAAACAAATTTTGCGGATATCGATTCGAAAAAATTGAAAACCTAATCGGTGGCCTATAAATAGGTTTGTTCGCTTAGGGTTTCGGAGAGGCCACACATTGAATATATGGCCACAATATAGAGAGAAAACACACATGAGAGAGAGAGAGGAAACGTCTGGCCAAGCATCACGTGGCTGCGACCTTGCTAACCCCACGGCTGAGCTTCACATCGTGTGCACCATGAGACGGTGACCATTGCCACGCCCCCTCGTTAACAACGACACCGTGAAGCCCTGCTCAAGCTGTTGTCCCGATGTGCCCCGAGCTCTACCCTCATCGTTAAGTTCCAGCAATTCCAGGAGAGGTTCTTTTGCCGAAAGTATTCACGATGAATATTATCCAGTCAAAGAAGACAATTCTGCTTGCTGCATGAAGAAGATCCATTCTCTTTGACTTGCAAAAGATGTCGGAGCCAACGTGGTGAAGTCCGAACTCCAAATTCAGTCGTGTGGGCAAAAAGGATCAACCCACAATTCGACGCGTTCACTCATAATCAAAGGCAATATGTTCTGCCTCGCCTACAAGTCATCCCATATAACGTTCCTGATTCAAGCGGCCACGAGCCTGTCGTTGCCAATTGCCCACACTCGCCGATCTACGAAGTTCCTATTTTCACTCATAATCAAAGTGATCCTCCTCGATGATAGAGCCACGGCGTTCACTTCCTGCCTGGTCGTGATCAACTACAACGAAGTTTTGGAGGCTACACAATTCGTACACGGCCACAAGAGAATAAAGAAAGAACGGACGTTCCGCACTTGAAGGAGGAGACCCGCACTTGAAGAGTCTAAACGTCCCATTGCAAAAGAAGTCTTCAAAGTCAAATTGCCTTTTTTCTACTATTCTGCTGCTATTGCTTCAACGATGAATTGCCATTGGAGATTTTCACCACCCTTGCACCGTGAGTTGTTGACGATCATCGTTGCTCCTTTGTGACCGAGTCGCTATCCCATGGCATCCCGTTGTCTTGAGCCGTGAAGTCCGACGTTGCCGCGTTTGCCATGAACCGCCCATCCATCACTCAACAATCGCAAGTCGTAAATTCGAAAGCAGATATTCGGAATAGGTAAAAATTTTGTCTATTTTGATTTCCGAAAATTCTGTTTCCTTATTGATATGTTTGTTGATGATACGCTGAGGTATCCGTAGTCTCGAGTAGTCTTATAAGTTGGGAAATTTTCCCAATTTCATAACGTGCATATGATTGACAATCCGATTTTTGCGCCCGAAATCTGACTCGCAATCGCACGGAAAAATCGCCAATCCAATCTCACGCTCGAGATTCGATTCGCGATTTTGTTTAAGTTTGGCCAACCCGATCTCATGCGCGAGATATGGTTCGCCAATTTATGGATATTGATCTTATCTTGTTGGATGTGTTGTCGTGTCGTTTGAGTCGATTTTGTTTTCGTAAAAAATGAGTTAGATTAGGTTTATCGTCTTAGGGTTATCTTGCATATCTAGAATAGGAGATTTATTTATTTAGAATTTTTGAAAAAATAAAAAATAAAAAAACGCATTCATTTAGGATGTTAGTTTTTAATTATACGTTTAAATATGTGTCAATTTTAATTTCGAATTTCATAAAGAAAAAGAAAAAATCAGAATTAGAACATTCTTTGCACGTCATTGCATATTAGATAGAATTGCATGTTTAATTTTAAGTCTAGATAGATTTTGAGATAGATTGCATTATAGATTAGGAACTTTCAACTTAAGATAACATCCTAATTTAAATTAAGATTTGACCTAACTCAATTCTTAATGTAAGTTGGATAGAATCTTAATCTAGCTAGATAATTTTTGCATTTTTCTTAATTTCGAATTTCATGAAAAATACAAAAAAATTGTCTTAGGGTAGATTCATTTCGTTATCTAGGATAGATTGCATGCCTGTTTTAGTTGTGAGCACGTCATCATGAAATGCACATCATTAGTGATTATTGCTAGAGTCATTTAATTAGAAATTGCCCATCATTAGAATTATGTCATTTTGATTAATTTAGATTGCATATTTAATTATTGCATGTTCATTAAAAAAATCACAAAAACTTTTACTCATTCATATAGTTTAAGACATTTTGGCATGCCATATTATTTCATATTTGATTAGAAACATTGCATTGCATATGGACCATATTCTCATTAAAAAGTGAAGGCAAAAATTGATTGATTGCTTGTTAATTAGAAATCATATCTAGGATTGCTTATGTGAATTATGATCTAACACTGCAGATGCTTTCGTTGCTTTGAGGTAAGTCATGCATTATTTAATTGCTTTCCTGAGTGTTAAATTGGTGGTTTGCGTACCCGTATGATCACCTCACATGTTAGGGAGATAAATTAAAATCAATTCAAATTGCTTGCCAAATATTTTTTTTTTAAATAAAGAATGGTACCGAAAGGGCATTAGAGAAATCTAGTGTAACCAAGTCCCCGTACCCATAGTCTCTGGTTCGTAGGAGTAAAGTAAATCTCCCATTACTTTACTTGGGTTTCTAATCGACCCACCAAAAAATAGATTAGTGGCGACTCCCAATTAAAAAATCAATTGCATGTTAAGAACTTGAATTTAAAGTCGCGAATTGGTATGGGCTTGGGAGAGCCCGAGCTAAGTCTAAGCTTAGCAATCCATTAACCTAATCCTAGGTGGTGCACCCGAAAAATTGGGTCGCGACAAGGATAAAAGTCCATTAAAATATGATTTATATTATGTACATTGTTGATGTAAAAGTCTTTTTTTTATACAAGCTGAGTCTCAGAATAGGAACACAAACCTTAAATCTACATGCTAAACATAAAAATCATAATATTTGTCAGTATTTTTGCACCGCCGGCACACTAAACAAAAATATATGGAAATATGTTTTTTTTTTTGCAAAAAGGGAATGGTGGAAGAAAAGAAAAAATAAATAGGAATTTCCATAAAATTTCTGATGTCATAAAATTTGGAAATGTGGACGTCATTCGGGAAAAGAGAAGGTTACGTGTCTTTAAGCTGTAACTTTGGCTCCATCCCCAGGTCGATTATAAAAAAAGAAGACCCATGGGAGCAGAAAGCAACTTCGACTTCAATCCCTTGAAATTACTTCTTCGCTTTAGAGTTTTACCTGCTCGCGGCACGGCTTGGAAACCTCCACGGATATCCAAGAACCATCGCCAGGTATGTTCTGTTCTTTCCTTTCTTTGTTCTGATTTCATCCCAAAAGGTGATGGAAAAATTGGAAAAGTGTCGCTTTTTTGGGGGTTAATTTGGGCCGAACCTGAGGGCGCGTTTGGTCTGAGAAAATTTTCCAATTTCCTGTCTTTCTTTCCACAAGTTTTCAATGAAAATACGTTTGGTAGAAATTTGGTTGTCGTGTTTGGTAGAAATTTGGTTGTCGTGTTTTCAACATCTGAACTTTAAAACCCAGAACGACCAAAATTGACATTATTTTTATGAGGTTTGCTTTAAACAACTACACCAAACATGTTTCCATAACTTTCATTCCTGTCGAAAGCTCTTACTTTTCACCCTCCAAACATCTTTTCAAGAAAATGGAAGTTGAAATAAGAAGCAATTGTCACTAAAACATTTTTGTAAACCGTATGTACACTAAATATCTTGGTGGATTTTGTTTTTAGAAAAATGGTGTAATAATACATGAGTTGACTCAAGCGGCAAAAATATCGATTCGACTAAGCTGGAACTCATACAATTAAAGTTATGCTCTTAACCCGAGTCCAGGGTACCTAAAATCATGCGATGGAGTCAAGTACGTATCCTAAAAAGACATTGCTTAGAATTTTCTGGTGTGAGCAACGGAAAATGACTCCTAAATAATTTGGAAAGTCCAACTAAATCATCGGAAAAATTTTTCTTTTTGAAAAAGAGCTTACATCCAAATTATTGGGGGACGCAAAATTCTTTGTCTCGGTAATTTTAACGAAGTGATTTAAATTGTCACCATAGAACAGTATGAGGATTGGACTTATAACCAAAGTATAGGGGCTAAAAAGTGAGATTTCCCAACCTACTGAGACGGAAACGTACAAAATGTAATTAATTTTTCTAAAGTTATTTATGTAAATTTCTCTTTTGGTAACACAGAGGTTCACATAGACTTGAGTTCAGAGGACATGGCAACTAATCAAGCTTGCCAAGACAGTTGCAAAACAACCAGAGGTTTGTCTTTTTGAACTTTTAATTTTTGTTTTTCATAAATCTTGATTTTCAAGCATCTTAACTTTTTCAATCCCAAATACTTCTAGTCTCAGCGCATACATATGCTGACATATAAATTGAAATATAACCTTTTTACAATTTTTTAAATCTGGATAATATCTTGAATTATAATTGAGGAAGCCCAATTTTTTCTTTTTTTTTACTTCCAAAAGGTAAAAGAATGTGCTCATAATTTACTTAACAATATAATGGATAAGATGAATCGCAATGAGACAAAAACTTACAAAATCGCATTGTCCACTATATGAAAGCTGGAACGTCCCTCCCACTAATTGATGATACAATTTCTATGTCGAAAAGAAAGTCGTGATCTTTGTTAAGTTTAACGTTAATTTTTTTTGTTTAAAAGTTTACTAAGTTCAATGAAAAGAAAATTCATGCAATGTTTGAGCTGTATGCATGATATAAAGCATACGAAGTGGAATTAAATTTTCTAAGGTTGATTATATTCGTTTCTCTTTATGGTAACAAAGTTCACGTAGAAGAGAGCTCACAAGGCATGGTGACTGATAAAGCTTCTAAAGATGGCTGCAAAACAACCAGAGATTTGTCACTTTGAACTTTTAATTTTCGTTTTTCATAAATCTTGTGTTTCATGGATTTTGACTTTTGTTAGTCCAAGTCACTTTGAATTTCATCCAATATATGGAACCTAGAAGGTCCCACAAAACTAATTCCCAATTTGATACCTATCTGAAAAAAAAAAAAACTCACTATCTAAGTTTAACGTTGATTTTTTTTTTTTTTTTGGCTTAAAATTTTACCATCTAAGTTTCATGCAAACAATTCCATGTGATGAATGAGCCTGACACCAATAATGTACACATGATCTAAAGCATATAGAGTAAAATTAACGCATTTTGACTTTTGTTAGTCCAATTCACTTTGAATTTCACAGCATACATATAAACTTATAGATAATCTTTTCATTTTTTTTAAAAAATTTGAACAATATCTATAATTGAGAAACCCCCAAAAGAAATACTTTTTTACTTCCAAAGAGTAACAAAACGCGCTTACAATGTATGAATGATAGCGCGGATTAGATCAATGGCAACTACGAATTAAAACTCAGTAAAAACGCATTGTCTGATATATGAAACTTAGAAGGTCTCACAAAACTAATTCATGATTCAATACCTATTTATAAAAACTCATGATCTCTGTTAATTTTTCTTGTTTAGAAATTTACCATATAAGTTTTGTGCAGAAAATTCCGCTGCAATGAATGAGCCTGATACCTGTCATCTATGCAAGATATAAGCATACAAAGTGTGATTAAATTTTCCAAGTTTAACTGTATTCATTTTCAAACACAGCAATCAAAACTTTTCCAAACGTACTTTTATTGACAAATTTGGAAATGAAATTATTGGAAAATTTCCATTATATGTTAGATGAAAACTTTCGGGTGGCGCTATTTCCATACCTTATCCGACTAAATGCACCCCATTTTCTTTAAAAAGACAAAGTTGCCCTTAATTATTCAATTACAATTGTAAGTGGTAGCCCTCAATTTATTTACTTTCCTTCTTTTGTTAGCTTTTCTATTTCTGTGTAGGATCTAGTTGCCATAACTAAGAACATCACATGTTTTGTTTTTCTTTATTGTGGATATCCCTTATATATTAAATGCATTATGTTTTCTCTTTATTTTTAGATTTTACTTCCATAAAAATTAATTTTATCGAAAATTTCGAAAAAACCTATTTATTTTCTACATTAAGCAAATTTATGGAATTGAAGTTTCTTACCTGTGCTTTTGGGCTCAACAAAATCGAGGCGCTCGTTTTTGCGGATGGCGTTATTCGGCTAAAGCCTTGCAAATTAACTTGCCTAAATAGCTTGCCTAAGCCTGAGAAAGAAATGGCTTAATTTGGTAAAGACTCCATCCATGTCAAGGGACAAAATGAACTTTATCATAAAAAAGAGGGACAAAGTCATCTTAAAGCAACGGTTTGATCACTAGGAAATGAACCTAACGATCTGAGCCTGCTTGCCAACTTGTATAGGTCTTGTTTATATTCCCAGTGATAATCATTTTCACTCAAGTAATCCAACCACTATAACGTAAAAACAAAATAAAAACAAGTTATGCTTTACTTGCATACCTTTACATTAGGCGAGGTACTTCTATAAAAAGAAGGAATGAACTCCGCTTAGGGGGACTGAAATTCTTTGATAATTGGATATCTTACCCATTTTCGCATCCTCCATTTACTTTGTTGTTGAAAGACTGCAATGGGGAGAGCAACCCAATGGCGCCGCAACCAAGTGAAATACAAGGAGATTCGAATTCTGCTGAACCACCATCAGGTACATATTTATGTTCCAACCCAGAAAAATTTATGGTGTAAGCGATGTGGTCTTATAATTTCTCCGTTTCCTTTATCTAGTTTGGCGGCATATGTAATTGGAACTAAATACAGGGACCAAAGATAAATAAATTTCCAACAACGAACTAAAAATGCAAAAGCAATGTGTGGTCATCAAATACAGTTGATTGATTCAAGAAACCAGTAAGCAAAAGCAAAAGTATTACTCAAAGTCAAATATCCTAAATTTGGTATGACTTGGCTGCACAAGTTCCCTCGTAGTTTTGGATGATGGTGCGACTGCTTTTTGTCAATCCTAGTTTCGTCACTCATAAGAACTCAATGACCAGTTCGTTAAAATTAACTACCAGAAAATTTCCTCTTATCGGAAAGTTTTGTCCGAGCAATCATCTTAGAAGTGTAAAAAGTTTCGTCACTCATAAAAATGCAAAAGCAATGTGTGGCCATCAAATACAGTTGATTGATCTAAGGCATACAAAGTGCTATTAATTTTTATAAGGTTATTTATGTCCATTTCTCTTTTTGGCAACAAAGAAATTCACGTAGACGTGAGTTCAGAAGGCACAATAACTGATGAAGCTTTCCAAAACGGTCGCAGACCAACTCCACTTTTCAGAGGATACAAATGTTGACACATCAAATCCAATATAATCTTTTCGTGATTTTTAAAGTCTAAATAATATCTTGAATTATAATTGAGAAAGCCTATGTATATGTATGTATATATATGTATTACTTCCAAAGAGCCAAAGAATGTGATCATAATTTCTGAATGATATCATGGATAAAATAAATGCCGACGAGAAATAACAACTCACTAAAATCACACTGTCTAATATATGAAAGTTAGAAGGTCCCATAAAACTAATTCATGATAAGATACCTTTCTTGAAAAAAACTGATGATCTCTATTTAGTGTGATGATAGTTTTTTTTCTTTGAAAGTTTACCATCTTAGCCTCATGCAGTCCATGCAACGAACGAATGAGCCTGATACTAGTCATATGTACACAATCTAAAGTATACAAAGTGCAATTAATTTTTCTAAGGATGTTTATATTCATTTTTCTTTTTGGTAACAAAGAGGTTCGCATGGATGTAAGCTCAAAAGACATGGCAACTGATGAAGCTTCTCAAGACAGTGGCAATTCAATGCCCCTGCAGCGTCTCCGTCCGCAACCGCCCGGTGTCCAATGCCCCCTTCCCCTCCATGCGATGATTCCACAACAGCTTTGTGCTCGCCGCTGCGGTGCCACCGCCCGCGACGCCCCTCACCGTTGCCACCCGCCAGCCCTCATCAGAGCTCCAACGCCGATCCCCCTCTGCCTGGCGCCGACCAACCCCCTGCTGCCCTTCCCAAGCCCCCTTCCCCTCCATGCGATGATTCCACAACAGCTTTGTGCTCGCTGCTGCGGTGCCATCGCCCGCGACGCCCCTCACCGTTGCCACCCGCCAGCCCTCATCAGAGCTCCAACGCCGATCCCCCTCTGCCTGGCGCCGACCAACCCCCTGCTGCCCTTCCCAAGCCCCCTTCCCCTCCATGCGATGATTCCACAACAGCTTTGTGCTCGCTGCTGCGGTGCCATCGCCCGCGACGCCCCTCACCGTTGCCACCCGCCAGCCCTCATCAGAGCTCCAACGCCGATCCCCCTCTGCCTGGCACCGACCAACCCCCTGCTGCCCTTCCCAAGCCCCCTTCCCCTCCATGCGATGATTCCACAACAGCTTTGTGCTCGCTGCTGCGGTGCCACCGCCCGCGACGCCCCTCACCGTTGCCACCCGCCAGCCCTCATCAGAGCTCCAACGCCGATCCCCCTCTGCCTGGCGCCGACCAACCCCCTGCTGCCCTTCCCAAGCCCCTCAGGTAGTTTAGTTTATTTTTATTTATTATTTACTTTATGTTATTTTTTATTTTTAAGTCCCGTTATTATTGCACAAATTGGAACATTGGAAGGTGATTTTCATTCTATGAATATTCTAGGCATTATCCGCAGGGTTTTGCCCAAAATTACTATAATTTCTAATGTGATCCGTAAGATGTCGGATCATTTTTTTAATTATATTGATTTTGAGGCATTTTGATAGTATTTTAACTTATTAAATCTTTATAATTATTAATTTGATCAGTAAGACTTCAGATCAAATTTTTAATTATTTTGAATTTTCTTACATATGGTGATGTTTAGGGTTAAAATAATCGTTAATTTAACCCGTGAGACAACCAATTATTTTTTTGATTATTTTAATCATTTATTTGATGATTATCTTGATTAGTTTTAATATGATAATTGCTTGTCTTGACAAACACTAAAAAAAAAAAAATCAAAAATCAAATCTTGCATCAGAATGTGTTGGTTTAGTAAATTAGGATTGCATTTTTTTAGGATTGTACTTTTATATAATTTTTGGAATAGATTAGGATTGATTTTCTTTTTATAGATAGACTCTTAAATAATGTTCGCATATTTTGATAATCTCATTTTTCTTTAAAAAAAAATAGTTTTCTAAGATAGAATAGGGTTTAAGTCAAATTAATACCTAAAATAAATTAGAGAATTATTCATTTTAGATAGTTTAATTAGGTCTCCTTTTTATTACGAATTTTAATAAAAAAAAATACAAAAGTATTAGGTGCATGTCAATTAGTTTGCATGATAGGTTGATTTAATTAGAAATAGCTTGTTAGCAAAATTAGGTCATGCAGTTAAAGTGCATGTTTTAATTTCGAGATAAAAGAAAATAAAAAAAAATTGTTTGCTTTGTGTGTTTATTTCTTTTGATGTAATTTGTTTGATTCATTGAGTGTTTAATAATAATTGAGCACCCATGTGATCACCCGATTGCATGATAGAAATTTAGGTTAAAATAAATCTAAGCTGCTTGCAAAGATATTTTTGAAAATAAAAAGAATGGTACCAAAAAGGCATTAGAGAAGTCTAGTGTAACCAAGTCCCCGTACCTAAAGTCTTTGGTTTGTAGGAGTAAAATAATCCATAGCTTCTGTCGACCTTCCGCAATTTTGCCCAATTATCTAGCTGATAATATTTCATCGATTTTCTTAAGCATATGTGTGAATGAGGCTTCCACAGACTTATTTACCTATTGGTTCTTCCAAGTCCTTACAAACTTCCTGTTCTGTTAAGTCGTTCACCCATAAAGTCCATCTATTCTTCATTAGTTTGTACCACCCGAGTAGAAACAACACTCGTATCTATCAGATCATAAGTTCCAAGATAATTCTGTCGAAATCAAAATTCTTGGAGGTTTTCTCAACAATAGACACAAATTAAGCTTCCCAAGACGGTGGCAAAACAACTGAGAGTTTGTCAGTTTGAACATCTAATTTTCATTCCCCTTAAATATCGTGTTTCATCCATTTTAACTTTTTTTTTTTAATTTGAGACATTTTAAATTTCAGGGAAAATTCCAAATAAGGGTTCGAAGTATACTTATTTGTTTAAAAAAATTGCCTGTAGTGGATCTTATTTCGAATAAAGGCCTGAAGTAGCCATCTCAATCTCAAAGGACCTGAAGTGATTATATTTGTTTTAAATGAGGGCCTAACCTCACCGGCTCATCGACTAGCAAAAAATTTTGGTAGACCAAGGGTATTTTCGTCGAAATACAATTCAAATCTAGATTAAATTACGTTTTTTAGATTAAAAATTTTTTTAAAAAAAATAGACTTAAAAAAAAATAGAGGTGGGAGGAGTGGCCGCCGCCCATCAATGGGGCGGGGTTGCCGGTGCCTCGCCTAGGCGCCAACGACCCTCACTAACCAGAGGTGAGGGCCATCTGCCCCTTGTTAGAGGTGGGAGAGGGCGGCGACCCTCTCCTAGATCTGGGTGAGGGTTGCCCACCCTCACACAGGCACTAGTGGCCCTTGCCCAGCACCCCTAGACTTGGGGCAAAGTCCGAGGGTGCTGGACGAGGGTTGTCAACTCGCCCAGGTGCCGACGACCTTGTTGGCCATCACCACTACCCCACCAGCAATGGGGTGGCGGCCCCAGGCAAAAGGGAGCCCTCCCTCCCGTCTCTATTCTTTAACTTTTTTTAAAAAAAAAAATTGTTTAGTTTGTTTCTATGGAAAAAAAAAAAAAGATAAAATTTTAAAAGACAAAATTGCCCTTATCAAATAGTGAGTTGAGGCCCTTCTTTGAGACTAATATGACAACTTTAGACTCTTATTTGAAACAAGATTTACTGCAGGCCCTTATTTAAGAAAATGAAAGTACTTCGAGTTCTTATTTGAAGTAATGTCCACTTTAGGCTCTTATTTAAAAAAAAATGAGGGCATTTCAAGCCTTTATTTGAAATTTTCCCTGGATTTCATAGTATACAAATGCTGGCATATAAATTCAAATATAATATTATCTTAATTTTTAAATTTTGAATAATATCATGAATTATAATTGAGAAAGCCCAAAAATAAATATTTTTTTACTTGCGAAGAGTAAAATAATGCGGTCATAATTTATGAATGGTATTGTCACTACTGTGGACAAGATCAATGGCAATGAGAAATAAAAACTAACTAAAAAACAAATTGTCCAAGATATGAAAGTTAGAAGGTCCCACAAAACTAATTCATGATACAATGCCTAACTCGAAAAAAACTTACGATCTCTATTATTTTAACTTTAAAGTTTTATTTATTTAAAAGTATTTCATCTAAGTTCAATACATAAACTTCCATGCAATGAATGAGCATGATAGGAGTCATGTTTTCAAGGTAATTTATGTTCATTTTTCTTTTGGTAACGAAGAAGGAAGTTATGGAGACATGGCACATCCTGTGGAAGACTCTCAGAGGTGGCACCAACAAAAGGCCAGGAATCTATTACATTTTAAAGGTTTGTCACTTTACACTTTTAATTTTCATATTTCATAAATCTTATGTTTCATGTACTGATTTATTTAATCCAAAACATTTTTATTTCACGGTAGACAAATTGTTAGAGAAGGTAATTTGACCAATGGGGCGGACGCACACGCCAAATTAACTAGTGCAAACCCTATCTTTGATATCATGTAAGAAAGTTCAATCATAAACCTCAAGCTAATAGTTGGAGGGAGAACATATATACAAAGTATATAAATTTCATAATCAAGTGACATGGGATATATCAACATGCTGAATATAATTTTTTAATTATTTTTAAAATCCGAATAATATCTTGAATAACAATTCGGACAACCCAAAGAAAAAATACTTTTTTTGCTTGCAAAGAGTAAGGAAGGTGAAAAGGTCCGTTGAGTAAACCACCACCTCTTCACTTCCATCCATGTTTTATCGAAACCTTGAGCAAGTGATATGATTACATTTGATCTGAAAATCAAAAATTACGAAAGGCTGAGGAATTTTTTATGTGCCATTTTTGCAGTCCAACCAAGTGCGGTCGTCAATGAGAATGAGAACCATCATCGATCACTCTTTGATGCCGCACTGAAAGGTGATTGGAAAACTATCAAGAAAATCCTCAATAAAGATCATGCAGCATTGATGGCCAAAATTATGACTATAGGAAATGAGTCTTTTACTGTGCTTGATATTGCGATTATGGCCACACAAGATCAGTTGGTTGAGAACCTGGTCAAGCGATTCCCTCGGGATTATAAAGATCTCAATCCTAATAGAGCCCTTCTCTATGCTGCTCAGGGAGGAAGATTAAAGATGGTAAAGGCATTAATAGACAAAGTTGATACCGGATCTAATATTATAAACCGTGCCCTACTCCTTGCTATTGATTATGCTCCGCAAAATACGGAGGCCAAGTGGTACTTGGCCAGGCGTTTAACACGCGCCCCATCTTCTCGCATCATGAACGACCTTATCGAAGCCGGCCATTTCGGTAGGATTTCACACCGACTCATCTTATTATAGCCGGCCATTTGGGTAGGATTTCACACTGACTCATCTTATCTCATCTTTTTTTGAATTAACTTTTTTGTTCTTGCGTCCCAAAAGACATATGCTTTTATTTAGCTCGCAAATACCCTGGCTCAACGACATTCAAGGACGCTGATGGCATGTGCTGTTTGGATTTCTTGGCGATAATTCCTTTTCACTTCCGTAGTGGAGCTCAACTCAATTTTTGGGAAAAATGTATTTACAAATGTAGGTATTGGCTGCGCTTCTTTTGTTGGATACGTGCAATTCAAGCAACTCCATCCACGTAGCGTTCACTCTATTTGTTCCCATTTTCAGTTATCCCTCTCTGCTTGGTCGATACATCATTTGACGACTCCAAGGACACAAAATTGGCTCGAGGTAATTTTATTGATCTGTTTAGTGGAAGAACTAACAAAAAAAAAAAAAAAAAAGCATATCATTCAGGGAACCTATTTTACAAAAAAGTTCAGGAACAAGGACTGCATCGATGTATACAAACTAATATCTTAATGATGATTTATGTCACAAATTAATATCTAATGTAACATTTGAAAAGCTAGTGGAGAAGTCTTAGTCATTGTCGAATTGCCAAGTAGGCTTATTGAGAATTGTAGATTTTGGATTTCAGGTCATGGAGATTGATTGATACAATTTGTTTTTAAACATAATCAAGCATTATAAAGCATGAGCAATCTTCAATTCATGATTGTGCTATGTATCTTTTTGTTCATCATCAATTCCTAATTTCCTGACATGATTTATTCTCTCCTCTTTGTGGTGGTAGTACTAAAAGCACTTAATTGGATCAAGATATCACTATGGAATCTTGCCACAATACCAGGTATACGATATTGCCATGTTTTTCTTTGAAAAACAGTAATCTCTAAATTTAAAGTGTATTATTGATACTATCAGTACATCCCTTTGAGATCATAGTAATTAATATAGACTGGCTCATCATTCGTACGTTACGATAAGATTTGATTCTAATCAATTTAATTCAACGTTTGAACTACATATATCCATTAGGTGAATCTACAAAAATATTCAATGGAAACTCTATCTATCGATCCTCGCTGAATCTACCCCTTTTCCCAAAAAAGAAAAGAAAAAAGGAACACTTTTTTTCTCATATGACATTGTGCGTGTTCATCAAATAGATCTATCTGTTATGATGCCCACATTTTGATTGCCAAGCCATATCAAGTTTATTTTCTCAATTAATATTTTTTTTCTCTGAGCTACTAAATATACATAACAATATAGTGCAAATGTGAAAGCTTCTTTAACCTTTGGATTCTTCGTCATTGGAAAATTTGCTTCTCTGATGTTACGTGCAGCACCTTTCATCAAAAGATGTGGAGAATCGAAGTTGAAGCACTATTACTCGCTTGAGTTTGCAAATCATGCTCTTGACGAGATAAAGAATCGTACAAGTTCTCCCGAAATACTTGAGTATTTATTGACTACAAAAGTTGTCCTTGATGCTGCCTCTCGCGGAGTCTTTGAAATTGTGGATTTATGTCTTAAAAAATTTCCGGAGTTGATGTGGGATACCAATTTCGCAAAAAAACTGATCATAAAAGTTGTGGAGGGACGGCATATTGAGTTGTTTAGACTGGTGAACGAAAAAAACCCAACACGATATTTCGCTGAAAATAATTTCATGAAGTTTGAAGTGATGGAGGCTGTAACCAAATGGTCTTCGAGATGTGTGTCCCCTGATGTTTCTGGAGCGGCTTTTCTTATGCAGAGGGAACTTCAATGGTTTCAAGTGAGTGATCCTCATTTGTTTACCCCCTTTTGTGCTATTTATTGATGTTTACATTGATAGGTGTCCTTTTTTTTTTTAAGGCAGTGGAAGTTAGCGGCTTTCCTTCTTATAAATGGCTGAAATATATGGAAGATAAAAAGTCATACTGGGAAAAGTTTGTAGAACAGCGCGCAGAATTGCTCAAAGATGCAGGGCAATGGATGAAGGATACATCATCATCTTGTAGCCTCGTTGCAACTCTAATTATTACGGTAGCTTTCGCTGCAACTTTTACGATGCCTGGAGGCAACGACGGTAGTAAGGGGATCCCAATATTTCTGAACAAGGGCTCATTCATGGTATTCGTAGTTGCAAATGCTCTTGCTCTCTTCTCCTCTGTCACTGCCACATTGATGTTCTTGGCCATTCTAACTTCGCGCTACGCGATCGAAGATTTCCTCTACTCACTACCAAGAAAAATGATATTGGGCCTCACTTTTCTCTTTCTCTCATTGGCTTTTATGCTGGTGGCATTTGGCTCTGCTCTTACGATTGTCTTGAGTGAACGATTGAAGTGGATTTACATCCCAATTACATTGTTGGCCACCATCCCCATCATTTTGTTCGGAATCCTACAGCTTCCCTTATATGTTGAAATGGTGGAATCCACCTTTCGACCTCGCCTCTACCGTCCCCTGAAGCTTTGGAAATGATCTATGCTATTATTGGAGAAGGACATCTGTAATGTGATCTTTGTTTGCACTTGTTACTATGTTTGAAATGTGACTATCATGGTGTTTACTCATGTTTAGAGACTTTTGAAGTGTGACATCAGCCACATTTATACTAACATTTAATGTATGCTGTCAAGTGCATGTGAAAATAGTCAAGCTTTTTAAACTCATGGTTGGACTCATTTATAATATAATTTCATTGTTATCTATTCACGTTGAGTCGAGTTCAAAATTTTCGGTTTTCCATTCCAGTTGAAATCGAGTATGATTTGTAATGCTTGATCACATTTGAGTCATGTTTTAGGTACCAAGTAGGCATGTCAAGTCAACCTTGAGCTGCATACTATATCGACTATATAAATTGTGAAGCAGCCTTTTGGGATTCTCTGTAGTGTGTGTCCCTTTAAATATTCTTTGCTATCGAGATGCTTGTTATTTGGAGCTTTGCCCCCCTTGTTTGCCACATATGTGATGCTTGGTATTTTAATGAACAATCAAATTAGCTGTCAGCGTATTCTCTTCTCCCAAAGACTTTCCCATGTACATTTCTTATCATATCTCATAGATTTATGTGACACATGATTAATACAATGTTGATACCTAAATTTTGACTATTCTATTTAATCATTCATCATACAATAAATTAGAACTTATGACACTGGAATAGTCAATCGTAAATTCGTTACCACCCCTTAATTTTGTCATGGCTTGTAGTAATAGTTATAGCAAACCAACAAACCATTACCAAACAAAAAATGTAGTAAACTATTACATCTGAAGCAATAACTAAGCAAAACAAACCAATATTAACAATACACAACTAAGTAAAAAAATTCTCTGAGTGCTCACAACCAATGAATTTCAACTAGAACCTTACATATTCACTATAGATTGCAACAAAAAATCTTGTTCCATACAAAATTTGCGGCAAATCAATAACACACTTTACATATAAATAACCCGATACAAGTATATATGCCACATCTTCGACTATGGTAGAAATACAAATGTCTTCTCATTACTCACTTCACATTTGAATAGACTATACAAGAAAACAACAACACAATCAATGCCTTGTAAAAGTTTCTTTTAATTTTCAGCCTCGAAACATCTTTCTTCAAATGATCGACCAGAGATGTTAAACCTTTCATTTGAACTTGTAATGAGTCGACATCCTCCAACTCATCCATTAATGTAGCTGGAGGTTGATGTTGGCTTTCAAATAGCTCCAAAATCAATTCTATCGCTCGATCGAAGAATTTTGCATAAACCCATTTGAAATATTTGCACTTTGTGCCTTTTTTATACCTATCGCACCCATGGAATCTTTTTCGAGGATTCAACCAAGTCTAAGATGTTCTTCTCAAACTTGATAACCCGCAATAACAGTAACACTCACTATCTAATTCACTTTTTTGGAACGAACGCGAGCCGCTGCTGAAGCTTTTGCCCTCTATTTATAAGATCAAGCTAATAATTTTGAGGGAAAATCGAAGTAGGTACTCAAATTGGCCGGTTAGTGTTTTGAACTTTCAGTTCTCTTTCAATTGGAGGATTTAAGGTTCTTACTGGAGGGAAAAGCGCCAAACGGCATCATTTTGTTGTTTGCATACTGACTGTACTCTTCATTGAGACACGTCGGCTTTAAAATTAATAAAAAAAGTGCTGGATTTTTGGTCAATCAAATTGACGTTAGCACTTAAATATTTTTTTTTCAAATTTTTTAGCACTTAAGTGATCCAAAATAAACTTTTGGTATCAAAGTGAGCGTCGTACACAACTTTTGACACTTCTAGTGTACTTTCCCCTAGTTTCTACTTTTCAATGCATGATGGACTTGGATATATAGTTCCACAAATATAAACCTTTCGAAGCTTTTTTTTTTCTTTTAACTTTTATTAAGGTTGAAAAGGACCGTCTTTCAAACGAATACTCGCACCATTTCAATTGATGATGTAAGTAATCAATAAGTTATAATTGAAATATATATTTAGTAAATTCATATGACCTTCGCCATAAATTTCAGCATCAAGTGCCCGAGGAACTAGCCTTCCACTTTTAGACTTTATTTTCTCAAAAAGTGTCCCTTAGGGTATATGAATTTTATCTTTATATATAAATAAGCAACACGAAAATCAATTATATAGGAAAATTATCCAAAAAGTTCTAAACATATTGTATGGCAGCGAATTCATTACTAAATCTTGTAATTATGTCACTTAAGTCCCAAACCTTTTGATAGTTTCTTAGCATAGTCATTCCTAGCAATTTTTTGCCAAAAATTGCTAACATGGCGATCTAGTCAACCATTCTATGTGGCCAAGTGGCGCTAATGTGCATAATGTTTGGATTTTTTAAAACTTGTTGTGAATTTTTCCTTTTTTCCCCTTTTCTATTTTTTTTTTTTTTTTTGGCTTGTAGCCGATGATCGGCCACAAGCAAGGTCTGGACTTGCATGGGGGATGGTCAGCCATTCTAGAAGGGACAAGGGCTACAACACCCTTGCTGAGTGAGGGCATCATGGCTCTTGTCAGCCACACATTGTGCAAGCTAGGGTACCTAGCTTGTGGTAGGTTACTAACCATGGCCAAGTATTGCTCATAGGCAAAATGAAAAGAACAGGGGAAAAAAGGAAATAATGAGAAGAAAAGGAAATCATAAAAAATTTAGAAAAAAATTAAAAATTAGTTAGTGATTTTTGGTCAAAATTGGTTAAAATGACTATATTGACAAATTATGTAAAGATTTAGGATTAAATTAGCACAATTAAAAAGTTAGGACCTAAATTAGTCACTATACAATAAAAGTAGGACTTTTTAAATAAGTATCTCAGATTACATAATAATAATATGACCGAATAGAAAAATGGGTTTATATCAAAAAGGAGGTGGGGCGAGATGGTGAAAAGATAGGATGATTCAATGGATCCCACAAGCCCTAGTTTTTAAGATTAATTTAATGTCTTAGCTCATGCTGTGTCGGCTTTAAAAAAGAAAGATGCTTTATATTATTATGACTCTGTGCAAGGTGATGATGTGGTGGTGATCACACGAGATCCTCACGTCGGCCGCAAAAATGTAAGGTGAGATGCTAACGAGGCACGTGAACCAAGAAAAAAAATTGGCAATTTTACTGTTTTTTGTTGAGAAGTTTAAAAGGATAATTATAATTAGCGCCAACAGGCCAGACAAATCTTCATTCTCCAATAATGATGGCTTGGGAAAATATTTTACATTGTTTAACCAAGCCACTCAAAAGCTTAGAGTGTGTGGTTATTAGAAAAAAAAAAACTGATTAACTCAATTAACCCAAAAAATGTTAAATTTCACACTAACATAGTTTAGTTTAAGCATTGTTGAACAAGTAAAAAGACAACAAGATATGGATAAAGTAGTTGAGTAAAGAACATTGAACAACTTTCAAGGAGGAAGCAATCAACTACCGACACTTACCAAATTGGTCTATAAATACCGCATGCAATCCAACAAAGAGCCCCCCTAAACAACACACAAACTTCCTTTGTCTTACCCTTTTAGTTATCTTAGCCTAATTTAGTTTAGCTACAGCTTCAGATTCTCGTTATATATTCCATTCCGGTGAGTATCTATATCCAAGATAGTGCTGTTGATTAGATTCCAGTACTGTTCTACTGTCTAGTGTCGTCGATTAGCTTCCGACGTTATGTCCTCATATCTATTTAGGAGTAGTATCCACTAGGTGTTATTTCCACTGTCGAGCATTGTCGATTAAGTTTCGACGTTATGTTCTCGAGCCCAATTAAGAGCAATGTCTTCTTGGTATTGTTTTCAATGTCCAGTGTTGTCGAATCAGCTTCGATATTATACAAACCATTTTGATTTTAATGGGCTTTCATTAGTATGTCGTAATGAGTTTGGATCAAATTGTTGATTATATTTTGACATTAGTTATCATTAATTTTAAGCTTGTATTAAGTGACTCCATTAAATTTATAACCATATAATATATATTTATATATATACACGTATATGTTAGTATTTGACCATTTCCGTCCCATACTAGCATAGAACCTAAGTCCCCTCAAATAAAAATCAAAATATAACATTTGATGAAAGATATTTCATTGCAAAATCCAAAACCAACGAAGTACCAGTACATATGTTTTCATTGTTCTAATATTTTTCAGAAAAATTTAGATGCTAGATAGAGATGATGAAGCTAACACGATTTCACCAATCAAGATTGAAGGAGAAAGTCCTAGGTTAACATAAATCTTAGTCAATTAGCCTTTAGCTAGATGGATTCCTAGGTCAACATTAAATCTCGCCTCAATTTACAATTTCAAGGATTCTCTCGTTAAAATTTTGTTTTAATAAATAATTTCCCATATTCTTGCAATTAGAACTTTGTGAATACCCGAAACCTTTCAAAATATGCAGATATTGACATAGAGAATCATGTATAATTTTGTAGTGCTTCAATGTCTTACAAGGTCACTTTAGAATGCGCCAAATGAGTGCCAACATTGTCGAATCAACCTCTTCACCTCTTGATTCTAAACATGTATCATTACACAATCGCGACCTACCGAGAGAGAAAATATGTTTAGAGGTACTTGCTTATGAGATGAGTCGAATGGTTCATACAAATGATGATCTTGGCTGGACCATCATTTATTAACATCGCAAACGACTCATCAATCACAAACGTGGACTCTCTTAAGTCCATATCCCGCGTGACATTAGATATTCGATTTTTATTAAACTAATCATATGTGAATTTCTATATAATAAGTCGCCACTAGTCTATTTAGGTCGTTAAAAATCAAGTAAAATATGGGAGGATATCTCATTTTTCACACAATTAGAGATCTTGGAAACGAGGACTTGATTACATTAGTTTTAAAACTAATGGTCTTTCGGTACCTAAACTTGATTACATGCCAACTAAAATGCTAGGGAGCCTATCAAAGAATTTTCGGGTTCAACCTAACAATTCTAAAAATGAAAATAACGCTCAAAATATTAAAGTGCACAATCACATGCAATCGAAGTAAACACATAGACAACTTGATATTATCTCTAAATAAAGGCATACGAAAATCCTTATTATAAAGCTCTAAAGGTTTATTCAATTTTGGATTTCAATTTTTTAAGGATTTTTCACTTTTTAATGGAAAACTACCTAATTTTTTAAGCTTTTGTCAAGGATTTTTAATTTTTCTAATTTTTCTGAATTTTAAATTTTTTTTATGAATGTTATGATTTTTTAATTATTAAAAAAGGGACTTCGGACCGGGTCGGGGAACCGGCCCGGGTATGGGTCTAACCCAGACCCTAGGGTCGGGGATGGAGCTTGCAATTTGGATCGGCCCCCGGGCCTAATCCAAATATGGATCTATCTGCTGGGCTTGAACTATTGCTGTAATTCAAGCCCAATTTCTCTTTAGTCACGTTCAGCCCACGTCCAACTAAACCTAAATCAGGCCCAACTTCTATTTCATCTAAACCATCCCCAATTCACCATAAGGCTAACCCCGAATCTTTACTTTGTTCATCCACTCGGCCCAACCTTCAGCTCGTCTCATAATCTGACCCGACCCAGTTTGATTATCCGAATTTGATCCGGTCAAAATTAGAGTTGACCAACTTTTTATTTCTTTTTTTTTTTTCATTTTCTAGTTTCTTATTTCTTTTCTTTTTTCCACCTGCGCTGTCTTCTTCAAGCGACGTCTTCTTCCCTACAACCGGTTGACGGAAGCTTCTCCATGGACGAACTCAACACTCACCACACGAGCACACTTCGAAATCTCAACCGATCCGACGTCAGCGGCCAACCTCACCAACTGTCACTAGGTCGTCACCGCCGGTCATCTCTCGGGCCATCATCGAACCTGTTCGGCGCCATTCACACGCACTTCAAACTAAATCTATTCTAGAGAACCAACACATATATGCACATCGAAGCAAAGCAATAGGGAACTAGCTGTAGCGGCCCTTAACCGCAGGCATTCTCTGGCAAAGGGAATGGTATTTCCGGCAAGGTGTTCCTCCATGGGCGACTCGGAAAAAGCGATGGATATGCTGCGAAATCGAAGGAAAGCATGGAGAAAAGCATGAAATCAGACATAGTTCAACAATCTCAGAACAATCAAACGTTAAACTATGAAACTTCTAAGCATCGATCTGACGGAATGGATTTCGGTGTTTTGTTCAAGCATTTTTGTCGAACACTTGATGTGCAATTCGAAGTATGGGATCCGCATTACTCATTTCAAATCAACCTCAATTCAGACAAGTAACTCGCGATTTCGCTAGTGAATACTAAGTCTCGAATTCGGGAAAAACAGAGCAAGGTTAGAGCATTTGAAGTGAGGAGCTAACCTGATCAAGAATGGAGTCGCCGTTACCGTGGGTTCGCCAACGAGGCTTTAGAATATGACCGGTATCCTTCCTTTTCGTCTGAGGAAAGAGTTTAACGGACGCAAGCCTTCGCTCAGCCACGGACGGAGATGGTGGCCCATGGTCGCGAAACATGTTTTCCGGCCAGTCGAGGACCAGAACAGAAGGAAATGAGCAGATTTTTGCCAATTTTCAAAAAAAAAAAATCTTGGGTTTCCTTTTTCAGCTCTTCTCCTCTCTCTAGAAAACAAAAATGGACTCAGAATCGGGAAAGAATAAATGAAGGAAAGGGGGTGAAGGAAAAGAAATGAATTTGGACCCAGAAGAAGTAAAAAGAGTGGCGCTAGAAGGAGGGCTATGCGCAGGCCCAAAACTAGTTGAAGAGAATGAGCTGGATCCGAATTTTATTACTATTTTATTCTTTATTACTATTATTTTTTATTTTTTTGTTGTTGCAAAAAATGGACAAACGCCTAAAAATTCGGATGTCAACATGCATCTCTTTTCTAAAAAGAAAAGATCACTATCAAATCTTTCAAGGCATTTAGGATGCATTTGGTTCACAAAAATATTTAAATGATAATTGTATTATGTTTTCATCTTCCGTTTTCTTGAAAATATGTTTGGTGAGATAATAGGTTTAGATAAGAATGAAACTTGTACAAAATAATGTAATTTTTGGTCATTTTCAGTTTTAAGGTTCAAATTATGAAAACATGGCAACCAAAATTCCTGCAAAAAAAAAAATGGAAACAAGAAATTTTTCATTTTTCATTTTACATTTATATTTTGCATGAAAAACCTTTTTCTTTAGAAAGACTTTGCCTTGAATCGAATGTAAATTTCTTGCTTGTGTTTTTTAGCCAGAGCAAAGTGAGCCACCCGTTTATGTCGATAGCTTAATACAGCTAAAGGCTTAATACAGCTAAATAGCTTTTCTAAGTTTAAGAAACAAGTGCCTTAACATGGTAAAGACTTAGGTAGCACGGACACACGACACGATGCGTCAACACGTTATTTCTTAAAAATTAAGAATTCCGACACGTAGGGATACGTTATATATTAAATGAATATTTTTATTTTAAATTAATTTAATTCAAATTCGGTATATTTATTTTTTGAAATTATTTTTTTAATATCATTTACTTATTTTTCTAATTAAAAAAAATCCCCACGTCTACCTCACTCTCTTCTTTCCCTCATCCATTTCCCCCCCCCCAACCCCCAAATTTATTTTTCTTTCCCTCCCACCATCGTCCATTCCCCCACCCCTAAATTTATTTATTTTTTCTTTCACTCCCCACCATCGTCCATTTCCCCCCACCTGTCCCTGTCACTTTCCCTCCCCCCAAAATATGTGATAGCCCATCAAACTCCCATTTTTTAATTATTTTTTAGTTAGAAACCTAAGCTCCTTTACTCCTTCTCGCCGCTCGCCGCACGACCCTTCCTCTTCTCCTCCTCTCGATCCTTCTCCTTCCTCGCCGCTTGCCACACGGCCCCCTTCCTCACTGCTCGCCGCACAACCGCCTTCCTCTCCTCTTCCTCTCACCTTCGATCCTTTCTCCCTCGCGGCTACAGCCTCGTCAGATCCATGGCAGGCGATCCTCGCCTCAGTTTATGCTCGGCCGTCTCTCGCCATCACTCGCGGTCTGCTCCCTCGCCGTCACTTCCACCCTCTCGGACACGCGTGTCGAAACGTGTCGGGCAAAGGTTGACCACATGTCGGAAAATCCAACACACGTTAACCGCGTGTCCGAGCGTGTCCGAGCGTGTCGACGTGTCCGACATGCTCCGACACATGTTGGACACGATATGGAAGCACGGACAACGTGTCCATGCTACCTTGGTAAAGACTCCATTGATGTCTAAAATCGGAAATTAGAAAATTTCCATTTTACATTTAAATTTTGTGTGAAAGCTTTTTCTTTAGAAATATTTTATTTTGAATCGAATGGAAGTTCCTTGCTTGTGTTTTCAGGCCAGACAAAAGTGAGGTGCCCCCTTTTGTCAATAGCTTTATTCATCTAAAGGCTTGCAAATTAATTTACCAAATAGCTTTTTTGAGCCTGGGACAGAAGTGGCTTAACTTGGTAAAGACTCCATTGGGGTCTAATAACTAGAAATTGGAAAATTTCCATTTTACATCTACATTTTGTGTGAAAATATTTTTTTCAGAAAGATTTTGCCTTGAATCAAATTGAAGTTTCTTGCTTGTGTTTTTGGGCTCGACAAAAGTGAGGTGCCTGTTTGTAGATAGCTTTATTCGGCTAAAGGCTTGCAAATTACTTTGCCTAAATAGCTTTCCCTATTTAGAGAAAGAAGTGGCTTAACTTGGTAAAGACTCCATCTTGAATTGAATTGAAGTTTCTTGCTTGTGTTTTTGGGGTAGACAAAAGTGAGGAGCCTTTTTTTGCCAATAGCTTTATTCGGCTAAATGCTTGTAAGTTAACTTGCCCGATTAGCTTTCCTAAGCCCGAGAAAGAAGTGGCTTAGCTTGGTAAATACTCCATTGGTGTTTAAAACCAAAAATTGGAAAAATTTCATCTTACATCTATATTTTGCATGAAAGCTTTTTCTTTAATTTGGTTTTCTCTTGAATTGAGGTGAAGTTCTTGCTTATGTTTTTGGGCCAGACAAAAATGAGGTGCTCATTTTTGCCGATAGCTTTATTCGCTAAAGGCTTGCAAATTAACTTTCCTAATTAGCTTTCCTAAGTTCGAGAAAGAAGTGGCTTAACTTGGTAAAGACTCCATTGATGTCTAAAACCAGAAATTGGAAAATTTCCATTTACATCTATATTTTGCGTGAAAGATTATGTCTTGAATCGAATTGAAATTTCTTGCTAGCCAAAACTGAGGTACCGGTTTTTGCCGATAGCTTTATTCGGCTACAGGCTTGTAGATTAACTTGCCTAAATAGCTTTCCTGAGCCCAAGAAAGAAGTGGTTTAACTTGGTAAAGACTCCATTGATATCTAAAATCCGAAATTAGAAAATTTCTAAAGTCTGAAATTATAAAATAGACTTTAGAAAATTTATATTTTACATCTACATTTTGTGTGAGAGCTTTTTCTTAAGAAAGATTCTGTCTCAAATTGAATGGAAGTTCCTTGCTTATGTTTTTGAGCTAAACGAAAATGAGGTGCTCATTTTTGCCAGTAGCTTTATTCAGCTAAAGGCTTGTAGGTTAACTCGCCTGAATAGCTTTCTTGAGCCTGAGAAAGAAGTGGCTTAACTTGGTGAAGACTCCATTGGTGTCTAGAATCGGAAATTAGAAAATTTCCATTTTACATCTACATTTTGTGTGAAAGCTTTTTCTTTAGAAAGATTCCACTTTGAATTGGATGGAAGTTCCTTGCTTGTATTTTTGGCAAGACAAAAGTGAGGTGCCAGTTTTTGCCGATAGGTTTATTCGGCTAAAGACTTGCAAGTCAAGTTCCTTGAATAGCTTTCTTGAGCCTGAGAAAGAAGTGGCTTAACTTGATAAAAACTCAATTGGTGTCTAAAACTGGAAATTGAAAACTTTCCATTTTAAATCTATATTGTGCGTGAAAGCTTTTTCTTTAGAAAGTTTCTACCTTGAGTTGAATGGAAGTTTTTTGCTTGTATTTTTGGGCCAGACAAAAGTGAGGAGCCAGTTTTTGCTGATAGGTTTATTCTGCTAAAGGCTTGCAAATTAACTTGCTTGAGTAGCTTTCCTAAGCCTAAGAAAGAAATTGCCTAACTTGGTAAAGACTCCGTTGGTGTGTAAAATCGGAAATTGGATAATTTCCATCTTACATCTATATTTTGCGTAAGCTTTTTCTTTAGAAAGACTCCGTCTTGAATGGAATAGAAGTTCCTTGCTTGTGCTTTTCAGCCAAACAGAAGTGAGCTGCTTGTTTTTGCCGATAGCTTTATTCAGCTAAAGGCTTGCAAATAAATTTGTCTAAATGGCTTTCCCGAGTCTGAGAAAGAAGTGTCTTAACTTGGTAATGACTCCACTGGTGTCAAGGGACAAAATGACCTTTATTGTAAAAAAGAGAGATTGAGTCACCTCAAAGTAATGGTTCGATCAATGATCGAACCTAATGATCTATGGTCCCAAAGCTAGAGCCTATTCACTAATTTGTATAGGCCTAGTTTATATTCCATGCAATAATCTCCTTTACATTTAGGTAATCCAACCATTATAAAGTGAATACAAAATTATACGCTTTACTTGCTCTCGGTGTAGGGGCTTACCTTTACACTAGGCAATGTATTTCTATAAAAAGGAGGAATGAACCTCGCTTAGGGAAACTAAAACTCTTTGATAATTGGATATCTTACCCTTGTTTGCATCCTCCATTTACTTTGTTGTTGAAAGACTGTGTCGCGACCTAAATTTTGGGTGCACCACTTGCTCTCGGTGTAGGGGCTTACCTTTACACTAGGCAATGTATTTCTATAAAAAGGAGGAATGAACCTCGCTTAGGGAAACTAAAACTCTTTGATAATTGGATATCTTACCCTTGTTTGCATCCTCCATTTACTTTGTTGTTGAAAGACTGTGTCGCGACCTAAATTTTGGGTGCACCACCTAAGTTTAGGCTAATGGACTACTAAGTCTTTAAACTTAGCTTGGGCTTTCCCAAACCCATACCAATTCGCGACTTAAGGTTCAAATATTTAATATGCAAATGATTATTATCTAAGAGTCGCCACTAATCGGTTTATGGTAGGTCGATTAGATACCTAAGTAAAATAATGGGAGAATTATTTTACTCCTACGAACCAGAAACTAAGGGTACGGAAACTTGGTTACATTAAATTTCTCTAATGCCATTTCGATATCATTTCTTTTTAATTTTCAAAATATTTTTGCAGGCAGCTTGTATTTATTTTAACCTAAATCACTATTATGCAAAAAGGTGATCACGCAGATGCTCAAACATTCAATAAATAAATTGCATCACACAAAGCAAACAATTTTTTTTGGGTTTTCTTGAAAATTAGAATGACTTAATCTTATTAATATGCAAATTCTAATTAAATGGGCCTATTATGCAACCTAGTTATTATGCACCTCATGACCTAACTTCACTAATAAACAAATTCTGATTAAATGGTCCTATTATGCAAACTAGTTAACGTGCACCTAGTATTTTTGCATTTTTTTTATTGAAATTCAAAATTTATGAAAACCCTAATTAATCTATCTAAAAAGGGATAATCTTCCAATTTATTCTAGGGATTAATTTGACTTAAACCCTATCATTTCTTAGAAAATTATTTTTTGGAAAAATGAGATAATTAAAATGTGCGAATACTATCTAAAACCCTAAAGAATTTATTTAGGTTCAACCCTAACTTATTTCTAAAAATGCAATCCTAGAAATGTAATCCTAAGAAAATTCTAATTTACCAAACCTAAATGTCTGATGTACTAAACCTATATGCTCATGCAAAATTTTGATTTTTTTGATTTTTTGATTTTTTTTAGTTTTTGTTAAAAGATAAGTAATTATTAAATAAATATTAAATCTAAACTATCAGCAAAATAAAGGATTAAAATAATCGAAAAAATAACCTGTTGTCTTACAGGTCAAATTAACGATTATCCTAACCTTAATTATCACGACAAAGAGCTCAAAATAATTAAAAATCTGATCTGAAGTCTTACGAATCAAATTAATAATTATAATGATTTAACAATTAAAATTCTACCGAAAGCCCAAAAATTAATATAATTAAAAAAATAATCCGTTGTTTTTCGGATTAAATTAATAATTACAATGATTCCGGACAAAATCCCTATGGATAATGCCTACAAAATTCATAAAATGGAAACCACCTATAACGAAACTTTAAAAAAATTAATAAGATAACATAAAATAAAAATAAACTAAACTACCTAAAGGAAGAAAACGACGGTGGATGCCACCGGGCGGTCGCTGACCAGTGTCAGGACTCCGGCGAGAGCTGGTCGACGGCGACGGTAGGGGGCGTCGCAAGCGGTGGTGCCGAGGCGACAACAAGCGGCGCGACGTGCGGCGACCAGCAAAGGGGAACAGAGGCGTTGCGGGCTGTTCGCGGAGGTGCAGCGGCGAGGAGGCCGACGGTGTTCGGGTGTTCGCGTTGGGCGCGCAAGCAGAGGCTGGAGGGCGCGACGGGGCCGAGCGGGATGCTGAGGCGGTGGCGAGCAACGGGCCGGACTCAGCGACGGGTGGGTCGCAGGTTGCAGAGGCGCGGCGGCGTCGGGCTCCGAGCGGTGGTGCGGCTGCAGGCGGAGCAGAGGGGGTCGGTGCATGTTGCTGTAGCGGGCGATCAAGGCGGAGCGGCGAAGGCGTCGGGTGCTGCTCGGGGACAGCGAGTGGAGGCTCGGCTTGCGCAAATCGCTGCTGGAGCAGAGGACGTCGGGCGCTGAGTCGCGGGCGTCGGCGAACGCAGCGACGAGCGAGCTGGCGGAGGTGTCGGGTTGCCGCAGCTACAGCAGGGACGACAAGCGGCGGTGCTGGTGCGGTGGCCAGCGGGAGGAGCGAGCGGCTTTGCCGCGCGGCGTCCGGCGCGGGGGGTGACCGGCGAATCGCTGGTGAAGCGACAGCGGACAGCGAAGAGAGTGCTGCACGAAGGAGAAGAACAGTGCACTGTTCTGTTTTTCTTTTTCTTTTTTTTTACTCTCTCACCTCTCACGTCACTTCTCTCTCTCTCTCTCTCTTTTCTCTGTTCTGCAGCTGACTATTCTCTTTCTTGTCAGAGAAAGAAAAGAGAAAAGGCTTTCTCTTTGACCAAGACAGACGAGGCCTTCTTGCAAAAATTCATTCTTTTCTTCGAATTTTCTCTCTCCGAAACTTTTTGCTCTCAATTTTTCGAAAATCCACCCCGGTCATGAAAAATGAGCCTCTTTTTTATAGTGATTCGAAACGGTTTTTTTACATGATATTTCCCAAGTTACCATTTCTTGTCACATTAAATCAAATTTGTATGATTTGACAATCAGCTCAATTCTTGCCCATTTTTCACTTGATTTCAAAATTGTTGCTTCATTTAACAAAATCCGGACATCTATCAGAATTTCATATTTCCTTGCATAATTCAATCAAATTAATTTCTCCAATTTTCATTTTTTTCTTTTTATTTGTTCAAAATGCAATTTTATTTTTCCAAAATTAAGTGTCAACAGACTACAACAAGGAGAGCATCCCAATGGTGCTGCAACCAAGTGAAATACAATGAAATTCGAATCTTACAGAACCACCACCAGGTACATATTCATGTTTCAACCCAGAAAAATTTATGGTATAAGCGATGTGGTGTTATAATTTCTTTGTTTCCTTTATCTAGTTTGGCAGCATATGTAGTTGGAACTAAATAAATTTCCAACAACGAACTAAAAATGCAAAAGCAATGTGTGGCCATCAAATACAGTTGATTGATTCAAGAAAACAGTAAGCAAAAGCAAAACGTATTCCTCAAATATCCTAAGTTTGGTATGACTTGGCTACACCAGTTCCCTCGTAGTTATGGATGATGATGCGACTGCTTTTTGTCAATCCTAGTTTCGTCACTAACAAGGACTCGATGACCAGTTCATTAAAATTAACTATCGGAAAGTTTTGTCCGAACAATCACATTGCAAGGACTAATTATTTTCTATGTCTACTTAAAATGCAAATCGGATTTGCAGTTGGTTGTCCAACAAAGCAATTTCGTCAAGAGCGGATGGCCAAATAAACGGGTTTTGAATATTTAATTACTTATCATTAAGAGACTACATAAGACTTGTCCTTTAAAGACTTGATTCTCGAGGTAATCAATTCACTGTAGTCATCTCCCAAAAGGAAATCATGTTGTTGTTCTAAGCCAAAAATAACTTGTCAATAAAAATGGTCGTTACTATTATAAGTGATGAAACTTTTAACACTTCTAGTGTCCTTATACCTATTTTTGGACTACACAAAGTGAGATGCTTGTTTTTGTCGATAGCTTTGTTAAGCTAAAAGCTAGCAAAATAACTTGCGTGAATAACTTTCCCAAGCTCAAGAAAGAAGTAACTTAACTTGGTAAAGACTCCTTTGGTGTCAAGGAATAGAATGAACTGTATCATAAGAAAGACAGACAGAGTCACCTTCATGTAATAGTTCGATCACTAGGTACTGAACCTAACTATGTGTGGCCCCAGAGCCTCAGCCTACTTGCCAACTTGTAAAGGTCTAGTCTTTATTTCAAGTGATAATCCTTTTTACATTTAAGTAATTCAACCGCTTCGATCCAAAAGAAAAAAAAAGGTAATCCACTCGCTATAAAGTGAAAAAAAATTGTATGCTTTACTTGCTCTAGGTGTAGGTTTACATTAGGTGAGGTACTTGTATAAAAGGAAGGAATGAACTCGGCCTAGGAAGACTAAAACTTAATTGAATATCTTACCCATTTTTGCATCATCCGTTTACTTTGTTGTTGAAAGATTTCAACGAGGAGAGCAACCCAATGGTGCCGCATCGAAGTGAAATACAAGGAAATTTGAATCCTGCAGAGCCACTGACCAGGTACATGTTCATGTTCCAAACTAGAAAGATTAATGGTATAAGCGATAGGGTCTTACAATTTCTTTGTTTCCTTTATCTAGTTTGGCGGCATATTTAATTGGAACTAATTACGGATGCCGAAAATATGTGATTTCCACGAACTAAAAATGCAAAAGCAATGTGTGGCCACCAAATACTGCTAATTGATTCATTTTCTCGGGTCCGTGGTATAACTATCCCTTTCAAGTAAACAGTGAACACACAAAATGTATTACTCAAAGTCAATCTCCTAATTTGGGATGACTTGGCTCCACAAGTTCCCTTATAGTTGTCGATGATGAAACCACTGCCTTTTGTCATCCTAGTTTCATTACTTACAAGCACTCAATGACCAGTTCATTAAGGTTAATTACCAGAAAATTTCCTATTATCAAGAGAGTTTTGTCTAAACAATTACCTCATGAGGACTAATCATTTTCTATGTCTACTTTATACACACATTGAATTTGCCGCTGATTGTCCTACAATGCAATTTCATGAAGAGCAAAGGGCAAAACAAATGGGTTCTAAATAGTTAATTACCTATCATTAAGAGACTACACGAGACTAAGCCTTTGAAGACATGATCCTCGCCTATTCGGTGTAGTCATCTCCAAAAAAAGAAATATATAATGTTGTTTTGAGCCAAAAATAACTCATCGAAGTGCAAATTTAACATTAAAGAAGAAAATTCACTATCGAGCACCTTGTCCAAGATACATGGAATGCTGGAGTGTTCTTGCCACAAATAATATGGCTCTTGTAGGAAAAATAAGATCAATTTTTTTCCCAACCGTTATGTATTTCCAATAAAGTTTAATCTATCTAATTTATTTAAGAAAAAAAATCCATTCAATGTATCGGTGTCGTCAGAGTAATCATGTTACGAACTTGTATCACGTATCAATGTAACTAATAAATTAATTGTATTAGTTGATGAAATCGATGTGATTAAGTCAATTCATTTATTTTTATTTATGTATAGTTCTGTTAGAATTGTTATATCAAATTGCGAAGATACGTAAATATTTGTATAAACTTAATTTATGAAGGATAACGCATATAAGATCAATGGCAACAACAAATAAACACATTGCCCAATTTAAGAAAGTTAGAAGGTCCCACGAAATAAATTCATGATATAATACCTATCCTAAAAAAATATGATCTCTATTGAGTTTAACGTTAATATTTTTTTGTTTAAAAGTCTACCATCTAAGTTTAATATAGAAAATTTCATGGGCTAAATGACATCATAAGTGCCAAAATTTTCGTATGACGCTCATTTTAATGCTAAAATTTTTAACTGGCTCACTTAAGTACCAAATTAAAGAAAAATGATTACTTAGGATGTGCATGATAACCATTATATTTATGTCCATAACTATTTTTTATTCTCGGGAATAGATTTAGAACAGAAATTCGTTCGATAATGCAAATATTTTTTTTTTAATTCTAGAACAAATTTTTAGTCTAGAAATAGGTTTGAAATAGAAATGAGAAGTAAAATTTTTTTCACTTTTCTATTTCTGTAATAGAAATGATAAATAAAAACTCTTCTTATTGCTCCTCCTCGTCACCAGCCACCTACCTGCCCCTCGACGGCCGACAGTCATCGGCTGTCGATCGCCGTCCGCCATCCACCAACCTCCATTGCCGTCCTAGAAAGAGACATTTTATGTTGTTATCAAATGAATTTCTACTTTTAGAATAAAAATTTTATATTGTTATCAAACACATATTTTTAGTCAAAAACTTTCCGGAGAATAAAAATAAGAAAATCTATTTTTGAAACAGAAAGTGAATTTTGGAAAATAATGGTTATCATTCGCACCCTTAATTGTCTAGCGAGAATTTTAGACTAAACGTATTACGTGGCACTTATAATTAAAAATATTAAAATGAGTTGGCATTTTTTTATTTAAAGAAATCCAATCCACGTGGACATGCAAAATGACATGGCTCAATCCAACGTGGCTTGGTAGGACATAAATGATGTCACTCAATCCAACCAATCAAAAACAATATCGCACCAAGGAAGGTTTTGGGGTTCAATCATCTTCAACATTGGGTTACCGTCGCACTGTCACATCACTCTGCTTGTCACCTTCGCTCACCGTCTCTATCATTCACATGCATGGCCACCATCGATCACCGCGTCACCTCAGCCATTCTCCCAGAGGCATCATCAAACCAAGCATGAGGAGAGACATGGGCAGCCACTATTAATCCACACCAATTAAGGATGGGCATGAATTCAGGGTAGAGCCTAAAATTGAATAATCGAATCGGTGGAACCGGTTAGGTTTTTAGGTTTTAAAGTATGCATGGTAGGTTCACATTTCAATAAATGAGGAACTTATTTTGACGCTCCAAGTGAAATCTAGAATTGCTTACCCCTATTTACAAGTACTCTTTTGCTACGTAAACCTGAATTGATTTGTTGAAGCCAAAGCAAAGCTATGGACCATCAATGATTGGATATAGCTTTCGAGTCCTTATTTGGTTGTTGCGCACTTAAAAAGTCTCAAAAGCTAGGTAACTTTTGTCCTTTTTTCATGTTAAAATCAGAGAAAAATGACAAATTAGGCTTAAATAAAAATAAAACAAAAAAAATGAAATCGATCGATTCCCTAGTAGACTCTATAACTTCTGATAGGGCAGGTTTTAGGTTCTAAAAAATTAGAAACCTATTTTGACGGGTAGCTTCTAGGTTTCAAGGGGAACCAAGAACCGCCCAGCCCTAACACCGGTCACCAATATCTCGGGCCAGACAGAGCCTGACGCCACCTGCTATTCACCACCCCTGCTGGTCGCTGGCGAAGCCGCAATCAGTTCGTCCCGTGTTTGCTCTGTTTTCTGGTGAAGAAGGCTTGAAGAGTTTGGGGGTCGCCTGAGGCTCGTTCATTAGCGTCAACCACTAGTGACGGCTTTCCTCACTGCTTTCAAGCCGCTGGAGCCACTGCCGACCATCGTCATTTGTCATCTCGGAGCAACAGAGGAGCAGCTCTGTTCTGCCTTGTTTGACACTTAAGAGAATTAATTTGAAATCTATAACGAGAAAATTTCAGAGATTTTAGGAGGCAAGATCGTGAAAGAGATCACGGCCAGCCAGGAGGAGAAATCAATGGGATATTTTTACTTGAAAATATGGCAGACGAGAAGCAAGATAGGTAAGAGATTGAGCGGGGGGTTGGAATGAGAGAAATTAGGGGAAAGAATCAAGAATTTAATGCTCATGGAGTGAGCTGGCCATGAAATCTTTAGGGTGAAGAGTAAACTTAGGAAAGGAGTAGATGTGATTTGCAGCAATATGGAAAGAATATTCATTCACTCGGCCAAATTTGGGCGTTCACACGCAGAGAAACAACCGAGAAAATTTGAATGAAGCAAATGGAGATTTGATGGCAAATCACGACAGGAGGAGGGCCAAATGCTGGGATTTGAGTGCATGAACGAAGGAAATTTTTGCCCAATAAAAAGACAAGATTTTTCACATCTCGAGGGGGACTTTTGGCTGGAGTGGAGGCCAACACGAGAAACAGAAACAGAAAGAGGAAGAGACGTAAAAGGACCATCATCTTTTTGCTGGGCAGTTCACGATTAGCACCGCAACACATAAATGCTTTGCAAGTTCGTGACCATGGAGGATCTGCAGAGGGAAGAGATTAAAGATTGTCACGCAACATTTTTCGTGTCTAAAACCAGAATTTGGAAAATTTCCATTTTACATCTATATTTTGCGTGAAAGCTTTTTCTGCAGAAAGATTCTATCTTGAATTGAATTGAAGTTTCTTGTTTGTGTTTTTGGGCCAAACAAAAGTGAGGCACTCGTTTTTCTGAAAGCTTTTTTTGGCTAAAAACTTATAAATGCACTTGCTTGAATAATTTTCCTGAGCTCGAGGAAGAAGTGGCTTAACTTGATTAAATAATCCATTGGTGTCAAGGGACAAAATGAACTCTATTGTAAAAAGAGAGACAGAATCACCTTAATGTAATGATTCAACCACTAGGGACTGAACCTTATGATCTGCAGCCCTAAAGCCTGAGCTTGTTGCCATCTTGTATAGGTTTAGTTTATAATCCCAGTGATAATTCATTTTACACTCGAGTAATCCAACTACTTTAATGTGAAAAAAGAAGAAGAATATGCTTTACTTGCTCTTCGTGTAGGGGCTTACCTTTACACTAGAGGAGGTACTTCTATAAAAAGGAAAGAATGAACTCCGCTTATGGAAACTAAAATTCTTTGGCAATTGAATATCTTACCCATTTTTGCATCCTTCCTCCGTTTACTTTGCTATTGAAAGACTGCGACGAGAGAGCGGCCCAATGTCACTGGAACCAAGAGAAATACAGGGAAATTCGAACTCTGCAGGGCCACCGCCAGGTACATACCTCTTCAAGTTCCAGCCCAGAAAAATTTATGGCATGGGCGATGTGGTCTTATAATTTCTTTGTTTCCTTTATCTAGTTTGGCGGCTCATTCAAATGGAACTAATTACGGAGGCCCAAAAATTTTGATTCCCACGAACTAAAAATGCACGTAAAATTTTAATTTTTTTTTTAGATTATAGAGTGACTATTCATCTATTTCGTCCCCAAAATAAAAAAAATTGGACGAACAGTTTCAGAAAGGCGTTTTGCGTTAACTCCGGTTTTCTTCCTTCTATTATCCAAGATGTTTGTGTGGACGTGGACTCCAACAAGAAACTAATCCTTCAGAAATACAAACTTCTCTCGATGAAGCAGAGCGATGTACGCCGTTGCCAAGTGGGCCGTTGCTTTCTCTGTTGATTAGACAGGATTTATCTAAGTCTTTCATAATAAGTTTATATATGTTGCGCAATTCTCTTTCTACCAAAATAAATTAATAAATGAATCGCGGGAATAGGCACTCAAGTAAATGATTTTTTTTACCAATATGACCCTCAAATGATTAAAAAAAAAAGTCATGGCACTCAAATGATAAAAAAATATCATAGTCTTTAAGTGAGTACCGTACGAAAATTATAATATTGCTGATGTTCTTATTCTCTCCTTTTGATATAAAGAGGTTCACTTAGACGTTGATTCTGGTGAAGCTTCTCAGGGCGATCATGGACCAACTGAAGGTGTGCCACTTTGAAGTCTTAGTTCTCATTTTTCATAAATCTTGTGTTGGCTGAATTTTATTTTGCTCCAAAGCATTAAAAATTCATAGCATATAAATGTTAAAATATGAATTCAAATATAATCATCATAATTTTCAAAATTCAAATAATATCTTGAATTATAACTAAGAAAGCCCAATTTATTTGTTTATTTATTTATTTATTTTTACTTTGAAAGAGTAAAAGATCATGCTCATCAATTATGAATGATATTGTGGATAAGACCAATGGCAACGAGAAAACTCGTTCGCGACACTATATCTATCTTGAAAAAAAATATTCCAGATGTCTATTCACTGTAACGTTTAATTTTTTGTTTAGAAGTTTACTATCTAAGTTTAATACAAAAAATTCCATGCAATGAATGAGCTTGATACGAGTCATGAACAGATGACCTATAGCATACAATGGGTAATTAATTTTTCCAAGGTTATGTATGTTCATTTATCTTTTGGGCAACAAAGAGATTCTCGTGGACTCAATTTCAAAAGACACATCAAGTGATAAAGCTTCTTAAGATGTTTGCAAAACAACTAAAGGTTTGTCAATTTTAACTTTTAATTTTTCCTTTTCCATAAATCTTATGTTTCTTGCATTTTTACTTTTTTTTTTAATTCGGAATATTTTAAATTCACGGCGTACAAATGCTGACAAAAAAGTTAAACTATGATCTTTCCATAATTTTAAAATCATAATAATATCTTTAATTTTAATTGAGAAATCCCCCTCCCCAAAGAAAGAAAGAAAGAAAGAAAGAACGAACTGACTTCCAAAGAGTAAATGAAGGCGCTTATGGAAACAGGCTTGTTAAGTAACGACCGCTCCTTGATCTGGATTGGCATTTCATCGGAAGTTTTTGCACTTTCACTTGACCTTAAAAACAAGAAGTGCGAAATCTGAGGACTCTTAAAGTTCAATATTTGCAGTTAAGCCAAAACCGGTGGTCAATGAGGATTATCGATCATTGTTTGAAGCCGCAGTAAAAGGTGATTGGAAAGGTGCCGAGAAAATCCTCAATCATGATCCTCAAGCGATCACGGCCACACTTTTGACCACAGCAAGTGGTCCAGCTACTGTGAGCGATATTGCGGTTACGGCCGGACAAGATCAATTTATGGAAAAACTGGTTAAGCGCGTCCCTGCGAAAAATAAAGCTCCCATTTTAGCGGGTGCCCTCTACCATGCTGCTCGGACGGGAAAAATAAGAAGGGTAAAGGAATTATTAGATGATCTTGACAAAGTTGCTACATCAGATGAATCGGGTGAATCAGGTGAATCAGGTGTAGGACTTGCCTTGAAAATTACAACTACACGTGCTCCTAAGCAAAAGGAGGTTATCCGGTACCTAGCCAGACAAATGAAATTTACCCCAGAGAATGATCTCGTGCTTGCCCTTATTAAGGCTGGCCATTTGGGTAGGATTTCACACTCATCATCTTATCTGATTTCCTTCACTGTCTACTTGAATTAATTTTTTTGTTCTTGTGTCCCAAAAGACATACTCTTGTTTTTAGCTAAGAAACACCAGGACTTAACGAAGTTTGACAAGAGTAAAAAACATGGCCTGTTAAAAGACTTAGCGCACGTGAAGTCTTACTACCGCAGTGGAGCTCAACTCAATTTTTGGGAAAAGTGTATTTACCAATGTAGGTACTTTTTGCGCTTCTTTTGTTAGATATGCACAATTAGAGCAACTCTATCCTCATGGTGTTCATTCTATCTATTCCCTTTTTAGGCATCCCTTCCTCGGTTGATCCATCAACTAACAACGTCAAAGACGCCAAGATGGCTCGAGGTATTTTTGTTAATCTACTGATGGATGGACTAATACGGCAAAAAGCATATCATTCAAAGATCTTACTCATAAAAAGTTAAGGGATAGGGACTACATCAGTGTATACAATTAATATCTAAATCATGATGTGCATAACAAGTTAATTTCTAATTTAACAACAAGTAACGCTATTTACACCCCCATTTTAGCTAAAACACTCATTTTTTCCAACAAACTAATCGAAATAACCCCCTCCAAATTATTGTTTCTTTATATATTATACTAACCTGCAAAACTGCCTAAATTTTTATCATCTCCCTAATCTTATCAAATTCACAATATAAATGTCAGTTTACATCCAAAAAGATATTTTAATATCATTTATCCTATTATTATCTTGTCTAAACAAGATCGTTAATTTTAATTTATGATATCATATTTTAATCACAAAAGTTATATAGAAGGTTAGAAAATTCTAGTTATGATGGCTTATGAATACACTATTAATTGCATATTCTTATCAAATCGTTTGAGGGAAACTTTATTTCAAATTTGAAAATTAAAATTTAATCTAATTATCTAGCCGATTTTGACATTGTGAGTGGTTCTCTGGAATAAGTTTGTAGGCTTATAAAGTTAAACATCGTTGATTTTTACTTTTTTCTTTGGGCTTTTTAGACTATAATATGAATTGCAAGATGGGGGTTAAAAATTTATTTACGCTTTCTTCACTTTAAAACTCGCACCAGAATTTTTCAAAGGAATGTTTTAAGCATGTTTTAAAATTTGGATACACTTGATATGAGATTGAATCTATGATCGTTATAGTTACTTTCTTCATAATTGGACTAGAACGACAAGAAGTTTCTTTTCTTTTTCTTTTTTTTTTCCTTTATGTTCTTATCCTTGGTTAATATTTAGATATGATCTAAATATAAATATGTTTGACATGTGATCATGCTTCTAACAATTTAACCCTTTTGAAAATATAATACCATAAATTAAAATTGACAACATTTTGTAGGCAAAGTTAGAATAAGATGCGTGATAAAGTGATATTTTGTTGGGTAATAATGGAGCATTTCTATAGTGAAATTGATGAAAGTGATAAAAAAAAAAAAGAAAAAAAAAGAAACAATACTTTGAAGAGAGAAATGAGGGTATTTCGGTAAGTTAACCGGAAAAAAAGAGTCTCTTAGCCAAAATGGAGATGGAAATAGGGCCGCACTTAACATTTGTATAATTAGTTTGAGAAGTCTTACTTAATGTTGGATTGCCAAGTAGAAATATTGAGAATTGTAAATTTGAATGTCGAGTCAGGGAGGCTGATTGATCCAAAAGTTGTTTTCTAACATTGAGCATTATTAAATTTAATTACATGTGCAATTTTCATTTCACAAATGTGATATGTATCTTTTTGTTCATCATCAATTCCTAATTTGCCGACGTGATGCTTCTCTCCTCTTAATGGTGGTAGAACCAGCAATTCCTTGGTTCAAGATATTAATCTGGAATCTCAACACAAAACCATGTATACGAATTGGCATAGTATCTTCAGACCCAAAAAAAAAAAAAAAACAAAAAAACAAATGCCGTGGTATCTACAGAAAAATGACCTTATTTATCCATGGTTAGAGATCTCTATTTTATAATGTAAATTGATGTGCTCGATGTATCCCTTTAGGATCATAGTTTTTGATATGGATTGATTGTCAATTCATATATTACATATGATTGAATTTCATTCAATTTAAAGTCCAATCGACATGTATTCAATAGGAGAATTTGTAAAAATAGTTAGGTCGAAAATTGATCTATCGATAAATGGCTGAATCTATCCATTTTTCCGAACTCTTTTTTTTCCATGATATTGTGTGTGTTCATCCATAAATCCATTTGTTCTTTGATACATGCATTTTGATTTTCAAGCCATATGAAGTTTGCTTCTCCAATTAATGCGTTAAATTCATCATTCTCTTCTCAACTACTACACACATGCGCGTGCGCACACATAAGATCACGACCCAAATGCGAAAGTTTCTATAACCTTTTGAATTTTCATCGCAGGCAAAATTGCTCATCAAGTGTTAAGTGTAACACCTTTTATCAAAAGGATTGGAGAATTGAAGTTACGGCACGAATGCTGGCTTGAGTTAGCAATTCTAGTTTTTAAAGAGATAAAGGATCCTATGAAACCTCCTGAAATACTCCAAATGATTTCAGGCATTGTCCATGAAGCTGCATCTAATGGAATATCTGAAATTGTCAAGTTATGTCTTAAGCAATATCCGGAACTGATGTGGGATATAGAATTCACAAATAAACTGATTGAAGAAGTTGTGAGGGGACGGCATGTTGAGTTGTTTAGATTATTGAATGCACACGACACAATTCCAAACTTGAGGTACGACACTCAGAGGAACCGCGACCTGATGGAGGCAGTAGTACAATGGTCAACAGGATATGCACCGGCAGATGTTTCTGGGTCAGCTTTTCTTATGCAAAGGGAACTTCAATGGTTTGAGGTCGGTTCACTATATTTGTTTGCCACTCTTTAATTTATTTACATTCATGTTAATAGACGTCCTTAATTTTCTGAAGGTATTGGAAAATAGGAGCTCTCCTAAAATTGAAAGTCTAAAATTCAAGGTCGGTTCACCTTATTTGTTTTGCCACCCTTTTGTGCTCTTTAATTTACATTTGTGTTGATAGATGAAGGTGAAGAAAGATGAGAGCGATCCTTCTTCTGAAAGTCTGGAATGGGAACCAACGAACGAAAGGAGTGGGAAAACGTACCGGGAAGTTTTTGTAGAACAGCGCAAAGATTTGCTCCAAGAGGCAGGAAAATGGATGAAGGATACATCATCATCTTGTAGCTTTGTAGCGACTCTCATCACTACAGTAGCTTTTGCTGCAGCTTTTACTGTTCCTGGAGGCAACGACAACAATACAGGGCTCCCGATCTTTTTGAAGAAGACCTCATTCATGGTATTCGTGATTGCGGACGCTCTAGCTCTCTTCTCCTCTATCACTGCCACCTTGATGTTCTTGGCTATCCTAACTACGCGCTATGCCCCACATGATTTCCTCCGCTCACTACCAAGAAAAATGATATTAGGCCTCACCTTTCTCTTTCTCTCTTTGGCCTTCATGCTCGTGGCTTTTGGCTCTGCTCTTATGATCATCCTAAGCGAACGATGGAAGTGGATTTACATCCCCATTACTTTGTTGGCTGCCGCCCCTATCGTATTGTTCGCAATCCTACAACTTCCCTTGTATGTTGAAATGGTTGAATCCACCTATTGGCCTCGCCTCTATCGTCCCGTGAAGATTTGGAAATGATTTCTGCTATTATTATGGAACAAGGACATCCATGATGTGATATTTGTTTGCACTTGCGTGTGAAATGCAGATATTATGGTGTTTGCTCATGTTTTAAGACGATTGATGTATGACATTAGCCATACTCATGCTTAAGTATGATGTATGCTGTCAAGCGCACACCTTATCTCTATGGGTTATTTGGTTTTTTTACCCCAAACAGTGAGCAATTACTTCATTGCTCGTGGTATTAACTACTAAGGTGAACCCAATTCTTCAAAGAACTGGCAACATGGCCATCAATATTTAATATTGATAGGGTTCATCCATAGAAATTCTCTATTTTGCAGAAGATGGCCGCCCAAGTAGTGGCCCACCACAAGGAAATTCTCATATGGCAAGCCAAGCAAGCAACTATTTTAGTTCAATGGAAGCTCAGCCTTCGAAATCAGTCTTCACCCACTGCCCCCAACTTCCGCCGCATCCTCTCATCCAAATCTTTGGCTTTGACCTCCGCCATCTTAGCCGCGTTGGCCATCGATGCCTCCTGCACTTCCATTATCATCATGCTCCGCTTCTTCTCCGCCACATCACCCCTTCCTAAATTCTCACCTAGCAACAGTGCACAGTGCTCGTTAGCAGCAGCACTAACTCCATTAGAGACATAGCCATCAAAATCCCGCACTCCTGCCTCACCACGACTTTAGCCTCTTTCAGGTCTCTTTGTGATCACAGCGGCAAAAGGCTTAGACATTTCTTTGGTGAATAGCGCTAGTACACCAAGCACCTGGCCGGACAGTGAAGTGGGGAGGATCAACGTACCTGGATGCAATCGATATGTGGAGACGTTTCAATGTCGGGACAAGATGACCAAATGAGACAGACTCTCAGAGCAAACGACCTAGAATCTCAAAGGTCACGTCTCAACGGCCAAACATCAGAGAACATATTGTTTATGAGCTAGCGGATATCTCTGCACATGTCTCTCGAGACCATAAGTCCAACTAAAGTAAGCAAGAGCAAAGTTTGTTTTGAATTCACCTTTTGATGTTACGATTGAGGTTTCGGGGAATAGGATACCGATTCTTTCTAATCAACCTTAGAGTTTACCGACGCATTTAGAATCAACCAAAGAATACGAGATGAGAAACCAAAGGGACTATTTGAGCAAGAGAGGAGTTTCTTAACCAGAAGGTTCCCATGACACGTTTACAAATGCGTCTATTTTCTTCATCCATAGCAGTGCGAGCCAAACTGAAATTCGACACTTTGGGCGTAAAATCACGATCCAATAATATGTTGATGGCCTTGAAGTCTCTATGTATAACACAATGGGCTCGAGTCCTAAAGCAAATCGGCTAAACCACGATTAGAACCAATCTAGGGCTAGCTTTCTAAGGATAATTACCAAAAAAGTCATAAACTTATTACATTTATGTCAATTCAATCATAAATTTTTTAATTATATCAATTTAGTCCTAAACATTTTTACGTTTTGTCGATTGAATCCATCCAATCAATTTTGACTGGAAATCACTACTATGAACGTCAACCATCCTACGTGGCATGACCGTATGGCCCTTGCCCAAGGGGCACTGAGGGTCAGCAAGCTTTTGCCTAGTGGCTGGGGAGAGTCGCTCGGCCCTCGTTGGGCTTGAAAGAAAAAAAGGAAAAAGAAAGAAAAAAAAAGGAAAATAAATCAATTTTTTTAAAAGTATTATTAAAATTGTTCATGTCAGTATTAGTTGTATTATATAGGATGGTTAACGTCTACGTTAACAATTTTTGACTAAAGTGGGTCGGATACATTAAATTAACAAAACATTAAAATGTTTAAAACTCAATTAGCAAATTTGAAATATTAATAAGTTTAAGATTTTTTGAACAATTTTCCCTCCTATCTCCACTTAACTCGATCTCACCCCTTGCCTAAAAAATTTTGTGAAGCTGCCATTTAGGATTATCTAAACTATATGTCTCTTTATATATATATTTTAATCCACCGACATGCTTGTTCTTTTAAATTTTCCTGCTTGTTTGCCCCTCATATATGATGCTTAGTACATGGTTTTTGCGACCTACCATTTTCGTCCGGAGGAGAAAGGACATAGATTTAGGGATATTGCCTAAAAGGTGGGCTCATAGCTCTCATGTAGGCGTGAGATCTCCCAAGCCCAAACATCGCGCTATGTTGGGGTATTCAACTTTAGCTTCAAATGACTCGATAAGGATTTTCAAATGAGGAGTCACCATTGGTTTATTGGGGCCAGCTAGAAATCAAGTGAGATATTGGAATATACCTCACTTCTTATGCAACTAGAAAATCTATGTTTGGTATCTTGATTAGAGCAATGAATCAACTAGTGCTCTTTCGGTACTTACTCTTATTCAATTTAAAAAAAAAATTTATCACGCATTCGGGATTGAAATTAAGCTTATTCATTAACATATAAGGTGATCATGCAAGTGCGCAATAACTAGGCTAAGGGGAAAAAACGATCAACATATTGAAAGTGTTCAATCAAAGGCATTTGTCTCAAAAAGAAACATTCAAACCTTATTGTAAAGCCCTAGGTTTGTTCAATTTTGAGCATAATTTTTATCCGAGATTTTCCCACACTTTTAGGAGAAAACTACCCAAAAACTATTTTTAACCCTTTTCAAGGAATTCTAATTTTTTGAATTTTTTTTTTGGAATTTTAGGGATTTTCCTAGTTTTTCTAAATTATTTTTATACATTTTTTTGAATATTTTAATATTTTTTTTTAATTTATAATTTTTTTGCTTTCTTTTTTTTTTTAATTTTTTTTTATGAATTTTTAATATTATTATTTAAAAAAGAAAGAAATTCGGGCAAGGTGAGCCGGCCCGACTAAGCTGACCCAGACCCTATGAGTCCGGGTCGAGTATAAATCCGGACCAGCCTAGAGCCCATTTTGAATTAACCAAGTCAGCCCATAAGTTTCTTAGCCCAATCGGAGCCTCTAGCCCATTTCTATTTTCTATTCTCAGCCCAGCTACCTCCGGCCCGCAAAAATATCAGCCCAGTCCTTAAATAAACCTAGCCCACTTTAACACCAAAATCTTCCGGTGCTATTATAACAGAAGCTAATTTTGAGCCCATGTTCACTAGAGCCCAAACACGTTCTAGTCCAAACCCGTGCTAATTCTTTTTTTTTTTTTGTCGGTCCTACTCTACTCTTAATTCTAATTCTCACTCTCATATTTTTGCGCTGCCTCCACTCCTCCCCATTTTGTCTTTTTTCTCTTCTTTTTATTACCTTTTCTCTATTTCTTCTTCCAACCCCACCGCTTGGCTTTCAGTTTCATTCTTGTAACATAAACCCGAAGCATCTAAGAACTAACCGAGAGAATAAACAACCTTCAATGAATAATAACGACGCGTATGATAATATTATTGTTCCCTAGTATAATTTTTTATTCATAAATCTTTTTTTTTTTCTATTTTTGTTCCCTGAATGAGTTTCCGAACATTTGAAGATGTTTGATAATTGTGCAAAAAATTTATTCTCAGAATAGAAATACATTTGGTATAACCCCAAATTTTTTTGTAACTTAGAATTTCTTTTAATTTATTAATAATTTTAAACATTTTTCTCTTTTTTTCTTTTCAGTTTTTTCCTTCTTCTTCTTTTTCTAGCCGATCACCGGCGAGGTGCCCCCAACCTTCGCCTAGCCACCACAAGGTCGGCATCGAGCTACGTTGACCTCGCGGTGGCCAGGTGAGGCTCAAGGGGACCTCGCCAGGGGTGAATGAGGCTCGAGTGAGGTTGTCGGGCCTTATCTAGCCTCTGTGTGTGTGTGTGTGTGTGTGTGTGTGTGTGTGTGTGTTTCTGCTCTAAATCTATTCCTACAAACAAAAACCTACAAAAATGAATTTTTGTTATATTTCTATTCTCGGGAATAAAAAAATAAAAAATAGAGAAACAAAAATGTTACTAAACGCACTTTAAATTATATTCGAAATCTACTGCTAAACTAAAATGAGGCATTGCTCAAATGATTGATTACCCCTAATTGAGACAGCCACTTCGAATTCGAATTAGGTTACATGAAGCAACTCCTACAATAATGTAGAATGGTCTTTTGTATAAGATAGACTGAAGAGGCGGATTGGATTGAGTTTGATAAGTGGAATTCAATTCAAGATTTCATGTCACGTTATGATTATTATTAATTAGTGTGAATATACTCCTATATATGTACGGATTGGACCGAATCTAATAAATAGTTGGTCCCGTGGTAAATACTTGTGACTAGACATATAGCTGTACAACTTTAAGTATACAATAATCCACATGTGACTGTGGAGAGATCATGTGTGCTCTAGCCCTACCATTTCCCTCCTGTCATCAAAAATTCTAAATCAATATATCAATGTCATATTTACTACGAACTAATTTTCGTATTACAAAAAATCTTGAGTTGGTACGCTAATGTGACAAATCTACTGAATTTTTAGGATAAAATTAGGGAATTCAGCATATTTTTAAAATGTGAGGAAGTTTTTAGGTAAAATTAGTAGGTTTGCCGATCTAAGTTCATTTTCTTTAGATCTAGCTCCCGAGGACGACGTTGTTCAGGAAACCCAATCATTCTAAGTTCACGCATTAGATCCACATTGCAAGCCGATCATCCGAGTCGTTTGCCACATGTGTTTCCATGCTTGCATTTTAACGGGGATATTAGAGGGAAGCTGTTGACACAAAAAAGTGCCTAAATTCCCGACTGACGACTGGGACTTGGAGAGGGCGAGCAAGACGTGATATAAGTAAAATTTTGTTGGGAGCTTTTAGTCGGCAAATATAGACAATCAACGACTAAAAAAGTTTTGCAAACGGTAAAAACGAAAGGAAATTATTAATTCCTTAAATATGAGTGTCGATGAATAAAGCTTGGTTTTATTAACAAGAAGGCCACGACCGAAACAAATCACTACGAGCTAGGAACCAGGTAATTGTCCAAGTAATGGGGACCAATAGTTTCAGACACAGTTCGCTTGGGCAGGCCTGTATGGCTATCGAGAAATGGAACTGACACGATCATGATGTAGTGGAGCCGAAGATCTCGGAAGCTTACGGCCATAAAAGCCGGGAAAAATGGGCCGTTTTAAACATTAGGAAGTCGAGCCCCATGTTACAAAAGTATTGGTCATTGCTAGACGTGAAAAGTGGAGAAGTGCTATTGATTATCGAGTCGCGGGCTTGTCTAGTAACCGTATATAAATACATTATGCTGAATTTTAGGAGCCATATTCCTTTCTTTGTTTTAATCATCGAGTCATTTTAGTGGGGAGCAAGGACAATCCTTGCTACGAAGTGCATGGTGACACGTAGCCTAATAGAACAATAATTGTAAAAGTGATGTTGATTGTGGTGACCTTAACAAAAACTTGTTACACATGGTTTAAAGATTAAATTAGTGAAACAGTGTTGTGATCACCAGAATGTTTTAGAAGTTTCGCATAATTATATGGCGTCAATTATTATTATTATTGTAAAGCGAAAAAGGTGGATTTACATCTATAAATTTCGGAATTGACGTATTAAAAAAAAAACGAATGTTGTAATTAGTAGTGGAGGCTACTTAAGTAGAGTTTTTTTTTTTTTTTTTTCATTGTTTGAATTATTGATCACTTTCATTTCTTTATTGACCAATATAAAGGATTGAAAGATGTAGACATAATCACACATATCTAAATTAAAAAAATTATAATAAAAAATCCCTATTTTTGAACCATCAGTTTTAACTCCTCATCTTCACCAAAATCATCGATACTTAACTTGAATTCTTGATATGAGCCGAAAACTACCAAGGACCCATTCCCGTCCGCATTGTATGGTAAGTTCAAGAATTGGAGTTTGGACATACATTGCGCCATGAAAGTTGCGAATCAGATGATGGACAACTTGGTGAAGAACATGTTCGACATCTCGATATGAGCTGAATCTAGGATTCAACATTGAAGCGAATTTTGCCGAGAAATTTGAAGGACCTCTTTCGTGTATAGAATTTGCCAAGTCTCTCTCTATGCAGGTTGCAAAATGAGTGTAAAGATTTGAAGAATAAGGAGATGTTCCACGGTCTGGAAAAAGTGCAAGCAAATTCAATCTTTGTTTCATTTAAGTAGTGTCTGTCGTGTATCCTCTTATTGGCTCAGCTGTAAAGGCTTTTGCACCATAAGGGTTTTGAATCATTGTCGTAGCTTCAAATATAAGTAAAATTCATCTACTGTTATATTGTGATAACTTACTGATTGAACTCATGAGCATTAGCGCTCCTTTGGGGAAAGTTTTGGTGCCAAACTCACTAGTTGCAAAACTGAATAAAACGACTGACCTACCCGAGCTATAATCAGCAAAAATTACCTTGCTATAAAAACTTTTGAGTTACACAAATAATTCAAAAGATCCTAGAAGAGGAGAGATGCATCATTACAAGGCAATGGAAGGACAGGGATCACGAACTATTCGAATAATTTACAGACTGGGTCTTTCAAAGAAGTTGCCCAAGCCTAAAGCCAATTTCAAGCCAGTGGGCAATTCAACTCAACAAGACATCTCAAGAGAGGGTCAAGGAGGCCATAACATACATGATAATGGAGCTCAGCAACATGCTACACTCGCAAGTCGCCGCTCCTAGTCTTCGAAGCCATTTAGCGAGTCTTTCAGATGCTTCTTTCCAAATTACTATACCATCTATCTGGTTCCTTGCTCTGCATATTTTATTCTCTCGCTCATAAGAATAAAGCACGAGGGCCAACTTTATAATAACTGTGGAATATCTACTACTTAAATATGGGCATCTAAATGCAATACATAACTCAAACAAGATTAGAAAGGGGAAAAAGAAGTCCAAAATCTGATGACCAAGAAGATAAATAATGCAATACAATCTTCCTACTATCTTCTTTCTCCAAAATTCGAGGCATCCTCAACTCGACATTCTCATTCTTGGCTCCCAGATATCAATGTTTTGGATTTGTCGAGGATATCCTGTGGCTCCACAACCCTGAGCACCACATAGTGATGATTCAAGCCTTTTTCCCCCTGTAGCCGGTGAACACTGCCCAACGCTCCGGCACTCAGATTTGGAAAAGCGTAAAACACACGCCTGATTCTCTGACGCACAAGTGCCATCGCACACCTTAAACAAGACGAGATGTAGCAGAAAAGTTCAATATCAGGAATTTCATCGCTCTATTTCAAAAAATCTACAACTCTTTAACGCTTGTTACGCCAAATGAATTGCAACTCCCCATGTTATTTTCTCCAGATCTCAAATGTGAAAAATATCTAATCTACAAAGAGGACAGGAATGCAAAGTGCATGTGCAAAGAACCAGTACTGTCCAAGCAGAATCTCGGATATTTTGGGCAAAGGGTAACGAGCCCAATAGGCTGCACAAGCACCAAACCAGACAGTTGCAGCTGATTTGTTTAACTTACATTGTGCATGGTTCCCAAACAAGGTAGATGTCATTGCCAGTGCATAAATACAGTCTAATAGAGAGATCACCATTTCCATGAGCAGCATCATTTTTTTCATCATTGTCGACCTGAATTCCCACAATGAATGTTGGTTTGATGCAGTTTCACATGTTCCTCAGATTGCAGAAATGTGATTGCCATTAAGCGATTCAGAGAAACTATCTGACTTTCGATATCAAACCATTTCTTCAATTATGACAGCAATGAATCTTGAAGACCAGCCAAACAAGTGAGATTACACCTCTCCAGTTCCCCGAAACATGTCACGCCCATCTTCATTTGGAAAAGCACGCATCCATGAAGGACAGATATTTTTTATCAAGGAGAGCTCTGACTTGTTATCTATCCTGAGCAATGTCGCGTCCGCTCATTCGTTTTACTTTAAGGTGTTATCCCGGGCACAAGTGGAATGGGTGGCTTGGGCATTTTAGTTTTCTCCACCAATATCGCTTGGGTAGTCAGGACTGTCCCCGCAATGGATACTCTGTTTTGTCGCGCACACCTTGAAACCTCGCATGGATCCATCACTCCAACAATGAGAAGATCTTCACATTTTCCCATCATTGCATCGTAACTGATTTCCCAATTACATGTTCAGGTTGACTCTACTACGGTATCACCATCTGCTCCTTGCATTCGTTGCGATGGCTTTCGCAGGAGCAAGGAGTGCCTACAATTGCAATCTGTAATTGACCACATATAAGAACAGAGAAAGCTCCAAAACAACAGCAAAATGCTAGAAACGATCCTCTACTTGATGCATACCGCTTAGAATGGCCAAGAGATTACCGAAGACATAAGGCAGGTTATCAATCAAAAGAAAAACTAGAACATTGTTTCCTCAAGACCCCACGAGAGGTTGTTAGAATATAATTTCCTCAAGCCTACATGGCTTGAGCCCATGTCCACAGAGGCTTGAGGTCGAGCTCAGGACACGGCGCATCCTCCAAAAAAGGCACAAATATCACTGTGCACACCTATATTAATGACTGCCGAGGGATGCTTATTGGAGATATCATACTTTTGCTAAGACATCAGAATCAACCTGCTCCTCTTGATCTTTCCATGTTGATCCTCAACACAGGGATACACTCGAAAGATGTACATAAAGCTGCAGCACCACCAGGCTCCATTCCCTCATTCATATCAGCAAATGTGGGCTACTTTGCATCCTCTATTCTAAGTTTCCGGTCTTCAAGTTCCACCACATCCCACCTTAATTGAATGCACATTGCTTACTATGGAATGGAGATATATAATATATTTATCCGGAATGACAAAACTAAGTTGCTGGGTGAGGGGCGCGTTCAGCTGACAAGAGAAGAGAATCTGGGGGCAGTGGACATGGGGCGCTGCCTACCGAGGAGACGTACGCCGGGCACTACTGTAAATAGGAAAGAAAAAAAACAGGGAGCTTTGCCCTTTCAGCACAATCGGCTGGTCAGTCAACAAGCGAGGGAACCGCGAGATGGGAGCGAACGGCCCTTAGCTGGGTGAAGATGTACTGAACAGTGAACATAGGCGAGCACTGGCGAGAGGGGACACGAACGGTCGCCGGGAGAGCAGGGCAGCGGCTAGGGTGGAAACTGGAGAGAGAGAGAGAGAGAGAGAGAGAGGAGGGGGATGTACGCATAAAGTCGCACGAGACTAAAACAGGATTTTGCTCATTTATGAAAGAAAAATCGTTCTAATCGCAGCTCTTGATTTCTCATGATCTCACGGTAGAGAATGTCGATCCTAGTCTAATCAATCCAACCGTATAGATCCACTTGATCTAACGGTGATAGCTATTGGCCCTCGTCTCATAAATTTTAATTTAGGAGATTGGGTCCATGTATGGTTGAAGTCGTCAATACCCCTCCAACAAATTCCGCGAGATCGAATCACTTTGTCCATTTAACGGTTCCAAAGAACTTTTGGATATATGACGTTGGATTTCTATTTGTGACGCATTGCCGTAAATCAAATAGCGGAAGTCGCAAAAATCATTCTCATTATTACTCGACATTTGGTTTTAATCATGTAAAAATATTTCATTAATTTATTCCGCAAGTCAGTCTCCCTATGGTAATAATTTTTTATTCAAAAGTGGACGAAATATGCTCGATCACACCACATATCGACATGTGTTACTCATGCCTACGAGCTTCTAAACACAATTACACTTACAATCCTCATACTTTTGGGAATTTTCTAGTTTGATACCTATATTTTGTTCCTGCAATAATTTTAGTCCCCTTATCAATTTCATTTTTAAGTGTCCTCATAGCATTGATTATAATGATTTTAGGTACAATTTTTCATATTTTCATTTCACATGAAATTTCAATGATGTAGGCTATCATTTAAATACATTGTATATATGTGTATGAGGGTTTTATAGTTAATATTAATGGTTTTGTTATTCACATTTGACCTCGTTTTCAAGATTTATCACACGTATAAATGCGAATCACGATAATTCTCGCGGTCACACGAAGTACAAGCTTGGAAGAGTTTATGATCGGATAAATTCACATGATCAATCTCAAAGGATGAAGTGATGATATCTTTTGAAATGCATATCCTGAGGGAGCTTTTATAGTCAAGTATCCCTAAATTGGATCTTTTTCCCATATCTGCCGAGGGCCAAAGTCGAGTCGCGACAGCAAATATGACGCGTGAAGAAATCTGAAGTATCTTCATGTGAACAAGAAAGTGAAGAAGAGCAAAGGAGTTAAAAGCAACCTAAGAAAAAGTCTAACAAGCCACGTGAAGGGGAAGAAAATTTGCTCAAAGTAGTGTAGCAAAAGCACTGATTGATACTGTTCATATACTGTTTGGCATTACATCAAACCACTACATTATTAGGTCATGACAAAGTCTATAATCCAGTCTTTAAAGCATCCTAAAGGTGCTCTACATTATTAGGTCATGACAAAGTCTATAATGCCCCCAGGCATTACATCAAACCAGTCTGTAAAGCATCCTAAAGGTGCTCTCCATTATTAGGTCATGAGAAAGTCTATAATGCCCCCAGCATGCGTTGTATAAAACAAACTTCCATCAGAAATCCTATTAAGAGTTGGCTAAAAGAGTCGATTCCTGTACGCACTCTCCAATAATTTTCTATCTCTTTTCTCTCTTTCTTCTTCCGTGACATGTGTACAATTCGAGAAGGGTCCTCAATAATTTTATAAAGAATTGCAAATTTTCAGATTTGCCCGTGTCCCCTCCCACGGTACATGGAAAAAACGTAAATATGAGCTAATTTCATTGATTAACTTTCCATCCAAATTTTTTGTCCTCCCCATTTTCCGTACTTTTTAAAAATAAGCATAAATTCCATATTCAGTTAACTAGGTCTAATGTGAATAGAGTTATTTAGCCATTCCAATTATTCTATTCCTAGAAAAAAAATTCTGAAATAAAGATTTTGAGAATACTTACATTAACTAAATTTATATGATGATTTTATTAATTGTGGATGAAAATATTCTCACCTTATGAGGTAAAATTAAAGATGTCAATGTATTTCTTTTGTGAGAATAACACAATAGTGCAATTCAAGCTCAAATTATGTTAAAATGATTTTTTGAGTTGGCAATACAAATAAAAGTTAAGAAAAAAAAGTAGTGAAGAGAATGATTTTCTTCATGTTGTTCATAAAGTACGGATAGAATACAAAAATTATGGATATTTATATCACATATATCGTCATTGTAAAAGTGTGTGTGCCTATATATATTCAGTACATACAATCTGAGAAAGGAAATACAAATCTATTTGCCATATAAGTTACATGTTAAAAATAAAAATTGATTGTTTTGATTATGTAAAATCTATTTATGTCAAGAAAATTTCACATTGCCATTGTACAGGATAAAAGTCCATTGAAATATGATTTATATTATGTATATTGTTGATGTAACAGTCTTTTTTTATACAAGCAGTCTCAGAATAGGAACACAAACCTTAAATATACATGCTAAACATAAAAATCGTAATACTTGTCATTATTTTTGCACCGCCGGCACACTGAACAAAAATATATGAAAATATGTTTTTTTGCAAAAAGGGAATGGTGGAAGAAAAGAAAAAATAAATAGGAATTTCCATAAAATTTGGAAATGCGGACGTCATTCGGGAAAAGAGAAGGGTACATCGTTTTTACAGTTGGACCTTTGGCTCCATCCCCAGGTCGATTATAAAAAGAGAAGACCCATGCGAGCAGAAAATATCTTCGACTTTAACCCCTTGAAATTACTTCTCCGATTTAGAGTTCTACCTGCTCGCGGCACGGCTTGGAAACCTCCATGGATATCCAAGAACCATCGCCAGGTATGTTCTGTTCTTTCCTTTCTTTGTTCTGATTTCATCCAAAAGGTGATGGAAAATTTGGAAAAGTGTCGCTTTTTGGGGGTTAATTTCTAAGTAATATAAAATGGCAACATTTTTATTTATTTATTACTTAACAAGTATCCCGACACTTTATAAAGAAAACCCTCGTAAAAAAGAAAAGAGTGTGAAAGGAGAATAATTTGTGCCAAACTTGAGGGCGTGTTTGGTCTGAGAAAATTTTCCAATTTCCTGTTTTTCTTTCCACAAGTTTTCAATGAAAATATGTTCAGTAGAAATTTTGGTTGTCGTGTTTTCAACATCTGAACTTTAAAACTCAAAACGACCAAAATTGACAGTATATTTACGAGGTTTGCTTTTAACAACTACACCCGACATGTTTCTATAACTTTCATTCATGTTGAAAGCTCTTACTTTTCACCCTCCAAATGTCTTTTCAAGAAAATGGAAGTTGACATAAGGAGCAATTTCACTAAAACGTTTCCGTAAACCGAATGTACCTTAAATACATGAGCTGACTCAAGAGGCAAAAATGTCGATTCGACTAAGCTGGAACTCATACAATTAAAGTTATGCTCTTAACCCGAGTCCAGGGTACCTAAAATCATGCGATGGACTCAAGTACGTATCCTAAAAAGACATTACTTAGAATTTTCTGGTGTGACCAACGGAAAATGACTCCTAAATAATTTGGAAAGTCCAACTAAATCATCGGAAAAAATTTTCTTTTTGAAAAAGATCTTACATCCAAATTATTGGGGGACGCAAAATTCTTTGTACCGGTAATTTTAACGAAGTGATTTAAATTGTCACCATAGAACAATATGAGGACTGGACTTATAACCAAAGTATAGGGGCTAAAAGTGAGATTTCCCAACCTACTAAGACCAAACAAATATTATTCCTCTAGATCAAAAATGCAAAAGCTAATATAGCTAATTGAGGAAAAAGTGTCAGAAAAGTTCTAAACTTATTATATTTGTGCCAATTTAGTCATAAACTTTTTATTAGTGCAAATTTAATTCCAAACCTTTTGACATAATGTCAATTTAGTCATTCTGACTAATTTTGGCAGAATATTACTGATATGGATGTCAATCAACTAACAAGGCATGGCGGTACTGACGTGTGATAACTTTTAATAATATTTTATATATTTTTAAATATTTATTTATTTATTTATTTTCCTTTTCCTTTTTTTTCCCTTCTCCTCTTTCTTCCTCTAGTCAATTGCCAGACTACTATGATTGGCCAGAGGTGAGGGCCGGTGAGGTTGATGTTCTTGGCCCCTGGCAAGCCTCATCAACCATGGGAGAGGCTCAACCTTGCTAGATCCGATGAGGCTCAAGCCCTTGTTAGAGGCCATGAGGTCATGCTTGCGAGGACTCGAGCCCTCGCTAGTGGCTAGGCAAGGCTTAGCTGCATTTGGCGAGGTCGGAGGTTGCCCTCATGGCCTCTAACAAGGGCTTGAGCCTCAAGAGTGGCCAGCAAGGTCAACCTTGACCTCATTGGTCCTCGCCTTTGGCCGATCACTGAGGTCTGAAGATCAACTGGAGGAAGGAGGCGGAGAAGAAAAAAAAGAAAAGAAAAGAAAAAATTCGAAAAATATTAAAATATTATTATTAGTTATCCACGTCAGTGCCTGTAGTGTCACATCAGCCGATCGATGTTCACACTAGCAATATCCTGCCAAAATTAGCTTGAGGAACTGAATTGGTACTAAGTTAGAAGGTTTAAGACTAAATTGACACCAACGCAATAGATTTAAGACTTTTTTGATATTTTGCCCGCGAATTGATTCATCTTTCTTGACCCATGGGCGTGATTATTCCTTTCAAGTGAAATGTCGTACAAAGCAATTTCATCGGGGCAAAACAAACAGGTTACACATAGTTTACTTATTTTTAAGAGATTGCACGAGACTAATCCCTTTAACACATGATCCCCGAACCAGTCAATTCACTACAGTCATCTCCCAAAAAGAAATATGTAATGTCATTTTGAGTGAAAAATAACTTGTCAATAAAAGTGGTTGTCACTATCATGACAAAGTTTAAGATAACATTAGAAAAGAAAATTCACTAACAAACACATGGTGAAAGATAGATGCATGGCTGAACGTTCTTGCCACAAAAACAACAAAAATAACATGGGTTTTCTATAGATCAATTCTTTTTCCCAACCATTATGTCTATCCAATAAAGTTAAACAATATACTCATTTAAGAAAAAAAAATCCATGCAATGCATTTGTATGAATGTTGTAAAGTTGTATCTTGTATAGATGGTGACTTATATATTAATTTATTAATTGATAAAATTGATATGATTAAGTTAATTCATAATTTTTTATTTATGTATAGTTCTATTATGTTATCATGTGGAATTATGAAGATACATAAATTTTGTATAAACTTAATTTATGAACGATATGGCATATAAGATTAATGGCACTGAGATCTTGAAAATAACTCATCATCTCTATTAACTTCAACATTAATATTTTAAAAAAAAAGTTTACCATCTAAGTTTAATATAGAAAATTCTAGGCACCGAATGAGCCTGATACTACTTATGTATACATGATCCAAAGCGTACAAAATGTAATTAATTTTTCTAAAGTTATTTATGTCAATTTCTCTTTTGGTAACACGCAGTTTCGCATAGACTTGAGTTCAGAGGACATGGCAACTGATCAAGCTTGCCCAGACAGTTGCAAAACAACCAGAGGTTTGTCACTTTGAACTTTTAATTTTTGTTTTTCATAAATCTTTAGTTTCAAGCATCTTAACTTTTTCAATCCCAAATGCTTCAAGTCTCAGAGCATACATATGCTGACATATAAATTGAAATATAACCTTTTTATAATTTTTAAAATCTGGATAATATCTTGAATTAATTGAGAAAGCCCAAAAAAAAAAAAATTACTTCCGAAAAGTAAAAGAATGTGCTCATAATTTACTTAACAATATCATGGATAAGATCAATCGCAATGAGACAAAAACTTACAAAATCACATTGTCCACTATATGAAAGCTAGAACGTCCCTCCCACTAATTGATGATACAATTTCTATCTCGAAAAGAAAGTCGTGATCTTTGTTAAGTTTCACGTTAATTTTTTTTGTTTAAAAGTTTACCATCTAAGTTCAATGAAAAAAAAAAATTCATGCAATGATTGAGCTAGTCTGCATGATATAAAGCATACGAAGTGGAATTAAATTTTCTAAGGTTGATTTTATTCGTTTTTCTTTATGCTAACAAAGAAGTTCACATAGAAGAGAGCTCACAAGGCATGGCGACTGATAAAGCTTCTCAAGATGGCTGCAAAACAACCAGAGATTTGTCACTTTGAACTTTTAATTTTCGTTTTTCGTAAATCTTGTGTTTCATGGATTTTGACTTTTGTTAGTCCAAGTCACTTTGAATTTCATCCAATATATGGAACCTAGAAGGTCCCACAAAACTAATTCCTAATTTGATACCTATCTGGAAAAAAAAAAAAAAAAAAGAAGAAAACCTGAGAAAACTCACGATCTAAGTTTAACGTTGATTTTTTTTTTTTTTTTTTGCTTAAAATTTTACCATCTAAGTTTCATGCAAACAATTCCATGTGATGAATGAGCCTGATACCAATAATGTATACATGATCTAAAGCATATAGAGTAAAATTAATTAGGTTATTTATATTCATTGAATTTTTAGTAACAAAGAGTTTCACGAAAAAGGGACTACAGAAGGCATGGCAACTTATAAAGCTTCCCAAGTTAGTCGCAAAAAACCTAGGGGTTTGTCTCTTTTTGAGCTTTTAATTTTAGTTTTTCATAAACCTTTTGTTTAATGCAATTTGACTTTTGAAGTCCAAATCACTTTGAATTTCACGGCATACAAATGCTAACATATAAACTTACAGATAATCTTTTCATTTTTTTTTAAAATTTGAACAATATCTATAATTGAGAAACCCCCAAAGGAAATACTCTTTTACTTCCAAAGAGTAACAAAACGCGCTTACAATGTATGAATCATATCGCGGATTAGATCAATGGCAACTACGAATTAAAACTCAGTAAAAACGCATTGTCTGATGTATGAAACTTAGAAGGTCTCACAAAACTAATTCATGATTCAATACCTATTTATAAAAACTCATGATCTCTGTTAATTTTTCTTGTTTAGAAATTTACCATATAAGTTTTGTACAGAAAATTCCACTGCAATGAATGAGCCTGATACCAGTCATCTTCTCACGCAATAAGCCTCTCTATTTAACGCTAAGCTAACCCACTTTTGTCCCTTCGCCAAGCCTAAAGTAGCTCCCTCACTTCCCCCACCATGACACCCTCTCAACCTTCCCAAGCAAAGTGCTTGCAAGAAAATGACATCTCCCAAAAATGCCGAGACCTTCTTCCCTCGCTCCCTCACGAAAAAGGCTGGACCACCTCCTCTCTCTACCAATACCAAGGCTTCTGGGTTGCCCCGAAGTTCTTGAACGGCGTCCTCGCATGCCAAGACAACTTCCGAGCCCAAGAAACCGACATCCTCCTCATCACGCCCCCCAAATCCGGTACCACCTGGTTGAAGGCTATCCTCTTCTGTCTCTCTACCCGAGGCAAGTACTCAGGTTCAATGCAACAACACCCTCTCCTCACCCAAAGCCCCCACGACCTCGTGCCGTTCTTGGAGCTCAAGCTCTACCTTGGGCAAGAGATCCCCAACCTCACCTCGCTACCATCCCCGAGGCTCTTCGCTACCCACTTGCCTTATCAATCACTCCCACAGTCGGTCAAGGATTCTGGGTGCAAACTGGTGTACCTGTGCAGGAACCCTAAGGACACCTTCGTCTCGCTCTGGCACTTCGTCAACAAGTTGAGGTCCAAAGAGGCAGGTGGGATGCCGCTCGGAGAGTGCCTCGACGCTTTCTGCCAGGGCGTAAGCCCGATGGGACCCTACTGGGACCACGTGCAGGGATACTACAAGGTGAGCTTGGAGATGCCTGACAGGGCGTTGTTCTTGAGGTACGAGGACATGAAAGAGGACCCGCATGTTCATGTCAAGAGGCTCGCCGACTTCTTAGGTTGTCCATTCGGCGAACAAGAGCTGAGAGATGGGACCATGGACGGCATAGTGAGGATGTGTAGCTTCGATAGTTTGAGCATGCTGGAGGTGAACAAGAGCGGGAGGTTATCGACTGGACAAGAGACCAAATGGTTCTTTAGGAAAGGCGACGTCGGAGATTGGGTGAATCAAATGAGTGTCGAGATGGGGGAGAGAGTTGACCGTGTCATGCAAGAGAAGATGCACGGTTCAGGGTTGAAGCTTTGATCTCAATTTCGGTTTATGACTATGGCAACAATAATCAATAATGACTGTCTGTGGCCAATGTCCAGTTGGCCTCTCAGAGTTGTGCGAGTAAATTAGTGTCATGATGTGCTGTATGTTTAATCGCAATGTTAAAACTATAAGAATGTATTTGTGCTTCTATGAATGCATCGTCCTTTTTTTTTTTTTTTTTCTAGTGAGAAGATTATGGTCCTTTAATTATTTTTAGCTGCCATGACGGGATTTATTATCTATAGTAATTAATTCCACAAGATAAAATGATACAATGTCAAAATGCACATACTAACTGATGGTTTTATTAATTATGGTGATGAGCCTAAGTTGGCCCGTCCGCCCATGTTGGGCCTAAAAGCCTGGCCCACAAGATTAGGGCCCATGGATGAAGGAATATGATGAAGGGACACGTTTCTTTTTGGAGGGGACGTATATAAGGGGAAATAAAGAGGGAGGAACGCACCTTTTGGCATAACGTACGTTCCTCCTCCCTCTCTCCCTCAAAAACACTCCAAAAGAAAGAACAGTGCGCAAGAGGCGACACCCATCTTCTCTTCAAGGCAAATTGACGTCATCGGATCGAACGGGATCAGTTTCTCTTCCTCATATCGGCATTGGTGTTTAATCTGTGGCTAACAAGGTACGTTCAATTTTGTGATGTGCCTTAGGATCGGTGATGCATGTGTTTTTCCCGGGCTCGTCTTCCGCATAAGTTTAGGGGTTCGATTTAGTGTCGAATCCGGATTTTGGGAATCAGAAATTCCCAACATTGGTATTAGAGCCCCGTTCATGTTATTCCCGACCCCTTTCATGTTTATGGATGATTTCTTATTGATTTTTCGTGAAATTAATCGGCCGACACCAATCGGGACAGAAAAATCCCGACACCCGAGCACTGTTCATCCATTTTTCCGAGTTTCTGAAAGTCGAAATCCATTTCTGAAAGCTCTAGATGGAAGGTCTCGTCGAGACGATCGCAATGAGTGGTGGAACGCCACCAAAGGACGCCGGACGTGCCCCCACGCGCAACCGGAACGAACCGGCATCTTCGGCACGTGCAACGCACGCGCCGATTCGCAGGGGAAGGCGCGTACGTCGACCGACGCGCGCGCACGTGCGCGTTCGCGGATGCTGGCGCGTGCAAGGCACGCGCCAGCTGACGTCATCGTGACGTCAGCTGCACGCATGCCGCGCACGTGCCGATCGGACGGCCCGCCCGGCCCGACCGGTCCAACCCGACCCGGCGACCATTGACCGTTGACCCGTTGACCGACCGTTGACCAAAAAAAAAATGTGTTTCTTTTTTCAATTATGTCTAAGTGGATTATATGTAATCCATTTTTTGTTTTGCATTTGTTGCAGGAACAATGCCTCCCCGTAAGCCGCACGCATCTGTGCGCACAATGTCAGATGAACAAAAGGAAAGACTTTCAAGGTTGATAGCCGATTTGAATGGTTATCGATGGGAGAGTGACGACATAATTGATCATGTCATAGAGGTCAACAACAAAATTCAAGAAGTCATTTGGAACGGTTATCCCATGCCAGATATTCAGATGGTGCGATTCTTTATGAACACTCTTCCACCAAAATGGCAAGGAGTGTTAAATCGCCTATGGGAGGTCAAAGGATTTTCTAGATATAAGGAGCTAGTAATGGAATTTGTAGATGAATATCATCGGGTTGGAGCCACAAAGACTGCGACCCAAGGAATGACTTCGATTAGGCCAGGAATGAATGTGCGTAGGAGAAATCCTAAGGGATATCCGTCTGTTTTTCCGTGGCTGTCAAGAATGCCTGAAAATTTTACAGAGAAAAAGAAAAAGAAGTTGAACCAAGTAGCAGCTTTCCCTATTAGTAGTATGATGCCTTGGTTTTAGATGTTATGGCTGGTCTTTATTTAGTATGCTTTGTGGACATCTTTTGTTATGTTTTCTACCTGATTGTTGTTGATATAGCAACTAATATGTTAGTTGTATTATGTGAAAGCATTATTATTATATCATTATTGGATGTCAGATATTATTTGCTTTCTGTTGTTGATAACTGCTGTGGGTAGTTCATAGAAGTTTTTGTAGCTTCATAGAATTTACTTTGCATGGACAATTATATTAATGATAGTTTTAAGTTAGGATTTTTGGAGGATGATTGGAAACATAGTGACCTTTTGATTCTGAAACCTTACTTAAAATTATTAATTAATATGATGATTTTGTGCAAAATAGATGCATAAGTGATAGGCATTAATATTTCGTGCATATATGTCTGATATGTTCAGATCGATGGATTCAGCAACTAAGAACATAATTGCTGATTTGAACAAAGAAGAAAAATTGAACGGCAAGAATAGTGAAATATTGAATATAAGAATTCAATATGTGCTGGAAAAGCAAAAAGCACTAAAAGCTCTTGACCATGTTATGGAAGATCTTGAGGATGTTGTGTGCCACCTTGAGATAGCTGATCATCGCCTCAAGGCATTTGAGCAGGATACAAATATTTGCTGTGTTGCTTTAAGCTCAGAAGGGGCTTCAAGCTCTAAGCACAAGCGGATTGATTCGTTCAATATGTGGGAAAGCAAGGGATCAAGTCCTTCTTGCAAGAAACCAAGAATTAACCAACAAAAGAGAGGAAAACGTCCTCGTGTGAAGAGAGGAAAACGTCCTCATGTGAAGAATATATCAAGGGTGAAATGTTACAACTGTGACCAGATGGGTCACTATGCCCGCGATTGTCACGAGCCAAAGAAGGTACACACCATTTGTACTATTGGGAACTTTGCATATGTGTCAAGTTCTGTATTCTTGACTGAATCTAATTCTCTGTGGACTGTAGATTCAGGAGCGACAGACCATGTAGCGAATGATAGAGAATCCTTCGTGGAATTTCGACGAGTTCTGACTGGAACTAAGTGGATCTATGTGGGAAACAACTCCAGAGCTGAAGTAAAAAGAATTGGCACCTGCCAACTGAACATGCGTGGTGGGCGCACTTTATTCCTACATGATGTATTGTATGCTCCGGAGATTCGTCGAAATTTAGTGTCTGTTTTAGTGTTGGTTAAGTTTGGTTTTAATGTGAACTTCCATAATAGAGGTGTAGATTTGTATTTGGATACAAACTACTATGGTTGTGGTTATTTTCTGGATGGTTTCATTGTATTAGACATTGACTATGTTAATGCAAATGTTTGTTATTCCCTTCTCACGTCTCCTAATTCATATGATAATGATGTGAATGTGTGGCATGCTAGACTTGGTCATATTGGCCAACAACGTATGAATAGATTAGCCAAAGAGGGCTTGTTAGGCAATATTGAAAGAGTCGATTTGCCCATATGTGAGCATTGCCTGGTAGGGAAAACGACAAGGAAACCATTTGGAAAAGGTAAAAGAGCTGAATTTCCTCTGCATTTAATCCATTCTGACGTCTGTGGTCCAATGAATGTGAGAGGAAGGGATGGGGCTGTTTATTTCATCACTTTTATAGATGATTATATTTGATTCGGATATGTCTATTTGATTTCTCATAAATCTGAAGTATTAAGTTGTTTCAAAAGGTTTATGAACTTGGTAGAAAATCAATTAGACAAGAAAATAAAAGCATTGAGATCCGATCGAGGTCGAGAATATTTATCTGATGAGTTCAGAAAATTATGTGATGAAAAAGGAATAGAAAGACAGTTGTCTATTCCATATACTCCTCAACAAAATGGTGTTGCGGAGAGAAGAAACAGAATCCTACTGGAAATGGTTAGGTCCATGATGGCGCATGCTAACTTACCCATCACCTTTTGGAGTGATGTGTTGTTAACTGCTGCATATATACTTAACCGGGTGCCTTCCAAATCAGTTACTTTTACTCCATATGAGTTATGAACAGGTAGGAAACCAGACTTAAGTTTTCTTAAGCCATAGGGTTGTGCTGCCTATACTCATGAGCCCTCTCACAAGTTTGGGAAATTGGGTCCCAGAGGAAAGAAGAGCATTTTCATAAGATACTCCGAACACTCGAAAGGGTATGTGTTCATAGGTGAGCAGGAAAGTGGGAGTATAACTGAATTTGAATCACGGGATGTCACATTCTTAGAGAATGAATTTCCTAAGAATGGCGAAATAGGTGAAGAATACTCCCTATTTGAAACCTTGGATCAAGATAATGATATTAATGGAGTTCGTCCAAGTGGGAGTAATATGAGAAGTGATGAATTAAATTCGACTCATTCTCAATTACAACCACATGATGAGACGACAACATCATTATCTAATCCTAGTGGGAGCGTAATGGGGAATGATGTGCAAAGTGTACAATCTCTCATACGGCGAACAAGTCGCAAAAGTGTTCCCCGTCGACGTTTTGACATTGAAGGGGAAACTTTTATGATTGCCCCACAAGATGAGGATGAGCCAAGAAATATAAATGAGGCTCTAAGTTGCCCTAGTAAGGAAAAATGGATGCATGCAATGGGAGAGGAAATGGAGTCAATGAAGTCAAACCATGTTTGGGAGCTGGTTGATCTTCCAAAAGGACACAAAGCTATTGGGAACAAGTGGGTTCTCAAAATAAAGCGAAAAGCTGATGGCTCGATAGAAAGGCATAAGGCTCGCCTTGTGGCGAAGGGGTATAATCAACAGGAAGGAATTGATTATGAGGAAACATTTTCTCCTGTTGTGAGATTTACCTCGATTCGCATTATTCTGGCAATAGTGGCAAGTATGGATCTTGAATTACATCAAATGGATGTAAAGACTGCTTTCCTCAATGGAGAATTAGAGAAAGAAATATATATGGAACAACCTGTTGGTTTCATTACAAAAGGCCAAGAAGAAAAGGTATGTCGACTTTTGAAATCGATATACGGCCTAAAGCAGTCATCGAGACAATGGTATATACGTTTTCATAATGCCATAATGGCATATGATTTTACAATGATTGATGAGGATCATTGTGTATATATCAAAAGATCCAAAGATCAATTTGTGATCATATCATTATATGTTGATGATATACTAATTGCTGGAAGCAATATGGAGTTTGTTAATATTGTCAAGAGTTGGTTATCTTCCAACTTTGAGATGAAAGATATGGGTGAGGCTGCATACATCCTTGGAGTTAAGATTTCAAGAGATCGTTTGAAGAGGTCGTTATCTCTTTCGCAAGAAATATATATAAATAAGGTTCTTGAACGATTTCGTATGCAAGATTGTAAACCCATAGATACTCCTATTGCAAAAGGTGAAGGATTGAGTCATAGACTATGTCCAAGGACTCCACAAGAGAATGAACAAATGAAACATGTTCCTTATGCTAGTGCTGTTGGGAGCTTGATGTACGCTATGATGTGTACAAGACCTAACATATGTTTTGCAGTTGGAATGGTGAGTAGATACCAATCCAATCCAGGTTAAGCACATTCGAAAGCCGTTAAGAGAATACTGAGGTATCTGAAGGGAACTGCTGATTACACGCTGAGTTATCGAGGAAAGGATCTGCGACTCGAAGGCTATTCTGATGCTGATTAGGGAGGAGATTAAGATAAAAGGAAATCTACCTCTGGATTTGCTTTCTTACTGAACAATGGCGCCATATCATGGAGCAGTAAGAAGCAAACGTGTATAGCCTTGTCCACGATGGAAGCTGAGTTCGTGGCATTATCAGCAGCGGTACAAGAAGGAGTTTGGCTTAAGAGATTTTTGGATCATTTAGGTGTTATTGAGAAAGCTGCAAATCCATTATTGGTTAACTGTGATAGCCAAGCAGCTATAGCATACACCAAAGATCCAAAATATCATAGCAAGACCAAACGTATAAATACCAAGTATAATTTTGTCAAAGATATGGTTGCACGAAAGGATGTGAACTTACAGTACATATCTATGCATAGAATGGTAGTAGATCCTATGACAAAGCCAATACCTAGAGATGTGTTTTGTGGTCATGTAAAATCTCTAGGATTGCGTAGAGTCTGATGTACTGGATATTGTAATTTCCCTGAGTTGTTCACATTTAATGAATTTGTGTTTTCAACATTAATGCCTATGAATCTTTGTTTGATCTTTATGCATCTTAATGCTCAGTGCATTACATTAAGTTGAGAAAGTATGTCGGACAGATATAAGATTAGCCCACTCACACGGGTAATCGCCTCTATTTACTATGTGATAAATAGAGATGAGACGGTTTTTAAGATTATTATCTAGGTGATAATCGAGAGCTCAAGCTTAAAATATATATGTCGCCTTAACTAAGTGTTAAGATGAGGACATGATATGTACTATGTCCGAAAGTAAAATACCTCACATATTTTACTTTATCTGTCTAAGATGCCAGATGTGAGTTCTGATGAATTTTGTGAATGAGTAAATACGTGAACTCAAGTTAGACATTGGGTATGTCTGAACTATCATCTGTACGGTATTGATGGTGTAGACATACGCTCCATGGGAAATTAGTTAATACCGTAATACGTATTTCATACTACGTATGCATGAGACGACCAATAAGAGTGGCAAAAGTTTGATCTCAACTTTTATGCCGTATGAAACTCTTGAGGAAAGGAGTTCCTCAATTTAGTGCTCTCATGACTCTTACTTATTCTCAAGATTTCAATTTAGTGTTTGCTATCTTCGAATGTTGCCAATGGTCATGAGTTGATTCGATCTAATGGGACATTTCTAGAAAAGCAAGTTGAACTGAAATTGAGAGTTTGAAGGAAAGAGGAAGATCGGATTTGGAGAATCACATTGTGGTTTTGTATTCACTGGTCGACCAATTATGACTGTCTTTGGGATAATCATAATTGTGGATACAATATATATATCATTGTTTAAGAGAGATCAAGAGAGATATAAATGTGATTGATCGATCTAGGGTACTGCATACTAGATTTACTCGGAATGTGATGCCCATTATGAGCTGCTATATATTCCTAATAGATGTATAGCAATGAGCTCTCAAAGTATGCTGGTCGCACGAATTATTCACTAGTATGAATGTTGAAGAGAGGTAAAGAGGATCATGTTTGGCCCACCATGTGCGAGTGGGAGATGATGATTTTATTAATTATGGTGATGGGCCTAAGTTGGCCCATCCGCTCATGTTGGGCCTAAAAGCCCGGCTCACAAGATTAGGGCCCATGGATGAAGGAATATGATGAAGGGACACGTTTCTTTTTGGAGGGGACGTATATAAGGAGAAATAAAGAGGGAGGAACGCACCTTTTGGCATAACGTACGTTCCTCCTCCCTCTCTCCCTCAAAAAGACTCCAAAAGAAAGAACAGTGCGCAAGAGGCGACACCCATCTTCTCTTCAAGGCAAATTGACGTCATCGGATCGAACGGGATCAGTTTCTCTTCCTCATATCGGCATTAGTGTTTAATCTGTGGCTAACAAGGTATGTTCAATTCTGTGATGTGCCTTAGGATCGGTGATGCATGTGTTTTTCCCGGGCTCGTCTTCCGTATAAGTTTAGGGGTTCGATTTAGTGTCGAATCCGGATTTTGGGAATCAGAAATTCCCAACACTAACTCCCCAAAGTCAAGCATTTAGCTAGACTACATTACTATGTCATGTTCAATATCTTTGAATTTTCAAATATTACAATCCTTTCAATAACACAAATGTGTTCTAGCAAATCTTATGTCATGCACCTACTAACTGCCATCATGCTTGCTGCTCGTGCGACGCTACCGTCGCACGAGGCCACCCCTGCCATTACTGAAATTGCCCTGTCTCTCTCTCTCACCCTGTGAAAAGAGGGTCAAGCCACCCTGTCGGAGGTATCTTCAAGGGAAAATATTATAAATGGTCCCTGAACTTTCATCTAATGTTCAATTTTATCTCTAAGCTTTCAATATGCTCAATTTGGTCCCTGAACTTTCGTTTAATGTTCAATTTCATCCATGAGCTTTCGATTTGCTCAATTTGGTCCCTAAACTTTCATCTAATATTCCATCTAGTCCCTAACTATTTGAAAATTGACTAATTTCTTCTTCTTTTTTAATACTAAACTGTTTTTTTATAAATAAAAAAATACCAAACTAGGGTTTTTTTTGTTGTTGAAAAAATACCACATTTATGCAAAGTAATAAAGGTCAATATTTCTTTCCTTTCTCCATATTAAAAACAAATGGAAAAAGGGACAGTAATAATAAACAAAGGTGAATCTTGCATTTTGATTTCTTTTTTGTATATGCAAATTACTTGAATAACGTACAAAAGCCCATCAATCGATTTTTCCCTTTTCGGTGAAGTCCATAAAAAAAAAATTGATTGATGGGCTTTTGTACATTATTCAAGTATCAATTGAACATTAAATAAAAGTTCAGGGACCAAAAATGGATTTTTTTATGGCTTCCCTTTTTCCCTTTTCTTATTAATGTGCAAGAATGAAAATTCCGACAAGCATGGAAATGTAAAACACTTTGGTTGGCTCTTCAAGATGGATATTTCAAGTGGTATCGAGATGTGACCCATATTAACTTTTTAAAATTGTGTTCTCAATCTTATTGAGCAACGGTTGAGCCAATTGATCTATCATCGCAACCCGATGCGCCTTTTCCAGATGCTTCCTCATCAGGCCAAGAAAATAATGCTCGTGAATCATGTGTGCTTGAGTTCTTCACCCTCCTTGGTCTTGTGATGTGAACCCTCCAGGTCAGATATTCTTCCCTCTAAATATGTCACTAGTCTTTCCATGGTGGCATCAAATTCCATTACCTCAAGAAAATGAGATGGTTCAAAAGTCTCTTGGCTTTCTTCTTCGGGTCGCAATTTCTCACTCGTTTTGATCCGCCCTTTTAGTTCTCGACGGTGTACGAATGGGTGAGCGGGATCGCTCCATAATCACCTAATTCAAATGAACGGGAACATGTAAGCATGAGGTGTAAATAGAGAGTCAATCCATGACAATGATCTAATCGATTTTTTTTCATTTATTCATGAAAAGTTTGTACAAGAAGGGAATAAAAATGGACACCCTAGTAAGGACCAAATTTCCTAGAGATGAATTAGGAAATGCCAAAATTTGAAACTTTCTAATAAGAACAATAAAGATATGAATTGAAAATAAATTCTCCAAAGTATTTTTCAAATGATTCATTGCATGGCAATTTCCTCATTTCATTTCTGATTGACAAAAGAATTAGATCAAAGATTGACCTAGATTGTCATGGACGGACCAAAAGTATGACAAAGTAAGTAAATTGCATAGTATAGGGATAGAAGACGTACTTCACCAAGGAAAATCAATGGCAATCACAAAGACATACACATGAGATGTAAGGCTCAATTTCTACTCTAGACAAGCTTAGCAAAGTGGAGTTAACAGGGTGGGATGATTAGTTGCAGCCTCGCATACTAAGTCAAGTCAACCTAACTCCGGCTTAGTCAAGAATGATACCCCAATGCGGCGCAGTCTCACAGGCAGAGGTAAACATTCTTGACACCAAGAAAAAGCTTTGGGATTGAGTGGGGCAACTTTTACTACGCGGCTTCGTGGTCAAAGTTGTATCCAACTCAATACCATTCTAAGTATCCTAGTGCAGCCCAGGTCTGACGGCAGATTGTGTGTGCAAAAGTGTAGTGCTGAATAATAAGCATGCACAATAGTTTATATCAAGCAACACTTCATATGTGAAAATAAATCATACATTCCTACACCTCCCTACAAAACAAAGGTTAACAAACACTTCCCCTTATACCTCACATCCTGTAAGAACATTTAACACCTTAAACATTAGGGACGTACCTGGGATCCTCACTGCCAAACAAAAATATTTTGTCAAAATAGAAGAGAAAATTGGCCTAAGTCCACTAAGAGCTTTCAACTCAAGTCCTCAGTGGAGTCGCCAAGTTGTTGCGACCAAATTTTTGGGTGAACCACCTAGGATTTGGCTAATGGATTACTAAGTATAACTTAGCTCGGGCTCTTTCAATCTCATACCAATTCGCGACTTAAGTGCAAGTTCTTAACATGCAATTGATTTTTAATCAAGAGTCGCCATTAATCTATTTTTGGTGGGTCAATTAGAAACCCAAGTAAAGTAATGAGAGATTACTTTACTGATTATGAGTTTGGGGACTTGGTTACGCTAGATTTCTCTAACGCCCTTTCGGTACCTTTCTCTTTTATTTTGAAAAAAATGTTTGGCAAGTAGCTTGAATTGATTTTAATTCACTTCCCTAACATGTGAAGTGATCATGCGAGTGTGCAAACCACCAATTTAACATCCAAGGAAAGCAATGAATAAATTGTAGGACATACCTCATGGCATCAACGAAAGCATCTGCAGTGTTAGATCAAAATTCACATCGACAGTTCTAGATATGATTTCTAATTAACATGCAATTTTTTTTTATGACCCGGGAACCCCTGTACAGTCGGCAGTCGGCGAGGTTGTTTTTTGTTCTCACTTATTTGATGAAAATCATGCTTTATGAAATGTAATCTAACCACATGACCTAATTCTAATGATGGGCAATTTCTAATTAAATAGACCTAGCAACAATCACTAAATGACATGCATTTCATGAACCTAATCCTATATGACATGCGCATGATTTTTTTGTATTTTTTTTTATGAAAATTCGTAATTAAAATCACTAAAAATAAAAATCTAACTAAAGTGAAATGTTATCTATTTCTAAATACCTTCTAAACATGCATTTAAACAAAAAAAACTAACCTATCATGCAATCAATTCTAATCTACATGGAATGCGAATGCAATTTTTTGTATTTTTGGGATAAATAAAACAATTAAGAGATAAACACCAAATCATCCATGGTCATCAAAAAATGTTATTCACCATTCGAATTGAGATTCGAACTTGATTATTTCGCTAATAAAATCGATAAATTGATTTTAAGCCTTAAAGATCAAGATATCAATTTTATTCCCGCATGATTAATTATTCCATCTAAAGTCTTATAGATGGAATAAAAATTCGTGTGGGTTGCAAATTGAGGTGATACATCAGGAATTTCAACCATGCATCGAGAAATATTTCAAACAAAGAGACAAAATATCAAAACTAAAATAAGATAAGATAAATCTACCTAATAAAATAAAATAAATCTACCTAAATTTGATTTTTTTTCAAAAATTCGATCGGTAGAATGGACCAACGATGGAGGCTCGGCACGGCACGGCTCAAGGATGGTGGCTGTGGTGGTGGGTCATCGTCGGTTGAAGGTGGCGGTGGTCAAGGATTTGGCGAGGGGGCTCGGACGGAGGTGGACCAGCAGCGAAACAGGGGAGGCAGCAAGTTCGCCGAGACTGTAACAGGGAGTGCAAGAGCGGCAACCGGCGTTCGGACAGTCCAAGGCCTACTGGCGTCGGGTGCGGGCAGAAACGAGCTGCTGTAGGGGCGGAGCAACAGCTCGGAAAAACAGGGCACGGGCCGGCAGAAGGGAACTCGGCAGCAGGGGCGGCGTCACAGGCAGAGGTGTCGTGCGACCGGAGCAGGAGCAGCGGTAGCATCGTAGGGGGGCAAACGGCAAAGCTGAGGGCGCTGGGCTAAGACGGTGGCTTCACAGGCTGCAAGGACATCGGATCGCAAGGGCTGGCAGAAGGAAGCTCGGCAGCAAGGTGCTCGGCGGCCAACTCGAGCTCAGGCAGAGGGAAGCTTAGCAACCAATCCTGGTGTCGCAGGTCGCCAACAGTGGTGGCGGACGCGGGCGGTACTCGTGGGTCGCGATGGCGTTGGGTCGCGCAGAGCGGGAGTAGCAGCAGTGTCACAAGAGGGCAAGCGGCAGAGCTGAGGGCACTGTAGCGTCGGCTGAAGCCCGAGGAGTGTCAAGGCGGCAGCAGCGGCGGCGGCAATCGGCACAGCGAAGGCCAACAGGCGGAACGACGAGGGAAGACTCGAAGAAGACGATGAACAGGGGCCTTTTTCTCTTTTTTTCTTTTTTTTCTCTCTCTCTCTCTCTCCTCTGCTACACAATCACACTCACACGATCCTCTCTCTCTGCTGCACTGTACTTTCACTGTGCTGACTTTTGCTTTCTCTCAAAGAACGAATTTCTTTCCTTTTTTTTTTGTTGAATTTCGACCTAGAAAAACCGAGAGGAAGCACCCTAAAACCCTAAAACGAAGGAAGAATTTCTTCTCTTTTTTACTTCAATTTTTCGACCTAGAGAACTGAGAGAAAGAAAAACCCCCATTTGTGCGGCCGTGTATTCAATGTGTAGCCCCCAAAAACCCTACATGAATAACCTTTTTATAGGTCACGGATTATGATTTTAATTTTTACAAATCAATATCCACGAAGATTTGTTTTCCGAACGTAATATTTATTTTGATACGATTCAGGATTGCAAGAAGATTTTTCTCCAATTTAAAATCTCACAAAGATGAATCTATAAAATCTCCTCGAGGATACGGGCTTGGGCCGATTTGCTCTCTTCGGGGGCTTGCCAAACTAAAGTTCAGAACCATCAAGTCGAACCCATCCGTCACCGGTCCAATGTAAATGCAAATTAAAAATAAATGCACCTAAAATTATATGCTATGCAATTTATTTTTTTAGGGGTTAAAAATTAATCCCTAATTTTTGTGCCATAAATGACTAAATGGATTGCTCAAAATTTAGGTGTCAACATTCACCGTTAGTGTTTGACTTGATATACAATGTATGCTTATATGGGCATTTTTGAAAACCATGCTCTAACTAGTATGTGTCGATCTGTGTGTACCAAGGAAGAGGTGCCCCTTTTAGCCCATACGATGTCTTCTTTAGCTTGTAAACTTAGTTTTCATGCCTGTTCTTCTCATAACTCTATGGTTGCTCCACATAGACTTCCTCTTCAAGGACACTATTAAGAAATGTTGATTTCACATCCATTTGATTGATCCTCCAATGATTTTGAGTTGCAAGTGCTTCGACCATCTGAATGGTATCCATTCGGGCCATTGGTGAAAAACTTAAAAGTAATAAATACCTAGCTTTTGCTTGTAGCCTTTTACAATCAATCTAGCTTTATAACTGTCCACCTGATCGTCGGGTTTGTTTTTTGTCTTGCACACCCACTTGACATCAATGGGCTTCTTACTTGGAGGTAAAGAAGTTAGCACCCATATGACATTCTTCTTAATGGAGTAAATTTCTTCATCCATTGCTTAGATCCACTTTTCATCTATAGCTGCTTCATCATAGGATACAAGGTCACATTCGGCAAATAAGCAAAAAATTACCATAGTTTCATCAGTGATTCCATCACTATCACTGTCGTCATCTATTGTGACCACATAATCCCTAAATTTTGCTGGAGTCTTTGGTAATTGATGCAAACAATGTAATGATGGTTCTAAAGTTGTTGTTGGTAAAGAAGATGCATTGCCAATCAAAGATGATGGAGAAAAAGCACCACCTATTGAAGATGATAGAGGTTTTCCTATGTTCAATGGTAATGCTTTTTTGGTCACCTTTTTGGTTCTTCATCTTCAAAAAATTGGACATCCCTGTTGATTATTACCTTTTCAGTGACTAGGTTATACAACTTAAAACCCTTAGTTGTGTCACTATGGCTAATGAAGATACACTTCTTGCTTTTGTCATCCAACTTTTTTCTCCATTCATCTGGTATATAGGGATATGCCACGCACCCAAATACTCGTAAGAACGAAACATCGGACTTGTTGTCGCTCCAAGCCTCTTCTGGGGTTCTTCCAAGAATACTCCTTGTTGGACACCTATTCAACACAAATACAGCACACGCAACCACTTTTGTCCAAAATTCCTAGGGTAAATTTTTAGCTCTTAGCATACTTCTTGCCATTTCAAAAATTTAACTATTCTTTCTTTTTGCTATACCATTTTGCTGAGGAGTAGCTAGGAGTCAACTAACATTTCACTCCATGAATTTTAAAATATTTGTCAAATTCATTTGAGGTAAATTCTCCCACTCTATTTGATCTTAACGTCTTCAAATTAAAGCCATTATGTTTTTCAACATAGACTTTAAATTCTTTAAACTTGCCAAAAGCTTCAGATTTTCTCTCAAGAAATATACCCAAGTTTCTCCGGTAAAATCATCCACAAAAATTAGCATGTACCTTTTTTATTTGAATGATTCAATCTTAATAGGGCTACAAATGTCTGTATGTACCAACTTCAATGTTGTTTTGCTCTTCTGGCTTTACTAACTGGAAAAGAGTCTCAATATTGTTTCCCGATGAGACATCCTACGCATGGACGATTTGGACAATCAATAAAAGGCATGTCACGGGTTCAAATCCTGTCATCCCAACCTATTACTTCTCGTCTGAGCAGTAACGAGGGATTTATTGAAATCGATTAAAATCAGGCATACATAATATTTTTTTATTATATCATATTCTATATGATAGTCTTATGCATACAAGATGTATGTCGTTCACCATCTTTTTTTGGACCAATAATTTTAGTCCACAAAAATTTAGATGCCCAAATTGAAGATGCCATAACTAGTTGTCTTTCATCATTGCTTGAAAACTCAAGAGACTCTTCGTTTGAAGAGTCAGGGGGAAACGTTTGGTTCTTCATCATTAGCATTGTCGTTGTCACGACCAAATTTTCGGGTGCACCACCTAAAATTAGGCTAATGGATTGCTAAGCTTAGACTTAGCTCGGGCTCTCCCAAACCCATACCAACTCGCGACTTAAATTCAAATATCTAGCATGCAAAAGGGAGTCGTCACTAATCAGTTTGCGGTAGGTCGATTAGACACCTAAGCAAAATAATGGGAGAATCATTTTACTCCTACGAACCAGAAACTTTGGATACGGGGACTTGATTACACTAGACTATCCTAGTGCCCTTTCGGTACCTTTCTCTTTTTATTTCGAAAAAATGTTTTGCAGACAGCTTAAATTGATTTTAATTCACTTTCCTAACATGTGAGACGATCATGTGGGTGCGCAAACCACCAATTTAACACTCAAGAAAGCAAATAAAAATGCAGGACTTACCTCATAGCAACAAAAGCATCTGCAGTGTTAGATCAGAATTCACATCAGCAATCCTAGATATGATTTCTAATTAACAAGCAATCACTCAATTTTTGCTTTCATTTTTTAACGAGAATATAGTCCATATGCAATGCAATGCAGTGTTTCTAACCTAACATGAAATAATATGGCATGGCAAAATGTCTTAAACTATATGAATGAGTAAAGATTTTTTATTTTTATTTTTAATGAGCATGCAATAATTAAATATGCAATCTAAATTAAACCAAAATGACCTAATTCTAATGATGGACAATTTCTAATTAAATGACCCTAGCAATAAACCCTAAATGACGTGCATTTCATGAATCTAATTCTACATGACATGCTTTTCATGAATCTAATCCTATATGACGTGCACATGATTTTTTATTTAACAAAAATTCATAATTAAAATCACTAAAAATGAAAATCAAACTAAAGTGAAATACTATATATTCTAAATGCTTTCTAAACATGCATTTAAAAAAAAAAAAAAAAACCTATCATGCAATTCATCTAAAAATCTATCTAGACCTAAAATCAAACATGCAATTTTATCTAATATGCAATGACGTGCAAAGAATGCCCTAATTCTAATTTTTTTCCCCCTTTTTTTTTTGTGAAATTCGAAATTAAAATTAAACATGCAATTCAGATAGTAATAGAAATAAAAAAAAAAACTAACATCCTAAATGAATGCACTTTTTCTTTTTCTTTTTCATGATTCAAAATAAAATCCCTATTCTAAACATGCAAGATAAAAAAAAAACAAACCTAATCCTAATTCAAACTTTTTTTGGATTTTTTCCTCCTACGAAAATAAATAAAACTGACTCAAACACCACGGCATCGATATCTGAAAATTGGCGAACCATATCTCGTGCATGAAATCGGGTTGTCCAATTTTAAAATTAAATCGCGAATCGAATCTCGAGCATGAGATGGGATTGTTGATTTTTGCAAGGGATTGCGAGTCGGATTTCGAGCATGAAAATCGGACTAACAACCCCTAATTTGAGGGGCACTTTCATGTCGGAATATCAATCATTTATCAATGAATAAATTCAAAAAAAAAACAAGATATAAAGGAAAATAATAAAAAACAATAACTGAAAAAATAAAAATAAAGAAAATCTACCTAATTCCCTTTTTTTTTTTCCTTTGTTTTTCTCTTTTCCTTCCCACGCACGGCCTGGGCTCGTGGGATGGGTCTCTAAGGACAGCAAATCGATCGGTCCAGTGAGGGGAGTTCCGATAAGGGCAGCGGGCGGACCGGCGACAGCACCAAGGGCAGAGAGCCGTGAAGGCTCGGGTCCTGTTCTGGTAATTTGCGTGTGGGCGGCGTCCGGGCAGAGGCACAAAGGAGCGGGGGTGTCGCGGACGGAGAGCAGCAGATCTGGCTTGTGGTCTGGTGGGGCAGCAGCGACTCGAATCACCTACGAAGGCGATCGCTGGTCCTCGGGCGGCAGTGGTGCACGGTAGTTTGACTGCTGCAGGGTGTCGCTGGCAACGGACGAGCGAGCAGGGGTCCGGATCTGGCGCGGTGGAAGAGGCTGCGGAGGATGCCGAGGCTGTCGACAGCAGGCGTGGGCGGTGCAGTGATGCTGCAACAGGGGAGGAGCGGAATCGGATGGTCGCAAGGAGGTGGGTCACAGCTGCTCGCTGGGCGTCGAAGCAAAGGGCTGTTCGGGGCACCGGCTTGCTGCAGTCGCGGGTCTATGCGGCTACAGATCTACTCGGGTCTGGCTCCGGATGGAGGGGACCGCTGGGCGTCAGACCAGAGACAGCGCGGTGGTGGCTTCAAGCGGCGGCAGCGAAGCAGGGCCAGTAGCGAGCGGATAGGGCGCGGGTGGATGGAAGCAAACCTTCGGTGAAGAAGAACAGTGTTCTTCTTTTTTCTTTTCCCCCTGCCTTCTCACGTTATCTCCTGTTCTGCTTTTCACTTTTCACTTTTCACTTTTCACTTTTCACTTTTTGTGTTTGTTTTTCAAAAGAAGCCCCAAGAAAGACCCCCCCCAAACAATACATACGCACACCTCCTTTTATAGGTGAAAGACTTGTGATTTCAATTTTTCTTCGAATCCATATCCGTAATACTTTTTCACCAATTTTATCCCATATTGATCAGGATTCAAGATCATGATATAAATTTTTCTCTAAATCCAAATCTTGCCAAGATAAATCGCAATATTTTTTACCCATCTGACCTATCCAAAAAGATTCATATCTCGGAAAAATTTCAAAATTTCTATTTTTCCACGAGATAATTTTCGATTATTAAAAAAAAAACATGGACTTGGGCCAACTTGTTCGCTTCGTGGGCCTAGCCCATCTAATTTGAACCCATCCGCCACCGGTCCAATAAAATGCAAAAAAATGCAAATAACAAAATAAATGCAACCTAAATCTATATGCTATGCAATTAATAAAATTAACCCCTAATTTTCTATGCAATAAATAAATAAACTAAATCGCCAAAATTTAGGTGTCAACAGTCGTGATCAACTTGTTGTCAACACCTTTGATGGTGCAAACTCCATAGCCTTTTTCGGAAAGTTGCCCAACAGTTAGTAAATTCCAAAAAAGTCCCAGCACAAATTAAACATCTGTAATAGTAACATTAGTACCATCTTTTAACTTTATATTAATGTTATCTTTGCCCATCACAGGAATTTTTCATTTATTCCCAAAGTTGACTTCATCACAACTCATCTCGTCTAACTATGAGAATAACTCCTTTCAGCCAAACATACGACTGCTGCAATCAATATCCAGGTACCATATGTTGGTGTCTATGGTGCTCAGGTTATCCTTCTTACATGCTAGCACCATATATTCCTCAGCATCAGTGGCATGTGCGTGTTATGCTTGCTCGTACAATCGCCTTTGCTTGGCATTAGGATTTATAATGTCTGAATTTATTGCACTTAAAACACTTGACTTTTCATTTGTCACATGTTTTATATTTTTTGGTGAAGTTTGAATTTCTATCTCTACCTTGACGTCCTCCACGGCCTTGACCGCCTTGATAGCCTTCTTGACTTGATCGAGTGACCTAGCTCTGCAATGCTTGCTTGGGATTTGAAACAATGAACTTTTGATTCATTCTTCACTCATGCGAGCACAATGAACCCATCAACCGCTCCAATTTGAATCGGTGGAGCATGATTCATGGTAGGCGCTTGAAGAAGATTGAAGACAAAAATGCTACAAGCATTTAATGAAGAAAACCTTCTGCAGCATGAAGACAAAGAAGGCTAGAAAAACTCATTCAAAGTTCTCCATGCTTGTCTTCATGTATTTATTGTGTGTCTCATTTGACTTTGTTTGTGTGCTTGTATCACTTTGTGGACTTTCTTGTTTTTCCTCATTTAATGTTTGTCAAGCTATGTACACGTCCAACCACTTTAAAAGGTTGTGGACTTCAGCTTAGTAGCTACACCGAAGCAAAAAAAAAAAAGCATTTGCATTTCAATTGTTTCTTCCTTTGGTCTATATTTGTGCCTCGTTCCAATTTTTTGAAGTTGCCATCCTTTTTTTTTTTTGTTCCAACATTTGGTATCGGAGCTAGAAATGGCATCTACCAGTTCCATTCAATTGCAAGTTAAACGGAAAGAATTTTAGCAACTGGTCCATCCAGAGGAAGGTTCTCTTCAAATCGCAAGATTTGTGGAATCTGATGGAAAACAACTACACCGAAGTGGTCGATGCTAAGGGATTTGAGGCTTTAAGAAAGGAGGAGAAAGATGCTTTGGTGGAGTCTAGGAAGAAAGATCAGAAAGCATTGTATGCAATCTCTCAAGCCATGCAGGAAACGATATTTGGAAAAATATAAAGTGCGGAGACTGCAAAAGTAGCATGGAATTTTGCAAAAATCCTACAAAGGCGATGACCGTGTCCGATGAGTACAGCTTCAAACACTTTGATGTGATTTTGAATTTTTATGCATGAATGACTTTGAATCAATCTCTGTATATTTTGATCGTGTGCAAACCATCGTTAACTAATTGAGGGTTAACGGTGAAGAACTCTTAAGATGTACAAGTAAAAAAATCTTGAGGTCTTTCACTGAAAGATTTGATTACATCATCGCATCGATCAAGGAAAAAACAAGAAAGTCCACAAAGTGATACAAACACATAAGCAAAGTCAAATGAAAAGACACAATAAATACATGAAGACAAGCGTGGAGAACTCCTCAATGAGTTTTTCTAGCCTTCTTTTTCCTCATGCTGCAGAAGGTTTTCTTCATTAAATGCTTGTGGCATTTTTGTCTACAATCTTCTTCAAGCGCCTACCATGAATCATACTTCACCAATTCATTTTTGTTCTTCTTCTGACATCCACAATAAATCAAGGCATTTTGAAGAATACTAACAACCAAATCTAGAGCTCATAACCAACGTGCCCAAATCTTCACCTATCAATTTTATATTATTCTAACAGAGTTAAGCACTCTGGGTGCAAGTTTGTGTACCTGTGCAGGAACACTAAGGACACCTTGGTCTCATTGTGGCACTTCACCAATAAGATGAGGTCCAAAGCAACAAGCTAGATGCCACTCAGAGAGTGCCTCGACGCTTTCTGCCGAGGGGCATACCCGTTTGGACCCTACTGGGACCACATGCAGGGATACTACAAGGCGAGCTCCGAGATACCTGAGAAGGTGTTGTTCTTGAGCTATGAGGACATGAAAGAGGATCCACATGTTCATGTCAGGAGACTTGCCGACTTCTTGGGGTATCCGTTAGGCAAACAGAAGCTGATGGATGGGACCATGGATGGAATACTACAGATGTGCAGCTTCGATAGTTTGAGCGCGTTGGAGGTGAACAAGAGCAGGAAGTTGTTGACTGAAGTAGAGACTGAGGGGTTCTTCAGGGAAAGGCGAGGTGGGAGATCGGCTGAATTCCATGAGTATCGAGATGGGGGAGAGAATTGACCGTGTCATGCAAGAGAAGATGCATGGTTCAGGGTTGAAGCTTTGATCTTGATTTGGGTTTATGACTATGGCAACAATAATCACTGTGGCAAATGTACGGTTGGCCTCGGGCAGGCCTCAATGTGATGAGGTTCAGATTTGTGGGAGTATAATAGTGTCATAATTGATGTGGTGTTTAATTAATCGCAATATTAAATCTATAAGAAAGTACCTGTGCTTCTATGAATGCATCGTCCTTCCTTTTTCTGGTGAGAAGATTATGGTCCTTTATTCTTTTTAGCTGACATCATGGGATTTATACTATATAGTAATTGATTCCACAAGATAAAAAATAAAATGATAGAATGTCAAGATGCACGTACTAACTCCCCAAAGTCAAGCATTTAGCTAGATTACATTACTATATCATGTGCAATATCTTTGACTTTTCACATCTTACAACCCCTTCAATAAAATAAATAAATTGTTCTAGTAAAATTTTACAATGAATAAAAAGGTAAATTTTGCAAATCATACCTTCATAATTAGTTGCGACAAGATTTGAAGTGGATAAGTAGTAGAACCGTAGAGCATGCCTGTCGCATCTTTTAAAATTTTGTCCTTCAATTTTTTATTTTTTTTTAATTGTTGGTAGAAACTAATTAATCAAGGTGAAATGCGAACATAGAAGGGATCCTTCTCCTGGATTTCTCTTTGTATAATAGCATAGCAGAGTAATGCTAGACGTAGTAAGAATTTTCCTAATAAATTACATTGACCAAATCATATGAAAAACATCGATTGGTTATCTAAACAAATTATGTATCATCCTTTGCTGTTTCTTCTTTGGTTAGGTTTCCCATAAATGTCTATTTTGGGGAGAAGTATACCAGAAGTACTTTAACTTATGTACGGTGCTCACTTTAATGCCACAATTTTTCGCCGGCTTACTTAAGTGCCACAATTGAAGAAAAAACGATCACTAAAGTGATCATTTCTCTACAATGATTGGCATTGAAGTGATCTATACAATGCTGTTTAGGGGTTTTTTTGGCATTAAAGTGATCATTTTCTTATTAAGATTGGCATTGAAGTGAACAGTTTTCAATAATGATTGACACTGAAGTAATCATTTTTTAACAACGACTGGCACTGAAGTGATAACTTTTTTAACTTGCTACATGACGTCGTTTAGATATTATATGTTGATTGGGCACGCCGGCAAATCACGTAGGATTGAGAAATTAATAAAATATTATTACGTCAGATTTTCAGCGACTCAAATCGAAGTTTACACTTAAGTGATCGTTTTTTTTTTCTTTTTAAAAGTAACACTTAAGTGAGCCCACAAAAAGTTGTGGTACTAAAGTGAGCGCCGTACACAAATTAAGGCACTTCTAATATACTTCTCCCATTTATTTTGAGTCCTTACCTAACAAGTACCAGCTTATATACCCACGTCATGCGCAAGCTGGTTAAATCTACAAGTCCTAATTTACGAGTATGATAACTTGGGGAAACAATATTAAATTTAGAATTTAGCCGATGCGTTGCATATTAATCAAAGCGCAGAGGTTTGGTTGAAAAGATCGGCAACCGCCCCCGCCATGACGTGCTAGAAAGTATTAAAACAGCATAAAGAAAAAAGGAAAGTAGAAGAGAAAGAAGATCATATCGCCAATTGTTGTTCCCATTTGAATTCATGCCCATCGAAGAAATAAGTTTTTTTTTTTTGGTCGGTATCGAAGAAATAGTTTGAAGGTAGGAAAATTATCAAAAAAGTATTATATTTATTACACTTTTTCAGTTCAGTCATAAATCTTTTAATCGTGCCAACTAAGTCCTAAATATTTTAAAATTTTGTCAATGTAATCCATCTAGTCAACTTTGATTGGAAATAACTGATGTGGATAAAATTCTTATTATTTTTGAATTATTATTAATTTTTTATATTTTTTTTATCCTTCTTCCTCTGCCAATCACCCAATCTTGATGATGACCGACAATCAACTAGAGGCTATGACCGGCAAGGGTCGCCCTCACCAAATTTGGCAAGTTCAAGCCTCGCCAAAGGTTGGTGAGGGCATTTGTTCATTTTTTAAATATTCTTTTTTAATTTTTATAAAATTTTAAATATTTTTTCTCCTTCTTCCTCCATTGGTAGCCTAGGCTACAAAACATGCCAGAGAATATGACCGGCAACGGTTGCTCTCTCTGGCCTCAGGTGAGGTTGCCCTCACCAAATCCAGCAAGTTCAAGCCAAGCTAGCTTTGGGAGAGGTCCCCACTTGCCTACTTCGGGCAAGGTCGTCCCCTGCCTACTTCAAGCAAGATCGAGCCTCGCCCTAACTGGCATTTGGCTAGGGCAAGCCTCACCCCAAAACGGCAAGGTCATCCCTTGTTAGATCCTAGTGAGGGCAACCTCACTTGAGGTCGGTGAGGCCAACCCTCACTAGCCTTTGGTGATGGCGTGGTCAAGCCTCATCCAGGGCTAGTGAGGCCGCCCTATGCCAAATCCTAGTGAGGGTCTCTCGTCGATTGTAGCTTTTGGCCAATTGTCAGCCATTGCTGAGGCTAGGCGACCGGCAGAAGAAGAAGGAGGAAGAAAAGAAAAGAAAAAAGAAATTAAAAATATAAAAGATAATAAAAATTTGAAAAATATTCAAAAATAATAATTAAATTTGTCTACATCAGCGTTGGTCGTGCCACATAGGACGGCCGATGTCTATGAAAATATTTAGAACTTAATTGGCAAAATTGAAATGTTTATGTTTGAATGGATAAAAATGTAACCAATTTAATATTTTTTGGACAAATTTTTCCATTAATGCCTCCATTCATGTGGGGAAAGGGATAGAAATCCTTTCAAATTCAATTACCACCCAAGAACTGTTAGCAGTCTTTCTAAAGCGACTTCGTTCAGTGTGGAAAAGAAGTAATGGAGTAAACATGTGGTGATGTGGGTTCCCCTTATGGGGTGCGTTTATCATCAATTTTTTTTTGGGGTTAATTTCCTCTTTTCTAATTTAGCAAAGGGCCCCAAGTGCGCTGGCGAGACAATCATTACAGATATTTAAAATTTTCTAAAGTAATTTTTTTGGGATAATTAAATGCTTAGCAAGTGTTTCGGGAAAAAAAAATCAAAAACCCAATAACAAAATCCTGCTTCTAAAGCAGGTAGGTTGATTATCCAAAATTTGGGATAACCAGATTGTGTCCACTTACCACCAACTCTTTTGACTTGACACTCTTACCTTGATTACTTAAATAAGAACAAGTCTCCAATCCATCATCACCTGATAGCTTCTTCGAGGCAGTTCTGTTTAGGTGGATGTTTAGCTCTTTTGGAACCTACATGTATAGTAGTAGTCTTTGTGAATCTTGTTGATTTTTTCCTCTTTTGCGAAATTGTCGAATTCAAGAAAGATGTTCGATTCGCGAGTTGATGGCGCGGACCGGATTTGATAACAGAATCGGCCCTTCTTGTTTTCAGGCTGTTCAACTGACAACGACATCTCCTTCCAGTGCTCCGACATGAAGCTCGTGATGAAGAAGCTGGAAGAGATGAACATCGAGTACGTGACCACAGTCGTCGAAGAAGGCGGCATCAAGGTCGATCAGCTGTTCTTCCACAACCTGGACGGTTACATGATCGAGGTATGCAACTGCGACAACTTGCCGGTTCTTCCGCTGTCCACTTACCCACTCAAACTCCCCAAAACCAACAAGGACCCGTCGCCGTCCACATTGTATGGTAAGTTCGAGAATCGGAGTTTGGACATACAATGCGCCATGGAAGTCGCGAATCCAATGATGGACAACATGGTGAAGAACATGTTTGACATCTCGATATGAGCTGAATCTAGGATTTGACGTCAAAGTGAATTTTGCCGAGCAATTCAAAGGACCCCTTTCGTGTATAGAATTTGCCAAGTCTCTCTCTCTCTCTCTGGTTGCAAAATGAGTGTAGAGATTTGAAGAATAAGGAAGAATAAGGAGATGTTCCGCCGTCTGGAAAAAGTACAAGCAAATTCGATCTTTGTTTCAATTAAGTAGTGTCTGTCGTGTATCCCCTTCTTGGCTCAGCTGTAAAGGTTTTTGCACCCTAGGGTTGTTGAGTCCATTGTCGTAGCTTCAAAATATAAGTGAAATTCATCAATTGTTGTATTGTGATAACTTCTGATTGAACTCATGCACATTAGCACTCCTTTGGGAAAGTTTTGGTGCCAAACTCACTAGTTGCAAAACTAAATAAGACGACTGACCTACCAGAGCTATAATCTGCAAAATCTACCTTGCTATTAAAACTTTGAGTTGACAAATTGTTCAAAAGATCTTAGAAGAGCAGAGATGCATCATTACATGCAATGGAAGGACAGGGATCACGAACTCTTCGAATAAGTTACAGACTAAGTCTTTCAAAGAAGTTGCCCAATCCTAAAGCCAATTTCAAGCTAGTGGGCAATTCAACTCAACAAGACATCTCAAGAAAGGGTCGAGAGGCCATAACATACATGATAATGGAGCTGGGCAACATGCTATACTCGCAAGTCGCCGCTCCTAGTCTTCGAAGCCATTTAGTGTGTCTTTCAGATGCTTCTTTCCCAATTACTATACCATCTCTCTGGTTCCTTGCTCTGCATATTTTATTCTCTCATTCATAAGAATAAAGCACGAGGGCCAACTTTAAAATAACTGTGGAATATCTACTACTTAAATATGGGCATCTAAATGCAATACATAACTCGAACAAGATTAGAAAGGGGAAAAAGAAGTCCAAAATCTGATGACCAAGAAGATAAATGATGCAATACAATCTTCCTACGATCTGCTTCCTGCAAAATTTGAGGCATCCTCAACTCGACATTCTCATTCTCGGCTCCCAGATATCGATGTTTTGGCTTTGTCGAGGATATCCTGTGGCACCACAACCCTGAACACCGCTTAGTGATGATTCAAGCCTTTTTCCCCCTGTAGCCAGTGAACGCCGCCCAACGCTCCCACACTCAGATTTGCAAAAGCGTAAAACACACGCCTGATTCTCTGATGCACAAGTGCCATTGCACACCTTAAACAAGACAAGATGTAGCAGAAAAGTTCAATATCAGGAATTTCATCACTCTATTTCAAAAAATCTACAACTCTTTAACGCTTGTTATGCCAAATGAATTGCAACTCTCCATTTTATTTTCTCCAGATCTCAAATGTGAAAAATATCTAATCTACAAAGAGGACAGGAATGCAAAGTGCATGTGCAAAGAACCAGTACTGTCCAAGGCAGAATCTCAGATATTTTGGGCAAAGGGTAATGAGCCAAATAGGCTGCACATGCACCAAACCAGATAGTTGCAGCTGATTTGTTTAACTTACATTGTGCACGGTTCCCAAACAAGGTAGATGTCATTGCCAGTGCATAAATACGGTCTACTAGAGAGATCACCATTTCCATAAGCAGTATCATTTTTTCCATCATTGTTGACCTGGATTCCCACAATTATATAGATGTCAGTGCCAAGATGAAATATCATCAGATTAAATGCAAAGGAGAAGCAGAGAATCGATCTATAGAATCAAATGCAATAGTTGGTTCCATATGTTCAGTGCCAAATGATCCTCAAGCATTTCATGTTCTGTCCCACCAGTTAATTGGTGGACAGTGCATGTATTATTGGTTGAGTAAGCATTGTCATGAAAAGGTGTTCACTTAATAATCATTGTATATACAGAGTTGACTATTAGCAAGTCTATCAAGACAATGAAATTGACTAAGGGATGATTATAACATGCACCCAACCAACCATCCAAGAGCTAATCGGAGTTTGAGTTGAGCAATAACAGATGAAATAGTATGATGATATTCACAAATGTTGACAAAAGATGATGCACTTTATAACAAATAAGCAGATGATACTTAGATGCCATTGTCATGCTAGAAAGGCTTGCCAGGGTTTCCTTCACATGTAGAGGAAAAGCTTACGTCATTGCCATCAGTTTTCCGTCTTTTTGCTTGAGACTTTGCAGGAGATAGAATAAACTTCTCTTTGGTAGCTTCATCATTGTATCTCACATCAAGGAATAAGCGTCTGTCCCTGGCAGCAGATGATTCAACGGCCACCATCACAGCATGTCGCAACATGTGCCAAAATGAAGAGCTCCTGCCAGTCTGTTCATCTAGCCACCATCGTGGATGTAGACAAGAAATGGATGTCTCAACTTGCTCTGCCCCACCTGAGGAACAGCGTTGAAGACATGATTCATACTTTGTCCATTGAGTCATTTCAGCAGAAGATTTGGTGGAACTACTACATTCAGCACCAACTTCTGTTTTTGGAGTTTGCCAAGAGCAGACTTCATCACATGCCCCTGCAATCATTTGATTAGATAGAGGATCTACAATTGCTGCAGCATTGACCACCTGTGGACAAGAGAAGGGTGTAACAAAAGCAAAATTTCTGCAATTTCCACAACATAAGAGGTTCTCCCAAACCAGCATAAAACAAAATTGGATGCACGACTAGGGAGCAACATGAAGTACTACAATTCCTTCCCGAAACCTCTATTTTACTACGTCTATGCATGAACATTTCAAGGGATAAATGTCTAAAGGACCCAGCCTTCAAAATGATTGGATTGTTCTCCACTATTAAAAAAAAGTTTTCTTCTAGTTTTTTGGTTCCAAAGTCAATAAACATGACTTTCACATAAAAACTTCACATTCCTGTCAAGTTAATTGCAACAAGTAAATCTCACTTCTTGTTACCAAACCCAAAATGATTCTTGTAAGCTAATGTGAGCTAGGGTAAGTCATCTATGGCTTGATGGGAAAATTGTTGAAAGTGCAAACACTGGAGCAGTTAGAAATGATACTCGTTGAACATGTACTTGGATGTGCTTTACTTCACACAATACTGATTCAAAGGAAAATAAAAAGGAGCACAAAAGGAAGGCCTTTGAGCGTGCCAAATTGTCTCACAAAATGTCAAAGCAGTATGATGCTCGGAAAGAAATGATTGCCATGTATAAGAGAATTTCTTTTCTTTCTTTATTTGGTAAGATGGGGAGGCCAGGTTAGTACTCATATTCAAGAACTCTGAGATCTTGACTAGTCAAAGATATAAGTAGCTGCAAACTTGATGAAATCAACCAAAGTTACATTCATTAATCGCAAGTCAAGGGCATACCCGAACACTTACCACATTACCATGAGATTTCGCCAATTCCAGAGCATACTTCATAAAACTTACAACCGATTGTGAGTCTTCATCACTAAACCCAGTTATGCCACTGATATTGCTGCTATGTGGAAAATCAGAAGTTAAGAGAACAAATCAGTAATGACACAGGGTATGTATCAATGCACATTTTACACATGAATATAGAGTAACAGATAATTCCTTGTGATCATTGACAAGAACTAAAATTAGGAAATGCTAAAATAAAGGTCAAATATTTGCACAAACTCCATTGAATTGAGTCATGCAAAGAGGTGGAGCTTACATTTGATTGCAAAAGGTGGGAGAGGAGAATGATAAAACTTAAACATGGCCTAGTGACTTAAAAAGAGTGTTTTCCAGCCAACTAGGCAACCCTTGGTCTCTACAGCCAAGATTCAGTAGTATGCATGATGGAGATGGCTTGATTAGTTATTCCTTGAAAGTAACTTCTCGGGTTTATGTATAACCCAAAACTCCTCTCAGTCCAGATGCAACCAAAACTAATATAACTCAGCAGAACGAAGTAAAATCTATCACATCCTAAATTTCTAAAACCAAAGCTTATCAAATTTGAGATGGCCACTCAAAATGCAACTCTTTGTAAGTCTTTGGTTTTCAGACTCTAACTTCCAACTTATCTGCTTGGAAATATTTTCTAAAGGAGGTAAAAAGTACAAAATGTACACCCAATGCTGCCCAAGAGAATATCAAAATCCTTAAGAAAGTTATCCTGGAAAAACCACCTTAACCTGCTCCATTAATTGAGACAAAATCAGAATCAGAGACATCTGCACAGCTGATGCAAATACCCCAAACCAGTAAAAATGTCCTAGAACATGATGGCAATATGTTGATCCTAAGACATGAACATGCATTACCATTACTGTTGGGAATATTTAAAAGAGACGTACTAGGTTGGTGGATGGTATGAGGTGGGCCATAGCTTGCACTGTTCTACCTACTCTTCCTTTGACGATGCAGCATATTTGCAGACCTATCACAAATTAGCACAAATAAGCACAAAGAACAAAATCCCACTTTGTCACCACATAATGAAGTGAAACGACGCCATCTTCAGGTTACATGTTACAGGGAGTTCTTATGTAGTATATCTTCTTATGCTTATATTTGGATTACAAATATACACTGATTAAGATAAGCATGATATACAGAAAATAAAGCTTTATAATTTTATTAACAACTAATAGACTTCCCTAATATCAAATCATCTGTGCACTTTGAAAGATTTGAGAAGGATACACACTTCCACCTAACAATAGGATATGGCTTCTTTTCATGCCATAATGAACTTAAAAGACAAGTTACATGATGAAAAAGAAAAATGATAAAAAATTCAAGAGATGGAAACTTTGTTCAAATTTAGGGTTTGAAAGCCAAATTGATATATATATATATATATACGGTGACATCCTATCCAGCAACTGAAGTGCTATGTTACAGAATCTAATGCCATTGACAATACAGATGTTTGCCGTTGCTTCATTATTATCGACCAGTGAAGATGTTTCAACTCCTTATTCACTTGAAGCGCAGTTCACTGGATGCGTGGACATAATAGAGCAAACAATATTAGTGTACAACAACCAATACCAAGAAGCCCTCTTTGGCATAAATAGCCTATACGGCATTGAAAAAAACTACAAAGACCAAAAGAAATTCCCAAGCGAAGCCCAAAGTGGTCCACATTTTGATATAGATATATCAGCCGATATGCATTAGTTACTTAAATGAGATGTCCCATAAATAAAAAAAAGGAGGGAGAATTCGTGAAATAAAATTTTCTAGAACTTGGAAAATGGGATAAGAGAAAAGGCATCAACAGATGTCAAATATGCTAGCGGCTCATTGTCAAATATGCTAGCAGTCCAAGGGAGGGTAAGATGCTCTGTGAGTAAACATTATTACTCATGGATACCATAACCTGTCAAAGCTGCATATGGTTCTCTCTACAAGTTATTGAAGATAATGTAAAACATGGGAAAATCAACATGACATGCTGACAAGAAAACAACCCACTTTTGCCACAAAAGGACTCAACTGATAAGAACTAATTACATCCTTCACGTCACATGGAATTCCATCAAAATCACCATTTTCGGGAGCCAGACATAAGATCACTGATAGCTGAATTCTTCCTGTCAAAACCATTACAACAGCCAGACAGTTCAAGAAATACATAAAAAATCAGTTAAAGAAGTGCTGGAAAGCTAGGTAGGTAAAAGATGATTTGTTGATGAAAACATACAAACACCTATCTTGGGTTTCCATCAAATCGACCTTGCAAAGGAAATAATCAGAAGATTCTCAGAGACAATTACCAGTTCATCCTCAAATGCAAATTATCGTATATTGAGTAGGCCACTGTTTTTGTTTGGTTTCTTGATTTCTCAATTTTCTGATCTTTCAATCCTATTTACTTCCTGCTAATGTTCCTTTTCTGCACATGATGTGCACATCAGAGGTATTGTAATCCTATTCAATCAATTTTCATGATTGATAAGGGAAAAACAACAAACTGAGCACTTAAATTAGCAAGCAATACAGGTTGTTTTCATAATTGTTCATCAGGTTTTTCAACACCTTGCATAGCTAATACATACTAGAAAACAAGCTAAAGACTAGAAACCAATGGTAGCATTTGAGTTTCATCAGATAACATTCTTCCTGAATCAGGCATTTTGTATTCATAATAGTCCCTCAAAAGAATTTCCAGCAGTAGAAGAAGAAAATTCAGGATATGCATGCAGAATGGAGGAGGCAAGGAGCACCCTTTGTTCACCCCACAACATAAGCAAACCATCCACAGAAACCACAGCTTCATCACTTGAGTGTGGCTTACCAAGTGTCTTGTTGAGCAGTTACACTGATGATGCGAATATGACTTTAAATATCTAATGCTGATTGATTTGTTATACTCAAGTTAATGACTTACGGCGCTTCCAATGCAGACAAAGCTTTCTCATAACTTTCGGGCTCAAAAGTTCAGATATAATTTCTTCAATCTGATGACAATTGCCATGCATGGGGTCAGAGGATTCTATTCCCTCTTTTCTGTTACTTAAAGAGCAATAAATACATGGGACTGATGTCAGATCAAGAACTACACGCGTGAGTATAAACAACAGACATTTAATTCTTTGCATGAAATTGTTCCTGTTAAACAACCCTCGCATCATGACAACACCATTGCAATGGTTTTTTTTTAACTTTTATGTTCACTTAATGAGTAAAGCTTCACCTTATGATTTCACAAATCTTCAAATTCCATAACGACATGCACAGCAAAAATTGTTCCTCAATTTCAAAGATGCAAGAAACAATGATGTTCAAATATCAATATCATGAAGTGACCAATCACGCCAGAGACAAACATAACACCGATATGCTCATGAACAAAGAACGTACCTCCTTCGAGACACTTCTTCTTCACCCGCTTCACGTGGTGGAGGTCCTCCAATGGCGCAATTTGACTCAAAAGCCTAACCAATGACCAAACAATGGATTCCCAAAAAAAATTGAGCGGAAAATCAAACCATATACGAAACAGCAATCTCTGAGAAGCGCAGAACGAGCTTTAACACATAAATCCAAAGTAAGACACTGAGACTGACCTCATGATAGTGTTCGTGAGCTTCGGCTGCTGAATCTGAGCTGCGACCACGTTCACTGCATGCAGGAAAAGGAAAAAACCATAAAAACGCAACGAAACGGCAATTCCGAAGTGCGGAACACATCAGCAACACGTCAATTTCTGATCTTTTGCTCAGGATTCGGTCGGTCGTCCATGAAGAATATACCTTTGAGTTGCTGATCGGGCGGAATCGGCGGCCTGCCGGGGACGTGGACGATTCGCCACGCATCGTCGTTCTCGCTGCTCATCGCTCTTCGCAGCTATCTCCGGTCGCCGGAAGCACGAAAAGCGGCGGGAAACCGCGACGCCGTCGGCCGTCGCGAAGCTCGCCGGCGCGGCGGCTGAAAGGGGAAGAAGCGGCGACCGTCTCGAGAGAGAGAGAGAGAACTCGTGCCTGATTGTGGGCCTGAACCGGCCCATTCACTTTCAAGCCCGCCCATTCGCTGTTACAGTGGCTCTTTTTTTTTTCCTTTCTTAATTGATTTTCTTTGAAAGATATTTCTTGTAATTTTCTTTTATAGTTATTGAATAGTACAGCATTTATCATATTCTTAACATTCGCCATCAAGGGTTAATCACATGCTGAAAAGATAAAAGACCCTGGAAAAGGTAAATAAATTACTCGAAAGATTAAAAACCTCGAATGCATGAGCAAGCGGAGGCGAATCCCTATTTATTGTCCGTTGAAACGGGGGTCCTGCAAATTTTTCTCCTGGATATGACTTCTCAAACAAATCTGATCGTGCAGCGATAATGAATTGCTACGATGCAGATCTAATATGCGTGATGAGTTGATATTTTTGTTTCTTTTCTTTCTATACTTCATGATGATGATGACGACGGTGATAAATTATGAAATTATATGAACACGATCAATGTATGATTTAAACAAATGAACTCAACTTAGATATAACTTAATTACATGTTGCATTTATGTGTTTCCTAATCAAATGCGAACCAACATTAAGTCCTAAATATTGTGTATACCATGCTATAATAGATTGAATGCAATTCTTGTGCAATGTTATAATTCTAAAACAAATGACATGATATGAACATTATGACCTGAGGTAGAATTAAACACGGACTAACCCTATGATGCAAACTATATGAAATGCTATGTCTTATTTATGAAAGCAAACCATTGAATTCTAAGACCATACGTATGATCTAATTAGTCTTCCCATGAAATTATTTATATGATTAATAATTTAATGATGTTGACACTAACCCTTTTCTTTTTGTAATCATTTTTCACGTTATATGAAATATACGAACATGAATAGTGCATGGGACGTGATAATTGATTAATGCTATATATATATTTTATTTATTATTATTTTTTTTGTCAGTTCTACGCTAATCCTACTCTAACACTCACTCTCAGACTTTTGCCCTGCCTCCTTACAGGGCATGGGAGTCGAAACCCACTCCTGAAATGAAATCGTCTCCACCCCAATCCCTCCTGAAAATGTGGGGATTTGAACTCACAATCTCCTCCTTCCAAAAAAGAAGGGTGGCCACCGAGGCGAACCTCCAGTGATTAATGCTATCTATATTGAATAGGGGTGATTGATTCCCGATCTGATCCGATCTCATCCAAAAATCCGGAATCGGACCCAAAAGACCAAGTTTCCATTTTTTGGGATTGTAGATCGAACGGACTAGTCTTGGAACTAGGAATCGAGACCAGACCCAATCGTGGTCCGATTCAATCTGATGGACAGGCAACACCGTGAGAGGGAAAGTCGTCAATGTCGAGTGAGGCATGAGGTCAAGCCGCGAGAGGACATCGAGTGAGGGGGGAGGTGAGGTTGCGAGAGTCGAGTGACTAGCTCGAAGCAAGGCGTGAGGTGAGGCTGCACTTGCGAGAGGGACACTGGGAAAGGGTTGATTTCGTACGCTTAGGGTTAGCGAAAGAAATGTGGAAGGAAAGAAATGGGAAAAGTAAGGGCAAAATGGGAAAGAGATTGGAGAGTAATTGGCCTAATGGTAAAATGATCATTCAGAAATTTAAAAATAAAAAAAATAAAATATATACATGAATGGTTGGTCCAGTCCTCATCTTGGAACCGGGACCGGATCGACTAGCCACCGGCTCCAAAAATAAAAACCAAGGACTAAACCAGCACCCCCTAGGACCACCCAGAACTGACTGGTCTCATCTGGTCCGATCCGGTCCCAATTAGGGTGTTTTCCGTTGCACACCCCTAATATTGAATGCATATTGAAAAGTAGTTTTAAAATATGTGACCCCCTAAATGACGGGTAATATGCGACCTGAACAGTATAGGACTAAATGCAATCTATATCACACCCTAAGGACATCTTTGTTTTTGTTTCAATTTTGTTTTATCAACAAAAATCAAAATATCCTAAGTATGCATGATACTAAATAGAAATAATCTCTTTCTATAATTTCACGAATCACCTTTCCTAATAAGATCAGGATTTCCAAAGAGATAAAAACATGGGAGATATATGTCTTTTCAATCCACTCGTGGGGAGGGATTAGATTAAAATTAGGTTGGACTCTTGATCTTGGTAGGAGATAATGATCAAGACAGAAACAATCCTAACATAACTAGAACTCCTTATCTTGACCGAATTTTTTAATCAATCTCGAACTCTAATTAATTTGAACCAATTCAATTTAACTCACCATAATCTATTCAATCTTTAATTGATCTTGGAATGTCCAATCCCCCGTCTTGAAGTTCCAAGAAAGTTGGAAACTTGACTGATTTTAAGCTCATTACACGTGTTGGCTCACACGTCATGTACACCTCCAATCCCTTGTAACATGCTTCATCCTAAAATGCATTGAAATATATCTTAGATACAATGCAAATACAAAACATGCGAATGATATTTTTGTAGAAGAGTTGGAATCGATCCTTGATTTTCTTATGTGATAGATGACCAAGTGAAATAGCCACAATTTAAGCCTCCACACAAATCTTTTCGGTCCCTTTTCTTTTTTGATGAAAAGGTTTGCATGCTATCTTTATCAATTTTATTACCTAATATTATTATCATGTGAAACTGATCATGCATAGTGCACAAACAATAAAGATAAATGCCTAATAATTAATAAATAAATACAAAAGTCAACTCGGTTTGAGAAAAGAGAGAAGTGGGAGCTCTAAACCTCATTGGGTCAAGTATTTCAAGTAATCTAATTGATATTAATTTTGAAATGTGATTTTTACATATTTTTATGAAATTTGGCCAAACTTTAATTGGCATATTTTTTTCGTTTGACATCCCATTGACTCTAAATGATTAGAAACCTCTAAATGTCATCAAGATTTTCAAATCATCTAATTGGGAAAAATTTTGAAAAGTGGTACTAATGTATTTTTTATAAGGAACTTGGCCAAATTAGATGCTTTGAAACAAGTACACCATCGCCTCAACCATCGCCACCTCTTTAACCTCCATGTCACTAGCTTGTAGTTACAATATATATATTGTGAAGCGTCAAAGACTCACTTTAGTGACCGTCCAAGAAGTTTGGACCTCCTAAGTCTACATTTGGTTGAGCTTGAGCTTTGGGGAAATGACTCTTTGGCTCGAGGTGTATTTGCTTAAAGCAAATACCGTTAGTTGAGTGATTTTGGTATAGTTATTTAAAAAATAGCTTTGAAGTTAGGGGAAAAAAAGTAAAGACAAAGAAACTTTATGGATGTCATTTGATTTTTCATCAAAAAGGAATTTCATGAAGTACATGGACCTCCTCTAATTTTCATACATTGAATCAATCTCTTGTAACTTAATTATATTGTAAAGAAAAAAATAATTATTATAATTAGGTTAGATCTTAGTAATTGCACTCTTTTTGTCTAACTTTATTGTTGATAAAAATAATAGATCTATCACCATAGGTCATTCTTTGATGCCTTAAATGAAAAAAAAAAAGGGAAAGAAAAGAAAATCGATTGCACATGTATTACACGTGTATAGCATGTCTATTGCTTGTGTATTGCTTACATTTTGCAATCAAACTTAAGCTCTACCTCTTTGCATCACACAATTCAATGGAGTTTGTGCAAATCTTTGTCCTTTATTTTTGTATTTCCTAAGTTTACTTCTTGTCAATGATCGTAAGGAGCTATCTTTTCCTCTATTTTTATATGTATTATGTGCAGTTATCCATCCCCTATATCAATACTGATCTGTTCTCTTTACTTTTGATTTTCCACATAGTAGCTATGATGGGCTCCAAACAGCTTTTGTTGTCATGTGAAGAGCCATTTGGCGAAGACAAGAGTTATCGAACATTCTTGTTGCTGATGTTCAATATAGGAGAAGAAGGAGAGAATGAGGAAGATGGGCTTGGAGCAATTGACGAAGTTATGAAGAAGAGGACGAGGAAGATGGGTTCAAAGTGGAGGAAGAAGAGGCTAAAGAAGATGTGTTGGGAATAGTCAATCATATAGAGCAAGAAGATGATGTGGAGGCTGGGGAAGTTGTGTTGGGAGCAAATAATATAGAGCAATCTGACACGGGGGAGATGTGTTGGCTTCTGCTCCAGTTGACGAAATTGAAGGAGTACCAAATGAAGATTCTTCAAGCACATTTGAGGCTAGTGGTAGCAAAATCGACAATGATCATCCCGACAGGTCCGTTTTGATGTCTCACTCTTTATTTTTTATAAAACAAGTATCAATTGAGTATCAGTATGGCGAACATTTAGTACTAGTGCAGTGGATGGTGAAAAGAGCAAGAGCTATTTTCAGCCAAATATGAAGCCCTAAGTGGTATAAAATATATTCAAAGAAAATGAACAAATTAATTGTACAAGCATCAACGAATTATAAGGAGGCTATTGACAGCTGTTATCTCTTAATTGTCCAATGTGATTTTTAGTGATTGAATATTATAACTTATGAAATGTCTTATAATATTCTATTATTACGTCCTTCTTTTGAAGCTTGTGTGTTGTGTATTTTTTTGCCATCCTAGAACTTCTATTTTTGAAGCTTGTGTGTTGAGTATGGTACAATGGAAATATCATTGAGTTTTATAATAGTGACGGTGGAAAGGGCAAGGTTTATTTTCTTTTAAGATTGTACATATATTGCACATGTTCAGTCTGATTTTATAAATTCGTGATTCCAATGCCTTTAAAAAAAAAATCAAACCATATTTTTAAACAATTAGGTCATATGTTTACCATGGACATTAAATGAAAAAGTTATACCGTGTGGCCAAATTCCATACAAAAAATAATACAACTTTTCAAAATTAATCACAATTAGAGGATTTGAAATGCTTGACCTTGTGGGATTTAGAGCTTTCCAATCACCTAGACTCAATGGGAAATTAAATGGAAAAATATGCCAAGTTTGGTAAAAATGACGTAAAAATCACTTTTAAAAATTTAATTAAATTAGATTATTTGAAATTATTGGCCTGATGAGATTTAGAGCTCCCATGCAGAGGCTATAGATCCCCCAAACTCCATTCTCAAATATGGTTTTTGTGTGGAAAGAGCGAGGGCTATTTTCAGCCAAATAGCCCGTATGGTCATCAACCCAAAATATTATCGGATGTCTTTGGACAAACTGATTATTCAAGTCTCCGGTTAAGCATGGAAGCATGTGTGGCTGAGACACTTTCGTCACCGTCAGGCAAATAACGGTGCCGTTAGCTCATCTTCATCCATATAAATTTCTTTCATGCATATCCATGCATAATAGATTAGGTTTATGAAATACACATGCAATATACATGCAAAACACGTGCAAAAGTGTTGATTATCCATATATCTCAAGATTGCTCATGTGTTTGGTCTGATTTTTAAAAATTTGTGATCCCAATGCTTTTTTTTTTTTAAATCAAAGCGCACTTTGAAACACTTAGGTTATATATTTACCATAGTTAAAAAATCGAGTCAATGAGATGTCGAATAATAATTAACAACATATGGCCAAATATTCCACCAAAAAAATAGAAATACTACTTTTCAAAATTTATCTCAATTAGATGATTTGAAATGCTTGACCTTGTGAGATTTGGAACTTTCTAATCATCTAGTGGACATGGGCGCCACGGAGGAGGAGATGTACACCAGGCATAATAGCAAGTAGCAAAGAAAAATCAAAGAGTTTTTCCCCCTTCAGCGCAACCAGCTGGTCAATCAACGAGTGAGGGAATTGCCAGATGGGAGCGAATTGTCTTTAGCTAAGCGAAAATGTACTGAATAGAGGGGACACGAATGGTCGTCGGGAAGAGTAGGGCAGTGGCGAGGGTGGAAACTAGAGGGGTGTATGGAGAGATTTGAGTGAGAGAGAATAGAGTTTCCTTATTGGTATAAAAAATTTGTTCTGATTACAACCGTTGATTTCTCTGTGATCTAACGGTAGAGGATGTCGATTCTCGTCTAATCGATTCAATGTTAGAGATCTACTTGATCCAATGGTGATAGATATCGACCCTCATTACTTGAATTAATGGAGGAGGTCTATCCAACGGTTGAGGTCATTAATCCCCGTCAAACAAATTCGATGCTACAGATGGAATCACTTTGTTGATGTAACCATTCTAAAGAACTCCTAGCTGAAATTCAAATCACAGGCCCAAAGATCACCCCAGCCCATTTCGATGACCTCGTCCATTCTAGTACAAGTTGAGCCCACCAAGGGGAAAAATTCAAGCTGTTACCTAATCTTTGGTAGCCCCACTCTCACGAGAAAAAGTGGAACTTTGTCTGTCTTAAGGCTTTGACAAAACCCATTCATTGACCATTAAAGTCATCACTTACGAGCACGAGCTGGGAAAAAAATGAGCAATGGCATTATTAACTCTACTAGATCCAATGGAGATTGCTCTTCGAGTCTACCAAAACCCAACCCCAATCACATCTTTCGTCATGAGTCGTAGCACATTGATAGATTCCCATATAAACGTTAACTTAGACATAATTGATAGCCGTCACTAGCGACCAAATAAGATCAAATTTGCCCATTACATATATGAAATCAAACGGATCGATTAACAACATAAAGATGATATCTCATCCTTTGTATTTAGTACGGATGTTTTTTCTTTTCCAAGCAACATGATTTATGTTCCAAAAAGAATTATAGCTAAGTGAATTGAACAACTAGTGATAAACTCAAGACATGACAATAAATGAAAAAATAAATAAATAACTTTAGTAGCTTAACTAATGAGTTTCGTCCGTGTAATCCACACGATTACAAATATTCAAGCAAGATGTACTTCGGTTTTGATAAATATTAGGGTCATTTTGAAATGAATGACTATTCTAGATTGCTCTCTGGTACTCCTATTCTTCAACCATTCTTTTTCGAATCCAATCCATCCTTCTTTGCCATATCAGACGATTAAATCTCAGTACACTTCTCCAAATCCTCAAGGATCAAACTCTCAAGGGTCAGTAGAACAAATCTTGATCGTTCATTGGAAACATTTGAACTATTTATGAGCTACTTTATTTTGTGTTGGAGGTACGACGATTTTAGAACGGTGGATCGTCTCTCAAGAGACGATAGAAGCCCCCCTTACATCCTGATTTAGTTTTGAGGCATCAGTATAAATCAACGTCCATTATCCAATCAGAGAAAGACCATTAACATCTCAATTTTATATTGTCTATCTTAACCTACGATTATGTCAATCCCTCTCGGTTCATGTTTATAAAAACAAATCACATTGTTTCTCTACGTATTCCAGCCCTCTATGTAAATACACCAGATTTCACATTTTGTTATCTGAAACAAAAGCTCGTTGACTTTGCATTTGGAAATAAGATAGACGTCAGAGCTTAAATATAATACAAGGCAACAATAAATTAAATTAGAAAAATGATGTTGAAGATTCAGCCAATCAGACAAATATGCATGACGATGGATGGTATGAAAGGACGAAGACCCCGAGGGAAAGCAACCGGAGGACAATTTGACCGTTCCAGACGACGAAAGATCAAGACCGTTGAATGTGTTGACCGGAAACGCAAACGATTTTTCAATGCCCCCATGAAGAGCAAGTGGTCCTTGTTCCCTCTAGGCCAACGTCAGAAGATTCTAAATCAAGGGTCTCCCAAGTTGGAGCCAACCCATCATCACGTGGCTCTTCTCGTTTACTTCATTGTGTACACGAAAAATATGAAATGAAAGTTCGAATGCACGAGATTTGAGCTGATGATTAATGGGTAGGGCGGGATGTTCAAGCACCACGATGATTAAAGAAAATTATGTTTCTAGATGAAGATGCTTAGGCTTGAGCGGACCGGACTCAAGAAAGGAATTGCTTCTCTGGCCTTACCCATTTCGCCCAAAATTTTATTAGAATTTCTAAACATATTGCATTGATGTCAATTTAGTCATAAACATTTAATTGTGTCAATTTAGTCTTAAACTTTTTGACCTAATGCTAGTTTTTTCCTTTCGATTAATTTTATCTGGATTTGCTAATGTGGACACCATTTGACTTACATGGTATGGTCGGCATTAACATTGATAATTTGTAATAACATTTTAATATTTTTTTTCAATTTTTCATTATTTTTCTTTTCTAAATCTTTTCTTTTCTTCTTCCTTTTATTGGTAACCCAGTCACAAGCAATGGTCAACCATCAGCCATGGTCGGGTGAGCTGGCCTCGCCTAGGCGAGGATCGTCGTCACCCACCAAAGGAGTGGCTTGACCTAGGCGAGCCCCGTGAGGTCTCCCCTCACCAAGATCGGGTGAGGCTAGCCTTGCCCAGGCCAGGGTAGCCTCACCAAGCAACCCTCACCAATCTGCTGAGGCTGGCCCTTGCCCAAGTCGAAAAGCCTCATCGAGCATCACATAGGTGAAGGTGATGTCCGGCAAGGCCACCGTGGCCTAGGCGAGGGCCAACCTAGCTAGATTTGGCAAGGGGATCCCTCAATAGGGCTTGCCTGACCTTTAGCGAGCAATGGCAACCCTCACCTAGGCCATGCCAACCTATCCAGTGATTGCCAATGGCCAGTGGCTGGCAAAAGAAAAAAGAAAGGGAAGAAAAATTGAATAAATATTAAAATATTATTCATAACGATGTCAGTCATGCCACATAAACCAGAAGCTGATGTTTATATAAATAATATCCAACCAAAATTAGCCAAAATGATTGAATTATCATTAGGTCGAAAAATTTATGACTAAATTGATATCAATATAATAGATTTAAGACTTTTTTGATATTTTTTCTTTTGCTTTTGGAAACGACCAAGACAAAGTTTAACCCATTGGACCACTTGCCCGATAATGGAGAGTAGGCACAAACATGATATGAGGGAACTAATGAGATCCTTAAAACTTGTCGATCAAGGGCACGAACCCGAATTGTGGATACGAAAATATGAAGGGCTCGCACGATGCACGCCAGTCTCTCGTTCCTTGAAAGTAGGGTTCGACCAATTCCCGTGAACATGGGATCCCGTCCACACGCTACACTATCCAGGCCTAGCCCTCTCCTCTCTCTCCCTCTTCGTCCATCGTTCACACCAAGATTTCCGCGAGCACGTGTGGACACGACAGAAACGAAGTGGTGCGTGTCTCTCTCTCTCTCTCTCTCTCTCTCTCTCTCTCTACGTGTGGACACGACAGAAACGAAGTGGTGCGTGGCTCTCTCTCTCTCTCTCGCGTGTCCAATCTTTCTAGGAATCGGGCTTGAACGGGCGTCGTCTAGAGTGGGGGCCCTAGACAAAGGGGGTGTGGGATTTTCCCTGTTGGGATGGCAATGCAAGTCATAAGATCTTGGCCTCGAGCGGGAGATTCGAGCTTGGAATGATCATGTCTCGTCCACCACTGTTGGCCATTTTCCCTTGCGGGGTCACCCGCGGTCGGAACCCATTAATGAGGGGAAATAGAAAGCGCTCTTTAGAGCTTCGGTTCGCCGACCCCATTAATGACCATTCATCGACGAAGTCAACATCTGTAAGTATTCCGTCGCGAGGTGCCGCATTGTTACGGGAATTGCGAGAGAATAAGCTTGGGTGTGACTTGGTAGGCCCCGTTCGTACGTCTTTCTTTCCTTGTCCGAAATGGCCCGAGAGACGACGAACAAGAAAATTAAGGGGGTAGTAATAGATGAGATTAATGTGAAGATAGATTATTCGCAGCCTCTCATGAGTTAAGCATAGGCGATGGGGGGAAAATGAAGTTGTTTGTCATTAGTTGATTTGGAGTTGGTCCATTCCTCAGCTCCAGTACAATTGAAGAGAAAAATGGCGTAGGAAGAATTTGCAAATTGCCGGTATTTAGCGGTTTAAATGACGTATATGTCGTGGTGCACGTAGTGCCAAATCAAAGTAGCGATCCGAGTGGTTCTGAATAGCTACAGAGCTTCGAACGCTCTTTCTGAGTCATACGAATGCAACAAAGTTTGCAGCTGTTAAGGTGGAAGATCCAGAAGTTCTCTGCTTCCTTGCTCTTACCTCTTGCAAGTTGTCGACAATATTACTACTTTTCTAGCGTTGGTGAAAAGGGTAGGCTACGTAAATTGGATGAGTCGTGATTAAGATAGATATCTTGTCGTACCTAGAGAAGGAGGAGGAGGAGGAGAAGGAAATGAGGGGTTTGATGAATACACATATCCATGATAGCGCAAGTTCTTGATCATTGGATAGAAATCATATCACGAATCAAGTCAATTTCTTTCAAGCCTCACGAGCTTGATAGTTGAGCGTGTTTACTTTATATCACACAAGTTGAATGGAAATAAGATTACCTAGACAAAGCTCTAGATCCATTTTTTGTTGCGTGAAAATCTAAGAAACTCGAGGTCAGTTGTGGAAGACTTTTAAAAATAGAGAGGACAACCAAAAAAAAGAAATGGTGCTCCGATGTGGGCATGTTGATTTGGGCATTTCCCCCTCTACTTGCGAAAGGGGGAGGTTCAAGTCACTGCGTGCGCATTAAGCGCGACTTAAGCAGAGTACCGTGGGAAGTGAGTCCCCGTGCCAGTGCTTCCTGAGGGTTTACTTCGAGCGCTTGCTATGAGACAATTCCTCCGGTCTCCAAAAAAAAAAGTCATATGGTATTCTGAGCTAATTTTCGTCAATTAGATTAAGTCCATCACTTAAGTATATCCAAAGGTAGCTCATCCATGTCAAGATTAGAGTACTCACAAGAAGTTACCTTTTTTAGGCTAGCCTTTTAAGTAATTTTGTCGAATAGAAGTCAGATTAAAGACCTCACGCTTCTTGAGTAAACCACTTGCCAGCTCGTGCTCTGGACATTACTTTCAACCTCATGTGAATAAATTTTTTAACTTCTGATATGTGGTGTTGAGCTAATACAAGTGAGTCAAGTAACTATGACTCAAGCTGAGCATTTAATGATTGGTGTAGGACCTTAAAATAAAGCTGAAAGAGGATACTTGGGCTGGTCGTCCCTCCTCACACTTTTATTGATATAGTGAAAAGTTCAGAGGGAGTGAGGAGGCGACCAATGTTGATGACCTTCTAGACATCACCGTAAAAGTAATGCTGCTATAAAAATGTTGGATTTAGCTTACAATTACTCATTATCATCCAAGACATAAAAGTTCAAAATTTGCGAGTCCCTTATTATAGCTCCGCTAACATGTTTTTTTTTTTTTTTTTGGTAAAAGGTAATCATATTAAGCTCAACCAATATTTACAACAAAAACGGCACCAAAACATACACTCATAATGAACAGAGGCATAATGAGTGGAATGGTGCCGAAAGAAAAAGAAAAGGGAAGCCAACAAGGCACAAAACGCGGTTAAGCCACACAACTACAGCCACATCCAAAAGACGGACCAAACAAAAGAAGGCGACCAGCCGGCCAAATAATGGCAACGCAAGCCAAAACCAAACAAAACATCATCGCCCGAACAAAAAGGACAAGACAACCAACAGTAATCAAGGCCAGCTCTGCTAACATGTTCGTACTATGTAACTATATATACGAGATAAAATCACCAAATCTCAAGTTAGCCAGAGGTTCGTTTATACAGCTAGTGAAAAACTTCATGAAAGATAGGCGAGCATGAGATCAAAGAGCTTACCAAATTTTGGGTGGTTATCCATCTACTGACTTTTTCTTCGGTGGGCAAAAGCTCTAAAATGCTATTATATGGTTTTTACATTCATTATGGCTGTTTAGTATGAGCCACAACTACTCCATTCAATTTGGAGCATGAAGGTCCAAGATTGATGAGGTCGTTACTGTCCTTCTATCGTGCCAAAAATTGAAAAATCTCTTCATATGAGGTATCAAATATTCAAGGCACTTGTTAGCCAAAAGCTCACTCTTGGAATAATCTAAATTTGTGTATCTCAAAAAAGATAATGTGACAATATTGCCCCTGGACCATCCCATATATAATTCATCTTCTACTAGTGGAAAGTCCTCTTGGGTATTGCTCGTGAGAAGTAGGGACAAAGATTCGGGGGGGTCCTCGCCGCCAACTGTGCCAGCTGACAAACGCCCTGGACACAACTTGAAAGCCCGTTGACTTTGAATTTGTGATGGCACCACATACTACAAACCATACAATATCGATTGATTGTCAATAATACCACAAAATAAATATCATGTTTCTGTTTCTCCTTAATAACGCGATCATTCGATCATCGCCGGCTATCCTACGTGATATACAACCATGTTAGCGACTTCCGATAAAAATGGACTAGAAGGATTACATTAGAATTTCGTCATGCGATAGATTTAGGATTGATCGGATAATTTCGCCAAAAGAATTGGTTATTATCATTGATTACTTTGCATGGGCTGCTTTGTTTCTTCGTTTGACTAATTTGAATAGGCACTTGTATTAGGGAGGTCCTCAAGAATGATTAATCTCCCTAATTGACCAACGCCTAATCAAAGCAGTCGTCATTATAAGCTACCACTCTTATCTATATCAGACATATATGAATTGCATGTTTTTCCTCTTGTCCAAGGTCCAAGCTGGACACAGATCGGAGAGAAGGAGAGGATAATATTCTCAACAACTCAGAGAAAAGTCAAAGACTAGAGAAAATAATTTATAAACCGTTGTGTGTTCACATTGCATTGTGACCTAATTACATGGTAAACTCAAACCCGATGACCCGTTGAGGCTTTCTAGAAACAAACTTATTCAAGCGACACTTCTAAAAGTGGTTCAACATCTAATTAAATTTGATGATGGGGCCACAAATTAATGTTCAAATTTTATGTCAAAACGGACTAGATTAAGGTTTCGAGACATGCCTGTTTACGGTTAATTGAATCTATGTGATGGGTTGGCATTGATATTGTATTATATGGTGTTTGTATATGGTTTTTCTTACCATGACTAGATCGTATGACCAGTCCTGAATTGCACGTGTGGAAAGAAAAGGATTATCTATTGATTTCTTGTAAGACCGGTGTGAACGTGAAATACCTTTCTGAGTTCTTTTTCTTTTAATTACAGTAGAAAAATAATATAATTGGTGTTAAATTCGGGTGTGAGGAGTGGGGACAAATGGTAATTTTAAAAATATAAAGGGACCGGAATAACTTAAGGGAGAGAGGAAAAGGACCCGCTGCCTTCCTCCCTTGACCCTCTTCCAAAATCCTCACCACCGTGGACTTTGACCACTACTTTTCTCTCTGGTTTGGTGGCTTCTCCTCTTTTTCCCAGGGATCTTTCTTTCGTTTTGTGGGGGCAGTCTCCAGCTAAAGGAGCATGTCAACAATATTGGGAGGCAAAATATAAATGAATAAAAGAATTTTCAGACCCAAATTCATCTAAATGGATACGTGTGATAGCTCGGTTCAGTGCATCGCATGAGATTTTGCTCACAAGGCCGCGAGCGTGACATTTACAAGTAATGTCGTGATTCAAACATGGTAATAATATATTTTGACAAAATTTTCAATCGTTTTTGGCAACTTACGAGGGTTAAGAGGAAACATTATGCGAGGTGCTTGACTTATAAGATTCATTTTTTCAGATAATACATTTAATGGGTCTAATATTAAATAAAAATGAGAAGTGCAAGAAAATCAAAGATAGAAGAATGAGAAATAAAAATGAGCAAGAGTTCATTCCGCCAATGAAGTATTTAGAGGAGCATGAATACACAAACGTTTTGATTTGATGTGTTAATTGGATGTAGTCCAATTTAAATTTGACAATATCAACTATCATGACCAAATAAAAGTTTGATTAATTCCACTCGTATATTTACAACACGATCGACTTTTTCCTCGTACAGATTTTTAGGAATAGTTCCCACTTAGTATGTCAATCTTTTTCAACTTTCGATTTAACTTGATTCAATAGAATCGGTATTTATCATAAGCTCTCCCTCCCTCTCGCATATTCACAACAGGATCGACTTTTTCCTCGTACAGATTTTTAGGATTCGTTCCCACTGGGCATGTCAATTGTTTTCAACTTTGGATTAACTTGATTCAATAGGATCAGTATTTGTCATAAGCTCCCCCTCCCTCTCGCATAATTACAATAGGATCGACTTTTTCCTCGTACAGATTTTTAGGATTCGTTCCCACTGGGAATGTCAATCGTTTTCAACTTTTGATTTACTTAGATTCAATGGAATCGGTCTTTAATATAAGCTCTCCCTGTATCTAATTTTTTTATTTTATTTTTTTATTTTTGGGTTCTGTAAGACCCTCTCTCCCCCATAAAGCCTCGTGTACTTTTCAACGGCCCTCCCCCTCTCAAAGACTTCCTCTTCTCCTTGTTCCAGAATGGACCCTGTCATCCCTCCTCAGCACCTAACCCTTGGAAGCGAACTACTGACATAACCTTAATTAAATTTGGCTGCTTAGACTCTCTCTCTCTCTCTGCTTAGACTTTCTCTCTCTCTCCCCCTTTATATATACCTGAGAATACTTTTCCGAAGCTGGACAGGGGTAGGGACGCCCACCATCGAGATGGCCTGAAAGCGAGAAGAAAGCAGAGAGGAGGAGAGAGACGATCTGAAGCGTATAAAAGGGATCTCTACATGCATGCAACATCAGTCCACCCTCTCCCTCTCTCTCTCTCTCCATCCCTCCACTTCATCGCCATCGGCTCCGCCTTCTCGTCTCATGGACTCGGCGTTCCTCCTTGACGGCGACGCCCGCTCCAACGTCCTCCACCTCATCGCCCAGTCGTTCGGTTGCAGATACATCTGTCTCTGGTCTTACTTGACTCCCACCAGGTCCCTCTCTCGCTGCTGATGTTTGATTAGTGCTTTTTCTCGGTGTTCGTGTTGGCTGATGATGGTCTTGTCCTTTTTCTGCAGCTGTTTGTGCTACTTGGATGGTCTCTTCCAGGAAGCTGCCCCCGCGAGTGGCGGTAACGATGACAACGTTCAACCCAGGCGACTTTTTGATGAATATAGGCAGTCCTTGTTCATCCTTCATCCGAACAGGTACTGCACGATCTAAACTATACAGATTACAGTTTAGGAGTTGACCCAATTTAAGACTTTGTTTGTTTTTCGTGCTCTTCCGCTCCGTAATTCGCAGCAGCCACACCCAAGTTCCGGGATTGGCCTTCAGGAACAGCAACCCCTACATTGAATTGAGAGAGGAAGACCTTTCGAGATTGGCCTCCAACTCCTGTCAAAGAGAGTTCTATCAAGTAATGCCTCGCACGCCCATCACATAATTCTCGTTCTTGATGCTGAATCTGATGATTTTGCATCATTTTATTGACTCAGAGATGCTAATTTTCTGTCTCTCTCTCTCTCTTTCTCTTATCTTGGCTGTAGGAAGCATCCATCAAGGTAGGTATATGCAAAAAAAAATGTGCTTTTTGATGAGCATTTATGTAGTTTTTTTTCCGAAAACATCCTGCAGATCCTAATGATGCTTAAATCTTTCTCAAGATTGCAGTATTCATGGGATGCAGTAGCGGAGAGATTGAGCTAGGCTTCTCCAACATACCTCAGGTACATGAATTCGGGACAATGTTTTATGTAGATGAATCAAAATGAAGAAATCAGTATGATTAATCTCAGAACTGATTACTTTTGCAGGTTGACATACAAACGCAGATGATGAACTTGTTCCCAGAGGATTTCTCAAGACAAATGGCGATGCGCGAATTGGCCCGAGTTACTGAACCAAACACTACCGCTATGACAAATCCTCCTTCGTCTTCCTCGTCCTCTCTAAGATCACTTTCCATGGACAGCCCCGAATACTCGTCTCTTCTCTTCAGCATACCCACCACCACCAGTTCCTTCATTAACCCAGAATTAGCCCTCAGAGACCCTTCAATTGCAGAGAGTATTACCACACAGTCGATGCCAATTATGACTACCACGGATACTCCTGGTACTAGTACAACTGGTGCTAGTTCTCACCCGTTACAAGCGATGCACGAATATGCGAGATCGCTCGGGAACATTCAGTTCCCGATTGTCCCTGAGAGCGAACACGCTGCTATGACGAGAGCCTTCCTCGCAGTTCTATCGTCGCCTTCTTCATCTTCTTCCTCGTCGCACCTACAGCAACAGCAGACAAATGTCGAAAACCCAAGACCAACCGCGTTCAGGAGGTATTCACCAGGGCTTCCAAGACCGCAGATCAAGCACGGCCCTCAGAAGCACAGCATGCTCAAGCGGTCAATCGCATACTGCCGGAGCATGAACTTGATGCGGATCCGCGAGCGATTGCAAGTCGGGAGCCGACCGCCGTCGACCACTCAGCTCCACCACATGATGTCGGAGAGGAAGCGGCGTGAGAAGCTCAACGAGAGCTTCCTCTCATTGAGATCACTTCTTCCTCCTGGAACCAAGGTACGTAAGCTATCTTGAGACTGTCATTTCACAGAAAAGAAGAAAACCAGTCTTGCTACTTTTGGCATCTATTTAAGAGGTTGTGACTTGAAGAAGTAATTTAGGTTTAAGAGGTTGTGACTTGAAGAAGTAATTTAGGTTTAAGAGGTTGTGACTTGAAGAAGTAATTTAGGTTTTTTCTGGGTCACATCGGATTTGATATTTCATGTGACCTTGTAAATCTTGAACTGATTATAAGGGACGCATTATAGGTTGCGAACATTTGCAATTTCAAAGGCGAAAAGTAAACCTTATGTAGCTCATCATGTCGAGTGACAGTTTGTTCAATGATCAGCTTATAATGTTATATACCAATTCAAGATGCATTCACATTGTGTAGAAAGACAAAGCATCCTTGCTCGCGACCACGAGGGAGCACCTCGGCTCGTTGAAGGAACAAGTCGAGGATCTCCGGCGAAAGAACACGGTCCTCCAAGCCCAACTCTTGCCACCGAAGGAACCCACGAGCGGCGGCTCGCCGGGCGACGGCTCCAGGGTCGAGGTCCAGACGAGAACCGTCTCGGAGTCCACGTCGCAGGACCGGACCGTGGATCTGCAAGTGACCGTGCGGGGAGACTGTCCGGCGATGAGCTTGGTGATTCGAATCCTCGAGTTCTTGAGGCAATTGAGGAACGTGAGCTTGATGTCCATGGATGCCGACACCCAAGTGCACGAATCGACCATCGTCAATCGGGTCAACCTAAGACTAAACGTCGAGGTATGCGCGATAAACAATGATGCGAAGCTTGTCATATATTGGACCGATTATAATTTTAAATTCAAGATAGTAATTCTTTATTAGCGGTAATATCTTATGGACGTTTTCGTAATTATGAGACGTTTTTTAATAGTTTACACATCAAAGAACAACGCAATCAATTTTTTTCTCATTATAAATTTAGAGTTAGTCATCACCCTTAAACATATCATTCACCTCCAAAATAGGTCTACATATGATATATTTATATGCAAATTACAATTGTATGCATCTTTTAAGGATGCAATTTTATGAGTCTAATCGGTATGTTGGTTTGTAATGCAATGATGTACATTTGGGTGCACGTGATGTTACCTACGATTCACATCGATGAATAATATCACTCAATATCCCAAAAAAATTACTCGAAATTGGTGAATTTTTATGAACCGTACATGTCCCAAAAAAGGAAATGAATTAAATGAACTGTTTTATTCCCTTTCCTTGTCTAGCATGAGAAAGAGAGGGGGAGATTAATTATAATTTAGATTATTACAATTATCTTAATTAGGTCAATCTCTAGATTAATTATTTATTTTAATGGCAAGTTAAACAAAAATCTGGTCCATACATTATTGTAGGGAAGCGAATGGGACGAGCCGGGCTTCCAGGAAGCAGTGAGGAGGGTGGTTGCTGACCTGGCACAATGACATTTTCTTCCCCACCTTTTGAACCAGCTTCAGGTTTTCCAAGGAGTAGGTAGTAGTTACACCGTGCGGCGGCACACCCCCGGTATTTGACACGGCCAGCCCATCTCCACCGCTCATCAACCGGCCGTCACCGAATCTCGGCCGTCCATTTTTGCTCACACGAAGTAATCATACATGATTTCATGATTCTCTTCTCCTTCTTTGTCAAACGTTCTGGTGCTTACTAGTGGAGTGCCGCCCTTCTGATTGTGTAGCCATAACATAGCTTCTTTCTTCTTGGGGATAATATAGCCAATACATAATTAATTTTAAGTATTTTTTTCCCTGCGGGAAATATCTGGATCGACCACATACAGTATCCGTTCCATCCGATTATGTGAGGTTCTTACCTGTTCCATCTGCGATTCCGTGACGACCGATGCCTAATTTTGCATATTGAATAGACTGAATCAATATTTCCGATTCCACCACACAAAAGCGATTGGTATTCACTTAGATATTTTGTCTCGTTACGACAGCGTAAAATTAGGGTCAAAGTAGAATCGAGCAACAAAAAAAAACAAAAAAAGAAACTTCAAGCCGTTACAAAGATGCTCGATGCAGTCTCAAGTCATAGACAATGAAATGTCATCGTTTCTGTTGGGAACGAGAGGCGCTTGATTTAGCCGTCGGGGAAAAAAAATGAAAAAGGGAAAAAAATGAAAAAAAAAAAAATAGGAAAAAAAAAGGGAACTTTTCAAAATCCCATCATGTGTCGCCCAAATTGACTGCAACTCGTAGGAGAGGAGACCATTATATGTGACAGCACCGCACACGTGGACAAAGCCATGGATGGAACTGAAGATGTTGTCGTTGTTCAAAGCCGGTCAAAAGGTCAAAGGATTGGAAAAAAATTAACCATCGGGACACTTCTTCCTCGAGTGGGGCCCACCCTCCAGCCACGGGGAAAAAAAGTTTTATCGAATTATGACGTCATCTCTCACGGTTTCTTTGTCGAGGAATAATATTCCATGGGTTGGACCCGTGACGTGGCACCTCGAAACGCTTGGCTGTGCTCCCATCTGGGGAATTCAAATTTTTTTTTTTACGGTCACTTTCCTTGTTTTCCACATAAAAATCAAAAGGACTTTCAGACGGCGCTATTGACCAAACCTCCAAAAAAAGAAAAGCCGACGTCGTCCCTTGTCGCTTGTGTCCAAGCAAAAAATTTAGGGTTTTTGTCATCCATTTCCGACATTTAGACCAAAATACGAAAAGGGCCGATGGAGAGACAACATGTGTATAAAAAGTATATGAGAAATTCGATTAGGGAAGTTCATACAAAAGCGAAATAAACCGGAGCGGAACCCGGCTCTGATACCATATTGGTTTAGGTCATTAGGTAGAGAGAGATGCACGTATAGTAAATCCTATGAACGAGCGTCGGCGTCGGCGTCGGATTCTTCCAAACTATAATAAATAGGCACGGCTTTTGGTTATAATATGTGAGGGTGCGTGAAGGTCTACATCAGCCTAGGAAAACTCCGTCGACGTTAGAAGAAGGGAAACGCTTATGCAGAAGAGAACAAATGGAGAGAGTTCATTGAATGAAAAGAATAAGTAAACAAATAAAGCCCTCTGTGGTGATCCACAAAGTGCCATCGTTCTTTTTTGTGGAATAATAAGATAATTTAAAGTGACATATTAAATTACAATATCGCGTACCAAATTAGATCCTTGTTTTCTTGGAGGTAGGCTGGAATTAGTCATTCACGGCTGCCTAGAAGAAGATTATTGGAGAGTGACATCCTCATGACCCCATTCGGAAAAGTAATCTCATTCAGAATTGCATTTCATCTAACAATTCTACTACTTTCCACGAGAATTCTGATTTATTGGCAAAAAGGCGGCGAAGAAATCGATTTCTTATTCCACTGCAATCGATTCAAGAACGAAATAAAGAACTAATGCCCTGTTAGGATTGGAAATCCTGTATTTTACGAGTCCTTGGGTTTCCGAAATAGTGTAAAAAAAAAAAAAAACAAAGAAGTGCTTCAAATCATTGCTATTTGACTCCGACGGCATCTACGGTTCCTCGAACAATGTGATAACTCACACCGGATAAATTCTTAACCCTTCCCCCTCTTACTAAGATTACAGAATTGACTCTATGAAATTACGTCGATACTTTCTAAGAGACATTTCTATTTTTCCCCGGGGAATCTTTCGAATTACCATCGCTTAGCTTTCAATTCGCCTCTGACCAAATTGTCCTATTGTCGTCCATCCTACACATCGCATTTCGCTATATACTATAGTTAGGTTTGTATTTTTACCCAATATGGAGAGCCATAAAATAGTTATATCCTATCATAGCGACAAAAAATTGTGCAGAACATTGGTATACAAGTAAAAAGTCCAAAAAAGTGTCCCAAGACATTGCACTTGCAAGGAATTTGCATGACAAATCAAAGAGGACAACAGTCAAATCACCTCAACTTATTGTACAAACGTCGATTCGGTCCATAATATTTCAATTTTATCAATTTATTCATAAACATTTACGTAAAATTTCAATATAATCATTCCGATCAATTTTCACGGCGATATATCACATTACATTAGATGGTCAGCAATGTTCCGTGCTTATAAATGCATACATGCATAATATATTAAAAAGTTATCTTTTTCCTTGTTCGAAGGCATCCTATAAAAAAAAAAAGGTGGTGGATCCCGCTTCTAGAAATTCAATTGCGACACCTTCTTTTGTTTTTGTTTTTTAAGCCCTTTCGTCTTTTCTACTTTTCTTCTGTCTAGAGTCCACATGTCCCCATCATGAATTGACAAAGCGAACAAGAAATATGATTGTGGAAGAAAATTAGGAGCAGCTCCAAAGATGAGGTTTCCAAGAAGCTGGCTCCTCTTGGCAAAATTGCAAGCTTTGCGCGGTTTCGAGGAAGCATGCAACATCAATTTTCTATGGAGAACCCCAGTTTTTATTGACCCTCGTGCTTCAACAGTTCACAAATAGAAAATAAGAGCATTTGAGACAAAATAATCAAGAAGCGGCAAAGCTTACTAGGATAGTGTAAATCTAGGGTTGAGTTTGACTATGTGACTCTCAGTCAAACTCGAATCATTCCTAAATTTTCGTAATTATAAATTTGGACGTGCCTATTGTATAATTATTTAGGGGATGAGGCAAAGTCCGAAATTGATTGCATATGCTATGTTAAAGCAAGTGAAGGAGGTTCATGTTGCGTGATTTTTTTGGATTTTGTGCTCAATTTAATAGATAAAAGTATATTTTCTATCTTACTTAGTTTTGAAGGTTTCAGTTCTGACTCAAATTAACAAATCTTCTATCAAATGGATTTCAATCATTGGCATGGCATGAAAATCGGACAAATTACCCGATCAGTCTTTAACCCATTGTATATATGTCGATTCAGTCCTAAACTTTTTAATTTTGCTGATTCAATTCTCAACCTCTTGTGAAATTTCAATGCAATCCCCCTAGTCAGTTCTGATTCGGTCATTAGAATTTCGCGCAAAAGTTCATGGTTCAATTTATAAGTTTAGTCCTGATAAGACAATCCCACCCATAAAAACCAAGCATAAATTTGGATGTTTTTAGAGCATGGTTGAACTATTTTTTTGAGTTGAGGAGTATAGCATGGATAATATTTTCCGCCCAAAAGTTGGGCGTAAACACTAAATATGAAAAAGATGTATTCATCATTTGGGAATGAATTCCTATAGTGCCTCGAGAAACTAAATCTCAAGGATTGATATCAATAGACTTTTGGGTCGGTGTGTTTCCTAGAAAATGAACAAAAAGAAGAAGAAGAAGCTAAATCCTTTGATTCGCGAAATGTCTCTTCCGCTCACCAACGTTAATCACTCCGCCAAAATCACTAGCATTGACTGCTCATGTGCATGAATGTTTGACCGGAAAAGGGGGTTACGTTCAACGAGGTTGACCGTCGCCAATTGAAAGTGCTGATGTATGCTGGCTTTAGATCTCATTTACGTAATTGACTGTGCACTTGGTTTGGTGACCAGTTTGGAGTGTTGAGAGATAGATAGATGTACACGGGTACATCGCACTGAAAAGAGAGATGCTGTCTGATCATGAAATTGACCAGTTCTGTTGAATTCAAACAAGGGATTCTCGGGGAAAATACGTCGAAGTCCCAGAAGTCAATTGATGCTGCCGGCCTCACCCTGAGAGTACTAGGGAGAGCGATGTTCGAGTCACAAGCCGAACATTAAAGTATCGACGACTGGCCGGGGAGTGTTCTTGGAAAGTTCGACATCGGTTATCCAATGCGATGTAAAATGGTCAGCATATACCTAATTAACTCGTGACTCGGCTACTCGTCCTTCGAAGTATATTGAATTGAATCCAACTCGACTCTTTGAAATCTTTCCCATGATGGGAGCATTTGTGTTGTGTTGCGACCGGAAATGCAGTTACATGAAGCGGGGAAAAAGCTCATCAGATCATTCAGATCTCGAGTCTTGCCGCGATTCCCGAACCTGTAAGCTCTAGCAATACATTGGATGCAGAATCTAGGAGTTCTTGGAATATTATTGTCTCCCCAAACATTTGAAACATTCACATCCTCACTAGAAGGAAAAGAGGGAAGGGGAAAACAACAGTGACAGAATATGTTCCTACCAAAAACGACCTTACCAGCTTGGTTACATGTACTATATTAGGTGGAATTGCTATTCTGTCTCTGTATGACTTGAGCTATTGACAGTCAAGTTGCAGAATATCTACAGTAAGATACAGAATAGGAAAGAAACCGTTATGTTACCATGTTATCGCATGCATAATTAGGCTTGAACTGCAGAAGCCAAGTCCTCATCCGTGGAAACTATTTCCTCCGGCTTTTGGCCTTCATCTTCTGCATCTTTAACCATCGTCTCAGCCATGAGCTTTTCCCTGAGTTTAGTTGTGAGTTCTTCTCGGATGCTCTCATTGCTGTCCAAAAACTGTTTCAAAGTTTCTTTGTTGCGGAAAGTCAGCTCATTTAGTCCATATGTTGCCCCAGATTTAGTGATGAATTTGTGCTTCAAAGCGAGATCAATGATCTCTGAATTCCGAGATATCCCCTTGCCAAATTCCAGTTCAAGTTGTACTGTTCTAAATGGAGGGGCAAGCTTGTTCTTCAAAATTTTGACCTGGACTTGTGTGCCTGTAGTCTACATAATAAAACTGGAATAAGCAATATGATCCGAACCCCAATGAAGAATAATATTAGAATGCACTGCCCGGAAGACAATATACTGAAATGCTCCTGAATTGACTATGAATATGAGCAATGATATAATTGATCACGCAATTAAAAGAATACTCAGAGAATCCAAACTTGAAGTACAGGAGAATCGAAGTAGAATGATATATTTCAGCCAACCTCGTATCCGAATAAAGAGAGGCGAAAATGTATTTATAGATCAAATACCTCTTCACCCCTTTTGATAAACCCTGTTCTTTTAATGTTTAGGCGCACAGAAGCATAAAACTTCAAGGCATTTCCACCACAAGTAACTTCAGTGGGTCCACCAAAGCCTCCAAAGGTCGAAAGCTTGGATCTCACCTGAAAGAAAATGAAACTCAGTTAGCTAAATAATTGAAAAATTCACTCCATCAATTGCACCGCAAAGCACACAGGAAAATCTAAAAAGAAGACAAGAAAAGAAAAGGAAGCATGGCAGGAGAATTCATGGTGGAAAAGAAAAGAAAAGGAAGTGTGAAGGGAAAATTCGTGGTGGTTGTCGCAATTTCCTGTGCTATGATGTGCCTCTATTTTTGTCAGCATACATCTGCCATGAAGCTAGGGATTCTTAAACTCTTCAAAGCAGCAACAGGGAACCAACCAGATGGAATACTCAAGCATAGATCCAAGTTATACTTCTGATCAACCGAAAAGCAAGCTTGAACTATTCATTCTAGCTGGACCGATCATATCTCACGCACAAGCATAGACAAAAATATAGTTTGTGCTCTCGCTAGGGGTGTATAAAACGGACTGCCCAAACCGGGAACCACCTGAACCAGACCAAACCGGCCGGTTTGATCTGGTTCTTGGGAGTGTCGGTCCAGTTCCCACTTCCCAAAAGTGGAACTAGTGTCTGAGAGGTTCAGTTCTCGGTTCCCCCTTCCAGTTCCCGGCTCCAATGGGGAACAGGACTAGACCGATTAACTATACTTTTTAATTTTATTAGTTCTTATAAAAAAAAAAAAAAATGTGCACTAAACACTATTTCAGTCTAGTTTCAAGTAGTGGGAAAAAAAGTAGAGGAAAAAAATAAGTGATCGGTTCTATTGGACCAAACCAGACTGGTCCGATTTTTGGGAACTAGACCAGACCAGGAATGAAAACATTTAAACAGCTTGGAATGCCCTTAAGGAAAACTCTCATCCATGAAGGTAGTTGAATATGACAGATTAGCTTTTAACATTAGGAATTTATAACCATGATTACAATTGTCCAATCTACAGAAGGTATACCTGATTTACAAAGATTAATATAGCTTGTGACTGTGATAAGGAGTGACTCAATTTCCGAAGTGCCTGGCTCATCAGCCTAGCTTGCATTGCCATGTGAGCATCCCCCATTTCACCATCGAGTTCTCCTTTTGGCACAAGTGCAGCTACCTACAAATAAAGTTAATTTAATACTCATATACCTCAGCTTGAATTTTAGTTGCATGATAAAAAGAAGATTCTAACACAGTTAAAATGGTAGAATAACCTAGTTATTCAAACCTACACCAACATTGGCGCTGCTTCTGTCATCCAAGTATTGACCTTCTACAAACAGAATTTCCATATACTATTGATGTAATGGATCTGGCAGTGTTGACTACGTACACGTCCAGTAAAGAGGCCTTACACTGTCCACAACAACAACATCTACAGAACCACTCCTTATTAAAGTGTCCACAAGACTCAAAGCTTGCTCGCCGCAATCTGGTTGGGACAGAAGCAAATTCTCTGTGTTCACTCCAATAGCCTCAGCAAGTGCAGGGTCAAGAGCGTGCTCCGCATCAACAAAAACACAGTAACCTACAGATAATGATTTGCTCACATAAGGCAAAGTTTCAACATGTTGAGAGTCGGCCAATTAGCCTCACTCCTGACTCAACCACTACGAATAAAGAAAAATGATGATTATCCTTAAGCACAGTGCACCATGAGATACTAGTTATTATGATATGCTCCAGTTCAGCACTAAAATAAGGGATTCCAAGAACTATAAATGTGCAAGTCCTCAGATTTCCTGAGTTACATGTACCAACGAATACATTGCGTACTCATTAAAAATGCAATTGACACTTTCCTATGCATTCAGACAAGTTTTATCGATAGCAACAGCATATCAATCTGTGCTAGTTGTAATACTTCAAAGAAAGTATAAGCATTTCATGGTAACAAGCATGGATAAACTGAAGAGAGTACAAGACTACTGAATGCATTAAGTGTAAAGCTGAATGAGCTGTCCATTGAACACATATACACACTGGATAATCATGTTCTTTTTCTTTAATAGCCAGCATAATTGAGAGAGAGACTGTAGGAGTTTAGAGAGTCACCTCCTTGCTTCTGTGCTTCAGCAATCACATGTAATGCAAGTGTTGTCTTTCCTGAAGCCTCAGGACCATATATCTCTACAACACGCCCCTATGGAATTCAAGAAGCATCAATCACGGAACTATTGATATATCAGACATGAGAATTACATATCCAATTTATACTTTCTGTAAGAAATACATATAATTGAAGAGCCACCTGCATCAAATGAACCAGAAACTTTATTGCGTTAAAAGTGTCCAAGTACCTTTGGAAGTCCACCAATTCCAAGAGCCATATCCAAAGCAAACGAGCCCGTGGAAATGACCGGAACTTGCCTATGAGAGACACATCGACCAAGCCACATGATTGACCCCTTTCCAAAGGAGGAGGTAATCTGATCCAGAGCTTGTTGCAAGGCCAAATCTTTCTTAGACATGTTCTCCTCATTAGACTCCCTCCCATCAGAGGTGGATCTCGTCCTACCTTCATGCAGGCAGAAATTGACCGTTCAGATGGAAAGTACAGCTTTTATGTGTAAACTCAAAGGCAGAAATTGAGTTGCTGTGACAAACTTTAGTAGATCTCTTGCCCTTCCAAGAAAAAAAGAAACATTTTTATCTGAGAGTGCCCTCCAACTAAAGAGAATTGGGGACCCTATATGTTCTAGGGTGACTTATGTCTATGAAGAACATATGCATTGTTGATTAATGCAAGTTAGGTGGCACTGCTTATATTTGCCAGTTAGGAGCACTACCTCTAAAGGTCACAGCCACAACCATTCAAATTAAGCAATTTGTCATATAACCATGAAACTCTGTGAGCAATGGACACTAATGGAGACTTCAGCGGTGCAGCCCAAAGGCTTGTCCTCATCACACAACATAAACAAATGCAAAATCTTATAAGGTTCATCGGAAAAAAAAGAACACCTCCGGAAGAGAAGTCGCGAAAATGGGAAGTTGTTCTCAAAAGCCCACCCCAACGGCCCTGCAGTCCAAGAAAAAGTAGAATGACTAACCCCAAAAGAACAAGACCGCCAATGCAAGAGTGAAGCGAACCCACGACACAGCAATTCCCTCTCCCAGAAAGTAGCAGGAGCAGGGACAACCTGTGACTTCAGAACAGTGCAAAGGGCATCAACAACAAAGCATCTCCAAACTCGGTACACTACAAATCCCCACTCTTTCCAGTCAGCCAAGACCCACCATTACAACCACACGCACGAGCAACCCAAACACAACTTCACCCTTTCCCCCCTTCTCACAAGCGAGCAACTTCAGCAAGCACAACCAAAAGAGAGGAAAATTCGAACAAAGAAAAAAGGGTCAAAAGAACACAATCCCACGGACGCAAACAGAGCAAGACCACGGACGCGACCAAATTCAACAGTCAACTGCGGAACGATCACACAGCAAGCTCGAGAATTGTCGAAGTACACGAACAGGGGACAAGAGAAAGATGGGACCTCCGGCTCCAGCAAGAAGCGTCCGAGCGAACAAGCGCCCCGCAGAGGCCTCGCCATCAAGCGATCGCACGCAGCCCCACCATGGAATAACAAGAAGTGGGTTCCTCGAGCTGGCGTCGAAGCCTCGAATTGCCGCCAAAAGGAGGACGACGATGCGGCGATTCGAATTCTACTGTAGGGACGCAGCAGCGAGCCTTTTCGATGCCGTCGATGTTTTCTCCGTGCGGCACGCGAAGCCGAGAAGGTGAGACTGCTGTTTTTCCGTGCGACGAGCCGCAGGATGAACATTCGGACTGGATCCGAATTACAAAGATGGCTTTTGCAAGTACTAAAATGCATTCACAGTATTTGGATATAAGTCGAATTTATAGGTTCATCGAATAATTGCTCGTGTCATGACGATTGATGTGCCTTGTCGCGGTTCCGAAATTGAAGATGCCATAAGAACGTATGAAATGATCATGGAATTGATAATTTATCGGGTAATTTAGGGATCATATATTTTGAGATTATCTGAACCGTTAGATTCGATGAGCCTCACCTAAAAAGTGATGCGAACCTTCTAATTTATAGCTTCAGATAGTCAGATGTAGATGCTCAGACTAATATGCATGTTGAGTTCGCTCCTTAAGTAGTTGGCCTAGTAGTCAAATCCCAAGGGCGAGGACAAAGGGACAAGTCAATGGAAGATGAGCGATTCGGTCCCAACGGAAAGGGGAGAAAAACATAGTAAAGATCATGTTTTGATTTCTATTCACTTATTCGGCTCGCATAAAATCTCGTATCAATGCTCTAAAACCTCTTCCTTGGAAGCAGTGGTTATCGAGTCTCGAGCTGGATCGCGACATAATACAAGTTCGTCCGGTGCGCAGCTCCGGCACCGGTGGAGCTACAGTCAGGGCCAAAGCCAAGTTATAAGGCGTCGGAATGTATATGGAAGTGTCGAAGTGATGAATTATCGATGCATCCGGGATGGCATTGACATTTCCATGGCCGTCCTCTTTTTCTCTCTCTTTTGATAGTTTTCGTGTTAAACCTTTTGGCTGGAGCGACCCCATCCGTGAACTAAGCGCCAACTCATGTGCAATTATTGCTTCCAAAAATAATGTGCGATCATTGCTCCATATCTACTTTATTTGGATATATTTTAAATTTTCTACATTGTTTTACTTTATTCAGATCCTATGAAGGGCATACCTTTTTTTTTAAACCCATCATCACGTCCGAAAACTTTCGCGATATCCGCTTCACGTCTGATTTTTTTGATTTCCAAATTTTCATTATGGCGAGAAGATGATTTTGTCATTTGCGCTTTTGACAAAATGTGAACTAATGCGCCGAAATGTTCATAATGTCGCTCGTTTCCATCCCGTTAGACCAATATCGATTGTTATTACAGTTCCAAATTTTAATAAAAAAAGAATAATTTAAAAATTATTTTCTTAAAAGTAATTGTTTAAATCACTTAGACTAATTATTCTATTGACAATCGGCTTACTGATATACTTGTTAATATTGACATAGTGAAGCTTTTAGATACTATGTTCTACTTGCAATCTCCTAGAGAATTAGATCATGTCTTGTTTAGTGATAAAGTTGGAAAGGTAGATTTTAGACGTTAATTTTTCTTAATTTTGCACCATATATTTGCCAAAAAATTAACTTCCGCGACCATACAATGAAAGCATTCTTCTTTCATTCCTTTTTCTTAAGTCACACAAGCGATCATTTTCACACATACTTTCGAAATCATTCATTTTGTATCGAAATCATTCATTTTCAACAAAGTAAGTGCCCCTAGAGTTAAGGAGATAATCCATTGCGCCCCCATTTCACTCATATCGACATCTCCAACCCAGAGAGAGAATCAACTTTTGGGTCATCATTTTTCACCCTCCGAACAGACAGGGCAGCCAAGATATAAAGGCTTCGACGTGTCCATAATGTCATCACATTGAATAAATCATGTTCTTGCCCATAATGCCATCATGTTGAATATATCATGTTCTTGCCCACCTTGGCAACAGCATGATTTGAATTTTCAGCACTCCATATCCTTACAGTTAAGAGAACATAATCAGAGGGCAAGCAAAGATGGGAGTCATGATTTGCTCAAATCCAACAGCAGAGGTGGAGTCCAGAGGAGAGATTCAGAAAGAAATACTATGAATCGACTTTTTAATACCAAATAATCGGCAGTCCGACGATCACAAAAACAATAGCACTAAGGAGACATTTCGTTGGAACAAAATTGAAGATACGGAGATCCTAAAAGCAGACGACTTTAAACACATGATATGCTATCATTTTCAAGTTCCCTAGACATGCTCTGAGCTTTTCCCTGCGCAGTGACACATAATCCACACCTCCCCAATCAAACGAACGACTATACCACAATAGAAATTTCCCCTCAATCAATCACCCCACATACCCCAGAAGAGAAACAAACTAGACCGACCAAAACTGCAAACACTTCAACCCCATACTCCCTCAATGATGATGAGCCGCTTCAGACTCTTGTGATTTCGATCAAGCAAAGCATCACTGTTGCTTGCACTCTGGAGGCCTCTCTCCCTGTTGGCCATCCCCAGCCACTGCTCTGGCAGCTTTCTGTAAATTACCAAACACCAGTATTTAGGATATCAAAGACAAAATCCAGTTGGTATGAAAAGTGAACCAAGTAAAAGTATATGTATAAAGGGAATCAGCATACCTTCTGTCCGGATGTCTACAGTGAATTCCCAAAGTTCATGAAATATGAATAGAAATTAGTTCAGCTCTAATCAGAACTATCAAGCTGTGAGATACCAAGCAGATAGAAATACCCAATATCAAATAGAATCTCACCTTCTTTTTACTCTTGCTTGTGTCTTCCTCTTCATCCTCGTCTTCCTCTTCTTCGTCCTCATCCTCATCTTCATCCTCGTCCTCGTCGATATCTTCACCGTCCTCTTCTTCTTCTAGATCTTCGAACTCTTCTCCTTGAATAGCCTCCCCTGTAAACCATGAGACTGCATGCGGAATGATCTTGTCCCTGATGGTTGACCTGCAAGATGCACACAAGTCAGAAACATAAGTGTGAAGCAACCACAGGAAGCAATCAAACTGTCAAAGCAAGCATAAATCAATGAATACCACATTTCATTCACTGCCATTAACATAGGCTGGCTACCACCAAAGAAAGCTAAAATGACATGCAAGCATCTTGGATTAGGACAAGTCATGAGGTACCTACCCAATATCATAATCTTGTTCCATCAGATTTTGAAGTTCCTCAGCCTGAAAAAGAAATAGCACAGATCAAAACCTAATGAAAATGAAGAATAAAGCAAATATTTCTTAATCAATTCTGCTGCCATACAGTCTCTTCATCAATGTCTTCATCTTCTTCAGGGACTTGAGGTGGATTGAAGAAATTAAAGAAACTTTCACAATTTTCTGTTTTAGTGATAGGCTTCGCATTCTTTGACCCTTTCTTTGGCTTTTTCTTGAGGAGCTTCTGTGTCAAGCATTTTCCTGGATACCATTCGATCTCCGTCCTATAAGAACCGAATAGTTTCCGTACAGATTAGAATATCAAACTGAAGACAAACGATAAAAAGAGTTCTTCCCAGAAGCAAAAGGAAAACCACACTTCCACTACGCATAAAGGAAAGCCACTTACCCTATTGCTTTCTCCAGTATAGGTTCGTCTTCATCTATCATGTGATAGATCTTCGTCAAGACAGAGTTCTTGAAGAAGGGGTTTGTATCGAAGAAGAACTCAAGTTTAAACCCTTTGGGGTCATCTATTCTACACCACTTAATATCTTTGAGATATTTGAGAGCGCCTTCATCTCGGTCAGAGATCTGATCAACAAAAGTTAAATGATAAATCTAGTTAGATAAGTAGTCAATATTTGGCATCAGTGCTTGAAAGAAGCATTTGCAACCTACACACACCTCCTCAGCTAAGACTTCATTGTTTTTCATAGCAGAGAGCCAGAAACTAGGGACTCCTTTCTCTGCAAAGAGAAAAATGCGGGCATGTCATATAACTTGCACCAAGTGAAAAATAATGGCGTAGGAGGGTCATCAACTAGATACCTTCATCGGCTTTGTCCTCCTCTTGCTCCTTTGCTGCCTCATTAGTAACTCCTTCAACTTCCACAACACCATTCACAATATCATATCTCTGCATTTCAGCATCCCCAACCCCAAACACATAGGAAAAAGGAGTATGAGAGATAATAATTATAAATATGTAAAAAGCTGAGAGAGGATATCTCCTCTTCACTCTACAGAATCAATAAGTAGAAAACGAAAACAATACCTTTGTGTACAGAGGTTGATAAAGCTTTTGATATTTCGCTTCCAGTGCAGCTCTCTCCTCAAAGAATTTTGCCTCCAGTTCGTCATGCTGGCTCTGTTCATTTCAAATGCTCAGGTTCAGTAAAACCCACTTGGGCCAATTCACATCTCCTCACAACATGAATGCTTGCAAATAGAAAAAATCAACAGACAAGTAACCTGGTAGAGTTCTTAGAACGAAATCATCTTATTTAAACCAACTAATCATTCACGATAAAAGAATGTTTTAAATTATACAACTTCTAAAAGCCATTACCTCCACCAAAGAACAATTATGTTAATTAGAGGCAACAAACATTACGCATGTGTCCCCACATACTTCTGTTCTTATCTCAGGATGAAGTGATCTAAGAACTCGAAAGTACTTCGCAGGGCTTAAACAATATGAAAATACTAATTCACAAAGTAGAACAACCAGTAAAAGGCGTAAACTCAAGAAGAAGCGAATCTCAGCAGCAGATAACAAGACTCAGGACAGCAAGTTTTCTTCTTTTTTTTCCCAATCGACAAGAGGAACATGCCTGGATCTCCCTCAGGACCTCCACGCGCTTCCGGACATTGGGCGCGAGGCTCTCGAGCACATCCGAGTGCTGCCCGGCCAACGTCTGCAGCTTATCCTGCAAAAACACCCCCCAGAAGACAAGTCAGCACCCGTGCCGAAACCCGAAAACACAAGCCGCCACGAGTTCAAGCCCGAGGCACGAATCGCCACGATCCGACGAGTCACAAACCAAGCAAACAAAAGGGAACCCAAAAAAGGCAACTTTTCCCACAGCTCGGACGACCGTCCCGGAGAAGCTCCGCAGCGGACAAGACTAAAGTCCCCGCCTTTCGCCTAACTAAAGTAAACCCACGAAAGAAAAAAGGGAGCGGAATTCCACTTCACTTCAAAACTGACCTTGAGAGCATTCACGAGGCCCGCTCGATCCTCGTCGTTGAGAGCTGCACGCACAGAACAAGGGGGGGAAACCAATCATCACCACATCACGAGCTCGACACAAACAAAGGGCGGAGATCGTTCCGGCGAGCCTTACCGGCGGTGAGATCGGCGACGTTGAAGTTGTCCTTCGCGTTGCTCATGGCGGCGCGGCGCGGCTTGGCTTGAATTGGGGAGGAGCGAGGCGGCCGCCGGCGGAGGAGGAGGAGCTTAAACCCTAGGATTTGGGAATTGGGCTAGAGAGAGAGAGAGGGCGGTGGAGAGAGAGAGAGAAGGGGATTTGGGCGAAGAGGAGAGGCGAGCGTGGCCTGCTTTTAAATCGATATCTCCTCCCCCTCTTCCTTCTTCTTCTTCTTCTCCTCTCTCTCTCTCTCTCTCTCTCTCTCTAGAAACCCTAATTACAACCTGGTCTATTTATGATCGGAGAAGCGGATTCGTTTCTAATTACGTTCGGATTTAAATTTTCTTTTTGGTATATTTGTTAATTCTCGGGTCGAATTCCGGATTTTTATTTCCACTGATGGGTTTCTTTTATTTTTTCAGTATTTTTATTTCTTTTTGGAGGGGATTGGGGGAATTTCATTAATTTTAGAAAACCCATAATGGGGAAGAGGGATTTTTTTCCTTCATTTATTCACAATTCGGTCATAGATTTTCCATTCTCGATATTCCCGTTCTAGTCCATAAGTAGATTTTTATTTCCATTAAAGCGTCTCTAAATAAATGAGAAATAAATTCATAGGATTTGTTCAGGGTTACCGAATGAAGAAGGCTCGGATAGGCAAACTAAATCTCGAATAATTAATTGAAGGAATCAGGTGATTTTTGTAAATTTTTGAAAGATTTTGCCGACATTCATTTTTCAATTTTGCTTTGTTGAGCTTGATCTCTCAAAAATTCGGTTGAAAATACTAGAAAAGAAAATAGGAGGAGAAAAAGGGTTTACTCTGTTTTACTTGTATATGACGAAAATCTATGCTGGCATTTGTATTGCTAGAAAAAAAATATAATAAATAAATAAATCTAAAAAAAATTAATGAGAGATTGCAAAAAGTTCTCTGTGCAATGACATAGGTATTCCCATGCTGTGAATCCAGTCTTCTCAGCCTAAGTCGAGTAAGTATAGATCGTTGCCCGGTAAGTGTAAATTGAAGGGTCGTTGATTAGGGTTCTTACCTGGATCAACACCTTGAGGATGGATGTTCGAACAAAATTTAGGTCAAAATCCAAGTGTTCACAAGGGTCTTGGTTGTCCAACGGGTCCCCGGGGCCACTATCGTAGTCGTCCCGATCGCAATCGTCCCGAGCTCACTCGCCCGTTGTGGTTCATGACTGCTTGACATGGTTGTCACAAAGTTCTCCAATTTCCACAATCTAAAACAAATGTCAGATCATATGTTTATATGAACAAGAATTGGCAGAACAAAAGTTCGAGAAGAATTTCCTAGCTAGCCGTAGCTTGGGACACTATATATATGCCGAGAGCAATTATCGTGTTTTGTGAAAGAGCAAATTCTCGTATGGCCGTATGCCCGTATACTATATACATGAAGAGCGACAACCCTATTTCACGAGTTCGCTTTTTAAAATGGATCAGATCAATGTATTCTCGGCATTTTTTCACATTATCAGTAAGTAGTCCTCCCAAAAATTCCTTTTCCATTACTAGGCCGATATTCACATTGACAATAAACTAACACGAATGTTAAACGTAAGCAGTGACGTAAGATTATTATGACTAATTTGGTAAATGATACATATAGTCCAAGAGCTAGATTAAGTAAGTACCAAAAGTTTAGGGACCATATTGAACAGATTAAAATTTTATGGACAACATTGCACATTAGGATAAAATTCAAGAATCACATTGAACAATTTTAAAATTCAAGGACCATGTGGCATATCGAGCCAAAAATGAGGGACCATTTGTGTCATTATTTCCATCTAATTTCATCTTCATAAGTACTCAAGAGACTGCAACCAAGTTAAAACAAAAAATGACCAGCGCCATGGGCGTTCATACAAGTACTGAAAAGACCAATTCTCTTCAGCGTTCTCAGTCAATTTAATTGCACAACCGACACCCATTAAAACTCTCGAGTATAGCAACGGCCAATCATCTCAGCATCATTTGCATTACAGAGCTACAGGAACACGCCCCTAATTCTTTAGAACTTATCTACGGATGAATCGTCGTTGTCGCTTTGCGGCGTAGATCGCATAAGATCCGGGGTAAATAGGAAGCGACAGAAGACTGAACCCCGACGACACCAACGCAGCAGGACCTACTGTCATTTGCACCGACAAGAGAAGTAAGCGGGGTAAGGACAGGGACTCGTGCAAGAATGGAGGACAAGCAGTTCACCTCACAAAAGCAAAGCGATGGTTTCAGGATCATGAACATTCGCTGGACCAATCAACCCCTTAAAAGACATGCGGTTGTATAGCATTCACCAAACAAGTTTTTATTTCCCGCACGCAGTCGTGCCTAGCATTCTGGAGCAGGTAGCAGTCAATTTGTACAGAAAACTATCCTTAAATTAGAAAACAAGCTCTCGCAGACCCTGACTGAAATGATATGCAAAATTTTTTTAAGGAAACTCTAGAATAGTGAAAGTAATTGAGACTGCCGCGACCGAGTTTAAATGGGTAGTCTTGCTGCCTCAAGCATTTGCATCTTCGGAGGTGGATTCATCTGCTTTGCTGGGAACAGCTTGTTTCTCAGGACTTATGACACGTCCAGTAAGTGGATCAACAGGACGTGTGTCCCGCGGCCCACCCTTGCGTCCCATTGCCACCATGGGTGGAGGAGGCAGGAGACCAGCTCTGAAAAGAATGCGTTGGACGGGGTCCGAAGGTTGAGCGCCAACCGAAAGCCAATACCTAGATGAATCAGAAGATATTATAATCAAGCATGATTGGACAAGTACATCGGCATGAAATTAAGGAAACTTACAGAGAGAGAAGACAATTAAAATAAAACAAAAGAAAACGCAAGCATATGTGCATGTGTATATACAGAGAATTGTGGAACAGGAGAACTATTAAGAGAGCTATCGCCCTTTCTAGCTCCACACGCCCAGAATATTATTTAAGTCAGATAATGGAGGATATTTACGACACACATACACGGGCCTCACTAGGAATTAACAAAACATCTATTGGCCATCCATGCGTACTAATAACCAAGTTCCCAACATAAAATCTCAAAGATGCACAATGAAGGGAAAGCTTAGATTTTACCAAAAAGAATTTCTTATGCCCCTTAGCCTTAAAGCAGCCTCGGAGTAATTACTCCAGGCAACACATCAAAATCTCGAAGCTGAGCAAGGCATTTTTAGATATGAATTCCTAGGTTTCTAAATTCTTACACAAAACTATCAGAAACAAGACAGAGAGAGGGGATCTCAGTTAGATGCATGTCATGGTTGGGTAAGAATCGCCCAATCTAAGTATACATGGAAGGAAGCACCTACAGGTGCATCCTATTTGTCAAGAAGAGAAGCTGCATTCGTCGGCTCAAACATCTGAAGAGGCAAAAAGCCATTTGGCACTTGTAGGGGACATAAATGGACGAACCTGTTACCTAAATAGTAAAGGATATTATTGTTATGCAAGAACTCTTGAAAGAATCAACCAGATTAAGGGTCACACTGCTACTCAATGCTAGAGAACTAGATGACTGCACTGAATAAAGAGGAAAAAAGGCAGAAGACTAATGAGGCCTATTGGGCATCACCAGGAATTCCAACAACATTACTGCCTCAAGTGCAAACCACTCCAGCAAGGTTCTAGATTGCGATCAAACCAACTACTTCAAACATACAGATATCAATTGACAAAGCAAAAATGAACGGAAAGAGGGGACTTACTTCACCCTGTCAAATTTGAGACCCATCCGCTTTCCACCATCTTGACCTGCTCATACCCAAGAAATTCCAGAGCAATTAGCAAATGGTCATCATCCCCATCATCGTCAAGTCTAAAATCAAACATGGATTAACAAGCAGTCATAAGATACCAATCTTCATATGTCGGTCCTCATTCACTAATTTTTATTTGCTTCTCGGGCAATGACTTCCACTCATAAAAAACATAGTGATCGGATACAAACAACCGAAAGATAACAAAATGACATAATTTTTCCATGCAGTGGACCCCACCGGGACTTGTAATAGGGGAGAAGGGGATGGTGAGTCGAGTTCGAGAAGTTCCACCGGAACACGGTGAAAGTTGGAAGTCAAATTTCTTTGAGGAATTTCATCGAACACTTGCCCTATGCCCACACAATATGATGAACATAACTAAGAACCTCAACCACAAGCGAATCGAAACAAAGGGGAAAAAAGACTAATCTAGCAATGAAAAGATTCGCAGCTCCTTTTTTTCTCTCTTCTTCCAGATTCATGCAGTTTCGACACCCAATCAATGAGGTCCGACCTTCGCTATCCAAACCAATCGCACGCAGCTCGCTCGTACCTCCTAACCCAGATACTCAACACTTCCCTCATTTCCCACCCAACGAAACCCGACAGAACCCACCTGAGAATATCGCCACGGGCACTCTTTCTCACCGACCCAATCAAATTCAATCAACCGTTCGACGAACGAACCCACAGGCCACGAACTCCAAGCACTACCCACGAACCCACCATCGCTTCACCGTCACCCAGACACGAAAAGAAGAGAAAAGAGACAGAGAGGAGTATACCGGGCAAGGGGTTGTAGTAACCCAGTACTTCGAGATGCTTGCCGTCGCGGGGAGATCTGCTGTCGGCGGCCATGACCCGGTAGAAGGGCCGGTTCTTGCACCCGAACCTCGCCAACCGGATCCGAACCACCATCGTCTTTCCTTCTTCTCCTCCTCCTCCTCCTCCTCCTCCCTTGCTTCGCTTCGCTAGCAAGGCGAACTGAGCTGCAGTCGCGGTCGCGCTTTCAAGGTCGAAGTCGAGGCGCGACTGATGAGGGTTCTGGGGTTTACGGAGTGGTTCCGCTTCCATTCGCCATTTCTCCCCCTTTCTCTTTTTGTGTTTTACAATTTCCCCCCCTGCGATTTTATTAGAGTTGTTGCTACTGAATTTTAAAGAATTTACTGATCAACTAATGGACCGATATATTTGCAATTTTTAATTTATACTCTTTTTTTTTTGTGCATGATTAATATGTGAAAAAAAATCATAACACCCTCCCTTTTCGGTGTCGATTTTTCATTAAATTATGACGAAATTAAGTTTCTAGAAAGGAGCAACAAAATGAAATGGAAACAACAAATTTTGATGGCGATCTGGGTATAACTTATTAATTGTTATCCTTTAAATTTATACAATTACAAGTTCATTGGTCATAACTCGAGATAATTTACTATGAGAAAGGAAAAACGGCTATACAAAAAATAAGAGCATCTCACTCTTCTTGAATTTTAAAGAGTTTTATTAAAATTAGATGGCAATTAAATTTTGCTTCTTTTTTACTTACACGATATATTCTGACAGACACGTCATTTTTTTATTTTTTTTGGATGAGTAATTGACATTTCGAGAGGAAAACTAAAATATCAGAACTTCTGTTTTCTTTTAGAAGAACGATATAGATGGTGATTGATGGATTTTGTTACACTTTAATATTTTGCATTTTATGAGTATAAATAACTAGTCCTTTTTAAACTATCGCCTATATTCGATACATATATCAGAAATTAAGTCTGTATCATCCAGATAAGTATTTCATAGATAATTTGAAATTATCAACTATCAAAAAGTTGAAAATCAGTAAGTATAAGGAACTAGGTTTAAAGGAAACTAATTAGAAATATACAGAAGCAACTGAGTTTAAAGTTGAAGACGGCCTAGCACGGCCAATACAACATAGTGGGGGCTTTGAAAAAACTTCTGAAATCTTACCAAATTACAGCTTGTTAAAATCGGAATTCTGAGTAAAGTTTGTAAATTTGTAAGTGCTATTTTTATTTGATTCGACTTAATCTTCTTGTAATATATAATATGTCAAACAGGTTTTTTCTAAAAAAAATATATTTATTTTTGGAAAGTTCGGACTAAGCCATACCCCAACGTAATTGGACCATATCAGTTTAATTCAGGCGGGGCTCTTGGTGTTGGATCGAGCCTCGCTTGTTAGATCAAAACCAATGAATTTTTTTTTTTTTTATCATATGCTTAGCAGATTTTATGAGTAAGATTCTTAAAAAATTGTTCATTTTGCATTCAAAATTAGTAGAAACTAGTTTCATGAAAATTACTTCTAGAGTTAAAATATTACTTCACATAAAGAAACTTTATTGCCTACTATAAGTTTCTTCTAATTATATAGTTTATTGACTACTTGTCAAACTTATGGACAAGTAAAAGAAGATATTTATGGCACGTTTGGTAACGATTCTGTTCCCGGGAACGGATTCTGATTAGAAATGATTCTTTTGTATTCTGTTCTCGAGAACAATTTCTGAGCAAATGAACGCGTTTGGTAACTGTACAAATTTTTTAATTTTGGAATAGAAAAAAAACAGAAATACGTTTGGTAACTACATAAAATTTCTATTCCAATTCTAAAATTTTATCAAATTATAGAAATTCTATTGATTAATTATATTTATACTAAGTAATAAACATATTAACTAATCAATTTTTTATTAAATAGTAAATAATAAACTATAGTATAAATTATAAACATAAATACTAAATAATAAATTAAAATACAAAATAAAATATGTATTCTATAAATAGCAAAATTTCAATTCATACTTCAAATCATTTCTTTATTTTTTAAATAATTTTATTCATTTTTTCATCTTTTTCTTTTTCTTTTTTTTCCTTTATTCCTCCCCTTCTTCTTCTTCTTCAAGGTGGCCGGTCGCCGGCCTTGGGACGACCGGCGACCTCACCAGAGGGTCGCCGGCCCTCGTCAGCTGAGCCTTGTCGATGGCTAGGCGGCCTCGCCGGGGCTGGGCGAGGCCCGCTTGGCCACTGGCAAGGCTCGGCCTCGCTAGATCAAGAGGCTCACCCAGCCCTGCCGAGGCTTGGCCTCGCTAGATCTGGCGAGGCTTGTCTCCAGCGAGCTCGCCGGACCAATTGCCAGCGACCAGTGGTAGACGGTAACTGTGGCAGTGGCGGTAGATGAAGAAGAAAAAAAGGGGAGAAGAAGAAGAGAAAAGAGAATAAGAAGAAGAAGAAGAAGAAAATGGCTTGATTCTTAGATTTGTTCCTGGGAACAAGAATCAATTTTTTTTTTTATTCTTGATTATGTTCCAAATCTTCTTCTGAGAACAAAAAAATAAAAATTTGTTCCTGGGAAAAAAAAATTTACGATTTTGTTCCAAAACTATTCCCAAAAACAAAAAATCAAAATCATGGCACGTTTGGATGGTGTGTTTGAATCTTCCCCACAACAAATAGAATTAAAATAAAGCAATATACAAAGTTGAATTCTATAAGGATATCGTGCATAATCTATTTAAATGACTCAATTTACTACATGTGATGTCTCTATTGGTGTAAGTGCCGTTACCTTAATACATTTTTTTAACTTCATGCTATTTCCACTTAATCCATTATTATTGTAATAGCTCTGAATTTCGGGTTAATACAATGAAAAACCGTAAACTAATACACTCGTAACATAATTACCCTCTATTAGCTTCCATCAAATTTTACCATGAAATTGCCAAGCTGAATAACATATGACAATAACTCAATTGACACAGTAAGTCCTCATGGAAATCTTTATCAGTTTGGGGCAAATTTTTTAGTGATCTACCAATTTAGGATTTTTGGTAACCAAAAATTAGTTAGGAATAAATTTGAAACATGTGCATCATTTGAAGTTTTTGGTGACTCAAAAATTATTTTGAGTTAACTTTATCATAAATATACCAGTTTGAAGTTTTTTTTTTTTAAATATTAACTCTAACTTTTTATATGATGAAATACATTCTTTGAAACCCACCTAAGAATGCGGTTGCAATCAATTTCTTGTTGGGCACATAAAGAAAATCCTTAGTCATTGCCACATTGGCACGTATCCTACCATAGCCGCTCGCGAGTGTGGAGATATTCCTAGAAACCCATTTTGCTCTGGGAAAAAAAAAATCTAAATATCGTATTCATTCATAAGGAAAGCAGAAATTACATAAACAAAAAAATAAATTAACTTCATAGATTTTTTGAATTGCTCAAAAAATAATGGCAGCATTATTTAGCAACTATATATAATGGAGGCATTTGATCGATACAAGATGATGCCCTCATAGTATTTTTTTTAATTGATATAAAATATGATGGTAATTGGATCATTTGCCATTCTAAATCGGACAAAATCGATAGTGCCTGTTTTGATCAAATTCGGGGATTCGAGAATATTTTAAAATGTTTCAAGTGACTTGATAAGATTCAATTGTTGGAAATTAATCCAGATAAAACACACTGTTTGTTGTAATAAGAACATCAATGTAAAGAAGATGATAACAACTTTATAATATCATTCCTTTTACAAATCTTGGAGCAAAAGAAAATAAGATATCACTGAAAAATAACATAAAATAGGAGGTGGGGTACAGATAATTGAATCTCCTTAAGACGATTAGTTCCTGCCAAGGGTGCTCTGCAGATTCACGAACTATGCCTCTCAAAATACAACATCTCAAACTTATTTGGATTAGCACTATGCAAACAAGACTCAATTGAACCGTTCAATTGAACCATCACACTCAGAAAAAAACAGAAGAGTACGAAAGTATATCAAAGCCTTTTGGAATCGAGTTGGAAAAACCAAAACCAAAACCAAAACCTCTAATGAAGCTCTATTCTCATATCTATTTATAGAGCTTTTTGGTTTATGTACTAAAGAGATACATGAATTAAATAGACGCGTGTATCCACAAAGTTCATGAATAAAGAGATACGTGAAACCAAGAGATTCATGAATCCAGAGATACGTGAATTCAAGAAATTCATGAACTCAATAAATACATGAACTAAAAGATACATGAATTTAGGAAATTCATGAAATCAATAGATACATGAACATAAAAGTTGAGGAAATACATGAATCCAAAAAAGATACGTGAATAGAAAGGACGTATCATAATTATTGGCTTTCGTTGATCCATTAACTATAATTACAACAATACCTAGAGTTAACATCATATGACCCTTTTTTTTTTTGGTCACACATATAACCTAGTTGGAATAGAGTAAGAGCTAAAGAAGCTCCTAGTAATATTGTTATTATACAGATTGAAGATACGACATTCGATACGTAAGGAATGATGGCCAATGACGAAAGCATTCCATTGGGTTGACATATGAAAAACTGGGTAATGAATTCGGATATTCCTCGAGCCCTTAGAAACTCTAGATCCATTTTCCAAACCTACTTTCATTTTGAATCAAGAGATGGGATTCAATCGATGAAAATTTAATCATATCTTTCGCCTTTATCCTATTCTATATTCCGAATATCTAATCTTACGAATTGACCGAATCAATCAACCTGCAATTAGAATAATCGGAATCAAATCATACCTCCTAGTCTAATCTAATCTTCTGATGATAGAATCAAATTATATCTTTTAATATAATCTAATATTCCGATGGTTCACCAATAATATCATCAAGTTTATCAGTATTTAACTATGCGTAGGGCTGGCCGGCCTGGAGTCAATCCCATTTCCGTCCAACAGGGGAGGGGCGATTCCCAATCAGGTTGCTGTTTGGAGACGGAAAGAGGTCGCTCCATCCCTCCTTCAGGGTCCTGTCTGGAATCAATTGCTCGGATACATTGGGACTTTGGCGATCCAAATAGATACAAAGTGTTACTGGCGTTCATAAAAAAAGGAACCCTCCGGAAGGGCAAGAAGATGAGGCAGGGTTATGGGGAGCCATAACTCCCGAGATAATTTACTACGAGAAAGGAAAAACAGCTACATGAAAAATAAGAGCATGGCGCTCTTCTTGAATTTCTAACATTTTTATTAAAATTAGATGGCAATTAAATTTTGCATTTTTTTGCTCAAGCGATATTTTCTGGTAGACACGTCATTTTTTTTTTTTTGGTGGGATGAGTAATAGACAGTTCGAAAGGAGAGAGAAAATATGATGCAAAACAGAGTTAGTAGGAGAAAATATTGGGTGGTCCGGGACCGCCACGTCAGCGTGGTCCCGGACCACTCACGCGGCGCCACATGTAAGGGGAGGGAACCAAAGGACCTGGCCCTGTCCCATCTCTCTATGCTCTCTCTCCTCTTTCTCTTCTCTGTCTCCCTCCCCTCACATGTGGCGCCACGTGAGTGGTCCGGGACCACACTGACGTGACAGTCTCAGACCACCCAATATTTTCTCGAGTTAGCAGGGAGGAGAGGGAGACTTGTTGGCAGAGCGGGCCCCACGGTGCCACTTGTCCTCCATTGAATGGACTAATGTATTTATTACGTGGCTACTACTAGTGTATGCAATATTTTCTCGGATTGGGTAGGTGAAAATTTTGTCATTTTTGGCCTTTCTACGACGTGTTCTATTTAACTAGAGCTGGCCGACCCCTTTTCCGTCCAACAGGCGAAGGCAAATCCCAGTCGGGTTGCTGTATGGAGAAGGAAGGAGGTCCCTCCTCCCCTCCCTCATGGTGCAGTCTGTCTTGTTGGAGATTACTCATTCACCGGATACCTCGGAACTTCAGCGATGCAGATAGAAACAAAGTGTTACTGGCGTTGGGGGATAAAACGAATGCTCTGGGAGGGCAAAAAGATGAGGCAGGGTTTTCGGGGAGCCATCGGGGAGTCCAGCCGTCCATACAGATGCGACGTGTTCCTGAGCTTCCGCGGCGAGGACACATGCAATGGCTTCACCGGCCACCTCCATGCAGCGCTGGACCAGCGAGGGATCGCCGTGTTCATGGACGAGGAGGAACTTCAGAAGGGCGAGGAGATCGTGCCGGCGCTCCTCGCAGCCATTGGGGATTCGAGGATCTCGATCATCGTGTTCTGGGAGAACTACGCGTCCTCTAGCTGGTGCTTGGACGAGCTGGTGAGAATCTTGGAGTGCAGGGATACGATGGGGCAGATCGTGCGGCCGGTGTTCTACAAGGTGGATCCGTCGGATGTGAGGAACCAGAGGGGGAAATACGGACAAGCCCTAATCCAACACGAGGACAGGTTGAAGTCGAACGGCGGCGATTTGGAGAAGGTGAAGAGGTGGAGAGAAGCACTGACTAAAGCTGCTAACATCTCAGGCTGGCACTTGGTTGACGAGTAAGGCTCTCATTTACTCCTTTCTGAGTATGCTTACTGTTTGTTCTGTGGCAAAAGAAAAGAAAAGAAAAAACTGTTGATTACGGAATTACACTAATTTCCATGACAATAGTTTCATGGCAATGCTTTTGCATAAAATGGGAAAAATATCAATTCACGGTCATTGAAGCGGGAAAGCTTCTTTATTAGTTTTCTTGACAAGCAAGTCATGCGTCAAGTGTATAAATATGCAGGTCGACCACGTCCCTCTACAAGCCCGTTACTGTTTTAGATGTCAATTGCTTGAAACTGAATTTAATCTGGTCTATAGTGCTTGAGATAGTAACCGTGGTTTGATCTTATTGGAGATCAGCTTAGTACTTTTTGTATCAAATATCTTTGAATCTACCAGGCGTGAGTCTAATGTCATTCGGAGCATTGCCAAGGGAGTATGGAATCAGCTCAATCGCAAGCAGGTACACATTCCCGAAAACGTGGTTGCCATGGACTCGCATGTGGACCACATGCGTACTTTGCTAGACATGGAATCAAATAAGGTTCACATGGTCGGAATTTGCGGATTTGGAGGAATAGGGAAGACGACTATCGCCAAAGCTACTTACAATGCTTTTGCGCATAAATTTGACTATTGCAGCTTTCTTTCCAATGTCAGAGAAACTTGTGAGAAATTCACAGACCTTGACCTACTTCGGCTTCAAGAGGCACTTATTTCCCAGGTAATGTTGGATGATGATCTGAAGCTTGGCAATGTCCACAGAGGCATGATCATGATAAAGAGTAGACTTTGCAAAAAAAAGGTCCTCATTGTCATTGACGATGTGAACCAATTGATCCAATTGGAAACACTAGTTGGAGGACCTGATTGGTTTGGTCATGGAAGTAGAATCATCATAACGACTCGAGATGATCATTTACTGGTTGCCCATTGCGTAAAAAGTATATACAAAGTTGAACCGTTAGCTTACTCTATGGCGCATATGCTCTTGAGTTCGATTGTTTTCAAGGATTCTTCTCTTCCTTCAGATTATGAAGCGCTTTTATATAATGTATTAGATTACACCAAAGGACTTCCATTAGCTATTAAAGTTTTGGGTTCTTTTCTTCGAGGTAGAAGCTTACTTGAATGGAAGAGCACATTGGCTAAATTGAAGAGAGTTTTCAATGGAGAAATCTTCAGTGTGCTGAGAATAAGCTTTGATGGTCTAGATGATTATGAGAAGGATATTTTTCTTGATATTGCATGCTTTTTCAATGGAGAGAGTAAAGGTTATGTGAGAGATATTTTGGAGAGTTGTGATCTCTACCCGGATGTTGGAATTGATGTTCTTATAGATAAGTCGCTCATCACTATTGAGCATGGCAATCTAGAGATGCATGATATGATTCGAGAGATGGGAAGAGAAATTGTTCGGAGGGAATCTCCCAAAGAGCCAGGGGAGCGCAGCAGATTGTGGTTCTATGAGGATGTGCTTCGTGTGCTAATAGAAGGCACGGTAATGAATTATAATATTTTGTTTTTGGCAATATATATGCTTGTTTGGTAGGGTTAAAGCCTCAGAAGAAGTTCTGTTGTCCTTCTGCAAAATTAGAAGGGTAGGAATATACACACACATATATTAACATATCTTTTTTTTTTCTTTTTGTTTTTTTTACTAAGTAAGAGAATGATGTAATCGTCCCAAAAGAATCACTTTTTGCACATTTCCATCCTGAGATCTAAGGTTTGTACTATTGACCTCTCCCAGAAAGGAAATTAGAAAAACATCTCTAGGAACTTATATACCAAGTTTTTTTTTTTAAATTTTTTTTATATGATTTGTAGTGTTTATAATACTCACGTGTCAAAGCAAATTCTGAAAGCTAAGAACAAATGGCACCCAAAGCACACTAAATCTTATTTATTACTAGTTAAGCCCTTGCACATACACCTTTGCAGTTAAATTGTCTACTCATATATGTGCTGTCAGGGAACTAATAAAGTAGAAGCAATGATGCTCAAGTTGGCTGCTCCTGAAGAAGTATGCTTTAGTGCTTAAGCCTTCACAAACATGAAAAGGCTCAAACTTTTTTTAGCTCGCAATGTATACCATTCAGGTGATCCTGTATACTTTCCCATTGAATTAAGATGGCTGGAATGGCCCAACTACTCTCTACCGTCCATGCCATTCAATACAGGCCACAAGAAACTTGTACATCTAGACATGAGTAAAAGCAGCATCAGAGAATTGGGGAAGGGATTTATGGTATGTACTTGCAATATTCTATTATGTCAAGATAAAAGATGAAAATGTGAAGATGTTCAAAAAAACTACTTATATGTGCCATCATTTACTGTGCAGTCTTATAGAAGTTTGAAGTCGATTAATTTCAGCCACTGTACATTGCTGAGTGAAATTCCCGATGTATCGTCATTGCCAAATCTTGAGAGTTTGGATCTCCAAGAGTGCACCAATCTTGTTGAGGTTCATCAGTCTCTCAGACATCTTGAGAAGGTCGTACATTTAAATTTTTTGAATTGTTGCAATCTTAGCCGTTTCCCAAGCAGTTTGAATTCAAGATCTCTTGAAAATCTGATTCTTAGAGGTTGCTCAAAGCTTTCAAGGTTTCCAGATATTCTTGTACAAGCGAAACGTCTCAAAGAACTTGTGCTTTATGAGACTGCCATCGAAGAGCTACCCCCCTCCGTCGCTAATCTCATTGAACTGAAAGAGTTGTGTCTAACGGACTGCACAAACCTAAAAAGCCTTCCTTGTAGCATCTATACATTGCAGCATCTTGAGGGTATTTTGGCTGGTGGTTGCTTACAACTTAGCATGTTCCCGAAATGTTTGTGTGAATTAAGTGATTGCATCAATTTCTCTCTCCCGTCAGCCCTTCCGAGCATTACGTACTTGAATGTGCAAAGATGCAGCTTATCAGAGCTTAGTTTCTTGAAAAATCTTCATTGCATGTCCTCATTGATGATTTTAAATCTGTCGGAGAACAAGTTTGTCAGCCTTCCTACCTGCTCTGTCAATCAAGCAAGCAAGCCAGTAGCAGCTTGATTTGACGTATTGTAAGCAACTTTGAGAGATTCTAGCTCTCCCACCAAACATAACATATTTACTTGCAAAAGGCTGTGAATCACTAGAAACATGTGTGGACTTATCACACATGTTACGATATAATCTAGATGAATCACCTTGGCTCAGACGAATTGACTTCTTTGGCTGTCATAAGCTGATCCAGGATCAATGCTCCAGCAATTGTAATATGCTATCAATTGAGGTCTCTTTCTTTCTCTCTCTCTCTCTCTCCACATGTTTATGTCGCAAGTGTGAATATTCTGCAATGGCAGGGATTAATTGGAGAGACTCAGGTTGACATTTTTCATCCAGGAAGCAAGATCCCAAAGTGGTTTGTCCATCAAAGCATGACAGGATTCATAAGGTTCCTTGTATCTTCAGAATTATACTGTGACATAGCTGGCTTGGCCTTTTGTGCGATTGTTGGTTCAACTAATCAGAAGGAAACCAATATTTCATGCGAGATCCAGTTGTTTGTCAACAATCAATCAACTTATGGTTGTGTAGATTGTTTTTCCTCGTTGGAATCTGACCACATGTGGATTTTATACATTCCACGACGAATGATGTGTGGATTGGACGCAAAATTGCTGAATCACTGCAGTCAATTTACAGTACTATTTCAAGCAATGGACGGGACTCTAAGAAGCTGCGGGGTGCATTTGGTGTACAAACAAGTTAAGCAATCTAATGACCCAAAGATGGACGAAAACATCAATCCTTTGAATTCAAACACAAACCTTACAATTCCCAAATTTGGAGCCGCAAAAGGAAGGAAAGATTTTTAGACTCCCAACATGGTTACTCATTTATTGTAGGGGGGGGGGGTCATATTAATGCCCTTTCGAGCAGCTTTGACTATGTGTTTCCTCATAGTGGAAGTAAACTTGCTGTTGTGTTTTTCTTTACCCTCAAGATTATGTAATCATCTTCCATCGTTTCTCCACTAAGAAAGTGCAAGGATGTTCCTATCTAGTCAATATTCCTAAATTTACTTGTCGAGTCACATCATGTCACGACCAATCTTAAGAAAGAGAACCCAAAGAACAAAAAAAGGCTTCAAACAGAGAACTAGAATTTACAAATTGGCCCAATCTATCTGCAAGACATTGCGCGATTTTGGTTCTACAGGGATATGATGTACTTGGTCATAAAAACATTTTAGTTGCTCTTTCTATATTTTCGCCCAGCTCTAATCTCGGTCTAAGGATAGATCCGTGATTACTATTGAACAGTTATTAGAATGAAGGATGGGCCGTGCAGTTCGCTCAGCTACATGGTAGTGTCTGCTTTGGCCTTGTCTCCGATTCACCTCAAGCATGATTGCTCACGTGCCTCAAGAAAGCATGACCATATATAAGTAATCATAGTACCCCATCGGTTGTCATGTCCACTGCTACCGCCTCCTTTGCAGTGGCTTAAGTAAAAGGCGTTTTTTGCAAGAATCGCAGCATGTTTGGTTTGTCTGATCGTCTGCATAATGCTTGCAAGCCGCCCATCATCCCCAAGGAGCGGTGACAACAAACATATCTTGTCATGTGAACACAATTGAGCCGGACTTGGAGGACTATGAAAAGCACGAATCAGATTATCGTCACATTCTCAACATGAACTAACTCCTAGAGCTGTTAAACGGGTGAGTCGGATTGGGTTTGGGTCGGATAATTAATGATCCGATCCAAATTGACCCATTAACTCATTTATGACCCATTTATGCCTAATATAAATTTTCCAACCCATATCTGACCCGACCCATACCCGACCCAATCCATATTAATAAAATATTTTCATATTTAACCAAATTTAGAAAAATTTATTCCTATGTTTTTTTTTAATATTATATTACTAAAATACTTCCAAGCTTATTTCTAATATATATTTTCTAAAATGTTATTGCTAAATAGTTAATGACAATTTTTTTAATTTTTAAAATAATTATTTTAAAAAATTAAATTTTTAATTATTTTTATTTTTCTTTTTTAAATATAATTTTTCTTTTTCTTTTTTCTTTCTTTCTTCTTCTTCTTCTTTGGCCGATCGCCGGCCACGACCATGGCCGGCGGCCGGCCATAAGCAAGCCTCGAGCTTGCACGTTGGCGAGCTCGAGGCTCGCCAAATCGGCGAGCTCGAGGCTCGCCAAATCGGCGAGGTTCGAGCCTCGCTCGACGCCGGCAAGCTTGAGTCTCGCCAGATCGGCGAGGCTCGAGCCTCGCTGGACATCAGCAAGGCCTCCGCCTTGCTTGATCCAACGAGCTCAAGGCTCACCGGCGTCGGGCGAGCTCGAGCTCACCCAATGTCGGCAAGCTCGAGGCTAGCCTAGCCGGTCGCCGGCCATCGCCATGCCAACGATTGGAGAAAAAAGAAAGAAAAAAAAAAGAAAAAAAGAAAAAAAAATATGGGTACATTGGGATGGGTCATTTTTAACGGGTTTATAAATGGATTTGCTTTCAGACCTATTTAAGGCCTATATATCTCAATTTTTGTTTTTGTTTTTAAAACCCATCATGAGTGCATTGAGAAATAAGCTTAACCAATTAATGATCCATTTAAATAAATATGAGTTCATAAATGAGTCAATGACCCATTTTGACACATCGACCCACTCCGGATGACCCATGCCCTCATATTCCACCAAGTCAAAAGGTTTGCTTTCCCTTGATAAAAGTATCGTCTGACACAATTTATTCTCTCTCTTTTTGTCAGGGTCCGGCACCTTTATTCTATCGTACAAAAACCAAAAAAGAGGAAAAGGAAGCGGCTTTAGTAAGAGTGAGAAGGCATTGTTACAAGCCCTCAGGTGTGGTTGTTGTTCTGCTTTTTATTTCGGGTCAAGTTTCCTCCATTTGCTTGCCAATAATGAATTCATTTCCGTATGCTCATAACATTTACCCAACTTAATGAACTCACATATCAATATCATGTTTCATTGATCAATCTCATGAAGTTAGACGTCGATGGACCATCGACCAATCTAATAATTAATATCTAGCTATAGTCTCACTTAACGCTAATGACAAATATGACAAATGTTTACCCATTGGCTATGTCTCCACCTATATCAATTGGAGGTTCGATCAGGAGGATGTCTCAATAACGATATGCGTACTTACCCCCTTAAAGGATTCTAATCATAGCAATATGAGCATAATTCACTAATATCATTTTCCAATATCCTACAAAACAAATCCATAACTCATCTCATAAATCGGTTTCACAAATTGAATCTTTGTCGTGTGGAATGCATTTCATAAAGTATTTAATAAATCAATACATATAACATTTTTGCAATCCCTTTCAAAACTTAATTTATCCCATAGAATATATTTCATAAGACATTTTTTAAACCATTTTGGAATTCATTTCAAACCACATTCATAAATTAATATATATAACCTTTCAAAATGACCTTCATAAAATGGTCCTCAAACCATTCACAAATTAACTGAAAAGTAGTCAATATCAAATAGAAGGACGTATGCATTCTTGATTAATGCATGTTAGGCGGCACTACTTATATTTGCCAAATAGGTGCACTACCTCTAAAGGCACGGCCATAACCATTCAAATTAAGCAACTTGTCATATAACCACGAAATTTTTTTAGCAATGGACACTAAAGGAGACTTCACTGGTGCAGCCCAAGAGCGTGGCCTCGTTACACAACATAAACAAATGTGAAATCGTATAAGGTTCATTGGAAAAAAAGAACACCTCCGGAAGAGAAGTCACGAAACTGAGAAGTTGTTGTCACCAGCTCTCCCCAACGGCCCTGCAGTCCGAGAAAAAGTAGAATGACTAACCCCAAAAGAACAAGACCACCAATGCAAGAGTGAAGTGAACCCACGACACAGCAATTCCCTCTCCCAGAAAGTAGCAGGAGCAGGGACAACCTCTGACTTCGGAACAGTGCAAAGGGCACCAACAACAAAGCATCTCCAAACTCGGTACAGTACAAATCCCCACTCTTTCCAGTCAGCCAAGACCCACCATTACAACCACACGCACGAGCAACCCAAACACAACTTCACCCTTTTCCCCCCCTTCTCACAAGCGAGCAACTTCAGCAAGCTCAACCAAAGGAGAGGAAAATTCCAATAAAAAAACAAAAAAGAGGGTCAAAAGAACACAATCCCATGGACGCAAACAGAGCAAGACCACGGACGCGACCAAATTCAACAGTCAACTGCGGAACGATCGCCCAGCAAGCTCGAGAGTTTTCGAAGTACACGAACAGGAGACAAGAAAAAGATGGGACCTCCGGCTCGAGCAAGAAGCGTCCGAGCGAACAAGCGCCCCGCAGAGACCTCGCCATCGAGCGATCGCACGCAGCCCCACCATGGAATATCAAGAAGTGGGTTCGTCGAGCTGGCGTTGGAGCCTTGAATTGCCGCCAAAAGGAGGACGACGATGCTGCGATTCGAATTCTACTGAGAGGGACGAAGCAGCGAGCCTTTTCGATCCCGTCGATGTTTTCTCCGTGCGGCAAGCGAAGCCGAAAAGGTGAGACTTTGCTGTTTTCCGTGCGACGAGCCGTAGGATGAACTTTCAGACTGGATGCGAATTACAAAGATGGCTTTTGCAAGTACTAAAATGCATTCCCTGTATTAGGATATACGTCGAATTCATAGATTAATGGATAATTGCTCGTGCCATAGGTTCAATGAATAATAATTGCTCGTGTCATGATGATTGATGTGCCTTGTCACAGTTCTGAAATTAAAGATGCCATAGGAGCCTCACAGACGAGGCTTGAGTATGAAATGGTCATGAATTGATAATTTTTTGGGTAATTTAGGGATCATATATTTTGAAATTATCTAAACCGTTAGATTCGATGAGCCCCACCTAAAAATTGATAGGAACCTTCTAATTTATGGCTTCAACTAGTCTTAGGGATGCAGATGCTCGGACTAATATGCATATTGAGTGAGTTCGCTCCTTAATTAGTTGGCCTAATAGTCAAATCCTAAGGGCGAGATAGAGGGACAAGTCAATGAAAGATGAGAGATTTGCTCCCAATGAAAAAGGGGGAGGGGAATATAGTGAAGATCATGTTTTGATTTCTATTCACTTATTCAGCTCACATGAAATCTTGTATCAATGCTCTCAAACCTCTTTCTTTGAAGTAGTGATTATTGGGTCTCGAGCTGGATCGCGACATAATACAAGTTCATCCAGTGGGCAGCTCCGGTGGAGCTACAGTCGGGGTCAAAGCCAAGTTACAAGGCGTCGGAAATGCGTTGGACTGTACGTGAAAGTGTCGAAGCGATGAATTATCAATGTATCCGGGATGGCATTGACAATTCCATACCCGTCCTCTTTTTCTCTCTCTTTGATATTTTTCGCGTTAAACCTTCGGCTGGAGCGACCCCATCCGTGAACCAAGCGCCAACTCATGTGCAATTATTGCTTCCAAAAATGACGTGCGATTATTGCTCCATATCTATCTATTTTATTTGGATATATTTTAAACTTTCTACTTTTTACTTAATTCAAATCCTATGAAGGGCATACTTTTTTTTTCTTAACCCATCATCACGTTCGAAAACTTTCGCGATATCTGCTTCACGTCTAATTTTTTTAATTTCCAAATTTTCATTATGGCAAGAAGATGATCTTGTCATTTGCACTTTTGACAAAATGTAAACTAACGCGCTGAAATGTTCATAATGTCGCTCGATTCCATCCAGTTAGACCAATATCTATTGTTATTACAGTTCCAAATTTCTCACGAAAAAAGAATAATTTAAAAATATTTTCTCAAAAATAATCGTTTATATCACTAGGACTAATTATTCTATCGACAATTTGCTTACTGATATGCTTGTTAATATTGACATAGTGAATCGTTTAGATACTATGTTCTACTTGACATTAATTTTTCTTAATTTTATACCTTATATTTATAAAAAATAAAAATAAAAATTACTCTATGAAAATTGTTTTTAACTTCAAAAGACAATAAATGAGACATTCTTCTTTCATTCCTTTTTTTTAGGCACACAAGCGATCATTCTCAATTTTTTTTTTTAAATCATTCATTTTCGATGAAATAAATGCACCCTAAAATTAATAATCATTATCCTAAGGAGACAATCCATTGCACCTCGACATGTATCCAACCCGATTTCACTCGTATACGCGGCCTTAAAGCAGCCTCGGAGTAAGTACTCCAGGCAACACATCAAAATCTCGAGGCTGAGCAAGGCATTTTTAGATATGAATTCCTAGCTTTTCTACATTCTTGCACAAACCTATCAGAAACAAGACAGAAAGAGGGAATCTCAGTTAGATCCATGTCATAATTGGGTAAGAATCGCCCAATATAAGTATACGCGGAAGGAAGCACCTACAGGTGCATCCTACTTGTCAAGAAGAGAAGCTGCATTAGTCGGCTCAAAACATCTGAAGAGGCAAAAAGCCATTCGGAGCTTGTAGGGGACATAAATGAACCTGTTACCTAAATAATAAAGGATATTATTGCTATGCAAGAACTCTTGGAAGAATCAACAGATTAAGGGTCACACTGCTACTCAATGCTAGAGAACTAGATGACTGCACCCAATAAAGAGGAAAAAAGGCAGAAGACGAATGAGGCCTACTGGGTGTCACCAAGAATTCCAGTAACATTACTGCCTCAAGTGCAAACCACTCCAGCAAGGTTCTAGATTGCAATCAAACTAACTACTCCAAACATCCAGATATCAATTGACAAAGCAAAAAATGAATGGATAGAGAGGACTTACTTCACCCTGTCAAATTTAAGACCCATCCGCTTTCCACCATCTTGACCTATTCATACCCAAGAAAATTCCGGAGCAATTAGCAAATGGTCATCATCCTCATCATTGTCAAGTCTTAAAACAAACACGGATTGACAAGCAGTCATAAGATATCAATCTTCATATGTTGGTCCTCATTCTCCAATTTTTATATGCTTCTCAGGCAACGACTTTCAATCATAAAAAACACAGTGATCCGCATACAGAAAACCTCAAGATAACAAAATGACATCAGTTTTCCAAAGGAACACTTAAAGGAGGTGAAAGTTTGAAGTCAAATTTCTTTGGAGAATTTCATCAAACATTTGACCTATGCGCGATTATGCATTCAAGTTCTAAGGTTATGGAGGCTCTGATACCACATGTTATATGCAAATTACGCAATCCCAAGATCTCCATAACCAAACAAGAACATGCATAATTGAGTAGAAAGATTAACGCACCTGTTTTGGGATCCATCAAATATAAAGTGGAAGCAGAAAAGGGATTTCCCACATATCAAGGGGATCCACGCATCAAGTCATTCTCCTCTATTGCCCTTCATATCACTGGCTCAATGAGGTGGCCCCCCTCACATTTAGCGTTAGGTAAACGCCCCTTAGGTGAGGATACATGTGAGAATTAGGGTTAGAGGAGAGACTTTAGCACTATTTATAGAGTTTCCAGCTAGGCCCCCTCATTACGGGCCAGGCTCAACTCGGCCCACACTAGCCAGCCCATATTAGACTAATTAAGAAACCTTCTATCTCACTTTAGACCAATCCCCGTAAAACGATAAACATTAAACGGTAAATTACAGTATCAATTAATGTAGTCCACATTAGGAAAACTCTTACATTCTCCCACTTGGACTATATTAATTGAAATCGTACTGTATGTGCGCACATTGGTCTAGAGATAATTCTTAATAGTCAATCCTATCCCATAAAGTTTCAAACACCGAATCATGGCGGTAACTGCATGTATACACACAGAGCCTTCCATGGTCACAAGTATTTTCAACTCTATTGATATGGATCTAATATGGTAGTGTGTCAAATTGATAACATCTCTCATAGAGAGATCTTATTTGTCAGTCACCATTTTCTTACCTTAAGCATCACAAAAACTTGTGCCACTAGAGAATGTCCATTCTCTTACCTTAAGCGTCACAAAAAAACTTGTGCAACTAGATAATGCATTTATGGTTCAATGGACAAGGCTAATAACCGGATGCCCCTAGCCTTCACTCAAGGTTTATACAATACCTTGAGACTTTATCAATATGTATTCAACGTAATAACAACACATTAAAAAAAAAAAATTATTGAATACAAAAATTGATACATATCAAACCGTTACAAAATGTAACGAATACAGATGAAACATTTATTAAAGTAAAGCCAAAATAGCTCCCACTAAACAACAGCATCTCATGATACTCCTAGGCCCATGCTAATGACATGTCGCTTAAAATACACATGGGCGTAGACCTTTAGTTAGTGGATCTATTACCATATCATTTATGGAAATATGTTATATTAAAACGTCACCTTTCTGTACCGTTTCCTTTTGGTCAAAAGTTTTGACCACCATATATTTAGACCCCTTGAGACCTCTGTAGTAAATAAATAATACTACAAATTTGTTATCTCAATATAACCATATGGGTCTATCCACAAAGTTAAAACGATTAACTCTTTCATGAGGTTCCGGAGCCTAATAGCCCAAGTAACAGCCTAAAAGAATGTTACTAACACTGCTTTCATAATAAAAGATGACATAGAACTTTATTTACTGCACTTCCTGCCAACATAAATATGTATTTCGTTATTGATATTATGTCATCCTAATAGCCAACAAAGTTTACATCTTAATATCTTACTAGCTGCAAGAATTGAACATATCCACATATTAACATATAATCTCTTATCCTCTTTAAGTACCTTAGAACCTTCTTGGCAGCAACGCAATGATCGTGTCCTGAATTTGATTGATGTCTGCCTAGAAGTCCCGTCACAAAGACAATATTTAGTCTAGTGCAAATTCGAGCATACATTATACTTTTAAGTGCACTGACACAATGTACACCTTTTAATTAGATTTTCTCAATATCTAAATAAAGACAATGTGATAGATTCAGTCCATCACCCTTAACAACAGGAGCAATTCCTAGCTTGCAATAATGTATATTGAATATTTCCAATATACAATAAGCAAATGTCCTCCGAGAAAATCTAATATAATATGGCAAAAAACAATCCTTACAGACCTTAGTACAAAGGATAAAAGATGCCTCAAGGTCATTACTTGTAAACAAAATATCATGTACATAGTGTATGAGAAAAATAAATTTCCTCCCACTGACCTTGCAATATATTGAATTACTTTGTTCTTAATTGAACAAAATAACAACACTATGAAATTTTAATAATATTGTCTGGAAACTTGCTTAAGACCATGAATTAAGACTTTTCAGTCTATACACAAGTTTACTTAAATCTGCTGCAAAATTCTCCAGTTACACTTCTATAGATTTTGTATCTCTTTGACATAACTCCATATAAAAAATAAATTATCAATGTCACGTTCACTCTGAAAGAATTAGTAAAGAAATAATTATTTCTTCACTAACTATCCACCCCTCTTTCAGAGTAAAAATATTATTATCCTTTTTTATGGCATATAATCACATACTTAATTAAGAACAAGAAATTACATTTATATAAGTTGCTAAAACAACCATGTAACGGATATTGTAATCATACTCTCACAAATAGACTATATAGTCTGATGGTATAACTGATCGTCTTTCCCTAACAAATCTCCTTAATAAAGCTGCAACCATTTCATTATGCACTTGAGAGGTTTAAGAAATTTCATTATAAACTATATCAAGAATAGTACCTTGAACCTCAACAAGTTTAGTCTATGGTACATGAGATTTCATAATTATCTATATAGGTAAAGACAAAAACACAGTAACCCCCATCATACTATTATCTTTAATAGTCTGAGAGCAGCTATCCTCTACAATTACGTCGATCTTAAGAAACTTTAAAGTATGTGATTCCATAATTCTTGTATCTTCTTTAGGGTCATAAGATCAGTACCCCTTTAACAATCTGGATAAGATACAAAATAATATCGAGTGGATCTAAATTCCAACGTACTTAATATTGGATAAGATAACCTCAAACCTGCATGACACCTTTAAATTTAATATAATTCAATCAATTTACGTCCAGTCCATAACTCAAAAGAAGTTTATAAAATAACTTTGATAAGAAATACGTTTTGTATGTGAAAAAATTGCTTTCAAAATATCAACCCACAGTAGACCGATAAATTAGTCTTACTCATTACCATGTTAATTATGGTGCAATTATGCCTTTTGGCAAATTTTTTTGTCAAGATTTTCAGGCATAGTAATTAAATTACCACCCCATAATATACCAAGTATTTGACAAATGACCTTTTAAGCAATTCAGTATTGTCATACTTGCCAAAATACTTACCACAGCAATTAGGCATGACAACCTTCAAGACTAATTTTAACCAGTTTATTCTTTATCTCGATCATTTTCCTTAAATAAAAAACTTTTAGAAACAACCTTTTAACCATATACGAGATGTATATGTCATTAGGACTTAAACATAATCTTTGCAGATATGTCCTAATTTCAATATTATACAAAACATAATTTTAAGCAACTAAGGCTTCCATCATATTATAGCAGTGCAGTCCGCAAGCAAACCTCTTTTCAAGTGTTCCAGAATGGAACGCTTCATGGATAGTAAGCAAATTTTATTGCATTCTCAAGTAACAAATCATATGTCCACAACTTAAAATTTGAAGCAGTAAAAAACCTCAATAACAGTGGAGTTATTAATTACAGAAAAAGTGACTAAAATAACAAGTAATGTATATAATTAGCATCATGTGAGCACCGTGTAACTTGACGTACAAGTACACATCCAGAGAGTTACATGCAAAATCATATAATCACATTTGGGCAGAATACATGATATGCAATTGTACACTCCCCACATGATAGCGGTTATGAGAATTTATTCCAATCTTCGTGAATTCATCACCTTTGGGCATATAAACCACTATGATCAGTCACTCATCCACCATACCATCATGTATCCCTCCATGAACTAATACACAATCACCTCCTTTGGGAGTATGACTACACATTAGACTAGGAGACATCCCAATCAATATACAAGACCAAAATTTCTCAAACCCAATCAAGCGTGCCACTTTGGCGGTCACTACTCAATTGAATCCTTGAAACTCTCTCATACCAGAGATATAAATTTTACTCCTCACATACACCATATACATGTGATTTTAACTTTAGTGATAGGGGAAGCAAATCACCAAAATCACATATTATGCTAATTACATTGCTTTGTTCATTAATAAAATCTTTATTATACAGATATATATATAAATGATCTGAAAGATAAACTCCAATGAGATCACGGAACACAGTAACACAATAAACTTCACATAACATAGAAGAAAACGTCTCTTGTACACCCAGATAACATATTACTATAACAACATAAAGAAGATAGTTGATTCAGAGGATCTATCACAAGTTAACATCAATAGCAATACAGGATACCCCAGATCGACAAGCCCGATAGCTAATCCACTATTGCTCATGAATTTCATAAGGCAAAACATGACTCCAAGGCCAACGGCTAATATATTAGCCAATTTTTTTTTTTAAGTAACAAAATTACCATTGTTATCAACCAATGGCCTATTAATTGAGTCAAACCAGAGAACCAAATATCTAAACTTTAACAATATATACTATTGCTCTACGTAAAGGTTGTCATACACTCATTAATCATAAAAAATATTCAACTTAATGGACATTAACCAGTGACCAGATGAGTTTAGGTACAATATGCAATGACTTAACTGACATGCATCACCCACATTCAGCAAATGTGTTAATTAGTACAATCATGTTTACAGGTTCTTAAAACGTCCATCATGCAAAAGTTACTAGCATGTAAAGGAGTATGCATGAGTAACAAAAGTTTCATAACTTTTACTGTCTCTCATTACCTCAATACATACTTCAAATACTATCTCATAATGGTTGTATCTCACTAAGCCAACTTCAATTCACAATAAAGTTTAATTTTTATTAATGAATCATACCATTATAATGTTTATGTGATAGCATATCAGTAACCCAACACTTGTATTTCGAAAATCACAGAAAAATACAAGAAAAATACGTGAAAATACACTAAAAATACGCGTATTTAGGGCTTTGTATGTATTTTCATATCCATAAAATCATCAAAAATACAAAATAAACATACCACAAGATAGAGGATGAAGATACGAGTCCAACGCCGCCAACCACGCGCGGATCAGAGCCTCCATGCGCCCGCACGTGCCTCCTGAGTGCGCAGCGCGTGGAGCCCACGCGCAGGCGATCTGACTGGTCAAAACCGGTCCGACCGGTTCCCGATTCGACCGTTTGGTCCAACCGGCTGACCGGATCGGTCAACAGTTGACCGGGTCGGGTCGGGTCAACGGTCAGCTTTTCAGGTTGGGTCGGGTCAATGGGTCGGGTCAAGGTCAACGGTCGCCGCGTCGGGTCGCTGACATCACGATGACGTCAGCCTCCGCACGTGCGACACACGCGCGAGCCGCGCCCCACGCGTGGGGGCGCGTCTCCGACGCCCCAGCGGCGCGTGCGGCCTCCTCCGGTGACGTGCCGCCCATGGATCTTCTCGTCTCGTCGAGCCCAATCCGAATTTGTAATTTAATTTTATTTTTATTGAACAAAAAATCTCGAAAATCACAAATTATGGCAAAAAACTTATGCGTTCAAGTTCTAAGGTTATGGAGGCTTTGATACCACATGTTATATGCAAATTACGCAATCCCAAGATCTCCATAATCAGAACAAGAACATGCATAATTGAGTAGAAAGATTAACGCACCTGTTTTGGGATCCATCAAATATAAAGCGGAAGCAGAAAATGGATTTCCCACATATCAAGAGGATCTACGCATCAAGTCATTCTCCTCTATTGCCCTTCGTATCGCTGGCTCAATGAGGCGGCCCCTCTCACGTTTAACGTTAGGTAAACGCCCCTTAGGTGAGGATACATGTGAGAATTAGGGTTAGAGGAGAGACTTTAGCACTATTTATAGAGTTTCTAGCTAGGCCCCTCATTACGGGCCAGGCTCAACCCACACTAGCCAGCCCATATTAGACTAATGAAGAAACCTTCTATCTCACCTTAGACCAATCCCCGTAAAACAGTAAACGTTAAACGGTAAATTACAATATTAATTAATGTACTCCACATTAGGAAAACTCTTACACGAACAACCCAATGAAGATAACCAAGAACCTCAACTGCAAGCGAATCGAAACAAAGGGGAGAGAACTAATGTAGCAATATAAAGATTCGCATTTCTTTTCTTTCTCTTCTTCCAGATTCACGCAGTTTCGGTACCCAGTCTCCGACCTCTGCTATCCAAACCAATCGCACGCAGCTCGGTCGTACCTGCTAACCCAGATACTCAACACTTCCCTCATTACCCACCAAACGAAACTCAACAGAACCCACCCTGAGAATATCGCCGACGGACGCTCTTTCTCGCCAACCCAATCAAATTCAATCAACCGTTCGACGAACGAACCCACACGCCGCGAACTCCAAGCACCACCCACGAACCCACCATCGCTTCACCGCCACCCAGACACGAAAAGAAAAGGAGAGAGAGAGAGAGAGAGAGAGAGAGAGAGAGAGAGAGAGAGAGAGAGAGAGGAGTATACTGGGCAAGGGATTGTAGTAACCCAGTACTTCGAGATGCTTGTCGTCGCGAGGAGATCTGCTATCGGCGGCCATGACCCGGTAGAAGGGCCAGTTCTTGCACCCGAACCTCGCCAACCGGATCTGAACCACCATCGTTTTTCCGTCTTCTTCTTCTCCTCCCATGCTTCGCTTCGCTCGCAGAGCGAACTGAGTTGCAGTCGCGGCCTCTTTTTCGGGGGTGAAGGTCGAGGCGAGGCGCGACCGATGATGGCTCTGGGGTTTACGGAATGGTTCCACTTCCATTCGCCATTTCTCCCCCTTTCTCTTTTTGTGTTTTACAATTTTTCCCCTTGCGATTTTATTAGAGTTGTTGTTAATGAATTTTAAAGCATTTACTGAGCAACTAAATGGACAGATATACTTGCAATTTTTAATTTATTATCTTTTTTCGTTTTGTGCGTGATTAAAAATCACAACGCCCTCCTTTTTCGGTGTTGATTTTTCATTAAATTATCAAGAAATTAATTTTCTAGGAAAGTAGAAACAAAATGAAATGCAAACAACAAATTTGGAGGGCGATCTGAGTACAAGTTATTGATTGTTATTCTTTAAATTTATGGAATTACAACTTCATCAGTCATAACTTGAGATGATTTACTATGAGAAGTGAAAATCAGCTATACAAAAAATAAGAGCATCGCGCTCTTCTTAAAATTAAAGACTTTTATTAAAATTAGGTGGTGATTTAAATTTCAAATTTTGTTTTCTTCGTGTGATATTTTCTCATGGACACATCTTTATTTTTGGATGAGTAATAGACAGTTCAAAAGAAAAAATCAAATGTCAAAACTTCCTTTTTTTTCCATTTTAGAAGAACGGCATAGATGGGGATCTATGGATTTCAATACACTTTAATCTTTTGCATTTTATGAGTATATGTAACTAGTCCATTCCAAACTCTCGTCTATATTCGATACATATATCGAAAATTAAGTCTATATCATCTAGATAAGTATTTAATAGATAATTTGAAATTTTCAACTATCAAAAGTTGAAAATCAGTAAGTATAAGGAACTAAGTTTAAAGGAAACTGACTAGAAATATGCAGAAGCAAAGCTGAAGACGACCTAGCGCGGCCAATACTACATAGTGGGGGCTTTCAAATAACTTTCCAAATCGTACCAAATTAAAGCCAATCGAAATCGGAATTCTGAGTGAAGTTTGTAAATTCATAAGTGCTATTTTTATTTTATACGACTTAATCTTCTTGTAAAATATAGTATGTCAAAAAGGATTTTTCTAAAAAAATATATTTATTTTTGGAAAGTTCGAACTAGGCCATACCCCAACCTAATTTGACCATATCAGTTCAGTCCGGGCCGGGCTCTTGGTGTTGGATCAAGCCTAGTTTGTTAGCTCAAAACCAACGAAAAAATTATTTATCATATGATATGCAGATTTTATGAGTAAGATTCTTAATAAATTGTTAATTTTGCATTTAAAATTAGTACAAACTAATTTCATGAAAATTACTTCTAGAGTTGAAATATGACTTCGCATTTAGAAACTTTATTGCCCACTATAAGTTTCTTCTAATTATATAGTTTATTGACGACTTGTCAATTTTACGGACAAGTAAAAAGAGATTTATATTCCAAATAAATTAGAAACCGATGTGAAAAAGGTATTTGACGTTATATTTTGCAATTTACTCAAGATGTTCATAGGTAATAAGTAATTTTGGATAGCCATAGATTTTTCCTAAGTTAAGAAATTAGCAATAAGTTTAGGAATTAAAAATTACTTAAAGGAGCAAACCTATCTTTCATAATTGTGAATATGATTTTTATTACTCATCGAAGTAACTTTCAAAATAATAGTTTTCCAAAGAATCGTTTAATGTTGTTGTGGCTTATTCAAAAATTAAATGTTATTAGAAAATCCAACCATATAATTGAAATTCACTTTCACAAAGGAAATAAAATTCGTTTTAGAAATGGTTAATACACTGAAAAATCCCAAACTAACACATGTATAACAAATTTACCAAAAACTATTTTTTTAACTATGAAAAATCCCAAAGCGGTACATTTATGACAAATTTATCCCAATTAAGTATAAAAACTCCAAACTGATACACTTATGACAAATTTATCACAAATTAATTTATTCGACCCTAAAAAACCTCAAACTAGTACATTTGTGACAAATATACCCTCCATTAAATTGAATCAATACCATGAAAATCACAATAATTGTATAACCGTAACAAACAGAAAGTAAAATCTCAAACTAATACACCAGCTAATTGTCACGTGTCATTCAACTTAATAATTTGATAGTAAAATTTAATGAAAACTAACAAAGGATAAATTTATCATAAGTGTATCAGTTTGGGATAAATTTGTCGAATAGGTACCAGTGTGGAGTTTTTGGTGGTAAAAAAAATTAGTTTCAAAAAATTAGTTTTGAATAAATTTGTCGCAAGTATACAGGTTTGAGGTTTTTAATGGTACTAACCCTTTTAGAAAAGATGAACAATTATTAATGATAAATCTGGAGATGAACTACCAACTTATTATATCTTAGAACAATGATGATTCTAAATTTAAAAGGTCATGATAACAAAAATGTTTATAAATTTACTCACATTAAAACTACACATTTTTAAAAACACATCTATGGTGTTTTAACATCAAAGCGTCTTTATAATTAATTTTGAAAACTAAATTATCTAAATTTAAAAAAGTCACATTCATTAACCACATATTCTATTTCACCATAAATATAAAATCTCTTTGGCGTTAATCCCATATGAACCACATATGGAGCTTAGTCAAGTTTGAAACTTGGCATCCAAGTTAGATTGAATTAGAGTCATCTCTCTACGTTTATTGACAAAGCAGTTGGTATGTTTGAATCTTCCCCATAACAAATAGGATTCAAATAAAGCAATATGCAAAGTTGAATTCTATAAGGACATCGCGCATAACCCATTAAAAAGACTAAACTTGCTACATATGATGTCTCTACTGGTGTAAGTGCTGTTACCTTAATACATTTATTTTATTTCATGCTATTTCCACTTAATTCAATACTATTGCAATAGCTGTAAATTTTTTGTTAATATCATGAAAAATCATAAACTAATACACTCATAACATAATTGCCCTCTGTTAGCTTCCATCAAATTTTACCATGAAATTGTCAAGCTGGATAATATATGACAATAACTCAATTGACATAATAAGTCCACATGAAAATCTTTATCAGTTTGGGGTAAATTTGTTATTGATCTACCAATTTTAGGTTTTTGATAATCAAAAATTAGTTTGAAATAAATTTGTCACATACACATTAGTTTGAAGTTTTTGATAACTCAAAGATTAATTTGAGTTAAATTTATCATAAATATATCAGTTTGAAGTTTTTCTTAATATTAAGGGCATGTTTGATAATCATTCAATCAGTGCTTGATTCTAATTTTTTGTTCTTGGGAGCAATTTGGGAACATAATCGCGTTTAGTAAAATTTTTGTTCCCAGGAACAAATTTCTATTTTTTTGTTCTTGGAAGTAGATTTGGAACAAAATCAAGAATAAAAAAAAAAGTTGATTATTGTTCCGAAAACAAATCTAAGAATTAAAACCAACTCTTCTTCTTCTTCATTGACCGCCATCCCACGGTTGCTGTCCACCGCCACTGCCGCCGATCGCCGGCAACTGGTCCGGCGAGTTTGCCAGAGGCAAGCCTAGCCACCAATGATGCCGAGCCTTGGCAGGGTTGGGCAACCCTCGCCGGTGGCTAAGCGGGCCTTGCCTAGCCTCGACGAGGCCAGCTTGGCCACCAGCGAGGCTGAGCCTCGCCCAGCTGCCGGTGAGGCTTGGTTGACGAGGGCTGGCGTCGCTCCGGTGAGGTCGCCAGCCCTCGTCTGGCCGGTCGTCGGTCCAGCAACCGACCACTTGAAGAAGAAGAAGAATATGAGAGAAAGGAAAGAAAATAAAAGAAAAGAAGTAAAAAAAATTATTTAAAAATTAAAAGAAATTGATTTGGAACATAATCAATGAACATAGTACCAAACGCAATTCTATTCCAAAATAAAAAATTTTGGATAGTTACCAAATGGCTTAAAATGCTTAGAAATTGTTCATGGGAACACAATAAAAAAGAATAATTTTTTTATCATAATCTATTCCCGGGAACACAATCGTTACCAAACGCGCCCTAAATGATCTCAAAAACAACATATTCTCGAGCTTGATGATTAAAGCCCCTCCAATGACTGGTAGTAGAAAGAGCTTGCTCTGTGAGCTCTCTTCATGTCTCCAATTCATCTATCTTATCCAACCACTCAAGAAGAGTTAGTAGAGAGAACTTTTTATCGAAAGGAGGTTGCATAAAGCTACGATAAGCACGTACAGAATTCCATCGATATCTGAAGGCAATGCTAAATATAATATAGTATAATGTGCAACACTTGCCGAATAATGAATATATATGAAAATAGTCCCTCACTTATAAATTACGAATTTAATAGATTATGGGCTACTTTGGGACATATAGTATTTTTAAAAGGGAATCAAAAAAGGATAGTGCCCAGCCGCCACGGTGTGCTTTTCTAACTTTCTAAGTCTTAGTCTTCAATTGCGGACAAAAAAAGTCTTAGTCTTTGACAAAAAGAGGGGAAAAAGTCCTAGTCCATGTGAAAAGGAGAAATTAGAAAAGTTGGATTTCGAATTCGAAAGAAAGAGACCTAGGGCCTGTTTGGTAATCATCAAAACAATGTCCGATTTTGATTTTTTGTTCTCGGGAGCAGTTTAGGAACATAATCACGTTTGGTAAAATTTTTGTTTCCAAGAACAAATTTTTATTTTTTTGATCTTGGAAATAGATTTGGAATAGAATCAAGAATAAAAAAAAATGTTGATTCTTGTTTCGAGAACAAATCTAAGAAGCAAAACCAACTTTTCTTCTTCCCTTTTCTCTTCTTCTTCTTCTTCTTCTTCTTCTTCTTCTTCTTCTTCTTCTTCTTCTTCTTCTTCTTCTCTTTTCTTCTTTTTTATCGATCGCCATCCCGTGGTTGCTGTCTACTGCCGTCCGCCGATCATCGGCAACCGGTCTGGCGAGGTCCGATGAGCTCGCCGAAGGCAAGCCTAGCCACCAGCGAGATCGGCTTGGCCATTGGCGAGGCAGGGCGAGCCTCGCCCAGCTGCCAGCGAGGCTCGGGCGATGAGGTCCGGCCTCGCCGAGGGCCGGTGACACTCCGATGAGGTCGCCGGTCTGGCGACCGGCCACTTGAAGAAGAAGAAGAATAGGAGAGAAAGGAAAAAAAAGTAAAAAAGTAAAAAAATTATTTAAAAATTAAAAGAAATTGATTTAGAACAGAATCAATGAGCACAATATTAAATGCAGTTCTATTTCAGAAGTAGAAATTTTGGACAATTACCAAATGGCTTAAAATACTTAGAAATTGTTCTTGTGAACATAATAAAAAAGAATAATTTCTGATCATAATCTGTTCTCGGGAACATAATTGTTACCAAACACGCTCTAACTCTTAACTTTTTATATGATGACATGAATTCTTTGAAAGCCACCTAAGAAGGCAGTTGCAATTAATTTCTTGCTGGGCACATAAAGAAATTCCTTAGTCATGGGCACATACCTACCACAGCTGTTCACGAGTGTGAAGATATTTTTAAAAGGGAATAAAAAAAGGATAGTGCCCAGCCGCCACGGTGTGCTTTTCTAACTTTCTAAGTCTTAGTCTTCAATTGCGGACAAAAAAAGTCTTAGTCTTTGACAAAAAGAGGGGAAAAAGTCCTAGTCCATGTGAAAAGGAGAAATTAGAAAAGTTGGATTTCGAATTCGAAAGAAAGAGACCTAGGGCCTGTTTGGTAATCATCAAAACAATGTCCGATTTTGATTTTTTGTTCTCGGGAGCAGTTTAGGAACATAATCACGTTTGGTAAAATTTTTGTTTCCAAGAACAAATTTTTATTTTTTTGATCCTGGAAATAGATTTGGAATAGAATCAAGAATAAAAAAAAATGTTGATTCTTGTTTCGAGAACAAATCTAAGAAGCAAAACCAACTTTTCTTCTTCCCTTTTCTCTTCTTCTTCTTCTTCTTCTTCTTCTTCTTCTTCTTCTTCTTCTTCTTCTTCTTCTTCTTCTCTTTTCTTCATTTTTATCGATCGCCATCCCGTGGTTGCTGTCTGTTGCCGTCCGCCGATCATCGGCAACCGGTCTGGCGAGGTCCGATGAGCTCGCCGAAGGCAAGCCTAGCCACCAGCGAGATTGGCTTGGCCATTGGCGAGGCAGGGCGAGCCTCGCCCAGCTGCCAGCGAGGCTCGGGCGATGAGGTCCGGCCTCGCCGAGGGCCGGTGACACTCCAATGAGGTCGCCGGTCTGGCGACCGGCCACTTGAAGAAGAAGAAGAATAGGAGAGAAAGGAAAAAAAGAAAAGAAAAAAAAGTAAAAAAGTAAAAAAAAATATTTAAAAATTAAAATAAATTGATTTAGAACAGAATCAATGAGCACAGTATTAAACACAGTTCTATTTCAGAAGTATAAATTTTGGACAATTACCAAATGGCTTAAAATACTTAGAAATTGTTCCTGTGAACACAATAAAAAAGAATAATTTCTGATCATAATGTGTTCTCGGAAACATAATTGTTACCAAACACGCTCTAACTCTTAACTTTTTATATGATGACATGAATTCTTTGAAAGCCACCTAAGAAGGCAGTTGCAATTAATTTCTTGATGGGCACATAAAGAAATTCCTTAGTCATGGGCACATACCTACCACAGCCGTTCACGAGTGTGAAGATATTTTTAAAAGGGAATCAAAAAAGGATAGTGCCCAGCCGCCACGGTGTGCTTTTCTAACTTTCTAAGTCTTAGTCTTCAATTGCGAACAAAAAAAGTCTTAGTCTTTGACAAAAAGAGGGGAAAAAGTCCTAGTCCATGTGAAAAGGAGAAATTAGAAAAGTTGGATTTCGAATTCGAAAGAAAGAGACCTAGGGCCTGTTTGGTAATCATCAAAACAATGTCCGATTTTGATTTTTTGTTCTCGGGAGCAGTTTAGGAACATAATAACGTTTGGTAAAATTTTTGTTTCCAAGAACAAATTTTTATTTTTTTGATCCTGGAAATAGATTTGGAATAGAATCAAGAATAAAAAAAATGTTGATTCTTGTTTCGAGAACAAATCTAAGAAGCAAAACCAACTTTTCTTCTTCCCTTTTCTCTTCTTCTTCTTCTTCTTCTTCTTCTTCTTCTCTTTTCTTCTTTTTTATCGATCGCCATCCCGTGGTTGCTGTCTGCTGCCGTCCGCCGATCATCGGCAACTGGTCTGGCGAGGTCCGATGAGCTCGCCGAAGGGAAGCCTAGCCACCAGCGAGATCGGCTTGGCCATTGGCGAGGCAAGGCGAGCCTCGCCCAGCTGCTAGCGAGGCTCGGGCGATGAGGTCTGGCCTCGCCGAGGGCCGGTGACACTCCGATGAGGTCGCCGGTCTGGCGACCGGCCACTTGAAGAAGAAGAAGAATAGGAGAGAAAGGAAAAAAAGAAAAGAAAAAAAAGTAAAAAAGTAAAAAAAAAAATATTTAAAAATTAAAATAAATTGATTTAGAACAGAATCAATGAGCACAGTATTAAACGCAGTTCTATTTCAGAAGTAGAAATTTTGGACAATTACCAAATGGCTTAAAATACTTAGAAATTGTTCTTGTGAACATAATAAAAAAGAATAATTTCTGATCATAATCTGTTCTCGGGAACATAATTGTTACCAAACACGCTCTAACTCTTAACTTTTTATATGATGACATGAATTCTTTGAAAGCCACCTAAGAAGGCAGTTGCAATTAATTTCTTGCTGGGCACATAAAGAAATTCCTTAGTCATGGGCACATACCTACCACAGCCGTTCACGAGTGTGAAGATATTCTTAGAAACCCATTTTGCTTTGGGTGAAAAAAATCTAAATGTTGTATTCATTCAGAAGGGAAGCTAACATTCATAAATTAAAAAAAATAAAATTACTTCATAGATTTTTTTTTTTTTTTGAATTGCTCAAAAAATAATGGCGGCATTATCTAGCAACTATATGTAATTGAGGCAGTTGATCGATACAAGATGATGCCCTCATAGTCTACTTTTATTTGCTAAAAAAGATGATGGTAATTATATCACTTGCCATTCTAAATCGGACGAAATCGATAGGGCATGTTTTGGCCAAATTCGGGGATTAAAAATGTTTCAAAATGTTTCTAGTGACTTGATAAGATCCCATATCTAGAGTTAGCATCATATAACCCAGTTTTTTTCTTTTCTTTTTTGGGTAAACATATAACCCAGATTGAATACACCTCTTCGAGCAAGAGCTGAAGAAGCTCCTAGTAGTATTGTTATTATCCCTATTGAAGATACGACATTCAATACTTAAGGAATGAAGGTCAATGACGAAAGCGTTCCGTTTGGCTGACATATGACAAATTGGGTAATGACCTCGGATATCCCATCACCTTTTGAATAAAAAGATGGGATTCGATCGGTGAATATTTGATCATCTTTGGCCTTTTTATGACCTGTTGTTTGTTACTATGTGTAGAGCTGGCCGACCTTGAGTCAACCCCATTTCGGTCCAACAGGGGAGGGGCAATTCCCACTCAGGTTGCTGTTTGGAGATGGAAGGTGGTCGCTCCTTCCCTCCCTCGGGGTTCTGTCTGGAATCAATTGCCCGGAAGGGCAATTATATTTTGCATATAGAAACAAAGTGTTGCCGGCGTTCATGGAAAAGGGAATCCTCCGGAAGGGCAAGACGATGAGGCAGAGTTTTGGGGGAGCCATAAGTCGAGATAATTTACCATGAGAAAGGACATAAGAGCATCGCGCTCTTCTTGAATTTCTAAGAGTTTTACTAAAATTAGATGGCAATTAAATTTCGCATTTTTTTGCTCACACGATATTTTCCGGTAGACATGTATTTTTATTATTATTATTTTTTTTTGGGATGAGTAATAGACAGTTCGAAAGGAGAGAAAAAACACAATGCAAAACAGGGTTCCTGCACGTGAAGGGGAAGAAAATTTGCTCAAAATACTGTAGCAAAAGCACTGTTTGATACTGTTCATATACTGTTTGGCATCACATCAAACCAGTCTGTAAAGCATCCTAAAGGTACTCTACATCATTAGGTCATGACAAAGTCTATAATGCCCCCAGCATGCGTTGTATAAAACAAACTTCCATCAGAACTCCAATAAGAGCTGGCTAAAAGAGTAGATTCCTGTACGCACTCTCCAATAATTTTCTAAATCTCTTTTCTCTTTTTCTTCTCCCGTGACATGTGTACAATTCGAGAAGGGTCCTCAATAATTTTATAAAGAATTGCAAATTTTCAGACTTGCCCGTGTCCCCTCCCACGGTACATGGAAGAAAACGTAAATATGAGCTAATTTCATTGATTAACTTTCCATCCAAATTTTTTGTCCTCCCCATTTTCCTTTTTTTTTAAAATAAGCATAAATTCCATATTCAGTTAACTAGGTCCAATGTGAATAGGGTTATTTAGCCATTCCAATTATTCTATTCTTAGAAAAAAAATTCTGAAATAAAGATTTTAAGAATACTTACATTAACTAAAAGCATATGATGATTTTATTAATTAAGGATGAAAATATTCTCACCTTACGAGGTAAAATTAAAGATGTCAATGTATTTCTTTTGTGAGAATAACACATTAGCGTAATTCAGACTCAAATTACGATTTTTTGAGTTGGCAATAAAAATAAAAGTTAAGAAAAAAAAAAGCGGGCCCCACAGTGCCACTTGTCGTCCATTGAATGGACTAACGTATTCAGTACGTGGCCACTGGCTACTATTAATATATCCAATATTTTCTCGGATTGGATAGGTGAAAATTTTATCATTTTTGGCCTTGCCAGGACGTGTTCTAGTTAACTAGAGCTGACCGGCCTGGAGAGTCTACTCCTTTTCCGTCCAACAGGCGAAGGCAAATCCCTGTCGGGTTGCTGTTTGGAGATGGAAGGAGTTCCCTGCAAACCTCGTTACCGGCCCTCTATGGGCGAATCCAAGGACCGGATAACTTGGGCTGTCGCCGATCCAGATAGAAACAAGGTGCTACCGGCGTTCACGGAAAAGCGAATGCTCTGGGAGGACGGAAATGTAAGGCAGGCTTTTCAGGGAGCCATCGGGGAGTCCAGCCGTCCATACAGATACGACGTGTTCCTGAGCTTCCGTGGCGAGGAAACACGCAACGGCTTCACCAGCTACCTCCACGAGGAGCTGAAGCAGAGAGGGATCGCCGTGTTCATGGACGAGGAGGAGCTCCGGAAGGGCGAGGAGATCGCGCCGGCGATCCTCCGAGCCATCGGGGAGTCGAGGATCTCGATCGTCGTGTTCTCGGAGAACTACGCGTCCTCTAGCTGGTGCTTGGACGAGCTGGTGAGAATCGTCGAGTGCGGGGATACGATGGGGCAGATCGTGTGGCCCGTGTTCTACAAGGTGGATCCCTCGGATGTGAGGAGGCACAGGGGGAGGTACGGACAAGCCCTAATCCATCACGAGGAGAGGTTGAAGTCGAACGGCGGTGATTCGGAGAAGGTGAAGAGGTGGAGAAAAGCTTTGACCAAAGCAGCTAACGTCTCCGGCTGGCATCTGGTTAAGCAGTAAGCCGACCATTTAATCCCTTCTGAGTATGCCGACTGTTTGTTCTGTGGCAAAAAAAAAAAAAAAAAGTTATTGATTACGGAATTTCACTAATTTCCATGGCAATAGATTCTTATGCATAAAATGGGAGAAAAACCAATTCACGCTAATTGAAGCAGGAAAGCTTATGTATCTTGACAAGCGACTTAGCAAATCGTGAGTTGAGTATATAAACATCCAGGTGGACCACGTCCCTTTCCCTCTACTAGCCCGTTTCTGTTTTAGATGTCAATTGCTTGAAACTGAGTTTAATATGGTCTATAGTGCTTGGGATATTGACCGCGGTTTGATTTTATTTGAGATCAGCTAAGTACTTTTTGTATCCAATGTCTTTGAATCTACCAGGCGCGAGTTTAATGTCATTCAGAGCATTGTCGAGGCAGTATGCGCTCAGCTGAAGAATCGCAACCAGTTACCCATTCCTGAAAACGTGGTTGCCATGGACTCGCATGTGGACCACATGCATACTTTGCTAGACATGGAATCGAATGACGTTCGCATGGTCGGAATTTGCGGATTTGGAGGAATAGGGAAGACAACTATCGCCAAAGCTACTTACAATGCCTTTGTGCACAAATTTGAGTATTGCAGCTTTCTTTCCAACGTTAGAGAAACTTGCGAACAAAACACACACAGTGGCCTACTTCAGCTTCAAGAGGCACTTATTTATAAGGTAAGGTGGGATGATTGTCTGAAGCTTCACAATGTTGACGAAGGTATGAGCATGATAAAGAGTAGAATTTCCAGGAAAAAGGTCCTCATTGTCATTGATGATGTGAACCAATTGATCCAATTGGAAAAACTAGTTGGGGGATGTGATTGGTTTGGTTGTGGAAGTAGAATCATCATAACAACTAGAGATGAACATTTACTCACTGCTCATAACATACAAAGCATGTACAGGGTTCGGCGATTAGATTGTTTAGCAGCTTATAAGCTCTTCAGTTCGATTGCTTTTCAGAATTATCCTCCTCTGGATTATGAAGAGCTTTCGTATGACGTAGTGGATTACACCAAAGGACTTCCATTAGCCATTAAAATTTTGGGTTCTTTCCTTCGAGGTAGAAGCTTACTTGAATGGAACAGCACATTAGATAAATTGGAGAGAGTTTTCAATGGAGAAATCTTCAATGTGCTGAGACTAAGCTTTGATGGTCTAGATGAAGATCAGAAGGATATTTTTCTTGACATTGCATGTTTCTTCAAGGGAGAGAGTAGAAGTAAGGTGACAGAGATCTTGGAGAGCTGTGATCTCTGGCCGAACATTGGAATTGCTGTTCTTATAGATAAGTCGCTCATCACTATTGAGTATGGCAAGCTGGAGATGCATGACATGATACAAGAAATGGGAAGAGAAATTGTTCGGAGGGAATCTCCCAAAGTGCCAGGGGAGCGCAGCAGATTGTGGTTCTATAAGGATGTTCTTCATGTCCTAACAGAAGGCAGGGTAATAAACTGAATCATGATCTTCTGTTTTTGACAATATGTATGCCTGTTTGGTAGGTTTAAATCTGCTTAAGAAGTACTTTTGGCCTTCTACTAAAAAGGGGTGCGAATATTTTTCTGCTAAGTAATGTAATGGCTGATGGTCCCATAAGAATCACCCTTTCCACAGCCCACCCTGAAATGTAAGGTTTGTACCATTGACCTCTCCCCAGAAAGTATATTATGAAAAAATTTGTAGGAGCTTAATTACTGTGCTTTTTTTAAATGATTTGAGGTGTTAATAGAACCCATGAGTCAAATGCTAAAGTAAAAGCAAATCTGAAAGCTAAGAACAAAAGGCGCTCGAAGCACACCGAATCTTTTTTGTATTACTAGTTAGGTCCTTGCATAATCTAGGCACCTTTGTACTTAAATTGTCTATTCATGTGTGTGCCGCCAGGGAACTAATAAAGTAGAAGCAATTATGCTCAAGTTGCCCGCTCCTGATACAGTGCACTTTAGTGCTCAAGCCTTCACAAACATGACAAGGCTCAGAATTTTCTTAGCTCCCAATGTAAAACATTCAGGTGATCCCATATACTTTCCCGCGGAATTGAGATGGCTGGAATGGCCCGAGTACTCTCAACCATTGATGCCGTTCAATACAGGCGACAGGAAACTTGTAGGCCTAGACTTGAGTAAAAGCAGCATCCGCATATTGGGGAAGGAATTCAAGGTACGTACTTGCAATTTTCTCTTCTGTGAAGATAAAACTGTGAACATCTTGAAAAGACTACTTATATATCTCATTATTTATCGTGCAGCATTTTAGAAATTTGAGGTCTGTTAATTTTAGCTACTGTGTATTACTGAGAAAAATTCCTGACGTATCGTCAATGCCAAATCTTGAGAGTATGGATCTCCAAGAGTGCACCAAACTTGTTGAGATTCATCAGTCTCTTGGGTGTCTCGCCAAGCTCGTATATTTGAACTTTTTGAACTGCTGCAATCTTAGCCGTTTCCCCAGTAGTCTGAAGGCAGGATCTCTTGAAAATCTGATTCTTAGAGGTTGCTCGAAGCTTTCAAGGTTTCCAGATATTCTTGTACAAGTGGAACGTCTGAAAAGACTTGCGCTTCATGAGACTGCCATTGAAGAACTACCCTCTTCTGTTGCAAATCTTGTCAAACTAAAAGAGTTGTGTTTAAGCGACTGTGCGGACCTTAAAAACCTTCCCTGTAGCATCTATAAACTGCAGCATCTTGAGCTTATTTTTGTTGATGGATGCTCACAACTCACCAAGTTCCTGGAATGTGTATGTGGATCAAGTGATTGCACCAATGTCTCTCTCCCGTTAGCCCTCCCAAGCGTTATCAACTTGAATGTGCAAAGATGCAGCTTACCAGAGCTTAGTTTCTTGAAAAATCTTCATTGCATGTCCTCGTTGACAATTTTAGATCTATCGGAGAACAAGTTTGTCAGCCTTCCTACCTGCATCAGTCAATTTACTAAGTTGCAGCAGCTTTATTTGATGCACTGCAAGCAGCTTCGAGAGATTCTAGCTCTCCCATCAAACATAACATCCTTACATGCAAAAGGTTGTGAATCTCTGGAAACATGTGCAGACTTGTTAGACGTGTTACGATATAATCCAGATGAATCACCTTGGCTCAGACGAATTGACTTCTCTGGCTGTCAAAAGCTAATTCAGGATCGATGCTCCAGCGATTGCACTATGCTGTCGATTGAGGTCTCTCTCTCTCTCTCTCTCTCTCTCTCTCTCTCTCTCTCTCTCTCTCTCTCTCTCTCTCATGTTTCTATCTCAAGTTTAAATATTCCGCATGGCAGGGATTGCTTGGAGAGACTCGGATTGACATTTTTCATCCAGGAAACAAAATCCCAAGGTGGTTTAAACATCAAAGCACGATAAGACTCATAAGGTTTCCTGTACTTTCAAAATCATACCGAGACATAGCAGGCTTGGCCTTTTGTGCTATCGTCGGTTCACCTAATCAGAAGGAAGTTGATATTTCGTGTGAGATCCGGTTGTTTGTCAACAGTCAAGAAACTTATGGTTGTGTAGATTATTTTTCCTCGTTAGAGTCTGATCACATATGGCTCTTATATGTTCCACGGCGAATGATGTGGGGATTGGATGCGAAATTGCGGAATCTCTGTAGTCGATTTACAATACTGTTCCAAGCATCGAAGGGGACTCTAAGAAGCTGCGGGGCACATTTGGTGTACAAACAAGGTAAGCAACCAAATGACCCAAAGATGGACACAAACATTGATCCTCTGAATGTGAACAAGAACCCTACAAGTTCTCGTGGTCGAAGACGCCAAAGGAGTAAATCGTTTTGAGACTCCTGATACCGTTACTATGACTCGAAATTAGCTTGTAATTTATTGTAGGGGGTTATATTAATGCCCTTACGAGAGGTTTTGATTGTGTATTTCCTCATAGTGAGAGTAAACTTGCTGCTGTGTCGTTCTTTACCCTCAAGATTATGTGATCACCTTCCATCCATCTTTTCCTCACCAAGAAAGTGCAAGGATGTTCCTGTCTAGTCAATATTCCTAAATTTACTTGTCGACCCATATCCCGTCACGACCAAGCTTAAGAAAGAGAACCCAAAGAACAAAGAAGGGCTTTAAACAGAGAACTAGAATTTACAAATTGACCCAATCTTTCTTCAAGAAATCACACGATTTTGATTCTATAAAGTTATGACGTACTTGGTCGTAAAAACAATTTAGTCGCTCTTTCTATATTTTTTTTCCCAGCTCTAATCTCGGCCTAAAGGTAGATCAGGAACTACTACTGAACAGTCATGAGAACGAAGGATGGGCCGTGGAGTCCGCTCAGCTACATGGTCGTGTCTGCTTTGGCCTCGTCTCCAATTCACCTCAAGCACGATTCCTCATGTCCTTCGAGAAAGCATGACCATATATAAGTTACCATAGTACTCCATCGGTTGTCACGTCCGCTATTACCACCTCCTTTGCTGCGGCTTAACTAAAAGGAGATTTTTCGATGATCACAGTAGGTTTGGTTTGTTTGATTGTCTACATAATGCTTGCAAGCCGCCGGTCATCCACAGGACCAGCGGCAACAAACATATCTTGTCGTGTGACCTCAGCTTTACTAGACTGGATGGAATATGAAAAGCAAAAATCAGATCATCATCACATTCTCAAACATGAACTGACTTTGGATGATCCATGCTCTCATACTCCACCAAGTCTGACACATTTTATTCTTTTTTTTTTTGTCATAGTCCGACGCAACAAAAACCAAATAAGGGGAAAATGAAGTGGCTTTAGTAAAAGTGAGAGGGCATTGTTATAGGCCCTCAGGTGTGGTCGTTGTTATGCTTTTTATTTCGAGTCAAGTCTCCTCTGCTTTCAATAATAAATTGCTTTTCGTATGCTCATAACATTTACTCAACTTAATTAACTCATATATCAATTGCTCATAATCACACTTAACACCCGTGACAAGTGCAACAAATGTTTGCCCCTTGATTATGTCTCCACCTATATCAGTAGGAGATTCAAAACGAAAGGACATCTTGACTTACCTTTCAATGGATTATGATCATAGTGATGTGTGCATGCATAATCCACTAATATCATTCTCCAACAACCCACAAAACAAATCCATAATTCATCTCATAAATCTATTTCACAAACCGAACTCTTTATCGAATAGAATGCATTTCATGAAGTATTTAACAAATCAATACATATAACTTTTTTGCAATCCCTTTCACAACTTAATTTATCAAAGAAAATATATTTCACAAGGCTTTTTTCAAACTATTTAGGAATTCATTTGATAAACTAGATCCACAAATAAATATATTGAAAATTTCAATATGACTTTTATAAAACGTTCTTCAAACTTTTATGTAACAAATATGCTTTTTCATTACTCATAATATATCGAATTTCTGTCATTTTCAAGACATGAATTTAAAAATTTATAGAAGAGGTAGTACAACTTATCTGGAATTATTAAAAACCAAATAATGAAGGCTACCCTAACCATCGAACTAGTAATGCTATCAAATATACTATCTCCACCACGAATGGGCTAAACCAAGTTTACTTGCTAACAAATGACTCCTACATTCTAACAAAACTCTCTGTCCACAATGCGGAACTTAAGTGCCAAATTTCGGAATTTCGCTTCGACTATGTTTGAGGAACCCTAGATGCTGTCGAAGTAAAGGATTGTCAACAAGAGCGTTCTAGTGTGTTATAGATTCTAAACTTTTAATTCAAATTGACTACCGTCAAATTCCATGGCTCCATAATGCTCTCATCTATCATTTTCATGAACTCCCTCCACTTAACACTTCAAAAATCGAGTCTTCAAAGTTCATATGGCTTCTAAATTGTGCCATAATTTCGAAAACTATTTTGATTATACAAACAAAGGTCTTGAATCCGGACATTGTAATACGTAATTGATTTGACTTGATGAAACCTCCATGGCAGACGCGATTCTTTCTCCTCTTTCTGTTTTTCCTTCCTTTCCTTCCTTTCCCTTTACTCATCTTTTTCCTTTTTCTCTTTTCCTTCATCGTCCTATGGGCTGTTTTCAGCCACATAAGGGCGCGTTTGGTAATGATTATGTTACTAGGAACAAATTTTGATTAGAAATGATTATTTTTTATTCTGTTCCCGGGAATTGATTCTGAGTAAAAGAACGCGTTTGGTAACTGTCCAAAATTTCTGATTCTGGAATAGAATTGCATTTGGTACCATGCTCATTGATTTTGTTCCAAATCAATTTCTTTTCATTTTTAAATAATTTTTTTTACTTTTTTTTTTCATTTTTTTTCCTTTTTCCTTTTCTTTTTTTTCCTATTCTTCTTCCAACGATCGGCCAGACGAGGGTCGGCGACCTCATTGGAGCGTCGCCGGCCCTTGTCGGCCGAGCCTTGCCGGCAATTGGGCGAGGCTCGCCCAGCCCCGCTAGCAACTGGGTGAGGCTCGCCTAGCCCCGCCGTATCTGGCGAGGTCGAGCCTCACCGGTGACTAGGCCGGCCTCGTCGGGGCTGGGCGAGGCCTGCTTGGCCACCGGCGAGGTTGAGCGAGCCTCACCAATGGCCAGGCCAGCCTCGCCGGGGCTGGGCGAGGCTCGCCTGGCCACTGGCGGGGCTGGGTGAGCCTAGTTGCCTAGCCCTGGCGAGGCCGAGGCTTGCCTCCGGCAAGCTCGCCAAATCGGCGGGCGGTGACCGGCGGGAGGCGGCGGCGGACGGCGGGCGGCAGCGGATGGCGGAGGATGGCGGTGAGCGGCGGCGGGCGGTGGTGGACGGCTGTCGCGGGATGGCAAAAGGGAAGAAGAAGAATAGTTGGTTTTGATTCTCAAATTCATTCTTGGAATAAGAATCAACTTTTTTTTATTCTTGATTCCACTCTAAATCTATTCCCGGGAACGAAAATTTTACTAAACGCGATTCTGTTCCCAAACTATTTTTGGGAACAAACAATCATAATTTGACCATGTTTGGATGGTTATCAAACATGGCCTAAGCGTCCACTTTTCCCTCAAATATTTTTTCTTTTTCTTTCTCTGGGGCCCACTTTGACCTAGTCAAAATATAATGCTTCGAAGACCCGCCTAAGAATGCTGTTCACGATCAATTTCTTGCTGCGCAAATAAAGAGATCCACAGTCCAGGGCGCGACTCCCATACTGACACATTCCATTTAGAGATGGCCGGCCGTGAATCAACCAGTTTCAGTCCAACAGGCGAGGCCATTCCCGGTCAGATCGCTGGTCCGATGGAAGGAGAAGGCCTCTCGGATCCTGAACCGCTCGCCCAAACTCTCCACAGTGGGGCCTCCCTTCATCTGGTACTCCCTTCACTGGGTGCCCGGGGACTCCGGCGATCCTGACGAAGAAGAAGTGTCACTGACCTCCTTTGACGAGGACGACTCCACTGTTTTAGCCGAGGGTGCTACCGCTAGTACCCGGATGCCTTGGGACGATCTAGACGTAAACAAAGTGTTACTGAGCTCCTCTTACGAGGACCGTGCATGGATTGCCGCGTTCATGGAGGATGAGGAGCTCAGGAAGGCCGTGGAGATGATCATGCCGGCGAATTTCGGAGCCGCCATCGGGGAGTCCGGCCGTCTGTACAGATACAACGTGTTCCTGAGCTTCCATGGTGTGGACACGCACAACGGCTTTGCCGGCCACCTCCACGTGGCGCTGGACCAGCGAGGGATTGCCACGTTCATGGATGACAAGGAGCTCCAGAAGGGCAAGGAGATCGTGCCGGCGATCCTCGGAGCCATCGGGGAATAGAGGATCTTGATCGTTGTGTTCTCGGAGAGCTACGCGTCCTCTAGCTGGTGCTTGGACGAGCTTGTGAGAATCATCGAGTGCAAGGATACGATGAGGCAGATCGTGTGGTCGGTGTCCTTCAAGGTGGATCCTCGGAGGTGGGGAGGCAGAGGGGGAAGTACGGACAAGCCCTAATCAATCACGGGGAGAGGTTGAAGTCGAACGGCGGCGATTTGGAGAAGATGAAGAGGTGGAGAGAAGCACTGACTACAGCAGCTATCATCTCCGGCTGGAATTTGGTTGACAAGTAAGGCTATCGTTTAGTCCTTTCTACTGCTTCCTGACAAGAAAGTCATGCATTGAGTAAATAAACATAAAGGTGGACCATGTCCCTCCACAAGCCCATAGAAAGGAGGAAAAGGAAAAATTATGGAATTTTTTTCGTTGTCTTAGGAGTGATCTGTATGGGATTGGACTTAAGGCTGACTGAATTTTTATCTGATTAATTAGGTATCAGAATGTTGATTCCTATACCTTCTTTTTTGGGCATCTGATTAATTGCTAGAAATTGAATTTAATCTGGTCCTTAGTATTTGAGATATTGACTGCTGCTCGATCTTATTGGAGATCAACTTAGTACTCATTGTATCAAATATCTTTGAATCTCCTAAAGTATTCTCAATTGGCTATATACTTTGAATCTACCAGGCGGGAGTCCAATGTCATTCACAGCATTGTCAAGAGTAAAGGGCTGAGCTGAATCGCGATCAATTACCTGTCCCTGAAAACAGGGTTGCCATGGATTCACATGTGTCCTATGTGCATACTTTGCTAGACGTGGATAAACGAGGTTCACAAATTTGTAGATTTGGAGGAATTGGGAAGACTACTATCGCCAAAGCTACTTATAATGGTTTTTCGCTCAAATTTGAGTATTGTAGCTTTCTTTTCAATGTTAGAGAAACCTGCGAGATATCTGCAGATGGCCTACTTCAAGAGACGCTTATTTCTCAGGTAATGTGGGATGATGTTCTGAAACTTGGCAATGTCCACAGAGGTACAAGCATGCTGAAGAGTAGACTTCGCCAAAAAAAGGTCCTCATAGTCATTGATGATTTGAACCAGTTGATCCAATTGGAAACCCTAGTTGGAGGACATGATTGGTTTGGTTGCGGAAACAGAATCATCATAACGACTAGAGATGAACATTTACTGGTTGCTCATGGCGTAGACAGTATACACAAGTTTCAACCATTAGATTTTTCAACGGCTTCTATGCTCTTCAATTCAGCTGCTTTCGAGGATATTTCTCCTCCCCCTGATTATGAAGAGCTTTCCTATGGCGTAGTGCTTTACAACAAGGGACTTCCATTAGCTATTAAAGTTTTGGGTTGTTTTCTTCAAGGTAGAAGCTCTTTCCAATGGAAAAACGCATTAGATAAATTGAAGAGAGTTCTCAATGGAGAAATCTTGAATGTGCTGAGAATGAGCTTTGATGGTTTAGATGATTATGAGAAGGATATTTTTCTTGACATAGCATGTTTCTTCAAGGGAGAGAGTATAAGTTATGCAAGAAAATTTTTGGAGAGCTATGATCTCCACTCGGATGGTGGAATTGATGTTCTTATAGATAAGTCACTCATCACTATTGAGCATGGCAAGCTGGAGATGTATGATATGATTCAAGAAATGGGAAGGGAAATTGTTCAAAGGGAATCTCCCAAAGAGCCAAGGGAGCGCAGCAGATTGTGGTTCTATAATGATGTGCTTCATGTTCTAACAGATGGCACGGTAATACATAAATCATGATCTTTTGTTTTTGACAATATGTATGCATGTGTCGCGACCCAATTTTCGGGTGTGAACCTAAAATTAGGGTTTGGCTAATGGATTGTTAAGCCTAAACTTAACTCGGGCTCTCCCAAGTCCATACCAATTCGTGACTTAGGTTTGAGCTCTTAACATGCAATTGATTTTTTAATTGGGAGTCGCCACTAATCTATCTTTTGGTGGGTCGATTAGAAACCCAAGTAAAGTAATGGGAGATTTACTTTACTCCTACGAACCAGAGACTATGGGTACGGGGACTTGATTACGTTAGATTTCCCTAACGCCCTTTCGGTACCTTTCTCTTTTGTTTTTGAAAAATGTTTGGCAAGCAGCTTGAATTGATTTCAATTTATTTTCCTAACATGTGAGGTGTTCATGCGGATGCGCATACCACCAATTTAACACTCAAGAAAGCAATTAAATAATGCATGACTTACCTCATAGCAACGAAAGCATCTGCAGTGTTAGATCAGAATTCACATCAACAATCTTAAATATGATTTCTAATTAACAAGCAATCACTCAATTTTTGCCTTCACTTTTAATGGGAATATAGTCCATATGCAATGCAATGCTTCAATCTAATATGAAATAATATGGCATGGAAAAATGTCTTAAACTATATGAATGAGCAAGAAGCTTTTGTGAATTTTTTAATAAACATGCAATAATTAAATACGCAATTTAAATTAATCAAAATGACCTAATTTTAATGACATGCAATTTCTAATTAAATGAATTTAATAATAATCACTAAATGACGTGCATTTCATGAACTAATTCTATATGACGTGCACATGAATTTTCTATTCTAGAAAAATGCAACATGTTCTAGAAATTGAAACTAAGTTATCCTAAAACAAATTTTTACGAAATTCGAAATTAAGGAAAATGCAAAATATAATTATCTAGATTAAGATTCTATCTAGTTTATATTAAGGATCGGGTCAGACTAAATCCTAATTTAAACTAAAATCTTATCTTAACCTAGCAAGTTCTATCCTAAGATGCAAAAATCAATAAAACATGCAATTTATTCTAATATGCCATGACGTGCAAGTAATGCCTTAATTCCTAATTTTTTTATGAAATTCGAAATTAAAATTAAACATGCAATTCAAATAATAAAAACTAACATCCTAAATGAATGCACTTTTTCTTTTTCTTTTTCATGATTAAAAATAAAATCCCTAGTCTAATCATGCAAGATAATAAAAAAAACAACCTAATCCTAAATCAAACTTTTTTGGATTTTTTCCTTTTTACGAAAACAAGATCAACTCAAACCACACGATAGCAAATCAAGCAAGATAAGATCGATATCCGTAAAAAAAATTGACGAACCATATCTCGCGCATGAGATCGGGTTGGCCAAATTTAAACAAAATCACGAATCGAATCTCGGGCATGAGATCGGATTGGCGATTTTTCCGTGCGATTGCGAGTCAGATTTCAGGCGCGAAAATCGAACTGTCAATCATATGCACGTTATGAAATTAGGGATTAATCTCCGAATTCATGAGAATTTAAAATATTTTTTGGATATGGCAATAACGAACCAATATTCAAAATAAATCGCAATCCCATGGATCTAGCAATAAAATATGAGAAACTTGAATCAATCAAGAATCTTACCTAGCTCTCGATATCGCGTAGATAACTTTTCCAAATTGGGACCGAATGCAATCGGACCGGGATCGCGATCGGTTTCTCGACGGCGAATGGCAGCAAGTATTATGTGCACGGCGGCGATGCTTCACAGCGATGGTTCATGGATGATTTACGAGATCACGTAGGAATCGTGGCTCGAGACTAGAACAACTTCATCGTCAATGGTGCATGATGATGGTGTGGCGGTGGCTCGGCGTGGCTTGACAAGGCCACGACAAGTTTGATGGGCTATCGTACGGGACACCAAGAAACCTGCAAAATTATTGAAAGCTTAGGTAATTCATTGGGAGGCTTGTTGGGCAGAGAAATATTGAAGCTACGTAGTGAAGCTTTGCGCCGCTGGTGGTTGGTTGCTTGCGATGACTCAGGGCCAAGAAACTCCGGGATTCGCTTGGAACGTTGAATCGTAATAGTGGGCAAAGTGGCAACGCATGGCAGCAAAAACCAACATGAACAAGGGCGTGCGTGCGTGCAAGGCATGAATTTTAATGGATGCCTAAAGCTTCAAGAGATGGGGTTGGTTCAGGAAGACTTTTGGACTCCAAACTGACGTGATGCTTTTGACCAAGTCCACGTGTTCTTCCTCTGCCAAGAATTCTTCAATTTGTTGCCGTAAAAAAAGTGAATTTCGTGGCTTGTGGCATGGTGATCGACGGGTCGTGGAACAGGGGTGTCTTCGCAAGGGGAGGCCGGCGTTCTGTTCGGGACTTGTTGGTGGAGCAGCGAGTTCGTGGGCGATGGAGGAGTATAATGGTCTTCGCTCGGAGGCGGATCGGCGGTGCTGGCGGCACGAGATCGGCGCGGCGATCAGCTTCGAGTGGGAGGCGGGTGAGCTCTGGACGGCTCGCGCGGTGGTGCGACGCGGAGCTTCACGGGCGTCGGGGACGGAGAGTTGCAGGCGCCGGCGGACTCTCGGATCTCGGCGGGGAGAGTTCACGAAGAAGACCCAAAAGTCTTCTTTTTTCCTCCTTTTTTTTAATCTTTTTTCCCTTTCTCCCCTGTCTCTTTCACCCTGTTCGCACGTCTTCTCTCCCCTGTTGCTTCCTTTTTATTTTTTTTCCAAAGGACACCTTCTGCAGAAGCCCTCCAAAAGAAAAACTTCTACCTCTCTTTCCCTTTTTGTGAACTTTTTCTTTTACCAAGTGAAAGAAAAACCCCCTCCAAACCGAAAACCCCCAATGAAAGAGTTTTTTTTTCCTCAATGGCCGTGTATTCAATATGTGTGGCCCCCTTAAAACCGAACCCTACGTACACCTTTTATAGCAAAAAAAAATGTGATCCTATCAAAATATTTCGAAATTTCCTTATATCCTCCGAATCACAAAAATCCTTATCTCCTTAATATTTTCAAAAAAATGTTATCACCTAAAGACTAAAGATAAGATTTCAACCCGATTCTTTTAAATTCGAAAAACCACCGCAATATCATATCAAATCTCGATTTAGGTAATTTTTGTCATTAAAAGAAAACGGGCTCGGGCCAATTTTGCACGTTTCATGGGCTTAGTCCGGCCCATTAATTTAAACTCAAAAACAATTAATTCGACCCATCCGCCGTCCTAAAAAATGCAAAACATGTAAATTAAAAATAAACGCACCTAAAATTAATGCTATGCAAATGAATTATAAAAAATAAAATTAACCCCTAATGACTAAATTGGCCGCCAAAATTTAGGTGTCAACAGCTGCCCCTCTTTGGAGGTGAGCTCGAAGAGGTTGCCTTCAAAGATAAATTGAGACCTAAATTTTGACCATGCACATGCATTGAATGATTTGATTTTTGATTTTTTTTTATTTTTTTGATTTTTTTGAGGTTTTTGATTTTTTTTTTGTCGGAAAGTAAATCCCATTTTAAAATGCAATTTATATGATGCATGGAAATGCTTATGCAAATGCATGATGCGAAAGGAAGGAACATACCTGCAATTACTTACCAGTCAGTGCGGTAAAGCATCTTGAGGTACATGATAAATCCCTATTTACTTTACAAGTACCCGACTCTCACTCAGGCTCCTTGAGGAGTCAAACAGGTAATGAATCGAAACATTGAGCTCGAGAAGAACATTCACATCCAAGTGAAATGCTCAACGACAAGAATTAAGACATCCAGATCTAGACTGAGATGTCAAAAGAACCTACTCGAAATATCTTACCTTCAAGGAGGGTAAAATGATTCAAGATAGATTGGTGTTACACGTCTAGGACCCGTACCATTCTACGGTCGCCCAGAATAGTAACATGACTTTATAAAGAAATCTGCTTTCCTAGGACCCGTACCATTCTACGGTCGCCTAGAATAGTAACATGACTTTATAAAGAAATCTGCTTTCCTAGGACCCGTACCATTCTACGGTCGCCTAGTATGACAGATTTTTGTTGTGTCTAGGACCCGTACCATTCTACGGTCGCCTAAACGGGGGTTTACCTTCCAGGACTCGTACATTACTCTACGGTCGCCTGAATAGGGAAATAAAGTTTTGTCTAGGACCCGTACCATTCTACGGTCGCCTAAACGGGGGTTTTGCTTGGCTAGGACCCGAACCATTCTTCGGTCGCCCGGCGTTGCGATCTGGAGAAAAATCTTTAGGGACAACTCTATCGAGTGTCAAATTACTTAAAAGCGAAAATACCTGTATAATAACAAGTATTTAAGGTATAGATAGAGATATACTTACCTGGTGACATCTCTGCTCATTAGGGATATGTCTCCTGGGCCTTGGGCTACGAAAGCACGCCAGGATAATATAAAAGGACTCTGGGTTACGAAAGTACGCCAGGTCAATTTAAAAGGAGGGACTCTGGGTTACGAAAGCATGCCAGGTCAATTTTAAAGGACACCGGGCTATGAAAGCACGCGAGGTCAATTTTAAAGGAACAACTTGACCGAGTCAAGTGTCGAGAATGGGCAGAGATATACTTACCTGATGATATCTCTGATTCTTTGGGATATGTCTTTTAGAACTTAGATATCCTGTGGAGGCTTCTCACCTCCTGGTATAAATAAATTTTGGAACATTAAGGATGCACCTTGAATACTCATGACGGTTTCTCATCTCCTCATATCATGAGGCATCTTGAAAAGAACCTGAATGTTAGGAGCTCTTGAGTCTTTGAAAAAACATTATCTGTCAGACATGATTAGAGCAAAAATGCATTCACCAAAGAGATAAGCAATTAAGGCTATTCTGGAATGCAAACTTTAAAATCTATTGAAGCTTTTATTAATTCAATCAAGATTCATGCATAATGACTTTTGCATCATCCGAATTTCCACTAGAGAGAATTATCATTCAAGACAATTTTCAATCATGACATGGATTTCTTAAGAATACTAAATGAGAGACTTTCGGTTAGAAAGGACTTTCGCTCACTCTCATTTAGAATGGCTATTTTATGAGAATCACTCAATTTCATCATATCGACATGGGTCCGAGTATTCTCGCAAGCGGTACAACCTTACCAATCTGAGAGGTCTTTAAAAGGGACCATAATGTGAGTTTAGCCAACGGCTTAACAAATGGGACTCTTTGAGTCAAGGCTTTTGAAAAAACAGCTTCGCAATCATCTCCGGGTTTACAAGTCAAGAACCCTGCAAAAATGAGAAAGAAATAATCTTGCTCGCACTTCTTCGAGCGATGCTTATAAACATATGAACTCCTACGTTAATTCAAGTGCCCTAATCTGAAGAGACTTTGTAAGGGACGTAATGTAGGTGGGGTTCATGGGTTGAGAAATGAAAGGATCATTAGGCTCAAAAAGTGTGTAAAGGGTGAGAGTTGATGATCATCTTGGCATTGCCACCAGTTTTCTTTTTCACCATCAGGGACTGTCTTCATGAAGTGCCCCATTAATTGTAAAAACTCAACTTTTGAGTTTTTTGAATATTGCTCTATTGGGATTCAACTCTTACAATTGACAGTCACCTACCTTGACTTTCTTTTTTCATCTATGGGCATTGGCCTTGCTTTTACCAGGCACACTGCTTTTTATGCCCCTAGTTCTCATGCATTTTTTTTCACTTCTTTTTTCATGGGCATCGGCCTTGCTTTTATCAGGCACACTGCTTTTTCATGCCCCTTAGTTCTATTTTGAATTCAATTCTTGCGCATAATGTATGCGTCAAGCAATCACACTTTAAATGACACTAGAACTTTTCAAGAGCCTTCATCTGCCTTTTGCCTTGCCCCAGTGTGGGGGTTGATCATCAACTGGTTTTGCCTTGCCCCAGTGTGGGGGATGATCATCAACTGGGTTTAAAGAAATGAAATTGCAGGCTCGAGTGGGCTATGCAAAGGATATAAGTGTATAGGATAGAGAAAGAAATGCTCTTCGTCATCCTAAGGCACTTAAATTAACACATGAATTCAATGTAATAGCATAACTTGAAGATTGATGCAAGTGAGAGCAAGAAAATTTCAATTCATTTTCCTCACCTCATGATGCCATTTGATCTCTTAGTTGCCCCGATGTGGGGGTGGTTCTTGACAGGGATAATTTGAAAGAATATCCATAAGTGTATAGGCTCAAAAAGGTTAAGCAATGGATCACATGTAGTGTTTGGGATAGAAAAATGAATTGCCTCTCATTATTCCGGTCATCGTACCTTTTGCGAGAGAACTCTTTACCTTGTAAATATGGAACTTCCTCATCTCACAAGTGTATAAGTATGGGACTGTGTATAGAATAGGGCTTGCCTTTCATCATCCTGACACATCTCATTTAGCATTCTTAAACATTAATGTCACTCCATTAAGTTGTCTATCTTGACAAATCTCCACATGAAATTGGTGAGCTAAATCAATATGAAAATTCCCTTTTCAAAAGAGTTTAGCAACTTTAAGCATGAAAAGAGTTTGTTACTTCAAAACAAACAATTTATTGCACTCAAAACATGATTTTAAGCACTCATTTAGGGGAATTGCTCCACAAAAGAATTGCCTCAGCAATGGATGTCCTTGGATCATCTCTATCCATCAAAAGTGGAGACCCGCTTTTGCCCCTGCACAAGAGAACGTGCATGAATAGGATACTATGCAACATCAGAGTAAATTCAAATTGCACAACCATTTTGGCTCGGATCGAGATTTTGTCTCAGTCATGTCATTACTAGAATCTGTAGTGCCCCAATTCTTCATCTGCAAGAAAAAGAACAAAAGTGTCAACTCCAGAATTAATTATATTCATGAACGCAATGTATCCATTTCATCCAAGACGGATGATCTTCTTTTGACTTGTTTCATCATTTTCTCATGGAAATGAGAAACTTCATTTGGCCTTCGAAAATGACATCTGACACCAATTATTATGAGAGGTGTCACATATCACACTTTGGAATCAAGATGATTTTCTTCACTCTTGGGAGATGTCATCACAATCGGCTAGGAAATGATCATTTGCCTTCATGTCTATTTTCCTTTCGGATGTATGTTCCCCAAATCAACGGGCGAACTATCTCTGGAAATTGATGCGTTATTTTCAAATGGCTCTCTGTTATGCTCTAAGACATGAAGTAAATGAGTTAGAAAAACAAACAAGAGTAACCTAATGCATGCTTTTGGAAATTGCTTCGAAAATGATTTTCTTTTTTAAGGAATATTTTGGATGAGGAAGCATGAAGAAGCCCGGTCCTCAGATTTTCTCCATGGATGATATTTTCTTTTCATTGTTGGATATCGTCATCGGGCTGGTTTGGTGTACCCCATCATGTCTTTAAAACAAAACTTGTAATTTTATTGATATATCAATAAAATTACATTTATTGAAATGAAAAATGTGATGTTCAAGCACAGAAGAAATTGAAACCAATCTTTAAAGAATGATAAAAATTCCCACACAGGTGAAGGTACATGCCCCTAATTAAATGAGGAGATCGAATTACTTAGGACCATGAATCATGTGTACTTGAATTTTTCACTCCCCTTGATCTTGTAATGAAAACCCTTCAGGTGAGATATTTTCCCTCTATATATGTCATTAGTCTCTTCATGATGACATCAAATTCGGCTATCTCAGAAAAATGAGACGGTTCAAAAAGTCTTCTTGGCTCTCTCATTGGAGTCGCAATTTCTCATCGAATATAGATCGCATCACTTTTGCTTGACGAGATTAGCTCTTTTTGATCCGTCATTTTAGCTCTTGATCATGAACGGATGGGTGAGCAAGATCGCTCCATAATCACCTAGTTCAAATGAATGGGAACATATAAGCATGAGGGTAAATAGAAAGACAATCTATGACAATGATCTAATTGATTTTTCATTTTTTTCATTTATTCATGAAAAGTTCGTACAAGAATGGCATTTCCTAAAGAGAGTTAGAAAAATAGACACCCTAGTGAGATCAAATGTCCTAGGCATGAATTGCAGACAAATTCTCCAAAGATTTTTTGTTATTTTCCAAATGATTCATTGCATGACAATTTCCTCATTTCAATTCTAATTGACAAATGAATTCAATCAATGATTGACCTAGATTGTCATGGATGGACCAAGAGTATGACAAAGTAAGTAAATTGCATTAGTATAGGGATAGAAGACTTACTTCACCAAGATAAATCGACGGCAATCACATAGACATGCGCATGGTAAGTGGCTCGATTTCTACTCTATAAGGCTTATCAAGGTGAAGCCACAAGGATGATCGGACTAGCCACGGGCTTGTGGACTATGTCGGGTCCTCATGACTCCGGCTTGGTCAAAGAGCCGACCCGGGTCGCGGGCATGCGGACCGAGGTGGGTACTCTTGACACCATGAAAGAAATTTCGGGATTGAGATGGGCAACTCGTACCACGAGCATGCGGTCGGAGTGGTATCCATCTCAACACCATCCTAAATGATCCTATGCGGCCCAGGTCCGGCGGCAGGTTGTGTGTGCAAAAGTGTAGTGCAAGATGCAAGACATGCACAACAATTTAAATCAAACAACACTTCAATAACTTGAATTTAAAACATTCATCCTCAACTCCAACCTGCAAGACAAGGGTTAACAATCTCTACTCCCCTTATACCTCCCAATCTGCAAAAACATTAAACACCTAAATGTTAGGGACGTACCTGGAATCCTCGCTGCCAAACAAAAACAATTTTTTTTTCGAATTAAAGAGAAAATTGGCCTAAGTCCACTAAGAGTTTCAAGACAATCCCCAGCGGAGTCGCCAAGCTGTCGCGACCCAATTTTCGGGTGTGAACCTAAAATTAGGGTTTGGCTAATGGATTGTTAAGCCTAAACTTAACTCGGGCTCTCCCAAGTCCATACCAATTCGCGACTTAGGTTTGAGCTCTTAACATGCAATTGATTTTTTAATTGGGAGTCGCCACTAATCTATCTTTTGGTGGGTCGATTAGAAACCCAAGTAAAGTAATGGGAGATTTACTTTACTCCTACGAACCAGAGACTATGGGTACGGGGACTTGATTACGTTAGATTTCCCTAACGCCCTTTCGGTACCTTTCTCTTTTGTTTTTGAAAAATGTTTGGCAAGCAGCTTGAATTGATTTCAATTTATTTTCCTAACATGTGAGGTGTTCATGCGGATGCGCATACCACCAATTTAACACTCAAGAAAGCAATTAAATAATGCATGACTTACCTCATAGCAACGAAAGCATCTGCAGTGTTAGATCAGAATTCACATCAACAATCTTAAATATGATTTCTAATTAACAAGCAATCACTCAATTTTTGCCTTCACTTTTAATGGGAATATAGTCCATATGCAATGCAATGCTTCAATCTAATATGAAATAATATGGCATGGAAAAATGTCTTAAACTATATGAATGAGCAAGAAGCTTTTGTGAATTTTTTAATAAACATGCAATAATTAAATACGCAATTTAAATTAATCAAAATGACCTAATTTTAATGACATGCAATTTCTAATTAAATGAATTTAATAATAATCACTAAATGACGTGCATTTCATGAACTAATTCTATATGACGTGCACATGAATTTTCTATTCTAGAAAAATGCAACATGTTCTAGAAATTGAAACTAAGTTATCCTAAAACAAATTTTTACGAAATTCGAAATTAAGGAAAATGCAAAATATAATTATCTAGATTAAGATTCTATCTAGTTTATATTAAGGATCGGGTCAGACTAAATCCTAATTTAAACTAAAATCTTATCTTAACCTAGCAAGTTCTATCCTAAGATGCAAAAATCAATAAAACATGCAATTTATTCTAATATGCCATGACGTGCAAGTAATGCCTTAATTCCTAATTTTTTATGAAATTCGAAATTAAAATTAAACATGCAATTCAAATAATAAAAACTAACATCCTAAATGAATGCACTTTTTCTTTTTCTTTTTCATGATTCAAAATAAAATCCCTAATCTAATCATGCAAGATAATAAAAAAACAACCTAATCCTAAATCAAACTTTTTTGGATTTTTTCCTTTTTACGAAAACAAGATCAACTCAAACCACACGATAGCAAATCAAGCAAGATAAGATCGATATCCGTAAAAAAAATTGACGAACCATATCTCGCGCATGAGATCGGGTTGGCCAAATTTAAACAAAATCACGAATCGAATCTCGGGCATGAGATCGGATTGGCGATTTTTCCGTGCGATTGCGAGTCAGATTTCAGGCGCGAAAATCGAACTGTCAATCATATGCACGTTATGAAATTAGGGATTAATCTCCGAATTCATGAGAATTTAAAATATTTTTTGGATATGGCAATAACGAACCAATATTCAAAATAAATCGCAATCCCATGGATCTAGCAATAAAATATGAGAAACTTGAATCAATCAAGAATCTTACCTAGCTCTCGATATCGCGTAGATAACTTTTCCAAATTGGGACCGAATGCAATCGGACCGGGATCGCGATCGGTTTCTCGACGGCGAATGGCAGCAAGTATTATGTGCACGGCGGCGATGCTTCACAGCGATGGTTCATGGATGATTTACGAGATCACGTAGGAATCGTGGCTCGAGACTAGAACAACTTCATCGTCAATGGTGCATGATGATGGTGTGGCGGTGGCTCGGCGTGGCTTGACAAGGCCACGACAAGTTTGATGGGCTATCGTACGGGACACCAAGAAACCTGCAAAATTATTGAAAGCTTAGGTAATTCATTGGGAGGCTTGTTGGGCAGAGAAATATTGAAGCTACGTAGTGAAGCTTTGCGCCGCTGGTGGTTGGTTGCTTGCGATGACTCAGGGCCAAGAAACTCCGGGATTCGCTTGGAACGTTGAATCGTAATAGTGGGCAAAGTGGCAACGCATGGCAGCAAAAACCAACATGAACAAGGGCGTGCGTGCGTGCAAGGCATGAATTTTAATGGATGCCTAAAGCTTCAAGAGATGGGGTTGGTTCAGGAAGACTTTTGGACTCCAAACTGACGTGATGCTTTTGACCAAGTCCACGTGTTCTTCCTCTGCCAAGAATTCTTCAATTTGTTGCCGTAAAAAAAAGTGAATTTCGTGGCTTGTGGCATGGTGATCGACGGGTCGTGGAACAGGGGTGTCTTCGCAAGGGGAGGCCGGCGTTCTGTTCGGGACTTGTTGGTGGAGCAGCGAGTTCGTGGGCGATGGAGGAGTATAATGGTCTTCGCTCGGAGGCGGATCGGCGGTGCTGGCGGCACGAGATCGGCGCGGCGATCAGCTTCGAGTGGGAGGCGGGTGAGCTCTGGACGGCTCGCGCGGTGGTGCGACGCGGAGCTTCACGGGCGTCGGGGACGGAGAGTTGCAGGCGCCGGCGGACTCTCGGATCTCGGCGGGGAGAGTTCACGAAGAAGACCCAAAAGTCTTCTTTTTTCCTCCTTTTTTTTAATCTTTTTTCCCTTTCTCCCCTGTCTCTTTCACCCTGTTCGCACGTCTTCTCTCCCCTGTTGCTTCCTTTTTATTTTTTTTCCAAAGGACACCTTCTGCAGAAGCCCTCCAAAAGAAAAACTTCTACCTCTCTTTCCCTTTTTGTGAACTTTTTCTTTTACCAAGTGAAAGAAAAATCCCCTCCAAACCGAAAACCCCCGATGAAAGAGTTTTTTTTTTCCTCAATGGCCGTGTATTCAATATGTGTGGCCCCCTTAAAACCGAACCCTACGTACACCTTTTATAGCAAAAAAAAATGTGATCCTATCAAAATATTTCGAAATTTCCTTATATCCTCCGAATCACAAAAATCCTTATCTCCTTAATATTTTCAAAAAAATGTTATCACCTAAAGACTAAAGATAAGATTTCAACCCGATTCTTTTAAATTCGAAAAACCACCGCAATATCATATCAAATCTCGATTTAGGTAATTTTTGTCATTAAAAGAAAACGGGCTCGGGCCAATTTTGCACGTTTCATGGGCTTAGTCCGGCCCATTAATTTAAACTCAAAAACAATTAATTCGACCCATCCGCCGTCCTAAAAAATGCAAAACATGTAAATTAAAAATAAACGCACCTAAAATTAATGCTATGCAAATGAATTATAAAAAATAAAATTAACCCCTAATGACTAAATTGGCCGCCAAAATTTAGGTGTCAACAGCATGTTTGGTAGGGTTAGAGCCTCTTACAAAGTACTTTTGGCCTTCTGCTAGAAAAGAGTGAATATTTTTCTGCTGAGTAAAAGATAATGGCCCGCTGGTCCCATAAGATTCAATTTTTTCCATATCCCAACCTGAGATGTAAAGTAAATTATGGCAAAATCTGCAGAACTTAAATACTGTGGTTTTTTAAGATTTGAGGTGTTTATAAAACTCATGTGTCAAATGCTAAAGTAAAAGCAAATTCTGAAAGCTAAGAACAAAAGGCGCCTGAAGCATGAGCACACCAAATCTATTTATTACTAGTAATCCCCGCATACGTAAACACCTTTGCACTTAAATCCTCCACTTTTGTATCTGCTGCTAGGGAACTAATAAAGTGGAAGCAATAATGCTCAAGTTGGCCCCTCCTGAAGAAGTACACTTTAGTGCTCATGCCTTCACAAACATGAAAAGGCTCAGAATTTTCTTAGTTCGCAATGTTTCTCATTCAGGTGATCTCATATACTTTCCCGCTGAATTAAGATGGCTCGAATGGCCCAATTATTCTCCACCATTGGTGCCATTCAATACAAACCACGGGAAACTTGTAGGTTTAGACCTGAGTAAAAGTTGCATCCACATATTGGGGAAGGAATTCAAGGTACGTGCTTGCTATATTCTCTTCTGTCAATCTTAAAGATATAACTGTGAAGATCTATAAATATCATTATTTACTGTGCAGCTTTTTAGAAATTTGAGGTCTGTTAATTTCAGCCACTGTAAATTGCAAAGTGAAATTCTTGATGTATTGTCCCTACCAAATCTTGAGAGTTTGGATCTCCAAGAGTGCACCAATCTTGTTAAGGTTCATCAGGCTCTTGGGTGTCTTAACAAGCTCATATATGTGAACTTTCTGAACTGCTCCAATCTTAGCTGTTTCCCCAGCAGTCTGAAGTGAAGATCTCTTGAAAGTCCCATTCTTAGAGGTTGCTCAAAGCTTTCAAGGTTTCTAGATATTCTTGCACCAATGAAACATCTGAGAACGCTTGCACTTCATGAGACAGCCATAGAAGAACTACCCTCTCCCGTCGAGAATCTCGTCGAATTGCAAGAGTTGTATATGGGACTGTGCGGACCTTAAAAACCTTCCTTGTAGCATCTATACACTGTAGCATCTTGTGCATATTTTTATTGATGGATGCTCACAACTTAGCAAGTTCCTGGAACCTGTGTGGAGATCAAGTGATTATACCAATCTTTCTCTCCCATTAGCCCTTCGGAGCGTAATTTACTTGAATATGCAAAGATGCAGCTTATTAGAGCTTAGCTTCTTGCAAAATCTTCATTGCATGTCCTTGTTGACAATTTTATATCTATTGGAGAACATATGTTTAGCCTTTCGACATGCATCAATCAATTTACTAAGTTGCAACGGCTTCCCTTGGCACGTTGCATCCAACTTTGAGAGATTCTATCCCTCCCACCGAACATAACATCTTTACTTGCAAAAGATTGTGAATCGCTGGAAACATGTATGGACTTATCACGCATGTTACGATATAATCTAGATGAATCACCTTGGCACGGATGAATTGACTCCTTTGGATGTCATAAGTTGATTTAGAATCAATGCTCTAGCAATTGCAATATGCTGTCAATTGAGGTTTCTCCCTCTCCCTCTACCCCCCCCCCTCTCACTCTCTCTCACACGTGTTTGTGTCTCAAGTGTAAAAGGCTCCGAGTGGTAGGGATTGCTTGGAGAGGCTCGGGCTGACATTTTTCGTTCTAGAAGCAAGATCCCAAAGTAGTTCGTCCATCAAAGCATGAGAGGACTTTTAAGGTTTCCTATATCTTCAAAATCATACTGTGATATAGTCGGCTTAGCCTTGTGATATAGTCGGCTTAGCCTTTTGTTCTATTGTCGATTATGCTAATCTAAAGGAAGCTAGTATTTCATGTGGGATCCAGTTGTTTGTTGACAATCAAAAAACTTATGGTTGTGTAGATTATTTTTTTCTCACTGGAGTCTGACCACATATGGCTTTTATACGTTTCACGACGAATGATGTGGGGATTGGATGCCAAATTATTGAGTCACTATAGTCAGTACTGTAAAACTGTTTCAAGCATCAAAGGGGACTTTGAGAAGATATGGGGTATAAACAACGTAAGAAACCAAATGACACAAAGATTTATGAAAGTGTTGATCCTCTTAATTCGAATATGAACCTTGCAAGTTTCCATGTCCGAAGCTATAAAACGAGGAAAGATTTTCAGACTCCTAATAAAATACACTATGATTTGAAATTAGTTTTCTTGTAGTTTAGTGTAGTAGTTACGGTTAATACCTTTTCGAGTGGCTTTTATAATAAAATTGCTGTAGTGTTTTACTTGACCCTCAAATTATGCAACGATCTTCGATCTAAGACGATCTTTGATCTTTCCCTCAATAAGAAAGTGCAGGGATGTTCTCGTCTGGTCATTATTCCTAAATATTACTATCGACTCATGTCAAGATCAGGCCTAAGAGAAACCCAAAGAAAGGAGAAGTGCTTTCGTCAAAGAATCAGATTTCCACATAGGGCAATCTTGTTGGCAACCTCTTTTGGAAAAGAAAGGATTTTCCGTTGTCCCTTTCCCATCATCTTCGTTGAGAAAATATTATGCGTCTGTAACTTGCACGTCACCAGCTCATCTAAAGCGCAGGAGCCTAGTCAACACTTTTTAAAGGGTGACATGTGTCCTCTGACATGCACATGGACAGGGACGAAAAATAAAAAATTAAATTACGAAACTTTATTTTCTATGGCAAGCAGGCAGATTGGTGAGGTGAAAGAGGACAATACAATAGATGCTAACATTTAAACTCCCGCTTAGAACTCTCACCCTTCTTTTTTTTTTAAAAAAAAGGGGAAGAGAGGTCAATCCACTGCACTGATCTATGCTTCATGATCAACTTAGGACATGGATATCACAATAACCAAGCTCAAATTGACCATCTCAAAATTGAAACTTGATTTGGGCATTTTGTCGAACAGTTGGTGCATATTAAACTACCTCAAATAGCTTCCTCGAGCAATATTCATGGCCTTCAATCTTGACCCATGTGTAGTCTTAAGTGGAACTAAAGTGTTGACATTATACTAATACATTCAAAGAACAATATTAGATAGAATTTAGAGCCTAAACTACAAAATAACACAATTATAATTAGCCTCAAATGTGTGGATCTAACCTATTTTTGCAAAGCTAGGTCTAACATAATCAAGCCTTGACACTCGTCACATGCGCGACTTACGGGAAAATACACTCGATTTGAATGAAATTTGGTAACATGAAATTTCAAATGTGATTAATACTTCAAAGAATGATCAAATATGCACATCAAACCAACCTTTCAAAGTAACCTTCCACATTGGCCAGCCATGAACCCGTGTGGATCAGCTAAGCTTTTAATTCAAATTCTAAACATGCGAAGACTTAAAGACCAAACTAGCTGATCAAGCATTATTCGCACTTACTTATAACATTCATCAAGCTCACGAAGATAGATAATGCATGCAAATGGCGATAGCAAGTCAAACGAATAAGGCTTTTGGAAGAGGCTTCGACATTCGAAAAAATTCCAGCCTTAGAATTAGTTTTCTTGGCTGGCTTTCCTCTCGATTTTCCATAGTCAAACCATGGTCGACATTGAACAAAAACTCATCTAGGGTCCTTACCTTGCTTCCTCATTTCTGTGTGAAGTATCTCTTGTTCAAGGAAGCCAAGAAATTGTCCTCTAAAGGCGCTTGGAAATTGGCCCCTTCAAGCTGGAAAATGAGACCTACAAACATGAAAACCAACAACGAAGGCCTTTTGTTAGCCACCATGACCAGGTTTGAAGACCCGTTTTGTCAACTCCTTTGGCATTTACTCCAACTATATGTATTGGAGTTTACTTTAAAATTAAGTTTTTGCCTCATATGTCCCTTATTTTCCTTAAAAACATTTGTTTTCCGTCACTAGTGACCACCTAGAAAATTTCTGGGTTTCCACTCCTCCCAAAGAGTAACATGATTTTCGAGGGGCTTTTGAGTGCCTTCCTGACCTCCATTTTTTATGCATAACATATGGTTGGAAAGACATTCGAGTATAATTTCACTCTCTAATTGAAAGTTTTGGCTAATTTTGATTGGAACTTTATGAAAATTTCATTTTTTATTCGAGGGTCCCTCTAAAATTTCTAGTTAAGGTCCTTTTTAAGTTGCTTGGGGGTGCCTTTGGGGCATCATTGTGAGCTATCTCTTATGTCCAACCTTTTATGCCTCCAAATAGCTTGTTTTAGAGAGATTATGTATTGAATTAAGCACATTTTTCTGGCCTTGCCCACATGACAAGCCTACTAAGCCCCGATAATCAAATCTTCAAACTTCTGCAGCTCTTGAGTGAACAACTTTGACTACGATTTTCGCATGCCTTCAACAGCTTATCCCTAGCCAAATTTTGTCCATTTGCACTCCCGATGAGAGCATTCCACCTCAACTACATATTAGGTTGATTGGATAACTGAGTGGGAAATGGTGGGGCCACAAATTTGCTTTCTTAATTGCTTTGAATTGTGGCCAAATTACGGACTGGATTTTGGTAGCTATTTTAAGCATTTAATCCATCAATTTGGATAATTTTTTGACCAGTTGGCACATTCATGTATATTAATTTAAGTCTCTTACCATACTTTGCAAATTTTTTATCCAATTTTGTAAGAAAGTCCCTCAAAATTGGCCATTTTGTTGCTTGAGAATGACCAACTTGATTCAATTTGGTCCGTTTGGCTTGATTAGATTAATTCAAGCTGGCCTAGGTTCAATTTCAAGCTTAAGTAGGGGTCATAATGATAAAGATGATGATTTAAAGGCTTGGGAAAAATTTTAAATTTTGCGAATTGGTCCCCCAACTTTTGAAAATTACATTTTGGAGCTAACTTGCTAGTTCAATTACAATCTAACCCTCAAGTCTTGGCTAATCACATGGGAGCCTTGGCCCCAATTTTTTTTTTTTACATGTTTAACCAAAAATTCAACTTGAAAATCAAATTTTGACATTTCAGCAAAACGACATCTATGGACTCTTGTGACTCTTTTCGGCCAAGAAAAGGGCTTTGTCGTGATTAGAATTCCCAAAGTCTTGGCTTTTTTTTTTTTTCTTTTTTTATATATAAAAAAATACTTAAGACTCGTCAGTCAAAATTTGGGTATCAACACTGGCGGGCTTCTAAGATGCCGAAGAGGGTGGAATTGAACCGAACTATGCACTGAACAAGTGCGAAGCAATTTTATATATGTGAAAACTGAAATTAATTCTAAGAGACGCATTTTGACGTAACTAAAAGCTTAGCTTCCATACTTCAAAGTTAAGCGTGCTCAAGTGGGAGCCCTCATAAGATGGCAATGACTCTCGCTGTATGAAAGCAATACTCTAACTGTTGAGTCAAGTAGGTCAAGCTGAGTCAAGTTAGAGAAAATAAACCCCTATAAGAAAAAGCCACGCAACTAGAGTTCCCCAACCTATACACGCCCGGGAAGGAATTGGAATGAAAGAGAAAGTGTTCTCCTGGGGAAGGTGCTTACCTACATGCCAAATGGTAAAAACATGAGGCTCTCAAGGTGTGTAATTGTGAGGCGTATACATTCAACTTATCTAATCAAGAAAGAACATATGAAAGACTTAAAGTTAGATGTGATTGTTCAGCTTTTATCATACTTAAGATTGAGAATAGCGTTGTCACAAAATATGTTCCTGAACATAATCATGAATTTATACAACAACATCAAAGCACTTAGGTAGAATTCTTGTCTTCTATGCTGTTTGGAAAGCTTGATTGTGGAATGGTAATGATGAAGGTCGATTTTTGGAGCTTCGTTCGGAACTTAATTCGTCGCTTTTTATGCGGGCTTTCTTTTTCCCCTTATGCACATTAACGTGTCACCTTCATAATGCAAACGACTTCATCGTTTTGCTGAGCAGTTACAGCTACTCCATATGCTTTGAAGGCGTGGGAGTTACCGAAGGGAAGACCTACAACATAGATCTCATGTTGACTGAAGAGGATTCGCGGTCAATATCTTGATATGCTCTTCTTAGTCTAATTATGGAGCATAACGTATGCAAAATATTCCAGTCATAACTACGTCTTACCTATCTACGCATGGCAGATTCACATTCTTTACTGGTGTCATGGTCCAACAATGACTTATTTATCATCCATGGGGATTTTGCAGTGATGTCTACAAAGGATGCACGGTGCACAAGTGCATGTTGGGTGGTGCTGCTGACTATCTTGTTAAGCCTGTCAGGAGAAACGAATTGAAGAACTTGTGGTTACATGTGTGGAGAAGACACCCCATTATTAATAACTTTTTGTGCTTGTTTGTATAAGTTTATCACTACAACTAGAAGGAAAATTCATATTCCTTCATTAAGGCTTTAGACTTGGTGAACTTGAAATAGGCGATAAGTTTTTTGTCCAATTAATTGTAGCATATAATTCACTGTTAGTGTCCGAATCTGCTTTCGTTGAACAGGTGTACTCTATTTTTGCGTTAACACAAAATAGGTTGTCTAGGACGTTTGCTCGCAAGTTTGGTAGTTGAAATGACAATTGATAAATAAGTTACTGATTGGGTGTTAATTTTTATCCCTAGTAGTTTGGCACCTACGTTGTAAATGCTATATCATGTGTTCAACTAGTCCCACTTTTGAGTTTGTAAAATCAGTCCTAACACCCATAGCAAGTAACCAAAATCATCTTAGATTACGATTGTTTCGCAGAAAACTAAATGATATAATAAAATGCTTTCCTTATAAAATATTTTCTAGGAATACCATTAATTTTCTTTTGTTTTGTGATGTATGATCGAAAATATTTTATGTTGTTTGGATATTATTGGAATATGATTTCAATTTCATGACTTTATTTTATGCAAAAATAAAAAAATGAATTCTTTAAATTTAAAAAAAAATCAAAATTTTGGTTATTCTATTTCTCTCTTTTCTACTTTTATTTTTTTTTAAATGAAATTTTAAATGAAATTTTATTTTCTCTTTTCTCTTTTTTCTTTTCTTTTCTTTTTCTCCCTTCTTCTGTGACTATCGATTGACGATGACCATAGCTTTGCCTCGTTGGGACCGGGTGAGCCGTTAGCTCACAAATGTCAGTGAAGCCTGAGCTTGCCAGGATTGGGCGAGCCGCAAGCTCGCCGGCCTCAACGAAGCTTGGGGTGGTGAGCTCAGGCTCGCTTGGATCGGCCAAGCTACGAGCTTGCCGACCTTGGTTGAGCTCGAGCTCGCCTGGATCTGGCGAGACTAAGCTAGCTAGCCAACGTCTTGGCTCGCTGTTGGTGGAGGAAGAAGGGGAAGAAGGAGGAAGGAAAAAGAAAGAAAGAAAAAAAGCAAAAAGTAAGAAAAAAGAAAGGAAAAGAAATTTTATAAAAATAATTAAAAATTCAATTTTCTAAAAAATTATTTTATAGGAATAAACTTTTCATTAACCAAGGATCCTAAGACTAATGAAGCATTTTGGAAAAAAAATTTCCGGTTTTTACTAAAGGGAAATTCGTTTTCCTAAATTAGGAAAATATTTACCGTTGACTCATTTCTTAAACAAACTAAACATTGAAAAATGAGGAAAATGTTTTCCCGTAAAATGTTTTCCACAAAATAAATGTACCCTTTGATTGGATTTAATGAAGTCATCTATCCAAGGACGCTATTGCAACTGACTCAATTTGTAGACTTTCTTGCGTGTGACGAAGAGAACAATTTACTACCACTCAAAATTGCAAAAGGACAAAAACAAGACCCAATAGATATGTACTTAGCTAGAAGCGCTATTCGACATTTAACTTGGTTGTGTCCATAGTGACAATTCTATTCAAATTTTTATTTGTGATGCCAAAAACTTTAAATTTATACTCGAGTGACACGTGCATTTCATCAAAGTTCTATTAAAATCATTATTAAAAATTTAACATGAATTTGACGTGACATTAATAATTTCTTTTCAAGAAAGTGGCACTAATGTAGCATTGTCAGAAAATGATTAACAAAAGTAAATTCGCAGTTAATGTTCATCGTGAAGTTACTGTTCATTGTCTTCGAAGTTACTATTCATCGTCTTCAAGCTCACAATTCCTTGGCTAAAATTCCTTTGGCGCTCGTTCGTCAATGCCCACTGTTGCCCAAACCTTTGGTGGCCTTCGTCAGCCCTTGTTTGACCACCCGTAACATGATCATCGCTTGCTCTCAAATCTCAAATTTCATATCTACGCAAGTGATTGTCCTTTATGATGATCTAGCCGCGGCGAGCTTCGAAACTAGATCTGACCATAGCAATAGCTTCGGCCTAAGAGTCTACAATCTAATGGAGGCTTGAGAGTTGAGAGTCTTGAGGGATTAGAGCCAGATGTTAATGTGTTCCGGATCGAATAATGTTCCAACCCTGACTCGACCCGAAACGTATTTCGTTGCTTGTTTTATATTTGTTACTTGAACGGTATCAAGACCTGAAATATGTATTATACTTGCTTCGTGTTCGGATCGGGTCGGGTCGGGTTTTTTTGACACTCCTAATTAGAGGTAAATGGCATGAAAATATAGATGTCAAAGAAAGTCACTGGGCTTAGCCCATGCTTGGATCATTGCTCGAGCTGATAACGAATCGGTGTTGCCGATGTTATTATTTGAGATTTTCCTTTTCTTTTCAATTTTTCACGTGATGCTCGTGTAACTACGAGTACAAATTAGGTTTCGTGATGGCTTCCAAATGCATAAAACAAAAATAAAGAAGAAAAGGAAACACGCTTTGGTTGTCATGTCACACGAAAGCAAGATGTTGAGGTGGCAACTAAAGTAAATGATGATTGGCCCACGTGTCGATAACAAAAATCCAATCATGACTAAGTAATGAGGCCTGTATCGTTGCCCAGTCCGTGCCTCCCCGGATGTGGGGAAAAAGAACAGATTCTCGACTGGTCCTTTCCCCATGTCTCTTGTTTTATACTCTCAGTTTTTCCGGAGACCTTTTGATGTTTTTGTCTTTCTATTTTTAGTGCGAATGCCTTAAGGGATAATTAGTTCCTGATCGGTCAATTTCCACTTAAGAATCGGACCAATGGGATTAGTTCCCAATTCCCTTCAATTGAGAATCAGATCATTTGGTTTTGAAATTGAATTGATTGGTCCAATTTCTAAGTGATCCAATAAATCGGTTGCCTATCTTTTTTTCTCTTTTTGATTCGTCATGCATGATATCTTTGATAGATGCCTCATCCACAAGGCTAAGACTCCCACTGTTAAGTGGGTCAAAGAACGGTACTCTCTCTCTCTCTCTCTCTCTTGCCCTCTCCATATTAGGCCTTTTTTTTTAATATAGATTTTAAGAAAGCAAAAAGATTTGACTTGGTCGCTTATTCTAATTTTATGGAATTGGTTTAGTATCAAGGGAACCGCCTAGAACCGGCTAGTTCAGTTCCGTCCAAGCGGTTCTCAATCTGGATGGTTCCTTTTGCTCGCCCCTATTTGCCATTGGGAGAGCTCTTCACTCATTTAGTGGCTATTCCCTCATTATTTTCTTTTAGAATTTTATTAGCATAATAGTCTTTAAATTATTCGTTATAAGTCACAAATTATTGTAGGAGTGGACCCCATAATAATTTATAATAATTTATTATTTGATTTTTTGTGACCAAAAACCTGTTAGATTAAAAAATGTCACTCAATCATTTCTCTTTCTTTTATTAGTGAGGAAGACACTTCCAAAAATAAAAATTAAAAACCAAAAAAATTACTTTTGAAAAAAAAAGAATTTAAATCGATAGGTAGCACAAGACTATATATATGATGTTAATTAAAATTGATGGATTAGCGATGAGGATTACTTGCACAAACGAAATATATCGAGAAGAAACTTGAATCTGATACTATATTAGAAAATCCAATCTAAAAATTTAAAGTTATATATGATTAGAGACTAGATAAATGTAAATAGCCTCATTATAATCCAAGAAAAGTATTTATTAGGAACAAGATATGCTATATCTTATGATGACACGATTATCACGTGATTTTTTGTCTTCGCTTATATAAGTCAACCTGTTTGTTGAAAAAAAATGGCTTTGGTTATCTTTTTCATCCAAATGATGTTAGACAGCAATCCACGTTGATAACGATCCTATCATGACTCTTTTGATATTAAGAAACTTCAAAAAATAGAATTAATAATCATCAAACCACCTGAATATTTTAATATTAAAAAACGTAAAGATGGAATTAATAAATCTTAAAATAACTGCCGCTAAAATGGGGACAGAAATGCCTCCCGGAGACGCAAAAGACAAAAACGTGGTAAATCTCGGCTCGCAGGAGCACATACAATAAATATGTTGGGGGGGCCCACATCCCTTGGAAAAATACGTGGCAGTGACTGCACCACCGTCAATTTCCTTTTCTCACGAGTATATAAGTCCACATGCCATCGCCCTTGCCCGTCGCCCGCTCCACTTTTCAAGTCGAGCTCTCTCTTACTGTCTCTCGAAAGTCGAAACCCTACCTTGTATGTTCATTCGCTTGAAATTTGCTCATGTTATCTCCACCTTCTGAACCTGAACTTGCGCTCCTGAACCCCCCCAAAAAAGGGAAAAAAACCATGAACTCGAGCTCAAATTGATGACGGCCTTTCACGGCGGCGCCGGCGGTTGTTTCCCCGGCCGTGCCGATGGATCTTGCCCGCGGTTTTCCGAAACCATCTTTCGAGATTCAAGTCTTGAGCTAGAAAAGGCAAAACCTTTCGCAAGGTCACGGGAAGAAATCGCGTCCTTCGCTGTTCTTGATGGTGGCGACCATGGCGAGATAGGGTCCCGGTCGCCCTTGTACTCGGACCTAACCCGAACCGATTCTTCTCGGTCACAATCAAAGGCCCGTGCAGGCGAGCTAGGATGCTGTGGGTCGCTTTCCCATTCGGGTCCATTGCCACAAGTAGCCATTGGCGATGGCAAAATTGAAGCTGGATCGCGCTTGCATTCATGCCTGACCCGGCCCGAACTCTGTTCGGCTCTGGCCGTGCAGGCGGTGAAGATCAAGGAGGAATTGGAAGAGGAGGAGGTGGCGACCACTGCTGATCCCAGGGATGCGGCCGTTTTATCGCCGTCATGCTCATGGCAGGCAGCAGCATACGACGTGAAAAAGCCGATGAAGGATCTGGGGGAGGTAGGGCCAACGCCGTTCCTGAGGAAGACTTACGAGATGGTGTCGGACGTGGGTACAGATTCGGTGGTGTCGTGGGGCTTGAGCCAGGATAGCTTCGTGGTGTGGGATCAGCAGGAGTTCTCGATGCAGGTCCTGCCTCGATACTTCAAGCACTCCAACTTCTCCAGCTTCATCAGGCAGCTCAACACTTATGTGAGTACTTCTTTATGTTTTGATATGAGCAAACCTATGTTATTTGTTGAGGTCGTTATCTTTTGAATGGATCTGTATAAAGTATGTCTGTGTATGAGCGTTTTGGTTTAACTCTTCGGTTCTTTTTTGAGGTCGTCGAGAGCGTGGTCCTCTTAAAACGTTTGCTCAGGCGTCGAGACTTAATTTAACCCACTTTGAATTTGTCCGTTACTTTATGTGCTGTACCCTAGTTTAGGGGACGAGGAACCAAGAAACCTGAAATGGTGGGCGAGATACACAGATTCTCTAAGAAATTTCGTGAATCATGTGGCACATGTTCACAAAAATATGCATCGAATGGCCAGTGGACAATGGCCCCTATTAGGCCCTCAGTAGTCATCATATTCAAGTGATGATGCTTTAGACGGTAGTTTGCAGAAACTACCATGTCAACCATGACATCAGATCCCCATTATAGATTATCTTCATACTGGATTTAGAAATGCACTACAGCAATTCCCTTATAGCGGTTAGTATTTTGCATTTTACGGCTTTAATTCTTCATTATGTACTTTCTAGCTGAAGACAAGTTTCCTTTGGCCATTGCTTTGTCTCTATCCGGTGTTTGGTAGTACCTTTCTTCTTTTTGGGCAAGACCAGAAGCATAATTCTGCACTGTTGTATTCATATTATATCTAGTAGTAGCTGGATTGATTTTGAGTTGTTTGCCTTTACTCTTAAAATTTTCCACACTCTTTGTACTGGTATTTGGATATTTGTAAGCGATCTCTCCTTGACGTGCATTATAATCCGTGTACTTTCTATATAGGCCTAGTAATACCCCTTGTGCACATCTTCCACTGAAACTTTCTTGACCTTCATTCTGCTTATTTTCTACTCTTTAGCCTTTGGTTCATTATGAACTCCTAGACATAGCTTCTTCCTATCTTCTATTCTTCATGCCTCATAATTAAAAATGTGTCTCAGGGTTTTAGGAAGATCAATCCAGATCGATTGGAGTTTGCAAACCGAGGTTTTCAGAAAGGGAAGAAGCATTTGCTGAAGAACATAAAGAGGAGACGCAACTTAAACAAGCATAAAAAGAAATTGAGTAGTACTGTCACCTCTGATTACCAGAAAGCTGAAAAGGAAGCGGAACTCAAAATGCTTAAGAAGGACCAGGAAGCGTTGAAGACCACGATCCTTAAGCTAAGAGAAGAGCAGGACAACTTGCAGCATGAGATCAAGCAGGTTGCTGAGCGGGTTCGCCATGCCGAATGCAGGAACCAGCACTTATTCCTTTTCCTCACAAAAGCAGCCAAAAGCCCCAACTTTACCCTGCATTTAACCCCGAAGACGAGGCAGAAGAGAGATTTAGAGACCTGTGAATCGAGCAAGAAGAGAGAATTTCTGGGTCCCGATGCCGAAGCCACCAAATGCTTGCCAGAAGCAATGGATCACATGATTCAAAGCCCAAAAGTTGATTGCCTGAAAATCAGTGAAGATTTGGTACAGATGGAGCGTCGGCCAAGTAGTGTTGTGCCGGAGCATTTTGGCACCTTTCAGATGCACAATCCGTGGCCTTCGATGGATGGTGAAGATGATAGGGTTGCGCAGGGCCAGACGCCCATTCAGATGAGCGGAGCTAGCTCGTCTGATTTGTCTTCGGTATTCCATGGGATTTCCGAGAAACTCCTCAAGGAAGACGTGGTTATTGGCGCCGATGCGGACAACATAGAAGTAGAAGACCACCTGACGTTGAATGACACGGGAATCTATCTTGAACTGAAGAGTCTGATTGATGGAATGGGTACACAAGTGAACTGATGCCCTAAATTTTCAGGGACTCCCGCGCTGCCCTTTCTGTTACTTTCTTGTCCTTTTGGGTTCCGTTTTGTTATTAAGCTGGACATTAGAGTCATTGTTGCTGCTGTTTTTTTTGTGACCCAGATCACATAATACAGCTCTTGCATAATTGGAGAGAGATACTGAAGTGAAGCGACTTTTTGCTTGACGGCATGAAGGTACATGCTGGAAACAGGAAGGAAGAGAGAATCCAACTCATAAACTAGGTTTTGGTGGGTCAATGGAATATGCTTGTACATATGTTGTAGTTTCTATCTTTTTCACCATTGTATCGAAGTCCTTTCAGTGTTCTTTTCTCAAGTTAGCACAAACTCTGTGTGTGTGTATGTGTGTGTGTGGTCACCAGTTATGTATAAGTAGAAGCGTTAATTGTGCGAAAGTTCATTTTCAGTTTTAATGAGAAGAACTTTCCGAAATGCTTTACATTACCAAATTTTAACCAGAACTTACAAGATATGTTCCATGTTTCTTTTCTTTTCTTTTTGTTTAAATCGCAGGTGCTTCTTGTGAATCTAATATGTGTTCTTATTGCAAGCTTCAATACGCCAAGAAGGGAGAGGTTGATTGATGCCGTAATTGGTCCTTTTTTCCATGAGAACACTGCCTGGTCACATGGGTAATCATTCAAACTACTCGAAATTAAAGGAGATCAAATGAAAGGCTTTTTTTATAGAGCATTGGAGTTTTAATTCCCCAAAAGAGTTGGCAAACTGTTCGAGAAATTTTCAAACAGCCCTTATGAAGGGAGGTCGTTCTTTTTAAAATGTTTTCAAAGTGAATCTTGTCCCAAATTAGTCTTTAAAATGAGCGACTAAGTTTCAAATCACTCTTAGCTTACAAACCAACTATCATCGCTCATTAAGCATGTGCACCTCATGTGGCACTTTCTGTGGAGGCGGATGATACAACCAAAGGGGGTGAATAAGTTGATTTTCAAAACTTATTATTTTTTTTCCGCGGAATTACTTAAACTAGATTTGATAGATGCAAAAACAATGGATAATATAAGATGCAAGATATCTCTATAAGATAAATGGTGAAATAAGTAAAGACATAAAATACAATGCACGCAGATTTTATGGTGGTTTGATTTATAACAAGTTTGCGTCTTTATTCACCATGAATAGGCTAGAATCTATTAATATTCCAGTTAGTAGTTACACCAAAGCACGTGCTGCTTCTATCCAAAATTGATAGATCCCACTATCAATAGACAGGCACTACCTATATTTGTACACTCCTCAAATTACAAATTACAGTGAACAATGACAACTCTCAAAGGAGTAGATCACAAGTGAATAAAATCACGCTTGCAACATAAAAAGAATGTGACCACATCGATATTTACAACTTTCTTAGTTTTACATAATTTATTCAGCGTGTATCAATCTTCTTATATAGTCTTCAGCCTCCAAATTAACCATTAAAGAATCCTTAAGAGGATCAATTAGCCATTGAAAATTACGAACGCAATTACTATGAGATCTGGTCACCCATATGATCAAATCTTTTAGGTAATGATGAGGTTTCCCTAAATAGAGTAAGCTATGTGCCTCAATAATCTATTCTTCTAATTGATTGAGTAACATAGGTAAAAATCAAATTGATTTCTCTCCATATCTTCACTTCGAGATTCCAAGCCTTGAAAGCTAGCTATTTATAACTTCTAACTCGCAAATTAAGTGAAAGGAATATTGGTCTCCTTATCCAGATTGCTTGAACTAGTGAAAAATATTTTTCTCCATAGCTGATATAATAAGCTGTTTCTATTAGCAATCGACTTGCGTATTGCTATCCATGGGTACACTAATGTTCAACACTTCACTCACTATTCACCTTATCATGATACCTCTAAGTTATTGTGAACTTCCCATTCTTCTAAACCTGTTCACACTCTATCATGATCCATCCGGCTTCTAGTAATCTTCATGCTTCAAATTCCATCAATGGTGATAGAGCAACCCTCATATCAACATTACTTGATATAAGACAACATTTACATCTATAAAATTATAATTAGAAATATAATATTTTGTCAATTTCAAAATATTATAGGGACATTTTCATACAAGGCATTGTTTTTGTTTTGTTTTGTTTTTCTTTCCTCTTTTCTCTCTTTTTTTTCTTACTTCCGCAACGTCACACCAAGACCCCCCTATTTGCCTTCAACGACCCCTTTCGCGCCTTTTCTCGCCTCAATCGCGGCATCTCCAGTAAGATTGCCTTCGATGTGCTCATTGCCCGCTTTTTACAGTCTTAGCTGCCATGAGGAAGCCCTGCGCGCGATCAAGACAATGGTGCCTAGTGGCTTTGGCCTCAACTTCGGAATCCTATCAGCATGGGCAGCCACTTCCAAGCCTCAGTAGACAGGGTCTACCTCGATAGGCAGCCAAGCGGGAGCTCTAAAGAGGAAAGCTAGTGTCCACAATGCCTCGAGTTCTTCATCCAAACCGTCAAAGCGAGTCACTTGCAAGAACTCCATTTCCCTACCTCTAGATCTGTTAGCAGAAATATGATTGGGAAGAAGAGTAGAGTCAGACTTTAAAGCGTGATAACACTCTCTTTAAGACATTATTTAACCTCAACATTGCTAATAGTTATTGAACAAAATCGATACAACAAAATTTTAATAAGAATACCGGATAGCAATTATGATGTTTTTCCAAGAACTCTTAAAAGGAAACAATTAAAATAGATGGTTGTAATTTTTTGAAAGAAATTGACAAGACTAAAGAATATATGAGACAAAAAACGATGAATAGTCTTTTAGAATTATTGTGAACATATGCTTTCTCCAAAGACATTTTTGGAATTCCTAACTGTAATCCAAATGCGAAGTGCACCTAATTATTGCATACCGGCATGTGCATATTGTAGGGTCCAGCCCACTAAACCCATTGTTTCAAAGAGGGAAGCTAGTGTCCACAATGACTCAAGTTCTTCGTCCACACCGTCAAAGCGAGTCGCTTGCAAGAACTCCATTTCCCTACTTCTAGATTTGTCAGTAGAAATATGATTGGGAAGAAGAGTCAATAAGATTTTAAAGCGTGATAACACTCTCTTTAAGACATTATTTACCCCCCAACATTGTTAATAGCTATTGAACAAAATCGATACAACAAAATTTCAATAAGAATACCGGATAGCAATTTTGGTGTTTTTCCAAGAACTCTTAAAAGGAAGCAATTAAAATAAATGGTTGTAATTTTTTGAAAGCAGATTGACAAGACTAAAGAAAATATGAGACAAAAAACGATGAATAGTCTTCTAGAATTATTGTGAATAGATGCTTTCTCCAAAGACATTTTCGGAATTCCTATTAAATAAAAGTAATAAAATTCAAAATTAATTAATAAAAAACCAACCGTAACCCAATTGCAAAGTGCACCTAATTATTGCATAGCGGCATGTGCGTATTGTAGGGTCCAACCCACAAAACCCATCGTTTCAAAGAGGGAAGCTAGTGTCCACAATGCCTCGACTTCTTCGTCCACACCGTCAAAGCGAGTCACTTGCAGGAACTCCATTTCCCTACCTCTAGATTTGTCAGTAGAAATATGATTGGGAAGAAGAGTGTAATCAGATTTTAAAGCGTGACAATGCTCTCTTTAAGACATTATTTACCCCCAACATTGCTAATAGTTATTGAACAAAATCGATACAATAAAATTTTAATGAGAATACCATATAGCAATCATGGTATTTTTCCAAGAACTCTTAAAAGGAAACAATTAAAATAAATGGTTGTAATTTTTTGAAAGAAAATGAGACAAAAAATGATGAATAGTCTTTTAGAATTGTTGTGAACAGATGCTTTCTCCAAAGACATTGTCGGAATTCCTATTAAATAATATGAATAAAATTCAAAATTAATTAATAAAAAAACAACCGTAACCCAATTGCAAAGTGCACTTAATTATTGCTTATCGGCACGTGCGTATTGTAGGGTCCAGCCCACTAAACCCATCATTTCCATTTGTAAGAGTTGAAGGTTTTCACACTTATATATTGACACACGCACTTCTAATTATTCTATGTGGAGGAGGAACTTTCAAGTTTGTTTTACAAATAAACTACCAACAAAATCCACAATGGACCGCCAACAAGAGGTCGCCAGGACACCAAAATCTTGCAACTGCACACAGCCATCACCGTGATAGCATTGCCTCATCTTATGTTGCCTCGTCTGATGTTGTCGCCCTTCCCCTTCCCTTTTCTGTGTGCCGTCATCACCCTCGTCTCCCTCTGGGAGCGTTCTCTCCACCATCTCTTCTGCGCGCATCTCTCTCCTTGCCCATCAGCCATTGTCATATCAAGAACTAAATAGTGGTGACCACAAGCGTCAAAACTTGACATGCTTGTGCTTGATTTGAGCCTTAGATCTCGCATCTAGGGCACGGATCAACCTCCATCCTAAATGAAAATGTCTTTAGTCATAGTTTGCCTACCGTCACATGAGATTCACGTGCCTGTCCATTGGCAAATAATTGATTAGTGGGTGAGTTGTGGGTGATTGAAGACTTAGTCGCTTATTTATGGACTTTATTTGAAATGAAGTTCATTTTAAAGAACCTTATGAAAAATGTTCTATTTCAAGGGCTATTTGAATAAAATTTACTGAGTCTTTGGAGAATCTTTGACAAAGTAGATCAATTACGTGGTTTCCATCTCATCACTGATATAATTCGCATATTCAAGGTTAATGCGGTCCAATCCTCAACTAAATAAAAATTTTGACTGCGGAAATTAGGCTGGGTGTCGTTATAAAGGTTACCTCAAGAGATTTTATCTATATTTGGTGTGCCTTTTAGTACATCACGGATGTGACTCTTACCAAATTCGGATTAGGAAGTGACTAAATAAAGTAGATAAACACAAATGATGGACCAGTTCAATGAAAGCAGCGACCCTCGAATGCTCCCAAAGGGCACACCAAATATCTATATTTGGTGTGCCTTTTAGTACATCACGGATGTGACTCTTACCAAATTCCGATTAGGAAGTGACTAAATAAAGTGGACAAACACAAATGATGGACCAGGACAATGAAAGCAGCGACCCTGGAATGCTCCCAAAAGGTGATCACTCCCTGACGTCCGTCTGAAGACTTCCCGAGTGAACATCAGACATTTCCAGCTAATTTCTCAGCGTCTCTCTCGGTTTTCAATAGAGCTTTTTCTTATGGACCCCACATGCACCAGATAATATTTGAGTTTCGAGAGAACGAGCGTACGTATGATGTATCTAGGTGGATCCATACGTACTCTGTACTTCTGCATATTGAACTGCATGCTTTTTCTGTGCATCCTAACCAAATTTGGGTGTGAGATAGTTTTTGTGTGAATTGTGATATTTGTTGCGAAAATGTGAGTGATCAAATAATAATATAGACAGAAGAAGAAAATAAATTGGACATTGGATTTACGTGGTTCGATTGTAAAAACTTACGTCCACGGGAAGAGTAGCGACGAATTTCACTATAGATCAAACGATATAATGAGATTATACACTCAAGTCATTCAAACACCATCTCGGTGTTTCCCAAACCCTAATTATACCCAATAATGCACGCAGTGTTTAATCTCGGGATTCCTCAAGAAATAATCTTTCAATCTTACGAAGGAATTACACGCAAATCTTACCACACAATTTAATTGGCTTGAATACTTAATCTTCTTGGATGTAATTTACAAATAAGAATGACAAAGAAAATCCCTCTCAAGTACTCGATGATAATGCGGTGCTTCAAGACCAATTCGCATCCAATCCCCACATCATTCGCGAGGCTTGCTTGCCCGGCGCAAGGCCACCCTCGAGGCCTAGGTGGAGAGGCTCGCCCTCTCTGGATCTGGCAATGAGTTGGGGTTCGAGTCAGACTCCGTCAACAGCTCGCTCTTCACCTTCTATGAGCTCATCTCTAAGGAGTCGTTCTTCTCTTCGAAGAAGGCGGGGTACCTCGCTGCGAGGTCGAAATTTGCAGTGAAAGCAAAGCTGCCCCCGTCGCCGCCGAGGCGGCGCAAGGGCGGCCCCGCGGGGCCACCGAGGACGATGACGCCTGAGGAATTGGGCACCTCCGGCGAGTGGAGGAGCTCGATGGCTCAGGTCGAGGTGAGCCCAAGGAGCGCCATGAAGGAACTGGTCCATTCGAATATATCGTCCATATATATATAACATTGTTCAACGTATTTAAAAAAATTAGCCTATATTTTCTCACTTAGAGGAGCAAACTTACTTTTGTAATTGTGAAAATGTTTTTGATCACACATCGAAGGACCTTTTAATATGTTTAGCAACTTTTAATACAGGAAATAATTAATTGTATGTGATTAGTAGCTTTTTGTTTACTATAACATCCACACGTGACGAATAATTTCATTTTCAAATTGAAGTAATTTAAATAATTCGAAATGAAGCTAAGCTTAGAAAGGTAAAAAAAATATGTAATGAGGTTAGTAATTTTTTAACCACTCAAAATATTCAAACTTGTTTGGTAATTTCCCTAATGTTGAAATGACTTTTGATGTTTCTTGGTAACTTTTTATAAGAAATCATAAATTTTATGTGCTTAGTAATTTTTATTAGGGCAAAAGCCACCAAAAACCCAAAATTATGCCCATTATGACATTTATTCTAAATCTCTTTTTCGTGGCACTAAAAATTCAAAACTTATATCTATATGACATATTTACTTTCAATTAAAGTTATGTTAATGAGAAGCATTAGTAATCCTCTTACATAAACCATTAAAAATTTTGCCTATGTGGAAATAAAAAAAAAGTAAATATTATTGATATGGTGCCCACGTGACTTAAGTGGAATAAAAAATTACGTTACTTTAGCCATCTAACGGATGGAGGATAAATGTTTAATATATATATATATAAATTTTGGATTTTTTGCATCACAAGAAAAAAATTAGGGTAATTGTAATGAGCATAATTAAAAAAAAATTGTGATTTTTTTTTTTAATTATGCTTAATGCACGTAAAAGGAGTCCTCATTCGTGGGCACGTCTCTCACCACAAGCTGTTCACTGGTGCAACCATGGCCGGCCCTGTATCAACCAATTTCAGTCCAAAAGGCGATGCATTTCACACGGTCGGACTGCTGTTTGAGAAGGAGGTCGCTCTCCCTACCGTCTCTCATCGCTCATGTCGAGCTCGAGCCCGGAGGCCTCCGGCGACGCTCCGCCCTTGTCCTTCTGGCCGTCCATGCGGGTAAGACGTGTTCCTAAGCTTCCATGGAGCCATAGGGGAGTCGAGGATCTCGGTCGTCGTGTTCTCGGAGAACTACGGGTCCTCTGGCTGGTGCTTGGACGAGCTGGTGAGAATCGTCGAGTGCAGGGATATGATGGGGTAGATCTCGTGGCCGCTGTTCGACAAGGTGGATCCGTCGGAGGTGAGGAACCAGAGGGGGAGGTATGGACAAGCCCTAATCGGTCACGACGAGAGGTTGAAGTCGAAGGGCGATTCGGAGAAGGTGAAGAGGTGGAGAGAAGCACTGACTAAAGCAGCAAACATCTCCGGCTGGCATTTGGTTGACGAGTAAGGCTCTCATTTAATCCTTTCCAACTGTTGATTAAGGAATTTCACTTACTTCCTTGGAAATAAATTCAGGGTAAGCTTTATGCATAAAAGGGGAAAAAATCAATTCACTCTAATTGGAGCAGGAAAGCTTATGAATCCTTTCTTCACTCTAAAAGGGGAATTTCAAAAGTCGTGCATTGAGTAAATAAACATGCAGCTGGACCATGTCCCTCTACAAGCCCCTTGAGGTTTGCAGGTTTATCAAAAAGGAAGGTAATGATCTGTTTATTGACTAAACTTAAGGCTGACTGAGTATTTATCTGTTTAATTAGGGATCCAGAAAGTTGATTTCCGTATCTTCTCTTTTGGGTGCCGATTGCTAGGAACTGAATCTGGTCTATAAATATTGACTGCGAGTTGATCTCACTGGAGATCAACTTAGTATTCCTTGTATCAATTGTATTTGAATCTCCTCGGGTATTCTTCATTGGTTTTATGCATGGAATCTACCAGGCGTGAGTCTTATGTCATTCAGAGCATTGTCAAGAGAGCAAGGCCAGAGCTGTACAATGAGCAGTTACATGTTGCCAAAAACGTGGTTGACATGAATTTGCATGGGTCTGATTTGCATACTTCGCTAGACATGGAATCAAATGAGGTTTGCATGGTCAGGATTTGCAGATTTGGAGAAATAGGGAAGATGACGATCGCCAAAACTACTTACAATGCTTTTGCTCGCAAATTTTACTGTTGCAGCTTTCTTTCCAATGTTAGAGAAACTTGCTAGAAATCCACAGAAGGTGGCCAACTTCAGCTTCAAGAGACACTTTTTTCTCAGGTAAAATGAGATGACACTCTCAAGCTTGGCAATGTCCCCTGAGTTATGAACATGATAAAGAGTAGACTTTGCAAAAAAAAGGTCCTCATCGTCATTGACAATGTGAACCAGTTGATCCAATTCAAAACGCTAGTTGGAGGACGTGATTGGTTTGGTTGTGGAAGCTAAAATCTCATAATGACTCGAGATGAACATTTACTGGCTTCCCATCACATAGAAAGTATATACAAGGTTCAAGTTTTACATCATTCTAGTGCATGTATGCTTTTGAGTTGGATTGTTTTCAAGAATCTTTCTCCTCCTTCAGATTATGAAGAGCTTTCAAATAACGTAGTGGATAACATCAAAGGACTTCCATTAGCTGTTAAATTTTTGGGTACATTTCTTCGTGGCAGAAGCTTACTTGAATGGATGAGTGGATTAGATATTTTGAATAGAGTTTTCAGTGGAGAAATCTTCTGTGTGCTGAGAATGAGCTTTGATGGTCTAGATGATTATGAGAAGGATATATTTCCTGACATAGCATATTTCTTCATGGAAGAGTGTATGAGTTATGTGAGAAAAATTTGGGAGAGCTGTGATCTCTACCCGGATGGTGGAATTGCTATTCTTATAGATAAGTCGCTCATCACTATTAAGTATGGCAAGCTGGAGATGCATGATATGATTCAAGAAATGGGAAGAGAAATTGTTTGGAGGCAATCTCCCAAAGAGCCAGGGGAGCGCGGCATATTGTGGTTCTATGAGGATGTGCTTCATTTGCTAACAGAAGGCATGTTAGTAAACTGAATCATGGTCCTTTGTTTTTGACAATATATATGCCTGTTTGGTAGGGTGAAAGCTTCTTACAAAAAAGTTTTGGCCTTTGTTAAAAATTTGAATGTGCACGGAAGCATGATTTGGTATTGATGATAGTTTGTGGTTTGAATGTGTGTTGCATATAATTTGTATATGATGGACAAGGGAAGGGATGAGATAGGATAGTTCAAGGGATAAAGGCAAGTTTTTATGGGACCAGAATAGTTTCACTAGTTTATAAAAATAGTTTTACAATAGTTGAAGGAAGTATTGGCGGAGGAGCTTCATGATATGGAGTTTATTCTCATACTCCTCTCACACATTTACGTGAATGAGCTATGGCCTTTTCATAGGCCTTTCCACCGGCTAAGTACAACTGCCTTGAGGATTCTGGACTTCTCTTGGATGCAGTCCACGTAGGCTTCATCTTGCAGCCACCACCACATCTCTGACTTGTTCAGAGATTGTTTGCTTATTACATGCTGGATATTTTCCATCCACAATCTTTAACTACCCAAAAACTTCATCTAGGGAATTCTAGATTGTAGTTTAGTAACTCTAGGAAACTCTAGAAAAATGGATCACCATTTCCAACAGCCTTCTACTAAAAAGTATGTGAATATATTCTGCTAAGTTGCTTTTTCATAATAGTTGCTTTTTCCATATCCAAGCCCGAGATGTATGGTTTGTACTATTGACCTCTCTCCAGAAAGTAAATTGTGAAAAATCAGCAGGAACTTAAATACTGTGGTTTTTTTTTTATGATTGATGTTGTTTATAAAACTCTTGTTTCAATTGCTAAAGTAAAAGCAGATTCTGAAAGCTAAGAACGAAAGGCACCAGAAGCATGGCAAATCTTATTTACTACTTGCCGAGTCCTTGCATAACCTAGCCCTTTGCACTTAAATCGTCTCCTCATATATGTGCTGCCAGGGAACTAATAAAGTGGAAGCAATAATGCTCAAGTTGGTTGCTCCTGAAGAAGTACACTTCAGTGCTCAAGCCTTCACAAACATGAAAAGGCTCAGAATTTTCTATATACCATTCAGGTGATCCCATCTACTTTCCTGTTGAATTAAGATGGCTGGAATGGCCCAGTTACTCTCCACCATGGGTGCCATTCAATACAGGCCACAGGAAACTTGTAGGTCTAATCCTGAGTAAAAGCAGCATCCGCATACTGGGGAAAGAATTCTAGGTACATGCTCGCAATATGCTCTTCTGTTGCAAATCTAGTCAAACTGAAAGAGTTGTTTTTAAGGGACTGCAGACCTTTAAAACCTTCCTTGTAGCATATATACACCGCAGCATCTTGAGCATATTTTTTCTGATGGATGCTCACAACTTAGTAAGTTCCCGGAATTTGTGTGGGGATCAAGTGATTATATCAATTTCTTTCTCCCATTAGCCCTTCCAAGCGTAATTTACTTGATTATGCAAATATGCAGATTATCAGAACTTAGTTTTTTGAAAAATCTTCATCGCAGGTCATTATTGACACTTTTTTAGATCTGTCGGAAAACAATTTCGTTAGCCTTCCTACATGCATCAGTTAATTTACTAAGTTGCAGCAGCTTTTTTTGACACAGTGCTTGCAGCTTTGAGAGATTCTAGCTCTCCCGCCAAACATAACATCTTTACTTGTGCGGATTTATCACGCATGTTAGGATATAATCTAGACAAATAACCTTGACTCAAACAAATTGACTTATCTAGCCATCACAAGATGATCCAGGATCAATGCTCTCTCTCTCCCTCCCCCCGCCCCTCACGCACATGTTTTTGTGTTTGTGTCGAGTGTAAAATGGTGTAAACTGTACCGATTAGCAGGGACTGATTGGTGAGTCTTGGGTTGACATTTTTTATCCCAGAAGCAAGATCCCAAAGCAGTTCATCCATCAAAGCATGAGAGGACTAATAAGGTTTCCTGTATCTTCCGAGTTATACTGTGATAAAGCCTGCTTGGCCTTTTGTGTCATTATCGGTTCAGCTAATCGAAAGAAAGTCATTACTTCATGCGAGATCCAGTTGTTTGTCAATAATCAAGAAGCTTATGGTGGTGTAGATTGTTTTTGCTCTTTAAAGTTTGACCACATATGATGGGGGGATTGGGCTCTCAATTGCTGAATGATAGCAGTCATTCTACGGTGCTATTTCAAACATAGGAAACTGCAGGGTGCATCTGGCGTACGCACAAGGTAAGCAACTAAATGAAACAAAGATTGACAAAGCGTCGATCCTCTGAATTCGAACACGGACCTCGCAAGTTCCGATGTCTGCAGCTCCGAAACAAAGGTAAGATTTTCAGACGGTACACTAGGATTTGAAATTAGCTTTCTCGCAGTTTCAGTTAGGGGGTTACGTTGAAACCCTTTTGAATAGCTTTGATTGCGCGTCTCCTCACAGCGGAAACAAACCTACTGATGTGCTTTTCTTTACCCTCAGATTTATGTGGTCTAAGTCAATATTCAGAAATTTTCTTGTCGACACGTATCACGACCAAGCCCAAGAAGAAGGGCTTTAAATAAAGAAATATAATTTCCCAATAGGCACTAATCTATCTTTTGTTAGTCTTCGTCCAATCACGTCACACGCAGATTTGAAGAAACCAGATACGAAGAAAATGAATTGAGACTGAGAGCAAAGTTAGCAGATTTAACAAATTCCCCAATTTACGGAAGGTAGGTTTGACACTAGCGTACTGATTTATAATTTTTTTTATGATGTGAAAATATTTTTGGGATAAATGTGATAGAGGCACCTAATTTGGCATTTTTTTGTAATAGGAAAATTAATTTGGGACAATTGTCGTACCTATTTCGAATTTCCATGACATGTTAATGTATCGATCTACAAAATTTTTATGATATTAATCCATTTCAAATATACATGACCATAGGACATTGTAATGCTTCAAATGTACTTAGGTTTTTTTTTTTTGTAAAATACTTAGGTTCCGCTTATTTCGCGAAAGATATTATATTTTTGGAAATATTCTTTTACACCATTGCTTATTCTTGGGTGCTCGACGACTAGGCATGGGTCCTCAATGATCAGGCTGACGTCCATTAAGGTCGAACTTGGGCAAGGGTACCAGAGTTTGAGGCTTGACCTTGATAGACCTAGGTCCAAGTGTTGAAGACTCAAGCATAGGCATTGGAGTCCTCGACCCAACCTCGATGGACACAAGCACCAGGGTCTAGGGCCTCAATCTCATTGGACATAGGCTTTGGTGTGGGGGATCCAAGTATGAGCACTAGGGTACTAAGCCACCTTTACGGACTTGCACTCGGCCACCGAGTCCCAAGCCTAACCTCAATGGAGTCAAGCACAAGCACTAGGGACTCGGGCATGGGCACTAGGATCTTGGGGTTGAACTTGATGGACTCAAGCATAGGCACTAGGGTCCTGAGCCTCAACCTCGATGGACCTAGCTTCAAGTGCGAAGGATTTGTGCATGGGAACTAGGGACTTGAGCTCTGCCTTGATGGACCCAAGCCATGGTGATCAGGGTCCTACCCTTGATCTTTATGGATTCGGCTCTAGTGTGACCCTTGATCTTTATGGATTCGGCTCTAGTGTCGAGGCAACGAGCATGGCACTAAGGCCTTAGGCCTGAACTCGATGGACTAAAGCACTAGCGCTAGACACCCAAGCATAGACTCCAAGTTCTCGAGTTTGACCAAGGGCGCAAGTGACCCCTATCTAGACGTCGAGGACCAGGTCCTAGGCGCTTAGACCAAGGTCACAAGCCCAAGTCATGAACCCAAGCGTTGAGTACCTAAGAATGAGTGTTAGGTTTCCTATATCCAAGCACAGAATTTATAATTTAAACGCAATGTGTAGTCATATTTTTTATAATGATTTTTGATTTTTTAAAGAAAAAATAATTTTCCTAATTTATGCATAGATTTTCCGTTAATCAAGAAACTATTTCCGTTGACTCATTTTGTTAAATGATTCAAATGTCGAAGAATGAATTTTTTTTTTTTCCGGCAAACGGACAATAAATCTAAATTAATAATAAAAAAGTAAACAAGCTTTGGCTGTCATTCCTGACAAGAATGCAAGCGAAGTCGGATGACTGAGATGGCAACAGAAGAAAACGATATTCTGCGTAGTGTGTACCTGTAGATAACAAGGCAATAAATGATGATTAAGAAATTAAATCCTGGTACAGTTGCGCAGTCCATCATCCTTGTCACAGAAGGTTGGCAACTTCATTGGAAAAAGAAAGATTTTCAATTGTCCGTTTCCCAATATCTTTTGCTGTATGTTATCTGAAGCGCATTTTCAGGGAACTCCAGAAAAGTGAAAGCAACTGAGATTGCAGCCACTGAGTTTCACCGTGTAGTCTCGTCGCCTTAAGCATATTTGCATCTTCAGGGGTGGATTCATCTGCTTTGACGGAAGCAGTTTGCTTCTCGGGATCAACAGGAGGGTCCACCCTTGCGTCCCACTGCCACCATGGGTGGAGGAGGCAGCAGACCAGCTCTTAAGAGAATGCGTTGGACGGGATCCTAAGGTTGAGCTCCAGCCGAAAGCCAATAACTACACGGAGCATGGAATATTCTACCACGCATGACGGAACATAGACATTAGCATGCAATTAAGGTAACTTACACATACAAAAGACAATTAAAATAAAACAAAAGAAAATGCAAGCATATGTGTGCACGTATTTGCATAACAGAGAATTGCGGAACGGGAGAATTTTGAAGAGAGCTTTTGCCCTCTCTAGCTCCATAAACACCCAGAGTATCTTCCGTCGTAAGCTTACATTATCAGGTAAGTCGATAGAGGAGGATATATACAACACGCACATGGGGGCGTCACTAGCAATTAACAGGATATCTATTAGGCTTCTGCACCTCTCTTAAGATTGCAACTGATCAGAAGAAAACAAATGTATCAGTAAAATCTTAAGGAGAAGTTGATACTATTAACAGCAAATTCAGAAAATCAATTAATCATCTCTCACATGTATCCCAAGTTCCCAACATAAAACCTCAAAGATGCACAATGAAGGGAAAGCTTGGATTTGACTAAAAAGAATTTCTTATCGCCTTTAGCCTTAAAGCAGCCTCCTCTCCGACCCCCAAAAAAAGAAAGCAGCTTCCGAGTAAATGACTCAGGGAACATATCATCAAAATCTTGGGCTAAGTGTGGCATTGCTAAAAATTTAATTCCTAGCGATTGAGATTATTGCATTATCATATCAGAAACAAGACAGGAAGACGAGATCTTGGTTAGATGCATCGCGTGGTTGGGTAAGGTAAGAATCGCCCCATCTAAGTATACGCAGAAGTTAGCATCTAGAGAGTCATCCTATTTGTCAAAAGAGAAGCTGCATTTCATCAGCTCAAAACATCTGAAGAGGGATAAAACCATTCAGAGCTTGCACGGGACAAATGAATTGTTACCTAAATAGTAAAGGAAACTGTTGCCATTCAAGATCTCTTGAGAGAATCAAGCCAGATTACAGGTCACACTGCTACTCATTGCTAGAGAACTGGATGACTGCATCCAATAAAGTAAAAAAGAACAGGCAAAAGCAGCATGAGGCCTTTTGGGTGTCACCGAGAATTCCGATAACATCACTACTTCAAAGTGCATACCACATGCACTAGTCAATTTATTAAGTTGTAGGTCCTCATCGAGAATTTTAGATCAGTCAGAGAACGAATTTGTTAGCCTTCTAACATGCATTAGTCAATTAATTAAGTTGTAGCAACAGCTTTTTGCATGTCGTTTCAAGAGATTCTAGTTCTCCTGCCAGCAATAATTTCTTTAATTGCGAAAGGTTATGAATTGCTCGAAACATGTGTGGACTTATAACACATGCTATCATAAGTTAATACGGGATCAATACTCTAGCAATTACACTATGTTGTCAATTGATCTCTCTCTCTCTTCGTGTGCACGTGCTTGTGTCTCAAGTCTAAATGTTCCACATGGCAAGGATTGTTTGGAGAGACTTGAGTTGACATTTATCATCCAGGAACCAAGACCCCAAAGTGGTTCGGCCGTCAAAGCAAGAAAGGACTCACAAGGTTTCCCGTGTCTTCAGAATCATACTATAACATAGTCGACTTGGCATTTCGTGCTATCGTCGGTTCATCAATCAAAAGGAATTTAGTATTTCATGCAAGATCCATTTTTTTGTCAACCATCAAGAAACTTTTGGTTGTGTAGACTGTTTCTCCTCATGGGATTCTAACCACATATGGGTTCTATACATTCCACCGCAATGTCATGGGGATTGGACTCGAAATTACTAAATTATTACAGTCAATTTATGGCACTGTTTCAAGTATTAGAGGGGACTCTGAGGAGTTGCGGCACTCATTTAGTGTGCAAACAAGTGGAGCAACCAAATGACATGGAGATTGATGAAAGCATGGATCCTCTAAATTCAAATACGAAGGTTTCAAGTTCTCATGTTCGAAGCCACAAAAGGAATGAAAGATTTTCAGACTCCAAACGCAGTACATTATAATTTGAAATTAGCTTTCTTGTAATTAAGTTCAAGATAGAGAACCAAGAAAGAATAAGGGCTTTAAAAAATGAATTAGAATGTCCAAATTGACCTAAAATTGCACGATTTGGTTTCGGGAGGTTATGATGTACCAGTCATAGAAACATTTTAGTCACTCTCTTCTTCTTCTTCTTCTTCTCTTGTCCCTTTTGCCTTGTTCTAATCTGGGCCTCAAAATAGATGGGCTCTGCAGTCCGTTCACTCAATGATCATATATGAAGTACGTGTTTGCTTTGGCCTTGTTTCCAATTTACCTTAATTATGGTTGCTCATACGTCATAAACATGCATAAGTAATCACCGTGATCCAAAGATTAAAAGTCACAGAAACCTTAATTTATGTAAGCAATGTCTAGAGTGACCCATTTATTCAAAAAAAAGTCTGTCACCAAAAACCATAAATTTTTAGTTGAGTGACATATTTATACTTTATTAAAAAATAAGTAAAAACTTGTTGTTAAAAATGTGACGTGGCATTATTAATTTTTCTTCGAGACAAGTGGCGCTGACGGGACATCACAAAAAAAATTAAGAAAGAAAAAAAGATTGAGCTTACTGTTTATCGCGAAGTTACTGTTCATCATCTTCAAAGTTACTGTTCATTGTCTTCAAGCTCGCGATTGCCTGGCCAAAACGCCTGCGTCCCTCGTCCATCAATGCCCAAAGTTGCCTAGACCTCTGAGGACGTTCATGAGCCCTTGCTTTAACACCCGTGATCGCGGGTTGCTCGCAGATCTGATGTTTCATATCTAGGCAAGTGTTTTAGGAGGGGCGAGTCCCTTGACGACGATTTAGTCGCGGTGAGCTTCGAAGCCAGATCTGGCCATTGTAGTCGCTTGAGCTTGAAGCTTGAAGCTTGACTTAAGAGCCTGTAACCTGGAGGGACGCATGAGAATTGAGAATCTTGAGCGATTCGAGGTCATTGGGCTGAAAATATGGGTTTCGAAGACAATCTCTGAGCTCAACCCATGCTTGGATCATTGCTCAAGCAGATCATGAATTGGCGTTGCCAATGCTGTTACTTAGGCTGGATTTGGGCAAGCTCAGGCCCCGCTCGAGCTCAACGCCATTTGGGTTGAGCTCTGCTTGCCCGCTGAAGCCGACTGCCCGCGGTGGTCGATGTCCCGGCAAAGTTAGAACGGCGATGGCATGCCGACCATCTGCGATCTCTCTCTCATCGTGATGAACAGTAACATTGAATTTCATTTTTCTTTTTAACTTTTTTGATATAGCACTCGCGTGGCGCCACGTTAATGTAGAAAAAAAAAATTAGAGTAAATACTTCGTAGCGAGTGTAGATTAACGTTTGTGATGCCATCTTTACCAAAAAAAAAACGTTTGTGATGCCATTTTTTCGGTTCTAAGTGTTTGATAAAAGTAAAATAAAAAAAAAATAAAAAAAAAGATGAAGAAGAAACACACTTTGGTTGTCATGTCCAGACACGAACGCCAGTGAAGCAAGATGATTGAGGTGGCAACTAAAGTAAATGATGATTGGTCCACGTTTTGATGACACACATTAAGTGATAATTAAGGAATCAAAACCCATACCGTCGCCATGTCCATCTCCCTTTCTCCCAAAGCGATGGGAAAAGGAACAAATTCTCAACGGTTCCTCCCCTCCCCCCCTCCCTTCTTCATATCTTTCCTTTCATATTCTCAGTTTTTCTCGAGACCTTCGGTAGCTACTTCCGCACTATTTTAGTTTGCTAGTGGGGAAAAAGGTTAACACTTTCAAAATTTAAGAAAAAAACCTTAAAAAAAAGAAAAGAAATTGGTATGTTTAGACTAGTGTGTGAATACTCGCATAAACGAAGATAAACCTTGATTATGATACTGTACTAAAAAATTATATTCAAAAGTTTAAATTTATATATGAATAGACACTACACAAATGTAAACAGCCTCATTAAAATCAAATGAGGATGTATCGAGAACGAGATATGCATGAACTCTATCCTACGATGGCATGATTCGTCCAAGTCAACCTAAGCTAACTTGTCCCATTGAATTGAAAAACAAATTATTGAAACCGACATAAAATGTCACGATTTTTAATTGTTAAGCATCAATGATATCACGAAATAATTTAAGACAAATTTTGAACGCTTTTATACTATCTATGCCATACATCATTTGATTTGATCAGACAATTAGTTAATAACCACTTAGACTTGTTCGACATGAAATGGGAGGTGGAGGGTTCGAATTTTCACATTCTCAGGGGTTTGTGATGGTAACGATTTAGTTTTAAGTGTGGGTTTCGACTCGAACGCCTTACAAAGAGGCATGACAAAAGTCTGAGAGTGAGAGTTAGAGTAGGACCCGTAAAAAAAAAAAATCACATGCTTTTTTCAATGACCTCAATTGTGCCATAATTTCGAAAACTATTTTGATTATACAAGCGAAGGTCCGGACATTGTAATACCTAATTGATTCGACTTGACGAAACCTCCGTGACAGACGCGATTCTTTCTCTTCTTTCTGTTTTTCCTTCCTTTCCTTCATTCCCCTTTTTCTCCTCTTTTTCCTCTCTCTCTTTTCCTTCTTCGTCCCGTGGGCAGTTCTCGGCCACATAAGCGCCCACTTTTCCCTCAAATATCTCTTCTTTTTTCTTTTTCTTTTTCTGGGGCCCACTTTGACCTAGTCAAAATAAAGAATGCTGTTCACGATCAATTTCTTGCTGCGCAAATAAAGAGATCCTCAGTCCAGGGCGCGTCTCCTACACCGACACATTCCATTTGGACATGGCCGGCCGTGAATCAACCAGTTTCAGTCCAACAGGCGAGGCCATTCCTGGTCCGATGGGAGGAGATGGCCTCCCGGATCCCAAACCGCTCACCCAAACTCTCCACAGGGGGGCCTCCATTCAGCGGGTGCCCGGGGACTCCGGCCATCCTGACGAAGGAGAAGTGTCACCGAGCTCCTTCGACAAGGGCGAATTCGTTTCATTCCAGAGCGCCACGACCCCGATGCCTTGGGACGATCTAGACATAAACAAAGTGTTACTGAGCTCCTTTGACGATGACCATGCACGGATGGCCGCGTTCATGGACGACAAGGAGCTCAGGAAGGCCGTGGAGATGATCATGCCGGCGAATTTCGGAGCCGCCGTCGGGGAGTCCGGCCGTCTGTACAGATACGACGTGTTCCTGAGCTTCCGCGGTGTGGACACGTGCAACGTTTTCGCCGGCCACCTCCACGCGGCGCTGGACCAGCGAGGGATTGCCACGTTCATGGACGAGGAGGAGCTCTGGAAGGGCGAGGAGATCGCGCCGGCGATCCTCCGAGCCATCGGGGAGTCGAGGATCTCGATCGTCGTGTTCTCGAAGAACTACGCGTCCTCTAGCTGGTGCTTGGACGAGCTGGTGAGAATCGTGGAGTGCGGGGATGCGATGGGGCAGATCGTGTGGCCGGTGTTCTACAAGGTGGATCCGTCGGATGAGAGGAAGCACAGGGGGAGGTACGGACAAGCGCTAATCGATCACGAGGAGAGGTTGAAGTCGAACGGCGGCGATTCGGAGAAGGTGAAGAGGTGGAGAGAAGCACTGACTGAAGCTGCTAACATCTCCGGCTGGCATTTGGTTGACCAGTAAGGCTACCATTTAATCCTTTCTGAGTATGCGTACTGTTTGTTTTTTCGCAAAAAATTGTGTTTTAACTGTTGATTACGGGATTTTGTGGCAAAAAAAATGTTGATTGCGGAATTTCACTTATTTCCTTTGCAGTGAATTCATGGTAATGATCTGCTTATCTGTTGAACTTAATGCTGACTGAAATTCATTCTGATCAATTTCTTATCCATATAGTTGATTCCCCTGCCTTCTTTTTAGGTGCCGATTGCTGAAAACTGAATTTCATCTGGTCTATAAAAATGTCATTGGAGATTAACTTAGTACTCCTCATATCGAATGTCTTTGAATTTCCTTGAATATTCACAATTGGCTTTATGCTTTGAATCTACCAGGCGCGAGTCTAATGTCATTCAGAGCATTGTCAGGAGAGTATGGGCTCAAGTTAATCACAATCAGTTACATGTTCCTGGAAACGTGGTTGCCATGGATTCACACATGTCCCGTATGCGTACTTTGCTAGACATAAAATCAAATGAGGTTCGCATGGTCGGAATTTGTGGATTTGGAGGAATAGGGAAGACGACTATCGCCAAAGCTACTTACAATGCTTTCTCACACAAATTTGAGTGTTGCAGCTTTCTTTCCAATGTTAGAGAAACTTGTGAGAAATCCGCAGAAGGTGGCCTACTTCAGCTTCAAGAGACACTTTTTTCTCAGCTAATGTGGGATGATGGTTTGAAGCTTGGCAATGTCCACAGAGGTTCGAGCATGATAAAGACTAGACTTTGCAAAAAAAAGGTCCTCATTGTCGTCGACGATGTAAACCAGTTGATCCAATTGGAAACACTAGTTGGAGGATGTCATTGGTTTGGTTGTGGAAGTAGAATTATCATAACGACTAGAGATGAGCATTTACTGGTTGCCCATCACGTAGAAAGTATATACAAGGTTCGACCGTTAGATGATCCTAGTGCTTGTATGCTCTTGAGTTCGATTGTTTTTGACAAACTTTCTCCTCCTCCAGAGTATGGAATGCTTTCACATAACATAGTGGATTACACCAAAGGACTTCCCTTAGCTATTAAAGTTTTAGGTTCTTTTCTTCAAGGTAGAAGCTTACTTGAATGGAAGAGCGCATTGGATAAATTGAGGAGAGTTTTCAATGGAGAAATCTTCAGTGTGCTGAGAATAAGCTTTGATAGCCTAGATGAGTATGAGAAGGATATTTTTCTTGACATCGCATGTTTCTTCAAGGGAGAGAGTATAAGTTATGTGACAGAGATTTTGGAGAGCTGTGATCTCTACCCGGATGGTGGAATTGCTGTTCTTATGGATAAGTCGCTCATCACTATTGAGCGTGGCAAGCTGGAGATGCATGATATGATTCAAGAAATGGGAAGAGAAATTGTTCGGCAACAATCTCTCAAAGAGCCAGGGGAGCGCAGCAGATTGTGGTCCTATGAGGATGCGCTTCATGTGCTAACAGAAGGCACGGTAGTGAACTGAATTATGATCTTTTGTTTTTGACAATATATATGCCTATTTGGTAGGGTTAAAGCCTCTGAAGAAGTCCTTTGGCCTTCTGCAAAAATAGAAGTTTATGATTTTTTTTTCTTTTTGGCTAAGCAAAGAGATTGGCCTGATCTTCTCAAATTAATCGCTTTTTGCACATCCCACTCTGAGATCCAAGTTTTGTACTGTTGACCTCTACCAGAAAGGAGATCAGAAAAAAATCTCTAGGAACTTATATACTATTTTTTTTTTTTAATGATTTGAAGTGTTTATAATACTCGTGTCAAATGCTAAAGTAAAAGCAAATTCTGAAAGCTAAGACCAAATGGCACCCGAAGCACACCAAATCTTTTATATTATTACTAGTTAAGTCCTTGCATAACCTTTACACCTTTGCACTTAAATTGTCTACTCATATATGTGCTGCCAGGGAACTAATAAAGTAGAAGCAATAATGCTCAAGTTGGCTGCTCCTGAAGAAGCATGCTTTAGTGCTCAAGCCTTCACAAACATGAAAAGGCTCAGACTTTTTTCAGCTGGCAATGTATACCATTCAGGTGATCCCGTATACTTTCCCACTGAATTAAGATGGCTGGAATGGCCCAACTACTCTCTACCGTCCATGCCATTCAATACAGGCCACAAGAAACTTGTACATCTAGACATGAGTAAAAGCAGCATCAGAGAATTGGGGAAGGGATTTATGGTACGTACTTGCAATATTCTATTCTGTCAAGATAAAAGATGAAAATGTGAAGATCTTCAAAAAAAATACTTATATGTGCCATCATTTACTGTGCAGTCTTATAGAAGTTTGAAGTCTATTAATTTCAGCCACTGTACATTGCTGAGTGAAATTCCCGAGGTATCGTCATTGCTAAATCTTGAGAGTTTGGATCTCCAAGAGTGCACCAATCTTCTTGAGGTTCATCAGTCTCTTGGGCTTCTTGAGAAGGTTGTACATTTGAACTTTTTGAACTGCTGCAATCTTAGATGTTTCCCAAGCAGTCTAAATTCAAGATTTCTCGAAAATCTGATTCTTAGAGGTTGCTCAAAGCTTTCAAGGTTTCCAGATATTCTTGTACAAGCGAAACGTCTCAAAGAACTTCTGCTTTTTGAGACTGCCATCGAAGAATTACCCTCCTCTGTCGCTAATCTCATTGAACTGAAAGTGTTGTATCTAACGGACTGCACAAACCTTAAAAACCTTCCTTGTAGCATCTATACATTGCATCATCTTGAGCGTATTTTCATTGATGGTTGCTTACAACTTAGCAAGTTCCTGAAATGTTTGTGTGAATCAAGTGATTGCACCAATATCTCTCTCTCGTTAGCCCTTCCAAGCGTTATCAACTTGAATGTGCAAAGATGCAGCTTACCAGAGCTTAGTTTCTTGAAAAATCTTCATTGCATGTCCTCGTTGACAATTTTAGACCTATCGGAGAACAAGTTTGTCAGCCTTCCTACCTGCATCAGTCAATTTACTAAGTTGCAGCAGCTTTGTTTGATGCACTGCAAGCAGCTTCGAGAGATTCTAGCTCTCCCACCAAACATAACATCCTTACATGCAAAAGGTTGTGAATCTCTGGAAACATGTGCAGACTTGTTAGACATGTTACGATATAATCCAGATGAATCACCTTGGCTCAGACGAATTGACTTATCTGGTTGTCAGAAGCTAATTCAGGATCGATGCTCCAGCGATTGCACTATGCTGTCAATTGAGGTCTCTCTCTCTCTCTCTCTCTCTCTCGGCACGCACGCACATGTTTTTGTCTCAAGTATAAATATTTCGCGTGGCAGGGATTGCTTGGAGAGACTCGGATTGACATTTTTCATCCGGGAAACAAAATCCCAAGGTGGTTTAAACATCAAAGCACGACAAGACTCATAAGGTTTCCTGTACTTTCAGAATCATATCGAGACATAGCAGGCTTGGCCTTTTGTGCTATTGTCGGTTCACCTAATCGGAAGGAAGTTGATATTTTGTGTGAGATCCAGTTGTTTGTCAACAATCAAGAAACTTATGGTGGTGTAGATTGTTTTTCCTCGTTAGAGTCTGATCATGTATGGCTCTTATACGTTCCACGGCGAATGATGTGGGGATTGGATGCGAAATTGCTGAATCTCTGCAGTCAATTTACAATACTGTTCCAAGCATCGGAGGGGACTCTAAGAAGCTGTGGGGCACATTTGGTGTACAAACAAGGTAAGCAACCAAATGACGCAAACATTGATCCTCTGAATGGGAACAAGAACCCTACAAGTTCTCGTGGTCGAAGACGCAAAAGGAGTAAATTGTTTTGAGACTCTTGATACCGTTACTATGACTCGCAATTAGCTTGTAATTTATTGTAGGGGTTATAATAATGCCCTTACGAGAGGCTTTGATTGTGTATTTCCTCATAGTGAGAGTAAACTTGCTGCTGTGTTATTCGTTACCCTCAAGATTATGTGATCACCTTCCATCCATCTTTTCCTCACCAAGAAAGTGCAAGGATGTTCCTGTCTAGTCAATATTCCTTAATTTACTTGTCGACCAGTATCCTGTCACGACCAAGCTTAAGAAAGAGAACCCAAAGAACAAAGAAGGGCTTTAAATAGAGAACTAGAATTTATAAATTGACCCAATCTTTCTTCAAGAAATCACACGATTTGGGTTCTATAAAATTATGACGTACTTAGTCATAAAAACAATTTAGTCGCTCTTTCTATTTTTTTGCCCAGCTTTAATCTCGGCCTAGAGGTAGATCAGGAACTACTACTGAACAGTCATGAGAACGAAGGACGGGCGGTGGAGTCCGCTCAGCTACATGGTAGTGTCTGCTTTGGCCTCGTCTCCAATTCACCTCAAGCACGATTCCTCATGTCCTTCGAGAAAGCATGACTATATATAAGTTATCATAGTACTCCATCGGTTGTCACGTCCACTATTACCACCTCCTTTGCTGCGGCTTAACTAAAAGGAGATTTTTCGATGGTCGCGGTAGGTTTGGTTTGTTTGATTGTCTGCATAATGCTTGCAAGCCGCCGGTCATCCACAGAGACCAGCGGCAACAAACATATCTTGTCGTGTCACCTCAATTTTACTAGACCGGATGAATAGCAACAATCAGATCATCATCACATTCTCAAACATGAACTGACTTTGGATGATCCATGCTCTCATACTCCACCAAGTCAGGAGGTCTTTTTTCCCCTGAGAAAAGTATTGTCTGACACATTTTATTGTTTTTTTTGTTTTTTTTTTTCATAGTCCGACGCACTTTATTCTATGTATGAAAACCAAATAAGGGGAAAATAAAGTGGCTTTAGTAAAAGTGGGAGGGCATGTGGTCGTTGTTATGCTTTTTATTTCGAGTCAAGTCTCCTTTGCTTTCCAATAATAAATTGCTTTTCGTATGCTCATAATACTCAACTTAATTAACTCATATATCAATTGCTCATAATCACGCTTAACATCCATGACAAGTGCAACAAATGTTTGCCCCTTGGTTATGTCTCCACCTATATTAGTAGGGGGTTCAAAACGAAAAGACGTATTGACTTACCCTTTAATGGATTATGATCATAGCGATATGTGCATAATCCACTAATATCATTCTCCAATAACCCACAAAACAAATCCATAACTCATCTCATAAGCCTATTTCACAAATTGAATTCTTTATCGAATAGAATGCATTTCATGAAGCATTTAACAAATCAATACATATAACTTTTTTATAATCCCTTTCACAACTTAATTTATCAAATAAAATATATTTCACAGGGCTTTTTTCAAACTATTTAGGAATTCATTTGATAAACCATATCCACAAATAAATTTATCGACAATTTCAAAATGACTTTTATAAAATGTTCCTCAAACTTTTATGTAACATATATGTTTTTTCATAACTCATAATATATCGAATTTCTATCATTTTCATGACATGAATTTAAAAATTTATAGAAGAGGTAGCACAACTTATTTGGAATTACCAAAAACCAAATAATGAAGGCTACTCTAACCATCGAACTCTCCATGTTATCAAATATACTATCTCCACTACGAAGGGGCTAAACCAAGTTTACTTGCTAACAAATGACTCCTACGTTCTAACAAAACTCTCTATCCACAATGCAGAACTTAAGTGTCAAATTTTCAAAATTTCGCTTCGACTAAACTTTTAATCCAAATTGACTACCATCAAATTCCGCGTCTCCATAATGCTCTCATCTATTACTTTCATGAACTCTCTCAATTTAACACTTCAAAAATCGAGTCTTCAAAGTTCATATGACTTCTAAATTGTGCCATAATTTCGAAAACTATTTTGATTATACAAACGAAGGTCTTGAATCTGGACATTGTAATACCTAATTGATTCGACTTGACGAAACCTCCGTGGCAGACGCGATTCTCTCTCTTCTTTCTGTTTTTCCATCCTTTCCTTCATTCCCCATTTTCTCCTCTTTTTCCTTTTTCTCTTTTCCTTCTTCGTCCCGTGGGCTGTTCTCGGCCACATAAGCGTCCACTTTTCCCTCAAATATCTCTTCTTTTTTCTTTTTCTTTTTCTTTTTCTGGGGCCCACTTTGACCTAGTCAAAATAAAGAATGCTGTTCACGATCAATTTCTCGCTGCGCAAATAAAGAGATCCTCAGTCCAGGGCGCGTCTCCCACACTGACACATTCCATTGAGAGATGGCCGGCCGTGAATCAACCAGTTTCAGTCCAACAGGCGAGGCCATTCCCTGTCAGATCGCTGGTCCGATGGAAGGAGATGGCCTCCCGGATCCCGAACCGCTCGCCCAAACTCTCCACAGGGGGGCCTCCATTCAGCGGGTGCCCGGGGACTCCGGCGATCCTGACGAAGAAGAAGTGTCACCGAGCTCCTTCGACAAGGGCGAATTCGTTTCATTCCAGAGCGCCACGACCCTGATGCCTTGAGACGATCTAGACATAAACAAAGTGTTACTGAGCTCCTTTGACGATGACCATGCACGGATGGCCGCGTTCATGGACGACAAGGAGCTCAGGAAGGCCGTGGAGATGATCATGCCGGCGAATTTTGGAGCCGCCGTTGGGGAGTCCGCCGTCTGTACAGATACGACGTGTTCCTGAGCTTCCGTGGTGTGGACACGCGCAACGGCGGCCACCTCCACGCGGCGCTGGACCAGCGAGGGATTGCCACGTTCATGGATGACGAGGAGCTCCGGAGGGGCAAGGAGATTGTGCCGGCGATCCTCGGAGCCATTGGGGAATAGAGGATCTTGATCGTCGAGTTCTCGGAGAGCTACGCGTCCTCTGGCTGGTGCTTGGACGAGCTTGTGAGAATCATCGAGTGCAAGGATACGATGAGGCAGATCGTGTGATCGGTGTCCTTCAAGGTGGATCCTCGGAGGTGGGGAGGCAGAGGGGGAAGTGCGGACAAGCCCTAATCAATCACGAGGAGAGGTTGAAGTCGAACGGCGGCGATTTGGAGAAGATGAAGAGGTGGAGGGAAGCACTGACTACAGCAGCTAACATCTCCGGCTGGCATTTGGTTGACGAGTAAAGGCTATCGTTTAGTCCTTTCTACTGCTTCCTGACAAGAAAGTCATGCATTTAGTAAATAAACATGCAGGTGGATCATGTCCCTCCACAAGCCCATAGAAAGGAGGAAAAGGAAAAATTATGGAATTTTTGTCGTTGTCTTAGGAGTGATCTGTGTTGGATTGGACTTAAGGCTGACTGAATTTTTTTCTGATTAATTAGGTATCCAGAATGTTGATTCCTATACCTTCTTTTTTGGGCATCTGATTAATTGCTAGAAACTGAATTTAATCTGGTCCTTAGTATGTGAGATATTGACTGCTGCTCGATCTTATTGGAGATCAACTTAGTACTCATTGTATCAAATATCTTTGAATCTCCTAAAGTATTCTCAATTGGCTATATGCTTTGAATCTACCAGGCGGGAGTCTAATGTCATTCACAGCATTGTCGAGAGTATATGGGCTGAGCTGAATCGCGATCAATTACCTGTCTCTGAAAACGGGGTTGCCATGGATTCACATGTGTCCCATGTGCATACTTTGCTAGACGTGGAATCAAACAAGGTTCACAAGGTCGGAATTTGTGGATTTGGAGGAATTGGGAAGACTACTATTGCCAAAGCTACTTATAATGCTTTTTTCTCTCAAATTTGAGTATTGTAGCTTTCTTTTCAATGTTAGAGAAACCTGCGAGAAATCTGCAGATGGCCTACTTCAGCTTCAAGAGACACTTATTTCTCAGGTAATGTGGGATGATGCTCTGAAACTTGGCAATGTCCACAGAGGTACAAGCATGCTGAAGAGTAGACTTCACCAAATCATTGTCATTGACGATTTGAATCAGTTGATCCAATTGGAAACCCTAGTTGGAGGACATGATTGATTTGGTCACGGAAGCAGAATCATCATAATGACTAGACATGAACATTTACCGGTTGCTCATGGCGTAGACGGTATACAAAAGCTTCAACCATTAGATTTTTCAACGGCTTCTATCCTCTTCAATTCAATTGCTTTCAAGGATATTTCTCCTCCCCCTGATTATGAAGAGCTTTCCAATAGCGTAGTGCTTAACACCAAGGGACTTCCATTAGCTATTAAAGTTTTGGGTTATTTTCTTCAAGGTAGAAGCTCTTTCCAATGGAAAACGCATTAGATAAATTGAAGAGAGTTCTCAATGGAGAAATCTTCAATGTGCTGGGAATGAGCTTTGATGGTTTAGATGATTATGAGAAGGATATTTTTCTTGACATAGCATGTTTCTTCAAGGGAGATAGTATAAGTTATGCAAGAAAAATTTTGGAGAGCTATGATCTCCACTCGGATGGTGGAATTGATGTTCTTATAGATAAGTCGCTCATCACTATTGAGCATGGCAAGCTGGAGATGTATGATAAGATTCAAGAAATGGGAAGGGAAATTGTTCGAAGGGAATCTCCCAAAGAGCCAAGGGAGCGCAGCAGATTGTGGTTCTATAATGATATGCTTCATGTTCTAACAGATGGCACCTTAATACGTGAATCATGATCTTTTGTTTTTGACAATATGTATGCCTATTTGGTAGGGTTAGAGCCTCTTACAAAGTACTTTTGGCCTTCTACTAGAAAAGAGTGAATATTTTTCTGCTGAGTAAAAGATAATGGCCCGCTGGTCCCATAAGATTCACTTTTTCCATATCCCAACCTGAGATATAAAGTAAATGATGGCAAAATCTGCAGAACTTAAATACTGTGGTTTTTTAAGATTTGAGGTGTTTATAAAACTCATGTGTCAAATGCTAAAGTAAAAGCAAATTCTGAAAGCTAAGAACAAAAGGCACCCGAAGCACAAGCACACCAAATCTATTTATTACTAGTAATCCCTGCATACGTAAACACCTTTGCACTTAAATCCTCTACTTATGTATCTGCTGCTAGGGAACTAATAAAGTGGAAGCAATGATGCTCAAGTTGGCCCCTCCTGAAGAAGTACACTTTAATGCTCATGCCTTCACAAACATGAAAAGGCTTAGAATTTTCTTAGCTCGCACTGTTTCCCATTCAGGTGATCCCATATACTTTCCCGCTGAATTAAGATGGCTCGAATGGCCCAATTATTCTTCACCATCGGTGCCATTCAATACAAACCACGGGAAACTTGTAGGTTTAGACCTGAGTAAAAGCTGCATCCACATATTGGGGAAGGAATTCAAGGTACGTGCTTGCTATATTCTCTTCTGTCAATCTTAAAGATATAACTGTGAAGATCTATAAATATCATTATTTACTGTGCAGCTTTTTAGAAATTTGAGGTCTGTTAATTTCAGCCACTGTAAATTGCAAAGTGAAATTCTTGATGTATCGTCCCTACCAAATCTTGAGAGTTTGGATCTCCAAGAGTGCACCAATCTTGTTAAGGTTCATTAGGCTCTTGGGTGTCTTAACAAGCTCATATATGTGAACTTTCTGAACTGCTCCAATCTTAGCTGTTTCCCCAGCAGTCTGAAGTGAAGATCTCTTGAAAGTCCCATTCTTAGAGGTTGCCCAAAGCTTTCAAGGTTTCTAGATATTCTTGCACCAGTGAAACATCTGAGAACGCTTGCACTTCATGAGACAACCATTGAAGAACTACTCTCTTCCGTCGAGAATCTCGTCGAATTGCAAGAGTTGTATATGGGACTATGCGGACCTTAAAAACCTTCCTTGTAGCATCTATACACTGTAGCATCCTGTGCATATTTTTATGGATGGATGCTCACAACTTAGCAAGTTCCTGGAACCTGTGTGGAGATCAAGTGATTATACCAATCTTTCTCTCCCATTAGCCCTTCGGAGCGTAATTTACTTGAATATGCAAAGATGCAGCTTATTAGAGCTTAGCTTCTTGCAAAATCTTCATTGCATGTCCTCGTTGACAATTTTATATCTATCAGAGAACATATGTTTAGCCTTTCGACATGCATCAGTCAATTTACTAAGTTGCAACGGCTTCCCTTGGCACGTTGCATTCAACTTTGAGAGAATCTATCCCTCCCACGAACATAACATCTTTACTTGCAAAAGATCGTGAATCGCTGGAAACGTGTATGGACTTATCACGCATGTTACGATATAATCTAGATGAATCACCTTGGCTTGGATGAATTGACTCTTTGGATGTCATAAGTTGATTCAGAATCAATATTCTAGCAATTGCAATATGCTGTCAATTGAGGTTTCTCCCTCCCCCCCCCCCTTCTCTCTCACTCTCTCTTGCACGTGTTTGTGTCTCAAGTGTAAAAGGCTCCGAGTGGTAGGGATTGCTTGGAGAGGCTTGGGTTGACATTTTTCGTCCTAGAAGCAAGATCCCAAAGTGGTTTCCATCAAAGCATGAGAGGACTTTTAAGGTTTCCTGTATCTTCAAAATCATACTGTGATATAGCCGGCTTGACCATTTGTTCTATTGTCGATTCTGCTAATCTAAAGGAAGCTAGTATTTCATGCGGGATCCAATTGTTTGTTGACAATCAAGAAACTTATGGTTGTGTAGATTGTTTTTTCTCATTGGAGTCTGACCACATATGGCTTTTATATGTTCCACGACGAATGATGTGGGGATTGTATTCCAAATTATTGAATCACTGTAGTCAGTACTGTAAACTATTTCAAGCATCAAAGGGGACTTTGAGAAGATATGGGGTATAAACAAGGTAAGAAACCAAATGACACAAAGATTTACGAAAGTGTTGATCCTCTTAATTCGAATATGAACCTTGCAAGTTTCCATGTCCGAAGCTGCAAAACGAGGAAAGATTTTCGGACTCCTAATAAAATACACTATGATTTGAAATTAGTTTTCTTTGTAGTTTAGTGTAGTAGTTACGGTTAATACCTTTTCGAGTGGCTTTTAAAATAAAATTGCTGTAGTGTTTTACTTGACTCTCAAATAATGCAACGATCTTCGATCTAAGACGATCTTTGATCTTTCCCTCAATAAGAAAGTGCAGGGATGTTCTTTCTAGTCATTATTTCTAAATATTACTATCGACTCGTGTCAAGATCAGGCCTAAAAGAAACCCAAAGAAAGGAGAAGTGCTTTAGACAAAGAATCAAATTTCCACATAGGCCAATCTTGTTGGCAACCTCTTTTGGAAAAGGAAGGATTTTCTGTTGTCCCTTTCTCGACATCGTCGTTATGAGAAAATATTATGTGGCTTGTAACTTGCACGTCACCAGCTCATCTAAAGCGCATGAGCTTAGTCAACACTATTTAAAGGGTGACATGCACCTGGACAGGGACGAAAAGTAAAAAATTGAATTCCGAAACTTTCTTTTCTATGGCAAGCAGGCAGATTGGTGAGGTGAAAGAGGACAATACAATTAATGCTAACATTTAAACTCCCGCTTAAAACTCTCACTCTTCTTTTCAATTTCCAAGGGCTTCCACCTTTTATCCCCCCCTTTCTCTCTCCTCTCTTACGTTTCTAAAACTCTCTCTCCTCTTTTCTTTTCCACTTCCAAGGGCTTCTTGCTCTCTCTCCCCTTTTGCATTTCTATTTTACCTTTAAATGTTAGCATTTATAGTTGTAACCTTATTCATCTCACCAGTTTATCTGTTGGTGTTGGCCATATAAAAGAAAGCTTCGGATTTTAATTTTTTATTTTTCCATCCCTATCCTTACCCATGTTAGAGGACAAATGTCACCTTTTGAATGGAGCTAACTAAGCTCACTCACATTACATAGGCTAGTGACGCAGAACCACTGAATATTTTTTCCTTTGTAACGAATTCTTAGATTTTTTTTTTTAAAAAAAAAATGGGAAGAAAGGTCAATCCACTGCATTGACCTATGCTTCATGATCAACTTAGGACATGGATATCACAATAACCAAGCTCAAATTGACCATCTCAAAATTGAAACTTGATTTGGGCATTTCGTCAAACAGTTGGTGCATATTAAACTGCCTCAAATAGCTTCCTCGAGCAATATTCATGGCTTTCAATCTTGACCCACGTGTAGTCTTAAGTGGAACTAAAGCATTGACATTATACTAATAAATTCAAAGAACAATATTAGATAGACTTTAGAGCCTAAACCACAATATAACACAATTATAACTAGCCTCAAATGTGTGGGTCTAACCTATTTTTGCAAAGCTGGGTCTAACCTATTCAAGCCCTAACACTTGTCACATGCGCGACTTACGAGAAAATACACTCGATCCAAAAGAAATTTAGTAACGTGAAATTTCAAATGTGATTAATACCTCAAAGAATGATCAAATATGCACATCAAACCAACCTTCCAAAGTAATCTTCCACATTGGCTAGCCATGAACCCGTGTGGATCAGCTAAGCTTTTAATTCAAATTCTAAACACACGAAGACTTAAAGACCAAACCAGCTGATCAAGCATTATTTGCACTTACTTATAACATTCATTGAGCTCACGAAGGTAGATAATGCATACAAATGGGGGTAGCAAGTCAAACGTATAGGGCTTTTGGAAGAGGCTTCGACATTCGGAAAAATTCCAGCCTCATAAATTAATTTTCTTGGCTGGCTTTCCTCTTGATTTTTCATGGTCAAACCAATGTTGACATTGAACAAAAACTCATCTAGGGTCCTTACCTTGCTTCCTCATTTCTGTGTGAAGTATCTCTTTGGCTGAGGAAGCCAAGAAATTGTCCTCTAAAGGCGCTTGGAAGTTGGCCCCTTCAAGCTGGAAAATGAGGCATGCAAAGATGAAAACCAACAATGAAGGCTTTTGTTAGCCACCATGACCAGGTTTGAAGACTTGTTTTGTCAACTTCTTTGGCATTTACTCCTACTATTTGTATTGTAGTTCAATTTAAAATTAACTTTTTGCCTCATATGTCCCCTATTTTCCTTAAAAACATTTGTTTTCTCTCACTAGTGACGACCTAGAAAATTTCTGGGTTTCCACTCCTCCTAGAGAGTAACATGATTTTCGAGGGGCTTTTAAGTGCCTTCCTGACCTCCATTTTTTATGCATAACCTATGGTTGGAAAGATATTTGAGTATAATTTCACTTTCTAGTTGAGAGTTTTGGCTAGTTTTGGTTGGAACTTTATGAAAATTTCATTTTTAATTTGAGGGTCCCTCTAAAATTTCTAAGATAAGGTCCTTTTTGAGTTGCTCAGGGGGTGCCTTTAAGGCATCATTGTGAGCTCTCTCTTATCTCCAACCTTTTGTGCCTCCAAATAGCTTGTTTTAGAGAGATTATTTACTAAATTAAGCAACTTTTTCTGGCCTTGCCCACGTGACAAGCCTACTAAGCCCCGACAGTCAAATCTTCAAACTTCTGCAGCTATTGAGTGAACAACTTTGGCTACGATTTTTGCATGCCTTCAACAGCTTATCCCTAGCCAAATTTTGTCCATTTGCACTCCTAATGAGAGCATTCCACCTCAGCTAGATATTAGGCTGATTGGACAGCTGAGTGGGATATGGTGGGGCCACAAATTTGCTTTCTTAATCACTTTGAATTGTGGCCAAATTATGAATTGGATTTCGGTAGCTATTTTAAGCATTTAATCATCAATTTGGCTAAGTTTTGACTAGTTGGTACATTCATGTATATTAATTTAAGTCTCTTACCATACTTTGCAAATTTTTCTATCCAATTTTGTAAGAAAGTCCCTCAAAGTTGGCCATTTTGTTGCTTGAGAATGACCAACTTGATTCAATTTGGTCCGTTTGGCTTGATTAGATTAATTCAAGTTGGCCTAGGTTCAATTTCAAGCTTAAGTAGGGGTCAGAATGATAAAAATGATGATTTAAAGGCTTGGGCAAAATTTTAAATTTTGCGAATTGGTCCCTCAACTTTTGAAAATTACGTTTTGGAACTAACTTGTTGGTTCAATTGCAATCTAACCCTCAAGTCTTGGCTAATCACATGCGGATCCTTGGCCCCAATTTTTTTTTTTTACATGTTTAACCAAAAAGTCAACTTAAAAGTCAAATTTTGACTTTTCAGCAAAACGACATCTATGGACTCCTGTGACTCTTTTCGGCCAAGAAAAGGGCTTTGTCGTGATTAAAATTTCCAAAGTCTTGGCTTTAAAAAAAAATAAAAAAAAATACTCAGGACTCGTTAGTCAAAATTCGGGTATCAAAACTGGTGGGTTTCTAAGATGCCGAAGAGGATGGAGTTGAACCGAACTGTACACTGAACAGGTGGGAAACAATACTATATATATATATATGTGAAAACTGAAATTAATTCTAGAAGACGCATTTTGATGTAACTGAAAGCTTAACTTCGATACTTCAAAGTTAAGCGTGCTCAAGTGGGAGCCCTCATAAGATGGCAATGACTCTCGCCGTATGAAAACGATACTTTAGTTGCGTGGCTACGAAAGAGGTGTTCTCCTGGGAAGGTGCTTACCTATACACCAAATGGCAAAAGCATGAGGCTCTCAGATTTTTTATGTGAAATTGTTGACATGTTGACCCCACCCCAACTCCATATGTTTATTTTGGTCTGTGATGTTTCTCCTTAAATTTTTGTTTTCATTCACACATCTTGTGCTTTTTCAAGGTGTCATTTTGCATAAATTCAAGAGGCCTCTTTTTTCAATTTCTTGTATCCTCTGGATACATGCTGTTCCGGTTATTTGAAATGGGGACTTATAGTGTAGTCCCACCACTATCGTGTAAATGGACGGGAACCTCATTTTTATAAAAAATGTCTTGATTCGCAGTAAGAAGGCGCTCACCTCCGCCTTCAAAACCCCATCGGCGGACTTTTCCTCCAAGAGCCCCGCCGTTGTGACCTTCGCACTCGCGAAGGCCGAGCAAGAAGGTTAGTTGCGAGCACGAAGGTTGGTCCTTGATTGGGCCATGCCCTAAACCGCCGGGGCTGCATTGCTCCGTCTTGTGGATTCTCTCCCTGATTTGCCTGCAAAAACTCCTGCTAACAAAGGTTCGCTAGCAACCAGTCAATTAATTCGCACTTGTAAGATTATTCGATGGTTGAATAAGAGGTAATCTTGAACTCATACTATTTTATATTTGCTTTCTCAAGAAATTGATGAGATGTTATTTTTCTTGTAAAATCACTACATTAAATACTTTTTGTTCTTCGCTTACAACATGAAACTGCAAATCTACCACTTGTAACTAATGATGAGATGTTATTTTTCTTGTAACTAATGATTTATGGTAACGAATGGTTTTTGCAGGTGAACTTGAAGCTTATCATAAATATGTGGCGTACGAAATATGCGAAAAATTTGGATGGAGGAAGGCTAAGCATAGAATAAACAAAAAAATGAGAAATAACTCGATGAACTTTTGTGTGTAATTGTGAGACGTATACATTCAACTTATCTGATCAATAAAGAACATATGAAAGACTTAAAGTTAGATGTGATTGTTCAGCTTTTATCAGATTTAAGATTGAGAATAGCGTTGTCACAGAATATGTTCCTGAACATAATCATGAATTTATACAAGAACATCAAAGCACTTAGGTAGAATTCTCTTGTCTTCTATGCTGTTTGTGAAGCTTGATTGTGGAATGGTAATGATGAAGGTCGATTTTTGGAGCTTCGTTCGGAACTTAATTCGTCGCTTTTTATGCGGGCTTTCTTTTTCCCCTTATGCACATTAACGTGTCACCTTCATAATGCAAACGACTTCATCGTTTTGCTGAGCAGTTGCAGCTACTCCATATGCTTTGAAGGCGTGGGAGTTACTGAAGGGAAGACCTGCAACATAGATCTCATATTGACTGAAGAGGATTTGCCGTCAATATCTTGATATGCTCTTCTTAGTCTAATTATGGAGCATAACGTATGCAAAATATTCCAGTCATAACTACGTCTTACCTATCTACGCATGGCAGATTCACATTCTTTACTGGTGTCATGGTCCAACAATGACTTATTTATCATCCATGGGGATTTTGCAGTGATGTCTACAAAGGATGCACGGTGCACAAGTGCATGTTGGGTGGTGCTGCTGACTATCTTGTTAAGCCTGTCAGGAGAAACGAATTGAAGAACTTGTGGTAACATGTGTGGAGAAGACACCCCATTATTAATCACTTTTTGTGCTTGTTTGTATAAGTTTATCACTACAACTAGAAGGAAAATTCATATTCCTTCATTAAGGCTTTAGACTTGGTGAACTTGAAATAGGCGATAAGTTTTTTGTCCAATTAATTGTAGTATCTAATTCACTGTTAGTGTCCGAATATGCTTTTGTTGAACAGGTGTACTCTATTTTTGCGTTAACACAAAATAGGTTGTCTAGGATGTTTGCTCGCAAGTTTGGTAGTTGAAATGACAATTGATAAATAAGTTACTGATTGGGTGTTAATTTTTATCCCTAGTAGTTTGTCACCTACGTTGTAAATGCTATATCATGTGTTCAACTAGTCCCACTTTTGAGTTTGTAAAATCAGTCCTAACACCCATAGCAAGTAACCAAAATCATCTTAGATTACGATTGTTTCGCAGAAAACTAAATGATATAATAAAATGCTTTCCTTATAAAATATTTTCCAGGAATACCGTTAATTTTCTTTTGTTTTGTGATGTATGATAGAAAATATTTTATGTTGTTTGGGTATTTATTGGAAAATGATTTCAATTTCATGACTTTATTTTATGCCAAAAAAAAAAATGAATTCTTTAAATTAAAAAAAAAAAATCAAAATTTTGATTATTCTATTTCTCTCTTTTCTACTTTTATTTTATTTTTTTTAAAAAAATGAAATTTTAAATTATATTATATTTTCTCTTTTCTCTTTTCTTTTCTTTCCTTTTCTTTTTCTCCCTTCCTCTGTGACTATCGATCGACGATGACCATAGCTTTGCCTCTTTGGGACCGGGTGAGCTGCTAGCTCACAAATGTCAGTGAAGCTCGAGCTTGCCAAGATCGGGCGAGCCGCAAGCTCGCTGGCCTCAACGAAGCTTGGGGTGGTGAGCTCAAGCTCGCTTGGATCGGCCAAGCTACGAGCTTGCCAACCTTGGTTGAGCTCGAGCTCGCCTGGATCTGGCGAGACTAAGCTTGCTAGCCAACGTCTTGGCTCGCTGCTGGTGGAGGAAGAAGGGGAAGAAGGAGGAAGGAAAAAGAAAGAAAGGAAAAAAGCAAAAAGTAAGAAAAAAGAAAAGAAAAGAGAAGAAATAATGAAAAATCAAAATTTATAAAAATAATTAAAAATTCAATTTTCTAAAAATTTATTTTATAGGAATAAACTTTTCATTAACCAAGGATCCTAAGACTAATGAAGCATTTTGGAAAAAAAATTTCCGATTTTTACTAAAGGGAAATTCGTTTTCCTAAATTAGGAAAATATTTCCCGTTGACTCATTTCTTAAACAAACTAAACACTGAAAAATGAAGAAAATGTTTTCCCGTAAAATATTTTCCACAAAATAAATGTACCCTTTGATTGGATTTAATGAAGTCATCTATCCAAGGACGCTATTGCAACTGACTCAATTTGTAGACTTTCTTGCGTGTGATGAAGAGAACAATTTACTACCACTCCAAATTGCAAAAGGACAAAAACAAGACCCAATAGATATGTACTTAGGGCCCGTTTGGTTCAGCTTTGGGGAAATGCCCTTGGGAGAATGCAAATACTTTTGAGGTAAATGTGTTTTCTAAAATGCTAGACTGTTTGGTAAACTATAACTGAAAAGTGCTTTAGGGAAATGCAAGACTGTTTGGTAAACATATATTTGAAAAGCCATTTAATGTGACCAAATTAAGTATTTTAGTTTTAGTATTTTTAAAATTGCAAAAAAGAAACAATGACTATATAACCTTTTACATTTTCATGTTGAGAGTAATGTAAAAGATATATATTAATAAATTTATTTAAAAATTATATTAAAAGAATTTGATTATAGATTAGATGCAAAACTCAAAAAATTAAGTTTTTTAGTTTTAGTATTTTTAAAATTGCAAAAAATAAACAATGACTATATAACCTTTTACATTTTCATGTTGAGAGTAATGTAAAAGATATATATTAGTAAATTTATTTAAAAATTATATTAAAAGAATTTGATTATAGATTAGATGCAAAGCTCAAAAAATTAAGTTTTTTAGTTTTAGTATTTTTAAAATTGCAAAAAATAAACAATGACTATATAACTTTTTACATTTTCATGTTGAGATAAATGTAAAAGATATATATTAGTAAATTTATTTAAAAATTATATTAAAAGAATTTGATTATAGATTAAATGCAAAGCTCAAAAAATTAAGTTTTTTAGTTTTAGTATTTTTAAAAGTACAAAAAAATAAACAATGACTATAAAACCTTTTACATTTTCATGTTGAGAGTAATGTAAAAGATATATATTAGTAAATTTATTTAAAAATTATATTAAAATAATTTGATTATAGATTAAATGCAAAGCTCAACTTTTGGCCTAAGGTTCTTTTAGGTTTGTTTTCAACTTTGAATAATTTTTTTTAATTATTGTAGTATTAATCATCTTCGTTAATTAATGATTATTCTAGTGTATTGATAAAAAGTTGGGCTATTGATTGTCAACAGATAAAAATGACAAAAAAAAAAAAGGTGAACCCAACATTTGCAAATGGTTTTTTTTTTAATTTTTTATTAAAAATAAAAATAAAATCTGATGAAACTCCGTCGCCGATCAACGGCGGTTTGGGTTTGGGGAAGATGATCGGTTTAAAAAAAAAAAAAAAAGAAGTCAACAGATGAACAGTAGAGGTGGACTTGCATTTCCGAAATGCTGAAAGCCCAAAGTAGGTCCTTACCTGCTTTGGGCTTTCAGAGAAGTCAACAGATGAACAGTAGAGGTGGACTTGCATTTCCGAAATGCTGAAAGCCCAAAGCAGGTCCTCACCTGCTTTGGGCTTTCAGCATTTCAAATGCCAGCATTTGGCCAAGGACACCTCCAAATGCTGAACCAAACACCTAAATTTTTTCCCAATGGGCTTTCAGTCCTGAAAGCCCCTTGGAAATGCTGAACCAAACGGGGCCGCTATTCAACAATTAACTTGGTTGTGTCCATAGTGACAATTCTATTCAAATTTTTATTTGTGATGCCAAAAACTTTAAATTTATACTCGAGTGACACATGTGCATTTCATCAAAGTTCTATTAAAATCATTATTAAATATTTAACATGAATTTGACGTGACATTAATAATTTCTTTTCAAGAAAGTGGCACTAATGTAGCATTGTCAGGAAAAGATTAACAAAAGTAAATTCGCAGTTAATGTTCATCATGAAGTTACTGTTCATTGTCTTTGAAGTTACTATTCATCGTCTTCAAGCTCACGATTCCTTGGCCAAAATTCCTTTGGCACTCGTTCGTCAATGCCCACTGTCGCCCAAACCTTTGGCGGCTTTCGTCAGCCCTCATTTGACCACCTGTGAGATGATCATCGCTTGCTCTCAAATCTCAAATTTCATATCTACGCAAGTGATTGTCCTTTATGATGATCTAGCCGCGGCGAGCTTCGAAGCTAGATCTGACCATAGCAATAGCTTCGGTTTAAGAGTCTACAATCTAATGGAGGCTTGAGAGTTGAGAGTCTTTAGGGATTAGAGCCGGATGTTAATGTGTTCCGGATCGAACAATATTCCAACCCTGACTCGACCCGAAACATATTTCGTTGCTTGTTTTATATTTGTTACTTAAACAGTATCAAGACCCGAAATATGTATTATACTTGTTTCGTGTTCGGATCGGGTCGGGTCGGGTTTTTTTGACACCCCTAATTAGAGGTAAATGGCATGAAAATATAGATGTCAAAGAAAGTCACTGGGCTTAGCCCATGCTTGGATCATTGCTCGAGCTGATAACGAATCGGTGTTGCCGATGTTATTATTTGAGATTTTCCTTTTCTTTTCAATTTTTCACGTGATGCTCGTGTAACTACGAGTACAAATTAGGTTTCGTGATGGCTTCCAAATGCATAAAACAAAAATAAAGAAGAAAAGGAAACACGCTTTGATTGTCATGTCACACGAAAGCAAGATGTTGAGGTGGCAACTAAAGTAAATGATGATTGGCCCACGTGTCGATAACAAAAATCCAATCATGACTAAGTAATGAGGCCTGTATCGTTGCCCAGTCCGTGCCTCCCCGGATGTGGGGAAAAAGAACAGATTCTCGACTGGTCCTTTCCCCATGTCTCTTGTTTTATACTCTCAGTTTTTCCGGAGACCTTTTGATGTTTTTGTCTTTCTATTTTTAGTGCGAATGCCTTAAGGGATAATTAGTTCCTGATCGGTCAATTTCCACTTAAGAATCGGACCAATGGGATTAGTTCCCAATTCCCTTCAATTGAGAATCAGATCATTTGGTTTTGAAATTGAATTGATTGGTCCAATTTCTAAGTGATCCAATAAATCGGTTGCCTATCTTTTTTTCTCTTTTTGATTCGTCATGCATGATATCTTTGATAGATGCCTCATCCACAAGGCTAAGACTCCCACTGTTAAGTGGGTCAAAGAACGGTACTCTCTCTCTCTCTCTCTCTCTTGCCCTCTCCATATTAGGCCTTTTTTTTTAATATAGATTTTAAGAAAGCAAAAAGATTTGACTTGGTCGCTTATTCTAATTTTATGGAATTGGTTTAGTATCAAGGGAACCGCCTAGAACCGGCTAGTTCAGTTCCGTCCAAGCGGTTCTCAATCTGGATGGTTCCTTTTGCTCGCCCCTATTTGCCATTGGGAGAGCTCTTCACTCATTTAGTGGCTATTCCCTCATTATTTTCTTTTAGAATTTTATTAGCATAATAGTCTTTAAGTTATTTGTTATAAGTCACAAATTCTTGTAAGAGTAGATCCCATAATAATTTATAATAATTTATTATTTGATTTTTTGTGACCAAAAACCTGTTAGATTAAAAAATATCACTCAATCATTTTTCTTTCTTTATTAGTGAGGAAGACACTTTCAAAAATAAAAATTAAAAACCAAAAAAATTAATTCTTAAAAAAAGAATTTAAATCAATAGGTAGCACAAGACTATATATATGATGTTAATTAAAATTGATGGATTAGCGATGAGGATTACTTGCACAAACGAAATATATCTAGAAGAAACTTGAATCCGATACTATATTAGCAAATCCAATCTAAAAATTTAAAGTTATATATGATTAGAGACTAGATGAATGTAAATAGCCTTGTTATAATCCAAGAAAATGATTTATTAGGAACAAGATATGCTATATCTTATGATGACACGATTGTCACGTGATTTTCTATATTCGCTTATACAAGTCAACCTGTTCGTTGAAAAAAATGGCTTTGGTTATCTTTTTGTCCAAACGATGTTAGACAGCAATTCACGTGATCAATGATTCTAACATGACTCTTATAATATTAAAAAACTTGAAAAAATAGAATTAATAATCACAAACCACCTGAATCTTTTAATATTAAAAAACGTAAAGATGGAATTAATAAATCTTAAAATATCTGCCGCTAAAATGGGGACAGAAAAGCCTCCCCGAGACGCAAAAGACAAAAACGTGGTAGATCTCGGCTCGCAGGAGCACATACAATAAATATGTTGGGGGGGCCCACATCCCTTGGAAAAATACGTGGCAGTGACTGCACCACCGTCAATTTCCTTTTCTCACGAGTATATAAGTCCACATGCCATCGCCCTTGCCCGTCGCCCGCTCCACTTTTCAAGTCGAGCTCTCTCTTCTCTCGAAACCCTACCATGTATGTTCATTCGCTTGAAATTTGCTCATGTTATCTCCACCTTCTGAATCCGAACTCGCGCTCCTGAACCCCCCCAAAAAAGGGAAAAAAACCATGAACTCGAGCTCAAATTGATGACGGCGTTTCACGGCGGCACCGGCGGTTGTTCCCCCGGCCGTGCCGATGGATCTTGCCCGTGGTTTTCCGAAACCATCTTTCGAGATTCAAGTCTTGAGCTAGAAAAGGCAAAACCTTTCGCAAGGTCACGGGAAGAAATCGCGTCCTTCGCTGTTCTTGATGGTGGCGACCATGGCGAGATAGGGTCCCGGTCGCCCTTGTACTCGGACCTAACCCGAACCGATTCTTCTCGGTCACAATCAAAGGCCCGTGCAGGCGAGCTAGGATGCTGTGGGTCGCTTTCCCATCCGGGTCCATTGCCACAAGCAGCCATTGGCGATGGCAAAATTGAAGCTGGATCGCGCTTGCATTCATGCCTGACCCGGCCCGAACTCTGTTCGGCTCTGGGCGTGCAGGCGGTGAAGATCAAGGAGGAATTGGAAGAGGAGGAGGTGGCGACCACTGCTGATCCCAGGGATACGGCCGTTTTATCTCCGTCATGCTCATGGCAGGCAGCAGCATACGATGTGGCAAAGCCGATGGAGGATCTGGGGGAGGTGGGGCCAACGCCGTTCCTGAGGAAGACTTACGAGATGGTGTCGGACGTGGGTACAGATTCGGTGGTGTCGTGGGGCTTGAGCCAGGATAGCTTCGTGGTGTGGGATCAGCAGGAGTTCTCGAAGCAGGTCCTGCCTCGATACTTCAAGCACTCCAACTTCTCCAGCTTCATCGGGCAGCTCAACACTTATGTGGGTACTTCTTCATGTTTTGATATGAGCAAACCTATGTTATTTGTTGCGGTCGTTATCTTTTGTATGGATCTGTATAAAGTATGTCTGTGTATGAGCGTTTTGGTTTAACTCTTCGGTTCTTTTTTGAGGTCGTCGAGAGCGTGGTCCTCTTAAAACGTTTGCTCAGGCGTCGAGACTTAATTTAACCCACTTTGAATTTGACCGTTACTATTTGTGCTGTACCCTAGTTTAGGGGACGAGGAACCAAGAAACCTGAAATGGTGGGCGAGATACACAGATTCTCTAAGAAATTTCGTGAATCATGTGGCACATGTTCACAAAAATATGCATCGAGTGGCCAGTGGACAATGGCCCCTATTAGGCCCTCAGTAGTCATCATATTCAAGTGATGATGCTTTAGACGGTAGTTTGCAGAAACTACCATGTCGACCATGACATCAGATCACCCATTAGAGATTATCTTCGTACTGGATTTAGAAATGCACTACAGCAATTCCCTTATAGCGGTTAGTATTTTGCATTTTATGGCTTTAATTCTTCATTATGTACTTTCTTTCTAGCTGAAGACAAGTTTCCTTTGGCCATTGCTTTGTTTCTATCCGGTGTTTTGTAGTACCTTTCTTCTTTTTGGGCAAGACCAGAAGCATAATTCTGCACTGTTGTATTCATATTATATCTAGTAGTAGCTGGATTGATTTTGAGTTGTTTGCCTTTACTCTTAAAATTTTCCACTCTTTGTACTGGTATTTGGATATTTGTAAGCGATCTCTCCTTGACGTGCATTATAATCCGTGCACTTTCTATATAGGCCTAGTAATACCCCTTGTGCACATCTTCCACTGAAACTTTCTTGGCCTTCATTCTGCTTATTTTCAACTCTTTAGCCTTTGGTTCATTATGAACTCCTAGACATAGCTTCTTCCTATCTTCTATTCTTCATGCATCATAATTAAAAATGTGTCTCAGGGTTTTAGGAAGATCAATCCAGATCGATGGGAGTTTGCAAACCAAGGTTTTCAGAAAGGGAAGAAGCATTTGCTGAAGAACATAAAGAGGAGACGCAACTTAAACAAGCATGAAAAGAAATCGAGTAGTACTGTCACCTCTGATTACCAGAAAGCTGAAAAGGAAGCGGAACTCAAAATGCTTAAGAAGGACCAGGAAGCGTTGAAGACCAAGATCCTGAAGCTAAGAGAAGAGGAGGACAACTTGCAGCATGAGATCGAGCAGGTCGCTGAGAGGGTTCGCCATGCCGACTGCAGGAACCAGCACTTATTCCTCTTCCTCACAAAAGCAGCCAAAAGCCCCAACTCTATCCTGCATTTAACCCCGAAGAAGAGGCAGAAGAGAGATTTAGAGACCTGTGAATCGAGCAAGAAGAGAGAATTGCTTGGTCCCAATGCCGAAGCCACCAAATGCTTGCCAGAAGCAATGGATCACATGATTCAAAGCCCAAAAGTTGATTGCCTGAAAATCAGTGAAGATTTGGCACAGATGGAGCGTCGGCCAAGTAGTGTTGTGCCGGAGCATTTTGGCACCTTTCAGATGCACAATCCGTGGCCTTCGATGGATGGTGAAGATGATAGGGTTGCGCAGGGCCAGACGCCCATTCAGATGACCGGAGCTAGCTCATCTGATTTGTCTTCGGTATTCCATGGGATTTCCGAGAAACTCCTCAAGGAAGACGTGGTTATTGGCGCCGATGCGGACAACATAGAAGTAGAAGACCACCTGACGTTGAATGACAAGGCAATCTATCTTGAACTGGAGAGTCTGATTGATGGAATGGGTACACAAGTGAACTGATGGAGCAAGCAGGAGGACTGATGCCCTAAATTTTCATGGACTCCCGCGCTGCCCTTTCTGTTACTTTCTTGTCCTTTTGGGTTCCGTTTTGTTATTAAGCTGGACATTAGAGTCATTGTTGCTGCTGTTTTTTTGTGACCCAGATCACATAATACAGCTCTTGCATAATTGGAGAGAGATACTGAAGTGAAGCGACTTTTTGCTTGACGGCGTGAAGTTACATGCTGGAAACAGGAAGGAAGAGAGAATCCAACTCATAAACTAGGTTTTGGTGGGTCAATGGAATATGCTTGTACATATGTTGTAGTTTCTATCTTTTTCACCATTGTATCGAAGTCCTTTCAGTGTTCTTTTCTCAAGTTAGCACAAACTGTGTGTGTGTGTATGTGTGTGTATGTGTGTGTGTGGTCACCGGTTATGTATAAGTAGAAGCGTTAATTGTGCGAAAGTTCATTTTCAGTTTTAATGAGAAGAACTTTCCGAAATGCTTTACATTACCAAATTTTGACCAGAACTTACAAGATATGTTCCATGTTTCTTTTCTTTTCTTTTTGTTTAAATCGCAGGTGCTTCTTGTCAATCTAATATGTGTTCTTATTGCAAGCTTCAATACGCCAAGAAGGGAGAGGTTGATTGATGCCGTAATTGGTCCTTTTTCCATGAGAACACTGCCTAGTCACATGGGTAATCATTCAAAGTGCTCGAAATTAAAGGAGATCAAATGAAAGGCTTTTTTTATAGAGCATTGGAGTTTTAATTCCCCAAAAGAGTTGGCAAACTGTTCGAGAAATTTTCAAACAGCCCTTATGAAGGGAGGTCGTTCTTTTTAAAAAGTTTTCAAAGTGAATCTTGTCCCAAATTAGTCTTTAAAATGAGCGACTAAGTTTCAAATCACTCCTATCTTACAAACCAACTATCATCGCTCATTAAGCATGTGCACCTCACGTGGCACTTTCTGTGGAGGCTGATGATACAACCAAAGGGGGTGAATAAGTTGATTTTCAAAACTTTTTTTTTTTTTCGCGGTTAAACTAGATTTGATAGATGCAAAAACAATGGATAATATAAGATGCAAGATATCTCTATAAGATAAATGGTGAAATAAGTAAAGACATAAAATACAATGCTCGCATATTTTATGGTGGTTTGATTTATAACAAGTTTGCATCTTTATTCACCACAAATACGTTGGAATCTATTAATATTCCAGTTAGTAGTTACACCAAAGCACGTGCTGCTTCTATCCAAAATTGATAGATCCCACTATCAATAGACAAGCACTACCTATATTTGTACACTCCTCAAATTACAAATTACACTGAACAATGACAACTCTCAAAGGAGTAGATCACAAGTGAATAAAATTACGCTTGCAACATAAAAAGAATGTGACCACATCGATATTTACAACTTTCTTAGTTTTACATAATTTCTTCAGCGTGTATCAATCTTCTTATATAGTCTTCAGCCTCAAAATTAACCATTAAAGAATCCTTAAGAGGATCAATTAGCCATTGAAAATTACGAACGCAATTACTATGAGATTTGGTCACCCATATGATCAAATCTTTTAGGTAATGATGAGGTTTCCCTAAATAGAGTAAGCTATGTGCCTCAATAATCTATTCTTCTAATTGATTGGGTAACATAGGTAACAATCAAATTGATTTCTCTCCATATCTTCACTTCGAGATTCCAAGCCTTGAAAGCTAGCTATTTATAACTTCTAACTTGCAAATTAAGTGAAAGGAATATTGGTCTTCGTTTCCAGATTGCTTGAACTAGTGAAAAAATATTTTTCTCCATAGCTGATATAATAAGTTGTTTCTATCAGCAATTGACTTGCGTATTGCCATCCATGGGTACACTAATGTTCAAGACTTCACTCACTATTCATCTTATCACGATACCTCTAAGTTCTCGTGAACTTCCCATTCTTCTAAACCCGTTCACACTCTATCGTGATCCATCTGACTTCCAGTGATCTTCGTGCTTCAAATTCCATCAATTGTGATAGAGAGTCCCTTATATCAACATTACTTGAAATAAGACAACATTTACATCTATAAAATTAGAATTAGAAATAGAATATTTTGTCAATTTCAAAATATTATAGGGACATTTTCGTACAAGGCATTGTTTTTGTTTTGTTTCGTTTTTCTTTCCTCTTTTCTCTCTTTTCTTTCTTACTTCCGCAACGTCACACCAAGACCAACCTCTTTGCCTTCAACGACCTCTTTCGCGCCTTTTCTTGCCTCAATCGCGGCATCTCCAGTAAGATTGCCTTCAATGTGCTCATTGCCCGCTTTTTACAGTCTTAGTTGCCGTGATGAAGCCCCGCGCACGATCAAGACAATGGTGCGTAGTGGCTTTGGCCTCAACTTCGGAATCCTATCAGCATGGGCAGCCACTTCCAAGCCTCAGTCGACAGGGTCTACCTCGATAGGCAGCCAAGCAGGAGCTCCAAAGAGGAAAGCTAGTGTCCACAATGCCTCGAGTTCTTCGTCGACACCGTCAAAGCGAGTCACTTGCAAGAACTCCATTTCCCTATCTCTAGATCTGTCAGCAGAAATATGATTAGGAAGAAGAGTGGAGTCAGATTTTGAAGCGTGATAACATTCTCTTTAAAACATTATATATCCCCAACATTGCTAATAGTTATTGAACAAAATCGATACAACAAAATCTCAATGAGAATACCGGATAGCAATTCCCGTGTTTCTCTAAGAACTCTTAAAAGGAAACGATTAAAATAAATGGTTGTAATTTTTTGAAAGAAAATTGAGAAGACTAAAGAAAATATGAGACAAAAAATGATGAATAGTCTTTTAGAATTATTGTGAACATATGCTTTCTCCAAAGACATTTTTGGAATTCCTATTAAATAATAATAATAATAATAATTTTTTTTTTAATTATGGATTTTAAAACTTCTGAAAAGACACGACTTCTTAAAAATTGTAAGACGCTGAATAATCTTTAGGAATAAAATTCAAAATTAATTAATAAAAAACAACTATAACCCAATTGCGAAGTACATCTAATTATTGCAGACCGGCATGTGCGTATTGTAGGGTCCAACCCACTAAACCCATCGTTTCCATTTGAAAGAGTGGAAGGCTTTCGCACTTACATATTGACACGCACTTCTAATTATTCTATGTGGGAGGAGGAACTTTCAAGTTTGTTTTACAAATAAACTACCAACAAAATCCATAATAGACCGTCAACAAGAAGTCGCCAGGACACCAAAATCTTGCAACTGCACGCAGCCATCACCGTGATAGCATTGCCTCTTCTTATGTTGCCTCGTCTGATGTTGTCACCCTTCCCCTTTTCGGTGTGCTGTCATCACCCTCTGTGAGCGTTCTCTCCACCATCTCTTCTGCGCACATCTCTCTCCTTGCCCATCAGCCATCGTCATATCAAGAACTAAATAGTGGCGACCGCAAGCATCAAATCTTGACACGCTTGTGCTTGATTTGAGCCTTAGATCTCGCCTCTAGGGCACCGATCAACCTCCATCCTAAATGAAAATGTCTTTAGTCATGGTTTGGTTAGTGTCACATGAGATTCACGTGCCTGTCCGTCGGCAAAGAATTGATTAGCCGGTGAATTGTGGGTGATTGAAGACTAAGTCGCTTACTTATGGACTTTATTTCAAATGAAGTTCATTTTAAAGAACCTTATGAGAAAATGTTCCATTTCAAGGGTTATTTGAATAAAATTCACTGAGTCTTTGGAGAATCTTTTACAAAGTAGATCAATTACGCGGTTTCCATCTCATCATTGCTATAATTCGCATATTCAAAGTTAATGCGGTCCAATCCACACCCAAATAAAATTTTTGACCACGAAAATTAGGCCAGGTGTCATTGCAAAGTCTGCCTCAAGAGATTTTATCTATATTTGGTGAATCTTTTACTGTGACTCTTACCAAATTCGGATTAGGAAGTGACTAAATAAAGTGGACAAACACAAATGATGGACCAGGACAATGAAAGAAGCGACCCTGGATTGCTCCCAAAAGGTGATCACTCCCTGACGTCTGTCTGAAGTCTTCCTGAGTGAACATCAGACATTTCCAGCTACTTTCTCAGCGTCTCTTTTCGTTCTCAGTAGAGCTTTTTCTTATGGACTCCATATGCACCGGATAATATTTCTGAGTTTCGAGAGAACGAGAGTACGTATGATGTATCTAGGTGGATTTATACGTACTCTGTACTTCTGCATATTGAACTGCATGCTTTTTCTGTGCATCCTAACCAAATTTGGGTGTGAGATAGTCTCCTGTGAATTGTGATATTCCATGTCGAAAGTAGTTGGGCCACAATTCTTCGACCCCATATGCACTTGATCATTTACTTGCAATATTTCCTGTTAAGACAGCCAAAAAAAATTGAAATGGCCCTTGCGATTCTCACCAGATTGAACTTTTAACAGAAATTATAATACCACCCCTATCTTTTTGAATGACCTGTTAAAAAACCCCGGTACAGAGACAGAAATTGGCGGATGCAAAACCAAGAGAAAAGAAGAAGTTTATATTACAACGGTACATGCATTTCCGAAATCTTACAATGATCTGTTGTTCATATGGAGCTTTTCCTAAGGCCTGGTTGCTCCTGAAGATGAAGATGGTGAAGAGGAAGAAACGTTTGATTTCTCGAACTTGTCCTTATCCTCATTGAAAGCCTAGCTAAAGGCCTCTTGAATTTCTGCAAACCTTCTCCTCTTTAGAAGTTGTTCTTCCGGACTGCGAATGTCAAGGCATGCCAGCCGAGGACAATCATTGGCATCCATAATCTTATCGAGTACATTCGACCATCGGGGGAAGGAGTGTTTGCCGAGTTCCACTGTTCAAATGAAGGTAGCAATCAGGCAAACATAATCCGCAGTTTCATACATTGAAGATGCATGTTATTTGTCCTATGAGAAAAACTCTGCTGGTGGTAGTGAATTACATGCAAGTCAAAAGTGTCTTCGTTCCCAAAACTCTACATCATCTTATGTGATCATGAAGTGACAAATTCTCAAAAGGTAAAAATTCCTCGAGCTGGTGTCGCTTTCATCATATAAGAAGATAAAGCCAAAATTTTAATTAGAGATTAATCAACTAGTCAACATAAATAAAATCCCCTTCCTTTTTGCAGGAAAAGTTCGATACACCTTGCACCCGACTGTTGTCTGGCTCTGGCCGACGTTCGCAACCGAGAATCGCTCTATATGCTAGACAAACGTACTTAGTTTTGAACTCAAAGGAACCCATGATCTGCAGAGTGATATTTTTAGGGAAAAACTACAAAATACTCCAAACTATGACACATTTACCTAATTTTTTGGTGTAATACCAAAAACCTCAAGCTTGTATCCGAGTAACACATTTATCTTCTATTAGGGTTATGTTAAAAATCTGACATGGATTCAATGTGGCATTCTTAGTGCTTTTCAAGGACAAGAGGCACCCACGCAAGCACCACCTAAAAAGATTAAAAAATAAAAACTAAAAAAAGAAGAAGAAAATTTGAAGTTAGTATTCGTCGTCCTCAAGCTTGGGATTGCTCGGCCAAAGCTCTCTGGCGCATGTTCATTGCTGCCCACTGCCACCTAGACCTCTGGCGGCGTTCATCGGCCCTTGCATGACCACCCGCCAGAGATCCGACTCGAAGCTACCTATGGAAATTCGTGACTCATTCCGGACTGGTTCAAGAAATAAAAAGATGAAAATGAAAGAGAAAAAGTCGAAGGTGTGCAATCCAGAAGATATGAGTCACCCTTCTTCTAAAGGAAGCCATTGTTGGAACCAAAATGATTTGGAACCAATTGTAGGGTATGTGACCCTTTGCTACTCAAATTAATTGTAGAGTGCGCAGCTTATAAAATATGCGGAATAATAAAACTCAAAATAAACTCAGTAAGCTGATACAAGTACACTTTCAAACAAGCTAATACAAGCATTGTCACGCCCCGAACCCCGAGCGCGTACCCATCCCTCTCTGGTCGATAAAATTTTGCGACTTCCCAGGACTAGTCGCCGACCCTTTTCATTTTTGTTGCACATGCGGAAGCGAAAACAAATCCCCTGACAGTAACTATCTCGGGATAGAAAAGCAGAACAATAATTTCACAAACAAACATGCCTTTATAAACATATACTAAGTCAAGTACAAGAGTCTATGGTCAAAAGACCACAAAAGACTATTCTCCAAAAAGAAGCGGTCCTATCCGACCTATGCTTCAAATCACCTCCTCTCAGCTCCAAGTCCTCCACTCGATGACCCTGAAAGTGGTTATACAATAACCAGTGAGACAATGTCTCAGCAAGTCTAAGCTCTAAACTGCAGCTAGGAGGAGAAGACGCTAAGAAGCGTTCTAAGCACGCAATCACACAATCAAGGAGACTTACCTCGTCTCAGTTCCACCCTGTAGGTCAGCATATTTCATATCACAAATAAGAGCATCACTCAAGCTCAATTAATTGGAACACAATACTTAAATAAACATGCGTTCCTAGTTTTGATCTCGGCATATAGCACGGCCTACTCTCAGTTCGGCGGTCTTCTGGCATTGCCAGGCATCGCCTCCCCCCTTGGAGCGCGGCTTCGTCACTACGTCGACGGCTTTCCCGAAGGAGCATAGGGTCCAGAATCTACTGCGACCGGCTTCCCTTTAACAAGGGGTATCCCAAATAGGGATAACGTCCAGCTCAACAGCCCGGGACGATTTCTCTTTGTCATCACACGATCATTCAAATATGGCCCAGGGCACCGTGCATTGCACTCAAATGCTTCAATTAAAATGGTGAACCTGGCCTTTTTCTTCGTATTAGAAATACGCATGAAAATAGTCGTGTGTGGGTACACGGTCAACTCGACCCAGAAAAATTGATATTCTTCCTTTTTAAAATCCCACTATTTTATATATTATATAAAACCATTTTCGGTGTTAAAATCCGACACCCGGAATTTTCTGAGTAAATATTGGAAATTCACAATTTTTGGAATTAAATACTAACAATCCAATAATCGCTCAATTTGCATAATTTAACACTCAATTGCAGAAATTAACCACACCATTGCAATCAGCACGAAATTCCGGTCACTGGCCATCCCGGCCTAATTTCCGGAAAAATAATTAATAAATAAATAATTTCGAAAAATACTAACATAGGCCAAAATTATTAAATTAAATACCAATACGGACCCGGAAAAATTCCCGAACCCTTCTAGATAAATAGCACAATTAAAATAGGCCTTAACTAAACCATGCTAACCACCTAACATGCTCAATTAAATAATTAAATCACTAATTTAATCTAACTAACAACCTAATTCCTAATTAAATAAATCTAAGCACCCCTTAGCCTCAAAACCTACTAAGAAGAGTTTAGAGAATAAACTCACCGGTGTAACGCGAAAACCGGTTCACCGCGACGACGACGCGACGGCGGCCGAAATCTTAATTTTCGGCCGTGTCGGCAAACTCTCGGGCCGGACCTAAAACGGGCCCAACAAATCTCAGCCCAACTGAGATTTGCTATTGAAACGGGCTGGGCTTGAAGCGGGCTGACCTCGCGGGCTTGGGTTGCTGAATTGGGCCGAACTAAACAGGCTTCACTGATTTCTTGGGCTGACTTCGAGTGAGCTGGGATTGGGTCTTAAACACTGGACTTGCTGGGCTTGCTGCAGAATTCACGTGGGCTTGGACTTGAAGACACGATGGGCTGCGGCTTCGTGCGTTGCTTGATTTTATGCGGCCTAACGGAAACTGAAGCAACTTCGGTCTTCACTTGGGCTGAAAGAAGGAGCAGCCACGGAGACGGATGAAGACGCGTGGAAGAGCAGGCGGTCGAAGAGCAGCTGAAGGGGATTGCGCATGGCTTCGCTGGCCTTGGGAAGTGCAATCCACGATGGAGTTTTCGGTGGAAGTTGCTGGCTTCTTCGGTGGGCGATGGCCGTGTTGAAGAATTTCGGTGGACCGTGGGGCTTCGTGGAGAGATCACGTGGACGCGGCTATGCTGGAATTTACGAAGGAGAGGAGCTAATTCGGTGGCCACAATTGCAAGAAGATGGGCTGCTTGGTCTTTAAAGAAGATGCCGCATACACGCGGCTTCGCTGGCGTGAAGATGGGGTCAACAAACCTCCTTTGCTGGATGCTGGTGTTGACTCCTTGAGTGGGGTTGTTCGGTGCAAGATATGGACAAGAGCTGGTGGTTTTGCAGAGGGGAAGGAAAGGTAAATGAAGAAAAATGAAAGTGAAGCAAAGATGAAGGAGTTGCTCGCGCCTCCGAGGAAAGAGAGAGAGAAGGATTAAGGCGGTGGAGAAAGGAGATAGCGACGGGCCAGCTGGTCTTGCTCAAACAAATGGATTGGATCAAGGGCAAAGTCAAAGGATTTATCCCCTCCATTTAATGCCATGTCCCCTAATACTTTCTTCATACTTATCCATTTGTCCAAGAATACTTTCCAACAAGTATAAGTCCAAATAAATCCATTTTAATGCAAATAATGCACCCCTCATCCTAAGTTCCGAATTTCCATTTTTGGGACATCAATTTCTTCGACAAATTCCCGAATTCGACTTCCAATTTTGATGTAGAAAAAGCCCACAAAATTTCTACAAGTCCCCTTCGTCATATGGCTCGATTTGCAAGTCGAAAATCTCTTCAATTCGGCCGATCCGAATTTTCGTTTAATTTCCGCGGCGTCTGAATCTGATTTCCGTAAAAATCTCGGAATCTCTGAAAATTTCTCGGAGGATGAGTCGACGTTCGTAAAATAGCTCGTGGCACCACAGAACTTTCAATTTCTGAAATCGGATTCAAATAAGCGGTTAATTTCAATCTGACGCGCGTTTAGCGTGACCTAGTCTACTGGGTCACTTTTAGGAATTTTTGGTGCAATTGACCCGTGATCGATTTATCTCGAGTCACAAAGTACATCTTCGACACATTGGCGACTTTCGATTGTCGTGAAAATCTCAAGGTTTCAAATACGGACACAGGGTACCCAAAACGTCAGCAAATCAATTTAGTGTCGATCGGTAAGAATTTTGAAATCAAGTGGAATCACCCACATTCTGATCACATATCTCAGCCAAATCGACCTATCTCTGATTTCTGATCGATTCTGACAGTGCCGCAATGACCCTTGCAGACCGACACGGTCGAGCAGTCGATTCATGTTCGAATTCTCAAGTCAATTGCATTTAGATTCCTTAATTGGTTTCCCAGATAGACCAGTTATCTCGTGAGTGGCCAACTCAGAAAATAGCACTATAGACACGTCGACGAAAAGCCCGATTTATTTAATTGAAAACAATTCAGAAAATTCAGGCTGTCACAAGCATACACTCAGCTATTATATTTTCTTCCCTTCTCGATCACAGAGGGATAACTCGCTCACACAAAGCTACTGAGGCTGCAGTGCCTCTCTCTCTTAGAAGTTCACCGTTGCACTTGGTGACTTCCTGTTCCGAAGCTCTCACTGCTGGAGGCTTCCCTGAAGCTCACATGCGTGTGACTTCCCTAAAGCTCACCTTTGCTGTGGCCCTCTCTAGCCTGAGGCTCCTTGCCTGAGGCACTTCTCCCTGTTGACCTGAGGCTGCGGTGCCTCTATGTGAGGCCTTTCGGTCTGTTGACTTGAGGCTCTCTCCTAGCCTCTCCGCTCCGCCTGTGGTGGCTTGAGGCTGTTAAGCCTCTCTTTCACCTTGAGGCCTTTTGGCCTTGTTGACCTGAGGCTGCGGTGCCTCTATGTGAGGCCTTTCGGCCTTTTGACTTGAGGCTCTCTCCTAGCCTCTCCACTCCTCCTGTGGTGGCTTGAGGCTGTTAAGCCTCTCTTTCACCTTGAGGCCTTTTGGCCTGAGCTCAAATGCTTCATGTACTGCCATATTTATAAGCATCTTCCACCGCCTGACTCCACCGCCTGGACTCTAACATGCAAGACAACTCATTTTCTTCTTCTCCAAGTATTCTTGCTGCCCACGTACAAGTTTCTTCTTCAGCCACTATTGTTGACTTTCTTCAGGCTTCTCTTCTTCACCGCCTCACGTCCAGACTTCTCATGTTGAACTTTGCTTCCTGCTCCTTGAAGACTCCAACAATCACTATAATATTATTTTAATGTGTGCCCCTTCCCTTTTTTTTTTTATCAGCTTGTGGCTTCTTCAAGAATTCTCTTCTTTGGTGGTTTACGAAGTGACGCTGCAGCACACTTCTCTTTGGCCGACGTGTCTTCTTGCGGCACACTTCTCTTTGGCTTCTTATTATTATATTAGGTGTTGACTCCAACAGCCATCAGGATTGAGATGGAAGTGCATAAGGAAAGTATGGTCTCTAATCGAAAGGATCCCATTAGAGAACCTGAAATTGTCGTGGCTTCTGGTCAAAGCATATGGAGCAGAAAATCTTCTGAACCTTAACAGGCCTCTTTGACATGAAAGCTTGTGGAACTTGTTCAAGAGGAAGTAAAAAAACATACTTTCCTCCATGAAGCAGACCCTTAGGCCAAGCTTCAAGCTCTAGCGGCCATGGCAGCCGTGAGCTTAAAAGCTAGATTAAACCTCAAAGCTCGCAGCCGTCATGGCTAGATCTGGCAAGTGGTCAAGCAAGGGCTGGCGAATGCTTAGTTACATTTGGCTCCCGAACATGTTCTTCCTGCATTAGTCCTTGCCAAATGATAAGAAATGTTTAATACACAGATTGTAAAAGAATATGGTTAATATTACCAAAAAAAAAAAAATCCTAAAAATGATAAATTCATGTCGCATTTATTTCAAATTAATTTTCCGAATTCATAAAGATGCATTTAGAGTATGTGTACAAGATCCCCTATCATTTTTTTTCCCTAAAAAAAGGGGATAAACCAGTTCTGTTCAAAACATCACAAGAGTAGAAATAAGGTTTTGTAGGATTATTGTCCTCAGAAAAGGACTAGCCGCAGCAAGCCTAAAATTCAAGTCCGCTGGCTTAAGATGTTCCACCAAGTAGACAAAATTAAAGGGAAGAAGACACAAGGATGAAATTTTTTCTCAGAAACTTCTGGTTATCTTGTCCGTTGCACCAATTTTATAAAAGGCTAACTTGCAAAAAATTGTTTCTAATGAAGTAACTTATGTTAAAATTTAGGGAAAAAGCTACAAAACACTTCAAACTTTGACAACTGACACATTTATCCTAAACTATTTACTTCAAACTTTTTTATGTGACATCAAAGTTTTGGATTTTTGGTGTCACAAGAAGAAATTTGGGTTAAATGTATCACATTGTATAAGTTTGTGATAAATGTGTCACATAAATGTAAGTTTGAGATTTTTTTGTGTCACAAAAAGAAAAAAAATCTGGGGTAAATGTCTTATAGTTGGCATAGTGTAGAGTTTTTGGTGACTTCTACCTTAAAATCTATCAATTTTCTCCCTTCCAAAGTGGATTTTTTTTTTTATATGAAAATTAGTTTGGGAAAGATGTGGTACTTGTTTATCAGTTTAAGATTTTCTGTGGCATGAAAATTAATTTGAGTAAATGTGGCATCCTAATACTTTGAGATGCATGCCGTCGCGAGGAGATTTGCTATCAGCGGCCATGACCCGATAGAAGGGCCCATTCTTGCACCCGAATCTCGCTTAACGGATCTGAACCACCATTCTTTTTCTCCTCTCTTCGCTTCACTCGAAAAGCAAACCGAATGCAATCACTGTCGCTCTTTTGGGTGAACTCAAGGCGCAATCAGGGTTTTGGGGTTTATGATTTTCGCCATTTTTTTTAATAACTTTTTCAACTTGCAATTTTGTTAGATTTCTTATAATGAATTTAGTTGCTGAGCAACTAAATAAATAGAGCAATATTTCAATTTTCCGACTCATAATTATTTTCATGTTATGCCTAACTAATATATGCAATTGAAAAAACTCCTCTTTTAGTGTCAAATTAGGTTTTGAGGCTGGAAATGCATCCATAACTATCAAAGCAACAATCTCAGTAGAATATGGATATTGTGGAAACCGTCCATTATTAGCTTGACTAGGATGGAAGTTTTCAATCAAGTCATACACTTATTTGTTGAGAATCCAGGAAATGACCCATTTCTCCTTTCTGCAATTCATGGATGCATTACTTTGTGTCTCAACATTAACACATTCTTTACTGATAATACATAAAATGTGCATTGGCTACTAATAGGTGATTTCAATGAAACGAGAGATACAAATGAACGGATTGAATCTAATATCCGATGGACTTTTGGAATAAATGAGCTAGACACTACGATTGAGGAGTTTACGCTCATCGAGCCTCATTCCACAAGCCCTTTTTTCACATGGTTATATAAAAGGTTCAATGATGATCATATAATGAGCAAGACTGACAGGGTCTTCATTAAATGCAAATTGGCAACACAGAGGTACACTCATTATTTGGTAGAATTTTTGCTACTATGTGTTTCAAATCATTCCCCCTGCTTGATATGTCTCAACACTGCTCTGGGAGAAGGAAGCCACCTTTTAGATTCTTCAATTTTTGGACCGAAAGCCACGATTTTCTACCAACAGTCCATGCTTTCTGGCAACAGGAAATTAGAGGATTGAAAATGTTTATTTTGGTGAAGAAGCTCGAAGCATTGAAACGACAACTCAATCACCTTAATAAATCTCAATTTGGTGACTTTCGTATGAAGGTCAAGAAAGCCGAGGAAAACCTACAATGGTAACAACAAGTTCTTGCATTGTACTGTTACAATACGAGCACTCAAGAGAAAGAAAAGGCACAATTGGAGCAACTACTTACCCTTAGCAAAAATGAAGAATTTCTCCTAAAGAAAAAAATCTAGAAATCTATGGCTTAAGGAGATGGCCAACGACAACTAGATTTCTTTGCCTCCATGATGAGTAGTAGTGTCTAGAACAGAATTACTTAGCTCTCACTTGATGATGGAACAAAATTACTCAGCTCTTGGGGATACAATTGTCTCCTATTACTATCGCATACTTGGCAACTCTTGACACATTCATATCCCTTATAAGCGGTATGCCTCCTTACTCTTGGAAGATGTAAGTGACCTCATGGCTTCACCAGGCTTTCAAAAAGCTGAGATCCTTATGAGTTCTGAAAGGCATCAACAACTTCAAAGCTATGGGTCCATATGGATATAACAATTTATTCTACAAAAAAGCCTGGCCCATCATAGGATGACATAGTGGATGCTATAATGGACTTCTCCTCCTCAAGGAGGATGTTGAAAACTATTGTCGCGACCTCTTTTTTTCCGGCGCCCGATCGGGGCGGGCGCCTGGCGGAGGCTAATGGCTCGGCTCGATTAATTAAGCCCGGACTCTCCCAAGTCCACCAATTCACGACTTTAATGGTCAAATTTTTTAACCTGTAAGTTAATTTTTAAAACGGAGTCGCCACTAATCAATTTGGGGTGGGTTGATTAGAAACCCATGCGAAATATTGGGAGAAATATTCGCTCCTGCACAACCAGAGAAATTAGGATCGGGGACTTGATTACACTAGTTAATCACTAATGCCCTTTCGGTACTTAACCTTGTTTAAATCCTGAGGTTTTTTTGGATGTTTTAGGGATTTTCCACACACTTTTTGGAAAAAAACATTTTTTGAACCTTTTTCCAATTTTTTCGGACATAAAAGGGATTTTTTAGTATTTTTGGAAAAATACAAGTCTTTTTGGCTTTTTCTGAATTTTTGGCCTTTTTTGGGAAATATGAAATATTTTTGATTTTTTGATTTTTTTTTTTCGGAAAAAAGAAATTTTTTTGATTTTTTTTTTGGAAAATAAATTATTTGCTTAATATTTATTTATTAAAATATATTATTTAAAATAAAACAAAATAAAACGAAACGGCGTCGTTTAGAAGGGGGGGAACCGGCGAAACCCTACCCGGTTCCCCGACCCAAGTCCGACCCAACGACCCGGCCCGGGTCCGATCCAACGTCCCAAGGAAACCCTACCCGAATGAGTTGCGCCCGACCCGACTCTGACCCGGTTTTCAGCCGCCTAGGTTTTGCGAAACCCTACCCGGTTTCGCGAAACGCGCCCGACCCGGTTTGACCCGACGCGGGGTTGATGAGGGACGGAGGAGGTCAAGCGGACAGCAGCCCGGCCTCCGACGGTGGCGACGTCGCAGCCGGCCATTCGACTGGATCGACGACGGGGCTCGTGGCACGGCGGTAGGAGACGCGACGAAGGCCTCGATTTGCTGAGGTCGGGATCCGGAGATGGATGGGTTTCGAGAGAGGGGGGTGCTACGATGGCTACGCGACCGGAGGCGGCAGATACCTGGTGGCAGGGATGGTGGTGGTGACAGGGCAGCGACGGCAGTCCCTCAACTCTCAGATCCGGCGTGGCGTTGGCAGGTACGACACGGCGTCGAGGCGGGGAACGGCAGCGAGCCTTCGAGGTAGGGATTTGGTCGCGGCGTCGGCACGGGGTCCGGTGGCAACAACAGCAGCGAGAACTCCAGATCTGAGGCGCAGATCTCGGCCGGACCTTCCTCAACCTCGATTCTCTCTCACTCTGGCCAGATCCGAGCCTCCACCGGCCAGATCTGACCTTCTCGAAGTCGCTCGCCGCCGGTCTTCCCCGAAGTCTCTCGGTGGAGGATGGGCTGAGCTTGCGACTCGAGTTCTCCCCTGCGCTCGCCCTTCGATCTTTCCCAATGTCTCTCAGTGGAAGATCTCCGAGCTCGCTGCCCCCTCCGACGGTGCTTGCGACAGCCTATTTATAGGCGAAGGAAATCCGGTCGACGGAAGTCCTCGGCCGTCGGCTTCCAGCTTGCCCACCGGTTCCCCTTGGCTGAACCGGTGTCCCATCGAGCTTTCCAGCGAAGCCTGCTCGGCATTAATGGCGTCTGAGACCTTATCCTCTCCGGCCGACGTCGGCCTACCCTCCTCGGCCGTAGGCCGTCCTTCGCGCGCGTGAGTTGCAACGGCGAAGGAGATGGAATGAGGAAGAAGAAGAGAGAAAGGGGCCGGGCCGGGGGGAGAAGAAGGAGGGGAGAGTTGGGCTGGGCTTTTGCTTTTCTTATTTTTTTGTTTTGTTTTGTTTTTGCTTTGTTATTATTTTTTTGTTTTTATTATCCGAAAAAGGAAAAAAAAGATAATTAATAATAAAAAACCTAATTTAAGAAAATGAAATTTAGGCGTCAACAACTATAAATTCTACTATGATATCTCTTGTGTTGAAGGTCCTGAATCCATCTCGCATGGAAGATTTTAGACTCTAACTCATGCTGCAATGTTTTATATAAGATCATATTGAAGCTACTTACAAAAAGAATCAATTGTATCATTCTTTTGGTTGTTGGCCTCAACCAAACTGCTTTCATCTTGAGTCAACAAATTTTGAAGCATATTCTACTTTGCCAACAGCTCCTTCATAGCTACCATAAGGGCAACAAAGGTAAACGTGTGGCAATAATTAACCTCATGAAAGCTTTTAACATGGTAAAATGGGTGGCAGTACTCGAGGTTCTAAGAGCTATCAATTCACCATAGCACTTGATTGATTTGATAGCTCAATACATAACTACACCGAGGTTTTCAATAAGCCTCAACGGCAAACAAGTTGGCTACTTTGCTAATACCAATGGACTATGGCAAGGTGACCGACTCTCCTTATCTGTTTGTCTTAATTATGGAGATTCTTAACAGAATAGAAAGTGGTCATATCTTCTTTCAAGTATCATTGGCACTGCAAAATAAGAAAAATTACACTGTTGCTTTGCCAATGATTTGTTTCATCTTGCTCATGGAGATGCCGATTCTGTTATTTGCCTTGTCAAAACACTTGATGAATTTGCAGGTCTCACAAGACTACATTTTTACCTAAATAAATGTCAAATCTTTTCTCTAGTCTGGTTGAGGTAAAATAGGATATTATATTGGATCACACACCTTTCCTCACAGGTATCCTTTCCATTAGATACCTTGGTGTTCCTCTTGTCACAAGACAATTGAAGCACACAAATTGCAAGAGTATGACTGATAAAATTTTCAAAAGAATAGAAGGCTGGGGCATGCAACATATAAGCTATCCTAGTCATCTGCAGTTGGCCATCAATACTTATTTTCATATGTACTTATTTGATGCAAATGTTTTTACTTCCAAAGCAAACTATATACAAAGTGAATATGAAGATTAGGCAATTCTTATGGGTTGGACATACGGAAGGCCACTGATTGCTTAAAGTTACTTGGAAAATTTTTTGCTTGCCAAAAAGGGAGGGAGGAATAGGGTTGCTCAATATAAATTTATGGAACAAAGTTTTACTAAGGTGAGTGCTCTAGAACCTTATCAATTTTCCATCCTCTTCCTTATGGAGTAAGCTAGTTCACAATACCAAATGTAGAGGCATTTCGATCATGCAGCTCTCAAGGGTAGTATGGTGTGGAGTTGGTGTGGCATTGGCGTGGCATTCTTAAATTGAGACTGACTTTAGTGTAAGCTATGTCTAGGCAAAGATATTGTTGCAAAGAGTTATACTATGAACTTAAGAGTGTGGGATTGATAGCGGGATGGTATCAATTGATATAGATAGGCGAGGTCAACAAATGCAATTTTATTGGGTGGCTAGTTTGTGGAGATAGATTACCAACAATGGACATCGTATCACCTTAGAATCCATTGTAATTTATATTTGGCTGGTCTAGAAAATCGAGAACATCTATTATTTCAGTGAAGATGAACTGAAAGCATATGGCATATTATCCTCACACAATACGGAATCTATCATTCTTTAGGATGATGGAATGATTAACTCCAATTAATAATCAGGGCTATCAAAGGCAAGGACTTGGCAGCGAAGCTTCTCAAGGTAATTTTAGTAACCATTTATTACATTTGGATAGAATATAACCGTAAATGTTTCCAAAACAAGTCAAATAATGTCTTTATCATCGTGGCTAAAGTCCGTAAACTTGCCAAAGGGCAAGCTTCATATTACAAAAATTTAGATCTTCCAAAACAAATGAAATATTGGCTACTATATGGAGACTCCCTCACTCCATTTTTTTTTCATGTCCTTAGTTATCTTTGTAATGTTGGGGAATGCCCCCTAAGCTCCCATACATCATCTTATAAATGATACCGACATTTCAAAAAAAAAAAATTATCAAATTATTACAAAATTAAGATTGTAAAAGGGTAGGAACAACAAAATGAAATGGAAACGATAAAATTGGATGGCAATATAGATATAAACTATTAACTATTATCCTTTAAATTGTCTTAATTACGTGTTTATTAGTGCAAGCAATTTTGCAAGATGGATATTAAATGATAACTCGTTATAGTTTACAATGAAAAAGGAAGAACTGCTTGATGAAAATAATAGCCAATCGCCCTTTTTGAATTTTCAAGAGTTTTCTTAAAATTATATGGCCATTAGTTTGTGATTTTACATTTGTTTGCTCATGTGCTATTTTCTTATAAACAGCTTTAGGAAAAATATAATAGCAGAAACTTCTGTTTTTAATATAATAATATAGATGGAGAATATATTTCATTACACTTTAATATTTTGCAGGGTATAGGTAACTGGTCCATTCGAATATATCGTCCATATATTTATAACATTGTTCAACGTATTTAAAAAAATTAGCCTATATTTTCTCACTTAGAGGAGCAAACTTACTTTCGTAATTGTGAAAATGTTTTTGATCACACATCGAAGCAACTTTTAGTATGTTTAGCAACTTTTAATACAGGAAATAATTAATTATATGTGATTAGTAGCTTTTTGTTTACTATAACATCCACACGTGACGAATAATTTCATTTTCAAATTGAAGTAATTTAAATAATACGAAGTGAAGCTAAGCTTAGAAAGGTAAAAAAATATATAATGAGGTTAGTAATTTTTTAACCACTCGAAATATTCAAACTTGTTTGGTAATTTCCCTAATGTTGAAATGACTTTTGATGTTTCTTGGTAACTTTTTATAAGAAATCATAAATTTTATGTGCTTAGTAATTTTTATTAGGGCAAAAGCCACCAAAAACCCAAAATTATGCCCATTATGACATATTTATTCTGAACCTCTTTTCCGTGGCACTAAAAATCCAAAACTTGTATCTATATGAAATATTTACTTTCAATTAAAGTTATGTTAATGAGAAGCGTTAATAATCCTCTTACATAAACCATTAAAAATTTGCCTATGTGGAAATAAAAAAAGTAAATGTTATTAATATGGTGCACACGTGATTTAAGTGGAATAAAAAATTCCGTTGCTTTAGCCATCTAACGGACCTTGGAAGATAAATGTTTAATTTAGATATAAATTTCGGATTTTTTGTATCGCAAGAAAAAAATTAGGGTAATTGTAGTGGGCATAATTTGAAATTTTTTGTGACTTTTTTTTTTTTTTTTTAATTATGCTTAATGCACGTAAAAGGATTCCTCATTCGTGGGCACGTCCCTCACCACAAGCTGTTCACTGGTGCAACCATGGCCGGCCCTGTATCAACCAATTTCAGTCCAAAAGGCGATGCATTTCACACGGTCAGACTGCTGTTTGAGAAGGAGGTCGCTCTCCCTTCCGTCTCTCATCGCTCATGTCGAGCTCGAGCCCGGAGGCCTCCGGCGACGCTCTGCCCTTGTCCTTCTGGCCGTCCATGCGGGTAAGACGTGTTCCTAAGCTTCCATGGAGCCATAGGGGAGTCGAGGATCTCGGTCGTCGTGTTCTCGGAGAACTACGGGTCCTCTGGCTGGTGCTTGGACGAGCTGGTGAGAATCGTCGAGTGCAGGGATACGATGGGGCAGATCTCGTGGCCGCTTTTCGACAAGGTGGATCCGTCGGAGGTGAGGAACCAGAGGGGGAGGTATGGACAAGCCCTAATCGGTCACGACGAGAGGTTGAAGTCGAAGGGCGATTCGGAGAAGGTGAAGAGGTGGAGAGAAGCACTGACTAAAGCAGCAAACTTCTCTGGCTGGCATTTGGTTGACGAGTAAGGCTCTCATTTAATCCTTTCCAACTGTTGATTAAGGAATTTCACTTACTTCCTTGGAAATAAATTCAGGGTAAGCTTTATGCATAAAAGGGGAAAAAATCAATTCACTCTAATTGGAGCAGGAAAGCTTATGTATCCTTTCTTCACTCTAAAAGGGGAATTTCAAAAGTCGTGCATTGAGTAAATAAACATGCAGCTGGACCATGTCCCTCTACAAGCCCCTTGAGGTTTGCAGGTTTATCAAAAAGGAAGGTAATGATCTGTTTATTGATTAAACTTAAGGCTGACTGAGTATTTATCTGTTTAATTAGGTATCCAGAAAGTTGATTTCCATATCTTCTCTTTTAGGTGCCGATTGCTAGGAACTGAATCTGGTCTATAGTGCATGAGATATTGACTGCGAGTTGATCTCATTGGAGATCAACTTAGTATTCCTTGTATCAATTGTATTTGAATCTCCTCGGGTATTCTTCATTGGTTTTATGCATGGAATCTACCAGGCGTGAGTCTTATGTCATTCAGAGCATTGTCAAGAGAGCAAGGCCTGAGCTGTACAATGAGCAGTTACATGTTCCCAAAAACGTGGTTGACATGAATTTGCATGGGTCTGATTTGCATACTTCGCTAGACATGGAATCAAATGAGGTTTGCATGGTCAGGATTTGCAGATTTGGAGAAATAGGGAAGATGACGATCGCCAAAGCTACTTACAATGCTTTTGCTCGCAAATTTTACTGTTGCAGCTTTCTTTCCAATGTTAGAGAAAATTGCTAGAAATCCACAGAAGGTGGCCAACTTCAGCTTCAAGAGACATTTTTTTCTCAGGTAAAATGAGATGACACTCTCAAGCTTGGCAATGTCCCCAGAGTTATGAACATGATAAAGAGTAGACTTTGCAAAAAAAAGGTCCTCATCGTCATTGACAATGTGGACCAGTTGATCCAATTCGAAACACTAGTTGGAGGACGTGATTGGTTTGGTTGTGGAAGCTAAAATCTCATAATGACTCGAGATGAACATTTACTGGCTTCCCATCACATAGAAAGTATATACAAGGTTCAAGTGTTACATCATTCTAGTGCTTGTATGCTTTTGAGTTGGATTGTTTTCATGAATCTTTCTCCTCCTTCAGATTATGAAGAGCTTTCAAATAACGTAATGGATAACATCAAAGGACTTCCATTAGCTATTAAAGTTTTGGGTACATTTCTTCGTGGCAGAAGCTTACTTGAATGGATGAGTGCATTAGATAATTTGAATAGAGTTTTCAGTGGAGAAATCTTCTGTGTGCTGAGAATGAGCTTTGATGGTCTAGATGATTATGAGAATGATATATTTCCTGACATAGCATATTTCTTCATGGAAGAGTGTATGAGTTATGTGAGAAAAATTTGGGAGAGCTGTGATCTCTACCCGGATGGTGGAATTGCTATTCTTATAGATAAGTCGCTCATCACTATTAAGTATGGCAAGCTGGAGATGCATGATATGATTCAAGAAATAGGAAGAGAAATTGTTTGGAGGCAATCTCCCAAAGAGCCAGGGGAGCGCGGCATATTGCGGTTCTATGAGGATGTGCTTCACGTGCTAACATAAGGTATGTTAGTAAACTGAATCATGGTCCTTTGTTTTTGACAATATATATGCTCGTTTGGTAGGGTGAAAGCTTCTTACAAAGAAGTTTTGGCCTTTGTTAAAAATTTGAATGTGCACGAAAGCATGATTTGGTATTGATGATAGTTTGTGGTTTGAATGTGTGTTGCATATAATTTGTATATGATGGACAAGGGAAGGGACGAGATAGGATAGTTCAAGGGATAAAGGCAAGTTTTTATGGGACCAAAATAGTTTCACTAGTTTATAAAAATAGTTTTACAATAGTTGAAGGAAGTATTGGTGGAGGAACTTCATGATATGGAGTTTATTCTCATTCTCCTCTCACACATTTACTCGAATGAGCTATGGCCTTTTCATAGGCCTTTCCACCAACTAAGTACAACTGCCTTAGAGGATTCTGGACTTCTCCTGGATGCAGTCCACGTAGGCTTCATCTTGCAGCCACCACCACATCTCTGACTTGTTCAGAGATTGTTTGCTTATTACATGCTGGATATTTTCCAGCCACAATCTTTAACTACACAAAAACTTCATCTAGGGAATTCTAGATTGTAGTTTAGTAACTCTAGGAAACTCTAGAAAAATGGATCACCATTTCCAACAGCCTTCTACTAAAAAGATATGTGAATATATTCTGCTAAGATAATGGCCTTGGTGGTCCATAATAGTTGCTTTTTCCATATCCAACCCCGAGATGTATGGTTTGTACTATTGACCTCTCTCCAGAAAGTAAATTGTGAAAAATCTGCAGGAACTTAAATACTGTGGTTTTTTTTTTTTATGATGGAGGTCGTTTATTAAACTCTTGTTTCAAATGCTAAAGTAAAAGCAGATTCTGAAAGCTAAGAACGAAAGGCACCAGAAGCATGGCAAATCTTATTTACTACTAGCCAAGTCCTTGCATAACCTAGACACCTTTGCACTTAAATCGTCTCCTCATATATGTGCTGCCAGGGAACTAATAAAGTGGAAGCAATAATGTTCAAGTTGGCTGCTCCTGAAGAAGTACACTTCAGTGCTCAAGCCTTCACAAACATGAAAAGGCTCAGAATTTTCTATATACCATTCAGGTGATCCCATCTACTTTCCTGTTGAATTAAGATGGCTGGAATGGCCCAGTTACTCTCCACCATGGGTGCCATTCAATACAGGCCACAGGAAACTTGTAGGTCTAATCCTGAGTAAAAGCAGCATCCGCATACTGGGGAAAGAATTCTAGGTACATGCTCGCAATATGCTCTTCTGTTGCAAATCTAGTCAAACTGAAAGAGTTGTTTTTAAGGGACTGTGCAGACCTTAAAAACCTTCCTTGTAGCATCTATACACCGCAGCATCTTGAGCATATTTTTTCTGATGGATGCTCACAACTTAGTAAGTTCCCGGAATTTGTGTGGGGATCAAGTGATTATATCAATTTCTTTCTCCCATTAGCCCTTCCGAGCGTAATTTACTTGATTATGCAAAGATGCAGCTTATCAGAGCTTAGTTTTTTGAAAAATCTTCATCGCAGGTCATTATTGACACTTTTTTAGATCTGTTGGAAAACAATTTCGTTAGCCTTCCTACATGCATCAGTTAATTTACTAGGTTGCAGCAGCTTTTTTTGACACAGTGCTTGCAGCTTTGAGAGATTCTAGCTCTCCCACCAAACGTAACGTCTTTACTTGCGAAAGATTGTGAATCGCAGGAAACATGTGCGGATTTATCACGCATGTTAGGATATAATCCAGACAAATCACCTTGACTCAAACAAATTGACTTCTCTACCCATCACAAGATGATCCAGGATCAATGCTCTCTCTCTCCCTCCCCCTGCCCCTCACGCACATGTTTTTGTGTTTGTGTCGAGTGTAAAATGGTGTAAACTGTACCAATTAGCAGGGACTGCTTGGTGAGTCTTGGGTTGACATTTTTTATCCCAGAAGCAAGATCCCAAAGCAGTTCATCCATCAAAGCATGAGAGGACTAATAAGGTTTCCTGTATCTTCCGAGTTATACTGTGATATAGCCAGCTTGGCCTTTTGTGCCATTATCGGTTCAGCTAATCGAAAGAAAGTCATTATTTCATGCGAGATCCAGTTGTTTGTCAATAATCAAGAAGCTTATGGTGGTGTAGATTGTTTTTGCTCGTTACAGTTTGACCACATATGATGGGGGGATTGGGCTCTCAATTGCTGAATGATAGCAGTCATTCTACGGTACTGTTTCAAACATAGGAAACTGCAAGGTGCATCTGGCGTACGCACAAGGTAAGCAACTAAATGAAACAAAGATTGACAAAGCGTCGATCCTCTGAATTCGAACACGGACCTCGCAAGTTCCGATGTCTGAAGCTCCGAAACAAAGGTAAGATTTTCAGACAGTACACTAGGATTTGAAATTAGCTTTCTCGCAGTTTCAGTTAGGGGGTTATGTTGAAACCCTTTTGAATAGCCTTGATTGCGCGTCTCCTCACAGCGGAAACAAACCTGCTGATGTGCTTTTCTTTACCCTCAGATTTATGTGGTCTAAGTCAAAATTCAGAAATTTTCTTGTCGACACGTATCGCGACCAAGCCCAAGAAGAAGGGCTTTAAATAAAGAAATATAATTTCCCAATAGGCACTAATCTATCTTTTGTTAGTCTTCGTCCAATCACGTCACACGCAGATTTGAAGAAACCAGATACGAAGAAAATGAATTGAGACTGAGAGCAAAGTTAGCAGATTTTAACAAATTCCCCAATTTACGGAAGGTAGGTTTGACACTAGCGTACTGATTTATAATTTTTTTTATGATGTGAAAATATTTTTGGGATAAATGTGATAGAGGCACCCTAATTTGGGATTTTTTTGTAATACGAAAATTAATTTGGGACAATTGTTGTACCTATTTCGAATTTCCATGACATGTTAATGTATCAATCTACAAAAATTTTATGATATTAATTCGTTTCAAATATACATGACCATAGGACATTGTAATGCTTCAAATGTACTTAGGCTTTTTTTTTTTTTTTTGTAAAATACTTAGGCTCCGCTTATTTAGTGAAAAATATTATATTTCTAGAAAATATTCTTTTACACCATTGCTTATTCTTGGGTGCTCGATGACCAGGCATGGGTCTTCAATGATCAGGCTGAGGTCCATTAAGGTCGGACTTGGGCAAGGGTACCAGAGTTTGAGGCTTGACCTTGATAGACCTAGGTCCAAGTATTGAAGACTCAGGCACAAGCATTGGGGTCCTCGACCCAATCTCGATGGACACAGGCACCAGGGTCTAGGGCCTCGATCTCATTAGACATAGGCTCTGGTGTGGGGGATCCAAGTATGAGCACTAGGGTACTAAGCCACCTTTATGGACTTGCACTCGGCCACGAGTCCCAAGCCCGACCTCAATGGAGTCAAGCACGAGCACTAAGGACTCAGGCATGGGCACTAGGGTCTTGGGGTTGGCCTTGATGGACTCAAGCATAGGCACTAGGGTCCTGAGCCTCAACCTCGATGGACCTAGCTTCAAGTGCGAAGGATTTGTGCATGGGAACTAGGGACTTGAGCTTTGCCTTGATGGACCCAAGCCAAGGTGTGAGGGATCCAAGTATAGGTATCAGGGTCCTACCCTTGATCTTTATGGATTCGGCTCTAGTGTCGAGGCAACGAGCATGGCACTAAGGCCTTAGGCCTGAACTCGATGGACCAAAGCACTAGCGCTAGAGACCCAAGCATAGACTCCAGGTTCTCGAGCCTGACCAAGGGCGCAAGTGACCCCTGTCTGGACGTCGAGGACCAGGTCCTAGGCGCTTAGACCAGGGTCACAAGCCCAAGTCATGAGCCCAAGCGTTGAGTACCTAAGAATGAGTGTTAGGTTTCCTGTATCCAAGCACCAAATTTCTAATTTAAATGCAATATGTAGTCATATTTTTTATAATGATTAAAAAATCATTTTCCTAAAATGTGTTTTTTTGGTCATATCATCTTCCTAATTTATGCATAGGTTTTATGTTAATCAAGAAATTATTTCCGTTGACTCATTTTGCTAAACGATTCAAATGTCGAAAATGAGAAAAATGTTTTTTTTTTCTGGCAAACAGACCATAAATCTAAGTTAATAATAAAAAAGTAAACAAGCTTTGGCTGTCATTCCTGACAAGAATGCAAGCGAAGTCGGATGACTGAGATGGCAACAGAAGAAAACGATGTTCTGCGTAGTGTGTACGTGTAGATAACAAGGCAATAAATGATGATTAAGAAATTAAATCCCGGTACGGTTGCGCAGTCCATCATCCTTGTAACAGAAGGTTGGCAACTTCATTGGAAAAAGAAAGATTTGATGGAAGATACTTATTGAAAGTATCTATTGATAGCCTATATAGGGAGTCTGGTTGTCTCTTCGCCCACAAAGACGTTAAGAGAAGTGAACTAAGGAAGAGAAATCGTATTTCTTTGTTTTTTTTTTTTTTTCTGCAACAATCATTTTCTCAAAGTTATTACTATGTATAAAAGTATGTGTGTTTATCCCTCTGTCATGAATAAATCGTGAAGATCTAAAAAATTTTGATGTTAAATTTCTACATAATTAAATTACATCATCGCTAATAATTGGTATCAGAACATGATTCAGAATCTCATGATTTTTTTATTATTAAAATATGTTATGACTTCGTTAATTTTTTCCCATTAATGCTTGTTAAATATATATGCATTGAATTGATCAATACAAGTACTTGCTAAACAAAATCGCACGTAAATTATTATTTGGGTTTAGTGCCCTTAGTGTATATATATTTTCATGTTTCCAACACGTTAATTGTTTTGCTATATGTAATCATATATTTATATATAATTTGACATATATATTTTTAAGGAATCATGATGTATTATTTCATTCTCATACCATTATGATAACTTTATCAAAAAGTGATTAAATCTTATGAAACAATTATTGTGTATAACAATTTAAAAAAAAAATTCAATTATGGATGGCTTGTTAGTCACCAAAGTGGCCGAACCTTAAGGTCTCTTGAATTTTTAAAAATTTATAATGCTTTATTCAAGAACATTCACCCAAAGGTTAATTAATTTCTTATAATTCATTAACATAATAGTTGATAATTAATATGTCTTGTTAGATTTTTTTTGTATCTCCAAAGATAACAAACAAATTTTAATAGGGTGTATTTATTATTACCAAATAAAATTTGTTAGCATCATTATGGTTTAATGGATGGTTGTATATCATAGGATCTCCCAAAGGAGAATTGTGATGTACATATATTGTTTGATTTGAATATGATTATGTGATATTCCTAAAGCATTAACAAATAGGTATTTTCTTTGCATATTTGCAGTATCTATACATATTTCTCTTCATTTACATGCTTTGTATGTTCCTTTATTTAATGGAATAAATTTCTCTAATTTGGTGTAAACAAGTATAGTTTCATGCTTTGTATTTTCTTCATTTGCAGCTATTATTGATGAGAGTAGCAATAATGAAAAGTCTTTCTATAAAAATTGGCAAAGATTGAACCGATTAAGCTTAATATTTATGTAAATAACTAATGCAAAAAAACTTAAAGACTATGCTTCCCAAAATTGATAATGCTAAGAGGTTTATAAAATTTGCGGAAAAGCATTTTGAAACTGCTAATAAGTCACTTGCTCGTACATTGATGAACACTATGACCAACATAAAATATGATGTTTCACGTGCCATGCATGAGCATGTGCTTTTTTTTTTTTTGCTTAAAACGGCGAACTTAGCAAACAAAATTAAGGACTTTAGGAATGAACGTGGATGAGTACTTTTTAGTACAATTTACTTATTTCCTTATGTCGTGAACATTATGAGTCATTTTAGATGAATTGTATCACTATAAATGACAAGTAAAATGTAAAGTATCGTAATAGTGGAAAAGTCATTCATTACAACAACCGAAGTTCTATTTAAATATCACATAATGACACTTTCCATCAAAGCACCAAACACATTGAAATATATTGTCATAACATAAACAGCTTCGCTTTTGTGCGTTTAGCTAATCCGAAGGAAGCCAATATTCCATATGAAATCCAGTTGTTTGTCAACAATCAATAAACTTACAGCTGTGTAAATTATTTTTCCTATATATGGATATTATACGTTTCTCAGTGAATGATGTGGGGATTGGACGCAAAATTGCTATATCATTGTAGTCAATTTACGATATTGTTTCAAGCATCAAAGGGGAATCGTAGAATCCATAGGGTGCATATGGTGTGCAAACAAGGTAAGCAACCAAATGACACAAAATAACAATAGGGTCGATCATCTGAACTTGAGTAGGAACCTCACAAAATCCTACGTTTAAAGCCGCAAAAGGAAGAAAAGATTTCCAGACTCATGATCAATCCACTACGATTCGTAATTAGCTTTCTAGTAATTTAGGTTGGCAATCATATTAATACTCTTTCAAGCGACCTTGACTAAGTGTATCCTCATTGCGAAAATGAACTTGCTTCCGTCCGTTCCTCGCTAAGAAAGTGCGAGGATGTTCCTATCTAGTCAATATTCCTAAATTTTCTTGCTGACCCGTATCACGTCACGGCCAAACTCAAGAATGAGACCCAAAGAACAAAGGACAGCTTTGAACAGAGAACCGGAATTTCCAAATTGGTCCAATCTTTCTGCTGGAAATTGCGCGATTTGGTCCTGTGAGATTATGATCGTTCGTGTATTTTAAGAAAGCGTGACCATATGCAAGTAATCATTGTTTTCCTAAGCCTTGGGCTGTGGCGTCCAAGGAAGAACGCAAGTGAAGTAGAGACAGATGGAGATGGCAACAAGAGTAAATGATGACTGGCCTACGTGTGGATAACGCGCATTAAAGTGATAGTTAACCTATCAAAACGTGTACCAGCAGTCCATCTCCCTTCCCCCAAAACCTAGGCAAACATCGTAGGGAAAAGAAGACAACTTTTCTACTGTTCCTTCCCCGACCTTCCGATGTCTTTTAGTGCTCCTGCGAATGCACCGCCTTGCAGCTCGCTCATTGGGCAGCTCGCAATCCCGTCTCCATGCGTCTCTCCCCCTCCCTCGCTCTCTTTCATCGGGCCGCATCAACGTTAGCAACTCGGCATTCTTCATTCAACCCAGCTTCGAACTATGCCGTAGCAGTTTTAGAAGTAAAAAAGCCCCACCTGAAAATTTAAACCGATGAAAAGCAGCGCATGGCAGGAATATGGGGTGCATTTAAACTCATCAGACAAGCGATGGAATATTGGTGCAAGTGAAATAAATTGAGACGAAACCTGACCATAATACTGTACTTGAAGTTCAACTCAAAAACTTCAATCGATACGTGGACAAACACAATTATGAAGTATGAGATCCATTGAAACTCCATTGACAAGTGATATTAGGAAAGCCAAATTAGGGATCTAAAAATAGATAGTGAATAAAAAAAATATTTATGTACTTGATGAGAAAGAAATGAGAATGTGTTAAGTAATAATATCTTTCTCTCATCAATGACGTTTGACAGTAACTACAAACAATTATTGCAATGGAAAATGAGTTATTCTAAAAAGAAATTCATTATTTTTATAAATGTTTTTTCATGCAATCCCAGAATATTGTGTGATATTATCTTTAGGACACATATGATAACTATTTTGTTTCTCTATTTGTTTTATTTGTCTATTTCTGGGAATAGGTTTAAAATAGAAATCATAAGTCAAATTTTTTTACTTTTCTATTTCTAGAACAAAAGTGAAAAATAAAAACTCTTCTTATTACTTGTTCTCATCACCGCCCACTTCTCCTCGTTAGATGAGGTCACTGCCCTGCTTGCCGCAAGCCTCCCGCTGCCACTCGGGAGGGGAAATTTTATGTTGGTGTCAAACGAAATCTATTTTGAGAAAAGTTTGTATCATTATCAAACGTCTATTTTGCCTTTAAAATTCGTCCGAGGAATAAATTGAAAAATTAATTTCTTGCCATAAATTGATTTATGAAATATAATGATTATCATTCGCATCCTTAAATGCCAAGGCTTGTATTTCCTTATTGTTATACTTTTAATAAATTCTATTTCCCAATTTTTTTTTGACATGGAATCCATATAATTCAATTTTTAGGTTTTTAAACAACTTTGTCACATTTGGCTTCCTAACATGTTTTTCCTATATTAAACCCTGCCACAAGATATCAAATGTTTTCATCGAAAACTCTTATGGCAAGGATAAAATAATGTACTTCATGAATGCTCTTAAGCCACTCGTCCTTTTTTTTGGGGAGGGGGGGAGTTGGGTGGGGCTATATAATTTAAGGCTCTAATCACTAGATGAAAAAAGGTTTGAAATTCTTTCTACAATGGAGGACCAATGAAGATTATGCAAAGAATCGCTATCCCGGCAGTTCCAATTCGCTGGTCGATGCATTGTATGCCATGCACAATGAAAACGGCGTACAGACAAGCCAAGTGGAATATGCTGAGATGGACAAGCAGCAAACGTTTTTACTCGCGCGTGGGTCCACCGACCAGGCGAAAGGGCACCCCCTTCTCGTACCAAGGTTCATCCTGAATCAGATCCGAGGGGCCGTAATCGTTGCCGCCCTCTCAATCACGCCGTCCATAACAATGAAGAACTCAAAACCTTCCGAGGAGCCAAAAGGAGGAGGAAAGTGGCGACTCTTGTGAACTTTTTCCCACGCGTATAAAGCGGGACACCATCCCCGCCCCTGTCAGTCAAACACTCGACAGTCTTGAAGCCTGTCTCCTTCTCTCTCCCTCAATAGATTCGCCATCATCTGTATTCATTCGCTCGAAAATTTCTCATACCATCTCCGCCTTTGACCTCGAACTCGGGGTCAGAATGACGACGGCGCTCCCCGGAGGCGGCTGTACCAATGGACCGTGCGCGTCCTTTTTTGACACCCTCTTTCGAGAGTCGAATGTTGAGCTAAAGAAGGCTGGACCTTTCACGAAATCGCAAGAAGAATTCGCGTCCATAGCCGTTCTTGACAGTGGCGACCCCGGCCAGTTAGGGTCGCTTTTCCATTCTGTTCCGTCCCCGCAATTAGCCATCGGCCACGGCGAAACTGATGCCGGGCCGCTCTTGCGTTCGTGCCTGACCCGGCCCGAATCCCATTGGGCTTTGGCCTTACAGGTGGTGAAGATCGAAGAGGGAGAGGAAGATGAGGAGGTGGCCATCATTGCTGATCCCAGGGATGCTGCCGCCGTATCGCTGTCATGCTTGTTGCGGGCAGCGGCAGACGAAGTGGCAAGACCGATGCAGGGGCTGGGGGAGGCAGGGCCGGCGCCGTTCCTGAGGAAGACATACGAGATGGTGTCGGACCCGAGTACGGACCCGGTGCTGTCATGGAGTTCGAGCCGGGACAGCTTCGTGGTGTGGGACCCGCACGAGTTCTCAAAGCAGGTCCTGCCTCGATACTTCAAGCATTTCAACTTCTCCAGCTTCATCAGGCAGCTCAACACTTACGTGAGTACTTCTTCGAACGGGGTTGTGTTTTTTGTCCTTGTTTTTCCTAGAAACTTTCCCCACAGGTAAGACCAAACTATTCGTATCAATGTGTATAATGTCTGTGTATGTTTATTTTGGTTTGACTCTGTTTCAGCTCTGTTATTTTGGTCTGACTCTGTTTCAGCTCTGTTATTTTGGTTTGGCTCTGTTTCTGCTCTGTTTCTTTTTATGTCGTCCAGAGTGTGATCCTCTTGGGACATCCAGCTACTCTTCATTGTCCCAACGGATAGTCCTCGGGGCAAAGAGGCTAGGATCCAAGGGAGTCCACTCACAACGTTTTGCTCGTGGCACATACAATGGCCCATCATCATATTCAAGTGATGATGCTTTTGATGGTAGTTTGCAGAAACTACCACGTCAACCATGACGTCAGAATACCCATTAACGATTTATCTTTTCACTGGATTTGTATTTGAGTGCTTTTCTCAAATGGTAAAGTTTAATTTGGATCAGAAATGCACTACTGTAGTTCCTTTCTAGCTGTTAATATTTTGCCTTTTACTGTTTTGATGCTCAATTTTGCACTTTCTAGCTGAAGATGAGATTCGCTTTGTTTCCATCCGATGTTTTGGTAAAGCCTTCTGACATTATATGAAGTTGACGGATTGATATTGAGTCATTAAATTGTCCATACCCTCTTTGGGACTTCTGTTTCAATATAAACTCCTCAACCTAGCTTCCTCCTATTCTTCATGCATCATGATCCAAGATATATCGCAGGGTTTTAGGAAGATTGATAACAATCGATGCGAGTTTGTGAACCGAGGTTTTCAGGAAGGGAAGAAGCACTTGCTGAAGAACATAAGGAGGAGACGCAAACTCAGTGATCATACAAAAACGTCCAGTAGTTGCTTCGGATTACCCGGGGGCTGGAAAGGAAGCTGAACTTGTAATGCTTAAGAAGGACCAGGAAGCGTTGAAGGCCGAGATACTGAAACTAAGAGAAGAGCGGGAGAACTCGCAACATGAGATCAACCAGGTGGCCGAGCAGATTCGCTATGCCGAGTGCAGGTGTCGGCGGATGTTCCTCTTCCTCTTCAAAGCAGCCGAAACCCCAAACTTTGTCCAGCATGTAATCCAAGAGAAGAGGCAGAAGAGAGAATTAGAGGCTTATGAATTGAGCAAGAAGAGCAAATTGCTTGGTCCCGCTAAGAAAGGCACCAAATGCTTGCTCGATGTAATGAATCACAAGATTCAAAGTCCGAATGTTGATTGCCTGAGAATCGGTGATGATTTGGCACAGATGGCGTCTGTTGGAGTACAACACCTAATATGATAACAAGAAGCAAGAGTTAGTCGGTTTGTAAACCGCCAAAGAAAAGTGTGCTGCAGCGCAACACTTAAACCGCCAAAGAAGAAATTTCTTGAAGAAACTACAAGCATCAAAAGGAAGGGGCACACATTAAAATAATATAATAGTTGCTGCTGGAGTCTTCAGGAGAGCACGAAGGAAAGGAAGGTGAAACTTGCGGCTGGTAATTTTTTATTTGTACTGAAGACGGCAACAAGAAGAAGAGTCGCAGCCCACAATTGTTGACTCCTTAACCAAGAAGAAAAGTTCAGGCGGTGGAGTTTAGGCGGTGAAGTCCAGGCGGTGAAGATGCTTATAAATATAGGGTTACGTTAGTTTATTGAGAGAGAGAGAGATAGAGAGTGAGATAGCTTCAGAAGCATATAGAAAGCTAGAGAGAGTTTTAAGCTTAGTAAAGCTTGTGTGTGTACTCCATTAAGCCTCTACAAGGCATATTAAGTAATATATTCTCTCTTTGTGTGTTTGCACTCTCTCCCTCCAAATCCTTTTGGTTCCAACAATTGGTATCAGAGCTAGCAATGGCATCCACTAGTTCTGTTCAGATGCAACTTCCAAAGTTGAATGGAAAGAATTTCAACAACTGATCTGTCCAGATGAAGGTTCTATTCAAGTCCCAAGATTTGTGGAACCTGGTGGAGAACGGCTACACCGAAGTAGCTGATGCTGAAGAATTCAATGCCTTGAGGAAGGAGGAGAAAGAAGCGTTGGTGGAATCTTGAAAGAAAGATCAGAAAGCATTATATGCGATCTTTCAAACCGTAGAGGAGATGCTATTTGAAAAAATATCGAGTGCAGAGACAACAAAACAAGCGTGGGATATATTGCAAAAATCCTACAAAGGCGATGATCGTGTTAGGCGGGTGCGGCTTCAAACACTTCGAGGAGATTTTGAGTCTTTACGCATGAAGGACTCTGAATCTATCTCGGCTTACTTTGATCGTGTACAAATCATCGTTAACCAACTGAGGGTTAATGGTGAAGAGCTCCAAGATGTATGAGTCGTAGAAAAAATCTTGAGGTCTTTGACTGAAAGGTTTGACTACGTTGTTGCGGCGATTGAAGAAGGCCAAGATATATCAACCATGACGTTGGAGCGGTTGATGGGTTCATTATGTTCGCATGAGCAAAGAATGAACCAGAAGTCCATCAGTTCGGATACTGAGCAAGCATTGCAGAGTCGGGTCACTCAATCAAATCGAGGAGGTCATCATGGTGGCCGAGGTCGTGGAGGTGCCCGAGGTAGAGGTGGAAATCTGAATTCCACTAAAAGATATAGAACACGTGACAAATCAAAAGTCAGGTGTTTCAAGTGCAATAAATTCGGACATTACAAATTCGAATGTCAAGCAGAGGAGCAAGAAGAGCCCGTAGCCACCGGTATCATCAAGGCAGATGATGTGATAGCCATTGAGACATCCCCGAAGAAGAGCAAGCCGTGGGCAAACTCGAAGAAGCAAGTAGCAGCTTCAACAAGCTGCTACTTGTTGAATATAATTTTTTTTTAAAAATAATTTTTTACTTTTTAAAAATATAATTTTTATAATTTTATTTTTTAATATTTATTTTTTATTTTTTTCTTTTCTCTTTTTATTTTTTTCTTCTCCTTCGGCCGACCGCCAGCCATGATGACGGCCAACGACCGGCCACAGGCGAGATCGAGCTCGCCGGCGTCTAGCGGGGCTCGATCTCGCCGATCCGACAAGGCCGAGGCTTCGCCCGATGCTAGCGAGCTCGAGCCTCGCTAGATTCGGCGAGTCTCGAGCCTCGCCAGTCGTCGGCGAGGCCGAGACTCGCCGGATCTAGCGAGGCTCGAGCTCGCCGACGTTGGGCGGGGCCTCGGACTCGCCGATCTGGCGAGGCCTGTCACCGGCCGGCCGCCGGTAGGGAATGAAGAAAAAGAAAAAAAAAGAAAAAAAAATTAAAATATGAAAAATAATTATAATTACGATTTTTTATTAAATTTTTTTTTTTATAAATTTAAAAAAGCCAAGAGTTTAAACTTTAAAATGGGTTTCCTTATAACTCATTTAGACTATTTTTTTTTGTGTTTTACATTTACTGACCCATTTCTGACCTATATTTAACTTTCACTTGACTCATTTCTGACCCATATTTAACCTTCACTTGACTCATTTTTTACCTATATTTAACTTTCACTTGACCCATATATGACCCATTTAACTAAAAATGGGTCATAATATGGGTTTTTGACCCATATTGCCAGCTCTAACGAGAGGACCTAGAGCCAGAGGAAACGGGAGACCGGAGAGAATAAAAAATACGATTTTGGTTAATGGTTTGATTTTATCGATTCGGTTCGGTTAACCAATAAAAATCAAATCAATAAAAAAAATATTAATTTTTAATGACAACAAAAAATCGAACCGAACCGAATCGAAAAAATCGAATTTTTCAGTTCGGTTCTTGACACCCCTACCTGTTCCAAGGTATCAACCTTACAGGCTGCAAGGCGATTTTAGGAATTTGGGGCTTGTCCTCCGTCACCGCCAAGGGAGCATTTTAATTAAGGAAATTAGGCGCAAGACCTTTTGAGAGATAAACGCATGACAGCACAAACTGCTTATTTGGTGATGCAGCGGATAGGTCTAGATGGGGGTACACCAAGGCCGGCGTATCGTAAGCTTTACCCAGATTGGGTAGATAATATCTAGTGCAGAAGAGGTTATTAAGTGCCGGACTTTAGCGTCTTCACTGGAGAGGATGATCAATCAACAGTGGAACATATTAAAAAATTCACGGCGCAATGTGCGGATGTCAACAATGATGGTAGGATGAAATTAAGGATTTCCCTCATCATCATCCAAAACGGCCTTCACATGGTATATCGGGCTTCGAGCGAATTTGGTCCAAAGTTGGGAGGATATGGAGAACAAATTTCATATCCAGTTTTATCGTCCAATTCTTGAAGTAACCCTATTGGATCTAGCAATGTTAGGCAGTTTACCAATGAGACGGTGGATTAGTATGTCGCCCGGTTCAAGAAAATGAGGAACCGATGCTTGTTCTTCCTCCCTAAAAAGGAAGTTGCTGAAATAGCTAACAATGGCCTCAAGTTTGTCTTGAAGGAGCGACTTGCTGCCCAAAAGTTTAAAGATTTGTTCTCCCTAATTGCCACAACAACTCAGTACGAGAATATGTGGAAAGAAAAAGATAAGAAGCCATATGAGGATTATAAAAAGAATATGATTGTTTATGACCCTAAAGAAGACTCAAGAGAAGAGAATGACCTAGAAGAGGCTACAGTAATCGCGGTTGCTAAAATGACCCTAGATAAGCCCTACGTTTGTTAGGCTTGAAGCCTGCTAGAATAAAGGAGTCAATAACGGCGAGGGCAAAAGTCACACACAGATATTCATTAGATGTAACAAAATTGGGTGAAATCTTCGACCTCCTTGTAAGGGATGGAGTGATAAGGCTTATCGAGGGTTAGACCATTCCTAATAAAGAAGAAATTGCCAACAAAAGATATATTGCAAGTGGCGTCATTCTTGGAGTCACAGCACTAATAGTGCAATGTCTTTAAGAAAGCCGTGTAAGAAGCAATACGTCAAGGAAAGATCAAATTTGTGAAGGAAGGGGACAAGAGAATGGAGATACATATCCCTTTCCACAAATGGTGGGGATGGTAGCGGCAGTTGTTAGAGGTATGTCTGGTTACGCATAAATAAATGTTAACCATAAATATAAGATATGTACAGGTTCATTGACACATAAGGTTTTGTAACACTTAAAGAAAGGGAATGTTGATTGACAAAGGAAATGAAACATAAGGTATTGCTTTATATGAAATGTTATCCATTTATCATATTATCATATTGAATCCATATCAATAGGGTTAAAAACACTTGTGACTATGGAAAACTCTATATGTATACATGCAATTACAATTATAATTCATTATTTGAGACTTTATGAGATTAGATTGACTGTTAAAAATTATCACTAGATCGACATAAAAACGCGCACATATAGTATAATTTCAATTAATATAACTCAAGTGAGACAATATAAGAGTTTCTTCCTGATGTGGGAGATATTAATTGATATTGTAATTTACTAATTTACAGGATTTTTCTAATAAGGTGAGATATAAGATTTCTTAATTAATATAATATGATGCTAATTAGTATAGGCAGAGAAAAGCCTAACTTGTGATGAGAGGGCCTGTGGCTTAAAACTCCATAAATAGTGTTCAAGTCTATTTTCTAATTTCGATGCATAAATACCCTCACATAAAGAGCGTTTACCAAACAAATGCTAAGAGTGGTGGATAATTTTATCGAGTCAAGTGATACAGAAGGCAATAAAAAAAAAAACACTTAAAAGTTTTGGATCGTCGCGTCAATAACGATGAATTTCAAATCAGGTGCATAATACCTTTACTCGATTATATGTGTTCTTGTTTTTAGATATGAAGATCTTGGGTGCCGTTTTTGCGGCTTACAACTGCAAGCGCGAGGGCACAAAGAACGTGCTCGGCACTAGCACCAGTCGGTGCACAGGAAACACCCGCCCGAGGAAGACGATGTTTCTTTTCCTTCTCACCTTTTTAGACGTCGAAAACGCTTCTTTTTATTCGTTTCCTTTTGTTTCTTTCGATTTTTCCTCCTCATTGACCGTAGAAGATACACCAATGTATGCTTGAGATCGAAATGATCTTCCCATCTCTCACACACGAGCCTGGTGACTGCTTAAGCTTCCTAAATTTTTGTAACGTAATAGCTGAATTGAACTTTCTAAATTGAGCACCCCACACGTATAATATACATGAAATTCGCCCAAGATATGCAAAGCGCTAGACAATTTGCAGCCATGGGCTTGGTTTGATCAATTCAATTAAGCTCAAAACCATTGAATCGAGTCCATCCACCTACAGTTTGATAAATATGCGAACTATATGGACTTAATGAAAATGCTTTCAATATTTACATGCAATTAACTAATATTTTTGTTTAGGATAGAGTTGATTCCTAATTTTTATATGCAATAAACAACTAACTAGGTAGCCAAATTTTAGGTGTTAACAAATATTTCTCAAGCCATTTTGGAATTCTTTTAACAAATTAGATTTACAAATAAGTATGTATAACCTTTCAAAACATCTTTAATTAAATGTTCCTCAAGCCATTCACAAATAACCGAAAAATAGTAAGTGTCCAATCCAAATTTTTATGCAATAAACATGTGTTTTTTACAACTCAAAAATCAAGTCTTCAAATTTCATGGAACTTCAAAATTGTGCCCTAATTCCGAAAGCTATTCCGGTTAGACAAACGAAGGGCTTGAATCTGGACACTGCGATACCTAATTGATTCAACTTGACAAAAGCCTCCATGATGTGTCCGCGATTCTCTCTCTGTGTTTTTTCCTCCCCTTTCTCCCCATTTTCTCTTCTCTTTCCTTTCTCTTTTCCTTCTTCCTCCCGTTCGCTGTTCCCGGCCGCGTCCACTTTTCCCTTAAACATCTCTTCATTTTTTTTTTTGTTTTTTCTTTTTTTGGGGCCCACTTTGACCTACTAAAAATGCTACGCTTCAAAGACCCGCCTAGGAATGCTGTTTACGATCAATTTCTTGCTGGGCAAATAAAGAAATCCTCAGTCGTGGGCACGTCTCCTACACTGACACATTCCATTTAGAGATGGCCGCCCATGAATCAACCAGTTTCAGTCCAACAGGCGAGGCCATTCCCGGTCAGGTCGCTGGTCCGATGGAAGGAGATGGCCTCTTGGATCCCGAACCGCTCCGGCGATCCTGACGAAGAAGAAGTGTCACTGAGCTACTTTGATGAGGACGACTCCACTGTCTTAACCGAGGGCGCTACCGCTAGTACCGGGATGCCTTGGGACGATCTAGACAAAAACGAAGCGTTACTGAGCTCCTCTTTCGAACCGTGCATGGACAGCCGCGTTCATGGACGACGAGGAGCTCAGGAAGGCCGTAGAGATGATCACGCCGGCGAATTTCGGAGCCGCCGTCGGAAGCGTCCGGCCGTCCGTACAGATACGACGTGTTCCTGAGCTTCCGTGGCGTGGACATGCACAGCGACTTCGCTGGCCACCTCCATGCGGCGCTGGACCAGCGAGGGACTGACACGTTCATGGATGACGAGGAGCTCCGGAAGGGCGAGGAGATCACGCCGGCGATCCTCGGAGCCATCGGGGAACCGAGGATCTCGATCGTCCTGTTCTCGGAGGACTACTTGTCCTCTGGCTGGTGCTTGGACGAGCTGGTGAGAATCGTGTAGTGCAGGGATACGATGAGGCAGATCGTGTGGCCGGTGTTCTGCAAGGTGGATCCGTCGGAGGTGAGGAGACAGAGGGGGAGGTACGGTAAGGCTATCAATCACGAGGAGAGGTCGAAGTCGAACGGCGGCGATTTGGAGAAGGTGAAGAGGTGGAGAGAAGCACTGACTACTGCAGCTAACATCTCTGGCTGGCATTTGGTTGAACGGTAAGGCTATCATTTAGTCCTTTCTACTGCTTCTCGACAAGAAAGTCATGCTCTGAGTAAATAAACATGCAGGTGGACCATGTTCCTCCACAAGCCCATTAAAAGGAGGAAAAGGAAAAATTAGGGAATTTTTTCGTTGTCTTAGGAGTGATCTGTATATGATTGAACTTAAGGCTGACTGAATTTTTATCTGATTAATTAGGTATTCAGAAAGTTGATTCCTATACCTTCTTTTTCAGGTATCTGACTAATTGCTAGAAACTGAACAATAATCTGATCCTTAGTATTTGAGAAATTGACTGCTGCTCGATCTTATTGGAGATCAACTTAGTACTCATTGTATCAAGCATCTTTGAATCTCCTAAAGTATTCTCAATTGGCTCTATACTTTGAATCCACCAGGCGGGAGTCTAATGTCATTCACAGCATTGTCAAGAGTATATGGGCTGAGCTGAATCGCAATCAATTACCTGTCCCTGAAAACATGGTTGCCATGGATTCACATGTGTCCCATATGCATACTTTGCTAGACATGGAATCAAACGAGGTTCACATGGTCAGAATTTGTGGATATGGAGGAGTAGGGAAGACTACTATCGCCAAAGCTACTTATAATGCTTTTTCGCACAAATTTGAGTGTTGCAGCTTTCTTTTCAATTTTAGAGAAACTTGCGAAAAATCTGCAGATGGCCTACTTCAGCTTCAAGAGACACTTATTTCTCAGGTAACATGGGATATTCATCTGAAGTTTGGCAATGTCCACAGAGGTACAAGCATGCTAAAGAGTAGGTCCACATTTTCATTGACGATGTGAACCAGTTGATCCAATTGGAAACACTAGTTGGAGGACATTATTGGTTTGGTTGTGGAAGTAGAATCATCATAATGACTAGAGATGAACATTTACTGGTTGCTCATGGCGTACACAGTATATAAAAGGTTCAACCATTAGATCTTTTAATGGCTTGTATGCTCTCCAATTCAATTGCTTTTGAGGATATTTCTCCTCCTCCTGATTATGAAGAGTTTTCATATAGCATAGTGCTTTACACCAAGAGTCTTCCATTAGCTATTAAAGTTTTGGGTTCTTTTCTTCGAGGTAAAAGCTCTTTCCAATGGAAAAACACATTAGATGAATTGAAGAGAGTTTTCAATGGAGAAATCTTCAGTGTGTTGAGAATGAGCTTTGATGGTTTAGATGATTATGAGAAGGATATTTTTCTTGACATAGCATGTTTCTTCAAGGGAGAGAGTATAAGTCATACGAGAGAAATTTTGGAGAGCTGTGATCTCCATCCGGATGGTGGAATTGACGTTCTTATAGATAAGTCGCTTATCACTATTGAGCATGGCAAGCTGGAGATGCATAATATGATTCAAGAAATGGGAAGAGAAATTGTGCAGAGGGAATCTCCCAGAGAGCCAGGGGAGTGCAGCAGATTGTGGTTCTGTAATGACGTGCTTCATGTTCTAACAGATGGCATGGTAATACATTGAATCTTGATCTTTCGTTTTTGACAATATGAATGCCTGTTTGGTAGGGTTACAGCCTCTTACAAAGTCCTTTTGGCCTTCTACTAGAAAGAGTGTGAATATTTTTCTGCTGAGTAAAGATAATGGCCCGATGGTTCCATATGATTCACTTTTTCCATATCCCACCCTGAGATGTAAGGTTTGTACTATTGACCTCTCCCCATAAAGTAAATTATGACAAAATCTGCAGAACTTAAATACTGTGGTTTTTTAAGATTTGAGGTGTTTATAAAACTCATGTGTCAAATGCTAAAGTAAAAGCAAATTCTGAAAGCTAGGAACAAAAGGCGCCCAAAGCACAAGCACACCAAATCTATTTATTACTAGTAATCCCTGCATAACGTAAAGACTTAACTCGTCTACTCATATATTTGCTGCCAGGGAACTAATAAAGTGGAAGCAATAATGCTCAAGTTGGCTGCTCCTGAAGTGCACTTTAGTGCTCTTGCCTTCACAAACATGAAAAGGCTCAGAATTTTCTTAGCTCGCAATGTTTCCCATTCAGGGGATCTTATATACTTTCCCGCTGAATTAAGATGGCTCAAATGGCCCGATTATTCTCCACCATTGGTGCCATTCAATACAAACCTTGGGAAACTTGTAGGTTTAGACCTGAGTAAAAGCAGCATCCGCATATTGGGGAAGGAATTCAAGGTACATGCTTGCTATATCCTCCTGTCAAGATAAAAGATATAATTGTGAGGATCTTGAAATAACTACTTATAAATATCATTATTGACCATGCAGCTTTTTAGACATTTGAGGTGTGTTACTTTCAGCCACTGTAAATTGCTGAGTGAAACTCTCAATGTATCGTCCCTGCCAAATCTTGAGAGTTTGGATCTCCAAGGGTGCACCAATCTTGTTAAGGTTCATCAGTCTCTTGGGCGTCTTGACAAGCTCATATATTTGAACTTTCTGAATTGGTCCAATCTTAGCTGTTTCCCCAGCAGTCTGAAGTCGATAACTCTTGAAAATCAAGTCTTTAGAGGTTGCTCAAAGCTTTCAAGGTTTCCAGATATTCTTGTACCAGTGAAACGTCTGAGAACACTTGCACTTTATGAGATAGCCATTGAAGAACTACCCTCTTCTGTTGCGAATCTCATCGAACTGCAAGAGTTGTATATAAGGGACCGTGTGGACCTTAAAAAGCTTCCTTGTAGCATCTATACACTACAGCATCTTGTGCATGTTTTTTATTGATGGATGCTCACAACTTAGCAAGTTCCTGGAACCTATGTGGAGATCAAATGATTATACCAATCTCTCTCTCCCATTAGCCCTTCCGAGCATAATTTACTTGAATATGCAAATATACAGCTTATTAGAAGGTTAGCTTCTTGCAAAATCTTCATTGCCTGTCCTCGTTGACAATTTTAGATCTGTCGGAGAGCAAATTTTCAGCCTTCCCACATGCATCAATCAATTTACTAAGTTGCAGCGGCTTCTTCTAGCATGTTGCATGCACCTTCGGGAGATTCTAGCTCTCCCGCAGAACATAACATCTTTACTTGCAAAAAATTGTGAATTGCTAGAAACATGTGTGGACTTATCACACATGCTACGATATAATCAAGATAAATCACCTTGGCTCAAACAAATTGACTTTCTGGCTGTCATCAGCTGATTTAGGATCAATGCTCTAGCAATTGCAATGTGTTGTCAATTGAGCTCTCTCTCTCTCTCTCTCTCTCTCTCTCTCTCTCTCTCTCTCTCTCATGTTTGTGTCTCAAGTGTAAAAGGTTCTGACTGGCAGGGATTGCTTGGGGTTGACATAATTCATCCTGGAAGAAAGATCCCAAAATGGTTTATCAAAACATGAGAGGACTCTTAAGGTTTCTTGTATCTTCGGAATCATATTGTGACATAGCCAGCTTGGCCTTTTGTGCTATTGTTGATTCCTCTAATATGAAAGAAGCCAGTATTTCATGCGAGATCCAGTTGTTTGTCGACAATCAAGAAACTTATGGTTGTGTAGATTGTTTTTCCTTACTGGAGTCTGACCACTTATGGCTTTTATACATTCCTCGGTGAATGATGTGGGGATTGGATGCCAAATTGCTGAATCACTGTAGTCAATTTATAGTACTGTTTCAAGCATTAGAGGGGACTTTAAAAAGCTGTGGGGTACATTTAGTGTACAAACAAGTTAAGCAACCAAATGACAGAGAGATTTATGAAAGTGTTGCTCCTCTTAATTTGAATGTGAACCTTGCAGGTTCCCATGTCTGAAGCTACAAAACGAGGAAAGATTTTCAGACTCCTAATACAATACACTATGATTCGAAATTAGTTTTCTTGTAGTTTAGTGTAGTAGTTATGGCTAATAACCTTTCGAGTGGCTCTTATTATAAAATTGCTGTAGTGTTTTACTGGACTCTCAGATTATGCAACGACCTTTAGTCTTCCCCTCAGAAAGAAAGTGCAAGGATGTTCCCGTTTAGTCATTATTCCTAAATATAACTATCGACTCGTATCAAGATTAAGCCCAAGAGAAACCCAAAGAAAAGAGAAGTGCTTTAGACAAAGAATCAAATTTTCACATAGGCCAATCTTGTTGGCAACTTCTTTTGGAAAAGGAAGGATTTTCTATTGTCCATTTCCCAACATCTTCGTTATGAAAAAATATTATGTGGCTTGTAACTTGCACGTCGCCAGCCCATCTAAAGTGCAATAGCTTGGTCAACACTATTTAAAGGGTGACACGTGTCCTCTAACATGCACATGGACATGGATGAAATATAAAAAATTAAATTATGAAACTTTCTTTTCTATAGCAGGCAGACAGACTCGTGAGGAGAAAATATTAGGCACCTTAACAGTTCTACATCATTTTTACTTTGAACCACTCAGCAGTTGACAGTTGTCTGGGCGAGTCCACATAGTCTCAATTCAAACTAGCACGGGCAGAGGGCAGAGCGTTCTCTCTCCTCTTCACCTGCTCTCTCTTCCTCCTCCTCCGACGCTCAACACTCTCTCTGCACTCTACCCCGACGCATTGAACCTTCCCGTCTAGCGTTTACTTCAACAAATGTCGCTCCCTCCCGACGACAGCCTTTCTCTCTCCACTGGACGGCCTCATCCTCCTAGCTGCATTCTCTCGACGCACTACCGCGACCTCTTTCTTCCCAAATCGCACTCTCTCTTGACTGTCGATGTCGCTCGCCTCTCTCCGTCCCCCTCGACTTGCGACCAAGAAGCAATCACTTCGCCCTCTCGTCTAATCTTCCATTGATGACTTGCTGTCCACTCTGCTCGAAGCGGTCCCTCAAGAAGCGCTAAATCTGCAACCGCAAGTTAGGTTCGATTTTATTTCCCGGGTTTTTATGTTCGCATCTTTGTTTTGGAGGAGAAAGTACTTAGAAGCTCGCTGGTTTATTGCTTCTTATTCTAAGTGCAGCAACGCGAGAAAGCTTGGCCTCTCCTACATAAGTGAACATTTACGGATGAAATTTCTTTAGATTATTCGACTGGCCCTGTGGACTCTTTGTCTACTGATTATGGATCCATATGAGGTTGATTTTTTTCTTGTCTTGAACTTATTTATCTGTGTTAGTCTTCAACCAGGGTTACATCCTCATGCCTCTTATTTCTACTAAGTTTGCAAATATATTTCTTCCACCAATGGCATCTTTTTAAATCGCTTCTAGTTTTTCCTTAGCCTCTTTTGTAATGTCATTTTTGGTGTAAAAATATGATTTCCATTTTTTCTTCTTGTGCTACAATTTTTTGTGCAGTGTGTCTTGTTTCTGCTTTTTTATTTAATCCTGGGCTATTCTTTGTTGTTGATGTGTTTGTCTTCATTTCCTGAATATGGGCAACTTTTTTAGGTCTTTAGAGTTGTGTTTTTCATAGCTGTTAGCGTGATCCCTTGACTAGATTCATGCTCGCGAACTCAAATGAGTAAATCTGTTTTATATTTGTTTCACAAGCATTCCCAAGTGTTCTTCTATCCTGTCATGCTTCTTTTCTTTGGGTGGGTGTTGCATTTCTCAATCCCTCTCTGATTTGTTTCTCTTGCTTTATGAAATTTGTCACCTAAAAAAGTTGCCCATATTCAGGAAATGAAGACAAACACATCAACAACAAACAATAGCCCAGGATTAAATAAAAAAGCAGAAACAAGACACACTACACAAAAAATTGTAGCACAAACTTAAAGAGGCCCATCTGCATCATATTTACATATATATATATTGTTAACACACCCACTCCCCAGAAGAAAAAACGGAAATCATATTTTTACACCAGAAATGACATTACAGAAGAGGCTAAGTGTGACATCCTGATTTTCTAATTCTGTTTTCAATTGAATGAGTTGGGCTTTTCATCGACGTGCCTATAGTTCTATTCTCTAAGCTGATCACTCACAAGATAACTAGTCTATCTGGTGAAGTCGTTAAAGGATTTTAACGCAAAAGACTTGAGAATTCGACTAGAAATCGACTGCTCGATCATGCTAATCTGCAAAGGTCAATATGGCACTGTTAAAATCGATCAAAGATCGGAGATAGGTCGGTTCGACTGAGGTATGTGATTAAAGTGTGGGTGATTCCACCTAATTGCAAAATTTTAAACTGATTTTTCTGTCATTTCCGTACCCTATGCCCGTATTTGAAATCTCGAGATTTTCACGACAACCGATAGTCGCCAATGAGTCGAAGATGCACAATGTGGCTCGAAAATAATCGACCACGGGTCCGTTGCATTAAAAATTCCTAAAAGCTACCCGGTAGGTTAGGTCACGTTAAAATTGCGCTCGGTTGAAATTAACCGCGAATTTAAACCCGATTTCTGGGAGGAGTTCGACCAACATCCCATTCCTGCCACTGAAAAGGAATACTTTGTTACTCTCCAAATTCCTCCAGAGTTCCCTCGGCAATGGATCCAACAAGGATATTCTCATGTCCATTATGGGGCTGTTCATCTTGCTCTTACCTTTCATGGTCGCAAAGGCTTGCCAGTTGTGGTAAGAATAGCGTTATTGGATACTCGATTCCTAGAATACTAGCATGCTTGCATTGGCACTGTTCATACTACTCTAAATGCTAGAACAGTCTTCGTGACTTTGTATCCAAACTTCAACATCGCTCTTTCAAACCCCCAGCTACTTTCTTTTCTAAAAGTCCAGATCCAGCTCATTGGAGCTCCTCAAACTGCTGACTCTGTTGCTGCAACACTGCATTACCAGATGGTTTATCGTGTGCAGAACCATGCCCTTGATCTAAATTTCCACAATGGAATTGAAGATACTTTATTCATCTCCATACTAAATGATCAAGCATCTTGCATCCATGTTCCTAGGCAGATCCCGAAGGAAAAGTTGGCCAAGCTCCTCCCAGAGACTTGGATTACCAACTATAAAAAGTTGCACCAGAATAACAAGCCTTTCTAGTCTTCAAACTCCGAGTTCATCAGAAAGAATGATGGAACCGTTTCCATCAAATTTGGTAAGGAAAATGAAGAAAGTCCTTCTATCTTCCAGACCCTTTTCATGATTGAACCATGTGTTCCAAAATCAATCTCCAAGCCAGATCCAAAGAAACTTGTTCGACATTTCAACAGTGATGGACATCCTGTCCATTACTATAAGAATCGATTTGGTCACTGTTTTTGGGATCCTTTTTGCCAGTGCTCTTATTGTACAAACTCTCCCGACGAGGTAAACCCAGCTGACAGACCTCGACGAAAGCACAAAAGGCCAAAAGATCCAATATACCAAAGGTATTTAAACGAAGATTCCTCCGTCGATACCCTTGGAGAATGTGATAATACCAGTTTATGGTTTCTTATGCACCAGCTCCCCCGTTAGAGTTCATCACTCCACCTCTAGTCTCACCAACACCACCACCATCACCTCCTCCATCTCCTCCTAAGAAAAAATCGGCTCTTTCCCCGTTCTATAAGCCAATCCTAAAGTGGGCCAAGAAACATTCCTATCCACTTGAGGCTCCAATAGAAACACCACCCACTTCCTCCATCACCATGTTCCATGAAACAGATTTTCCTCCTCTTGTCCGAGAAAGCTCCAAACTGTCGTTTCCTGCTCCAGAGAAATTCATTGATCCACAAGGTAGATATCGGCATACTCCTAAAATACCTGTCCCCACTGATGTGGATGAACATGGAAGACAGAAAAAGACTCTTGCTACTGAAGCTGTCCTAAATTGGCAATCGGAGACTCTTTTAGCACAAAACAATGCGTTCAAAGCGATTGATTCCAAGATTGGAAATGTGCAACAAGATCTTTGAAAATATGATGAAACCACCAAGAAGATGCTTTCTGAATTCCACAAGAGGCTTCATGCCTTGGAATCAGGTCAACATCTAGGGTATCATCATCTTGAAAGCCCTAAGCTGGAGATAGAAAAGCTCAAACGACAGATCCAACTCCTTGAAGAATGGAGGTTTAATCCATTCAATCCATTCCCGACCCCAGTACGAACATAGTACCTACCACCACCACCTCAAACGTCTATCTTTGCTGCCATCACTGGCGATCCTTATAGAAAGGAAACAGATGTGGTAGAAATGCGAAACCGCCTTAAAGAATTGGATCGAGTACGAAAGGAAAGAGGAAAGGAGAAAGTGCTTGCAAAATCCTCGATTATTATAAAGGAAAAACCAGATCAGATGATGTTGTCCAATCCATTGGAATCCTTTTTGAAGGATTTGAGCAATCAGGAACAACAACCTGATCCTGTCACTCAACAGCTTGATCCTATCATTCCAAATGATCATATTCTATTCCCAGCAGAACAGACTTTCCCAAATATCTTTGATACTGAATCAGATTCAGTATCCCTTTCCTCCTCTTCATCTTTTTCAATACCTGCTGCTGATTCCCTTCCTGTTGCACCAGTAACCTCATCAATATTCATGGTTGATCCTCTAGATCAGGATATGGAATCAAATTATTCTGAACCAGAACGTGTCCAGATGAACAATCCCGAACAGAACTTGTTCACAACATCAAAACAGTTCTTCACCATTGATGATATTCCCTATCACAAATGGCCAGAAAGACTTGAGGAATTTCATACTTGGTTGAATACCCAGTCCATTACCAACCATGATATGAATGATGTCCTCTTCAATTTCATCACAAGGTTTACAGGTAGCCTTAAACTTTGGTGGAAATCTGTGTCAAAACAGGACCAACTCCATTTCTTACTCTCACTAGACTTTGGTCATGCCATTACCCTTTTATATCATTTCTTTGTTGGAAAACCTACTGATCTCATTAAGCTAAAAAGGAGAGAATTTTTTGAAAGAAAATGATGTTCTCTCCACAGAAAATATCTTGATAAGCATTATCGAGAGATGCTTAAGCTCTTTTATCAGATTGGAGCTGATCCAAATCTGAAGCATGTTTTCCTGACTTCCATCCCCAAAGAATTATCCTAAATGGTTGAAAGATCTTTTCTTGGAAGACAGAGAAGGATACAGGATATTCCGTTTGGAGAAATTCAACAAAAAATCCATTTGTGCCTTGAAGAATTGTGTTTAAAATGCCAGATGGTCCGAACTTATATCACAGATGACAGAGAACTTGAAACAGTCTGTTCTCGCCAGAAGCTAAAGATCAAATGCTCCAAGCAAGATTGTGATGGTACTTGTGGAAAAGCTTCCCGAAAGAAAAAGCACTTCAAGAAGTTCTAGATAAAGAAATCAAATCGATGCTTCATCTGCAATCAAAAAGGACACTTTGCCAAAAATTGTCCTCAAGCAAGAAAATGTCAGAATCGTCTGATACATCATATAGAGAATGAAACGGGTATTTCTCTTGAAAATGATGATATTGAATCTTTATTCTCTGCTAATGAAGAACCATCCGAACAAACTCTTTATGTTATCCATTGTTACCAAACTCCCAGTGAAACTGATTCAGATTCAAATTCTGAAGATATATTTCATATATTTCTCACATCTTCATAACAAAATCCTGACATATTTTCAAGCCAAACTCATTGTCCCCATTTTCCTGTGAAAATATTCACATCAAAGTTCGCCAAGCCAATCACTGTCATTACTCTCATAGATACTGGAGCAAGTTGCTCAATTATGGATACTAAGGTTCTCCCTAAAGAATATTGGACTCCTTATGTCTGATATTTCAACTCTGCCTCAGGAGATACTTTTTCCACAAATGTGAGAACTACCCCCGTGACCCTTCAGTTTTTCCCTCAGTGTTCCATAACCACAAAAATTTTTGGATCCAGTCTCCCCAACAAAGATTTTATCATTGGTTGGGACATCATGACTCAGATTTCACAACTTCGTATCATTCCTAGAAAATGTCTTAAGTATAAGGACCAATTCTCTTAATTTGTCAATATTCAAAGACTTTTTTTCCATTCAAATGAGTCTGTTAGATCCGATCATGCAAAAGTTGTTGGAATCCTGTTCAGAATCTCATTCTGAATTTGCCCAAAAATGTTCTTATCCTTTATGGAAAAATCCAGAGTTCTTTGTTTGCCTTCCCTTCAAAAAGAATGAAGATATCAATCCAACAAAGGCGAGCCATATGGGAATGAAGCCAGAACACTTGGTTTTGGCTCAAATGGAATGTTCAGAACTATTGCAACAAGGCCTTATTGAAATCTCCAATCTCAATGGGCTTATGAAGCATTTTATGTCAATAAGCGTGCTAAACAAAACAGAGGAAAAATGAGACTGGTAATCAATTACCAGCCTCTTAACCTTTTCCTACAAGATGACAAGTTTCCTTTTCCATCCAGAGTTTCCCTCTTTACTGGTTTAACAAATACCCACATTTATTCCAAATTCGACCTCAAAGTTGGATTTTGGCAATTGGGCATCCACCCTGAAGATAGATCCAAGACAGGATTCTGTATTTCAAACCAACACTTCCAATGGAAAGTTCTTCCTTTTGGCCTAAAGGTAGCACCATCTCTTTTCCAAAAGGCCATGTGTCAAATTTTCCAACCAATCCTATCAAGTGCAGCAATATACATCGATGACATCCTGCTCTACAGTCCTGATGAGCAGTCGCACTGTCAACTTCTTGAGCAGTTCGCAGAAATTGTGAAAAAGCATGGCATTATGCTTTCTCAGAGAAAGATGAATATTGCCCAGACAGAAATCGAATTTCTTGGTATGCACCTCAACAACGGTACATATTATCCAGGGCCACATATTGCTCAAGAACTGTTAAAGTTTCCTGAAGAAAGCTTCACGACAAAACAAGTTCAACAATTTCTTGGGATAATTAATTATATCAGGGATTTTGTCCCAAACATTGCAAAACTGCTGATTCCACTCCAGGCAATGCTGAAGAAGAACCCCCCACCTTGGGGAAAATCTCAGACTAAAGCAGTCGCTGAACTTAAGGAGATTATGCAGAACCTTCCACCATTGAAAATACCATCAACATGGAAGATAATTCTTCAAACAGACGCTAGTGATGAATATTGGGCAGCCATCTTGCTTGAAGAAATTGATGGTAAGAGACACCTCTGTGCCTATAAAAGTAGAAAGTTTTCACAAGCTGAAATGCATTATCATTCCACTTTTAAAGAAATCCTAGCGGTGAAAAATTGAATAAAAAAGTTCGAATTCCATCTCATTGGTCATCACTTCCCGGTAGAACTAGACATGGCATCTTTCCCCAAGATGACCAAGTTCAAGCAGAAGCAGATTCCAAACTCTCAACTGCTCCGATGGGCTGAATGGTTTTCAAAATACTCTTTTGAAACCAAACATATTACCGGGAAGAAGAACATGCTTGCTGACTTCTTGTCAAGACCAAAAGCACCAGCCGAAATCAATATGTACATCATGAGGCATGCTTTCCATATGCTTAATCATGGTGAAAAGTACAAGATTGAGAAGATCAAAGATTGGCCAAGCTGGAAATACTCCTAGGAGATCGTTGAACAAATCCAGAATGATAGCCTCATTGAAAACTGGATAATCTCATGTGGCAATGCCACACAGACCTGTTCAGACTTAATGGAGGTTCGATTCTTTATCCTTTTGGATTAAATTCAGACTATCCATTTATACATCCTCTAATCTGGAAGGAAGATGATTTCCCTGATCAACTCAGATGGTTATTATGGTACTTAACCAACAAGTACTTAATAGCTATTGAAGTTCCAACCAGAAGATTCATTGCCAACTTCACCAGAATATTCTCACTCGACAGAGGAAATATTGAAAAGGAAAGTGACAAGAATCTCTTAAACTTTCTCTACTGATTTTATCCCCCTACCCACTGGAAATATCTTTTGGAGAAAGAATTAAGAACCATGCAACCAAACCCTGAAGTCCACACCATTATGTTCTTTCAACGTCCATGGCATTTTTTCACAAATAATGGCAACATAATCAATGTCCCACAGATTATAGGTACCACATCCTATAAACCTCAACTGGACAATAAAGAAGCTCAGATTCACAAATCTTATCTAGGACCTGTTGGATGTTGTGAACACCAGTACCAAGAACTCCAAATAATTTTGTGCCAAGAGAACAAGACCATTCCTGAAGATGTATGGAACTATAATGTACCCACTACATGGGATCATTATAGCCTGGCAATAGAAGCCAAGGAAGCACTTGAAGAATTCAGACAAGCTACATCATCACAGGAGCATGAAATGGCAGACACAAATAACACTACACAGTCCACTCAAGACCCCTATGCTAAATGGGGAGGTCCTCTTTCTCAGGACCCCTACGACCAAGGACCTTTGTCATTATCTTCAGACATGGACACATCCTACTATGCTCAGCCATCTAATTGGCCTCAGCCAAGTATTCCTGCCGACAGCACAAACACCTTCCGGAACCAAGAGGAAGCATCCTTGTCAAACCAAATCCTTTCACCAAACTCACTTGAGGCATTCGAGCAAAAGTATGACATTAATCTTCTGAGACACAGTTCAGATGATTCGGATTACGACTATAATGCTCGTGATGGATAAGACCGCTGACCATTGTTCATACAATGTCACTGTAGCACTTTTACTGTAGTAGTAGGCTAGGGAAATCACTGTTCATTGTCACTGTTCATAGCCGTGCGAATAATTCCCTACCGGAAGTTTCCGGTGCCTCTGTTTGTTTTTGGACCCGTGAGCTTGGTCCTTGTTTGTTTGTGACCTCGTATTGTCTATATAAGGCAAGGAGGGTGTAATGTGTTGGGCAGAGTCCCTTGAAGTAAAGTGAGTATTTTGTGAAAAACTCTTTATGGCTTTCTAAACTCCTCTTCTTCTCTAACCTGGTAGGATCCTCTGAGAAATGCAGCTCGGGTAGGTTAGAAACGTTATCGTCCTGGCATCTCTGAATGTCTCTAGGCTCTAAACTAAAGGGCAGAGTGGTTTCCTGCTAAAAGGCTGTCCCTGAAGGGCTTGAACGAGGTGTTCGCCCAGTGTGGGAAGGCATACTTGCAGAAAATTGACTCTTCCTTCCCTGGTTCTAAGTCTAGGTCCATTCATGGTAGTTCTGTCATGTCACAATTCATTTTAGGAACGTCAACTCATCCTCCGAAGATTTTTCTACAAACCCGAGTTTTTGGCGAAAATCCAAAGTTGAGTTATTTTGGACCGGGAAAATTAGAGGGCCGTTTTTAGGTGAATTTTTGGGGTTCAAGTTGGTTCATTTGGCAAGGAAAAATGTGGATTGTGATATGGGCACCTTGGCTGAATTTTTGGGCTTCGATTGGATTGATTTAAAGAGGATTTGAAGTGAAATTGGATGGGCAAATGTTCAAATTCGTAGGCCTTGTGGGGTGCAACATTTGGGCAGCCATCTTAGCTTGCCAAGGAAGATTTGAGAGAGAGAAATGGGTTGTGGATATGGCTGATCATGGTGGGGGCATGTGATGCGTGAAATGGATATGTTTGTGGACTTTGAAGGCCAATTGGTGGTCCCCCTTCAGCTGAACACTTCTTCTTCTTCCTTGGCTTCACTTTATCCATTGTTGTGTCTTTTGAGAGCTCAAAAATCCAGAGAACCAGCCAGCCAAGCTAGCCAGCCAGTCGACCGCCTCCCCTGCCGCCGTTGTGCACCGTTGCGCCTCCCGCAAGCTGCGTCGTCGCCCGCGCGCTCGTCCCGTGCCCGATCGCCGTTCCAGCGAACCCAACTCGTTGTCTCGAGCCCCTCCGCCGTCCAGCAGCCGTACGTCGTCATCCAGCTCCGCCTAGTCCACCGCTGCCACCGCCGTCCCGCCGTGCCCCTTTCTCGTGCAAGCTGCCCCTTCGACCGGTCCCTGCAGCCCAAGATCAGAAGCCAAAGTTCTAGCAAGAGCTGAAACTTCGTGAGGCTTTTCCGGGCCTGTCCGGACCTCGCTTGGTGTCGCCGCAGCTTATTTATCGCTCGCCTCCACGTCGCCGTTGCCGTGAACTCACCAGCCCGCTAAACCGGTGAGTTTACTCACTAAACCTTGCTTAGGAGGTTAATTACGCTTAATGGTTGATTAGCTTAACTTAAGATGAGATTAGGTGGTTAGTTTAGATTAGTGATTTAATTGCTTAATTATGCATGTTAGATGGTTAGAATATATTGATTAGGGGTTAAATAGATTGTGTTATTTATCTAGATAGGTGCATTAATTTTCTAGGCACGTTTAGGTGGTTAGATTAACATTTGCGGCCTAGGATTTAATTTGCATTATTTAATTATTTTCGTAATTTATTTAATTATTTAATATTTTCCAGAAATTATAACGGGATAGTCGGTGACCGGAATTTCGTGCTAATTGCAGTGGTGTGCTTAGTTTATGCAATTGAGTGCAATTGAATGATGATTTTGATTTTTGAGTTATTATTTCAAAATTGTGAAATTTTGGTATTTAATTAGAAAATACCAGGTGTCGAGTTTTGACACCGAAAATGGTTTTAAATACTATATCAAATAGTGGGATTTTAAAAGGAATGATACCAATTTTTAAGGTTCGATCTAACCATGTACCCACACACGATTATTTTCAACGGGTGTTTTTAATACGAAGAAAACATGCCAAGTTCGTTATCTTAATTGAGGCATGTGAGTGCAAAGCACAATGTCCTTGGCCGGAATTGAATAATCGTGTGATGGTTAAGAGAACCCGTCCCCGATGTGCGTTGGGTGGACGTTGCCCCTATATGGGATGCCCTAACAATGGATGCCGGATCGCGGTAGAGGCCGGACCGAAGCTCCTTCGGGAATGCTGTCCCCGATGTGTGTCGGGTGGACGTTGCCGCGCTCAAGGGATGAAGCGAAGCCTGGCTATGCTGGAAGACCGATGTGCGTCAAGTAGATCGTGCATATGTGGGCAGTAATCAATTGGAACGCGTGATTGATTGAGATAAACGCACCGGATTATGGGACAAAATTGTGTGGCACGGAATGGGACGTGTCATAACAATTTGGCCCTATAATCAGGACCCTTGTGATGGATTGAAATTGAGTGAGACGTTCCAATTGATGTGTGTAGTGATTATATGCATCTGTAATATGAATTGTGCTGACGTGCAGGGAGGAACTGAGGCGAGGTGAGTCTCTGTGGTTGTGTGGTTAGGCCGCCCTTAGGCGTATTTCCTTCCTAATAAGGGTTTAGGGGGTGAACTTGTTGAGACATTGTCTCACCCCGTCGTGGGCTCAATCTTTTCAAGTCCTTAAATGATGGTCCCTCCGGAACATTTTGGGAAGCTGAGGGGTTATACGGAGCAGAGTACTGACGTCCCTGTCCCCGGGAGTCCCTGGCTCCATGAGCTTATAGTGACCACTATCTTAGTTGATGAGGGCCGACCTCAGTTGGTACCTCATCGATTTAGGGCGTGGTTTCGCAATGGGATCAATGGGATCAGGGATGGTCCCCTGCAGGGTTTTGACATCCCTGTCGTTGTGGTCAATGCCGCGGCAGGTGAGGGGGTAGCTGATCCCCCAGACGGTGTCGTGGAAGACCCAGATCCCCTGGAGGTCTCAGAGGTCTCAGCCGAGGAGTCCCATGCCTAGTTAGCTGGGTGGCTCTTCTTTTTGGAGTAGACCTTTGTTTATAGACTAATGTTGTATATAAACTCAGCTTGTTTATAAAACGTGTTTTGTGAAAATGGTATCCTGCTTTTCTATCTCATATTTGTGTTGTCTGGGGATTTGATTATACGCTTCCGCATGTGCAATAAAATGAAAGGGTCGGCGACGCGTCCTGGGACGTCGTAATTTTATCGACCACCGAGGGATGTGCGCGCACTCGAGATTCGGGGCGTGACACTAAGGAAAAACTAGAAGCTATTTAAAAAGATGCCATTAGTGGAAGAAATATATTTGCAAACTTAGTAGAAAGAAGAGACATGAGGATGTTACCCTGGTTAAAGAGTAACATAGATAAATAAGTTCAAGACAAGAAAAAAATCAACCTCATTTGGATCCATAATCAGCAAACAAAGAGTCAACAGGGCCAATCGAATAATCTAAAGAATTTTCATTCATAAAATGTTCGCTTATGGAGGAGAAGCCAAGCTTTATTGCGTTGCTGCACTTAGAATCAGAAGTAATAAACCAATGAGCTTCTAAGTACTTTCTCCCCCAAAACAAAGATGAGAACATAAAAACCTGGGAAATAAAATCGAACCTGACTTGCGGTTATAGATTTAGGGCTTCTTGAGGGATCACTTTGAGCAGAGTGGAAAGCAAGTCGTCGACGGAAGATTAGACGAGAGGGCGGAGCGATTGCTTCTCGATCACGAGTCGGGGGGACGAGGAGAGGTGAGCGAAATCAGCCATCGAGATAGAGCACGATTTGGGAAGAAAGAGGTCGCGGGAGTGCGCCAAGAGAATGCAGCCCGGAGGATGAGGCCATCCAGTGGAGAGAAAAAGGCCGTTGTCGGGAGGGAGCAACGGTCGTCGGAGGAAGCGCTAGACAGGAAGGTCCAGTCTAGATAGGCGGGATAGAGTGTAGAGAGAGTGTTGAGCGTCGGAGGAGGAGGAAGAGAGAGCAGGTAAAGATGAGAGAGAAGATAAAGAGAAGAGAGAACGCTTTGCCCTTTACCCTCCCTGGTTTAAACTAGGACGACGTGGACCCGCCCGAACAACTGTCAGCTGTTGAGTGCTTCAAAGTAAAAATGACGTGGAGCTATTAAGGTACCTAATATTTTCTTGACAGGTGAGGTGAAAAAGGACGATACAATAAATGCTAACAACTAAACGTCCACTTAAAACTCTCACTCCTCTTTTCAATTTCCAAGGGCTTCTACCTTTTGTTACCCCCCCCCCTCTTCCTCTTCCTTTTACATTTTTAAAACTCTCCTTTTTTCTTTTCAACTTCCAAGGGCTTCTTCACTTTCTCTCTCTCCCTTTTTGCTTTCTATTTTACCTTTAAATGTTAGCATTTATAGCTTTGTCCGTTTTCATCTCACCAATTTGTCTGTGGGTCATAGAAAAGAAAGCTTCGATTTAAATTTTTATTTTCCATCCCTATCCTTGTCCATGTAAGAGGACACGTGTCATCTTTTGAGTAGAGCTGACTAAGCTCACTCACACCACATAGGCTAGTCACACGGTGCTTACAAACTACTAAATATTTTCTCCTTCGTTATGGATTCTCAATTTTTTTAGAAAAAGGGGAAGAAAGATCAATTCACTGAGCCGATCTATGTTTGATCAACTCATATCGTGAATATCACAATAACCAAGCTCAATTGACCATCTCAAGATTGAAACTTGATTTGGGCATTTTGTCGAACAATTGGCGCACATTAAACTGTCTCAAATAGCATCCTCGAGCAATATTCATGGCCTTCAATCTCGACCCATGTGCAATCTTAAATGGAACTAAAGCATTCAAATTATACTAATACATTCAAAGAACAATATTAGATAGAATTTAGAGCCCAAACCACACAATAACACAACCGCAATTAGCCTCAAATGTGTGGGTCTAACCTATTCTTGTAAAGCTGGGTTTGAACTCAGGTCAAGTGAACAAGTTGCATGCCCAAGTTCAAGCCTTGGCACTCATCACATACGCGACTTATGAGAAAATACACTTGATCCGAATGAAATTTGGTAACATGAAATTTCAACATGATTAATACATCAAAGAATGGTCAAATACGCATATCAAACCATCCTTTCGAAGTAACTTTCCGCATTGGTCAGCCATGAACTCATGTGGATTGGCTAAGCTTTTAGTTCAAATTCTAAACACTCTCATGGTTCACGTGGAGATTTAAAGACCAAATCAAGTTGATCCAAGCATCATTTGCACTTACATATAACATTCATCAAGCTAACGAAGACAGATAATGCATGCAAAGGGGGGTAGTAAGTAAAAAATGCATGGCTTTTGGAAGAGGCTTCAACATTCGGAAAAATTCCAGCCTTAGAAATTAGTTTTTCTGGCTGGCTTTCCTCTCGATTTTCCATGGTCAAACCATGGTCCACATTGAACAAAAACTCATCTAGGGTCCTTACCTTTCTTCCTAATTTCTGTGTGAAGTATCTCTTGGCCGACGAAGCCAAGAAATTGTCCTCTAAAGGCACTTCGAAGTTGGCACCTTAAAGCTGGAAAATGAGACCCGCAGAGACAAAAACCAACAACGAAGGCTTTGGTTAGCCACCATGACCAGGTTTGAAGACCCATTTTGTCAACTCCTTTGACATTTACTCCAACTATATGTATTGTGGTTTAATCTAAAATTAACTTTTTTGCCTCAAAGTCCCTTATTTTCCTTAAAAACATTTGTTTTGCCTCACCAGTAACCATCTATCTACCTATTACTTTTTAAAAAAAATTCTAGGTCTCCACTCATCCTAGCAAGTAACACGATTTTCGAGGGGCTTTTGAGTGCCTTCCTAACTACCATTTTTGACGTGTAACCTATCGTAGGAAAGATATTTGAGTATAATTTCACTCTCTAGTTAAGGGTTTTGACTAGTTTTAGCTGGAAGTTCATGAAAATTTCGTTTTTTTTTCTCTAAGGGTCCCTCTGAAATTTCTAGGTTAAGGTCCTTTTTGAGTTACTCATGGGGGTGCCTTTGGGGGACAATCGTGAGCTCTCTCTTGTCTTGAATCTTTTATGCCTCAAAATAGCTTGCTTTTGACAGATTATTTGCTGAATTAAGCAACCTTTTGCTGGCCTTGCCCACATGACAAGCTTGCCAACTGAGTTGCTCTACCAGCTTCCCGACAGTGAAATCTTCAAACTTTTGCAGCTGTTGATTGAACAACTTTGGTTACGATTTTCACATGTCTTCAGCAACTTATCCCTAGCCAAATTTTGTTCATTTGCACTCCTAATGAGAGCATTCACCTTAGCCAGAGATTAGGCTGATTGGGAGCTAAGTGGGATATGGTGGGGCCACAAATTTGCTTACTTAATTGCTTTGAATTGTGGCCAAATCACGGATTGGATTTTGGCAGCTATTTTAAGCGTTTTAATCCATTAATTTGGCTCAATTTTTTGACTAGTTGGCACATTCATGTATATTAATTTGTCTCTTACTGTACTTTGCAATTTTTCTATCCAATTTTGTAAGAAAGTCTCTCAAAGTTGGCCATTTTCTTGCTCAGAAATGACCAACTTGATTCAAATTGGTCCTTTTGGCTTGATTAGATTAATTCGAGTCGAGCTAGGTTCAATTTCAAGCTTAAATAGGGGTCAAAATGATAAAAATGATGATTTAAGTGCTTGGGCGTAATTTTAAATTTTGCGAATTGGTCCCCCAACTTTGAAAATTGCATTTTGGAACCAGCTTGCTGGTTCAATTGCAATCTAACCCCTTAGGTCTTGACTAATCACATGCGGATCCTTGGTCTCAATTTCTTTTTAAGCATGTTTAACCAAAAAGTTAACTTGAAAGTCAAATTTTGACTTTTCAGCAAAACAACATCTAAGGACTCCTACGACTCTTTTCAGCCAAGAAAAGGGTTTCGTCGCAATTAAAATTCCCAAAGTCTTGATTATTATTATTTTTTTTAAACTTAGGGCTTGTTAGCTAAAATTCAGGTATCAACACTGGCAGGCTTCTAGGATGGCGAAGGGGGTGGGATTGAACCGAACTGTGCAATGAATACGGGGAGTGATTTTAGTATGTGTGTGTGTGTGTGTATATATATATGAAAACTGAAATTAATTCTCGAAAACGCATTTTGACGTAACTAAAAGCTTAGCTTTGGTACTTCAAAGTTAAGCGTGCTCAAGAGGGAGTCCTCCTAGATGGGTGACCTCTTAGGAAGGTGCTTACCTATACGCCAAAGGACAAAACCACGAGGCTCTCAATTTTTTTATGTGAAATTGTTGACATGTTGACCCACCTCCACTCCTTCGGATGTTTATTTTGGTCTGTGATGTTTCTACTTAAATTTTTGTTTTCATTCACACATCTTGTGCTTTTTCAAGGTGTCATTTTGCATAAATTCAACAGGCATCATGTTTCAATTTATTGTATTGTCTGGATACATGCTGTTCCAGTTATTTGACATGGGGAAATATAGTGTAGTTCCGCCACTAATTTCTGTAAATTTACGGGAACCTCATTTTTGTCAAAGATGTCTTGATTCGCAGTAAGAAGGCGCTCGCCTCCGCCTCCAGAGCCCCATCGGCGGCTTTTCCTCCAGAAGCCCCGCCGTCGTGACCTTCACGCTCGCAAAGGCCGAGCAAGAAGGTTGGTCGCGAGCACGAAGGTTGGTCCTTGATTGGGCCATGCCCTAAACTGCTGGTGCTGCATTGCTCCGTCTTGTGGAATCTCTCCCTGATTTGCCTGCAAAAACTCTTGCTAACAGAGGTTCGCTCGCAATCAATCAATTAATTCGCACGTGTAACATTATTTGATGGTTGAATAATAGGTAATCCTAAACTCATACTATTTATAATATATTTGCTTTCTCAAGAAATTGATGAGATGTTATTTTTCTTGTAAAATCACTGCATTAAATACTTTTTGTTCTTCACTTGCAGCATGAAACTGAATATCTAGCAGATGTAACTCATGATTTGAAAAAAATATTTTGAATTTACAGTAACGAATAGTTTTTACAAGTGAACTTAAAGTATATCATAAATATGTGGTGCATGCAATAGGCAAAAAATTTGGAGTGAGGAAGGCTAAGACTAGAAAAAACAAAAAAAATGAGAAATAAGTCGATGAACTTTTATGTGTAATTGTGAGAGGTGTACAATCAACTTATTTGGTCAAGAAAAAACATATGAAAGACTTAAAGTTAAATGTGGTTGTTGAGCTTTCATTAGATTTAAAATTGAGATTAGCGTTTGTGAAGCCACAGAGTATGTTCCTAAACATAATCATGAATTTATACTGGAACATCAAAGCACTTAGGTAGAATTTCTTCTGTGCTGTTTGGGAAGCTTAGTTGTGGAATGGTAATGATGAAAGTCGATTTTTGGAGCTTAGTTCGGAACTTAATTCATCGCTTTTTATGCTTGTTAGGACCTTCTTTTTCCTTTATGCACATTAACGTGTCACCTTCATAATGCAAACGACTTGATCGTTTTGTTGAGCAGTTGCGGCTATTCCTTATGCTTTGAAGGCGTGGGAGTTACCGAAGGAAAGACCTACAACATAGATCTCATATTGACTGAAGTGGATTTGTCGTCAATATCTTGATATGCTCTTCTTACTCTAATTATGGAGCATAACGTATGCAAAATATTCCAGTCATAAGTACGTCTTACCTATCTATGCATGGCTGATTCATGTTCTTTACTGGTGTCATGGTCCAACAATGACTTATTTATCATCTATGGGGATTTTGCAGTGATGTCTACACAGGATGACGGTGTACAGGTGCATGTTGAGAGGTGCTGCTGACTATCTTGTTAAGCCTATTAGGAGAAACGAACTGAAGAACTTGTGGCAACACGTGTGGAGAAGACACCACATTATTAATCACTTTTTGTGCTTGTTTGTATAAGTTTATCACTGCAACTAAAAGGCAAATTCATATTCCTTCATTGAGGCTTTAGACTTGGTGAACTTAAAATAAGCAATAAGTTTTTTGTCCAATTGATTGCTGTAGATAATTCGCTGTTAGTGTTCAAATCCGCTTTTGTTGAATAAGTGTACTCTATTTTTACAATAACACAAAATAGGTTGTTTGCTCACAAGTTCGGTAGTTAAAATGACAATTGATAGATGAGCTACTGATCGGGTGTTAATTTTTATCCCCACTAGTTTGGCACCCTTTGTTGTAAATGCCTTACCCTGTGTTCAACTAGTCCCACTTTTGAGTTTGTAAAATCAGTCCTAAGACACACCTATAATAAGTAACCAAAATCATTTTGGGGTGCGTTAGTATCATAAGAACTCAATGATATCATAAATGCTTCTCGGTAAAACATTTTTCAGAAATATGATTAGTTTTCTTTTGTTTGGTGATATATGATCGAATATATTTTTTGTTATTTGGATATTATTGGAAAATGATATTCTATTTCATGACTTTATTTTACACAAAAAAAGAGTTTGAATTCTTTAATTTTTTTTTATAAAAATCCAAATTTTCAATTATTTTATTTCTCTTTTTATTTTTATTTTCTTTTGAAAAAATGGAATTTTAAATTATTTTAAATTTTCTTTTTTCTCTTTCCTTTTTCTTTTCTTTTCTTTTTCTCCCTTCGTCCACCACTATTGGCAGTAGGCGTGAGCATAGTCCGGGTTGGGCTGGTCCACCCCCTAACCCTAAGACCAACCCACACAGTGCTGGTCCTCAATTTTTGGGATTGAGGACCGACCCTATTGAGTTTTGGACCGACCCAATGGGTTCGGTCCGGTTCCAGGGTCAACCCGGGCTAACTGATAATTTTTTATTTTATTTTTTGTACTCCTTAAAAAAGTGATTGAGGACCGGACTAACCCAATGAGTTTGGTCTGATTTCAAGGTCCGGTTTCAAGGTTAATCCAGGACTAACTAATAATTTTTATTTCATTTTTTGTACTCCTTGAAAGGGCAACCTAGGACCGTACCGACTCAATGGGTTCGATGATGAGCAAGGTCAGCTAAGAAAGGCAAGCGGTGAGAGTTAAGTGGGCTGAACGTCGAATAGAATGAGCATCGAATGTCGAGTGGGGAGCAACAAGCCAAGCGAGCATCAAGCGGCGAGCGGCACAAGTGACCCAAAACGAGCGAGGCGAGTGTCGAGTGGCGAGCGGAGAAGTTGTTTTTTTCGATTTTAGCAAATTGAAGACTAAGAGGATAAATAAAACAGAAGAGAACGAATACTAGAAGAAGATGTCATAAGGTGCCTTTTTGGACGCCGTGAGGACTCCTCACAAAAACATTTTACTCATTCGTAAATTATGACTATTGACGCCGTAAAAGACATTACAAACCGAAGTTATTAAAGAACAATATAAATTACTTGAACTCCTCACTAAAGAACTGTTTAATGTTGTTGACGCCATTTATTTTTAAGGTTTTCTCTATATAAAAAAATTATAAATTATATATATATAGTCAGGGTTGGTCCGGGTTGGACCGACCCGGAACTCTCAAGATCGAGAACCGACCCGCACAGTGTTGGTCCAGAAATTCTAGGACCAAGGACCGACCCAGTCTCCTTGGGAATCGAACCAGGACTGGCAGGGTTGGGCCGGTCCAGGGTCAGCCCAGGGTTGACCCTGGACCGATGCTCACCCCTAATTGGCAGGCGATGGCCACAACTCCGCCTCGCCAAGAGTGGGCAAGGCGCAAGCTTACCGACCTCCGTGTAGCCCAGGCTCACCTGGATCTAGGGATCCTCTAGCTCGCCAGCCTTAGCCAAGCTTAGGCTCGCTTGGATCTGGTGAGTCGCTAGCTTGTTGACCTCAATGAAGCTCGGGCTGGTGAGCTCAAGCTTGCTTGGATTTGCGAGCCCAAGCTGGCCAGCTTGCCAGTTAGCGTCTTGGCCGATCGCCACCTGCGGAGGAAGAAGGGGAAGAAGGAGGAACAAAAAGAAAGAAAAGAAGAAAACAAAAAAGAAAGAAAACAAAATAAAATAACTAATAAAAAATCAAAATTTGTAAAAATAATTAAAAATTAGATTTTTTAAAATTATTTTTATAAGAATAAACTCATTAACCAAGGATCCTAAGACTAGGGAAACATTTTGGAAAATGTTTTCCGGTTCTTTTAAATGGGAAATCATTTTCATAAACTTAAGTTTTGGTAGGAAAACATTTTCCGTTAACTCATTTTTCTAAACGAATTAAATGCTGGAAAATTAGAAAAATGTTTTTTCTGGAAAATGAGAAAAATGTTTTCCTTAAAAACGTTTTCCTCAAAACAAAGTGTACTCTAAGAGAATAGTTTACTACTTCTCCAAATACGTAATGAACACATGAAAAAAAATCCAAGGACGCCATTGCAACTAACTCAATTTATAGACTTTCTTGCGTGTAACGAAGAGAACAATTTACTACTCTTCCAAATTGCAGAAGGACAAAAACAAGACCCAATAGATATGTACTTAGCTGGAAGCGCTATTCAACATTTTACTTGGTTGTTCCTATGTAGCATAATGTCCATTTTGACACATTTACTCAAAATTTTATTTGTGATGCTAAAAATCTCAAAGTCATACCCGAGTGACGCATGAACACTCTATTAGGGTTCTATTAAAAATCACTGTTAAAATTCTAACATGGATCCGACGTGGCATTAGTAATTTCTTTTCAATGAAGTGGCATTGATGTGGCATTATTAGAAAAAGATTAACAAAAAGTAAATTCGAAGTTAGTGTTCATCGCAAAGTTACTGTTCATTGTCTTTAAAGTCACTATTCATCGTCTTCAAGCTCACGATTGCCTGGCCAAAATTCCTTTGATGCTTGTTCGTCAATGCCCACTGTTGCCTAAACCTTTGGTGGCCTTCGTCAACACTTGTTTAACTACCTACGAGGTGATCGTCGCTTGCTCCCAAATCTCAAATTTCAGATTTACAATGAGGATGAGTAAGATAGACATCTAGCTACGGTGAGCTTTGAAGCCAGATTTTGGCCATAGGAATCACTCAAGCTCGAAGCTTGGCCTAAGAGTCTGCAATCTAAATGAAGGCTTGAGAGTTGAGTCTTGAGCGATTGGAGGTGGTTGGCATGAAAATATGAGTGTTGAAGAGAATCATTGAGCTTAGCCCATGCTTGGATCATTGCTCGAGTTGATATGAGCGTTCGCGTGACGCCACATTAACGTAAAAAAAATTCGTAAAAAAAATTGGAGCAAAGTAATAGCAGATATAAATTAGGTTTGTGACAATATATAGGACAAAAGTTAAATAAAAAAGAAAAAATGGAAACACGCTTTTATGTCATGTCCAGACACGATCGCCAGTGAAGCAAGATGTTGAGATGGCGACTAAAGTACATGATGTTTGGTCCACGTGTCGATAGCAGACATCCAATCATAACTAAGGAATGTCCCTCCCTTCTCCCAAAATGTTGGGAAAAAGAACAAATTCTCGACTCTTCCTTTCCCCATATCTCTTGTTTTATATAGAGACCTTTTGATGCTTTTGTCTTTCTATTTTTCGTGTGAATGCCTTAAGGGATGATTAGTTCCCAAATTATCCGATTTCCACCTAGGAATTAGAAATTGAGAATCGGACGGATGAGACCAATTCCCAATTATCTAAAATTGAGAATTGAATCATCTAATTTTGAAATTGAACTGATCGATTCAATTCCCAAGTGGTCTAGTAAAACCGGTTGCTTATCCTTTTTTTTTTTTTTTTCGATTTGTCATTGTATGCACAATATCTTTGATAGATGCCTCATCCACATAGCCAAGACCCCGCTATTAAGTGGGTCAAAGAATGGTTCTCTCTCTCATCGTTTGATTGTTTTTGTACTCTTTTTCCATTGGTTAGTGTTTTTGAAGATCAATTCGTGATTTTTTTGTCGCTCGAGCATTGTACAAAAATGAGAGACAAATTAGGCCTTTCTTTACAGATATTTAAGAAATAAAAAAGATAATCAGTTTGGTCATTGATTCCAATTTTATGGAACTGGTTTAGTCCTTAGAGAATCGCCTAGAACCGGCCGGTTCGGTTCCATTTGGGCAATTCCCGATTCAGACGATTCCTTTTGCTCACTTCCATTGGGAGAGCTCCACTCATTTAGTGGCTACTTGCTCACTATTAAAAAACTTTAAAAAATAGAATTAATAATCTTCAAACCACCTGAATCTTCTAATATTAAAAAAAACGTAAAGATGGAATTAATAAATCTTAAAATATCTGCCGCTAAAATGGGGACAGAAAAGCCTCCCCGAGACGCAAAAGACATAAACGTGCCGGCTCTCGGCTCACAGGAGCACATACAATACATCTGCTGGTGGGGCCCACATCCCTTGGAAAAATACGTGGCGGTGAATGCACCGTCACTCTTCCTGGGTGACGGTGCCGTCAGCTTATCAATTTCCTTTTCTCACGAGTATATAAGTCCACATGCCATCGCCCTTCTTTGTCGCCCGCTCCACTTTTCAAGTGCAGCTCTCTCTTGCTGTCTCTCAAAGCCCTACAATGTATGTTCATTCGCTGGAAATTTGCTCATATTATCTCCACATTCTGAACCTGAACTCGAGCTCCTGACCACCCCAAAAAAGGGAAAAAAACCATGAACTCGAGCTTAAATTGATGACGGCGTTTCATGGCGGCGCCGGCGGTTGTTCCGCCGGCCGTACCAATGGATCTTGCCCATGGTTTTCCAAAACCTTCTTTCGAGATTCAAGTCTTGAGCTAGAAAAGGCAAAACCTTTCGCAAGATCACGGGAAGAAATCGCGTCCTTCGCTGTTCTTGATGGTGGCGACCATGGCGATATAGGGTCCTGGTCGCCCTTGTACCCGGACCTAACCCGAACCGATTCTTCTCGGTCGCAATCAAAGGCCCTTGCAGGCGAGCTAGGATGCTGTGGGTCGCTTTCCCATTCGGGTCCATTGCCACAAGCAGCCATTGGCGATGGTAAAATTGAATCTGGATCGCGCATGCACTCATGCCTGACCCGGCCCGAACTCTGTTCGGCTCTGGCCGTGCAGGCAGCGAAGATCAAGGAGGAATTGGAAGAGGAGGAGGTGGCGACCATTGCTGATCCCAGGGATGCGGCCATTTTATCGCCGTCATGCTCATGGCAGGCAGCAGCATACGATGTGGCAAAGCCGACGGAGGATCTGGGGGAGATGGGGCCAACGCCGTTCCTGAGGAAGACTTACGAGATGGTGTCGGACCCGGGTACAGATCCGGTGGTGTCGTGGGGCTTGAGCCAGGATAGCTTCGTGGTGTGGGATCAGCAGGAGTTCTCGAAGCAGGTCCTGCCTCTATACTTCAAGCACTCCAACTTCTTCAGCTTCGTCAGGCAGCTCAACACTTATGTGGGTACTTCTTCATGTTTTGATATGAGCAAACCTATGTTATTTGTTGTGGTCGTTATCTTTTGTATGAATCTGTATAAAGTATGTCTGTGTATGAGCGTTTAGGTTTAACTCTTCGGTTCTTTTTTGATGTAGTCGAGAGAGTGGTCCTCTTACAACGTTTGCTCAGGTGTCGAGACTTAATTTAAACCACTTTGACTTTGTCGGTTACTATTTGTGCTGTACCCCAGTTTAGGGGACGAGGAACCAAGCAACCTGAAATGGTGGGCGAGATACACATAATCTCTAAGAAATTTCGTGAATCATGTGGCACATGTTCACAAAAATACGCATCGAGTGGCCAGTGGACGATGGCCCCTATTAGGCCCTCACTAGTCATCATATTCAAGTGATGATGCTTTAGACGGTAGTTTGCAGAAACTACCATGTCAACCATGACATCAGATCACCCATTAAAGATTATCTTCGTACTGGATTGAGAAATGCACTACAGCAATTCCCTTATAGCGATTAGTATTTTGCATTTTAGGGCTTTAATTCTTCATTATGCACTTTCTAGCTGAAGACAAGTTTCCTTTGGCCATTGCTTTGTTTCTATCCGGTGTTTTGTAGTACCTTTCTTCTTTTTTGGCAAGACCAGAAGCATAATTCTGCACTGTTGTATTCATATTATATCTAGTAGTAGCTGGATTGGTTTTGAGTTGTTTGCCTTTACTCTTAAAATTTTCCGCACTCTTTGTTCTGGTATTTGGATATTTGTAAGCGATCTCTCCTTGACGTGCATCATAATCCGTGTACTTTCTATATTGGCCTAGTAATACCCCTTGTGCACATCTTCCACTGAAACTTTCTTGGCCTTCATTCTGCCTATTTTCTACTCTTTAGCCTTTGGTTCATTATGAACTCCTAGACATAGCTTCTTCCTATCTTCTATTCTTCATGCATCATAATTAAAAATGTGTCGCAGGGTTTTAGGAAGATCAATCCAGATCGATGGGAGTTTGCAAACCAAGGTTTTCAGAAAGGGAAGAAGCACTTGCTGAAGAACATAAAGAGGGGACACAACTTAAACAAGCATAGAAAAAAATCGAGTAGTACTGTTACCTCTGATTACCAGAAAGCTGAAAAGGAAGTGGAACTCGAATTGCTTAAGAAGGACCAGGAAGCGTTGAAGACCAAGATCCTTAAGCTAAGAGAAGAACAGGACAACTTGCAGCATGAGATCGAGCAGGTCGCTGAGCGGGCTCGCCATGCTGACCGCAGGAACCAGCACTTAGTCCTCCTCCTCACAAAAGCAGCCAAAAGCCCCAACTTTATCCTGCATTTAATCCCGAAGAAGAGGCAGAAGAGAGATTTAGAGACCTGTGAATCGAGCAAGAAGAGAGAATTGCTTGGTCCCGATGCTGAAGCCACCAAATGCTTGCTAGAAGCAATGGATCACATGATTCAAAGCCCAAAAGTTGATTGCCTGAGAATCAGTGACGATTTGGCACAGATGGAGTGTCGGCAAAATAGTGTTGTGCCGGAGGATTTTGGCACCTTTCAGATGCACAATCCGTGGTCTTCGATGGATGATGAAGATTTCTGGGTTGCGCAGGGCCAGACGCCCAATCAGATGTCCGGAGCTAGCTCGTCTGATTTGTCTTCGGTACTCCATGGGATTTCCGAGAAACTCCTCGAGGAAGACGTGGTTATTGGCGCCGATGCGGACAACATAGAAGTAGAAGACCACCTGACGTTGAATGACACGGAAATCTATCTTGAACTGGAGAGTCTGATTGATGGAATGGGTACACAAGTGAACTGATGGAGCAAGCAGGAGGACTGATGCCCTAAATTTTCATGGACTCCCGCGCTGCCCTTTCTGTTACTTTCTTGTCCTTTTGGGTTCCGTTTTGTTATTAAGCTGGACATTGGAGTCATTGTTGCTGCTGTTTTTTGTGACCCAGATCACATAATACAGCTCTTGCATAATTGGAGAGAGATACTGAAGTGAAGCGACTTTTTGCTTGACGGCATGAAGGTACATGCTGGAAACGGGAAGGAAGAGAGAATCCAACTCATAAACTAGGTTTTGATGGGTCAATGGAATATGCTTATACATATGTTGTAGTTTCTATCTTTTTCACCATTGTATCGAAGTCCTTTCAGTGTTCTTTTCTCAAGTTAGCACAAACTGTGCGTGTGTGCGTGCGTGTGGTCACCAGTTATGTATAAGTAGAAGCGTTAATACTGCGAAAGTTCATTTTCAGTTTTAATGAGAAGAACTTTCCGAAGTGCTTTACATTACCAAATTTTAACCATAACTTACAAGATATGTTCCATGTTTCTTTTCTTTTCTTTTTGTTTAAATCGCAGGTGCTTCTTGTGAATCTAATACGTGTTCTTATTGCAAGCTTCAATATGCCAAGAAGGGAGAGGTTGATTGATGCCGTAATTGGTCCTTTTTCCATGAGAACACTGCCTAGTCACATGGGTAATCATTCAAAGTGCTCGAAATTAAAGGAAATCATATGAGAGGCTTTTTTATAGAGCATTGGAGTTTTAATTCCCCAAAAGAGTTGGCAAACTTTTCGACAAAATTTCAAACAGCCTTTATGAAGGGGGGTCGTTCTTTTTAAAAAGTTTTCAAAGTGAATCTTGTCTCAAATTGATGCAGCCCGCATTGATTACCAGCTCTCTCGACCAAGAAGATCGGCTCGCATTCAAGCTCGACGAAACCGAGAAGCCGTATCGATATCTTGAGTCCATCTGGAAGCTTGAAAGACACCTTGGGAGCCCGCATGACGCTTTTACTAGTTTCCAGTTACTATGCTATTTATTATTTTCCTAGTTTCAACGCTTTGCTTTTTATTTCATTAACAATATAAGCCATCCAATTTCTTGTAGAAGACGACTTTTGATGAATGAAAAAAACTTTGCTCTGAAGCAAGTATCGTGAACCTTATAGAGTTCATACTTGAAAACCTAGAAGAGTTTTCACTATGTCCTTGTCAGAGCTTTTGAAATCTGCATCCTTGAAGAGTTGCAGTCATCGATCTAGAAGAATCGGTGCCCCCTCAACTTCCTTGGAGGCCTAGAAGAGCAATCAACGGAGTTTCTATCTTTTCCTATTATGTTCGTTATTTCCAACCCAATTTCGACCATCCTACAATGCTTATTTCAGAAAACCCAAAACATAGAAATTGTAGATCCAGAAGTCTTTGTTCATTTGGCTTTGGAATCAAGTCGATTCGATCTGTATCGACAAAGATACGACTGTTCTCCTGAGCTTGCGCAATGCTGAAATTTCTGTTCGCCCTGTTTTCCTGTGTGCGAGTCACTCTCCCGATCCTATTGTTTGAGAAAGCCTACCCTTGGCTTGCATCATTTGGTATCAGAGCTTTGGAGGAGAGGACAATGCCTCCAAGACAAGCTAGACGTCATGGCGGCAGAACCCTTCCCCTCGATGAATTGCACACACTCGCTGAGAATATGCAACAACAAATTGACGAATTGACGCAAGAAGTTCAGCGATTGAGGGCTGAAGCAAATAATTCTCCACCCCGTTCCAGGATTGAAGATTCCCACGATGACTCTTCCTCTTCGGAGAGTGTTCAATCTATTCACGATCGGAGGCATGTTCGACATCGTTTACAACATATTCGTGAGCCAGATTGGGAAAAGGAAGTCAAGAAAGATGTTCCAGAATTTACAGGTAATGAGTCTCCTGATGAAATTGTTGATTGGCTAACACTTGTGAATGAGGTATTTGAGCATCGAAATGTTCCGGAGAATCGTCGAGTTGGGATCATTGCTATGCGATTCCGAGGCAAGGCGATTGCTTGGTGGAGACATGAAAAACAAACTCGCCAAGCCGTTGGCAAAGCACCAATCACTTTGTGGAGAAAGATGGAGGGCAAGATTCAAAAATATTTTCTTCCCAAAGGATATAAGAGAGAGCTCTACCAACGGTACCAAAATCTAAAACAAGGTACGCGAACGGTGGACCAATACACCAATGAATTTAATGAATTGGTGATTCGTAACAATATCCAGGATCCGAAGGAGGTGCTTGTGAACAAATACTTGAACGGTCTTCAATTTTACATTCAAGACGCCTTGGAAGTCCTTGACATTTGGGACTCAGGAGATGCACACCAACGGGCACTCAAAATGGAGCGCTCTCGTTCTCAGAGAGAGCAATCTGCTAGTAAGCCTTCTACTCAACCCCATGTTTCAAAGCAACCTGCTACGTCCGAAATACATTGCTATTCTTGCGGGGAGTTGGGTCATCGTGCTAGCAATTGTCGAATCAATAAGAATCGACCAGCCGGTAAAGCCTTCTTGGTGGGTAATGATTCTGATGAGAATGCTGAGGATCCACTTGAAGAGGAGTTGAAGAATGATGAAGAAGCTGCGGATGATGAACAAATAGTGCATGCTGACACTAGCGAACTTCTTATGGTGAGGAAAAATTTTCTTACTCCTCGAGATGACACCGGAGATAGGTGGCTGCGTACCAATATTTTTCATTCTGCTTGCACAATCATGGGAAAGGTGTGTCAATTAATTATTGACTCTGGTTGTTGTGAGAATATAATTTCTGAAGTAGCGGCAAACAAGCTGAAGTTGGAATTAAAAACACACCCTACGCCTTATAAAATGTTGTGGTTGAAGATAGGCGCTGAGGTAACTGTTTCAAAACGATGTCTTGTTAATCTGTTCATTGGTTCTGTTTATAGTGACAAGATATGGTGTGATGTTCTGTTGATGGATGCTAGTCACATTATTCTTGGTCAACCATGGCAATTCGATAGGAGGACTACGCATGATGGTTATCGAAATACATATTCTTTTGAATTTGGAGGCAAGAAGATTACTTTGGCACCTAGTAGGGTGGGAGATTCCTCTGATGATGATGGAAAGAATTCAAGGACGAATTCTTTTAAAGATGGGGAGGATGATGCAGCCCGCATTGATTACCAGCTCTCTCGACCAAGAAGATCGGCTCGCATTCAAGCTTGACGAAACCGAGAAGCCGTATCGATATCTTGAGTCCATCTGGAAGCTTGAAAGACACCTTGGGAGCCCGCATGACACTTTTACTAGTTTCTAGTTACTATGCTATTTATTATTTTCCTAGTTTCAACGCTTTGCTTTTTATTTCATTAACAATATAAGCCATCCAATTTCTTGTAGAAGACGACTTTTGATAAATGAAAAAAACTTTGCTTTGAAGCAAGTATCGTGAACCTTATAGAGTTCATACTTGAAAACCTAGAAGAGTTTTCACTCCGTCCTTGAAGAGTCGGAGCTTTTGAAATCTGCATCCTTGAAGAGTTGCAGTCATCGATCTAGAAGAATCGGTGCCCCCTCGACTTCCTTGGAGGCCTAGAAGAGCAATCAACGGAGTTTCTATCTTTTCCTATTATGTTCGTTATTTCCAACCCAATTTCGACCATCCTACAGTGCTTATTTCAGAAAACCCAACACATAGAAATTGTAGATCCAGAAGTCTTTGTTCATTTGGCTTTGGAATCAAGTCGATCCGATCTATATCGACAAAGATACAACCGTTCTCCTGAGCTTGCGCAGTGCTGAAATTTCTGTTCGCCCTGTTTTCCTGTGTGCGAGTCACTCTCCCGATCCTATTGTTTGAGAAATCCTACCCTTGGCTTGCATCACAAATTAGTCTTTAAAATGAGCGACTAAGTTTCAAATCACTCCTAGCTTACAAGCCAACTATCATCGCTCATTAAGCATGCGCACCTCATGTGGCACTTTCTGTGGAGGCTGATGATACAACCAAAGGGGGTGAATAAGTTGATTTTCAAAACTTATCTTCTTCTTTTTTTCGCTGAATTACTTAAACTAGAGTTGATAGATGCAAAAACAATGGATAATATAAGACGCAAGATATTTCTATAAGATAAATGGTGAAATAAGTAAAGAGATAAAATACAATGCTTGCAGATTTTATGGCGGATTGATTTATAACAAGTTTGCGTCTTTATTCTCCACGAATAGGCTAGAATTTATTAATATTCTAGTTAGTAGTTACATTGAAGCACGTGCTGCTTCTATCCAAAATTGATAGATCCCACTATCAATAGACAAGCACCGCCTATATTTGTACACTCCTCAAATTACAAATTACACTGAACAATGACAACTCTCAAAAGAGTAGATCACAAGTGAATAAAATCACGCTCGCAACATTAAAAGAATGTGACCACATCGGTATTTACAACTTTCTTAGTTTTACATAATTTATTCAGCGCGAATCAATCTTCTTATATAGTCTTCAGCCTCCAAATTGACCATTAAAGAATCCTTAAGAGGATGAATTAGCCATTGAAAATTACGAACGCAATTATTATGAAATCTGGTCACTCATATTATCAAATCTTCCAAGTAATGATGAGGTTTCCCTAAATAGAGTAAGCTATGTGCCTCAATAATCTATTCTTCTAATTGATTGAGTAACATAGGTAACAATCAAATTGATTTCTCTCCATATCTTCACTTCGAGATTCCAAGCCTTGAAAGCTAGCTATTTATAACTTCTAACTCGCAAATTAAGTGAAAGGAATATTGATCTTCTTATCAAATTGCTTGAACTAGTGAAAAAATATTTTTCTCCACAGCTGATATAATAAGCTGTTTCTATCAGCAATCGACTTGTGTATTGCTATCCATGGGTACACTAATGTTCAACACTTCACTCAATATTCACCTTATCATGATACCTCTAAGTTCTCGTGAACTTCCCATCCTTCTAAACCTGTTCACACTCTATCATGATCCATCCGGCTTCTAGTAATCTTCATGCTTCAAATTCCATCAATGGTGATAGAGCGTCCCTTATATCAACATTACTTGAAATAAGACAACATTTGCATCTATCAAATTATAATGAGAAATAGAATATTTTGTCAATTTCAAAATATTATAGGGACATTTTCGTACAAGGCCTTGTTTTTGTTTTATTTTGTTTTGTCTTTCTTTCCTCTTTTCTCTCTTTTCTTTCTTACTTCCGCAACGTCACACCAAGACCTCCCTCTTTGCCTTCAACGACCTCTTTCGCGCCCTCTCCTGCCTCAATCGCGGCATCTCCTGTAAGATTGCCTTCGATGTGCTCATTGCCCGCTTTTTACAGTCTTAGCTGCCGTGAGGAAGCCCCGCGCGCGATCAAGACAATGGTGCGTAGTGGTTTTGGCCTCAACGTCGGAACCCTATCAGCATGGGCAGCCACTTCCAAGCCTAAGTTGACAGAGTCTACCTCGATAGGCAGCCAAGCGGGAGCTCCAAAGAGGAAAGCTAGTGTCCACAATGCCTGGAGTTCTTCGTCCACACCGTCAAAGCGAGTCACTTGCAAGAACTCCATTTCCCCACCTCTAGATCTATCGGCGAAAATATGATTGAGAAGAAGAGCGGAGTCAGATTTTGAGGTGTGATATCACTCTCTTTAAAACATTATTTGCCCCCAAACATTACTAATAGTTTTTTAACAAAATCGATACAACAAAATCTTAATAAGAATACCGGATAGCAATTCGGGTGTTTCTCCAAAAATTCTTAAAAGAAAACAATTAAAATAAATGGTTGTAATTTTTTGAAAGAAAATTGACAAAACTAAAGAATATATGAGACAAAAAACAATGAATTTATAGTAGTCTTTTAGAATTATTTTGAATAGATGCTTTCTCCAAAGACATTTTGGGAATTCTGATTAAATAATAATAATTCTGAATTTTATAACTTCTGAAAAGACATGACCTCTTAAAGATTGCAAAACAGTGCACCTAGTTATTGCATACTGGCATGTGGGTATTGTAGGGTCCAGCCCACTAAACCCATTGTTTCCACTTCTAAGAGTAGAAGGCTTTCACACTTACATATTGACACACACACTTCTAATTATTCCATGTGGGAGAAGAAACTTTCAAGTTTGTTTTACAAATAAACTAGCAACAAGATCCACAATGGACCGCCAACAAGAGGTTGCCAGGACACCAAAATCTTGCAACTGCACGCAGCCATCACCATGATAGCATTGCGTCATCTTATGTTGCCTCGTCTGATGTTGTCGCCCTTCCCCTTTTCTGTGTGCCGTCATCACCCTCGTCTCCTCTGTGAATGCTCTCTCCACCATCTCTTCCGCGTGCATCTCTCTCCCTGCCCATCAGCCATCGTCATATCAAGAACTAAATAGTGGCAACCACAAGCGTCAAATCTTGACATGCTTATGCTTGATTTGAGCCTTAGATCTCGCATCTAGGGCATAGATCAACCTCCATCCTAAATGAAAATGTCGTTAGTCATGGTTTGGTTAGTGTCACATGAGATTCACGTGCCTGTCCATCGGCAAAGAATTGATTAGCTGGTGAGTTGTGGGTGATTGAAGATTAAGTCGCTTACTTATGGACTTTATTTGATACAGAGTTTATTTTAAAGAACCTTTTGAGAAAATGTTCTATTTCAAGGGCTATTTGAATAAAATTTACTGAGTCTTTGGAGAATCTTTGACAAAGTAGATCAATCACGTGGTTTCCATCTCATCACTGATATAATTCGCATATTTAAAGTTAATGCGGTCCAATCCTCACTCAAATAAAATTTTGACCGCGGAAGTTAGGCCAGGTGTCGTTGTAAAGTTTGCCTCAAGAGATTTTATCTACATTTGGTGTATCTTTTAGTACATCACAGATGTGACTCCCACCAAATACGGACTAGGAAGTGACTAATTAAAGTGGACAAACACAAATGATGGACCAGGACAATGACAGCAGCGACTCTAGAATGCTCCCGAAAGGTGATCACTCGCTGACGTCTGTCTGAAGTCTTCCTGAGTGAACATCAGACGTTGCCAGCTAATTACTCAGCGTCTCTTTCCGTTCTCAATAGAGCTTTTTCTTATGGACTCCATATGCACCAGATAATATTTCTGAGTTTCGAGAGAACGAGAGTACGCATGATGTATCTAGGTGCATCCATACGTACTCTGTACTTCTGCATATTGAACTGCATGCTTTTTCTGTGCATGCTAACCAAATTTTGGTCTGAGATAGTCTCCTGTGAATTGTGATATTCCACGTCCAAAGTAGTCGGGACGCAATTCTTCGACCCCATATGCATTTGATCATTTACTCGCAATACTTCCTGTTAAGACAGCCAAAAAGAATTGAAAGACCTGCACCAGTTCACGGAAATGTTGAGACCCTTGCGATTCTCACCAGATTGAACTTTTAACAGAAACTATAACACCACCCCTATCTTTTTGAATGACCTGTTAAAAAACCCCGGTACAGAGACAGAGATTCGCAGATGCAAAACCAAGAGAAAAGTAGAAGGTTATATTACAACGGCACATGCATTTCTGAAATCTTACAATGATCTGTTGTTCATATGGAGCTTTTCCTTAGGCCTCGTTGCTCGTGAAGATGAAGATAGCGAAGAGGAAGAAACGTTTGATTTCTCGAACTTGTCCTTATCCTCATTGAAAGCCTAGCTAAAGGCCTCTTGAATTTCTGCAAACCTTCTCCTCTTTAGAAGTTGTTCTTCCGGACTGCCAATGTCAAGGCATGCCAGCCGAGGACAATCATTGGCATCCATAATCTTATTGAGTACATTGGACCATCGGGGGAAGGAGTGTTTGCCGAGTTCCACTGTTCAAATGAAGGTAGCTATCAGGCAAACATAATCCCCAGTTCTACATTGAAGATGCATGTTATTTGTCCTATGAGAAAAACTCTGCTGGCGGTAGTGAATTACATGCAAGTCAAAGTGTCTTGGTTCCCAAAACCCTACATCATCTTATCTTATCATGATGTGACAAATTCTCAAAAGGTAAAAATTCCTCGAGCTGGTGTCACGTTTATCATACAAGAAGATAAAGCCAAAACTTTAATTAGAGATTAATCAACTAGCCAACATAAATAAAATCCTCTTCCTTTTTGCAGAAAAAGTTCGATACACCTTGCACCAGACTGTTGTCTGGCTCTGGCCGATGTTCGTAATCGAGAATCGCTCTATATGCTAGACAAATGTACTTAGGGTGCGTTTGGTTGGATTTTTGGGGAAAACCTTTGGGAAAATGCAAAGGACTTTAAATTAAAGTAGTTTTCCAAATTGCAAATTGTGTTTGTTGAATCATAATTTAAAAGTCCATTGTGAAGTACTTTTGAGTTAAGTTGTGTTTGGAAAAATTATACTCATACAAAGCACTTTAGTTATTAGAAAAAAAAAAATTGCCCCTAACAGACTAGATGGCCGTCGACGAACCAGATTTGTCGTCGGTGGATCGTCAACGGTCGTCGTATGCCCTCGGGGACCACTGGCGAAGGTCGACTCAGGTGACCCCCGACAAGGGTTGCACGACCCGCGCTACCCCTAACGGAGGTCGCTCGACCCCGGCGAGGGCCACTTGGGTTGAGCAAACCCAGGCAGCCCTTGCTAACGCAACCCTTGTGGAGGTTGCTCAACTCCGACGAAGGGCAGCTAGGTCACGCAACCCCTCACCAAGGTCACTCAACCCCAGCGAGAGCCAGTTGGGTGGCACTCGCTTGACCCCAGCGAGGGCCAGGTGGGTCGTGCAAACCTAGGCCTTCACCGGCGTGTGGTCGCTCGACCCTAACGAGGGCTAGCTAGGTCGCCTGATACCATTATGCCCGTCGCCGGTGTCCCGCAACCGCCGAGGGCTATCTGCTATCTAGATTAGGTGACCTCAGTTGGTCTCGTGAGGGTTGCACGACCCAGACGGCACTTGCCTAGGTCGTACAACCCCCCGGCGACGGTTGCTTGGGTCGTCGGCGACATCATCGGCCTCTCTTTAGCCCATGGCTGAACCCTCGTAGTCATAGCAAACACGCTAGCCAGCCCTAGGGAGAAGAAGATGAACAGTCGCAAACAAGCGCAACGTCGGAAAACAAAAAAAAAAAAACCAGTGAGGATAAAATCGGAAGAAAATTTTTTACTTCCCCTGCCTTTCGAGGAGGCTAAAAGCCCAAGGCAGCCTAGGACTTACCTTGGGCTTTTAGCTTTTCAAAGGAAAACTTTATCTCAAGGTGGGTTTAAAAATTTTTACCAAACACCCAAACATTGGCTCAAAGATCCTTAGACGCCCAAAGTCCCTTCCCAAAGCTAGTACCAAATGAACTCAAAGGAACCCATGATCTGCACAGTGATATTTTTAGGGAAAAACTACAAAATACCCCAAACTATAACACATTTACTTAATTTTTTTGTGTAATACCAAAAACCTCAAGCTTGTATCCGAGCAGCACATTTATCTTTTATTAGGGTTATGTTAAAAATCTGTCATGGATCCAATGTGCATTCTTAGTGCTTTTCAAGGACAAGAGGCACCCACGCAATTACCACACCATAAAAATATTAAAAATTAAGTCAAAAAAAAAAAAATTTGAAGTTAGTATTCATCGTCCTCAAGCTCGGGATTGCTCGGCCAAAGCTCTCTGGCGCATGTTCATTGCTGCCCACTGCCACCTAGACCTCTGGCGGCGTTCATCGGCCCCTGCTTGACCACCCGCCAGAGATCCGACTCGAAGCTACCTATGGAAATTCGTGACTCATTTCCGACTGGTTCAAGAAATAAAAAGATGAAAATGAAAGAGAAAAAGTCGAAGGTGTCACCCTTCTTCTAAAGGAAGCCATCAGAATTGAGATGGAAGTGCAGAAGGAAAGTATGGTCTCTGATCGAAAGGATCCCATTAGAGAACCTGAAATTGCTGTGGTTCCCGGTCAAAGCATATAGAGCAGAAAATCTTCTGAACCTTAACAGGCCCCTTTGACAGAAAAGCTTGTGGAACTTGTTCAAGAGGAAGTTAAAAAACATACTTTCCTCCATGAAGCAGACCCTTAGGCCAAGCTTCAAGCTCGAGCGGCCATGGCAGCCGTGAGCTTAAAAGCTAGATTAAACCTCAAAGCTCGCAGCCGTCATGGCTAGATCTGGCAAGTGGTCAAGCAAGGGCTGGCGAATGCTTAGTTACATTTGGCTCCCCAACATGTTGTTCCTGCATTAGTCCTTGCCAAATGATAAGAAAAGTTTTATACACAGATTATAAAAGAATATGGTTAATACCACAAAAAAAAAAAAAAATCCTAAAAATGATAAATTCATGTCACATTCATTCCAAACTAATTTTCCGAATTCATAAAGATGCATTTAAGAGTATGTGTACAAGATCCCCTATCATTTTTTTTCCTAAAAAAGGGGATAAACTAGTTCTGTTCAAAAGATCACAAGAGTAGAGATAAGGTTTCGTAGGATTATTGTCCTCGGAAAAGGATTAGCCGCGGCAAGCCTAAAATTCAAGTCCGCTGGCTTAAGATGTTCCACCAAGTAGACAAAATTAAAGGGAAGAAGACGCGAGGATGAAATTTTTTCTGAGAAACTTCTGGTTATCTTGTAAGTTGCACCAATTTTGTAAAAGGCTAACTTGCAAAGAATTGTTTCTAATGAAGTAACTTATGTTAAAATTTAGGGAAAAAGCTACAAAACACTCCAAATATTGGTCACTGTGACACATTTATCCTAAACTATTTTTTGTAACACCAAAAACCCCAAACTTGTACTCATACAACATATTTATCCCAAACTTTTTTATGTGACACCAAAGTTTTGGGGTAAATATGTCATACGCATATAAGTTTGGGGTTTTTGATGTCACAAGAAGAAATTCGAGTTAAATGTATCACATTATATAAGTTTGTGGTAAATGTGTCATATGAGTATAAATTTGAGATTTTTTTGTGTCACAAAAAGGAAAAAAAAAATCTGCAGTAAATGTCTTACATTTGGCATGGTGTAGAGTTTTTGGTGACTTCTACCTTAAAATCTATCAATTTTCTCCCTTCCAAAGTGGATTTTTTTTTTATATATAAATTAATTTGGGAAAGATGTGGTACTTGTTTTTCGGTTTGAGATTTTCCATGGCACGAAATGGGTAAATATGGCATCCCAATACTTTGAGATGCATGCCGTCGCGAGGAGATTTGCTATCAGCGGCCATGACCCAATAAAAGGGCCAATTCTTGCACCCGAATCTCGCTTAACGGATCTGAACCACCATTCTTTTTCTCCTCTCTTCGCGTCACTCACAAAGCTAACCGAGTGCAATCACTGTCGCTCTTTTGGGTGAAGTCAAGGCGCAATCAGGGTTTTGGGGTTTATGATTTTCGCCTTTTTTTTTTTCAACTTTTTTCAACTTGCAATTTTATTAGAGTTCTTATAATGAATTTAGTTGCCGAGCAACTAAATAAATAGACCAATATTTACAATTTTCCAACTCATAATTATTTTCATGTTATGCCTGACTAATATATACAATTCAAAACACTCTTCTTTTAGTGTCAAATTAGGTTTTGAGGCTGGAAATGCATCCATAACTATCAAAGCAACAATCTCAGTAGAATATGGATATTGTGGAAACCGTCCATTATTAGTTTGACTATGATGGGAGTTTTCAATCAAGTCATACACTTCCTTGTTGAGAATCCAGGAAATGACCCATTTCTCCTTTCTGCAATTTATGGATGCATTACTTTGTGTCTGAACATTAACACATTCTCTACTGATAATAAATAAAATGTGCATTGGCTACTAATACGTGATTTCAATGAAACAAGAGATACAAATGAACGGATCGGATCTACTATCTGATGGACTTTTGGAATAAATGAGCTAGACACTACGATTGAGGAGTTTACGCTCATCGAGCCTCATTCCACAGGCCCTTTTTTCACATGGTTATATAAAAGGTTCAATGATGATCATAGAGCGAGCAAGATTGACAGGGTCTTCATTAAATGCAAATTGGCAACACACAGGTACACTCATTATTTGGTAGAATTTTTGCTACCAGGTGTTTCAAATCATCCCTCCTGCTTGATATGTCTCAACACTACTCTGGGAGAAGGAACCCACCTTTTAGATTCTTCAATTTTTGGACCGAAAGCCACAATTTTCTACCAATAGTCCATGCTTGCTGGCAACAGGAAATTAGAGGATTCAAAATGTTTATTTTGGTGAAGAAGCTCGAAGCATTGAAACAACAACTCAATCATCTTAATAAATCTCAATTTGGACTTGTGTATGAAGGTCAAGAAAGCCAGGGAGAACCTACAATGGTAACAACAAGTTCTTGCATTGGACTGTTACAATATGAGCACTCAGGAGGAAGAAAAGGCACAATTGGAGCAACTACTCACCCTTAGCAAACATGAAGAATTTCTCCTAAAGAAAAAAATTTAGAAATCTATGGCTTAAGGAGATGGACAGCGACAACTAGATTTCTTTGCCTCCATGATGAGTAATAGTGCCCAGAACAGAATTACTCAGCTCTCACTTGATGATGGAACTATTATCACAAATGAGGGGACTCTTAGGGATACAATTGTCTCCTATTACTATCGCATACTTGGCAACTCTTGACACATTCATATCCCTTATAAGCGGTATGCCTTCTCATTCCTGGAAGATGTAAGTGACCTCATAGCTTCACCAGGCTTTCAAAAAGCTGAGATCCTTAGAGTTCTGGAAGGCATCAACAACTTCAAAGCTACAAGTCCATATGGATATAACAATTTATTCTACAAAAAAGCCTGGCCCATCATAGGATAACATAGAGGATGCTATAATGGGCTTCTCCTCCTCAAGGAGGATGTTGAACTATATATTCTACTATGATATCCCTTGTGTTGAAGGTCCTAAATCCATCTCGCGTGGAAGATTTTAGACTCATCTCATGTTGCAATGTTTTATATAAGATCATATTGAAGCTACTTACAGAAAGAATCAACTATATCATTCTTTCGGTTGTTGGCCTCAACCAAACTGCTTTCATCTCGAGTCAACAAATTTCGAAGCATATTCTACTTTGCTAGGAGCTCCTTCACAACTACCATAAGGACAACAAAGGTAAATGTGTGGCAATAATTGACCTCATGAAAGCTTTTCACGTGGTAAAATGGGAGGCAGTACTTGGGGTTCTAAGAGCTATCAATTCACCATGGCACTTGATTGATTTGATAGCTCCATACATTACTACACCGAGGTTTTCAATAAGCCTCAATGGCGAACAAGTTGGCTACTTTGCTGGTACCAATGGACTATGGCAAGGTGACTGACTCTCCTTATTTGTTTTTCTTAATTATGGAGATTCTTAACAAAGTTATCATTGAGAAAGTGGTCGTATCTTCTTTCAAGTATCATTGGCGTTGCAAACAAGAAAAATCACTCGCTTTTGCTTTGTCGATGATTTGTTTCATCTTGCTCATGGGGATGCCGATTCTATTATTTGCCTTGTCAAAACACTTGATGAAATTGCAGATCTCATAAGACTACATTTTTACCCAAATAAATGCCAAATCTTTTTCTCTAGTTTGGCCGAGGTAAAATAGGGTATTATATTGGATCACACACCTTTCCTCACAAGTACCCTTTGCATTAGATACCTTGGTGTTCCTCTTGTCACAAGACAACTGACGCACACAAATTGCAAGAGTATGACTGATAAAATTTTCAAAAGAATAGAAGGCTGGGGCATGCAACATATCAGCTATCTTGGTCATCTGCAGTTGGCCATCAGTACTTATTTTCATCTGTACTTATTTGATGCAAATGTTTTTACTTCCAAAGCAAACTATATACGAAGTGAAGAAGAAGATTAGGCAATTCTTAGGGGTTGGAAATACGGAAGGCCGCAGATCGCATAAAGTTTCTTGGAAAATTTTTTGCTTGCCAAAAAGGGAGGGAGGAATAGGGTTGCTCAATTTAAATTTATGGAACAAAGTTTTACTAAGCCGAATGCTCTAGCCTTATAAATTTTCCATCCTCTTCCCTATGGAGTAAGCTAGTTCACAGTACCAAATGTAGAGGCATTTTGATCATGCAGCTCGAATATCAAGGGTAGTATGGCGTGGAGTTGGCGTGGCATTGGCGTGGCATTCTTAAATTGAGACCGACTTTAGCGTAAGCTATGTCTAGGCAAAGATATTATTGCAAAGAGTTATACAATGAACTTAAGAGTGTGGGATCGACAACGGGATGGTATCAACTGATATAGATAGGTGGGGTCAACAAATGCAATTTTATTGGGTGGCTAGTTTGTAGAGATAGACTACCAACAATGGAGATCGTATCACGTTAGAATCCGTTGTAATTTATGTTTGGCTGGTCTAGAAAATCGAGATCATCTATTATTTCAGTGCACATGAACTAAAAGCATATGGTGTATTATCTTCACACAATATAGAAGCTGTTCTTCTTTAGGAGGATGGAATGATTAACTTCAATGGATAATCAGGGCTATCAAAGGCAAGGACTTGGCGGCGAAGCTTCTCAAGGTAATTTTCGCAGTAACCATATATTGCATTTGGATAGAATGTAACTGTAAATGTTTCCAAAACAAGTCAAATAATGTCTTTATCATCGTGGCTAAAGTCCGTAAACTTGCCAAAGGGCAAGCTTCATATTACAAAAATTTAGATCTTCCCAAACAAATGAAATATTGGCTACTATATGGAGACTCCCTCACTCCATTTTTTTCATGTCCTTAGTTATCTTTGTAGTGTTGGGGAATGCCCCTAAGCTCCCGTACATCATCTTATAAATGATACTGACATTTCAAAAAAAAAATTTAATTATTACAAAATTAAGATTGTAAAAGGGAAGGAACAACAAAATGAAATGTAAACGATAAAATTGGATGGCAATATAGATATAAACTATTAACCATTATCCTTTAAATTGTATGAATTACTTGTTTATTAGTGCAAGCAATTTTGCAAGATGATACTAAATGATAACTCGTTATAGTTTTCAATGAAAAAGGAAGAACTGCTTGATGAAAATAGTAGCCAATCGCCCTTTTTGAATTTTCAAGAGTTTTCTTTATATTATATGGCTATTAGTTTGTGATTTTACATTTGTTTGCTCATGTGATATTTTCTTATAAACGGCTTGAGGAAAAATAAAATAGCAGAAACTTCTGTTTTTTTATAATAATATAGATGGAGAATATATTTCATTACACTTTGATATTTTGCAGGGTATAGGTAACTGGTCCATTCAAATATACCATCCATATGTTTATAACATTGTCCAACGCATTTAAAAAAATTAGCCTATATTATCTCACTTACAGGAGCAAACTTACTTTCGTAATTGCGAAAATGTTTTTGATCATACATCGAAGCAACTTTTAATATGTTTAGCAACTTTTAATACAGGAAATAATTAATTATATGTGATTAGTAGCTTTTCGTTTACTATAACATCCACACGTGACGAATAATTTCATTTTCAAATTGAAGTAATTTAAATAATACGAAGTGAAGCTAAGCTTAGAAAGGTAAAAAAAATATGTAATGAGGTTAGTAAGTTTTCAATCACTCGAAGTATTGTAATTTCCGTAATGTTGAAATGACTTTTGATATTTCTTGGTAACTTTTTATAAGAAATCATAAATTTTATGTGCTTAGTAATTTTTATTAGGGCAAAACCCACCAAAAACCCAAAACTATGCCTATTATGACACATTTATTCTAACCTCTTTTCCGTGACACTAAAAATCCAAAACTTATATCTGTGACATATTTGCTCTAAATTAAAGTTATGTTAATGAGAACCGTTAATAATCCTCTTACATAAACCATTAAAAATTTGTCTACGTGGAAATCAAAAAGTAAATGTTGTTGACATGGTGTGCACATAGTTTAAGTGAAATAAAAATGCCGTTGTTTTAGCCATCTAATGGACCTTGGAGGATAAATGTTTCATATAGGTATTAATTTGGGATTTTGTGTATCGCAAGAAAAAATTTAGGGTAATTGTAATGGGCATAATTTGAAATTTTTTTGTGACTTTTTTCTTTTTTATTTTTAATTATGCTTAATGCGCGTAAAGGGATTCCTCATTCGTGGGCACGTCTCTCACCACAAGCAGTTCACTGGTGCAATCATGGCCGGCCCTGTATCAACCAGTTTCAGTCCAAAAGGCGAAGCATTTCACACGGTCAGACTGCTGTTTGAGAAGGAGGTCGCTCTCCCTTCCGTCTCTCATCGCTCATGTCGAGCTCGAGACCGGAGGCCTCCGGCGACGCTCCGCCCTCGTCCTTCTGGCCGTCCATGCGCGTACGACGTGTTCCTGAGCTTCCATGGAGCCATAGGGGAGTCAAGGATCTCGATCTTCTTGTTCTCGGAGAACTACGGGTCCTCTCGCTGGTGCTTGGACGAGCTGGTGAGAATCGTCGAGTGCAGGGATACGATGGGGTAGATCGTGTGGCTGGTGTTCTACAAGGTGGATCCGTCGGAGGTGAGGAACCAGACGCGGAGGTACGGACAAGCCCTAATCGATCACGAGGAGAGGTTGAAGTCGAAGGGCCATTCGGAGAAGGTGAAGAGGTGGAGAGAAGCAATGACTAAAGCTGCTAAAATCTCTGGCCGGCATTTGGTTGACGAGTAAGGCTCTCATTTGCTCCTTTCCATCTGTTGACTGAGGAATTTCACTTACTTCCTTGGAAATAAATTCAGGGTAATGTTTATGCATAAAAGGGGAAAAAATCAATTCACTCGAATTGGAGCAGGAAAGCTTATGTATCGTTTCTTCACTCTAAAAGGGGAATTTCAAAAGTCATGCATTGAGTAAATAAACATGCAGCTGGACCATGTCCCTCTACAAGCCCATTGAGGTTTGCAGGTTTAGCAAAAAGGAGGGTAATGATCTGTTTATTGATTGAACTAAAGGCTGACTGAGTATTTATCTGATTAATTAGGTATCCAGAAGGTTGATTCCCCTACCTTCTCTTTTAGGTGCCGATTGCTAGGAACTGAATCTGGTCTATGGTGCATGAGATATTGACCGCGAGTTGATCTCATTGGAGATCAACTTGGTACTGCTTGTATCAAATGTCTTTGAATCTCCTTGAGTATTCTTCATTGGCTTTATGCTTGGAATCTACTAGGCGCAAGTCTTATGTCATTCAGTGCATTGTCAAGAGAGTATGGGCGGAGTTGAATAATGAGCAGTTTCATGTTCCCAAAAACGTGGTTGACATAAATTTGCATGCGTCCCATATGCATACTTTGCTAGACATGGCATCAAATGAGCTTCACATGGTCGGGATTTCCAGATTTGAAGGAATAGGGAAGACGACTATCGCCAAAGCTACTTGCAATGCTTTTGCTCATAAATTTTACTGTTGCAGCTTTCTTCCCAATGTTAGAGAAACTTGCGAGAAATCCGCAGAAGGTGGCCTACTTCAGCTTCAAGGGACACTTTTTTCTCAGGTAAAATGGGACGATAGTCTGAAGCTTGGCAATGTCCACAGAGGTATGAACGTGATAAAGAGTAGACTTTGCCCAAAAAATAAAAATAAAATAAAATAAAAAGGTCCTCATTGTCATTGACAATGTGAACCAGTTAATCCAATTGGAAACACTAGTTGGAGGACGTGATTGGTTTGGTTGTGGAAGTAGAATTCTCATAACGACTAGAGATGAACATTTACTGGCTGCCCATCACATAGAAAGTGTATACAAGGTTCAACCGTTACAACATTCCAGTGCTTGTATGCTTTTGAGTTTGATTGTTTTCAGGAATCTTTCTCCTCCTTCAGATTATGAAGAGCTTTCAAATAACGTAGTGGATAACACCAAAGGACTTCCATTAGCTATTAAAGTTTTGGGTTCTTTTCTTCGAGGTGGGAGCTTGCTTGAATGGAAAAGTGCATTAAAAAAAATGAAGAAAGTTTTCAGTGGAGAAATCTTCAGTTTGCTGAAAATTGATGGTCTAGATGATTATCAGAAGGATATTTTTCCTGACATAGCATGTTTCTTCATGGGAGAGTGTATAAGTTATGTGAGAAAATTTTGGGAGAGCTGTGATCTCTACCCGGATGGTGGAATTGCTGTTCTTATAGATAAGTTGCTCATCACTATTAAGTATGGCAAGCTGGAGATGCATGATATGATTCAAGAAATGGGAAGAGAAATTGTTCGAAGGGAATCTCCCAAAGATCCAGGGGAGCGCGACATGTTGTGGTTCTATGAGTACGTGCTTAATGTGCTAACAGAAGGCATGGTAATAACCTGATCATGGTCCTTTGTTTTTGACAATATGCATGCCCGTTTGGTAGGGTTAAAGCCTCTTACAAAGTACTTTTGGCCTTATACTAAAAAAGTGTGTGAATATATTCTGCTAAGCAAGACAATGGCCTGATGGTCCATAATAGTCACTTTTTCCATATCCAACCCTGAGATGTAAGGTTTGTACATTGAACTCTCCCCAGAAAGTAAATTATGGAAAAAATCTGCAGGAACTTAAATGCTGTGGTTTTTTTATGATTGAGGTTTTCATAAAACTCTTGTTTCAAATGCTAAAGTAAAAGCAGATTCTGAAAGCTAAGAACGAAAGACACCAGAAGCACAGCAAATCTTATTTAATCCTTCCTTGCATAACCTAGACACCTTTGCACTTAAATTGTGTGCTCATATATGTGCTGCCAGGGAACTAATAGAGTGGAAGCAATGATGCTCAAGTTGGCTGCTCCTGAAGAAGTACACTTCAGTGCTCAAGCCTTCACAAACATGAAAAGGCCCAGAATTTTCCATATACCATTCAGGTGATCCCATATACTTTTCTGTTGAATTAAGATGGCTGGAATGGCCCAGTTACTCTCCACCATCGGTGCCGTTATACAGGCCACAAGAAAATTGTACGTCTAATCCCGAGTAAAAGCAGCATCCGCATATTGGGGAAGGAATTCTAGGTACGTGCTTGCAATATACTCTTCTGTTGCGAATCTAGTCGAACTGAAAGAGTTGCATTTAAGGGACTGTGCAGACCTTAAAAACCTTCCTTGTAGCATCTATACACTGCATCATCTTGAGCATATTTTTGTTGATGGATGCTCACAACTTAGCAAGTTCCTGGAATTTGTGTGGGGATTCTCTCTCCCGTTAGCTCTTCCAAGCGCAATTTACTTGAATATGCAAAGATGTAGCTTATCAGAGCTTAGTTTCTTGAAAAATCTTTATTGCAGGTCATCATCGACAATTTTAGATATGTCGGAAAACAAATTTGTTAGCCTTCCCACATGCATCAGTCAATTTACTAAGTTGCAGCAGCATTTTTTCTGACACATTGCTTGCAGCTTCGAGAGATTCTAGCTCTCTCGCCAAACATAACATCTTTACTTCAAAAGGTTGTGAATCATGGGAAACATGTGCGGGTTTATCACACATGTTGGGATATAATCCAAATGAATCACCTTGACTCAGATAAATTGACTTCTCTGGCCGTCACAAGATGATCCAGGATCAATGCTCCTACAATTGCTATATGTTGTCAATTGAGGCCTCTCTCTCTCTCTCTCTGCCCACTCCCCCCCTCTGCACGTGTTTGTGTGCTTGTGTCAAGTGTAAAATGGTGTGAAATGTTCCGAATGGTAGGGACCACTTGGTGAGACATGGGTTGACATTTTTTATCCAAGAAGCAAGATCGCAAAGTGGTTTGTCCATCAAAGCATGAGAGCACTCATAAGATTTCCTATATCTTCCGAATTATACCGTGATATAGGCCAAGCCTTATGGTTGTGTAGATTGTTTTTCCTCTTTACAGTCTGACCGCATATGACGTGGGGATTGGACTCGTAATTGTTTAATGATGGCAGTCATTTCACGGTACTATTTCAAGTATCATAGAGGACTCTAAGAAGCTGCAGGGTGTATCTAGTGTACGCACAAGGTAAATGACACAAAGATTGACAAAGCGTCTATCCTCTGAATTCGAACACGGACGCAAGTTCCCATGTCTGAAGCCGCGAAACAAAGGAAAGATTTTCAGGCCGTACAACATGATTTGAAATTAGCTTTCTTGTAGTTTTAGTTAGGCAGTTATGTTAAAACCCTTTTGAATAGCTTTGATTGCGTGTCTCCTTATAGCGGAAATAAACTTGCCAATGTGCTTTTCTTTACCCTCAGATTTATGTGGTCTAAGTCAACATTAAAAAATTTTCTTGTCGACCCGTATCACGACCAAGCCCAAGAAAGAAAAAGGGCTTTAGACAAACAATTAGAATTTCCCAATTGGCACAAATCTGTCTTTTGTGAGTCTTCGTCCAATCACGTCACACGCAGATTTGAAGAAACCAGAAATGAAGAAAATGAACTGAGATTGAGAGCAAAGGTAGCAGATTTTAACAAATTTCCCAATTTACGGAAGGGTAGATTTGACACCAGCGGTCTGGTGTATAATTTTTTTGTGACATGAAAATATATTTGGGATAAATGTGGTGGAGGCACACTAATTTGGGATTTTTTTAACATAAAAATTAATTTGAGGCAAATATTGTACATATTTCGAATTTTCTGTGACATAACAATTAATTTGAAGAAAATATGATGCAAATATATCAGTCTGCAAAATTTTTTTTATGATATTAACCCATTTCAAATAACCGACCAAAAAGAAAACAGAAACCCATTTCAAATAACCGACCAAAAAGAAAACAAAAACCCATTTCAAATAGGCATGACCATAAGACATCGGGGTACTCCAAATGTACTTAGGCTCTATTTTTTTTTTTTTTTGGTTAGATATTTTGGCCTTATTTGCTTCACAAAAAATGTTATATTTCTGTTTCAGAAAATTATTTTCCAAGAAAATGGCAACTTTTTCTGATGTTTGACAAAAATCTTTAAAATGAATTGGAAAATATTTTTCATTGTTTGGAAAGAAAAATCTGATATGAGTTTCCTAAATACGTATACACTATTGGGGTGCTTGTGACTTGCGCATGGATAACCGAGGAACTAGGATCTCGAGTCCAACCTTGATGGACCCCAACCCAAGCACCAGGGACCCATGTAAGGCCACTTGGTCCTGAGCAAGAGTGCAAGTACCAATTTTGCATCCATAGAAGCCGAATCAAGAACCTGATGCCCATGCACGACTTCTTGACGCGCTAGTGCCTGTGCTCGAATCCCCAACACTCGAGCACAGTTCCACAAGGGCCAAGTGAGGAAACCGATGACCCGGGTCCTTGGTGCTCGAGCTCAAGTCCTCAACACTCGAGTCCTAATCCATCGAGGCTACCCTCGAGACACCGTTGCCTATTCCTAGGTGCCTGATGACCAGGTGTGGGTCCTCAACGACTGAGCTTAGCTCCATCGAGGCCAAACCCAGGCATGGGTTCCGGGGTCCCGAGCTTGGTCTCGATAGACCCGGGTTCCAAGCATGGGCATCGGGGTCCTAGGCCCAGCCTTGATGGACGCAGACACCAGGGTTTGGGGCCTCGATCTCGTTGGACTTAGGCTTAGGCATGGGGGATCCAAGCATAGGCATTAGGGTACTGAGCCCTACTTTATGGACTTATGTTGGGCCACCAAGTCCCAAGCTTAGCCTCAATAGACTAGAGCACGGGCGCTAAGGACTCGGTCATGAGCACCAGGGTCTTGAGGCTAGTCTCGATGGACAGAGGCATAGGCACTATGTGACATCCTAGATTTTCGACTCTACTTTCAATTCAATAAATCGGGCATTTCATCGACGCGCCTATAGTGCTGTTCTCAGAGCTGATCACTCGTGAGATAACTCGAATATCCAGGGAAGCCGTTAAGGAATTTTAATGCATTAGACTTGAGAATTCGACCAGGAATCGGCTACTCGACCGTGCTCATCTGCCGAGATCATTACGGCACAGATATAAATTGATTAGAGATCAGAGATACGTCGGTTCGACTGAGATGCGTGGTTAAACGTGGGTGATCCCACTAAATTACAAAATTCTCATCGATCGGCACTAGTTTGATTTTTCTATCGTTTTGGTACCATGTATTTGTATTTGAAACCTCGAGATTTTCACAACAACCGAGAGTCGCCAATGCGTCGAAGGGGTTCATTGTGGCTCGAAGAAAATCGACCACGGGTCATTTGCACTAAAGAGTTCTGAAAGCTACCCAGTAGCCTAGGTCATGCTAAAAACGCGCCGGATTGAAATTAACCGCGAATTTGAATCTGATTTCAGGTTCTGTCATGTCACAATAAATTCTAGGAACGTCTACTCAATCTCAGAAGATTTTTCTGCAACCTGAGACTTTTTGGGAAAAAAGTCGTCCTAGGGCCTTTTTGTCTAGAAAAAGCCAGGGACCGTTTTTTATCGCAAAATTGGGAAGCAAGTGGGATCAATTAGTGAGAAAAAATATCAATTTGATCATTGAGGTGCTAAGTGAAATTATGATGGCCAAATTGGATTGAATTGAGAAGCAATTAGGGTGCGCATGGTAACGCTTCTTGGCTGGGGAAGAGTTTTTTTTCAGAAATAGTTCTTTTCTATTTCTATTCCGGGGAACAATTTCTGAGTAAAAAAAACCCGTTTGGTAACGCACAAAATTTCTATTTCTGGAACAAAAAAAGAACAGAAACACGTTTGGTAACGCACAAAATTTCTATTTCTGGAACAAAAAAAAGAACAAAAACACGTTTAGTAACTGCACAAAATTTCTATTTCAAAATTTAATTTTTTTAAAAAAATTTAAAATAAGAAAAAGGAATAGATTAGAGATTACATAAAATTGACAAGATAAAAATATTATTACATTAATAATACATTTGCTTAGGTGTAAGAATTCTAACTTTAATGAAGGGAGGTGTTTGAGATTCTATGCCAATTTATTTGAGATTTTATGCCAATTTATTCCAATTATGTAAGATGAAAAAGAAAAAGAAAAAGGATGGAAAATCAAAGATTTTCAATTTGTCATGCGAAAAAAGAGTTTCCGAAGATGAATATGTAGGAAACACAGGAACGGGAACCTTTCAATAAATTTTGTTAAAGCTGCTGTTTTGTAATACTCATTTGTTTTTTAGTCAATTATTGCCTTAAGTTTGATTAACCTTTGAAGGCGATTGGCCATTCTTCACTATTAAAACATAACGGCCACCGTTTTGCTAGCGACGCTTATTTTTAATTATAACAATTAGATCCAACGTAGAAGTTGAAAAAAATAAAATAAATGATTGAATTTGGGATCCACCAATTTAAATTTCAATACGTTAATAATGGGCAAATTTATCTCCCCAGTAAAAATGAGTGGATGCAACCGGATAGGGTTAAAAAAAAAAAACCGGATGAGGTAAACTCACCAAGAAATTGTCTTGAGTTGATCTATCCAAGAATTTGCTTAGGTGTAATACATTTGGCTAATTTTAATGAAGGGAGGTGTTTTTCCTCTCCTCTTTTGCTTTTTTTCTTTCTTGACTAGGATGCAAGCTTCAGACAGCAGTTTGTAGGTCCTGAAGTGTCAACTATACAATAGCTTACAATCTGTTTATCTTCCGTTTGTCCACATTTATGATGCATTCAATGGCATTTGTGCTCATGGAGATAGAATTGGATAACCTTAATACTATTAATAGAAATGTATTCATAATAGTTTACAAACACATCGCAAAAGTATTCACCAAAAAACAAAAACACATCGCAAAAGTCGGAAATAAAAAGTCATGGAATCTCTTGCATATTGTGATCCAAAGAGAACTGCGACCGGAGACGACGGACCGGCTTGAAGAGAGGCGACCAAAGGCTACGAGCACGGGACCGGAGAGAGTCGACCGGAGGCTACGGGACTAGAGGCCACGGGAACGGCAACAACAGGACCAAGGATCGAGAACCCTTCTGCATGCAGGTAAGAATTACACCGACAGAAGCAAATGCAGGTGCAGGGACCAAGGATTGAGAACCCACTGCCGCAAAATTTTCCGATAATGACCCAGTTGCTGCAGTGGAAAAAAATTAGCATACCATGAGCAAAAAGCTCTCAATATCAATTCAATTGGTAGCAGAGATCATCGAATTATTCCATGCAAGGGCAAATTTCATCCTAAGCAGGCCAAGGTACAAACTTGAAAGACCAGATAAAACAAAAAGTCACCAAAAACTAGCCTGGAATTGACAAAATCCACCACCAATCAATCCCTCCAACCAAATTAAGCAGCTCATTAGTCCCACCTTTAATCAAATTTTCAATCGGCCAACGAAAAAAAGAAAAATGTCGCACGAGAAACACTTGATCATCGGACAATTGAACGGCAAATAACCACAGAAAATCGATATCCGCCGAAAGAACACGCACCCAAGAAGCATATTGAATCCGTATGACGAAAAAGAACAAAAAAAGAGGAACCCATAAAGCCCGCCACATCAATTCATGAACCAACGAGGCGCATCAAGATCAGACTACATATCGAGGACGAACCACCTGCCCGCAAAACAAAGAACCCAGAATCCGAAATGCTTTGATCTCACCATCAAAATTTTTTGGGGGGCCGAAAACAACCCTAGGCCGATCAATGACGCACACGAGGAATCCACGAAAACCCAAAAAAAAAAAAACGAAACTTTCATCCAAAAAATGAAGGAATTTACCGAGAGGACGGTAGCAAGGATCAAGGATCAAGGATCGAGAACCCACTGCCGCAAAATTTCCCGATAATGACCCAGCTGCTGCAGTGGAAAAAAATTAGCATACCATGAGCAAAAAGCTCTCAATATCAATTCAATTGATAGCAGAGATCATCGAATTATTCCATGCAAGGGCAAATTCCATCCTAAGCAGGCCAAGGTACAAACTTGAAAGACCAGATAAAACAAAGAGTCACCAAAAACTAGCCTGGAATTGACAAAATCCACCACCAATCAGTCCCTCCAACCAAATTAAGTAGCTCATTAGTCCCACCTTTAATCAAATTTTCAATCATGGCCAACGAAAAAAAGAAAAATGTCGCACGAGAAACACTTGATCATCGGACAATTGAATGGCAAATAACCACAGAAAATCGAAATCCGCCGAAAGAACACGCACCCAAGAAGCATATTGACTCCATTTGACGAAAAAGAACAAAAAAAGAGGAACCCATAAAGCCCGCCACATCAATTCATGAACCAACGAGGCACATCAAGATCAGACTACATATCGAGGACGAACCACCTGCCCGCAAAACAAAGAACCCAGAATCCGAAATGCTTTGATCTCACAATCAAAATTTTTCGGGGGGCCGAAAACAACCCTAGGCCGATCAATGACGCACACGAGGAATCCACGAAAACCCAAAGAAAAAAAACGAAACTTTCATCCAAAAAACGAAGGAATTTACCGAGAGGACGGTAGCAAGAGTCGTCCAAAACGCCAGAGACACCAAAAAAGAGAGGAAAGAGAGAGTCTCTGGCGATGGAGAAAGAGAAAGAAAGAAGGCAGCGCTGGAGGCCAAGGGACCGGTGACGACGGGACCGGCGGCGACAGCACCGGCGGCGACAGGACCGGATAGGAGACCGGAGGTGATGAGATCGCAGAGAGGCAAGTGGACGAAGGGAAGCTGAGAAATGGGCGTGAGCTTCGGGGGCGTGAGTTGAGAAGCAATCGAAAGAGAAGTTAGGGTTTTCTATTTAGGGGAGCCTAAAAGTAATTTCTTATTTCTGTTCCTGGCGAGAAGTAAGTTTTTATTGTTTCTCATTTCTATTCCAAAGCTGTTCCCGGGAACAAAAAAGTAGAGAAATTGTTCCCGGAAACAAATGTTTTACCAAACGGATTTCTGTTCTTTTTTTGTTACGGGGAACAAAAGAACAGAAATTGGGAGAAACAGAAATGTTAATATGCAGACCCTTAGTGTACATTTGATGCCAAAACCCATGAAATTCGTATGTCCCCCACCCCCACAACTTTTGGACTGCTTCAAGTGTCCTAAGAAGAGCCTTGGCGGGTGAATATAAGCCATGGAAGACAATTTTGGCTGTGGGTGAGTCAAGGGGACAAATTGGTGGAAAAACAAGGCCAAGTGGCCCCCTTGCCCCTCTTCTCCCTCATCCCCTCTTGCAACAGCCTTCTTCTTCCTCAATCCACTTGCTTTCTCCATTGTTGAGTGACTTTTGAAGCTTTAAAGAACCAGAGAAATCGAGCTGCACCTTCCCCTCCACTGTCACACACCCACCGGATCGTTTTCCTCCTCTGTTTTCCTTTATTCCAGTTTCTGCTCCAGCTGACCTTTTGCCAAAGATCCGAGTGAAAAGTCGACTTCCCGTGCGAATCAGCCCCCGAGCCACCCATCGCCGTGACCAGCACGCCCAGTCCGTACGAATGGTGGTCGCCGCTCGCCGAACGGAGCCGCCGGCCGTCCGATACGCCGGCGAGAAGGAACTGGTCGCTGGTCCATCGGTCCCCTACCCGCCTGCATTGTTTTGCGATTTTATTTGTTTTTCTCCCATTCCGATCCTTCCTTTGGCTGTTCCATCCACCTACAAGACCCCCTTGACCCCCGAGAGCCACCGGTTGCCGACCACCCACTCGCCGGAGCTCCGATCAACCCGTTTCTTCACCGTTCAGCCTTGGTTCTCCTCTGTCCAGCAAGAGCAGAAGCAGAAACCGAACCAGCAAGGAGTCTAGGACTTCGTGGCCCCTTTCTGAGCCCTTCCCGGCCTCCGCTGGTGTCGCCGCTTGGAGGATTGTTGCTGGCCTCCGCGTCGTGGTCGCCGTGGACTCACCGGCTCGCAAATCCAGTGAGTTTAACTCACTAATCCTCGCTTAGTAGGTTAATTGTGCTTAGGGGTTGATTAGTTTAGGCTAAGATGGATTAGGTGGTTATATTAGAGTAGATTAATGATTTTAATTACTTGCCAATGCATGTTGGTGGATAGTTAGTGCAATTAGAGCCTAGAAAAGCTCTAGTATTTAACTAGAGTGGTTCGGTAATTTTTCGGGCCAACCTCGGTTTCCAATTAGGCATTTCTGGGCCTAAGTTAGCATTTATGCTATTTATTGGCATTTATATATTTATTTCCTTAATTATTTAACTAATTATTTATTTTCTGAAAATTCAACCGGGATGGCCGGTGATCGGAATTCCGTGCTGAGTGCAATGGTGCTTTCTATTTATTTAATTAAGCACTGGTTTGTGAAAATTGGGTAAATTGGTGTTTATGGGGAAATTATCCCAAAAGTGAAGAATGTCGGTATTTGAGTGGGAAATAACCATGAAAGGTTGTGAGTGGACCTAGAAAACCACCGAAGTATAGTCGTACCAGTTAAGCCGAGATTCGCCACCGAATTTGGAATCGGTCGTGCCGAGTGGGGCCGTGATGCCACTAAATCTATAAAATTGCTCAATGGGGCCGTGATTACCACTAAACCTAGAAAATTGCCAGGTGGGGCCGTGATGGCCACCAAATATAGAAAAGTTGCCAGTGGGGCCGTGATGAGCACTTAATCTAGGTTGTGGCTGTTAGGCCGTGGCTAAGAGTTGAGAATGAGTAATCGAGGTGACCGTGTGATGGTCTCGATGACATGTAATCGACGGAGTCGATTGATCGATGAGTCAATCTGATTGATTAGATGATGTGATTGTCAGTATTTATGAATTGAACTGACTTGCAGGAAGGAACTGAGGCCAAGGTAAGTCCTCTGACGCCTGGTTGTGCTTAGGCAGCCCTTAAGGCATAATTTTCTTCCTAATCGGGTCTTAGGGGGTTGAACTTGCTGAGACATTGTCTCACTAGTTATTGTATAACCATTTTTAGGTCCTTAGATGAAGTTGGAGGAGGACCAGAAACCCCGGAACCTGAGAAGGTAGAGACTGGAGAATCGTCAAACTTGTATGACTAGTTAGTCATAGGACAGTTCCTTTTGATGAGCTGAGATTTTTGTAACCAGCTTGGTCTTGTGTATAAACCCGTTGTTTATAAAAGACTTGTTGTGGTTTTAAAAATTTGGCCCTACTTTCCTATCCCATTGTTTTATTGTCTGTGGATTATTTATATGCTTCCGCTTGCGTATTAAAATGAATAGGTCGACGATGCGTCCTAGGACGTCGCTATTAAATCGACCAGGTGAGGGATGCGTGCGTGCCCGAGGATCGGGGCGTGACATCCCCGTTTAGTGGTATCAGAGCGTGGTTGTGAGAAATTGGAGTGATAAGATGTGATGGATATGGGATAGTAAGTAGGAAATGCCTTTAAATATATGACTGGTGCATGTTAGTGATAGTTGTTTGTAGAATTGTTTGTTGTGTGCGAATCGCTCATCTTCTAATCTAGTGTGGATTTGGAAGGCAGGTTTCAGTAGAAAAGACTGAACCATGAGCGAGCCGAAGCAAAGAACTCCGAGTAAGAGAATTGTTAGGCCTACAGCTCGGGTTAGGTCACCGACCAGGGTCAGTACCCGAAAAGGTAGAGGTAGGACACAGGCACAGGCCAGTGCCAGTGCCAGTGGAGTAGCACCACCTCCTGTTGGTGCTGGGATAATAGCCCATGGTGATCCCAGGATCGAAGGGATCATGCGGGTGCTAGAGGTTATGGGTAACCGAATGGACCAGCAGGCTCAGAATCAAGCCGCCGCTATTGAAGCCGCCACTCAAGCCGCCGCTACTGATGCCGTTGGATTTGACTGATTACCGAGAAGTCTATCGTCGAGCTCAAATGATAGAAAGAGGATTGAATGAGCGAGCTGCCTAATCTGGGCCGAGGTTTAGCTTCCACAGAGAAGGAATCCGTCAGGGAAAGAAACCCATGACAGGAGGTAGATTCCAGATCCCGCCTAATAGGAAAGGTGGAGTCGGCAAGTTTGGGTCTAACCAGAATGGTGTATGTCGCTCGTGTGGAAGGTTACACGGATCTGCCCCATGCCAATCTAGGGCGGGCACTTGTTTTGAATGTGGCCAGCTGGGTCACATAGCCAGAAATTATCCAAGAAGGATAAGAGGACAACCGCAATTGCCGCCACTGCCATTGATGGGACAAATCAGAGGTATGCGCCTCAGAATGCACAGCAAGGAGGACAGCTTAGACCTCCAGTTCAAGGCACGGTATATGCAATTACTCAAGATCAGGCAGAGGCTGCGCCTGACGTGATCACAGGTACGGTTTCGCTGAACAACCATCCTGCCTATGCTTTATTCAATCCAGGAGCAACTCATTCCTTTGTTGTTGAGCAATATGTTAGGTTGATAGGAATAAATCCTGAATTGCTGGAATTTGTTGTTAGCATATCTACACCATTAAAGGATAAGGTGTTAGCTGCTTTGGGTTGTTCTGGTTGCAAGTTAGAGATTGGTGGGCGAGAGGGGAAAATAGATCTGTTAGTCCTAGCCATGTATGACTTTGATTTAATAATTGGCATGGACTGGCTCACCAAACAACGAGCTAAAATGGACTGTTATCGCAAGTCGATTCAGTTTTACCCATTTAAGAGTGAGAGCTTCGAGTTTGTAGGGAACCGAGGAGGATCCTCAATTTCCCTAATCTCGTCGCATGAGGTAACCCGTTTATTAGACGAGGGTTGTCAAGGTTACCTGGCAACTGCTGTGGATACAACAGTTGAAGAACTAAAAATTGAAGATATTTCAGTTGTGCAAGAATTTCCCGATGTGTTTCCAAAGGAATTGCCAGGATTGCCGCCAAAGAGAGAAATTGAGTTTGTGATTGAGTTAGCACCCGGGACAGAGCCAATCTCTAAGGCTCCTTACCGAATGGCACTGTCGGAGTTGAAGGAACCGAATGTGCATATGCAAGAGCTTTTGGATAAGGGATTTATTCGTCCCAGTGCATCACCTTGGGGAGCGCCAGTTCTGTTTGTAAAGAAGAAAGATAGATCGTTGCGCCTGTGCATCGACTATCGACAACTCAATCAGGTAACGATCAAGAACAAGTATCCACTCCCGAGGATAGATGACTTGTTTGATCAGTTACAAGGAGCGTCGATATTTTCAAAGATCGACTTGATGACAGGATATCATTAGCTGAGGAGCAGGAAAGAAGACATTCCAAAGTCAGCATTTCGTACTCGGTATAGTCATTACGAGTTCACAGTGATGCCATTCGGTTTGACGAATGCTCCAGCTGCTTTTATGGATTTGATGAACCGAGTATTTAAGGAATATCTAGATCAGTTCGTGATCGTGTTCATCGATGATATCCTAGTGTATTCAAGGAATGCTGAGGAGCAGGAAGATCATTTGAGATTAGTGCTCCAGACCTTAAGGATTCATCAGCTGTACGCTAAGTTTAGCAAATGCGAGTTTTGGCTGACTCGTGTTGCGTTCTTAGGTCATGTGATTTCCGGAGAAGGAATCTCCGTGAACCTAAGCAAGATTGAAGCAATTATTAACTGGCCGAGACCGACAACAGTGACAGAGATCATAAGTTTTCTAGGTTTGGCAGGCTACTACAGACGGTTTGTGGAAGGATTTTCAGCTTTGGCGTCACCTTTGACAAGACTCTTGAAGAAAGACGAGAAGTTCGTTTGGATTGACAAGTGCGAGTGTAGTTTCCAAGAGCTGAAGCAAAAGCTAACTACCGCACCTGTGTTGACGATTCCATCTGGTCCTTGAGGGTACGAGATCTATAGTGATGCGTCATTCAGATGACTGGGTTGCGTGCTGATGCAATATAGAACATACACCTCCCGCCAGTTAAGACCTCATGAACTGAATTACTCGACGCAGGACTTAGAACTCGCAGTTATCATATTTGCGTTGAAAATTTGGAGACACTACTTGTGTGGGGAAAGATTTCAGATCTTCACGGACCATCAGAGTCTCAAGTATTTATTCTCTCATAAAGAGTTAAATATGAGACAGCGCCGATGGATAGATTTGCTAAAGGACTATGATTATGATATTTTATATCACCTAGGAAAAGCGAACAAGGTCGTCGACGCTTGAGTCGAAAGTCGTCAATTGCTCATTTATTGGTTAAGGAGTGGAATCTAATCGAGCGAGCTCGAGATTCGATGTTCAAATTTGAGGTTGGCCACCTTTCAAGTCTTATGACCACCCTCAGAATTGAGCCGGATGTGCAAATCTGAATCAAACTACTTCAGCCGACAGACCCAAATGTTCAGAAAGTTTTACAAGAGGATATCGAAGAGAGGAAAGTTGACTTTCAGGATTCTGATGATGGAACAATGAGGTTTCGAGGACGTTTGGTTGTACCTAACGATACGAAGCTTAGAGATGATATTTTATCAAAAGCTCATCTTAGTAGTTACAGCATTCATCTCGAAAATACTAAAATGTATCAGAACCTGCGTCTAGTGGTCTGGTATGAAGACGGATATCGCCAGGCATATCGCCAGGTGTTTGACATGTCAACAAGTTAAAGCTCAGCATTGCAAGTCGGAAGGACTTTTACAACCTCTTGAAATCTCAGAATGGAAATGGGAGTATATCACGATGGATTTCGTGATCGGACTACCAAGGAGTTAGAGACAAAATGATTTGATTTGGGTAGTAGTCGACAGACTGACAAAGTCGGCTCACTTCATAGCAGTTCGAAAAGACCTCAGTCTGGATAGACATGTAGATTTGTACGTGCGACAGGTAGTTCGTATGCATGGAGTGCCGGTTACGATAACGTCAGATAGAGACCCAAGGTCTATCGCCGCTTTTTGGAAGAGCTTGCAAAGTGCCTTAGGTACCAAGCTGTAGTACAGTACGGCATATCATCCTCAAACGGATGGCCAGTCTGAGAAGACAATTCAGACCCTCGAGGACATGCTAAGAGCTTGTGTACTAGACTTCAAGGGAAGTTGGGAAGATCAGCTTCACCTGGTAGAATTTGCCTACAACAATAGTTATCAGCAAAGCATCCAGATGGCTCCATTCGAAGCATTGTATGGCAGAGTGTGCAGGACACTAATGTGTTGGGACGAAGTTGGGGAAAGAAAGATTACAGGCCCAGAGTTGGTCCAGCAATCAGTGGATGCCGTGGCGGTGATCAGAAACCGATTAAAGACCGCTTAGAGCAGACAGAAAAGTTGCGCAGATAAGCGTCGAAGGCTTTTGGAATTCCAAGTTGATGATCACGTTTTTCTGAAAGTGTCACCAATGAGAGGAACTTCGCACTTTAGCAAGAAAGGAAAACTGAGTCCGAGGTACATAGGTCCATTAGAGATTCTTGAGAGAATCGGGACCTTGGCGTATCGTCTTGCGTTGCCGCCGAGATTGGCGCAAGTGCACGACGTCTTTCACGTGTCGATGTTAAGGAAGTATGAGCCTGACTCGACCCACGTGCTAAATTCGAGGAATTAGACGTGGATGATCGTGTCTCACGTTGAAAGTCCGGTTCAGATTGTGGACAGAAAAGAGCAAATTCTGCATACAAATACCATCCCAATGGTCAAAGTGGTCTGGCAACACCACGATACTGAAGAAGAAACCTGGGAGACTGAAGAGTCGATGAGACGTTTATACCCTCACCTTTTTGCTTAAGTATTGTAAGGTTTAAATTTCGAAGACGAAATTTTTATAAGAGAGGAAGAGTTGTGACGTCCTAGATTTTCAACTCTACTTTCAATTCAATAAATCGGCATTTCATCGACACGCCTGTTATGCTGTTCTCAAAGCTGATCACTCGTGAGATAACTAAACTATCCAGGGAAGCCGTTAAGGAATTTTAATGCATTAGACTTGAGAATTCGACCAGGAATCGATTACTCGACCATGCTCATCTGCCGAGATCATTATGGCATAGATATAAATTGATTAGAGATCAGAGATAGGTCGGTTCGACTAAGAAGCATGGTTAAACGTGGGTGATCCCACTAAATTACAAAATTCTCATCAATCGCTACTAGTTTGATTTTTCTATCATTTTGGTACCATGTGTCCGTATTTGAAACTTCGAGATTTTCACAACAACCGAGAGTCACCAATGCGTCGAAGGGATTCATTGTGGCTCGAAGAAAATCGACCACGGGTCATTTGCACTAAAAAATTCTGAAAGCTACCAAATAGCCTAGGTCACGCTAAAAACGCGCCGGATTGAAATTAACTGCGAATTTGAATCCGATTTCAGAAATTGAAGGTTTTGTCATGTCACAATAAATTCTAGGAACGTCGACTCAGTCTCGGAAGATTTTTCTGCAACCCGCCGTTTTTGTTTAGAAAAAGCCAGGGATTGTTTTTTATCGCAAAATTAGGAAGCAAGTGGGATCAATTGGTGAGAAAAAATATCAATTTGATCATTGAGGTGCTAAGTGAAATTATGAGGGCCAAATTGGATTGAATTGAGAAGCAATTAGTGTACATTTGATGTCAAAACCCATGAAATTCGTATGTCCCCCACCCCCACAACTTTTGGACCGCTTCAAGTGTCCTAAGAAGAGCCTTGGTGGCTGGCTATGAGCCATGGAAGACAGCCTTGGCTGTGGGTGAGTCAAGGGGACAAATTGGTGGAAAAACAAGGCCAAGTGACCCCCTTGCCCCTCTTCTCCCTCATCCCCTCTTGCAGCAGCCTTCTTTTTCCTCAATCCACTTGCTTTCTTCATTATTGAATGACTTTTGAAGCTTCAAAGAACCAGAGAAATCGAGCTGCACCTTCCCCTCCACCGTCGCACGCCCACCGGACCGTTTTCCTCCTCTGTTTTCCTTTATTCCAGTTTCTGCTCCAGCTGACCTTTCCTAAAGATCCGAGTGAAAAGTCGACTTCCCGTGCGAATCAGCCCCCGAGCCACCCATCACCATGACCAGCACACCCAGTGCGTACAGACGGTGGTCACCGCTCGCTGAACAGAGCTGCTAGCCGTCCGGTACGCTGGTGAGAAGGAACCGATCGCCGGTCCGTCGGTCCCCTGCCCGCCTGCACTGTTTTGTGATTTTCTTTGTTTTTCTCTCATTCCGACCCTTCCTTTGGCCGTTCCATCCACCTACAAGACCCCTTTGACCCCAGGGAGCCACCGGTTGCCGACCACCCACTCGCTGGAGCTCCGATCAACCCGTTTCTTCGCCGTTCAGCCTTGGTTCTCCTTTGTCCAGCAAGAGCAGAAGCAGAAACCTAACCAGCAAGGAGTCTAGGACTTCGTGGCCCGTTTCCGAGCCCTTCCCAGCCTAGGTAGCACCGACACGTTCAAAGGGCCTCCGTGTCGTGTCGGACACCCCGACACGTGTCCGACACGCTCGGACACGCTCGGACACGCTCGGACACGCGGTCAACACGTGTCGGAGTTTCCGACACGTGGTCAACTCTTTCCGACACGCGCGTCGGAGCGTGTCCGGAGGTTTGTGGGCGGATCTGTAGATGCGAAGGGAAGAAGGTGATGGAGGGTGAAGGCAAGGGTGAGGGAGCCGAGGCGACGCTGCGAGCGACGACGAGGGAGGGCTGCGACCGCCGACTGCAACGCCAACTACAACGTGGAGAAGGCTGCGACCGCCGATTGCGCCGAGAAGCCTTCTCGATCGTCTTGGTCGGCTGCGACCACCGACTGCAACTCCGAGATGGAAAACCGCAACGCCGCGATGGAGGGCTGGACGCGAGGCTACGACGGCAAAGGGGAGAATGGAGGCAAGGCAGCAGCGAGAGAGGTGGAGACCGAGCAAAGGGAGAAGAGAAAGAAGTGATTGCTAGGGTTTTGCCCTTTGGGCTGTTTTTAGGAAGAAGAGAAAGAGAGAGACGAGGCGTCGACAGCTTCTGGGGAAAGAAAGAAAGCCTCGTGCAGGGGAAGTGATAGGGCAGGGGTGGGTGGGTGGGGGTGGGGGAAGAAAACGCGTAGAAATAAATGGGTGGGACCCATTTAACTCTAAAAAGAAATATTAACATTAAATGACTTTATTAATACATGATAAAGTTAAAAAATAAATAAATAGACGGGTTAAAAAGTTACTTCGAAAAATAAAAGCACTAGATATTAAATAATAAAAAATTTGGATCATCGTAGAAAAATGTAAATTTATTTTGACTCTAATCTTTCATTAGTTATTTATTTCATCGATAACTTTTGTTAAAGTAAAAAAATGTCTTTCTAATTTTTTATGAATACATTTATTAATGTTATTAGTATAGATTTATTATAGGCTCTTTTTTATTGTTTATTTATTTATGAATTTGAAATTAATCATGTATATATAAAAATATTTATTTAATATTTAACGTGTCGGAACGTGTCGGAATTCTCTACTTTTTGAGAAATGGCGTGTCGCGTGTCGTGTCGTGTCGTGTCGCGTGTCGCGTGTCGCGTGTCGGTGCTACCTAGTTCCCAGCCTCCGTTAGTGTCGCCGCTTGGAGGATTGTCGCTCGCCTCCGCGTCGTGGTCGCCGTGGACTCACCGGCTCGCAAATCCAGTGAGTTTAACTCACTAATCCTCGCTTAGTAGGTTAATTGTGCTTAGGGGTTGATTAGTTTAGGCTAAGATGGATTATGTGGTTAGATTAGAGTAGATTAGTGATTTTAATTACTTGCCAATGCATGTTAGGTGGATAGTTAGTGCAATTAGAGCCTAGACAAGCTCTAGTATTTAACTAGAGTGGTTCGGTAATTTTCCGGGCCCGTCTCGGTTTCCAATTAGACATTTCTGGGCCTAAGTTAGCATTTATGCTATTTATTGGCATTTATTTATTTATTTCCATAATTATTTAATTATTTATTTATTTTCCGAAAATTCAATCGGGATGGCCGGTGACCGGAATTCTGTGCTGAGTGCAGTGGTGCTTTCTATTTATTTAATTGAGCACTGGTTTGTGAAAATTAGGTGAATTGGTGTTTGTGGGGAAATTATCCCAAAAGTGGAGAATGTTGGTATTTGAGTGGGAAATAACCATGAAAAGTTGTGAGTGGACCTAGAAAGCCGCCGAAGTATGGCCGTGCCAATTGAGCCGAGATTCGCCACCGAATTTGGAATCGGTCGTGCCGAGTGGGGCCGTGATGCCACTAAATCTAAAATTGCCGAGTGGAGCCGTGATGTCACTAAATCTAAAATTGCCGAGTGGGACCGTGATGCCACTAAATCTATAAAATTGCTTGGTGGGGCTGTGATTACCACCCAATCTAAGAAAATTGCCAGGTGGGGCCGTGATTACCACTAAACCTAGAAAATTGCTAGGTGGGGCCGTGATGACCACAAAATATAGAAAAGTTGCCAGTGGGGCCGTGATGACCACTTAATCTAAGTTGTGGCCATTAGGCCGTGGCTAAGAGTTGACAATGAATAATCGAGGTGATCACGATGACATGTAATCGACGGAGTCGATTGATCGATGAGTCGATCTGATTGATTGGATGATGTATTTGTTAGTATTTATGAATTGAGTTGACTTGCAAGAAGGAACTGAGGCCAATGTAACTCCTCTGACGCTTGGTTGTGCTTAGGTAGCCCTTAGGGCATAATTTTCTTCCTAATCGGGTCTTAGGGGGTTGAACTTGCTGAGACATTGTCTCACTAGTTATTGTATAACCATTTTCAGGTCCTTAGATGAAGTTGGTGGAGGACCAGAAACCCCGGAACCTGAGAAGGTGGAGACAGGAGAATCGGCGAACCTGTATGACTAGTTAGTCATAGGACAGTTCCTTTTAATGAGTCGAGCTTTTGTAACCAGCCTGGTCTTGTGTATAAACCTGTTGTTTATAAAAGACTTATTGTGGTTTTAAAAATTTGGCCCTGCTTTCTTATCCCATTGTTTTATTGTCTGGGGATTATTTATTTGCTTCCGCTTGCGTATTAAAATGAATGGGTCGGCGATGCGTCCTGGGACGTCGCTATTAAATCGACCAAGTGAGGGATGGGTGTGTGCCCGAGGATCGGGGCGTGACACACTAGGGTCCCGAGCCTTGGCCTTGATCGACCTAGCTTTGAGTACGAGGGAATTTGTGCATGGGAACTAGGGACCCGAGCACTCCTTAATGGACCCAAGCCAAGGCACTGGGGATCCGAGCATAGGTATTGAGGTCCTACCCTCAGTCTTTATGGATCCAGCTGTAGTATCGAGGTAACGAGCACAGCAGTGGAGCCTCAAGCCCGACCTCAATGGACCTAGGCACGAGCGCTGGGGACCCAAGCACCGACACCAGGTTCTTGGGCCCAGCCTGGACCTAGGCAAGGGCACAAGTGACCTTGGTCTAGACATCAGGGACCAAGTCCTAGACGGGTGGACTGGGGTCATAGGCCCAAGCCATGAGCCCAAGCCACGAGCCCAAGCCACGAGTACCTGAGAATGAGTGTTAGGGTTCCGGTGTCTAAGCACAGAATTTCTGATTTAAACGTCGATATCTAGTCATTATTTTATAATGATTTTCGTTTTTTTTTAAATCAATTTTCTAAATTTCCTTTTTTTGGTCGTACCATTTTCCTAATTTATGCATAATTTTTTCATTAAATCAGGAAACTATTTTCATTTACTAATTTTTCTATACTGTTCAAATGCTGGAAAATATTTCCGTTAATCGAGAAATTATTTCCATTGAACAAACAGTTAAAAAAAAACAGAGCCTAAATGTTAATAAATAAATAAAAACGCTTTGGCTGTCATGTCACAAGAATGCAAGCGAAGTCAGATGATTGAGATGGCAAAGAAAATGATACTCTGCGTAAGGCGTACATATAGATAACAAGGCATTAAATGATAATTAAGGAATTAAATCCTGGTACGGTTGCCCAGTCCATCTTCCTTCTCACAAAAGGTTGGCAACTTCACTGGAAAAAGAAGGATTTTCAATTGTCCCTTTCCCAATATCTTTTGCTATATGTCCTTTGAAGCGCTCCGCGAAATTACTTTCAGGGAACTCCAGAAAAGTGAAAGCAACTGAGATTGCAGCCGCTGAGTTTCACTGTCTAGTCTCGTCGCCTTGAGCATATTTGCATCTTCAGGGGTGGATTATCTTCTTTGACGGAAGCAGTTTGCTTCTCGGGATCAACAGGATGATCCACCATTGCGTCCCACTGCCGCCATGGGTGGAGGAGGCAGCGACCAGCTCTGAAGAGAGTGCGTTGGACGGGATCCGAAGTTGAGCGCCAACCGAAAGTCGATACCTAAATGGAGCACTGAATATTCTAGTCACGCATGACGGAACATGTACATTAGCAGCAATTAAGGTAACCTACAGATACGAAAGGCGATCAAAATAAAACAAAAGAAAATGCAAGCATATGTGTGCACGTATATGCATAACAGAGAATTGCGGAACGGGAGAATTTTGTAGAGAGCTTTTGCCCTCTCTAGCTTCATAAACACCCGGAGTATCTTCTATCGTAAGCTTACATTATCATGTAAGTCGATAGAGGTGGATAGTTACAAAACGCACATACGGGCCTCACTAGCAATTAACAGAATATCTATTAGGCTTATGCACCTCTCTTAAGATTGCAACTGATCAGAAGAGCACAAATGTATCAGTAAAATCTTTTGGACAAGTTGATACTTGATACTATCGACAGCAAATTAAGAAAATCAATTCATCATCTCTCACATGTATCCCAAGTTCCACAATGAAGGGAAAGCTTGGATTTGACCAAAAAGAATTTCTTATAACCCTTAGCCTTGGAGCAGCCTCCTTTCCGACGCCACCAAAAAAAAAAAAGGAAAAAAAAAAAAGAGTAGCCTGTGAGTAAATGCCTCGGGGAACATATATCAAAATCTTTGGCAAAGTATGGCAGTTAAAAAATTGATGTCCTAGCGATTTGAGATTATTGCACTATCATATCAGAAACAAGACGGAGAGGGAATCTCGGTTAGATGCATGCCGTGGTGGGGTAAAAATCACCCCATCCTAGTATACGAGAAGTTAGCATCTAGAGAGTCATCCTATTTGCCAAAAGAGAAGCTGCACTGCATCAGCTCAAAACATCCGAAGAAGGATAAAACTATTCAGAGCTTGCACGGGACATAAATGAATTGTTACCTAAATGGTAAAGGAAATTGTTGCTATTCAAGATCTCTTGAGAGAATCAAGCTAGAGTACAGATCACACCGATGCTCAATGCTAGTGAACTGGATGACTGCATCCAATAAAGTAAAAAAGAACAGGCAAAAGGAGCATGAGGCCTTCTGGGTGTCACCGAGAATTCCAGTAACATCACTTCCTCAAAGTGCATACCACATGCATTGGTCAATTTATTAAGTTGCAGTTCCTCATCGAGAATTAGATCTGTCAGAGAACAAATTCGTTAGCCTTGCATTAGTCAATTTATTGAGTTGCGGCAGCTTTTTTTTCAAACGTTGTATGTAGTTTCAAGAGATTCTAGCTCTCCCGCCAACAATAATTTCTTTACTTACGAAAGGTTGTGAATCGCTTGAAACATGTGCGGACTTATAACACATGTTACGATAATCCAAATGAATCACCTCGACTCAGAAGAGTTGACTTCTTTGGCTATCATAAGCTGATACAAGATCAAAGCTCTAGCAATTACAGTATGCTGTCAATTGATCTCTCTCTCTCTCTTCTCGTGCACATGTTTGTGTCTCAAGTGTATATTTTCCGCATGGCAAGGATTGTTTGGAGAGGCTCGAGTTGACATTTATCATCCAGGAGCCAAGTCCCCAAAGTTGTTCGTCCATCAAAGCATGAAAGGACTCACAAGGTTTCCTGTGTCTTCAGAATCATACTATAACATAGCCGACCTAGCCTTTCGTGCTATTGTCAGTTCAACAATAAGAAGGAATTTTGTATTTCACGCGAGATCCATTTGTTTTTTGACCATCAAGAAACTTTTGGTTGTGTAGATTGTTTCTCCTCATGGGATTCTAACCACATATGGGTTCTATACATTCCACAGCAAATGCGGTGGGGATTGGACTCGAAATTGCTATATTATTGTGGTCAATTTATGGTACTATTTCAAGCATTAGAGGGGACTCTAAGAAGCTGCGGCATTCATTTAGTGTGCAAACAAGTTAAGCAACCAAATGACATGAAGATTGATGAAAGCATGGATCCTCTGAATTCAAACACGAAAGTTACAAGTTCTCATGCTCGAATCCACAAAAGGAATGAAAGATTTTCAGACTCCAAACACAGTACACTATAATTTGAAATTAGCTTTCTTGTAATTTAGTTCAAGATAGAGAACCCAAGAAGGAATAAGGGCTTTAAATAATGAATTAGAATGTTCAAATTGACCTAAAATTGCACAATTTGGTGGGATTATACCAAACGCATTTCTCTTTCGGGAACTGAAATTTTATTCAGTTACCTAACGCCTTTAAATACTCAAAAACTGTTTTCGAGAACAGAAATAGAAAAAAGCGTTTTTGAAAAGAAATTGTTCCCAAGAACAAAAACGTGACCATACTCTATTAATGATCAGATATGAAGTACATGTTTGCTTTGGGCTTGTTTCCAATTTGCCTTAATTATGTTTGCTCATGTGTCTTAAACATGCATAAGTAATCACCATAATCCAAAGGTTAAAAGTCACAAAAACCTTAATTTATGTAAGCAATGTCTATCATGACATATTTACCCAAAAAAATTTGTGGCACCAAAAATCACAATTTTATAGTTGAGTGACATATTTATACTCTATTAGGATTCTGGTAAAAATTGTTGTTAAAAATCTGATATGGCATTATTAATTTTTCTTCAAGAACAAGTGGCGGTAAAGTGGCATCATAAAATAAAAAGATTTAAAAAGAAAAAAAATCGAAGTTACTGTTCATCATCTTCAAAGTTATTGTTCATTGTCTTCAAGCTCGCGATTGCCTAGCCAAAACGCCTGTGTCCCTTGTCCATCAATGCCCAAAGTTGCCTAGACCTCTGAGGACATTAGTGAGCCCTTGCTTAATCACCCATGATCGCTGCTTGCTCGCAGATCTAAAATTTCATATCTAGGCAAGTGTTTTAGGAGGGACGAGTCCCTTGACAATGATCTAGTTGCGGTGAGCTTCGAAGCCAGATTTAGCCATTGTGGTTGCTTAAGCTTGAAGCTTGACTTAAGGGCTTGTAACCTAGAGGGAGGCTTGAGAATTGAGAGTCTTGAGTGATTCCAGGTCGTTGGGCTGAAAATATGGGTTTCGAAGACAATTGATGAACAATAACTTTGGATTTTATTTTTCTTTTAAATTTTTTAATGTAGCGCTTGCGTTGCGTCACATCAATGCAGAAAAAAAAGTTTGAAGTAAATGTGTCATCAGTGTAACACGAAGTTTGTGATGCCCCTTTTTCTATCATAAACACTGTTGACATTTAACATAAAATTGTACAAAAAAAGTTAGGGACCAATTTGGTCCTAACAAAAATATATATTGATATTATTTGCCTTTACTAAGTTTTATTTTGGGTTAATACCCTGAAAGCCCGAAACTTCAAATTTACTCAAAAATGGTATAAATGTGATAAATTTACCCTATATTAGTTTTTGTCAAAAGTTGATTGACACGTGACAATTGTCCGGCGTACCAGTTTGGAATTTTATTCTCCGTTTGTTACAGTTATACGATTGTTGTGATTTTTCGTGGTATTAATCTAATTATATTTGTCACAAATGTATCAGTTTGGGGTTTTTGGCGGTCGAAGGTAAATTGGTCACAAGTGTACCAGTTTATGATTTTTTATGATCAATCAGAATAAATTTGTCACAGGTGTACCAGTTTGGGATTTTTCATGGTCAAAAAATTAGTTTTTGGTAAATTTTTCATAGGTGTATCAGTTTAGGGTTTTTTAGGATATTAACCATTTTATTTTCTATTTTATTCTCCCTTATTTTACCCTACTTTCGAATTATTATATTACAAAAAAAAAAAGTTGGCCTTAGGGCTGGGCCTAACCCCAGTCCCTTTTTCCCTTTTTCACACGGGCCCAGGCCCGTCTCGCCCCTAGCTCACTGACTTCGCAGCCCGGCCCTCTCCTTCCTTACACCACGCGCGCAGAAGATTAAACGAGCACAGGCTACCTCCGGCAGAGAGAGGAGGGTCGACAGGCGACGGAGGGGATGTCTGGGCAGACGCCTTCAATGCAGAGCACGCCTCCGCGAAGAAGACGGGATGGGACACCGGTTCGGCCACACCAAGGCCGGTCGGCGCGCCAAGGACCGGCGACCGGACCACTTCCGTCGACCGGCCCCCTTGGCCTATAAATAGGGCGTTCAAGAACCAAGAAAGGACACACACAGAGGGCAGCGAGCTCAGAGGACTTCCCCCGAGAGACATCAGGGGAGGCCCAAGGGTGAGCAAGCCGGAGAAGAGGGAGGCCGGAAAGGAAGAGAGTGAGATCTGGGGAGAAGGTCGAGGAGAGACGGAGAGGGAGGCTGAGATCTGAGATAAATCTGTGAGATTTAAGCGAGAGAGATTTGAGAGATGTGAGCGAGGGTAGAGTGTGAGGAAGAGAGCCTCCGTCGGCTACCACGCTTGAATCGTCGCCGACGACCCGTTGCCACGTTTCTTCACGTCCAAGCCGCGGTAGGTTTCATTCGGATCTGCCCCCTCAGCTTTTCTGATTTGGGGTCGATTTTCCGAGGATCCCGGCTCGGAGACGTGCGAGGCGAGTGGTGGACTCAGCCCGATCTATCGAGCTTGTCCGTCGTCCGACGTCCCCGTGACAGGTAGGGACATCGCCGGCCACCCCTGTTCTGCTTTCTTTTGTGCCCTGTTTCGGGCTCGCCGGACCGGGCTGGCATTCTCCAATTCGTGCGAGTTCCGGCTCGCTTGTATACGTGCTGCTATCCCGGTCCATGCTTGTTGTTTGTCATGAGTCCCGGTCCAGGTTTGAGTCTCGATCTAGGCGGAAATCTCTAGCATGCTCCAACTGTTCGATGAAATGCCTCAACTAGATCTGCGAACATCTTCTTAAATTTGACATGCTTCTGGATATTTGGGTTGTTTCGTGCATCCTTTGTTCATGCCGTGACAGGGTCGTGGAGGGGTAGCATTTGCAAGGGGGAACTAGGGGTCAGCTTAGCCCAAGACCTTTTCGTGTCGATCGTTCGCGGCCGTGTTGGCCAGCGTCGCCGTGGCCGACTTCGACCAATGGAGGAGTCGGGTCTGTCTCGGTTTGGCCTGACTAGGTTCTGTCGAGCGTAGATCGTTCACAAAAGCGTTCCAGTAGCCGTTGGTGGTCGTTGAGGATCGGGCGATCCTTCATAGTTAGTATTTCTTTTCGTTCTGGGTTCATGGGATGCTGAGGATCGGTCTCGGGGCAGCGTGAAGAAGAAGAGACTGGAGAGAGAAAGGGAAAGAAAAAAAAAAAATCAAAAGAAAGGATAATAGGCGGACTGGGTCGTTAAGGGATCCCTATCTCTTTTCCTAGTCTGGCGTGTGCAGAGAAGAGAAAAGACGAGACAAGAGAGAGAGAGAAAACGAGAGAGACATAAAAATGAAAAATTGAAGAAAGGTCATTAGGAGTAAAAGACCAAAGTGGAAGAGGACAAAAGGGGTCTCTCCCTTCTCATCTAGTCTGACAACGTGAGAGAGAGAATATAAAAAATATATAAAAAAACAAGACCAGAGGAAAAGAGAAAATGGTCCTGAGCATGACCTAAAATCAAGTGAGGGAACTCTTCTCTAACCATTCAGAGGCGCGACCCGGGTCGGCCGGGCCGGATCCGAATGGGGTGCTGAACAGATTCAGGTTTATCTTCTTGGACATGAAATCCGCCCGTTTGAGTCGCAGGTCTGACCAGCCCGGGTCACTAATATTATTATTATCTTTTTCATATTTATGTTTTTCCAGAAAATAAAAAAATAAGAGAACTTTATATTTTCTATAAAAATCAGAAAAAGTCAAAAAAATAATTTTTGTTTTATTGTCTCCACAAATGCATGCAAAAACCTTGAAAATCAAAACAAACAAAAAAAGAAAAAATTAAACATCAGGCTTTAAATAAGGTTAGGGGTCGAAAATGCATTACAAGTTCACGTTCCTAGTTTCTCTAGTTACATGGAGTGAAATATTTCTCTCGATATTTCATTTGGGTTTGTAATCAATCTATCTCAAATCGATTAGTTGTGACTCCTATTTAAAATTGACTTGCAGATTAAAAACTCGAACCATTAAGTCGGAAATTGATGGGCTTGGGAAAGTCCGAATTAAGCCTAATACTTAGTCGAGCTATTAGCTTCCGCACGCGTCCGCACGTAAGAGCGCCCGAAAAGGGAGGTTGCCCGAAAAGGGAGGTCGAGACAAACGCACATTTTGGTTGTCATGTCCAGTGAAGCAAGATGATTGAGCTGGCAACGAAAGTAAATGATGATTGGTCCACGCTTCTATAACACATTAAGTGATAACTAAGGAATGAAAACGCGTATCATTGCCCCCTGTCCATCTCCCTTCTCCCAAAGCGTTGGGAAAAGGAAAAAATTCTCAACTGCTCCTTTTCCCCCTTCTTGTCTTTACTTTTATACTCTCAGCTTTTCTCGAGACCTTCGGTAGCTACTTCCTCACTGTTTTCGTTTGCTAGTGGGGAAAAGGATTAACACTTTCAACAATTAAGAAAAAAAAAAAGAGAAATTGGTCTAATAGGTAGCACGAGGCTACATAAACATAATGTTAAATAAAATTTCATGGACCAGTAATGCGAATATTCGCATAAGCGAGGACAAAACTTGACTCCGATACTATACTGAAAAATTAAATCGAAAAGTTTAAACTTACATATGAATAGACACTAGACAAATGTAAATAGTCTCGTTATAATCTAATGAAAGGATATATTGAGAACTAGATATGAATGAGCTCTATCCTATGATGGCACGGTTCGTGCATAATTTTCTATACTCACAGCCTAAGTTAACTTGTCCCATTGAGTTGAAAAACAAAATATTGAAACTGACATAAAATGTCACAATTTCTAATTGTTAAGCATCAATGATATCATGAAATAACTTGAGATAAATTTTGAATGCTTTTACGCTATTTATACCATACGTTATTTGATTTGATAAGAGTAGTTATAATACCGGACTGTTAGTTTATAAATGGTCAAAATCTCTAAACATAATAACATGCTTTTTTTTAGGAGACTTTAATGACCTCACTTTTAAAATACTTAAAAGGAAGTCACTTATTCTTGTTGGTTGAACAAATATGGCTGCTGTTATATTCTTTGTCCGCATAATCTTATACAGCAACTGGATGTGATTAAGTATGCTAACGTGACTTTTTATTTAAAAAACTTATAAAATAGAATTGATTATTATTAAACCACGCTGACATGAATCTTTTAATATTAAAAAACTTAAAGATAGAATTACAATAGAGTTAATATCCTGAAAGCCCGTAAATCGATATACATGTGACAAATTTATCCAGATACACATGTAATAAATGTTTCCCAAAAGACCACAAAAAACCCAAAAACTGATACACTTGTAAAAAAAAATTTCCAAAATTAATTTATTCGACTGCAAAAATACTCAAAATGATACATTTGTGACAAATATACCATTGATTAAATTAGATTAATGCCACAAAAAATCACAAATTTTTACAATTGTCGTAAAATTCTAAACTAGTACACTAATCAATTGTCACGTATCATCAAATTTAGTAATTTGATAATAGATGGTAAATTTATCATAAGTGTATTAGTTAAAGATAAATTTATTAAAAAGATATTAATTTTAAAATAAATTTATCATATATATATATATATCAATTCGAGAGTTTTCAAGATATTAATCATTAACCGCGGCAAGAAAACATTTCTAAGACGCAAAAGACAAAAGCATGGCGGCTCCTCGACGTTTCCCCTATAAGGCCACCTACCATCGCCGTTGTCACTTGCGCACTCCACTTTTCAATTCAAGCTCCCTCTCTCTCTGTCTCTCTCGAAACCCTACCATGTATATTCACTCGCTTGAAAATTTCTCATGCTATCTCCACCTTTGAACCTGAACTCGAGCTTCTGACGGGAAAAAAAAAAAAAGCTTGAACTCGAGCTCAAGTTAACGACGGCGTCTCACGGAGGGGCCGGCGATCATTCCGCCGGCCGTACCAATGGATCTTGCGCGTCGTTTTCCAAAACCCTCTTCCAAGAGTCAAGTCTTGAGCTGGAAAAGGCAAAACCTTTCGCAAAATCACGGGAAGAAATCGCGTCCGTTGCTGTTCTTGACGGTGGCGACCATGGCGAGATAGGGTCCCAGTCGCCCTTGTACTTGAACCTAACCCGAACCGATTCTCCTCGATCACAATCAAAGTCCCGTGCAGGCGAGCTAGGATGCTGTGGGTCGCTTTCCCATTCGGGTCCCTTGCCAGAAGTAGCCATTGGCGATGGCAAAATTGGAGCTGGGTCGTGCTTGCATTCGTGCCTGAACCGGCCCGAACCCTGTTCAGCTCTGGCCGTGAAGGCGGCGAAGATCAAAGAGGAAGTGGAAGAGGAGGAGGTCCCGACCATTGCTGATCCCAGGGATGCGACCATTTTATTGCCGTCATGCTCGTGGCAGGCAGTAGCGGACGATGTGGCGAAGCCGATGGAGGGGCTGGGAGACGCGGGGCCAACGCCGTTCCTGAGGAAGACGTATGAGATGGTGTCGGACCCGGGGACAGACCCGGTGGTGTCGTGGGGTTTGAGGCGGGACAGCTTCGTGGTGTGGGACGAGCAGGAGTTCTCCAAGCAGGTCCTGCCTCGATACTTCAAGCACTCCAACTTCTCCAGCTTCATCAGGCAGCTCAACACTTACGTGGGTACTTCTTCATGTTTGGATAAGAGCAAACCTATATCATTTGTTGCGGTCGTTATCTATCGTATTGATGTGTATAAAGTATGTATGTGTGTGTGTGTTTTGGTTTAACTCTTCGGTTCTTTTCTTGGATGTCGTCGAGAGTGTGGTCTTCTTACAGCAGCCAGCGGGTAGTCCCCGGGGCAATAGGCTAGGCTCCGAGGGACTCCACTCAAAACGTTTGCTCAGGTATTGAGACTCAATTTAACCCATTTTGTCGGTTACTATTTGTGCTTTACCCTAGTATAAGGGAAAAGGAACCAAGAAGCCTGAAATGGTAGGCGAGATACACAGATTCTATATGAAATTTCATGAATCACGTGGCACATGTTCACAAAAATTTGCATCAAGTGGCCGGTGGACGATGGCCCCTACTAGGCCCTCGGTCTGTCATCATATTCAAGTGATGATGCTTTAGACGGTAGTTTGCAGAAACTACCAACCGTGATATCAGAACACCCCTTAAAGATTATCTTCTTACTGGATTCAGAAATGCACTACAGCAGTTCCTTTATAGCGGTTAGTATTTTGCATTTTACTGTTTCAATTGTCCATTTTGCACTTTCTAGCTGAGGATAAGTTTCCTTTGGCCATTGCTTTGTTTCTATCCAGTGTTCTGTAAAGCCTTCGGATACCTTTCTTCTTTTTAGGCAAGGCCAGAAGCATAATTCTGCACTTTTGTGTTCATATTATATGTAGTAGTGTCCGGATTGATTTTGAGTCGTTTGCCTTTACTCTTAAAATTTTCCACACACTCTTTGTACTGGTATTTGGATCATTGTAAAGGATCTCTCCTTGACGTGCATTGTAAGCCGTGTTCTTTCTATATTGGCCTATTAATACCCCTTGTGCACATCTTCCATTGAAACTTTCTTGGCCTTCATTCTGCTTATTTCTACTCTTTAGCCTTTGGTTCAATATGAACTCTTAGACGTAGATTCTTCCTATCTTCTATTCTTTATGCATCATAATTCAAAATATGTCGCAGGGTTTTAGGAAGATCGATCCAGATCGATGGGAATTTGCGAACCAAGGTTTTCACAAAGGGAAGAAGCACTTGCTGAAGAATATAAAGAGTAGACGCAAATTCAGCGAGCATAGAAAAACATCGAGTAGTACTGCCACCTCTGATTACCAGAAAGCTGAAAATGAAGTGGAACTCAAAAAGCTTAAGAAGGACCAGGAAGCGTTGAAGACCAAGATCCTTAAACTAAGAGAAGAGCGGGAGAACTTTCGGCATGAGATTGAGCAGGTCACTGAGCGGGTTCACCATGCCGAGTGCAGGAACCAGCAGATATTCCTCTTCCTCACAAAAGCAGCCAAAAGCCCCAACTTTGTCCAGCATTTAATCCAGAAGAAGAGGCAGAAGAGAGATTTAGAGACTTGTGAATCCAGCAAGAAAAGCAAATTGCTTGGTCCCGATGCTGAAGCCACCAAATGCTTGAATGAAGCAATGGATCACATGATTCAAAGCCCAAACGTTGATTGCCTGAGAATCAGTGATGATTTGGCACAGATGGAGCATTGGCCAAATAGGGTCATGCCGGAGGATTTTGACACCATTCAGATGCACAACCCGTGGCCTTCAATGGATGTTGAAGATTTCAGAGTTTCGCTGGGTCAGACACCCGATCAGATGGCCAGAGCTGGTGCCTCTGATTTGTCTTCAGTATTCCATGAGATGTCCGAGAAACTCCTCAGGGAAGACGTGGTTGTTGGCGATGACGCAGACAACATAGAAGTAGAAGACCACCTGACGGTGAATGACATGGGAATCTATCTTGAACTGGAGGGTCTGATTGATGGATTGGGTACACGAGTGAACTGATGGAGCAAGCAGTGAGACTGATGCCCTAAATTTCCATGTACTCCCGCGCTGCCCTTTCTGTTATTTTCTTGCTCTTTTGGGTTCCTTTTTGTTATTTTAAGCTGGACATCAGAATCATTGTTGCTGCTGTTTTTTGTGACCCAGATCACATAATGCAGCTTTTGCATAGTTGGAGAGAGAGTGGAGGGAAGCCACCATTTGCTTCACGGCATGAAGGTATATGTGCCAGACACAGGAAAGAAGAAGAATCCAACCAATGAACTAGGTTTTGGCGGGTCAATGAAATATGCTCGTGTACATTTGTTGTAGTTTCTTACTTTTCCATCGTTGTATCAAAGACCTCCCAATGTTCTTTTCTCAAGTTTGCACTAACTTTTTCTTTCTTTCTGCGCTTGTGTTGTTACCAGCTATGTGTAAATAAAAGCGTTTATAGTGCGAAAAAGTTCATGTTCACTTTTTATGGGAAGAGCTTTCCAAGATGTTTTACATGACCAAATGCTAACCAGAAGTTACAAGGTATGTCCATGTATTCTCTACTGGGAGACATGTTTCTTTCTTCTTTTCTTTTATGTTTAAACTCAGTGTGCTTCTTCTGAATCTAATATGTGTGCTTATTGCAAGCTTCAATGTGCCAAGAAGGGAGACCTATCCAAGTTGGCGAACGCTTCTGTAACCCTAGACTACTTACGCTGTTCGACTGAACTTGTTGACTCCGTGTCCATCGAAAGTCAGTAACCTTCGTTACCGTCAGCATTTGGTACTCTCAATAGCTTCAATAGTTCACTGAAAGCCTTTGCTTTGGTGTAATGTACCACACGAAGCCAAGCCTCAGCCACTAACTGACTGATGGATTGACTGACTGGGGCTACCTTTAACTCGGAGATCAACTCTCCTCTAACTTGCCAAAGAGTTCTTTACCAGTCCTATTCTCATCTATCTAACTGACGAGCTGTTCCAATCACTGTTGGAAACTGCTCAAAATTAAAGGAGATCAAATGGAAAGCATTGTAAATCACATTCTTCTAATAACTTAAAGCCTTTAGAATAATTGGCGACGGTCCCACAAAATTTCATATGATATTAAAGTTGGAGATTCTGAATTCATATCTTTACAAGCTTTATTTACTTTCCCAATTAAATATGTCCACATTTAATATATTGTAAAAAGACCAATCTAAGCATGAGAGGGAGTGTTAGTATAATTTAAGTAATAAACCATGCTTTTATCTAATGGTTAAGCTTTTAGAACAGTTGGCAGTGGTTCCGCAAAAACTCACAAGCATATTCTTTAGCATTAGAATTTTAATCCTTCAAAATGGTTGGCAAACCTTTTCGTGAAAATTTCAAATAGCCTTATGAAACGAGGTCGTTCTTTTAAAAGAGTCCTCAAAGTGAATATTTTATTTAATTAGTCTCCAAAGTGGGTGACTAAGTATCAAAATTACTCCTAGCTTACTAATCAACTATCGTCGATCGTTGAGCATGTGCATATCATGTGGCACATTTTGTTGACGCTAATAATACAACCAGGGTGAATAAGTTTATTTTCAAAACATAACAAATTTTCGTGGAATTACTCAATCTAGGTTGATAGATGCAGGAACAGTAGATGATATAAGATGCAAGATACTTCCATTAGATAAATGATAAAATAAATAAAGAAATAGAACACGATGCACTCAAATTTTTATGGTGGTTTGGTTTATGCCAAGCCTACATCCATTCTTCCAAACTAATAGCAATCAATAGGCCGGGGTCCACTGATAATTTAGTGAGTAGTTAATACGAAACACGTGTCGCTTCTATTCAAATTAAAGTGAGTAATGACAACTCTCAAAGTATATCACTATAGATCATGCTCCCAACATAGAGAGAATGTGACTATATCGATATCCATAACTTTCTTAGTTTTATATATTATATTAAACGGGTATTAATCTTCTTATATAGTCTTCGATAGGGGCGAGCATAATTTCAGGATAGAACCTAGAACCTAAGAACCAAACCGATAGGAACTTGTCCAATTCTAGGTTTTAAGATATACAGGGCGGGTTCCAAGTTTCAAAAAGTGAGGAATCTGTTTCGAAGAGTAAATTCTAAGTTCTAGATTTGTGAAACATGGAACCTGTAACCTATAACCTAGAGTTTATAACAATTTTTTATGTTTTTCTCGGTTTATGTCTTCGCATGATTCTACAGTATTTCATGTCATTGGATGATGAGTGTATAATTTGGAACCATTAATCTGAGTTTTTATTTTATGAAAGAGACTTTTACTTTGTTGATATTTCAATTTTTTCGTGTGTCTAAATATAAGTTATGGTCAGTAAATTGTAGTAACAAATTGTTATTATTAAAGGTGATAATTCGCTACAATCGTTTAATTAAAAATAGATTTGAAACTTAGGTGAATTGGAACCGACCCTAGAGCCTATGACAAAGTAAGTTCTAGATTCTAAATTTTGCATGGTAGGTTCCAAGTTCCAAAAAATAAAGAACATGTCTCAATGGGTAGATTTCAGGTTCCAGGTGAAGCCTTCAGGGAGCTTGGAACCGTTCATCCCTAGTCTTGAACCTCCAAGTCAATTGTTAGAGAATCTCTAAGAAAATCAATTGGTGGTTGGAATTTATTAACATAATTACCGTAAAATCCGATCATCCATATAATCAAATTTTCTAGGTAATGATGAGGTTTCCCTAAATAAAGTAAGTTATATGCGTCAATAATCTCTTCTTCTAATTGATCAAATAACATAGGTAACAATAAAATTGATTTTTCTCCATATCTTCAATTCGAGATTCTAGGCCCCGAAATTAGCTATTTATTCATTTTAACACACAAATTAAATCAAAGGAATCTCTAGGTCTCCTAATCCAAATTCTGTAAACATGTGAAAAAAAAATATCTCTTTTTCCTTAGTCGATATAACGAGCTACTTTTATAAGCAATTCTCTTAGTCTATCCAAACTTCATGTTGATAATTGCCTTATGTATTGCTGCCCAATTCTTCTTGAGCACGCTAGTACTCAAGACTTCACTTAGCATTCATTTTGTCATGATACCTCCAAGTCCTAACAAACTTCCCGTTCGTCACTAAGACCGACAAGAGTCTACCCGAGGAAATGAAGCGCAAGAGCTCGATGCTGGGGAGGCTGATAAAGGTGTCGAAGTCAACAACGGGGTTGAAGTAGAATGAAGAAGATGTTGTAGTGAAGAAGATGAAGAAAGAAAGAGAGACAATAAAAATAGATAAATAAATAAAAAGCCTCTTGATGAAAATGTCCGCTGATCATGACCTTGGGAAGTGTCACATGTCATGCACATGCTTGCCGGCGTATGCTAAGGGTTATTTATTTATAAAAAAGCCTATTTTCAAGACTCTTTTTGAGAATACGTCCAATTCCAAGGGCTATATACCGAATCTTTTGGAGAATCTGCGATAAAAGTGGGATCAATTTCAAAGTTCCCGCCTCATTATTGAGAAGAGGAAGAAAAATGCGCACATTCGAACTTTGACCACCGAAATCATGCTAGGTGTCGTCGTAAAGCCCGCCCCAATAGATATTATTATCCATATTTGGTGCATCTTTTTAGTACATAACAGATGTGACTCCTACCAAATTCGGACAAAGATTGTGAAGAGATAAAGCGGATACCCACGAATGACGGACCAAGACAAATGAAAGCTCCAACCCCATTATGTTCCCAAAAGGTAACCACACCCTTAACGTCTCTCTTAAGGCCGTCTCATGTTCACATTACACATTTCCAAGCTAATTTCTCAACCATCCCTTTCCGTTCTTAATAAATTCTTGAATGAATGCCATAAAAGATCCCAAGTCGATATTACTCCAAACTGATTTATAATATAAACTGATACGTTCGTGACGTATATATCTTTCATGAACTTATGTCAAATTTTAGTATAAAATTGCTGAGTTAGACAACACGTGACATTAACTCAACTGATATGGTAAGTTCACATGAAAATTCATTTTAATCTGGGATGAATTTATTATAGATGTACCGGTTTGAATTTTTTGAGGCGATTTGAGATTTTTTAATGGTACTAATCGCAGATTCTTCCTATGGGGAGAACAAGAGTGCGCATGGTGTATGTGTGTCCCTACACATATTAGGCAGACATAATCCTCAGTTTCATCCATTGAAGAGGCACGTTATTTGTGCCCTACGAGAAAAGCAAAAGCTTCAATTAGAGATTAATCAAGTAGTCAACGTAAACAAAATCCCCTTCCTTTTTGCAAGAAAAGTGTGTTACACATCACAACAGACTGCTGTCTGGCTCTGGCCCCGATGTTTTCAACCGAGAATTACTCTATATATGCTCTATATCCAACATGGGCTCTTATTGCAAGCATCCCCATCTCAAGAAGGGAGAAGTTGATTGATGGTACACCGGAATTGGACCTTTTTAGTGAGAACACTACTTTAGTCAGTGGTAGTAATCATTTAGTCGGTTGAAACTACAGGAGATAGCATTGGAGTTCTACTCCCTCGAAACAATGTTAAAACATGATAGGATAAAGCTTACATGATAGGATAAAGCTTATACAAAGTTTAATAGTGTTACAATATGATGCGGGATGAATTATGTAAAGTTTTTTCTGTTAATTAAGATTGTAATTCTTATAAATTTAAATTGTGTGAAATAAAATTGGACGATAAGAAGTATACTTTAGATACCATAAGGGAAGAGAGAAAGATGCAAAGCAAACTTAGTAATTTCCCAATAAAGCTCAAAAGTTGAAATTATCAAGGATTTTCAATGTATCCGAAAGAAGGGCATTTGTCATTTAAGATTTCCTATCGGCCGAGAAATTTTCTATCATTAAATACTGATTTGAAATTCCAGGCATATTACGACGAAAATTGTAGCAAAACCAAGTTTCCAATTACCGTACAAGATACGTAGAACTCGATTATCATCCTGTCGGAGATAAGATGCAACAAGGACCTGTGAAGCCAGGCTACGTGCCTACAAGATTACAGCTAGGCAATAGGAAAGGAGACTTTTGAAGATATTGCAAAAAAGCTTGGCACGAAGGAAATCAAGACAACAGCTTAAGGGAAAAAATTATGAAGCCCATTTGGATTATGGGGTCGTACGAGATCGGACGTTTGGCATCCTAACTCCCACTTTGAATTGTTGCACCTTGCGACAGACTGCTGTCGGGCTCTGGCCGATGATTTTTCGACCTAGATTTGCTCTACACGCTAGACAAACAGACTACCATCTGGCTCTATGGGCTCTGGCCGATTCTCTCTCCAATGAGACAGACCTTTGACGACCCAGGTTAGGCCAGGTGTCCTCCGAAGAGAGAGCTTATCCACCACATTCATTGCATCGTTGACTAACAACAATTACTAGAAGATGTGGCTCGTACCAATGACCACCCAAGCTAGGCCAGGTGTCCTCCTGTTAAAGCCTGCCTCAAGAGACTTTCGTCTCCATTCGGGACCCCCCCTTTGGGCACACAAATCGCTCGCAGATATTGTGGGTTCGTACTAGATTCAGACAAGATCTCACCAGAGAGAGCGTAAAAAGACACAGATAAATGGGCCCGACAAGACGAATGCACAAGCTTCCATGAACCTTCGGAAAAGAGGGGTCACTCCCTAAGCGTGCCGTCTGAGTCTAAGCAAAGAAGTCCTGAGTCAACATCAGACATTTCCAGCTGATTTATCTGCGTTTCTTCACCCTTATTTGATGGATCCTTCTTATGTGATCCCCATGCTTTCCAAATTCCTATGGAATCCATTAATAATATCATGTCGGAATTTTTTTTATGACGTAAAGAAAAATTTGAGGTAAAAATAATTTAGGATATTTTATAATTTTTTCTTTTTTTGTTTTTTTTGTCTATTGGCTTTGCACCTGTATAACAGCAAACGCCTCCTAGTAATATCAGTTGCAGGAGGAAAGAGGGGCGATGTACAATACCGAAACAGGTAAGTGTGTACAAAACAAGAACAATTTTTTTGTAAAGCATGCGTGAATGTCACAACTAGTAGCATAAAAACTTTGGGCATCTTGATTGGAAAACACCCAATTTGTCCATTTCTTTTAACACAAGAATCAGCTTTCCTCTGGCATCAATGTATCAATTGCTTGAGTTGCATCATTTCCTTTGGCAAAGAAGTAAAGTTATTTCCCAAATCCTATTTAACTTGGTTAAATCAGAGATGGGATATGGCTTCTTAGTTTTGAGGATAGCAGCATCACATAGATCGTTCTTCAAATGAGAAATGAACGACCAGCTCATCTGAAAAATTTATCTTGCAAAAGGTGGAGGCACTGACATAAGTTAGCAGATGCCTCTGCTGCCAACTGATCCATTTGCCACAAAACTCAAGCGGATATATAACAAGGAAAATAACGTAGATTAACCTAGGAAACCAACTAAAAAGGCTAAGTAGGTAACATTGAACTCAACAAACACCTAAATGAAACCATAAAAAGGGGGATAACTCGCAAGATCTTCGTTGTCATCCTAATATGATCAATGTGATCATTGTCATGCTAGACACTAGAAATTTTTCATTGAGAAAGTTTCAAGTTGCAAAGGAAGAAATGGAGCCTCGACCAGACTAGTGGTTATATAACAAGGGACTGTTTGAATAAGATATGCTTCAAGAAAGCTCATCTTAGAAGTCACTCTCTCTCTCTTGTTCGCACACATGCACTCTCCACAAATTTGTAAGATGATGGCCATTGATAGCATGAAGAAAGTGGCAAATGAGTTCCAAAGCACCACAGCTCTGTCGATATGAACATCTGAGATCAATGCCAATGCACCTTCCACCTATGACTCCACAAGGAACGCTAAGAGCGCTAAACAAATAATATGCTGGAGCTTGCAAAGAGCATTTATTTAAACAAAGAACTTCTGTAGGGTATGCAACCCTTCGCTTTGACATTAATTGTAGAGTGCGCAGCTTTAAAATATATGAAAGTGTTAAAATACTCAAATCAAACTAATTAATACAAGCACACTCAGCTATTCTATCTTCCCTTCTCGATCACGGAGGGATAACTCGCTCACACAGAGCAGTGCCTCTCACTTAAAAGTTCACCGTTGCACCTGGTGACTTCCTGTTCCGAAGCTCTCACTGATGGAGGCTTCCCTAAAGCTCACATACGTGTGGCTTCCTTAAAGCTCACCTTTGCTGTGGCCCTCTCTAGCCTTAGCTCTCTGCCTGCGTGTGGCTTGAGGCCCTCTCTGGCCTGAGGCTCCTTGCCTGAGGCACTTCTCCCTGTTGACCTGAGGCTGCGGTGCTTCTATGTGAGGCCTTTCGGCCTAAGCTCAAATGCTTCACGTACTGCCATATTTATAAGAGTTCCACCGCCTGGACTCCACCGCCTTTGACTTCAACATGCAAGAGCTGAAGTTGAACTTTTCTTCTGGGCTAAGAGTCAACAATCGTCGGCTGCAACTTTTCCTTCACGTCCAAGTACTAGCAAGTTGAACTTTGCTTCTTGCTCCTTGAAGGCTCCGGTAACTATTATAATGTTATTATAATGTGTGCCCCTTCATTCCTTCATGCGTAATGGACTTTCATTTTCTTATTTGGCGGTTTAAGAAGTGGCGCTGCAGGACACTTCTCTTTGGCTTCTTATTATTATATTAGGTGTTGATTCCAACAACTTCTTGGGAGATAGCAATTAATCCAAGGAGGCTATTCACATGCAGGTTCTTCATAGGTACATGCACTTTTATTAATAACCGATGGTATTGCGAGGAAAAGAAATTGGGCTTCTCAATTTGCATATTAAAAAAGGACCACTGAAGTCGAGGAGGAACAAATAGAATCCAAGTATCTTACCTCTGTTTTTCAGGATACAACAATCTCATTCGCAGATCATCGCCTGCCGTAGCAAGAGCAAAGGATGCTTCTCCAAGTTAAGGTTCTCGTCGTTCGGCTTGTTCCAATATCTTGACTGTAATTTTTATCTTTTGGCGAAGGCTTTCCTTGCTCGACAGACTCCAAGCAGTCTGCAGCTTTTGTGTGCCTCTTACATAGGTGGAGCTTTTCTAACATCCAGAGTGAGATGAGAAGGCTGTGCGTCCTTCGTGAGAAGAGCCAATATAATCTTTGGCTCTTTCCTCATCGCAGCGACGTGCAAAACTGTGAAGCCTCTTGCATTTCTACTATTCACATCGGCAATTTCGACATCAAGAAGTTCCGGTCATGGTCTCCGGATCACAGTATGCTCAGGCATAGTGAAGTGCATATGCATCATCCAGAGTGGTATAGCGCTCCTTCGTCAAAGATAGCATGAGGCAAGCCTTTCTCTAAAGTTACAGTTTCGAGATCAAATCTCACAAAAAATTTCCATACAATGTGCCAGCAATCCGTGACTTTCATCACCGCATACCCGTGCAGCGGATAGCACAAGCAAAATGTCGTCTGGGGTAACCTTGTGAGAATGTCAGGTAGGCGCCCTTGCAAATGAACAAGTCTGATTCAGTTATGCTGCACGTGAACAAAGCAAAAAATATCCAGCATCTCTAAGCCGTAATCACCGATGTGGATTTCTTTATCGTAGTCTCATATCAGCTAGTTTCTTTTGCAGCTACTGCTGCGCTACTGAGCAGTTTGACAATGGACAGGATCCCCCCTCAGGCAAATCATCGTATTGAAGGGGGTGTCGAAACAAACAATTGTCCCTATGAATAATATCAAATAGGACGGGAACTAATCAACCATAAAGTTGACACAACCGCCCCATAGAGTCAATTTATACTGCAGAAGGCTAAAATGAAAGAGCTCCAAATTGTCAGGGTCTTTACTAAAGTAGGTCATATGTCTGATCGAAGTTATCTCACTTTCTAGTAGGCCTTAGCATACTATGTAATCATGACACACATGCTATTATCTAAATATTGCTAGGAAAAGTTGTAATTTTTTTGTAAAGTTTGCGTCGGTCCTCTGAATTTGAACACGGACGCTGCGAAACAAAGGAAATATATTCAGGCCGTACAACATGATTTGAAATTAGCTTTGTTGTAATTTTAGTTAGGGGGTTAAGTTAAAACCCTTTTGAATAGCTTTGATTGCGTGTCTCCTTATAGCGAAGATAAACTTGCTGATGTGCTTTTCTTTACCCTCAGATTTATGTGGTCTGAGTCAACATTCAGAAATTTTCTTGTCGACCTGTGTCACGACCAAGCCCAAGAAAGAAGAAGGGCTTTGGACAAACAATTAGAATTTCCCAATTGGCAGAAATCTGTCTTTTGCGAGTCTTCGTCCAATCACGTCACACGCGGATTTGAAGAAACCAGAAATGAAGAAAATGAATTGAGATCGAGAGCAAAGTTAGCAGATTTTAACAAATTTCCCAATTTACGGAAGCGTAGATTTGACACCAACGTTCTAGTGTATAATTTTTTGTGACGAGAAAATATATTTGGGATAAATGTGGTAGAGGCACACTAATTTGGGATTTTTTTAACATAAAAATTAATTTGAGGCAAATATTGTACCTATTTCAAATTTTCTGTGACATAACAATTAATTTGAAGTAAATATGATGCAAATATATCAGTTTGCAGAATTTTTATGATATTAATCCATTTCAATTAGGCATGACCATAAGACATCGGGTTACTCCAAATGTACTTAGGCTCTGTGGTTTTTTTTTTTTGGTTAGATATTTAGGCCTTATTTGTTTCACAAAAAAATGTTATATTTCTGTTTCAGAAAATTATTTTCCAGGGATTTGGCAACTTTTTCCGATGTTTGACAAAAATCTTTAAAACAAATTGGAAAATATCTTTCGTCGTTTGGAAAGAAAAATTTGATTTGAGTTTCCTAAATACATGCACACTATTGGGGTGCCTGTGACTTGCGCATGGATAACTGAGGAACTAGGATCCCGAGTCCAACCTTGATGGACCCCAACCCAAGCACCAGGGACCCATGTAAGACCACTTGGTCCCGAGCAAGAGTGCAGGTACCAATTTCACATCCACAGAAGCCGAATCGAGAACCTGATGCCCATGCACAACTTCTTGACGCGTTGGTGCTTGTGCTCAAATCCCCAACACTCGAGCCCAGTTCCACAAGGGCCAAGCGAGGAACCCAATGACCTGGGTCCTCGGTGCTCGAGCTCAAGTCCTCAACACTCAAGTCCTGATCCATCGAGGCTGTCCTCGAGATGCCGTTGCCTATTCCTGGGTGCCTGATGACCAGGCATGGGTCCTCAATGACCGAGCTTAGCTCCATCGAGGCTAGACCCAGGCATGGGTACCGGGGTCCCAAGCTTGGTCTCGATAGACTCGGGTTCAAGTGCCGAAGACCCAAGCATAGGCATCGGGGTCCTAGGCCCAACCTTGAAGGACGCGGACACTGGGGTTTGGGGCCTCGATCTCATTGGACTTAGGCTTAGGCATGGGGGATCCAAGCATAGGCATTAGGGTACTGAGCCCTGCCTTTATGGACTTGCGCTGGGCCACTAAGTCCCAAGCTCGGCCTCAATGGACTCGAGCACGGGCGCTAGAGACTCGATCATGGGCACCAGGGTCTCGAGGCTAGCCTCGATGGACCGAGGCATCGGCACTAGGGTCCTGGGCCTCGGCCTTGATGGACCTTGCTTTGTGTGCGAGGGAATTTGTGCACAGGAACTAGGGACCCGAGCAATCCTTGATGGACCCGAGCCAAGGCACAAGGGATCCGAGCACAAGTATTAAGGTCCTACCCTTAGTCTTTATGGATCCAGCTCTAGTATCGAGGCAAAGAGCATAGCAGTGGGGCCTCAAGCCCGACCTCAATGGACCCAAGCACGAGCGCTGGAGACTCAAGCATCGACACCACGTTCTTGGGCCCAACTTGAACCCAGGCAAGGGCGCAAGTGACCTCGGTCTGGATGTTAGGGACCAAGTCCTAGGCGAGTGGACCAGGGTCACAGGCCCAAGCCATGAGCCCAAGCCACGGGTACCTAAGAATGAGTGTTAGAGTTCCGGTGTCCAAGCACAGAATTTTTTATTCAAACATCGATATCTAGTTATTATTTTATGATGATTTTCGATTTTTTTTAAAAATCAATTTTCTAAATTTCCTTTTTCTGGTCGTACCATTTTCCTAATTTATGCATAATTTTTTCATTAAATCAGGAAACTATTTCCGTTGACTGTTTTTTCTAAACGATTCAAATGCTGAAATTTTTTTCCGTTAATCAAGAAACTATTTCCATTGAACAAACAGTTAAAAAAAAAAAACAGAGCCTAAATGTTAATAAATAAATAAAAATGCTTTGGCTGTCATGTCACAAGAATGCAAGCGAAGTCAGATGATTGAGATGGCAAAGAAGAAAATGATACTCTGCGCAAGGCATACCGGTAGATAACATGGCATTAAATGATAATTCAGGAATTAAATCCTGGTACGGTTGCCCGGTCCATCTTTCCTTCTCACAAAAGGTTGGCAACTTCATTGGAAAAAGAAAGATTTTCAATTGTCCCTTTCCCGATATCTTTTGCTATGTGTTCTCTGAAGCGCTCCGCGAAAATATTTTCGGGGAACTCCAGAAAAGTGAAAGCAACTGAGACTGCAGCCGCTGAGTTTCACTGTCTAGTCTCGTCGCCTTGAGCATATTTGCATCTTCAGGGGTGGATCATCTGCTTTGACGGAAGCAGTTTGCTTCTCGGGATCAACAGGATGGTCCACCATTGCGTCCCACTGCCGCCATGGGTGGAGGAGGCAGCGACCAGCTCTGAAGAGAATGCGTTTACGGGATCCGAAGGTTGAGCGCCAGCCGAAAGCCGATACCTAAATGGAGCACGGAATATTCTAGTCACGCATGACGGAACATGTACATTAGCAGCAATTAAGGTAACTTACAGATACAAAAGACGATCAAAATAAAACAAAAGAAAATGCAAGCATAGGTGTGCACGTGTATGCATATAACAGAGAATTGCGGAACGGGAGAATTTTGAAGAGAGCTTTTGCCCTCTCTAGCTCCATAAACACCTAGAGTATCTTCCATCGTAAGCTTACATTATCATGTAAGTCGATAGAGGAGGATAATTACAACACGCGCATACGGGCCTCACTAGCAATTAACACAATATCTATTAGGCTTCTGCACCTCTCTTAAGATTGCAACTGATCAGAAGAGCACAAATGTATCAGTAAAATCTTTTGGACAAGTTGATAGTTGATACTATCGACAGCAAATTTAGAAAATCAATTAATCATCTCTCACATGTATCCCAAGTTCCCAACATAAAACCTGAAAGATGCACAATGAAGGGAAAGCTTGGATTTGACCAAAAAGAATTTCTGATAACCCTTAGCCTTGGAGCAGCCTCCTCTCCGACGCCACCAAAAAAAGAGAAAAAAAAAAAAGCAGCCTCCGAGTAAATGCCTCAGGGAACATATATCAAAATCCTTGGCAAAGTATGGCATTTAAAAAATTGAAGTCGTAGCGATTTGAGATTATTGCACTATCATATCAGAAACAAGACAGGGAGAGGGAATCTCGGTTAGATGCATGCCGTGGCCGGGTAAGAATCGCCCCATCTAAGTATACGACAAGTTAGCATCTAGAGAGTCATTCTATTTGCCAAAAGAGAAGTTGCACTGCATCAGCTCAAAACATCCGAAGAAGGATAAAACCATTCAGAGCTTGCACGGGACATAAATGAATTGTTACCTAAATGGTAAAGGAAATTGTTACTATTCAAGATCTCTTGAGAGAATCAAGCCAGAGTACAGATCACACCGATGCTCAATGCTAGAGAACTGGATGACTGCATCCGATAAAGTAAAAAAGAACAGGCAAAAGGAGCATGAGACCTTCTGGGTGTCACCGAGAATTCCAGTAACATCACTACCTCAAAGTGCATACCCCATGCATTGGTCAATTTATTAAGTTGCAGGTCTCATTGAGAATTAGATCTGTCAGAGAACAAATTCGTTAGCCTTGCATTAGTCAATTTATTAAGTTGCAGCAGCTTTTTTTTTTAAACGTTGTACGTAGTTTCAAGAGATTCTAACTCTCGCGCCAACAATAATTTCTTTACTTACGAAAGGTTGTGAATCGCTTGAAACATGTGCGGACTTATAACACATGTTACGATAATCCAGATGAATCACCTCGACTCAGAAGAGTTGACTTCTTCGGCTATCATAAGCTGATACAAGATCAAAGCTCTAGCAATTACAGTATGCTGTCAATTGATCTCTCTCTCTCTCTCTCTCTCTCTCTCTCCTTGTGCACATGTTTGTGTCTCAAGTGTATATTTTCTGCATGGCAAGGATTGTTTGGAGAGGCTCGAGTTGACATTTATCATCCAGGAACCAAGTCCCCAAAGTTGTTCGTCCATCAAAGCATGAAAGGACTCACAAGGTTTCCTGTGTCTTCATAATCATACTATAACATAGCCGACCTCGCCTTTCGTGCTATTGTTGGTTCAACAATAAGAAGGAATTTAGTATTTCGCGCGAGATCCATTTGTTTTTTGACCATCAAGAAACTTTTGGTTGTGTAGATTGTTTCTCCTCATGAGATTCTGACCACATATGGGTTCTATACATTCCACGGCAAATGATGTGGGGATTGGACTCGAAATTGCTAAATTATTGCAGTCAATTTATGGTACTGTTTCAAGCATTAGAGGGGACTCTAAGAAGCCGCGGCATTCATTTAGTGTGCAAACAAGTTAAGCAACCAAATGACATGAAGATTGATGAAAGCATGGATCCTCTGAATTCAAACACGAAAGTTACAAGTTCTCATGCTTGAAGCCACAAAAGGAATGAAAGATTTTCAGACTCCAAACTTAGTACACTATAATTTGAAATTAGCTTTCTTGTAATTTAGTTCAAGATAGAGAACCCAAGAAAGAATAAGGGCTTTAAATAATGAATTAGAATGTTCAAATTGACCTAAAATTGCACAATTTGGTTTCGGGAGGTTATGATATATCAGCCATAGAAACATTTTAGTCACTTTTTTTTTTTTTTTTTGCCTTTTGCCTTGTTCTAATCTAGGCCTCAAAATAGATGGGCTCTGCAGTCCGTTCACTTAGGTGCTGTTTGGTAATGCTTCGAGGAACACCTATTTCTATTTTTTTGTTCCCTGGAATAGAAATAAAACAAAAATGCATTTGATACTTTTTTTGTTCCCGGAAACAATTTGTTCCCGTTAATAGATTTGGAATAGAAACAAGAAAAAAAAAGTTGTTTCTTATTTCCGGGAACAACTCAAGAAACAAGAAACAAGCTTTTTCTTTTCTTTTCTGTTTTTTTCTTTCTCTTCCTCTCCCGTTCCCCGCCGGGGCCGATGACCGGCTAGACGAGGCTTGGCGACCTCGCTGAAGCCTCGTCGACCCTTGACGAGGTTGCCTTGAGCTCGCCGGTCACCGGCGAGGCCTCCTAGATCGCCTCACCTAGCCAGGGCGAGGTCAAGCCTCGCCGAGCCATGGCAAGGCTCGGGGGGACCTCACCAGTGGTCGGCGAGGCTCCCTCGAGCTCGACGACTTCATTGGCCCTCGTCTGGCCAGTCGGCCATGGCCAAGGCTGGCAACCGACTAGAGGAAGGAGAGGAAAAAGAAAAAAAGAAAAGAAAGAAAAAGAACAATGTAATAAAATTATTAATAAATTAAAATAAATTCTAAGTCATAAAAATATTTGGGATTATATCAAACGCATTTCTCTTCCGGGAACTGAAATTTTGTTCAGTTACCAAACGCCTTTAAATGCTCCGAAACTGTTTCCGAGAACAAAAATAGAAAAAAAAGTGTTTTTGAAAAGAAACTGTTCCCAAGAAAAAAAACGTGACCATACGCACTCTTAATGATCAGATATGAAGTACATGTTTACTTTGGGCTTGTTTCCAATTTGCCTTAATTATGTTTGCTCATGCGTCTTAAACATGCATAAGTAATCACCATAATCCAAAGGTTAAAAGTCACAAAAACCTTAATTTATGTAAGCAATGTCTATCATAACACATTTATCCTAAAAAATTTGTGGCACCAAAAACCACAAATTTATAGTTGAGTGACATATTTATACTCTATTAGGATTCTTGTAAAAATTGTTGTTAAAAATCTAATGTGGCATTATTAATTTTTCTTCAAGGACAAGGTGCGACCCGGGGTCGGCCGGGCCGGATCCGAATCGGGTGTTGAATAGATTCAGGTTTATCTTGGACATGGAACCGCCCGTTTGAGTCGCGGGTCTGACCAGCCCGGGTCACTAATATTATTATTATCTTTTTCATATTTATGTTTTTTCAGAAAATAAAAAAATAAAAAACTTTATATTTTCTGTACAAATAAAAAAAAGTCAAAATAGTTGTCTCTCCAAATGCATGGAAAAACCTTGAAAATCAAAACAAACAAAAAAAGAAGAAATTAAACCTCAGGCTTTAAACAAGGTTAGGTGTCGAAAAGGCATTACAAATCCATGTTCCTAGTTTCTCTAGTTGCACATGAGTGAAATATTTCTCTCGATATTTCATTTGGGTTTGTAATCGACCCACCTCAAATCGATTAGTTGTGACCCCTATTTAAAATTAACTTAACCTACTCGAATCATTAAGTCGTAAATTGATAGGCTTGGGAAAGTCCGGATTAAGCCTAATACTTAGTCGAGCCATTAGCCTCCGCACGCGTCCGCACGTAAGAGCGCCCGAAAAGGGAGGTTGCCCGAAAAGGAAGGTTGCGACAAACACACATTTTGGTTGTCATGTCCAGTGAAGCAAGATGATTGAGCTGGCAACGAAAGTAAATGATGATTGGTCCACGCTTCTATAACACATTAAGTGATAATTAAGGAATCAAAACGCGTACCATTGCCCCTGTCCATCTCCCTTCTCCCAAAGCGTTGGGAAAAGGAACAAATTCTCAACTGCTCCTTTTCCCCCTTCTTGTCTTTACTTTTATACTCTCAGCTTTTCTCGAGACCTTCGGTAGCTACTTCCTCACTGTTTTCATTTGCTAGTGGGGAAAAGGATTAACACTTTCGACAATTAAGAAAAAAACCTTAAAAAAAAAAGAAATTGGTCTAATAGGTAGCACAAGGCTACATAAAAATAATGTTAAATAAAATTTCATGGACCAGTAATGCGAATATTCGCATAAGCGTGGACAAAACTTGACTTCGATACTATGCTAAAAATTAAATCGAAAATTTTAAACTTACATATGAATAGACACTAGACAAATGTAAATAGTCTCATTAATGAAAGGATATATTGAGAACTAGATATGAATGAGCTCTATCCTATGATGGCACAATTCGTGCATAATTTTCTATACTCACTCATCCAAGTCAGCCTAAGCTAACTTGTCCCATTGAGTTGAAAAACAAAATATTGAAATTGACATAAAATGTCACAATTTCTAATTGTTAAGCATAAATAATATCATGAAATAACTTGAGATGAATTTTGGATGCTTTTACGCTATTTATGCCATACGTCATTTGATTTGATAAGAGTAGTTACAATACCGAACTGTTAGTTTATAAATGGTCAAAATCTCTAAACATAATCACATGCTTTTTTTTAGAGGACTTTAATGACCTCACTTTTAAAATACTTAAAAGGAAGTCACTTATTCTTGTTGGTTGAACAAATATGGCTGCTGTTATCTTCTTTGTCCGCATAATCTTATATAGCAACTGGACATGATTAAGTATGCTAACGTGACTTTTTTTATTTAAAAAACTTATAAAATAGAATTGATTATTATTAAACCACACCGACATGAATCTTTTAATATTAAAAAACTTAAAGATAGAATTACAATAGAGTTAATATCCTGATAGCCCGTAAATCGATATACATGTGACAAATTTATCCGAGTACACTTGTAATAAATGTATCCCAAATGACCACAAAAAACCTAAAAACTGATACACTCGTAATAAATTTATCAAAAACTAATTTATTCGAATGCAAAAAAACTCAAAATGATACACTTGTGACAAATATACCGTTGATTAAATAAGATTAATGCCACAAAAAATCACAAATTTGTACAACTGTGACATACGAAGAGTAAAATTCTAAACTGGTACACTAATCAATTGTCACGTATCATCAAATTTAATAATTTGATAGTAGAGGGTAAATTTGTCATAAGTGTATTAGTTAAAAATAAATTTATTAAAAATATATTAATTTTTAAAAAAATTAATTTGAGATAAATTTATCATATATATATATATATATATAAAAGAGTTTTCAGGATATTAATCCTTAACAGCGGAGGAAAACATTTCTGAGACGCAAAAGACAAAAGCATGGCGGCTCCTTGACGTTTCCCCTATAAGGCCACCTACCATCGCCGTTGTCACTTGCGCACTCCACTTTCAATTCAAGCTCCCCCTCTCTCTCTCTCGAAACCCTACCATGTATGTTCATTCGCTTGAAAATTTCTCATGCTATCTCCACCTTTGAACCTGAACTCGAGCTTCTGACGGGAAAAAAGAGAGAAAAAAGCTTGAACTCGAGCTCAAGTTAACGACGGCGTCTCACGGCGGCGCCGGCGATCATTATGCCGGCGGTACCAATGGATCTTGCTTGTCGTTTTCCAAAACCCTCTTCCAAGAATCAAGTCTTGAGCTGGAAAAGGCAAAACCTTTCGCAAAATCACGGGAAGAAATCGCGTCCGTTGCTGTTCTTGACGGTGGCGACCATGGCGAGATAGGGTCCCAGTCGCCCTTGTACTTGAACCTAACCCGAACCGATTCTCCTCGATCGCAATCAAAGCCCCGTGCAGGCGAGCTAGGATGCTGTGGGTCGCTTTCCCATTCGGATCCCTTGCCAGAAGTAGCCATTGAAGATGGCAAAATTGGAGCTGGGTCGTGCTTGCATTCGGGCCTGACCCGGTCCGAACCCTGTTCAGCTCTGGCCGTGAAGGCGGCGAAGATCAAAGAGGAAGTGGAAGAGGAGGAGGTCCCGACCATTGCTGATCCCAGGGATGCGACCATTTTATTGCCGTCATGCTCGTGGCAGGCAGTAGCGGACGATGTGGCAAAGCCGATGGAGGGGCCGGGAGAAGCGGGGCCAACGCCGTTCCTGAGGAAGACGTATGAGATGGTGTCGGACCCGGGGACAGACCCGGTGGTGTCGTGGGGTTTGAGGCGGGACAGCTTCGTGGTGTGGGACGAGCAGGAGTTCTCCAAGCAGATCCTGCCTCGATACTTCAAGCACTCCAACTTCTCCAGCTTCATCAGGCAGCTCAGCACTTACGTGGGTACTTCTTCATGTTTGGATAAGAGCAAACCTATATCATTTGTTGCGGGCGTTATTGATGTGTATAAAGTATGTATGTGTGTGTGTGTGTTTTGGTTTAACTCTTCGGTTCCTTTTTTGGATGTCGTCGAAAGTGTGGTCTTCTTACAGCAGCCAGCGGGAAGTCCCCGCGGCAATAGACTAGGCTCCGAGGGACTCCACTCAAAAGGTTTGCTCAGGTGTTGAGACTCAATTTAACCCATTTTGTCGGTTACTATTTGTGCTTTACCCTAGTATAAGGGAAAAGGAACCAAGAAACCTGAAATGGTAGGCGAGATACACAGATTCCATATGAAATTTCATGAATCACGTGGCACATGTTCACAAAAATTTGCATCAAGTGGCCGGTGGACGATGGCCCCTACTAGCCCTCGGTCTGTCATCATATTCAAGTGATGATGCTTTAGACGGTAGTTTGCAGAAACCACCAACCATGATATATCAGAACACCCGTTAAAGATTATCTTCTTACCGGATTCAGAAATGCACTACAGCAGTTCCTTTATAGCGGTTAGTATTTTGCATTTTACTGTTTCAATTGTCCATTTTGCACTTTCTAGCTGAAGATAAGTTTCCTTTGGCCATTGCTTTGTTTCTATCCAGTGTTCTGTAAAGCCTTCGGATACCTTTCTTCTTTTTAGGCAAGACCAGAAGCATAATTCTGCACTGTTGTGTTCATATTATATGTAGTAGTGTCCGGATTGATTTTGAGTCGTTTGCCTTTACTCTTAAAATTTTCCACACACTCTTTGTACTGGTATTTGGATCATTGTAAAGGATCTCTCCTTGACGTGCATTATAAGCCGTGTTCTTTCTATATTGGCCTATTAATACCCCTTGTGCACATCTTCCATTGAGACTTTCTTGGCCTTCATTCTGCTTATTTTACTCTTTACCCTTTGGTTCAATATGAACTCATAGACGTAGATTCTTCCTATCTTCTATTCTTTATGCATCATAATTCAAAATATGTCGCAGGGTTTTAGGAAGATTGATCCAGATCGATGGGAGTTTGCGAACCAAGGGTTTCACAAAGGGAAGAAGCACTTGCTGAAGAATATAAAGAGGAGACGCAAATCCAGCGAGCATAGAGAAACATCGAGTAGTACTGTCACCTCTGATTACCAGAAAGCTGAAAATGAAGTGGAACTCAAAACGCTTAAGAAGGACCAGGAAGCGTTGAAGACCAAGATCCTTAAACTAAGAGAAGAGCGGGAGAACTTTCAGCATGAGATTGAGCAGGTCACCGAGCAGGTTCGCCATGCCGAGTGCAGGAACCAGCAGATATTCCTCTTCCTCACAAAAGCAGCCAAAAGCCCCAACTTTGTCCAGCATTTAATCCAGAAGAAGAGGCAGAAGAGAGATTTAGAGACTTGTGAATCCAGCAAGAAAAGCAAATTGCTTGGTCCCGATGCTGAAGCCACCAAATGCTTGAACGAAGCAATGGATCACATGATTCAAAGCCCAAACGTTGATTGCCTGAGAATCAGTGATGATTTGGCACAGATGGAGCATTGGCCAAATAGGGTCATGCCGGAGGATTTTGACACCATTCAGATGCACAACCCGTGGCCTTCAATGGATGTTGAAGATTTCAGAGTTTCGCTGGGTCAGACGCCCGATCAGATGGCCAGAGCTAGTCCTTCTGATTTGTCTTCGGTATTCCATGAGATTTCCGAGAAACTCCTCGGGGAAGACGTGGTTATTGGCGATGACGCAGACAACATAGAAGTAGAAGACCACCTGACAGTGAATGACATGGGAACTAATCTTGAACTCGAGGGTCTGATTGATGGATTGGGTACACGAGGGAACTGATGGAGCAAGCAGTGAGACTGACGCCCTAAATTTCCATGTACTCCCGCGCTGCCCTTTCTGTTATTTTCGTGCCCTTTTGGGGGTTCCTTTTTGTTATTTTAAGCTGGACATCAGAATCATTGTTGGTGCTGTTTTTTGTGACCCAGATCACATAATGCAGCTTTTGCATAGTTGGAGAGAGTTTCTGGAGGGAAGCCACCATTCGCTTCACGGCATGAAGGTATATGTGCCGGAAACAGGAAAGAAGAAGAATCCAACCAATGAACTAGGTTTTGGTGGGTCAATGGAATATGCTTGTGTACATTTGTTGTAGTTTCTTACTTTATCATCGTTGTATCAAAGTCCTCCCAATGTTCTTTTCTCAATTTTGCACTAACTTTTTCTTTCTTTCTGCGCTTGTGTTGTTACCAGTTATGTATAAATAAAAGCGTTTATAGTGCGAAAAAGTTCATGTTCACTTTTTATGGGAAGAGCTTTCTGAGATGTTTTACATGACCAAATGCTAACCAGAAGTTACAAGACATGGCCATGTATTCGCTACTGGGAGACATGTTTCTTTCTTTTTTTTCTTTTCTGTTTAAACTCAGTGTGCTTCTTGTGAATCTAATATGTGTGCTTATTGCAAGCTTCAATGTGCCAAGAAGGGAGACCTATCCAAGTTGGCGAGCGCTTCTGTAACCTTGGACTACTTATGCTATTCGATTGAACTTGTTGACTCCATGTCCATCGAAAGTCAGTAACCTTCATTACATTAAGCATTTGGTACTCTCGATAGCTTCAATAGTTCACTGAAAACCTTTGCTTTGGTGTAATGAACTGCACGAAGCCAAGCCTCAACCACTGATTGACTTGGGCTACCTTTAACTCGAAGATCTACTCTCCTCTGACCTGCCAAGGAGTTCTTTACCAGTCCTAGTCTCATCTATCTAATCGACGAGCTGTTCCAATCACTGCTGGATGTGATTGATATCATAATTGGACCTTGTTCATGAGGACACTACTTAGTCAAGAGGACCTAATTCAAATTGCTCAAAATTAAAGGAGATCAAATGCAAAGCATTGGAAATCACACATTCTTCTAATGACTTAAGCTTTTAAAATAATTGGCGACGGTCCCACAAAATCTCATGTGGTATCAAAGCTGGAGATTCTGAATTCATATATTTACATGCCTTACTTGCTTTCCCAATTAAATATGTCCACTTTTAATATAATGTAAAATGACCAATCTAAGCATGAGAGAGGGTGTTAGAATTATTTAAGTAATAAACCATGTTTTTATCTAATGACTTAAGCTTTTAGAACAGTTAGCAGTGATCCCACAAAATCTCATAGGCATATTCTTTAGCATTAGAGTTTTAATCCTTCAAAATGGTTGGCAAAGCTTTTCGTGAAAATTTCAAATAGCCTTATGAAAGGAGGTCGTTCTTTTAAAAGAGTCCTCAAAGTGAATATTTTCTTTAATTAGTCTCTAAAGTGGGTGACTAAGTATCAAAATTACTCCTAGCTTACTAGTCGACTATCGTTGATCATTAAGCATGTGCATATCATGTGGCACTTTCTATTAACGCTAATAATACAACTAGATTGAGTGAATAAGTTTATTTTCAAAACATAACAAATTTTCATGGGAATTACTCAATCTAGGTTGATAGATGCAGGAATAGTAGATGATATAAGATGCAAGATACTTCCATTAGATAAATGATAAAATAAGTAAATAAATAGAACACGATGCACTCAGATTTTTATGATGGTTTGGTTTATGCCAAGCCTACATCCATTCTCCCAAACTAATAGCAATCAATAGGCTGGAGTCCACTCATAATTTAGTGAGTAGTTAATACGTAACACTATTGCTTCTATTCAAAATAGATAGATCCCACTATCAATAAACAATTTCTACCTACATGCTTGTACACTCTTCAAATTACAAATTAAAGTGAGTAATGACAACTCTCAAAAGAGTATATCACTATAGATCATGCTCACAACATAGAGAGAATGTGACTATATCTGTATCCATAACTTTCTTAGTTTTATATATCATATTCAACGGGTATTAATCTTCTTATATAGTCTTCGATAGGGGTGAGCATAATTTCATAATAGAACCTAGAACCTAAGAAGCAAACCAATAGGAACTTGTCCAGTTCCAGGTTTAAGATATATAGGGTGAGTTCCAAGTTTAAAAAATTGATGAATCTATTTCGGCGGGCAAGTTCTAACTTCTAAGTTGGTGAAACATGAAACCTGGAACCTATAACCTAGAGTATGGAACAAATTTTTATGTTTTTCTTGGTTTATATCTTCCCGTGATTCTGCGGTATTTCATATCATCGGATGATGAGTGCATAATCTGGAACCATTAATCTGAGCTTCTATTTTATGACATAGACTTTTACTTTGTTGATATTTCATTTTTTTCGTGTGTTTAAATATAAGTTATGATCAATGAATCATAGTAACAAACGATGATTCTTAAAGGTGATAATTCGCTGCAATCATTTAATTAATAATAAATGTGAAACCTGGGTGAATTGGAACCAACCTTAGAACCTATTACAAGGTAAGTTCCAGATTCTAAATTATGCATGGTAGGTTCTAAGTTCCAAAAAAATGCGAAACATGTCCCAATTGGTAGGTTTCAAGTTTCAGATTTCAGGTTCCAGGTGGAACCTTCACAGAATTTGGAACCGTTCATCCCTAGTCTTCAACCTCCAAGTCAATCGTTAGAGAATCTCTAAGAAAATTAATTAGTAGTTGGAATTTATGAACATAATTACCGTGAAATCCGGTCGTCCATATAATCAAATTTTCGAGGTAATGATGAGGTTTCCCTAAATAAAGTAAGTTAATGCGTTAATAATCTCTTCTTTGAATTGATCAAATAACATAGGTAACAATAAAATTGATTTTTCTCCATATTTTCAATTCGAGTTTCTAGGCCCCAAAATTAGCTATTTATTCATTTTTACACAAATTAAATCAAATGAATTCGGGTCTCCTAATCCAAGTTGTGTAAACATGTGAAAAAAAAAAAAAATTCTCCTCAGTTTATATAACGAGCTACTTTTATAAGCAATTTTATGAGTCTATCCAAACTTCCTGTTGATAATTGCCTTACATATTGCTGCCCATTTCTTCTTGAGTACGCTACTACTCAAGACTTCACTCAACATTCACCTTGTCATGGTACTTCCAAGTCCTAACAAACTTCCCGTTCGTCACTAAGATTGACAAGAGTCTACCCGAGGGCATGAAGCGCAAGTTCTCGATACTGGGGAGGCTGATAAAGGTGTCGAAGTCAACAACGGGGGTGAAGCAGAATGAAGAAGATGTTGTAGTGAGGAAGATGAAGAAAGAAAGAGAAAGACAATAAAAATAGATAAATAAATAAGAAGCCTCTTGATGAAAATGTCCGCTGATCATGACCTTGGGAAGTGTCACATGTCATGCACATGTTTGCCGGCGTATTCTGAGGGTTATTTATTTATAATGAAGCCTATTTTCAAGACTCTTTTTGAGAATACGTCCAATTCCAAGGGCTATATACCGAATCTTTTGGAGAATCTGCGACAAAAGTGGGATCAATTTCAAAGTTCCTGCCTCATTATTGAGAAGAGGAAGAAAAATGCGCACATTCGAACTTTGACCACCGAAATCAGGCCACCTAAAGCCCGCCCCAATAGATATTATTATCTATATTTGGTGCATCTTTTCAGTACATAACAGATGTGACTCCTACCCAATTCGGACAAAGATGTGATGAGATAAAGCGGATGCCCACGAATGACGGACCAAGACAAATGAAAGCTCCAACCCCATTATATGTTCCCAAAAGGTAATCACTCCCTTAACATCTCTCTTAAGGCCATCTCATGTTCACGTTAAGACATTTGAAAGCTAATTTCTCAACCATCCCTTCCCGTTCTTAATAAATTCTTGAATGAATGCCATAAAAGATCCCAAGTCCATATTACTCCAAATTGATTTATAATTCTCCATAAACTGATACGTTCGTGATGTATATACCTTTCATGAACTTATGTCAAATTTTAGTATAAAATTACTGAGCTAGATGATACGTGACATTAACTCAACTGATATGAGAAGTCCACATGGAAATCCATATTAATCTATGATGAATTTATTATAGATATATCGATTTGAATTTTTTGAGGCGATTTGGGATTTTTTATGATACTAATCCCAGATTCTTCCTATGTAGAGACCAAGAGTGCGCATGATGTATATGTATCCCTACACATATTAGGCAAACATAATCCTCAGTTTCATGCATTGAAGTGGCACGTTATTTGTGCCCTACGAGAAAGACTCTGCTAATGGCAGTGAACTACATGCAAGTGAGGAGTGTATTGGTTCCCAAATATTTACTATATTTCATGTTACCATGAAGTGACAAACGCTCAAAGTTAAAATTTTTGGAGCTGGTCTCACATTTAGCACATAAGAAGATAAAGCAAAAGCTTCAATTAGAGATTAATCAAGTAGTCAACGTGAACAAAATCCCCTTCCTTTTTGCAAGAAAAGTGTGTTAACACATCGCAACAGACTGCTATCTGGCTCTGGCCCCGATGTTTTCAACCGAGAATTACTCTATATGCTCTATATCCAACATGGGCTCTTATTGCAAGCATCCCCATGTTAAGAAGGGAGAAGTTGATTGATGGTACACCGGAATTGGACCTTTTTAATGAGAACCTTACTTTAGTCAATGGTAGTAATCATTTAGTTGGTCGAAACTACAGCAGATTAGATGAAGGGCATACGTTTAAGCATTGGAGTTCTAATTCCTCAAAACAATGTTAAAACATGATAAGATAAGCTCATACAAAATTTAATAGTGTTACGATATGATGCGGGATGAATTATGTACAATTTTTTTTGCTAATTAAGATAATGATTCTTAGAAATTTAAGTTGCGAGAAATAAAATTGGAACTTTCTTTTAATCAAATAGGAAGTATATGTTAGATACTATAAAGGAGGAGAGAATGACACAAAGCAAACTTAATAAATTCCCCATAAAGCTCAAAAGTTGAAATTATCAAGGATTTTTTAATGCACGCGCCGAGTCAATTTATGAAAAACCGAAAGAAGGGCATTTGACATTTAAAATTTCTTATGGGTTGAGAAATTTTCTATCGCCAAATAATGATTTGAAATTCCAGGCATATTACGACAAAAATTGTAGCAAAACTAAGTTTCCAATTACCGTACAAGATAAATAGAACTCTATTATCATCCTGTCGGAGATAAGATGCAACAGGGACCTGTGAAGCCAGGCCACAGGCCTACCAGATTACAGCTAGGCAATAGGAAAGGAGACTTTTGAAGATATTGCAAAAAAGCTTGGGATGAAGGAATTCAAGACAACAGCTTGAGGGGAAAAATTATGAAGGCCATTTGGATTGTGGGGTCGTACGAGATCGGACGTTTGGCATCCTAACTCCTGCTTTGAATTGTTGCACCTTTCGACAGACTGCTGTCTGGCTCTGGCCGATGTTTTTTCGACCCAGATTCGCTCTATACGCTAGACAAACAGACTGCCGTCTGGCTCTATAGGCTCTGGCCGATTCTCCCTCCAATGAGACAGACCTTTGACGACCCAGGTTAGGCCAGGTGTCCTCCGAAGAGAGAGCTTATCCACCACATTCATTGCATCTTTGACTAACATCAATTACTAGAAGATGTGGCTCGTACCGATGACCACCCAAGCTAGGCCAGGTGTCCTCCTGTTAAAGCCTGCCTCAAGAGACTTTCGTCTCCATTCGGGACACCCTTTGAGCACACAAATCGCTCGCAGATATTGTGGAAAAGACACGGATAAATGGGCCCGACAAGACGTATGCACAAGCTTCCATGAACCTTCGGAAAAGAGGGGTCACTCCCTAACGTACTGTCTTGCTCTAAGCAAGAAGTCCTGAGTCAACATCAGACATTTCCAGCTGATTTATCTGCGTCTCTTTACCCTTATTTGATGGATCCTTCTTATGTGATCCCATGCTTTCCAAATTCCTATGGAATCCATTAATAATATCATGTTGGATTTTTTTTATGACGTAAAGAAAAATTTGAGGTAAAAATAATTTAGGGTATTTTATGATTTTTTTTTTTTGCTTTTTTTTTGCCTATTGGCTTTGCACTTGTGTAACAGCAAACGCCTCCTAGCGATATGAGTTGCAGGAGGAAAGGAGGGCGATGGACAATACCGAAATAGATAAGTGTGTACAAAATAAGAACAATTCTTTTTGTAAAGTATGCGTGAATCTCACAACTAGTTGCATAAAAACTCTGGGCATCTTGATTGGAAATCACCCAATTTGTCCGTTTATTTCAACACAAGAATCAGCTTTTCCTCTAGCATCAACATATCAATTGCTTGAGTTGCATCATTTCCTTTGGCAAAGAAGGAAAGTTATTTCCCAAATCCTATTTAACTTGGTTAAATCAGAGATGGGATATGGCTTCTTAGTTTTGAGACTAGCAGCATCACATAGATTGTTCTTCAAATGAGAAATGAACGACCAGTTCATTTGAAAAATTTATCTGGCAAAAGGTGGAGGCACTGACATAAGTTAGCAGATTCATCTGCTGCTAACTAATCCATTTGCCACAAAACTCAAGCGGATATATAACAAGGACAATAACGTAGATTAACCTAGGAACCCAACTAAAAAGGCTAAGCCGATAACATTGAACTCAGCAAACACCTAAATGAAACCATAAAAAGGGGATAACTTGCAAGATCTTCGTTGTCATCCTAATATGATCGATGTGATCATTGTCATGCTAGACACTGGGAATTTTTCATTGAGAAAGTTTCAAGTTGCAAAGGACGAAATGAAACCTCAACCAGACTAGTGGTTATTTAACAAGGGACTGTTTGAATAAGATATGCTTCAAGAAAGCTCATCTTAGAAGTCACTCTCTCTCTTGTTCGCACACATGCACTCCCCACAAATTTGTAAGATGATGGCCATTGATAGCATGAAGAAAGTGGCAAATGAGTTCCAAAGCACCACAACTCTATCGATATGAACATCTGAGATCAATGCCAATGCACCTTCCACCTATGACTCCATAAGGAACGCTAAGAGCGCTAAACAAATAATACGCTGGAGCTTGCAAAGAGCATTTATGTAAACAAAGAACTTTTGTAGGGTATGCAACCCTTTGCTCTGACACTAATTGTAGAGTGCGCAGCTTTAAAATATACGGAAGCGTTAAAATACTCAAATCAAATTAATTAATACAAGCACACTAAGCTATTCTATCTTCCCTTCTCGATCACGGAGGGATAACTCGCTCACACAGAGCTAATGAGGCTACAGTGCCTCTCACTTAGAAGTTCACCGTTGCACCTGGTGACTTCCTGTTCCGAAGCTCTCACTGCTGGAGGCTTCCCTGAAGGTCACATGCGTGTGGCTTCCTTAAAGCTCACCTTTGCTGTGGCCCTCTCTAGCCTGAGCTCTCTGCCTGCGTGTGGCTTGAGGCCCTCTCTGGCCGGAGGCTCCTTGCCTGAGGCACTTCTCCTTGTTGACCTGAGGCTGCGGTGCCTCTATGTGAGGCCTTTCGGCCTAAACTCAAATGCTTCACGTACTGCCATATTTATAAGAGTTCCACCGCCTGGACTCCACCGCCTGGACTCTACCGCCTTTGACTTCAACATGCAAGAGCTGAAGTTGAACTTTTCTTCTTGGCTAAGAGTCAACAATTGTCGGTTGCAACTTTTCCTTCACGTCCAAGTACTAGCAAGTTGAACTTTGCTTCCTGCTCCTTGAAGGCTCCGATAACTATTATAATATTATTATAATGTGTGCCCCTTCATTCCTTCATGCGTAATGGACTTTCATTTTCTTATTTGGCGGTTTAAGAAGTGGCGCTGCAGGACACTTCTCTTTGGCTTCTTATTATTATATTAGGTGTTGATTCCAACAACTTCTTGGAGATAGCAATTAATCCAAGGAGGCTATTCACACGCAGGTTCTTCATAGGTACATGCACTTTTATTAATAACCGATGGTATTGCGAGGAAAAGAAACTGGGCTTCTCAATCTGCATATTAAAAAAGGACCACTGAAGTCGAGGAGGAACAAATAGAATCCAAGTATCTTACCTCTGTTTTTCAGGATACAACAATCTCATTCGCAGATCATCGCTTGCCGTAGCAAGAGCAAAGGATGCTTCTCCAAGTTTAGGTTCTCTTCGTTCGGCTTGTTCCAGTATCTTGACTGTAATTTTTATCTTTTGGCGAAGGCTTTCCTTGCTTGACAGACTCCAAGCAGTCTGCAGCTTTTGTGTGCCTCTTACATAGGTGGAGCTTTTCTAACATCCAGAGTGAGATGAGAAGGCTGTGCGTCCTTCGTGAGGAGAGCCAATATATTCTTTGGCTCTTTCCTCATCGCAGCGACGTGCAAAACTGTGAAGCCTCTTGCATTTCTACTATTCACATCGGCAATTTCGATATCAAGAAGTTCCGGTCATGGTCTCCGGATCACAGTATGCTCAGGCATAGTGAAGTGCATATGCATCATCCAGAGTGGTATAGCGCTCCCTCGTCAAAGATAGCATGAGGCAAGCCTTTCTCTAAAGTTACAGTTTCGAGATCAGATCTCACAAAAAATTTATATACAATGTGCCAGCAATCCGTGACTTTCATCACCGCATACCCGTGCAGCGGATAGCACAAGCAAAATGTCGTCTGGGGTAACCTTGTGAGAATGTCAAGTAGGCGCCCTTGCAAACGAACGAGTCTGATTCAGTTATGCTGCATGTGAACAAAACGAAAAATATCCAGCATCTCTAGCCGTAACCACCGATGTGGATTTCTTTATCGTAGTCTCATCAGCTAGTTTCTTTTGTAGCTACTGCTGCGCTACTGAGCAGTTTGACAATGGACAGGATCACCCTTCAGGCAAATCATCGTATTGAAGGGGGTGTCGAAACAAACAATTCTCCCTATGAATAATATCAAATAGGACGGGAACTAATCAACCATAAAGTTGACACAACCGCCCCATAGAGTCAATTTATACTGCAGAAGGCTAAAATGAAAGAGCTCCAAATTGTCAGGGTCTTTACTAAAGTAGGTCATAGGTCTAATCGAAGTTATCTCACTTTCTAGTAGGCCTTAGCATACTATGTAATCATGACACACGCTATTATCTAAATATTGAAAAAGCTAGGAAAAGTTGTAATTTTTTTGTAAAGTTTGCGTCGGTCCTCTGAATTTGAACACGGACGCTGCGAAACAAAGGAAATATATTCAGGCCGTACAACATGATTTGAAATTAGCTTTCTTGTAATTTTAGTTAGGGGGTTAAGTTAAAACCCTTTTGAATAGCTTTGATTGCGTGTCTCCTTATGGCGAAGATAAACTTGCTGATGTGCTTTTCTTTACCCTCAGATTTATGTGGTCTAAGTCAACATTCAGAAATTTTCTTGTCGACCCGTGTCACGACCAAGCCCAAGAAAGAAGAAGGGCTTTGGACAAACAATTATAATTTCCCAATTGGCAGAAATCTGTCTTTTGCGAGTCTTCGTCCAATCACGTCACACGCGGATTTGAAGAAACCAGAAATGAAGAAAATGAATTGAGATCGAGAGCAAAGTTAGCAGATTTTAACAAATTTCCCAATTTACGGAAGGGTAGATTTGACACCAACGTTCTAGTGTATAATTTTTTGTGACGAGAAAATATATTTGGGATAAATGTGGTAGAGGCACACTAATTTGGGATTTTTTTAACATAAAAATTAATTTGAGGCAGATATTGTACCTATTTCAAATTTTCTGTGACATAACAATTAATTTGAAGTAAATACGATGCAAATATATCAGTTTGCAGAATTTTTATGATATTAATCCATTTCAATTAGGCATGACCATAAGACATCGGGTTACTCCAAATGTACTTAGGCTCTGTGGTTTTTTTTTTTTGGTTAGATATTTAGGCCTTATTTGTTTCACAAAAAAATGTTATATTTCTGTTTCAGAAAATTATTTTCCAAGGATTTGGCAACTTTTTCCGATGTTTGACAAAAATCTTTAAAACAAATTGGAAAATATCTTTCGTCGTTTGGAAAGAAAAATTTGATTTGAGTTTCCTAAATACATGCACACTATTGGGGTGCTTGTGACTTGCGCATGGATAACTGAGGAACCAGGATCCCGAGTCCAACCTTGATGGACCCCAACCCAAGCACCAGGGACCCATGTACAACTTCTTGACGCGCTGGTGCCTGTGCTCAAATCCCCAACACTCGAGCCCAGTTCCACAAGGGCCAAGCAAGGAACCCAATGACCTGGGTCCTTGGTGCTCGAGCTCAAGTCCTCAACACTCAAGTCCTGATCCATCGAGGCTGCCCTCGAGATGCCGTTGCCTATTCCTGGGTGCCTGATGACCAGGCATGGGTCCTCAATGACCGAGCTTAGCTCCATCGAGGCTAGACCCAGGCATGGGTACCGGGGTCCCAAGCTTGGTCTCGATAGACTCGGGTTCAAGTGCCGAAGACCCAAGCATAGGCATCGGGGTCCTAGGCCCAACCTTGAAGGACGCGGACACTGGGGTCTGGGGCCTCGATCTCATTGGACTTAGGCTTAGGCATGGGGGATCCAAGCATAGGCATTAGGGTACTGAGCCCTGCCTTTATGGACTTGCGCTGGGCCACTAAGTCCCAAGCTCGGCCTCAATGGACTCGAGCACGGGCGCTAGAGACTCGATCATGGGCACCAGGGTCTCGAGGCTAGCCTCGATGGACCGAGGCATCGGCACTAGGGTCCCGGGCCTCGGCCTTGATGGACCTTGCTTCGTGTGCGAGGGAATTTGTGCACAGGAACTAGGGACCCGAGTAATCCTTGATGGACCCGAGCCAAGGCACAAGGGATCCGAGCACAAGTATTAAGGTCCTACCCTTAGTCTTTATGGATCTGGCTCTAGTATCGAGGCAAAGAGCATAGTAGTGGGGCCTCAAGCCCGACCTCAATGGACCCAAGCACGAGCGCTGGAGACTCAAGCATCGACACCACGTTCTTGGGCCCAACTTGAACCCAGGCAAGGGCGCAAGTGACCTCGGTCTGGATGTTAAGGACCAAGTCCTAGGCGAGTGGACCAGGGTCACAGGCCCAAGCCATGAGCCCAAGCCACGGTTACCTAAGAATGAGTGTTAGAGTTCCGGTGTCCAAACACAGAATTTTTTATTCAAACATCGATATCTAGTTATTATTTTATGATGATTTTCGATTTTTTTTAAAAATCAATTTTCTAAATTTCCTTTTTCTGGTCGTACCATTTTCCTAATTTATGCATAATTTTTTCATTAAATCAGGAAACTATTTCCGTTGACTGTTTTTTCTAAACGATTCAAATGCTGAAAATTTTTAAGAAACTATTTCCATTGAACAAACAGTTAAAAAAAAAAAACAGAGCCTAAATGTTAATAAATAAATAAAAATGCTTTGGCTGTCATGTCACAAGAATGCAAGCGAAGTCAGATGATTGAGATGGCAAAGAAGAAAATGATACTCTGCGCAAGGCATACCGGTAGATAACATGGCATTAAATGATAATTCAGGAATTAAATCCTGGTACGGTTGCCCGGTCCATCTTTCCTTCTCACAAAAGGTTGGCAACTTCATTGGAAAAAGAAAGATTTTCAATTGTCCCTTTCCCGATATCTTTTGCTATGTGTTCTCTGAAGCGCCCCGCGAAAATATTTTCGGGGAACTCCAGAAAAGTGAAAGCAACTGAGACTGCAGCCGCTGAGTTTCACTGTCTAGTCTCGTCGCCTTGAGCATATTTGCATCTTCAGGGGTGGATCATCTGCTTTGACGGAAGCAGTTTGCTTCTCGGGATCAACAGGATGGTCCACCATTGCGTCCCACTGCCGCCATGGGTGGAGGAGGCAGCGACCAGCTCTGAAGAGAATGCGTTTACGGGATCCGAAGGTTGAGCGCCAGCCGAAAGCCGATACCTAAATGGAGCACGGAATATTCTAGTCACGCATGACGGAACATGTACATTAGCAGCAATTAAGGTAACTTACAGATACAAAAGACGATCAAAATAAAACAAAAGAAAATGCAAGCATAGGTGTGCACGTGTATGCATATAACAGAGAATTGCGGAATGGGAGAATTTTGAAGAGAGCTTTTGACCTCTCTAGCTCCATAAACACCCAGAGTATCTTCCATCGTAAGCTTACATTATCATGTAAGTCGATAGAGGAGGATAATTACAACACGCGCATACGGGCCTCACTAGCAATTAACGCAATATCTATTAGGCTTCTGCACCTCTCTTAAGATTGCAACTGATCAGAAGAGCACAAATGTATCAGTAAAATCTTTTGGACAAGTTGATAGTTGATACTATCGACAGCAAATTTAGAAAATCAATTAATCATCTCTCACATGTATCCCAAGTTCCCAACATAAAACCTGAAAGATGCACAATGAAGGGAAAGCTTGGATTTGACCAAAAAGAATTTCTGATAACCCTTAGCCTTGGAGCAGCCTCCTCTCCGACGCCACCAAAAAAAGAGAAAAAAAAAAAAGCAGCCTCCGAGTAAATGCCTCAGGGAACATATATCAAAATCCTTGGCAAAGTATGGCATTTAAAAAATTGAAGTCGTAGCGATTTGAGATTATTGCACTATCATATCAGAAACAAGACAGGGAGAGGGAATCTCGGTTAGATGCATGCCGTGGCCGGGTAAGAATCGCCCCATCTAAGTATACGACAAGTTAGCATCTAGAGAGTCATCCTATTTGCCAAAAGAGAAGTTGCACTGCATCAGCTCAAAACATCCGAAGAAGGATAAAACCATTCAGAGCTTGCACGGGACATAAATGAATTGTTACCTAAATGGTAAAGGAAATTGTTACTATTCAAGATCTCTTGAGAGAATCAAGCCAGAGTACAGATCACACCGATGCTCAATGCTAGAGAACTGGATGACTGCATCCGATAAAGTAAAAAAGAACAGGCAAAAGGAGCATGAGACCTTCTGGGTGTCACCGAGAATTCCAGTAACATCACTACCTCAAAGTGCATACCCCATGCATTGGTCAATTTATTAAGTTGCAGGTCTCATTGAGAATTAGATCTGTCAGAGAACAAATTCGTTAGCCTTGCATTAGTCAATTTATTAAGTTGCAGCAGCTTTTTTTTTTAAACGTTGTACGTAGTTTCAAGAGATTTTAACTCTCGCGCCAACAATAATTTCTTTACTTAAGAAAGGTTGTGAATCGCTTGAAACATGTGCGGACTTATAACACATGTTACGATAATCCAGATGAATCACCTCGACTCAGAAGAGTTGACTTCTTCGGCTATCATAAGCTGATACAAGATCAAAGCTCTAGCAATTACAGTATGCTGTCAATTGATCTCTCTCTCTCTCTCTCTCTCTCTCTCTCCTTGTGCACATGTTTGTGTCTCAAGTGTATATTTTCTGCATGGCAAGGATTGTTTGGAGAGGCTCGAGTTGACATTTATCATCCAGGAACCAAGTCCCCAAAGTTGTTCGTCCATCAAAGCATGAAAGGACTCACAAGGTTTCCTGTGTCTTCATAATCATACTATAACATAGCCGACCTTGCCTTTCGTGCTATTGTTGGTTCAACAATAAGAATGAATTTAGTATTTCGCGCGAGATCCATTTGTTTTTTGACGATCAAGAAACTTTTGGTTGTGTAGATTGTTTCTCCTCATGAGATTCTGACCACATATGGGTTCTATACATTCCACGGCAAATGATGTGGGGATTGGACTCGAAATTGCTAAATTATTGCAGTCAATTTATGGTATTGTTTCAAGCATTAGAGGGGACTCTAAGAAGCTGCGGCATTCATTTAGTGTGCAAACAAGTTAAGCAACCAAATGACATGAAGATTGATGAAAGCATGGATCCTCTGAATTCAAACACGAAAGTTACAAGTTCTCATGCTTGAAGCCACAAAAGGAATGAAAGATTTTCTGACTCCAAACTTAGTACACTATAATTTGAAATTAGCTTTCTTGTAATTTAGTTCAAGATAGAGAACCCAAGAAAGAATAAGGGCTTTAAATAATGAATTAGAATGTTCAAATTGACCTAAAATTGCACAATTTGGTTTCAAGAGGTTATGATATATCAGCCATAGAAACATTTTAGTCACTTTTTTTTTTTTTTTTTGCCTTTTGCCTTGTTCTAATCTAGGCCTCAAAATAGATGGGCTCTGCAGTCCATTCACTTAGGTGCTGTTTGGTAATGCTTCGAGGAACACCTATTTCTATTTTTTTGTTCCCTGGAATAGAAATAAAACAAAAATGCATTTGATACTTTTTTTGTTCCCGGAAACAATTTGTTCCCGTTAATAGATTTGGAATAGAAACAAGAAACAAAAAAAAAAAAAGTTGTTTCTTATTTCCGGGAACAACTCAAGAAACAAGAAACAAGCTTTTTCTTTTCTTTTCTTTTTTTTCTTTCTCTTCCTCTCCCCTTCCCCGCCGGGGCCGGCGACCGGCTAGACGAGGCTTGGCGACCTCGCTGAAGCCTCGTCGACCCTTGACGAGGTCGCCTTGAGCTCACCGGTCACCGGCGAGGCCTCCTAGATCGCCTCACCTAGCCAGGGCGAGGTCAAGCCTCGCCGAGCCATGGCAAGGCTCGGGGGGACCTCACCAGTGGTCGGCGAGGCTCCCTCGAGCTCGACGACTTCATTGGCCCTCGTCTGGCCAGCCGGCCATGGCCAAGGCTGGCAACCGACTAGAGGAAGGAGAGGAAAAAGAAAAAAAGAAAAGAAAGAAAAAGAACAATGTAATAAAATTATTAATAAATTAAAATAAATTCTAAGTCATAAAAATATTTGGGATTATATCAAACGCATTTCTCTTCCGGGAACTGAAATTTTGTTCAGTTACCTAATGCCTTTAAATGCTCAGAAACTGTTTCCGAGAACAAAAATAGAAAAAAAATGTTTTTGAAAAGAAATTGTTCCCAAGAACAAAAACGTGACCATACGCACTCTTAATGATCAGATATGAAGTACATGTTTACTTTGGGCTTGTTTCCAATTTGCCTTAATTATGTTTGCTCATGTGTCTTAAACATGCATAAGTAATCACCATAATCCAAAGGTTAAAAGTCACAAAAACCTTAATTTATGTAAGCAATGTCTATCATAACACATTTATCCTAAAAAATTTGTGGCACCAAAAACCACAAATTTATAGTTGAGTGACATATTTATACTCTATTAGGATTCTTGTAAAAATTGTTGTTAAAAATCTAATGTGGCATTATTAATTTTTCTTCAAGGACAAGGTGCGACCCGGGGTCGGCCGGGCTGGATCCGAATCGGGTGTTGAATAGATTCAGGTTTATCTTGGACATGGAATCCGCCCGTTTGAGTCGCGGGCTGACCAGCCCGGGTCACTAATATTATTATTATCTTTTTCATATTTATGTTTTTTCAGAAAATAAAAAAATAAAAAACTTTATATTTTCTATACAAATCAAAAAAAGTCAAAATAGTTGTCTCTCCAAATGCATGGAAAAACCTTGAAAATCAAAACAAACAAAAAAAGAAGAAATTAAACCTCAGGCTTTAAACAAGGTTAGGTGTCGAAAAGGCATTACAAATCCATGTTCCTAGTTTCTCTAGTTGCACATGAGTGAAATATTTCTCTCGATATTTCATTTGGGTTTGTAATCGACCCACCTCAAATCGATTAGTTGTGACCCCTATTTAAAATTAACTTGCATGTTAAACACTCGAATCATTAAGTCGTAAATTGATAGGCTTGGGAAAGTCCGGATTAAGCCTAATACTTAGTCGAGCCATTAGCGTCCGCACGCGTCCGCACGTAAGAGCGCCCGAAAAGGGAGGTTGCCCGAAAAGGAAGGTTGCGACAAACACACATTTTGGTTGTCATGTCCAGTGAAGCAAGATGATTGAGCTGGCAACGAAAGTAAATGATGATTGGTCCACGCTTCTATAACACATTAAGTGATAATTAAGGAATCAAAACGCGTACCATTGCCCCTGTCCATCTCCCTTCTCCCAAAGCGTTGGGAAAAGGAACAAATTCTCAACTGCTCCTTTTCCCCCTTCTTGTCTTTACTTTTATACTCTCAGCTTTTCTCGAGACCTTCGGTAGCTACTTCCTCACTGTTTTCATTTGCTAGTGGGGAAAAGGATTAACACTTTCGACAATTAAGAAAAAAACCTTAAAAAAAAAAGAAATTGGTCTAATAGGTAGCACAAGGCTACATAAAAATAATGTTAAATAAAATTTCATGGACCAGTAATGCGAATATTCGCATAAGCGAGGACAAAACTTGACTCCGATACTATACTAAAAATTAAATCGAAAATTTTAAACTTACATATGAATAGACACTAGACAAATGTAAATAGTCTCATTAATGAAAGGATATATTGAGAACTAGATATGAATGAGCTCTATCCTATGATGGCACAATTCGTGCATAATTTTCTATACTCACTCATCCAAGTCAGCCTAAGCTAACTTGTCCCATTGAGTTGAAAAACAAAATATTGAAATTGACATAAAATGTCACAATTTCTAATTGTTAAGCATAAATAATATCATGAAATAACTTGAGATGAATTTTGGATGCTTTTACGCTATTTATGCCATACGTCATTTGATTTGATAAGAGTAGTTACAATACCGGACTGTTAGTTTATAAAAGTCAAAATCTCTAAACATAATCACATGCTTTTTTTTAGAGGACTTTAATGACCTCACTTTTAAAATACTTAAAAGGAAGTCACTTATTCTTGTTGGTTGAACAAATATGGCTGCTGTTATCTTCTTTGTCCGCATAATCTTATACAGCAACTGGACGTGATTAAGTATGCTAACGTGACTTTTTTTATTTAAAAAACTTATAAAATAGAATTGATTATTATTAAACCACACCGACATGAATCTTTTAATATTAATAAACTTAAAGATAGAATTACAATAGAGTTAATATCCTGATAGCCCGTAAATCGATATACATGTGACAAATTTATCCGAGTACACTTGTAATAAATGTATCTCAAATGACCACAAAAAACCCAAAAACTGATACACTCGTAATAAATTTATCAAAAACTAATTTATTCGAATGCAAAAAAACTCAAAATGATACACTTGTGACAAATATACCGTTGATTAAATTAGATTAATGCCACAAAAAATCACAAATTTGTACAACTGTGACATACGAAGAGTAAAATCCTAAACTGGTATACTAATCAATTGTCACGTATCATCAAATTTAATAATTTGATAGTAGAGGGTAAATTTGTCATAAGTGTATTAGTTAAAAATAAATTTATTAAAAATATATTAATTTTTAAAAAAATTAATTTGAGATAAATTTATCATATATATATATATATATATAAAAGAGTTTTCAAGATATTAATCCTTAACAGCGGAGGAAAACATTTCTGAGACGCAAAAGACAAAAGCATGGCGGCTCCTTGACGTTTCCCCTATAAGGCCACCTACCATCGCCGTTGTCACTTGCGCACTCCACTTTCAATTCAAGCTCCCCCTCTCTCTCTCTCGAAACCCTACCATGTATATTCACTCGCTTGAAAATTTCTCATGCTATCTCCACCTTTGAACCTGAACTCGAGCTTCTGACGGGAAAAAAAAGAGAGAAAAAAGCTTGAACTCGAGCTCAAGTTAACGACGGCGTCTCACGGCGGCGCCGGCGATCATTATGCCGGCGGTACCAATGGATCTTGCTTGTCGTTTTCCAAAACCCTCTTCCAAGAATCAAGTCTTGAGCTGGAAAAGGCAAAACCTTTCGCAAAATCACGGGAAGAAATCGCGTCCGTTGCTGTTCTTGACGGTGGCGACCATGGCGAGATAGGGTCCCAGTCGCCCTTGTACTTGAACCTAACCCGAACCGATTCTCCCCGATCGCAATCAAAGCCCCGTGCAGGCGAGCTAGGATGCTCTGGGTCGCTTTCCCATTCGGATCCCTTGCCAGAAGTAGCCATTGGCGATGGCAAAATTGGAGCTGGGTCGTGCTTGCATTCGGGCCTGACCCGGTCCGAACCCTGTTCAGCTCTGGCCGTGAAGGCGGCGAAGATCAAAGAGGAAGTGGAAGAGGAGGAGGTCCCGACCATTGCTGATCCCAGGGATGCGACCATTTTATTGCCGTCATGCTCGTGGCAGGCAGTAGCGGACGATGTGGCAAAGCCGATGGAGGGGCCGGGAGAAGCGGGGCCAACGCCGTTCCTGAGGAAGACGTATGAGATGGTGTCGGACCCGGGGACAGACCCGGTGGTGTCGTGGGGTTTGAGGCGGGACAGCTTCGTGGTGTGGGACGAGCAGGAGTTCTCCAAGCAGATCCTGCCTCGATACTTCAAGCACTCCAACTTCTCCAGCTTCATCAGGCAGCTCAGCACTTACGTGGGTACTTCTTCATGTTTGGATAAGAGCAAACCTATATCATTTGTTGCGGGCGTTATTGATGTGTATAAAGTATGTATGTGTGTGTGTGTGTTTTGGTTTAACTCTTCGGTTCCTTTTTTGGATGTCGTCGAAAGTGTGGTCTTCTTACAGCAGCCAGCGGGAAGTCCCCGCGGCAATAGACTAGGCTCCGAGGGACTCCACTCAAAAGGTTTGCTCAGGTGTTGAGACTCAATTTAACCCATTTTGTCGGTTACTATTTGTGCTTTACCCTAGTATAAGGGAAAAGGAACCAAGAAACCTGAAATGGTAGGCGAGATACACAGATTCCATATGAAATTTCATGAATCACGTGGCACATGTTCACAAAAATTTGCATCAAGTGGCCGGTGGACGATGGCCCCTACTAGCCCTCGGTCTGTCATCATATTCAAGTGATGATGCTTTAGACGGTAGTTTGCAGAAACCACCAACCATGATATATCAGAACACCCGTTAAAGATTATCTTCTTACCGGATTCAGAAATGCACTACAGCAGTTCCTTTATAGCGGTTAGTATTTTGCATTTTACTGTTTCAATTGTCCATTTTGCACTTTCTAGCTGAAGATAAGTTTCCTTTGGCCATTGCTTTGTTTCTATCCAGTGTTCTGTAAAGCCTCCGGATACCTTTCTTCTTTTTAGGCAAGACCAGAAGCATAATTCTGCACTGTTGTGTTCATATTATATGTAGTAGTGTCCGGATTGATTTTGAGTCGTTTGCCTTTACTCTTAAAATTTTCCACACACTCTTTGTACTGGTATTTGGATCATTGTAAAGGATCTCTCCTTGACGTGCATTATAAGCCGTGTTCTTTCTATATTGGCCTATTAATACCCCTTGTGCACATCTTCCATTGAGACTTTCTTGGCCTTCATTCTGCTTATTTTACTCTTTACCCTTTGGTTCAATATGAACTCATAGACGTAGATTCTTCCTATCTTCTATTCTTTATGCATCATAATTCAAAATATGTCGCAGGGTTTTAGGAAGATTGATCCAGATCGATGGGAGTTTGCGAACCAAGGGTTTCACAAAGGGAAGAAGCACTTGCTGAAGAATATAAAGAGGAGACGCAAATCCAGCGAGCATAGAGAAACATCGAGTAGTACTGTCACCTCTGATTACCAGAAAGCTGAAAATGAAGTGGAACTCAAAACGCTTAAGAAGGACCAGGAAGCGTTGAAGACCAAGATCCTTAAACTAAGAGAAGAGCGGGAGAACTTTCAGCATGAGATTGAGCAGGTCACCGAGCAGGTTCGCCATGCCGAGTGCAGGAACCAGCAGATATTCCTCTTCCTCACAAAAGCAGCCAAAAGCCCCAACTTTGTCCAGCATTTAATCCAGAAGAAGAGGCAGAAGAGAGATTTAGAGACTTGTGAATCCAGCAAGAAAAGCAAATTGCTTGGTCCCGATGCTGAAGCCACCAAATGCTTGAACGAAGCAATGGATCACATGATTCAAAGCCCAAACGTTGATTGCCTGAGAATCAGTGATGATTTGGCACAGATGGAGCATTGGCCAAATAGGGTCATGCCGGAGGATTTTGACACCATTCAGATGCACAACCCGTGGCCTTCAATGGATGTTGAAGATTTCAGAGTTTCGCTAGGTCAGACGCCCGATCAGATGGCCAGAGCTAGTCCTTCTGATTTGTCTTCGGTATTCCATGAGATTTCCGAGAAACTCCTCGGGGAAGACGTGGTTATTGGCGATGACGCAGACAACATAGAAGTAGAAGACCACCTGACAGTGAATGACATGGGAATTAATCTTGAACTCGAGGGTCTGATTGATGGATTGGGTACGCGAGGGAACTGATGGAGCAAGCAGTGAGACTGATGCCCTAAATTTCCATGTACTCCCGCGCTGCCCTTTCTGTTATTTTCGTGCCCTTTTGGGTTCCTTTTTGTTATTTTAAGCTGGACATCAGAATCATTGTTGGTGCTGTTTTTTGTGACCCAGATCACATAATGCAGCTTTTGCGTAGTTGGAGAGAGTTTCTGGAGGGAAGCCACCATTCGCTTCACGGCATGAAGGTATATGTGCCGGAAACAGGAAAGAAGAAGAATCCAACCAATGAACTAGGTTTTGGTGGGTCAATGGAATATGCTTGTGTACATTTGTTGTAGTTTCTTACTTTATCATCGTTGTATCAAAGTCCTCCCAATGTTCTTTTCTCAATTTTGCACTAACTTTTTCTTTCTTTCTGCGCTTGTGTTGTTACCAGTTATGTATAAATAAAAGCGTTTATAGTGCGAAAAAGTTCATGTTTACTTTTTATGGGAAGAGCTTTCCGAGATGTTTTACATGACCAAATGCTAACCATAAGTTACAAGACATGTCCATGTATTCGCTACTGGGAGACATGTTTCTTTCTTTTTTTTCTTTTATGTTTAAACTCGGTGTGCTTCTTGTGAATCTAATATGTGTGCTTATTGCAAGCTTCAATGTGCCAAGAAGTGAGACCTATCCAAGTTGGCGAACGCTTCTGTAACCTTGGACTACTTACGCTATTCGACTGAACTTGTTGACTCCGTGTCCATCGAAAGTCAGTAACCTTCGTTACCGTAAGCATTTGGTACTCTCGATAGCTTCAATAGTTCACTGAAAACCTTTGCTTTGGTGTAATGAACCGCACGAAGCCAAGCCTCAACCACTGATTGACTTGGGCTACCTTTAACTCGGAGATCTACTCTCCTCTGACCTGCCAAGGAGTTCTTTACCAGTCCTAGTCTCATCTATCTAATCGACGAGCTGTTCCAATCACTGCTGGATGTGATTGATATCATAATTGGACCTTGTTCATGAGGACACTACTTAGTCAAGAGGACCTAATTCAAATTGCTCAAAATTAGAGGAGAGAAATCACACATTCTTCTAATAACTTAAGCTTTTAAAATAATTGGCGACGGTCCCACAAAATCTCATGTGGTATCAAAGCTGGAGATTCTGAATTCATATATTTACAAGCCTTATTTGCTTTCCCAATTAAATATGTCCACTTTTAATATAATGTAAAATGACCAATCTAAGCATGAGAGAGAGTGTTAGAATAATTTAAGTAATAAACCATGCTTTTATTTAATGGCTTAAGCTTTTAGAACAGTTAGCAGTGATCCCACAAAATCTCATAGGCATATTCTTTAGCATTAGAGTTTTAATCCTTCAAAATGGTTGGCAAAGCTTTTCGTGAAAATTTCAAATAGCCTTATGAAAGGAGGTCGTTCTTTTAAAAGAGTCCTCAAAGTGAATATTTTCTTTAATTAGTCTCTAAAGTGAGTGAGTAAGTATCGAAATTACTCCTAGCTTACTAGCTGACTACCGTTGATCATTGAGCATGTGCATATCATGTGGCACTTTCTATTAACGCTAATAATACAACTAGATTGAGTGAATAAGTTTATTTTCAAAACATAACAAATTTTCGTGGAATTACTCAATCTAGGTTGATAGATGCAGGAATAGTAGATGATATAAGATGCAAGATACTTCCATTAGATAAATGATAAAATAAGTAAAGAAATAGAACACGATGCACTCAGATTTTTATGATGGTTTGGTTTATGCCAAGCCTACATCCATTCTCCCAAACTAATAGCAATCAATAGGCCGGAGTCCACTCATAATTTAGTGAGTAGTTAATACGTAACACTATTGCTTCTATTCAAAATAGATAGATCCCACTATCAATAAACAATTTCTACCTACATGCTTGTACACTCTTCAAATTACAAATTAAAGTGAGTAATGACAACTCTCAAAAGAGTATATCACTATAGATCATGCTCCCAACATAGAGAGAATGTGACTATATCGGTATCCATAACTTTCTTAGTTTTATATATTATATTCAATGGGTATTAATCTTCTTATATAGTCTTTGATAAGGGTGAGCATAATTTCATGATAGAACCTAGAACCTAAGAAGCAAATCGATAGGAACTTGTCCAGTTTCAGGTTTAAGATATACAGGGTGAGTTCCAAGTTTAAAAAATTGATGAATTTCTTTCGACGGGCAAGTTCTAACTTCTAAGTTGGTGAAACATGGAACCTGGAACCTATAACCTAGAGTCTAGAACAAATTTTTATGTTTTTCTTGGTTTATGTCTTCCCGTGATTCTGCGGTATTTCATGCCATTGGATGATGAGTGCATAATCTGGAACCACTAATCTGAGCTTTCATTTTATGACAGAGACTTTTACTTTGTTGATATTTCATTTTTTTTCGTGTGTCTAACTATAAGTTATGATCAATGAATCATAATAACAAACGATGATTATTAAAGGTGATAATTCGCTGCAATCATTTAATTAATAATAAATGTGAAACCTGGGTGAACTGGAACCAACCTTGGAACCTATTACAAGGTAAGTTCCAGATTCTAGATTCTACATAATGGAACTAGACCTCAAACCAGGGAAGGAAGAGACAATTCTCTGCAGGTATGCCTTCCCACATTGGGCGAACAACGTTCAAGCCCTTCAGGGATGGCCTGTTAGCAGAAAACCACTCTGCCCTTTAGTTCAGGGCCTAGGGACACCATGAGAACCAGGATGGAAACGCTTCTAATCTACCCGAGCTGCATTTCCTAGAGGATTCTACCAGGCTGGAGAAGAAGAGGAGTTTAGAAGGCCATAGAGAGGTTTTACAAAACACTCACTTTACTTCAGGGGACTCTGCCCAACACAATACACCCTCCTTGCCTTATATAGACAATAAGAGGTCACAAGCGAACAAGGACCAAGCTCACGGGTCCAGAAACAAACAGAGGCACCGGAAACTTCCGGGAGGGAATTATTCGCACACTATGAACAGTAACCGTACCGTGAACAGTACTTTCCCTAGCCTAGTGCTACAGTAAAAGTGAACAGTACTATGCTACAGTGAAACTGTACGGTCAGCGGCTTTTCAGCGGTCTCGTCCGTCACGAGCATTGTAGTCATAGTCCGAGTCATCCGAGCTGTGTGCTGTTGCTAGAAGATGTGCTTCGTACTTTTGTTCAAGAGCTTCAAGGTCTTCTGGTGAGAGGATCTGTTTTAGATGGTGTGATGAGGATGCTTCCTCATGAGCCCGGTGGGATGCTTCTTCTTGCGCCCAGTTTGTATTGTCATCTTCTGTGGTGTTGGCAGGAATACTTGGCTGGGGCCAATTGAATGGCTGCGAATTAGGGGTGTGCATGGTCCGGGCGGGCGGTTCCCGACCTAGAATCGGGAACCGCCCGCTAAGTACCGGTTCCAAAAAATTAGAATCGCGATCCACCTGTTTGTTGCATGGATCCACCCGGGAACCGGACCGCCGGTCCGGTCCGGTTCCTGGGTGGATCCATGGAACCGATCTTGACGCGGGCGACGCTAGTTCTTCGGGTTCTGCAGAAGGGTCGCTTGGGCGAGAGGCAGCGGCGGAGCTGGGTCGCGGGTCGCTGAACTAGATCGTGGGTCGCTGGGCGGTTGAATGGCGACGGCGTCAGGGCTGAGATGAGCTCAGATCTGTAGTCGTCAAGCGAGATCAACGTGGCTGAAGCAGGGGACATCGAGCGTTGGTCGCGGATGGGTCTCGTGGGTTGCTTGAGTCGCAGCCACCGGGCGGCTGAACTGGATCGTGGGCGAGAGGCAGCGGCGGAGCTGGGTCGCGGGTCACTGAACTGGATCGTGGGTCGCTAGGCGGCTGAACGGCGACGGCGTCAAGGCTGAGATGAGCTCAGATCTGTAGTCGTCGAGCGAAATCAACGCGGCTGAAGCAGGGGACGTCGAGCGTTGGTCGCGGATGGGTCTCGTGGGTTGTTGGAGTCGCAGCCACCGACATGAAGAAACGAGCAGCGGTCGTGGTGCTGCACGTCGGGCGGAAGGCGGATCTGGCAGGACGACGATGGCGGAGGTGCGGAGCTGTCGCAGGTCGGCGGGCGCGCGGGTATGAGATCGGAGCGGCGCCGGCAGGAGGGCGGCGGACGACTGGGCTACAGCGGCTTCGCGGCTCGGGCAGTGAGGCAAACGCACAGGTCACCGAGGAGGAATCGAAATAGCGAGAGGAACCGAGGAAGAGAAAGACAGAGAGAGGCAGCCGTAGAAACCGAATAGAAGTGAGATGAGACGGTGAGCGTGAGACTAGGTTTGTTTTAGTAATTTTTTTTTTAATATTAAAAGGGAACCGGTCCGGTCCGGGTGGGCGGGCGGGCGGATCCGCCCATGGAACCGGGAACCGGACCGGTTCTCACCGGTTCCCAAAAATTGGAACCGGGAACCGGACCGGTTCCCTCAAGAACCGCCGGTTCCGGGCGGTTCCGGTCCGGTTCCGGGCGGTCCGGGCGGATCCCGGGTATTTTGCACACCCCTACTGCGAATAGTAGGAAGTGTCTATTTGAGATAAGGACAAGGGTTCCTGGTCATAGGGATCTTGGGAAAGAGGACCTCCCCAACGTGCATAGGGGTCCTGAGTAGGTTGGACAATGTCTTGTGCACTTGTCATTTCATTATCTTGAGATGATTCAGCCTATCTGAATTGCCTGAGTGCTTCCTTAGCTTCTGGAGCTAGGTCATAATGATCCCATGCAGTGGGTATATTATAATTCCATACACTTTCAGGAATGGTTTTGTTTTCTTGGCACAGGATCCTCTGGAGTTCTCGATACTAGTGTGGGCGGGATACGACAGATCTTGGATAGGATTTGTGAATTTGAGCTTCTTTGCTATCCAGATGTGGTTTGTAGGATGTGGTTCCTATTTCCAGAGGAACATTGATAATGTTGCCATTGTTTCGGCAAAAATGCCATGGTCGCTTGAAAAAACAGAATGGTATGGACTTCAGGATTTGGTGTTGTGGTTCTCAGTTCCTTTTCCAAAAGATGTTTCCAGTGAGTGGGAGGATAGAACCAATTGAGAAAGTCTAGAAGGTTTTGATCACTTTCTCTCTCAATATTTTTCCCAAGTAAGAATATTCTGATGAGGTTGGCAACAAATCTTCTGGTTGGGATTTCAAAGGCTATCAAGTACTTATTGGTTAAGTACCATAATAGCGTCTTGAGCTGATCAGGAAAATCATCTTCTTTCCAGATAAGAGGATGTATGAATGGATAATCCGAATTTAATCCACAAGGATAAAGAATCGAACCTGCATTGAATCTGAACAGATCTGTGTGGCTTTGCCACATGAGCTTTGCTAGATTTTCAGTGAGATTGTCATTCTGGATTTGTTCAATAATCTCCTGGGGAAATTTCCAGCTTGACAAATCTTTGATCTTCTCAATCTTGTATTTTACTCCATGATTGAGCATATGAAAAGCAGGTCTTTTGATGTACATGTTGATTTCAGCTGGGGCCTTTGGTCTTGACAAGAAATCAGCTAGAACATTCTTTTTTCTTGGAATGTGTTTGGTTTCAAAAGAGTATTTTGAAAACCATTCAGCCCATCGAAGCAGTTGGGAATTTGGAATCTGCTTCTGTTTAAACTTGGTCATTTGAGGAAAAGATGCCATGTCTAATTCCACCAGGAAGTGATGGCCGATGAGATGGAATTCAAACTTCTTGATTCCATTTTTGACTGCTAAGATTTCTTTGAAGGTGGAGTGGTAATGCATTTCGGATTGAGGAAACTTTCCACTTTTGTGAGCACAAAGGTGTCTCTTACCATCAATTTCTTCAAGTAAAATGGCTGTCCAGTATTCGTCACTAGCGTCGGTTTGAAGAATTCTTTTACCTGTTGATGGTATCTTTAGTGGTGGGAGATTCTGCATAACCTCCTTAAGTTCAACAACTGCTTTTGTCTGAGTTTTTCCCCAAGGTGGGGGATTCTTCTTTAGCATGGATTGCAAAGGAATCATGTGCTTTGCAAGATTTGGGACAAAATCCCTGAGATAATTAATTATCCCAAGGAATTGCTGAACTTCCTTCTTTGTGAATTTTTCTTCAGGAAACTTTAGCAGTTCCTGAGCAATATGCGGCCCTGGATAGTATGTACCATTGTTGAGGTGCATACCAAGAAACTCGATTTCTGTTTGGGCAATATTCATCTTTCTCTGAGAAAGCATGATGCCATGCTTTCTGACAATTTCTGCAAACTGTTGAAGAAGTTGACAGTGTGACTGCTCATCAGGACTGTAGAGCAGGATATCATCGATATATACTGCAGCACTTGAAAGGATTGGTTGGAAGATACGACACATGGCCTTTTGGAAAAAGGGATGGTGCTACTTTTAGGCCAAAAGGAAGAACTTTCCACTGGAAGTGCTGGTTTGGGATACAGAATCCTGTTTTGGATCTGTCTTCAGGATGGATGCCCAGTTGCCAAAATCCGGCTTTGAGGTCGAATTTGGAATAGATATGGGCCTTTGTTAATCCAGTAAAGAGAGAAACTCTGGATGGTAAAGAGAATTTATCATCCTGAAGGAAAAAGTTGAGGGGTTGGTAGTTAATTACCAATCTCATTTTTCCTCTGTTTTGCTCAGCGCGCTTATTGACATAGAAGGCTTCACAAGCCCATTGAGAGTTGGAGATTTCAATAAGGCATTGTTGCAGTAGTTCTGAGCATTCCCTTTGAGCTAAAGCCAAGTGTTCTGGCTTCATTCCCATGTGACTCGCCTTGGTTGGATTTATATCTTCATTTTTCTTGAAAGGAAGGTGAACGAAGAATTCTGGATTTTCCCACAAAGGATGGGAACACTTTTGAGCGAATTCTGCATGGGATTCCGAACATGATTCTAACAGCTTTTGCATGATTGGATCTAATAGACTCATTTGAATGGAAAAGAGTCTCTGAATATTGACGAATTCAGAGAATTGGTCCTTATACCTAAGACATTTTCCAGGAATGATACGTAGTTGTGAAATCTGAGTCATGACATCCCAACCTATGATTAGGTCTTTGTTGGGAAGATTGGATCCAAAGATTTTTGTGGTTATTGAACACTGAGGGAAAAACTGGATGGTCACAGGAGTAGTTCTCACATTTGTGGAGAATGTATCTCCTGAGGCAGAGTTGAAATATCGGACATAAGGAGTCCAATATTCTTCAGGAAGAACCTTGGTATCCAGGATTGAACAACTTGCTCCAGTATCAATAAGAGCAATGACAGTGATTGGCTTGGCAAACTTTGAAGTGAGGATTTTTACAGGAAAATGGGGACAGTGGGTTTGGCTTGAGAATATGTCAAGGTTTTGTTCTGCAGATGTGGGTGATATGTGAAAAATGTCTTCAGATTCTGAATCTGAATCAGTTTCACTGGAATTGTTGTAACATGGGATGATACAAAGAGTTTGTTCAGATTGTTCTTCATCAGCAGAGAATAATGATTCAACATCATCATTTTCAAGAGAGATACCTGTTTCATTCTCAATTTGATGTATCAAATGATGTTGGCCCTTCTTGGCTTGGGGACAGTTTTTGGCAAAGTGTCCTTTCTGGTTGCAGATGTAGCAACGATTCGACTTTTTATGACCCGTGCGATCCTTTCTTTTTCGCAGGTATCGCCATTTCTTCTTTCTTCGGAAGTTCTGGTTGCCATGTTTGGACTTGTTCATTGAGAACTTCTTGAAGTGTTTCTTCTTTCGAGAATACTTTCCACAAGTGCCATCACAATCTTTTTTAGAACATTTGATCTTCAGCTTGTGGCGAGAGCATGCTGTCTCGAGGCTCGGATCACTGTTGATATAGGATTTGACCATCTGGCGCTTTAGGCATATTTCTTCAAGACATAGATGGATTTCTTGTTGTATTTCTCCCGGAGATATATCCTGAACTCTCTTTTGTCTCCCAAAAAAGGATCTTTCGACCATTTGGGATAGTTCTTTGGGGATGGAGTTCAGGAAAATATGCTTCAAATTTGAATCCGCTCCAATTTGGTAAAAGAGCTGAAGCATTATTCGATAATGCTTATCAAGATGTTTCTTTTGGAAGGAACAACATTTTCTTTTTTGGAAGGATCTTGTGGAATGGCAGCAAAGATAGACGTTTGGGGTGGCGGAGGTAAATATCCAGTTCTTACCGGAGTTGCAAGTGGATCAAAAGGTCTGAACCTTCCTTCTTCAAGGAGTTGGATTTGTCTCTTGAGCTTCTCTATCTCCGGTTCTGGGCTCTCTAGATAATGGTAGCCTAGATGTTGCCCTGATTCCAAGGCATTTAGCCTTTTTTGGAATTCAGAAACCATTTTCTTGGTGGTCTCATCATACCTTCGGAGATCTTGTTGCACAATTCCAATCTTGGAATCAATTGCTTTGAAAGCATTGTTTTGTGCTAACAGAGTCTCTGATTGCCAATTTAGCACAGCTTCAGCCGCTCCATCCGCCAACTTATTCACCAGACTCCAAAGCAAGTAAAGGAGTACGTCCAGTCCTCCAAATTCGATCAGCACCCCATTCCTGCTACTGAAAAGGAATACTTTGTTACTCTCCAGATCCCTCCAGAATTTCCCAGACAATGGGCTCAACAGGGATACACTCATGTTCATTATGGCGCTGTTCGTCTTGCTCTCACCTTTCACGGCCGAAAAGGTTTGCCCGTTGTGGCAAGAATTGCATTATTGGATACTAGATTTCTGCAATACCAGCATGCCTGCATCGGTACTGTCCAGACTACTCTGAATGCCGGAACAGTTTTTGTAACCTTGTATCCCAATTTCAACATCGCTCTATCAGATCCCCAGCTACTCTCTTTCCTAAAGGTTCAAGTCCAGCTCACTGGAGCTCCCCAGACTGCTGATTCTGTAGCTGCAACACTACATTACCAGATGGTTTATAGAGTACAGAACCATGCTCTTGATCTAAACTTCAACAACGGTAATGAAGATGCTTTGTTTATCTCCATGCAGAATGATAAAGCATCATGCATCCATGTTCCTCGACAGATCCCGAAGGATACGTTGGCCAAGCTCCTTCCAGAAACTTGGATTACCAACTATGAAAAGCTACATCAACATAACAAGCCTTTCCAGTCTACAGACTCTGAGTTTGTCCGGAAAAAAGATGGAATTGTTTCCATCAAATTTGGCAAAGAAAAGGAAGAAAGTCCTTCTATCTTCCAAACTCTCTTCATGATAATGTGTTCCTGAATCAAATTTTGAGCCAGATCCAAAAAAGCTTGTTAGGCACTTTAATAGTGATGGGCATCCTGTCCATTACTATAAAGACAAATATGGTCATTGTTTTTGGGATCCTTTTTGCCAGTGTTCCTATTGTATGAATTCTCTTGATGAGGTAAATCCATATGATAGACCTCCACCTAGACGAAAAAGGCCAAAGGATAAAGTGTATCAAAGATACTTAAACGGAGACCCTTCAGTTGATACTCTTGGTGAATGCGATAAATATCAGTTCATGGTATCCTATGCACCACCTTCGCCACCAAAGGACAATCTACCCCAAACTCCACCAGATCCACCAAGATCACCCCCACCATCACCATCTCAGAAAAAACAAGCTCTCTCTCCGTTCTATAAGCCAATTTTAAAGTGGGCCAAGAAGCATTCCTACCCACTTGAAGCTCCAGCAGAAACACCACCGATTTCCTCAATTTCCATGTTTCACGATTCTGACTTTCCCCCTCTTGTCAAAGAAGGTTCTAAACTTTCGTTTCCTGCCCCAGAGGAATTCATTGATCCACAGGGCAGATACCGTCATGTTCCTAAAGTATCCACCCCCACTGATGTGGATGAACATGGAAGACAGAAAAAGACTTCTGGGGCTGAAGCTGTGCTAAATTGGCAATCAGAGACTCTGTTAGCACAAAACAATGCTTTCAAAGCAATTGATTCCAAGATTGAAATTGTGCAACAAGATCTCCGAAGGTATGATGAGACCACCAAGAAAATGGTTTCTGAATTCTAGAAAATGCTAAATGCCTTGGAATCAGGGCAACGTCTAGGCTACCATTATCTAGAGAGCCCAGAACCGGAGATAGAGAAGCTCAAGAGACAAATCCAACTCCTTGAAGAAGGAAGGTTCAGACCTTTTGATCCACTTGCAACTCTGGTAAGAACTGGATATTTACCTCCGCCACCCCAAACTGGGGGAGGCTGATAAAGGTGTCGAAGTCAACAACGGGGGTGAAGCAGAATGAAGAAGATGTTGTAGTGAGGAAGATGAAGAAAGAAAGAGAAAGACAATAAAAATAGATAAATAAATAAGAAGCCTCTTGATGAAAATGTCCGCTGATCATGACCTTGGGAAGTGTCACATGTCATGCACATGTTTGCCGGCGTATTCTGAGGGTTATTTATTTATAATGAAGCCTATTTTCAAGACTCTTTTTGAGAATACGTCCAATTCCAAGGGCTATATACCGAATCTTTTGGAGAATCTGCGACAAAAGTGGGATCAATTTCAAAGTTCCTGCCTCATTATTGAGAAGAGGAAGAAAAATGCGCACATTCGAACTTTGACCACCGAAATCAGGCCACCTAAAGCCCGCCTCAATAGATATTATTATCTATATTTGGTGCATCTTTTCAGTACATAACAGATGTGACTCCTACCAAATTCGGACAAAGATGTGATGAGATAAAGCGGATGCCCACGAATGACGCACCAAGACAAATGAAAGCTCCAACCCCATTATGTTCCCAAAAGGTAATCACTCCCTTAACGTCTCTCTTAAGGCCATCTCATGTTCACGTTAAGACATTTGAAAGCTAATTTCTCAACCATCCCTTTCCGTTCTTAATAAATTCTTGAATGAATGCCATAAAAGATCCCAAGTCCATATTACTCCAAATTGATTTATAATTCTCCATAAACTGATACGTTCGTGATGTATATACCTTTCATGAACTTATGTCAAATTTTAGTATAAAATTACTAAGTTAGATGACACGTGACATTAACTCAACTGATATGAGAAGTCCACATGGAAATTCATATTAATCTATGATGAATTTATTACAAATGTATCGATTTGAATTTTTTGAGGCGATTTGGGATTTTTTATGATACTAATCCCAGATTCTTCCTATGTAGAGACCAATAGTGCGCATGATGTATGTGTATCCCTACACATATTAGGCAAACATAATCCTCAGTTTCATGCATTGAAGTGGCACGTTATTTGTGCCCTACGAGAAAGACTCTGCTAATGGCAATGAACTACATGCAAGTGAGGAGTGTCTTGGTTCCCAAATATTTACTATATTTCATGTTACCATGAAGTGACAAACGCTCAAAGTTAAAATTTTTGGAGTTGGTCTCACATTTAGCACATAAGAAGATAAAGCAAAAGCTTCAATTAGAGATTAATCAAGTAGTCAACGTGAACAAAATCCCCTTCCTTTTTGCAAGAAAAGTGTGTTAACACATCGCAACAGACTGCTATCTGGCTCTAGCCCCGATGTTTTCAACCGAGAATTACTCTATATGCTCTATATCCAACATGGGGCTCTTATTGCAAGCATCCCCATGTCAAGAAGGGAGAAGTTGATTGATGGTACACCGGAATTGGACCTTTTTAATGAGAACCTTACTTTAGTCAATGGTAGTAATCATTTAGTTGGTCGAAACTAGATGAAGGGCATACGTTTAAGCATTGGAGTTCTAATTCCTCAAAACAATGTTAAAACATGATAGGATAAGCTCATACAAAATTTAATAGTGTTACAATATGATGCGGGATGAATTATGTACAGTTTTTTTTTTGCTAATTAAGATAATGATTCTTAGAAATTTAAGTTGCGAGAAATAAAATTGGAACTTTCTTTTAATCAAATAGGAAGTATATGTTAGATACTGTAAAGGAGGAGAGAATGACACAAAGCAAACTTAATAATTTCCCAATAAAGCTCAAAAGTTGAAATTATCAGGGATTTTTTAATGCACGCGCCGAGTCAATTTATGAAAAACCGAAAGAAGGGCATTTGACATTTAAAATTTCTTATGGGTTGAGAAATTTTCTATCGCCAAATAATGATTTGAAATTCCAGGCATATTACGACAAAAATTGTAGCAAAACTAAGTTTCCAATTACCGTACAAGATAAATAGAACTCTATTATCATCCTGTCGGAGATAAGATGCAACAAGGACCTGTGAAGCCAGGCTACGGGCCTACCAGATTACAGCTAGGCAATAGGAAAGGAGACTTTTGAAGATATTGCAAAAAAGCTTGGGATGAAGGAATTCAAGACAACAGCTTGAGGGGAAAAATTATGAAGGCCATTTGGATTGTGGGGTCGTACGAGATCGGACGTTTGGCATCCTAACTCCTGCTTTGAATTGTTGCACCTTGCGACAGACTGCTGTCTGGCTCTGGCCGATGTTTTTTCGACCCAGATTCGCTCTATACGCTAGACAAACAGACTGCCGTCTGGCTCTATAGGCTCTGGCCGATTCTCCCTCCAATGAGACAGACCTTTGACGACCCAGGTTAGGCCAGGTGTCCTCCGAAGAGAGAGCTTATCCACCACATTCATTGCATCTTTGACTAACATCAATTACTAGAAGATGTGGCTCGTACCGATGACCACCCAAGCTAGGCCAGGTGTCCTCCTGTTAAAGCCTGCCTCAAGAGACTTTCGTCTCCACTCGGGACACCCTTTGAGCACACAAATCGCTCGCAGATATTGTGGAAAAGACACGGATAAATGGGCCCGACAAGACGAATACACAAGCTTCCATGGAAAAGAGGGGTCACTCCCTAACGTACTGTCTTAATCTAAGCAAGAAGTCCTGAGTCAACATCAGACATTTCCAGCTGATTTATCTGCGTCTCTTTACCTTCATTTGATGGATCCTTCTTATGTGATCCCCATGCTTTCCAAATTCCTATGGAATCCATTAATAAAATCATGTTGGATTTTTTTTATGACGTAAAGAAAAATTTGAGGTAAAAATAATTTAGGATATTTTGTGATTTTTTTTGGCTTTTTTTTGCCTATTGGCTTTGGACCTGTGTAACAGCAAACGCCTCCTAGCGATATCAGTTGCAGGAGGAAAGAGGGGCGATGAACAATACCGAAACAGATAAGTGTACAAAACAAGAACAATTTTTTTGTAAAGTATGCGTGAATGTCACAACTAGGTGCATAAAAACTCTGGGCATCTTGATTGGAAATCACCTAATTTGTCCGTTTATTTCAACACAAGAATCAGCTTTCCTCTAGCATCAACATATCAATTGCTTGAGTTGCATCATTTCCTTTGGCAAAGAAGGAAAGTTATTTCCCAAATCCTATTTAACTTGGTTAAATTAGAGATGGGATATGGCTTCTTAGTTTTGAGACTAGCAGCATCACATAGATTGTTCTTCAAATGAGAAATGAATGACCAGTTCATTTGAAAAATTTATCTTGCAAAAGGTGGAGGCACTGACATAAGTTAGCAGATTCCTTTGCTGCCAACTAATCCATTTGCCACAAAACTCAAGCGGATATATAACAAGGAAAATAACGTAGATTAACCTAGGAACCCAACTAAAAAGGCTAAGCCGATAACATTGAACTCAACAAACACCTAAATGAAAGCATAAAAAGGGGGATAACTCGCAAGATCTTTGTTGTCATCCTAATATGATCAATGTGATCATTGTCATGCTAGACACTGGAAATTTTTCATTGAGAAAGTTTCAAGTTGCAAAGGAAGAAATGGAGCCTCAACCAGACTAGTGGTTATATAACAAGGGACTGTTTGAATAAGATATGCTTCAAGAAAGCTCATCTTAGAAGTCACTCTCTCTCTTGTTCGCACACATGCACTCCCCACAAATTTGTAAGATGATGGCCATTGATAGCATGAAGAAAGTGGCAAATGAGTTCCAAAGCACCACAACTCTATCGATATGAACATCTGAGATCAATGCCAATGCACCTTCCACCTATGACTCCATGAGGAACGCTAAGAGCGCTAAACAAATAATATGCTGGAGCTTGCAAAGAGCATTTATGTAAACAAATAACTTCTGTAGGGTATGCAACCCTTTGCTCTGACACTAATTGTAGAGTGCGCAGCTTTAAAATATACAAAAGCGTTAAAATACTCAAATCAAATTAATTAATACAAGCACACTAAGCTATTCTATCTTCCCTTCTCGATCACGGAGGGATAACTCGCTCACACAGAGCTAATGAGGCTGCAGTGCCTCTCACTTAGAAGTTCACCGTTGCACCTGGTGACTTCCTGTTCCGAAGCTCTCACTACTGGAGGCTTCCCTGAAGCTCACATGCGTGTGGCTTCCTTAAAGCTCACCTTTGCTGTGGCCCTCTCTAGCCTGAGCTCTCTGCCTGCGTGTAGCTTGAGGCCCTCTCTGGCCTGAGGCTCCTTGCCTGAGGCACTTCTCCCTGTTGACCTGAGGCTACGGTGCCTCTATGTGAGGCCTTTCGGCCTAAGCTCAAATGCTTCACGTACTGCCATATTTATAAGAGTTCCACCGCCTGGACTCTACCGCCTTTGACTTCAACATGCAAGAGCTGAAGTTGAACTTTTCTTCTTGGCTAAGAGTCAACAATTGTGGGTTGCAACTTTTCCTTCACGTCCAAGTACTAGCAAGTTGAACTTTGCTTCCTGCTCCTTGAAGGCTCCTGTAACTACTATAATATTATTATAACGTGTGCCCCTTCATTCCTTCATGCGTAATGGACTTTCATTTTCTTCTTTGGCGGTTTAAGAAGTGGCGCTGCAGGACACTTCTCTTTGGCTTCTTATTATTATATTAGGTGTTGACTCCAACAACTTCTTGGGAGATAGCAATTAATCCAAGGAGGCTATTTACATGCAGGTTCTTCATAGGTACATGCACTTTTATTAATAACCGATGGTATTGCGAGGAAAAGAAACTGGGCTTCTCAATCTGCATATTAAAAAAGGACCACTGAAGTCGAGGAGGAACAAATAGAATCCAATTATCTTACCTCTGTTTTTCAGGATACAACAATCTCATTCGCAGATCATCGCCTGCCGTAGGAAGAGCAAAGGATGCTTCTCCAAGTTAAGGTTCTCTTCGTTCGGCTTGTTCCAGTATCTTGACTGTAATTTTTATCTTTTGGCGAAGGCTTTCCTTGCTCGACAGACTCCAAGCAGTCTGCAGCTTTTGTGTGCCTCTTACATAGGTGGAGCTTTTCTAACATCCAGAGTGAGATGAGAAGGCTGTGCGTCCTTCGTGAGGAGAGCCAATATAATCTTTGGCTCTTTCCTCATGGCAGCGACGTGCAAAACTGTGAAGCCTCTTGCATTTCTATTATTCACATCGGCAATTCCGAGATCAAGATGTTCCGGTCATGGTCTCCGGATCACAGTATGCTTAGGCATAGTGAAGTGCATATGCATCATCCAGAGTGGTATAGCACTCCCTCGTCAAAGATAGCATGAGGCAAGCCTTTCTCTAAAGTTACAGTTTCGAGATCAGATCTCACAAAAAATTTCTATACAATGTGCCAGCAATCCGTGACTTTCATCACTACATACCCGTGCAGTGGATAGCACAAGCAAAATGTCGTCTGGGGCAACCTTGGGGAAAAGTACCAAAAAAGTCATAAACCTATTGCATTGGTACCAATTCAGTCATAAACTTTTCAATTGGACCAATTCAGTCCTAAACCTTTTACTATTGGTACCAATTCAGTCCATCCGGCCAATTTTGGTCGGCCGACGATGACGTGGACGTCGGCCGGTGGCCGGATGCTGACGTGGAAATTTTAATTATTTTTTTCGAATTTTTTAATTTTTTAAATAATTTTTTAAATAATTTTAAATAATTTTTTTCTTTTTTCTTTCCTTTTTCCTTTTTTTTTTTTGGCCTTCTTCCTAGCGGGCGGCCTCGGCTCGCCCGGCGGGCGGCGACCCTCGACCGGCGGGCGCCCGCGCTCGGCCGGGCCGACCTAGACCCGGGTAGTCGGCCTATTGAAGGACCTGATCAAGAGGAAAAAAAAAAAAGAAAAAGAAAAGAAAAAAGAAAAAAAATTATTTAAAAAATATTTAAAAATATTTAAAAAATTCGAAAAAATAATTAAAAATCATAAAAAATTCCACGTCAGCATCCGGCCGACGTCCACGTCAGCGTCGGCCGGCCAAAATTGGCCGGATGGACTGAATTGGTACCAATAGTAAAAGGTTTAGGACTAAATTGGTCAAATTGAAAAGTTTTTTGGTATTTTTCCCGGCAACCTTGTGAGAATGTCAAGTAGGCGCCTCTGGAAATGATCGAGTCTGATTCAGTTATGCTGCATGTGAACAAAACAAAAAAATCCAGCATCTCTAGCTGTAATCACTGATGTGGATTTCTTTATCGTAGTCTCCTAAGCTAGTTTCTTTTGCAGCTACTGCTGCGCTACTGAGTAGTTTGACAATGGACAGGATCCCCCTTCAGGCAAATCATCGTATTGAAGGGGATATCGAAATAAACAATTCTCCCTATGAATAATATCAAATAGGACGGGAACTAATCAACCATAAAGTTGACACAACCGACCCATAGTCAATTTATACTGCAGAAGGCTAAAATGAAAGAGCTCCAAATTGTCAGGTGCTCTTTACTAAAGTAGGTCATAGATCTAATCGAAATGATCTCACTTTCTAATAGGCCTTAGCATACCATATAAGAATAATTATGGCACACATGATATTATCTAAATACTGAAAAGTTACAATTATTATGAGAAGTTGCAACTTTTATGAAGATAGAATATTTTATGATGTGACATTCTGAATTTTGTACGCGCTACAATAATATAATATGATTTTCGTGACCGCAATCACCTAGAATACTTTGCTTTGAGATTAAGTGGATAGATATCATCACTATGTTGGTGAGTAGAATGAAGGTAATTAAATCCAGCCATAGTAGTTGTAGAGAATGGTCGGTGTACTTTGAGTTTCATATTTTATGATATTCAAGTTTCAATTTCATTGAATTGATATTTTTCTAATTTTTGATATCTTTCATTGATTATTTTAGTGAATTCAAAATATTTTCAAATTCACCAATGTTTAAAATCAAATGTTCAGAACAAAAATATTACTAGATGCACAAATTTTTAGAATTAGAATTTCAAAACTACAATATTTTCAAATGCACGGATATTTAAAATTAGATGTTCATAATGAATATTGGTTAACTAAATCTCTATTTGTCTTCATTTGGCACACTTCTCTTTTCTCTAACAAAATTTTTAAACCTATACTTTGGTTTGAGAAATTGAAATTGGTAGTTTTGACATCATGCATGAAATCATCAATTTCAACTATTGTTCATTAATGTTTTGGGTGATTCATCCCTATAGTTCATCAATGCTTTGGGTGATTCATGCCTATAATTCATGATTGTTTTGGTGATTCATGCATACACTTGGCCATAGAAGAAGAACTCATCTTCATTTCCATCAAAATATCTTCTTGTGGCAAAATTTCATTGGGCCATTTGCGCCCTAGCTACCTAGTTAGGGCCACTTGAAGCATTTCTATTGGAACACATACTGTAATATATGGGCTTTAAAAAAAAATAATAAAAGGAAAAGAAAGGGTTGAAAAGTCAAAAAGGAAGCTGAAGGAGAACTGTGGAACCTTCGGCTGTGTTTTAAAAAGATAGAGAGAGGGAGAGAAAGAGAAGAGCACAGGCAGAAGCAGGGGAAAGCAAGAAACAGGGGAGAGGAGAGAAAGAAGAGAAAGGAAAAAGGGAAAAAAGGGAAAAATTTTGGTGCGCTCGTGATCCGGACACCTCATCAAGCCGACTCAAGTGTGTTTTGCAACGCCAGCAAGAAATTGAAGCTTTTAATCACCTATTTGAAGCAATCGCCGCAATTAGGGCTCGAAAGTCGGATTTCTTGGATATTTGTGTGGCGAAGCCCGATTTTTGAGTCGTTGAGCTGTATATTTTTATAGAAATGGTACTTTGGGATGTTGTGAAGCTATAGCATCTTACGGATCGTGATTTGAGCTTGCGATTTGTCCGGAACGAAATTTTAAAGTTGGGGACGCAATCTGGAACTGTAACGAACAGTAGCTTCGAGCCTTTTTTTTTTGTTGTTTTTGGTACTGTTTTGGGGCGGCTGAGTTGGGGTTGTTGTTGTACGTTAAGAGAGCTTTCTAAAGACTATAAGATGGCTTGAAACCGAATTTTGTGGAGGAAGTTATGGCGTGACGAAGTTGGCGCATGGGCCGCGCCTAGCGGAAAATGATGGGTTTCCGCTAAATGTGAGCTTTTGTGGCGCATAGGTGTCGTTTTATCGACTAATAGGCCTAGTATAGGCGAGTCGTTATAAGAATATCCTTTTTACTCGGTCTTTTGATATTGTTTTTCCGTTAATTGTTAGGGATCCGAGTGCGTGGTTCGAGTATGCGTCGTAGTTGATTTTTGGCTTTTCCCAGGTGAGTGAGACTATTTCTTCTTTGTATTTTAAACTCATGTTTTGAGAAACGTGGTGGATTATATATTCTATGAGCTGATAAAAATCATATTTTGTTGCAAAAAATAGGATCGAGCTATTATTGCCTTTTTTGTTGTTCAAAGGGAGTTATATTTCGACTTCGATTTGAATGGTTGTTTGAAAAAGGATTTGTGAAATTCTTTATGAAAGAATCTTGAAATGTTTTGGAGAATGCTTTGATATTTATATATCAAATTTTGAGTTGTGATATGACTTTCTTTCTGATGTTGGATTACTGGATATTGTGATTGGTGGTTGGTGCTCAATGTCTCTGTGGACCATGAGGGGTGTGTGGGTATGCGCATACTAGTCTAGGATATCCTTGTGGGCCGAGCCACCGGCTAATAATAGGTGGAGACCTTGCCGGGGGGGAGTCTTGGTCGTCTTGTCACGGGCGTTATGCGTGACCATGGTTAGACATTTGAGCATGAAATGGGTCAATAGAGTGGACCATTGACATATGACTTGAGTTTAGTCGATGGAATGGACCATCGATATATGATTTGATGAGATTGATCAATGGAATATAGACCATTGATACATGTTTTATGAGATTGACTAATGGATTGGACCATTGGTATCTTGGTATTTGAGTTACGATTGTGTTTTAAATGTGCATAGTGATTTCTCGATCCACTTAGAAGAAATGTGTTACTCACTGAGCTGTGATAGCTCACTTCTCTCATCTACTTGTTTTTCTGGTTCTTCAGCGAGTCGCGAGTAGGCGTGAGCATTCGTTCGGGGAGAACTTTTGTGGTGGAAATTTTTTGGTATGACTTGTGAATAATTGATAAGCTTATAAGTTAGTCTTTGTAGAAGGTATATGTTTTGGTTCAGTGGATTGTAGAAATACTCTGATATTGTAACCAAATGCCCTTTTTGTCATATATATATATGGATGTATATATGTTGATATCCGGTTGAATCTTGGTTATGTTGAGGCTGCGTCTTTTGGTGAAAGGACGGCCGTGTCATGCCCTTGTTCTTATGGATTGGGGTGTGACATTTGTTGGTATCAGAGCTTAGGTTTTGATTTGTTTGGGTAGATGTGGGACGATGTGAGATTGTGTGATAGATTTTTAACGCGTTAGCCTTTTAGATACTAAGTTGTAGCTCCATTCTTGGATTCAAGTGATCATGCGTGACTTGGAGACACTTGCTTTGCTTGGTAGAAATAGTAAAGGCAGGCAAGTTGTCGCCCCTGATGCTAGAGACACGCCTCAAGCTTCTCGAGGTGCGTCTTTAAGGAGGAGACGGGAGGATTGGCATGATGGAAGTCCCGACTCACATGAAGTCAGGGAAGTTAACCAACGGTTGTTTCCCCCTACTGACTTCGAGCAAGCCATGATTCATTGGTATCGTCAGGCAAAGGAATTAAGTGGAGATGGAGCAACTGGCTCATACACCTTTGCCCAATTCAAAGAGGCGAAACCACCCACTTATGATGGGAAAGTTGATCCTCTTGCCGCTGAGCAATGGACTAGAAAGATTGAAGGGATCTTTGAAGCTGAAGGTGTTCCTAAAGACAAGAAGGTTAGCTTTGCTTCTCGATACTTAGAAGGCGAGGCAGAGCATTGGTGAGAGGGAATGAGGCCAGCCCTTGGAGATAGGGGTGGTGCTATAGCTTGGGAGGACTTTAAGCAGGCTTTCAATGCCCAATTCTTCCCAGTGTCATTTCAGGAAAAAATGAAGAGTGATTTTATACACATATCTCAAGGCGACTCCACGGTTTTGGAGTATACAACCCGCTTTAATCAGATGAGTAGATTTGCTGAGCAATATGTGTCTAATGAGCAAGATAAGGCTGATCACTTTCAGAGGGGGCTCCGATATGAAATTGGTTCTACACTCACACATCTAGCATTGACATCTTATAAAGACATGCTGGAACGAGCCATTAGAGTGGAACAAACGATTTTGGAGTGTGAGGTACAAAGTGTACCTCAGCATAAGAAGTTGAGATCCACTGATTATCAGGATAGCGGTGCCGGTGGCAGCGGAAAGAGGAAAGCTTTTAACCAGCCAGGAAAGCCTAGAATTCAGAATAATCCAGGCCATTGTACTACCAGTGGGAGACGACATAGCGGTCCTTGTTACCGCAAGAGAGGAGCATGTTTCACTTGTGGAAAAATGGGACATATGGCATGTGATTGTCCAACACAGAAGAATGCCCTTGGAGATAGTAGAGTATGTTTTGTATGTGGGCAACCTAGACATCGAGCCTATACTTGTTCTATGAGGAAGACTGGCCCTCCAGTTGATAGGCCACAAGAAGGCCAGCAAAGGCAAAGGATGACTGGGAAAGTTTTTACGATGACATGGAGAGGATGTGGCGGCTTCTAATACAGTCGTTGCAAGTAATATTTTTATTGCCTCGCAACCTGCTTATGCATTGTTTGATCTCGGTGCCACGCATTCCTTTACTTCCATTGACTTTGCAAAGAAACTTGATGTATTGCCTGAGCTTCTAAAATATGAATCGTGTATTGATACTCCCACTGGTGATTTCTTGATTGCTGATCGTGTTTTCAAGAATTGTTTGTTGCGAATTGATGATGTACCATTGCCTGTGGATTTGGTGGAGTTAGATATACGGGATTTTGATGTTATTCTAGGGATGGATTGGTTATCAAAATATCATGCCACTGTTGATTGTTATTCAAAGAAAGTTATTTTTCAACCTCCAAATCAACCTGAATTCTCTTTTTCGGGAAGTTATGAAGGTACTTTTCCAAGGTTGATTTCAGCTATGCAAGCAAGGAAGCTTTTGAGAAAGGGTTGTTGCGGTTATTTGGCTTGTGTAAAAGACACAAGTAAGGAGATGGTAAAGCTAGAAAATGTTCATGTTGTCAGAGAATTTCCTGATGTATTTCCTGAAGATTTACCTGGCTTGCCTCCTGATAGAGAGATAGAGTTTTGTATTGATTTAATGCCTGGTACAACACCTATCTCTAAGACCCCATATCGGATGGCGCCTTCTAAATTGAGTGAATTGAAAACACAACTGCAAGAGCTTTTGGATAAGGGTTTTATCAGGCCTAGTGTATCGCCTTGGGGAGCTCCTGTTCTATTTGTGAAGAAGAAAGACGGTAGTATGCGACTTTGCATAGATTACCAAGAACTTAACAAGGTGACGATCAAAAATAAATATCCTTTGCCCCGGATTGATGATTTATTTGATCAACTTCAAGGGGCTCAGGTATTTTCTAAGATCGACCTTCGTTTTGGGTATCATCAGTTGAAGATAAAAGTTGATGATGTGCCAAAGATCGCTTTCAGAACAAGGTATGGGCATTATGAATTTCTTGTCATGCCTTCTGGGTTAGCGAATGCACCTGCGGCTTTCATGGATTTGATGAATAGGGTATTCAAGCAATTTCTTGACAGATTTATTGTGGTATTCATTGATGATATTTTGGTGTATTCGAGGAGTCTGGGAAAATATGAACAACACTTGAGAGTTGTTGTACAAACTTTGCGTGAAAAGAAGTTGTATGCTAAATTTAGTAAGTGTGCCTTATGGCTTGATCATCTAGAATTCTTGGGTCATGTAATATCAAAGGATGGTATCTCAGTTGATCCAAAGAAAGTTGAGGCAGTTGTTCAATGGAATCGCCCGACCAATGTCACGGAGGTAAGAAGTTTTCTTGGGTTAGCAGGTTATTAAAGGTGATTTATAGAAGGGTTTTCTAAAATTGCTAGTCCACTTACTCGCCTAACTCAGAAGGGAGTTAAATTTGTGTGGTCAGATCAATGTGAGCGCAGTTTCCAAGAGTTGAAGAGGCGATTAGTGTTAGCTCCTATATTAACTTTGCCTTCAAGAACTGGTGGCTTTATAATTTATTGTGATGCATCTAAGGAAGGTTTAGGTTGTGTTCTTATGCAGGATGGTAAAGTTGTGGCATATGCCTCTAGACAATTGAAGGCTCATGAGAAGAACTATCCTACTCATGATCTGGAGTTGGTGGCGGTTGTGTTTTCCTTAAAAATATGGCAGCACTACTTGTATGGTGAAAAATGTGAAGTCGTTACCCATCACAAGAATATATTTTTACTCAGAAAGAACTTAACATGAGATAGAGGAGATGGCTAGAACTTTTGAAGGATTATGACTTATCCATCAATTACCATCTAGGTAAATCTAACGTGGTAGCTGATGCCTTGAGTCGCAAATCCTCTAGAAATATGGCAACATTGCTCACTTCTCAAAAGCCTATTCTTGAGGATATGAGAAAGCTGGACCTGGAGGTTTTGGTCCATCGGCTTGGTGCTTGATTAGCTAATCTTCGAGTACAACCGACGTTGATTGACGAAATCAAGGCTAAACAAAATGAAGATCCTCAATTGGAAAAGATTAGAGAAGGTGTGGAAGCTGGGAAACAAGATGACTTTAGTATCCACGTATATGGGTCATTGAGGTTTCGTGGTCGGTTATGTGTTCCCGATGATTCAGAATTGTAAAAGGAGATATTACAAGAAGCTCATAGCACTAGATTCTCGATCCATCCAGGGAGCACCAACATGTACAGGGATTTGAGAGGAAATTTTTGGTGGATCAATATAAAGAAAGATATTGTGAAGTTTGTCGACCAATGTCTAATTTGCCAACAAGTGAAAATTGAGCATCAGAAACCAGGTGGCCAGTTGCACCCACTTGAAGTACCTAAATGGAAGTGGGAGTATATTACCATGGATTTCATCGTCGGCTTACCGAGGACGCCTAGTGGTAAGAATGCCATATGGGCGATTGTTGATCGATTGACTAAATCTGCACACTTTTTGTCTTATCGATTTGGTCTTTCACTTGAAGACATGGCGAAGCGATACGTTAATGAGATAGTGAGACTTCATAGAGTTCCAGTGAGTATTGTTTCCGATAGAGATCCCAGGTTTGTGTCCAACTTTTGGAAGAGTTTACAAGGGGCGTTAGGTACTCAACTCAACTTTAGCACATCTTTTCACCCACAAACGGATGGTCAGTCGGAGAGAACTATTCAGACATTAGAGGATATGCTACGATCTTGCATTATTGACTTTGGTGGTTCGTGGGACGAACATTTACACTTGGCAGAGTTTTCTTATAATAATGGCTATCATTCTAGCATTAAGATGGCTCCTTTTGAAGCTTTGTATGGGCATAAATGTAGGACTCCTGTTTGCTAGGATGATGTTGGTGAGAAAAGATTAATCGGCCCTGAATACATACAACAATCAGAAGAGAAAATCAGACTCATTCGAGAGCATTTGAAAACAGCACAAAGCCGTCAGAAAAGTTATGCGGACCTTAAAAGGCGCAATGTATAATTTAATGTAGGAGACCATGTATTCTTGAAGGTTTCTCCTATGAAGGGCGTCGTGAGATTTGGCACGTGTGGTAAATTAAGCTCAAGGTATGTGGGACCATTTTTGATATTAGAAAAGATTGGTGAAGTTCCTTATAAACTGGCTCTACCACCAGCATTATCTGGAGTCTATAATGTGTTCCACGTGTCCTTATTACGGAAATATGTGCCAAGTCCTGATCACGTTCTGGATTTTACACCGTTGAAGTTGAGAGAAAACTTATTATACGAAGAGCAGCCCGTTCGTATTATCGACAAAAAGGATCAGGTGTTACGACGACACACTATTCCTTATGTGAAGATCCAGTGGCAAAATCACACGGAGAGAGAGGCCACTTGGGAACTCAAGGAAGAGGCAAGACGCAAATACCCTCACTTGTTTCATGATTGAGGTACCTGTAAATTTCGAGGACGAAATTTTTTAAGGAGGGGAGAATGTAATATATGGGCTTTAAAAAAAATAATAAAAGGAAAAGAAAGGGTTGAAAAGTCAAAAAGGAAGCTGAAGGAGAACTGTGGAACCTTCAGCTGTGTTTTAAAAAGATAGAGAGAGGGAGAGAAAGAGAAGAGCACGGGCAGAAGCAGGGGAAAGCAAGAAATAGGGGAGAGGAGAGAGAGGAGAGAAAGGAAAAAGGGGAAAAAGGGAAAAATTTTGGTGCGCTCGTGATCCGAATGCCTCATCAAACCGACTCAAGTGTGTTTTGCAACGCCGGTAAGAAATCGAAGCTTTTAATCACCTACTTGAAGCAATCGCCGCAATTAGGACTCGAAAGTCGGATTTCTTGGATATTTGTGTGGCGAAACCCGATTTTTGAGTCGTTGAGCTGTATATTTTTATAGAAATGGTACTTTGGGATGTTGTGAAGCTATAGCATCTTACGGATCGTGATTTGAGCTTGCGGTTTGTCCGGAACGAAATTTTAAAGTTAGGGACGCAATCTGGAACTGTAGCGAACAGTAGCTTCGAGCCTTTTTTGTTGTTGTTGTTTACGGTACTGTTTTGGGGCGGCTGAGTTGGGGTTGTTGTTGTACGTTAAGAGAGCTTTCTAAAGACTATAAGATGGCTTGAAACTGAATTTTGTGGAGGAAGTTATGGCGTGACGAAGTTGGCGCATGGGCCACGCCTAGCGGAAAATGATGGGTTTCCGCTAAATGTGAGCTTTTGTGGCACATAGGTGTCGTTTTATTGACTACTAGGCCTAGTATAAGCGAGTCGTTATAAGAATATCTTTTTTACTCGGTCTTTTGATGTTGTTTTTTCGTTAATTGTTAGGGATCCGAGTGCATGGTTCGAGTATGCGTCGTAGTTGATTTTTGGCTTTTCCTAGGTGAGTGAGACTATTCCTTCTTTGTATTTTAAACTCATGTTTTGAGGAATGTGGTGGATTATATATTCTATGAGTTGATAAAAAGCATATCTTGTTGCATAGAACATGATCGAGCTATTACTGCCTTTTTTGTTGTTCGAAGGGAGTTATATTTCGACTTCGATTTGAATGGTTGTTTGAAAAAGGATTTGTGAAATTCTTTATGAAATAATCTTGAAATGTTTTGGAGAATGCTTTGATATTTATATATCAAATTTTGAGTTGTGATATGACTTTCTTTCTGATGTTGGATTACTGGATATTGTGATTGGTGGTTGGTGCTCAATTTCTCTATGGACCTTGAGGGGTGTGTGGGTATGCGCATACTAGTCTAGGATATCCTTGTGGGCCGAGCCATCGGCTAATAATAGGTGGAGACCTTGCCAGGGGGGAATCTTGGTCGTCTTGTCACGGGCGTTATGCGTGACCATGGTTAGACATTTGAGCATGAAATGGGTCAATGGAGTGGACCATTGACATATGACTTGAGTTTAGTCGATGGAATGGACCATCGATATATGATTTGATGAGATTGATCAATGGAATAGACCATTGATACATGTTTTAATGAGATTGACTAATGGATTGGACCATTGGTATCTTTGGTATTTGAGTTATGATTGTATTTTAAATGTGCATAGTGATTTCTCGATCTGCTTAGAAGAAATGTGTTACTCACTGAGCCGTGGTAGCTCACTCCTCTTATCTACTTGTTTTTCAGGTTCTTCAGCGAGTCGCGAGTAGGCGTAAGCGTTCGTTCGGGGAGAACTTTTGTGGTGGAAATTTTTTGGTATGACTTGTGAATAATTGATAAGCTTATAATCATTACTTTTAACTTTGGTTTGTTAGATTCAATTCCTTTGCCCTGTAAAAAGACGTTCTTATGTCTTTAAGCTTGCAAAATAAGAATTCCAAAGAAAGAAAGAAAGAAAGAGTGATCTTCCGTTGCTTTCCTCTTTTATTTTCATATTCCAATCTTTCGTACGAAAGGAAATATTCTATTCTTGTGTTAAAGCTTCCAAATTCCATTTTTCAAGAGCTTACAAGGTAAACTTATGGATTATTCTCTTTTATAAAACTAGTTTTGACAAAAGATTAAGAAATGTTAACCTTTGTTCTTGATTATATTGTTTTGAAGGTGATTAAAGTTTTGATTTTACTCAAGCCTTCTATTTGAGGTAAGTGAAAACCGTAGATGCTAAGTTGGATTGATCTACTAAGTGCTTTTGACTTGGATTGATACGTGTGAACTTAGTGTAGTATGTGAAATACGGATGCAAATGTGTTGTGGTGGTTTGATTTATTTTGTGGATTTCATACATGACTATAACGTGCTTGATTGTTTCTTTTAGGAGTGGTGACATGTGGTATGTGTAAATATGAATATGAATTTGGAAGTGTTATCTTTGCAGTTTCAAATTTAACTATCGTTGGTAATATTCACTTATTAAGTCTAATTCGCTTTTGAGTCTGATATGCTCTCTAAGTCTAATTCATTTTTGAGTTCGATTTCCTCTCTAAGCCGATTCGCTTTTTAGTCCCTTATCCTCTCTGAGTTTGACCTGCCTTCTGAGTATATTCACTTATCGAGTCTGAATACAATTTCCTTATGTTCAAACTTTTTCGATCAAAACCATCTTCATATGTTCATACTTTCCCGATCAGAATCATTTCCTTACGTTCAAACCGTCTCGGTCAAAACCATTTCAAGCCGTCCGAATCATAACCATTTCCTTATGATCAGACTTTCCCTATCAGAACCATTTCCTTATGTTCATACTTTCCCATTCAAAATCATTTTATTATGTTCAGATCCATTGTCGAGGATGTTGATTGTTTAGTATTGATTGTGTTTGCGTAAGTAACGGAAAAAAGGTAAGCATATGAGTATCACTATATAATCACATGTTGTCACCTTATTTTATTATTTTACTAATGTATTTTTTGTTGAGATAAAATAAGAAAGATTGTGTTGAAGTGCATGAGAAATGGCAAAATATCGTAATGATCATGACAGCTGTTATATTATATGAATTGCTTGTGAATGATACTATATGATTCGAACCTTTGCCACGGCCTATTTGCCTTCGAGCGAATTCCCTTGTATGAGTATGTGGATAAGACTCCAGAATTAGCCAAATGTTCTATCGTATATAACGGTCCTCTACAAGGTTGATATTATATGAAATTATACAATGACATGGCATTGTGGTCATGGTATGACATGGCCTTGTGGTCATGGCATACCATGGACTTGGCTTATATAGTTAAAGTATAACACGGCTCTTATAGTCATGATATGACATGGCCTTATAGTCATGATATGACTTGGCTTGTATAGTCATGGTATGACATGGCTCTTCAAGTCATGGTATGACATGGCTTTTACGGTCATGGTATGACATGGCTCTTGTAGTCATGTATGTGGATGTACAATGGTATATTTATCATCGCTGATGTGGAGGACACTCGTAATGAATGACCTGAGGTATGACAACGGGTATGTATGATTCCGTCCCTCATGAGATGGTGGTGACCATGCCTCGTTAGTCCAGGTCCTGGCTAGTGACATGTATGAATTCACTTGTGTGTATAATGGTAAAATGCATGATATGTATGAATTCACTTATGTTTATAATGGTGAAATGCATGACAAGTATGATTTTTGTGTGTGTGTGTGATGGTGAAATTCATGATAAGTATGAACTTGCCTATGTATATTTTTGTGTATGGTGCTAAACCATCAGGTGATACTAGTGCATTGTGAAATATTATGTCTATGATTACTTATGAGCATAGGAACTTCATTATAGTTAATGATTTGTTATTGGCATATTGTGAACTTGTTTATGCATTATTATTTTGAACACATGTTGTTTGATTTGGTGCCAGGTTGAGTATTAAGATCATCTCCTACCGTAGACCTAGATTTCATTAATTGAGCTTTGGCTCACTCTTTATTTTTCAGTGTGTAGGATGGTCCCTTTAGGATATGTCGATGGAGGGGACGAGGCAGTGCCTGAAATCATCAGCCTCTAAGTTAGAGGGTAGTTCACTTGTTAAATAGTACGGGAGTAGTGGTGCTAGTTGACCCAACCCAACCTAGGACTATATATTTTGATAATAAGTACTGGTGTTTTTTTTTTTGGTAAAGGTAACATGTATAATAACTTTCACCCAAAACGGGAATATACAAAAGAAAGGAGACCTGACACCAACAGAAGGCCTTGCACCCAAAATGACAAAAGGAATGTCAACAGGGGTGTAAGGGTGTCATGGTAACCCAAGCAAGAACAAAGGAAGGGAAACACCCTTCACAAAACAAAGACAATGCAGAAAGAAGGAAAAAGATCAGTCCGAGAAGATAGATGGGTTGAGGCTCCAGCTCTGCTGTAATCTTCTATTGGCAGGAGTATCTGACACCTGATGGAAGGTCAAAGCCTTATCCCTAACAACCTTGTCAAGTTGTTTCTTCACAGCCGGCACAAAGAGAGTCCGTTCACAGAAAATGATATTATTCCTTTCCTTCCAAATAATATCACATAAAGCTGCAAAAGCGAACCGAGAGATGGTGATGTGAAAGGAATCACCAGATAAATACTTGATGGCCCATTGAAGGTTATCCCTCCATGAGTTGTTTCGCCAAGGAAGATTACACCTAGCAGCCCAAAAAAGAGCAAGAGCCCCAGTAATAGGATACCCAAAGTAAAGGTAATCTACAGAGTCAGGACGACAAGAGCAAAAAGCACAATTAGCATTGGAGATTCTACCATGAGCAAGAAGCATAACCTGGGTGGACAGTCTATTTTTGGAGATCAGCCACAAAAGAAATTGGTGCCGGGGAACTAGTGAGCTATTCCATATAAGAGGGGCCCAAACGATAGATTGACCCCTTGGCCGAATGACATCCCAAGTCGAAGCAGCAGTGAAAACTCTCGACCAATGGGGCAACCAACAGAAACGATCAGGGACCTGGTTAAGAACAAGTAAGGGCTCGTTCCATGAAGCAATCACATGCATAAGTTCGGACGCCGCACCAGAAAAGAAGTCAGCTATTCCAAATAAGTACTTGTGTTTGTATAAAGAAGAAGCATAAATATTAAACTCATGTGACTTTCTTGTATGGTATGTTGTGATGTATTTTGTAGTGCTTTTGCACGCGTAATTACAATTACGAGTATAAACGGGAAGAACACATGCCATGCATTGGAGTGTGCCAAAGAACCAGGAACCGCCTGGAACCGGACCAGATAGGACCGGAATCGATGATTTCCATTGGGGCCAGTCCGGTTCTCGGTTCTAGGCGTGGAACCGCTCAACCATCCACTTGGACCGGATCGATATATATATTTAAAAAAAGAAATTCCATCTCAATTACTTATATATTTTGTAAATTTTCAACCAAATATATATGTATATATATATATGTAGATTGGTAGTTATTTGACCTTATTGACTAATTTTGTCTCTTAGGTGCGTAATAAGATTAACCCTCCTATTTTTCTTTCCCATTCTAATAATCCATTTACCTGTTTCTCAACCTAAATAAAATAAACAAACGTAAAGGAATGAGAGAATCGATTGGATATGTCCATAAAAGCCAACGGCTCGTTTTAAGATTATACTTAGGTTTCTCCTTAACCATTCCCATGATTAAATTAGGTTGATGTTGAAAAAAGGGGATCAAGCAATTAATAGTTTAACTTTTATGGAGGTTAGGACTTTTAACATGGAGTCTAATTCTCCACATGTTTCTAGTGTCGAAAACCTTAAAAGGATCACACCACAACCTTCGAAGAAATTAAGTTTTTAGCTAACAAGTGTTGTATATTTGTTCCGCCTTATAGTTTTCAATCCTTAATCAAAATCAATGGTTCGCAATTAAAGCCGAGTATAAGGCCGAACAAGCTTTGTAAGAATTGGGGCTTGATTCCATAGACCCACCCAAGAACTAGACCAGATCGGCGGTCTGGTTCCTAGGTGGATCTATGGAACTAACGGGCGAGTCTTGATTCCAATTTTTTGGAACTAGTCCTTAGTGGGCGGTTCCCAGTTCCAAGGTGGGAACTACCTACCCGGACCATGCTCACTCTTAGCCATGCGTGATGTTCTGGGGCGTCACATATGAGCTTTGATGGAAAGCACTTATTAAATGCATTTATTGAATGCCTATATAAGGAGTCTAGTTGTCTCTCCGCCCACATAGACAATTAAAGTTGTATTTTATCCTTCATCAGATGAAATACGTTAAGAAAAGTGGGTTAAAGAAGAGAAACCAGATTCCTTTTATCTCTCTTATTTTTGCAACAATCATTTTCTCAAAATTATTACTATGGATAAATATATGTGTATTTATCTCTCTATCGTGAATAAATCATGAGGATCTAAATTTCTTTAATGTTAAATTTCCGCATAATTGAATTAAATCATCGCTAACAATTGGTACTAGAGCATTGTTTATGATCTTATGATTTTTTCAACTATTAAAATATATTATGACTTCGTTAATTTGTTCCCATTAATGCTTGTTAAAGATATGTACATTGAATTGATTGATACAAGTACTTGCTAAACGAAATCACATGTAAATTATTGTTTGAGTTTAGTGCTCTTAATCTATATATATATTTTCACATTTCTAGCACGCTAATTATTTTGCTATGTGTATTCATATAAATTATATATAATCTTCTAAAACTTCTCAAATCCACAAGAACGAACACAATTTTATTCAGTGTCACTTTTGTAATAAAATAGGGTAATCTAATTTAGTGTCACTTTTCACTACATCATGGGTACATTATTTCACGGCCTTCAATTTTTTGCTCATTCTATTTTTCGTTTGATAGCTTATTATGATATTGACTCGAGTAGTGACCATTAATATTGTCGCTCCACTATGAACTGCCATTTCTTTTTGGGCAATTCACTTATCTCATGATCTAGCAAGAAACTGACCATTGTCATTCACTCTAGTACAAACATCGAACTATTACTAATACCACATCAGAGTTACTATGATTGCGTCAACTACTAAAAGATATTGGAGTGCATCGTAATTCATTAGTTGCAACAATTGTAGCTCTAAATAAATATCACGTAATGACATAGCATAAATGGCTTTGCTTTTGTGCTATTGTTGGTTTAGCTAATCCGAAGGAAGCCAGTATTTCATGCAAGATCCAATTGTTTGTCAACAATCAAGAAACTTACGGTTGTGTAAATTGTTTTTCCTTACATATGGATTTTATATGTTTCACAGCAAATGATCTGGGGATTGGACGCAAAATTGTTGAATCATTGCAGTCAATTTACAATACCGTTTCAAGCATTGGAGGGGAATCATAGAATACACGAGTGTGTATGGTGTGCAAACAAGGTAAGCAACCAAATGACACAGAATAACAACAGTGTCGATCCTCTGAATTATAACACGAACCTTACAAAATCCAGTGTTTGAGGCCGCAAAAGGAATGAAAGATTTTCAGACTCATAATCAGTACACTACAGTTCATAATTAACTTTCTTGTAATTTAGGTTGGGGGTTATATTACTACCCTTTCCAGCGACTTTGACTGAGTGTATTCTCACTGCGAAAAAATGAGCTTGCTTCCATCCGTTCCTCGCTAAAAAAGTGCGAGGACATTCCTGTCTAGTCAATGTTCCTAAATTTTCTTGCTGACCTGTGTCACGTCACGGCCAAACTCAAGAAAGAGAACCCAAAGAACAAGAGAACTAGAATTTCCAAATTGGTCCAATCTTTCAGCTGGAAATTGCGCGATTTTGGTCCTGTGAGGTTATGATTTTTTCGTCTGTTTTGAGAAAGCGTGACCATATGCAAGTAATCATTGTTTTCCAAGGCCTTGGGCTGTCGCGTCCTGGCAAGAACGCAAGTGAAGTAGAGACAGATGGAGATGGCAGCAAGAATAAATGATGATTGGCCCACGTGTGGATAACGCGCATTAAAGTGATAATTAAGCTATCAGAACGCGTACCAGCAGTCCATCTCCCTTCCCCCAAAGCCTAGGCAAACATCGTAGGGAAAATAAGACAACTTTTTCACTGTTCCTTGCACGACCTTTCGATATTTTCTGTCTTTTAGTGCTCCTGCGAATGCACCGCCTTTGAGCTCATTCGTTGGGCGGCCCGCAATCCCGTCTCCTTGCGTCTCTCCCCCTCACTCTCTTTCATCGGACCACATCAACGTCAGCAACCCAGCATTCTTCATTCAACCCAGCCTTGGAGTATGTCGCAGACAGTTCTAGAAGGAAAAGAGCCCCGCCCGGAATTTTAAACCGACGAAAAGCGGGCCACAGTGAGAATATGGTGTGCACTAAAACTCATCAGACAAGCAATGAGATACTTGTACAAGCAAAATAAACTGAGGCGAAACCCGACTATAACACCACACTTGAAGTTCAACTCAAAAACTTAAATAGATATGTGAACAGACACGATTATGAAGTATGAAGTCTATTGAAACTCTATTGACAAGCGATATAAGATTCTTTTATAGATAGGAAAACCAATAGGTAATAAAAAAAAAAATATATTTATGCACTTAATGAGAAAGAAATAAGATGAGAATTGGCTAGGTAATAATATCTTTCTCTCATCATATGATGTCTAACAGTAATTGCAAGAAGCAAATATTGCAATGGAAAATGAGTTATTCTAAGAAGGAATTCATTCTTTTTCTGAATATTTTTTTCATGGAATCTTAGAATATTGTGTGGTATTATCTTTAAGTGCGCATGACAATCATTTTTTCTCTATTTTTCTATTTGCCTATTTACGGGAATATGTTTGGAACAGAAATCTATTTAGTAATGCAATTTCATTTTTCTATCTCTGAAACAAAATTTTATTTCAGGAATAAATTTGGAACGGAAATTAGAAGTCAAAATTTTTTACTTTTTTATTTCTGGAACAAAAGTGAAAAATAAAAACTTTTCTCATCGCTCGCTCTTGTCACCGCCCCCTGCCGACCGTTCACCTCCCGTCGCCGCCCCGCCCACCACCAGTCTCCCGCCGCCACTCGAGAGGGAAAAAATTTATGTTGTTGTCAAACGAATTCTATTTCAAAAATAGAAATTTTGTATTGTTATCAAACGTCTGTTTTGCCTCATAAACTCGTTCAGAGAATAAATTAAAAGATTCAATTTATGTCTAGAAATTGATTTCCGGAATATAATGGATATTATTGGCGCCCTTAAATACTGAGGCTTGCAACTTCCTCATTGTTATACTTTTAATAAATTCTCTTTCCCATTTTTTTTTTACACGGAATCCTTATAATTCAATGTTTAGGTTTTTAAACAACTTCGTCACATTTGGCTCCCTGAAATGTTTTCATGGAAACTCTTATGACAAGGATAAAAGATTGTACTTCATGAATGCTTTTAAGCCATCTCAGAAAAGGTTTGAAATTCTTTCCACTACGGAGGACCAATGAAAATTACGCAAAGAATCGCTATCTCGACAAATTCCAATTCGCTGGTCGATGCATTGTATGCCATGTACAATGAAAACTGCGGACAGACAAGCCAAGTGGAATTTGGTGAGATGGACAAGCAGCAGATAGAAACGTGGCACTCGCACGTGGGACCCACCTACCAGCCGAAAAAGTCGCCCCCTCCTCGTACCTAGGTTCATCCTGAATCAGATCCGACGGTCCGTAATCGTTGCCGCCCTCTCAATCACGCCATCCATGACAGTGAGGAACTCAAAACGTTCCGAGGAGCCAAAAGGAGGGCAGTGGCGACACTTGTCAACCTTTTCCCACGTATCGAAGGCCGGACAGCATCCCCACACGTGTCACTCAAACACTCGACAGTCTCGAGGCCTTCTCCTTCGCTCTTCCTCAATAGATTCGCCGCCATCTGTATTCATTCGCTCGAAAATTTCTCATACCATCTCCGCCTTTGACCTCGAACTCGACGTCAAAATGACGACGGCGCTCCCCTGAGGCGGCCATACCGATGGACCGTGCGCGTCCTTTTTCGGCACCCTCTTTCGAGAGTCGAGTGTTGAGCTAGAAAAGGCTGGAACTTTCGCGGAATCGCGAGAAGAATTCGCGTCCATTGCTGTTCTTGACGGTGGTGAGCCCGGTGAGATAGGGTCGCTTTCCCATTCGGTTCTGTCCCCAGAATTAGCCATCGGCGACGGCGAAATTGATGCTGGGCCGCTCTTGCATTCGTGCCTGAGGCGGCCCGAACCCCATTCGGCTCTGGCCGCGCAGGTGGTGAAGATCGAAGAGGAAGAGAAAGATGAGGAGGTGGCGATCATTGCTGATCCCAGGGATGCTGCCGCCGGATGGCCGTCATGCTCGTTGCAGCCTGCAGCCGTGGAAGTGGCGAGACCGATGCAGGGGCTGGGGGAGGCAGGGCCGGCGCCGTTCCTGAGGAAGACGTACGAGATGGTGTCGGACCCGAGTGCGGACCCGGTGGTGTCGTGGAGTTCGAGCGGGGACAGCTTCGTGGTGTGGGACCCGCACGAGTTCTCAAACCAGGTCCTGCCTCGATACTTCAAGCACTCCAACTTCTCCAGCTTTATCAGGCAGCTCAACACTTACGTGGGTACTCCTTCGAATGGGATTGTGTTTTTTGTCCTTGTTTTTGCTTGAAACTTTCCCCCTTGTAAGAGCAAACTATTCGTATCAATGTGTATAATGTCTCTGTATGTTTATTTTGGTTTCACTCTGTTTCAGCTCTGTTATTTTGATTTGACTCTGTTTCGGCTCTGTTTCTTTTTATGTCGTCCGGAGTGTGATCCTCTTGTGGCATCCAGCTACTCTTCATTGTCCCAGCGGATAGTCCCCGGGGCAAAGAGGCTAGGATCCAAGGGACTCCACTCACGGCGGTTTGCTCGTGGCACATGTCCACCAGAATTTGCATCCAGCTGTCAGGGACAGTGGCTCATCATCATATTCAAGTGATGATGCTTTTGATGGTAGTTTGCAGAAACTACCACGTCAACCATGACGTCAGAATACCCATTAAAGATTTATCCTTTTACCGGATTTGTATTTGAGTTCTTTTCTCAAATGGTAAATTTTAATTTGGATTAGAAATGCACTACAGTAGTTCCTTTATAGCTGTTAATATTTTGCCTTTTACTGTTTTGATGCTCAATTTTGCACTTCCTAGCTGAAGATGAGATTACCTGAGCCGTCGCTTTGCTTCTATCAGATGTTTTGGTAAAGCCTTCCGACACTTCTATTCTTTTTGGGAAAGATCAAAAGCTTAATTCTGCACTTTTGTCTTCTCATATATGAAGTTGACGGATTGATATTAAGTCATTAAATTGACCATACCCTCTGTGGGACTTCTGTTTCAATATTAACTCCTCAACCCAGCTTCCTCCTATTCTTCATGCATCGTGATCCAAGATATGTCACGGGGTTTTAGGAAGATTGATACCTATCGATGGGAGTTTGCGAACCAAGGTTTTCAGGAAGGGAAGAAGCACTTGCTGAAGAACACAAGGAGGAGACGCAAACTCAGCGATCATACGAAAACATCGAGTAGTATTGTTGCTTCGGATTACCCGGAGGCTGGAAAGGAAGCTGAACTTGAAATGCTTAGGAAGGACCAGGAAGCGTTGAAGGCCGAGATCCTGAAACTAAGAGAAGAGCAGGAGAACTCGCAGCATGAGATCAACCACGTCGCCGAGCAGATTCGCTATGCCGAGTGCAGGTGTCGGTGGATGTTCCTCTTCCTCTCCAAAGCAGCCGAAACCCCAAACTTTGTCCAGCATGTAATCCAAGAGAAGAGGCAGAAGAGAGAATTAGAAGCTTGTGAACTGAGCAAGAAAAGCAAATTGCTTGGTCCCGATAACGAAGCCACCAAATGCTTGCTCGACGTAACGGATCACAAGATTCAAAGCCCGAATGTTGATTGCCTGAGAATCGGTGATGATTTGGCACAGATGGAGTCTTGGCCAAACAATGTTTTACCGGTGGATCTTGAGACCATTAAGATGCACAACCCGTGGCCTCCTCCGGTGGGTGGTGCGGATTTCAGGGTTATGCAGGGTCAGACACCCGATCAGATGGCCGGACCTAGTCCGTCAGATTTGCCTTCGGTTTTCCATGAGATGTCGGAGAAGCTCCTCGGAGACAACATGGTCGTGGGCGACGATGCGATGGATGACCCAGGAATCTATATCTTGAGCTGGAGGGTCTGATTGAGAAGTCTTGTGGTTGGACTGAGTACACAAGTGGGCTGGGAAAGCAAGCAGCAGGACTGACGCCCTAAAATTTCTATGCTGCTCCTGCTCTGTTCTTTCTGTCATGTGCTGCCGCTATCTTTTGTGACCCAGGTCACGGAATGCAGCCTTTGCATAGTCAGAGGGAGTATCTGAAGTGACTGAATCCGACCAATGAACTCATGTGTCAATGGTAAATGCTCGTACTTGGTATATATGTTGTAGTTTCTTCCTTTGTCTCCATCGTAACAAAGTGCTCTCTGGGTTCTTTTCTCTTAGTTTGCACTAAGTTTTTTTTTTCCTCCTTTTGTAACCAGTTAAATATAAGAGAAGCTGTTTATAGTGCCAAAGTGCAATTTCAGTTTAAGGGTTAATATCGCCATATTGTACACTGTGCCACATCCTTTTCCAATTATTTTTTTCTTAAAAAATTTCAAACCAGTACACTTATGTCACATACACTCCAAATTAATTTTCATGTCATAAAAAAATCTCAAATAAGTCGGATGATTGGCGTGACGAGGATCCCAATGTGGAAATACAACATAAATGGGTCTCATAAATGACGTTATTCTGATTGGAAAAAAAAAAAACAACAACAACGTTGTCATGGGAAAGCCAGGTATGAAGAAAATGAATCAAGATTGCATATGATAAAATATGCTAATTTTACTCTTAGAGCACTCTCACGTTTCAAAAGTCTGCTAAAATCCCTAAGCTTGTCCCCATTTCACTTTAAGATTTTGGTAATATCATGGGTACGCCGATTTGGATTTTTTTTTTTCTCACACAAAGATTAATTTGGGATGAATGTGATATGAATACATCATAACAATAATATGAGATTAATGTGTCACGATTATACCAATTCAAAATGTTAAGGGATATTAACCCTTGATTTAATGAAAGGAATTTTTCAAAATGTTTGACATGATCAAATTCTAACCACAAGTTGTCCATTTATTCTCTACAAAGAAACATCTCTCTCTCTCTCTCTCTCTTTATATTAAATGTGTTTTATTGTAAGCTTATGCTGAGAAAACTAGCCACGGATACTATTCTCAATCAACAAGGTTCTAATAGATTTTGTTGACAAAATTGTTCATAAAATTTTAAGTCTGATAATTGTCTTAAAGTATCTTGATCTAGAAAATCCCTCTAGTATGAATTACAAAGTTTACTTCAGATGGAACAAGCTCAAACTTAAAGTCTAGATCTTTTATTGAAGATAAAGACCGAGAGAATTACTTTCATTCCCATCTTGATGCAAGTTCAAAACACAACAAGTTCAAAATGTGACAATTTCTGAACGAAGCAAGCCCGTAATGTGACAGGTCCAGAACGTGACCAGTCCATGATAAATAACAGCTAATGATCTGGTTTAGATTTCACACCTAGAAAGATTTGATTGACTTAATCTTATTCGATTAGAAAATCAATCTTGAGATAAGTTCGGTCTAAACGGAGAAGCTCTACTTATGGAAATCAAGACTCTGGCTATACGGACGGCCATAATCAAGTGGGAATCTAGCTTCTGCTACTCAACGGCCATCCAATCTTCTTGATTCAGATCTGTCAAACGAGTACATTTGGAAGACAATCCTCTAGAGACAATCCAACGGCTAGTTTGGAGGTGGATGACTTGGAGGTGGATGACTATATAAGGACACCAAGGTGCCGAGAATCATGTAAGAGACGAGGCTTAGGATTTAGAATTCCAAAGTCTCACACACTTATCTTTCGTGAATTTCAATTTTGTGATTGTGAGAGAAATACAAAAAGAGTGACTGAGTGAGATAGTGTGATCTATCACTAAATGCTTGCACTCAATACTGTAATTTATTATTGATCATCTAGTGGAACTCAGCCAGTAAGCTGTCAGTGTGGAAAAGCGAACGTAACCTTGATTTAAATCAAACCGCTATAAACCTTGTGTGCAATTTCTCTTTTCTTTAAACTCTTATTGTTTATTGCTATAATAAATTGCACACTTGTTGGGTGCTTCTAAAGTCTATTCTACTGCATAACAAATTCTTAACCTTGTTCCAAAATCTAACCATTGTTCACACTTTAATTTTGACTTGTTCTAATCTGCTTTAAATTGTCAAGATTTCATAGATTCATCTATTCACCTCCCCTCTATGTGATACTTGCTAACTTTATCAGCTTCCACATGTCAAGAAGGGAGAAGTTGATTTTTGTTTTTTTTGTTCAAATGAGAAGTTGATCGATGGTACACTGTGATTGAAACTTTTTCATGATAACATTGCTTAGTCAATGGTGATAATCATTCAACTGGTTGAAGCTAAAGGAGTTTATTAGACTAAGGGCATATGCTTCAGCATCAAAGTTTGAATCCCTCAAAATGGTGTTAAAATATGACACGGCATTGGCTTATACAAAGTTTTTTCTACCGATTTATATTGTGATTCTTAGGATTCATTTATCTAAAAAAATGAATTATTTGAAAGTATTTTTCTAAAAGTGATCGTTCGTATCGATTGAAATAATTAGTCAATAAAATATATTTTCATTATCGATTATAATTTATAGTGAGATATTTTCGTGAATGAAGGGAATATATATCGTTTATTTACTTTTTTAAGCAACAAAAGTGATTATCTTTAAAAACAAATATTTCTAAATAAATTATTTTTTATGAAATAAGTACATTTTTAGCTTTCCAAGTGAATTTTTTAAGTGAACTAATCTTCTCCCTAGTCTCTAGTGAAGTGGGTAATTCCAAAGTCCCATCACATCAATTGACAAGATGTGTAGTAGATTTGAAGTGAAAAGTCTAAGAAAACAAATTGCTTACAGAAGAAAAATACAAATTGCTTACAAAAGGGAGCTTACTTTCATAATTATGAAAATAAATTCCACTATAATTAGCAGTATGCAACCAAACTAGTTCTACTAGAGCCAAGCCGAACCGCCCAAAAAACAAGTCCTAGAATTGGAACCCGTTGGAACTGATTCGGATGTAGGTTCTGAGTAAATACCCATCACCAAACCACCTTGTTTTGGAAGTTGTTTCGAAATCGGTTTTATAAGCTAAAAAGTTCAAACCATAACTTTTATTTCCCATAAATTCTAACTCCAGCACTCATTTGTCATTTGTCCTTCTTCGGAACTCCTTGCTAGTCTTTTCCCTTCCCTTAAATTTTTATAGATGAATGGAAAACAGAGTTTCATAATTTATGTTTTATGTTATGTGTTTGAACTTTTTATTGTTTATAATTGTGAGTGACTACGTGTTCATCTTATAGATTTTTTTTTTTTGGCGGATAGGGATTTTTGTTGTTTATCTTTTACTTTGAACCATTTTGTTGCTCATAACCTCATATGATTTTAATGTAAAAGATGAACCCAAAAAAGGAACAACAAAAAAAAAAGGGTTCTTGGGTAGACTATAGAATCGGACCTAAAAAACACAGTAGGTTCCGAGCAAACAAGGTAGGTTCCAAGGTCTAAAAATTGGGAATCGATTATAACAAGGGAGGTTGGAGGTTCCAGTTCTAGAACCTACCCACCCTAAAACCGATCTACCCACCCTAAAACCGATCACCCCTAGGTGACTTAGCTACTTTTTAGGCATGAGATTAATCTGGATTCCTCTAGTTATTATTTGTCACAAGAAAAATATGCTACTGATTATTTTTTTCGAGCCAGGCAAAGTCGCTACAACTCTTATTGAGACCAAAGCCAAGTTTGATGGCAAAGATGAGACCCCTCTTTTGAATTCTACACTCTATCAACAGCTGGTTGGCATTCTTATATATCTCACTTTTACTCAACCTAACATCGCCTGTGTTGTTCACATTGTTAGTCAGTACATGACCATGCCCCATGCAACCCATTTTGCTATAGTCTTTCGAATTCTTTGCCATGTCATGGATAAATTATTTCACGGCCTTCAATTTTCTACTCATTCTATCTTAGATTTGATAGCTTATTCTAATAATGACCCTCAATATTTTTGCTTCACTATGAACTGCTATTTCTTTCTGGGAAAATCACTTATCTCATGGTCTAGCAGAAAACATACCATTGTCGGTCACTCTAGTACAAAAACAGAATATCAAGCTATTGCTAATACCACATCGAAGTTACTATGGCTGCAATAGCTACTAGAAGATATTGGAGAGCGTCGTAATAGCGGAAAAGTCATTAGTGCAACAACCGAAGTGCTATCTAAATATCACATAATGACACATTCCATCAAAGCACCAAACATATTGAAATAAATTGTCATAAAGTAACCGGCTTCGCCTTTTGTGCTATTGTTGGTTCAGCTAATTGAAAGGAAGCTGGTATTTCATGTAAGATCCAGCAGTTTGTCAACAATCAAGAAGCTTATGCTTGCGTAAATTATTTTTCCTTTATGGAGTCTAACCACATATGTATTTTATAATTTTCCCAGCGAATGATGTGGGGGTTGGTTGCAAAATTCCTGAATCATTGCAGTCAATCTACAATAACGTTTCAAGCATCATAGAGGAATGTTGAAATCTGTGGGGTGCATTCGTGTGCAAACATGGTAAGCAACCAAGTGACACAAAGAACTACGACAGCGTCGATCCTTTGAATTCGAACACGAACCTTACAAATACCCATGTTTGAAGCCACAAAAGGAAGGAAAGATTTTCAGACTCCTAATTGGTACGCTATGCTTTGAAAATTAGCTTTCTTGTAATTTAGGTTGTGGGTTATATTAAAACCCTCTCGAGTGGCTTTGACTGAGTGTTTCCTTGTAGGCAAAATAAGCTTGCTTCCATCATTTCCACACGCAGAGAGTGCAAGGATGTTCCTGTCTAGTCAGTATTCCTAAATTTTCTTGCTGACCCGTATCACGTCACAGCCAAACTCAAGAAAGAGAACCCAAAGAACAAAGGAGAGCTTTGAACAGAGAACTGGAACTTTCAAATTGGTTCAATCTTTCTACAGGAAATTGCACGATTTTGGTTCCGTGAGGTTATGATATATTAAGGTTTGCTTTGACCTTTGTGTCCCATTCACCTTAAGCACGATTGCTCGTGTGTTTTAAGAAAGCTTGACCAAATGCAAGTAATCATATAATTTCCAGAGCTTTCGGCTGTCAACATCCAGGCAATAACGCAAAGGAAGTAAAATACAGATCGAGATGGTAAGGAAAAGTAAATGATGATTGCCCCACGTGTTGATAACGCGTATTAAAGTGGATGATTAAGCTATCAAAACCTGTACCAGCAGTCCATCTCCCTTCCCCCAGAACCTTGACGAACATTATAGAGAAAAGGGAACTGCTTTTCGACTGTTCCTTGCCCGACCTTCGGATCTTTTCTGTCTTTTAGTGCTCCTGCGAATGCACCGCCTTTGAGCTCGTTCACTGGGCGGCTCGTAATCCCGTCTTCATGCGTCTCCCCCCTCTGTCGCTCTCTTTCTTCGGACCACATCAACGTTACCAACCCGACATTCGTCATTCAACCCAACCTCGGACGATGCCGAAGACAGTCTTAGAAGGAAAAAAGCCCCGCCCGAAAATTTAAACCAATAAAAAGTGGACCATAATTTGAATATGATGTGCATTAAAGCTCCACGAACAAGTCCTGAGATACTTGTATAAGTGAAATAAACCTAGGCGGAGACTAATCATGACAAAGCATTAGAAAGTTCAACCAAAAAACTTAAACAAATAGGTGAATAGACACGAAGTCCGTTGAAACTCCATTGACAAATAATATGAGATTCTTTTATAGATAGGAAAGCCAAAATAGTGATCTAAAAATAGATAATTAATAAAAAAATATTTTATGTACTTAATGAGAAAGAAATAAGATAAGAATTATTTAGGTAATAATATTTTTCTTTCATCATATGACGTGTAACAGTAATGGCATGAAGCGAATTTTGTGATGGAAAATGAGTTATATTAAAAGGAATTCATTATTCTTCTAAATATTTTGCATGGAATCATTGTGTGTTATTATCTTTAAATGCCAAGGTTTGCAACTTCCTCATTGTTATACTTTTCATAAATTCTCTTTCCCATTTTTTTGACACGGAATTCTTCTAATTCAATGTTTAGGTTTTAACACAACTTCGTCACATTTGGCTTCCCGACATGTTTTTCCTACACTAATCCCTGCCAAACGACAACAAATGTTTCTATCAAAAACTCTTACAACAATGACAAAATAATGTATTTCATGAATTCTTTAAAGACACTGGTCTTTCTTTTTGGCTCAATAATTTTAAGCCTCTAATCACTTGATAAAAAAAGGTTTGAAATTCTTTCCACGATGTACAAGATTATTTCTTTTGGAAATGAATATAATTTAAAAACTGCGTTAGCATGAACAAACACGAACCATATATTTTGACTATTATATAAATGTTACATCTAGCTCAACAAATTTCCGATGGAGGGCCAAGGAAAATTATGCAAAGCATCGCTATCCCAGCAGTTCCAATTCGCTGGTCGATGCATTGTATGCCGTGTACAATGAAAACGGCGTACACACAAGCCAATTGGAATTGCTGAGATGGAGAAGCAGCAGATGGAACTCGCGCTCGGGGGTGGGACGCACTGACCAGGCGAAAGGGCGCCCCCTCCTCGTGCCAGGTTCATTCTGAATCAACCTCTCGGTCCCGCTATTCACACACGGTGAGGACCCCAAACCTCGCGGAGAAGCCAAAGTGGGGAGAGACGCGGCGACACTTATGACTTTTTCCCACGCATATAAAGTCGGACAACATCCCCTCCCCTGTCGCTCAAACACTCGACAGTCTCGACGGGGCCGGTCTCCCTCGCTCGAAAATTTCTCATACCATCTCCGCCTTTGGGTCAAAATGACGACCGCGCCACCCGGAGGCGGCGTTACTGATGAACCGTGCGCGTTGTTTTTCGAGACCCTCTTTCGAGAGTCGAGTGTTGAGCAAGAAAAGGCGGAACCTTTCGAGAGATCACGAGAAGAGATCGCGTCCGTTGCTGTTGTTGGCGGTGGTCACCCCGGAGATGGCGAAACTGATGCAGGGCCGCTCTTGCGTTCGTGCCTGACCCGGCCTGAATCCCATTCGGCTCTGGCCGCGCAGGTGGTGACGATAGAAGAGGAAGAGGAAGATGAGGAGGTGGCGATCATTGTTGATCCCAGGGATGCTTTCGCCGGATCGCCGTCGTGCTTGTCGCGGGCAGCGGCGGACGAAGTGGCGAGACCGATGCAGGGGCTGGGGGAGGTGGGGCCGGCGCCCTTCCTGAGGAAGACGTACGAGATGGTATCGGACACAAGTACGGACCGGTTGGTGTCGTGGAGTTCGAGCCGGGACAGCTTCGTGGTGTGGGACCCACACGAGTTCTCGAAGCAGATCCTGCCTCGATACTTCAAGCACTCCAACTTCTCCAGCTTCATCAGGCAGCTCAACACTTATGTGGGTACTCCATTCGAACGGGATTGTGTTTTTTGTCCTTTTTTCGCTTGAAACTTTCCCCATTGGTAACAGCAAACTATTCGTATAAATGCGTACAATGTCTGTGTATGTTTATTTTGGTTTTTATTTAGGTTTGACTCTGTTTCAGCTCTGTTTTTTGGTTTGACTCTGTTTCGGCTCTGTTTCTTTTTACGTCGTCCAGAGTGTGATCCTCTTGGACCAACGGAGAGTCCCCGGGGCAAAGAGGCTAGGATCCAAGGGACTCCACTAGCGACGTTTTGACCGGTTATTAATTGTGCTTTACCCTAGATTAGGGGACGAGGAACGGAGAAGTCTGGAATGGTGGGCGAGATGTATGGATTCCATGTGAATCATCACGAATCATATTCAAGTGATGATGCTTTTGATGGTAATTTGCAGAAACTACCACGTCAACCATGACGTCAGAATACCCATTAAAGATTCATCTTTTCACTGGATTTGTACTTGAGTGTTTTTCTCAAATGGTAAATTTTAATTTGGATTAGAATAGCACTACAGCAGTTCCTTTATAGCTGTTAATATTTTACTGTTTTGATGCTCAATTTTGCACTTTCTAGCTGAAGATGAGATTCCTCGAGCCATCGCTTTGTTTCTATCGGATGTTTTGGTGAAGCCTTCTGACACTTACTCTTCTTTTTGGGCAAGACCAAAAGCATAATTCTGCACTTTGGTCTTCGTATATGAAGTTGACGGATTGATATTGAGTCATTAAATTGTCCATACACTCTTTGGGACTTCTGTTTCAATATAAACTCCTCAACCCAGCTTCCTCCTATTCTTCATGCGTCATGATCCAAGACATGTCGCAGGGCTTTAGGAAGATTGATACAGATCGATGGGAGTTTGCGAACCGAGGTTTTCAGGAAGGGAAGAAGCACTTGCTGAAGAACATAAGGAGGAGACGCAAACTCAGCGATCAAACGAAAACATCGAGTAGTACTGTTGCTTCGGATTACCCAGAGGCCGGAAAGAAGGCTGAACTTGAAATGCTTAAGAAGAACCAGGAAGCGTTGAAGGCCGAGATCCTGAAACTAAGAGAAGAGTGGGAGCACTCGCGGCATGAGCTCAACCAGGTCACCGAGCGGATTCGCTATGCCGAGAGCGGGTATCAGCGGATGCTCCTCTTCCTCTCCAAAGCGGCCAAAAGCCCAAACTTTGTCCGGCATGTAATCCAAGAGAGGAGGCAGAAGAGAGAATCAGAGGCTTGTGAATCGACCAAGAAGAGCAAATTTCTTGGTCCCGATAACAAAGCCGCCAAATGCTTGCTCGAAGTAAGGGATCACAAGATTCAAAACCCGAATTTTGAGTGCCTGAGAATCGGCGATGATTCGGCACAGATGGAGTCTCAGTCAGACAGTGTTTTACCGGTGGATCTTGAGACCGTTCAGATGCACAACCCGTGGCCTCCTCCGATGGGTGGTGCGGATTTCAGGGTGATGCAGGGTCAGACACCCGCTCAGATGGCCGGAGCTAGTCCGTCAGATTTGCCTTCAGTTTTCCATGAGATGTCGGAGAAGCTCGTCAGAGACAACATGGTCGTAAGCGACCATGCGATGGATGACCCAGGAATCTATCTTGAGCTGGAGGGTCTGATTGAGAAGTCCTGTGGTTGGGTGAGTACACAAGTGGGCTGGGGGAGCAAGCAGCGGGACTGACGCCCTAAAATTTCCATGCCGCTCCTACTCTGTTCTTCTGTTATATGCGGCTGCTATCTTTTGTGACCCAGGTCACGGAATGCAGCCTTTGCATAGTCGGAGGGAGTATCTGAAGTGCAGTGACTAGATCCAACCAATGAACTTATGTGTCCATGGTAAATGCCCATACTTAGCACATATGTTGTAGTTTCCTCCTTTGTCTCCATTGTAACAAAGTGCTCTCTGGATTCTTTTTCTTAGTTTGCACTAAGCCTTTTTTCTTCTGTTTTTTTTTAACCACTTATGTACAAGAGTAGCTGTTTATAGTGCCGAGTTCAATTTCAGTTTAAGGGTTAATATCGCCATACTATATGTACATCGTGCCACATCTTTCTCCAATTATTTTTTTTCTCTTAAAAAATTTCAAACCGGTACACTCATGTCGCATGCACTCCAAATTAATTTTTATGTCATGACATATCTCAAACAAGTCGGATGATGGGCGTGACGAGCATCCGATGGGGAAATACAACGTAAATGGGTTTCCTAGATGACGTTATTTTGACAAAAAAAAAAAAAAACGACATCATGGGAAAGCCGAATATGAAGAAAATGAATCGGCATTGCGGAATTTGATAAAATATGCTAATTTTGTTCTTAGAGCTCTCTCACGTTTCCAAAGTCTGCTAAAATCCCTAAGCTTGTCCCATTTTCACTTCAAGATTTTGGTAACATCATGGGTATGCTGGTTTGAAATTTTTTTCTCACGCAAAAAGTTAATTTGGGATAAATGTGGCATGGATACATCATAAAAATTAATTTGAGATAAATGTGTCATATTGTATTAATTCAAAATGTTAAGAGATATTGACCCTCGATTTAATGAAAGGAGCTTTAAAGTTTGACATAACCAAATTCTAACCGCAAGTTATAAGCTGTCCATTTATTCTCTATAGAGAAACATCTCTCTCTTTTATATTAAATGTGTTTTTATTGCAAGCTTCTGTTGAGAAAACTCCTAGTATATTTTGTTGACGAAACTGTCCATAAAATTTTAAGTTTGATAATTTTCTTGAAGTATGTTGATCTAGAAGTATGTTGATCTAGGAAATCGATCTTGTACGAATTACAAAGTCTACTTTAGATGAAACAAGCTTAGACTTAAATCTAGATCTTTTATTGAAGATAAAGACTGAGAGAATTACACTCACCCGTGGGCAGCGCAGTTGGTTGAGATCTCTCCTCCAGCGACGGAGGTCAAGGGTTCGAAACCCTGCGTTGTTAGCGATTAAAGTGGGGGGCCCTGGCGGTGAGTTGCTGGGCCAATTTCCCCCGAGGTATAATTGCTATTGGGTCTCCACCGCAGAGGCCCGTGAGACCCCAAATCAGCGTAAGCTGACAGGGTAGGCTCCGGCGGATCCTCGATCACCAAAAAAAAAAAAAAAAGACTAAGAGAATTACTCTCATCCCCATCCTGATGCAAATTTAGAACATAGTAAGTTTAGAATGTGACAAGTTCATAACGAAGCAAGTGGTCTAGAACATGACCAATCCATGCCAAATAACAACTAGTAATCTGGTTTGGATTTCACACCTAGAAAGATTTGATTGATTCAATCTTATTCAATTGAAAAATCAATCCCAAGACAAGTTTTTTCCAAACCGAGAAGCTCTACTTATGAAAATCAAGACTCTGATTATAAGGGTGGCCCAAATCAAGTGGGGATTTCAACGGCCACCTAATCTTCTTGACATAGATCTGTCCAACGAATAGATTGGAAGACGATCTTCTGGAGACTGTCCAAAGACTAGCTTGAAAGTGGAGGAATATATGAGGAGACCAAAGTGCCAAGAAGCATGTAAGAGACGAGACCTATAATCTAGAATTCTAAAGTCTGAGTGAACTTTTGAACTTTGATCATACACTTATCTTTCATGAGCTTCAATTTTGTGATTGTGAGAGAAATACAAAAAGAGTAATCGAGTGAGATTATATGATCTATCACTAAGTGCTTACACTCAATATTGTGGAATCCAGCAAGTAGCCTATCAGCGTAAAAGAGTGGACATAGGCTTGATCTGAGCTTAATACTATAAATCTTGTATGCAATTTCTCTCTTCCCTAAACTCTTCTTGTTTATTGCTCTAATCTATTGCACACTTACTTGGCGTTTCTAAAGTCTATTCTACTACATAATAGATTTTGAACCTTATTCCAAAATTTGACCTTTGTTCGGACTTTAATCTTGACTCATTCTATCCCACTTTAAATTGTCAAGATTTCATAGATTCACCTATTCACCCCCTTTAGATAATACTTGCTAGCTTCATCAGCTTCCACATGTCAAAAAGGAGAAGTAGAATTTTTGTTTTGTTCAAATGAGAAGTTGATTGATGGTACACTGCGATTGAAACTTTTTCATGACAACACTGCTTAGTAAATGGTGGTAATCATTCAACTAGTCGAAACTACAGGAGTATTAGACGAAGGGCATATGCTTTACCATTGGAGTTTTAATCCCTCGAAACGGTGTTAAAATACGACACAAGATTGGCTTATATAAATTTTTTTCAACAAATTTACATTGTGATTCTTAGGATTCATTTATCCAAAAAAAAAAAAAAAGAACTATTTGAAAGGTATTTTTCTTAAAGTGATCTTTGTATTAATTGAAATAATTAGTTAATAAAATATATTTTCATTAAATTAAGATGTCTTTGTGAATAAATAGAATATTTAATGTTCATTCATTTTTTTCAAGCAACAAAAGTGATTATCTTTAATTTTTTTTTAAATAACTTATTTTTCATGAAATAAGTGCATTCTTAGCTTTCCAAGTGAATCTTTTAAGAGAACTAATCTTCTCTCTAGTCTCTAGCGAAATGGATAATTCCAAACTCCCGTCATATCATTTGACAAAATGTGCAACAAATTCGAAGTGAAAAAACTAGAAAAATACAAATTGCTTACAGGAGTAAGCTTATTTTCATAATTGTAAAAATACTTTTTATTATAATTAGGAGTGTGCAACCGGATTGGTTCTACTCAAGAACCGGACCAAACTACCCAAAAAACAAGTCCATGAACCGATTTCCGTTGGAATTGATCCAGGAACAGGTTTTGAGTAAATACCCTTCCCCAAACCACCTTGTTTTAGAACCAATTTTGAAATCAGTTTTATAAGTTAAAAATTTAAAACCCTATTTTTTCCCTTAAATTCTAACCTTAGCACTCACTCGTCTTTTGTCCTTCTTCAGAACTTCTTGCTAGTCTATCCCCTTCCCCTAAACTTTTATGGATGAATGGAAAACAGAGTTTCATAATTTATGCTTTATGTGCATGACTATGTGTTCATCTTATAAGTTGTTGTTGTTGTTGTTGTTGTTGTTGTTTTTTTTTTTTTTTTTGTGAATTGGGATTTTTGTTGTTCATTTTTTACTTTGAACCATTTTATTGCTCATAACATTAGATGATTTTGCAGTAAAAAAAGAACAAAAAAAGGAACAAAAAAAATAAGTTCTTGGGTAGACTTTGAAACCCGACCTGAAAAATAGGATAGGTTTGAGAACCGATTCCAAGAAAATGGGGTAAGTTCCAAGATCCAAAAATTGAGAACTAGTTATAATAGGATCTATGTTCCAGCTTTAGTGTGACGCTCAGAACGTCACCCAACACGTATTTCTTATATTATTACTCTCTTTTGGCATGCGGAAGCGTAATCAAACATTTACAAATATTCCTTTAACAATTTCTCCATTTGCCGCGTTTCCATCGTCAAGATCAAAGCGTGCGTACTATATCCGTACTATATTATACTTCCAAAAGTCTGGGTAGGGGTAGGGAGACCTATATCCGTACTATATTATACTTCCAAAAGTCTGCTTATATAAACGTGCGTACTGAAGTCACGAGTCAACAATTTCTCCATTTGCCGCGTTTCCATCGTCAAGATCAAAGCCCCTCAACGGACCAACTAACTCTCGATCAAGGTTCTGGTATTAAGCAACGAACCGAAAAAGAACCCACTTCGTGAAACCTTCTACGTCAAGCCACACAATAGAACTATGTTTGGTATATATTATTGCAGACTTTGATTCAAGCACACTTTCATAAAGACCTTCATAATGCATAGGGACTCCATAGTGCAAAGGTTGAGGGGTGTCCATCCTACACCTCTGAAAAATAAAAGGAATGAGCCGAAACCAAGTAAATGAAATATCTCGTTTTAAGTTAGAAAAATCCTCTCACTACTTCACCTAATATACACAAAGTCAATGCATAATCATTCGGTAAGTGTGATAAAAATATAAATAGATTTTATCTTTCCCATTTTCATTTACCACATAAATCGTCAACCAACAATACGTCCATCAAGACTCATGCATATGCACACCATGTTTCACACAAATAAATAAACAATTTAAGCAATGTTTGATTTTACACATAACAATGCATTTTATTCATTAATGTTTCCTCCTTCCGAACTCTCCTAAGGCATTTTGACTCATGGGGCATCTCAACTTCGAGGCATCCTACAAATTTTCACTACAGGGCATCCCCACTGTAGAGGCATCCCAACTCTGGAGGCATCCTTAAACACTTCTCGGGGCATCCCAACCACTGAGGCGTCTCGTAAACTTCTACCACAAGACATCGTCATGCGCCACTATATGGATGATAGAATCACATTAATATCATTTAAAGACATAATATATGCATACTTACAAGCATAGCACACATATCTCAACTCAATTTGATGTATTAGTCAAATAATCGTATATGAAATAACAAATAGTCATATTTTGGTTGTTAAAGTCTGCGCATTTAAATGAGTATATTCTGATTCTGGACATTGAGCAGATTTTGAACGAATAAATATATTCTTGATGTAAAGTTTGAACAATTAAAAGGGTAAATTCTGGCTTAATAAAAACTTATAGAACAAAAAAATAGATCTAACAATGAATAGATTTACAAATGCACAGATTCAATAATGGACAAAATCAACAAATAAACATATTCAACAAGGAATATATTCATACTTAGTAAAGTCTATCTGAACTAATGGACAGATTTATCAACAAACAAACTCACAAGTTGGCAGATTCAACAAGGAATAGATTCATATTCAGTAAAATCTGTCTAAACCAATGAACAGATTTATCAACGAACAGATTCACAAGTTGGCAGATTCAACAAGTGAACGGATTCACAAATGAATAGATTCGACCAAACGAGTAGATTCACAAAAAAAAAAACAGATTCATATATGGACAGATTCTATCATAGGAAATTCTAGCAGAAATAAGTAAAACGAATAGATTCTGACTAGAAAAATTCTAGCAGAATGAAGCAAAGCGAACATGTAAGATGTCATCAAGACAAATATGACAAAAGGAACAGATTTTGACTATGCAGAATGAAACAAAAAGAAGCATAATGAACATGCAATGGGTTATTAAGATAAATATGACAGAACAACTAGGTTCTGACTACCCAGAACAAAGCAGAAAGAAGCATAATGAAAATGTAATGGATTATTAAGATAAATGTGGCAGAACGACCAGATACTGACTACCTAGAACGAACATGCAATGGGTCATCAAGATAAATATGGCAGAATGACTAGATTCTGACTATCTAGAACAAGTACAAAGAAGAAGAACAAATATGAAATGGATCATCAAGATAAATATAGCAGAACGACTAGATTCTAACTACCTAGAATGAAGTAAAAAGAAACAAAACGAACATGTAATGGGTTATCAAGATAAATATGGCAGAATGATCATATTCTAACTACCTAGAACGAAGAAGAAAGAGGCAGAACGAACATGCAAGATGTCATAAAAGTTATTCAACAACCACCATATCCATACATACACATCAAAGTTTCACCATTTTAACCAACCAACCAAGTTAAAGTTTTAAGAAGATTGAACCAACTTAATGTCTAGAAATTTCACTTACCTAGAACGAATGCAAACCGCAAGCCACCAATTGCCTTCATCACCTTAATAGCTATTGAATATGAAGTTTTGTTCTCTAAATTCTTGGATTGAAAAGTGAAAAATAGAACATGCAAGTTTCTACTTAGACTTTAGAGACTTGAAAGGGGGCTCTATGAAAATGAATTAAGATAATTTGATGTCTTTCATTGCTAGGTATACCTATGCATGCTAATCACCAACTTAATATGGCACAAATGCAATGCAAAGTTCTTGCACGTGGCCAAGGAAATGCAAAGAGTGCCTTAATTTGAAGTAATTATCACTTTAGGTGTCAAAATTAGTGTTAAAAAAAATATTGTTTTGAAGAAACACATGGCCATGCAAGAGTTCTTATAAAGACATGTGGCACTTATAATTTTAATTACTAAATTTTGTAATATAAATATAGCAAGAGGAACGTAATCCTATTCTTACAACATTCATTAGCATAAGTTAACCACTATTATTAATAATTAACTAAAATTTAGACAATTTATAATACTCGTCAACTATTAAGACGACAATAATTTAATTAATATTGTTTTACTATTAGCGCGCACATAATTCAATTCACATGTCGGACTCAAGACGACTTACGTTTATAGAAATTATCCACCGCATCCCACGAAATTTATGATTCGACTAAGGTTTCCACGTGTTCGTCCGAATACTAAGGCAAATAATACTTAGCTTCATAATCTAAGTATCATTATCATAACGCTAATTTCGAAATATTATAGTATTACAGTTACAAAAATTCCGGATGTCACATCTAGAACCTACCCACCGTAAACTGATCACCCCTGGGTGACTCTGCTACTTTTTAAGCATGAAGCTAATTCAGATTCCTCTCGTTATCATTTGTCAAAAGCAAAATATGCTTTTGATTTTTTTTTTTCGAGGCAAACCTAATGACAACAAAGTTGCTACAACTCTTTTTGAGACCAAAGCCAAGTTTGATGCCAAAGATGAGACCCCTCTTTTGTATCCTACACTGTATCAATAGTTGATTGGCAGTCTTATACATCTCAGTTTTACTCAACCTAACATCACCTATGTTGTTCACATCTTTAGTTAGTACATGACTGCGCGCCATGTGACCCATTTTGCTTTAGTCTTTCAAAATCTTCACTATGTCATGGATAAATTATTTCACCTTCTTCAATTTTCTACTCATTCTATCTTAGATTTGATAGCTTATTCTGATATTGACAGGGCCAATGACCCTTGATATTTTTGCTCCACTATGAACTACTATTTCTTTTTGAAAAACTCACTTATCTAATGTTCTAGCAGAAAACACACCATTGTTGGTCACTCTAGTAAAAAAACACATAACATTAAGCTATTGCTAACACCACATCAGACTTACTATGATTGCAATAGCTACTAGGAGATATTGAAGTGCGTCGTAATAGTTGGAAAGTCATTATTGTAACAACCGAAGTGCTATCTAAATATCACATAGTGACACATTCCATCAAAGCACAAAACGCATTGAAATATATTGTCATAACGTAACCGGCTTAGCCTTTTGTGCTATTGTTGGTTTAGCTAATCGGAAGGAAGCCAATATTTCATGTAAGATCCAGTGGTTTGTCAACAATCAAGAAACTTATGGCTGCGTAAATTGTTTTTCCTTATTAGAGTCTGACCACATATGGATTTTATAAGTTTCCCGACGAATGATGTGGGGATTGGTCGCAAAATTGTTGAATCATTGCAGTCAATCTACAATATCGTTTCAAGCATAAGGGGGGAATGTTGGAATCTGCGGGGTGCATTGGTGTGCAAACACGGTAAGCAACCAAATGACACAAAGAACAACGACAGCATCGATCCTCTGAATTCGAACATGAACCTTATAGCCATGTTTGAAGCCGCAAAAGGTGTGAAGAAATGAAGAACAAAGTACAAGATGTAGAAGAGAAAGAACTTCTGTATTTACTTGAATCGAAGTACAAAAAACATGTATTCACTGAGAGCTTTTCATCTCTTCTGTAATACAATCTCATTTCATCTCTTTCTCTCTCTATCTATTCTCTATCCTCTATTCTCTTTTTATATGCTGAAAAACAGAGTACATCGCCGCTTATATAAGACTTGAGGAAGAAGATGATAAAATGGAAAAACTCTTTTAACCGACTTAACAACTTTGATTCCTTATCTAACAAACTAACCGCCCTAATGTATTAGAGCACGTGCTTTTTCTGTTAAAGTCTTCAGGCTCTAAGTCTTCAGACTCATGAAGAACAATCTCTCTCTTCATGTCGGTCATGAGTTCTGACTTCACCATCTTCTGTACTTCTTCCTCATTGTCACGAGCACAACATCAGCAGAACACCTCAGTAATGAGCTTCGTTTTCAATCTCTCTTTTTTTCTTATGCATTGCCACAAATCCTATCTTCAAAACACTATCTTTAACAAAAGGAAGGAAAGATTTTCAGATTCCTAATAAGTACACTTTGCTTCAAAATTAGCCTTTTTGTAATTTTAATACCCTTTCGAGGGGGTTTGACCGAGTGTTTCCTGGTAGCGAAAATAAGCTTGCTTCCATTATTTCCATGCTAAGAAAGTGCAACGATGTTCCTCTCTAGTCAATATTCCTAAATTTTATTGCTGACCCGTGTCACGTAACGGCCAAACCCAAGAAAGAGAACCCAACAAACAAAGTAAGGCTTTGAACAGAGAACTGGAATTTCCAAATTGATCCAATTTTTCTGCAAGAAATTGCACGATTTGAGTTCCGTGAGGTTATGATACATTAGGGTTTGCTTTGACCTTTGTCCCCAATTCACCTTAAGTAGGATTGATCTTGTGTTTTAAGAAAGCTTGACCATATGCAAGTAATCATAGTTATCCAAGAGTTTCGGTTGTCACGTCAAGGCAAGAACGCAAAGCGAAGTAAAAGACAGATCGAGGTGGCAACAAAAGCAAATGATGTTGGCCCACGTGTGGATAACGCGCATTAAAGTGATAAATTGATTAATTACGCTATCAAAACCTGTCCCAGCGGTCCATCTCCCCTCCCCCAAAACCTTGGCGAACATCGTAGGAATAAGGGAACTGCTTTTCGACTGTTCCTTGCCCGACCTTTGAATCTTTGCCCGGCCTTTGGATCTTTTTCTGTCTTTTAGTGCTCCTGCGAATGCACCTCCTTTGAGCTCGTCCATTAGGCGGCTCGTAATCCCGTCTTCATGCGTCTCCCCCTCTCTCGCTCTCTTTCATCGGACCACATCAACGTTAGCAACCGACATTCGTCATTCAACCCAACCTCGGACGATGCCATAGACAGTTTTAGAAGGAAAAGAGCCCCACCCAAAATTTAAACTGATAAAAAGCGGGCCACAACGTGAATATGATGTGCATTAAAGCTCCACGAAAAAGCCCTGAGATACTCATACAAGCAAAATAAATCGAGGTGGAGCCTAATCCTAACACCGTATTATAAAGTTCAACCCTAAAACCGTAAACAGATATGTGAACAGACACGACTCCAACAACAAGCGATATGAGATTCTTTTATAGATAGAAAAGCCAAATATAGATAAATAATATAAAAAAGTATTTATATACTTAATGAGAAAAAAATAAGATAAGAATTGGTTAGGTGATAATATCTTTCTGTTGTCATGCAACGTCTGACAGTAACGACGAGGAGCAAACATTGCGATGGAAAATGAGTTATTTTAAAAAGGAATTCATTATTCTTCTAAATATTTTGCATGGAATCCCAAAATATTGTGTGGTATTATCCCATTGTTATACTTTTAATAAATTCTCTTTCCCCTTTTTTTGACAGGGAATCCTTGTAATTCAATGTTTAGGTTTGCAACTTCATCATGCTACATCTAGCTCAATATTTTTCGAAGTATCGCTATCCCCGCAGTTCCAATTCGCTGGTCGATGCATTGTATTTCATGTACAATGAAAACGCCGTTTGCACAAGCCAATTGGAATTGCTGAGATGGACAAGCAGCAGATCGAAACGTGGCACTCGCGCATGAAACCCACCGACCAGGCGAAAGGGCGCCCCCTCCTCGTACCCGGTTCATTCTCAATCCCGCTATTCACACACGGTGAGGAGCTCGAAACCTTGCGGAGAAGCCAAAGGGAGGAGAGACGTGGCGACACTTATGGACTTTTTCCCACGCATATAAAGCCCGAAACCCATCCCCTCCCCTGTCACTCAAACACTCGACAGTCTCGACGCCTGTCTCCCTCGCGCTCTCTCATTAGAATCGCTCGAAAATTTCTCATACCATCTCCGCCTTTGACCTTGAACTCGAGGTCAAAATGACGACGGCACCCCCCGGAGGCGGATCATTTTTCAACACCCTCTTTCGAGAGTCGAGTGTTGAGCTAGAAAAGGTGAAACCTTCCGTGAGATCGCGAGAAGAGATCGCGTCCGTTGCTGTTCTTGACGGTGGTGACCCCGGCGAGATAGGGTCGCTTTCTCATTCGGTTCCGTCCCCAAATATAGCCATTGGCGATGGCGAAATTGATGCTGGGCTGCTCTTGCGTTCGTCCCAGACCCGGCCCGAACCCCATTCGGCTCTGGCCGCGCAGGTGGTGAAGATCGAAGAGGAAGAGGAAGATGAGGAGGTGGCGGTCATTGCTGATCCCAGGGAGGCTGCCGCCGTATCGCCATCGTGCTCGTTGCAGGCAGCGGCGGATGAAGTGGCGAGACCAATGCAGGGGCTGGGGGAGGCAGGGCCAGCACCTTTCCTGAGGAAGACGTACGAGATGGTAGCGGACCCAAGTACGGACCCGGTGGTGTCGTGGAGTTTGAGCCGGGGCAGCTTCGTGGTGTGGGACCCACACGAGTTCTCGAAGCAGGTCCTGCCTCGATACTTCAAGCACTCCAACTTCTCCAGCTTCATCAGGCAGCTCAACACTTACGTGGGTACTCCTTCGATCGGGATTGTGTTTTTTTGTCTTTGTTTTTGCTTGAAACTTTCCCCATTGGTAAGAGCAAACTATTCATATAAATGCGTATAACGTCTGTGCATGTTTGTTTTGGTTTGACTCTGTTTCGGCTCTGTTTTTTTTGGTTTGGCTCTGTTTCTTTTTATGTCGTTCAGAGTGTAATCCTCTTGGACCAACGGATGGTCTCCGGGGCAAAGAGGGATCCAAGGGATCCCACTCGCGACGTTTTGCTTGGTTACTAATTGTGCTTTACCCTAGATTAGGTGATGAGGAACGAAGAAATCTGGAATGGTGGGCGAGATACATGGATTCTATGTGAATCATCACGAATCATATTCAAGTGATGATGCTTTTGATGGTAATTTGCAGAAACTACCATAACGACCATGACGTCAGAATACCCTTTAAAGATTTATATTTTCACCGGATATGTATTTCACTGCTTTTCTCAAATGGTAAATTTTAATTTGGATTAGAAATGCACTACAGCAGTTTTTTGTTAATATATTGCTTTTTACTGTTTTGATGCTCAATTTTGCGCTTTCTAGCTGAAGATGAGATTCCTTGGCCATCGCTTTGTTTCTATCCGATGTTTTGGTAAAGCCTTCCCGACACTTCTCTTCTTTTTGGGCAAGACCAAAAGCATAATTCTGCACTTTTGTCTTCTTATTTATGAAGTTGACGGATTGATATTGAGTCATTAAATTGTCCATACACTCTTTGTACTGGTGTTTGAATCATTGCAAACGATCTGTCCTTGAGATGCTTTGTAACCCGGGTTCTTTCTATATGGGACTAAATAGACTCCTCGACCTGGCTTCCTCCTATCTTCCATTCTTCATGCATCGTGATCCAAGATATGTCGCAGGGTTTCAGGAAGATCGATACGGATCGATGGGAGTTTGCAAACCAAGGTTTTCAGGAAGGAAAAAAGCACTTACTGAAGAACATAAGGAGGAGACGCAAACTCAGTGATCATACGAAAACATCGAGTAGTACTGTTGCTTCTGATTACCCGGAGGCTGGAAAGGAAGCTGAACTTGAAATGCACAAGAAGGACCAGGAAGGGTTGAAGGCCGAGATCCTGAAACTAAGAGAAGAGTGGGAGCACTCGCAGCATGAGATCAACCAGATCGCCGAGCGGATTCGCTATGCCGAGAGCAGGTATCGGCGGATGCTTCTCTTCCTCTCCAAAGCAGCCAAAAGCCCGAACTTCGTCCAGCATGTAATCCAAGAGAGGAAGCAGAAGAGAGAATCAGAGGCTTGTGAATCGAGCAAGAAGAGCAAATTGCTTGGTCCCAATAACAAAGCCACCAAAAGCTTGCTCGAATTAACGGATCACAAGATTCAAAGCCCGAATTTTGAGTGCCTAAGAATCGGTGATGATTCGGCACAGATGGAGTCTGGGCCAAGCAATGTCGTGCCAGTGGATTTTCAGACCGTTCAGATGCACAACCCGTGGCCTCCTCCGATGGGTGGCCGATATTTCAGGGCTGTGCAAGGTCAGACACTCGATCAGATGGCCGGAGCTAGTTCGTCAGATTTGCCTTCAGTTTTCCATGGGATGTCAGAGAAGCTCCTCGGAGACAACATGGTGTTGGGCGACTATGCGATGGATGTAGAAGCAGAAGAAGAACTGGCAATGGATGACGCAGGAATCCATCTTGAGCTGGAGGGTCTGATCGAGAAGTCATGTGGTTGGAGTGATTACACATGTGAGCTGTAGGAGCAAGCAGCGGGACTGACGCCCTAAATTTCCATGCTGCTGCTCCTGCTCTGTTCTCTCTGTTATATGGTGCTGCTAATTTCTGGGGCCCAGATCACATAATGCGACCTTCGCTTAGTCCTAGGGAGTATCTGAAGTGAAGTGACTGAATCCAACCAATGAACTTATGCGTCAATGGTAAATGCTCATACTTATTATATATGTTGTAGTTCCTTCCTTTGTCTCCATCGTAACAAAGTGCTCTCTGGGTTCTTTTCTCTTAGTTTGCACTGAGCTTTTTTTTTTCTGTCTCTCTTTCTGTAACCAGTTATGTACAAGAGTAGCTGTTTATACTTTATAGTGTCGAGTTCAATTTCAGTTTAAGGGTTAATATCGCCATACTATATGTACATCGTGCCACATCCTTCTCCAATTATTTTTTTTTCTTTTAAAAAATTTCAAACCGATACACTAATATCACATGCCCTCCAAATTAATTTTTATATAGTAAAATATCTCAAACAAGTTGGATGATTGCCGTGACGAGGATCCGATGTGTAAATACAACATAAATGGGTCCTGTGAACAACATTATTCTGATCTGGAAAAAAAAAAAAAAGGCGTCATGGGAAAGCTGTATATGAAGAAAATGAATCGAGATTGCGGAATTTGGTAAGATATGCTAATTTTATTCTTAGAGCTCTCTCACGTTAATGCCTATGCTTGTCCCAATTTCACTTTAAGATTTTGGTAGTATAATGGGTATGCCGGCTTGGAATTTTTTTCTCACACAAAAATTAATTTTGGATAAATGTGGCATGAATACATCATAAAAAATAATTTGAGATAATGTGTCACAATTGTACCCGTTCAAAATGTTAAGAGATATTAACCCTCTATTTAATGAAAGGAGCTTTCCGAAATGTTTCACTTGACCAAATTCTAACCACAAGTTACAAGTTGTCCATTCCCCCCCCCCCCATATTAAATGCGTTTTTATGGCAAGTTTTTGTTGAGAAAACTCCTAGTAGATTTTGTTGACAAAATTGTCCATCAAATTTTAAGTTTGATAATTGTCTTGAAGTATGTTGATCTAGGAAATCAATCTAGTACAAATTACAAAATCTACTTGAGATGGAATAAACTCAGACTTAAATCTAGATCTTTTATTAAAGATAAAGACTAAGAGAAATTCCCATCTTGACGCAAGTTCATAACACAACAAGTTCAGAATGTGACAAGTTCAGAATGAAGTAGGCCCAAAATGTGACAAGTCCAAAACGTGACCAATTCAGGATAAATAATGGCTAGTGATCTTGTTTGGATTTTTCACCTAAAAAGATTTGGTTGACTCAATCTTATTTGATTGGAAAATCAATCCCAAGACATGTTCTGTCTAAACGGAGAACCTCTACTTATGAAAACAAAAACTCTGGTTGTATGAGTGACCAGAATCAAGTGGGGATTTAGTTTCTGCCACTCAACGTCTATCCAATCTCCTTGATACAGATCTGCCCAACGGGTAGATAGAAAGACAATCCTCTGGAGACAGTCCAATGGCCAGTTTGGAAGTGGATGAGTATATAAGGAGACCAAGGTGCCAAGGAGCATGTAAGAGATGAGGCTTAGAATCTAGAATTCCAAAGTCTTAGTGAACTTCGATTATGCACTTATCTTTCAAGAGCTTCAATTCGGTGATTGTGAGAGAAATATAAAAAGAGTGACCAAGTGAGATAGTATGATCTATCACTGAGTACTTACACTCAATATTGTAATCTCTTGTTGGTCATCTAGTGGAATCGAACTAGTAAGCTATCAGCATGAAAAAGTGGACGTATGCTTGATTTAGGCCAAACTATTATAAATCTTTTGTGCAATTTCTCTCTTCCCCAAACTCTTATTGTTCATTGTTATAATCTATTGCACACTCGCTAGATGTTTCTAAAGTCTATTTTACTGCATAACGGATTCTGAACCTTGTCTCAAAATCTAACATTTCTTCAAACTTTAATCTTAACTTTTTCATGACAACACTACTTATTCAATGGTGGTAATCATTCATTTGGTCGAAGCTAAAGAGTTTATTAGACGAAGGGCATATGCTTTAGCATTGAAGTTTTAATCCCTCAAAACAATGCTAAAATATGACACGACATTGGCTTATATAAAGCTACTGATTTACATTGTGATTCTTAGGATTCATTTATCTAAAAAAAATGAATTATTTGAAAGTAATTTTCTAAAAATGGTCGTTTGTATTGATTGAAATAATTATTCAATAAAAATATTTTCATTATTGATTATAATTTATATTAAGATGTTTTCATGAATAAAGAGAATATTTAGCATTCATTCATTTTTTTCAAGCAACAAAAGTGATTATCTTTAAAAAAGAATTTTTTAAATAATTCATTTTCATGAAATAAGTGCGTTATGAGCTTTCCAAGTGAGTCTTTTAAGAGAACTAATATTCTCCCTAGTCTCTGGCCATATGAATAATTCCAAAGTCCCGTCATTTCATTTGACAAGATGTGCGACAAATTTGAAGCGAAAAGTTTAGGAAAATACAAATTGCTTACAAAAGCAAGCTTACTTTCATAATTGTGAAAATATTTTTTATTATAATTAGGGGTGTGCAACCGAATCAGACTGGACCGCACAAAAAACAAGTTCAGGATCTGAATCCTGTTGGAACAGGTCTAGGAATAGGTTCCAAATTTTTGGAACCAGTTGAAACTTGTCCAAGAGTAGGTTCTAAATAAATATCCACCCGGGAGTTGAACCAAACCACCCTGCTTTGGAACCAATTTATGAATTAGTTTTATAAGTTAAAAAGCTAAAACCCTAATTTTTTCCCCTAAATTCTAACTTCACCACTCATTCGTTATTTGTCATTCTTAGGGACTCCCCGTTGGTCTGTCCCCTTCCCCTAAACTTTGTGGATGAATGTGTAACAGAGTTTCATAGTTTGTGTTTTATGTTGCATGTTTGATAATTATTGTTTATAATTGTACGTGACTACATATTCATCTTATAGATTATTGTTTTTTGCGGATAAGGATTTTTGTTGTTCATCCATCACTTTGAATCATTTTGTTACTCATTACCTCATATGATTTTGTTGTAAAAAATGAACCAAAAAAAAGGAATGAAAAAAAAAAAGGCTCTTGGGTGGACTTTGGAATGAGACCCGAAAAACAAGGTAGGTTCCAAATACAGCTCCAAGTAAAAGGGGTAGGTTCCAAGATCCAAAAATTAAGAACCAATTATAACAGAGTATGTTCCAGGTTTTAGCTTTGGAACCATCCCACCTTGGAACCGATCACCTCTAGGTGACCCGACTACTTTTTAGGCATGAGGTTAATTTGGATTCCTCTAGTTATTATTTGTCACAAGCAAAATATGCAATTGATTTTTTTTTCTCGAGCCTCACTTAATGACAACAAAGTCTCTACAACTCTTATTGAGACAAAAGCCAAGTTTGATGCCAACATGGAGACTCCTCTTTAGAATCTTACACTCTATCAACAGTCGATTGGTGGTCTTTTATATCTCAACTTCACTCAACCTAACATCGCCCGTGTTGTTTATATTGTTAGTCAGTACATGACTGCACCCCGTGCAACCCATTTTGCTGTAGTCCTTCGAATTCTTCGCTATGTCATGGATACATTATTTCACGGCCTTCAATTTTCTACTCCTTCTATCTTGGATTGGTAGCTTATCATGATATTGACTGGGGTAGTGACCCTCAATATTGTTGCTCCACTATGAACTGCTATTTCTTTTTCGGAAACTCACTTATCTCATGGTCTAGCATAAAACAAACCATTGTTGGTCACTCTAGTACAAAAACAGAATATCAAGCTACTGCTAATATCACATCATAGTTACTATGGTTGTAATAGCTACGAGAAGATATTGTAGTGTGTCGTAATAGCGAAAAAGTCATTATTGCGACAACTGAAGTGCTATCTAAATATCACATAATGACACATTCCATCAAAGCACTAAAAACATTGAAATATATTGTCATAACATAACCGGCTTTGCCTTTTGTGCTATCGTCAGTTTAGCTAACTGAAAAGAAGCCAGTATTTCATTCGAGTCTAGCTGTTTGTCAATAATCAAGAAATTTATGGTTGCGTAAATTATTTTTCTTCATTGGAGTCTAATCACATATGGATTTTATAAGTTTCACAGTGAATCATGTGGGGACTGGACGCAAAATTGATGAATCATTACAATCAATCTACAATACCGGTTGAAGCATCAGAGGGAAATGTTGAAATATGCGAGGTGCATTGGTGTGCAAACCCGGTAAGCAACCAAATGGCACAAAGAAGATCCTCTGAATTCGATTGCAAACCTTACAAATACCCATGTTTGAAGCGGCAAAAGGAATGAAAGATTTTCAGACTCCTAATCGGGTACACTATGCTTCGAAATTAGCTTTCTTATAATTTAGATTGTGGGTTATATTAAACCCTTTCGAATGGCTTTGACTGGTGTTTCCTTGTAGCGAAAATAAGCTTGCTTCCATCATTTCCACACGAAGAAAGTGCAAGGATGTTCCTGTCTAGTCAATATTCTTAAATTTTCTTGCTAAGCATTATCACGTCACGGCCAAACTCATGAAAGAGAAACCAAAGAACAAAGAAGAGCTTTGAACAGACAATTGGAATTTCCAAATTGGTCCGATCTTTCTGCAAGATATTGCACGATTTTGGTTTTATGAGGTTATGATATATTAGGGTTTGCTTTGATCTTTGTTTTCAATTCACCTTATGTGGGATTGATCGTCTGTTTTAAGAAAGCTTGACCACATGCAAGTAATCGTAGTATTTTCCAAGGGTTTCCGGTTGTCACGTCAATGCAAGAACGCAAGTGAAGTAAAAGACAAATCGAAGGGGCAACAAAAGCAAGTGATGATTGGCCCACGTGTGGATAACGCGCATTAAAGTGATAACTAGGCTGTCCAAACCTATACCACCAGTCCATCTCCCTTCCTCCAAAACCTTGGCGAACATCTTAGGAAAAAGGGAACTGCTTTTCGACTGTTCCTTGCCTGACCTTTGGATCTTTTGTCTTTTGGTGCTCGTGGGAATGCACCGCCTTTGAGCTCGTTCATGGGGCGGCTTGATCCCATCTTCCATCTCCCTTCCCCCAAAACCTTGGCGAACGTCTTGGAGAAAGGGAACTGCTTTTCGACTGTTCCTTGCCCGACCTTTGGATCTTTTGTCTTTTAGTGCTCCTGGGAATGCACCACCTTTGAGCTCGTTCATGGGGCAGCTTGATCCCATCTTCATGCGTCTCCCTCTCTCTCTCTCTCTCTCTCCTTCATCGGACCACATCAACATTAGCAACCCGACATTCATCGTTCAACCCAACCTCGGACGATGCCATCGATAGTTTTAGAAGGAAAAAAAGTCGCACAAAAATTTAAAGCGATGAAAAGCGGGCCACAACGGGGATATGGTGTGCACTAAAACTCATCGGACATGTGCTGGGATATTTGTACAAGCGAAATAAAATTAGGGAAAACCTGATACTATAACACTGCATTAAAAAGTTCAAGTCAAAAGCTTAAATCGATATATAGAGAGACACGACTATGAAGTATGAAGTCCATTGAAACTCCATTGACAGGCAACGTGAGATTCTTTTGTAAATAGGAAAGCCAAATTAGGGATCTAAAAATAGATAATTAATAAAAAATTATTTATTTATTTCATGAGAAAGAAATAAGTTAAGAATTGATAAAGTATATCTCTCGTCATGCGACACCTGACAGTAACCATAAGAAACGAATATTGTCATGGAAAATGAGTTATTTTAAAAAGGAATTCATTATTTTTCTAAATATTTTTGCATGGAATCCTAAAATATTGTATGGTATTATCCTTAAATTCTGAGATTGGCAACTTTCTCATTGTTTTACTTTTAATAAATTATCTTTCCCATTTTTTTGACCAGGAACCCTTGTAAGTCAATGTTTAGGTTTGCAACTTCATCATGCTACATCTAGCTCCATATTTTTCAAAGTATCGCTATCCCTGCAGTTCCAATTCACTGGTCGGTGCATTGTATGTCATGTGCAATGAAAACGCCATTCACACAAGCCAAGTGGAATTGCTGAGACGGACAAGCAGCAGATCGAAACGTGGCACTCGCGCATGGGACCCACTAGGCGAAAGATTCACACAAGCCAAGTGGAATTGCTGAGACGGACAAGCAGCAGATCGAAACGTGGCACTCGCGCATGGAACCTACTAGGCGAAAGGGCGTCCCCCTCCTTGTAGCAGGTTCATTCTGAATCAGATCCAACGGTCCGTAATCGTTACCGATCTCTCAATCCCGCAATTCACGTAAGTGAGGAGCCCAAACCTTGTGGAGAAGCCAAAAAGAGGAGAGACGTGGCGCCACTTAATGGACTTTTTCCCGCGTATATAATGCCGGATACCCATCCCCTCCCCTGTCACTCAAACACTCGACAGTCTCGACGCCTGTCTCCCTCTCTCTCCCTTAGTAGAATCGCTCGAAAATTTCTCGTATCATCTCCGCCTTTGTCCTCGAACTCGAGGTCAAGATGACGACGGCGCCACCCGGAGGCAGCCTTAACGATGAACCGTGCGCGTCGTTTTTCGACACCCTCTTTCGAGAGTCAAGTGTTGAGCTAGAAAAGGAAGAACCTTTCGCGAGATCGCGAGAAGAGATCGCGTCCGTTGCTGTTGTTGGCGGTGGTGACCCCAGCGACCTAGGGTCGCTTCCCCATTCGGTTCCGTCCCCAAAATTACCCAACGGCCATGGTGAAATTGATGCCGGGCCACCCTTGCGTTCATGCCTGACCCGGCCCGAACCCCGTTCGGCTCTGGCCGCGCAGGTGGTGAAGATCGAAGAGGAAGAGGAAGATGAGGAGGTGGCGATCATTGCTGATCCGGGGGATGCTGCTGCCGGATCGCCATCGTGCTTGTCGCGGGCAGCGGCGGACGAAGTGGCGAGACCGATGCAGGGGCTGGGGGAGGTGGGGCCGGCGCCCTTCCTGAGGAAGACGTACGAGATTGTGTCAGACCCGATTACGGACCCGGTGGTGTCGTGGAGTCCCAGCCGGGACAGCTTCGTGGTTTGGGACCCGCACGGGTTCTCGAAGCAGCTCCTACCTCGATACTTCAAGCATTCCAATTTCTGCAGCTTCGTCAGGCAGCTCAACACTTACGTGGGTATTCCCTTCGAACGGGATTGTGTTTTTTTGTCTATGTTTTTGCTTAAAACTTTCCCCATAGGTAAGAGCAAACTATTCGTATAAGTGCGTATAATGTCTGTGTAGGTTTATTTTGGTTTGACTCTGTTTCAGCTCTGTGTTTGTTTTGCTTTGTTTTGTTTTTTTTTTTTTTTACTCTGTTTTGGCTCTCTTTCTTTTTTTTTGTCGTTCAGAGTGTGATCCTCTTGGGGACATCCAGCTACTCTTCGTTGTCCCAACGGATAGTCCCCGGGGCAAAGAAGCTAGGATCTAAGGGACCACACTCGCCACGTTTTGCTCGCGTGTTGAGATTCAATTTAACCCACTTGCTCGGTTATTGGTTGTGCTTTACCTAGATTAGGGGACGAGGAACGAAGAAATCTGGAATGGCTGGCGGGAAACATGGATTCTACGTGAAATATCACGAATCATGTGGCACATGTTCACCAAAATTTGCATCCAGCGGCCAGGGGACAATAGCCCGTCATCATATTCAAGTGATGGTAGTTTGCAGAAGCTACCATGTCAACCAAGACGTCAGAGTACACATTAAAGATTTATCTTCTCACTGGATTTGTATTTGAGTGCTTTTCTCAAATGGTAAATTTTCATTTGGATTAGAAATGCACTTCCGTTTTGATGCTTGCACTTTCTAGCTGAAGATGAGACTCCTTGAGCCATCGCTTTGTTTCTATCCGATGTTTTGGTAAAGCCTTCTGACACTTCTCTTCTTTATGGTCAAGACCAAAACCATAATTCTGCACTTTTGTCTTCGTATTTATGAAGTTGACGGATTGATATTGAGTCATTAAATTGTCCATACCCTCTTTGGGACTTCTGTTTCAATTTAAGATCCTCAACCCAGCTTCCTCCTATTCTTCATGCATCATGATCCAAGATATGTCGCAGGGTTTTAGGAAGATGGATACGGATCGATGGGAGTTTGCAAACCGAGGTTTTCAGGAAGGGAAGAAGCATTTGCTGAAGAACATAAGGAGGAGACGCAAACTCAGCGATCATACGAAAACATCGAATAGTACTGTTGCTTCGGATTACCCGGAGGCTGGAAAGGAAGCTGAACTTGAAATGCTTAAGAAGGACCAGGAAGCATTGAAGTCCGAGATCCTGAAACTAAGAGAAGAGTCGGAGCACTGGCAGCATGAGATCAATCAGGTCGCCGAGCGGATGCGCTATGCTGAGTGCAGGTGTCGGCGGATGTTCCTCCTCCTCTCTAAAGCAACCGAAAGCTCGAACTTTGTCCATTTAATCCAAGAGAGGAGGCAGAAGAGAGAATTAGAGGCTTGTGAATCGAGGAAGAAGAGCAAATTGCTCAGTCCTGATAGTGAAGTCTCCAAATGCTTGCTCAAAGTGATGGATCACAAGATTCAAAGCCCGAATGTTGATTGCCCAAGAGTCGGTGATGATCCGGCACAGATGGAGTCTCGGCCAAACAATGTAGCGCCAGTGGATTTTCAGACCGTTCAGATGCACGACCCGTGGCCTCCTCCGATGGGTGGTGGAGATTTCAGGGCTGTGCAGGGTCAGACACCCGATCGGATGGCCGGAGCTAGTTCGTCAGATTTGCCTTCGGTTTTCCATGAGATGTCGGAGAAGCTCCTCGGGGACAACTTGGTCGTGGGCGACAATGTGATGGATGTGGAAGCAGGAGAAGAACCGGCAATGGATGACACAGGAATCTATCTTGAGCTGGAGGGTCTGATTGACAAGTCATGTGGTTGGAGTGATTACACAAGTGAGCTGCGGGAGCTAGCAGTGGGACTGATGCCCTAAAATTTCCATGCTGCTGCTCCTGCTCCGTTTTCTCTGTTATATGGTGCTGCTATTTACTGAATGCAGCCTTTGCATAATTGGAGGGAGTATCTGAAGTGAAGTGGCTGGATCCAACCAATAAACTTGGTTTTTTTTTTTTTTTTTTTTTTATATGTGTCAAAGGTAAATGCGCATACCTAGTATATCTTTTGGAATTTATTTCCTTTGTCTCCACTGTAAGAAAGTGCTCCCGGTGTTCTTTTCCCTTAGTTTGCACGAAGCTTTTTTTCTGTTTTTCTTTCTGTAACCAGTTATGTAAAGCTTTTTTCTGTTTTTCTTTCTGTAACCAGTTATGTATAAGGGAAGCCGTTTATGGTAAGGTTAATATCGTCAAAAATTTCAAATTAGTATATCACGTCATATTTTTCTCAAATTATTTATTTTTCCTTTCTAAAAAAACTTTAAATCGGCACTCCCGTATTATATTAATTACAAATTAATTTTCGCGTCATAAAAAAATCCCACATGGATCCACCGTGGGAATACAAAATAAATAGGTCAGAAGACGTCACGAGCAAGTTAGATCCGAAGAAAATGAATCGAGACTGCGGGATGTGTTCAAATATGGTAATTTTAATATGCTCCCCAAGTCTAGGGGAAAGTGGATAAGTCCGAGTCTCCGTCTCGATCATTTGACGAGATGTGCAGCAGGCTCGAAGTGATTGCGCGGGGGCCCGATTCTCCCTCAGAAGAGGCCTTTGACGACCGAGGTTAAGCCAGGTGTCCTGCTAAAAAGTCTGCCTCGAGATACTTTGGTCCAACATTCGATGCGCCCTTTGAGCGCGCGAATCGATCGATGATGCTGTTGGTTCGTACTAGATTTGGACGAGACCTTACTAGATAAGATAGAACCGGCTCGGCACAGAAATGGATGCAAAACGACGAATGCACAGGCTCCCACGATCCTTCCCAAAACGAGGGGTCGCTCCCTGACGTCTTGTCTTATTCCAAGCACGAAGTCCCGGGTCAACATCGGAAATTTGCAGCTAACTTCTCTACGCTTCTTTGCCCTTCTTGCGTGATCCACGTGCATTTCGTGTTGGTATGGATAGGGTTCATACTGCCAAAAAAAAAAAAAAAAATTCCTAAATTAATATACCCACATCAAATTAATTTTCTGTTTACAAAGATACATTTAGAAAATATGTACAAGATCTCCTGTGTCGCAGGATGAATCAGTTATGTTCAAAACATCACAAGAACGGAGATAAAGTTTTCTAGGACTATTGTCTGAAAAATAAGAGTAGCTGCGGCAAGCTTAAAATTCAAGTCTGCGCGCTTAAAATGTTCCACCAAGAAGACAAAATTTAAGGGAAGAAGACGCAAGGATGAGAATTTTTTTCTTGGAAACTTCTATTTTCGCATTGGTTTTTATATAATGCTAACTTGCAAAAAAATCGCTTCTAATGAAGTAACTCAACTTCACTAATTTTTGTGCCAAAAACTCCTCTTCGGAAGAGAGAAAATTAATATATTTCACCTAAAAAGAAACCTTCACCCCAAAAGCCAACTGTTACTTCATTAGAAACAATTCTCTGCAAGTTAGCATTTTATAAAATCAATGGGGAAAAGTGTCAAAAACGTCCTAAATATGTTGCATTTGTGCTAATTTAGTCATAAACATTTTTATTAGTACCTATTTAGTCCTAAGTCTTTTGACCTAATGCCAATTGAGTCCTTTCCAGCTAATTTTGGCCGGATATTGCTGATGTGGACTTTGGCCAACCTATCTAGCACAAGCGGAGCTAGCCTTAACGTAGACGACTTTTAATATTTTAATAAATTTGCAAATTCTTTGATTTAATTTTCAAAAGGTCTAGTATTTAGAATTTTTCTGACACTCCTCCTTATCCGTTTTATAAAATGCTAACTTTCAGAGAATCGTTTCTAAAAATCTATTAATTTTCTTTGGAAGTGGAGTTTTTGACACAAAAATTATTAAAAAGTCTAGGAAAATACAAATTGCTAATAAGAGCATGCTTGCTTTCATGATTGTGAAAATAATTTTTATTAGAACACCCAAGTAACTTTTAATACGTTTAGTAAATTTCGATGTAGGAAAGAAACAAATTGTAGCTTTTCGTTTACCATAACATCCATATGTGACCACTAATTTTATTTCAAATCGAAGTAATTTTATTATAAAAAGTAAATCTCGGCATAGAAAGTAATAATATGTAACTTGTTGAGTAACTTTCTAATCACCCCTAACATTACTTTCTATAAGAAGTAATAACTTTTACGTGCTTAGTAATTTTTATAATGCTTGCTAATTTTTAATATTGGAAAGCATGAAAAATGAATATGGATAGTAAATGTCCATTTATTCAGAAAAATAAAAAATATATATATATTTTTATTTTAGAAACGTATAAAGATTGATTAGTAATTATTGTGTACAATAAAGTAATTTTATGCATATCAAAGTGAACAGAATCCAGAGCCGGTGTTCTACATGGTGGATCCGCCGGATGTGAGGAAGCAGAGGGGCAGGTACGGACCAGCCCTAACCAATCACGAGGAAAGGTTGAAGTCGAAGGGCGGCGATTCGGGAAAAGGTGAAGAGGCGGAGAGAAGCACTGACTAAAGCTGCTAAATATCTCTGGCTGGCATTTGGTTGCCGAGCAAGGCTATCATTTACTCCTTTCTGAGTATGCCTACTGCTTGGTTTTTTTCACAAAATGTTGTGTTCCAACTGTTGATTACGGAATTTAGTGGCAAAAAAACAAATGTGGATTACGGAATTTATTGCCAAATTCATGGTAATGCTTATGCATAAAAGGGGAAAAAATCAATTCCCACTAATTGAAGCAGGATGTATTAGTTTTCTTCACAAACAGGTCATGCATTGAGTTAATAGTCATGTGTCACGGGTCGATCAATTTCGGTTGATCAAACACCGTGCGGCCTTAGGATCGGTGATCCTAAGTAAGCCTTTTCGCTCACACACGCACAACACAAAGGGTCGGAAGCACAAAGGGCGTGTATATTCACTTTGAGTCAGCTGAGCTCAAATGAGGGAGAGGGATCCCTTTTATACAAGTTCGGGACTAATCTCGGCCGTGGATCGTCCCTCCGATCCAACGGCTGTGTTTGAATCCGTATCATCATTACAAGGCTACCAGCAGGCCACTTGATGGCTACGTGCATGGGGAATCAGCCATGGTGCAGGCACAAGTCAGAAGCAAGATCAGGGGCAGCATGGTCGGATCAGGATCAGCATGGGCGTGTCAGGGCCGCCTGACACGGAGCAGGTGAACCACTCCGAATTTGTGCAGGGGCTGGTCACGGATTGATCAGGGGCTGCTCGCTGGTCGTGCCTGGCTCGTGCATGGGCGGATCAGACACGGATCACGGATCGGGCACGGCTGATTAGCGGATCGGTAAGCGATCGAATATGGACCGATACGGGATCGATCAAGGACTTGATCGGGACGGGCATCGATTGGGGCGTTCCCAGCTATGCCCCGAGTGCGTGACACGGCCGAGCATGGACGTTCTTGGTCATGCTCGTCCGTCGGCCGTGTCACATGCAGGTGGACCATGTCCCTCTACAAGCCCATTTCTTTTATGGGTGCCAAATGCTAGAAACTGAAATTAATCCGGTTCTATTGTGCTTGAGATATTGAACGCGGCTTGATCTTTATTGATCAACTCAGTACTCCTTGTATCCAAGTGTTTTTGAATCTCCTTGGGTATTCTCAATTGGTTTTATGCTTTGAATCTACCAGGCGCGAGTCCATTGTCATTCAGAGCATTGTCAGGAGAGTATTGGCCAAGCTGAATTACAAGCAGTTATACGTTCCTGAAAATGTGGTTGCCATGACTTCGCATGTGTCCCATGTGCTTGCTTTGCTAGACATGGAATCAAAGGAAGTTCTAATGGTTGGAATTTATGGACTTGAAGGAGTAGACAAGACGACTATTGCCAAAGCTACTTACAATACTTTTTTTCGTAAATTTGAGTGTTGCAGCTTTCTTTCCAATGTTAGATAAACTTGCGAGAAATCCACAGATGGTGGCCTACTTCAGCTTCAAGAGACGCTTCTTTCTGAGGAAATGTGGGATTATGATCTGAAGCTTGGCAATGTTCACAGAGGTATGAGCATGATAAAGAGTATACTTTTCAAAAAAAAAAAAAAAGGGTCCTTGTTGTCATTGAGGATGTGAACCAGTTGATCCAATTGGAAATACTAGTTGGAGGACGTGATTGGTTTGGTCGTGAGAGTAGAATCATCATAATGACAAGAGATGAACATTTACTAGATGGCCATCAAGTAGAAAATATATACAAAGTTCAACCTTTAGGTCGTTCTACGGCTCATATGCTCTGGAGTTTAATTGTTCTCGAGAATATTTCTCCTCCTCCTGATTATGAAGAGCTTTTATATAATGTAGTGGATTACACCCAAGGACTTCCATTAGCTGTAAAAGTTTTGGGTTCTTCTCTACGAGGTAGAAGCTTACTTGAATGGAAAAGCGCATTAGATAAATTGAAGAGAGTTTTCAATGGACAAATCTTCGGTGTGCTAAGAATAAGCTTTGATGGCCTAGATGATTATGAGAAGGATATTTTTCTTGACATCGCATGTTCTTCAAGGGAAAGAGTATAAAGTTATGTGACAGAGAGTTTGGAGAGCTGTGATCTCTACCCAAATAGTGGAATTGCTGTTCTAATAAATAAGTCCCTCATCACTATTGAGCGTGGCAAGCCCCTTTAGTTGGGGTCATTTTCGATTACATAAAAAGGAATAGGCGTTAGTCCTAACTCCTCTACAAAGTGGTATCCCCACAGTTAGGCCAACGTCCTTACGGCTCAATGTCAAAGTTGGTCACCGTGTCATCCAACGAATTCGACATCATGTGATCCAATGAGGATCCGTCGAGACTGTAAGGTAGTCCGTCATACCCTCAGTGGAGTCCAAAGTTATCCACATCGAACCAGACATACCAAGCCTTGAACCGATGAGGAACCAACCGCCCTACACCCTCGTCCACCCATATTATGGTGGTACGTCTCCTATACATGGCATCGTTATTACCATCTACTATGTCCAACAAGTTCACTTTCACTTCTACAGGCATATTAAAGCCAATAGGTAGGGTAGCCATACCGATGGACCTGAAAAAAGTGAGAAGCAATAATACATGAGTTGAAAACTCAATAAGTAAATCGCCTAATCCTCGCATAGGCGGATGCCTTGTATAAAAAACATGCGATTCTTAATGCTAAAAATGGCAATGTTAAATCAATAGCAAAACACTTATTTTACCTTGATTAAGACATGTGAGAATCCTCGATTACTTATAAAACAAGCATGACCAAGATCAAATAATGGCATATAAAATATGCACGTGAGTCTCAAGAACAAAAAAATAGCATATAAAATATGCACATGAATCTGGCCTAAATAATAGCATATGCCAAATAATAGCAATTAAAATATGCAGGTGACTCTCAAGTGCCTAAAAATACAACATGATCGAGAAGCAAATGATATTCCATAAACCATGCACACGGCATCCATAATAAATCACACGAACTTCCAATTATTACATCACATAACGGAAATGCATCCGTTCTTTTAAAATTCATCAGGCATCGTCCCGCCCCGTAGGGCACGGCCCATAGATGACGACATTCGAAGTCCATCAGGCTTCGTCCCGAATTCCATTCGCGGACGGCATTCAAAATCCATCGAGTATCATCCTAAAATCCATCAATGACAACTTAATCTCTCGTGTGGTCATACAAGCAAGCACATAAACCGATTCTTATTTTTAGTATAAACAAATGTAAGAGGCCTCAAAGACATGCCATGCAAAGTGTGTGTTATGACTTATGGGGACCGTATCGTTAAAATATGCAGAGCACGAGTCAAGAACCGTGCTTTGGTCTGATATGTTTAAGCATCGATCTAGGCCAAACTTGATTAAAAAATGTTACGCCTCAATAACATCGAACTAAGAGAAACCCAGTCCGTCGTGCATTCCACACATGTTCAAGACTAACGAGACCTATTTTCGATACTCGGGGCATGCTTTCAAGACTAATTTATGAGTAAACCGTGTTAATAAACAATATCATCTCATCGCAAGCACAACAAGCACGTGACATGAACCTGACTCATTTCCAAACCTCGTACGCAAGCAATAACATAGCAAACCATACAAAATTAGTACACAAACAACCCACGTGAGTCGAAGCAACAACAAGCAAGCAATAGTGAACTCCTACAAGCACTACAAGAATAGAACTCATGTCCAGACTACGCAACGCAACACCCTATCCAATGATTAGGGGATCTACTTACGAAACTATACATTGTGTATGGCACCACACAAGGTTCATAGCCCGAATCGACCGATCAAGACCCCAACCTATACCAAGTAAGGGCCTGGATCGGTACGCCTCAATACTGACCTGCTAAGCAAGGTTCGTTCCAATATGCCTCGACACTGATTCGAACCGGGTGAAACCCATTCACAGCCCGAGGCTTGCTTCCAAACACACAAGCAAACCATACAAAATTGTACGAGTCAATTCTATGAGAATAAGAAACATCTTACTCGAACAAGTATAAGTAAGAGTAAAACCCATGTTAAAACCGCACAACACAATGCCTATCTAACGATTAGGGGATCTATTTATGAAATCGGAACGAGAAACAATGGCAGTGGTGAAGGCAGTGGACGGCAGATAGCAGACGGCTCATGGTGGCTCATAGCATCGATGGCGAGCGGAGAGGAGACGCATGGTAAAATTTCTTGGCTGGGGAAGAGTTTTTTTCCATAAATAGTTCTTTTCTATTTCTATTCCGGGGAACAGTTTCTGAGCAAAAGAACCCGTTTGATAACTGCACAAAATTGCTACTCTTGGAATAGAAAAAGAATAGAAATGCATTTGGTAACGCAACGATTCTTTTTTGTATTTATTTGTTTTTTATTTGTTTTTTTATTATTTTTTGTATTTATTTGTTTTTTATTCTTTTTTTGTATTTATTTGTTTATTTTTTTTATTTGTTTTTGTATTTTTTTGTATTTTTTTGTTTTTTATTTTTTTTATTTTTTTTATTTGTTTTTTTTTGTATTTATTTGTTTTATTTGTTTTATTTTTTTATTTGTTTTTTTAAATTTTCTTGCGTTTGTTTTTTATTTGTATTTATTTGTATTTATTTTTGTTTTTTATTTGTTTTTTTGTATTTATTTGCTTTATTTTTATTTTTTTTTGTTTTTTTAAATTTTCTTGCGTTTGTTTTTTATTTGTATTTATTTGTTTTTTTTTTGTTTTTTTTTGTATTTTTTTTTTGTATTTTTGTATTTTTATTTGTATTTTTATTTGTATTTTTATTTGTTTTTTTATTCTTGCTCACGGTCGGTAGTGGCCGGCAACGGCGACGGGTGACCGGCGGCGGCGGCGGTCGGCGGTGGCTCCAGACGGTTGGAGGTGGCCACGGCAAGAGAGAAATAAAACAAAAATAAAAAGAAAATTTGTTTATTTCTAGAAATTGTTCCTGAGACAAGAAGCAATTTTTTTTTGTTTCTCGTTTCTATTCCCGGGCTAACTTTTCTATTCCGGGGAATAGAAATCAACTTGCCGTTATCAAACGGGTTTCTATTCTTTTTTTGTTCCAGGGAACAAAAGAATAGAAATTTTTGGGCTGGGGAAGGTTACCATGCAGCACCTAAGAGAGAGAGGGCGAGTGAGGGAAAAAGGGAGAGATGGAGAGAGATGGGTGAGATTGGGGAAGAAGAAAGAGAGAGAGAATAGTTATCCTAAACTCTTATAAGAGAAGCTCAATTATTGAATTTGTAATTATGACTAACGATGACTCTTCTGGGTTGATTTGCAAGATTGCCTCCTATCCATCCAAGTGTCATCTTGAGGATTAATCTTGGCTAACTTTCCCTCCAAGTCTCAAGATAGGTTAATTATTGCCTCCATCTAAGACACATAAGCTTAGTTGGACTAACTAGATAGCTAACTATGTTTGCTCTCCCCTTCCCCTCTAAAGTGGCGCCTCCCTCCTCTTCAAGAACCCTCAAAATTGGTCCATCACTTATCTTGCATTTAAGAAACTTATCTAATGGCTAACTTGATGAGCAAGTCTCATACTAGGGCAATCATGGCCTTAAAGTCCCAATCGGCACACATAAGTAATGACTCATTCAATAACATTAATGGACAAGCTTTCAAGATTAATGATGAAGTTTTCTCTAAGCAAGACAACTTGTTTTCCAAGTTCTTCTCCCTTTGGGCATGTGGCTCTCCTCCTTTCCTCTAATAATTGCTAACTTTTAATTGACCCAAATTCAAGAGGACAAAAGACAATTATGAGGACTAGCTAAATGTCGTCTTAACCGGACAGGAATATCTCAAAAATTCCCAATGATCGATACCTATAATTGGACCGAGGCTTGTGGCAAAATTTCGATTGCAAGTGGCCTTAACGTGACCTAAACAGATTGGGTAGCCTTCGGGCGTTACTCGCACGGCTGGACTTGGACCGGATCTGGCACCCCTCCAGGGTCTTATACGCGACCCATGATTAATTCGAAATCAATCCATATTTAAGCCTAGTCGATTTATGGGTGACCATCGGTTGTCATGTAATCGTGTGGGATCAAATCAACTTACCTTAGTATACAATCATACCGGTGTGGAATCAAATCAACTTACCTTGGTATACAGTCATACCGAATCGGTTTAGGGTCGTTCATGATCGGCATAGTGATCATGCGGAACCACTTGCAACCGATCACATACACTCGAACCGAATTAATTTATAACTTTATGCTAGTCGATCTGTGACGACGTGCGGCCGTCCCGCATTGATCCCTATGATCAAGCTATCTTTCCATGATCAAATACTGTGGTCGAGTGTATTTGCGATCCTTAATCACCTTTCCTAATCGGCTATTGATTCATGAGCGATCCTTGAATCGACTTATGGACTAATCTCGTTGTTGGCGTATCGACTTTTAGACCACCTCTCGCATCCAAGATAGAGATCTGTATCGAGGATGTCACTATCTCTCTCTCTCTCTCTCTCTCTGTTGCACGTGTTTATGTCTCAAGTGGAAATTTTCTCCATGGTAGGGATTGCATGGAGAGACTCAAGTTGACATTTTTCATCCCGAATGCAAAATCCCAAAATGGATCGTCCATCAAAGCATGAGAGGACTCATAAGGTTTCTTGTATCTTCCAAATTATACCGTGACATAGCCAGCTTGGCCTTTGGTGCTATTGTTGGTTCAGCTAATCGGAAGAAAGCCAGTATTTCATGCGAGATCCAATTGTTTGTGATCAGTCAAGAAACTTATCATTGTGTAGATAGTTTTTGCTCGTTGGAGTCTGACCACATATGGCTTTTATACGTTCCACGGCGAATGATGTGGGGATTGGACATGAAATTGCTAAATCATTGTAGTCAATTTACTATATTGTTCCCGGTATCGAAGGGGACTGTAAGGGCATGTATGATAGCCATTATATTTCTATTCCATAACTATTTTTCTATTCCAGAAATAAATTTAAAACAGAAATCCATTTAATAAGACAATGTCATTTTTCTATTTCTGGAACAAATTTTTTGTGTAGAAATAGGTTCAAAATAGAAATGAGATGTAAAAATTTTCTACTTCTCTATTTTTGGAACAAAAATGAGAAATAAAAACTCTTTTCATCGCTTACCCTCACTATTAGCCGCCCGCCCACCATTCGCCACCTACCATCCACCGCCGCCCACCCTTTCGCTAGTCACCGGCGCTTGCTACTACCGTCCGCCAACACCCGTGAGGGAGAAATTTTGTGTCGTTATCATTTGAGCCCTAAGAAGCCATTAGGTGCATTAGATGACACAAATAACAAAAGCGTTGATTTTCTAAATTTGAATATGAAGCTTAAAAGTTCTCAGGTTTGAAGCCTCAAAAGGAAGGAAAGATTTTCGGACTCCTAATCTAAAAAACTATGATTTGAAATTAGCTTTCTTGTGACTTGGATTGGGTGTTATATTAATACCTTTTTGAGTGGGTTTAACCATGTCTTTCCTCATAGCGAAAATAAACTTGCTGTTGTACCTTCCTTTGCATTCAGATTTTGTGATCATCTTGGTGTTTTCCTTTACCTTTAGATTATGTGATCATCTTCCATCTTTTCCTCACAAAGATAGTTCGGGGATGTTCTTTTCCAGAAAATATTCACTTGTTGACCAAGCTTAAGAAAGAGAACCCAATGAACAAAGAAAGGCTTTAAACAGAGAACTAGAATTTTCAAATTAGCCCAATCTTTCTGCTGGAAATTGCACAAATTTAGTACTATGAGGTTATTATATATTAGTTATAAAAACACTTAGGGCCTATTTGATAACCATTTTATTCACATGAACAATTTGTGCTAAGAAATGATTTTTTCCGATTCTGTTTCTCAGAAGTTTATGAACATTTGAAGGCATTTGGTAACTGTCCAAAGTTTCCATTCTCCAAAAAGAAATGCATATAATAAGACTCTCAAATTATTTTGTGACTTAGAATTTGTTTTAGTTTTTAAATAATTTTATTACATTTTTCTTTTTCTTTTCTTTCCTTCTTCTTCTTCCTTTAGCTGGTTGTGGACCTTGGCCATGGCCGACGACAGGCCATACCAAGGTCGGTGACCTCAGGCAAGGCCAAGCCTCGTCGGCCCAAGCCTCGCCTTGGCTGGGCGAAGCTCGACTCCCTTAGATTTGGCGAGGCCGAGCTCGCCCAATCACCAACAAGGAGCCTCGCTAGGCTACTGCGAGGTTGATCTCGACATGGCCAAGTGACACCAAACTTGCAGTGGCCTGATGACGCCAAGCCTGGCCCAGCTGCCGATGAGGCTAAGTGATTGGCAAAATGAGGAAGAAGAAGAAGAAGAAGAAGAAGAAGAAGAAGAAGAAGAAGAGGAAACAAAGAAAATAAAAATGAAAAGAAGAAAATAGTCTTGATTCTGAAGTTGTTCTAGGGAATAAAGAAGCAACTTTTTTTTACTTCTTGATTCTGTTCCAAATCTATTTTCGAGAACAAAAAAGTTACCAAACGAATTTTTATTCTTTTTTTATTTTATTTTATTTCGGGGAACAAAAGAATAGAATTAGACACTGTTTAGCTGATTACCAAACAGGCTCTTAATCACTCTTTCTCTATTTTTTGCACCTTTCTAATCTTGGCCTCAAGATCAACGAATACTAAACACTCATAAGAATGAAGGATGGGCTCTATAGTCGGTTTAGCTGCATATAGTAGTGTTTGCTTTGGCCTTGTTTCCAATTCACCTTTAGTACGATTGTCCATGTGTTTTAAGCAAGCCCAATGACCATATAAGTAATCATAGTACTCCAAGGCTTTTGGTTGTCATGTCCAGGCAAGAATGCAAGTAAAGATAGATTAAGATGGCAACAAAAGTAAACAATGATTTGTCCACGTGTCAATAACACGCATTTAAAGTGATAATCAAGATATCAAAACCTGTACCGCTGCGCAACAGTCCATCTCCCTTCTCCCAAAATCTTGGCAAATTTCATAAGAAAGAGGAACAACTTTTGTTGAACAGACACCATCTTTCTCTCTCTTTATACTCTTCTAGATTTTTCTCCAAATTTCACAGCCGCAACACTTAACTCTTTAGTCAATTTCCTTGTCCAACAGGTAATTGCAATTGTTGACAAATGGGTTGGCAAGTTGCAATAAAATAATAATAGGAGGAGATGTTGACACCTAAATTTTTACCCAAAAATCATTTTTGAAAAATGGAAACTTGTTTTTCCATAAAAATATTTTTTGTCAAATTCTTGTATATAGTTTACCTAGGCTATATAGTTTACCTAGGCATTTAGTATAGTTTTTAAATGCATTTATTTTCTTGAAATAAAAAAATTAAAAATAAATAAATAAATAAAAATAAATAAATAAATAAATAAAGTTGGAGCTAATGATCTGAATGTGGCTAACTAAGCCTGGGGTCAAATTGGAATTAAAACAATAAGTTGGGGCCAAAATGCAATTTCCAAAGTCGAGGGACCAATTTGTAAATTTTACAAAATTTCACCCAAGCCCCTAAATCATCATATTGGCCTCCAATTAAGTTGAAATTAAACTTGGGACAAGTCGAATTAACTAAATCGAGCCAAAATGACCAAATTGCATTGAATTGGGTATTCTCGAACAAGAAAATGGCTATCTTTGAAGGACTTTCTTGCAAAATTGGACATGGACAATTGTGAAGACTAGTGAAGATCTTAAATTGCTATACATAAGCTTGCTAATTGAGCAAAAATTGCAGCCAATTTGATGGATCAAAGTACGCAAACAAGCTACCAAAACCTAACCCACGATTTGGTCTCAATTTGGAGCTGTTGAGTAAGCAAATTTGTGGCCCCACCATATCCTCCTCAGTTGCCTGATTAGCCTGATCTCTGTACATGATGGAAAACTCTAATTAGGAGTGCAAGTGGACGAAAATTGGACAGGCATAAGTTGATGAAGGCCTATGAAGCACGGACATGATGGTAAACTCCCGCCGGCGAGACGAAGCCACGAACGGACCACCGCGACGGCGAGAGACGGCCAGAGAGAGCGGTGAGGGCTGCCACTGTTGCGATGGATCGGCGACGAGAGGAAGAGGAGAGGAGGAAGGCGGTCATCCGGCGAGCGGCAAGGAGGATAGGAAAAGGAGGGCTCGGCGGCTCGCTAGGTTTTTCATAAAGAAAGAAATAAAAAATAAGAAAGGAGGTGAATCATCGGATGGCATGAGAGGGGGGGGGGAAGTGACAGCTCACCTGTCACTGTCAAAAAAAGTTAAAATAAACAAGGGGGAGGGAAAAAGTTAAAATAAACGTGGGTGGAGGGAAAAGTACGAACGAAAGAAGGGGGTGAATTTCGGGGATTTTTTTTTTTAACCGGAAAATTAAATAAATGAAATTAAAAAATGATTTCGAAAAATAAAAATATTAAATTTTGAATAATGATAAATTTTGGTTATTGTAGAAAATCATGAATTTATTTAAATAAATTGATTCTAATTTCTTATTAATTATTAGTTTCATCGATAATTTTTGTTAAAATTTAAAAAATGTTTCGCATTAATTATAAATATATCTTTCGAATTTCAAATGTATTGATTTGTTAATATTATTAGTGTAAATTTATTATAGGCTCTTTTTAAAAATAATTATTTATTTATGAATTTGAATCAAATTAATTAAAAATAAAAATATTTATTTAATATACAACGTGTCGCAACGTGTCGGAATTCTCTATTTTTTAGAAATGACGTGTCGACGTGTCGTGTCGTGTCGGACACTCGTGTCGTGTCCCGTGTTGGTGCTACATAGATGAAGGCATGTGAAAATCGCAGCAAAATCTGCACATCAATAGTTGCAAAAGTCGAAAAATTTGACTAAGTCAGAAAGTAAGTGAACTAGCTCAATTGGCAAGCTCAGTAGGCAGGGCAAAGACAGACCAAAAGATGGCTTAATTCGGTAGATAAGATCTATAAAGTAGGTTCTTTTAGGGGATGAAAGGTAGGAGAGAAGAAGCATGAGAAGAGGCTCACAATCATTCTCCAAATACACCATCACGAGCAATTCAAGAAAAGCAAAACCCATAAAATTTTAGACTAACCGTTGGAGAGAAAAATGAAATTTTCATATACTTCCATTCAAAATTAGTCAAAACCTCCAACTAGAGATTGAAACTTCACTCAAAGTTCTTTCCAACTATAGGTCACACGTCCCAAATGGATATCGGGAAGGTCTCATAAAGCCCCCCGAAAAATACCCTCCTGACAGGCCAAGAAAGTTTGAAAATTTTTCTAGGTGTTGTTGAGCCCAGTTAGTCACGGATGAGGGAAAGCGAGTGTTTTTTTTTTTTTGAGAAAATTGAAAGACAAAGTTGGGCAACAAAAGAAGTCCTGGAGTCTGGTTTTGGGACCATAAAAAAAACCTTCCTTGTAAGTTCTTTCTTTGTAGTTCTTATTTTCCAATTTGAAGGAGCCAACTTCCCTGTGTTTCCAGAGGATAATTTCTTGGTTTCCTCGGCTGAGAGTCACTTGCAAAAGAAACTACAAAGTAAGGTAAGAATCCTAGATGTATTTTTGGTCAATTTTGATCATGTTTCAACTATGACAAATCAAGAGGAAAACCAATCCAGAAAATTGATTTATGAGGCTGGAATCTTTCTAAGTGTTGGAAGTCTCTTTAAGAGTCTTACTTGTTTGATTTGTTATGCCCCTTTTTTTTATGGATTACTTGTCTTCGTGAGTTTGATGAATGTTATATGAGAGTATAAATGATGTTTAGGTTAGTCCAGTTTAGTCTTTAAACCCCCGTGTGAATCATGAGATCGTCTATAACTTGAGCCAAAAACCAAACAAATCTCAATTGAGACATGGTTGGTCAGTGTAGGTCATGCATATATGCTTCTTGGAGAGTTCATTTCGATTGCTCGGTTGATCGTTCTCTGCGATGTTTGTTACATTTAAAAGTCCATGTTATCTATTTTTATGCATACAAAGTGATGTTTCCTATGGATCCCGCATGTAATGAGTGTCGGGGCTTGAATCTGGGCATGCAACATGTTTATTTGACCTGAGTTCAAACTCAGATTTGCAAAAACAGCTCAAACCTGCAAATTGGAAGCTGATTTCAATCTAGTTTTTATGTGTTTTAGGCTGTGATTTCTAGCTAAACTTGTTCTTTGCATGTAGTAGTATAATCTTGATATTTTAGTTTCACATAAGATTGCTCATGTGTCGTGATCGAAGGCCACGAACAAGGCTCAAGGAATCTGCTTGAGATGGTTTAATGCACACTAATTGCTTGACGAAATGCTCAAACCAAGCTTCGATCTTGAAAAGGTCGATTTGAGCTCGGTTCTTGTGATATTCATGTTTTGAGTAGTTAATATTCATGTAAATCAAGCATAGACCGGTTTAGGGAATTTTTTAAAAAAATAAAAAAATAAAAAAATAAAAATCTAAAAATTTCAAAAACAATATAAAAAGAAAATGTTGGATAGCATCAAATTAGGGCAGAAATGATATTCATGCAATTTTCTTAATTTATCGTTTTCCTAACTTAATGCTATTTTGGTATTCTATAACCATTTTTGTAAAAAAAATCCATTTTGTATATATTAAAATTATCTAGAGTAGTTTCATGTATCTAGAGTAATTTCATGCATATTTAAATTCCCATTTCGCTCATTGCACTCTTGTCCCGAGGCATGATAATAAGGCCATGTAATATTATTTATCCGACTTGTATCGGATTTTCCTTTTCCACATTTTCTTTCAAGTTATTTCAATTTCTTGGATGTTTACTTACCTCACCACTTTTCGATAATTTGAGTATAAATTTCTTTTTTTCTAGATTAGATTAAGATTAGTCTAGACATTAAGGAAAATGCCCCCACAAAAACGTTTGCATGGACACTTAGCGGCTTTGATAAGGATTATAATGTGTAATCAAGATTGTGTGGCGATTTAAACAAACAACTTCCCAAGTTAATGGTATTGTAAGGGCGTTAATAGAAACATTGGTGTAAACAAGTCCCGTCCTTGGAAATCTCTGATTATGTAAGAGTCGAGACAACACTCCTGCGTCTCGGTTGGTTTCTAGGCGACCCTAATAGGTTAGTGGCGACTCCTAGAAATACTTAGGTTGTTAAGAACTAAAATACAAAATCTAATGTCACGCAAGATATGAGCTTGGGAGAGCCCACGCTAATCTAAGGCCGTTGGTCCGCCTCTTTAGGCAAATACCCCTAAACCTCTTCCCTTCCCCTAATGGAAAAAGAGAGGTCGCGACAGGAGACACTTTGGTGTGGAAGTAGGTTCACTAACCGACCATACACCCTATAAATAAGGGCTCTTGTCCCTTGTGTGTGGAGTGTAAAGTGTTGTATAAAATGTGTGTGAGTGTAAACTGATAGGGGTCATGTGTAGTAGTAAGTGGTGTAAGAGAGTGTGATGTTGTGGTGTTGTGGTGTTGTGAGTGACATGTGGAGAAGTGATGGTGTGTGTACCGTGTAGTGTGTGGCATGAGAAGAGTGTGGAGAGGAAAGTAAAGAGCTCATTGAGTCTTAGATAGAGTTATGTCTACAGTATGAGTGTGCACTTGAGTGCACTTTTAATAATATTAAGAAAGCGTTTATCATAATCACACTTCCGCGAAGTTCAACAAATGGTATCAAGAGTCATGCCGCACTATTCAACAACTTTTGCAACTATTCCTTTCCCCCAACCATTGTGGTCTTTTTTGTCTTTTAGTTCTCCTACAAATGCACCCTCTTGTGCTCGCTCACTGGGCAAACTTACACTCCCGTCTTCATGTGTCTCCCCCTCCCTCACTCTCTTTCATTGAACCACATAAAAGTTCAGCAACCCGACATTCGTCATTCATTATGACCTTGGACGATGCGTGATATAGAACAGCATGCAAATGCCTTTATGGAAACATTGGAGCGTCATAAGAGCGGGCGATTCCACAAATCAAAGAGGATTGCGTGATATTTGAGATTACAAATGGGTTACAATATTTGATTCACATGTTTCCCTTAATTTGTTATTAGATTTCAGATTTTCTAGTTGTGTTTTGATAACTTTCCCTTTTATCAATATCTTTTCCTTTATTTTGTCATTGGATTTAAGTTATTTGGTTATTTTCTAGATGGCGACCTCCTTATAAAAAGGCGCCTAAGATATTGTAATCTGCACTTCTTTATTGAAAATAAACACTATCTTTTGGAATTCTTTCCAAGCGTTACTTCCTCTGCGTCAATGCGGTAGACAACTTAAAAAAAAAAAAAAAAAAGCCTCGGCCGAAAGTTTAAACCGATAAAAGGCGGCCCGCAATGTGAATACAACGTGCATTAAACTCCATGGGCAAGCACCGGGATACTTGTATAAGTGAAATAAATTGAGGTAGAACCCGCCTCTAACACCGTATTAAAAAATTCAACCTAAAAAGTTAAAATTGATAGGTGAACAATCACATGTATGACGTCTATTGAAACTCTATGAACAAGCGATGTGAAATACTTTTATAGATAGGAAACCCAAATTAGGGATCTAAAAATAGATAAGTAACCAAAGAAAATTATTCATGTACTTAATGAGAAAGCAATAAGATAAGAATTGATTAGATAATATTATCTTTCTCTTGTCATGCGACGTATGACGGTAACTATTGCCTTGGCATGTGTAACACAATTGTTATTGATGAAGTGACTTTTGTGATGGAAAATGAGCTGTTCTTCTAAATATTTTGCATGAAATCCTAAAATATTGCGTGGTATTATCCTTAAATGCCAAAGTTCGCAAATTCCTCATTGTTATACTTGTAATAAATTCTCTTTCACATTTTTTGACACGGAATCCTTGTAATTCAACATTTAGTTTTTCACACAACTTTGTTACATTTGGCTCCCTAACATGCTTTCCCTACATTAATCCTTGCCAAGTGATAACAAATGTTTCTATCGAAAACTCTTATGACAATGATAAAAGAATATACTTCGTGAATACTTTTAAGGCACTCGTCCTTTTTATTTCCTATATTATAAAAAGCTCTAATCGCTAGATAAGAAAAGGTTTGAAATTCTTTTCATAATGTATATGATTATTTTTTTGACAAATATATAAATGGTACATCTCTCTTAATATTTTTCCGATGGAGGCCATGGAAAATTATGCAAAGCATCGCTATCCCGGCTGTTCCAATTCGCTGGTCGATGCATCGTATGCCATGGACTATGAAAACGGCGTTCACACAAGCCAACTAAAATTTGCTTAGATAGACAAGCAGCACACCGAAACGTAACTAAAATTTGCTTGATGATGGACAAGCAGCACATCGAAACGTGGCATCCCACACGGGACCCACCGACGAGACGAAAAGGTACATCCTGTGTCAGATCCAACGGTCCGTAATCGTTACCCCCTGTCACTCAGGCACTCGACAGTCTCGAGGCCTGTCTCCCTCGCTCTCTCAAAATAGGAGATTCGCCCGCCATGTGCATTCATTCGCTCGAAATTCTCTCATGCCATCTCCGCCTTGGGACCTCGAACTCGAGCTCAAGATGACGACAGCGCCCCTCGGAGGCGGCCGTACTGATGAACCGTGCGCGTCGTTTTTCGACACCCTCTTTCGAGAGTGGATTGTTGAGCTAGAAAAGGCGGAACCTTTCGCGAGGTCGCGAGAAGAGGTCGCGTCCGTTGCTGCTGTTGGCGGTGGTGTCCCCGGCGACCTAGGGTCGCTTCCCCATTCGGTTCCGTCCCCAAAATTAGCCATCAACGACGGCGAAATTGATGCCGGGCCGCTCTTGCGTTCGTGCCTGACGCGACCCGAACCCCATCCGGCTCTGGCCGCGCAGGTGGTGAAGATCGAAGAGGAAGAGGAAGATGAGGAGGTGGCGATCATTGCTGATCCAAGGAACGCTGCCGCCAGATCGCCGTCGTGCTCCTTGCAGGCAGCGGCGGACGAAGTGGCGAGACCGATGCAGAGGCTAGGGGAGGCGGGGCCGGCGCCCTTCCTGAGGAAGACGTACGAGATGGTGTCGGACCCGAGTACGGACCCGGTGGTGTCGTGGAGTTCCAGCCGGGAAAGCATCGTGGTTTGGAACCCGCACGAGTTCTCGAAGCAGCTCCTGCCCCGATACTTCAAGCACTCCAATTTCTCCAGCTTCATCAGGCAGCTTAACACTTACGTGGGTATTCCCTTCGAACGGGATTATGTTTTTTGTCCATGTTTTTGCTTGAAACTTACCCCATTGGCAGCTCAACACTTATTGAGACAAATACGTATAATGTCTGTATGTTTTTTTGGTTTGACTGTTTTTCAGCTCTGTTTTTTAGGTTTGACTCTGTTTCGGGCCTGTTCCTTTCTTTTGCCGTTCAGAGTGTGATCCTCTTGGGGGCATCCAGCTACTCCTCATGTCCCAACGGATAGTCCCCGGGGCAAAGTAGCTAGGTTCTAAGGGAACCCACTCGCCACGTTTTGCTCCTGTGTTGAGATTCAATTTTACCCACTTGCTCGGTTATTAGTTGCGCTTTACCTAGATTAGGGGACGAGGAACGAAGAAATTTGGAATGGCAGGTGAGACACATCGATTCTATGCGAAATATCACGAATCATGAGGCACATGTTCACTAAAATTTGCATCCAGCGGCCAGGGGCCAATGGCCTGTCATCATATTCAAGTGATGATGCTTTTTATGGAAGTTTGCAGAAACTACCATGTCAACCAACACGTCAGGATACCCATGAAGATTTATCTTCTCACCGGATTTGTGTTTGAGTGCTTTTCTCAAATGTTAAATTTTCATTTGGATTAGAAATGCACTACTGTGTTGATGCTCCATTATGCACTTTCTAGCTGAAGATGAGAGCCATCGCTTTGTTTCTATCCGACGTTTTGGTAAAGCCTTCTGACACTTTTCTTTTTGGGCAAGACCAAAAGCATAGTTCTGCACTTTTGTCTTCGTCTTTATGAAGTTGACGGATTGATATCGAGTCATTAAATTGTCCACACCCTCTTTGGGACTTCTGTTTCAATTTAAACTCCTCAACCCAGCTTCCTCCTATTCTTCACGCATCATGATCCAAGATATGTCGCAGGGTTTTAGGAAGATGGACACAGATCAATGGGAGTTTGCGAACCGAAGTTTTCAGGAAGGAAAGAAGCACTTGCTGAAGAACATAAGGAGGAGACGCAAACTCAGCCCGAAAACATTGAGTCGCACTGTTGCTTCGGATTACCCGGAGGCTGGAAAGGAAGCTGAACTTGAAATGCTTAAGAAGGACCAGGAAGCATTGAAGACCGAGATCCTGAAACTAAGAGAAGAGAGGGAGCACTCGCAGCATGAGATCAATCAGGTCGCCGAGCGGATTCGCTATGCTGAGTGCAGGTGTCGGCAAATATTCCTCCTCCTCTCCAAAGCAACCGAAAGCCCGAACTTCGTCCATTTAATCCAAGAGAGGAGGCAGAAGAGAGAATTAGAGGCTTGTGAATCGAGCGAGAAGAGCAAATTGCTTAGTCTCGATAGCGAAGCCACCAAATGCTTGCTCGAAGTAATGGATCACAAGATTCAAAGCCCGAACGTTGATTGCCCAAGAGTTGGCGATGATCCGGGACAGATGGAGTCTTGGCCGAACAATGTCGCGCCAGTGGGTTTTCAGACCGTTCAGATGCACGACCCATGGCCTCCTCCTATAGGTGGCGGAGATTTCAGTGCTGTGCAGGGTCAGACACCTGATCAGAAGGCCGGAGCTAGTCCGTCAGATTTGCCTTCGGTTTTCCATGAGATGTCGGAGAAGCTCCTCGGAGACAACGTGGTCATGGGCGATGATGCGATGGATGTAGAAGCAGAAGAACTGGCAATGGATGACACAGGAATCTATCTTGAGCTGGAGGATCTGATCGGGAATTCCTGTGGTTGGAGTGATTACACAAGTGAGCTGTGGGAGCAAGCAGTGGGACTGACGCCCTAAAATTTCCATGCTGCTGCTTCTGCTCTGTTCTCTCTTATATGGTGCTGCTATGACCCAGATCGCATAATGCAGCCTCTGCATAATTAGAGGGAGTATCCGAACTGAAGGGACTGAATCCAACCAATAAACTTGTTTTTTATTTTATTTTATGTGTCAAAGGTGCTCATACTTGGTCTATATGTTGTAGTTTCTTTCCTTTGTCTCCACTGTAAGAAAGTGCTCTTGGTGTTCTTTTTTCTCTCAGTCTTTGCACTAAGCCATTTTTTTTTTCTGTAACCAGTTTTATATAAGATAAGCATTTGTGGTGAGTTAGTATCGCCAAAAATCCCAAACTAGTAATTGGATCATTTTTTTTTTCAAATTATTTGTTTTTCCTGTCTCGAGAAAACTTTAAATTGATATTTCCGTACCACATTAATTTCAAATTAATTTTCACGTCATAAAAATTAATGCGGAAACACATCATAGGTCATGACGTCGTCACAAGGATTTAAGATCCGAAGAAAAAGAATCGAGACTGTGGGGGCCGAGGTTCCGTCTCTATCATTTGACGAAATACGCAGCAGGTTCGAACTGAATGAGTGGCCGATTCGCCCTTAAAAGAGACCTCTGACGACCGAGGTTAAGACAGGTGTTCTGCTAAAAAGTCTGCCTCTGACGACCGAGGTTAAGACAGGTGTTCTGCTAAAAAGTCTGCCTCTGACGACCGAGGTTAAGACAGGTGTTCTGCTAAAAAGTCTGCCTCGAGAGACTTTCATCTGACATTCGATGCGCCCTTTGAACACATGAATTGCTCGATGATGCTGTTGGTTCGTACTAGATTAGGACGAGATCTTACTGGAAAGATAGAGCCGGAGAGGCAGACAACTGGACGCAAAACGACGAATGCACCGGCTCCCGCCATCCTTCGGAAAAAGGGGGGTCGCTCCCTGATGTCGTCTTATTCCAAGGGCGAAGTCCTGGGTCAACATTGGCAATTTGCAGCCAACTTCTCTGCGCCTCTTTGCCCTTCTTCAATGGATCCTTCCTAGGTGATCCACGTGCTTTTCGAGTCAGTATGGACTCCATCTATTGATAATGAATTGGGTTCACACTGAAAAAAAAATCCTAAATTAATTAACTCATATCAAATTTATCTCAAATTAATTTTCTCGATTCATAAAGATGCATTTAGAAAATGTGTACAAGATCCCCTGTCAAGGGAATGAACCAGTTCTATTCAAAACACCACAAGAATGGAGATCAAGTTCTCTAAAACTATAATATGGGAAAGAGGAGTAGCTGCGGCAAGCTTAAAATTCAAGTCCGCGCACTTAAAATATTCTGTCAAGAAGACAAAATTTAAGGGAAGAGGATGTAAAGATGAAAATATTTTCCTTGGAAACTTCTAGTTATCTCGTCTATTGCACCAATTTTATATAATGATAACTTGCGGAGAATCATTTCTAATGAAGTAACTTAACTTAACTTAACTTCTGTTAAAATCTATTAATTTTCTCTCTTTCAAACTGGAGTTTGAGACACAAGAACTAGTGAAGTTAAGTTACTTCATTAGAAACAATTCTCTACAAGTTAGCATTATACAAAATCGATGAGGAAAATTGTTGGAAAAGTCATAAACCTATTACTTGTGCTAATTTAGTCCTAAACCTATTTATTAGTGCCTATTTAGTCACTAATCTTTTGACCTAATGCCAATTGAGTCTTTTTAGACTAATTTTGGCTAGATATTGCTGATGTGGATGCTGGTCAACCTACATAACACAAGAGACTAGCTCTAATGTAGATAACTTTTAATAATATTTTAATAAATTTTCAAATATTTTTATTTAATTTTCAAAAGGTCTAGTGTTTAGAACTTTTCTGACACTTTTCCTTATCGATTTTATAAAATGCTAACTTGTAGAGAATCGTTTCTAAAACACAAAATTACTAAAAAGTCTAGGAAAATACAAATTGCTTATAAGAGCAAGTTTGCTTTCATGATTGTGAAAATTATTTTTATTATAACACCCAGGTAACTTTTAAGTAGCTTTCGATGTAGGAACGACACAAATTGTAGCTTTTCATTTACCATAACATCCATATGTCACCACTAATTTTATTTCAAATCGAAGTAACTTTTTTATACAAAGTAAATCTCGGCATAGAAAGTAATTATATGTAACATGGTGAGAAACTTTCTAGTCACTCGTAACATTACTTTCTATAAGAAGTAATAACTTTTATGTGCTTAGTAATTTTTATAATGCTTGCTAATTTTTAATATTGAAAAGCATGAAAAACTAATATGGATAGTAAATGTCCATTTATTCAGAAAAATAAAAATATTTTTTATTTTAGAAACATATAAAGTTTTAGGGAAAATTCCAAATAAGTACCCAAAATAAGTACCCAAAGTGTCATTATTTTTTCAAATAAGAGCTTGAAGTGGACCTTATTTCAAATAAGGGCCTAAAATGCTCATATCAATATCAAAGAATGACCTGAAGTTGTTATAGTCATTTCAAATAAGGGCCTAGCCCTGCCGACTTGCCATCCAACAAAAACTTCCGACCAATTATGGGTATTTTCGTCCAAATACAAATTAAATTAAATTAGATTAGATTATAAATTAAAAAAGTAAAAGAAGAAAGGAAAAAAAAAAAGAGAAAACACCGGCGGGAGGGCATTCCCTCTCGCCTGTGGCCGCCGCCCCATCACCGGCGGGACGACGGTGAAGGCCGACAAGGTCGTTGGCTCCTGGGTGAGGGCCGGTCGGCCAAGCCGGCGACCCTGGCCGACCAACCCTCACTAGAGGTGGGAGGGGGTGGCAACCCTCTTCCAAATCTAGGCGAGGGTCGCTCACCCTTGCCCAATTTGGGTGCGGGTTGCTAGCCATCATGCAGGCCTGTCAGGCCTCACCTCTAGTTGGCTAAGGTCGCTAGCCCTCCTTGAGACGCCAGTGACCTTGCCAGCCTTCGCCGTCACCCCACTGATGATGGGGTAGCGACCACAAGCCAGAGGGAGCGCCCTCGCGCCTGTGTTTATATATATATATATAGTTTTTTTATTTTTTTGAAAAGAAAAAAAAGAAAAAAATTAAAACAAAATAAAAAGACAAAATTGCCCTTTACATTTAGTGAATTCATGCCCTTCTTTAAAACTGATATTTATACTTGAGGACCTTATCTAAAATAAGGTTTACTTCAGGCTCTTATTTGAGAAAATAAGGGCAAGGCTATTATTTTAAATAATGTCCATTTCATGCTCTTGTTTGAGAAAATGAGTGCATTTCAAGACTTTATTTGGAATTTTCCCGATTATTGATTAGTAATTATTATGTACCACGTCTCTCATCTTGAGCTGTTCGCTAGCGCAGCCATGGCGGGCGTTGAATCAACCCATTTTAGTCCAATCGGCGAGGCCATTCCTGCGGTCCAATCGCTGTCTGGGTGGAAGGAGGTCGCTCCTTCGTTCTCCCATCGCTCATGTCGAGGCCAAGCCTGAGCCTAAGCCTAAGCCTAAGCCGAAAGGACTCCGGTGACGTTCCGCCTTTATCCTTCTCCCCCGGCCGCCTGTATGGATACGACGCATTCCTGAGCTTCCCCAGCAAGGACATGAGCAAGACCATCGGGGGATCGTCGCTTTCATGGACGACAAGGAGCTCGGGAAGGGCAAAGAGATCACGCTAGCACTCTTGGAGCCATCAGGGAGTCGAGGATCTTGATTGTCATGTTCTCGGAGGTCTACGTGTCCTCCGGCTGGTGCTTGGACGAGCTGGTGAGAATCCTCGAGGGTAGGCATATAATGAGGCAAATCGTGTCGCCGGTGTTCTACAAGATGGATCCGTCGGACGTGAGGATGCAGAAGGGGAGGTACGGACAAGCCCTAATCGATCACGAGGAGAGGTTGAAGTCAAACGGCGGCGATTTGGAGAAGGTGAAGCTGTGGAGAGAAGAACTGACCAAAGCAGCTTGTTGCGAAATATGGACAAGCGAATCGGATAAAATTAGTTAGAAGGAAGGAAAGGGAATCGGACACCGGATTTACGTGATGTGGTTCGAATATCGGAACTTACGTCCACGGGGAGCGCAGTATGGAATTCCAACTATAGAAACAAGTGATACACTGGAGATTACAATCACTTGAGTGCTCAAATACACTCTCAATGTTTTCTAGTCCCAAATTACATCCAATAACTCACACAGTATTTAGTCCTCACAATTTCTAGTGAAAGCTCACTCAAGGAATTAAATAAATTCTACTCACAAGAATTTAACTGGCTAAAAATACTCGATGTAATTATTACGAGAAAAATTTCTCTTTGCCGAGAGGTTCTGCCTTTTCTCCAGGAAGGCTCCCACGACTTCTCTCGTCCTGCTTTTATAGGAGAAACAAGACAAAATTCGTTGGCATGCATGCATGCATTTAATGAGGTAGAAAATTTCTCTTATTTGTCTTTTGCGGTCCTCCTTTTATAGGAGAAACAAGATAAAAAATGTGAACTTATTCAGGCGCCCACAATCGGCACCGACGCCCACCAAAATTCGTTGGCATGCATGCATGCATTTAATGAGGTAGAAAACACGTGCCCATAATCTTTGAAGATAATAAAAAAAAAAAGGTTGGGCCGCCGTCTTCCAAGATCATGTCCATGATGTTCAACTCCTTTAATTAATGATTTACCCTTTCTTTCCTTTTGACGGCTTCAGCTAGATGAAATAGCAAAGGAAAGAAACAAGGAGTTAATGAAAGAAGACAAAACAAGCCCACAACTTTTTTATTTTGGCCTTAGTCTTCAACGTCCATTTATGGCCATACACGCACATCCATGTGCATTAAATTAAAGAGGAAGAGAAAATGGACTTGGGAGGCGTGCACATCTTTGACAAATATACACATGTCAACGTGCCAAATGAGAAGGGCCTATAGAACGCGACACATGTCGCGGTGGGCCCAAATTGTCAGGTGAACTCTTCTCTCTCTTCTTTCCACTCTCTCTCTCCTCTCTGCACGCACTTTCTACCTCATGCACGTTCTCTCTCCTCTCTCTTCTCTGTCCCCATTTCTCTCTCTCTCTCTCTCTCTCTCTCTCTCTCTCTTCTCTCTTCCTAGCACACTCTCTCTTCGCCGGCGCGGACGACCAACCGACCACCTCAACCTCCACAGCGAGCACCTCCTCTGGCATGTTCGGGAAGGTGCACGAGTGCTCGATCTGCCACAAGAGCTTCCCCAACGGCCAAGCTCTCGGCGGGCACAAGCGGTGCCACAACAAGGCCCTCACACCTGCCTCCTCGGCCACCGCCATCACCGCCGCCTTGATTGCCAACGAGGTGAGCATCTCGGAGGGCGTGGGGTCCACTCACACGCAGAGCCAGGGGCAAGTTCGATCTGAACATCCCGGCACTCCCGGAGTTCTCCACCTGGTTTGTGGTCTCCGGCAGCTACACCCCTTCAAGAAGCCTCGATTCCTAGCGTCGATGAAGACAAAATCAGCCTAAAATGGGTCAGATAAAAAATGCACAAAAACCCACACACAAAAATAAAAAACCAGCGATTGGAATCGAAACGGGAAATCGATCAAGTTTTAGATAGGAATAGAGACGATTGTTTTTGTTCATCTCTTTGTTTGTTGGGTGATGCTAGGGTTCTTTTTGATGGAGAGAGGGAGGTGTACAGGGGAGTGAGGAGAGAAAGGAGAGAGAATGTGCATGAGGCAGGAGAGAGAAATGGGACAGAAGAAGAGAGAGAAAAGTGGGGCTAGAGAAGAGAGGAGAGAGAGAGAGCGTGCAGTGAGGAGAGAGAGAGGACAGAAGAGAGAGAAGAGTTCGCCTGACAATTTGAGCCCACCGCGACACGTGTTGCATTCCCAAAGCTCCTCTTATTTGCCACGCTGGTAAATGAGACGTACCTAATATTTTCTCAATATGCATAGGGCTTTCATGCTTTGCTTCTTCATTGTCAAAATCTACGACAAACTTTGATTAATGATTTACCCTTTCTTTCCTTTTGCCGGCTTCAACTGGATGAAATAGCAAAGGAAAGAAACAAGGAGTTAATGAAAGAAGACAAAACAAGCCCACAACTTTTTACTTTGGCCTTAGTCTTCAACGTCCATTTATGGCCATGCATGCACATCCATGTGCATGCAATTAAAGAGGAAGAGAAAATGGACTTGGGAGGCGTGCCCATCTTTGACAAATATACACTTGTGCAGGAGAAAATATTAGGTACGTTGTTGACACCTAAATTTTTGCCCAAAAATCATTTTCAAAACATGAAAACTTTTTTTTAGACAAAAATATTTCATGTCAAATTCTTACATATAAATTATCTAGGTGTTTAGTATGGTTTTTTTTTTTTTAATGGAAGATATTCTTCCTAAAAAAATATATAAAAAATAATAAATAAATAAAAGAGAACAAAAAAAGAAGTAAGTTGGGGCCAATGATCTAAATGTGACTAGCCAAGCATAGGAGGTCAGATTGGAATTAAAATGGCAAGTTGGGGCCAAAATGCAATTTTCAAAAGTTGAGGGACCAATTCGCAAATTTTGCAAAATTTCGCCCGGGCCCTTAAATCATCATCTTGGCCCCAAATTGAGTTGAAATTGAATTTGGGTCAGGTCTAATTAATCGAATCGGGCAAAAATGACCAAATTGCGTTGAATTGGGCATTCTCGAGCAAGAAAATAGCCAACTTTAAGGGACTCTCTTGCAAAATTGGGTTGAGACAATTGCGAAAAATGGTCAAGATCTTAAACTACTATACATAAGCTTGCTAATTGATCAAAAATCGCAGCCAAATTGATGGATTAAAGCACTCAAACCAGCTACAAAAACCCAGCCCACGGTTAAGTCTTAATTCGGAGCTGCTAAGTAAGCATATTGGTGGCCCCACCATATCCTACTCAGCTGCCCAATCATCTTGATCTTTACACGCGATGGAAGACCATAATTGGTAGTGCAAGTGGACAAAAATTGGCCAGGGATAAGCTGCTGAAAGCACGGGAAAATCGTAGCAAAATCCGCACACTCAACAGCTGCAGAAGTTGAAAAAAATTGGCTTAGTCAGAAAGTTGGTGAATTAGCTCAGTTGGCAGGCTTGGTAGGTGGACAAAAGACCGACAAAAAATTCTTTAATTCATGGGATAAGATGACTAAAGCAAGCTCTTCAGGGCATGAAAGGTAGGAGACAAGAGAGAGAAGAGAGAGCTCACGGTTGTCTCCCAAAGAGGCCCTCGGAAGGAACTCTAGAGAAAGCAAAACCCAGAAATTCCAGGCCGACCTTGGGAGAGAAAAGTGAAATCTCACAAACTTACGGGCAAAATTAGCCAAAACCTTCAACTAGAGAGTGAAACTTCACTTAAATATCTTCCAACCATAGGTCGCACGTCCCAAATGGAGATTGGGAAGGCCTCCTAAAGCCCCCCGAAATAGTACCCTCCTGGCGGACCAAGAAAGTCTGAATTTTTTTTTAAGTGTTGAGCCCGATTGGTCACTAGTAAGGGAAAGCGAGTGTTTTTGAGAAAATTAAGAGACAAATGAGGAAAATCATGACTTGTACCCCAAACTATAATACATGCAATTTGGTTTTGTGTTAAGTTTTTGTGGTCCTACTTTTAGAGGTCAACAAAAACCTTTGTTGTCAGTTTTTTTCTCTGCAGATCTCATTTTCTAATTTGAAGGAACCAACTTCCACGTGCTTCCGGAGGACAATTTCTTGATTTCCTTGGCCAAGAGTCACTTGCAAAAGAAACTAGGAAGCAAGGTAAGCATCCTAGATGTATTTTTGTTCGAGTTTGAACATGTTTTGATCATGAAAATTAAGAGGAAAATCAATCCGGAAAACTGATTTCTGAGGTTGAAATTTTTCTAAGTGTTTAAAACCTCTTCAATAGCCCTACATGCTTGACTTGCTACTGCCCTTTGCATACGTTTTTTTGTCTTCATGAGCTTGATGAATGTTGTATGAGAGTACAAATGATGCTGAGGTCTGCTTGGTTTGGTCTTTAAATCCCCGTGTCAACTATGAGATTATCTAAAACTTTGGCCAAAAATCAAGCCTATCCACATTAATTCATGGTTGGACAGTGTGGACTTTGCATGTGTTCTTCTTGGAGATGTCGTTTTGATGTGTTCGGTTGGTCATTCTCTATGATGTTTATTGCATTTGAAAGTTCATGTTACCTACTTTCACTCGAGTCAAGTAATGTTTCCCTTAGATCTCATATGTGATGAGTGTCGGGGCTTGAATATGGGCATGCAACCTATTTGCTTGACTTGGGTTCAAACCCAAATTTGCAAAATCAGCTCAAACCCGCATATTTGAGGACGATTTCAGCTTAGTTTTTGTGTGTTTTAAGCTATGATTTTTATTTAATATCGCTCTTTGCATGTTATAGTATAACCTTGATACTTTAGTTCCACATGAGATTGCTTATGGATTGAGATTGAAGGCTGCAAACATGGCCCGGAGAAGCTGTTTTGGGGTGATTTGTGCACGCCAAGTGTTCGACGAAATGCACAAACCAAGTTTCAATTTTGAAACGGTCGATTTGAGCTCGGTTCTTGTTATATTCATGTACTGGGCAGTTCCATACTAGTATAAATCAGCATATATCGGTATAGGGAATTATTTTTAAAAAAAAAAATTTAAAAAAAAATTTAAAAAATTAAAATTTCAAAAAAATTATAAAAATAATGAATGGAATCAAATTATGATAGAAATGACATCTATGAAATTTTCCTAATTTTAAAAGGTCATGTTCCTAATTTAATACTATTTTGGTATTTTATAACCATTTTTGTAAATAATCCACTTTGCGTAGATTAAAATTATTTAAAGTAAGTTCATGTAAATAGAGTAATTTCATGCATATTTAAATTCTCATTTCGCTCATGGGGGTCTTGTCTCGGGGCATGATAATAAAGCCATCTAATATTATTTGCCCGACTTGTATCGGGTTTTCCTTTGCCGCATTTATTTTCAAGTCATTTCAATTTCTTGGATGTTTACTTACACACCGCTTTTCATTAATTTGAGTGTAAATTTCTCTTCTAAATTATGTTAGGATTAGTCTAGACATTAAGGAAAACAAACCTACAAAAACATTTGCATGGACGCTTAGCGGTTTTATAATGATTATAATTGGTAATCAAGATTGTGTGGCCATTTAGATAAACAACCTTCCAAGTTAGTGGTACCGCAAAAGCGCTAATAGAAACATTGACGTAAACAAGTCCCCGTTCCTAGAAATCTCTGGTTGCATAGGAATCGAAACAACACTCCCGTGTCTTGATTGGTTTCTAGCCGACCCCAATAGGCTAGTGGCAACTCCTAGAAATACATAGGTTGTTAAGAACTGAAATACGATATCCAACGTCGCGTAAGGTATGGGCTTGGGAGAGCTCGTGTCTAATCCAGGGCCGTTGGTCTGTCTCTTTAGGCAAATACCCCTAAACATTCTTTCTTTTCCCTTGGACGGAATAAGAAGAGCTTTGGGAATGCGACACGTGTCGCGGTGAGCCCAAATTGTCAGGCGAACCCTTCTCTCTCTTCTATCCTCTCTCTCTCTCTCCTCACTGCACACGCTCTCTCTCTCTCTCTTGCCTCCTGCGCTCTCTCTCCTCTCTCTTCTCTAGCCCCACTTTTCTCTCTCTTCTTCTGTCCCATTTCTCTCTCCTGCCTCATGCACGTTCTCTCTCCTTTCTCTCCTCTCTCCCCTGTACACCTCCCTCTCTCCATCAAAAAGAACCCCAGCATCACCCAACAAACAAAGAGACGGACAAAAACAATTGTCTCTATTCCTATCTAAAACTTGATCGATTTCCCGTTTCGATTCCAATCGCTGGTTTTTTTTTCTTTTGTAGGTTTTTGTGCATTTTCGATTTGACCCATTTTAGGCCGCTTTTGTCTTCATCAACACTAGGAATCGAGGCTTCTTGGAGGGGTGTAGCTGCCGGAGACCACGAACTAGGTGGAGAACTCTGGGAGTGCCAGGATGTTTGGATCGAACTTGCCCCTGGCTCTGCGTGTGAGTGGACCCCACGCCCTACAAGATGCTCACCCCGTTGGTAGTCAAGGCGGCGGTGACGGCGGCGGCCGAGGAGGTAAGAGTGAGGGCCTTGTTGTGGCACCACTTTTGCCCGCCGAGAGCTTAGCCGGTGGGGAAGCTCTTGTGGTAGATCGAGCACTCGTGCAACTTCCCGGACATGCTAGAGGAGGTGCTCGCCGTGGAGGTTGAGGTGGTCGGTTGGTCGTCCGCGCCGGCGAAGAGAGAGTGTGCTGTGAAGAGAGAAGAGAGAGGAGAGAGAGAGCATGCAAGGAGGCAAGAGAGAGAGAGAGAGAGAGAGAGAGAGAGAGAGAGAGAAGAGAAGAGAGAGAAAAATGGGGAGAGAGGAGAGGAGAGGAGAGAGAGAGAGAGAGAGAGTGAGTGAGAGAGAGAGAGAGAGAGAGAGAGATGGGGACAGAGAAGAGAGAGGAGAGAGAATGTGCAGGAGGTAGAAAGCGCGTGCAGAGAGGAGAGAGAAGAGTTAACCTGACAATTTGGGCCCACCGCGACATGTGTCACGTTCTAGAGGCCCTTCTCATTTGTCATGTTGACAAATGTGACGTACCTAATATTTTCTTAATGTGTAGAGGACCTTCATGCTTTGTTTCTTCATTGTCAATTTGCGCCAAACTTTGATTAATGATTTACCCTTTCTTTCCTTTTGCCAGCTTCAGCTGGATGAAATAGCAAAGGAAATAAACAAGAAGTTAATAAAAGAAGACAAAACAAGCCCACAACTTTTTACTTTGGCCTTAGTCTTCAATGTCCATTTATGGCCATGCACGCACATCCATGTGCATGCAATTAAAGAGGAAGAGAAAATGGACTTGGGAGGCGTGCACATCTTTGACAAATATACACATGTGCAGGAGAAAATCTTAAGTACGTCTCATTTATCAGCGTGGCAAATAAGAAGAGCTTTGAAAATGCGACACGTGTCGCGGTGAGCCCAAATTGTCAGGCAAACTCTTCTCTCTCTTCTATCCTCTCTCTCTCTCCTCACTGCACGCGCTCTCTCTCTCTCCTGCCTCATGCGCTCTCTCTCTCCTCTCTCTTCTCTAGCCCCACTTTTCTCTCTCTTCTTCTGTCCTATTTCTCTCCTTTGCCTCATGCACGTTCTCTCTCCTTTCTCTCCTCTCTCCCCCGTACCCCCTCCCTCCATAAAAAAGAACCCCAGCATCACCCAACAAACAAATAGACGAACAAAAACAATCGTCTCTATTCCTATCTAAAACTCGATCGATTTCTTGTTTCGATTCCAATTGCTGGTTTTTTTTTTTTTTTGTGGGTTTCTGTGCATTTTCGATCTGACCCATTTTAGGCCGCTTTTGTCTTCATCGACGCTAGGAATCGAGGCTTCTTGGAGGGGTGTAGTTGCCGGAGACCGCAAACCAGGTGGAGAACTCCAGGAGTGCCTAGATGTTCAGATCGAATTTGCCCCTGGCTCTGCGTGTGAGTGGACCCCACGCCCTCCGAGATGCTCACCCTGTTGGCAATCAAGGCGGCGGTGACGATGGCGGCCGAGGAGGCAGGAGTGAGGGCCTTGTTATCGTCGTCATGCTCGTGGCAAGCAGCATCAGAGGAAGTGATGAGGCCAATGGAGGGGCTGGGGGAGGTGGGTCTGACGCCGTTCCTAAGGAAGACGTATGAGATGGTGTCGGACCCTGGATCGGACCCGGTGGTGTTGTGGGGTTCGAGCCGAGACAGCTTCATGGTGTGGGACCAGCACGAGTTCTCAAAGCAGGTCCTACCTCTATACTTCAAGCACTCCAACTTCTCTAGCTTCATCAGGCAGCTCAACATTTACGTGGTTACTCCCCTTAAACGGGATTGTGTTTTCTTGTCCATGTCTTTTGCTTGAAACTTTCTCCATAGGTAAGAGCAAACTACTTGTGTAGATGTGTCCTTTGGTTTAACTCTGTTTCGGTGCTTTTTTTTTTTTTTGATGTCATCTAGAGTGTGATCCTCTTGGAGCATCCAACTACTCTTCATTGTCCCAGCGGAGAGTCCCCGGGGCGTAGAGGCTAGGATCCAAGGGCTTCCACTCGCAACGATTTGCTCAGGTTGTTGAGATTCAACTTGACCCACTTGGTCGATTGTTAGTTGTGCTTTACCCTAGTTTAGGGCATGAGGAACGAAGGAATCTGAAATGGCGGGTGAGATACGCAGATTCTATATGAAATCTCATGAAATCGGTGGCCTGTCATCATATTCTAGTGATAATGCTTTAGACGGTAATTTGCAGAAACTATCATGTCAACCCTATGTCACGACCTCTCTTTTTCCGTCCGGGGGAAAAGGAAGAGGTTTAGGGGTATCTACCTAAAGAGGCGAACCAACGGCCCTAGATTAGGAGCGGGCTCTCTTAAGCCCATACCTCGCGCGACGTTGGATTTCGTATTTCATTTCTTAACAACCTATGTATTTCTAGGAGTCGCCACTAGCCTAGTGGGGTCGGCTAGAAACCAGTCAAAACATGGGAGTGTTGTCTCGATTTCTACGCAACCAGAGATTTCTAGGAATGGGGACTTGTTTACGCCAATGTTTCTATTAGCGCCCTTGCGATACCACTAACTTAGAAGGTTGTTTATCTAAATGGCCACACAATCTTGATTACCAATTATAATCTTTATGAAACCACTAAGTGTCCATGCAAATGTTTTTTTAAAGGTTTTTTTAATGTCTAGACTAATTCTATAATACTTTAGAAAAGAAATTTACACTCAAATTATTGAAAAGCGGTGCGGTAAATAAACATCCAAGAAATTGAAATGACTTGAAAGTAATGCGGAAAAGAAAGACCTGATACAAGTCGGGCAAATAATATTACATGGCCTTATTATCACGCCCTAGGATAAGACCCCCATGAGCAAAATGAGAATTCAAATATGCATCAAATTACTCTATATACATGAAATTATTCTAAATAATTTTAATCTACGCAAAATGGATTATTTACAAAAATGGTTATAAAATACCAAAATAGCATTAAATTAGGAAAATGACCTTTTGAAATTAGGAAAATTTCATAGATGTCATTTCTATCATAATTTGGTACCATCCATCATTTTTATAATTTTTTTGAAATTTTCATATTTTTTTCATTTTTTAAAATTTTATTTAAAAATAATTCCCTAAACCGATATATGATGATTTATACTAATATGGAACTGCCTAGTTCATGAATATAACAAGAACCAAGCTCAAATCGACCGTTTCAAGATCGAAACTTGGTTTGCGCATTTCGCCGAACATTTGGCGTGCATCAAATCACCCCAAACTAGCTTCCTCGGGCCATGTTTGCGGCCTTCAATCTCAACCCATAAGCAATCTCACGTGGAACTAAAGTATCAAGATTATACTACCACATGCAAGGAGCAAGATTAGATGGAAATCATAGCTTAAAACACAAAATAACTAAGTTGAAATCAGTCTCAAATATACGGGTTTGAGCTGATTTTGCAAATCTGGGTTTGAACCCAAGTCAAGCAAACAAGTTGTATGCCCATATTCAAGCCCCGACACTCATCACATACGAGATCTAAAGGAAACATTACTTGATCCAAGTGAAAGTAGGTAACATAAGCTTTCAAATGTAATGAACATCACCGAGAATGACCAACCGAATACATAAAAAACGACCTCTCCAAGAAGCACACATGCCAAACTCTTGAAGAGATTTGAACACTAAGAAAATTCCAACCTCAAAATCAATTTTTTGGATTAGTTTTCCTCTTGATTTTTCACTAGTAAAACATGTTCAAACTCGAACAAAAATACATCTAGGTTGCTTACCTTGCTTCCTAGTTTCTTTTGCAAGTGATTCTTGGCCGAGGAAACCAAGAAATTATCCTCGGGGGGCACGTGGAAGTTGCTCCTTCAAACTAGAAATGAGATCTGCAGAAAAAAGAACTGACAACGAAGGTTTTAGTTGACCTCCAAAATTAGACTTCAGGATCTCTTTTGTTGGAAAAATTAATACTGAACCAAACTATAGTATTCTTGTTTGGCTTACAAGTCATAGACTTCCTCATTTATCTCTCAATTTTCTCAAAAACACTCGCTTTCCCTCACTCATGACCAACCGAGCTCAACACTTAGAAAAATTTTTGGACTTTCTTGGCCCGCCAGGAGGGTACTGTTTTGGGGAGCTTTAAGAGGCCTTCCCTATCTCCATTTGGGACGTACGACCTATGGTTGGAAAGCTCTTTGAGTGAAGTTTCACTCTCTAGTTGAAGATTTTGGCTAATTTTGACCACAAATTTATTAACATTTCACTCATCTCTACCAAGGTTGATCTGGAATTTTTGGGTTTTTGCTTTTCTGGAGTTGCTTTTAAGGGCCTCTTTAGGGGATGACTGTTAGCTCTCCCTTCTCTCTCTTGTCTCCTACCTGTCATGCCCTAAAAGACCTTGCTTCATTTGTGACATCCCGAATTTTCGATTCAGTTTTCTTCTAATTGAATCGGGCGTTTCTTTGACGTGTCTATAGGGCTATTCTCAGAACTGATCATTCTTGAGATAACTAGACTATCTGGGGAAATTATTAGGAATTTTAAGGCAATAGACTTGAGAATTCGACCAGGAATCGGCTTCTCGACCGTGTCCATCTTTAGAGGCCATTACGACACAGTTAAAAGTCGATTTGAAATCAGAGATAGACTAGATCGACAGTGATGTGTGGCTAATCGTGGGTGACACCACTAAATTAGAAAATTCATGTCGATCGGCACTAGACTGATTTTCTTATTGTTTTGGTACCCCGTGTTCGTATTTGGATCCTCGGGATTTTCACGACAACCGAGAGTCGCCAATGAGTCGAGTGGGTTCATAGTGGCTCGAAGAAAATCGACCACAAGTCAATTGCACTTAAAAATATCCGAAAGTTACCCGATAGGCTAGGTTACGCTACAAACGCATCGAATTGAAATTAACCGCCAATTCGAGTCCAATTTTAGAAATTGAAGTTTCGGCCATGTCACAATAAATTCTAGGAGTGTCGACTGAGTCTCAGAAGATTTTTCGGAGATTCTGAGATTTTTACGGAAAATCGGTTCGGACGCCACGGAAAATCAACAGAAATTCGGATGGGCTAAATTGAAGAAAAGTTGGACTTCCAGGCCGAGCCTTTGAGTGTCAAAGACTTGTAGAGGATTGTACGGGATTTTTCTTCAGAGAAATTGGACTTCAATTTGGATTTTTGGTAGATTCTTGAGTGAGGAAAAATGCAGAGACGATCAATGAGTGATCAATTGAATTTGTGAGAATCAATTGAGTTGAAATCAAGAGGAATTTGGAACCAATTGTAGCAATCTCTCTCAATTTCGTAACCCCCCTTTAGCCTAGCAAGATTGGACCAATTGGCAAGTCATTTGGAGTATTTGTGTGGATGATTGTGAGCCAAGGATTATACTTGGCCAAAATTGAGTCTAAAGAGATAGGCTTGTGGAAAATATCAAGCAAAAAGGGCCCCCACCTCTCCCTCATCCTCTCCATATTGCTGCCGTGGGCTGCTTCCCTTCGATCACTCCCTCTTCGCTCTCTGTCGACTCTGCTTGCAACACCGTTTGACGAAGCCAACTCCTCCATCTCTCCATTTTTCTCGCACGAAGCCAAGAGAGAAGTCGCGCCAGCACACCCATCTCCACGCGTCCGAACTCCAGCTCGTTTGGTCCATCTTCTTGTTGTGTAGTCGCGCGAGTCCACCGAAGCAGCTCCGTGCCCGCATCTCCTCAACTCCGCGCGTCTTCAGCTCTGCCATTTGCTACCAAGTTGGTCAACCATGGGGCATCTCTACCGGTTTGTTGACCCAACAAACGCCCACAGAAGTCCACCGAAGTGAAGTCACACGCGTGCGACGCCAGCCCACTCCTCGGTCTTCCCATCCCTCGCCAGCTGCATCGAAGACCCGCGGCTTCATTTTCTTCATTCGGTCAGCAATCGATCCAACAGAAGCCGTCCGTTGACCGTGCTTCTCTCTCGCTGGCAGCACCGAACGGAGCAGCTCCCCCACAGTTCTTCATCGCCAGCTGCACGCATGCAATCGAGCGGCCCATCAGTCCAAGAACTCTTCAGTCCAATCCGCACGTGGTCTTCTCCAGCAAGCCCATTCTGATTCTCTTCGGCCCAGCCCAACGAAGCCCAGCTTCTTGCCACCGTTTGAAGCCGGCAAAATCTTCAAGCCACGATCAATCCAGCCCATAAGTGCAGCCCATTTTCAATTGAATTCAGCCCAGCTTTTAACAGCAACAGGCCGGCCCAGTCCAGCGGTCAGCCCATCTTGAAGCCCAAGTGAAATTTAGCTGCAAGCCTAGTCGTGAAGCCCAACTTCGATGAGCCCAATTCAGCAGGCCCAAGCCCAAGAGTGGGCCTCCGAAGAAAGAAAAAATCTCAATTGGGCTGAGATTTGTTGGGCCCAAGTCTAAGGCCCGGCCCAAGCCCGCCGGTGTCGTCGAAAGTCCGATTTCGGCCGCCGTCGCGTCACCGTTGCGGTGATTCGGTCTCCGCTTTTACCAAGTGAGTTTTACTCACTAATGCTTTCTTAGTTTACTAATTATACTTAGGGTTGGTTAGATTTAATTAAATGCAATTAGGTGCTTAGATTAATTTAGATAAATTAAATTAGAGACATAATGTTGCATGTTAGGTGGTTAGCAATAGCCATTAGAGAGTAGAAATGCTCTATTATTTATTGAATGTCTCTCGGGATTTTTCTCGACCCGTTTCGGGCTCCAATCAGGCAATACGGGCCTAAATTGGATTTTTAGTATTTATTTATTTATTTTTCGAAATTAATTATTTAATTAATTATTTTTCCGGAAATTCAACCGGGATGGCCGGTGATCGGAATTTCATGCTGATTATCGTGGTGCAGTCCGTTTATTTATTTGAGTTCTACATTATATGGAATTGATTTAATTATGAAATTTTACGGTATATTCTTAAGTGATGTGATTTTTATTATTTGATTGAGAAATAGTCGGGTATTGGTTGTCGATATCGAAAGTAAGTTGGTAATCACTTGAGAGAAGATACGTGGGCTCGGTGAATTGGGATATCACCTGGAGATTGCACGTGAGTTCGGTGGTTGAATATGTCATCTTGGCGAAGAGGTCGCCTTAGAGAATGCACGTGGCTCAGAGACTCGGTATGTCCTCCTGGAGAATGCATGTGGCTCGATGACAGAGTATGGCATCTAAAAGGGCACATGGGCTCGGTGATTTGATGCATCACTTTGGTGAACGAGTGCCTTAGAGAATGCACGTGATCCCAGGCATCGTAAAAAGGGCACGTGGGCTCGGTGAATTGATGCATCACTTTGGTGAACTAGTGCCTTAGAGAATGCACGTGGGCCCAGGGAATTAAGTGAGGCATCTTGGAAGAGACACGTGGGCTCGGTGATTTGATGCATCACTTTGGTGAACTAGTGCCTTAGAGAATGCACGTGTGCTCTATGACATGTAATCGACTAGTTCGATTTGTTAAGAGTAGTTGGGTGCCTATTATGAATTGTACTGATTTGCAGGTGGAATCTGAGGCCAAGGTAAGTCCTCTGACTTGTGCGTGTTTAGGCAGCCCATAGTGTATTGGCTTACTAATCAAGTCTTAGGGGGTAGAACTCGCTGAGACGTGGTCTCATTGGTTATTGAATAACCATTTCAGGACCCTGAGGAGGAGCTGAGGAGGAGGAACCTGAGGAGGAGAAAGATTTTTGAAGCAGAAGATGATCCGAAGAGGGATCTTGTATACGACTCGGATGTGGATTGAGATCCCATTCCTTTTGTGAACCCTGTCTTAGTATAGATAGGTGTGAGACCTTTATGCTGTAAATAAAAGTGTGGTTATGAATTTCAATATGAAAAATATGGCCTGCTTTTCTCTCCCATTGTTTTATTGTCTGGGGATTCTTAACTGCTTCCGCATGCGCATAATAAATTGAAAGGGTCGGCGATACATAGTCCTGGGATATCGCACGTTATTAATCGACCAAGGTGAGGGATGGGTGCGTGCCCGAGGATCGGGGCGTGACATCATTCATCTTATCCCCTGAATTAAGGGATTTTTGGTCAGTATTTTGTCCACCTACCAAGCCTGTCAACTGAGCTAGTTCGCCAACTTTCTGACGGCCAAAATTTTCAACTTTTGCAGCTATTGAGTGTGCGGATTTGCTGCGATTTTCACGTGCCTTCAGCAACTTATCCCTAGCTAATTTTTGTCAAATTGTATTACTAATTATGTTCTTCCATCACGTGCAAAGATCAAGCTGATTTGGTAGCTGAGTAGGATATGGGAGGCCACCAATATGCTTACTTAGCAGCTCCGAATTGAGACTTAACCGTGAGCTGGGTTTTGGTAGCTGGTTTGAGTGCTTTAATCCATCAATTTGGCTGCAGTTTTTTATCAATTAGCAAGCTTATGTATAGTAGTTTAAGATCTTGACCATTTTTTCGCAATTGTCTCCACCCAATTTTGCAAGAGAGTCCTTCAAAGTTGGCCATTTTCTTGCCCAAAAATGCCAAATTCAATGTAATTTGGTCCTTTTTGCCCGATTCGATTAATTAGACTTGACCCAAGTTCAATTTCAACTCAATTGGGGGCCAAGATGATGATTTAAGGCTTATGGCGAAATTTTGCAAAATTTACGAATTGGTCCCTTACCTTTTGAAAATTGCATTTTGGCCCCAACTTGCCATTTTAATTCCAATCTGACCTCCTGGGCTTGGCTAGTCACATTTAGATCATTGGCCCCAACTTGCTTTTTCTTTCTTTCTTTCTTTCTTTCTTTCTTTTTTCATTTTTATTTATTTATATATATATTCTTTTTTTAGGAAAAACATCTTCCATTTAAGGGTTCGTTCGTTTCGCCGAAAATGGCCCATTTCCGGAAAATATTTTCATAAAAGTCATTTTCCAGGAAAATGACAATATTTTATGGTGTTCGGCTAAAATCTGGAAATGTTTCGGAAAATATTTTCTAAGACTTCACCACTTAGGCATGCATCACTTATCGACCTATAAATCCATCAAATATAAACTTGCCTTTAAATCCGAGCAGACTTGCTTCATATCTTTGTTTCCTCGTTGTCACTAAACGCTCATCTACTCTTAAAAATGTTCGTATGGATTTTAAATAGAAGCAAAAGAGAAAAGAAGCAAAGCATGTATAGCCCTAATGAGAATCTTCTAGTTGAGTGGCCTGTTCTCCCCCTGCGTCTTTTGTGTTCTAATAAACAAAAGAAAAAAGAAGCAAATCATGTAGAGCCCTTTGCTTGAGCAATGTACAACTGCAGGGTAAAGTAAATAAAGAAAATGATAAGTAAGAGTGCAAAACGTGAGCTTGAGATCAACAAGCTCGAGGTTCGCCTAACAACGGCCGACGACTGGCCAAGAAAGAAGAAGATGGGAAACAAAGAAAAGAAAAAGAAAAGAAATAGAAAAGGAAAAGGAAATTAAAAATAATTCGAATTAAAAAAGAAAAAGAAAATTAAAAAATAATTTGAATAAAAAAAAGAAAAGAAAAAGAAGAAAGGGGAGGAGGAAGTGAGGCTTTGTAGAGGTGTGAGATAAGAGAGATCAAGTGAAGAAAATGTTTTCCACTTTTCAAAAGTAGATAACATTTTCCCCTAATTTAAAAGACTTTTTTCCTCTCATGGAAAACGTTTTCCCCAAGGAATTCATTTTCCGTGAAACGAATGCCGGAAAATCCGGAAAATGTTTTCCCGGAAATTATTTTCCGCGAAACGAACGGAATGTAAAAAAAACTATACTAAACACCTAGATAATCTATATGCAAGAATTTGACATGAAATATTTTTGTGGAAAAACGAGTTCCCATTTTTCGGAAATGATTTTTAGGCAAAAATTTAGGTGTCAACAGCTGCCCCTCTTTGGAATGGAGCTCAAAGAGATTTCTTTCAAAGATAAGGTGACACCTAAATTTTTTTTTTTTTTTTGACAATAGCAAAATGAAAATGCAAGTGACTTAATGTAAAGAGCATGGTTTAGGGATGTACCTATGAATACTTTGAAAAGTGTGGTTTAAGGATATACCTGTGAATACTTTGAAAAGTGTGGTTTAAGGATATACCCATAAACCTTGTGGTTTAAGGCAGTCCCACGAACCTTGTGGTTTAAGGCAGACCCATTAACCGTGTGATTTAAGGTAGTCCCACTAATCGTGTGGTTTAATGCAGACCCACTAACCTTGTGGTTTAAGGCAGTCCCACTAACCGTGTAATTTAAGGCAGTCCCACTAACCGTGTGAAATGGCGTGGTTTAAGGATGACTCACTAACCGTGTGGTTTAAGGCAATCCCATTAACCTTGTGAAATGGCATTCCCACTAACCGTGTGGTTTAAGGTAGTCCCACTAACCGTGTGAAATAGTATGGTTTAAGGATGACTCACCAACTGTGTGGTTTAAGGCAGTCCCACTAACCTTGTGGTTTAAGGCAGACCCATTAACCGTGTGATTTAAGGTAGTCCCACTAACCGTGTGGTTTAATGCAGACCCACTAACCGTGTGGTTTAATGCAGACCCACTAACCTTGTGGTTTAAGGCAGTCCCACTAACCGTGTGAAATGGCGTGGTTTAAGGATGACTCACTAACCGTGTGGTTTAAGGCAATCCCATTAACCTTGTGAAATGGCATTCCCACTAACCGTGTGGTTTAAGGTAGTCCCACTAACCGTGTGAAATAGTATGGTTTAAGGATGACTCACCAACTGTGTGGTTTAAGGCAGTCCCACTAACCTTGTGGTTTAAGCTAGTCCTACTAACCGTGTGGTTTAAGGTAGACTCACTAACATTGTGGTTTAAGGCAGTCCCACTAACCGTGTGAAATAGCGTGGTTTAAGGATGACTCACTAACCGTGTGGTTTAAGGCAGTCCCATTAACCTTGTGGTTTAAGGCAGTCCCACTAACCGTGTGATTTAAGGTAGACTCACTAACCTTATGGTTTAAGGCAATCCCACTAACCGTGTGGTTTAAGGCAGTCCCACTAACTAGGGGTGAGCATAGTCCAGGTTGGGCTGGTCTACCCCCTAACCCTAGGACCAACCCGCACAGTGCTGGTCCTCAATTTTTGGAACCGAGGACCTACCCTATTGAGCTTAGGACCGAGGACCGGACCGATCCAATGGATTCGGTCCGGTTCCAAGGTTAACCCAGGACCAACCAATAATTTTTTATTTCATTTTTTGTACTCATTTAAAAAGTGATTGAGGACCGAACTGACTCAATGAGTTCGATCCAGTTTCAAGGTCAACCCAAGACCAACCAATAATTTTTTATTTTATTTTTTGTACTCCTTGAAAGGGCAACCAAGGACCGTACCGACCCAATGGGTTCGATGATGAGCGAGGTCAACTAAGAAAGGCAAGTGGTGAGAGTCAAGTGGGGTGAGCGTCGAACAGAATGAGCATCGAATGTCGAGCGGGGAACAACAAGCCAAGCGAGCATCGAGAGGTGAGCGGCACGAGTGACCCAAAGCGAGCGAGGCTAGTGTCAAGTGGCGAGCAGAGAAGTTGTTTCTTTCGATTTTGGTAAATTAAAGACTAAGAGGACAAATAAGATAGAAGAGAACGAATACTAGAGGAGGATGCCATAAGGAGCTGTTTATGCATTTTTGGACGCCGTGAGGACTCTTCACAAAAACATTTTCCTCCTTTCGTAAATTATGACTATTGACGCCATAAAAGACATTAAAAATCTAAGTTATTAAAGAACAATGTAAAATTACTTGAACTCCTCACTAAAGAGCTGTTTAATGTTGTTGACGCCGTTTATTTTAAGGTTTTCTCTACATGAAAAAATTATAAATAATATATTAGATATATATATATATATAGGGTTGGTCCGAGTTGGATCGACTCGGAACTCTCAGGACCAAGGACCAACCCGCACAGTGTTGATCCAGGAATTCTAGGACCAAGGACCGACCCAGTCTCCTTGGGAACTGGACCAGGACCGGCAGGGTTGGGCCGGTCCAGGGTCAGTCCAGGGTTGACCCTAGACCGATGCTCACCCCTACCACTAACCGTGTGAAATGGCGTGGTTTAAGGATGACTCACTAACCATGTGGTTTAAGGCAGTCTTACTAACCTTGTGATTTAGGACAGTCCCACTAACCGTGTGGTTTAAGGTAAACTTATTAACATTGTGGTTTAGGGCAGTCCCACTAACCGTGTGGTTTAAGGCAGTCCCAGTAACCTTGTGATTTAAGGCAGATCCACTAACCTTGTGGTTTAAGGCAGTTCTATTAACCTTGTGATTTAAGGCTTGTGGTTTAAGGTAGTCCCACTAACCGTGTGGTTTAAGGCAGTCCCACTAACCTTGTGGTTTAAGGTAGTCCCACTAATCGTGTGGTTTAAGGCAATTCCACTAGCCTTGTGGTTTAAGGTAGACCCACTAATAATGTGGTTTAAGGCAGTCCCTTTAACCTTGTGAAATGGCATGGTTTAAGGCTAACCCATGAACCCTTTGGAATTGCGTGGTTTATGGATAACCAAAAACCTCTTGAAAGTGCATGGTTTAAGGCTAACCCATGAACCCTTTAGAATTGCAAGGTTTAAGGATGATCAAAAACCTCTTGAAAATACATGGTTTAAGGCTAACCTATGAACCCTTTGGAATTGCATGGTTTAAGGGTAACTAAGAACCCTTGAAAGTGCATGATTTAAGGCCAACCCATGAACCCTTTAGAATTGCAAGGTTTAAGGATGACCATGAACCTCTTGAAAATTGTGTGGTTTCACTAGAGAAACCTGTCATTCGAGAATATTCTAAAATGGGTACTGCACATCAAATATAATTCATTATAACAAGTATTCTAGTAGCGAAAGCATACTAGATGAGATCAATTTCAACAATGTCATCATAAACAAATATCAAAAGTGTATCGGTAATGAGAAGGCAATGATTGCATAAACAAATCAAACTAATTCCGACCACTTGACAAACTCGTAAAACTATCATCATGCTCGAATGATATCATTAATCATCAAATTCTCTTGGGAGAAAAGTCCTTGTCAAAATGACCTTGACTTATGAGAAAGGTTTGTTAAGTATGCCTAGCAAGGACCCCTAGTCAGAAAGGGCTTCTCGCATATTCTCAAGAAAATGGCTGTTTGATCCCATCTATTCATGTAGGAAATAAACTGATCATTCAATCTCACTTTTCCAGTGTGCAAGGCTTTGGATCATTCACAATAAGTACACATTGACCTATCTAAAAGGTCTTTTAGAAGGACCGTAGTGTAAGTTTGGTCATGGTTTTAGTAATGGATAAGCATCATTGGCTATGAAATGAATTAATCATTGATCAACATCTTCGCTTGGTTTACAAGTCAAGAAACCTTAAGATGAGATAAGACAACCTTGCTCTCACTTCTTCGAGCGGCATCTTCTTTAGAAAGTCCTTATTTCCACTTTGAATCATCCCAATCTGAAGAGATTTTGGAAATGGGTTATAATGTTGATTCGGGGAAAGGTTCAAAAGGCTTAGAACTTTTTGTTAAAGGGGGGATTTGAGAGTTGGTGATTATCATGGCATCATTACCATATCATCCCTTTTTTTTAAAGCACTCGACTTTTAAAATTCAAATTGTCTCGAAAGTCCTTTGACTAATCATCTTACCATAATGGCTTTTGCATTTGCAATGATTTTCTTTTCAATGCAGGCTTCTTCTTCTTTTTTTGCCATTTTTACTTTCATAGAGATATTCCTCTTGATGCAATTGTTTTTCTTCCACTCTCTCTCTTTTTTTTTTTGTTTTCCGCGCATTGGCCTTGCTTTTACCAAGCACACTACTTTTTCATGCCCCTTAATTTTCATTTGACTTTTGCTCCTTGAACTTTTTGAGCTCTTAGGACTTTTGAGATGCTTTTCATATTCTCATGTAAACACCAATTGCATTGGTAAATCATGTGTCCTACCCCCAATATGGGGAGATAATCACCACTCGGGTTTTAGAAATGAATAGTTATGCTCAATATGGTTTAAGCAATGGGTATCTGTGTTTGGGTGGAGAAATGAATGCTCTTCTTCACCTCGGGATGCTTCAAGTTTCCATAAGAATTCATTTGAAGTGATTACAAAATATTTATGCAAGTGAAAGCAAAGAAACCTTTCTCATCTTTCCTCTCCAAACCTTTCTCATCTTTCCTCTCCATAATTGCCCCATCGTAGGGTGGTTCTTGACAGTAGTATTTTGTAGAAAATTCTTCATATTAAAAGGCTTAAATGGGCTAACTATTGTCACCTGTGGTGTATATGATAGAGGAAAGAAATGCCTCTTATCATCTTGATCTATGTACCGCTTATGAATGAATTCATTGACTTTAAACAACACGGGTTTTCTTTTTCGCTCGAATCCCAAAGTGCTTAAAGGACATGTTTGGAAATGGGTTGCCTTTCCTCATCCTAAGTATTTCTCACTCGGCATGAGTAACATCACCTTTCATTTTTGTTGAGATCATCTGGGTGGATTAATCACCATAGGGAATTTTGATTCAAAATGAGTGATCTGTCGAGTGGATGGACAATTTAAAGGTAAAGAAGATTTTTGCAAACTTTGTGGAAAACTTTCTTCTTCAATTTCCATTTTTTGTGCTTGTTTCTAGAAAAACACTAAATGTTGTTTTTTTTTTTAGATGGAAATTCTCCATTTGTTTTCCATTTGATTTTGAGAAGAAGTGTACTTACCTATGCCTTAATAGTCAAACGACCCTATAAAGAACAAAAGGGAATGTGTTAGTACATGAATCTTCAGGGATCGTAAAACTGGAAACGATACAACATTACCCTTGGTCAATTTCACCATTTAGTGGCAAACAACGGAATGAACGTATTGTTTTAAGGCTTGAAGAGAATCTCAAGTTTTCGGTCTCATTAGTTGAAGTATTTTCCTCCTTTTGCAAAAGTAAGAGATGCAAAAGTTTTTTTTTTATATTATTATTATACATTTTATGGCAAACTCGTTGCCGTTTCCAGGGATCGAACCCTGGCCGTTCTCAGACCACTTCATTCCCCATACCACCAAGCCAAAGCGCTGGTAGTGTCCATGGGGCGCTTCCTTTTTTATTTAATTGAACCGGCTCTAGAACGACACATATTTTAAGCCAACTTAGGTGAATTTGACATGTGTTACCTCCACATGCTTGCTTGGTCGATATAGATTATGCTTAAATCAATTTCTCAAGTTTGTTCCTCGAATACCGACGCTTCCTGTCAAACAAGGGAACTACGTCAAAAATGAAGTTTAGATGAGGCATTTTGGAAACGATACCGAATTACCATTCTCCTACATCTGACTTTAAATGTCTTGTGTTTCCTCTTCATGTGCCTTTGCTCCTCAGGTGTTAACATTTCCTTGAAGATCTTCCTTTCAAAGATGTTATCGAATTCACTCATTCTAAGTGGACGTCAAAGAGATGAAAGGAGAGGGGTACTCCTTGTTTCTACATGTGAGGGCATTGCTCCTTGGATGTTTTACTCCATTTATTCCATCAAAATGGATGGTTGGGCCTTAGCATGCCTTCTTGGTATAAGGTGTTGCTCCAGTGGTCAATGTGCGCCTTTTCCTATAAGAGATTGGGCATGTTACTTATATTCCAAAATTGAATTGGACTAATTTAGGGACGATACTCCCTTTTTGTATTGAATTAATTGACTTTATTTCATCTTGCTTCACGGGTGAGAGTTGCTCTACTTTGAGTGACTTGCCCCATTTATCAACTGCAAGGAAAGAGAGACATAATATGTTATTTTCATATTCAACGTAATTCATTCTAGGAACAATATACTCCCTTTTACAACATATCTGATGACCGTGTTCCATCTCGTTTACTTGGCTATGGAGAGGGATTTGCTCTTATGATTGACAGCAATTCACTTGGCAAATGTCTATTCCATTTGAATCTTTCCCTTTTTAGAAGTCGGGTGACTCAGGCATTGCGTGCCCCTGATCCACTTTGTGGCCATCTGCCCCAATTAAAATTTCCTACACATATGGAAACAATGTATTATTTCTACTCTTAGGTACATTAGGTTCAGGAACGAAGTACACCCTTTTTCAAAGTCAGGCAATTCAGCATCTCATCGTATCTTTGTGGAGGAAGGGAAGATATTGTCCTTATGGTCGAATGCGTGCCACAGTAAGTTAGATAACTTGTCCATAAGAAGCTCCATTATGTTGGATTGATGAATCTTCGTTTCATTTGAATCCTTCATACTTTACTCAGTTTCCCACGTACCCCTTTTAGGCTAGGTGATCTTTCGCCATTTTTGTTGTGTCAATGCAATTCCCACTTCACAATCTGTAAGCATGGGTGGCTATGCCAGTTTATAAATGAGTTGTTTTGACTTTTAGAATGAACACCCCGTTTTCTTTTAGAGATCATGTGATTCTGGACCATGTTATCCTCCCCATGTAGTCTTGTTGCTTGCTAGTAATTTGCCTCACTAAAATCTGCACAAAGTGCATGGACAAGTCATTCCTAAAATAAATTGAATTTAACTTGAAACGATTACCACCTTTTATTCGAGGGCAACATTTGATGATCGACTCTTGTTTGTGTACATCTACATTTTGAAGTGTTGTCTTGTAGACCACCAATAATCATCTCCATACAGGATTGGATGCCAAGAAACTGTTGGAAGTGTAGGGATTGCATATGCTTCTTGTTCGCAACCAACGAAGTAGTTTGATGCCAAAGAATGTCTACAGATTTCTTCTTTCACGAAGAATGTCAAATTAATATGAGGTCATCTAGGATGTGGAATTTTTGTGGAAGCCGCTTTCGAAGCAATAGAGATTGCCATTAAGCCAATAAATTTGTGATCTTCGAGGCTTTCACAGTTCTTTTCACACTTAGTCACAATGTTTGAGTGCCGTTTTCGAAGCAATAAAGATTGCTAATAGGCCAGTAGATTTGTGATCTTCGAGGCTTTGACGGTTCTTTTCACACTTAATCACAATGTTTGAATTCATATGCTGCGAAAATATTACTATTGTTCATGGCTCAACCAAATATGCCCATAAATGAGCATGAATCAGTGCATATCATGACTTGCTCTGTTAAGGAAAGGCTCACGCTTTTGTCTTTCCAAAGTAAGTAAATGTCAATCTTGAACAAAACCGTCATTTTGCCTGTTCGACAAAAATGGATGACCAAGTCAGTTGTTGCACAAGAAATCCCTATTGGAACGATTACAACCTTACCATCATCTCACGAATCGACTTGTGAAAGCGATTAAGTGAAGAGATAAAATATTACACAAGTTCTTCTTGAAACTCATTTTCAAACATTTTGAAGCTAAGGCATAAAACTCAGCCCAAGGGGTCCGTTTGAAACACTTCAAATGTTTTAAAGAATATGGCTTTTATGAACTCTAACTTCATTATTCAAAATGTGAGTTGTATGATTTACAAAAGCATTCGATTGGGTCCACAATCAAAACCCAAAATGCAAAACACGGTTTCTAATAGGAATAATGACAAGGATAAAATACGAGAAGCTCTTTCATAGAGGAGCATAATAAGCACAATTCTCATCATAGCTTTAAATTCCACTGTTGGCATGGTGTCGCGACCTGATTTTTTCGATGGAAGGTGAATCACCTAAAAACTAGGTCAATGGATTACTAAGTCCGAAGACTTGGCGCGGACTCTCCCAAGCCCTACCAATCGCGACTTGATACTAAGAAAAAGACCCATTAAAACATGCAATTATTCAAAATGGAGCCGCCACTAACCAATTAGGGCTGATTAGAAACCCAGGTAAAGTATGGGAGAATACTTTACCTTTTACGAACCAGAGATTTAATGGATTCGGGGACATGGTTACGCTAGATTAATCTAACGCCCTTTCGGTACCTTAAAAAAAAAACATATTTGCAGGCAGTCTTGATTAATTTTTAACCTAAGATATTAACATGCAAATGGTGGTCATGCAGGTGCACAATCAATTAAATAACATTCAATAAATCAAAATGCTAAGAAATTATAAACCACAACTTTATTAAAGTCCACTCTCTAAGAAGACATTAAAAAAATGCTAATTAAAATGCATGCCCTAAACATGATTTCTAAATGACATGACACCTAACTTTTATTATTATGCAATCTTAATCTAAAATTAATATGCATGAATTTTACTTTAATGATATGTGAAATGCAATTTATATGGCCTAATTTGAACTATATATATATATGCAATCTGATTTATGCAATCCTAAATATGCATGTACTACATGATATGGAATGCATGACATAACGATTCTATATGCATGTTCTTTTTGTGATTTTTTTTAATGATTCTTTTTTATGTAGGCAACCTACACTAAATAAAGATGATATGAAATAGGATTAATTATGAACTAATCTATTAATTAAGCAAGTAAATGACTTTTGTGTTTTCTTTATTTTTTATTAAAAATGTTAATTATATGCAATTAAAAATTACACGATGGGATTACTAAAATATAATAATATGATGCAATCCTAATTTACTAATGTGCAAACTCTAATTAAATGTGCCTACTATGCAAACTAGCTAAAATGCACCTAGTATTCTTTATTGAAATTAAACAAACTAATTACGCTATTCAAAATGGAATAATTTCCTAATTCAATTTCAGGATTAATTTGATTTAAACCCCATTTGTTTTAGAAAATCATTATTTTTTAATTTTTTATTATCTTTTTATATTATGAAAACATGCAAACTTTTCCTAAAAATAATCCTAAAGGTTAATTTAAACCTACGTGTCTTAATAAACCTATGTGACCTATATGCTCATGCAAATTTTTAACTTTTCACTATTTCCTTTTTTTAATTTTCAATTTCTCAAACAAGTAATTATAAAAACTAAGAGAAGAATTAAAATAACCGAAAAAATAATCCGTTGTCTCACGGATTAAATTAACAATTATTTTAACTCTATAATCACGACAAGGAAAACAAAATAATTACAAATTTGGTCCGAAGTCTTACGGACCAAATTAAATAATTATCGTGATTTAACAAATGAAATTCTACCACGAAACCAAAAATTATTATAATTAAAAAAATGATCCGATGTCTCTCGGACCAAATTAGTAACTATAATAATTTTAGGTAAAATCTATGGATAATGCAAACATAAATTACAAATATTAACACCCACTATTTAAATATCTAAACTAAAAATGTCATCAAATGAAATAAACAGACAAATGATATAAAAGATAAAACAAATAAACTAAACTACCAAGTAATAAAAAAAAGTAAATAAGTAAAACTACCTAAGGTAAACCAATGGAACAATGGGGCAACCGAGTGGAAGATGGCCGGCGACCGGAGCTCCGGTGAGGGCTAGATGGCGGCACGGCGGGGACGTCGGAGGCGGAGAACCGGCGGCTCGGCGTCGCTCGGGAGGTGGAGCGGGGCTAAAGGCGCCGCGTGGTGAGGCGGCAGCTTCTCGGCTAAGGCGGAGTGGCGGTGTGGGCTCCAATGAGTCGATCGGAGACTCGCCGAGAGGACTCCGGCGTTGCTGGTGCGCAGGTCGCGGGTCGCTGGGCGGAGCGCGAGTGTTGGTGTCGCGCGGAGCTTCGGCACGGAGAGGTGGATGCGGATCGGGTCTTCGATGGTGTGGAGTCCAACGGTTTGATCGTGCAGCAAATGGGGGCAGCAAATGTGGGGAAGATGATGAACAGTAAATGTCCAATCACTTCCCCCTTTTGCTGCTTCTGCTTTTACTTTTCACCTCCCTTTTCTTCTTTTTGCTTTTTCCCTTCTCCACGCACGGATGGCTTCTCTCTTTCACTATTTCTTCCTTTTCTCTTTTCTTGTCAGAGAGAGAAAAGATAAAAGGTTTTTTCCTTGAAACAAAATGGACGAAGTTTGCTTTTCCTCGTACGAATTTTCTCTCAAACTTTTCTCTGAATTTCTTTTTGAATTCGCCTTTTTTTTTTCTTCGTACAAAGAGAAGCCCCTTTTATAGTGCAGGACTTCCACTTAAAATTGGAAAGTTAGAACCCGTGCTCCTTTGATCGTGGGGATTGCCGAAATCTTAGCCCCGATTTATTGCCATAAATCCTTCACTTTCTTTCGCAATTCATTTATATTGCTGCGAACATGTCCAGATTCATGCCCAATATTCGAGCGAGTGTCCATTCCTTCCATATTGCTAGTCAAATCCCATTAATTCCTCTCATTGATTTCCCTTTTTTTTCCTTTTTTTTTAAAAAATTTGAAATGAAGATATGTGTTCAACAATAAAAATGCTTCATCATTCAAAATTTGTTTTTTTTCGAAATCTCCCTCCACAAACCCAAATGCTTTATTTTATTTATTACCTTCTATTTTATTTCCTAAAATAAAAAAAAATTGATCCTAAATTAGGTGTCAACACATGGTCAAACAAGAGGAGTTCAAGGAGTGGCTATCATGCATGACCTGCAAAAGGAAGACAATGTCAATACATGAATGAAAAATTGATCTTTCAGTAAAGCCGCCTCTTACAACAAATCAAGATGACGATACCTCCTCCATAGTATCCAACTACAAGAATTTGGTATTTCATCGAGATTTTATTAGTAAGAGGAGATTTCATTAAAAGATCGATCCGCGGCTATCAATTGAATGCCTACTCTGTTCCAAAAGTTTCATACACAAATGGGGCATCGATTTTGAAAGATTAATTTGTGGTTTCACTTATGCAAAGGTGAGGTGATTTTTATTTTGAGAAATCAATACACAAAATATGATTTGAAGTTTAATTTCGAAATGTGGCCAAGAAAGAATTTTATTGAAAATTTGGTTTTAATTCTATGCCCCAAAATGTAATCTTGACTTGGAAGAATTTCTATACAAAATGTGACTTTGAGTTTGTAATTTAAAATCTAAACAAAAACATATGTTTTGTAGGGCCAGATTAGAGGTATTTGAAATGTTTATTTATTAAGAGTGAGTGCCAGGCCTATATCGCCAAAGGCATTCCATTGATTTCCGCGAATCTCCAATAAATGAAAATTTCAATCCGAAGTGAGCAAGTAGATTGAGAAATCATACTTACAGTGGGTGAAGAGACCTTTTTTTTTTTTTTCAATCACATAGACACGCGGATGTAAACTTGTAAAGGTGGAATTCTAAAGGCTTAAGGTCCCAATTTTGTTAGATCAAAAGAGTTTTCCCCACTCTGCACTTACGTCGGACAGTTCTCTTTATCATTAATCAAAATGAGCGGGACCAAAAATGGATAACCATGGGTCATTCCCTGCACGAGTTCCATCTTTTGGCACCTCCTATGGGCTTCCTGGTGCGATCGGGGTTTTAGATCGCGGGTTGTGTGTGTAAATGTGTAGTGCTAAGTAAATATAAAGGCACGCACAACAATTGATATCCAAACAACACTTCAATTTCATTCATATAGACATATATTCCTACGCCTCCCTGCAGAAGAAATAAGTTAACAGAAACTCCACCCCTTATTACTCCAAACCTACCAAAATATTGAACACGTTGTTAGCGGACTAACCTTATTTTCCCCGCGACTTTGACACGCACTATCAAATGAAGACCATGTTAGTGAACAACCAACGAAGTTATTATGGCCTAAGTCCTCCAAGGTTTGTAACCAGGTCCCCAGTAGAGTCGCCAAGCTATCGCGACCTCTCTTTGTGACATCCTGAATTTCCAGTTCTGTTTTCAATTGAATGAATCGGGCTTTTCATCGACGCGCCTATAGTTCTTTTCCCTGAACTGATCACTCACGAGATAACTAGTCTATCAGGTGAAGCCATTAAGGGATTTTAACGCAACAGACTTGAGAATTTAATCAGGAATCGACTACTCGACCGTGTTAATCTGCAAGAGTCATTACGACAAGGGTCATTACGGCACTGTCAAAATCGATCAGAGATCAGAGATAAGTCAATTCGACTGAGATATGTGATCAGTGTGTGGGTAATTCCACCTAATTGCAAAATTCTCGTCAAACGACACTGGACTGATTGTTCTATCATTTCTGTACCCCGTGTCCGTATTTGAAACCTCGAGATTTTCACGACAACCGAGAGTCGCCAATGTGTCGAAGATATACAGTGTGGCTCGAAAATAATCGACCACGGGTCAATTGCACTAAAAATTCCTAAAAGCTACCCGGTAGACTAGGTCACGCTAAAATCGCGCCAAATTAAAATTAACCGCGAATTTGAACCCGATTTCAGAAATTAAAGGTTCTGTCATGTCACGAGTCATTTTAGGAACGTCGACTCATCCTTCGAAGAATTTTCTGCAAACCGCGATTTTTGGCGAAATTTCAAAGTAGGGCCGTTTTTTACCGGAAAAATCAGGGGACCCTTTTTTATCGCGTTTTTAGGATTCAAGTTGGTTCAAGTGTGGACACCTTGATTGAATTTATGGGCTCCAATTTGGATTGATTGGAAGAGGAATTGAATGGAATTGAAGAGGGATTGCACAAAATTCGTAGGCCTTGGTGGTGTGAAACTTTTGGACCTCTTGGGAGGCTTGCTTGGGAAGATTTGAGAGAAAGAAAGGGGCTGTGGATAGGGCTGAACATGGTGGGGGCAACACTCAAGTGTTTGGAGACTTTGGAGAGGCATTGAAGGCCTTTGTCCCCTTGACCAGCTGCTGCCCTTCCTTCTCCTTCCTCCTTGATGTTCTCTCCTTCATTCTTATTGTTTGTGAGCTCAAGAGAACTAGAGGAAGTCAGCCACCGCCGAGCAGCCCTGCCTCCTGTCTGAGTTCCGCACGCTGCCCGAGCACGCCCGCGAGTCGCGCCCGTCGTTTGCTCTCTCGTGTGCTGTCCGCACGTCCTCGCCACTCACGCCCGTTGCCCCGGCCGCTGTCGCCGTCTGCCGGAGCTATTCCAACCACCGTGCATCGTCGTTGAGCCTCTCCGCCGCCCGTCCAAGCCGCCTGGTCCCACCCTACCGCTTCTAGCCGCCGTAGCCAAGCCGAGCAGCCCCTTCGGTCCTTGGACAGAACCAAAGCGAGCAAGAGCTGTGAAGCTTCAAGGCCCGTCTTAGTTCCCTTCCGAGCCTTGGTTTGTGTCGCCGTGGGCTCGATTGTTGCCCGCCTCCGCGTCGCCGTCACCGTGGACTCATCGAATCGCTAAACCGGTGAGTTTACTTGCTAAACTCAGCTTAGGGAGTTAATGATGCTTAGGGATTGTTTAGATTAGGTTAATTATGGTTTAAGTGGTTAGTTAGAACATATTAGTGATTTAATTATTCGTTTTTGCATGTTAGGTGATTAGAACGGCTTAATTAGGGACTAGATAAGTTGTACAATTTATCTAGATAGGTTCGGAAATTTTCCAGGCCCGTTTCGATGTTTAATTAAACATTTCCGGCCTAAGTTGCTATTTTGGTGATTAATTGTATTTATTTAATTATTTTTGTTATTTATTTAATTATTTGATATTTTCCGAAAATTATATCGGGATAGCCGATGACCTGAATTTCGTGTTGATTGCAATTGTGTGCTCGGTTTATTCAATTGAGTATTAATTTGTGCAAATTGAGTGGTGATTGGAATCTTGGGTATTTATTCCAAAATTGTAGAATTTTGGTATTTTATTGAGAAAATATCGGGCGTCGGTTTATAACGCCAAAAATGATCTGTCAGCTTGTGCGAGCAATAATCTGTATCAGCTTGTGTGAGCAATGATCTAAGTCTGCTTGTGTGAGCAATGATCTAAGTCAGCTTGTGTGAGCAATAGTGTATCTCAGCTTGTGAGAGCAATAATATATATCAGCTTGTGCGAGCAACCATCTATCAACTTGTGCGGGCATAAATATACCTCAGCTTGTGTGAGCAGTAATCGAATTGATTGAATTGATAGATGGTATTGAATCATATCGATTGTATCGAATTGAATGGATTGAATGATCGATTAAATTGAATCGATTGGTTGAGATTATGAATTGTACTGACGTGCAGGAAGGAACTGAAGCAAAGTAAGTCCTCTGTCTTGTGTGTGCATAGACTGCCTTTAAGCGTATTTCCTTCCTAGTCGGAGTTTAGGGGGTGAACTTGCTGAGACATTGTCTCACCCCGTCGTGGGGTCAACCTTTTCAGGTCCTTAGATGGCGGTTCCTCCAGAACGTTTTGGCCGGCCTATGAGAGTTACCGAGCGGGTTTTTAACTACCCCGATCCCGGAGGTCACTGGGTCTATGAACTTGTGGTGACCACCGTCTGGGTGAAAGAGGGCCTACCTCAAAGGGAACCTCATCGATTTAGAGCGTGATTTCGCTACGAACCTGTCGCGACCAATTTTTCGGGTTTGTCACCTAAATCTAGGTTGATGGACTACTAAGCCTTTAAGCTTAGCTCGGGCTTTCCCAAGCCCATACCAAATCGTGACTTAAGGATTTAACAAGCAAAAGATCATTATCTAGGAGTCGCCACTAATCAGTTTAGGGTAGGTCGATTAGACACCTAAGTAAAATAACGGGAGGATTATCTTACTTCTACGAACCAAAGATTTTGGGTACGGGGACTTGGTTACACTAGACTATCCTAGTGCCCTTTCGGTACCATTTCTAAAAAAATGTTTTGCAGGCAGCTTGTTTTGATTTTAATTGAGTTTCCTAACATGTGAGGTGATCATACGAGTGCGCATACCACCAATTTAACACATCAAGAAAGCAATTAAATAATGCAAAAACATACCTTAAAGCAACGAAAGCATCTGCAATGTTAACTTAGAATTCACATCAACAATCCTAGATATGATTCCTAATTAACAAGCAATCAATTTTTTTGTTTCCGCTTTAAAAATCATGACTTATGCAATGCATTATTACTATTCAAACATGAAATGACAACATGACCTAAAACTATATGACATGAAGAAATGCAATAATTAAATGCAATCTAAATGATCTAATTATAATGACATGCAATGTGATGCAATGACATACTAAATTATTTAAACTAAAATGACATGCTTCATGCAATTTAATATGCAAGCTATATGTCACGTGACATTTATTAAATGGCTTAATCTAATGACATGAAAGTTCTAATTAAATGAACTTAAATAAACTAAATGACGTGCAGTTGATGTTCCTATTTTTAAAAATGCAATCTGTCCTAAAAATTGAAATGAATCTACTCTAAGACAATTTTGTATTTTTCATGAAATTTGAATGCAAAAAATGATCTAGCTAGATTAAAATTCTATCTAATTTAAACTAAGGATTAGATCGTATTAAATTCTAATTTAAATTGAGACATTATCCTAATCTAAAATGCAACTTATCTAAAAAGATGATTTAAATCAAAGATGAAACATGCGATTCTAACCTAATATGCACAATGATTTTTTTCTTTATGAAATTCGAAATTAAAATTAACACATAATTAAACGTGCAATTCGAATAAAAACTAACAACCTAAATGAATGCATTTTTTTGTGTTTTCTAAATTCGAAATAAAATCCCTATTCTAGATATGCAAAATAACCAGAAATATTCTAGAATCAATTGAAATTCTAATTCAAACATCTTTTTGATTTTTCTTAATGATTTCCTAAAGCAAATATTAAATCTAACAAGCAAGATATTCGACAAAATAAAGGATCAAAATAGACGAAAAAATAACCCGTTATCTCACGGGTCAAATTAACGAATATTTTTTAACCCTAAACGTCACGACAAGAAATCAAAATAATTAAAAATCTAATCCGAAATCTTACGGATCAAATTAATAACTATAATGATTTAACAATTTAATATATCATAAACAAACCCTAAGAGTTAATACAATTAAAAAAATGACCCGAAATCTTACGGGTCAAATTAATAATTAAATTAAACCCTAGGGACAAATCCTATAGGTAATGCCTAGAAGAATTAAAACCTAAAAAAAACACAAAAAAGATAAAGTAAACTAAACTATAAAGAAAGTAAAAATAAAAAGTGAAAAGTAAAAAAAATAATAAAAAAAACTACCTAGGTAAATAATGGAGAAAAAGGAGGTCGCCGGGGAGAGGGAGCTCGTCGGCGGCAAGGGGGACGACCGGCGCGGGTTGCTCGTCGGACCGGTACGGGGCAGTGGCGGTCCGGTGAGAGGCTCCGGCTAGTGTGAACCGGCGGTGGGCGCGCGCGCAGCGGTTGAACCGGCGGTGGGCGCGCGGACGAGCAGAGTAGCAGGCGGCGGCGTCGGAGGGCGGAGCGGGCTCGGGTCGCGACTGGGCGGAGGTTTCGGGTCACGGTGGCTGAGGCAGAGCGGCTCGAGCGGCGGGCGAGCGACGTGGGCGCAAGCTGCGGGTCGCCGGATCGGGGGCTGCGCGGCGGTTCGCGGCTGGCTTCGGGCGGCGAGCGCGGTGTAGCGTCTCTGGGCGGCACGGCGGAGCTTCTCTGGGCGGCACAGCGGAGCGGGCTGGTGCGGCGGGCTTCCGGCGTGAGTGAACAGCGAAGGGAGGTCAGAATTGTGCAGGGGTTTGCACGAGGAAGATGAACAGTAACTCCTTTTCCTTTTTTGTTTTTTTTTTGTTTTTTTTGGTTTTCCCCTCTGCTCCCTCACGTCCCTTCCATCTGCTCTCTCACTGTTCACCTTTTACTTTTGCTTTTTGCTTCTCCTTCCTCCACGCACGGACAGCCTCCCTTTCCCCTCTTTCTCTTTTTCGTTTTGTGTTCTCCTCAAACGAAGAAGAAGCCCCCAAGCTTTTCTTCGCGTTGAATCTTCTTGACCTAAAAATCGAGAGAAACTCTTCGTGGCCGTGTATTTTCTATTGTCTGGCCCCTAAAAACTGAACCCTACGTACACCTTTTATAGCCAAAAAAATGTGATCCTAACAAAATATTTCGAAAATTCCTTATATCCTCCGAATCACAAAAATCCTTATCTCCTTAATATTTTCAAAAATGTTATCACCTAAAGACTAAAGATAAGACTTCAACCCGATTCTCTTAAATTTGAAAAACCACCGCAATATCAAATCTCGATTTAGGTAATTTTTGTCATTAAAAGAAAACGGGCTCGGGCCAATTTTGCTTTTTCGTGGGCTTAGTCCATTTAATTTGAAACTCAAAACCATTAATTCAACCCATCCGCCGTCCTAAAAATAAAAAATGCAAAACATGTAAATTAAAAATAAACGCACCTAAAATTAATGCTATGCAAATGAATTATAAAAAATAAAATTAACCCCTAATGACTAAATTGGCCGCCAAAATTTAGGTGTCAACAGCTGCCCCTCTTTGGAGGTGAGCTCGAAGAGGTTGCCTTCAAAGATAAATTGAGACCTAAATTTTGACCATGCACATGCATTAAATGATTTGGTTTTTGATTTTTTTGTCGGAAAGTAAATCCCATTTTAAAATGCAATTTATATGATGCATGGAAATGCTAATGCAAATGCATGATGCGAAAGGAAGGAACATACCTACAATTACTTACCAGTCAGTGTGGTAAAGCATCTTGAGGTACATGATAAATCCCTATTTACTTTACAAGTACCCAACTCTCACTCAGGCTCCTTGAGGAGTCAAACAGGTAATGAATCGAAACATTGAGCTCGAGAAGAACATTCACATCCAAGTGAAATGCTCAACGACAAGAATTAAGACATCCAGATCCAGACTGAGATGTCAAAAGAACCTACCCGAAATATCTTACCTTCAAGGAGGGTAAAATGATTCAAGATAGATTGGTGTTACACGTCTAGGACCCGTACCATTCTACGGTCGCCCAGAATAGTAACATGACTTTATAAAGAAATCTGCTTTCCTAGGACCCGTACCATTCTACGGTCGCCTAGAATAGTAACATGACTTTATAAAGAAATCTGCTTTCCTAGGACCTGTACCATTCTACGGTCGCCTAGTATGACAGATTTTTGTTGTGTCTAGGACCCGTACCATTCTACGGTCGCCTAAATGGGATTTACCTTCCAAGACCCGTACCATTACTCTACGGTCGCTTGAATAGGGAAATAAAGTCTTGTCTAGGACCCGTACATTACTCTACGGTCGCCTAAACGGGGATTTACCTTCCAGGACCCGTACATTACTCTACGGTCGCCTGAATAGGGAAATAAAGTTTTGTCTAGGACCCGTACCATTCTACGGTCGCCTAAACGGGGGTTTTGCTTGGCTAGGACCCGAACCATTCTTCGGTCGCCCGGCATCGCGATCTGGAGATAAATCTTTAGGGACAACTCTATCGAGTGTCAAATTACTTAAAAGCGAAAATACCTGTATAATGACAAGTATTTAAGGTATAGATAGAGATACACTTACCTGGTGACATCTCTGCTCATTAGGGATATGTCTCCTGGGCCTTGGGCTACGAAAGTATGCCAGGATAATATAAAAGGACTCTGGGTTACGAAAGCACGCCAGGTCAATTTTAAAGGAGGGACTCTGGGCTACGAAAGCATGCCAGGTCAATTTTAAAAGGCACCAGGCTACGAAAGCATGCCAGGTCAATTTTAAAGGAACAGCTTGACCGAGTCAAGTGTCGAGAATGGGCAGAGATATACTTACCTAATGATATCTCTGATTCTTTGGGATATGTCTTATGGAACTTAGATATCCTGTGGAGGCCTCTCACCTCCTGGTAGAAATAAATTTTGAAACATTAAGGATGCACCTTGAATGCTCATGATGGTTTCTCATCTCCTCATCCCATGAGGCATCTTGAAAAGAACCTGAATGTTAGGAGCTCTTGGGTCTTTAAGAAAACATTATCTGTCAGACATGATTAGAGCAAAAATGCATTCACCAAAGAGATAAGCAATTAAGGCTATTCTGGAATGCAAACTTTAAAATCTATTGAAGCTTTTATCAATTCAATCAAGATTCATGCATAATGACTTTTGCATCATCCGAATTTCCACTAGAGAGAATTATCATTCAAGATAATTTTCACAAATGACATGGATTTCTTAAGAATACTAAATGAGAGACTTTCGGTTAGAAAGGACTTTCGCTCACTCTCATTTAGAATGGCTATTTTATGAGAATCACTCGATTTCATCATATCGACATGGGTCCAAGTATTCTCGCAAGCGGTACGATCTTACCAATCTGAGAAGTCTTTAACAGGGACCATAATGTAGGCTTAGCTAACGGCTTAACAAATGGACTCTTTGAGTCAAGGATATTGAATGAACAGTCTTGTAATCATTTCTGGGTTTATAAGTCAAGAACCCTGCAAAAATGAGAAAGAAATAATCTTGCTCGCACTTCTTCGAGCGATACTTATAAACATATGAACTCCTACATTAATTCAAGTGCCCTAATCTGAAGAGACTTTGTAAGGGACGTAACGTAGGTTGGGTTCATGGGTTGAGAAATGAAAGGATCATTAGGCTCAAAAGGTGTGTAAAGGGTGAGAGTTGATGATCATCTTGGCATTACCACCAGTTTTCTTTTCACCATCAGGGATTGTCTTCATGAAGTGCCCCATTGATTGTAAAAACTCGACATTTAAGTTCTTTGAGTATTGCTCCATTGGGATTCAATTCTTGCAATTGACAGTCACTTATTTTGACTTTCTTTTTTCATCTATGGGCATTGGCCTTACTTTTACCAAGCACACTGCTTTTTATGCCCCTAGTTCTCATGCATTTTTTCTTCACTTCTTTTCATGGGCATCGGCCTTGCTTTTATCAGGCACACTGCTTTTTCATGCCCCTTAGTTCTATTTTGAATTCAATTCTTGCGCATAACGTATGCGTCAAGCAATTACACTTTAAATGACACTATAACCTTTCAAGAGTCTTCATCTGCCTTTTGCCTTGCCCTAGTGTGGGGGTTGATCATCAACTGGGTTTAAAAGAAATGAAATTGCAGGCTCAAGTGGGCTATGCAAAGGATATTAGTGTATAGGATAGAGAAAGAAATGCTCTTCGTCATCCTAAGGCACTTAAATTAACACATGAATTCAATGTAATAGCATAACTTGAAGATTGATGCAAGTGAGAGCAAGAAAATTTCAATTCATTTTCCTTACCTCATGATGCCATTTGATCTCTTAGTTGCCCCGATGTGGGGTGATTCTTGATAGGATTAATTTGAAAAGAACATCCATAAGTGTATGGGCTCAAAATGGTTAAGCAATGGATTACTTGTAGTGTTTGGGATAGAGAAATGAATTGCCTCTCATCATTTCAGTTGCCGTACCTTTTGCGAGAGAACTCTTTACCTTATGGATATGAACCTTCCTACACTCATCTCACAAGTGTATGAATATGAGACTGTGTATAGGACAAGGTTTGCCTTTCATCATCCCGACTCGTCTCATTTAGTATGCTCAATCATTGATGTCACTCTATTGAATTGTCTATCTTGACAAATCTCCACATGAAATTGGTGAGCTAAATCAATATGAAAATTCATTTTCAAAAGAGTCTAGCAACTTTAAGCATGAAAATAGTTTGTTACTTCAAAACAAACAATTTATTGCACTCAAAACATGGTTTTAAGCACTCATTTAGGGGAATTGCTCCAATAAAAGAATTGCCTCAGCAATGGATGTCCTTGGATCATCTCTATCCATCAAAAGTGGAGATCCGCTTTTGCCCCTGCACAAAAGAACGTGCATGAATAGGATACTATGCAACATCAGAGTAAATTCAAATTGCACAACCATTTTGGCTCGGATCGAGATTTTGTCTCAGTCATGTCATTACTAGAATCTGTAGTGCCCCAATTCTTCATCTTGGAATCAAGATGATTTTCTTCACTCTTGGGAGATGTCATCACAATCGGCTAGGAAATGATCATTTGCCTTCATGTCTATTTTCCTTCGGATGTATGTTCCAAAATCAACGGACGAACTATCACTGGAAATTGACGCATTATTTTCAAATGCCTCTCTGTTATGCTCTGAGACATGAAGTAAATGAGTTAGAAAAACAAACAAGGGTAACCTAATGCATGCTTTTGGAAATTGCTTCAAAAATGATTTTTTTTTAATGAATATTTTGGATGAGGAAGCATGAAGAAGCCCGGTCCTCAGATTTTCTCCATGGATGATATTTTCTTTTCATTGTTGGATATCGTCACCGGGCTGGTTTGGTGTACCCCATCATGTCCTTAAAACAAAACTTGTAATTTTATTGATATTTATCAATCAAATTACATTTATTGAAAAATGTGATGTTCAAGCACAGAAGAAATTGTAACCAATCCTTAAAGAGCGATAAAAATTCTCACGCAAGGGAAGCTACATGCCCTTAATTAAATGAGACGGTTCGAAAGGTCTTCTTGGCTCTCTTATTGGAGTCGCAATTAGCTCTTTTTGATCCGTCATTTTAGCTCTTGATCATGAATGGATGGGTGAGCGAGACCGCTCCATAATCACCTAATTTTAAATGAACGGGAACATATAAGCATGAGATGTAAATAAAAAGTCAATCCATGACAATGACCTAATCGATTTTTTCATTTATTCATGAAAAGTTTGTAGAAGAGGGGTGTTTCCTAAAGAGAGCTAGAAAAATAGACACCCTAGCAAGATCAAATTTCCTAAACATGAATTGAAAACAAATTCTCCAAAGTTTTTTTTTTTAAAAAAAATGATTCATTACATGACAATTTCCTCATTTCTTTTTTAATTGACAAAGGAATTAAATCAATGATTGACCTAAATTGTCATGAACCGATCCAAAAGTATAACAAAATAAATTGCATGGTACAAGGATAGGAGACTTACTTTACCAAAGAAAATCAATGGCAATCACATAGACACGCGCATGAAACGTGAGGCTCGATTTCTATCTAAAAGGCTTAACAAAGTGGAGCTAAGAGGGTGATCTGATCGTTGCAGTCTCGCATTAACTTCAGGTCCCCTTAACTCCGGGCTCAGTCGAATGGAATGTCCAATAGTCACGCAGTCTCGCGGATATGGACAAAACACATTTCAACACCATGAAAAACTTTCGGGGAAGAGAAGGTCAACCTCTACATAGCAGTCTCGCTTTGGAGGAAGAATACTTCTCAACACCATCCTAGAAATCCTATCGCAGCCCAGGTCGGACCACAGGTTGTGTGTGCAAATAATGTGGTGCTAAAGCAATAAAGCATGCACAACAGTTTAAATGCAAACATCACTTCTAATTGGGAAAAATAAAGCATTCATCCCACACTCCAACCTACATGACAAAGGTTAGCAAAGACTACTTCCCTTATACCTCCCATCTGCAAAAACATTTAACACCTTAAAAATGTTAGGGACATACCTGGGATCCTTGCTGCCAAACAAAAACATTTTTAAAGAAAAATTGGCCTAAGTCCACTAAATGTTTTAACACAAGTCCCCAGCGGAGTCGCCAAGCTGTCGCGACCAATTTTTCGGGTTTGTCACCTAAATCTAGGTTGATGGACTACTAAGCCTTTAAGCTTAGCTCGGGCTTTCCCAAGCCCATACCAAATCGTGACTTAAGGATTTAACAAGCAAAAGATCATTATCTAGGAGTCGCCACTAATCAGTTTAGGGTAGGTCGATTAGACACCTAAGTAAAATAACGGGAGGATTATCTTACTTCTACGAACCAAAGATTTTGGGTACGGGGACTTGGTTACACTAGACTATCCTAGTGCCCTTTCGGTACCATTTCTAAAAAAATGTTTTGCAGGCAGCTTGTTTTGATTTTAATTGAGTTTCCTAACATGTGAGGTGATCATACGAGTGCGCATACCACCAATTTAACACATCAAGAAAGCAATTAAATAATGCAAAAACATACCTTAAAGCAACGAAAGCATCTGCAATGTTAACTTAGAATTCACATCAACAATCCTAGATATGATTCCTAATTAACAAGCAATCAATTTTTTTGTTTCCGCTTTAAAAATCATGACTTATGCAATGCATTATTACTATTCAAACATGAAATGACAACATGACCTAAAACTATATGACATGAAGAAATGCAATAATTAAATGCAATCTAAATGATCTAATTATAATGACATGCAATGTGATGCAATGACATACTAAATTATTTAAACTAAAATGACATGCTTCATGCAATTTAATATGCAAGCTATATGTCACGTGACATTTATTAAATGGCTTAATCTAATGACATGAAAGTTCTAATTAAATGAACTTAAATAAACTAAATGACGTGCAGTTGATGTTCCTATTTTTAAAAATGCAATCTGTCCTAAAAATTGAAATGAATCTACTCTAAGACAATTTTTTTGTATTTTTCATGAAATTTGAATGCAAAAAATGATCTAGCTAGATTAAAATTCTATCTAATTTAAACTAAGGATTAGATCGTATTAAATTCTAATTTAAATTGAGACATTATCCTAATCTAAAATGCAACTTATCTAAAAAGATGATTTAAATCAAAGATGAAACATGCGATTCTAACCTAATATGCACAATGATTTTTTTCTTTATGAAATTCGAAATTAAAATTAACACATAATTAAACGTGCAATTCGAATAAAAACTAACAACCTAAATGAATGCATTTTTTTGTGTTTTCTAAATTCGAAATAAAATCCCTATTCTAGATATGCAAAATAACCAGAAATATTCTAGAATCAATTGAAATTCTAATTCAAACATCTTTTTGATTTTTCTTAATGATTTCCTAAAGCAAATATTAAATCTAACAAGCAAGATATTCGACAAAATAAAGGATCAAAATAGACGAAAAAATAACCCGTTATCTCACGGGTCAAATTAACGAATATTTTTTAACCCTAAACGTCACGACAAGAAATCAAAATAATTAAAAATCTAATCCGAAATCTTACGGATCAAATTAATAACTATAATGATTTAACAATTTAATATATCATAAACAAACCCTAAGAGTTAATACAATTAAAAAAATGACCCGAAATCTTACGGGTCAAATTAATAATTAAATTAAACCCTAGGGACAAATCCTATAGGTAATGCCTAGAAGAATTAAAACCTAAAAAAACACAAAAAAGATAAAGTAAACTAAACTATAAAGAAAGTAAAAATAAAAAGTGAAAAGTAAAAAAATAATAAAAAAAACTACCTAGGTAAATAATGGAGAAAAAGGAGGTCGCCGGGGAGAGGGAGCTCGTCGGCGGCAAGGGGGACGACCGGCGCGGGTTGCTCGTCGGACCGGTACGGGGCAGTGGCGGTCCGGTGAGAGGCTCCGGCTAGTGTGAACCGGCGGTGGGCGCGCGCGCAGCGGTTGAACCGGCGGTGGGCGCGCGGACGAGCAGAGCAGCAGGCGGCGGCGTCGGAGGGCGGAGCGGGCTCGGGTCGCGACTGGGCGGAGGTTTCGGGTCACGGTAGCTGAGGCGGAGCGGCTCGAGCGGCGGGCGAGCGACGTGGGCGCAAGCTGCGGGTCGCCAGATCGGGGGCTGCGCGGCGGTTCGCGGCTGGCTTCGGGCGGCGAGCGCGGTGTAGCGTCTCTGGGCGGCACGGCGGAGCTTCTCTGGGCGGCACAGCGGAGCGGGCTGTGCGGCGGTGAACAGCGAAGGGAGGTCAGAATTGTGCAGGGGGTTTGCACGAGGAAGATGAACAGTAACTCCTTTTCCTTTTTTTGTTTTTTTTTGGTTTTCCCCTCTGCTCCCTCATGTCCCTTCCATCTGCTCTCTCACTGTTCACCTTTTACTTTTGCTTTTTGCTTCTCCTTCCTCCACGCACGGACAGCCTCCCTTTCCCCTCTTTCTCTTTTTCCTTTTGTGTTCTCCTCAAACGAAGAAGAAGCCCCCAAGCTTTTCTTCGCGTTGAATTTTCTTGACCTAAAAATCGAGAGAAACTCTCCGTGGCCGTGTATTTTTCTATTGTGTGACCCCCAAAAACCGAACCCTACGTACACCTTTTATAGCAAAAAAAATGTGATCCTAACAAAATATTTCGAAAATTCCTTATATCCTCCGAATCACAAAAATCCTTATCTCCTTAATATTTTCAAAAATGTTATCACCTAAAGACTAAAGATAAGACTTCAACCCGATTCTCTTAAATTTGAAAAACCACCGCAATATCAAATCTCAATTTAGGTAATTTTTGTCATTAAAAGAAAACGGGCTCGGGCCAATTTTGCTTTTTCGTGGGCTTAGTCCATTTAATTTGAAACTCAAAACCATTAATTCAACCCATCCGCCGTCCTAAAAATAAAAAATGCAAAACATGTAAATTAAAAATAAACGCACCTAAAATTAATGCTATGCAAATGAAATAAAATTAACCCCTAATGACTAAATTGGCCGCCAAAATTTAGGTGTCAACAGAACCCAATGGTTCAGGGTGGGTCCCCTCCGAGGTTTTGAGATTCCCGCAGTGGTAGTCAATGCCACTCTAGGTGAGAGTGCAGCTGACCCTCCTAATGGTGTGGTGGAGGACCCGACGCCCCCGGAGCCTGTGGAGACCAAAGGATCGGCGAATGTGTCCGGCTAGCTGATCATAGGACAGCTTCGTTTTCTGAGCCGGTCTTTTGTAGACTTTTGTCTTTGGACTAGTCTTGTATATAAACCGGGGTGTTTATAAAAGTGTTTTGGTTGTGAATATGTTTCCTGCTTTTCTATCCCGTTTTGGTTGTTGTCAGGGGTATTAGTTCTCTTCCGCTTGCGCATTAAAACGAATGGGTCGACGACACGTCCTGGGATGTCGCAATTTAATCGACCACCAAGGCTCGAGGATTAGGCGTGACACTCTTTTTCCGTTCGAGGGAAAATGAAGAGGTTTAGGGGTATCTGCCTAAAGAGGCGGACCAATGGCCCTAGATTAGGCGCGGGCTCTCCCAAGCCCATACCTCGCACGACGTTGGACTTCGTATTTCAGTTCTTAACAACCTATGTATTTCTAGGAGTCGCCACTAGTCTATTGGGGTCGGCTAGAAACCAGTCAAGACATGGGAGTGTTGTCTCGATTCCTACACAACCAAATATTTTTAGGAACGGGGACTTGTTTACACCAATGTTTCTATTAGTGCCCTTGCGGTACCACTAACTTGGAAGGTGTTTATCTAAATGACCACACAATCTTGATTACCAATTATAATCTTTATGAAACCACAGAGTGTCCATGCAAATGTTTTTTTTTTAGGTTTTTTTAATGTCTAGACTAATCCTATCATACTTTAGAAAAGAAATTTACACTCAAATTATTGAAAAGCGGTACGGTAAATAAACATCCAAGAAATTGAAATAACTTGAAAGTAATGCGGAAAAGAAAGACTCGATACAAGTCGGGCAAATAATATTACAAGGCCTTATTATCACACCCAGGGACAGGACCCCCATGAGCGAAATGAGAATTCAAATATGCATGAAATTACTCTATATGCATGAAATTATTCTAAATAATTTTAATCTACGCAAAATGGATTATTTACAAAAATGGTTATAAAATACCAAAATAGCATTAAATTAGGAAAATGACCTTTTGAAATTAGGAAAATTTCATAGATGTCATTTCTATCATAATTTGGTACCATCCATCATTTTTATAATTTTTTTGAAATTTTCATATTTTTTTCATTTTTTAAATTTTTATTTAAAAATAATTCCCTAAACCGATATATGATGATTTATACTAATATGGAACTGCCCAGTACATGAATATAACAAGAACCGAGCTCAAATCAACCATTTCAAGATCGAAACTTGGTTTGCGCATTTCGTCAAACACTTGGCGTGTATCAAATCACCTCAAACCATTTGGGACATGCGACCTATGATTGGAAAGCTCTTTGAGTGGAGTTTCACTCTCTAGTTGAAGGTTTTGGCTAATTTTAGCCGCAAGTTTGTGAAAAAATCACTTTTCTCTGCCAAGGTCGGTCTGGAATTTATGGATTTTTGCTTTTCTGGAGTTGCTTCTGAGGGCCTCTTTGGGGGACGACCGTCAGCTCTCCCTTCTCTCCCTTGTCTTCTACCTTTCATGCCTTGAAAGAGCTTGCTTCAATGATCTTATTCCCTGAATTGAAGGATTTTTTGTCAGTCTTTTGTTCACCTACCAAGCCTGTTAACTGAGCTAGTTCATCAACTTTCTGAACTGGCCAAAATTTTCAACTTTTGTAGCGGTTGAGTATGCGAATTTTGCTGCAATTTTCACTTGCCTTCAACAGCTTATCCCTAGCCAATATTTGTCCAATTGTACTACTGATTATGGTCTTCCATCACGTGTAAAGATCAAGCTGATTGGGCAGCTGAGTAGGATATGGTGGGGCCACCAATATGCTTACTTAGCAGGTCCGAATTGAGACTTAACCGTGGGCTGAGTTTTGGTAGCTGGTTTGAGTGCTTTAATCCATCAATTTGGCTGCGGTTTTTTTATCAATTAGCAAGTTCATGTATATTAGTTTAAGATCTTGACAATTTTTCGCAATTGTCTCCACCCAATTTTGCAAGAGAGTCCCTCAAAGTTGGCCATTTTCTTGCCCGAAAATGCCCAATTCAATGTAATTTGGTCCTTTTTGCCCGATTCGATTAATTAGACTTGACCCAAGTTCAATTTCAACTCAATTGGGGGCCAAGATGATGATTTAAGGCTTATGGCGAAATTTTGCAAAATTTGCGAATTGGTCCCTCAACTTTTGGAAATTGCATTTTGGCCCCAAATTGCCATTTTAATTCCAAACTGACCTCCTAGGCTTGGCTAGTCACATTTAGATCATTGGCCCCAACTTGCTTTCTTTCTTTCTTTCTTTCTTTCTTTTTCATTTTTAATTTATATATATATATATATATATATTTTAGGAAAAGCATCTTCCATTTAAAAAAAAAAAAAAAACTATACTAAACACCTAGATAATCTATATGCAAGAATTTGATATGAAATATTTTTGTGGAAAAACAAGTTTCCATATTTTGGAAATGAATTTTGGGCAAAAATTTAGGTGTCAACACTCTGACATCAGAACACTCATTAAGATTATCTTCTCACTGATTTGTATTTGAGTTCTTTTCTTAAATGGTAAATTTGAATTTGGATTCAGAAATGCACTACAGCAGTTCCTTTAAAGCTGTTAGTACTATGCATATTGCTGTTTCGATGCTCAATTCTGCACTTTCTAGCTGAAAATGAGTTTCCTTGGCCATCACTTCGTGTCTTTCCGATGTTTTGGTAAAGCATTATGGCACCTCTCTTCTTTTGGGGCGAGACGATTAGTATAATTTCGCACTTTTGTGTTCATATATATGGAGTTGACGGATTGATTTTTGAGTTATTTCATTGTCCATACACTCTTTGTACTGGTTTTTGAATCATGGCAAAGGATCTCTCCTTGACGTGCAATGTGCTCTGCGTATATTGGCCTAATGATAGCCCCTTGTGCGCATCTTCCATTGAAACTTCGTTAGCCTTCATTCTGCTTATTCTCTACTCTTTAGCCTTTTGTTTCAATATGAACTCCCAGGCCCAGCTTCCTCCTGTCTTCAATTCTTCATGCATCCTGATGCAAGATGTGTCGCAGGGTTTTAGGAAGATTGATACGGAACAATGGGAGTTTGCGAACGAAGGTTTTCAGGCAGGGAAGAAGCACTCGCTGAAGAACATAAAGAGGAGAGGCAAATTCAGCAAGCACAGGAAGACATCGAGTATTAGTTTTACCTCGGGTTACCCGAAAGCTGGAAAGGAAGCTGTACTCGAAACGCTTAAGAAGAACCACGAAGCAATGAAGGCCGAGATCCTGAAACTAAGAGAAGAGCGGGAGAACTCACAGCATGAGATTGACCAGGTCGCAGAGCAGGTTCGTTGTGCCGAGTGCAGGCGCCAGCAGATGTTCCTCTTCCTCTACAAAGCTGCCAAAAGCCCGAACTTTGTCCAGCAGTTAATCCAGAAGAGGAGGCACAAGAGAGAATTAGACACTCGTGAATCAAGCAAGAAGAGCAAACTGCTTGATCCCGATGGCGCCACCCAATGCTTGCTTGAAGCAATTGATCCCAAGATTCAAAGCCCAAATGTCGATTGCCTGACAATCAGTGACGAGTCGGCTCAGATGGAGTCTCAGCCAAATAGTGTTGTGCTGGAGGATTTTGAGACCATTCAGATGCACAATCCGTGGCCTTCTCCACTGGGTGGCAGAGATTTCAGGGTTGTGCAGGGTCAGACGCCGGATCAGATGCCTGGAGCTAGTCCGTCGCATTTGTCTTCAGTTTTCCACGAGATGTCTGAGAGAGTCCTCGAAGACAATATGGTCGTTGGTGACAACGTCGCTGATGTCGAAGAAGTAGAAGACCTGGTGGTGAATGACTCAAGAATCTATCTTGAATTGGAGGGTCTGATTGAGAAGCCGCGTGGTTGGACTGAGTACCCAAGTGGGCTGATGAAGCAAGCAGCGGGACTGATGCCCTAAATTTCCATGTACTCCTGCTCTGTTCCATCAGTTTTTTTCTTGCCCATTTGGGTTCTTCTTTCTGTATTTAAGCTGACACCAGAATCATTGTTGCTACTTTTTTTTTGTGGACCAGATCGCATGATGCAGCTTTTGCCATAATTGGAGAGAATTTCTGGAGTGAAGTCTCTTTGCTTGATCGAATGAAGATATGCTGGAAACAGGAGGGGAAAGGGCATCCAACCATTAAACTAGGATCTTACGGCAAATGCCCATACTTGTCCAGATGTTGGAAGTTTTTTCCTTTGTCCACCATTGTATCACTCCCCCGGATGTTCTTTTCTCTAGTATGCACTATTTTTTTTCCTTTTTTGGTGTGTGTTGTAACCAGCTACGTATAAAGAGAAGCTGTGTATATAGCGAAAAGTTCAGTTTCAGTATTTTCCAAATGTTCTGCATGACCAAATTCTAATCAGGAGTTACCGGTTCTCCATGTATTCTTACAGAGACGATATTTCTTTTTTTCGTGATCATGCAGCTTCAACACGTCGAGAAGGAAAAGTTGACTGATGGTACACCGTGATTGGACCCTTTTTCTTGAGAACGCTGCTTTAGTCGATGGTAGTAATCATTCAACTGGTCGAGAGTAATGGAGATCAGATCGAGGGCATCTTTCCAACACTGGAATTTCAATCCCTAGAAACACTGCCTGCTTTATAAAACGACAGAGGATGGCTTAATGTAAAGTTTTTCTGCTGATTGAAAATTTGCATTTAGGAACGATTCTGTTTTCCAGAAAAAATTTTAATGAGAGCTAATTTTTTCTGATTTTATTTTCTAGAATAATTTTTTAGCATGACGCGCTTGATAAATATCCAAAATTTCTATTCTTGGAATAGAAATGTATTTTGGTAGGATTTTTAGATTATTTTGTTTCTTTTAATTTTTTAATACTTTTATTATTATTTTTTTATTTTTCTATTTTTTCTTTTTCTTTTTCTCTTCTTCCTCTTTCGTGGTAGCCGGTCACCGGCCACAGCCAACTAGGCGAGGTCAGGTGAGCTCGCCGGAGCCTTGCCCTAGCAGGAGACGGAAACTCAGCCGTCATACGAAAACATTGAGTCGTACTGTTGCTTCGGATTACCCGGAGGCTGGAAAGGAAGCTGAACTTGAAATGCTTAAGAAGGACCAGGAATCATTGAAGACCGAGATCCTGAAACTAAGAGAAGAGCGGGAGCACTCGCAGCATGAGATCAATCAGGTCGCCGAGCGGATTCGCTATGCTGAGTGCATGTGTCGACAAATATTCCTCTTCCTCTCCAAAGCAACCGAAAGCCCGAACTCTGTCCATTTAAACCAAGAGAGGAGGCAGAAGAGAGAATTAGAGGCTTGTAAATCGAGCGAGAAGAGCAAATTGCTCAGTCTCGATAGCGAAGCCACCAAATGCTTGCTCGAAGTAATGGATCACAAGATTCAAAGCCCGAACGTTGATTGCCCGAGAGTTGGCGATGATCCAGGACAGATGGAGTCTTGGCCGAACAATGTCGCGCCCGTGGATTTTCAGACCGTTCAGATGCTCAACCCATGGCCTCCTCCGATAGGTAGCGGAGATTTCAGGGCTGTGTAGGGTCAGACACCCGATCAGAAGGCCGGAGCTAGTCCTTCAGATTTGCCTTCGGTTTTCCATGAGATGTCGGAGAAGCTCCTCGGAGACAACGTGGTCATGGGCGATGATGCGATGGATGTAGAAGCAGAAGAACTGGCAATGGATGACACAGGAATCTATCTTGAGCTGGAGGGTCTGATTGAGAAGTCCTGTGGTTGGAGTGATTACACAAGTGAGCTGTGGGAGCAAGCAGTGGGACTGACGCCCTAAAATTTCCATGCTGCTGCTCCTGCTCTGTTCTCTCTGCTATATGGCGCTGCTATTTTCTGTGACCCAGATCACATAATGCAACCTCTGCATAATTGGAGGGAGTATCCGAAGTGAAGGGACTGAATCCAACCAATAAACTTCGTTTTTTTTTTCTTCTTTTTAATGTGTCAAAGGTAAATGCTCATACTTAGTGTATATATATTGTAGTTTCTTTCCTTTGTCTCCACCGTAAGAACGGGCTCTGGGTGTTCTTTTTCTCTTAAGTTTGCGCTGAGCTTTTTTTCTGTGTTTTTTTCTGTAACCAATTTTGTATAAGTGAAGCCGTTTATGGTGAGTTAGTGTTGCCAAAAATTTCAAATTAGTATATCTTGCATTTTTTTTTTTAAATTACTTGTTTCTTTTATTTCGAAAAATTTCAAATTGATATTTGCGTATCACATTATTTTTAAATTAATTTTCGCATCATAAAAAATCTCACTGAAAATTTATGTGGAAATACATCATAAATAGGTCATGACGTCGTCACAAGGATTTTAGATCCGAAGAAAATGAATCGAGACTGTGGGGGCCGAGGTTCCGCCTCGATCATTTGACGAGATGCGCAGCAGCAGGTTCGAAATGAATGCGGCGCCGATTCGCCCTTAAAAGAGTCCTTTGACGACCGAGGTTAAGCCACGCGTTCTGCTAAAAAGTCCCGCTCCGAGAGACTTTCATCTGACATTCGATGCGCCCTTTGAACGCATGAATCGCTCGATGATGCTGTTGGTTCGTACTAGATTAGGACGAGATCTTACTGGACAGATAGAGCCGGAGAGGCAGACAACTGGACGCAAAGCGACGAATGCACCGGCTCCCGCTGTCCTTCGGAAAAAGCGGGGTCGACATTGGAAATTTGCAGCTGACTTCTCTACGCCTCTTTGCCCTTCTTCAATGGATCCTTCTGAGGTGATCCACGTGCTTTTCGAGCCAGTATGGACTCCATCTAATGATAATGATGCATTTATCTTAAATCCTTATCAAATTTATCTTAAATTAATTTTCTCGATTCATAATGATGCATTTAGAAAATGTGTACAAGATCCCCTGTCAAGTGAATGAACCAATTCTATTCAAAACACCACAAGAATTGAGATCAAGTTTTGTGGGACTATAATCCAAGAAAGAGGAGTAGCTGCGGCAAGCTTAAAATTCAAGTCCGCATGCTTAAAATGTTCCGCCAAGAAGACAAAATTTAAGGGAAGAGGACGTGAGGATGAAAATTTTTTCCTTGGAAACTTCTAGTTATCTTGTCTGTTGCACCAATTTTATATAATGCTAACTTGCAGAGAATCATTTATAATGAAGTATCTTAACTTCACTAGTTTTTGTGTCTAAGGGTCTGCATGGTAACATTTCTGTTTCTCCCAAATTCTGTTCTTTTGTTCTCCAGAACAAAAAAAGAACAGAAACCTGTTTGGTAATGCCAAGTTGATTTCTATTCCCCGGAATAGAAAAGTTAGCCCGGGAATAGAAACGAGAAACAAAAAAAAAAATTGCTTTTTGTCCTAGGAACAATTTCTAGAAATAAGCAATTTTTTTTTTTTTTTAATTTCTCTCTTGCCGTGGCCACCTCCAACCGCCCGGAGCCACCGCCGATCGCCGCCTGGAGCCACCGCCGATCGCCGCCCGCCGCCACCGACCGTGAGCAAGAATAAAATAAAAATACAAATAAAAATACAAAAAAATACAAAAAAAACAAATAAATACAAAAAAAACAAATAAATACAAATAAATACAAATAAATACAAAAAAACAAATAAATATAAAAAAAACGCAAGAAAATAAAAAAAAAACAAATACAAAAATAAAATACAAATAAATACAAAAAAACAAATAAAAAACAAATAAAAAACAAAAATACAAAAATAAATACAAAAAACAAATAAATACAAATAAATACAAAAACAAATAAAAAACAAATAAATAGAAAAAAAAACAAATAAATACAAATAAAAAACAAACGCAAGAAAATAAAAAAAAACACATAAAAAACAAATAAATACAAAAAACAAAAATAAAAAACAAACAAATACAAAAAAAAACAAATAAATACAAATAAATACAAATAAAAAACAAAAATAAAACAAATAAATACAAAAAACAAATAAATACAAAAAAATAAATAAAAAACAAACGCAAGAAAATAAAAAAACACATAAAATAAATAAATACAAATAAAATAAATACAAATAAAACAAATACAAAAAATACAAAAAAAAACAAAAAAAAAAAACAAATAAATACAAAAAAGAATCGTTGTGTTACCAAACGCATTTCTATTCTTTTCTTATTCTAAGAGTAGAAATTTTGTGTAGTTACCAAACGGGTTCTTTTACTTAGAAATTGTTCCCCGGAATAGAAATAGAAAAGAACTATTTCTGAAAAAAAAAAAAAAAACTCTTTCCCAGCCAAAAAGCGTTACCATGCGCATCCTAAGCTGTCAACATGGAAAAGTGGACTTAAGCTTGATTTTTACCGAATCATTATAAACCTTATGTGCAATTTCTCTCTTCTCTAAACTCTTGTTTTTTATTTCTATGATCTATTGCACACTCGTTGGGTGCTTCTAAAGTCCGTTCTACTGCATAAAAGATTCCGAATCTTGTTCTAAAATCCGACCTTTGTTCAAACTTTAATCTTGACTCATTTTATTCAGTTTCAAATTGTCAATATTTCATAGATTCACCTATTCACCCCCGCTAGGTGATACTTGCTAGCTTCATCAACTTCTACATGTCAAAAAGGGAGAAGTTTTTTTTTTTTTTCAAATGAGAAGTTGATTGATGGTACACCATGATTAAAACTTTTTCATGATAACACTGCTTAGTCAATGTTGGTAATTATTCAATTGGTTGAAGCTAAAGGAATTTATCAAACTAAAGGCATATGCTTTAGCATCGGAGTTTGAATCTTTCAAAACGGTGTTAAAAAACGACACAACATTGGCTTATATAAAGTTGTTTCTATTGATTTACATTATGATCCTTAGGATTCATTTATCTAAAGAAAAAATGAATTATTTAAAAGTATTTTTCTAAAAGTGATCATTCGTATTGATTGAAATAATTAGTCAATAAAAAATATTTTCATTATTGATTATAATTTATTTTAAAATATTTGTGTGAATAAAGAGAATATTTATCGTTCATTCATTTTTTTTAAAGCAATAAAAGTGATCATCTTTTTAAAAAATATTTTTAAATAAATTATTTCTCATGAAATAAGTGCATTTTTCAAGAGAACTAATATTTTCCCTAATCTCTAGCGAAGTGGGTAATTCTAAAGTCCCATCATATCAATTGACAAGATGTGTCGTAGATTTGAAGCGAAAAGTCTAGGAAAATACAAATTGCCTATAGGAGAGAGCTTACTTTCATAATTGTGAAAATAAATTTTATTATAATTAGGAGTGTGCAATCGAACTGGTTCTACTTGAGAACCAGGCCAAACCGTCCAAAAATTAGGTCCGAGAACTGGAACCCATTGGAACCGGTTCAGGAACAGAATAAGTAAATATTTATCACCAAACTACCTTATTTTGAAATTAGTCTCGGAATCAATTGTATAAGCTAAAAAGTTAAAACCTTAATTTTTTTCCTCTAAATTCTAACCTCAATGCTCATTTGTCATTTGTCCTTCTTAAGAACTCCTTGCCAGTCTTTCCCCTTCCCCTAAATTTTTATGGATGAATGGAAAACAAAGTTTCATAATTTATATTTTATGTCACGTGTTTAAACCTTTTATTATTTATAATTGTGAGTGACTACGTGTTCATCTTATAGATTATTGTTTTTTTTGCAGATATGGATTTTTGCTTTTCATCTTTTACTTTGAACCATTTTGTTATTCATAACATCAAATGATTTTGCTATAAAAGATGAACCAAAAAAAGGAATGAAAAAAAAGTTCCCTAGTAGACTATGGAACCACACTCGAAAAACAAGATAAGTTTCATGTGATGCCTCACAACACGTGTCCTTTTTATATTATTGTTTTAATAGCATGCAAAAACTCAATAAAATTTTCTCAACCAAAGTCTCTGCACAAGAAATCGCACGAGTGAATGTATGTATTATTTTTAGTCTATAATTATTAGTAATACAATTTTAACATATCATTCAAGCAAATACAAAATACAAAAATCCTAGGAAAGGTTTCGGCCAGCTAGTGTCTATCATTCCATCCTATTCCATAAATGAGATACCATCCGACTTAGGGATTGATGGTCTTGAGCATTGCCTCATCCCTTCTATCATCATATTCTAGTGATCCTACAAACTGAATAACAAGGGATGAGCCGAAGCCTAATAAATGAAATCTTTAATTTTAAGTTAGAAAAATTCTCTTACCACTTCACCTAGTACAAGCAAAGAGAATGCATAATAGTCTAGTAAGCATGATAAAACATGAATAGACTTTACCTCTGCCTTTTTCCTTTACCACAATAATAGTCATCCAACAATAATTCCATCCAAGCTCATGTAGATGGCATAACAAGTTCCAATGCAAGGTAACAAATTAAACATCATATGATTCTATAGATGCATATGATCATGCAATATATTCATTTAATTTTTCATCTCGAACTCTCCCAAGGCATCTCGACTCGCAAGCAATCCCAACCGCTAGGACATCTTAACTTCGAGGCATCCTGCAAACTTTCACCACTGGACATTCCATCATAAGGGCATCTTGACTCCCAAGGCATCTCAAAACACTCCCTAGAGCATTCCGCAAACATGATCTCTCTTACATCAATAATGAAATAAACAACCATTACAACAATCAACATCCAATGCATAACCACATTTCATGTATAACCTTATCTTATCCTTTTTATAATCACATAAGTAAAGGATTGTCGCGACCCAAATTTTTCGAGTTATCCACCTAAAATTAGGCTAATGGATTGCTAAGCCTAGACTTAGCTCGGGCTCTCCCAAACCCATACCAATTCACGACTTAGGTTCAAGTTCTTAACATGCAAATGATTTTCAATTAGGAGTCGCCACTAATCTATTTTTGGTGGGTCGATTAGAAACCCAAGTAAAGTAACGGGAGTTTTACTTTTACTCCTACGAACCAGAGATTTTGGATACGGGGCTTGACTACGTTAGATTTCTCTAACGCCCTTTCGGTACCATTCTTTATTTAAAAAAATGTTTGGCAAGCAATTTGAATTGATTTTAATTTATCTCCCTAACATGTGAGGTGATCATATGGGTACGCAAACCACCAATTTAACACTCAGGAAAACAATTAAATAATGCATGACTTACCTCAAAGCAACGAAAGCATCTGCGTTGTTAGATCAAAATTCACATCAGCAATCCTAGATATGATTTCTAATTAACAAGCAATCACTCAATTTTTGCTTTCATTTTTTAATGAGAATATAGTCCATATGCAATGCAATGCTTCTAATCTAATATGAAATAATATGGCATGGCAAAATGTCCTAAACTATATGACATGAGTAAAGGTTTTTGTGAATTTTTTTTAATGAACATGCAATCTAAATTAACCAAAATGACCTAATTCTAATGATAGGCAATTTCTAATTAAATGACTCTAGCAATAATCACTAATGGACCTAATTCTATATGACGTGCACATGATGATTTTTATTTAACGAAAATTGGTAATTAAAATCACTAAAGAAAATAAAAGTCTAGCTAAAGTGAAAACTAAAGTAAAATGCTATCTATTATAAATGCTTTCTAAACATGCATTTAAAAAACATCTAAAGATCTATCTAGACCTAAAATGCAATTTTTATCTAATATGCAATGACGTGCAAAGAATGCCCAAATTCTAATTTTTTTTTATGAAAATCAAAATTAAAATTAAACATGCAATTTAGATAATAATAAAAAAAACTAACATCCTAAATGAATGCACATTTTTTCTTTTCTTTTTCATGACTCAAAATAAAATCCCTATCTTAAACATGCAAGATAATTAAAAAAAAAACAAACCTAATCTTTTTTGGATTTTTTCTTTTACAAAAATAAAACTGACTCAAACACCACGACATCAAATCAAACAAGATAAGATTGATATTCGAAAATTAGCGAACCATATCTCGCGCATGAGATCGGGTTGACCAATTTTAAAATTAAATTGCAAATCGAATCTCGGGCATGAGATCGGATTGACGATTTTGCAAGAGATTGCGAGTCAGATTTCGGGCGCAAAAATCGGACTGTCAATCCCTAATTTGAGAGGCTACTTCATGTCGGGAATTTCGATCATATGTATCGAAATTTCAAATAAGAAAACTGAATATTCAGAAATTAAATTGGATAAGATTTTTACCTAATCTGAATATTAGATTTCAAATAGGGCAAGTCGCAAACCACGATCCTGGGACGACAGATCAATGGAGGAACAAGGAAGGTGTTAGCAACTTGAACACTTGCTGGCCACCAAAATTTGTCGTTGAAATCAACAAAGCGTTCTCGGTGAAAGAGTGGGTATCGAGAGAGAAAGTCTCCGTTGACCTCAGAGAAATTGGCCTCCCTCTGAGAGAAAATCTCCAAAGTGGCGTGCCTTCCTTTAGTGAAAGCTTTATCTAAACTTCCCCTAAAGATGGACTTGATAACTCACGAGAGGCAACAATAGTGAGCTTGAGACACCAGCAACAGGTTATGAGCGAGATGGTCACGGTGGTGAGGAGCTGCGATGACCGCAAGAACATGCGAGGCTTCCCCAATGGATTGAACTGGAGCATTTGGAAAAACCTGCAAAAGAAATCCAGCAAGCACAGCAAGGTGATCGATGCTCCTCGGGGTTGCCGTTATTGGCCAACGTGGACAAAAACGGGTTATGGCGGAGCGATCGAGTCAGAATATCGATAGCGTTCGAGTGCAAGACACCCGAGCTTTGCTAAAAGTGACGCCGAACTTGCTGAAGCCAGGTTACAGGAGCAGGAACGGTGGTGATGGCTTCAAGGTCGACGAGTGTCAGAATGTCGTCGGAGGATGCTTGAGAACGACTGATGGTGTGGCTTGAGTAGCTGATGCGATTGACAACGCACAGTAGCGCCGCGGCCGAGAGGACCCGACGTGCTAGAATTTGAAAACCCCCAAAACGTGAACTTTGTTTCGAGATCTCCCAATAGAAATATTCTCCTTTAACGAGGAGACCGATGCCCACTCTCCACTTTTTTGTTTGTGCTGTGGCCGTGTATTTTCAATACGTGTGGCATCCCCTTTCTTGTCTTCTGAGCAAGCTTCCTATGTCTCTCTCTTGGCTTGGAAACTCCAGACAAGGAGCACCGCTTCAAAATCTTCTCCTTTTCTATGACTTTGGTTGCTCTCCTTCCCTTTCGGGATCGTCTCTTACAAAAAGAATGACGCGCCGATCGTGGATCTTTCGATGAAGATGACCCAGACCAGAGACGCGAATTGCAACACAAATAACTCCTCCAATGGCCAACCCCTCTCTCTCTCTCTCAATTGCCGTGACGTGATTAAAAACCCCCCTTTTGTGCAGCCGTATATTCAATGTGTGGCCCCAAAAACCGAACCCTACGTACACCTTTTATAGCCAAAAAAAAATGTGATCCTATCAAAATATTTCGAAAATTCCTTATATCCTCCGAATCACAAAAATCCTTATCTCCTTAATATTTTCAAAAATGTTATCACCTAAAGACTAAAGATAAGATTTCAACCCGATTCTTTTAAATTCGAAAAACCACCGCAATATTATATCAAATCTCGATTTAGGTAATTTTTGTCATTAAAAGAAAACAGGCTCGGGCCAATTTTGCTCGTTTCATGGGCTTAGTCCGGCCCATTAATTTAAACTCAAAAAACAATTAATTCGACCCATCCGCCGTCCTAAAAAATGCAAAACATGTAAATTAAAAATAAACGCACCTAAAATTAATGCTATGCAAATGAATTATAATATTTAAAATTAATCCCTAATGACTAAATGGACTGCCAAAATTTAGGTGTCAACAAGGATGAGGATTATAATCTTACCTCACCTCCTTCGTCATCATACCTTTCAATGTGCACATGATAATAGCATAATTATCCTTTTATTTCATAAAGACAAGCAAAATACACATGCATTCCAATACTCATATCCATTTTGTTACTTTTATCACATGCTTTTTAAAGAAACGAAATACATTAGTTACATAATTAGGTAAGAAGCAACTTATGATCATGCTCAGAGCGTGAATATGTTATTTGGTAATCCATCTTTTTAAAGAAAACCAGACCCAGAAAGCGTGTCAAATTAAGAAAGTAATCATACTTGAACTGAGTAAATATATATTCAGACTTAAAAGGTAAAGATGCTTAGACTCAGTAAGAATTTCATCATACAAATGGACATGTAGAAACTTAGTAAAATCTGATCGTATAATTGAAAAGGTCCAGACTCCATAAAATCTAACTGTATAAATAAACACGTCCAGACCCAATCAAGTTTGATTGTACAAAGAGATGGGTTATACTTCAATAAAATCTATTTATATAAATAAATACATTCAAACCCAATAAAACATGATTGTACAAAGAAATAGGTTTAGACTTCAATAAAATCTGATTGTATAAATAAATATGTCTAGACCTTATAAAATTTGATTGTACGAAGGGACATGTGTTGGAGAAAACTTCCTTATTTATTTTGAAGTTGACAAAACGTTTCCATCAGTTTAGTCTGAAGACTTGTAGACTCTATCGTCAAAGTCTAAAGACCTCCAGACTCAAGATTTCTAGACTCAAGATTTAAAGTCTATCCTCACTGATTGCTTCCAGACCAACGAAGAAAAGATTTATCCGATGAAGAAGACTTATCCAGATGCGAGTATATCTTTAAGGATTTCGTTCGTACGGTTGAAGAAGATCTCACGGCTGGAGATAGCATCTTATGATCAATTATTCTTATTGAAATCAATTTGGATAATTAGATTTGTTGATTGGTGAAGTATACTTGGAAGGTTCTACTTATGGAAACCTAGATCCTGATTGTATGGGCGAGTAGGATTTGTGGGCTATCATCACATTCCTTAAATAACTCAAGATCTTCCTAATTGATTCTGTCCAACGAGTATATTGGAAGAACTCATTTGGAAGGTGTCAACGGTTATGAAGGCATGGAGGAGTATATAAGGAAGACGCTTAAGTTATTCAAGTGTGTACGTGAAAGAAAAATTCCAAAGTCTGAAGCTCCTAGTTCTTTGCTATTTCAATCGCTGAGCTTAAATTGTATTTGAAAGAGAGATTAAATACTTGTGAGACCTTGATGAAGTGTAGTAGAGTTTCTACACTGTGAAATTAAGGACGTGAGACTGTAAAATCTCTTTTGGTTCTTAGTGGAATCTAGCTAGTGGGCTGTCAGTGCGGAAGAGTGGACGTAGGCTTGGTCTAAGCCGAACCACTATAAATCTTGTGTTTCAATTCTCTTTCCCTAAACTCTTTACTTTAATTCGTAGTCTTATATAATTGTTTATAGTATTTTACATCTTCAGTCTATTATTCTGAAAAGATGAATTAAGTTGTTAAGTCTTGCAAAAACTTCTTTAACACCTATTCACCCCCCTCTAGGTGTTCTTACTAGCCCTATCAACATGTTCAGACTAAGTAAAATCTAATATTTAATTTGGACAAAAATAAAGATTTGATTTTCGTGAGTGATTTGATCCGTGGGAAATACCAAAACTAGCTCCTACTCCCACTCTATCAATTGCAGCGATTAGACCTTTTCCTAATGTCCTTTTAAGGCACCAAGAGCGCGATCACTATTCCTTATTGCCGAAAGACAGATCTCAGTACTCGTCTTAGTGCTCAAGACCTTTGGTCTCTACCCGAACCCAATGAAAAAAATGAGATCACTTCTTAATCCATCGATGAATTATAAATCCAATATTACTTCTAATCAATACCAATCAAACTGGGAGATATGTGATTGGACATTGAACCCATTTCATATGATGGGATTTGCCGATGTATTAGGCGCTGCTCTCCTATGCACTATTCATGATGCTACCATAGAAAATACTTTATTTGAAGAAAGGCAGGGATCACCACAACCTGAAGCTATATAAGGGGGTTCTAGTTGTTTAACACCCTGTCTAAGGCTCGATCGAGCTGTACAAAACAACGAACGCTATGAATGCATGGAGAAAGGCAAGACTGTAGTCCTCCCGCATCTTGTGGAGGGAGGGCCCTCCAACTCAACCCGTCGCTGTCTCGGCTATGCTACTGGAGGCTCCGAGGAAATAAGCCCCACAACCCAAAGCGGTGAAGAACAAATAGAATTTGCTATCCTTAACTCCCTTGCCCTCTTCTCCTTACGTCCCCTCACTCCACTCCATGGAAGAAAATAACCCTTCCGACAGGGAAAATGAAATGGGTACATTCAAACTCAATGAAAATGATTAAATAAAAGAGCAAATTTACAAATGGATGGACTCAGACTTAGTAAATATCCAGTAGAATGAACGAACAGATTTTGACTTGATAAATTATGGTAAAACGAATAAACAGATTTTGATTACTCAAAACGAAATAAAACAAAGCAAAACGAACATGCAAGGGATCATCAAGATAAATATGGTAAAACGAACAGATTCTGACTATTCAGAATGAAATAGAATGATGTAGAACGAACATAACTCTGATTGGTTAAGTTCTAGCAAATCAAGCAAAATGAGTAGAAAAAATAGATTATATCTAGATAAATTCTGACAGAACAAACATGCAAGATACCATCAAGGTTATTCAACAACCACCATAACCATAACATGCATATCAAAATTCCCACATCTAAACCAACCGACCAAGATAAAAGTACTATATAAATTTAAACTAACTTAATACCTAGAAACTTCACTTATCTCAAACAAGCTTGAACAATTAAGGGCCGTGACCACCTCCTCACTCATGGAAACTATAATTCAAAGAAGTATTTGTTTCGAAATGAGCAGAATTGCACGATATTGTTGGATAGATTTTGGGTCTCACGTTCTCTCCAAAGTTAAGAGAATGTTTTGTTTAAAGTGGTGTTTTAGTGAGCATTGTTTCATCCTTCTACGTGTAGCTTACTTAATCTCGAGATAAGAACAAATGTCAATGAGTTGCATGTAATAAAGATGACTTACCCAAATGAAACGATGATTATTGCCATCAGTCTTGTTTACAAAACCTCTTCCCATACATGGTCACAGATAAAATAAGAGAGAATGACTCACTTAGGGTAAGTTTCCACTTAATCTTAGCGTCAAAATATAATAAAACCTCATCTTGGTTGCAACACACGGTCATGCAAGAAATAATATAAGGACAAGCGGCTTGTGGGTGGCTTAATGTAAGAGAAAAGTGGATTATTAGGAAAATAAATAAAATCTATCTATCCTTGGCGCCATTAGTGAAACTAATAAATCATTAGCACTAATTAACTAGATTTCAAACAAATAATATACCCGTTATCAACTAAGCCGACAGTTAGTTAATCCATACTACTATTAATGCACACATCGACGTTTATCAATTCAACTTAACACAATAGATGCAGGACGATTACGTTTACGAAAAAAAATTTCCGCCGCATCTCATGAAATTTATGATTTGACTAAAACTTCTATGTATTCATCTAAATATTAAGATAAATAATACTTAGCTTATAATCTAAGTATCATTATCACACACGGAAAATTCCGAATGTTACATAATTACATGCACAAAATTTCCGGATGGCACAACTAATCCAAACTGTAGTGATGGTTATGGGAGGTGTCTTGCTTACCATATCTCATTTTATACGTGGCCAAAGAAAAATCCAAGAGAGAATGACTCATTTGAGGAGAAATAATGGCTCAATTCTAATATGTCAAGCTTATCCATGAGACCTCTTCTTGAGAGGACACTTGGGCATGCATGAGACATTTCAAGAACATGTGGGCATTATGTGACGAGAAATAATTTGAGGACACACATCCTATAAGAAATATTAGAATAACAAATAAGTATTATGAGACCTCTTATGCAAATGATTTTAATAGACAAATGACTTATAACAATATTTTGAGAAGAACTCATTCTTCTCTAGCCACGTACACGAGAGAACATTTATCAATGTTAATAACAAAATCTATGACATCATTAATGAGGAAGGAAATTTTTACCTTTGGTACTGTTAGTGTAATTAACTAATTACTAATAATAATTAACTAAGGTCCAAATAATAATATAACTCATGACAATTTAAATTCAAAATTATGAGTAAACTAGGCCGAGCACTACGAAAATCTCGATTAAATGAATTCAAACTCTAGAATGTTTAATATCCGTTCCCCTCGACAACTAAGACGCAGGTACATTATCTACCGTTACCATTTGTGAACACATCAATATTTACTAATTTAATCAGACCAAGGATGATCAAGATCATAAAAATCACTCTTTGTATTTTCTGTACCTTACGAAATTTGCAATCCAATTACTATTTCTACATTAAAAAAAATTTTACTATTTCTACATGTCCACTTGATTTCTAAGCGAGATAGTACTTAGCCTTATTACCTAAATATTATTATCGAATGCCGAAAATTTCCAATGTCACATAAACATTATTACGAAAATCTAGATGTCACATTCCAGAACAGGTTGCAAGCAAACATAATAAGTTCCAAGGCCCAAAAATTAGGAGCCGATCATAAAAAGGTAGGTTTCAAGCTTCAACTTTAGAATCTACCCACCCTAAAACTAATCACCTCTAGGTGACTTAGCTGTTTTTTTGGCATGAGGTTACTTCGGATTCCTCTAGTTATTATTTGTCATAAGCAAAATAGATATTGATTTTTTTTTCTTTTGAGCTAGACTTAATGACAACAAATTCGCTACAACTCTTATTGAGACCAAAGCCAAGTTTAATGCCAAAGATGAGACCCCTCTTTTGAATCTTACACTCTATCAACAGTTAGTTGGCAGTCTTATATGTCTCACTTGTACTCAACCTAACATCGCCTATGTTGTTCACATTGTTAGTCAATACATGACCGCGTCCTATGCAACCCATTTGCTATGTCTTTCGAATTCTTCACTATGTCATGGATAAATTATTTCACGGCTTTCGATTTTCTACTCATTCTATCTTAGATTTGATAGCTTATTTTGATAGTGACCTCAATATTTTGCTCCACTATGAACCGCTATCTCTTTTTGGAAAACTCACTTATCTCATGGTCCAGTAGAAAACATACCATTGTCAGTCACTCTAGTATAAAAACAGAATATCAAGCTATTGTTAATACCACATCAGAGTTACTATGGTTGCAATAGCTAGTAGCATAAATTGGAGTGTGTTGTAATAGTGGAAAAGTCATTATTGCAACAATTGAAGTGCTATCTAAATATCACATAATTACACATTCCATCAAAGTACCAGACACTTTGAAATATATTGTCATAACTTAGCCAACTTTGCCCTTTGTGCTATTGTTGGTTCAGCTAATCAAAAGGAAGCCGGTATTTTATGTAAGATCAAGTGGTTTGTCAACAATTAAGAAACTTATGGTTGCGTAAATTGTTTTTCCTTATTGGAGTCTAACCACATATGGATTTTATAAGTTTCCCAGCGAATGATGTGAGGATTGGTCACAAAATTGCTTAATCATTGCAGTCAATCTACAACACTGTTTCAAGCATCAGAGGGGAATGTTGGAATCTGCGGGGTGCATTGGTGTGCAAACACGTTGAGCAACCAAGGGACACAAAGAACAACGACAGCATCGATCCTCTGAATTTGAACACGAACCTTACAAATACGCATGTTTGAAGCCACAAAAGGAAGGAAAGATTTTCAGACTCCTAATTGGTACACTATGCTTCAAAATTAGCTTCTTTGTAATTTATGTCGTGGCTTATATTAAAACCCTTTGGAGTGGCTCTGACCGAGTGTTTCCTTGTAGGGAAAATAAGCTTGCTTCCATCATTTCTACCCTAAGAAAGTGCAAGGATGTTCCTGTCTAGCCAATATTCCTAAATTTTCTTGCTGACCCGTATCACCTCACAGCCAAACTCAAGAAAGGGAACCCGAAGAACAAAGGAGAGCTTTGAACAGAGAACTGGAATTTCCAAATTGATTCAATCATTCTATAGGAAATTGCACGGTGTTGGTTCCGTGAGGTTATGATATATTTGGGTCTGCTTTGACCTTTGTCTCCAATTCACCTTAAGCATGATTGTTCGTGTGTTTTAAAAAAGCTTGACCATATGCAAGTAATCGTAGTTTTCCGAGGCTTTCGGTTGTCAACATCCAGGCAAGAACGCAAGGGAAGTAAAAGACAGATCGAGATGGTAACGAAAGTAAATGATGATTGGTCCACGTGTGGATAACGCGCATTAAAGTGATGACTGAGCTATCAAAACCTGCCCCGGCAGTCCATCTCCCTTCCCCCAAAACCTTGGCGAGCATCATAGGGAAAAGGGTCTGCTTTTCGACTTTTCCATGCCCAACCTTTGGATCTTTTCTGTCTTTTAGTGCTCCTGCGAATGCACCGCCTTTGAGCTCGTCCATAGGGCGGCTCGTAATCCCGTCTTCATGCGTCTCCCCCGTCTCTCGCTCTCTTTCATCGGACCACATCAACGTTAGCAACCCGGCATTCCTCATTCAGCCCAACCTCGGAAAATGCTGAGGACAGTTTTAGAAGGAAAAAACGCCCTGCCCGAAAATTCAAACCGATAAAAAGTGGGCCACAATTTGAATAGGATGAGCATTAAAGCTCCACAAACAAGCCTTGAGATACTCGTACAAGCAAAATAAACCGAGGCAGAGCCTAATCATGACACCACATTAGAAAGTTCAAGCCAAAAAACTTAAATAGATAAATGCATAGACACTAATACAAAGTTCATCGAAACTCCATTGACAAGCGATATTATAAAAATCAAATTAAGGATCTAATAATAGATAAATAATAAAATAAAATTATGTGCTTAATGAGAAAGGCATAATATAAAATTGATTAGACAATAATATCTTTCTCTCATCAAGTGACATCTGATGGTGCATGTGAAACACCATTGTTGTTGATGAAGTGAATTTTGTGATGGAAAATGAGTTACACGACAGGAATTTATTATTCTTCTAAAAATTTTGCATGGAATTATTATGTGGTATTATCCTTAAATGCCGAGGTTTGCAACTTCCTCATCATTATACCTTTAACAAATTCTCTTTCCCATTTTTTTTTTTTTACACGGAATTCCTCTAATACAATGTTTAGGTTTTGACACAACTTCGTCACATTTGGCTCCCCGACATGTTATTCCTACATTAATCCCTGCCAAACGATAATAAATGTCTATAAAAAACTCTTATGACAATGATAAAAGAATGTACTCTATGAATGCTTTTAAGGCAAGCGTCAGTCAGTTCCGATTCGGTAGTCGATGCATTGTATGTCATGTACAATGAAAACGGCGTCCACACAAGCCAAGTGGAATTGCCGAGATGGAGAAGCAGTAGATCAAAACGTGGCACTCCCGCATGGGATCCACCAACTAGGCGAAAGGGCGCCCCCTCCTCGTACCAAGGTTCATCCTGAATCAGATGCAACGGTCCGTGATCGTTGCGGCCCTCTCAATCCCGCTGAGAAGAGGCAAAAGGTGGAGAGACGTGGCGACACTTGTGAACTTTTTCCCACGTATATAAAGCCGGACACCCATCCTCTCCCCCGTAACTCAAAACATTCAGACAGTCTCGAGGCCTGTCTCCCTCGCTCCCCCTCAATAGAACGCTTGAAATTTTCTCATACCATCTCCGCCTTTGACCTCGAACTCGAGGTCAAAATGACGACGGCGGCCCCCGGAGGCGGCCGTACCGATGGACCGTGCACGTCCTTTCTCGACACCCTCTTTCAAGAGTCGAGTGTTGAGCTAGAAAAGGCAGAACCTTTCGCGAAATCGCCAGAAGAGATCGCCTCCATTGCTGTTGTTGGCGGTGGTGACCCCGGCGACCTAGGATTGCTTCCCCATTCAGTTACGTCCCCAAAATTAGCCATCGGCAATGGCGAAATTGATGCCGGGCCGCACCTGCGATCTTGCCTGACCCCGCCCGAACCCCATTCGGCACTGGCCGCGCAAGTGGTGAAGATCAAAGAGGAAGAGGAAGATGAGGAAGTGGCGATCATTGCTGATCCCAGGGATGCTGCCGCCGGATTGCTGCCGTGCTCGTTGCGGGCAGCGGCGGACGAAGTGGTGAGACCGATGCATGGGCTGGGGGAGGCAGGGCCGGCGCCCTTCCTGAAGAAGACGTACGAGATGGTGTCGGACCCAAGCACCGATACGGTGGTGTCGTGGAGTTCGAGCGGGGGCAGCTTCGTGGTGTCGGACCCGCACGAGTTCTCGAAGCAGGTCCTGCCTCGATACTTCAAGCACTCCAACTTCTCCAGCTTCATCAGGCAGCTCAACACTTACGTGGGTACTCCTTCAGACGCGATTGTGTTTTTTGTCCTTGTTTTTGCTTGAAACTTTCCCCATTGGTAAAGAGCAAACCATTCGTAGAAATTCGTATAATGTCTGTGTATGTTTATCTTGGTTTGACTCTGTTTCCGCTCGGTTTTTTTGGTTTGACTCTGTTTCGGCTCTGTTTCTTTTTATGTCGTCCAGAGTGCGATCCTCTAGTCCCCGGGGCAAAGAGGCTATGGTCCAAGGGAACCCACTCGCGACGTTTTGCTTGGTTATTAATTGTGCTTTACCCTAGATTAGGGGACGAGGAACGAAGAAATCTGGAATGGTGGGCGAGATATATGGATTCTATGTGAATCATCACGAACAATAACGATTTATCTTTTCACCGGATTTGTACTTGAGTCTTTCCTCAAATGGTAAATTTTAATTTGGATAAGAATAGCACTGCAGCAGTTCCTTTATAGCTGTTAATATTTTACTGTTTTGATGCTCAATTTTTCATTTCCTAGCTGAACATTAGATTCCTTGAGCCGTCGCTTTGTTTCCATCCGATGTTTTGGTAAAGCCTTCTGACGCTTCTCTTCTTTTTGAGCAAGACTCAAAGCATAATTCTGCACTTTTGTCTTCGTATATATGAAGTCGACGGATTGATATTGAGTCATTAAATTGTCCATACCCTTTTTGGGACTTCTGTTTCAATATAAACTCCTGAACCCAGCTTCCTCCTATTCTTCATGCATCGTTATCCATGATATGTCGCAGGGTTTTAGGAAGATGGATGCGGATCGATGGGAGTTTGCGAACCGAGGTTTTCAGGAAGGGAAGAAACACTTGCTGAAGAACATAAGGAGGAGACGCAAACTCAGCAATCATATGAAAACATCGAGTAGTACTGTTGATTCGAATTATTGGGAGGCTGGAAAGGAGGCTGGAAAGGAGGCTGAACTTGAAATGCTTAAGAAAAACCAGGAAGCGTTGAAGGCCGAGATCCTGAAACTAAGAGAAGAGCGGGAGCACTCGCAGCATGAGCTCAACCAGGTCACCGAGTGGATTCGCTATGCTGAGAGCAGGTACCAGCGTATGCTCCTCTTCCTCTCCAAAGCAGCCAAAAGCCCGAACTTTGCCCAGCATGTAAACCAAGAGAGGAGGCAGAAGAGAGAATCAGAGGCTTGTGAATCGAGCAAGAAGAGCAAATTGCTTGGTCCCGATGACAAAGCCACCAAATGCTTGCTCGAAGTAGCGGATCACAAGATTCAAAACCCGAATTTTGAATGCCTGAGAATCGGTGATGATTCGGCACAGATGGAGTCTCGGTCAAACAATGTTTTACCGGTGGATGTTGAGACCGTTCAGATGCACAACCCGCGGCCTCCTCCGATGGGTGGTGCGGATTTCAGGGTTATGCAGGGTCAGACACCCGATCAGATGACCGGAGCTACTCCGTCAGATTTGCCTTCCCTTTTCCATGAGAAGTCGGAGAAGCTCCTCGGAGAAAACATGGTCGTGGGCGATGAGGCGATGGATGACTTGGGAATCTATCTTGAGCTGGAGGGTCTAATTGAGAAGGCCTATGGTTGGAGTGAGTACACGAGTGGGCTGGGGAGCAAGAGGCGGGACTGACGCCCTAAAATTTCCATGCTGCTCCTGCTCTGTTCTTTCTGTCATATGCTGCTGCTATCTTTCGTCAACCAGGTCACGGAATGCAGCCTTTGCATGGTCGGAGGGAGTACCTGAAGTGAAGTGACTGAATCCAACCAATGAATTTATGTTTCCATGGTAAATGCCGATACTTAGTATATTTGTTGTGGTTTCTTCCTTTGTCTCCATTGCAACAAAATGCTCTCTGGGCTCTTTTATCTTAGTTTTGCACTAGGCTTTTTTCTCTGTTTCTCTTTTTGTAACCATGATCGGCATGATGAGGATCCGATGTGGAAATACAACATAAATGGGTCTCATAAATAACGTTATTTTGATCGGAAAAGGAAAAAAAAAAAAAAAAAAAACAGCAACATCGTCATGGGTAAGCTAGGTATGAAGAAAATGAATCAAGATTGCAGAAAGATAAAAATATGCTAATTTTATTCTTGGAGCGCTCCTACGTTTCGAAAGTCTACTAAAATCCCTAAGCTTGTCCGAATTTCACTTTAAGATTTTGGTAATATCTTTGGTATGCTGGTTTGGATTTTTTTTTCTCACGCAAAGATTAATTTGGGATGAATATAGCATGAAGACGTCATAAAATTAATATGAGATGAATGTGTCACGATTATACCAATTCAAAATGTTAAGAGATAATAACTACTGGGGGTTCGCCCCAGTGGCCACCCTTCCATCTTGGAAGGGGGAGGTTGGGGGTTCAAATCCCCACCTTCTCAGGGGAGATTGGGGTGGGGAATATTTCATTTCAGGAGTGGGTTTCGACTCCCACGCCCTGCAATGAGGCAGGGCAAAAAGTCTGAGAGTGAGTGTTAGAGTAGGATTAGCGTAGGACTGACAAAAAAAAATGTTAAGAGATATTAACCCTTTGATTTAATGAAAGGCATTTTTTGAAATATTTAATATGACCAAATTCTAACCACAAGTCACAAGTTGTCCATTTATTCTCTAAAGAGAAACGTCTCTCTCTCTCTCTTTATATTAAATGTGTTTTTATTGCAAGCTTTTGTTGAGAAAACTAGCCATACTGTTCTCAATCAACAAGGTTCTAGTAGATTTTGTTGAGAAAATTGTTCATAAAATTTTAAGTTTGATAATTATCTTGAAGTATGTTGATCTAGAAAATCACTCTAGTACGAATTATAAAGTCTACTTTAGATGGAATAAGCTCAAACTTAAGTCTAGATCTTTTATTGAAGATAAAGACCAAGAGAATTACTCTCATTCCCCATCCTGAAGCAAATTCAAAACAAAGCAAGTTCAAAATGTGACAAGTTTAAAACGAAGCAAGCCTAGAGTGTGATAGGTCCAAAACGTGACCATTCCATGATGAATAATAGCAAATGATCCGGTTTGGATTCCATATTTAGAAAGATTTAATTGACTCAATCTTATTCAATTAGAAAATCAATCTCAAGACAAGTTCTATCCAAATAGAGAAGCTCTACTTATGGAAATCAAGACTCTGGTTGTACGGACAAACATAATCAAGTGGGAATTTAGCTTTTATTACTCAACAGCCACCCAATTTTCTAGATTCAGATCTGTCCAACAAGTACATTTAGAAGACGATTCTCCAATGGCTAGTTTGGAAGTGGATGAATATATAAGGAGACCAAGATACCGAGAATCATGTAAGAGAAGAGACCTAGGATCTAGAATTCCAAAGTCCGAGTGAACTTTGATTGCACACTTATCTTTCGCAAGCTTCAATTTTGTGAGTGTGAGAGAAATACAAAAAGAGTGACCGAGTGAAATAATGTGATTTATAACCAAGTGCTTACACTCAATATTATAATCTCTTGTAGATCCTTTAGTGGAACCAAGCCAGTAGGCTGTCAGCATAGAAAAGTAGACGTAAGCTTGATTTAAATTGAACCACTATAAACCTTGTGTGCAATTTCTTTTTTCTCTAAACTCTTAATGTTTTTGTTACAATAAATTGCACACCCACTAAGTGTTTGTCTACTGCATAACAAATTCCGAACCATGTTCCAAAATCTTACCATTGTTCAGACTTTAATCACGACTCATTCTATTCCATTTTAAATTGTCAAGATTTCATAGATTCACCTATTAACCTCCCCTCTATGTGATACTTGCTAACTTCATCAGCTTCCACATGTCAAGAAGGGAGAAGTTGATTTTTGATTTTTTTTTTTTGGATCAAATGAGAAGTTGATTGATGGTACATCGTGATTGAAACTTTTTCATAACAACACTGCTTAGTCAATGGCGGTAATCATTCAATTGGTTGAAGCTAAAGGAATTTATTAGACTAAGGGCATATGCTTTAGCATCGGAGTTTGAATCCCTCAAAACGATGTTAAAATACAACACGACATTGGCTTTAACAAGTTTTTTTTTTTATTGATTTACATTGTGATTCTTATGATTCATTTATCTAAAAAAAAATGAATTATTTGATAGAATTTTCCTTAAAGTGATCGTTTGCGTCGATTGAAATAATTAGTCAATAAAAAATATTTTGATTATCGATTATAATTTATATTGAGATATTTTCGTGAATGAAGAGAATATATATCATTTATTCATTTTTTTTTTCAAGCAACAAAAGTGATTATCTTTAAATAAATTATTTTTTCGTGAAATAAGTGTATTCTTAGCTTTCCAAGTGAATTTTTTAAGAGAACTAATCTTCTCCCTAGTCTCTGGCGAAGTGGATAATTCTGAAGTCCCATCACATTAATTGAAAAGGTGCACAGAAGATTTGAAGCAAAAAGTCTAGGAAAATACAAATTGCTCAAAAGAGGGAGCTTACTTTCATAATTATGAAAATAAATTTTGTTATAATTAGGAGTGCGTAACGGAACTCGTTCTACTAGAGCTAGGCCAAACTGCCCAAAAAATAGGTCCTAGAATTGGAACATGTTGGAACCGATTCGAGAGCAAGTTCTAAGTAAATACCCACCACCAAACCACCTTGCTTTGGAACCTGTTTCAAAATCGGTTTTATAAGCTACAAAGTTAAAACCTTAATTTTTTTTCTCCATAAATTCTAACCTTAGCACTCATTTGTCATTTATCCTTCTTTGGAACTCTTTACCTGTCTTTCCCCTTTCTCCTAAATTTTCATGGATGAATGGAAATCAAAGTTTCGTAACTTACGTTTTATGTTATGCGTTTGAACTTTTTATTATTTATAATTGTGAGTGACTATGTGTTCATCTTATAGGTTTCTGTTTTTTTGTGGATGGGGATTTTTGTTGTTTATGTTTTACTTTGAACCATTTTATTGCTCATAACCTCATATGATTTTACTATAAAAGATGAACAAAAAAAAAGGAAGGGAAAAAAAAAGCGAGAGCCAAACTAGCAAAAAATGGTAGGTTCCAAGCAAATAGTATAGGTTCCAAGGTTAAAAAATTTGGAACCGATTATAACAAAGTAGGTTTTAGGTTCCAGCTCTAGTCACTACTTATCCTAAAACTGATTACCTTTAAGTGACTTAACGACTTTTTAGGCATGAGATTAATTTAGATTCATGTAGTTATTATTTGTCACAAGCAAAATATGCTACTTATTATTTTAATTTTTTGGGAGCCAAACAAAGTCGCTACAACTCTTATTGAGACCAAAGCCAAGTTTGATGCCAAATATGAGACCCCTTTTTTGAATTCTACACTCTATCAACTGTCGGTTGGCAATCTTATATATCTCACTTTTACTCAACCTAACATTGCCTATATCGTTCTCATTGTTAGTTAGTACATGACCGCACTCGTGCAACCCATTTTGCTGTAGTCTTTCGAATTCTTTGATATGTCATGAATAAATTATTTCAAGGCCTTCAATTTTCTACTCATTCTATCTTTAGATTTGATAGCTTATTCTGACAATGACCCTCAATATATTTGCTCCACTATGAACTGCTATTTCTTTTTGGAAAAATCACTTATCTCATGGTCCAGCAAAAAACATACCATTGTTGATCGCTCTAGTACAAAAAAAGAATGTCAAGCTATTGCTAATACCACATCAGAGTTACTATGGTTGCAATAGCTACTAGAAGATATTGGAGTGTGTCGTAATAGCGAAAAAAGTCATTATCGCAACAACCGAAGTGCTATCTAAATATCACATAATGACACGTTTCATCAAAGCACCAAACATATTAAAATATATTGTCATAACGTAACCGGCTTCGCCTTTTGTGCTATTGTTGGTTCAACTAATCAGAAGAAAGCTAGTATTTCATGTAAGATCCAGTCGTTTGTCAACAATCAAGAAACTTATGGTTGCGTAAATTGTTTTTCCTTATTGGAGTCTAACCACATATGGATTTTATAAGTTTCCCAGCGAATGATGTAGAGATTGGTTGCAAAATTGCTAAATCATACAGGCAATCTATAATAACATTTCAAGCATCAAACGGGAACGTTGGAATCTTTGGGGTGCAATGGTGTGCAAACATAGTAAGCAACTAAGTGACGCAAAGAACGACGACAGCGACGATCCTCTGAATTCGAACATGAACCTTACAAATACTCACGTTTTAAGCCGTAAAAGAAGGAAAGATTTTGAGACTCCTAATTGGTATGCTATGCTTTAAAATTAGCTTTCTTGTAATTTAGGTTGTGGGTTATATTAAAACCCTTTCGAGTGGCTTTGACTGAGTGTTTCCTCGTAAGGAAAATAAGCTTGCTTCCATCATTTCCACACGAAGAAAATGGAAGCATGTTGCTGTCTAGTCAACTTTTTTAATTTTCTTGATGACTCATATTAGAGGTGAGCAGTTCCAAGTTCCTTACAAGTTCCACCTGGAACCTGGAACCTGGAACCTACCATCAAATACAGGTTCCTCATTTTTTGGAACTTGGAACCTACCCGTCAAAACCAAAAACTTGAAACCTACCTATTACAAGTTCTAAGATCGATTCCAGGTTCCAACAAGTTCTTTATTTTTTTTTGTTCATTTTTAGTTTAAAAAAACGAAAATGAACACAACAATAACAAATAAGCTTGTCATTCATCAAAGAGAATACAAAATGAAGAAAACTATCAACGGAGGAAAAGGAATTCTTGACAAGGAATTCAACTATATAAAAGAGAGAAAATGGAGCAAAAATCTACATTGAAATGGAAGAAAATTCACTAGACCATAAATTCTGTTTTGGAACTTTGTATCGAGGAGTTTATAACACCATAGAACCAACTAGACCATAAAAACAAGAGCATTAAAATTGCGGGTATGAGCATTAAAAGAAAGATGAGTTTTTGGTCCTCAAACATCCATGAAAATTTGTTCTAAAATTTGATCACCTGAAATCAAAAGAAACAATAATCATAGTTAATAACTTAATAATAGCTTTAAATTTAAAATTGGAGTGTCGCGTCTCGGTTATTTGCAATTATAATTACAACGTTTTCTTTGCAATTGAAAGTTCACCATATGTAGGGTAGCTTGGCATTGCAATTTGTGTAAACGCTCCTTAGACATGATGAGAACTAACATCTTCTGGAGCCTACATAAAAGAGCATACCACAATGCTCAACTTGACTATATAATCAACCATATATGAGAACTAAAGCCATCGGATGGAAGTGTAAAATAAGTATTAGATGCCTTACCACATATATTCATTTCGCTTTAACCGGTAAACTCTATTTATCAAAGATAATCTCCTTATTAAGACAATCCATATCTATTGAAAAAAAGAGATTAAATGAAATATTAATGTATTAGATATATAAAAGGAATTACAATATATAAAAATATAAACATCACTTACCCAACTCAAATTTTTCTGCATTCTTGATGCACTCTTCAACATTAATCGGCATACGTACGGCTCTCAACCAATCTTAAGTGCAAATCAAAGCTTCTACTACTTTGAGAGTCAAAGAACTTCGAAAGCCATCAAGCACACAACCTAATATACTAAAAGTTGACTCTGAAGCAATAGTAGTTATAGGAATAGACAAAATATCCTGAGCCATCGAAGAAATGATCTTATATTTTGAGCCAATAGACTTCAACCACATCAAAAGGTCAAGATCAAGAACTTTTCATTTTTTTTCTTGAAGATACTCATCAAGCTCAGATTTGTTGTTATCGCACCCTTGTTTGTTCAAGTATAAAAACATTTTCTTCCAAATTTGGGATTTCATACTTCTATACCTTCATTACCACCTATATCGACATTGTAACCAGTACTACTTGCACTCAAATTGTGGCCACCAAAATTTCGATCACTTGAAACAAGAGAAGATTGTTCATAAAATTTATATAAACGCTCCAATGTGTCATTCACCTTGTAATGCATCTTTTTAATTTTTTATTCGTCATCATAAATTTGTTCATACAAGAAACTCACATAATTCAACTTGACTAAGGATCTAACATTACCGTAATCAACACTATCATATTCACTTTATCCAAGCTTCCATAATATTTGTCAAATTTTTCTTTCATTTTCGCATCCAAAGCTTGAAGCTTACGATCCGAACCATCAATTGCATCTTTTAAAGATCTATAAAGAGCTATCCTTTCAAAATAATCATTTGAAGTAACGTATGAATTTCCTAACATTCGATTGGTGGCATCATTGAATACTTTTAGAAATTCTAAAAGAATAATAGCATTTTCTCAATCATCATCTTTAGGAATTTCATGATTAAGCTCACTTGCAAAAGATAGATCGTTTTCTTCCATCATTTCACAAGCTTTTCTGAATTTTATGGCAGTGTCTAACATGAGATAAGTGGAGTTCCATCTAGTGGCAATGTCAAGAATAATCGAACCCTTATAAGTGATATGTTCACTCTCAATGCAAGATTGAAATGTTTGGCTCTCGTGGGAGAACTCCTCACATAATTAACCATATTTTGGATACGTGCAATAAAGTCATGTACTGTAATCAAGCCATCTCTTATAATCAAATTTAATATATGAGCTGTGCACCTCATGTGCAAAACATTACCATCTAATATCAACAACATTTCTTTAGAAAGTTTTTTCCTCAAATAGCTAATTGCAACAACATATAAACTAGCATTATCCACGATGATTATGGACACCTTTTTTCTTTCTTTTTTTTCTATTACCCATTCATGGATGCATTTCTCCATCATTTTCCCGATCTCCTTACCCTTATGACTATGCATCACCACAAAATTGATGATTCTTTTATGCAACTTCTAATTTTCATCAATAAAATGTATAGTGAGACACAAATAATTCAGATTTTGAATGGAACTCCATGTATCAGTCACGAGTGCGATCCTAAAATTAATCTTTTCAAAATAAGTTTTTAAACAAATTCTTTCACAGAAATGCAACTTCACACAATCTTTTGCCACTGTGAAACGTGATAAATTGTTTGAAGAAATGTTGTAACTCACTGATAAATTCACGAAATCCAACATGCTTGACCAAAAAAAAAAGTTGTTCATCAAGGATGATGAATCGAGCAAGCATTTGCCTACAACGTTTTTGATTAAACGACCATGTTGATAAAGTTCTACCAATACTAGAATCTCCCCCTGCCTTGCCAGCTATGTCTACATTATGTGGTGCAAAGAATTTCTGCTTCTTAGCTATATTACGAGGAAACTTCTTGCACGTGATCAAGTTCTTCCTCATTGCAAAAGTACCGTTAGCAACACGATACTTAAGCACAGACCTACAATGAATGCACTTCACTTGATATGTTTATCTATCCTTATCATTGATTCTCACATAACGATTTCAGCATTTGGATGTATATTTCTTATCACGAGGAGGAAGACGAGAACCAAGTACCTTATTTATGGCAATCATGATAGGAAATGTCTCTTCTTCATTTTCATCGTAAGAAAATTACAATTCTGTGATCGGAATCATCTCCTCACATCTCTCCACCTCCATTTATGTATTATCGTGATACGTTAATTTTGCACTACACAACAATAATAAAATATAGTTAGAAATTTCAAAATAAAGAGCAAACTAGAAATGAAACACCACAATAAACCCATTTATTTCAATGTAACTCATATAATGATGTCAATAGTTTAGTTCATTGCTACTCTTTGTATAGTACATGCTAAACATAAATACTTACAATTTCTGGAACTTTTAAGAATCAAAGGTCTACAAAGAGAAAGCCCACTATTAGCTCCTTTATCACAGAAAACTGAAAAAAGAATTAGAGAAAAAGAAAATTAAACCCTGATAAAGACGAGCATAACGTATGGTCAAATTGTATATTTTCTCAATGGCTTGTTGATAAAGAAATCATGTGGATGTGAGTTCATGTGGAGAATTGGGAAGAATGTAACAGAATAGTTTTTCTCATAAATAAAGAGCTCATGGAGGCCTGACGTAGCTAACATTACCAACAATTAAGCAGAAGGATCAAAGTTGGATTTAGGAAAAAACTCATACCTTCAAAGGAAAATGAAAAATGCTAGTGAACTTAGAGGAAAAGAAAGATATATGCTCGAAAAAATTCAAATTCCAATATGACACGATCTCTTAAATATTTCGAGACATGAATGTTTACATTGGCACACCATGAACAAACATGCGCAAAACTTCTTCTTTTTCACACAATTATATAAGAAAAAAATGAGAATTTTGGTCTAGCACTCGTGACAAATTTATATCTATATCTTCAAAAACTATAAGGTAGATTCCGCGAGAATATTTTATTGATCAACACCAATTATTTCAGCCACTAGCATAAGAGAGATAAAGCAAGAAAAAATCAGAACACTCCAGTCACTTGTTATAAGCAATTCAAGAAAACCAGATCCAAGCTTGCTATCCAACTTCCTCATCTAAACCAACAAACAACAGATGCAAAACCAAAGATGCTTAGCAATTCATCCTTTTTCACAACTCAATCTGTCCCTATTCCTCTTATGTTTTCACTATAATCCTACATGTACACTACTATTACGCCTTCTGCTATTTGGCAAATCATCAATCTAATGCTTAAAGTTTCTAAAAAAATCATCTCATAGTCTAGTCAACTAACACTCTGATGCAATCTCAGCTTCACACTCCTCTCTTCTAAATGAAATGCACAGGACGCGTAAAAAATAGACATTGAATCCAGACGCACTTCGCAGAACGACGAATTGAGGGGGTGGTAGAAATTACCGTCATGAAAGGCGGTTGATACAAGCTCCTAGAGTCCCTAAAACCTAAATTCTGCGGTTGGGCAAGCGGCGTCGAGGGTGGCCGGGCAAGCGGCATCGAGGGTAGCTGGGCGAGCAACAAGTGGCATCGAGGGCTACTGGGTGAGTAGCAAGTGGCTCGGGGGCAACTAGGCGAGCGGCATCGGGGGCGACTAGGTGAGCAGCGTCGGGGGCGACTAAGCAAATGGGCGAGTAGCGTCGAGGGCGGTTGGGCGAGTGGGCGAGTGGCATCAATGGTTGTCGGGCGAACAGCGAGCGGCATCGAGGGTGACTAGGCGAGTGGCGAAAGGCGTCGGGAGCGGCTAGGCGAGTAGTGAGCAGCGTCGGGGGCATTTGGATGAGTAGGTGAGCGGCGTCAAGGGCGATTGGACGAGCAGCATCGGGGGTGGCTGGGCGAGCGGCGTCAAGGGAGACAAGGCGAGCGGCATTGAGGGAGGGCGTCATTGAGGGATTTAAGGACAGGACATGAAGGAGTCTCAGTCGGGGGACAAGCATTCAAATTATTTAGGGTTTTTAGGTTTAGGAACCGGAACCAAGAACCGCAGGTTTCCAAAGAAAGGGAACTAGGAACTGGAATTGGCCTCTCTAGAATTGGGAACCGAACTGAACCCACTGATCCGGTTTTGGGTTCTACCTAGTGCGCTCACCCCTAACTCGTATCACGTCACAGCCAAACTCAAGAAAGAGAACCCAAAGAGCAAAGGAGAGCTTTGAACGGAGAATGGGCATTTCCAAATTGGTTCAATCATTCTGCAGGAAATTGCACGATTTTGGTTCTGCGAGGTCATGATATATTAGGGTTTGCTTTGACCTTTGTCTCCAATTCACCTTAAGCATGATTGCTTGTGTGTTTTAAGAAAGCTTGACCAAGTGCAAGTAATCATAGTTTTTTCCAAGGGTTTCGGTTCTCACGTCAAGGCAAGAACGCAAGTGAAGTAAAAGACAGATAGCCGACCAAAAAAAAAAGGTAAAAGACAGATCGACGTGCGTTCTTGCGTTCTTGGCCGAACAAAAGCAAATGATGATTGGCCCACGTGTGGATAACGCGCATTAAAGTGATAACTACGCTATCAAAACCTGTACCAGCATTCCACCTACCTTCCCCAAAAACCTTGGCGAACATCAGAGGAAAAAGGGAACTGCTTTTCGAGTGTTGCATGCCCGATCTTTGGATCTTTTCTGTCTTTTAGTGCTCCTGCAAATGCAAAGAAGCATGCAAGAGACGAGGCCTAGAATCAAGAATTCAAAAGTCTTAGGGGCTATTTAGTAATTATCCAAATAGTACCCGATTTTGATTTTTTGTTCCTGGGAGTAGTTTTGAAAAAGAATCGCGTTTGATAAAAAATTTTGTTCCTCGGAATAAATTTCTATTTTTTTTGTTCCCAGAAGTAGATTTGGAACATAATTAAGAATTAAAAAAAAAAGTTAATTCTTGTTCTCGGAAACAAATCTAAGAATCAAGACCCTATTTCTCTTCTTCTCTTTTCTTCTTCTTCATCTACCGCCATCCCGCGGTTGCCGTCTGCCGTCGTCCGCTGCCGTCCGCCGCCGTTCGCCGCCGTCCGTCGCCCTACGCCGCCGTCCGTCGCCATCCGTTGCCGGCAACCAATTCGGTGAGCTCGCTAGAGGCAAGCCAAACCACCAGCGAGGCCGAGCCTCGGCGGGGCTGGGCGAGCCTCATCGATGGCCAGGTGAGCCTTGCCCAGCCCCAGCGAGGCCCGCACAGCCTCGTTGATGGCCAGGCGAGCCTCGCCCAGCCCCGGTGAGGCCGACGAGGCTCGGCCGATGACACTCCAGTGAGGTTGTTGGCCCTCATCTGGCCGGTTGCCGGTCCGACAACCGGCCACTTGAAGAAGAAGAAGAAGAAGAAGAAGAAGAAGAAGAAGAAGAAGAAGAAGAAGAAGAAGAAGAAAGGAAAAAAGAAAAGAAAAGTAAAAAATAAAATATTTGAAAAATAAAATAAATTGATTTGGAACAGAATCAATGAGTATAATACTAAACGCAATTTTATTTCAGAATCAGAAATTTTGGACAATTATCAAACGGCTTAAAATGCTTAAAAATTGTTCCCGGGAACAGAATAAAAAAGAATCATTTCTAATCATAATTTGTTCCCAGGAACAGAATCGCTACCAAACGCACCCTTAGTGAACTTCAATCATACACTTATCTTTCGAGAGCTTCAATTTTGTGATCGTGAGAGAAATACAAAAAGAGTTACTAAGTGAGTTAGTGTGATTTATCACTAAATGCTTACAGTCGATATTATAATCTCTTATTGATCATCTAGTAGAATCTAGCTAGTAGGCTGTCAATGTAAAAAAGTGAACGTGGACTTGATTTAAATCGAACCATTATAAACTTTGTGTGCAATTTCTCTCTTCCCTTAACTCTTATTGTTTATTACTATAATCTAGTGCACACTTGATGGATGCATCTAAAGTCTATTTTACTGCATAACAGATTCTGGACCTTATTCCATAATCTAACCTTGGTTCAGATTTTAATCTTAACTCGATCTTATCCACTTTAAATTGTCAAAATTTCATATATTCACCTATTTAGCCCTCCTCTAAATGATACTTTCTAGCTTCATCAGCTTCCACATGTCAAGAAAGGAGAAGTCGAATTTTTTTTTCCGTTGATTGATGGTACATCGTGATTGAAACTTTTTCATGACAACATTGCTTAGTCAATGGTAGTAATCATTCAACTGGAAGCTAAAGGAGTTTGTTGAATGAAGGGCATATGCTTTAGCATTAAAGTTTTAACCCTTCAAAACAATGTTAAAATACGACATGACATTGGCTTATATAAAGTTTTTTCTACTGATTTTCATCGTGATTCTTAGTAATCATTTATCTAAAAAAATGAATTATTTAAAAGTATTTTTCTAAAAGTGATCATTCATATTGATTGAAATAATTAGTCAATAAAATATTTTCATTATCGATTATAATTTATATTAAAATGTTTTCGTGAATAAAGAGAATATTTAATGTTCATTCATTTTTTTTCAAGCAACAAAAAGTGATTATCTTTTTAAAAAATATTTTTTAAATAATCTTCTCCCTAGTCTCTACCAATATGAATAATTCCAAAGTCCCGTCATTTCATTTGACAAGATGCACAACAGATTTGTACCAAAAAGTCCAGGACAATACAAATTGCATAAAAGAGCGAGCTTACTTTCACATTTTTAATTATAATTAGGATTGTGCAACTGGACTAGACTGGACCGCCCAAAAAACAAGTCTGAGATCCCATTCTTGTTGAAACCAGTCTAGGAATAGATTCTAAATTTTTGGAACTATTTAAAACTGGTCCGGGAATTGGTTCTAAGTAAATACCCATCCAGGAGTTGAACCAAACCACTCTGCTTTGAAACTAGTTTCGAAGATAGTTTTATAAGTTAAAAAGCTAAAACCCTAATTTTTTCTCTTAAATTCTAACATTAGCACTCATTCGTCATTTGTCCTTCTTTGGAATTCCCTGTCAGTCTTTCCCCTTCCCCTAAATTTTATGGATGAATGGGACATAGAGTTTCATAATTTATGTTTTATGTTACATTTTGTTCTTTATTGTTTATAATTATACATGACTATGTGTTCATTTTATAGATTATATTTTCTTGCAAACAGGGATTTTTGGTGTTCATCTTTTACTTTAAACTATTTTGTTGCTGATAACCTCATGTGATTTTGCTGTAAAAAAAAAAACCCAAAGAAAAGGAATGAAAAAAATAGGCTTTCGGATGGACTTTGGAACTGGACTCGAAAAACAAGGGGGGTTTCCAATTGCGGCTCCAAGCAAACGGAATAGGCTTCAAGATCCAAAAATTGAGAATCGATTATAGATTCTAACTTTGAAATTATCTCACTTTGAAACCGATCACCCCTAGATCACTCAGCTACTTTTTAGGCATGAGGTTAATTTGAATTTCTCTAGTTATTATTTGTCACAAGCAAAATATGCTGCTGATTTTTTTTTTCTGAAGCCAAACTTAATGACAACAAAGTCGCTACAGCTCTTATTGAGACAAAATCCAAGTTTGATGCCAACAATGAGACTCTTTATAATCCTACACTCTATCAACAATCGATTGTTGGTATTATATATGTCTTGGTTTTACTCAACCTAACATTGCCCATGTTGTTCATATTGTTAATCAGTACATGATCACGCTCCCTATAATCCATCAGGCATCGTCCCGAAATCCATTGATGACAGCTTAGTCCCTTGTGTGATCATATGTATAAGCAAGCACACAAACTGATTCTTATCTTTAGCATAAGCAAATGCAATAGGCCTCAAAGGCACACCTTGCAAAGTGTGTGTTATGACTTGCCAAGACCGTATTGTTAAAATATGCCGAGCAGGAAGTAAGAACCATGGCTTGGTCCAATACATTTGAGCACTGACCTAGGCCAAACTTGATTCGGAAACATTATGTCTCAATAATGTTGAACCAAGAGAGACCCAGTCCATCGTGCATTCCATGCACGTTCAAGACCAACGAGACCTCTTTCCAAAACTCAGGGCGTGCTTTCAAGCATAGACAATAATATATGAGCAAACCATGTCAATAATATGACCCAAAAAAAAAAAAAAAAACCATGTCAATAAACAATAACATCCCCTTGCAAGCACAACAAGCATGTGAGACAAACCCGACTCATTTCTGAACCTCGTACATAAGCAATAACATGAGCAAACCATACAAATTAGTACACAAGCAACCTACGTGAGTTCAAGCAACAATAAGCAAGCAATAGTGAACTCCTACAAGCACGACAAGAATAGACCTCATGTTTGAACTGCGCAACACAACACCCTATCCAATGATTAGGGGGTCTATTTATAAAACTGTACATTGCACCAGGCATGGCACAAGGTTCGTGGCCCAAACCGAACGATCAAGATGCTGATCTACACCAAGCAATGGCTTGGATCATACGCCTCAATATCGACCCACTAAGCGAGATTCGTTCCAATACACCTCAACATTGATCCAAACCAAGCGAAACCTATCCATAGCTTGGGGCATGCTTCTGAACACATGAGCAAACCATACAAAATTGCAAATAAGCCCACTCTACGAAAAATAAAAAACATCATACTTGAATAAGTGCAAACAAGAGTAGAACCCATGTCCGAACCACACAACACAACACTTTATCCAACGATTAGGGGACCTACTTACAAAACCGAAACGAGAAACAACAGCAGTGGCGAAGGTGGTGAATGGCAAACGGCTCATGACAGCTCAGGGCATCGGTAGCAAGCGACGACAACGGCAAGCGGCAACGGCTTATGGCGGCAAGCAAAGAGAAGACCAAGAGAGAGAAGGCACGTGAAGGGGAGAGAGATAGAAAGAAATGGGTGTGCTTGGGGAACAAGAGAGAGAATAGTTATCCTAGGCTCTTATAAAAGAAGCTCAATTAATGAATTTCTAATTATGACTAATGATGACTCTTCTTAGCTTGATTTGCAAAATTGCCTCTTATCCATCCAAGTGTCATGTTAAGGATTAATCTTGGCTAACTTATCCTCCAAGTCTCAAGATAGGTTAAACATTGCCTCCATCTAGGAACACATAAGCTTAGTTGGACTAACTAGATGGCTAACTAAGTCTGCTCTCCCCTTTCCCCTCTAAAGTGGCGCCTCCCCCCTCTTCAAGAACCCTCAAAATTGGTCTCTCACTTATCTTAAATTCAAGAAGCTTATCTAATGGTCAACTTGATGAGCAAGTCTCATATTAGGGCAATCATGCCCTAAAGTCCTAATTGGGGCACATAAGCAATGACTCATTCAATGTTTTACTAGACAAGCTTCCAAACTAATGATGAAGTTTGTTCTAAACCAGACAACTTACTCCCCAAGTTCTTCTCCCTTTGGGCATGTGTCTCTCCTTCTTTCCTCCAATAATTGCTCACTTTTAATTGACCCAAATTCAATAAGACAAAAGCAACTATGAGAACTAGCTAAATATCATCGTAACCGAACAAGAATATCTCGGAATTACCCATGATCGAACCGAGGCTTGCAGCTAAATTTCATTCGAAAGTGGCCCTAATGTGGCCTACACAGATTGGGCAACCTTGGAGCATCGCTTGCGCTGCCAAACTTGGACCAAATCTGGCACCCCTCTAGGGTCCTATGCATAACCCATGGTTGATTCAAAACCAATTTATTTTTGAACCTAGTCAATTCATGGGTGACTCTCAGTTGTCATGCAATTGTATAGAATCAATCGACTTACCTCGATACACTGTTGTACAGAACCAATTTAGGGTCATTCACAATCGGCATAGTGATTGTGCGAAACCACCCACAACCAATCATATACACTCAAGCCAAATCGATCTATAACCGTCCGCTAGTCGATCTATGACGACGTGTGGTCATCCCACATTGATCCTTTTGGTCAAGTTATCTTTCCATGATCGAATACTCTGGTTGAGCATATTCTTGATCCTTAATCGCATTTCCCAATCAACTAGTTGACTCATAAGCGATCATTGAATCGACTCATGGACTAATTCTGTTGTTGGTGTACTGACCTTTAGACCACCCCTCGCGTTCGAGATATGTGTCCAAATCTAGGATCTCTCTCTCTCTCTCCCATGATAGGGATTGCTTGGAGAGACTCGAGCATATACACTCAAGCCAAATCGATCTATAACCGTCCGCTAGTCGATCTATGACGACGTGTGGTCATCCCACATTGATCCTTTTGGTCAAGTTATCTTTCCATGATCGAATACTCTGGTTGAGCATATTCTTGATCCTTAATCGCATTTCCCAATCAACTAGTTGACTCATAAGCGATCATTGAATTGACTCATGGACTAATTTTGTTGTTAGACCACCCCTCACTTTCAAGATATGTGTCCAAATCTAGGATCTCTCTCTCTCTCTCTCTCTCTCTCTCTCTCTCTCTCTCTCTCTCTCATTGGTGCCAACCACTGCCATTCGCCAATGCTCGAGTGGGAGAAATTTTGTATCGTTATCACTCACCCTAAGAAACTGTTGGGTGCATCTCTCTCTCTCTCTCTCTCTCTCTCGGTCATTGGTGCCAACCACTGCCGTTCGCCAATGCTCGAGTGGGAGAAATTTTGTATCGTTATCACTCACCCTAAGAAACTGTTGGGTGCATCTTGTGTACAAACAAGGTAATCAACTAGATGACACAAATGACAAAAGCGTTGATTTTCTCAATTTGAATACGAAACTTATAAGTTCTCATGTTTGAAGCCTCAAAAGGAAGGAAAGATTTTCGGACTCCTAATCAATATGTATTGAAATTAGCTTTCTTGTGACTTAGGTGGGGGGTTATATTAATACCTTTTCAAGTGGCTTTAACTGTGTATTTCCTCATAGCGAAAATGAACTTGCTCCTGTGTTTTTCTTTGCATTCAGATTTTGTGATCATCTTGTTGTGTTTTCCTTTACCCTTAGATTATGTGATTATCTTCCATCTTTTCCTCATGAAGATAGTTCAAAGATGTTCTTGTCCAGTCAATATTCACTTCACGACCAAGTTTAAGAAAGAGAACCAAAGAACAAAGAAGGGCTTTAAATAGAGAATAAGAATTTCCAAATTAGCCCAATCTTTCTGCTAGAAATTGCACGATTGTGGTATTGTGAGGTTATGATATATTAGTTATAAAAACACTTGGGACCCATTTGATAACAATTCTATTCCCAGGAACAATTTAAATTCAGAAATGATTTTTTTTTTCTGATTTTGTTCTTTAAATGAGTTTTTGAGCATTTGAAGGCATTTAATAACTTTCCAAAATTTCTATTCCCTGGATAGAAATTCGCCTTAGTATGACCCTCAAATTCTTTTGTAACTTAGAATTTATTTTAATTTTTTAATAAATTTTTCACATTCTTCTTCTTTCCTCCACCTCCTCCTCCTCCTCCTCCTCCTCCTTCTTCTTCTTCTTCCTCCTCCTCCTCCTCCTTTAGCCGATTGCCGGCCTCGACCATGGTCGACAATAAGCCAGATGAGAGCCTGCAACCTTGCCGGAGCGTCGCCAACCCCCGGCAAGGCCAAGTCTCATTAGCTCGAGCCTTGCCTTGGTTGGGTGACGCTCGGTCTCACTCAAATCTAGTGAGGCCAAGCCCACCCCACCACCAATGAGGAGCCTCGCCGAGCCACCACGAGGTTGGCCTCAACATGGCCAGGTGATGCCAAGTCTCATTAGCTCGAGCCTTGCCTTGGTTGGGCGACACTCGGTCTCACTCAAATCTGGTGAGGCCAAGCCCACCCAACCACCGATGAGGAGCCTTGCCGAGCCACCGCAAGGTTGGCCTCAACACGGTCAGGTGATGCCAATCTTGCAGTAGACCAATAAGGCTAAGCCTTGCCCAGCCACCAGCGAGGCTCAATCGACAAGGCTAAGCCTCACCAAGAGCCTGCAACCGGCGAAAGGAAGAAGAAGAAGAAGAAGAAGAAGAAGAAAAGAAAAAAAAATGTTCTTGATTATGAAGTTGTTCTTGGGAACAAAGAATTAACTTTTTTTTACTTCTTGATTCTATGTCAAATCTATTCTCACAAATAAAATAAAAAAAGCTACCAAACGAATTTTTGTTCTTTTAAAAAAAAAATTCAGTGAACAAAAGAATAAAGTCAAATGTTGTTTGGCCAGTTACCAAGCAAGCCCTTAGTCACTCTTTCTATGTTTTTCGTGCCTTTCTAATCTTGGCCTCAAGATAGATTAACAACTACTAAATGTTGGAAATTTGTTTTAAAAACAAAAAAGAGTGCATTTTCTTTGTCCTACATAAGAAAAATGGGAGGAAATTAGCCAATTTATAAGTGTGGGGTTTCCTTTGTATACCAAACGAAATGATTGGGTGTGAGCTAGACCTTACCATACCCGCAATTTAATTAGCACGAATCCCTTTGTTATTTTATTTTTATTTTTATTTCGTACGGTTATCTTATTAACTTTAATCAATTCAAAGATTGTTTTGTTTATTGAGAATTTTCGAAAATTAATTAATTAATTAATAATAATTTCAAAATTTTATTTATTAAATAATTATTTTTATTTTTATTCCGAATTTTTTGTTTGTCTTTTCAAGACAACCTTTGAATAAGATACCCGTTCATTTTGCAACCTTTCCCGAATGGTTGCATTTGTTCGGTTTTTTAACTTCTTACGAATGGACGCCTTTGTTCATTTGAGCAATTTTCGAAAGAATGTGTTTGTTCACTTTCGCAACTTTTCACCAAGAGTTGTCTACGTTTTTTAAGATTGTTTTATATATAGGGATAAGTGTTCCAAAAGTCCTAAAACTTGTCACGAAAATGCATTTCAGTCCTAAAACTTGCAAAAAGTGCATTTAAGTCCTAAAACTTGTCAAATTGTTTCAAACGAGTCCTAAAATTGACGCCGTTAGCTTTTTCCGTTAAAAATGCCGATGTGGTATTTTTAATAATTTTTTTTATTTTCCATGTGTATTTTTTATTCATTTTTTAAATTAGGTTTAAAAAATTAAAAATTAAATTTATTCTTATCATATTTTCACCAAAAACTAAAAAGAAAAGTTTTAAAAAAATCAGAAGGGCTCCTCTGCCCCGTTGCCGTCACCACCCATCGTTGGAGGGGCCGGGCGACGGTCGCCAGCCCTAGGCGGGGGTGGTCGGCCCTCACCCGGCTAGGGCGAGGCCTCGCCAGCCCCAAGACATGGCTGGTGACTATCGCCCGCCCCCCGTGAGGGTCAGCGACAACTAGCCCAAGGCGGCCGATGGCCGCCGACCCCCCGCGAGGGCCAGTGGGCCCAGATCGGGGCACCCTTGCTCAGCTCTGGCGCGGGTGCCCAGATCTGGGCCCGCCGGCCCTCGCGGGGGGCCGACGATTGTCGCCCCCCGTGGGCGAGTACCGTTGCCCAATCCCTCCGGCGATGGGCGGTGGCGACGATGATGGTAGGGGAGAGGAGCCGCTATTTTTTCTTTTTAAACATAAATATTTTAACTTTTTTTTTATAGTTTTTGGTGAAAATAAGATAAAATGAATAAATATAATTTTTTTAGTTTTTAAATCTAATTTTTATAAAAAAAAAAATTGAATAAAAATCCACGTGGAAAATAAAAAAAAATATTTAAAATTGCCACGTCAGCATTTTTAATAGAAAATGCTAATGTCGTCGATTTTAGGACTTGTTTGAAATAATTTGATAAGTTTTAGGACTTAAATGCACTTTTTGTAAGTTTTAGGACTGAAATGCATTTTCGTGACAAGTTTTAGGACTTCTGGAACACTTATCCCGTATATATACTTGTTAGATTGAGAAAGAATGAGTGTGATCATTTTTTTATCTTTTCGAGTCTTCTTTCTAAAAACTACAGCCATCTTTTCAATTGTTTCCTAAAGATATCCTGGAGAAATACTAGAATTGCTATCTAGTATTTTCATTTTGTGACTTTGTTGTATCATGTAGGATATTTGCCGGTGACCATTAGCAACTTTGTGAGGCAAATAAATCCAGTGATATCACGCCTCAAAATCCGACTCGAGTACTCTAAAGATCCGTCTTTATTGTTCTACCCTATTCGAAACAGTATTTTCCCAACACTAAACAGTCGTGACAATGAAGGATGGTCTCTGCAATCAATTCAACTACATATAGTATCGTTTGCTTTGGCCTTGTTTCCAATTCACCTTTAGTATGATTGCACATGTGTCTTAAGCAAGCGCGATGACCATATGAGAAACCATAGTACTACGAGGCTGTCGGTTGTCATGTCCAAGCAACAAAGTGAGTTAAGTAAAGACAAGATCAAGATGGCAACGAAAGTAACCAATGATTGGTCCACTTGTCAATAACACGCGTTTACAGTGATAATCAAAATAGTACCGCTACACAGCTATCTATCTCCCTTCTCCCAAAATCTTGGCAAACTTCAAAGGAAAGAGGAACAACTTTGGCAACTATGGGCTTGTTTGTTAATGTTCTTTTTTTTTTCTGTTTATAAACAAAAATTCTATTTTTTTGTTCTAGGGAACAAAAAAATAATAGCAATGCGTTTGTTTGCGTTTTTGTTCCAAATCTATTTTTTTGTTCCTAGGAACACATTTGGAACAGAAACAAGAAACAAGAAACAAGAAAAACGTATTTCTTGTTTCTGAAACAATTTTTAAGAACAAATTTTCTCTCTCCTCTCTTTTTCTTCTCTTTTTTTTCTTCTTTTCTTTTTCTTTTTTCTTTGGCCGGTTGCCAGCCTTGGCCATGGCCGGCGACCTGCCATCGAGGGCCAGCGACCTCGCCGGAGCGTCACCGGCCCCCAGTGAGGCCGAGCGTCACCGATCCCTAGCAAGGCTCGGCCTCGCCTTGGCTGGGCAAGCTCGAGCTCGCCCAAATCCGACAAGCCCGAGCTCGCCCAGCCACCGGCGAGGCTGAGCTTTGCCGATGGCTGGGCGAGCTCAGGCTCACCGGATCTGGGCGAGCTCAAGCTCGCCTAGCCAAGGTGAGGCCAAGCCTCGCCAGCGCGAGGCAAGGCTGGGCAAGCTTGGGTGAGCCGAATATGGGCGAGCCCAAGCTCGCCGAGGCTCGGCCTCACTAGGGGCCGGCGAGCCTCGCCATGGCTAGGCGAGAATGCCGACCCTCGTCGACCGATCGCCAACCATGGCCGAGGCCGGCGACCAACCAAAAGAAGAAAAAAAGAAAAAAGGAAAAAAGAAAGAAATAAAAAATAAAAATATTAAAAAATTAAAAGAAACAAAAAAGAACACAAATTTACCAAACGTGTTTCTGTTCATTTTTTATTCCCGGAACAAGTTTACCAAATGCGTCTTTTTGTTTATAAATTGTTCCCCGGAGCAGAAACATTTTTTTTCTATTTCTGTTCCCTGGAACAATTTTTAAATAGAAATGTTACCAAACACGCCCTATTCCTTTCCCCCCAAACCTTTGTGGTCTTTTCTGTCTTTTAGTTCTCCTGCGAATGCACCCTCTTGAGCGCGCTCATTGGGCAAACTTACACTCTCGTCTTCATGCATCTCCCCCTACCTTGCTCTCTTTCATTGGACCACGTAAGGTGCGTTTGGTTGGACTTTTAGATAAAGTCTTTGGAAAAATGCAAATGACTTCAAGTTAAAGGGGTTTTCTAAAATATAAACTGTGTCTGTTGAATTGTAATTTGAAAATTCATTGTGAGATACATTTGAATAAAATAGTATTTTGAGAGATTATATTTACAAATGACTTTTGTGATTAAAAAAATAAAAAAATTGTCCAAAGAAAAATAAAAAGTTGGCCAATGACCTTAGGCAACCCCCAAAGACAACCGGTGAGGGCCTCCTGGGGTCAAGCAACCCTCGGCAGTCCTTCACGGAGGTCACGCGACCTTGTCGTGACCTAGATTTGGGTTGCGCCTGAGGTCGTGTGACCTCTAACGACAGATCTGGTTGTGGCGAGGTCATGCGACCTCCAGCAACATAGATTTCGGTTGCACCTGAGGTAGCGTGACCTCAGGCGGCCTTTCATGGGGGTCGCGTGACTAGATGGTGATGATCGCCAGCCTCAGTTGCGACCTCACCAGCCTCTCTCTAGCTCGTCCCCGACCAGCCATCCGCAACCACGCCATTGGAGAAGATATGAACAGTAACCCATGGGGCTTCTGAAAATGTTGAAAGCCCAAGGCAGCCTAAGACCTGCCTAGGGCTTTCAGCCTTTCAAAGGTTAGCATTCTCTCAATGTGGGTTTTAAAATTTTACCAAATACCTAATATTTGACCAAATGGACTTTGGACACTCAAAGTCCCTTTCCAAAGAAGATCCCACATGCACTCATAAAAGTTAAGCAACCAAACATTCGTCATTCATTTTGAAGTCAGCCGATGCGGTAGACAACTTCCAAAAAAAAACAAAAAAAAAGCTTCGTTCGAAAGTTTAAACCGATAAAAAGTAGGCCGCAATGTGAATACACGCGTTGTTGCGACCAAATTTTCGGATGCACCATCTAGGGTTTGGCTAATGGATTGCTAAGCCTAGACTTAGCTCGGGCTCTCCCAAGCCCATACCAGTTCGCGACTTAGGTTTAAATTCTTAACATGCAATTGATTTTTCAATTAGGAGTCGCCACTAATTTATTTTTGGTGGGTCGATTAGAAACCCAAGTAAAGTAACTGGAGATTTACTTTACTCCTACGAACCAGAGATTTATAAGTTCGGGGACTTGATTACGCTAAATTTCTCTAATGCCCTTTCGGTACCTTTCTCTTTTATTTCGAAAAATGTTTGGCAAGCAGCTTGAATTGATTTTAAATCTATTTTCCTAACATGTGAGGTGACCATGTGGGTGCACAAACCATCAATTTAACACCCAGATAAAAGCAATGAATAAATTGCAAGACTTACCTTGTAGCAACGAAAGCATCTGCGTTGTTAAATCAAAATTCACATCATCAACCCTAGATATGATTTCTAATTAACACGCAATCATTCAATTTGTATTTTCACTGATTTAATGAGAATATAATCCATATGCAATGCAATGCTTTTAATCTAACATGAAATGATATGTCATAGTAGTATAGCCTGAACTATATGAATGAGTAGAGTAATTTTTTTTTTATGTTTTCTTAATGAACATGCAATAATTAAATATGCAATCTAAATTAACCAAAATGACCTAATCTTAATGACGGGAAATTTCTAATTAAATGAACCTAGCAACAATCACTAAATGACATGCATTTCATGAACCTAACGCTACATGACATGCAGATGATTTTTTTATTTTATTTTCTTAATAAGCATGCAATCTATCCTAATATGCAATAATGTGCAAAGAATGCCCTAATTCTAATTTTTTTTCTTTTTTATTATGAAATTCGAAATTTAAAATTGCCAAATAATTAAACGTGCAATTTAAATTAATGAGAAGAAAATATAATATCCTAAATTAATGTTTTTGGTCTTTTTATTTAAGAAATTCGAAATAAATTTCCTATCTTAAACATGCAACATAACCTTAAAACTAGTAATATCCTAACATGCATTTAACCTAACTCAAATATATATTTATTTATTTTTTGGGTTTTTCCTTTACCAGAGCAATCAAATAAAGGCATCGAGAACAACACAGCAACAAATCAAGCAAGATATCATCCATGTCCATTTAATTTTGGAAATAAATTGACGAATCGTATCTCGAGCATGAGATCGGATTGGCCAATTTTAAATAAAATCACGAATCATATCTCGACCGTGAAATCGGATTGGCAATTTTCCCGTGTGATTGCGAGTCATATTTCAAGCGTGAAATCGGACCGTCAATCATATGCATGTTGTGAAATTAGGATAATTTCCCAATTTATAAGGCTGCTCGAGATTACGGATATCATAATGTATTGAGAATTCCATCATATGCATCAACCGATATTTCAAATAAAGAAACGGAATATTTGGAAATCAAATAAAACGAAATTTTTACCTAATCCGAATTTTGATTTCCAAATTTGGACTTTGCACAATCGGACTAGGATCGCAATCGGCGGGCAACAGGGTGGTGGATGGCGCGGCGCAGCTTCATACGCTAAGGACGATGATGGAGAGCTCTCGGTGGGTTTAGTCGTTGGTGAGAACAATGGGAAAGACTGGACCACCACAAGGAGCTGCGAGCAACTTTGTAATAGAGAGAGGTGCAGTAAGTTGCTTGCACTACTGAACCTCACGATGACTAAGCGGGCTACCAAGACGTTGCTGGATTTTCACCAAAAAAATCTGCAAACAAAGATTAAAACGCTGTGTAGACATGACCGTCTATCGTGGAAGCTCGTTGATTTTCAGAGTGACGATGGCAATGAGTTAACTCGTTGGAATTCTTAGCATTGCACACGGTAGGAAAGCGCTCTTCGGTGAGTCTCAGCCGAGAATAGTTCTCTGGACCACCTGCAAAAGTAGAAGGCAACACTCTTCCGCTGGGTACGAATTCAACGAAACCTCGATGATGGGAAGCAAGGGCCACCGTGGTGGAGTGGTGTCCGGATAAGACTCGTCTTGGTGAAGTGGCGTAAGTCCGACGAGCCTCGAAGTTGCATCGAGGGGAGCAGCGATGTCGAGAAGAAAGCTCTAGTGCCACTGGTATAGGCGGTATCGTTGCGGCTCGGACGACGCAGAAGCGACGGCGTGTGCGAAACGGCAGGAATTCGCTCGTGCAGCAACAAGTGATAGCAGGGATTGGAGGGTGACGGCTCCTCGTCGTCAAGAGCGGCGGCGACGTGTGACTCGCGGTGGAGGGCTTAGTAGTCGGAGGAGTTCGTGGGAGGATCTCTACGAAAGCGTCTCTGGGTGTGTGCCGTCAGACCCCCTCCTCACGTTTTCTTTTGCTACTTTTCTCTTTGTGCCGAACGTGTGTTCTCTCTCTATTGTGGTCATCCAATGTCTGCCCCCCATTTTAGAATTGTCGCCATCCCTCCTTTCATACTACCTACCTTGTATTGCAAAAGAGGAAATTTGTATATAAAAAAAAGAATCGTTGATATTCATATTTCCTCCATTACTTCCTGCATGCGTATCATATCTTTCCTTGCGATGTCAAATTGGAAATGCCAATAAGAGTGGCCGATATTTTGCCGCCGCCTTGCTCCTCCTTCACATTCTATCGCCATCTTATAATATATTATCATCAAGCATACATAAGCCGAATTTATCTTGAATTGTGGGAAGCAAAATTTGTTATTATTTTATTTCACGATTCCCACACCTCTTGCACTTTGCCGAATTATTCAATTCCCTTTTTTGAAAATCTCTTCAAGACAAACCAAATATACGTTCCAAATTTTTACTTCCTTTTCTTCATTATCTTCCTTAGCAGAAACATTGGTCAGCCCTTAGATTTTTTTTTTTTTTTTTTGCCCAAGCCAATTTTTTAAAGTTCATGCATGAGTGGGCTCCTTGCCCGCAATATCAAATGTCCACTGCCGAATTTCGCACGAGATCCACACAATGCAACTATATGCGGACTCATTGTTATGATAATGCTCCTAACACTATATGTTATGCGATTTAATATTTTTGTTTAGGGGCTAAAGTTCAGTCCCTAATTTATATGTAATAAATAAATGACTAGGTGATCAAAATTTAGGTGTCAACACGCGTGCATTAAACTCCATGGGCAAGCGCTGGGATACTTGTACAAATAAAATAAATCGAGGCAAAACCCGCTTCTAACACCACATTAGAAAATTCAACCTAAAATATTAAAATTGGCAGGTGAACAAACACAAGTATGGCATCTATTGAAACTCCATTAACAAGCAATATGAAATACTTTCATAGATAGGAAACCCAAATTAGAGATCTAAAAATAGATGAGTAACCAAATGAAGTTCTTTATGTACTTAATGAGAAAGCAATAAGATAAGAATTGATTAGATAATATTATCTTTCTCTTGTCATGCGACGTATGACGGTAACTATTGCCTTGGCATGTGTAACACCATTGTTATTGATGAAGTGAATTTTGTGATGGAAAATGAGTTGTTCTTCTAAATATTTTGCATGAAATCCTAAAATATTGCGTGGTATTAACCTTAAATGCCGAGGTTCGCAAATTCCTCATTGTTATACCTGTAATAAATTCTCTTTCACATTTTTTGACACGGAATCCTTGTAATTCAACATTTAGTTTTTCACACAACTTTTTTACATTTGGCTCCCGGACATGTTTTTCCTACATTAATCCCTGCCAAACGATAATAAACGTTTCTATCGATAACTCTTATGACAATGATAAAAGAATATACTTCATGAATGCTTTCAAGGCAATCATCCTTTTCTTTTGCCATATTATAAAAAGCTATAATCGCTAGATAAGAAAAGGTTTGAAATTCTTTCCATAATGTATATGATTAGTTTTTTGAAAATGAATATTATTTAAAAACGTGTTAACACAAGCACGAACAATATGTTTTGACAATTATATAAATGGTACATCTAGCTCAATATTTTTCCGATGGCGGCCATGGAAAATTATGCAAAGCATCGCTATCCCGGCAGTTCCAATTGCTGGTCGATGCATTGTATGCCAAGGACTATGATAACGGCGTTCACACGAGCCAACTAAAATTTGCTTAGATAGACAAGCAGCGCATCGAAACGTGGCACTCCCGCACGGGACCCACCGACGAGACGAAAAGGCGCCCCCTCCTCGTACCAGGTGCATCCTGCGTCAGATCCAACGGTCCGTAATCGTTACCCCCCTGTCACTCGCACGCTCGACAGTGTCCAGGCCTGTCTCCCCCCGCTCTCTCAATAGGAGATTCGCCCGCCATGTGTATTCATTCGCTCGAAATTCTCTCATGCCATCTCCGCCTTGGGACCTCGAGCTCGAGGTCAAAATGACGACGGCGGCCCACGGAGGCGGCCGTACCGATGAACCGTGCGCGTCGTTTTTCGACACCCTCTTTCGAGAGTCGAGTGTTCAGCTAGAAAAGGCGGAACCTGTCGCGAGATCGCGAGAAGTGATCGCGTCCGTTGCTGCTGTTGGCAACGGTGACCCCGGCGACCTAGGGTCGCTTCCCCATTCGGTTCCGTCCCCAAAATTAGCCGTCGGCGGTGGTGAAATTGATGCCGGGCCGCTCTTGCGTTCGTGCCTGACGCGAACCGAACCCCATTCGGCTCTGGCCGCGCAGGTGGTGAAGATCGAAGAGGAAGAGGAAGAGGAAGAGGAAGAGGAAGATGAGGAGGTGGCGATCATTGCTGATCCAGGGGACGCTGCCACCAGATCGCCGTCGTGCTCGTTGCGGGCTGCGGCGGACGAAGTGGCGAGACCGATGCAGGGGCTGGGGGAGGTGGGGCCGGCGCCCTTCCTAAGGAAGACGTACGAGATGGTGTCGGACCCGAGTACGGACACGGTGCTGTCGTGGAGTTCCAGCCGGGACAGCTTCGTGGTTTGGGATCCGCACGAGTTCTCGAAGCAGCTCCTGCCCCGATACTTCAAGCACTCCAATTTCTCCAGCTTCATCAGGCAGCTCAACACTTACGTGGGTATTCCCTTCGAACGGGATTGTGTTTTTGTCTATGTTTTTGCTTGAAACTTACCCCATTAGCAGCTCAACACTTATTGAGACAAATGCGTGTAATGTCTGTATGTTTATTTTGGTTTGACTCTGTTTCAGCTCTGTTTTTTAGGTTTGACTCTGTTTCGGCTCTGTTTCTTTTTTGGCCGTTCAGAGTGTGATCCTCCTGGGGGCATCCAGCTACTCCTCATTGTCCCAACGGATAGTCCCCGGGGCAAAGAAGCTAGGATCTAAGGGAACCCACTCGCCACGTTTTGCTCGTGTGTTGAGATTCTATTTCACCCACTTGCTGGGTTATTAGTCATGCTTTACCTAGATTAGGGGACAAGTAACGAAGAAATTTGAAATGGCAGGTGAGATACATCGATTCTACGCGAGATTTCACGAATCATGAGGCACATGTTCACTAAAATTTGCATCCAGTGGCCAGGGGACAATGGCCCGTCATCATATTCAAGTGATGATGCTTTTGATGGTAGTTTACAGAAACTACCATGTCACTACCATGTCAACCAAGACGTCAGGATACCCATTAAAGATTTATCTTCTCACCGGATTTGTGTTTGAATGCTTTTCTCAAATGGTAAATTTTCATTTGCATTAGAAATGCACTACTGTTTTGATGCTCCATTATGCACTTTCTAGCTGAAGATGAGACTCTTTGAGCCATCGTTTTGTTGCTATCCGATGTTTTGGTAAAGCCTTCTGACCATTCTCTTCTTTTTGGGGAAGACCAAAAGCATAGTTCTGCACTTTTGTCTTCGTATTTATGAAGTTGACGGATTGATATCGAGTCATTAAATTGTCCATACCCTCTTTGGGACTTCTGTTTCAATTTAAACTCCTCAACCCAGCTTCCTCCTATTCTTCATGCATCATGATCAAAGATATGTCGCAGGGTTTTAGGAAGATGGACACAGATCGATGGGAGTTTGCGAACCGAAGTTTTCAGGAAGGGAAGAAGCACATGCTGAAGAACATGAGGGGGAGACGCAAACTCAGCCGTCATACGAAAAAATTGAGTCGTACTGTTGCTTCGGATTACCCGGAGGCTGGAAAGGAAGCTGAACTTGAAATGCTTAAGAAGGACCAGGAAGCATTAAAGACCGAGATCCTGAAACTAAGAGAAGAGCGGGAGCACTCGCAGCATGAGATCAATCAGGTCGCCGAGCGGATTCGCTATGCTGAGTGCAGGTGTCGGCAAATATTCCTCCTCCTCTCCAAAGCAACCGAAAGCCCGAACTTTGTCCATTTAATCCAAGAGAGGAGGCAGAAGAGAGAATTAGAGGCTTGTGAATCGAGCGAGAAGAGCAAATTGCTCAGTCTCGATAGCGAAGCCACCAAATGCTTGCTCGAAGTAATGGATCACAAGATTCAAAGCCCGAACGTTGATTGCCCGAGAGTTGGCGATGAACCGGGACAGATGGAGTCTTCGCCGAACAATGTCGTGGATTTTCAGACCGTTCAGATGCTCAACCCATGGCCTCCTCTGATAGGTGGCGGAGATTTCAGGGCTGTGCAGGGTCAGACACCCGATCAGAAGGCCGGAGCTAGTCCGTCAGATTTGCCTTCGGTTTTCCATGAGATGTCGGAGAAGCTCCTCGGAGACAACGTGGTCATGGGCGATGATGCGATGGATGTAGAAGCAGAAGAACTGGCAATGGATGACACAGGAATCTATCTTGAGCTGGAGGGTCTGATTGAGAAGTCATGTGGTTGGAGTGATTGCACAGGTGAGCTGTGGGAGCAAGCAGGGGGACTGACGCCCTAAAATTTCCGTGCTGCTGCTCCTGCTCTGTTCTCTCTGCTATATGGCGCTGCTATTTTCTGTGACCCAGATCACATAAAGCAACCTCTGCATAATTGGAGGGAGTATCCGAAGTGAAGGGACAGAATCCAACCAATAAATTTGGTTTTTTTTTTTCCTTTTTAATGTGTCAAAGGTAAATGCTCATACTTAGTGTATATATATTGTAGTTTCTTTCCTTTGTCTCCACTGTAAGAAAGTGCTCTTGGCGTTCTTTTTCTCTTAATTTTGTATAAGAGAAGCCGTTTATGGTGAGTTCGTGTTGTCAAAAATCTCAAATTAGTACATTTTGTATTTATTTTTTAAATTACTTGTTTCTTTTATTTCGAAAAATTTCAAATTGATATTTGCGTATCACATTATTTTTAAATTAATTTTCGCATCATCAAAAATCTCACTGAAAATTAATGTGGAAATACATCATAAATAGGTCATGACGTCGTCACAAGGATTTTAGATCCGAAGCAAATGAATCGAGACTGTTGGGGCCGAGGTTCCGTCTCGATCATTTGACGAGATGCGCAGCAGGTTTGAGCTGAATGCGGGGGCCGATTCGCCCTTAAAAGAGACCGTTGACGACCGAGGTTAAGCCAGGTGTTCTGCCAAAAAGTCTGCCTCGAGAGACTTTCATCTGACATTCGATGCGCCCTTTGAACGCATGAATCGCTCGATGATGCTGTTGGTTCGTACGAGATCAGGACGAGATCTTACTGGACAGATAGAGCCGGAGAGGCAGACAACTGGACGCAAAGCGACGAATGCACCGGCTCCCGCTGTCCTTCGGAAAAAGCGGGGTCGACATTGGAAATTTGCAGCTGACTTCTCTACGCCTCTTTGCCCTTCTTCTATGGATCCTTCTGAGGTGATCCACGTGCTTTTCGAGTCAGTATGGACTTCATCTAATGATAATGAACGGGGTTCACGCTGAAAAAAAATCCTAAATTTTTAAATCCTTATCAAATTTATCTCAAATTTATCTCAAATTAATTTTCTCGATTCAAAATGATGCATTTAGAAAATGTGTACAAGATCCCCTGTCAAGTGAATGAATTAATTCTATTCAAAACATTACAGGAATGGAGATAAGGTTTTGTAGGACTATAATCCGAGAAAGAGGAGTAGCTGCGGCAAGCTTAAAATTCAAGTCTGCATGCTTAAAATGTTCCGCCAAGAAGACAAAATTTAAGGGAAGAGGATGTGAGGATGAAAATTTTTTCCTTGGAAACTTCTAGTTACCTTGTCTGTTGCACCAATTTTATATAATGCTACCTTGCAGAGAATCATTTATAATGAAGTAACTTAACTTCACTAATTTTTGTGTCTAAAACTCCAATTTGGAAGAGAGAAAATTAATAGATTTTAACGGAAGTTAAGTTACTTCATTAGGAACGATTCTCTGCAAGTTAGCATTTTATAAAATCGATGAGGCAAATTGTTGGAAAAGTCATAAACCTATTACTTGTGTTAATTTAGTCCTAAACCTTTTTAGTAGTGCCTGTTTAGTGATTAATCTTTTGACCTAATGCCAATGGAGTCATTTTTTACTAATTTTGGTCAGATATTACTGATATGGATGTGGCCAATTTACATAACACAAGCAGGGCCAGCTCTAACGTAAACAATTTTTAATAATATTTTAATAAATTTTCAAATATTTTTATTTAATTTTCAAAAGGTCTAGTGTTTAGAACTTTTCTAACACGTTTCCTTATCGGTTTTATAAAATGCTAATTTGTAGAGAATCATTTCTACACCAAAGTGGAGCTTTTGACACAAAAAGTACTAAAAAGTCTAGGAAAATACAAATTGCTTATAAGAGCAAGCTTGCTTTCATGATTGTGAAGATAATTTTAATCATAACACCTGAGTAGCTTTTAATACGTTTAGTAACTTTCAATGTAGGAAAGAAACAAATTGTAGCTTTTCGTTTACCATGACATCCATATGTGACCACTAATTTTATTTCGAATCGAAGTAACTTTATTACACAAAGTACATGTCGGCATAGAAAGTAATAATATGTAACATGGTGAGTAACTTTCTAATAACCCGTAACATTACTTTCTATAAGAAGTGATAACTTATACGTGCTTAGTAATTTTTATTGTGCTTGCTAATTTTTAATATTGGAAAGCATGAAAATTAATATGGATAGTAAACGTTCATTTATTCAGAAAACTAAAAATATTTTTTTTTTCTATTTTAGAAACATATAAAGATTGATTAGTAATTATTGTGGACAATAAAGTAATTTTATGCATGTCTCTGTGAACAGAATCCAGAGCCGTCGGGACGTCTCTCACCTCGAGCCGTTCGCCGGCGCAGCCATGGCGGGCGCTGAATCAACCCGTTTCAGTCCAACTGGCGAGGCCATTGCCGTGGTCCGATCGCTGTTTGAATGGAAGGAGGTCGCTCCTTCGTTCTCCCATCGCTCATGTCGAGCCTGAGCCGGAAGGACTCCGGCGACGCTCCGCTTCGTCCTTCTACCTCGGCCGCTCGTACGGATCCGACGTGTTCCTGAGCTCCCGCGGCGAGGACACGCACAACGGCTTCGCCGGCCACCTCCACACGGCGCTGGACCAGCGGGGGATCGCCGCGTTCATGGACGACGAGGAGCTCGGGAAGGGCGAGGAGATCGCACCGGCGATCGTCGTGTTTTCGGAGGACTACGCGTCCTCTGGCTGGTGCTTGGACGAGCTGGTGAGAATAATCCAGTGCAGGATTACGATGAGGCAGATCGTACGGCCGGTGCTCTAAAGGTGTATCCGTCGGACGTGAGGAAGCAGAGAGGGAGGTACGGACAAGCCCTAATCGATCACGAGGAGAGGTTGAAGTCGAACGGCGGCGATTCGGAGAAGGTGAAGAGGTGGAGAGGAGCACTGACCAAAGCAGCTAACATATCTGGCTGGCATTTGGTTGATGAGTAAGGCTACCATTTAATCCTTTCTGGGGATGCTAACTGTTTGTTTTTTTCACAAAATTTGTGTTCGAACTTTGATTACCGAATTTCACTTGTTTCATTTGCAATAAATTCATGATGATGCTAATGCATAATAGGGGAAAAAATCAATTTATGCTAATTGGAGGAGGAAAGCTCATGTGTCAATTCTTTTCACAAGCAAGTCATGCATCTGGTCTATTGTGCTTGAGACATTGACCGTGGCTTGAACTTACTGGAGATCAACTCAGTGCTCCTTGCATCAAATGTCTTTGAATTTCCTTTGGTATCCACAATCGGCTTTATGCTTTGAATCTACCAGTTGCGAGTTCAATGTCATTCAAAGCATTGTCAAGAGAGTATGGTCTGAGATGAATCGCAATCAATTACATGTCCCCGAAAACCTGGTTAGCATGGATTTGCATGTGTCCCTGCATGCATACTTTGCTGGACATGGAATCAAATGAGGTTCGCATGGTCAGAATTTGCGGACTTGGAGGAATAGGGAAGACAACTATCACCAAAGCTATTTACAATGCTTTCACGCACAAATTTGAGTGTTGTAGCCTTCTTTTCAATGTTAGAGAAACTTGCGAGAAATCGACAGACGTTGGCCTACTTTAGCTTCAAGAGACACTTTTTCCTCAGGTAATGTGAGATGGTGGTCTGAAGCTTGGCAATGTCCACAGAGGTTCAAGCATGATAAAGGGTAGACTTTGTAGAAAAAGGGTCCTCATTGTCGTTGACAATGTGAACTAGTTGATCCAATTGGAAACACTAGTGGGAGAACGTGACTGGTTTGGTTGTCAAAGTAGGATTATCATAACAACTAGAGATGAACATTTACCGGCTGCCCATCACGTAGAAATTGTATACAAGGTTCAACGTTACATCATTCCAGAGATGCTCTTCAGTTCGATTGTTTTCGGGAATCTTTCTCCTCTTTCAGATTATGAAGAGCTTTTAGATAATGTAGTGGATTACACCAAAGGATTTCCGTTAGCTATCAAAGTTTTGGGTTCTTTTCTTCGAGGTAGAAGCTTACTTGAATGGAATTTCAGTGGAGAAGTCTTCCATCTGCTGAGAATAAGCTTTGATGGCCTAGATGATTATGAGAAGGATATTTTTCTTGACATCACATGTTTCTACAAGGAGAAAATATAATTTATGTGAGAAAGATTTTGGATAGCTATAATCTCTACCCGGATGCTGGAATTGCTTTTCTTATAAATAAGTCGCTCATCACTATTGAATCTGACAAGCTGCAGATACATGATATTATTCTAGAAATGGGAAGAGAAATCGTTCGGAGAGAATCTCCCAAAGCGCCAGCAGAGCGCAGCAGATTGTCATCCTCTGAGGATGTGCTTCATGTGCTGACAGAAGGCACAGTAATAAAGTAAATCATGTTATTTTGTTTTTGACAATATATATGTCCGTTTGGGAGGGTTAAAGGCTTTAAAAAGTCGGTTTAGCTGTCTCCTAAAATAGAAGTGTATTAATATTTTTCTGCTAAGTAAGAGAATGGCCTGAGCATCCCAAAAGAATCAGTTTTTCCATCTCCCACCCTGAGATCTGAGGTTTGTACTATTGACCTCTCCCCAGAAAAAAAAATTATGGAAAAATCTCCTCGAACTTAAAGGATGTGTTTCATTAAACTAATTTGTCAAATGCGAAAGTAAAAGCAAATGCTGAAAGCCAAGAGCAAAAGGCACCTGAAGCACACCAAATCTTATATATTAGTAATAAAGTCCTTGCATGACCTATACATCTTTGCACTTAAATTGTCTACTCATATATGTGCTGCTGAGGAACCAATAAAGTAGAAGCGACAATGCCCAAGTTGGCTGCTCCTGAAGAAGTACGCTTTAGTGCTCAAGCCGTCACAACCATGAAAAGGCTCAAATTTTTCTTAGCTCGCAATACATACCATTTAGGTGATCCCATTAACTTTCCTGCTGAATTAAGATGACTGGAATAGCCCGATTACTCTCGACCATTTATGCCATTCAATGCAGGCCACGGGAAACTTGTACATCTAAGCCTGAGTAAAAGCAGCATCAGAATATTAGGGAAGGAATTCAAGGTACGCACTTGCAACATACTCTTCTATCAAGATAAAATTGAAAACTTCGGAGATCTTGAAAAGCCTACTTATATATATTATCTGTTTGTCGTGCAGTTTTTTAGGTGTTTGAGGTCTATTAATTTCAGCCACTATACAATGCTGAGTGAAATTCTGGTTGTGTCATCACTGCCAAATCTTTAATGTTTGGATCGCCGAGAGTGCACCAATCCTCTTACGGTTCATCAGTCTCTTGGGCATCTTGAGCAGCTCGTATATTTGAACTTTTTGAACTGCTGCAATCTTAGCTATTTCCCAGGCAGTCTGAAGTTACAATTTTTTAAATGTTGATTCTTAGAGGTTGTTCAAAGCTTTCAAGGTTTTGAAATATTCTTGTACAAATGAAATTTCTGAAAGAACTTGCACTACATGAGACTGCAGTTGAAGAATTACCCTCCTCTATTGCTAATCTCATTGAACTGAAAGAGTTGAATCTAAGAGACTGCACTGACCTTAAAAACCTTCCTTATAGTATCCATATACTGTAGCATCTTGAGCGCATTTTAATTGATGGTTTCTCGAACTGTTTATGGGCATCAAGTGACTATGCCAATTTCTCTCTCCCGTTAGTCCTTTCGAGTGTAATTAATTTGAAGGTGCAAAGATGCAGCTTATTAGATCTTAGTTTCTTGAAAAGTTTTCGTTGCATGTTCTCACTGACAGTTTTAGATCTGCCGGAGAACAAATTTGTTAGCCTTCCTACATGCATTAATCAATTTGCTAAGTTGCAGCAGCTTTCTTTGACACACTACAAGCAGCTTTGAGAGATTCTAGCTGTCCTGCCGACCATAACATATTTACTTGCAAAAGGTTGTAAATCGCTTGAAAAATGCACAGAATTATCACACGTTACGTTATAATCCAAATGAGTCACCTTGGCTTAGACGAATTGACTTCTCTAGCTGTCATAAGTTGATTCAGGATCAATGCTCCAACAATTGTAATATGCTGTCAATTGAGGTCTCTCTCTCTCTCCCTCCCTCCCTCCCTCCCTCCGCACGTGTTTGTGTCTCAAGTGTAAATGTTTGGCATGACAGGAATTGCTTGGAGAGACTTAGGTTGACAATTTTCATCTGGGAAGTCCGCACGTGTTTGTGTCTCAAGTGTAAATGTTTGGCATGACAGGAATTGCTTGCAGAGACTTAGGTTGACAATTTTCATCTAGGAAGCAAGATCCCAAGTGTAAATGTTTGGCATGACAGGAATTGCTTGGGGAGACTCAGGTTGACAATTTTCATCTAGGGAGCAAGATCCCAAAGTGATTCATCCATCAAAGTACGAGAGGACTCAGGGTGCATTTAGAAAGGCTTTTGGGAAAAGTCTTTGGGAATGCAAAGGCCCTTGAGTTAAAAGAAGTTTTTCAAAATATAAATTGTGTTTGGTAAATCGTATTTGTGAAAGTCCACTGCGAAATACTTTTGAGTAAAATAGTGTTTGGACAAATTAATCTTACAATTCGTTATTAAAAAAAAAAAAAAACAGAGAGAGAGAGTTGGCCGGCCAAGGGGTTGGCCGATGACCATCGGTGAAGAGCTAATAGTCATTGACAAAGGATAGGCAGTCCGGCTAGGGTCACATGACCCTCTGGTGAGGGTCACCGCGTGGAGGACAGGGCGTGACAAGGGTCGCCACGACATAGATTGTGCAGCCCTAGCAACCACTGCACGGAGGTCGCGGCGCGGTGGATGGCACGACATGGCGAGGGTTGCGGCGACCCAGCTTGTGACCAAATCGCAAGATTTGGGTCACGGCGACCCTTGCCGGATGGTCATGCGCTGCGCCATGACCTCCACATGGAGGTCGCATTGCGAGATTTGGGTCGCGGCAACCCAGAACGCGAGATTTGGGTCACAGCGACCCTCGCTGGATGGTCAAGTGACCCCCTGTGCCGCGACCTTCGTGCGGAGATCACCGAGGCCACGCAATCTGGGTTGCGGCGACCCTCGCCACACTACATCCTTCGTGCGGGGACCCTTGCTGGAGGGTCACATGACCCTAGTTAAACCGCCTGCCCTTTGTTGGATCGGCTACCCTTCACCGACAACCATGCGCATATGTTGGTCCTCTTCAACAGGGAGAAGGGAAGAAGATAAAGATGAATAGTTATGGACGGCAAAATAAAATAAAAAATAAAAAAGATTAACGAGGACAATTTTGGGAGAATTTTTTTCACTAGCCCCCAAGGGTAGCATTCCGAGAAAGCCCAAGGCAACCCCTAAGCAGCCTCGGGCTTTCAACCTTTTGAAGGCTTGCATTTGGCAAAGGGAGCTCAAAAAAAAAAAAAAAGTGCCAAACATCAAGCATTTTGCCCAAAGGGCTTTGAACACCCAAGGGGCTTTGGGAAAGTAATTCCCAAACGCAACCTCATAAGGTTTCCTGTACCTTCATAATTATACCGTAACATAGCCGGTTTGGCCTTTTGTGCTATTGTTGGTTCAGCTAATCAAAAGGAAGCCAATATTTATTGTGAAATCACGTTGTTTGTCAACAATTAAGAAACTTATGGTTGTGGAGATTATTTTTCCTCATTGGAGTTAGACCACGCATGGGTACATTCCACGGCGAATGAAGTGGGGATTGGATGCAAAATTGTTGAATCACCGCTGTCAATCTATAGTATTATTTCAAGCATCGAAGGGGACTCTAAGAAGTTGCAGGGTACATCTAGTGTACAAACAAGTTAAGCAACCAAATGACATGAAGACTGACGAAAGTGTTGATCCTCTGAATTCTGACATGAGCCTGACAAGTTCTTGTGTTCGAAGCTGCAAAAGGAAGGAAAGATTTTCAGACTCTTAATAAGTAAATCATGATTCAAACTTAGCTTCTTGTAATTTAGTGTAGAGAGTTATATCGATACCATTTCTAGCGGCTTTGGTCGCGTGTTTCCTCATAGCAAAAATAAACTTGCTGCTGTGTTTTTCTTTACGCTCTGTGATCATCTTCCATATTTTCCTCCCTGAGAAAGTGCAAGAATGTTCCTTTGTAGTCATTATTGCTAAATTTTCTTGTCGACCCGTATCGAGGCCAAGCTCAGGAAAGAGAATCAAAAAAACGAAGAAGGGGCTCTAAACAAAGAACTAAAATTTCCAAATTGGCCCAAATCTTTCTGCAAGAAATTGCATGATTTTGCTTCTATGAGTTTATGAATACATCAGCCATAAAAACATTCTTCTCGGTCTTTCTATCTCTTGCCCTGCTTTAGTCTCGGCTTTAACGTAGATTAGCGGCTACTGAAGTCATGAGAATGAAGGATGGGCTCTGCAGTCGGTTCACTCCATGTTCGGCTACATAGTCCGTGTTTGGTTCGGTCTTGTTTCCTCTTCACCTTAAGTATGATTGCTCGTATGTTTTAAGGGCAATATGTGGCCCATTAATTCAGCCCATATTTCGTTAGCAAAGCCCAAAGTCCAACCCCTCAGCCCAGTCCATTTCCTTTCTTCCTTCCACAGATTTGTGCGCGAGTGCGAAGCGGCGGACTAAACAAGAAAAAGGAAATAGAAGAGGAGAGACAGAGCTCGTCCGTGAAGAGAAAAAAGAGGAAAAGAGAGAGTTTCGCGCGCAGCCGATTCGGATGTCCCAACAAGCCGAATTAGTCGCAAATTGCAATACCTTGTGATTATTCAAGCCTATTATTTATTTACTCAGAGTAATTTTCGAAGTCGGGTCTTAAATCTGGAGCTATTGATGGTTGAACTGCAAGATTTGATTGAGGAGTGATTGAATTTTAGATTTATATGGAAATAGTGGATAAGGAAGCCGTGGAGCTGTAAGATTTGACAAAAATTGATTTCAAGGTAAAGTTTGATCGAAACGAAATTCTGAACTTTCGAATTCAAGTTACGTGAAGCAAAAAATATGTGTAATAGATAAAAACGAATTTCTTGGTTAGCACATAGAAATCGTTTTGTCAATGGGTAAACATAGTTTAGTTCACTTGAGTAACCTTCATAAGTCAACTTTCAACTTTCTTAGTTGAGTATTAATATCTTTTTTATATTTCGAAAGCAATATAAATTAGATATACTATGAGTTACGAAATGGCATATTTGTTACATAAAATCTGGATCGAGCATTTATTTATAGAAAAACGCCACAAGATACATCAATCGAAGCACAAATAACAAAGGATTAAAGCAAAATCTAGATTACAAGAGATGCAAGATATACATGGGAACCCAAAATGGGAAAAACAACGGGAAGAGAGGGGTTTCACTTTCTTCAACAACAAGTACGAGAATACAAGCCAAAAACTCAAAAAACCACTTGACGAGCTACAAGATCTAAAGATCCAACAAGAAGAGAGGAAAATGAAAGGAAAATGAAATAATGTGGAAGCCAGGGTTTTAAATATGTTTGTAAACACATTCTTTATACTCTCCCTTCAAAAACCCTAAAATATATATGCATGGTCCAAAATGCCCTTATCACTAATTTGAAAGTAAAAAAACTCAACGGTCACACTTCTAATTAACTCTTGTTTACATTTTTTTTTTATATAAAAGGAAAAGGACAAATACCTTATTTTTTACCAAATTGGGAGCTTGAAGAGTTTTATAAAATAATCAAGCCACTCGATAAGATCCCATACCTAGAGCTAACATCATATGACCTAATTGGAATATTGTAAAATAAGCTAAATCTCTTTTAACATTTTTTTGAGCAAGTGCCAAAGTAGTTTCTAGTAATATTGTTATTATTCATATTGAAGATGTGAAATTCATTACGTGAGAAATGATTATAAAAAAAATAAACAAATCGAGCTATTAAAAAAAAATGCGTGGAAAGAATGCCAATGACGAGAGATTCTGTTAGACTGGCATATGACAAATTGATTCCATTACTCCTCGAGCAATCAGCGGCCTATATCATTTTTCCAAACCTGCTCCATTTTAAATCATTCAATAGGATTTGATAGGGGAAAATTTTATCATTTTTCATCGAGGCTTAGATGGTACAAGCTACAAGGTACATTGGTTAAGGGCTCATGATTACCTTACCCACGCACACATATAAGCACCAAATGAATAGGCACGAGGCGTTGCTCTCCCATGCACTATTCGCGCTACCGTCGGAGGAAAATTCTTATTTGAAGATGGCTGAGCTGTCAAATAAATTGATCATGGAATCGAATCACATCACATAGGAACTCTTGAAGCAATGACACATTGACATAGTCATAATCGAAGCCGCTGAGAAATTTATTTGTTGGATTGGATCAGTTCTTTCAATATGTATAGTATCTCAAGATCCAAATATCTACCAGTTTTCATACCTTACTTGTTATCTACAAACAAATCCTCCCCATTGCCGCTAAAGTAACGATTTTGGACATCTCAAGAGAAATGGATAAAATTAATTTCCATCCATAGTAGTATAAGCATAAGGCCCGCAACAAAATCAAACATATTGTCATTGTCTGAAAGGGTCGTAATTGGCAAGTTCGTAGTTTTCAATTTCTACTGATTTTTGCTCAATCATCCGTTATAATAATACAAAAAAAAAAAAAAAAAAAACCTTATTATGAGCATTTAAGCCATGGGCGTCGAGATCTAGTGAAACTCTGGCCAAGCTTGGCCAAGCCTCAAGCTTGCTGGCCTCTACCGAGCTTTGCGTTTGTGATCTAACAAAACTCCAGCTAAGCCTTCAGCTTGCTTGTGGCCATTGCCAGCCGATTGTGGCAAAGGAAGTAGGAAAATGAAAAGGAAAGAAAAGAAAAAAGAGAAAACATAAAATTAAAAAATAATAAATAATAAATTTTTAAACTATAAAAAAAAATTGAATTTTTAAATTTTTTTTCCTAAAATAAAGTCATGAGATTGAAAATATTTTTCAATGAAACCCAAACTTCATAATGCGCTTTTGATTATATATATCACCCAATAAAACAAAGAGGTCGAAGCCATGAAGATGGAGATCCAAGAGCTCAAGACTGAGCTCGCCCTGTGCAAGCTGAGCATCACCAACGGTGCGGTGCCTACTCAAGCGATGCCCAAAATTGAGGTGCCAAAACCAAAGGAGTTCAAAGGCGACTGATCCGCCAAGGAGGTGGACAACTTCATCTGGAGCATGGAGCAATACTTTGGCGCTGTCAACATTCAAGACGAGTCGATCAAGGTACGAACCGCTTCTATGTTCCTCTCTGATACGGCAATGCTTTGGTGGCACAATAGGTGTGATGAGACTAGGCGTGGTGCCAATCCCATGGAGACATGGGATGACTTCGTGAGGGAGTTCCGGGACTATTTCTTCCCCGAGTTTGCTCAACAAGAAGCCCGTAGCAAGCTCCATCACCTTGAGAAAAGAGGTGAGATCCGAGAGTACGTGAAGGAGTTCATGGAGCTCAAACTCCAAATTCGCAACCTAAGCGAGGAGGAGGCTCTCAGAGCGTTCATGGATGGATTGAAGCTGTGGGCACTACTCAAGCTAAAGCGTCGGGATGTGACGAGTCTCGCGAGAGCACTAAGCGTGGCCGAGTCGCTCGTCGACCTCACCAAGAGCGAACCAAGGAGTCGAGCACGAGAGTGGAGGTCGGATCGATCTGAGGATGAAGGAAGGAATACTCCCCAAGGCGCGCATGAGCAAAGCGGCCAAACCAAAGCATGGGGAGAAGCAACTTCCAAGCCGTCCTTCCAAAGGGGTCAACCACCGACGAACTACACGAGTAAATTCGATCAACCCCCGCCTTCTCCTTGCTTCATTTGCCAAGGTCCACATTGGACCCAAAAGTGCCCAAAGAAGGGCCGAATCAATGCCCTCCTTGCCATCGAAGAGGAGGAGGAGCCCAAAGAAGAGAAGAGACAAACCCGACTTGGAGCGGTGAAGATGATCAACTCCGTCCAAGCTCGGTTGCCAACCAAGAAGAAGGAATTACACCAAACACGGACATGTTCTTCGTGGAGGTCGAAGTGTGCGGCCGAACGCTTTACGCTTTGGTCGACACGGGAGCGTCGAACATGTTCATGTTGACTGAGGCAGCAAAAGCCTTGGGTCTTCGCATGGAAACATTCGGGAAGTCCTACAAGCCCATCAAGTCGGGCGACTTCCGGGGCGTAGGAGCAACTCCCAATGTGGATGTCAAGATTGGCAGATGGAAAGGCAAGATGACTTTCGAGGTAATCCCGCTTGACGATTATGATCTCATTTTGGGTATGCAATTCTTCTAAAGCGTGGGAGCCATGATCGACATGAGGACCAAGTGCATCATAATCCCTGACCAAAAATGCCCGTCGATGATTCCCATGATCAAAGGGGTGGTCGACACCAAGACCATTGCGTCAATCCGACACCTCGACAAGAGCTTGAAGTCCGTGAAGCGCTTGAACAAGCTAACCGAGGTGAAGCCGAAGGTAGAGTTGGATCCTACTCCAACACACGCCATGCCAATCCAAGTGTTCTTCCCCTAGGTCGAGTACTCACCGCGTGCTCCTCCAAAGTCGAAGTTGGAGCCGCATGCCAAGTCCGAGCTAATAATGGAAGGGTGTGGTCCTTCGTTCGTGAGCATCCAAGCGAAGCGAAATCAAAGGAATAAAGCCCGTGCTCGCGCGAGGAAGGCTGCCCGTTGAGTTGTGAGCAACGAGGGCGTCGCTCGATTGAGTGGGGGAGAATGTCACGGGCCGAAAGTGAGCCCATCCCAGAGGTTCTTGGAGGACAATTGCGACTCACCTGTGGACCTCCTACTTTCACTCGGATTCCATCAAGTCTTCTCCCTGAAGTTTCCAAGGGCAGGCGAAACCGTCAAAGCACTAGGTTCTAGAAGTCTCTCTACTTATGTCGGTAATTGGTAAGCTCTTATTTATGTCGGTGGTTAGTAGCCGCCATTAGTGTCGGTAGTTAAGGCGGTGCGATCTCATCTGCCGGATCAGATCTAGATCAACGGATGTAATCAGAGGGCCTCGAGTATAAGAAGGGGTGTCCTCCCCCTCATTTGTATCCATCCAATCCTTTTAGCAATACAAAGCTCCTTTCTTTCCAGAGCTCCTCTCTCTAAACTTTCCCTCTACGATCCGGGTATACGAGCGAGTGAGCGTTCAATCGAGCAAAGCTTGGCTTGGGTAATCCAAAGTTGCCCGAGTCGCCGCGCGGTCACAATCCCAATTGATCCGCCCATGACACTAGCATCGGAAAATAGGTGGTGAGACATGTACAAGTAGTTCCAAGGTCGAGGTAGTATTGTGGGGGTATGTTTGATGTACTTTGGGATGACCTTTTTTTAAATAAAAAAAAAATCCCCAATACACCAATCATGTCACCTTAAGTAAATAAATAAGGAATGAACTACGTTAGCCTAGTTTATATTACGCGTGCGTTCTTTAAGTTTCCCATGTTCTGAATTATTACTGGTATAAAGATGCTTCCGCGTGCTAAAAAAGTAGAAGGAATTGGATAGCTACATTAGCCCGACATGCTAGAGTCATCACAAAAATGCTTTCATCACTAATTTGAAAGTCAAAAAACTCATCAGTTACGCTTCTAATAAACTCTCTTTTACATTTTTTTAATACAAAAGGAAAACGACAAGTACCTAATTTTTGACCAAATTCGAAGCTTTCAGAGTTTCATAAAATATTCAAGCCACTTGATAAGATCCCATGCCTAGAGCTAACATCATGTAGCCCAATTAGAATATTGTAAAATAAGCTAAAAATATTTTTTAACATTTTTTTTCAGCAAGTGCTAAAGTAGCTTCTAGTGATATTGTTATTATACTTATTGAAGATGTGAAATTCATTACGTAAAGAATGATTATAAAAAATAAATAAACAAATCGAGCTATAACAATGCGCGTGGAAAGAATGCCAATGACGTAAGTATTCTGTTAGATTGGCATATGACAAATTGATTCCATTATTCCTCGAGCGCTCAGCGCTCCATATCATTTTTACAAACCTACTCCATTTTAAATCATTCAATAGGATTTGATAGGTGAAAATTTTATTATTTTTCTTCGAGGCTTAGATGGTACAACCTACAAGGTACATCGGTTAAGGGCTCACGATTACCTTACCCACACATACATTTAAGCACCAAATGAGTAGGCTTGAGGCGTTGCTCTCCTATGCACTATTCGTGCTATTGTCAGAGAAAATTCTTTATTGGAAGATGGCCGAGGTGTCAGATAAATTGATCATAGAATTGAATCACAAACATAGGAACTCTTGAAGCAATAACACATTGATATAGTCATAATCGAAGCCGCAGAGAAATTCATTTGTTGGATTGGATCAGTTCTTTCAATATGTATAGTATCTCAAAATCCAAATATCTGTCAATTTTCATACCTCTTACTTGTTATCTACAGACAAATCCTCCCCATTGCTGCTAAAGTAACGATTTTGGACATCTCAAGAGAAATGGATAAAATTAATTTCAATCCATAGTAGTATAAGCATAAGGCCCGCAACAAAATCAAATATATTGTCATTGACTGAAAGGGTCATAATTGTCGAGTTCATATTTTTTAGTTTCTACTAATTTTTGCTCAATCATCCATTATAATAATACATAGAAAAACCTTATTATGAGCATTCAAGCCATGGGCATCAAGATCTGGTGAAACTCTGGCCAAGCCTCAAGCTTGCTGGCCTCTACCGAGCTTTGAGTTTGTGATCTAACAAAACTCCAGCTAAGCCTTCAGCTTGCTTGTGGCCATTGCCGGCCGATTGTGGCAAAGGAAGTAGGAAAATGAAAAGGAAAGAAAAAAAAAAAAAAAAGAGTAAACCAATTTTTCAAAAAAAAAAATATTAAGCTATAAAATAAATTTAAAATTTTGATTTTTTTTTTCTAAAATAAAGTCATGAGATTGAAAATATTTTTCAATGAAACCCAATTATATATCACCCAATAAAACAAATAATAACTAACCATATTCTTGAAAAAAAAAATTATTATTGTGTTTTTCGCGAAATAAATGTATGCTATATCTCTACTTTGCTCTTGGATCATTTGAGAATACCAAAATATATATTGTATTTCCGTATGGTTCTGCGCACCGACATATTCCATGTTAGGCATTTTTTTATGACGTGGCATTTAAAAATAAAATTCTATTTAACTATATATAGAGCTATTCGGCCTCAAGAGTCGACCCCGTTTCAGTCTTTCAGTCCAAGAGGCGATGGAAGGAGATTGCTGTTGCTCTTGCTCCTGCCGTCTCTCATCCCTCATTCGGAGGTTGTGCAACCGCTTGGCCGGCCGTCGGTCAACCCGTTTTGGTCCAGCAGGGGAGGCAACTCCCGATTCAGATGCTTTTCGGATAAGAGGAAGAAGTCCGCCCTCCAATCTCAAGGCAATTCCCGGTGTTGTTATGTCGAAGAGAGGAGATTTCCTCGGTTTTGAAAACCAGTATGAGAATCGAGAGAATTATGAGAAAAATATTTTCTCCATTTTTCATGAACTCAGTACATGTATTTATATAATAGATTACAAATCGTTAAATTAATCGAATTGAATTTACGATCCCTTGATCTTAGCACTTGCTTGTTATGTGAGATTCTTCTTTTGACTTTAGCAATTATGTGATCTGATTTATCTTGATTCCTTAATTTGTGCCATTATCCTTAACACGTCAGGTCCGCGGACCGTTGGGCTGGCGATCCAGATGAAAACAAACTGCTTCCGGGCTCCTTTGTCAAGTGCAGCCAGCGACGGAACGGGGCATTTGTGGAAGACGAGGTGCGCCGGAAGGGCGAGGTGATCGGGCAGGATTCTCGGGGAGCCATCGGGGAGCCCGGCCGTCCGTACGAATACGACGTGTTCCTGAGCTTCCGTGGCGAGGACACGCGCAACGGCTTCACCGGCCACCTCCACACGGCACTGGACCAGCGAGGGATCGGCGCGTTCATGGATGAGGAGGAGCTCCGGCAGGGCGAGGAGATCGCGCCGGCAATCCTCAGAGCCATCGGGGAGTCGAGGATCTCGATCGTCGTGTTCTCGGAGAACTACGCGTCCTCTAGCTGGTGCTTGGACGAGCTGGTGAGAATCGTGGAGTGCAGGGATACGATGGGGCAGGTGGTGTGCCCGGTGTTCTACAAGGTGGATCCCTCGGATGTGAGGAAGCAGAGGGGGAGGTACGGGCGAGCCCTAATCGATCACGAGGAGAGATTGAAGTCGAACGGTGGTGATTCGGAGAAGGTGAAGAGGTGGAGAGAAGCACTGACTGCAGCAGCTAACATCTCCGGCTGGCATTTGGTTGACGAGTAAGGCTCTCTCATTTACTCCTTTCTCAGTTTGCTTACCGTTTGTTCTGTGGCAAAACAAAATGAAAAAAACTGTTGATTACGGAATTTCTCTAATTTCCATGGCAATAGATTCATGGGAATGCTTATGCATAAAATGGGAAAAAAAAAAAAAAAAACCACGCTAATCGAAGCAGGAAAGCTTATGTATTAGTTTTCTTGACAAGCAACTAAGTAATTCGTGAGTTGAGTATATAAACAAGCAGGTGGACGGCGTCCCTCTACAAGCCCATTTTTGCATTAGATGTCAATTTCCAAGAAACTGAATTTAATCTTGCCTGTTGTGCTTGAGATATTGACCGCGGTTTACTGGAGATCAGCTTAGTACTTCTTTATCCAATGTGTTTGAATCTACCAGGCGTGAGTCTTATGTCATTAAGAACATTGTCAAGGGAGTATGCACTCAGCTGAAGAATCGCAAGAAGTTACCTGTGCTGGAAAACATAGTTGCCATGGACTCACATGTGCACCGTATGCGTACTTTGCTTCACATGGAATTGAATGAGGTTCGCATGGTTGGAATTTACGGATTTGGAGGAATAGGGAAGACAACTATCGCCAAAGCTACTTACAATGCCTTTGTGCACGAATTCGAGTATTGCAGCTTTCTTTCCAACGTTAGAGAAACTTGCGAACAAAACGCACACAGTGGCCTACTTCAGCTTCAAGAGGCACTTATTCATGAGGTAAGGTGGGATGATTGTCTGAAGCTTCACAATGTCCATGAAGGTATGAGCACGATAAAGAGTAGACTTTGCAAAAAAAAGGTCCTCATCGTCCTTGATGATGTGAACCAATTGATCCAATTGAAAACACTAGTTGGAGGACATGATTGGTTTGGTTGTGGAAGTAGAATCATCATAACGACTAGAAATGAACATTTACTGGCTGCTTATGGCATAGAAAGTATGTACAAGGTTCAACCATTAGATCGTTTATTGGCTCGTAAGCTTTTCTGGACAATTGTTTTCCCGAATTCTTCTCCTTGTCCAGATCATGAAGAGCTTTCATATAACATAGTGGAGTACACCAAAGGATTTCCATTAGCTGTTGAAGTTTTGGGTTATTCTCTTCGAGGTAAAAAATTACCTGTATGGAAAAGCACATTAGATAAATTGAAGGAAGTTTTCAATGGAGACATCTTCAGTGTGCTGAGAATGAGCTTTGATGGTCTAGATGATTATGAGAAGGATATTTTTCTTGACATTGCATGTTTCTTCAAGGGAGAGAGTGAAAGTTATGTGAGAGATATTTTGGAGAGCTGTGATCTCTACCCAGATGCTGGAATTAATGTTCTGTTAGAGAAGTCACTCGTCACTATTAAGTGTGGCAAGCTGGAGATGCATGATATGATTCAAGAAATGGGAAGAGAAATCGTGCGGAGGGAATCTCCCAAAGAGCCAGGGGAGCGCAGCAGATTGTGGTCCTATAAGGATGTGCTTCATGTTCTAACAGAAGGCACGGTAATAAACTGAATCATGATCTTTGTTTTTTTGACAATATGCATGCCTGTTTGGTAGGGTTAAAGCCTCTTAAAAGGTACTTTTGCCTTCTACCGAAAAAGCGTGTGAATATGTCTCTGCTGAGTAAGATAATAGCCTGGCGGTCTCATGAGAATCTTTGATTTTCACATCCCACCCTGAAATGTAAGATTTGCACTATTGACCTCTCCCAAAAACTTAAACTATGAAAAATCCCCAGGAACTTAAATGATATGTTTCTTCAATGATTTGACTTGCTTATAAAACTAGTGTGTCAAATGCGGAAGTAAAAGCAAATTCTGAAAGCTAAAAGCAAAAGGCAACTGGAGCACACCAAATCTTATTTTTTTTATTACTAGTTAAGTCCTTGCATAACCTAGACACCTTTGCACTTAATTTATCTGTTCATATAATGTGATGCCAGGGAACGAACAAAGTAGAAGCAATGATGATCAAGTTGGCTGCTCCTGAAGAAGTACGCTTTAGTGCTCAAGCTTTCACAAATATGAGAAGGCTCAGAATTTTCTTAGCTTGCAATGTGTACTATACCGGCGATCCCGTATACTTTCCCACTAACTTGAGATGGCTGGAATGGCCCGATTATTATCCAACATCGGCGCCATTCAATACAGACCACAGGAAACTTGTAGGTCTAGACCTAAGTAAAAGCAGCATGCGCATATTGGGGAAGACATTCGAGGTACATACTTGCAATATTCTCTTCCGTCAAAATAAATGATGAATCTGTGAAGATCTTGAAAAAGTACTTACGTATGTTATCCGTTTACTATGCAGCTTTGTAGAAATTTGAAGTCTATTAATTTTAGCCACTGTGCTTTGCTAAGTGAAATTCCTGATGTATCATCACTGCCAAGTCTTGAGCGTTTGGATCTAGGAGAGTGCACCAATCTTGTTGAGGTTCATCAGTCTCTTGGGCATCTTGACAAGCTCGTATATTTGAACTTTTTGAACTGCTGCAATTTGAGCCGTTTCCCAAGAAATCTGAAGTCAAGATCACTTCAAAATCTAATTCTTAGAGGTTGCTCAAAGCTTTCAAGGTTTCCAGATATTCTTGTACAAATGAAACATTTGACAGAACTAGCGCTTCATGGGACTGACATCAGAGAGCTACCCTCTTCCGTTGCAAATCTTGTTGAACTGAAAGGGTTGTATCTACAAGATTGCACGGACCTTAAAAGCCTTCCTTGTAGCATCTATACACTGCAGCATCTCGAGCGTATTTTGGTTGATGGTTGCTCACAAGTTAGCAAGCTCCCAGAATGTTTGTGTGAATCAAGTGATTGCACCAATTTCTCTCTCCCATTAGCCCTTCCGAGCGTTATTAACTTGAATGTGCAAAGATGCAGCTTATCAGAGCTTGGTTTCTTGAAAAATCTTCATTGCATGTCCTCGTTGACAATTTTAGATTTGTCAGAGAACAAATTTGTGAGCCTTCCTACCTGCATCAGTCAATTTACAAAGTTGCAGCAGCTTTTTTTGATGCATTGCAAGCAACTGCAAGAGATTCTAGCTCTCCCGCCAAACATAACATCTTTACATGCAAAAGGTTGTGAATCGTTGGAAACATGTGCAAACTTGTCAAATGTGTTACAATATAATTCAGATGAATCACCTTGGCTCAGAAGAATTGACTTCTCTAGCTGTCATAAGCTGATTCAGAATCAATGCTCCAGCAATTGCAAAATGTTGTCAATTGAGGTCTCTCTCCCTCCCTTTGTACGTGTTTGTGTGTTTGTGTCTCAAATGTAAAATGTTCCAAATGGCAGGGATTGCTTGGAGAGACTCGAATCGACATTTTTCATCCAGGAAGTAAGATCCCAACGTGGTTTGTCCATCAAAGCATTGAAGGACTGGTAAAGTTTCCTGTATCTTTAGAATTATACCGTGACATAGCTGGCTTGGCGTTTTGTGCTATTGTTGGTTCAACCAATCGGAAAGAAGCCAATATCTCATGTGAGATCCAGTTGTTTGTCAACAAGGAAGAAACTTATGGTTGTGTAGATTGTTTTTCCTCGTTGGAGTTAGACCACGTATGGGTTCTATACGTTCCACGGCGAATGATGTGGGGATTGGATGCGAAATTGGTGAATCGCCGCAGTCAATTTGCAGTACTGTTTCAAGCGTCGGAGGGAACTCTAAGAAATTGCGGGGTGCATCTAGTTTACAAAGAAGGTAAGCAACCAAATGACATGAAGATTGACGAAAGCATCGATCCTCAGAATTCTAATGCGAACCTCACAAGTTCCTATGTTGAAACCCGCAAAAGGAAGGAAAGACTTTCAGACTCCTAATCAACAAAACTATGATTCGAGCATAGCTTCTTGTAGTTTAGCGTGGGGAGTTATATTAATACCCTTTCGAGCGGCTTTGATCGTGTGTTTCCTCATAGCAAAAATAAACTAGTTGCTGTGCTTTTCTTTACCCTCATTGATCATCTTCCATCTTTCCCTCACTGACAAAGTGCAATGATGTTTATGAGGAGTCAATATTCCTCAATTTTCTTGTCGACCCGTATCACGGCCGAGCTCAAAAAAGAGAACCCCAAAAAATGAAGAAGGGCTCTAAACAAAGAACTAGAATTTCCAAATTGGCCCAAATCTTTCTACAAGAAATTGCATGATTTTGGTTCTGTGAGGTTATGAATATGTCGGTCACTATCTTTTGCCCTGTTCTAATCTTGGCTTCAACATAGATCAGCAACTACTGAAGTCACAAGAATGAAGGATGGGCCGTGCAGTCAGTTCACGCCATGTTCAGCTACATAGTCCATGTTTCCTTCGGCCTTGTTTCCGATTCACTTTGAGTATGATCGCTCGTATGTTTTAAGTGTAATGTATGGCCAATTAATTCCATCCATATTTTGTTTGCCAAGCCCAAAGTCCAAGCCCTTAGCCCAACCCATTTTCCTTTCTTCCTTCAACGGATTTGTGCATGAGCGTGCGAAGCGGCGGATAAACGAGAAAAAGAAAAAGAAAAAGAAGAGGAGAGATTGAGCTCGTTCATGAAGAGAAAAATGGGAAAAGAGAAAAAGTTTCGAGCGTAGGCGATTCGGACGTCCCAACAAGCCTAAATCAACCGCAAAGTGCAACACCTTATAATTATTCAAGCCTATTATTCATTTAATTATTCCAATTTTCAAAGTTAGGTCTTAGATCTAGAGTTATGTGAAAGTTGACCGTGAGGTTCAGTTGAGGAGCTTTTGAGCTTAAGATTTATGTGGAAATAGTAGATAAAGGCATTGTGGAGATGTGAGGTTTGACGAAAATCAATTACAAGTTACAGTTTTATGGGAATGAAATTCTGAACTTTCGCGTTCAAATTTTGTGGAGTGAATAATATGCGTAACAAATAAAGATGAACATTCATTATTGAATGCCTTAATTAGGGTGTAGAAATCATTTTATCAACAGATAAGTATAGTTTAATCATATCATTCGTTAGAGTAGCATATGTTTTTTGAATAATTGATGGGAATACGAGTGCGTTGACTTGAGTAATCTCCACATGTCACTTTTTAAATTTCTTAACTGAGTGATACTATCTCTTTTTCGAGTTTGTAAACTCATATTTTGAAAACGATATGGATTAGATATACTATGAGTTATACAAAATGGTATGTTTATTGCATAAAATCTAGATCGAGCATTTACTGTAATTTTGTTTATTTGAAATGGAAAAGCATTACTGATTACCATTTGAGTTGATTTACTTGTGAATGATTTGCGAAGCCTATAACGAAAGAATCACAAAAAATTCATGATTTATAACTATGTTTTATAAAAGGTGTTTTGATATATATCGAATCATGAAATTATATGATTTAGTTCGTAAATCAAAGTTGAATTCTGATTTTGGTTGTAAATTATTGAAGATTGAGGTTGGTGGATTTGGATTATGCTCAGTGTCTCTATGTACCCATTCAGAAGTTTGTGGATATACATACTAGTTTTAAGATATCGTTATGAGCTAGCCAATGATAATATAGGTGAAGACCTAAACAGGGATGAATCTTGACCATCCATTCATGAGGCCTTATGCATGATCTTGTTGGATATTTGAGCGTGGAATTAGTCAATGGAATGGATCATATTACTTGACTTGTTTTGCACACGCAACACCTGACGGTAATAATACCTTTGGCATGCGAAACACCATTATCATCGATGAAGTGAATTTTTGCAACGGAAAATGAATTATATCTACAAGGAATTTGTCATTCTTCTTGAAATTTAACATAGAATCGTAAATATTACAAGTGATGTGGGAATGATTCTTGAATCCCGAGGATAGCAAATTCCGCGTTGTTTACACTTCTAATGGAACCCTCTTTTTACATTTTTCCGATACAAAAGGAAAAGGACAAGCACCCAGCACAAAATCCATGTACTTCTTTTTTTCTTTTTTTCTTTTTTTCTTTTTTTAAAATCTTGTAATCGACCCAAATTAGTTACATGGGGCTCCCAACATGTTTTTCCTTGCAGTAGTCCCTGTCAAATGATAATAAATGTACAGAAAACTCTAATGATGATGATAAAAGAATATTACTCATGAGTGCTCCAAAGGTACTTTTATTTTTTCTTGAAAATATAATTTAAGGCATTGGTCACTACGAGGGCTTTTCAACTTCATTTGATCGTGTTGCCAACATATAAGGTGCAGTCATCCCGAGACAGTAGGATATATGGTCTAGGGTCCCTTTTTCTCTCCCTGAAATTCCTTTATGGATTTTGAGTCCGAAATAGAACAATGGCTAATTTAGGTATTGTATCACAATTCATTCAATTCTCAAGTGTGGTTATTCACGTGACATAGGTCATTTGTCGGCGGTAGGAGTCAACCATCCAACCAATACCATTCATTCTAATCTTATCAAAACGGATCTTATTAAATGAATTGATCCATCATGCCCTACTTCTTATTCTTAGCGCATTTTGGAAAAAGTTTGAAAATTGTTTTTTTACAGTTATGACTATTTTGTGATTAAATATATTCGAAAACGTGTTTACATGAACTCGAATAATATATATTTTACCGATTATTAAATGTTACACATCAAGCTCAATATTAGGCCCAAGAAAAGTGATGCAAGTGTCCGCTATGCCCACGGTTTCAACGCGCCCGCGATTGCATGAATTGCATGATTGTACGATGAAAAACGGCCGCCCGCACGAGCCAACTGGATTGCTTAGTTGGACAAGCGCATCGACAAGTGGAGCTCATGCATAGGATTCGCCGACTAGGCAAAAGAGCCCCCACCGCAGCGGGCTTATCCCGAACCAGATCCGACGGCCCACAATCGCCGCCGCCCTCTCGCCCCCCACCGCGGCGAGGAACCCGACAAACACCTCCTCCTCTTCCTGAGGAAGCCCCCAAGAGGGAGAGGAACGTGGCGACTCTTTGGACACTTTCCCGCGTGTATAAAGCCAACCATTCCTCCTTGTCGCTCTTACAAGTCCACTTTTCAGCTCGAGTTCTCGGTCTCACAGTCTCGCCCTCCACTGTGTCGAGGCCTTTGACCTCGAACTCCGGCTCAAGATGACGACGGCGTCTCACGGCGGCGCCGGCGGAACGCCACACGCGTTGTTTTCCGACACCCTCTTTCCTGAACGGGGCCTCGAGCTAGGAAAGGCGAGAGCTTCGGCAAGTTCACTAGAAGAGATCGCGTCCCCTGCTGTTCTTGACGGCGGTGATGCCGGAGAGATGGGGTCGCCTTCCCGGTCGGTTGCCTCGCCAAGAGTAGCCGTTGGCAACGGCAGGATTGAAGCCAGGCCGCCTTCGCGTTCGAGCCTGTCCTGGCCCGGATCCCATTCGGCTATGGCCGTGCAGGTGGTGAAGATCAAAGAGGAAGAAGTGGAAGAGGAGGAGGCGGCGATGGTTGCTGATCCCGGGGACGCCACCACCATGTCGCCATCATGCTCGTGGCAGGCAGCAGCAGAGGAAGTGGTGAGGCCGATGGAGGGGCTGGGGGAGGTGGGGCCGACGCCGTTCCTGAGGAAGACGTACGAGATGGTGTCGGACCCCGGATCGGACCCGGTGGTGTCGTGGGGTTCAGGCCGGGACAGCTTCGTGGTGTGGGACCAGCACGAGTTCTCGAAGCAGGTCCTGCCGCGATACTTCAAGCACTCCAACTTCTCCAGCTTCATCAGGCAGCTCAACACTTACGTGGGTACTCACTTTGAACGGGACTGTGTGTTTTGTCCATGTGTTTTGCTTGATACATTCTTCATAGGTAAGAGCAAACTACTTGGGTAGATGTGTCCTTTGGTTTAACTCTGTTTCGGTTCTGTTTTTTTTTTTATGTCGTCCAGAGTGTGATCCTCTTGAAGCATCCAGCTACTCTTCACCGTCCCAACAGATAGTCCCCGGGGCGAAGAGGCTAAGATTATCTTCTCATTGATTTGTATTTGAGTTCTTTTCTTAAATGGTAAATTTGAATTTGGATTCAGAAATGCACTGCAGCAGTTCCTTTAAAGCTGTTAGTACTGTGCATTTTGCTGTTTCGATGCTCAATTCTGCACTTTCTAGCTGAAGATGAGTTTCCTTGGCCATCGCTTCGTGTCTATCCAATGTTTTGGTAAAGCCTTACGGCACCTCTCTTCTTTTGGGGCGAGACTATTAGTATAATTCAGCACTTTTGTGTTCATATATATGGAGTTGACGGATTGATTTTTGAGTCATTTCATTGTCCATACACTCTTTGTAATGGTTTTTGAATCATGGCAAAGGATCTCTCCTTGACGTGCAATGTGCTCTGTGTATTGGCCTAATGATACCCCCTTGCGCGCATCTTCCATTGAAACTTCGTTAGCCTTCATTCTGCTTATTCTCTACTCTTCAGCCTTTTGTTTCAATATGAACTCCCAGGCCCAGCTTCCTCCTGTCTTCAATACTTCATGCATCCTGATGCAAGATGTGTCGCAGGGTTTTAGGAAGATTGATACGGAACAATGGGAGTTTGCGAACGAAGGTTTTCAGGCAGGGAAGAAGCACTTGCTGAAGAACATAAAGAGGAGAGGCAAATTCAGCAAGCACAGGAAGACATCGAGTAGTAATTTTACCTCGGGTTACCCGACAGCTGGAAAGGAAGCTATACTCGAAACGCTCAAGAAGGACCACGAAGCATTGAAGGCCGAGATCCTGAAACTAAGAGAAGAGCGGGAGAATTCACAGCATGAGATTGACCAGGTCGCAGAGCAGGTTCGTTGTGCCGAGTGCAGGCACCAGCAGATGTTCCTCTTCCTCTACAAAGCTGCCAAAAGCCCGAACTTTGTCCAGCAGTTAATCCAGAAGAGGAGGCACAAGAGAGAATTAGACACTCGTGAATCAAGCAAGAAGAGCAAACTGCTTGATCCCGATGGCGCCACCCAATGCTTGCTTGAAGCAATGGATCCCAAGATTCAAAGCCCAGATGTTGATTGCCTGACAATCAGTGACGAGTCGGCTCAGATGGAGTCTCAGCCAAATAGTGTCGTGCTGGAGGATTTTGAGACCATTCAGATGCACAATCCGTGGCCTTCTCCACTGGGTGGCAGAAATTTCAGGGTTGTGCAGGGTCAGACGCCGGATCAGATGGCCGGAGCTAGTCCGTCGCATTTGTCTTCGGTTTTCCACGAGATGTCTGAGAGACTCCTCGGAGACAATATGGTCGATAGTGACAACGTCGCTGATGTCGAAGAAGTAGGAGACCTGGAGGTGAATGACTCAAGAATCTAGCCCTCCCGCCGAACATACCATATTTACTTGCGAAAGGTTGTGAATCGCTTGAAATGCACGAAATTATCACACACGTTACGTTATCATCCAAATGAGTCACCTTGGCCCAGACGAATTGACTTCTTCGGCTGTCATAAGCTAATTCAGGATCAATGCTCCAGCAATTGCAATATGTTGTCAACTGAGGTCTCTCAGTCCGCCCCCTCGGGCACGTGTTTGTGTCTCCAGTGTAAATGTTCGGCGGGACAAGGATTGTTTGGGGAGACTCGGGTTGACATTTTTCATCCAGAAAGCAAGATCCCAAAGTGGTTTATCCATCAAAGCACAAGAGGACTCATAAGATGTCCTATACCTTCAAAATCATACTGCAACATGGCCGGCTTGCCCTTTTGTGCTATTGTCGGTTCAGCTAATCGAAGGGTAGCCAGTATTTCATGTGAGATCCTGTTGTTTGTCAACAACAGTCAAGAAACTTATGATTGTGTAGATTGTTTTTCCTCATTGGAGTCAGACCACACATGGGTTCTATACATTCCACGGTGAATGATGTGGGGATTGGATGCGAAATTGCTGATTCACTGAAATCAAGTTACAATATTGTTTCAAGCATCGGAGGGAACTCTAAGAAGTTGTGGGGTGCATCTGGTGTACAAACAAGCTAAGCAACCAAATGACATGAAGATTGACAAAAGCGTCGATCCTCTAAATTCTAAAATGAACCTGACAAGTTCTTGTGTTCAAAGCTGCAAGAGGAAGGAAACAGTTTCAGACTCTTCATAAGTAAACCATGATTCACAACTTAGCTTCTTGTAATTTAGTGTGGGGAGTTATATTAATACCTTTTGAGCTAAATTCTTTTGTCGACCCATATCAAGGCCAAGCTCAAGAAAGAGAACCAAAAAAACGAACAAGGGACTCTGAAAAAGAACTAGAATTTCCAAATTGGCTTGCAAGAAATTGCATGATTTTGCTTCTGTGAGTTTATGAATACATCAGCCATAAAAACACTCTTGTCAGCCTTTCTATCTCTTGCCCTGTTTTAATCTTGGCTTCAACAAAGGTCAGCGGCTACTGAAGTCATGAGAATGAAGGATGGGCTGTGCAGTCAGTTCACTACATGTTCAACTACATGGTCCGTGTTTGATTCGGCCTTGTTTCCGATTCACCTTAAGTATAATTGCTCGTATGTTTTAAGCGTAATGTATGGCCCATTAATTCAGACCATATTTTGTTAGCCAAGCCCAAAGTCCAACCCCTCAGCCCAACCCATTTCCTTTCTTCCTTCCACAGATTCGTGCGTGAGTGTGCGAAGCGGCGGACTAAACAAGAAAAAGGAAATAGAAGGGGAAAGATAGAGCTCGTCCGTGAAGAGAAAAGGGGAAAAGAGAAAAAGTTTCGCGCGTAGCCGATTCGGATGTCCCAACAAGCCAAACTAGTTTGCGAATTGCAACACCTTGTGATTATTCAAGCCTATTATTTATTTAATCAGAGTAATTTTCAAAGTCGGGTCTTGAATCTGGAATTATTAAAAGTTGAAATGCGAGGTTTGATTGAGGAGCAATTGAATTTTAGATTTATATGTAAACAGTAGATAAGAGAGCTGTGGAGCTCTAAGTTTTGACGAAAATTGATTCCAAAGTAAAGTTTGATCGGAACGAAAGTCTGAACTTTCGCATTCAAGTTACGTAAAGCAAATAATATGCATAATAAATAAAAATGAATTTCTTGGTTAGCGCATAGAAATCATTTTATCGATGAATAAACCTAGTTTAGTTGACTTGAGTAACCTTCATAAGTCAATTTTCAACTTTCCTCGATGAGTAATAATATCTTTTTTCCGAGTCTACTTACTCATTTTTCGAACGCAATATGAACTAGATATATTATGAGTTACGAAATTGCATATTTAGTGCATAAAATCTAGATTGAGCATTTATATGAAGTGGAAAAGCATTTGTTGATTAAAGTTTGAGCCAATTGCCTATAAATGGTTTACGAAACTTGTTAAGAAAGAATCACAAAAAATTCATGATTTATGAATATGGTTTAGAAAAGGTGTTTTTGATATATATATTGAATCGTGAAATTATATGATTTGGTTTGTGAATAAGAGTTGATATGGTTTCCAATTTTGGTTGTGGGTTAATGAGGATGGATGTTGATGGATTTGTCCGGTGTCTCTATGATCCCGTTGAGGAGTTTGTGGATATGCATACCAATTTTAGAATATTCTTATGGGCCAGTCACTAGCAATATAGATGGAGAGCCGGATAATAGGAGAATTTTTTTTGTCTTTGTCACAGTATGTTATGCGTGATCTTATTAGATACTTAAGCACAGGATTGGTTAATAGAATAGACCATATTACTTGACTTGTTTCACACGTGTAACGTCCAGCAATAATTATACCCTTGGCATGCGAAACATTATTATCATCAATGAATTGAATTTTTGCAACATAAAATGAATTATATTGAGGAATTTGTCATCCCTTTAAAAATTTAACATAGAATTGTAGAGGTGTGGATATCTCAAGTGCCAAAATTTAGCATTGGTGGACATATAAGTGCCAAAACTTCAAAAAAATATACTTAAGTGCCAAAATCAAAAAAGAAATGAACACTTAAGCGCTAACATGAGAATTTTCAACCAAACAACTGACGTGGCATTTTCTGATGAGAATTTTAAATGATGTGACATTTCTTAAAAAAAGATTTATTCACGTGGCTTTGACATGGCTAGATAAGTCCAAAACGACGTCATTTTAGTGCAAATTTGATTTTTAATATGAATTAAATTAAATTAAAAGAGAAATTACCATCGGTCTTTATAGCCCTCGCCACCGTTGCCACCCCACCATTGTTGATAAAGGCTAGCAACGGTGGGGCGAGGATCAACTGGGGTTGCCAAGCCTGGCCAGTGGCTAGCGACCCTTGCCAACTACAAGCGAGGGCCTGCACCTCACCTAGATCTGGGGTGAGGGGTTGCGGCTGACCCGCCAGCGACAGCCCTTACCACAATCTGGGCAAGGTCATGTAGGCCCTCGCCCCACCATCACCCACCCTTTCTAATGATGGTGGGGCCACGGCGGCAGGAGTTGTGGAGGCCCTCGCCGATTTCTCTTTTTTTATTTAAATCAAATTTAATTAATATTTATATTAAAAACCAAATTTATGGGCAAAATGACGTTGTTTTGAGACAATGATTGTTGAGTATACGGCCCTATTTGGTTCGGCATGTAGAAGGGGCTTTGGGGCTCTAAAGGGGTTTGGGCAAAAGCAAAGATGTTTGGTTCAATTTTTTGAGCACTTTGGAGAGATGCAATTGCATCTCCAAGGGGTTGAAAGGGCTTTGGGGGAATGGAGGGGTAGAGGTCCATTGGGAAGCATTTTCAGAATGCAACTTCCATACCATTCATCAATGTTCTCTTCGGTGGAGAAGCCAATCGGAGGCCGACAACTAGGGGTGAGCGTGGTTCCCAAGTAGAACCGGGAACTGGAACCGGAACCGGTTGCGGAACCAAAACCAAAACGGGTTTCAGAACCGGAACCGGTTAGGGCTCCAAAAGGAGCCCCAAATAGTCCTAATCCAGAGGAAGCTGCTGGAAACCAAGACGAAGTTGCCACTGCTTACGGCAACCACCTCGTCACTTCGAATCTTGAGATCTACAACTTTGATACATTCCCAGCTCGCTGATGCTACTGCTTGGAATTCAAAAGGTATATTAAAGCGCTCACAATACTTTGCCAAACAGTGACCTGTTTGCTCAATTTTTTCGGTGGGACAAAATCCAGGTTGTGGAAGTTCTATTCCTGTGATTCGCAGCTTTGGAACCCCTCCAGTTCTCTTTGAAAGCTCTTGGATAAGGATTGGCCATTGGAAACCATAATTAATACCAAAGTCTATGATATGGAGCACTTTTGCTGTTACTGCTGATTTCAAAATCAAGTAGTTTGAGAAGAGGATTTGGAATTTTAGGAATGGACAGGCCGAATATTGAAGTTGGTATGCTTTCAACTTATCAGCTACTGATCTCTAATGGATAACTGAATAGTAAAATGCTTGACTTCTACCAGCACTGCCTGCAAGGCGTGCTTCCAGAGCATCGGCAAAGTAATGGGCTACCCTTTGGGAACCATTACCGGAGGGGGATGAATCTTGTCTTATTTGCTTCAGCAGTCCACGAGCGGTCTTGAAGTCATTAGTAGAGAGAGCTCGTGCACAAAGAATCAGAAGACTCCTCAAATCCAATGTGATGTCGTTTCCCTTCTTATTACTATGATCCCCAGTACCATTAGGATCTTGAGGATCCTTGATTTCACTTAACTTCTCTGATTTGCACTCTAATGATAGAAGCCCCCCATTTTTGTTGCTGAGCAACAACTTTTCAAGCAAATCTGAAAGCTCAGGGACTTCGTTGTACGAAGCCAACTGCTTGTTGGCCAGCCCTTCTTTGGACCTTGCATAATGGCTTTCATGATTCTTTCTCCCCCTAGACCCATTCTCTGACTGATGGCTCCCTTTGATGCCAATTTCTTCCTTGTCTCTGATGGTTGGAGCCAATCCATCTTTCTCCTGACCGATAGTTATATGAATGCCACTAGGGATGAACTTCATGGCCTCCTCTAACCCTTTATTAAATTGCACGACAGACTCATTGTTGTTGAAGATTGGACTAATTAAGACCTCACTTGGAACCGAGTAACAAAAGTTATCCCCATACTTAGGCAAGCCGTCTACAGAATTGACGGAGGACTGAAATTTGCAATCCACGTTCAATTGCAAGACCACGTCACCAGGACTTTTGGCATGAATGGAAGCATAATTGTTTCCTTCCGGGTTGTCATGTGAATTAGGATCCAGAGGATGGCAAGAGTTGGAGCTGGTGATGTTAGTGCCGTTACTGCCTTGATCACTTCTTCTTCCCCAAGGATGATCACTTCTTCTTCCCCAAGGATTCCAGCTTGAGCTGTTAATGAGACGATTTAAGCTTTAGTGCACATATATTGACATATGTGGGCACAATAATTATAGTTAATCAAGCATCTCATTTCCTCTGTGGAAACTTCTTATTCATTTTGATTATGTATGTCCAGATTTTTGGCACTGGTATATTTGCTGAGATGTGGGAAGTTACCGTAAAGTATGCGCGTATGTTATAGTTCAAATCTTCAAAAAAAAAAAATGTTGGAACCTAGAACCGACCCTGGAACCTGTGACAGGGTAAAAGTTCCAGGTTCTTGGTTCTAACGGGTAGGTTCCAGGTTCTAAAAAATGAGGAACCTATACCCGATGGTAGGTTCTAAGTTCCAAACGGAACCGAACCAAAACCTGAAACCGCTTACCCCTATCGACGACCGATGGCCAAGGGGTCACGCATGCTGGCAACATGCCGGTGACCGCCGGCCAAGGGTCACCCAACCCCGGCGACCGTCGCTGGACCTCAGGTGACACCTGGGTCGTGCGACCTAGGCCGCCGTTGCCTGAATTGAGCGACCCAAGCGGCTGCCTGAGGTCACACAACCTCAGGCAACTGTCGCCAGGGTCGGGCGACCCCAAGCGACGGCCGCCTGGGTCGCACGCGACCGTCGCCTGAGGTCGCACAACCCAAGCGGCCAGATAAAAATTGTTTTTTAATTTAATAAAAATCATTTACAAATGCAAATTTTACCAAACGATATTTGCATTTCGGAAAACTCCCTTCATCCAAAGGTATCTGCATTTTGGCAAATGCATTCCCCAAGAGCCGAACCAAACAGGCCCTACATTCCGGCAAGCTACTAGACGATTTTATTAATAAAGTAACGCCACATCAGATTTCTGGCAAACCTTACTAGAGCTAGCATTTAAGTATCCGATTTTATAAAAAAGTGACTTAGGGTGTACTTCTTCCTAGAACCGTAAACATTAAAAGTGACGTGGCAATGATGCTTGAATCGCAAGAATTGCAAATTCCTCATTGTTATTGTTGGAAAAAAAAAGGCCACAAGATACACCAATCGAAGCACAAATAGTGAAAGATAAAAGCAAAATCTAGATCACCCAAAACGCAAGATATACGTAGAAATCCGAGATGGGAAAACCTCGAGAGAAGAGGGATTTCACTTTCTTCAACAAGTACAAGATACAAGCCAAAATCTCAAAAAATCATTTGGTGAGTCACAAGACTTAAAAGATCCAAAAAGAAGATAGGAAAAACAAAAGAGACCAAGGTTTTAAATGTGTTGTTAAGCACATCCTTTTATAGTCTTCCTTAAAAAAAACCCTAAAACATATGTGCATAGTCCAAACTTGTGACATCTGGATTTTTTGCTCAACGTATTGCGAGCCCGAATGCTTAACCGTCCACGCCACCATCATCAAGCTGCCGCACTCGGCCTTCAATGAGCCGCGCCACCCAATTCTCCGTTCACGGCTACGTCTCCAGCTGGCGCCATTTGCCGCGATGACTCGCGCAGCAAGAAGCACAACCAGAAGTCCACCTCTTCCACTTTCACCGTTTTACCGAATTCAGCCACCTCTTCATCCAGCTGTCAAGAGCTCTGGAGGCCAGAGTCAAAAATAGTGACCGCAACGATTGAAAAACGAGGATTGAGCAAGAGATAAACAAAGCCGCCTCCTCAGTCATCGAAATTGCTCGCTGCAACTTTCCTTCGTTCGCTCTTCATGCCGCTACACTTCCAGCGCTTTGCCACATCTCCTCTGGGGTTGGCAACGGAGACTAACTCCGTGTCACCTTCCTCAACAGCTCTCTTTAAACGGCGACACCTCAGCAGCAAAGGAACGGTGAAGGCTGAGTTGGAAAAGAGAAGGACAAAACCGCTCACTTTCTTCCTGCTTTCACGCCCAAGTTCTTCCTGTTTCTTCCGTTTTCATTGCAGCTTTCTCCTCTATCTGCACTGCAAACTTCCTCTGCCACAAACACCAAAGTCAACGAGCAAGCTTCCCACTTCCCTCTTCAGCTTTCATCCGTGCGAGCCTGAAGGAACCTCAGCATTTCAAGTCGACATCAGGGACGCCTCACCCAAGCTGTCGCGTGTACTGCCATGCCCTCTGCCCACCGAGCCGCAACCGCAACCCTTTAGGACCCAAGGCAAGTGGATATCCTCCATTCTATCCTATATCGATCGATTATGTTTGGCGAGATTCGTTTCCTAGAAATTTCCATAAACGTTGCTTAGATTCCCATCTAGTTGGAAGTTTCGACCAAATTACCTAGCTAAAATATTGAGTTCGTGGTTGGATCGTAGGAGTACCGTCTATTGATGTCTAGTGTATGCTAGGGCTGGAAATGCCAAAAACCTGATTTAAATTAATGAAGGGGTCTAAGTCAGGTTGGTTCCTGCAAGGCCTCTGATTTTTCTAATTTTGTATTGACTTGCGTGATACGAACTCCACAGGAAGTACTTCACGAAAGTTATCCTTATTGATTGTTCTACAACATACTTTAAATTCAGATTTTTTGGAGTTTGTATGACAAAAATATATATGAAAAACAATTAAGTACAGGATCTGTTTTCACGGACACAAAACCGACCTTCCTCTACTTTCCATTTTCCACAGAATTTTCGAGCAAGAATTTTAATCGGTGTCCCCCATAAAAGTTGTAGAGTACATCCCAAAATATCACGTATAAAAATTTCATAATTTTTTGAAATCTTTTAGTCAGAGAAACAATGTTCTATTTAATCCTGTTATCTATCAGAAGACCTACTGTTTTACTTTGGTTTTCCAAAAATTTATATAGTGTTGTATAAAATGAATTGTACTTCGATTTCTTCATGAAAAATGTCCCTTTGGATCTTGTCTATCTTATGTTAAGATTTCATAATTTTTTAAATGCATTTACCTAAGCAACCACTGTTGTTTCCAAAGAATGCAGAACATCATTATATGGTGAATTTGGGGACTATGATATGGAATCCTTCTTGCTATTCGTTTGATGTAGGTACAAGTGAGTGTATATTCGTGTAGGGGGAGTATAAGTGACTGAGCATTCATTGGATTCACTATTGAGTTTCCTTGGTAGTAATAACGTCAATGCCTTTTAAATTGAATTATGGAATTGTTGGGTCATGATATGAATGTATGATTGAGAATACCATCAGTCCTTGGGACGAAGATACCCCGACTTGTATTAAGGATGCCTCGAGGGGGAACTGAGTCCCTCCAGATACCTATGGGATGTAACACAATTTCCCCAGATATCCTCGCGATGTTGGATGGGTGCGAGATGCCTGGGGGATGACGGGGTTCCCGAAGAATGGTAGCTCTCGTACTACTTATCATTAGCTGAGGAACTTGAAAAAGATTGGCAAATAGAGGGGTGAGCAACCACGGCTTAGTGAGTAATACATCTCTTTTAAGCGGATCAAGCACCCATTATGCATATTTACAAAACAAAACCATAACTCTTTTAACCCAAATCCAGAATATAACAAACAAATAATAAAAGAATAAGTTATGTATACTTCAGAATAGTTACATTCATTTCACAATAACATCAAAGAAATGTCAATGGTCAAATCCATTGATCAATTTCATTAAGTCACACGCCAATGGTCCATCCCATTGGTTAATCTTATGCCAAACATCAATGGTCTATTACATTGGTTCATCTCATATGAAACCATACGTCGATGGTCCATTTCAACGACTAAACTCAAATCACATGTCAATGATCCACTCTATTGACCAAACTCATGTCACATGTCAATGGTCCACTCCATTGACCAATCCGTTGCTCAATATCAAACCATGGTCACGATATAATGCCTAGTGACAATGCAACCAAGATTCTCCCATTGGCAAGATCTCCACCTATTATTGGCCAGTGGCTCGGCCCATAAGAATATCCTAAAATAGTATGCGCATACCCACAAGCCCCTCGCTAGGCTCACAGCGATATTGAACATCAATATCAATCCAAAACAACACTATCCACAATTTACAAACCAAATCCATAAATCATTACATATATCACCAAAAGATTTCGCAACTCAACTCATCCGCCAAAATACTTTTCATAGAAGATTCTCAAATAATTTCAAGACTAGTCTCATAAATCAATTTTACAAATCGAATCAAATCAAATACATTTTAAAAAGCTTATCATAAATTGATATCTATATGACATTCCATAAACTATCTCCAAGTCGAGCTTTTCGTAAAAAACAAAAGGTTTCACAAATCCAAAACATGTAATATTTCTCAACTTCGTTTATCAAACAGAGTATATATTTCCACCAAAAAGACCTCACACTATTCTCAAATACCAAAATATAGTAATGTCCGATCCAAATTTTATACAATAAACATACTTATTCATACCCCATAAAATATCAATCATTTATCATTTTAAAGACATGAGCTTATAAATTCTTAGAAGAGATAACACCACTCACCTAGGAAAACCGAAAATCAACATATGTGGTTACTCAAGCCAACGCATTCATATTCCCATCAATAAATCAAAAACGATATTAAAACAAAGTAATATGCTACTCTCCAGCTAACGACTCGACTAAATTATGCTTATTCATCGATAAAACGACACCTACGCGCTAATAACCACATATCCAAAGCGATTATTTAAGCTGTCCGCAACGCGGAACTTGAGCGTGGAACTTGGTCATGTCATAACTTTCTCCACCACACCCTGTTTCAAGCGTACTTATAGTCAATAAAAAGCCCTTCTAACATACTACAAGAACCCTAATTTATTCAATCCAAAATCAAGCCAAAAACCAACAAATTATGGCCCTGAAGTCCTGGTCGCGCACTGTTCATCATGCACGATAAACTTCAAAATTTTGTTTCGGGCAAACCATAAACTCAAATCACGATCCGTAAAATCCAACACCTCAACAACATCCTAAACTATCATTTCTATAAAAATAAGCAGCTCAATGACTCAAAAATTGAATTTCGTCGTTCGATTTTCCCAAAATTCTGAATTTCAATCCTTAAGCCCGAAACTACTCCAATTGAACAAACGGGGAGCATGAGCACTTACCGGGCATTGTGTTACTTAGTTGAGGTGGCTTGACAAAGTTCCCATGGCGAGAACATGTGAAGCCCCTTTTCTTCTTTTCCCTTCTTTTTCTTCTTCTTCTTTCTCTCTTTCTTTTTCTTTCTTTGTGCAAGCTCTCTGCCGTCCCTCTCTCTCCTTCTTTCCTTCTCTCTTTCCCTTTTATCTCCTCCTTTTTTCTTCTTTTTCTTTTCTTTTTCCTTTCTTTCTTTCTCTCCTTTCTTTCTCTCTCTCTCTCTCTCTCTCTCTCTCTCTCTCTCTCTCTCTCTCTCTTCTTTTTCCTCTCTCCCGAAAACTCTCGGTTCCTCTCTCTCTCTGCTGAAGCTTCTTTTTCCTTTCTCCCAAAAACTGACCTTCCTCTTCTTTCCATTTTCCAAAGAATTTTCGAGCAAGAATTTTAATCAGTGTCCTTCATGAAAGTTGTAGAGTACATCCCAAAATATCACATATAAAAATTTCAGAATTTTTTGAAATGTTTAGTCAGAGAAACAATGTTCTTTTTAATCTTGTTATCTATCAGGAGACCTACTGTTTTAGTTTGGTTTTCCAAAAATTTATATAGTGTCGTATAAAATGAATTGTACTTCGATTTCTTCATGAAAAATGTCCCTTTGGATCTTGTCTATCTTATGTTAAAAGTTCATAAATTTTGAAATGCATTTACCTAAGCAACCATTGCTATTTCCAAAGGATGCAGAACACCATTATATGGTGAATTTGGGGACTATGATATGGAATCCTTCTTGCTATTCGTTTGATGTAGGTATGAGTGAGTGTATATTAGTGTAGGGGGAGTATAAGTGACTGAGGATTTATTGGATTCACTCTTGAGTTTCTTGGTAGTAATAACGTCAATGCCTTTTAAATTGAATTATGGAATTGTTGTGTCATGGTATGGATGTGTGATTGAGAATACCATCAGTCCTTGGGACAACGATACCCCGACTTGTATTAGGGATGCCTCGAGGGGTAACTAAGTTCCTCCAAATGCCTGTGGGGTGTAACACGGTTTCCCTAGATATCCTCGCGATGTTGGATGGGTGCAAGATGCCTGGGGGATAACGGGGTTCCCGGAGAATGGTGGCGACATGAATTCATACTGAATATAGTCTTAGTATCTTTAAATCCCATTTGAGTTACTGATTACTTGTTTGGAAAAGTTAGTTATCTTATTGATCCGCTAGGTTGATTTTGAAAAGGGTACTCAAGCAAGTTGATTTGAAAATGATTTTATATTCTTTATATTGAGGCTTTCCTTATCGGTACAACGATTGGTTTATGTAATATAGACCGGTAGATTTTCTATTTGCTGGGTTTATGCTCACCGACTATTGATTTTACTTTTTCATATCGATAGTAATTATGTCGATCCTTCCTGCTTGAACTTCCATTAGTTATGGGGTACCCGTGGACCTCACTTGGCGTTTTTCTCTTCATGGATCCGGATTTTCTAGACATTGCCTTCATCTGGTGCATCGCCATTTTGACCATAGACATAGGGTCCCAGCAAGTCCCGTACTGATGGGTTTCCTCGTGGTCTACATGCAAGGAGGAGGACAGCTCGTGGGGCCAATCCCACACCCCAAGGGTGATAGAGATGACAATGGTAGAGTACGGTCAACTGGGGCAAGAGTAGGAAGGTGAAGCCCATTTTGGATCCAAGTGACAACTTTTGGACGTGCTAGGATCGGAAGATAGGTGGCGAGACATGTAGAGGTAGTTCCATGGTCGAGATAGTACCTTGGGGTTATGATGTATTTTGGGATAACCCTTTTTAAAAAAAAAAATCCCAATACACCAATCATGTCACCTAAAGTAAATAATAAGGAATGAAATGTGTTAGCCTGGTTTATATTACGCGTGCGTTCTTTAAGTTTCTCATGTTTTCAATTATTACTGGTATAAAGACACTTTCGCGTGCTTAAAAAATGGAAAGAATTGGATTACTACGTTAGCCATGACATATTGAGGACATCACAAAAATGCCCTTATCACTAATTTGAAAGTCAAAAAACTTAATAATCACGCTTCTAATGAACTGTCTTTTATATTTTTTTTTTATAGAAAAGGAAAAGGACAAATACCTTATTTTTGACGAAATTCGGGGATTTAAGAGTTTTAAAAAATATTCAAGCCACTTGAGAAGATCCCATACCTAGAGCTAACATCATATAACCCAATTGGAATATTGTAAAATAAGCTAAACCTCTTTAAAAATATAATTTTTTTTATAAGGAAAGGAAAGAAAAAAGAGAAAACATAAAATTAAAATAATTAAAAATTCAATTTTAAACAAATAAAATAAATTTAAAATAAAAATTATCTTAAAATAAAGTAATGAGATTGAAAATATTTTCCGATGAGATCCAAAATTCTGAAAGCATTTTCGATTATATATCACCAAATAAAACAAAGAAAAACTAGTGATAGAAAAAAAATCCTATTATTAAATTTTTCATGGGACAAACGAACGCTCTATCTTTACTCCGCTATTGGATCATTCGAGCATACCCAAATAGATATTATATTTGCCTATGGTTCCGTGCATTGATACGTTCCATGTTACGCCTTCTTCATGACGTGGCATTTATAAAAAGAAAATGTCTATTTAATTATCAATTTCCTGCTGGGCACATGTATAAATCCCTAACGAGTCTTACTTTGCTTCCAACTCCACGGTTCCCTACACTAATACATTCCATTGAGAGATGGCCGGCCGTGAATCAACCAGTTTCGGTCCACAGGCGAGGCCATTCCCGATCAGGTCGCTGGTCCGATGGAAGGAGATGGCCTCTCAGATCCCGAACCACTCGCCCAAACTCTCCACAGTGGGGCCTCCCTTCACCAGGTGCCCGAAGACTCCGGCGATCCTAACAAAGAAGAAGTGTCACTGAGCTCCTTGGACGAGGTCGTATTTCGAAATTTCATGGAACTTCGAAATTGTGCCATAATTCCGAAAGCTATTCCGGTTAGACAAACGAAGGGCTTGAATCTGGACACTGCGATACCTAATTGATTCAACTTGACAAAGCCTCCATGATGTGTCCGCGATTCTCTCTCTCTGTTTTTTCCTCCCCTTTCTTTCCTTTTTCTCCTCTTTTTCCTTTCTCTTTTCCTTCTTCCTCCCATTCGCTGTTCTCGGCCGCATCCCCTTTTCCCTTAAATATCTCTTCCTTTTCCTTTTTTTTCGGGGCCCACTTTGACCTACTAAAAATATTACATGGCACACCCTAAAACCATCATGAATGGAGTATGACACGGCCGTCCTTTCACCCTAAGGACGTAGCCTCAAAGCTCTCAAAATCCAACTCCTAAAAGTCTCATCGTCAGTATTGCTCTCGTACTACTTATCATTAGCTGAGGAACCTGAAAAAGATTGGCAAATAGAGGGGTTAGCAACCATGGCTCAGTGAATAGTACATCTCTTTTAAGCGGATCAAGCACCCACTATGCATATTTACAAAACAAAACCATAACTCTTTTAACCCAAATCCAGAATATAACAAACAAATAATAAAAGAATAAGTTATGTATACTTCAGAATAGTTACATTCATTTCACAATAACATCAAAGAAATGTCAATGGTCAAATCCATTGATCAATTTCATTAAGTCACACGCCAGTGGTCCATCCCATTGGTTAATCTTATGCTAGACATCCATGGTCTATTTCATGGTTCATCTCATATGAAATCACACGTCAATGGTCCATTTCAACGACTAAACTCAAATCACATGTCAATGGTCCACTCCATTGACCAAACTCATATCATATGTCAATGGTCCACTCCATTGACCAATCCGTTGCTCAATATCAAACCATGGTCACGATATAATGCCTAGTGACAAGGCAACCAAGATTCCCTCATTGGCAAGGTCTCCACCTATTATTGGCCGGTGGCTCGATTCATAAGGATATCCTAAAATAATATGCGCATACCCACAAGCCCCTCGCTAGGCTCACATTGATATTGAACATCAATATCAATCCAGAACAACACTATCCCCAATTTACAAACCAAATCCATAAATCATTTCATATATCACCAAAAGATTTCGCAACTCAACTCATCCGCCAAAATACTTTTCATAGGATATTCTCAAATAATTTCAAGACTAGTCTCATAAATCAATTTTACAAATCGAATCAAATCAAATACATTTTAAAAAGCTTATCACAAATTGATATCTATATGACATTCCATAAACTATCTCCAAGTCGAGCTTTTCGTAAAAAAAAAGGTTTCACAAACCCAAAACATGTAATATTTCTCAACTTTGTTTATCAAACAAAGTATATATTTCCACCAAAAAGACCTCGCACTATTCTCAAATACCAAAATATAGTAATGCCCAATCGAAATTTTATACAATAAACATACTTATTCATACTCCATAAAATATCAATCATTTATCATTTTAAAGACATGAGCTTATAAATTCTTAGAAAAGATGGCACCACTCATCTAGGAAAGCCGAAAATCAACATGTGGTTACTCAAGCCAACGCACTCATATTCCCATCAATAAATCAAAAACGATATTAAAACCAAGTAATATGCTACTCTCCAGCTAACGACTCGACTAAATTATGCTTATTCATCGATAAAACGACACCTACACGCTAATAACCACATATTTAAAGCGATTATTTAAGCCGTCCGCAATGCGGAACTTGAGCGTGGAACTTGGTCATGTCATAACTTTCTCCACCAAATCCTGTTTCAAGCGTACTTATAGTCAATAGAAAGCTCTTCTAACATACTACAAGAACCCTAATTTATTCAATCCCAAATCAAGCCACAAACCAACAAATTATGGCCCCGAAGTCCTGGTCGCGCACTATTCATCACGCACGATAAACTTCAAAATTTTGTTTCGGGCAAACCATAAACTCAAATCACGATCCATAAAATCATACACCTCCACAACATCCTAAACTATCATTTCTATAAAAATAAGCAGCTCAATGACTCAAAAATCGAATTTCACTGTTCGATTTTCCTAAAATTTTGAATTTCAATCCTTAAGCCCGAAACTACTCCGATTGAACAAACGGGGAGCACAAGCACTTACCGGGCGTTGCGTTACTTAGTTGAGGTTGCTTGACAAGGTTCCCATGGCGAGAACGTGTGAAGCCCCTTTTCTTCCTTTCCCTTCTTTTTCTTCTTCTTTCTCTCTTTCTTTTTCTTTCTTTGTGCGAGCTCTCTGCTGTCCCTCTCTCTCCTTCTTTCCTTCTCTCTTTCCCTTTTATCTCCTCCTTTTTTTTCTTTTTTTCCATTCTTTTTCCTTTCTTTCTCTCTCTCTCTCTTCTTTTTCCTCTCTCCTGAAAACTCTAGGTTCCTCTCTCTCTCTGTTGAAGCTTTTTGTTTCCTCTCCCGAAAACCGACCTTCCTCTGCTTTCCATTTTCCACAGAATTTTCGAGCAATAATTTTAATCAGTGTCCTTCATGAAAGTTGTAGAGTACATCCCAAAATATCACATATAAAAATTTCAGAATTTTTGAAATCGTTTAGTCAGAGAAACAATGTTCTTTTTAATCCTATTATCTATCAGAAGACCTACTGTTTTAGTTTGGTTTTCCAAAAATTTATATAGTGTCGTATAAAATTAATTGTACTTCAATTTCTTCATGAAAAATGTCCCTTTGGATCTTGCTATCTTATGTTAAAATTTCATAAATTTTGAAATGCATTTACCTAAGCAACCACGGCTGTTTCCAAAGAATGCAAAACACCATTATATGGTGAATTTGGGGACTATGATATGGAATCCTTCTCGCTATTCGTTTGATGTAGGTACGAGTGAGTGTATATTATTGTAGGGGAAGTATAAGTGACTGAGGATTTATTGGATTCACTCTTGAGTTTCCTTGGTAGTCATAATGCCTTTTAAATTAAATTATGGAATTGTTGTGTCATGGTATGGATGTGCATCAGTCCTTGGGACAACGATACCCCGACTTGTATTAGGGATGCCTCGAGGGGTAACTGAGTTCCTCCAAATGCCTGTGGGGACACAATTTCCCTAGATATCCTCGCGATGTTGGATGGGTGCGAGATGCCTGGGGGATAACGGGGTTCCCAGAGAATGGTGGTGACATGAATTCATACTGAATATAGTCTTAGTATCTTTAAATCCCATTTGAGATACCGATTACTTGTTTGAAAAAGTTAGTTATCTTATTGATCCGCTAGGTTGATTTTGAAATGGGTCCTCAAGCAAGTTGATTTGAAAATGATTTTATATTCTTTATATTGAGGCTTTCCTTATCAGTGCAACGATTGGTTTATGTAATATAGACCGGTAGATTTTCTATTTGCTGGGTTTATGCTCACCGACTGTTGATTTTACTTTTTCATATCGATAGTAATTATGTCGATCCTTCCTGCTTGAACTTCTATTAGTTATGGGGTACCCGTGGACCTCACTTGGTGTTTTTCCAATTTCATGGATCCAGATTCTCTGGACATTACCTTCATCTGGTGCATCACCATTTTGACCATAGAGATAGGGGTCCCGGCAAGTCCCGTGCCCATGGGTTTCCTCATGGTCTACGCGTGAGGAGGAGGATAATTCGTAGGGCCAATCCCACACCCCGGGGATGATAGAGATGACAATGGTAATAGTATGGTCAACTGGGGTAGGAGTAGGAAGGTGAAGCCACAATTTGGATCCAAGCGACGACTTTTGAATGTGCTAGCATCGGAAGATAGATGGCGATACATGTACAAGCAATTCCAAGATCGAGATTGTACCGTGGGGATGTGATGTATTTTGGGATAACCCTTTTTTTTTTAAATTCCCAATACACCAATCATGTCACCTAAAGTAAATAAATAAGGAATGAAATATGTTAGCTTGGTTTATATTACTCATGCATTCTTTAACTTTCCCATGTTTTCGATTATTACTGGTATAAAGATACTTCCACATGCTTAAAAAATGGAAAGAATTGGATAACTACGTTAGCCATGATAAATTGAGGACATCACAAAAATGCCCTTATCACTAATTTGAAAGTCAAGATACTTAACAATCATACTTCTAATGAACTCTCTTTTACATTTTTTTTTATACAAAAGGAAAAGGACAAATACCTTATTTTTGACGAAATTCGGGGATTTAAGAGTTTTATAAAATATTCAAGCCACTTGAGAAGATCCCATCTAGAGCTAACATCATGTAAGCCAATTGGAATATTGTAAAATAAGCCAAACCTCTTTAAAAATATAAAAAATATATATATAAGGAAATAAAAGAAAAAAGAGAAAACATAAAATTAAAAAATAATTAAAAATGCAATTTTTAAAAAATAAACTAAATTTAAAAAAATAGTTTTTTCTCTTAAAATAAAGTAATGAGATTGAAAATATTTTCCAATGAGATCCAAACTTCCGAAAATGTTTTCGATTATATGTCACCAAATAAAACCAAAAAAAAAAAACTAGTCATATTCTTGAAAATAAATTTCTATTATTAAATTTTTCGTGGGACAAACGCACGCTATATCTTTACTCCGTTCTTGGATCATTCGAGCATTACCCAAATAGATATTATATTTGCTGCACTGATACGTTCCATGTTACGCTTTCTTTATGACGTGGCATTTATAAAAAGAAAATGTCTATTTAACTATCAAATTCCTGCCGGGCACGTGTATAAATCCTTAACGCGTCTTACTTTATTCGCTTCCAGCTCCACGGTTCCCTACACTGATACATTCCACTGAGAGATGGCCGGCCGTGAATCAACCGGTTTCAGTCCAACCGGTCAGGTCGCTGGTCTGATGGAAGGAGATGGCCTCTCGGATCCCGAACCGCTCGCCCAAACTCTCCACCGTGGGGCCTCCCTTGGCCGGCGCGAGGGTCAATCTGCGATGTCCATGACTTGGGCCCACGATCCAGATGGAAACGAACTGCGTCTGGACTTCCCTGCTGAGGACAGCCAGCGAGGGAACGGGGCATTCATGGAAGACGAGGTGCTTCCGAAGATGTGGCAGGATTCTCGGGGAGCCAACGGGGAGTCGGGCCGTCCATACAGATACGACGTGTTCCTGAGCTTCCGTGGCAAGGACACGCGCGACGGCTTTGCCGGGCACCTCCACGCGGCACTGGACCAGCGAGGGATCGACGCGTTCATGGATGAGGAGGAGCTCCTGAAGGGCGAGGAGATCGCGCCGGCAATCCTCAGCGCCATCGGGGAGTCGAGGATCTCGATCATCATGTTCTCGGAGAACTACGCGTCCTCTAGCTGGTGCTTGGACGAGCTGGTGAGAATCGTGGAGTGCAGGGATACGATGGGGCAGATGGTGTGGCCGGTGTTCTACAAGGTGGATCCCTCGGATGTGAGGAACCAGAGGGGGAGGTACGGACAAGCCCTAACCCATCACGAGGAGAGATTGAAGTCGAACAGCAGCGATCCGGAGAAGGTGAAGAGGTGGAGAGAAGCACTGACTGCAGCAGCTAACATCTCCGGCTGGCATTTGGTTGATCAGTAAGGCTCTCTCATTTACTCCTTTCTCAGTTTGCTTACCGTTTGTTCTGTGGCAAAACAAAACTAAAAAATTGTTGTTTACGGAATTTCACTAATTTCCATGGCAATAGATTCATGGGAATGCTTATGCATAAAATGGGAAAAAAGAAAAAAAAAACAATTCACGCTAATCGAAGCAGGAAAGCTTATGTATTAGTTTTCTTCACAAGCAACTAAGCAATTCGTGAGTTGAGTACAAAAACAAGCAGGTGGACCGCGTCCCTCCACAAGCCCATTTTTGCATTAGATGTAGAGGTGTTAAATGGGTTGCACAACCCATTTATGGACCCATTTATGGTTAAATGGGTTGTTAATGGGTCAAGTTTTTTTTCTTAAAACACCTATAATATGTTTTAATGGGTCAAGGATAAGATATACGGGTCTTAAATGGGTCAGCTCTCTGACCCATTTAAGACCCATTTATCAACCCATTAAAAATGATCCCCTTTATTTTAACTCAAAATTTTACTATCTCTCTAGTCTCCTCTCTTTAACTTTATAATTTTTTTTTATAAAAACCAAAAATATAATTATTTTTTATTTTATTTTTCTTTTTTCTTTCTTTTTATTTTCTTTCTTCTTAAAAATAAAATATAATAAAAAAATTTAATTATTTTTATTTTTAAATTAAGTTTTTAATTATTATTTTTTTAAAAAAATATTTTTTTATTTTTATTTTTAAAATATTATTTTCTTTTTTCTTTTTTTCTTTTTTTTTTCTTTCTTCTTCCTCCGGTCGCCGGCACGGCGATGGCCGGCGACCGGCCAGGCGAGGCTCGAGCTCGCCGGCGTCGGGCGAGCTCGAGCTCGCCGGATCTGGCGAGGGCCGCCTCGCTGACGCCCAAGGAGGCTCGAGCCTCGCCGATTTGGCGAGACTCGAGCTCGCCTGATTCGGCGAGCTCGAGCCTCGCCTGGCCGGTCGTCAGCGACCGGAGGAAGAAGAAAGAAAGAAAAAATTATATTTTAAAAATAAAAATAAAAATAATAAAAAATTAATTTTAAAAAATAAAATAAAAAAAATAATTAATTTTTTTAAAAATAATTAAAAACTTAATTTAAAAATAAAAATAATTAAAATTTTATTTTTTAAAAATACAAATAAATTTTAAAAAAATAAAAATATTTAAAATTTATTTTTTGAAATAAAAATAATTAAAATTCGATTTTTAAAATAATTATTTTAAAAATTATACAAATTTTCCATTAAATTTGTGTTGTATAAAACTATTTTAGTTTTAAAATATATATATAATTTTTTTGAAAAATTGTGAAAAATTGAAAAATTATTGATTAGATTTATATTGTTTGGAAGTTTTTTAGTAATATAATCTTTTAAAAAAAACATAAGAATAAGTTTTCCTAAATTTGGTTAAATATGAAAATATTATTAATATGGGTCGGGTCGGGTATGGGTTGGGTATGGGTCGGGTCAGGTATGGGTCGAACAATTTACATTAGACATAAATGGGTCATAAATGGGTTAATGGGTCCATTTGGGTCGACCCATTAATGACCCGACCCAAACCCGACCCAACCCACCCGTTTAACACCTCTAATTAGATGTCAATTTGCTAGAAACTGAATTTAATCTTGCCTGTTGTGCTTGAGATATTGACCGCGGTTTACTGGAGATCAGCCTCTTACTTCTTTATCCAATGTGTTTGAATCTACCAGGCGTGAGTCTTATGTCATTAAGGAAATTGTCAAGAGAGTATCCGCTCAGTTGAAGAATCGCAAGAAGTTATCTGTGCCTGAAAACGTGGTTGCCATGGATTCACATGTGCACCGTATGCGTACTTTGCTTGACATGGAATCGAATGAGGTTCGCATGGTTGGAATTTGCGGATTTGGAGGAATAGGGAAGACAACTATCGCCAAAGCTACTTACAATGCCTTTGAGCACAAATTTGAGTATTGCAGTTTTCTTTCCAACGTTAGAGAAACTTGTGAGAAATCCGCAGACAGTGGCCTACTTAAGCTTCAAGAGGCACTTATTCCTGAGGTAAGGTGGTATGATGGTCTGAAGCTTGGCAGTGTCGATGAAGGTATGAGCATGACAAAGAGTAGACTTCGCAAAAAAAAGGTCCTCATTGTCCTTGATGATGTGAACCAATTGATCCAATTGGAAACACTAGTTGGAGGACATGATTGGTTTGGTGATGGAAGTAGAATCATCATAACGACTAGAGATGAACATTTACTGGCTGCTCATCGCATACAAAGTAGTATGTACAAGGTTCAACCATTAGATCGTTTATCGGCTCATACGCTTTTCAAGACAATTGTTTTCCCGAATTCTTCTCCTTGTCCAAATTGTGAAGTGCTTTCATATAACATAGTGGAATACACCAAAGGACTTCCATTAGCCGTTAAAGTTTTAGGTTCTTTTCTTCGAGGTAAAAAATTACCTGTATGGAAAAGCACATTAGATAAATTGAAGGAGGTTCTCAATGGAGACATCTTCAGTGTGCTGAGAATGAGCTTTGATGGTCTAGATGATTATGAGAAGGATATTTTTCTTGACATTGCATGTTTCTTCAAGGGAGAGAATAAAAGTTATGTGAGAAATGTTTTGAAGAGTTGTGATCTCTACCCAGACGTTGGAATTGAGGTTCTATTAGATAAGTCACTCATCACTATTGAGCATGGCAAGCTGGAAATGCATGATATGATTCAAGAAATGGGAAGAGAAATCGTTCGGAAGGAATCTCCCAAAGAGCCGGGGGAGCGCAGCAGATTGTGGTCCTATAAGGATGTGCTTCATGTTCTAACAGAAGGCACGGTAATGCACTGAATCATGATATTTTGTTTTTGACAATATGTATGCATGTTTGGTAGGGTTAAAGCCTCTTAAAATGTACTTTGGACATTATAATGAAGAAGCGTGTGAATATATTTCTGCTAATTAAGATAATGGCATGACGATCTCATAAGAATCATTTTTTTTTCCACATCCCAACCTGAAATGTGAGGTTTGCACTATTGACCTCTCCCCAAAACTTAAAATATGAAAAATACCAGGAACTTATATGATATGTTTCTTCAATGATTTGAGGTGCTTATAAGACTAACGTATCAAATGTGGAGTAAAAGCAAATTCTGAAAGCTAAGAGCAAAAGGCGCCTGAAGCACAACAATTCTTATTTATTATTACTAGTTAAGTCCTTGTATAACCTAGACACCTTTGCACTTAATTTGTCTATTCATAAATGTGCTGCCAGGGAACAAGTAAAGTAGAAGCAATAATGATCAAGTTGGCTGCTCCTGAAGAAGTACACTTTAGTGCTCAAGCCTTCACAAACATGAGGAGGCTCAGAATTTTCTTAGCTTGCAATGTATACCATACGGGTGATCCCGTATACTTTCCCACTGAATTGAGATGGCTAGAATGGCCTGATTATTATCCAACATCAGTGCCATTCAATACAGGCCACGGGAAACTTGTAGGTCTAGACCTAAGTAAAAGCACCATCCGCCTATTGGGGAAGACATTCGAGGTACATACTTGCAATATTCTCTTCCGTCAAAATAAAATATGAATATGTGAAGATCTTGAAAACAACTTACATATGTTATCCGTTTACTATGCAGCTTTGTAGAAATTTAAAGTTTGTTAATTTTAGCCACTGTGCTTTGCTGAGTGAAATTCCCGATGTATCATCACTACCAAATCTTGAGAGTTTGCATCTACAAAAGTGCATCAATCTTGTTGAGGTTCATCAGTCTCTCGGGCATCTTGACAAACTTGAAGATTTGAACTTTTTGAACTGCTACAATCTTAGCCGTTTCCCAAGAAATCTGAAGTCAAGATCACTTCAAAATCTAATTCTTAGAGGTTGCTCAAAGCTTTCAAGGTTTCCAGATATTCTTGTACAAATGAAACATTTGACAGAACTGGCGCTTCATGGGACTGCCATCAGAGAACTACCATCTTCTGTCGCGAATCTCGTTGAACTGAAAGGGTTGTATCTAGAAGACTGCACAGACCTTAAAAGCCTTCCTTGTAGCATCTATACACTGCAGCATCTCGAGCATATTTTGGTTGATGGTTGCTCACAAGTTAGCAAGCTCCCAGAATGTTTGTGTGAATCAAGTGATTGCACCAATTTCTCTCTCCTGTTAGCCCTTCCGAGCGTTATTAACTTGAATGTGCAAAGATGCAGCTTATCAGAGCTTAGTTTCTTGAAAAATCTTCGTTGCATGTCCTCGTTGACAATTTTAGATTTGTCGGAGAACAAATTTGTGAGCCTTCCTACCTGCATCAGTCAATTTACAAAGTTGCAGCAGCTTTTTTTGATGCATTGCAAGCAGCTGCAAGAGATTCTAGCTCTCCCGCCAAACATAACATCTTTACATGCAAAAGGTTGTGAATCGCTGGAAATATGTGCGGACTTATCGAACATGTTGCAATATAATTCAGATGAATCACCTTGGCTCAGAAGATTTGACTTCTCTGATTGTCATAAGCTAATTCAGGATCAATGCTCCAGCAATTGCAATATGCTGTCAATTGAGGTCTCTCTCTCTCTCCCTCTCTCCCTCCCTTTGCACGTGTTTGTGTGTTTGTGTCTCAAATGTAAAATGTTCCAAATGGCAGGGATTGCTTGGAGAGACTCGAGTTGACATTTTTCATCCAGGAAGTAAGATCCCAACGTGGTTTGTCCATCAAAGCATCGAAGGACTCATAAAGTTTCCTGTATCTTCAGAATTATACTGTGACATAGCCGGCTTGGCATTTTGTGCTATTGTTGGTTCAACCAATCGGAATGAAGCCAGTATCTCATGTGAGATCCAGTTATTTGTCAACAAGGAAGCAACTTATGGTTGTGTAGATTGTTTTTCCTCATTGGAGTTAGACCACGTATGGGTTCTATACGTTCCACGGCGAATGATGTGGGGATTGGATGCGAAATTGGTGAATTGCCGCAGTCAATTTGCAGTACTATTTCAAGCATCAGAGGGGACTCTAAGAAGTTGCGGGGTGCATCTGGTTTACAAACAAGGTAAGCAACCAAATGAAGATTGATGACAGCATCGATCCTCAGAATTCTAACGTGAACCTCACAAGTTCCTATGTTGAAACCCGCAAAAGGAAGGAAAGACTTTCAGACTCCTGATCAACAAAACTATGATTCGAGCTTAGCTTCTTGTAATTTAGTGTGGGGAGTTATATTAATACCCTTTCGAGCGGCTTTGATCGTGTGTTTTCTCATAGCAAAAATAAACTAGCTGATGTGCTTTTCTTTACCCTCATTGATCATCTTCCATCTTTCTCTCACTGACAAAGTGCGATGATGTTTATGAGGAGTCAATATTCCTCAATTTTCTTGTCGACCCGTATCACGGCCGAGCTCAAAAAAGAGAACCCCAAAAACGAAGATGGGCTCCAAACAAAGAACTAGAATTTCCAAATTGGCCCAAATCTTTTTGCAAGAAATTGCATGATTTTGGTTCTATGAGGTTATGAATATGTCAGTCACTATCTTTTGCCCTGTTCTGATCTTGGCTTCAACATAGATCAGCAGCTACTGAAGTCACAAGAATGAAGGATGGGCCGTGCAGTCAGTTCACGCCATGTTCAGCTACATAGTCCGTGTTTCCTTCGGCCTTGTTTCCGATTCACTTTGAGTATGATCGCTCGTATGTTTTAAGTGTAATGTATGGCCAATTAATTCCATCCATATTTTGTTTGCCAAGCCCAAAGTCCAACCCTTAGCCCAACCCATTTTCCTTTCTTCCTTCAACGGATTTGTGCATGAGCGTGCGAAGCGGCGGATAAACGAGAAAAAGAAAGAGAAAAAGAAGAGGAGAGATTGAGCTCGTTCATGAAGAGAAAAATGGGAAAAGAGAAAAAGTTTCGAGCGTAGGCGATTCGGACGTCCCAACAAGCCTAATCAACCGCAAAGTGCAACACCTTATAATTATTCAAGCCTATTATTCATTTAATTATTCCAATTTTCAAAGTTAGGTCTTAGATCTAGAGTTATGTGAAAGTTGACTGTGAGGTTCAGTTGAGGAGCTTTTGAGCTTAAGATTTATGTGGAAATAGTAGATAAAGGCATTGTGGAGATGTGAGGTTTGACGAAAATCAATTACAAGTTACAGTTTTATGGGAATGAAATTCTGAACTTTCGCGTTCAAATTTTGTGGAGTGAATAATATGCGTAACAAATAAAGATGAACATTCATTATTGAATGCCTTAATTAGGGTGTAGAAATCATTTTATCAACAGATAAGTATAGTTTAATCATATCATTCGTTAGAGTAGCATATGTTTTTTGAATAATTGATGGGAATACGAGTGCGTTGACTTGAGTAATCTCCACATGTCACTTTTTAAATTTCTTAACTGAGTGATACTATCTCTTTTTCGAGTTTGTAAACTCATATTTTGAAAACGATATGGATTAGATATACTATGAGTTATACAAAATGGTATGTTTATTGCATAAAATCTAGATCGAGCATTTACTAAAATTTTGTTTATTTGAAATGGAAAAGCATTACTAATTACCATTTGAGCTTATTTACTTGTGAATGATTTGTGAAGCCTATAACGAAAGAATCACAAAAAGTTCATGATTTATAACTATATTTTATAAAAGGTGTTTTGATATATATCGAATCATGAAATTATATGATTTAGTTCGTAAATCAGAGTTGATTTCTAATTTTGGTTGTAAATTATTGAAGATTGAGGTTGGTGGATTTGGATTATGCCCAGTGTCTCTGTGTACCCATTCAGAAGTTTGTGGATATACATACTAGTTTTAAGATATCCTTATGAGCTAGCCACTGATAATATAGGTGAAGACCTAAACTGGGGATGAATCTTGACTATATATTCATGAGGCCTTATGCATGATCTTGTTGGATATTTAAGCGTGGAATTAGTCAATGGAATGGATCATATTACTTGACTTGTTTCGCACGCGCAACGTCTGACGGTAATAATACCTTTGGAATGCGAAACACCATTATCATCGATGAAGTGAATTTTTGCAACGGAAAATGAATTATATCCAAAAGGAATTTGTCATTCTTCTGGAAATTTAACATAGAATCGTAAATATTACAAGTGATGTGGGAATGATTCTTGAATCCCGAGGATAGCAAATTCCGCGTTGTTTACACTTCTAATGGAACCCTCTTTTTACATTTTTCCGATACAAAAGGAAAAGGACAAGCACCCAGCACAAAATCCATGTACTTCTTTTTTTCTTTTTTTCTTTTTTTCTTTTTTTAAAATCTTGTAATCGACCCAAATTAGTTACATGGGGCTCCCAACATGTTTTTCCTTGCAGTAGTCCCTGTCAAATGATAATAAATGTACAGAAAACTCTAATGATGATGATAAAAGAATATTACTCATGAGTGCTCCAAAGGTACTTTTATTTTTTCTTGAAAATATAATTTAAGGCATTGGTCACTACGAGGGCTTTTCAACTTCATTTGATCGTGTTGCCAACATATAAGGTGCAGTCATCCCGAGACAGTAGGATATATGGTCTAGGGTCCCTTTTTCTCTCCCTTAAATTCCTTTTATGGATTTTGAGTCCGAAATAGAACAATGGCTAATTTAGGTATTGTATCACAATTCATTCATTCTCAAGTGTGGTTATTCACGTGACATAGGTCATTTGTCGGCGGTAGGAGTCAACCATCCAACCAATACCATTCATTCTAATCTTATCAAAACGGATCTTATTAAATGAATTGATCCATCATGCCCTACTTCTTATTCTTAGCGCATTTTGGAAAAAGTTTGAAAATTGCTTTTTTACAGTTATGACTATTTTTTGATTAAATATATTCGAAAACGTGTTTACATGAACTCGAATAATATATATTTTACCGATTATTAAATGTTACACATCAAGCTCAATATTAGGCCCAAGAAAAGTGATGCAAGTGTCCGCTATGCCCACGGTTTCAACGCGCCGGCGATTGCATGAATTGCATGATTGTACGATGAAAAACGGCCGCCCGCACGAGCCAACTGGATTGCTTAGTTGGACAAGCGCATCGACAAGTGGAGCTCATGCATAGGATTCGCCGACTAGGCAAAAGAGCCCCCACCGCAGCGGGCTTATCCCGAACCAGATCCGACGGCCCACAATCGCCGCCGCCCTCTCGCCCCCCACCGCGGCGAGGAACCCGACAAACACCTCCTCCTCTTCCTGAGGAAGCCCCCAAGAGGGAGAGGAACGTGGCGACTCTTTGGACACTTTCCCGCGTGTATAAAGCCAACCATTCCTCCTTGTCGCTCTTACAAGTCCACTTTTCAGCTCGAGTTCTCGGTCTCACAGTCTCGCCCTCCACTGTGTCGAGGCCTTTGACCTCGAACTCCGGCTCAAGATGACGACGGCGTCTCACGGCGGCGGCGGCGGAACGCCACACGCGTCGTTTTCCGACACCCTCTTTCCTGAACGGGGCCTCGAGCTAGGAAAGGCGAGAGCTTCGGCAAGTTCACTAGAAGAGATCGCGTCCCCTGCTGTTCTTGACGGCGGTGATGCCGGAGAGATGGGGTCGCCTTCCCGGTCGGTCGCCTCGCCAAGAGTAGCCGTTGGCAACGGCAGGATTGAAGCCAGGCCGCCTTCGCGTTCGAGCCTGTCCTGGCCCGGATCCCATTCGGCTATGGCCGTGCAGGTGGTGAAGATCAAAGAGGAAGAAGTGGAAGAGGAGGAGGCGGCGATGGTTGCTGATCCCGGGGACGCCACCACCATGTCGCCATCATGCTCGTGGCAGGCAGCAGCAGAGGAAGTGGTGAGGCCGATGGAGGGGCTGGGGGAGGTGGGGCCGACGCCGTTCCTGAGGAAGACGTACGAGATGGTGTCGGACCCCGGATCGGACCCGGTGGTGTCGTGGGGTTCAGGCCGGGACAGCTTCGTGGTGTGGGACCAGCACGAGTTCTCGAAGCAGGTCCTGCCTCGATACTTCAAGCACTCCAACTTCTCCAGCTTCATCAGGCAGCTCAACACTTACGTGGGTACTCACTTTGAACGGGATTGTGTGTTTTGTCCATGTGTTAAGCTTGATACATTCTCCATAGGTAAGAGCAAACTACTTGGGTAGATGTGTCCTCTGGTTTAACTCTGTTTCGGTTCTGTTTTTTTTATGTCGTCCATAGTGTGATCCTCTTGAAGCATCCAGCTACTCTTCACCGTCCCAACAGATAGTCCCTGGGGCGAAGAGGCTAGGATCCAAGGGCTTCCACTCTCGACGTTTTGCTCAGGTTGTTGAGATTCAACTGGACCCGCTTGGTCGGTTGTTAGTTGTGCGTTACCCTAGTTTAGGGCACGAGGAACGAAGGAATCTGAAATGGCGGGAGAGATACGGAGATTCTATATGAAATCTCATGAATCGGTGGCTAGAGAACAATGGCCTGTCATCATATTTTAGTGATGATGCTTTAGACGGTAATTTGCAGAAATTATCATGTCAACCCTGACATCAGAACACCAATTAAGATTATCTTCTCACTGATTTGTATTTGAGTTCTTTTCTTAAATGGTAAATTTGGATTCAGAAATGCACTGCAGCAGTTCCTTTAAAGCTGTTAGTACTGTGCATTTTGCTGTTTCGATGCTCAATTCTGCACTTTCTAGCTGACGATGAGTTTCCTTGGCCATCGCTTCGTGTCTATCCGATGTTTTGGTAAAGCCTTACGGCACCTCTCTTCTTTTGGGGCGAGACCATTAGTACAATTCTGCACTTTTGTGTTCATATATATGGAGTTGACGGATTGATTTTTTGAGTCATTTCATTGTCCATACACTCTTTGTACTGGTTTTTGAATCATGGCAAAGGATCTCTCCTTGACGTGCAACGTGCTCTGTGTATATTGGCCTAATGATACCCCCTCGTGCGCATCTTCCATTGAAACTTCGTTAGCCTTCATTCTGCTTATTCTCTACTCTTTAGCCTTTTGTTTCAATATGAACTCCCAGGCCCAGCTTCCTCCTGTCTTCAATTCTTCATGCATCCTGATGCAAGATGTGTCGCAGGGTTTTAGGAAGATTGATACGGAACGATGGGAGTTTGCGAACGAAGGTTTTCAGGCAGGGAAGAAGCACTTGCTGAAGAACATAAAGAGGAGAGGCAAATTCAGCAAGCACAGGAAGACATCGAGTAGTAGTTTTACCTCGGGTTACCCGAAAGCTGGAAAGGAAGCTGTACTCGAAACGCTAAAGAAGGACCAGGAAGCATTGAAGGCCGAGATCCTGAAACTAAGAGAAGAGCGGGAGAACTCACAGCATGAGATTGACCAGGTCGCAGAGCAGGTTCGTTGTGCCGAGTGCAGGCACCAGCAGATGTTCCTCTTCCTCTACAAAGCTGCCAAAAGCCCGAACTTTGTCCAGCAGTTAATCCAGAAGAGGAGGCACAAGAGAGAATTAGACACTCGTGAATCAAGCAAGAAGAGCAAACTGCTTGATCCCGATGGCGCCACCCAATGCTTGCTTGAAGCAATGGATCCCAAGATTCAAAGCCCAAATGTTGATTGCCTGACAATCAGTGACGAGTCGGCTCAGATGGAGTCTCAGCCAAATAGTGTCGTGCTGGAGGATTTTGAGACCATTCAGATGCACAATCCGTGGCCTTCTCCACTGGGTGGCAGAGATTTCAGGGTTGTGCAGGGTCAGACGCCAGATCAGATGGCCGGAGCTAGTCCGTCGCATTTGTCTTCGGTTTTCCACGAGATGTCTGAGAGACTCCTCGAAGACAATATGGTCGTTGGTGACAACGTCGCTGATGTCGAAGAAGTAGAAGACCTGGTGGTGAATGACTCAAGAATCTATCTTGAATTGGAGGGTCTAATCGAGAAGCCGTGTGGCTGGAGTGAGTACCCAAGTGGGCTGATGGAGCAAGCAGCGGGACTGATGCCCTAAATTTCCATGTACTCCTGCTCTGTTCCATCTGTTATTTTCTTGCCCATTTGGGTTCTTCTTTCTGTATTTAAGCTGACACCAGAATCATTGTTGCTACTTTTTTTTTGTGGACCAGATCGCATGATGCAGCTTTTGCCATAATTGGAGAGAATTTCTTGAATGAAGTCTCTTTGCTTGACCGAATGAAGATATGCTGGAAACAGGAGGGGAGAGGGAATCCAACCATTAAACTAGGATCTCACGGCAAATGCCCGTACTTGTCTAGATGTTGGAAGTTTTTTCCTTTGTCCACCGTTGTATCAGAGTCCCCCGGATGTTCTTTTCTCTAGTATGCACTATTTTTTTTTCCTTTTTTGGTGTGTGTTGTAACCAGCTACGTATAAAGAGAAGCTGTGTATATAGAGAAAAGTTCAATTTCAGTATTTTCCAAATGTTCTGCATGACCAAATTCTAATCAGGAGTTACCGGTTCTCCGTGTATTCTTACAGAGACGATATTTCTTTTTTTCTTGATCGTGCTCCATGTGGTTCTCGTTGAAAGCTTCAACATGTCGAGAAGGAAAAGTTGATTGATGCTACACCGTGATTGAACCCTTTTTCATGAGAACGCTGCTTTAGTCGATGGTAGTAATCATTCAACTGGTCGAAAGTAATGGAGATCAGATCAAGGGCATCTTTCCAATACTGGAGTTTCAATCCCTGAAACGACGAGGATGGCTTAATGCAAAGTTTTTCTGCTGATTGAGAATTTGTGACTTTTAGCTCTCTACTGAATCTCTGGAGAATTAATCTGCTCCCTAATCTCTGACAAAGCGAACCAATTTCGAAGTCCCCCACCTCATCATTTGAGAAGATGTGCAGATTAGATGGGAATGGGGGCCTATTCTCTCACTCAAATGAGAACCTTGACGACAGAAGTTAGGCCGAGTGTCCTTCTAAAGTCTGCCTCAAGAAATTTTATCTACATTGGGAGTATCTTTTAGGACATCAATCACTCAAAGATGTGGGCCATGCTAAATTTAGATAAGATCTTAATAGATAGAACGGATAAACACAAAATAATGGTCCAAGACAATACATACACCAACCCCATGATGTTCCCAAAAGATCACTCCCTAATGTCTGTCTTAGTCTAAGCATAGAGTCCTGAGTCAACATCACACGTTTCCAGCTGACTTCTCTGCCCCTCTTCACCGTTCTTAAGAGATCATTGGTATGTGATCCCACAAATTTTCACATTCTTATGGACTCCACATGCACAAGAAATACTTCTGAGTTTTGAGAGAATGAAAGTACATATGACTTAGGCGTATCTACATACTTGTGCCGCTACACGTTCGAACACATGCTTTTCTGTGCATCCTAACAAAGTTTTGATGTGAGACCTTCTAGGCTTCTACCGTGAATTGTGACATTCTATGTCCACAGTACTTGGGATACAACTCCTTGATTCCATATGCACTTGATTATTTACTCACAAAGTTTCCTGTCGAGATAACAAAACCAGCACTGGTTCACAGAAATGTCAAGAAAAATGGCCCTTGCATTTCTCAGCCGATTGAACTTAACAGACTCCTATACGCCCTATTAAAAAACCCTGACACAGATATAAAGCAGTAGATGCAAACCAAGAGAAACAAAGAAGGTTATGATAAAACAGTATGCACATTTCTGAAATCTTACACTGATCGATAGTTGATGTGGAGCTTTCCCTTAGGCCTCGTTGCTCCTGAAGATGAAGATGATGAAAAGGAAGAAACGTTTGATTTGTCCAACTCCTTCTTATCCTCGTTGAAAGCCTTGCTAAAAGCATCTTGAAGTTCCGTGAACCTTCTCCGCTTTAGAAGACGTTCTTCCGGAGTTCCATTGTCAAGGCATGCTAGCCGAGTACAATCGTCAGCATCCATAATATTATCAAGTACATTCGAGCATCTAGGGAAGAAGCGTTTGCCGAGTTCCACTGTTCAAATGGTGGTAACAATCAGGCAAACATAATCCTCAGCTTCATACGTATAAGAGGCACGTTATTTGTCCTATCAGAGAAACTAAGCTGCTTGAAGTGAGTTACATGCAAGTCAAAGTGTCTTGCTCCCAAAACCTTAAGAATCCTTTTTTGCGTTTTAATGGGTGTAACAAACGCTGAAAGTGCAAATTTCTCGAGCTGGTCTTACATTTACCCTATAAGGAATGTTCTATCATAAAAATCTGCCACGTATATCTGCTTTCAGTAATAGATTTGACAGCATGGCAGCGTGAATAAGTGTAGTCGCTGCTGGTTATGGCGACTAAATCATTAAGACCAACTCCTACATAGATTTGAACTCCTAAAATTACCCTTTCTAGATAGAGCAACCCTTGGATAAGCAAGAGAAAATCTGATGCTAAAAGAAGACAAGTTCACAATCTTACAGTCCAGATATTAATTACCAGTTCGGGAGAGAGCTATATTCCTTCTGAGATGCTGTTCTTGAAAAGGTGCCTCATCCAAGTCCACATGCATCCCCAGCGAGCCAGCCAAGTCCTTACAATTCCTGCTACTCAATGGGACCTCACGAGTGCCGTCCACTTGAGCAATAGCCATCGCAACTTTCGCTTCCATAGGAAACAGGAGTCTTGCTAGTGCAACTGGAAATTTTTATAAAATTAAGCATCAAGCACAGTCAAATAACAGGGGGCGTATATTCATGCAACACCATGCTTGATGCAACAGTAAAGAGTAAGGAGGAGCGCCTTGTGAATCCATCATCAAAGAAGCTCGATAATATCGTTGCACTGAGTTCTTGGAAACTTTACGAAGACGAAGCCAAAGTTTCTATTAGCAAATTAACTAACTAGTCAATATAAATAAAATCTTCTTCCTTTTTGCAAGAAAATCTTGTCACACCTTGCAACAAACTGCTCTGGTTCTGGCCAATGTTTTCAACCGAGAATCTCTTATATGCAAACATACTTTATCTTGAACTCAATCTAACCCATGATCTGCACTGATGCTTTCTACTTTAAGAATTATTTATTTATTTATTTATTTGGCTTTGCACCCATATAACAGCATATGCCTCCAAGCAGGATCAGTCCCAGAGCCAAGAGGGGCCATGAACAATACCGAAACAGGTAAGTGCATACAAACCTATACAATAAGAGCAAATTTTGTGTGCACTATGCATGAATGTTACGATTAACTGTATGAGGATTTTAGGCATCTTGCTTGGAAATCAAGCAACTTGCCTTTTCTTAATACAAGAAGGTTATTTCCAAAATTCTATGTGGCTTCTCAATTTTGAGATTAGCAGCTTTGCATGAATCATTCTTCAAACACTGAATAAACAACCAATTCATCTGAAAGAATTTATGTTGCAAAAGGTGGAGGCGCTAACATAAATTAGCAGATGCCTTTATATATAACAGTTCCTGCTAACTGATTCATTTGCCCCAAGCTTAGAGGATATAACAAGGAAAACAATGAAGATTGACCTGGGAACCAAACTAAAAAGGCTAATCCGATAAAGATGAAAACAGGAAACACCTAAATAAAAAAAATTATGAGGGGGATATCACGAGTCTTCTCCCTTGTCATACTAATCTGATCAAAGGGATCCTTATCATACTAGACATTGGAAATTTTCAGTGAGAAAGTTTTAAGTAGCAAAGGAAGAAATAGTCTCAACCAGACTAGTGGCTATATAACAGGGACTATTTCGATAAAATATGCTTCAAGAATGCTCGTCTTAGAAATCACTCTGTCTCTCTCTTGCTCACAGGCATGCACACCCCACAAATTTGTACAATGTTGGCCATTGACAGCATAAGAAAGTGGGAAATAAGTACCCAGCACCGTAGCTCTGTCGCTGTGTACATCTGAGACCGATGCAAATGCACCGTCCACCTGTGAATCCATAAGGAACACTAAGAACGCCCAATAAATAACACGTTGGAGCTTGCGAAGAGCATTTGTGTAAACAAATAATTCCTACACCAAGCAGACTATTTACGTACAGGTTCTTCACGTGCATGTGTCAAATGCACTTTTGTTACTAACCATCAATATTTCAAGGAACACAAACAGGGCTTTCTCAATCTGTATCTTAAAAGAGGACCACTGAAGTGGAGGAGGAAAAAATTGAACCCAAATATCTTACCTCTGTTTTCAAGATACAACAATTCCATGCGCAGATCATCACCTGCCACAGCAAGAGAAAAGGATGCTTCTCCAAGTAAGGGCTCTATTTGTTCGGCTTGTTCCAAGATCTCGACACATAATTTGTCCTTCGGTGAAGGCTTTCCTTCCTCGGTAGACTTCATGTAGTCTGCAGCTTTTGTGCACCTCTTACATAGTTGAAGAGCTTTGCTACCATCAGGAGAGAGATCAAAAGGCTGAGCTCCCTTCAGTAGGAGAGACACAATAACATTTGGCTCTTTCCTCATCGCAGCCACATGCAAAACTGTGAAGCCTCTTGCATTTCTACAATTCACGTCGGCAATTCCAAGATCAAGAAGCTCAATCAAGGTCTTCGCATCACAGTATGCTACAGCATAGTGAAGTGCATGTGCATCATCCAGAGTGGTATGGCCCTCCTTCAGCAGCATTCTGACTAAGTCGACATCGTCCAAGTCCAGGGCCCGATGAATCCTCTTCACATGCATGTCAGGGAAGTTTCTACATTCAGGAATGTTCACACCAATTTCCAAACGGGCACTGATGATTCGTTCAATCATAGTGGGAGGCAAGCCTTTCTGTAGGGTTACAATATCGAGATCAGACCTCACGACATATTCTACACATTGTGCCAGCAATCCGTGACATTCATCACCACATATATTTGCAGCCGATAGCACAAGCAAAATGTCATCCGGGGCAACCTTGTCGAGAATGTCAAGTAGGCGCCTCTGCAAATGAACAAGTCTGAGTCGGTTATACTGAACGATGCAACCATGTTTTGGCAATTAAAACTTCAAGAATATTAATCTAGCATTTCTAGCTGTAACTCCGAATGTAGATTTCTTTATCGTAGTTTTCCCTGCCAATTTCTTTTTCCAACGAGCAGTTTGACAATAGACAAGGTCACTTCAGGCACATCACCATATTGAAGGGGGTGTCGAAATAAACATTTGACCCCATGCAAGACATCAAAGTAGGAAGGGAACTAATCAACCATGAAGTTAAAACGACTGACCCATTAAGTCAATTTTAATGCAAAAGGCTAAAATGAAAGAGATCCAAATTGTCAGATGCTCTTCACTAAGCAGGTCATAGGTCTAGTCAAAGTCATCCCACTTTCTAGGGGCCCTCAGCATACCAATCTTGTCTGAGGCTGAGCTCATAGAACAACCACTCTTGAGAGCTTTTCGAAAACCCAAAAAGGAAAAAGGAGAAGAAGTAAACAGCTATCCTCCTTTTGCCACTTCTTTGCAGTCTGAGGATTTAAACCTCGACGCAAAAAGAAGAAGAAGAAGAAGAAAGGTCCTCCTTTTAAGCTACCAGCCGTTAAGGCTGATCCTCAAAGGCCAATGATGGTGGAAGCAGATAGATAAGCCTTAGCTGACTCGAGCAACTACACAACAAAAGGCACAGATCGGTCTCCTAATTCCTTTCTTTGACTACTGGACCCCAAGAGAACTCAACTTTTTCAGTTATTTTCGCTTCAAATGCATGATAAAATCTCTTCAGACGCAAATTCAAAGTCTGAACTTTCCGAGAACGTCCTCTTTGCCATTGAATGAGCAAAAAGTTGGCAACTTGTCGCCATTAATCATCCGAAAAAGGCAACATGACAGGAACAAGCAGACGACACGAGTAATTTGCTGATATACCTGATACAGAACCACCAGTTCAGGAATCTGAAACCTGGACGAAGCATAGAGCACCTGCACCAGGAACTCCAAGGCTGGCCTACAAGCCACGTGCCGGCACTCCTCGTCCACGCAGTCGCACACCCCTTTCGGAAACGCCTTCACCTTGCCGCTGTACAGATACCCCAAGACAACCACCAGCGCTTCGGCCCCGACCCCGACCCCGACCCCGACGCCGAAATCCTCGGCCAGCTCCTTGAATTCGAGCCTCACCCCGCTCTGGCTCCCCGAGAACTTGGCCCCGAAGAACGGGCTCCGCACGGCGAGGACGCACCGGTGGACGGGGACCTCACGGCCGTCGGCGGCGACGATCGTGGCGTCGGAGAACGAGAAGCCGGGGCCGGCGAGCGGGAGCTCGAAGATCGACTCGAGGCTGTCGGAGAGCTTCCTCAGGGCCTGCGCCTCCGCCGCCGCCGCCGCCGCCGCCGCGGCGTCGGGGGAGTAGGAGGAGGAAGGAGCCTCCGCGAAGGTCTGCGTGGAGCACACGCCGCTGCTGTAGCTGGCGTCGTTCGAATCCGAGAGCGCGGCCCGTCCCGAGTCCATGCCACCCCCACCACGCGAAACGCGAGCACGCACGCACGGCCGGCGGCGCCGAGAAGAGTCGGTCGCGCGGAAGAAGAAACAGAGCCGACTGGCGCCGCTTCGAATGGCGGCGGTCCAGGAAGAACCCAAGTGGACCCTCGAGAGTCCCCCACACGAGGGAGGAGAGAGAGAGAGAGAGAGAGAGAGAGAGTCAACAGCAGGGAATGAGATCTGGGGAGACAGACAGAGCAGGAGAAAAGCGTGGCAGGGACGACGGGGGCTGGTCCAGTCGTTAACGGGCAATGATTTCTTTTTCGTACCTTTTTTCCCGCACGTGCGCCGCGCCCCGAGCTCTCCCCTCCCTCTTGTCTCGGTGTCCGTACACCGGGGACGGACCGGGACCCGACCGATGTTCGGTCCGAAACGGAGCCGCGGCTCGTGCGCGCGCGCGCCCGCCCGCGTCTTGTCGACGGACTACGGCCGTTGGATCGCGTGCAGATCCGACGGGTGGGGTCGGGCGTCGTGAGGACGCTGGGGGGTGGGTCCCGCGCTTTCCTTGTCGAAGAAGGGAGCCGCCGCCATGTCCATTTCAGCACCACCGACCATTGGTTCCCTGTGGATCACCCAATTCCATCGTACATTGAATCCATCCATCTGGAACAAAAAATTATATATATAAAGAGAAAGCTAAGTGGAGAATATGCTTCCAGTTTGATTTTCGATTCCATACTTCTTGAAACAATAGGAACGGCTTCGATTTCCGATCTTGAGTCAAGAATTATCTGAAAATCAGACCGAAACGATAACCCATTCAAGTAAATTCTAATTTCTTCTCCTTCTGAGTGTTGCATTTTTCATTCTCTCTCTTGTGCATGTTTTACTCCGTCCCTCTCCTTTCTAGTCAGCAACTCGCTTGTCTCGTGCTCCTGCTCCTAATTGCGACTGCCATTCTTATTAGATTGATAATTAATTATAATCATAATCTCGAGCATTGATTGTTTTAATACGTGAATAAATTATGTTTCACATCTAGAGTTATTTATTAAAATTACATTAGATTCTTAAAAAATGAAAAATTACATCATATTTGAAACATAGAGTCTGTATGGTTATTTTAGTTTTTGTTAATGGACACATTCATTTCTCTTGAAAACATATCATTCAAGACATCCATATCCCCCCATAAAATAATTAAAAAGATGGAATGGAAATGTCATTAAATGATACGTTATTAAGAAAATTCTTTTTCTCAAAATTAAACTAAATGCTTATCTAACTAAATTTTAAGTTCAAATTTTCATGCAACATTCTTTGAAATTCAACTCGACAAATTGTTTCCTTGATACTTTCTACACTCAATAGACAAACAATCAAAAACACTACACATGTAAAAATTATTGATAGTCAAAAAGAGAGGAATAAAAATGTGTAAAATTATGTCTACCGACATAAACCTGTGGGCACGCGGGCAATGTAATTGAGTCAGATGCGTTAATAATTTAGTGTGAACGCATGACTAATTTTTCAAGAAAAGTCGGGATATGATGCGCTCAATGGGGTCGGGTCATCAAGTACTCAACGTGTTCAAATTCCAAATGGCTAATTGATTTCAAAAGCATGATCCTAGAAAAGCATCCACATGTGGAAGTTATAACATCGCTAATCCAACCCTAAAGCATTTGTGGGTGAAAAGCTTGAACATCGATTAATCAGAGCTAATCAAACTTGGTCAACAAAACAAATCATATGCATAATCTTTTGTCACCAGAAAACCAAACTCAGTCAAGCATTCACATATAAAAACTCAATCAAGAGTAATAGGATGAAAAGTATCATAATATGTCTCGTGTTTGAGTCATAAACGAATCACATAGAAGATATCCTATTTAAGACATCCAGCTCTTATCCAAAGGACATCCGGATGTGGGAATTAAAAGAAAGTCCAAATTGGACTGAGTTTTGTATCAAAGCAGAGAATACAGAGAAGTCGGTCCAAAGTTTTTCTAATTTTATTGGAAATATATATGTTTTATATCCAACCACGTGTTTCAGTCCCTAGGTACTTGATGTAGAGTGGCGTGTCTCGCACGTCCAAATAGCTGGGCGTGAATTCAACGTGTGACTTTTTTGTGAATTGCATTCAAAGATTCAAACCACTAATCTCATAGTAACATTTATGAATTTTTTAGGGTGCGCATGGTAACGCTTCTTGGTTGGGGAAGAGTTTTTTTTCAGAAATAGTTTTTTTCTATTTCTATTCCGAGGAACAATTTCTGAATAAAAGAACCCGTTTGGTAACTACACAAAATTTCTACTATTAGAATAGAAAAAAAATAAAAATGCGTTTCGTAACGCAACGATTCTTTTTTGTATTTATTTGTTTTTTTGTATATATTTGTTTATTTGTTTTTATTCTTTTTTGTATATATTCGTTTATTTGTTTTTATTCTTTTTTGTATTTATTTGTTTTTTATTCTTTTTTTGTATTTTTTTATTTTTTTATTTGTATTTATTATTTATTATTCTTTTTTTGTTTTTTTTGTATTTGTTTTTTATTTTTTTGTGTATTTATTTTTTTTATATGTTTTTTTTTATTTTCTTGCGTTTGTTTTTTTTTGTATTTATTTGTTTTTTGTATTTGTATTTATTTGTTTTTGTATCTATTCCGGGGAATAGAAATCAACTTGGCATTACCAAACAGGTTTCTGTTCTTTTTTGGTTCTGGGGAACAAAAGAACAGAAATTGGGAGAAACATAAATGTTACCATGCAGACCCTTAGAGTGCGTATGACAAGATTTTTTTATCACGTGCACCCTTAGTAATCTTAGTGCGTACATACATGCAAGTAAGTTCTTCAAATTATGGTATTCTGATTTTTAATTTTCACTTGCTATAGATTCCCAAAACTTATACCCTAAATTCATTTAACTCAAAAATAATTTTTTTTGGTTCGGAAACCCAAAATACATGAATCCTTTCAAAATTGCACAAATTGACAGAAAATGAACCCCACCGGCTTTGGTTTTTGGGGGTTTATTAAAAGTATATCTGGTTTCAGAAAACCCTAAACCACCGAATTCCTCCGGGATCCGACAAGATTTCCCCACCACTTCTTGCCGAATCGCGGTTGCAGATCGGATACCGCGAGAACCGCCGCCCTCCGTAGCCGGAGAGCTCCGTCGGCGACCGAGCTCTCGGGCGGTTCCGTTCGCCGGCCAGCGACCCGGGACGGCGGAGGGGAAGAGGACGAAAGCGGCTGCTGCAGCATCGGTCGCGAGGCCTTCTGCCGTCGCGGCTTCGGCATCGTCGTCGATTCGGTGATCGATTCGGAGGAGAGACATTCGTCGGGGAAGGTCGATTGAATCATCAGTTGGAGCAGTCCTCGGCCCGCATCACTCCACCTGTTCGACGAATTGCCTGAAAGTTGGAGTGTCGTTTTTCCTTGGATAGCGGGCTAAAGGTTAGGGCTTTGCTGCCGTTTGTGGTATTTTTGTGGCTTTGAGCCGTGTGGGTTTCTCATTTCGTGCTTCCTCCGGCTCAAGGCTTTGAATTTTTTCCGGGTTATGTCAATTGGGTGCGTTTCTTTTGACGAATCTAGGTCATTTTCATTATTGTGGGCTCTCTCTGTCGAGAACGTCCGACTGGACAGTGGGTAATGGCTGGTTGCGATGTTCGATCCTGATTTGCACTTGTCTTTTGGCGCGGTAATTGGCCTGCAATCTGTTATCGAGCAGCATTATCTGTAGATGATGCCCTCCTGCTTCCATTCTCTTGTTGCTGTTTTTCGGTGTCGTAGTTTGTTTCCAGTAGGCTGCTTCGATCGTAGTGGAACTGGCAGATGGTATGAACTTTCTTTCTTTTTTTTGTGCATGTGCGCAAATTGGGTTCTCAGATGGAGGTTTTGCCTTCCTTTAGTCACTTTCTTAGACATGTCTGTTCTTGTTGCTTTAAAGGTTTACTTTTCAGCGTACTTTGTCACTGTTGTGCTCAATGTACCTGATTTGCGCATTCTGGCTTGTGTGGTTACAGGATTGAATTCTCAAATAAGTCACTTGGGCCTTCCCAAGGACATTCTCTCTGTTTGATTGATTTATAGATGAATTAGATTTTGGCGATTCTTTTTCCATGGACTCACCAGTAAGCCAGAGCTACGGTAGAAAAGATAGAGAAGATGATATCGATAGGAAAAGTGACAGGGCCGGGGATGATGCTGAATGGGAAGGAAGTGACAGGAGGAAACAACGGTCAAGCAAGTCCAGAAAACCTGGTAGTGGAGATGATGTTGACGGTTTCGATAGCAGTGGAAGGAGGAGAAATTCTGGAGATAAATACGAAAGCCGAAAGAGATCAACTGGTTCCAGCAGAGCGGGGAGCGATGAAGAAGACTTTGACACTAGAAAAGACTCACGCTCGAAGCAGGTGAAGAGAAAGCAAGAGGAAAGTTCTTTGGAAAAGTTGAGTTCATGGTATCAGGATGGAGAAGTAGAAAATAGGCAGGATGGTGGAGACAAGCTGGGGAGTAAACATGGCAAGGTTGATGAAAGTGACAGGAGAAAACTGACCCCAAAGTCATCTGAGTATGAAAGTTCCCAGGTGAAAAGTAGAAGCAAACATGATAGGTCTCATGAGGGGGATACATCTGATAAAGATTTGAAGTACTCAGAAAAGAAGGAAAGCAGCCGTGAGAAGGGCCATGGGTCTCTTGAGTATGTAAAGAGCTCAAAGAAAAGGTGGGATGATGTGGATGTTAAAGAAAGTACTAGCGAAAAAAATGATGGCAGAAGTAGCAGGACATCTGACAACAAGTATGAGAGTGTCAGGGACAAAAGTATGGCAGCTAGACATGAATTTGGTGAGAGTAAGGGTAGGGTCACAGATTCAATAGTTGACAAAGGTATGAGATCTGACCGAAAGGATGAACGGAGACATGATGGTAAGAGTAGAAGCATGTCGGAAGCCGTAGAAGAGGATAATAAGGCAAGTCCGGCTAATTACGAGGACAGAACAGGCAAGGAGAAAAATGAAAAACACAGACAGCAGAGGACTCCTCCAAATAGGGATGTTCCTGAAAGCCGGGATGGGTCTCGCCATACAGATGAAGATGGAAGCTTTTGGTCAAGAGAGAGAAGTGCGAGAAGCCACCGCTCCAGGACCCCTGATAGAAGTAGCAGATATGCTCGTGAGAGGCCTGATAATGAAAGGCCTCATGGTCGGTCTGGCAATAGGAAAGATGGAAGTAGAGGTGAAGCTGTGAAAACTTCGTCGAATTATGGGATTTCAAATGATAATTATGATGTTATAGAGATTCAGACCAGACCTATTGATTATGCTAGTGCTGATTCCGGATCTAGTTTTGCTAGAAGATTTGAAGTTGGTCAGCAAGCCGACACGAAAGGACCTTCAGCTGAGGAAGAATGGGGGCATGCACGGGAAGAAAGGGCAAGGTCTAGTATTTATGGGTCCGCTCCATCTGGTGAAGATACAAAGGAAAGATATGTTGAGGATGATTTATCAATGAGAGATCAGAATATGTGGAGAGATGATGGTGACTTCCAGGGAGGGAAAGGGAGAGGACAGAAGGGCCCTATGCCTGCCCGTACTCCTGGTGGCCAGATGTCTAGCAGTGGTTCACAGCCCCCATTTGCTAACCAGGAGTCTGGATCCTTTAGTAGAGGGCCTAATCAAGGGGCAAAAGGCAATAGACCAGGCAGGATTGGACGTGGTCGGCCAACCGGAAGAGACAACCAACCAGTGGCAATCCCAATACCTATGATTGGAGCATCTTTTGGACCACTTGGGATGCCGCCTCCCGGGCCTATGACTCCCGGTATGTCACCTGCCCCGGGTCCACCTATTTCTCCGGGTGTCTTTATTCCGCCATTTTCTCCAATGTGGGCTGGAGCTCGAGGAGTTGATGTGAATATGTTAGGGGTTCCAGCTGGGCTCTCTCCCGTTCCTCAGGGCCCATCAGGCCCTAGGTTTGCTCCCAATTTGGGGACACCATCCAATCCTGCAATGTACTATAATCAAGCAGGGCCTGGAAGAGGTGGGCCTGCCAACATACCTGGCCCTGGTTTTAATGTTTCAGGACCAATGGGACGAGGAACGCCACCTGATAAAGCTTCAGGGGGTTGGGTTCCTCCTAGATCAGGTGGACCTTCACATAAAGCTCCTTCAAGAGGGGAGCAAAATGATTACTCTCAGAATTTTGTTGACACTGGAATGCGACCTCAGAATTTTATTCGGGAGCTTGAGCTCACCAATGTTGTGGAGGATTATCCCAAGCTTAGGGAGCTTATACAGAAGAAGGATGAGATTGTGTCTAAAGCTGCTTCTTCTCCTATGTATTATAAGTGTGATCTCCGTGAATTCGAGCTTACTCCTGAGTTCTTTGGAACTAAGTTCGATGTCATTCTTGTGGATCCTCCTTGGGAAGAATATGTTCATCGTGCTCCTGGTGTTGCTGATCATACTGAATACTGGACATTTGAGGAAATACTTAATTTGAAGATTGAGGTACTAAGACTAGCGCTTGTTTATAGATTTGAACCTGTCAATTTTCTGCTGGGGTTGTTAATGGCTTAAAGTTATGGAAATAGACAATAGTAGGCAATAGTGTTTACTTTAAGGAAGGACCCAAACCCTGAAGGATGGAAGATATTGCCGCCCCACTTCTGCTTTCATGCATAAATATAGTTTTGGCTGAAACAGGGAAGAAGAAAATGTTTGCAAGGGACTATGTTAATGAGATTATGCTTGATTTCTTTAGATTCTTGGTTTATCATAAATGAAATATTTTCTTGGTTGGGAATATCTTGTTGAACTGTATATCCAATTTCCTTGATTATATAATGAAACATCCCAAACAATGTGGGGAAATGCTCGGTTCTATTTTTTGACTTTTGGAAATGAATTGTCTTTTCATGTTCGTAGGCAATTGCTGATACCCCGTCATTTATTTTCCTCTGGGTGGGAGATGGAGTGGGTTTGGAGCAAGGCCGTCAATGTTTGAAGAAGGTACGGATCAAGCCTGACTCTTCCTTTTAGGTGTTTATTAAATTGGTATATTTAGGTTTTGGTGCTCGATGGTTAATTTGATTTATTGTTTGTAACAGTGGGGATTTCGAAGATGTGAGGATATCTGTTGGGTCAAGACGAATAAAACTAATGCAACTCCGGGGTTACGACATGATTCTCACACATTGTTTCAGCACTCTAAAGTGGGTTTTCTCCTTAGATTCTATGCTTGTTCCGCCACTTTGTCTTAGTTTTCCTTATGTGTCATTTTCTACTGTATGCCCCTTGAATGTCTTCATCTGCTAATATGCTGTTGCTTGTCATTGTGATGAAGGAACATTGCTTGATGGGCATTAAAGGAACAGTTCGCCGCAGTACTGACGGTCACATAATTCATGCAAACATAGATACCGATGTAATAATTGCTGAGGAACCCCCTTATGGTCAGTAATTCATACTGGGAGCTTGCTGTTTATATCTATTCCTAGCATACTCAGTGAAATACAAATTTTGAACTCATTAGTAGCTGGTCTACTCCCTTCAATTTTGTGCTAGGCTGCTTAAACACGATGTAGCATATAAGTAGTATTTTGCATTTTCAACTGGTACATGTCTCCTCTGGTACAGTCCAGTACTTCTTAGCGTTGGAAGTCTAGAACTAGTCAAATCTATAGTTCACCTGGTTCAACTGGTTAAACTGGTGAACGAGTCACCTCCTTGTGACTGCATCTTGGGTTTTTGCAAAAGATTATTAGTGGCATGGGTGGCAGAAGAGGAATCGACCCCCTGCCATTTTAGTTCTGACACACATGCTCAGCAAACTGAGCTGCTTTTTTCTTTAGATGTAAACAGGCAGTTAGATTATCAAAGGTGTTTTTTTTTACTCTTTTCCAAAAGCATAATGCAATTACTCTGTGAAGGAAATACATGATCTCAAGGCTCCTCCCAGATGCCCCTGCCTGCCACCTCGATCAGCAGAGTTTGAGTCAGCTAGTGTATTATTTAAGTGATTTAATCAATGGGCTGGACCTTTCTTGCAAATCTTCTACTTTGGAGCCAAACTTTTAACATGAAAGAATGAGGGGTTTCCTCAAGCAGTTTGGACTTTCTGACAAAATGTACCATTCTGCCAAAGCACAATTGAAAATTGATTTTTGGTTTCACATAGTGCCCACCCTTCTAAAGAAAAAACGGAAAATCAAAGAGTAGATGCAAAGCTGCATTGAAGTGTTAGCAAACTCATTACCGGTCTTCATAATGCACCATCAGTCTACCATAACCTTCTGAAGCATACAATTAAGGAAAGCATCTTACTTTCTGTATACATTTCCATAGAAGTCACAAATGGACTCTCCAATCAAAGCTTTGCAATGGGTCTTTGAGCAACTGGTTTTCCTCGTCTCAGCAGTTCTTTTACTGGCTGCTTGTGTGTCAACATCATTTCCTGTCACATCAGGGGGTTCTGATGTTTTTACGTTTCTTGAATTTAATGGAGACGCAGGTTCAACCCAGAAGCCTGAAGATATGTATCGTATAATCGAGCACTTCGCTCTTGGCCGCAGGAGGCTGGAACTGTTTGGTGAAGACCATAATATTCGAACTGGTTGGTTGACAGTGGGCAAGGAACTATCCTCTTCAAACTTTAATGCTGAGGTACAGTATTTGGTTTGCTGAATTTGTTTTACAAGTGTTGCCATCTTCTTTGAAGAAGCTTGCCACTTTGTCATCAGCTTCTTGATCTGCCTAGTAAGCCTGGCCTTGGTCTAACAGAATAATAGTGCCACTGAATGACTATATAAATTTACTCAGCGGAGACAGAAATTAGCCTAGATTTTGATGGACAAGAAGTGAACATAAACTCGATGATATTTGAAATTGACTGCGCAAGAATAGTTAAAGACTATTAACGTGTTCTTCCGAACAATTTATCTATGTCTAAAGTTGGTGCTTGTTCCTTCTTTTGATGAATAACATGACATTCCAACTGGATCTTAAACTGTGCTCTCGTGCTGGGCTTTTTGCTCCGTTGGTATGATCAGTTCAGTTGTCTGTTGTGGTCTTAACTTTTCTTCTGGAAGTTGCTCGGAATCCCAAAGCTTTTCTAGTTCTTTTTTGCCAGTGTACCCGATCATGCTTGTATGTCCACTCGCTTTCTGATGGTCCGTGAATTTCTTTCCTATTTTTCTTTTGTTTACCTTTCAGAACGGTTTTCAACCTCACAAAAAAAATCTGCTACTTTACCAAACATTAGACAAACCCAGTCATTGCACCTCACTGCCCACCTCATTGAAATGACTAAATCCTTGCCATGATATGGAACCTAAAAACTATGAATTTGTATTTTGATACTTTCTGCTAGCTTAACTCTTCGAGTGACGATTGAAAATTGGATGTTGATGCTTTTCAGGCATACATTAAGAACTTTGCGGACAAGGACGGGAAGGTATGGCAAGGTGGGGGAGGGCGGAACCCACCCCCGGATGCTCCTCATCTCGTGGTGACCACTCCCGAAATAGAGTCTCTCCGACCCAAATCTCCGATGAAGAATCAGCAGCAGATGCAGCAAAACCAATCGGTCTCCATTGCTCTCACAGCAAACTCGTCCAACCGAAGACCCCCGGCAAATCCACCCGAGAACCCCGCAGCTCTCAGCATGAGCCAAGAAGTCTCGAGCTCCAATATCCCCGCCCCTCTTCCTTGGCCTTCGCCGATGGAGGGCTTCAAGGGACCCGAGAGCGGGAACCTTCCCATGGAGGACAAGGTTTTCGACGTCTACAATTACGCTGGGCAGCCGAATGCAGAGTACTTAGATTTTGAATCTCAGAGAGCTATGAACATGTTGTAACGGAAGGTTCTGTTTCTTTTTGCGGTAATTGAACGTCCGATAAGATACAATTGATTCTTTCCTTTCTATGGCGCTACAGATCGAGAGGGAAAAAAGCGAGAAGCTCCTCTGCCCTTTTCGGAGCGTGGGCTCCGATTCACCTCTCGAGAAAACATTTTCCGACATCGCGACATCTTCATGGGGCGCGACTTTTGTTGTAATAATGTTCGACCGTATCAACTGCCTACATAGAAGTAGTCTCAGAAGTTCTGTTCAAGCCTTCGAGATGTTGGAATTGCCTCATTGGGCGAACGTCATCAATCAGAAACGATTCAGCGGTTGAGCTGATCTTGACGCGTTCTCGCGGTCAACGGTTCGGCGCCGCGAGAAAATATCAAAGCTCGAAAAATCTTTCTTTCTAATTTAATAATAGAACGAAGAAAATGAAGAAGGGGGACCAAAAAAAGTAAAAGAGGAGGAAAAAATTCTGGTCCCCCTGAAGTATCCGAACGCCGCGCTCCTTTTCATGCAAAGCGAGAAAGCGGGAAAATAAGAAGAACGAAATTATAAAAGGGGCAAATGTTGTAAATAATCCTTAAATTTATGACTAAATGTGCAACGCGGTCTTTAAATTTTTAGTTTGTTTAATGTAGTTAATAAATTTTAGCTTAATGTGTAATATTATCTTTGAATTTTTAATTTATTCGATATGATTCATGAACTTTTTATACATGTTCAAATTAATAAAAATGTTTAATATTATCTCTAATTTTAAATTAATGAAAGGACAATATTACTTATTTTCATATAGTTTATGAACTAGTTTGAACATTATAAATTAAAAGTTCAAATATGGCATTGCACATTATATTAAATTTCAGAAATTAAATTGAAAAAATTGACAATTCATAAATCACATATATCATTATCTCTTATAAAAAAGAGGGGGGGATCTTAAATAGGGACCTAAAATGTCCACATTTTCTTAAAAGAGGACATGAAGTAAAGTCTGTTTTAAATAAGGATTTAGTGGTCATTTAGTCTCAAAGAATGACCTTGCTTGCTGGGTTAGTGAATAGATGCATGTCCAATGCATGTTTCGATGGCCTAATTAGGGTATTTCCGTCCAATTTTTTTTATTTTTCATTTTCGATTATCTTGTTCATCGTCTTCTTCATCCCTTGTTCATATTCTTTTTGCGTAGATCAAGAACACTAGACTTAGAGAAAGGCTAGCGAGCGCCGACTACTAGTAAGGGTTGGCAAGGGCTCGACGCCCATTGCCTGCAGCGAGTGAGGGCCGGGCGAGCCCTCATTGACCATAGGTGAGGGCCTGCAAGCCGACCCTCACCAAATATGGGGAGGGTTGGCCTCGCCTAGGGCCAATGAGGGCTCGACGCCCATCGCCAATAGCAGGTGAGGGTTGTCGAGCCCTTTCTAGCCGCAGGGGAGGGGGGCCATCCAAATCGAGGCCCTTTAAGGAGGTGCTCGAGGGCCAAGGGATAGTTGGAGAAGTCGTTGATCTAGGAGTGGTGGTGGAAGGAAGGGACGAAGAAGGAGACTTCGATGTCCCAGTCTTAGTCCTAGTAGAAGACGAGGTTGTTGATGGAGCGGCAAGCGAAGGCGAGGGATGTCGCCCCTTGTGGCCATAAGCAAGGTCACCCTTCATCGGCCTTGGCTCGCTCGGGGCTGGCGAGGGCTCACCCACCTCATCATTCACTGATAAAGGCTAGTGAAGGCTTGCAACCCTTGCCCATAAGCTAGTAAGGACTTGACGGCCCTCATCGGCCATGGCCTGCAAGCCCTCGCCTATGGCTATTAGCCAGAGCTCAACGACCCTCACCCACTGCTGACAATGGGTGTCGAGCCCTCATTGGCCCTTACTAGCGATCGGTGCTTGCTAATCTTTCCCAATTCTGATATTCTTGATCTAGGCAAGAAGAGGCTGAACAGGGGACAGAGAAGATGATAAATAGCACAGCCATTAACCCGAAAAAAAAAAAAAAAAGAACAAGACAATCGAAAATGAAAAAGGATTTTTTTTGGACAAAAATACCCATGATCGGGCCACCGGGATATGCATTTATTCCCCGATTGGCGAATAAGATTCTTATTTAAGACAGATTTCATTTCAGGTCATCTTTTAAGAAAAAGTAAGATATTTGGGTCTTTATTTAGGATTTTCCCAAGATTAAAAAAAAAAAAAAGGAAAAAGGAGAAGAGGGAAATAAAAAGGCGAAAAATCAAAAAGAGAAAAAGGGCCACACGGGAGCCACCGGGCAAAACATCGTTCGCTGTCTTTCTCCCCACCCTCTCTTCTCCCCAAGTCGTGTTTTCCTTTCCTTCCCTTTTCGATTTTGGATCGTACCTTTTTTGCGCGCAATGCGAGCCCAGCGGAGCAGCGTCGACGAGATGGGAGCGACCGAGAGATGACGACGGCGACGACGGCGACGGAGACGAGGAGCGCGGCGGCGGCGGTGTTAGCTTCGTCGATCGATTCGGCATTTTCCGACTTCTTCCTTTTTTGATTTTTGTTCATCGATTCGTGCCTCGAGAAGCCCGGGAAACCCTAGATCTTCGAGAGCCTTCGACTCCGGCGTCCGGCTTCGCTTCGCCGGTTTCACTTGCGGTTGTTTCCTTCGTTCGCCCGTCGCGCGTGCGCAGTCGGCGGGGGTCGGCGCTTTGATTGCGCGGTCGTTTCCGGCGTGGATTTTGGGGGGTCGGAGTTAGGGTTTTTGGGATCGGTGCTGTCTCGGGGCGTGGCGGCGATGGAGCCTCGCGTTGGGAACAAGTTCCGGCTGGGCAGGAAGATCGGCGGTGGCTCCTTCGGAGAGATCTACCTCGGTCCGTCGTTGACTTGATTTTGCCGATCAACTTCTCTCTCTCTCTCTCTTTTGCCTTTGTATTTCTTGGGGTTTTGGCTGTACTTGGCTGATGTTGGATGGTTGTGCAGGGACCAATATACAGACAAATGAAGAGGTCGCCATTAAGCTTGTGAGTGGCCTTTATAGTCTTCTTCTTCGTGGTTGTTTTGATGAATTTGTTTGGAGAGACCTTACAGCATAGTTTGATTGATTTGGAATGCATCAGAGCATGTTGTATAGCTATTTGTAGTCATATAACCAGTTTTGGAGGAGGAAATTGTTCTATTGGATCTAACTTTTATGGATGGGGAAGGTGGTGCTTCTTATCTTGTCTATGGTGGAGCTAGAATTTGCATTTGTGCTCTCTTTCTCTCTGGTATGCATGCTGATAGAGTGATTACTATAATGGGTTGCTGGTCTGGTGATTTTCAGGAGAACATCAAAACAAAGCATCCTCAATTGCTATATGAATCGAAATTGTATCGGATCCTGCAAGGAGGAAGTAATGTTCCTTCTCCATGGCTTTGAATTTTGTACTTGTTCTGTCGATGCTGTTACGTTAACTATTCGTTTTGTATCTTTGCAGCTGGGATTCTGAATGTAAGATGGTTTGGTGTCGAGGGAGAATACAATGTACTTGTGATGGATTTGCTCGGACCCAGCCTTGAAGATTTGTTTAACTTCTGTAGTAGGAAACTTTCCTTGAAGACTGTTTTGATGCTTGCAGATCAAATGGTTTGATTCGTTTACTTGCGATATTTTCATGGTTATAATTGTAGTGTCTTTGATCCCTGCTGACGCTTATGTTTTTATTAGATTAACCGTGTCGAGTTTGTTCACTCGAAGTCATTTTTGCATAGAGATATCAAGCCAGATAATTTTGTAATGGGCTTGGGAAGAAGAGCCAATCAGGTTTTTTTATGGCTTTGACATATTGGATTTACTTTGTGATTTCTTTTTGGACCTAATAAGATGTAATGTGGTTCTCTCCATACCTGTCCTCAGGTTTACATTATCGACTTTGGTCTGGCCAAGAAATACAGAGATAGCTCAACTCATCAACACATTCCTTACAGGTGAGTTAAGCTTTTGAAGTAATTCTCTTTTTTGTTGGTTACTTACATGCTTGTTTTAGTATTCGTACTTTTCTTGCCGTTGGCATTGGGTTATGTATCAGTATGATTATCGAAATGAAGGTCATATGTCAATCCTTGTCTGAGTTTATAAAGATGATGTTACTTGCAGTCATGTTGAGCTTAACCCTGCATTGTTGAGGCAGTATTATTGTGATGATTGCATTCATTATCTTTTTCGAACCGAGATATTTTGTTAGTTAGTGAAAATCTGTTCTGGTACACGAGGATAATACAAGATCAATGAACAAAAATAATAAAAAAACTATGAAAAACTTGTCACACCACCCAATCTTTATGAGGGTGTAGAGTGCGGAGCGTCAAATAAATTTAAACTGGAAAGTGAGTTGCTTATTCCAGGTGTGAAGTCAATTATGGCCTTCTCCAACTCTCTCTGTCCTCCAGTTAACTGGTGGAGGCTACAGCAGCAGTTTTTATGTTTTAGAGTGGCCACTCAAGACCATATGGACTGTGGAGTCTGGAGTCTGTTGCCATTGTTGTCACCTCAAAGAAATCAACTGTTTTATTTGCTCTGATTTCAACTTTTTGATATATTGGTGTTTGTCTTAACAAATTCTACCATTCGAGGCTTTGGTTATCATGGTAAGCAGTTGCTTATTGTGTTTGTTGATTGAACATTCAGGGAAAACAAGAATTTGACTGGAACTGCAAGATATGCGAGCATGAACACTCATCTTGGCATTGGTGGGGTGACTTATTCTGTTTTTGGTGTTGTTTTCTTGTTTGTTTTGTTTTTTTCATTACTGATTTTTTCCCTGCTTTTGTTGGTCTATATAGAGCAAAGTCGGAGGGATGATCTAGAGTCTCTTGGTTATGTTCTTATGTATTTCCTAAGAGGAAGGTGACTGTCGCTGTCTATATCATATATCATAGATTAGGTGATAGGTTTCAGTTTGTTTCAGTAATTAGAGCTGCTACTTCCTTCGCAGTCTCCCTTGGCAGGGATTGAAAGCGGGAACCAAGAAACAAAAGTATGAGAAGATTAGTGAGAAAAAGGTTTCTACATCAATCGAGGTATGTTGTCTCTTTGTGAGCATATGAGGTCATTTCTGGCTTTATGGACTCATGGATGTTGATGCTTTACAGGCTCTGTGTCGTGGTTATCCGACAGAATTTGCATCCTATTTTCATTATTGCCGTTCACTGCGATTTGATGATAAGCCAGATTATTCTTACTTAAAGAGACTATTTCGTGACCTCTTCATACGTGAAGGTTTTGTATACATTTCTACCAATGAATTCTCAGAATATTTTATGTATTTACTGCCAATGTAGATCATTTCATTATCTGTAAGTGAGCTACAGCATAAATTCCGCATTCTCATTCTGCAAGTTGATTGCCTATCCAGGTTTCCAGTTTGATTATGTGTTTGATTGGACCATACTGAAATACCAGCAATCTCAAATGGCAACACCCCCATCTCGTGCACTGGTGAGTTCCATTTATGATCTGCTCAGGAAAGTGGGAAAAATGGAGAAAATGCAAGTTTGAGTGAGACTTTCGAAGTTTTTGTGGGAAGGAGGGGAGAATAGATATGATGTGATGTATTTTCGTTCCCATTTTCTTTACTGTTGGCTCCTTACTTTAGCTAAAAATGATTAGTCCTTGTTTCTACTGTCAGGGTCTTGGTGCTGGACCTAGTTCTGGGATTCCCCCTGTTGCTGGCCATGTGGATAAGCAGTCAGGTAGGAGCTAAATTTTGAATGTCCAAATGTCCTAATTGTCAGTGCTTGCTACCTGTTGACTTTTCCCTGGTATACTTTCCCAATTAATATGCATTAAGATTGGAATTTTCCAGGTGGAGAAGATGGTCGTCCAGTCGGTTTGTCATCGATGGATCCTTCTAGAAGAAGGCTATCTGGGGCAACTGCAACTGCTGGAAGTTTCTCAAAGCAGAAGAGTCCAGTTACAAATGATGGTGCCATTTCCAAGGAAGCAATGGTAATTCTTTTGTCTTACCCTGATGTTGCTCTGTGTTATACTAAATATAGTATGAAAAATATATTTATTCTAAGTTTTGTTGAAAGATAGTCCAAGAGCCTCTCGGATGTTCTATTATATTTGCTTAACAACTGATGGTGCAATTTCTGAGGAACAGTGGTAAACAGCTGGTAACACTATTTGGAATTATAGTGGAAGGATAGAATTACTAGGCAAATTATTGGAAAGGAAAGCTATCTTCGATTCTTCAGAATGGAAGGGAAAAAGGCGCTAATTTTTGGAGTGGAAAAACCCTTCCTGGGTCAACATATTTTGCTCTTTTCATTTTTGGAGTATTGGGGAGAAAGACGTATATTTTCATGGGCTTTCTGAATGTGTCTTTAATGGTCACTCAGAAAGGCAAAATTGTGCAGGATTATTAGTGAATTAATGTCATTTTCCTTCCTTTTAGACCAGCAAAAGAAATCATTGTTTCTTTTCCTAAATTCAACTCCAGTTCTGCCTTTCTTTTCTGCCCTTTCTTACCAAACATACCAAGAAATTAGTTTATTTATAAACAGAGGTTCCTGTCTGAAGCACTGGTAAGTACTCGTCTTTTGGATGAGTTGGGAATCTTCACGTATTGAAGAGAAACAAGCATATTTTCGAGTATGTGTGTAGGAGCAGTTTGGGTGGGGTCAGATTAAATTGGTGAAGTTGCTGCATTATACTGATCTTCATATGGACCCTCAGTTGAGGATGGAGAACCACCTGTGGTTTCAGTGAATTGTTGCTACGGTGTCGAGCATTGTTATCAGATGGTGTGTAATATTACCCGTGATTGTATCATTGCTAGGGTGTCAAGCATCTATATTGGATTGCTACTTACCTTATGTGAGTATTTGTTATTTGAATGTATGGGGTTGCGAAGGGCATGGTTTTCAGCAGAAAGCACTGGGACTTTTGTTGTTCGTTTTGCTGTTAGTTTCATAATAATTTACATTTTAATTTGGCGAAGCATGGGAAAATGGAGATTTTTCAAGACTTTTTTGGCAGACACATAGGCAGAACGACTCTGGTTGTAGAACCATCCTAGTAAAATGTTTGGGTGGACTCAAGAACGCAGAAGCAAATTTGAATTAGTTAAAAGCTGATCTTGTGAGCACACTGTATTTTTGCGACTTCGTCCATTGTAACTTTTACTTAATGATCAATTAAGTGAGTGTTTCATGTTTTTTAGTTGGTGTAACTATTTTGAAAAGTATTAAATCACCTCTTAAATATACATGAAAAACGTTTATGTGGTGGTATAGATAATAGTCCACATTTCTTTGTTCACATAGCTCACAATGTGTCTTTGGAATGCATAGATATCAAGTTCAGCATTTTTGGGGCGTTCAGGCGGATCGTCAAGGCGGGCAGCAATTTCCAGCAGCCGTGAAGCGTTTATGGGTGGTGAGTCTGATTCCCATCGTGCTCGCACAACAGAAGCCAGTCCTGGAGCAGTCCGCAAGATTTCAAGTGGCCAAAGAAGTTCGCCAGTCGGTTCATCGGACCCTAGGCAATCATCCTCTGGGAGAAATGCGGTGCACCTTAAGAATTACGAAAACGCCCTAAAGGGCATTGAGAGGATCCACTTTGACAGTGACGAGAGGGTTCATTTTTAATGGCCAGTTTCGTGGATCGTTGTAAATCAAGAACCCTTCCATGCAGACTTTGTGGTAGAATAGGCTACTCTGTGGGGGAATTGACCAAGTTAAGCATCCAACTCCAGGTATCTAAGGGTATGCTTCGCTACGCTGCTATCTATATTGCTGGAATCTTAAATCCCCGGATTCAACGAGCGGAATCATGTGCAACGCGATGCATCGTCTCTGGGAGTTGGACATCCTTGGCCCCTTTTCTCTTTTTAACCTTTTTAGTCCTTTTCCTTGTGACTTCCTCCGGCAATCGGTGTCTCTGTGTGCTTCCTTTTTAAGTTCTACTTTAGCAGTATAACACGAATATTGATTTTCAGAATTTTCTTTTGGCCCTGTAAATTGGCCCTTGTATTTGTTTATTGAATCATACTCCCAGTACACAATCCCAACAGTCGCTGAATGTTCCATTCATTTCAATTTAGCTCGATTAAAGGACTTCCAAATCGACATGTTTGATTGTTTGTACAACTGGATTGTGGCAAAGATGTGCGAAACGTTATGTTATGGACGTCCAAAATGTTACGCGAAAATGTGGATTGTCGGGCCATCAGTCAATCGAGACGGTGCGTGCTGTTCCAATGCTGATGGGAGTTCGTTTCTTCGATCGTGGAGTCGGTGGTAATGGTGAAGTAGATTCGAACATGAGTCAGGTTTAAATGATTGCTCGTAGAGAAACCTCAATGAAAAAGATGATACGGGAGAAGAAAAGACAAATTCCTCGAGAGATCGGACCTGCAGGTGAGAGGTCAGTTTCGAGGTGTTTTCACTCGGTTCTTCCGCACGTTGGAATCACGAAAGTGGAAGGTAAATTGAGAAGTTGACGAAAAATCTCGCTAGAAAATTACAGAGCTGAACACAGATGAGAAGCGCCATAACCAAGACAAGATGATGCGATACTGAATCAGCGCCCATTCTCTGCTTATTAGTGATTACGACATTCGGCTTGTTGCTTCCGACTGTCGCACTAGTCATCGTGCTTAAAGAAACTGCTTTCTCTCCCCCCTCCCCCTTTCTTTACAAGTAACCCGCAACTTGTGATGAATACATACAGAGTGAAGATACAGCGGGGAAACTGAAATCGCAGTCTGGGACTGACCAGCTCCATTTTCCGGCGAGAGGAGTTGCAAGAGCTCAAGCGATTTTCCCCTTTCGGTTCATCAAGTCGTGATAGTACAAGAGGAGGCACGTTGGTTGGCCGAGAATGCAGAACATGAACCAGAAGACCATATTCCCCACCTGAAATATGAATTCAGGAATATGGATTCAGGACACGAGATGAAGCGGGCAAATGAGTCGACATGATAAAGGAAAACGAAGCCATACCATTGAGTTGTTGAACTTATCTTGAAGGTAATTGGTGATCAGCATCAGAGGAACCTGTCCAAAGAATATTTACCAAGCTGAAAAATTCTCTAGATGAATGACTATCTGAAACCCATCCCCATATGAAAGAGACGCTACGATGTGCGTAATTCAGTTCTCTCTGCACATGTTCGATAGGTACATACAGAAATAGAATGAGGTGGGTCAAGCTCTAAATCATCTTACCTGGAACATAATGCCAATAAATGCCCAAAACTTGAATATGTGGCAAGGGACGGCGATGCACAACTGCTCAAGTCAGAATAAAAGAAATTCAGTATATCTTGCTCACGTCCTGAGACATTAAGTATCAACCAGCAACAGACTTAGGTTGGGGAAAATTGGCACCAAACTATTACCTTACATTCGTGTTAATCTCAAAACCCAAAATCAAAAGAGAAATTAGAAACACATTATTTCTTGCTTAGGTCATAAGAGCATTTTATCCATTAAGTATTCTAGACAAATAGAAAAAACCAGATACCGTATATAGTGAAATAGCTAACAAATGAAATAAACACGATGATCCCAAAAGGCCTACCTCATGGAAGATGGCAGACACTAAAAAGGCAATCAAAACAGCAACCATCTGAAATTGAAGAGAACCAAACAAGAAAAAGAGATTAGAGTCTTGGTCAAGAAATTGCAATGTATTTCAGAGACCCTAAAATTAAAGCGGCAGAAGAATTCACACCCACCGATTGAAAAGAAAGAAGAGGTGGAAAATACATGAACATACTGCCATATGCATATTATCAACCACTTCTAGCCGTAGAGCACTTTGACAGACAAATTGCTTATCAAGAAAAACTAAAGAGATAAGAGCCTACAACCCGTATACTCACTAAATCCGGATAAACAAAGACCAACAGGATAGATTGGCCACCTGATGGGTCTGGTTTTCACTGTCTTATGAGTTCATTGTAGCATTCATATTGAGAATGTGAAGATCACCCAATTAGGAGAGTGATCTCTGAACAGAGAGGATCATCCATATAAGAAATCTTGACAAATATGATAAATAATTTTGCAGACAATTCTTGAACAACGTGATGCAGAGATAATTGAATCTTGGAAATTGGAATCCCCGAGGGAATCAAACATGCGCTAGAGTGGCAAGGTAATTTAAGATTATTATGTCTCCAAGAAAGCCTATCAAATAGTTGAAATTTTATGCTCTTTGTTGCAGAGACTAATATATAACTGATATTTAAGAAGTACTAAGGTAAAGAAAGAACAATTCTTTTTCGTCAAATATCCCAAAGTAATGCAGCTTCAGATGCTTCAGTTTTTTATTCTAGTATTCAGCAAAAGGTCAAGCCTATGTGTCAGGCATTGAAGGTCAACTTACTCCACTAGTATCAATAGGTGGTGTAGGAGAAGTACACTGCCTGGACATAACACTGAAGTATGCAAACATTATAAAGCAAAGAGAGGGATCAACTACCTTTGGTATCCCATTTCTCAAACAAGGAAAATATATGTGGCGAATCATCCATTTGTGAACAGGCTGCAACAAAAGAGAAATTCAATAACTAACAATCTTCATACGTCAAGTTCTTCAAAAAGATTAGAGGCTTTATTGTGCAATCAGGGAGTATGTGAGCAGCATTTCCTTTTCTTCTTTTGGATGAGTGTAATTTTACAATCTAGAGCAACAAAGTTTCAGAAATAGGAATAGGAGAAAATAATAATAATTTTGCACAAAAAGTATTGGCTGACAAATATAAGGATCATACTTTTTATTGCTGATGACCTGAAGCTAAATCTTGTTCCATGATACGGAAGTCAAGAAAAATTAGACACATGTTGACAAGCAGAAAACTAGGCAGCAGGCTCCTTCCACTCTTTTCTTGTATATTTTACCACCTTGTTAAATTGCTATTTGACCACAAGTTTAAAGGTGCCAAGCACACAATACTACCATCTCATTTTGAGATGAGACAAGAAGAAGATTTGTGCACCATGACTGTTGTAACCTGAACTTCCTCAGTTCAGTCAACAAATAAAGGTTTTCCAAGTAATGGGAAGTTTCTATTCCCCTATAAAGCTCATGGAGAGTTTCGCACGAGATCTTGTAAGAAATCCGAGCAAAGGCCTCATTGAACTAAAACCATGCGTCGCTAATATTATTGCAGGCGGTGATAAATTACACATTAAAGATTTTATATTTCGAGAAAGAAATAGGAAATGGCCACAGCATTCAAGCCAAAAACATGACCAGTTTTGCATGAGACAAATACAAGCAGAGGAACATACCATATTCCACAGTCTCCAGTACTGATAATATCCCCAAGTTCAAGAGCATGGAAGGACCACAAATGACAAATAATTGAAATCAGCAAGGCACCAATAAAAATCCAAGAAACCTAAATATAGTACTGTGACATTACCTCCTCCACTGTTTTTGCATTCCACCAGTCTTTATAGAATTCACGGTCACCAAAACGAAGAAGTTCTGCAAGTATATTTAACCTGGAGAAACCCTTAGATATGTCTTGAAATCCTTTAGTACCATAATCTAAGAAATGAGAAAATCCTAAAACTATTGTGCATAAAAGTTCTTTTCTTTTTCACCAGCATGTACAAAGAGTTCATACTACACCCATGAGAGACAAGCTCCACATGTTTCAAAAAGATTTGGAGACAAACTTTTGCTTCTAATTTATTTGATGGATCTTGGAAATGGAAAAGCTTCTTTGAGGAATGAAGATAATACCAGAGGTGGAAGAAACAGTAGAACATGCAGAGCCACACGTATAGATTTGGAACTGAAAGCTTCAAAATCCTCTCAATGGCATATAAAAGGTTTCCTTTCAAAGGGTGTTGGGAGTTCTGGACAATAGGATTAATATACTGCAAAAATTGCCAGCAAGAACAGGTCAGATCTGCAAATAAATGGACTACTCATCAAATGATATAGGAGCTCACCTGTTCAATAATAAACCCCATGACTCCTGTGAATATTACTAACTTGACAACTTGGCGAGCCACCCAAGCTTTTCGGACGCATGAAGTGCGAGGATAGCTGAGCTGCATAGAGGTGCATCATCATTAGTAGAGTGCTTTCCAACCTCATCATTTATGTAAGAGTTCTACCTATGTATTTGTGCCACAAAGAAAGAGGACACAACATGAACAATACAAGAGCTCTTAAAGACTACCATATAGCATTACCGAAAAAAAAAAGTAAGTGCCAACACAATCCCAATACAAAGCTAAATGGACATGAACGGATGATGAAATATTTGGGCTCCACCAATTAGTTACAGTGAGCAATAAAAAGCATACTTCTGCAATGGAAAGCCATACACCAACCATATTTGACAGCTAAACCATCATCAGAGAAGGCAGCAGAAGAAATAGATGAAAACAAGACCTTTCCATCTCAACATTGGTATAAAGAACGGCTAGATTTCTCTTGCGCCTCTTTCATGCTTTTCTTTCTATGTTTTCCCAGTATTGCATAAGACATATAAAACCCATTACCAAATTGAAAAACAAGAAAATGTTATCCGGTGAGAAAATTAAAGAGAAACCTTGCCAGCGGCCACATTTTGCTCTTAAGAAGTGCAGGGCTATGGCATCTAGAAACTCAACAATACTTGACGCTGTGCACACAGGCCTGGGAGTTAAGATAGGTCTCAGTATCAGAAGAGGGCCTGCTATGGCACCTCACCTATAAGGGAAGGACTAAGAACCAGCCAAGGACCACTCGGCACCCTATAATCAGCTTTCCACCCAAAAACTACTTCACAAACTCAATTGAGAAACCCCTGAGTGTCATTAAAATAGGGGAAACACACCATATATATATATATATATATATCGGTTAGCCAATCTGCAATTGACTGTGTTACCAGTACATTCTAGACAAGCAATTCATGACAATAAAATGCTCTACAGAGAGAAAACAAACACTCAATGTTCCATTACCTGGTAACACAATGTAGGAGCGACCATGAAGTAGACCAACTTCTTGAAGCTAACATCGTACAAGTACTCCAAATTCAAAGAATTAGGAACAATGTCACCCTGGCATAAAAAAGAGCATCATTGACAAGTAGCAGAGGCTTTGTGAAAGATGCACTTGTCAATCGACAGATTGACATAACAACAAAAGAAGAAGAGCACCACAGAGATAAAATGGCATCTAGAGTGAATGTTGACACAAAATATTATAAAGCAGCTTCTCAACATGGTAGCAGATTTGGTAAGTACAAGTTCTATCAATTTAGGTCAAGTTTATTCACACGAATCTGTTTTACAGAAAGTAGTAGTAACTTCGTATGATAAACTGTCACCTTCTCAACTGACTTGGCAAGAGACCGCATGTCATAGCTTGTGTGAGCATATGATACCAATTTTAGCCACACAATGCAGGCAAAAAGCATCAGCGTGACACCTGATAGAACAGCGGAATCACATCTGCACAAATTAAAGTCACTTTGACATCAGGCTCCTCATGTTATACCAGACCTGAAGGGATGCTGCCAAATTGTTGATCTACCCTGATGTTATGCTGATGAAACGATGCCAATGCGAGCACCTTGATTTTTGAAGCACTGAGATACTCCTACCAACAACCTTTTATAAAAACGACTTCTCTAGTGCTAACTAATTTTAACCTCCTTAGAGATGTCAACTTCGAAGAGATACAAGATATTAGACATGTCTGAATAAATTTAGAGGAAGCATCAATTCTGTAAAGGTGCTTTCCCAGTTTCAGCTGCATTAACAAAAGAAGAAAATAATAGCAAAAGAGAGAGGGGTTCCTGACATCCAGTGAAAATTGATATCACTTTGGAACATGGATGGTGACAAATCCAGTTCAAAGGAAAATTAAGAAACCTAGCTCAATGTTCATACTACCAAACTTGCAGGCGAGAGCACACTAGAAGGAACTTAATAAGGATGCAAAACCCACCTGAGGATCACAAGAACTGGATAAAGAACGGAGGCTGTTGTAATAATAATGTGGAGACAGACAATAACCTGCAAGCATAAGCCAGAGTCAAAGATGAGACAAATGTCCTGTACTTTGCTTTCCCGGATTTAGCCCCAGAAGCAACCTGAAGTACTGTTGTGCCAAGCATCAGAAGGACAAATACAGGCTAATAAAGCTAATCTCTGATAAATATCTAACATTCAAACTTCTATGAATATAGTTTCAACTTAAAAAATCTAGATAAGAACGGACAGGTAGAAACAAAAGCTTAGGAACTAACAGGTTAAAGTGACCATGGCTATAAGAATAAGCACTGCTCAAAGTGGCCTCTTGAAATAATTGCTAATACTTTTTACGATTGCTTTGAATGCTAGTAAAATCACCCAGAAATCAGATCTATTAATGGACAAGGGGCACTGAGCCTAGCATTTTTACTTCTTCAACATAAAAACTAGATCTTGCATGACTCAAGAATACCCTTTGCCTTTTTGAAGTCCCTACTCTTATTCTGATCAGTCTGCCAAGTGCTAAATGAGACACAATTTACTAGCAAATACAAGCCCGTCATTTCAACACTATATGTTCACATCAAGAAAGGAAGGGGTTTGTCTGCTGGAGATTTATGTACATTTCTGAAGTTTCAAGATGTTGATTTTAAGTTGCTTCCAATCTGTATCCTAAGTAGTTATTCTTTCCTTAAAACAGCATAGCAACTTGACCTGACGAACAGAATATTTGTCAAATGGTGTTATTAACTTACTGGCTCTGGAAGATACTTATGTTGTGCCAACTTCTCCACAAGAAAAGCAGAAAGGGGGAAAATCGGTAGTGAGAGGCTGTAGAAGAGCAGAATAAGGAGCTAATCAGTTCATAGGATTTTAAGGTCAAGTCGTTAGCATTAATAGAAAAAAGCAGCAGCCAGCACATATTACCAACACATGAGAAGTGGCCAATCTCGTAATGATCCTGAACTAAACCAGAAACCCGATTTAATTAACCATCCATACTGCAAAAGAAATTAAAAAGTAAACATCCAAAATTTGGGTCCTGATAGAAAAGCCTTGAGGATCAAAAGAAAAGGGATGAGTATCAGGGAAACTCAGCATGAGCTAAAAGAATCGAACAGGTATATTCATCTGCTTTTTTGGGCTAATTGTAACAGCTAAAAGACAAAAAGATTCAATTGATTGCATGAGTCGAACCTTCATTAGGTTCTCAATGATAAGTCTGCTGTTAACCGCAACAAGCACTACTATACAGAGGTTGAAGAGACCTGCATGGCTCTGTCATAGAAAAAGGAAGTCGATATTAGTCGTGCACATTCTAAGTTCAGGCTATACATATCGCTAAAAGCTCTACCGACAGCATGACGCATCATGACCAATTGGATTTAAAATCTCAAATAGTTTCTATATTTATGACTGGATAACCGATGTAGAAACCATTACTCTGTTGAAAATAGAACCACGCTTATGCATTCTAGCAGGTAAATTACAGTGCAGCGTCTCCAGACCCAACTGGAAATGAAAAAAAATATTTGCATATGAGCTGACTTAGAAGTCAAATGCAAACAGGGACCTCCCCTGAATCGTGGACAGTGGGAACACAGAGAAGCGGAATGAAACCATTTCCTCAACCTTCACACCTCGACCGGAAAAGAGAAAAAAATAGAAGAATTACAGAATGGTGTCAGCATTGCAAATTACAGCTCGCAGGAGAAACGGCCTATCTCCCACTAAAAAGAACTGATAGCAAGCAAGTGTCAACATGAGACACCGATAATCGATACTTGCAAACAGTTCTCATCAACAGAATCTCTCCAAGCTCTAAGGAAGAACTTCGAATGATACCCGATCTAGCAACAATTCAGATTTCCATAGTAGCAAAACTTAATCTAGAAATTTGAGTTACAGAGAGTTGCCAAATCCTACAAGTAAACTAAAATTCAGAAGCAAAGCCACTTCCCGATGCTTCTGCACAGGCACTCACGACGTAAAATGACAAGCGCATCTACAGTCAACCCATTCCAACTGAATTACTAAAGCACCGAGCTAAGCTGACCTGCTTGAATATATTATCGGAGCTAAGAGGACTCTCTCTCACTGTCCGGTGCGCCGGAGCCGACGGCCGGTACGCGAACTTCGCCACCGCATCCCGCCCTCCGCCTTCCCCTGTCCCGGCCTTCTCGTTGCTCGCGGAATTCGCCGACTCCGCCGGGCTTTCGACGCCGCCGCCGCCGCCGCCGCGATCCCCGTCGTCGCAGCGAGCCGATTTGGCCGCGGAGTCGCCGCCGCGCGAATCCTCGGCCGCGGCCGCGTCCTCGGCGCCGGGCGCGGCCGGCTCCGATCCTCCGCCGGAGCGTCGCCTGCGGAGGGAGAGGCTCGGATCCGCGGCGGCGACGGTCTCGACGGTGCCGACGGTCTCGACAGTGCCGACGGTCTCGAGCGAGTCCATAACCGCCATTGAAGCGGCGGGGAGGGGTGGCGATTACGGCGGCAGCCGCGGGATGGTGCGGGCACGCGGGGAAGCTTCGAGAGATATGGCAGTGCGCGTTGTCGTTGCTGTATGTGCTAGAGAGAGAAAGAGTCCATGCAGAGGAGAGAGAGAGAGAGAAAGTGGCGAGGAATGTGTGGGGAAGCGAGGCGGTGGTCTGCAATCTCGGAGGTAGAGAGAGAGAGAGAGAGAGAGAGAGATGAAGGTAGACGCCTAGTGAAGGTGGTGATGACGACGAGGTAAAGAGGTGAAGTTTTAGAGAGAGAGAGAGAGAAGGAAAGTTCTTTCCGAGACCCGGTTCATCGATGCTTGGGCCTTTTTATCCATTCGTCGGACCCCGAGATCCGCCGGCCGTCTGACCGGAAAACTCACCTGCTGGACGTCGGCCGGCGGCTCGGCCGGACATTTTTCTTTTTTATTTTATTGATTAATTATTCCAACCGATACAAATGATTGTTCTCTTTTCTTTTTTCATAGTGAAAGTAAATTTCGAAAGCATTCGTATCCTGCAAAAACAATCCAAGCAAGATGTAATCCTTCCCCTTGCGTCGCCACAGTGTGTCGCCTAGGATCGAGCGATAAAGACACTGTGAAATGAAAAAATCACATGGTGCAACTAATCGCGTCCGTTTGGGTACATGCATCGCAAATCCCGATCTGAACCGGGAAATGCTCTATGAGAATGAGTAAATTGCGCACGATTAGGTGCGTGTCCAATGCATGCAATGACGCAAGGTGTAGCCAATTGTGTTGGTTCGGGTATATGCATTGCAAATTCTAATCTGAACCGCAAAATGTTATATGATAATGAGTAAATTGAGCGTGGTAGGTGCGTGTCCCTTGCATGCAATGACGCATGGGGCAGTCACTTCGTCGGTTTGAGTATATGTATCATGAATTTCAATCATAACCGTGAAATGCTCTATGAGAATGAGTAAATTGCGCGCATTTAGGTGCATGTATGCGTGCATTTAGGTGCGTGTACAATGTATGAAATGATTTTCTTAGCAGTGAAATTAGCTGCTATGACTGACTTTATGTGATTCCATTCACACAATATGAAGTGCTATTTATAGAACCTAGAGGTTTTGGACAGTTCAATGCTAGGTACAAAATGTTCGAAAGCCAATTCATCTATTTACCCCCTAATTGACCCGATCCGTCAACATCCATCGATTTGTTACTCATTACATTTACCAATCAAATGAAGCAAATCTTGTCATATTTTATGTAGCCACTTACGTCAGTTTGAGTATATGCACCGTAAATTTCAATCAGACTCGGGAAATGCTCTATGAGAACAAGTAAATTACGTGCATTTAGGTGCTTGTCCAATGTATGCAATGATTTTCTTAGCAGTGAAATTAGCCACTATAATAATGACTCTATATGAACATAAGAGGTTTCGGACGCTATAATTGACTTTAAGTGATTCCATTCACACAACATGTTGTGCTATTTATAGAACCTAGAGATTTTGGACAGTTCGATGCTAGGAACAAAATGTTTGAAAGCGAATTCATCTATTTACCCCCGAATCGACCCGATCCGTCAACATCCATCAATTCATTATTCATTACATTTTACCAATCAAATGAAGCAGTTCTTGTCGTATTCATGCCCTTCTTCACTCTTAGAGCGTGTGCTTTCCTGATGGGAAAGACAACTTACCATTCTGAGGATGGCGAAATTGTTCCACAGCGGACCGACGTGACATAACGATTTCCCAGACACGTACGTCGGCATACTTTATAAAGAAAAAAGAAAGTTTCGATTTTCACGAAACCGATCATGCAACATCCCAGGGGGAAAAAATAAGTCATTTGAGAAAGGCTCTCGAACCTTCGACTCGCCCGCAAGTTGCCCATTGGTACAAAACCGAGAGATCCCGACACGCCTAAGTAAACCGCCCTTCCTCGGAATCTCGGATGCTTGGAAACCGTCATCAACGGATCACACCCTCATTAACAAAAAAGATTAAATCGTCCCTTTTAGAAGACCGAAAGAAACGTGGACGGGAGATCCGTGCGCCCAGCTGGTAGAAATGTCAATGTAAAGATGTTACGTCACGTCAGCCCCGAGGTCGGATTTGGAAAACGATAACAACCCCCGATGTCACGCTTGTCGATGCTACTTTTCAAAACTTCATTCCGGGAAAATGAGGCCAGGGTCGTTCCCTTCGATGGTCGGACACTGTGCCAATGCCCGGAAGCAAGAAATGGACCATGTTTTTGCCATTCTTGATCTCGACAAAAGCTGCTGAGTACCATCCCCATGATTAAATCATCGACCCCCTTAGATTGAACAGAGGGTGGGGCCATAATGTCCTAAGGAGGCTGACCATTAAAGGCCTAAACCGAAGTTCAAGTAAATGCAGGCGTAGAACAAACAGTGGGAAAGGCAATGACTTGCGGAAACTACTCAGCCCGGAGTTTCCTTCCGTGAGAAGGAAAGAGATGCGGCACATGCCGATCCTTCCTACCGGTCAAACCTCGGCTGGACGGCTCTGGACGCAACGCAATTTGTCAGACGTCGACTCCACGAAGTACCGGGGAAGGTAGACCTGTCAGCGTCCGGCCGTTCCTGCTGGGGAGAGATTGAATATGACCCATAAAAGACCAGTAAAGAGACGTGGAGTTGGAAGTTTCTGCGGCTCTCCAAAACGTGCCATAAGGACCAGAAAAAGGTCTCTTGCTTCAGCTCCAATCTGACGGTAGTCCGGCATTACAAATTGACATGTGCTTAAACATTTGACAAGGTCACAGGGGAACAGAGCTAAGCAGCCGAAAACCCGAGTAACTACAGACCTTCTCGATACAAAGTACGGCAGAACAAAAATTCAAGCAACGCATGAACACCAAAAGCATAGGCAGAATAAGTTTTGCAGCAAGCTCAAACAAAATACTTACTACTGCAAACGCAAGCTTTCATGTCATATCACTCAAATATCATAGTTCCCAGTTTCAAAATTATGACGAACTCTGTGCCTATAAGACAAAGAGAAGTAAAAACAAAAGCATAGCACATCAAGTTACTCTTTCACAAGATGGGTTTCTCATGCTCCCTACCACTGCAACGCAAATTCCTACTACAGGAGATCTGCAACATTTGCTGGCAGCTCCTCGATGACCACATTGTAGAACCTCTGGATATCAGACAGCATCCTCTCATCATCCTTGGTAACAAAGTTGATGGCAACACCTTTCCTTCCGAACCTTCCACCACGCCCAATGCGATGGAGATAGTTCTCAGGCTGTGTCGGCAGGTCAAAATTAATGACAAGCGAGACTTGCTGAACATCGATACCACGGGCCAAAAGATCTGTGGTGATTAGCACGCGGGATGATCCCGAGCGAAATTCACGCATGATGATGTCTCTGGTATTCTGGTCCATATCTCCATGGGTGGCTGATACAGTGTGGTCTCTGCTCCTCATTTTGTCCGTCAGCCAGTCAACTTTGCGCCTGGTGTTTACAAAGATGACACTTTGGGTAATAGCTAGAGTTTCATACAGATCACAAAGAGTCTCAAGCTTCCATTCCTCCTTGTCAACATTGACATAGAACTGCTTGATACCTTCCAGAGTGAGCTCATCACGCTTCACAAGAATCCTAACAGGTTTGTTCATAAACTTCCTTGTGATCTCAAGGGCTTCAGGTGGCATTGTGGCAGAGAATACACCAACCTGAATTTTTGATGGAAGAAGCTGGAAAATGTCGTAGATCTGAAGAACAAGATACTAATTAGAATTCTCTCAGATATGATCCAAAAAAGAAAAGCAACCAACCTCTGCATCTATATCTTTATTTTTGTAAATCAAAGTTAAGCTTGGAAGAGGGAGCATGACCAAGCACACCATGATATTCCACCTTCCAATTTCCCTTTTTTTTTTACATAACAGACAGTGAATAAAAAGTTGACCAAAACAACTGCAAAACACTTGACATGCAATAATCACATCTGACCAAGTGCAACGTCACCCTGATGATCAATAATAAAATATGTACCTCTTTCTATGGGAGTTCAATGAAAAAAAAAATATATGGAGATCGTCACAGAAAAGATTTGGTATTGCAGGCAAAAATGGTGAACAAGGAAGAGAGCTAAAGGAGGGCAAGAGAGGGAAGGGGGACAGGGTTAACACCACAATATTGCAGGCTCAAAATGCACCTGATCCTTGAAACCACGTGAAAGCATTTCATCAGCCTCATCCAGAACAAAAATCTTGATGTGATCAGGACGCAGGGATTGTCTTCGGAGCATGTCGAAAACGCGTCCAGGAGTACCAACTACAACATGAACTCCACTAGAAAGGATTCGCTGGTCTTCACGAACACTGGTTCCACCAACACAAGCATGTACTTTGACACCAAGATAGTCTCCAAGAGCTCGCATGACCTTCTCAATCTGCTGTGCAAGTTCCCTAGTGGGTGCCAGAACCAAAGACTGGCAATCCACGAGACCGTAGTCAAGTTGTTGCAAAATGCCAGAGCAGAAAGTGGCCGTTTTTCCAGTTCCTGATTGAGCCTGTTGAATAACATCTAAACCTTTGCAGAATGGTACAATTCCCCTCTGCTGAATTGCTGAGGGTTTCTCAAACCCTGCAAGGAAAATTTGAAAAAAAAAATGTCAGCATTCCTCTAAGTATTATGAGGAACTTGCGGCTGGAAAGATGCTGTTGCTAATTTTTTTAGTTTGATGCTGGAATATGCTTTTTTCTTACTTTTTTAAAGCAACTTTTTTTCTCCTCAGTATCTCAATCTGTGCAATGCCCGTGTACACATCTACTGCTACTCGTCACTCATTAATTGTCACTTATCAAAAGCCAAATAAACAAGCAATATAGGGCACATTGAAGGGGATGTTTCCTCAACGGAAAAACTTGATTGCTTAAGAAGCATGAGTCCCGCCTTCTAACTCATAAAAACTCTTCTTCTCCCTTTTAGAAAAGAAAAAGAAGAAAACACGTCAGTGTGACACTTCAAAAGGTAAAGACCTCAGCTTTAACTCTCACATGTTGTTCAGTTCACACTTTCTACGCTCTACAACACGTTGCCCATCCGTTGTCGAGGAGAATAATTAGGTGAAAAGAAAACAGGAGCCGAAAGTCATATATACCATATGCGTAAATGCCCCTCAGGAGATTCTCTTGCAAGCCCATAGCATCAAAGCTCTCATACACCTCATCATAAGATGTAAAGAAATCCTCCCCATCAGCCGAAAGTCTGCGAGGCATGATTTTCAAAGTACGTGAGATTCCATGATAAATACTATATTCTAAGCAACTCCGAACTATCAAGGCAAGTGTTCCTTACAGCTCACTCATCTTAGCATCGAACTGACGAGAGTCGAACGCCGAACCTTCCGGGGTTAATCCTGCCATTGCTGCAAAATACCCAAAAGGAGTCGATTTACAAAAGACATAGCGATCGTAAACACAAAGAAAACATGATACTGATAGGAACTCGCAGGAATTATCAAAAGACGTAGCGATCATAAACACAGAGAAAACATGATACCGACAGGAACTCGCGGAAATTATCAGGGAACCACGGCAACAGGAGAAATTCCTCGCAGAAAAGCAGCCAAAGCTCAAAACTTGACCGCCCGAATCCAACTATAAATCCACACCGAAATAGAAGCGAAACACAGAAAAAGGAATCAAACCCATCCGACCCCCCCAAAAAACTAAGCGCATCCACCAAAACCTAAAAGCTGAATCGGCCCAAAAGCAAAGCAATTAAGCTCGAGAACCGCGCAGATCGACGACGCCGGAGCCGCGGACTACGGGGCCGCGAGCTCAGGACCTAACACGGCCGCCGGAGGCCGGAGACCGGAGACCGGAACCCTCGCGGGGCCGGCCCGAAGGTCGATCGAGCGAGGGAGGGGGGGCGAGAGAGATGAACCTGATGTTGACGGCGGTTGCTACGACGGACGGATGGAAGAAAGGAAGGGAGCGATCGATCGGTCGGCCGGCGGAGACAGGGAAGGCGACGGGAGAAGCGGCGGCGATCGGGCGGCGGCGGGGGTAGCTTCTCCTCAGATCTAGAGCGAGATGCCAAGTGAGGCGTGAGGAGAGAGAGAGAGAGAGATAACGAAGGAAATTAGGGACGACGGAGGAGAGAGAACGAGTGGAGAGTGAGAGAGAGAGAGAGAGGGGAGGGAGGGATTGGAGGAGAGACTAGATTGTAAATTTTTTTATCTTTTTATTTTTTATTTTTTTTCCTGTTCCCAATTCCTTTTCCATTTTCTTTTTTTCTTTTTTTATTTCTTTCGGGCGTGGGAATTGGGAAAGTATCGTCGCATGGCATGCGATCTGGTCGCGTTTCTCCCTTCTTCTTTTTTTTCTTTTTTTTTAAAAACTTTTTTTTAAAGATTTTTTCTTTCCATTTTGCCTTTTTTTTCCAGGTTGGAGGGGCCCACTCCAACTCAAATGATTGAGCCCACCAAGCTGAAAAGCCCAAGATTTTGTTACAACTCCACCGTAGCCCTCTCTTGGTTTGCAGAAATTAAACGCCCGCTGGTGTCGCTTATCAAAAGAAATAAACGAAAGGATATTTTTCTCGTCTCCAAATATATTTAAATATATATTATTATCGATTATAAAATTATTTCTCGTTCGCTTATTATTATAAGCGATATAAAATAATATATTTTTAAAAAAATAAATCTCCAAATCGCTTATTCTTCTGCGAAATAAATGGAGCGAATTTAAAGAGCGATTGAGAGAAGAGGTGGGAGATATTCTATCAACATGAGGATTGCGTGTGGCCAGAGAAGAAAGGAATACAAGCATTGCATGCTGTGCTATGTTTGGAAAGCTTTATGTGGACATACAAACATTGGCATTTTTTGAGGCATATGTTGATTTTTTATTTTTACATTTTGGGATAATTTTATATTCTAGCGTTGAGAATCTTTAAGTGCACAAATAATAGATTTTAAAAGCTGAAAATGAAAACTAAATATTATTTAATAATTGCTGAATATCGAATATGGAACAGGATTAACCCATTGCCGAATATTGAAAGGTGAATCTTTGTAGTACAAGAAGAGGCAAGATTTTAGACTCCATTTATTTTATGAAAATGTGGAATTCGAAAAATATCTTCCTCAATAAGGTCATTTGTATCATTAACAAAATTAAATAAATAAAAAATATTTTTATCGTCTATAAAAATATTCAGATATAAATTGTTGTTATTGATAATTCACAAACGAACCTTGAAAACACTTGTGATGTGTGTTCTTGCATGTCGAGAAGTTCCCAATCCGATTCGAATACCACAGAAAATTAGATAACTCGATGTTACTCCTTTTCGGCACATACTAGATATTGTATCTATTTTAAGAAAAGACTAGAACCAATTAGCCTTCTAAACGTTAAAATCACCAAATCTTTAACAAGATACAAAATTTTAGTAGGAAAAAGCTAACAAAAGGAGTATAATGGTCCACACAAAAGTCTCCTGCGACAACGAAGTTGAGCTCTCCTTTTTCTCTACGCTACCACATTTCATGGCATGTTCGGGCTGCAAGCAAGCACCCTCTTCGTCAAGCTTAGTGAAAGAAAAGAGCAGCCCACAGATCGATAACCTCAAATTTTAGCAAAAGTGAGGTCAACTCCTTGCCATGTAAGGTTAACTACAGCAAATGCACAAGGTTCTTTGGAGCAACCATATTTCCTCTGAGGCACGGGCTTAGCACCGCAGGTTCATTACAAGAATATCATGTCGATCAATGCGGTTTTCCATTCATATGCATTTGCAGCGAAATGTGCACAGGTGGCTTCCGAACTGGGAGATCACGTCGACTAAGCCTCCATAACCCCCGACTGCAGTTACCTGAACAAGATATTAAGCCCGATAGGATTTAAATGCTTGAATTTCAGGACATGCAGGGAGATATTTTCATCATTGACGTGCTAGGAAGAGATAATATGTGTCATAAGCCAGATGTTGTGAGTTTTTGCAGTAGAAGCAATCAGATGATGAGGGCTAGTTAAGAGGAACTTACACCAGATTGATGCAGAGAAACAGAAAACACCGACTGAGGTGCACAATGTATTTGAGAAAGAACCGCCCCATTCATGTCTAAACGACTGATCAAAGATTCAGCTCCAACCAGTAATATCTGCAATTGGGAAATATTATTTCAGTGCAATTGCGCAGGCAACTACCAGAAGACTAAACGCATAAGACAGACGTGGGATAAGGATTCTGCAAAAGTATTACCAATTACAGAGCCCTGAGAAATATCCATAACAATGAAATTCATGACAATTCTACAAATCCACAATCCACTAATATATTTTAAGTTCCTAACAAAATAATGGGATTTACCAATATGTTATTACTAACACATATGACAAATCAACATCACCTGCAAAAATATTACCAATTACAGAAAAATTTTGTCATTTCAGCTCACTTTGATGTAGAATTTTCGTGAAATTGGAAGTCAGAAACTGAAAAACATTCGTAGGAACTACTTAGCCCTAAATATTACTGTTTATTCATCCAAATTTTTATTATTTCATCTGTTTCATTAAGTTCTTTCTCAGAAATTTGAACCCTTTCAAATCCAATTGCAACAGTAGTCTTCCTTTCAGACAGGATGCTCAAGTAAACTCAGGGTAGCAAGGTCAGGCAAGAGACCAACTCAAGTTCAAATGCGACAATGGTCATCCTTTTGGATAGAATGCTTGAGTAAGCCCAGGATAGCAAGGTCATGCAAAAGAGTGAAGCATTGAGGAAAACAAAACCTTGTAATGCTGACTTGGAAACAAGTTCATATAATGAGCAAGACGTCGGTACAACTGTATGTAAGAAATTCAGGAAATAAAATTACAATGGACTTACTTGATTATCATCAAATAAGACATCCTGTGCAGGAGCATTGGTTGAGATTTTTGCTATGCAATCAGAAGCAGATATACTCCAGATAGATAAATCCCGACCCCTACCACAGACCTGCATGGAAAATGAAAAGATTAGAGGGGCATAACATCAATAATGAAAATGCTACATGCCAAACACTAATTCATTACACCAATATAACTCCTCATAATTTGACTGAGCTAAAGGTCAACCTCCCAGAGAAGTACTTTACCAGTCAAAAAGGATCACATACATAAATTAATCGCTATCATCAAAATTTTGATGCTTTCCCAATTAAATAATAGACGGGAGGAAGTAAAGTTAGCAAAAAACCTCCAGAGGCTATAATTTTAATTGCAACAACCATTGCCAAATATGAAGGTATTTAAAGCTACTAAGAAAACTTGCAAATATGAATGCTTACCAACCAACTCTCACTTGCATCTAGAGCAAGACAACTAACACTTGAGAAGAAACCTTTCTTATGGTTTTTGTCTGGATCAATTACTCGGACACACTTGCCACTTCTGCAATCTAGCAGAAAGACTATATGTCAGACCTGTTGAGAAGGGAGAAAAAAAGAAAGAAGAAGACAATCGACCAAAAGTAACCCAATAGAGTGCAACAACAATTCAAAAATGCCAAACAGGAGCATCGCAACATAATACAGAAAAAAGTAAAGGGAAGGAAGGTTTTTTTTTTTTTTTTTTGGGGGTGTGGTTTTGTTTCCTACCCCATATTCTTGCTGTCCCATCCTCAGAACCTGTTATAATCTGCAAGAGAAGATACTTTTATTATGCAAGCAACAACTCACAATAGGAGATAAACGAACTTTGAAAAATCTAGACCATCAACAACCCTGCCAACAAAGATGAAGAACAGAAAGGTTTTTTTTTTTTTTGGAAAGGGGGGGCAGACTGCAACAGAAATGAAGAGCATCAAATAACAAACATATCCAACCTGACTCGAAGAGTTCCGTGCAACTATACAGTGTAGGTAATCAGAATGCCCTTTGAAAACGGTTTTTATTTTACCACATTCCTGAGAAATTCAGAAGAGAAGGGGACATAAAATTTGCAACAAAAATGCAAAATTAAATATTATACACCAAAGATTATGCATACCACATCCCAACAATATGCACAAGAATCACCAGCTGCAGCATAAATGGATCCCCGCTATTCATAAGAGAGTTATAAACATCAGTAGAGGGATATGTGAGGAAAATATATCAGCACATGAGCACAAATAGCGTGAAGCTAAATATTCTCACACCTTAACATCTACAGCCAGGGCATTGTTCTCAGGGATTGGTGAAAGGGCGCCCCAAGGACCTCTAGAAGGCAGTAAGGATGCCAAAAGAAGTTAAAGAGGATATCAGAGAAGATGGAAGCCATATTTGATCTTTAGAAGAAGAAATATAATTCCAAACAATAAAAGTCAAACCCTAGCACAGTTGAAATGGATAAGTATGCTTAACAATTTAGGATATGATGATTTTTCACATATGTACAATTGTGAATCCGACAGGGAACCAAGAGATGTCTCGAGTGTTTCAAGAAGTGTAGTTCAACTTAAATGGCTATCTGACAGATCATGCCAAGTTCATCTGGCATCAGAGAAGATTTCTCCCCGATAACTTTGCCATAGATATCTACTTGGAATGAGACTGGATGATATAATGATGCTACGCCCAAAATTTTGTTCTCACCAATTTCAATTATCATTAAGATAAAACTTTATGTCAGCACACTAATAAGCCATTTTCGCAGATAGCTATACCTAAAAATATGAAGATGACTACAAATAGTTATAGAAAATAAATTAAGTACGAAGTACACACCTACTTTGAGGATTCACCAAATCAAGTACTGGTTTTGCACTGTTTCCTGTGACATGCAAAATAAACAAAGAGTAATGTTTACATCATTGAGGATACTTAAACCTTAATTAGCAGTAGTCATTTGTTGACTCATCAAATCATCTTGTGGGACAGAGATATCCATCACGAGACAAGGATAAGAGAGCATTCCGAGAATTTGAGCAAGTATATAGCAATGCCAAAAATTACTGAGAATATAATGCTGGGAAAAAGGCACTTTCGCAGTGACCTACCAAGGCTAGATGTCAGGCAAAAAGTACACATTGCGATGGAATACAAACTATGGGGCAAAACTTTTTAAAAAGGAATGAAGAAGGTATGGCTTTTTTCCCTGAATTTCCTTGAATCTAGAAACAAGGAAGTGATCGAAAAAGTGGCAAGCATGAAACCTATTGCACAGGACTAAAATTGAAGCTTCCCAAATTCAGTTTGGTTCCAATTTTTCTTCTTTTTATCTGCATTTTAAAGTACCTTGCCAGAGGATATCTTAAATGATGCACACTTCCCCACTAAGATGCTTATTCCTAACATATAAAGAAAGAAAGAAAAACCATAATCCAATATTCCTACTGATCAAGAATATCAAGCTTAACAAATGTGCCGCTGCCACCTGACTCAGAAATGGCAAGTGGTCAAATTTCCCAAAAAAAATAAAAAACAATTAAATAAATAAGATTGCTAAATGATTAGGTGGCTCCTTCGTTTGCAGTTAAGCTTAGTGAAGCAGAAAAAGTCACATAACTACTACCTTGTGAATGGTCATGCGCCTCTGAGCTCGTAATGTCTCTCCACATCCACCCCCGAATCCGTCCATCGTCACCACAACTACACAATTACATAATATCATCAGATTCTTTCTTTTATTTACTAAGAATGCTACTCCAGTCTAATGCACATAGCTTATCCGTATACAATGAAAAGACTAGTTCTATTAAAAACAAAGCAACCTTGTTCTTAACGCTAAACCTCTAATGCCTAAAGAATACCCACATCTACACGCCTTCCTGTAGTCACATGGCCTCAACTTTGCTTACAACATCCATCCAAAATTGGAGTTACCATGGCAATATTGGCAGTGCAGACAAATTGGATAAAATCACAGCATCTATAAGCTTCTTTAACAATGAAGAGAAGAAAGAATATCAAGTGAAAATAATGAGACGTATTAGACGGCATGTACCTCAGTAGAAGAGAATCTTCACCCTCGCCATAAAATTTGACATCATAGGCAGGTCCATCATGCCCTTGAAGGAAACAAGTAGGTTCCGCCTCTAAAACACTGCCGCAGTTCAGATCACCGCCGCAGATTGTAGAAAAGGAATCCAGTCAGTGTAGCCTTCTAAATCGAAACCAGTAAAGCAGTATGTTTCCGCTAGTAATCGACGCAAACTCACTTTTGAGACTTCGTGTCAGCAAACCGAAACGACTGCAATCTCTGAAGTACACAAAAAATCACATTACATTTCGCTATTCAAAACCCGCACAACGAATGCATAGAACAACAACAGAGACCTCAAGACTTCAACAAACTCGATTGCTGCCGAAAAAATCAAAACTTGGCCGGCATTTCCCATTAAAGGAGCGAAGCGGAGAAGAGCAGAGCAGACTAAAGTACCGAATCCGACAATTTTTACGCGAAATTGGAAAATCCCAAGCCAACATTAAGAATCTCGGACAGGCAAAACCAACCCCCGCATTCAAACATCACGCGCGCGTCGCATCCTCGAAAACGTTATCGCACAAAGCAATTAACTCGGAAATCACTGGAAAACACGCCACGGCGAGAGAGCTCCGCGGCGGACTTACGTGGTCGGACAGGCAGGCGGAGATGGAGTAGGAGGCGACGGAGCCGTCGCTGGAGGCGACGACGACGGCGTCGGGGCTGGGGCTAGGGCTCGGCGAGGGGGCGAAAGCGGCGCGGAACACGGTCTGGGTCTGGACTTCCCTCTCCTTCAGGACGCTCTCCCGATAGGCGTCCTCGTCCCAGCCCGTCGCGTCGCCGCCGCCGCCGCGCATCGCCGATCTGCGGATTTCTCGAAATCGGCGGGAAGCGCTGGCCACTTGAGCTTCTGGTTTTTAGTGTTGACCGCAGTTTCGCGCACTTCAAAGGAAAATGAAGGCAAATATAAAGATAAGTATACTAAAAGCGCAAAAGTGTAATTTAATCTTAAAATTTTCCAAAATCATAATTAAATCATAAAAATTATTATGAACATGCAATCGAGTTCTAAATTTTTTAAAAAATACGATCAATTCTTATAAGTCATCATGAAAGTACAATCGAATTTTAAAATTTTTTAAAAGTACAATTAGTAGAAAGACTCGATTTAATCAATTTGATAAATTTGAGAACTTAATTATACTTTTTGAAAGTTTTAGAACTCGATTGCAACTTCGTGACAGCTTTTAGAACTTGATTATATTTTTTAAAAATTTTAGAATTTAATTGTACTTTTTTGACAATTTTTAAGTCTTCCAATGTATTTATCCAAAGAAAACGGTTAGAATTGGTCATCAACTTTGAATTGACGTACAATGTATTATTGAATTTTTAATTTATGAATATTTAAAATTTTAATTATTTTAATGTGCTCTATAAACTTTTCGTACATACTCAATTTAGTCTTTAAACTCTATGAAAATATCTAATATCATCCAACATTTAAGGAAAATATTAAATATTTTCATACAATTTAGAGAATAGAATGTTTGGACATCACATTAAACAAAATAAAAAGTTTGGAAACCACGTTACGTATTGAACTGAAATTTAAAGATCATTTATATAATTATCTCAAAATAATAAGAGAAAAAGGAAGAAAAAGGGACACTCTACTCTCACTTTGTTTAATTCCCAGATCTCAACAAATCGCAGCTATTAATTTCATGAATTTTCCATTAAACTTCACATAACAATGATGTTCGATGACTATGATTATATGTAATTCATGATTCGTGAGTGGTGCAAAGAACATTCTTCCTTACGACCGGGACAAAATTGAAGTGGATTAGGTCATCAAATGGGTCTTAAGCTGAAGCTCTTATGTATCTTGTAGGCTAATTAAGATCATTTAGGCTAATTGACAAGGAGATGGGTATGCAATATGGGAATAGCGTTTTGGGAGGGAAAAAAAAAACAAATGCTCTATTGCTTCCTTCTCATGTTGCAGCATTTGGCTGCTACTGAGGGGAGGGCCTAATACACAACTCCTCGTCTATCAATTGCCTTCATTTAATTATGAAGATGCTCTAGAATACAAACATACATTCCCATGTTGCTATTCTAGAGCGCTCTAGAAAATCCAAGACCCCTACCAGCTTTGTGCCAGATCATTTTCTCCACCTTTTCGGTATTTTGTGCCGTTGAGAACCTTTGGTCCAAGACACGTGGGTCTATAGTTGCCAGGCTTTGGCTCGGTTTAGTTCAGCATTCCCAAGGGGCTTTGAGCCTCCAAAACCCATTGAAAAAAATATTATGTGTTTGGTTCAGTATTTTGAGGTCTCACTGGTCAAATATTTGCATTTGAAATACTGAAAGCCTAAAGTTGATGGGGACCTGCTATTTAATGCTATGTGCTGCCAAAACGTAACTGTGAACTTGAATCTCGGGCATTCAACCTGAAGAATCAAATCAGCTTTCTAGCCATCGCTTTTGGAGTCCTTCAAGCCATATGGACAGCGAAAGAGAGGGAAAAAAAAAGCGGTCGGGATCAGGTTTCTTTCACTTGCTTACGAAGAATGAACATGCTGCTCCTGCTTCAGAACACAAATCTGGGAGCAACCTCTCCTTCTCATATGTGAGATCGCGCCACGTGCTAAAGTTCTTCAATTATCAACAGAGGAAAAGTTTAAGAACAAGGGCATTTTGGTCATGACATTTTATCAACTAATCTGTGATCTCACTCAGCTCCACATTCTATTTTCATTTATTACGTTTAAGGTATGATGACCGCTAAAGTATAATGTGACGGGTCAATCGTGCTCGTTTTGCATTGCCAGTATTTCTAAATTCACGCAACTTTCTAACTAAGAATCTAGTTAAGATCAATAATCTACAAAGACAACCCACAAAAGCAGCAAAGCCATGACTTTCCAAGTGCTTCTCACGTTTCCATTTACTCTCTTATATATCTTCTAAAACAACGTACGATACCCTTTATGTTTCATCTGTCAACGGAATCCGATTGACACGTGATGTTCGTTGAACTGAATTTGGCTGGGGTTTCATGCTTCTTGCATGTTCCTCCAAGAGGTACGATGAAGGGTTTCGCAGCAAATCAAACGCGCGGCAGGAGAGCTCGAGAGCAGCCGTCAGAACATTTAACAGATTTTGAGATCTAGTACAAACACCGGACCATATTGTCGCATCCGAATGGGATGCAGCGTAGCATCAGGCAACGTGAACAGACGAGGATCCCCTACAGTCGAAGGCCAAAAACAGATACAGGAAGAACAACTGAACTTGATGCTTGCAGGAGTTGTGATTTAGTTGGTAGCAGGCCATTGACAAAAACTTGCAGAGCATAGCTTGGCTTGTGCTGCTGGTCTTTAGGGTTAGAAGGATTGTCCATACTTCAGAAACCAATAATTTTTGTGAATTAGAAATATTTATGTTAAGAAAGAAAAATATTTCCTATTTATCACTTATTACAATAAATGAATATATAAGGTTTTTCGATTGGCATGTATCTGAGACAAGTATGAAGCAATAACAAACATTTGAAAAGCCAAAAATGTGAGAACAGCCACGCTTTAATATGAAATAGAAGAAATTGGCCAGAAGCTTGAGGAATTTCGCGTCTGTGTATGGTGACATGTTTATTTGTCTAATATGCAATCATCCCAAATTATAATAACATAAAGACTTTATGTTGAGATTATGATATATATATTATGGAGACTTTATGTTGATATTAGACTAGGTAAAAACCTAGTGAGACAACAATATGTTTTGAACAAATACATAAGATGCTGAAACAAGTTTTGCAAATGAATAATTATAAATTCAAAAAAAATCATCACAACAATTTTATAGAAGAAAAATAAAATATTAATCAGTTTATGATACATTTGGTAACTATTCTATTTCCGAGAATAATTTTTTTACCATAAATGGTTTTCTTAGATTTTATTCCTTAAATGAGTTTTTGAGTATTTGAAAACATTTCGTAACCGTCTAAAATTTATATTCTTCGGATAAAAATATGTTTGATACGCGTCTTAATTTTTCTTTTGTTTCTTTTAATTTTTAACGCTTTTATTAAATTTTTCTATTTTTTCTCTTCTTCTTCCTCCTTCTTTGTGGCCAATAATTAGCTAGGCAAGATTCGGTGAGCTCGTCGAAGGCTTGCTTGGCCACTGCTAGCCTTGGCATTGTCAAATCTGGGTGAGGCTTGACCTCACCTTGGCCTGGCAAGGCCTAGTCTCATGCAACTAGTGAGGTCAGCCTTGTGTTGCTTGGGTGAGATTGGTGAGGCTCGCCCTCACCCAAATTTGCTAGGCTGAGGCTCGCGATGGTCAGGTGAGCCTCTAGCGGGCTTGCTAAATCTCACCTAGTTGATTGTCGACGACTATTGATGGCCACGGTGATGGTCAGTAGTGGCCAATGACCGGCTTAGAGGAAGAAGAAGAGAGAAGGGAAAAATAAAAAAAAATGAAAAGAGAAGAAAAAAGAAAGTTAGGCTTTATTCTGAAATTGTTTTTGAAAAATTAAAAAAATTACTTTTTTCTACTTCTTGATTTTATTTTAAATCAATTATCGGGAATAGAAAAAAAATTATATTCTTGAAAATAAAAAATTTGCCAAATGAATTTATATTCTTTTTATGTTTCGAAAAAAAAAAGAACCGAATCAGACAAACAGTGTCACCAAAGGGCCTTAGTTTCGCGACGGTTCTCGTAAGGAGAGAAGACGACCGCGTTTCACTTGACAAGACGCAACGTCGACCGTCTTCCAACGCCGCAGGCCCCGCCAATGGCGCCCCTCCACGTGTCACCACGAAAGCCACCGTTAAAGGCCACGAGAGACAGCTCCCTCACCACCCAGACGCGAAACTCTATCCAGTATCCTCAACGCTCCCTCCCCTGATACACGCAGAGAAAAAACGAAAAACGCAGAAGAACGACGGAGAGCGAGGCTCGAGTCCGCCCGCATTCGTCTCCGGCGACCTCCGAGCGGCGGTGATGGCGTGAGCGGCGCCGGGGGGGAACCGCATTCCCGCGAGAAGAAGAAGAAGAACAACAACAACCGTCGAGGCGCGGCGCGGGGGAGGGAGGGAGGGAGGGGGATGGAGTGCGTCACCGGAGGCGCGCGGCACTTCGCGGCAATGGCGGTGCCGCCTCGCTCGCGGCGGAGGGCTCGGGCTCGGGCGGTGGCGGCGAGGAGGACGGAGGGCGCGGCGTCGTTCCCGCGGTGCAGAGCGTGCGGAGTCAGGGCCGGTGGCGCCGGGAGCGAGAGCTGCGTCGCCGTCCGAGAAGGCTTCGCCGACGAGGAGGACTACGTCAAGGCCGGGGGATCGGAGTTGTGCTTGGTGCGAATGCAGCAGAGCAAGGCGATGGATAGCCAGTCTAGAATCGCGGATAAGGTCGGTGAGCGTAGTAGCGCTTGTTGGAATTCTGGTGTTTTTTTTTTCGTGTTGCGGAGGCAGAGCATGCGGATGGCGCTTATACTAGACGCTCAAACTGAAAGAAGTAGGAGTAGTCATCGTCCTGATCCCTGATGTAGATGTTGGCATCCCTTATACCGATAAGTTTTCATGGTGAATTGGTGTCGTGAGCGAGCACTATCCCTCGATATGCGTTCGAACGTTCGTATATGCTGTGAAGGTTTCGTAACATGTAGTCCCTTCGCGGTACTATCTTCAAGTAATGCATTTAAAAGAACGTTCGCTATTATCATGGATTGCATGGGCAGCCACCTTTATTTTTTAAGCTGTTTTGGAAGATATCATGTTTAGATCAGATTCTCATTTGAGATGCTTATATTTAATCGATTCGATTCTATTGACTACTGTGACTACTGTGATCTCTGTTCTGTTGGTGCCATTGCGCGTTCTGTTTCATGCCTAATGTTTATGTTGAATGTGTCCCCTGTTATTGGCTACTTTTGCAGTTACCACCGATCTCGCTAGGAAATGATCCACTGGATTTAGTTGTGATTGGTTGTGGTCCTGCTGGTCTAGCTCTGGCTGCAGAGTCTGCGACACTAGGATTGAGCGTCGGGCTCATTGGCCCGGATCTTCCTTTCACGAATAACTATGGTGTATGGGAAGATGAATTTAAAGGTACAAGCAATCTCTCAAAGTTTAAGTTTTCTATTGTAAAATGCCATCATTGTAATAGAGCTCTTCATCTCCAATTAGGAAGCCATTAGTCCGGCATAATAGATGTCAACAGTGAGGATCAAGATTGAATAAAAGGTTCTTGAGCATAAGCCTATTCTGTCAGCGTTCCTCCAGCTATTACTTTAGAGAAGTTTACATAAATGACGATGCCTTGGTTAATAATCTATCTTTTCATTTCCTATCTGAAGAAACAAGTTCCCTCCCCATGAAAAGAAGGAAATATGCCCTTATTTCAGTTCTCACTTAGGTCTCATTTTTGCTGAAATTGCATTCTTCTAAAAGCAGCAGTATATCAGCTTATCCAAGTTTCCCCTTATGTTGTCACCTTCATTTGGCTTTTACAAGCTGGTGCCAGCTTCTCTAAGTAATTGCTATTATCCTAAAGTTATTGCCTGATGTAAGTGTTGTTGAAACTGTCACGACCAGTAAAATGTTTTTCAATGTTTCATGAAATTAGTGCTTGTTCTGTATTGAGTTTAACTGGAAACTAAGACTCCATTTTCAGATCTTGGACTTGCAAATTGTATCGAGCATGTCTGGAAGGACACAATAGTATACCTTGATGATAGCGAGCCAATTCTGATTGGTCGTGCATATGGACGAGTTAGTAGACACCTTCTTCATGAGGAGTTGCTAGACAGGTTAGCATGGCTATGATTTTTAGCTGTTATTTGTCCAGCTCATAGAACACTCTCCATATATACGTAATCCTTATTAATTGTCCTTAGGTGTGTCAAGTCAGGTGTTTCATTCCTGAGCTCTAAAGTGGAAAATATATTTGAAGCTGCTGATGGGTATAGTCATGTTGTTTGTGAACATGACGTTGTCATCCCATGCCGGTAACAGAGGAAAACTCCACAATTTTTACATTCTTGTCAGCATAGCTTTACTCATTTCCTTTACCTGAAGCTTTTAGCATAGTATTATAGGCTTGCTACAGTTGCATCTGGAGCGGCTTCAGGGAAACTTTTGCAGTATGAGGTGGGTGGTCCAAGGGTTTCTCTCCAGACAGCTTATGGAGTGGAGGTTGAGGTAGTATATTGTGTAAATGTTCATGTACAGTTCCTATGTAGGTTTAATGTCACTCAGAAGTGAACTTCGCTTTTTGAGCTTTTGGGTCATCAATAATCTCCAATTATCCATACCAGAGAAATATACCAATGGTGGTATCTTTCTAGTTTGTCTCGCTGTAGCTCAATGTAAATGCACTAATATTCAGACTGAAATGACTGTTACAGTGAAAGAATGGTTTGTAATCTGATGTGACAACTGTGTTTACTTTTTTGTTCTATTAGAAGTATTTTATTTTTAACTGAACTGAGTATGCTCCAACTGCATTAATGCTCATCTGACTTTTAAAATGGAGCAGGAGGTTGAAATATCTATAATTTGCAAAACCCTTCTGAGCATAATTATTACTACTTTTATGATATAATGAAAGTAGGAAAGTTCATTTGATGGTGCTTAAATATTGTGTTTTTACCCCTTGCTTTTGGATTTTTCCTTTCCAATTTCAGGTGGAAAATAATCCATATGATCCCGATCTGATGGTTTTTATGGATTATAGAGATTATAGCAAGCAAGAAATTCCCTGTTCAGAAGTTCATTCTCCAACTTTTCTGTATGCCATGCCTATGTCATCCACCAGAGTCTTCTTCGAGGTTTCCTCTGATAAATATTTTACAGCATGAATGACATTACATATCCAAATGCTTGTGATACTAACAGAGACGTCCTATAGGAAACTTGTTTGGCTTCAAAAGAGGCTATGCCATTTGACGTACTAAAAGAAAGGCTGATGTTTAGATTACAAACAATGGGTGTCAGAATTACAAAAACTTATGAAGAGGTAATATATGAATCCATACTGCGATTACTTAATATATTTTTGCAGTCTACAATGTCATTAAGCACTTTCTTATGTGTGAATTTTGCAATTATTATGGTGCTTAACAAGTTAACTTGGACATTTGTAACCAACTCCAGTAACTAAGCAAAGGAATAACAGGTTGTTGATGATGGTGTTGATGGCGATGATTTATGTGAGAAATGTCTGAGTCCATTGTATCCTTAAATGTACTCTTGAGGAAATAACCTTTTCACAATGCCTTAGTCTTGCACTATAATATTCTTTATTATAAGAATTCATCAAGAAAGCATGATGCTATGTTTATCTTTAGATGTACTCTAATTGACAGTCTACGCGTGTATGTGTTTTAATGTTTCTTTAGACATGAGGAAATTTGACAATTTCAGACATATTAATGCTCCTTGGGGAAGTGTAAACTGCATACATATTAACCCTTCCATGACAAAACTTGACAATTTCACATGAAGTGCATGCACCTTTCAGCTTTTCTGGAAATGTGCAATTTTGCACTGTTGCTAATGTCGCACATTTGTGCATCATTTTGCAGTTGTGATAACATAATATATCTATTCTCGATATACTTGTGAAATTTCATGTAAATAGTCATCTGATATTTTCGATACCCTATACAGGAGTGGTCTTATATCCCGGTTGGCGGATCCTTGCCAAATACAGAACAGAAAAATCTTGCGTTTGGTGCTGCTGCCTGCATGGTGCATCCAGCTACAGGTGAAGAAAAAACAAGCTGATCTAACATTTTTCTCTTTTGCCTAAATTACATGTGTGTGTTTTTGAACAGGCTATTCTGTGGTGAGATCCTTGTCTGAAGCTCCTAATTATGCATCTGCAATTGCAAATGTTTTGAAGGCTGGTCAAGTTAAGGGGCCTCAAGCTTATGAACGAAGTAATGGAAACATCTCGATGCAGGGTACATGCTCTCTCTCTCTCTCTCTCTCTCTCAGTGTCTAGCATTTCTTCACGATCAGTTTCCTAGCAGTGCCAATAATTTTACACAATCAAATGCAATGTGCACAAACTTTCTGCTGAATATAGACTGCAACTGTGGGAGTTGGTGCATGCTGCTTCAATTTTTATTTGATTGAGGCTGTAGAATTTTGACTCTTGGATTCAGATAAGCACTACGAGTCAATCAAATTGGTGTGAGTCTCTTTGGACGTTTTTTGAATATAAATTTATGCCTTTATTTGTGTGTCCTTTTGCAAATGGAAACCCTTATTCTAGAATCAGTGGGAGCTTGGAACCAAAGCTTTTCCCAGTACGGATAATATGTTGACAGCACCAAGTCAGTCGTGCATTAAAGCATTTGCTTGCCCTCTGTACACCAATACATGCACAGCCACTAATAACTTAGAGAGTTCACTTCCCATGGACAAGTAGCAGCAAGTTTCCTTTGTAGTCTAATGACCTGATGGCTGAAGTTGAATGAGCTCAACCTTCCGATGATGATAAGAACATTTCCCTGTCATTCTCTACCATGTATCTTGTTCATCATATTATTGTCATCGTTGCTTATTTTCTTTGAATTTCTTTAAGGGGTGTTCCTTCTATTTCTCCATCTTCATCTTTACCCTACTCTGTTCTTTTATCACACATCATGTAGATTTCTCGTATACATTACCCTTTTTCATTATTAAGCTGGGGAAATTGGTGATGCCTATCTAAATAGAGAAAATACTCATAAGAAGAAATATCTACCGGGGGAAAGAGTCAAAAAACAAGTTTTCTTACAAATATATAACAGTTTCCCATAAAAGACGGGCATTAATTCAAAAACAAGTGTTGTTTATAAGAAACGTCACAATGCCTTCAGCTAAAGTTGCATGTGCTTAGTGAGGTTTGATTCATTTTATTTGCTCGCTGGTTCTAGCTATATAATCTTTTGGCAAATCATATTTATTATATATTAGTGCATATCTGTCTTCTTCAAATGGTTCTGTCTTATACCCAAACCCCACTTCTTTCCTCTCTCAAACCAAGGTTGGCAGTATGAAGAAGTAGCCTTCTTAATAGCCTACACATGGGTGAAATTGAAATTCTTTTTTCCATCACGTAAAATACAGGAGACCCAATAAATGAATGAAAGAGGGATTAAAGGAATCAAACTCAAGCTCTTTCATGGTGATATCGTGTTATATTTGAATAAGAAACCGTCTTCTCAGACAAGTTCAAGCTATTCGAGGATGAGGTGGAATATATTTCACATCTTAACAATACTTTATTGAATGGATTCTAAGAACACATTCATGAGATTCAGTTGGTTTACAGTTATCTTACTGTGGACTATCTTTTATCAGCTTGGAATACCCTGTGGCCACTTGAAAGGAAACGGCAAAGGGCGTTTTTCCTCTTTGGACTGGCTCTTATCTTGCAGCTGGATATCGAGGGAATCAGGACATTTTTTCATACGTTCTTCCGTTTGCCTAGATGGTAATTCCTCAGTGCCCTACTATTGTTTTGCATAAGAGAACTTAGACATTCCATCAGAGTTTACAGAGCTAAAAATGCTTGGATATATGTCAGTGACCATAAAATAGAAGTTTCTATACTTTTAAGCAATAGGTAGCCTGCATCTAAAGAATTGAACTCGTTATTGACAAAAAAGTAAGCACCTTGCTCAATTCATGCTATATATCTCAGAATTAACCAAGAATATTAGTACCAAATGGCATCTTCTTTATCAGGAGCTCTTGTCAAGTAATAGGCTTTTGTGATTTAACATACACATTTGTCAAGACTTTTGAGGAATAGACCACGTAGGTTTGTAGCTTTTCTTTATTCTTCATGCCGTGGAAAATACAAGATGACTAATTCGGTTACTTTTACATAAGTTGAGCTCCGGAGAATGACACACAAATTGAGCAAAGGGCGGGAATTATTTAAGGATGTTTTCTCCATATAACAATAGCAGAGGTGATACACAAGAAAACATGTGACTTCTACAAGAACATACACATTGAACGAGAAATGGACCTTCTTTTTTAGTAAGGAGAACTGGGTTTTTAAATTTTGATGCTTCTGAAAATACCAGTATTGCAAAGCTTACTATCACGTGTGATGGAAAGCTTAAGCAATGGGACCTACCTTCGTGTCTCCTGAAGAAATAATTCACATGGGAATGTGCATGTCTTTTTGCAGGATGTGGCAAGGCTTCCTGGGCTCTACTCTTTCTTCGGCTGACCTTGTACTCTTCGCTTTCTATATGTTTGCCATAGCACCAAATGACATGAGAAAGGGCCTTATCAGGCATCTCCTTTCTGATCCCATGGGAGCAACTATGATAAGAACTTATCTTACAATCTAGTGTTTTTGTCTGTTTCCTCGTTAAGGCAGCATCCTAGGTTAGCCACGACTATATTGCCCTTCACTACTAAGTATTCACATGTATATTCACTTGTTCGTCGTGTTTATCTTCCTTGTAAACGTAGCAACCGTATATGTTTTCTTAGACCCATAGAGTCGAGGGTGGGATATCGGTTAAAGCATCATTAGAGCTAGTCAATTTTGGAGGACGAATCTGGATATCAATTGTACGCGTAATATGACCCATTTGCAGAGATTATAATGATGCTTCGAGATTGATAGTTCCAAGATGTATAGCGGAGCAAGGCAGCGTCGCTTGCTAATCGGTCTCATCTCTTTTCAGTTGTCAACTTGCCATTGGTTTGGAAAATGTTGAACTTCTTCAAGCAAAGAGGGGGTAATCAGTTAGATTTAGCCTCAGCATCCATGCACATGCCCTTTTCTCCACTGACATTGCATCGGACTAAATGACTGTAAACCCCCGTTGACCTTCGTGATCGTACAATTTATTATCTCAGAGGTAGGAATGGTTCCACTTTGGCCTTTAAGATATATTCTTCCGTCTGCAATCTCTGGGATTCTCTTCTAGGAGGCCATCATCAGGAAACAACAAAAGAGGTGCTAACGAATATCGTCTAGGGGGAATGCTATGATGTTAACTCGATTGATCACAATCTGTTCGAGGGTCATGAATCATCTTAAGCTACGTGATGTGATTCTCCTATGCTCGATATGCCTTACCCTTTTCGTTATTTAATCCGTTGTGGTTCCTCTTTTCAATTACTAAAATCCAGTACGGTTGCCACGCAAGAGAATCGGATGTAGTAAAAGGAGTTAAAAGCAGAGGAGGAATTCACAATCTCGGTGGTCAGTGAAATATGCTCGGCATGGAATGTGCAAAAGGCGAGATATCGATCTAGCACTGCTTTATTGTTAATTGGTCAGAGCAACTTCAGTGGTTCCTGTTACAATTGCTTAAAGCATTTATACTTTTCTGCTGCTTTTCATCATGGCACATTCTTGTGAGGGCAGGACCTGTGCTTCTGGTAGAATATCATTTTCGTATGCTTTGAGCTGCCCTAGCTTGGCCTCCCCCGAAAGAAGTAATCCGTCGTGTTTCGTTTTCTAGTGTTGATCTATTCTCTTATGTGGAGACAACCACACTATTAGAGATGATAGATTCTTTGGTTCCAAGATGAGGAGGGAATGGAATTGGCAATGTTGCTTGTAATTTGACCAAGCGACTTGGGATAATATTTCAACACATCCCTCTCACATGCAAGTCGGATTAGGATACCATATTAGAAAGTCTAACCTAAAAACTTAAGATGATGTGTGGAAAGAGAACACATGTACATAAAAAGCATATAGGACTCGTTGTTGAGTAATGTGAGATAATATTTCTACACCTCACGATTTAATAATTTGGGTTGTCCAATTTTGGCTGTGGAACTATTGTTTCTATGCACTAGTTCGTTTTGAATCGGATCAAAGGGGTAATATGAAGTCCTAAGGTTCTTGCATGGGCCCCTAATCATATTTCCTTCTCTTTTAGGAGCATCCAATTAGTAACTTGCTTGAATTAGACCAAAGTAAAACCTGGGCTCTCCTAGGTAAGGACATGAATGATAATTATTTAGTTCATGGAAATAATTTCTAGTTAAATATAGATTTTTTTTATTTCTATTCCCTGAATAAGCTTGTGAGCAGAGATATCCATTTGATAATGATAAAAAATTTCTATTCTTAGAAGAGAAATTCGCTTGTTAGGCCCTCTTAAATATCTCCCTTCCATACTCTTTCCATTCATTGTGCTCCACTCTTTCATAAGATAAAACATCTTTAATCAATTGAATTGAAAGCGTCAATATAGAAATCGTACATCCACAGGTAGTGGCTGATGGTGATCATGAGTGGCGAGGGCAAGGGCGAGGGATAAGAAGAGTTTTTTCTTTTTCCCGTTTCTATTCCAGAAATAGAAAAATAGAAAATTCATAGTCTTCATTCTTGTTTCAAACCCATTTCAAAGGCTAAAAAATTGTCCTGAAAATAGAAAAATGAAATTATATTATTATACGGAATTCAGAAACAGAAAAAACATGATAGTGATCTTGCGCGCCCTTAATATCTCTCCTTTCACGGCAAGGATTCTTGTCCTCCCATGATGTCCTTCGCACCCAATGATCGAACCTAACACCAGATAGGATGGACATCGATGACAGAATTCGGAAATTGTCCAAAAAGGGCAAGGGTACCACGAGTGGATGGCAAAGAGGTTCTGCAGAATAGGAGCTAAAGCGAGAATATGAGCTAAAGAGGACAGACTCGACTGACTTTACCAGCATTTCGGTGGGGGCTGCTTTTGATTATCAAACTCGTGAGGCGAGAACATCGGGACGATAAAGATCTCATCAATATATTCCCAATGCGTCATGTGACACCACCGCCTTCTATAAAAGGCCCCCCCCCCTCGAGACGACATCTGCAGATCCACAATTCGATCCCACCAGTCTCGTCCGTTTATATAACACGAGAGAATAAGCGATGTGAGATGATATTTCAATGGTGTATGCTGTCGCGATTTAGACGAGAGTAAGTCCATCTTTTGTGGGTGGAGGTGACAGAAGAGAGTGAGCACACATGGTTCTTTTCTTGCATGGTCTGTCCCCATGCTCGAAGCTCTGCGTGCTCACCATCTCTCTGTCACCCCACGTCCTCTCTCTCTCTCTCTCGTATTCATTTTCAGGAACGCCTTCGATGGAGAGAAGTCTGTCTGTGGAGATTCATCTTCTGGATCGGTGCATTTGAAGAACGCTCACGAGCCGTGCCCCTCTTGGAAGCCGACGGGATCGGCATCTTACATCGATGGTGGCCAGGTGAGTACCGCATTCTACTTCTCGACTCATATTGTCAACGTTAAAATAAATAAGCTCCTTCGGATTTCATAAGACAGTTTGAAATTACTTGAAAAGTCGAAGTCCGACCGATATCGATCTTAAAGGGTTCGGTTCATACATATTCAAACGCGTTTTCATTAGAATCGAAGAAGAAATTCGACAGATTGTGTTCGTTTAGACAATGGCCAACGCCTCGATCGACTCCATCTAGGCATCTTCCTTCCCCCTTTCTTAATACACGATCACCACCTCAACATATATTTTTCGCTTTTGTACACGAAAATTTAATCCAACGCATTGAAACTGATATATGCTTTAGACCTTAAGCTAAACCTTAAGATTTTTTTTTTAATTTGATTTTAACAATACCGTGTAATTATCTCAAGTCACAAGCACGGGAAAGTAATTGCCTACTATTCTTTGGATCTTGAAATGAGTTTACCAATGTGTAATGGACCAAGCCTAACACTTAATTTGATGCCGGAAAATATATTCCATCAATTAATGTTGCCTGAAAAGAAGATTCCCAAAAAAACTATATTACTATGGATTTTCAAAAGAATTTTGTTAGTATAATAGTTTTTAGGATACTGTGAAAGTATTAGCATATTGTGAGCAATAAATTTTTGAATGAATAAATCTTACAACAATTTATATTATTTGTTATTATTATTATTATTTTTTTGTGATTCAGAATATGCTGTTAATTTCACAAAAAATTAAGGACAATCATTTAATCAGTTCTCTTTTCAAAATTATTCATGTGCAATTATGAAGTCAACCAATGGAAACTTTAAATGGCGCTCCGTCTTGAATCTCAAAAGATTAGGCTACTTTACTTATAGTAAAAATTGGAAATTGCATCGCACCTTTAACCTCACGTCAAAATAAACATAATAATCTCGGAAACAAAAGCAAATAGACAATTCCCGCGATAATATTAGAATGGAACGGACATCCTATTCAGGTAATTTTTCTTTTTCGGTGGTATGGCCGCAAAATTAAGCCCTAGATTGATGTCTCCCTCTTTTCTATTTCACCTAGAACTAGAGGGTTTTCAATGATTGTTTGGACCATTACACGGATGACGAAACGAACTTTTCTTCCTCTTGATGACTTAGCCGACTAAAATAGGTGATCTTTAATTGATTTATATAATGACAGACCCAGTGACCTCATGGTCACGGAGCAGAATACAATGCCTATGAAAATGGTAAAAATCGATCGACAACCCATTTCTTTTTATATACTCAAATTGAACGACCGAGTGGTAAATAAGGTGCCCGAAATTTCCAAGAACCGGTTGATATATTGCGTTGGCGATGATGAAAGTTTACCTGCATGTGGATCTTAGTGGGGTTTGTACTTGCCCGTTTCAAACATCATTTCCGATTACAAGCATAGTTACTATTTGACTAGGTGTAGAGAGAGAGAGAGAGAGAGAGAGAGAGAGAGAGAGAGAGAGAGAGAGAGAGAGAGAGAGATTAATGCTCCATGACGTCTTAGAAACGTTTGGTGGACCAGAGATGACGTCGTATCGATTCTTGAACTAATCCATTGACTAATCATCGAAGAGTGCTAATTGGAGCCGTCACCGGAGAAACGACAAGCAGACAATCACTGTCTTCCACTCCCATATAACCAAATACAAAATGTTTCGCCACATTTGATCGTTGACTTCTCTTTATAGACTACGAATCTCCATACTGACAACGTCTTACGAATCGAAATGAAAGACTTTGTCATTCCACGTTAAATACTATTCCAGTTCGCTTTGCTTCCATTCTTTTGTCTAAAAAATATCCACAGTTACCTTAAACACCCTAGAAAAAGGGTTACACAGTGCTTCTACTATAATCTTCCATTGATAACATTGGACTTTAGTCGATACTCAATACGCACTTTGGAACGTTACCTCATGGATTGAATTCGAGTCTATCATGTTCACTTTTCTTTAAAACCATGAACACCACAAGTTTGTATAATTTTTATACGGTACTCACTTGAAGGTTGTAACTTTTTTCTATCATTTGAATATCACATTAGTTGAAAATCATTCACTTGAGTGTTATCAGCAAATTGTGTTATTGAAAATTCATCGCGGCATTAATTTAGTATAAATCATCCGGCGTGGCTTACCGGCAAAATGAAGTCGATGAAACATTCCTTAAACAATGTGGTTTGACTCCACTTGTATTCCCCAAATCAACAAATAAGGCCTTAATTCTTTAAACCCTAATCCCAAATCGATGAATTGGGAGCAAAACCCTTCAAACTTCAACCTCAAATTAAAGTATTGGGGCAAAATTAGCGTCTGAAATTTGCAATGAAGAGAAGCGGTTCAGATCAAGCGAATAAAGAGTCAAGATGATTATGACCATTACTTAGTGTCCACATTCAAGAAGGGCAAGTCTCGATGTTATTCAGTCCGAAACTTTTTTCAGCAAATGGCTGTGAAGAAAATCTCATGGAGTTCTACTTCTACGGTCACAAGCGGTTGTAAAACCGCAGAAGAAACCAAGAAGTGCAAGCCCAAGAAGGAGGTGGCAAACTCAGAGGACCACTCGATATCGCTCGGCGGATCATACCTCTGCAAGTTCACCCTTCAGGAGCTGAAGCTGATCAAGCAGAGCTTCTCCTCGACGCACAGCCGGGGCCATGATTTTTTGTATTATACCGTCGTCGTTTTAGTCCCGGCTGCCACATTGTCTTGTCCATTTTCCACTTTGTATCTGGGTTTTTTCTTTTTTAATAAAGAACCAACGTTGGACTGAAAATTTTCTTTAAAAAGCCATATAGGACTGATCACCAGAAATGCGCTCAAGTAAATAATTTTTCATCCATGTAACACTTGAGTGATCGAAAAAAAATGTCATGGTGAGTATTGTACTAAAGTCACGACACTTGTGGCTTTCTTATCCTTTATGTCTTCCATTCATATGAAGACATAGGGTAAAAGCAACCAAAAATCCTAAATTATACCAATTGTAACATATTTACTCCAAACATGTTTGATATTATCAAAAACCCCAAACTTTTACCTATGTGACACATTTACCCAAAACTATTGTTTTTTGACATCAAAAACCTCAAAATTTTCTTTTATGACACCAAGAATCCCAAATTTTTTCTATGCCACTAAATTTTCAAGATAAATGTGTCACTAGAATATAAGTTTGGGATTTTTTATGTTACAAAACAAAAGTTTAGGTTTTTTTTGTGTCACGAGTATAAGTTTCTGTTTTTTTTGGTATCACAAAAAAAAATTAAGGATAAATGTGTTATATTGGTACAAGTTTGGATTATTTTTATGTCACAAAAAAGGTTTGAGGTAAATGTGTCATAGTTGGTAAAATTTTAGGTTTTTTGTGACTTTTTCCCTAAATAATACAATAACAATAAATGCGTATTGAAAATCGCAGAGCTTTCTTAATCGGTTGTTTTAATAATTGTCCTTGAGGTACTACTTTTTAACAATATTTATATATCGATGCGGATGACGCGGTGATGCAATGAGCAAATCCGAAGCGGAGTTGAATTGAAAGCAGAACGGCAAAGGAAAGATGGACAGTCTCATGTTGCATTTTTACAGGGAACGTGCATGCATGGACGAGGGAAGTTGGCACGTAACTCAATTTCCGTAGTGAGTTTTCGTGACATGTTTGAGACACGGGGACGGGAGGGGCCAATCCTTGTAAGCTCAAAACCAATTTCTTCTCTTCCTCCTCATAATATTCTGTCCAAATTGTTTGGACATGAATAAATATCTAAATAAAATAGAGCAAGAGGGCGCTCTTAATTATCCTGCTCTTGCTAAAAATTCAAAACCGCACATTTACATTTATTAGTCTCAGTATAGCTCTCATAGCTTCCAAAAAGATTAAGTGGTCATCTTTATATGGCTGAATTTTGTCTATGTGGGTAACCCAGGGTTTTCAGTTAAGGAAAAGATTCGAGCGGTCAGTGCGTACTCTTTTTTTTCCAAAGGGATTAGACATACTGAAGTCCTTTTGCCAATTTGGCACCACATTAACCCTAAACATGAAGCTAAGGTGACTATGCGTACTCCGTTTGTCTGAGTAGCCTAAGACAGATGAAGCTGCTAATGCTAGACTTTGTAAAAGAGGAATAAGGACCCGTGAATCAATGGAAATTCATAGTTACCTAAATTCATCTCAATGAATGAAACTTCACCATATCTAGTATTATTACATCATAAAGACACAATTATTCAATCATTTTGTCAAATCAACAAGCTAAAAGGCCTCTTCACGTGTGCGTGCATGATAACCGAATGTGTGTAAAATGTAAGAACTCTCACTGAAAAGTAGTCGACGTGCTCAAAGAGCTCCAAAAGATCGCTCTCCATGGATATAAAAGAGAACAGAAGAAAACCAATGAAACCCTAAGGATAGGTGGGAAAGGAAAGAAGAAGCCGAAACAGATGAAAACAAAGATGCAGTCCCCCCCATACGTCGGCCATGATCTTACTAAATTATTTCCACCATTGACATCGGCTTTCCGACATCATAAATCGCAGGTCTTCAATTCAAACCTCAAAAGCATTATTTTGACCTTGATTACTACTGTTATGGCGTGCTCCGGAATTCGACCCGGTCCATAAAACCCTAGGAAATCTCCCATCATCTTCAACACCGCACCAAACCAAGTCATCGTCGTCGACCTGCAATCCTCTCTCTCTCTCTCTCTCTCTCTCTCCATCATGGGCAGCGAGTCGATGCGAAGCCTCCACATTGCGATGTTCCCGTGGCTCGCCCACGGCCACATCACCCCCTTCCTCGAGCTCTCCAAGTTCCTCTCCCTCCGCGGCCACGCCATCTCCTTCCTCTCCACCCCCAACAACGTCGCTCGCCTCGCCCGCTCCCACCCCGAACTCCATCCCTCCATCCGCCTCGTCTCCCTCCCCTTGCCCCGCGTCCCCAACCTCCCCATCTCGGCTGAGTCCACCTCCGACTTGGACATCGACTTGGTCCCCTACCTCAAGAAGGCCTACGACCTGCTCGAGCCGGCCCTGACCCGCTTCCTCTCTGGCAGCCGCGTCGACTGGGTGATCCATGACTTCGCCAGCCACTGGCTCCCAGGGGCCGCGGCTCGGCTTGGGGTCACCTCGGTGTTCTTCAGCACGTTCAACGCGACCTCGCTAGCATTCCTCGGCCCACCATCGGAGCTCATCAGCGGCCGGTGCCAGAAGCCGGAGGACCTGACCTGCGTACCGGCGTGGATACCGTATGAGTCCACAGCTTTCTTAAGGCTCCACGAGGTATTGAAGCACCAGCGGTGCATGGACGAGGAGGTCTCCGATTTCTGCAGGTTTGGCCATACGATCGATGGCTGCGATTTCGTGATCGTGAGGAGCTGCCGCGAGTTCGAATCGGAGCCGTTGAGCTTGTTGCATCAGATTTACAAGAAGCCCACGATTCCGGTCGGGCTATTGACGCCGGCAGTCCGACGGGATGAAGGAGATGACGATGAGAAATGGAAAGCCCTGAAAAGTTGGCTCGACACTAAGCGCGAGAAATCGGTGCTTTATATCGCGCTTGGAACGGAAGTGATTTTGAGTCACGAGCTAACGAACGAGTTGGCCGCCGGGATTGAGAAGTCCGGGTTACCGTTTGTCTGGGCGGTTAGGAACGGCCTCGTCCCGCCTGGGTTCGAGCAGCGCGTCTTGGGCCGGGGATTCATCTGGGCGGGCTGGGCCCCGCAGACACGGATCTTGGCCCACGAGGCGATCGGCGGGTTCTTGACGCACTGCGGCTGGAACTCCACGATCGAGGCACTGAGCCGCGGCCTGCCCCTGGTGCTGTTCTCCGGAGGGAGCTCGGACCAGGGCCTTATGGCCCGGTTCCTGCACGAGAAGCAGGTCGGGTTTGAAGTGCCTAGGGATGAGGTAGACGGGTCGTTCACGGGCGACGTGGTGGCCGAGTCGATCCGGCGGGTCATGGTGGAGCATGAGGGCGAGCCGATAAGGGTAACTGCACGGGCCATGAAGGAGGTGTTCGGCAACATAGAGTTGCAAAACGAATACTTGGAGGAATTCGCAGGGATCTTAGAGAAAGGTGTCACTAAGGACCAAAAGACGGTGAACTAAATTTGCAAGACAGAGAAATGTTATTGATTGTCATCGTGAATAGGACTCATTTAACATTTGTTATATTTACCTTTCAGATTGAATAAGACTAAAAGATGGTATCCTAAAAATGATTACTTGTATTACTTATAATAATTAGTTGATAGAAAACATTTTCTTTCTCAATAGTAAATTATGTCTAAGCATTTTCCTGAAAAATGAAAAATATTTATAGTGATGTAAGTAATCATTTGTAGAAAAATATTTTTGAATCATTTATATTTCGCCAAACGAATGAAACGTTAAAAATAAGCCCTTAACTAAAACTTATTAGCCAAAGGCACATTAGCTAGTGCTTGTTTATCCTCTTATTTGTATTTGAAAAACAAAATCCTAAGAGAACATCTCCGAGAATAACTATCCCATGGTTCGTGTATAATTCAAGGTAGGTCACAATTAATATTGAATGAGATGACATAATGTGTCTATCTTGTGCCATGCAGGCATTGGCCTTTGATCACTTTCAAATAAGGTTAGTAGTTTTTGGAATAATGTAAGAATAACAACAATTATGAGCTATAAATTTTTGAACGAGTGGGTCCCATAATAATTTATAATTATTTCTTATTTGATTTTTTTTTTCAAAATAAACTGTTATTTTCACAGTAAATTAAAGATGATGATACAATTATTTCTCTTCCAAATACACTTTCTATTACCTAATCAAGATCTCGTAATATTAATTTTTTTCCTGCACCCTATACAAAGAACCGAACCGACAAACAGCATCAGCCATTGTCAATGTGGCCGATTCACCTAGTCTTAATAATTTAATTCAATGCAAAACAAAAGCTACCATTGGAAGATATAGTTAAATCCCCCAACTTGCGGGCGGCCCAATTTAAAATTTGCCATGATAACCACTAGAAAACTTATCTTAAAAAACAAAACAAATAATTTATTCAAAGATCAATATAACTTTATGGGACACTCAACAAGAGACACTATTGAGTGCACCACACATATTCATCGGCGCCCATCCATTAGAAATTTTCTAGACCCCCATTTTTCTTCGTCACTTCTCCGATGTCCACATTATCTATGCTCTCTCTTTTAATATTATGTTGGATCAAAGGTTAAGTTATGATATTTGAGGGTTTTCTAATTTGGTTTTTTCTCGAGTTTTATTGGACTAAAAGCTCAATTAAATTCTCAGCCGCGATTACTAGTTAACACAATTGTTAGATGAGGGCAATTTCTATTAACCCTCTGAGCAATTGTTAGAGAAAGAATTTCTCTGAGGTTTCGTTTGTTTCATGAAAAACAACTTACTATAAAACGTTTTAAGAATTTTCTAATGTTCGTTTCATGAATGAACTAGTTGAGGAGAACAGTTTCCATCAATGCAAGATAATCTTCTAAAATAGATGAAAACATTTTCCCTTTTTTAAAATGCGCAGACATTTTCCATCATCTTTCTTTCACTTCCAAGCACAATTTTTCACCAAACACCTTTTCTTTTTCTTTTTTGAAAAAAAATCAAACTTTAACATTTTTATTTTTTTCCCTTCTTCTTCGATTAGTTGCCGGCCATAGTAGGCAGGGCTCAAGCCTCACCCGAGGTCGCCCAACTTGTCGCATCTAGCAAGGCTTGAGCCCTTGGGCGAGCTGGAGTCTTGATGGCTTGTGGTGAGACTCGAGCTCGCTTGTGGCCAGTCACCAGCCATTAGTGTGACCGGCGACTGATCAAGGAAAAAAATAAAAAAATAAAATAATAATTAAAATTTTTAAAAATACATTTAAAAAATAAAATAATAAAAATTTATTGAAATGCAAGAGAAGACCTTTCTTACCAAATGGCGGAAATTATTTTTCCCTTCATTTTCAAGTTTTAGCATAATATCGGAAAAAAATGTTATTTTCCTACAAAGTAACTTCCTGGAAAATATTTTCTAAAAACACCACATTTTTCACAAAATGAATGGAGCCTAAATCGAGCAAGGATTTCATATTATGCATATGAATGAACTCGGCTTGTGTGGTAATAAAATATATAAGTTCATTTTTATTTTATTTTATTTTTTTGCTAAAGTAAGCAAATCAAAAATGGTAAACCTAAGCAATGCACAAGTGTTCCGCTAATTTGTAACATGCATGGTTGCTTCAATATTATCAAACCGTTATTCAAAACCATGTTAATGGTAATCTCACTCGGGGCGGCTATCCATGTCGTGACATTTTGTCCGTATCTGTTATGCCTGTTGTCAACGAAATATTTTAACGAGATCAAAAAACAATTTCATTAAAAATTAGTGAAAGAAAAATGTTTATTCATATTAATTTCAAATTGCATCCGTCACATTGAGTCGTGTTCGGACTTCTCTCAATAAATTAATACAGTATTCTTGTGTTGGACCGAGAATTGTCGCTACTACGTCTCTTTTTCGCTTTTGCTTTGGCATGTTAATGTGACGATTTTCACCACTTTCAGTGGTAATGGCCAATACCAACCAAAAGCATGACCAGACTAGACTTCTCATGCTACGTACACGATAATCATTTAACATATCTAATTTTCTAATTTTCTATTCCCAATGACAGGTGTGGAACAGAAATCCATCTAATAATGCAATTTTATTTTTCTATTATCGGAATAAATTTTTACTCTAGAAATATATTTGGAATAGAAATCAGAAATAAAAAAAAATCTTTACTTTTTAATTTCTAAAAAAAAAATGAGAAATAAAAACTCTTATTAACGTATTACCGGTAGGTCGACCACTTGTCACCTATCAACCTTCCACCGCACCTTTGCTTGCCATCCACTACACACCCGCTGCCCACTCATCTGCCGCACGTCCATTGCCTACTATTTCGCCACCGCATCTGCTGGCTGCCCATTGTCAGCCGCTTGTCAGTCACCTCTAGTCGCCATCATTTGAGAGGAGAAATTTTGTATTGGTATCAAACAAATTTATATTTTGGGAATATAAATTTTGTATTGTTATCAAATACATATTTGTACTTAAAATCATCTAGGGAATAAAAATAAAAATAAAAATCAATTTTTGAAATGAAATGGTTATCATTTGCGCCCTTGATTGCTCTCTCCCTAATGTTCTGAAATTTCAAACCATCTTATTTGGATAAGTCCATTACACCGCATTTCAGTGATATGTTGCGAAGTTGACTCCATTAGTACTTTCTCGTTCAGGTGAGTTCAGGTGATTTGCTGATCCCACCACCTCCCTTTTGTCATTTAGGACACATTTATGTCTAAACATTTTCATGGATTATGAAAATATTTTTCATCTATTCATTTTTATAAGCGACGGGATTCATATCCCCAAAAATCATCTCAAAAACCTAATAATTATATTCATTCATGCTCCTTTTGCCAACTAGCCATAATCTCCGAAGGCTATTTATCCATAAATTGAGAGGATTCATATCCCGAAAAACTTTGTGCGCACTCTTATGCAAACTTCTCTAATCCAAAATAGTCGTCCGACTGGGCGACAGCATCCGAGAACAGATAAAGCTAAGGAAGAGAACACCAGAGCAAAAAATCAACTAGCTGCAATTGAAAAGGTTAATGACCGTGCGACGAACTCGGGCAATGCTTCTCGCTCCGCGAAATGTCCAGACCATATCCTTCTCAGGCGTGGGGAACAGCCAATGCACCAGCAGCACAACAAGGGAAACTAGAACTCATTGCAGACAACTCGACTGTACCGTGAACATACATGTGCATGGTACTGAGAATACTACAGAACTAAAAGCGTATGCAAGTGCAAAGATGGAGATGCGAAGCAGCGAAAGCATGAGCTCTCAAAATGCTCGTGCGCATGATTTTGTATCCCGCGAATCAAGTTGCATAAGCTTGAATAGAGCACGTGCATCTAGATCTCTTGTGTAAGGAATGTGCCACGGGTCGATCAATCTCGCGTTCCCTAACTCGTGTGGCCTTATGATTTCTTCCAAATCAGCCTTACGCACATACTTGACTCACAAGAGTCGTATAAAAAATGAAGCTCGATAGTGTAATAAAGTGATACAACTTAGGAGGAGGGGCTCCTATTTATATAAGTACAGGTCAACCTCAGCCATTCATCTCTTCTTTGATCTAACGGTGGAGCTTGAATTTCTATAATCATTACATAGTTGTCGAGAGACCCTAGAGCCTTGGGAAGCTTGAGGGTCACCAGTCCATGGATAGGCTCAAGATTGAGACACGGATGGGCCACGGTCGGCATTTGGGAAACTTCTGGAACATTCCATCTATTGGGTAGGCCTTGGCAACCAGGCTGTGTCAAATGCCTACAGGTAGAAAGGGCCAAACAAATGCTCAATGAAACTAAAGGGCCCCCGCTGTGAGACACGTGATGATATTCGCCCTCCAGAGAAGGTGACGGAACCATCTCTCCGGTGGCCACTGCCACATCAACATCGTCCCATATCCATACTTGCACCTCTTTCCAGTTTTAATTATACTAATGTGCCAAAAAAAAATTAATTTACTTTTATTTTTTATTTGTTGAATCTTTTAGATCATTTTCTTTTTGCAGAAATTGACTAAATGTTTATTAGAGGCGATAAGGTGATGATGATATCGATTGTCATGATGGTTGCAGTTTAATCAATGCATTTAAAATATAAGTTAAATGGGGGAGATGTTTATTGGTTCGGATCGCGTCAGTTATTCGTCATTTATGTTATATTGCGTGAAATTCATAAATGTGATTAATTAATTTGGTCCAAACTTCTATTTGACCTGCTCAAGTTCTTTTTTTTTTTTATCAGTTCTACTCTACTCCTACTCTAACTCTTACTCTCAGACTTTTGCCCGACCTCTTTGCAGGGATTGGGAGTCGAAACCCACACTTAAAACTAAATCGTCCCCATCTCTTTCCCCCTAAGAAGGTGGGGATTCGAACCCCCCACATCCCACTTCCATGTTGAAAGGGTGGAAAACCCCAGTGGTTGACCTGCTTTAGTTCGACTTGCTCTATCCATTTGCTACCTTTACGTACTAGTCAAAGCTTGATTTTGGGGACGACTTCAATATAATATTTGTTGAAGATATCATTAATATACTAGGGGTATTATTTGATATTTCATTGGCCTCATGTGGTTCGGCTTTAGGGAATGTCCTTGGAGAAATGCAAAGGCTTTTAATCTAAAAAGGTTTGACAAAATGCAAATACTATTTGGTAAACTGTAATTGAAAAAATGCCTTGAGATGTAACTTGGGAGAAATGCTGCTTGGTAGATACATACATTTAGAAAGTCTTTTTGTGTGCCAATTTTAAAGTTTTGCAACTTTAATTTTTTTAAAATCAAAAACAAAAACCAATGACTGTAAATTTTATATATTTTTTTCAAGTTGAGATAATGCATAATAGATATATTAAAAAAATGTAAATAAAAAATCATATCAAACTCAATTAAAAAGAGGGTAATTTCATTACAATAGATATGATAATATATGTTCAAAGGAAAAAAATAAGTTATCGTTAAATAGTACAAACCTCCTTAAATATTTATTAAGTTCATAGCTATTTCATCACGTAAATGTACCATTATCATTTGAAGCATCATGCTCAATCAAATATCCATACTTGAGATCCAAATCTATCGTTTCAAAATCCATATCGGTTATGACATTTCTTCTTATAAAATTGTGCAAAGCCATTGTAACTATGACAATTTGCACTTGTTTGTCATAAGGATAACTTGACATAGTAGTTAAAATCTTCCACTTCATTTTTTACATGCCAAAGGCTTGTTCAATTTTTGAATGAATCGAGGAATGGACACGGTTGAACACTTCTCGATGACCTATAGATGTAGGACCTTATCGAAACTTTGGCAAATGATATCTAACTTCTGTATATGGCCCCAAATAATCCGTGGGATTTGGATATCTAAAATCTACTAGATAATATTTACCTACACAAATATAATGTAAATTTAATTAACATATGCCACATAAGCATAACCATTAATTAACGAACTTGGAGAAGGATGGGGAGACTGTGCATCACATCTTCCAATAGCATCATAAAAAATACGAGTATTATGAGCTTATCCCTCCCAATTGGTACAAACATACATAAATAAATTCTATGTTCAAATTACATATGGCCAACACATTTTTAGCGGTCTTTCCTTTTTGACCAATAAAGCAAATTTGATTTTACACCGGTGCCATTGCTAGGATATGTGTACCATCCATAACTCCAATGCAATCCTAAAACAAATAATGCAAATATTACATGACTTACATTTAGTTTTTCGTCTTTATTGTACAATCACAACTTACCTTAAAATATTGATAAAATCATTGATCTTTCTTGATCTTCTCCAGAATTTCTCAATATTGTCGATTAATTGGTTGGATCAAATCTTTTCCCATATCACATACTTTACTTCATCTAAAATAAACTAAAGTGTTTATTTATGGTTTCCCTAGAGCGTTGAAAATGCTTTTGGGCTACCCTGTTACCTATACCATATCCCAACATATAAAGAAACATTCCAAATGTTTCTACAACATCTATCCATCCATCCCTCTTGTTAGTTGCAAGACAATTACCCTTATCGATTTATTCAACATACAACTTACAAAATGTTTCCACATGTTCAGTGGTCCAATATGCATTTTCCTTTGTTGAACTTGCCATCTTCAAATAATATGAATATGAACAAATTTGAGAGGCATATTAAAGAAAAAAATCAGCAAAAATCAAGATAAACTAGTGCAGCACAAGTCAAGGTAACATTGTATTAGGTTTCAGCCCCCAAAAAAATATATATATAGCATCATTGTTTATATATGCCTTAGACTAATTAAAAGAACACGAAACAAGTAGATTCCAACTCATGCATCCATCAAAATAAATTTTATGAAGCTAAAGTGGCCACTGGCAATTGACATAATAATTTCATAAGGAACCTCAACAATATCTCAAATCCAGGGCTTTCGACAAAAAACCAAAGAAATAGTAACTAATTTGCTTGCTCAAAATGAACAATATGCGACAATGATCAAAAGCTTTTACTTTCCGAATGTGAAAAGGGCACGATTTTTTTATACCAATACAATCCAGTATAGTTAAGCTAGTGATCATTCCTATCATCTCTTTTACAATCTGTTACATATCATATTACAACTTTTAGCAGGAAAAAACATAAATCAACCTTTCAACCCTATGCTCCAAGCTTCCACCTTTACGTCTGAGAACTTTCAATTATTCTATTCTATCGAGTTCTAGCAAATGAGACACCAAGAAAAGATTAGAAAAAAAAAAGTGAAATCATGCAACCCATCGATCCACTGCATTTGATAACCTAAACTTTGCGTGAGGCACTAGAACAAAGAATCACAGATTTGAAATGATACAGACCCAAATACAATCTCAATGCTCGGTGCTAAAATCCATCACTCATTCGAACGCACGACGGAGAAATGGGAAGAAAAGAGCGAGAAATCTGAGGAAAAACCTAAGCAAGATACGCAATTACCCACACAAATTTCTACAAAAATCGCAACATAAATTGAGAAATCTGACCTAGACAGAGGTGAGTGCGAGCGCAAGGGCAAGCATGACGAAGAGAGCTCAAGGGCGGCGAGCATGAAGTCACAACATGAGGAAAGAGAGCTCAAACTCCTGGTAACCTGAGGGAATGCGGCTTCAAGCACGAAAGAGGGGGGGGGGGTCGTCAAGGTACAAGAAATTCGATGGAAATTCTACAAAAATCTCAACATGAATGAGGAAATCTTACTTGGAGAGAGGCAAGTGTAAGGGCAAAGAGCGTTCGAAGGCCACGGCATGAGGATGAGAGATGAAGGGCGATGAGCGTGACGGTCAAACACTAGAAACGTCATGAGGCAAAGAGAGGCATGAGAGCGAAGAGAAAAGAGGCATGCGACGAGAGATACATAAGTGAAGAGAAAAAAGAGGAGACCTTTAGGGCTTTTGGTTTATAAAAGGGCAAAAACAAAATTCGCTTAATAAATGAGAACAAAATGGGCAACTGATACATTTTCATTAAACCAAAGAAATAGCATTCCGAAAATGTTACTTCTCAAAGCACCTCTTACTCTCCATTATCCGAAAGGTCTTTGAAGTCTTTTGGAGATGCAACTGCATCTTCCTAAAACCCTCAAAAAATTGAACCAAACACCATTTGCATTCGGCTAAATTCCTTTAGAGCCCAAAAATCCATTTCAAATGCTAAATCAAATGGGGCCATTATCTATAATATTTGACTTTTCAAAAAGTGGTAAGACCCACTTCTATTTTAAAACAAAAAAAAAGAAAGAGGGTTGAAAAAGTCAAATGAAGGGCGGAAATAAGTGCAGAAGGACACTCGCTCTTTTTAAGCCCAAACTAGTTTGGGAAGAGAGACGAAACAGACAGAGAGAAAAGGCTAAAAAAGAAAGAAAGAAGAAAAAGAAGGAAGAAGATAAAAGGGGTTTCTCTTGTACATGCCGCGAACACCTCACTAAGCCAACTCGACTACAAAACGCAATGCTCAAATCACAAGATCGATAATTTGAGTAACGTATGTTTTTGGGTTTTAGGGCATTGCCAGGTGAGTAAAACTAATGTCTTCTTTGGTTTGTGAAACTCATATTGAGGTAAGAGTAATTTGACATATGCATATATATGGAAGGGAAAACCTATTTATTGTATAAAGTTGGATAGAGTATTCGATACTTTTGAGTTCTTGTGGGATGATTCGATAAACCTTTCTTGCAGGGTTATGCGTGCTATTTTAGTACATTTGATTTATGTGATAACTATTAAAATATGATAGGTGTTGTGTTGAGAAAACCAATTGCAATGTGAATGGGTAAATGACTAAGTGCTGATAATAATAAAACCTCGTGTAAGTCACCTGTAAGGCCTTGTAGCCAAAGCTAAGTGCTATATAGTGACTTGGGTCACCTAGGAGCCACATTTAGGGCTTTGCACTATTGACATACATAATAAAGGGCTAAGTGCTACATAATAAAATAATTTTGTAGGAGTCACCTTTAGGGTCTTGTACAAATGACTAAGTACTACACGATAAGGTAAATTCATGGGAACCACCTCTAAGACTTTGAGTTAGATATTGAGCGTGAAATAAACCATTGACATGAGATATGAAGAGTTCAATTATTGAACCAAACTAGTGATGTGTATTTTGATATTATAGAGGAATTGGAAATTTTGCTATTTGATATAGCCAGGTCATGACATATTTTATTCATGCAAGTTATTATATTTTGGTTTGGCATTAATGAGTCACGTCTTGGAGTTCTAAATATGCAATGTGGAGACTTGATATGCTTATTGGTATGTACTACTCATTGAGTTGTGGTTGCTCATTTCATTCATCTATCATGTTTTCAGATTCCAAGATTAGCGACAAGTAGGACGAGAGCGCTACTGGAAATTTTTTAAGAGTTATATTTTGGGGTATGGTTTATGGAGTTGTTTATATAGTTGTTGTAAGTTTGTTGGATTGGCTGAGTTCTAATTATATATATATATTCATTTGGTGAATCATTGAAATTGTGATGTTATAACTAACCTGTTGGTTTATCTAATAGATGGTTATATTTGAGGTTGCATCCTTCCTATGGAAGGATGACCGTGTCATCCCATTTTCTTGTGGTTTCAGGGTGTGACATTATCTACTATGTATTGCACAATATTTAATGTTTACTTTTGTTGACAATACAATATAATTTAGGGTCACGTCTATAATTCACATTCCTCGTACCTTTTAGTATATTTTGTATATTGAACATTTATAAGGAGTTTTTCATATATCATAACTATATCATTTCTTTGAATTACTCGATCGCATGAAAAATAAGTACCTCCTAATTTTTCAATCTCAACATATATTGGGCGTGTGTCCATATGAAAAAAAAAAAAATTCCGGTACATGAAAGTTGGTATACACTTTAAACCTCAAGCTAAACTTAATATTTAAAAACGTGATTTAAGCACTATCCAAGCCTAACAATTATTTTGATGCCAAAAAATAAAATCCATCGGGTAATGTCACTAGAAAAGAAGGTTTCTCAACAAAAAGTAAATAAATTAACCGATGGTTATCAACTCTATGCATATGTATCAGTAAGGTTGACACGTAGAAACTTTATATCGCGCCCTCTTTGTATCTCAAAAAAATCGAGATTGGAGATTGCATTACGTTTTTAACTGCTCATCAAATACAAAGATTATAATCATGAAAAAAGAATAATCAAAAGAAATTTTACAGCATACAACCAATGAATTTCAGAAAGTGTAATTTATAGCAAGAAGTGGGTGGTTAACTTTTTCAGTTTTACCAAGAATGGAACATAAGTCCTGTTCGAGTCATTTTGTTTTCTTGCTGTTGTGCCTGCAAAAATAAGTCCTAGATTTGCGTCTTCCTCTTGTCAGAAGAATTACCCGATCAATCCTAAATTTATTGTGCAAATGTTATTTCGATCATAAAGTTATCAATTTTGTTCAAAACATTTACATAAAATTTTAATGTAGTTCTTCTGGCCCAATTATACATGAAATTATTTTTCTTTCCTTTGAGACGAGAGTCTCTTTATATTTCACATGTCCTGAATTATGTGAAGTAGGGTCTCAGTGTCAGCTTATTTTGCCATATTTCTATATAGAGCACATGAAGTCATAAAAAAATATGTAATATATCTTTCGTTTCATTCCCCTTTTTTTTTTCTTATGGTCGAAACGTAACCCTTAGATGATTAACCGAGTTGTGTTGAACTCTCTAAGGACCAATGAAAGCTCCTGTCGGCGGCTTGCTTTTGATATGTCACGTATAATTAGAGGGTTTTCAATGATTGGTTGGACCATCATACGGATGAGGATGACGAAACAATTTTTTCTTCACGAGATGAGTTAGCCCACAAAGATAGGTGAACTTCAGTTTGCATAATGACGTACCCAGTGACCTCGTGGCCATGGCGAAAATAAGATGCTTATAAATATGGCAAAATCGATGGCCACCCTTTTTTAACTAAAATTTTACAATCGAGTGGTAAATGAGTTGTCTAAAATTTCCAAAACGGGTTAAAAGATTGTGAACTTTAATGGGGTAGGTACTTGCCCGTTTCAAAACCCATTTTAATTACAAGCATAATTACTATATGACGAGGTATGGAGGGAGGGGAAATTTGGTCACATGAAGCATTTTGATCAAGCTTTCACTGGGAACGTGTACGCATGGACGAGATAAGTTGGCACGTAACTCAATTTCAGTAGGAGTTGCGTGATTGGGTAGTGAGTTCTCGAGACTCGGGGACGAGGGGCCAATCCTCGCTGTCTCTTTTGCTTAGAGCTCAAAACCCATTTCTCCTCTTCTTCCTTGGAATATTCTATTCAAATTGTTTGGACATGAATGAATGTCTAAAGAAAATACAGCAAGACGGCAGTACTAATTATTCTAATTTTGCTCAAAATTCAAAAACCGCAGAATGACACTTATTAATCTCAATATAGGCCTCATAGATTTTAAAAAGATTTATGGGTCATCTTTACATTACTGCACTTTGCTTACGTGGGTTGACATAATGTTTCAAGAAAAAAATATTGTTGAAATTGCATTCGCGTATTTGGAGCATTTTCATATATTTAAGCCCACAAAAACCACATTGAAATTGGATTGGCGCATAGTGGATGTTGCTAGTAGGAGGAGATTTGAGCTTAATTTATATCATCAAAAATTTAAAATTTGGCCAATCCCGTCAGTTTATCATAATGGCTGAAAATATCATATGCTATGCACATGGGTGAGCTCAATAGTCGATCAAAACATATATATGTATGCAATTAAAAACGAAAGTCAATCTACTCTTTTCGAGCTCTATAGTCGACCGAATATATATGGGCACTCAAAAATGGAAGGTCAGATCTACATAGTATGCACTCAAAGGGAAGGCATTGTTGGCTCGATGGAGAAGTTGTCACATCTCGCACAGCAATTATCATACTTGGCCGGCCAAAGCTTTTAAACAAAGGTTAATGATATTAATGTCTCAAAATTTTTTATCAATTGTAATGTGATGCTGAACTTGGAATCTATTCAATTTGACCCTTGAACTTTAGCTCAATATATAATGTCATCCCTGAATTTTTAATTTGTTATATGTGGTCCGTAGACTCTTAGTAAATGTTCAATTTAATCATTGGATTGTATGATTATGTTCAATTTTGTCCTTTCATTGATCCAAGTTCATAAACAACATTAAACATTTTCATACGGTCTACAAACTAAATCTAACATGTATCAAAAGTTCAAGAATTACATTAAACAAATTAAAAGTTCAAGACTAGCATGCATATTAGGTTAAAATTCATAGACCAAATTGTATATTGGACCAAAGTTCAAGAACAATTTGTGTCATTTACATTTAAATAGAGAGGAGGCCGATTTTTCTTTCTAGAGAGTATCCATAGCACACCAAACTTTGTCATCGTGCTTTGCCTCCCCATCGCCGTTCGCTGCCATGTCTTGCTTCCCTACCACTTTCGATTTTCCTTTTCGACGGTTCACCCCGAGAAAGTTCGCGACTCAAAGACCTCAAATAGATCACTCCCCATGGATATAAAAAGGAAAAAACAAAAGAGAAATGATGAAACCTAAACATAGCCAAGAAAGAAAAGAAGAGGCCCGAGCCAAGGTGAGCAAAAGATGCAATCACCCCATACGTCAGCTACGATGATGTTACTTTATGTTATATCCACCAGCGACATCGGATCCCCCTCGTCATAAATCGTGGATCTTCAGTTTTTCAAACCTCAAAAACACTATTTTAATCTTCGGTTCCTGCTCTAATGGCGTGACCTCGGTTCATAAAAACCCTAGAAATCTGCCGCCATGCTCCAAATCATCGTCGTCTACAATCTCACTTCCTCTCTCTCTGTGTCTGCAGTCTTTCTCTCCATCATGGACAGCGAGTCGAAGCGAAGCCTCCACATTGCGATGTTCCCATGGCTCGCCCACGGCCACATCACCCCCTTCCTCGAGCTCTCCAAGTTCCTCTCCCTCCGCGGCCACGCCGTCTCCTTCCTCTCCACCCCCAACAACGTCGCTCGCCTCGCCCGCGCCCACCCCGAACTCCCTCCCTCCATTCGCCTCGTCTCCCTCCCCATGCCGTGCGTCCCCAACCTCCCCAGCTCTGCCGAGTCCACCTCCGACTTGGACATCGACTCGGTCCCTTACCTCAAGAAGGCCTACGACCTGCTCGAGCCAGCCCTGACCCGCTTCCTCTCGGGCAGCCGCGTCGACTGGGTGATCCACGACTTCGCCAGCCACTGGCTCCCGGGGGCCGCAGCTCAGCTTGGGGTTGGCTCCGTGTTCTTCAGCACCTTCAATGCGACCGCGCTCACGGTCCTCGGCCCACAGTCGGAGCTCATTGGTGGCCGGTTTCAGAAGCCGGAGGACCTGACCATCGTACCGGCATGGATACCGTACGAGACCACAGTTTGCCTCAGGCTCCATGAAGTATTAAGGCACCAGCGGTGCATGGACGACGAGGTCTCCGATTTCCACAGGTTCGGCCACGTGATTGACGGCTGCAATTTCGTGATCGTGAGGAGCTGCCGTGAGTTTGAATTGGAGCCATTGAGCTTGTTGCCGGAGCTTTACCAGAAGCCGGCTATTCCGATCGGGCTATTGACGCCAGCTATTCGAGAGGAGGTTGGAGATGACGATGAGAAATGGAAAGCCCTAAAAAGTTGGCTCGACACCAAGCGCGAGAAATCGGTGCTTTATGTCGCGCTTGGAACAGAAGTGATTTTGAGTAACGAGCTAACGAACGAGTTGGCCGCCGGGATTGAGAAGTCCTGGTTACCATTTGTTTGGGTTGTTAGGAACCGCCTCGTCCCGGCCGGGTTCGAGGAGCGAGTCTCGGGCCGGGGATTCGTCTGGGCGGGCTGGGCCCCGCAGACACGGATCTTGACCCACGAGGCGATCGGCGGGTTCCTTACGCATTGCGGCTGGAACTCCACGATTGAGGCACTGAGCCGCGGGCTGCCCCTCGTGCTGTTCTCCGGGGGGAGCTCGGACCAGGGCCTTATGGCCCGGTTCCTGCATGAGAAGCGGGTCGGGTTCGAAGTGCCCAGGGACGAGGCGGACGGGTCATTCACGGGCGACGTGGTGGCCAAGTCAATCCAGCGGGTCATGGTGGAGCATGAGGGCAAGCCAATAAGGGCAACCGCACGGGCCATGAAGGAGGTGTTTGGCAACATGGAGTTGCAAAACAAGTACTTGGAGGAATTCGCAGGGATCTTAGAGAAAGGTTTCACTAAGGACCAAAAGATGGTGAACAAGAAGACGGAGTAAGTGATGACTCCACCAAGAATAATGTAGCAACAACCAACAAGTAAATGATGGAATTGGCCTTTTTTTATGCATGTCGAGTTGGTATACTTGTGTTTGATGGTATGTTTGTCGAGAAGTTGCCTCTCAAAAACTAAAGATTATATGATCACTAATATCATTTATAATAATTGATCAATAGAAAATGTTTTCATTCTTAACAGTAATTTATATCTCAATATTTTCGTGAAAGATGAAAATATTTATATTGATAGGAATAATCATTTGTAAGAAAATATTTTTAAAATAATTTATTTTTCGCAAAAGAAACGGAACATTACTATCAAGCCCTTAACTCAGCTTATGAACCAAAACCACATTAGTTAGCGCTTGCTTTTCCTCTTATTTGCATTTAAAAGATAAAAACCTAGGCGAATATCTCCGAGAATATCCATCCCGTGATTCATGTATAATTCAAGGCACGTCATGATAAAATTATAGTTTTCCAAAGAAAAAATTATATTATTGCATGAGATGACGTAATGTGTCTCTCTCTCTCTCGTGCCATGCAGGCATTGGCCTTTGATCCTTTTCAACTACACTTTCTATTGCTTAATAAAAAATTTCATAATATTAATTTTTTTCCTAAGCCATTGTGAATGTGGCCGATTCACCTAGTCTTATAATTTAATTAACTCCAAAATACCATTAAAAGATATTGTCACATACTCGGACTCCCTAGCCACGGGGATGCGACTGGCGGGAGTTGTTGTTGTGATATCCCAGGCTCGTCGCTGTTCCGTTTCTTTTATCTTTTTATTATGAACATGCGGAAGCATTTATATAACAAACACCCAACATCAACAACAAGAAGTTAGGAAAACACTTTACAAACACACTACTACTATTATATAATGTTAGTGCTTTGTACAAGCCCTTTACTACGGGTCCTTTTTCTTTCCACATACGATTACATATTTATCTACAAAAGTTGGGGTAACCTTAACTCCTCTAGTGAGGTTGCACTTCCAAAATCGATTCCCCTCGTTGGGCTAACCTCCTAGGTACTGAACACAATCCCACCAGATGACGATGCGTCACTTGGCCTCGGCGGCCCATTGAACCCACGAAAGGGTCCGATGAGGTCACCGTCAAACCAAACATACTACGCCGCGTAATAGTGGGGAACCAAGTCATCGAGGCCCTCCTTGACCCAAATGGTGGGAGTGCATCTACGATAGGTGGTATTGGCTCCTACTTCTATAATATCGATGATGGTCACATACATTTCAACAAGCAAGCCAAAATGAACAACAGGGAAATCCATACCTACAAATTTGAAGAAAACAAAGAGAGAGTCATGGACTTAGTAAGTAAACTCAATAAACTTCAGTTAGGAGGATGCCTTGCCATCGAACAAAGCATGCAACTATCACCATCTCAAGTGTCAATGGGAAATCAAAAGCAAACCGTTCCATTAATCTTGACCATATGCATAAGAATGGTTCATCTTAACTTTGATGCACGAAGTATCCATAGAGAAAAGCACACAAAAGTTCATTTATGAACTTAACCAAAATCCATTGATTCTTCCGGAATCCACCAAGCATTTGAAATCTATTGGGCAACGTCTTCGAAATCCATTGGCAACGGATATTTCCACTGTGTGACCATGCAACAACATCACGCAATCCGACTTCTTATCTCTGTATTCTTAGTCAATGCATCAAGGCCGAAGATGTGTCATGACCTACAGAACCATAACTGTACAATATGTTAGGCACGACCCAAAGTTCATGGCTTGACCTGTTACGCCAAAGCACCAACCTAAAACCAAGCAACGTTCGGATCGACACACCTCAATATTGATTCGAGGCCAAGCGAGGTCCAATCCTTCATGCCTCAATGTCCATTCAAGACCAAGTGACACCCCTTACGTGGCCTGGAGTGTGTTTTGACTCATGACAATAGCACGTGAGCAAACCATATATGAACAATCGTCAACATACTCATACAAGCGCAAGTGACAACACGTCCAAGTCCGAGCGACATAGCACAACGCCCTAATGAGGATTGGGGAATTCACTTACTACTAGACTGAGCGGTGACTAAATGACAAAGGGCAAGCATCGGCAAGAGAGGAAGTGGTCGAGAGAGAGGGAGGGGCGTGCAAGGAAGAGGAGAAGTGCGAGAAATGAGCCAAGGTTGAAAATGAAGGATTGATGCTTCTATTTATAGGCCAACCTCCATGATGGCCTTTTCAAATGGTCCAATAGCTTATTCTTGGGTGGCAAGGCTAATTTAGGAGAGTTGGCACCTTATCTTGGTTAAGTGGTGCCCAGGTTTCTAATGAAATGATTGGAGCCTTATTTGGGCCTAATAAATATTTTTTCATGAAAAGAATGATACAAGAATGACGTTAGAAAAATCTAATATAATCAAGTCTCCGTACTCAAAATCTTTAGTTTGTAGGAGTAAAATAATTTTCTCGTTATCTTACTTAGGAATTTAATCAACCTGCCATAAATTGATTAATGGCGACTTCTAATTGAAAAATCATTTACATGTTAAATACTTGAATCTAAGTTGCGAATTGATATGAGCTTGTGAGAGCCCGAGCTAAGTTTAAGCTTAGTAATCTAATAGTCAAACACTAGGTGGTTCACCCGAGATTATGCTGCAACAACTTAGCAATTTCGCTGGGGACTGAACCTAGAATCTCTAATTCTTAGAAGGCAACCTCTACGAGTCGCCAAGTTGAGCAAAGGCAAGGGAGACAAGACTCACTACCTCCCAACATTTGCGACTTACAAAGAGAAAGAGGTCTATGTCGATGACATGATCGAGTTCAAGAGGGGCCAATCCTAGTTGTCTCTCTTTCTTATAGCTCAAAACTCATTTCTTCTCTTTTTCCTCAGAGTATTCTGTCCAAATTGTTTGGATATGAATGTATGTCTAAAGAAAATAGAGCAAGAGGGCGCCTGTAATTATTCTACTCTTGCTCAAAATTCAAAACCGCAAATTTACATTTATTAGTCTCAATATAGCCCTCACAGCCTTTTAATGAATTCATCGGTCGTCTTTGTATGGTTGGATTTTGCTGACGCGAGTAAGTCAAGATTCTCAGTTAGAGAAAAGGTTTGAGGGGCTCGTGCATGTTCTTTTTCCCAAAGGGATTAGAAATGTCCAAGTCCTCTTGCCAATTTGGCACTGTGTTTAACCGTAGACATGAAACTGAGGCGACATATACATGATACCCCCCTTCATCTCAATGAATGAAAGTTCACCATATCTAGTATCATTACATCATAAACACAGTTATTCGATCATTTTTGTCAAATCAACAAGCTAAAAAGCCTTTTCATGTGTGCGTGCTTAATCACCGAACGTGTGTAAAAAGTAAAAATTGTCACCGAAAAGTAGTCGACGTGCTCAAAGAGTTATAAAAGATCGCTCTCATTGGATATGAAAGAGAACAAAAGAAAACCGATGAAACCCTAAGCATAGCCAGGAAAGGAAAGAAGAAGCTGAAACCGATGAAAACAACGATGCAATCACCGCATGCGTCAGCCATGATCTTACTATATTATTTCCATCATTAACATCGGATTTCCCACATCATAAATCGTAGGTCTTCAATTCAAACCTCAAAAACATTATTTTAACCTTGATTACTACTGTACTGGCGTGCCCCGGAGTTCGACCCGGTCCATAAAGCCCCAAGAAATCTCCCACCATCTTCAACCCCACAACAACCCAAAATCATCGTCGTCTACAATCTCACACTTTCACCTGCAACCTCTCTCTCTCTCTCTCTCTCTCCCCATCATGGGCAGTGAGTCGAAGCGAAGCCTCCACATCGCGATGTTCCCCTGGCTCGCCCGCAGCCACATCACCCCTTTCCTCGAGCTCTCCAAGTTCCTCTCCTTCCGCGGCCACGCCATCTCCTTCCTCTCCGCCCCCAACAACATCGCTCGCCTCGCCCCGAACTCCCTCCCTCCATCCGCCTCGTCTCCCTCCCCTTGCCCCGCGTCCCCAACCTCCCCAGCTCGGCTGAGTCCACCTCCGACTTGGACATGGACTCGATCCCCTACCTCAAGAAGGCCTACGACTTGCTCGAGTTGGCCCTGACCTGCTTCCTCTCGGACAGCCGTGTCGACTGGGTGATCCACGACTTCGCCAGCCACTGGCTCCCGGAGGCTACAGTTCAGTTTGGCATTGCCTCGGTGTTCTTCAGCACGTTCAACGCCACCTCACTATCATTCCTCGGCCCACCATCAGAGCTCATCGGCGGCCATTTCCAAAAGCCGGAGGACCTGACATGCGTACCCGCGTGGATACCGTATGAATCCACAGCATGCTTCAGGCTCCAGGAGGTATTGAAGCACCAGCTATGCATGGACGATGAGGTCTCTGATTTCGGCAGGTTTGGCCACACGATCGACGGCTGCGATTTCGTGGTCGTGAGGGCTGCTGCGAGTTCGAATCAGAGCCGTTGAGATCGGGCTATTGACGCCGGCAGTGCGACAAGATGAAGGAGATGACGATGAGAAACGGAAAGCCCTGAAAAGTTGGGTTGACACTAAGCGCGAGAAATCGGTGCTTTATGTCGCGCTTGGAACAGAAGTGATTTTGAGTCACGAGCTAACGAATGAGTTGGCCGCCGGGATTGGGAAGTGTTGGAAGGAGAATTTGATTTTATCCTCTGAGATTACAAATTGATATAGTATATCAGAGACATAGAATATTTTAGGATATTGTAGTATTATGCATATATTTCTTTTTGATTCTTCTCTCTTGTATTACAAATACCGACACTTCTTGTATACTTTGACATACATAAATACACAGAAAGTACTTTCTCCATTGTTTTGCATTACCTTTTATGGTATCAGAGCCACTTCTCTGATTCACCTTCCGCAATTTTTTTTTTCCTTCGAATTGCCTTCAATCGTTTCTTTCTTTGTTGCTGCAACTCATTACCTGCAGAACAAAGGCAGCACATTGAGAAGAGGAATTCAATATGCAAAACCCCAACAATTCAGAAATCCAAGACCCAGATCAACCCGGAAATACAACGGAGGAATCATCTGGCCAATCTGCTTTCAATCCAGCCACCGGACAACTTCCTACTCCAACTTCATGGCCATATGTGCCTTGGTTTCCAGGTCAAGGACCATGGACCACTGGACCAAATCCGGGCGATAGACTCGAATCTAATCCGGGTGGGTCGGGAATGAATCCTTACCCGAATTTACCACCCGGGTTTGCGCCGCTGGTTTTTCTGCCCATCGCCGGCCGTCCAGAACCCGGAGATGCAATCTACACGTCATCATCCGATGTCCCGGAGCTGCGACTCATCACCCTTTAGCTCACCGGACCGGATCATTACTCAGTATGGGCGAGGGACTTTCGGCGAGCTCTTGTTACCAAGGATAAGGACGGATTCCTTGATGGATCCGTCCCCTTTCCAATCGATGAACGCCTACAACGCCATTGGTGCAAATGTAATCAATTAGTATGTACATGGATCGGCAATTGTGTGTCGCCGAAGGTCGCAGCAGGGCTTCCTCCGACTGAAGATGTGAGATTAATGTGGAATAATATAAAGGAAATGTACAGGAAGCTCGACAGGGTGAAAGTTTTTTCGCTCACTCAAGCCCTCGCCGAACTAAAACAAGGGAACTTGTCAGTTACCACCTGTTTCAATCGGCTCTCATCGCTTTGGAACGAGCTTGAGGCGGCCGAGGAGCAGCTTCAAGGACCGGACGCGACACTTCAGCAATACAGAGAAATCAAAGACCGAGAGAAGGTAACTCGGTTTCTCTTAGCCCTAAATGAGAGCTACGTACCTTTCCGTTCGCAAATCCTCGCCATGGAGACCGTCCCACCGCTCGGCCGCATCTTCCAGCTCACTGTTCAAGAGGAAAATCAGCGCATGGCTGCCGCCGGAAGTGACAAAGGAGCAGAGAGCATGGATCTTGCTGCGTCGGCAAGGTTCTTCGGCCGATTTCACGGCGGTCTTCGCACGCCGCAGCAAGATCTCGCTTCGGGAGGGCCCTCTCGTTTTTTCGGGGAGGCTGGAAGTGAAGAACGGAACCCTAATTTTAGGGTTAGCAGAATAGACGGAGGAGATCAGAACTGCGGATCCGACGGCCCCTATCTTTCCGGACGAACCGACGGTAGAGATAGACAGGGGCGCGGATCTGACGGTCCATGCTTCATCTGATCGGACGGCGTAGATCAGATGCGAGGCCACGGATCTGACGGCCCAAATTCCATCCGATCGAACGGTGTAGATCAGATGCGAGGCCACGGATCTGACGGCTCTCAATTTCTCTCACATGGGACCGAATCCGGTGGTCATTATTATGCCACGTCATCACAGAGGGGAGGAAGCCAAAATTACAAATTTAAAGGTAAATATTGTGAATATTGTCGGCGTCCTCATCATACCATTGAGACATGCTGGAAATTACATGGCAAACCCAATGACAAAGAAAAGAAAGGAAAAGAATTTTCTGCTTACCAGGTGTCGGCACAAGGATATGACAAAGCTCATCAACCTATTTCCCAGGATCAATATCAAAACATCATGAAGGCACTAAATCAACTACAGACAGTTGACAAAAGTGCAAATTTCTCAGGTACTTCATCCAACAAGACTAATAATATTTCAGTTGATGCATGGATTATTGATTCAGGTGCTAGTGATCACATAATTTGCCATGAAAATTTGTTTTCTAGTGTCCCTACAAAGCCTGATTCCATATATGTTAGACTTCCAAATGGAAACATTACTGATGTCAGAAAAATTGGCTTTGTTCACCTTAGCCCAAACATTATCCTTAAGAATGTTCTTTATATCCCAGAATTTGAATTCAATCTCATAGTTGTTTCCAAAATCTGTGAGGACAATAATTGTCGAGCCAATTTCAACTTTGAAAATTGTTCCTTTCAGGACCTTTCGACTGGGAAACTGATGGGCTTGGGTAGAATGGAACAAGGGCTATACTTTTGGATCGATCTCCCCAAAGACATTGATCTTTCTTTTTTGAATAAAGACATTTCTTGTAATGCTATTGCTGCAAATAAAAATTCACTTTCTCATCAGCGTCTAGGACATAGTGCTTCTTTTCCTTGTTATGATTGTAAAGTATGCCCCTTGGCAAAACAAACGCGAAATCCATTCCCAACTAGTGTATTTCGAGCCACTAGTATTTTCTCTTTAGTACATATGGATATTTGGGGTCCTTATCATATATCTCATCGTGATGGATCGCGATTCTTTCTTACTATCGTGGATGATTATTCGCGTGCCACTTGGGTATTTCTCATGCAGTTCAAAAGTCAGGCTTTCTCATGTCTGTCGAAATTCTTAACTATGGTCAAAAATCAGTTTAATACACATATTAGGAGGATTCGCACAGACAATGGAAGTGAATTTTTTTCCACTGAGTATAAATCTTTTATGTCATCACAAGGAATTCTTCATGAGAGTTCTTGTGCTTACACTCCGCAACAAAATGGAATTGTCGAACGTAAACATCGACACCTCCTAGAAGTTGCTCGTGCACTGAAATATCAAGCCTCCATTCCTGAATCCTTTTGGGGAGATTGTGTGATCACGACGGCCTATTTAATTAATCGTATGCCAACTAGAATATTAAAAGGTTGCACCCCTCTTGAAAAACTCTTTGGTAAGAAACCAGACATTAGTCATCTCCGAGTGTTTGGTTGTCTTTGCTACATGACGAATGTTTGGTATCGACACAAATTAGACCCTCGTGCTCTTCAATGTGTTTTTATGGGATATGCTACCCTGCAAAAGGGTTATCGAGTTATGGAGATATCTACAGGTCGTTTCTTTGTTAGTCGTGATGTCATATTTCACGAGGATATATTCCCTTTTCAAGAAATGGAATCTTCACATGAGGCGTCCATGACAGAATCAAGCCATCGACAATTTCTATCGGTGGAGGATATTTCTGTACAGCCACAGTGCATCATGATCGGACCAAATCAGTCGTTTTCTAACCCATGTTCAATGACGACATGTCCTGGATCTCCTGCTCTCGTTGCTGGTTCTTCTAATTCTCCAACAAGACAAACTAGTATTGACCCTCCAGCAACATGTCATAGTTTTCCTTTGCCACAGCAACAACAAATTGCACCATCATCCCCAACAGTCGACAGGCCTAGACGCTCAGGACGACAAGTTCGTCCTCCGACCTGGACAAAGGATTATATATGTTCTACCTTGAAAACTTCAGGTACGCAATACCCGGTATCCTCCTATGTTTCTTTCGGTCGTCTATCACAGGAACATATGTGTTGCGTCAGTCAGATATCCGAAGAACAAGAACCGTCTTCTTATGAGGAAGCAACACGTGATATCCATTGGCATAGGGCCATGAAAGCAGAGATTGCTGCCCTCCAAGAGAATCACACTTGGGATATCGTTCCTTTGCCTCCTCATAGAAGACCCATTGGTTGCAAATGGGTTTATAAAATAAAATATATGGCGGATGGTTCAATTGAGCGCTACAAAGCTCGACTTGTCGCAAAGGGATTTACGCAGCGTGAAGGATTTGACTATCATGAGACTTTTTCACCAGTTGCTAAAGAGGTAAATGTTCGCTCTTTTCTAGCAATTGCTGCATTCCGTAATTGGGATTTACATCAAATGGACGTCAACAATGCTTTTCTTCATGGAGACCTTGATGAAGAAATTTACATGGAGGTTCCACAGGGATTACGTAGACAGGGGGAGTCTCGAGTGTGTCGTCTACGCAAATCCCTGTATGGGCTTAAACAAGCTTCTCGATAGTGGTATGCGAAATTCACTGAGGCACTTACAAATGCAGGTTTTCAACACTCGAAGCATGATTATGCATTGTTCACATGGACCAAAGGTACTTCATCAATCTACCTATTGATTTATGTTGATGATATACTCATCATGAGAAATGATAATGTGGTGATCCAAAAGTTCAAAGAATACTTGCATTCGACTTTCCATATCAAAGATTTGGGTTCTCCAAAATATTTTCTTGGTATCGAAATAGCTCAATCCAGTGAGGGAATTTGTCTTAGTCAGCGAAAATTTGTTCCTGGAAATCATATCATACGTTGGATTATTAGGATGCAAATCAGCTGATATACCTATTGAGCAGAATGTCAAGTTGACAACACATGAGTATGATGTAAGTTCTTCTTCTCCAAGTGAAGATCCACTGCTCAAGGATCCATCGGCATATCAACGACTTGTTGGCAAATTAATCTATCTCACCATGACCAGGCCTGATATATGTTATGCAGTACAAATTCTTAGTCAATTTATGCACAACCCAAAGCAATTGCATATGAATGCAGCGCTGAAGGTTGTAAAGTACTTGAAGGGATGTCCAGGGCTTGGAATTCTACTATCTCGTGATTGCAACATGAAGATGACAGCATATTGTGACACATATTATGCTACTTGTCCTATGACAAGAAGATTTATTACTGGTTTTTGCATCAAGATAGGAAAATCTTTGATTTCATGAAAAACAAAGAAACAATCAACAGTCTCATTGTCATCAGCAGAATCAGAATATCGAGCCATGGCAAAGACTGTTTGTAAGATAGTTTGGATACGAGGATTACTTTCAGATCTTGGAGTACAAGTCAGTGGAGCAAGTGAATTGTTTTGTGATAACGATGTTGCACTAAAATTGGCAGCAAACCCAGTTTTCCATGAGAGAACAAAGCATATTGAGGTTGATTGCCATTTTACTCGAGAAAAGATTCAAGAAGGTATCGTCATAACTCGAGGAATTGGAACTGTAGAACAGCCAGCAGACATCTTCACTAAGCCATTATGTCAGAGACAACATGGATATTTGTTAAGCAAGCTTGGCGCCTTTGACATTTATAGGCCGCAGCTTGAGGGGGAGTGTTGGAAGGAGAATTTGATTTTATCCTCTGAGATTACAAATTGATATAGTATATCAGAGACATAGAATATTTTAGGATATTGTAATATTGTGCATAAATTTCTTTTTGATTCTTCTCTCTTGTATTACAAATACCGACACTTCTTGTATACTTTGACATACAGAAATACACAGAAAGTACTTTCTCCATTGTTTTGCATTACCTTTCAGGAAGTCCGGGTTGCCGTTTGTTTGGGTGGTTAGGAACCGCCTCGTCCCGGCTGGGTTCGAGGACTCTCAGGCCGGGTATTCGCCTGGGCGGGCTGGGCCCCACAGATGCGGATCTTGGCCCACGAGGTGATCGGCGAGTTCCTGACCCACTGCATGGGCCGAGTCAATCCGGCGGGTCATGGTGGAGTGCGAGGGGGAGCCGATGAGGGCAAATGCATGGGCCATGAAGGAGGTATTTGGCAACATGGAGTTGCAGAACAAGTACTTGGAGGAAAGTGCCACCAAAGACCAAAAGATAGCGAGTTAAATCTGCAAGACTGAGTAATGTAATTGATTGTTATGGGACATCGAATAGGACTTATTTAAGATTCGATATATTCACCTTTCAAATTGAATAGTAATAAAAGATATCCTAAAAATAATTGTTTGTATTGTTTATAATAATTAGTTAATAAAAAATATTTTTATTCTTAATAGCAATTAATCTCTTAGCGTTTTCGTGAAAGATAAAAATATTTATAGTGATATAAGTAATCATTTGTCAACCGGGCTGTGTCAAATGCCTGCAAGTAGAAAGGGCCAAACAGATGCTCCATGAAACTAAAGGCCCCCCGCTTCACGAGACGCACAATGATAGTCGTCCTCCGATGAAGGTGACGCAGCCATCTCTCCGGTGGCCACTGCCGTCATCGCAGATCAACGTTGTCTCACATCAAAACTTGCAGTTTTTTTTTTCCTCTTCTATTTATATTAATATGCAAATAAATTTAATTTAATTTATTTTTTTTGCTGAGGTTTTTAGGTTCATGTTTTTCTCCCTAGAAATTGGCTAAATGATTTTAGAGGCAATAAGGTGACGATGGTATCGATTGAGCGGTGATTGTGGCGGTTCAGTCGATGCACTTATAATATGAGTTAAACGGGGGAGATTTTTATTGGTTCGGATCATGTCGGTTATATGCCGTTTAGACTATATTGCATAAATTTGATAAACATGATTAATTAATTTTGGTCCAAACTTTTATGTGACCTGCTCTATTCATTTGCTACCTTCACTTTCTACTCAAAGCTTGATTTTGGGTACGATTTCGATATAATATTTGTTGGAGATATCATTAGACATACTAATGATGTTATTTGATATTTCATTATTCGCTTTGTAGTGCATAATATTTAATGTATACTTTTGTTTACAATACAATATTATTTGGGGTCACGTCTACATATTCACATTCCTTGTACCTTTTCATATATTTCATATATTGAACAATATAAGGAGTTTTTCCATATTTTGTAACTATATCATTTCTTTGAATTACTTGATCACATGAAAAATAAGTACCTCCTAAATTTTCAGTCTCAACATAAATTGTACGCGTCCATATGAAATAAAAAAAAAAAATCTCAGTACATGAAAATCGGTACACACTTTAGACCTCAAACTAAACTTAAAATTTTGAAACTTGATTTAAGCAATATCATGCAGTTATCTCAAGTCTCAGCACGAGAAAGTAATTGCATTCCATTGTCTCAATCATGAAATGAATTTACAAATCTTTAATTGAACGAGCCTAACACTTAATTTGATGTCAAAAATAAAATCCATTGGGTAAAGTCACTAGAAAAGAAGATTTCTCGAAAAAAAAAAATTGAACCTATGGTTATCGACATTATGCATATGCACGAGTAAGGTTGACACATGGAAGCTTTATATGGCGCCCCCTTTGAATGTCAAAAAAATCAGGTGACTTGAGATTGGAGATTGCGTCACGTTTTTAACCGCTCATCAGATACAAAGATTATAATTAAACAAAAAAAAAAAACAAAACAAAAAACGAATCAAAAGACATTTTACAGCATACAACCAATGAATTTCAGAAAGTGTAATTTATAGCGAGAAGTAGATGGTAACTTTTTCAATTTTACCTAGAATGGAACATACGTCCTATTCGAGTAATTTTTCTTTTTGCTGTTGACCCCACAAAATTATATCCTAGATTTGTGTCTTCCTCTTGTCAGAGAAATCATTCAATCAATTATAAACTTATTGCACATATATTAATTTTGTCCCAAAGTTGTCAATATAGTCCAAAAACCTTTGCACAAAATTTTAATGTAGTCCTTGTAGCCCAATTATAAATGAAATTATTTTTCTTTCCTTTGAGATTAGAGTGTTGGATGGTCTTAGGCCTCTCTCATCTTAAAAGCAAGCTCAAAAGATAAGACTTTCCCTCGCACTTATAAACCGAGCACCAGCCCCTTCCATAACCATAATCTCAACAATTGCCCCCTCACATATCGGGCCTAGATCGGCGGCGCAACAATCCGTAACTCTCCCATGTCACCTTTTTTTTGTCCAGATTTATTGGCAACCTAGGCTCTAATAAACAAAGAGTCTCTTTATATTTCACATCTCCTAAATAATGTGAAGTTTGGTATCGGCGCCAGCTTATTTTGCCATATTTCTATATAGATATGAGGAATTATAAAAGACTTTTAGAGCACATGAAGTCATTTAAAAATATGTAATTTATCTTTAGTTTCCTACCTCTTAGTTTCCTTTTTCTTTTTCTTTTTTTTGGTGGGTCGAAACATACCCCTTAGTTGATTGACCGACTTGTGTTGAACTCTTTAAGTACTAATGAAACCTCCTGACGGCGGCTTGCTTTCGATATATCACATAGAATTAGAGGGTTTTCAATGATTATTTGGGCAAATACACGGATGATGGGACAAAGAATTCTTCCTCAAGATGAGTTAGCCCACAAATAAAGGTGAACTTCAGTTTATATAATGACGTACCCAGTGATCTCATGGAAAATAAGATGCTTATAAAGATGGTAAAATCGATGGCAACCCTTTTTTGAACTCAGATTTAACAATCGAGTGCTAAATGAGGCTTATCTACATGTGAATCTTAATGCTGTAGGCACTTGCCCGTTTCAAAACCCATTTTAATTACAAGCATAATTACTATTTGACGAGGTGTGGAGCGAGGTGGGGGTGGCCACTGCTGGAGGCCGCGGCCCTCGGCCCTCGGCAACACCGCTCACGAAGGTGGATCTCGCCAACAACGTCCTGCAAAGTCACTCGGCGCCAACAACCTTTATCCGAAGCGCGGTGGTCTCTCTCTCCCTCTTCAAACTATTCAGATCTGATCAAAATAGTCCGTGACCGTTCACTCAAAGCTTGGCCTTGATCGGCTTGTATGCATATAGAGAGACGGATACATATAGGATGACATCATGACATGGACTACACATAATAAGTTGGAATATAATGGTAACCGAAAGTAGCACAGCTTTCTCGATTAGTTATTTTGGTAAGTGTCTTTGAAGCACTCTTTGACAAGATCGATCGATCGATCGATCGATTTGCATTGATGCAGCAATACAATGACAAATTCAAAGCGAAGGAAAGACGTTCCTACTTCAAACCCTAATAGAACCAACTTAATCATAACGGGAAATTCGGTCACATGAAGCATTTTGATCAAGCTTCACGGGGAACGTGCATGCATGGACGAGATAAGTTGGCACGTAACTCAATTTCTGTAGGAGTTGTGTGATTGGGTAGTGAGTTTTCGTGACCTGTCGATACTCGGGGACAAGAAGGGCCAATCCTCGCTGTCTCTCTTAGAGCTCAAAACCCATATCTTCTCTTCTTCCTTGGAATATTCTGTTCAAATTGTCTGGATATGAATGTATGTCTAAAAAAAAAAAATGGAGTAAGAGGGCACTATTGATTATTCTAGCCTTGCTCAAAATTAAAAACCGCACATCTACGCTTATTCGTCTCAATATAGACCTAATAGCTTTTGAAAAGATTTATGGGTCGTCTTTACATTACTGCATTTTGCTGACGTGGGCTGACATAATTTTTCCATGAAAATAGGGTTTTCAGTTTATGAAAAATGTTGATGCAAGCAGCTGCATTGGTTGAGAGTCTCTTCTTCATCGCCAAAGTCAAGAGTTCGAAACCCGCGTATGCTAATGCGTTGTAAGTGGGGGACATGGTGTTGAAGTCATGTGCTAGTCTCCCCTGAGGTACCGACATTGGTCCAAATACACCACCGGGTGCTACTAAGGCCTTGTGACCCCCGTAAGAGGGCTCGAGACGGATCCTCGATTATCAAAAAAAAAAAAAAATTGTTCAAGCGGCCCTTGCATATTAAAATCAGGAATTGACCCCAATCCCTAAACAAAAATATCGTTGACATTGCAATTGTGTATTTGGAGCATTTTCATTTAATTAAGCCCACAAAAACTACATCGAAATTGGATTGGCGCATAGTGAATGTTGCTAGTAGGAGGAAATCGGAGCTTAATTTAGATTGTCTCTTGAGCCTACAAAAACTTAAAATCTGGCAATCCTGTCGGTTTATCACAGTGACTGAGAATATGCTATGCACATGGGTGAGCTCAACAGTCGATCAAAACATATATATAAAGAAAGTCGATCTACTCCATTCGAGCTCGATAGATATGTACTCAAAAATGGAAAGTCAGGTCCACTCCTTTCCTTGAAAGCTTCACCTTCTCACTTATAAAAAAAGGACCGGAAGACTTGGCACCTTCACCAGATAGAAGTCCACATTCCACAAGAAGGCACAACCAAAAATAAACAAAGGAAAGGCACTGTTGGCTCGATAGGTAAGTGATCACATGTCGCACGGCAATCATGCCAAAGCTTTTAAAGAATGGTTAATGACATAAATCATCTCAAAATATTGGCCTGATATGTAACGTGGTCCCTGCATTTTAAATCTGTTCGATAAGGTCTCTGAACTTTAACTCAATGTACAATGTCATCTCCGAACTTTTAATTTATTCAATATGATCCCTAAACTTTTGGCACTTACTTAATTTAATCCATGGACCATATGAACTATTCGATGTTGTCCTTGTTAGATATTTTTGAAATATTTATTAAAAATTATGACCATCATCAAAGTCATCATTTTTGTAATAGTTTTACAATGGCCATATAACGGCTTTGTAATGGCCATATAACGACTTTCTAACGGCAATATAACAGTTGTCTAACGATTTTATAACTTTTGATTTATTACTTCATAAAATCTTCATTATTTTATAATGACCATCCTTTTAATTATCAATTGATTTATGAGGGTGCTCTCTCTTTCTCTTATTTAAATATAAATTAAATTTCAAACCACAATCTTTGAAGATGCCCCATGCTCTCATATATATTTCTTTTTGTTGGGTTATACACATAATGTTGTTCTGTTCCTTCTAATATTCAGTGCAGAGTATAGAAAAATATCTAGTGTATCTTGGGAGAATAGCCGTTGAAGCCTTACGCACCAAATCCCGTACTTCAAGGGGTGGAATTATCCTTAAGGACGGTACTTATATGCCTCGGACATTTATTTTTATTTTCTAATCTTTTGCAATGTATTTCCAATAGTTATTATTATTTTCATGTATTCTAATATTTTTCCAATAGTCCTTCCATTGATTCAAGTTCACGGATCATCAAACATTTTCATACAATGTAGGGACTAAATTAACATGTACCTAAAGTCCAAAAACCGCATTGAACAAATTAACAAATTCAATGACAACATTGCACATCGAGTTAAAGATCATAAATCAAGTTGCATATTAGACCAAAGTTCATAAAGTATTTATGTCATTTGCTATTTAAAGAAGGAGGAGGCCGGTTTTTCTTTCTAGAGAGTGTCCATCGTTCACGAAGAGAGGAGATCCACATCACAACGAACTTTCTCTCCGTTTTGCACCGCTACCAACATAGCCACACTCTATCGTCGTGCTTTGCCTCCCTATCACCGTTCGCTGCCATGTCTTGTCTTGTTTCCACGCCACTTTCGCTGCTGCTCCCGACGTCACGCCGCCAAACACTGAAGAGCTCCCACTAGGGATAGTAATTCATTAGCTTTTCCTTCTGGCGGTTCACTTCGAGAAACCCTCAGATAGATCACTCCCCATGGATATAAAAGCAAAAAAGAAACGATAAAACCTAAGCATAACCAAGAAAGGAAAGAAGTGGCCCAAGCCAAGGAGAACAAAGATGCAATCACCCCATACGTCAGCTATGATGATCTTATTGGATTATATGTTGATGCTTAGAGTCAGAGACAATAACGAATGATATGTATTTGTAAAAGCGGTTAATTACAGAAAGGATACCGAGAGAAACGTAACTATAGAAGTACTTTATAATATATATAATATACACATTAATATTATATTCACCCTTGACATCAGATGCCCCGCATCACGAATCGTAGATCTTCAGCTGTTCAATCCTCAAAAACATTATTTTAATCTTCGCTTACCGCTCTAATGGCGTGACCCGGTCCATAAAACCCAAGAAATCTCCCACCATCGTCGTCAACAATCTCACTTCCTCTCTCTCTCTCTCCCTCTCTCTCTCTCTGCATTGTTTCTCTCCATCATGGGCACCGAGTCGAAGCAAAGCCTCCACATCGCCATGTTCCCGTGGCTCGCCCACGGCCACATCACTCCCTTCCTCGAGCTCTCCAAGTTCCTCTCCCTCCGCGGCCACGCCGTCTCCTTCCTCACCACCCCCGGCAACGTCGCTCGCCTCGCTGGCGCCAACCCCGAACTCCCTCCCTCCCTCCGCCTCGTCTCCCTTCCCTTGCCCCGCGTCCCCAACCTCCCCAGCTCCGCCGAGTCCACCTCCGACTTGGACATCGACTCGGTCCCCTACCTCAAGAAGGCCTACGACCAGCTCAAGCCGGCCCTGGCCCGGTTCCTCTCGGACGGTCGTGTCGACTGGGTGATCCACGACTTCGCCAGCCACTGGCTCCCACAGGCCGCCGCTCGGCTCGGGGTCCGCTCGGTGTTCTTCAGCACCGCCAACGCAACCTCACTTGCCTTCCTTGGCTCGCCGTCGGAGCTCATCGGAGGCCGGTGCCATAAGCCGGAGGACTTGACCTGCGTGCCGGCGTGGATCCCGTACGAGTCCACAGCTTGCTTCAGGCTTTATGAGGTACTGAAGCACCAGCGGTGCATGGACGAGGAGGTCTCTGATTTCTGCAGGTTCGGCCACACGATCGACGGCTGCGACTTCGTGATAGTGAGGAGCTGCCGCGAGTTCGAATCGGAGCCGCTGAGCTTGTTGCAACAGATTTATCAGAAGCCCACGATCCCGATCGGGCTATTGACACCGGCAGTACGACAGGATGATGGAGATGACGATGAGAAATGCAAAGCCCTGGAAAGTTGGCTCAGCACGAAGCGCGAAAAAACGGTGCTTTATATCGCGCTTGGAACCGAAGTAATTTTGAGTAGCGAGTTGACGAACGAGTTGGCCGCCGGGATTGAGAAGTCCGGGTTACCGTTCGTTTGGGTGGTTAGGAACTGCCTCATGCCGACCGGGTTCGAGGAGCGAGTATCGGACCGAGGGTTCGTGTGGGCGGGCTGGGCCCCGCAGACTCGGATCTTGGCCCACGAGGCAATCGGCGGGTTCCTGACTCACTGCGGGTGGAGCTCCACGATCGAGGCGCTGAGCCACGGGCTACCCCTGGTGCTGTTCTCCGGGGGGAGCGCGGACCAGGGCTTGATGGCCCGGTTCCTGCACCAGAAGAGGGTCGGGTTCGAGGTGCCCCGGGACGAGGCGGACGGGTCATTCACGGGCGACGTGGTGGCCGAGTTGATCCGGCAAGTCATGGTGGAGCCCGAGGGCGAGCCGATTAGGGCAAATGCATGGGCCATGAAGGAGGTGTTTGGCGACATGGAGTTGCAAAACAAATACATGGAGGAATTCGCAGGGATCTTAGAGAAAAGTGCCACTAAGGACCAAAAGATGGCGAAGTAAATCTGCAAGACGAGTATTGCTAAGTATATCGAATCAATATATCAAATTGATAAGTATGGTAATGCAATCAATTTTTATCGGATATTGAATATGACCCGATATCGGATATTGAATATGACCCGATTTAAGATTCTATTGTGTTTACCTTTTACATAAAATTTAAATGATATTAACTTTAGTAAACCCATACATCATTCGTGTGAATTCACTATATGCGGAGTTTGCAAAAGTTATTAATGGTGTCGATTATATATGATTTCAGTCAATCTAATCATTTCATGAATAGACAGAAGCTACACAAACGGCAAGATGTAACGTAATCAATTGATTAATTAAAAGTCGGACGAAAGCAACCATTATAAGATATGCTAAAGCCAAAAGCACTTTGTACACTCTAATGTATGAGAGGGAGGAGACAGGGTGAAAGAAAATAATCAAAACCCGACGTTGCGGGTGAACCAAATTTAAAAAATTCGCCTCCATTAGCATAAGAAAACTAATCCTAGAAAAATGAAATAAAATAATGTATTCGAAGAAGACTAATATAGATTGAAAGCCATTACGCGACAAGTACGTGCGCTCGGCCGTGGGGGCTGCTTCTGAATGAGGATCATAGAATTCAAATAATATAAATATAAGGCTAAGATTGGAATTTTTATATAAACTTAGAAATTTGGAGCTGATGATTAGAATCCATCATGAAGCTAAAACAGTACGACATATATATATATATATAGACACACACGTATATATTAGTCTTGCCATAAGGATGGACCGAGTCCGGTTTGTGTCGGATAAAAAATAACCGGCCCAAATTTTTTTCATTTAATTTATTTTAACCCATTTTTATGCAATTCAAATCTAGTAATCAATATCCAATCACATACCAAACCAACTTATTTTATTAAAATACTCATATATTTAATCAAATTTAGAAAAACTTAATCCCAAACTAAGGTGAGAGCATAGAGTGAGCAAGCGCGAGATCAAGTGAGAATGAGAGAGGATCATAGAGGTGAGTTGAGTCCAAGTTACAAACCCATTTAACACTTATATTATTTTAGGTCTTACCATCTATGTCGCGACCTAATTTTTTTCGGGTTTTGCCACCTAAAACTAGGTTAATGGACTGCTAAGTTTTTTAAACTTAGCTCGGGCTCTCCCAAGCCCATACCAAATCGCGACTTGAGTCTAAACTTTTTAAACATGCAAAATACTATCTAGAAGTCGCCACTAATCTGTTTTTGGTAGGTCGATTAGACACCTAAGCAAAATAATGGGAGAATTATTTTACTCCTACGAACCAGAGACTAAGGGTACGGGGACTTGGTTACACTAGACTATCCTAGTGCCCTTTCGGTACCATTTCTTTTTAATTTTCAAAATATTTTGCAGGCAGCTTGATTTGATTTTAATTCATTTTTCTAACGTGTGAGGCGATCATGTGAGTGCACAAACCACCAATTTAACACCCGAGAAAACGAATAAAATAATGCAGGACTTATCTCAAAGCAACGAAAGCAACTGCATTGTTAGGTCAGAATTCATATCAATAATCATAGATATGAATTCTAATTAATAAGCAATCACTCAATTTTTTTTCACTTTATTTAATGAAAGTCGTGCAATGCATGCTACTAATTTAATATGAAATGGCGTGGCAATATGACCTAAACTATATAACATGAATAAGCATGCAATCCATCTTAAAGCATGAAATGAATTTATTCTATTTTTTTGTATTTTCCATGAAATTCGAAATTAAAGAAATGCAACAATTAGATATGCAATTTAATCAAATGACCTAGTTCTAATGACGAGCAATGAACTTAGCAATAATCACTAGATGACGAAAATTTCATAAACCTAATCCTACATGTCTGATTTACTAAACCTATATGCTCAGGAAGAATTTTGATTTTTTTTAAAAAATAATTAATTATTAAGTAAGTATTAAATCTAAACTATCAACAAAATAAAGCAAGAAAGGATTAAAATAATCGAAAAAATAACCTATTGTCTCACAAGTCAAATTAACGGTTATTCTAACCCTAATTATCACAACAAGAAGATCAAAACAATTACAAATCTGATCCGAAGTCCTACGGACCAAATTAAATAATTATTGTGATTTAACAATTAAAATTTCACCAAAAGCCCAAAAATTAATATAATAAAAAAAAATGATCCGATGTCTCTCGGATCAAATTAATAATTACATTAATTTCGGACAAAATCCCTACGGATAATGCATACAAAATGCACAAATATTAACATTGACAAACCATATTCTAACTTAACAATAATAACAAAATTTAAAACACAATAATAAGCAAAAGAAAGAAATAAAAATAAAACTAAAGGAGGGGAATGGCAGCAGCATTGGTGGGCATATGGCTAGTTCTTGATTTGATCATTTGCTAGTCTCCTCCGAGAATTTTTGAGTGGACGCCCCCCTTCTCTTGCCGTCTCTCTCTTGTCAATTATGGTGGAATTTGGAATTGTGTGGCCTTTTGTTCGGCATTGAATTGCCTGTGACCACAACATCTGAACAAAACAAAGTAAATTAGGTGAAAATATGGGGTGAACACCTTTAATAGGGAGAGAAACAACCCGGTTTTATCATAGTGAAATCACTGGATGGCAATCAACGCTTAGGTACGTTGGCCACTTCAATGTCTCGCTGCTGGAATTATCGTCGGAGATGTAGGAGTTTAATCTAGGCAAGAAAAAATAAAATCACCTTAGTGCGAAAAGCAAATTGGAATTGCACACAATCAAACTTAAAAAAAAGAAGAAGCTCGACTTATCTTTATGCTTGTCGTCAATATCCATGAAGCATGATGAACATGGGGCATCGTCAAGAGGACTGCACCATCCAATAGACCAATCGAAGAATTCTTGAGATCGTCGACTCCCCTAAAGAAATTTGAACTCGAAAGAAACGAAGGAGAAAACCTTCCTCACATTTGCTCTAAATTTTTTGAAAATCGCCTCCTGAGCTCCGCTCTCCTCCCTCCTTTTTTCACAAAATTTGGTCTCCTTTTTATAGTGGTTCCGAGCACCATCCTCCATGGCAATTTTTGAGCTTTCTTTTTTCGTTGCCTCAATTTATGGTCTGCAAATTGGAGCAAAATCTTGCAATCGGTTTGATTTTTCCTCGAATGTTTTGATTCCTTCCATTTTATCAAAATCCCTGCCCTTTTATTCACCTGATTTCTCTGATCGAGAATTTCCTTCCACATTTATTATGATTTGAAAATTCGCCAGAGCAAAGATTGCTAATCAGAATTTCCACATTCCATTCATAACCAAATCATATTGATCTTCTCCTTATTTTCCTTTTGTTCAAAATGCAATTTTATTTTTCCAAAATTAGGTGTCAATAATCTAAAATCCATCCATGACCTTTTTACTAATTATAATTAAGCCATGTAACTACCCAGCCCATCAAATATGGGTTAAAATAAGTCTAATATATAGAGGCATGGTGTTTTGTCCTATTTTGACAGTCTAATTTACTCTCTAGCAGCCGTGTCGACTGGGTGATCCACGACTTTGCCAGCCACTGGCTTTCAAGGGGTTTGAAGTGCCCAGGGATGAGGCGGACGGGTCATTCACGGGTGATATGGTGGCCAAGTCAATCCGGGGGTCATGGTGGAGCATGAGGGCGAGCCAATAAGGGCAACCACATGGGCCACCACGAAGGAGGTGTTTGGCAACATGGAGTTGCAGTAAGGACCAAAAGATGGTGAACTAAATTTGCAAGAGAGAGTAAGTGATGACTCCACCAAGGATAATGTAGCAACAAGTAAATGATGGATTTGGATTTCTTTATGCATTTCAAGTTGGTATACTTGCGTTTGATTTTATGTTTGTCAAAGTTGTCTCTCAAAAACTAAAGATTATATGATCACTAATATCATTTATAATAATTAATTAATGAAAAATATTTCCATTCTTAACGGTATTTTATATCTCAATATTTCCATGAAAGATGAAAATAATTATAGTGATATGAATAATCGTTTGTAAAAAAATATTTATTAAATAATTTATTTTTCGCAAAAGGAATGAAACCTTAATATCAAGCCCTTAACTCAAAGCTTATGAGCCAAAACAACATTAGTTACCGCTTGCTTTTCCTCGTATTTGCATTTAAAAGACAAAAACCTAAGCGAATATCTCCGAGAATATCCATCCCATGATTCATGTATAATTCAAGGCACGTCATGATAAATTTATAGTTTTCCAAAGAAAAACTTATATTATTGCATGAGATGACGTAATGTGTCTCTCTCTCTCGTGCCATGCAGGCATTGGCCTTTGATCCTTTTCAACTACACTTTCTATTGCTTAATAAAAAAAATTATAATATTAATTTTTTTCCAAAGCCATTGTGGATTTGGCCGATTCACCTAGTCTTATAATTTAATTAACTGCAAAATACCATTAAAGGATATTTTCACATACTCGGACTCCCTAGCCACGGGGATGCGACCGGCGATGGTTGTTGTTGTGATAAACAGACTCATCGCCGTTTCATTTCTTTTATCTTTTCATTATGAACATGCGGAAGCTATCATATAATAAACACCCAATGTCAACAACAAGAAGTTAGGAAAACACTTTACAAACACACTACTACTATTATACAATCTTAATGCTTTGTACAAACCCTTTACCATAGGTCATTTTTCTTTCCACATACGATTACATATTTATCTGCACAAGTTGGGGTAACCTTAACTCCTCTAGTGAGGTTGCACTTCCAAAATCGATTCCCCTTCGTTGGGCCGGCCTCCTAGGTACTTAACGCAATCCCACCAGACGTGGATGCGTCACTTGGCCTCGGCGGTCCATTGAACCCACGAAAGGGTCCGACAAGGTCACGTCAAACCAAACGTATCCCGCCATGTAATAGTGGGGAACCTAGTCATCGAGGCCCTCCTCAACCCAAACGGTAGTAGTGCATCTACGATAGGCAGTATTGGCTCCTGCTTCTATAATATCGGTGATGGTCAATTCCATTTCAACAAGCAAGCCAAAATGAACAGGAGGGAAATCCATACATACAAATCCGAAGAAAACAAAGAGAGAGTCATGGACTTAGTAAGTAAACTCAATAAACTTTAGTTTGGAGGATGCCTCGCCGTCGAACAAAGTATGCAACTATCACCGTCTCAAGTGTCGATGTTGAACAAAGTATGCAACTATCACCGTCTCAAGTGTCGATGGGAAATTAATAGCAAACTGTTCCATTAATCTTGATCATATGCATAAGAATGGTTCAGCTTACCTTTGATGCACAAAGTATCCAAAAACATCAAACAAAACATAGAGAAAAGCACATAAAACTTCATTTATTAACTTAACCGAAATCCATTGGTTTTTCCGGAATCCACCAAGCATTTGAAATCCATCGGGCAACGTCTTCAAAATTCATCGGCAACAGATATTTCCACCGTGTGACCATGCGACAACATCACGCAATCCGACTTCTTATCTTTGTATTCTTAGTCAATGCATCAAGGCCCGAAGATGTGTCATGTTAGTGAGTGTCATGACCTACAAAACCATAACTATACAATATGTTAGGCACGGCCCAAAGTTCGTGGCTTGACCCGTTACACCTAAGCACCAACCTAAAACCAAGCAACGTTGGGATCAACACACCTCAATATTGATTTGAGGCCAAGCGAGGTCCAATCCGTCATGCCTCAACATCCGTTCAAGACCAAGTGAGACCCCTTACGTGGCCTAGAGCATGTTTTGACTCATGGACAATAGCACGTCAGCAAACCATATATGAACAATCGTCAACATACTCATACAAGCGCAAGTGAGAACACATCCAAGTCCGAGTGACGTAGCACAACGCCCTAACCAAGATTAAGGAATTCACTTACTACTAGACCGAGTGATGGCCAAATGACAAGGGGCAAGCAGCAACAAGAGAGAAAGTGGCTGAGAGAGAGGGAGGGGCGTGCAAGGAAGAGGAGAAGTGGAAGAAATGAGCCAAGGTTGGAAATGAAGGATTGATGCTTTTATTTATAGGCCAAACCCTCCATGATGGCCTTTCCAAATGGTCCAATAGCTTGTTCTTGGGTGGCAAGGCTAATTTAGGAGAGGTGGTGCCCACCTTACCTTGGTTAAGTCGTGTCCAGGATTCTAGAGAAATGATTGGAGCCTTATTTGGGCCTGATAAAAAAAAAATTCATGAAAAGAACAATACCAAAAGGGCATTAGATGTAATCAAGTCTCCGTATGCAAAATCTTTGGTTCGTATGAGTAAAATAATTCTCTCATTATTTTACTTAGATGTATAATTGACTTACCATAAACTGATTAGTAATGACTTCTAATTGAAAAATCATTTACATATTAAAAAATTAAACCTAAGTTGCGAATTGGTATGGGGTTTGGGAGAGCCCGATTTAAGTTTAGGCTTAATAATACATTAGTCAAATCTTAGGTAGTTCACCCGAGATTAGATTGCAACAGCTTAGCGATTCTACTGAGGACCAAACCCAAAATATCCGGTTCTCAAAAGGCAACCTCTACGAGTCGCCAAGTTGAGCAAAGGCAAGGGAGACAAGACTCACTACCTCCCAACATTCATGACTTACAAAGAGAAAGAGGTCTGTAACGATGATATGATTGAGTTCAACAGGGGCCAATCCTCGTTGTCTCTCTTTCTTGTAGCTCAAAACCCATTTCTTCTCTTCTTCCTCAGAGTATTCTGGCCAAATTGTTTGGATATGAATGTATGCCTAAAGAAAATAGATTAAGAGGGCGCTCTTAATTATTCTACTCTTGCTCAAAATTCAAAACCGCACATTTACATTTATTAGTCTCAATATAGCCCTCACCCCCTTTAAAAGAATTAATCGGTTGTCTTTGTATGGCTGGATTTTGCTGATGCGAGTCAGTCAAGATTCTCAATTGAAGAAAAGGTTCAAGTGGCTCGCGCATGTTCTTTTTCCCAAAGGGATTAGAAATATCCAAGTCCTTTTGCCAATTTGGCACTGCGTTTAACCCTAAACATGAAACTGAGGTGACATATATATAATTACCCACATTCATCTCAATGAATGAAACTTCACCATATCTAGTATTATTACTGTTAAATTATGTCTCGAATTTGAGCATTTACAAAACACAATTCGCTAAACACTTAAAGCTGCACAAAAGATGAAATAAAATAAAATATGGATATATATATGCAGCAAATTTTTCTTTCCATTGCAGAGGAGAAGCTGAATTTTTATTGAGCCATGGTGGGGCCCAAATGGGCACACATTAAATAAATAAATAAAAGGCTACACGAGAGTAGGGGTGTGCAACGGAAACCGCCCGAACCGGGAACCGGCCGGACCTGACCGGACCAGTCGGTTTCGGGCGGTTCTAGAGGGTCTCGGTCCGATCTTAGGTTCCTATTTTTGGAACCGATGACCGGTTGGTCCGTATCTCGGTTTTGGGGTCAGAACCGGATCGACCGGACCGGACCGACTATTTATATATATATATATATATATATATTTCTGAACTAATCTACGTTACCCATTACCATCATATTCATTTTATCCCTCCCCTCTTTTGCGTTTCTGAACTAATCCACTCTACAGTAACCATCACATCAAATTTTCTTTTTTGCAATTCTCACTTTCCTTTTCCCTCGTGAAACCTAAACCCCTCTCTTTTATTTTTTTAGTTTATGCTCTAATCTACGGTAACCATCACATCAACTTCCATTTTCCCAAATTTTGCAATCCAAGTTCCAATGGACCAATTCGACGGCAATTCTCACTTTGCTTTTCCCTCTCAAAACCGTAACCCCTCCCCTCTTGCTTGCCTTGCTCGACACGACGCCTTGCCCCGACGCCCCCCACGCCTCACCTCATGGCTCACGCCCCACTCACTTCGACGCTCGGCTCTTTTCCTCCAAGTGCCTCGTCGCAACGTCCCGCCTCACACCCTTGGACGCTCAGCTCTCTTCCTCCTCCGAGTGCCTTGCTGCAACGTCTCGCCTCACACCTCGCTCCCTTGGACACTCGGCTCTCTTCCTCTTCCAAGCGCCTTACCCCGATGCCTCGCTCGCTCTGACGCTCAGCTCTCTTCCTCCTCCGAGCGCCTATCTGTGAGGTCTCGCCTCACACCGCGCTTGCTCGGACACTCGGCTCTCTTCCTTCTTCGAGCTCCTAGCCTTGACGCCTCGCTCGCTCTAACGCTCAGCGAGTGCCTTGACGCCTCGCTCGCTTTGAGGAGTGACGTTTGCCTCTTGACTGACATAGGTGCATTTTTCGGCTTCACTTTCGTCGGTTTTAGATCACTATCTTTTTGTAGCGTTTGTCACTTGGAGACTGTATTTACGTTCACTAGTGATTTAGAAATCAGTGTAATAGTTATTTAGAAAAAAAATCAAAACCAAGTGAATCACTATCGTTGATTTTTATTTAGTTGACAATGCTTGCTATATTTATAATTGTTCTTCATTGTCTACTTTGTCTTTAATTTTTATGTGAAATTCAAGTTTCTTATTAACTTTGGTCTCATGGCAATTCAAAATTATTAACACCCTTTAAAATGTTGTTCCCTATTTAGCGAAAAAAGTCTGTGTGAGAAAGGAAGTTCATATATGATCTATGTGCCACTTGCGACACGATGCTGACGATTATTCGTTGGTTCAGTTTTCGAGCGTTGGAGTAACTTTTCCTTACTTTTTGTGATGATTTCTATGTTGTAATTCAGTTTCTGTGATTTTATTTTTTCGCTTTTTCATCTAACTTTGACATGATCTACTTGTCACAATTGATATAGGCATGGCGGTCTCATTGGAGTTTGCTTGGATGTTCAGTCTCTATTTGATCGGTTTAAGTATATGAAATTCTGTTTTTGGTCTGTCTATGGTCCATTTTGGAGGAAAATGTATCACTTTGGCTGCTGGAAATCTGCTCTTGCTCGAGTTATAACTTAATATCTGCTTAATTTTTTAGTATCTATTTTGGTATGTATAGTTATATGATAAATATGGACATGACATTAAGAAGTAAGGCTGCAATCATATCTTTAGTATCCCTATTGTTGTAAATGAATATGATGGTTTGATGGCTCATTATAATGTTTTGTTTGATTCAGGCGATCTATTTATGTGTCAATGGAAGTGGATCAATCAAATGATTGTATGAATCCTATGATGGACTCACTAGAACATGAAGGTGAAAAAATTGAAAACATCGAAGTGGCATCCAACACAAACAAGGTATCTAATACTTGTCTTCCTAGTTCTAGTAAACGAACATCAATAGTCTGGCTTCATTTTCATAAGGGAAAAACCGAGAAGGAGAAAACTATGGTGATTTGCAATTATTGTGGGGCTAAGTATACGTCCTCTGTTGATAATGGTACTTCCGCTATGTTGAAGCACTTGAAAATGTGCAATAAGCATCCTCGCAACATTGATAAGAAGCAAAAAAATTTCACCCCACGTAGAGCACAAGGGATAACAATGGGGCATACTAGTATTGATGGTAATGCAAATGTCTTATCAACATGGGAATTCGATCAAAATCGTTGTAGACAAATGCTTGTTCGAATGATCATAACGGATGAACTACCTTTTTCGATGGTTGAGCGTGTTGGATTCCATGATTTTATTGATCAGTTACAACCTCTCTTTCATCACATCTCACGATTTACAGTGGCTAGAGATTGCATGAAGTTATATATTTGTGAGAAAAAAAGTTTGAAGACTTACTTTGGCAAGCTTAAGTCTAGGATTGCACTCACGAGTGATACTTGGAGTTCCGTCCAGAATTTGAATTATTTATGTCTCACCGCACATTTTATTGATGACGGCTGGATATTGCACAAAAGAATAATCAGTTTTGTGGTGATGCCTAGTCATAAGGGTAAGGATATCGGGAGAATGATTGAGAAATGCATCTATGAGTGGGGAATAGAGAAAAAAGTGTCCACGATCACTGTGGATAATGCTAGTTCTAATGATGTTGCCATTGGATTTTTAAAAGAAAAATTATCAAGAGATAGGCTATTGATCTTAGAAGGTGATGTTTTACACATGAGGTGCATGGCTCATATTTTAAACTTGATTGTGAAGGATGGATTGACTGAGGTACGTGATTCTATTACACGTATTCGAAACGTGGTTAAGTATGTGAGAAGTTCTCCCATGAGAGCCAAAACATTTCAAGGTTGCATTGAAAGTGCGAGGATCACTTATAAGGGTTCAGTTTGTCTTGATGTCACAACTAGGTGGAACTCTACTTATCTCATGTTGGATACTGCCTTAAAATTTAGAAAAGCTTTTGAAATTATGGAAGAAGATGATCCTTCTTTCTTAGGTGAGCTTGATTATGACACTCCTACACATGAAGATTGGGAATATGCTAGAATTCTTTCAGTATTTTTAAAGAAGTTTTATGATGCCACCAACAAGATGTCCGGGACTCTATATATCACTGCGAATGATTATTTCAATGAGATAGCAACTTTATATAAAACTTTGAAACAAGCGGAGAAGGCTTCGGATATTAGTTTGAAAGTTATGGATGCAAAGATGAAGGAGAAGTTTGACAAATACTATGGGAGTTTTGAAAAAGTGAATATGATGGTGTTGATCGCGGTGATATTGGATCCAAGAAAAAAGATGAGCTATGTGCGGTATTGTTATAGATTAATCTATGATGATAGTGCAAAAGTTGATGAAATGTATGATAAGGTGAGAATTGCCTTGGAAAGATTGTTTCATTTTTATGAAAAATCTTATTTTAGTTCTTGTGATAGAAATTTGGATATTAATATTGATAGTAGTTGGGATCCTGATAACCATGAGGAGGGTAAGAAGGATGATCTTGATTTGGTTGAGGATTTCAATTCAGACGTGGCATTTGATATCTTTCTTCGTGAGGAGAAAAAAGTGTCGGCAGGTAAGCTATCTGAGCTTGATAAGTATCTTAAAGCTGAACGTGAAGAAAGTCGTGATCTTGACCTATTGATGTGGTGGAAAACTACTGGCCAAAAGTTTGAAATCCTTTCTTTGATGGCTTGAGATATTTTATCTATTCCTGTAACAACCGTTGCTTCGGAGTTGACTTTCAGTACATCCGGTCGTGTGCTTGATGACTTTCGAAGTTTTTTAACTCCTACAGTGGTGGAAGCTTTGATTTGCACTCAAGATTGGATAAGAAAGGTTACCATGCCAATTAATGTTGAAGAGTGCATTGAGAATGCGGAAAGATTTGAATGGGGTAAGTCATCGATGTATCTTTTTATTTTGTAATTCTTTTTTATATCTAATAAGTGAATGCTCTATTTAATATTTTTTTTTTGTTAGATATGAATGATGTTCATTCGGAGCTTACTGGTAAATAGAGTTTGCAAGTTCAAGTGGAAGAAATATATGTGGTGATATTTTTCATTAATTATTTGAGTTCAATTAAAAGTAATTCTACTTTAAAACTAATGTTGAGTTATCATATATACTTATTGCAAGACTATTAGCAAGTTTTGGGCTCTCGGCTTTGATCACATTTTGCTTGCTTGAACAAAGAATCTATTCCCCTCGGGCCATGCAACATTGAGTGATTCGGCGAGATGTATGGAGTTTGGTAGTTTAATGTTGAATGTCTTTCTCTTGTGTTAATTTTGGAATTTGGTTTTGTTTTTTATTCCATGGAGGGTTTGTTCTAGATTAGTTATGACCGCTAATGGATGGTATTGAACAATGGCCAAACTATGCGTTGAATTTTTGTTGAGTTCAGATTATGTTTTTCCTTTGTTTTTTGCCTCTCTAATAGCATTTATGTTCATGAGAATGAAGGTGAGTGTGTGAAATATGTTTGGAAAGAAAAACTTCTTTGATATTTCAAATTTGTGTGGATCTTTAGCTTATTTTTTTGTTTCATAACAGTTCAAGGACATAGGGTATAATGCAGGATTTTAATTTTTGTTTCCACAAAGTGGACGTTTATAATTTAATAGGGCGTCACTTTGTTGGTCACAAAGTGAATAAGAAAACTTGACCGGATCATGATCTCGTGCGTTACTTTACTAGTAATTACTATTTATTTTTTTTGTTAAATGAAATGAAAACAAGTGATGGTTCATTGGAACCGGACCGGACCGGACTGGATCGGTTGGTCCGGTCCGGACCGGATCGGTTGGTCCAGTCCGGTTCTCGATTCCATGACAGCCGGTCCGGTCCACGGTCCATAAAAGTGGGAACCGGTCCAGTTCCCGGTTCTTGGGTGGAACCGGACCGAACCGGGAACCGATCACCCCTACACGAGAGAGGAGTTCGTCGAAGCCCTGCACGTAGAAGGTGGGGCCCAAGGTCAAAAGTTTGACCTTGGGCACACACACGCGTTCTTTCTTCTTTGGGCGTGTGTGAAGGGGTTTTCTCCTTTTAGTCGCTGAAGTATTACGAAAAGGGAGCCGCGAGAGAGAAAACCCTACGTACTTGAGTCGCACGTCCGCACTGCTTGCAGAAGCCCTATGAAGAGGATACGTACGTGAAGACGCTGTTCTTGTTTGACATACGTAGAGCATTTCGTTCGAGCTTGAATGCGCAGTAATTTTTGTGCCGTGAGTTTATCTCCAAGTGAGTTGTTATTTATAAACACTTAGGGTTTTGGGTTAAATCTAGGTGTGGGAAACACTTGAGTGTGTGAGTGATTATAAACTCTGATTCTCCGTTTTTAGTGGATTATTTGATGATGGTTCTCCCTGTGGATGTAAGTACCGATACTCGGACAGAACCACGTAAATTTCTAGTGTCCTTATTTTTCTCGTTTATTTCTCTAATGATTTCGCGTTGACGTAATTTGCAAAATCCTGTCGTTTCTGCGTATTATATCCTAACAATTGGTATCAGAGCTTGGGGTTGGATTTCTTGATTGTGATTTGGAGCTTTTGCTTATCTTATTATTATCTGGAAATTTTGTTACTGCAATTATGTCTGGGAGGAAATATGAAATTGAGAAATTTAACGGGAGTAACAATTTTGTATTATGGAGAATCAAGATGCGGGCTTTATTGACAACACAAGGTTTGGCAAAGGCACTGGATGGTGAATATGAGTTGCCAATTATAATGAAAGCCTCAGAGAGGGTAGAGCTAATGGAAAAAAGCAAAGAGTATAATCCTGTTAAATTTGACGAATGAGGTCTTACTAGAGGTTGCTGAGGAGAAGGATGCCGCAGCATTATGGGCAAAACTTCAAACACTCTATGTAAAGAAAGGTTTGAACAATCGCTTGTACATGCTGAAGAAGATGTTTCAATTTAGATATACTGAAGGTACGTCTATCAGAACCCACCTAGATGAACTTAATAAACTCATGTTGGATCTGAAGAACGTCGGTAAGTTACTTGATGATGAAAAGCAGGGCATGATGGTGTTAGCCTCTTTACCAAAGTCATGGGAGCACTTTACTGATTCACTGTTGTAGGGGCGTACTACTATTACCTCAGAAGAGGTAAAGTCCACCTTATTCTCTAAGGAGTGGCAGAGAAAGTTGCGAGATGACAGTCCGGCACAAGGAGCAGCGCAAGCACTGACGGTTCGGGGTAGAGAACAACATCGAGGGCCTAGTAGCAGCAAAGGTAAAAGCAGATCAAAATCACGCCATAAAAAGTCCAAGGGATGCGTGAAGTGCTTTGAGTGTCACGAGGAGAGGCACATCAGGAGAGACTATCCTAAGCGGAGGAATAAAGTTGATAGGCAGAATGCCACAAGCAGTGTGGCAAACGTTGCTGAGGGGAGCAATAGTGATGCAAAAGCTATTTTATGTATGACTACTACTTCGTCAGGAGATGAATGGATGCTGGATTTGAGGTTTTCTTATCATATGACACCTCATAAGAACTGGTTTACTACTTACCAGACTGCAAATGGTGGTAGGGTTCTTTTGGGGAATAATGCAGTCTGTAAGGCTGTGGGAATAGGGACAATTCGGATTCGGATGCACGATGGGGTGGTGCGCACATTGACAAATGTGAGGCATGTACCAGAGCTCAAGAAGAACCTTATTTCTCTGAGGACACTCGATGACATCGGGTGTAGGTACACCGCTAAAGGTGGAGTACTGAAGATCTCTCGAGATGCCATGACAGTGATGAAAGGGAAGAAAGTAAATACTCTCTATCATCTACTGATAGAGACCGTGACAGGAACCGCTACAGTTTCATCAGGTGAGTCGGATTCTAACTTGACTCAATTATGGCATATGCGTTTGGGGCACATGAGTGAGGTAGGTATGACGATGCTAAGTGAAAGAGGGTTGTTGAAAGGTCAGAAGACAGGAAAGTTGGACTTATGTGAGCACTGCATCTATGGGAAGCAGCACCGAGTTAAGTTTACTACAGTTATCCATTCGACCAAACGACCAGTTGAATATATTCATTCAAACGTCTGGGGCCCGTCTTCGATTCCTTCGAAAGGAGGTGCTCAATATATGCTGACTTATATCGATGATTATTCGAGAAATGTATGGGTTTACTTTCTGAAGCACAAATGTGATGTGTTTGATCGGTTCAAGAAATATAAGGCATTGATTGAGAAGCAGTCAGATAAACAAATAAAGTGCTTGAGAACCGATAATGGCATGGAGTTCTGTGGTAAAGATTTTACTAAGTTCTGCGAGAAAGAAGGTATTGTAAGACATCGCACAGTACCTAGGACACCACAGCAGAATGGCGTGGCAGCACGGAAGAACAAAACTTTGCTTGAGTGAGCTCGATGCATGCTTTCGCATGCAAGACTTGGCAAGAAATTTTGGGCCGAAGCAGTGAACATGGCATGTTACCTGGTTAATAGATCTCCATCATCTGCTATTGAGTGGAAGACTCCTAAGGAAGTATGGTCAGGGAAACCTGTTGATTACTCCAGATCACGCATATTCGGATGTCCTGCGTATGCTCATGCGAGTGATGGTAAGTTTGAGCTGAGGGCGAAGAAGTGCATATTTCTAAGTTATGCACATGGGGTGAAAGGCTACCGGCTGTAGTGCACCGATCCCAGATCACCCGGTTTTCTAATCAGCAGAGATGTGATCTTCGACGAGACTGCAATGCTTCAAAGGAGGAGTTCTGAGACACAACCAGCAGAGAAGACAGATCATGGTGTCATTAGTGAGGTGGAGCTTCAGGTGGAGACTCTGGAGACCTCGAAGGTAACAGAAATTGAGACTGCAGATGAAGCCGCAATTCCTGAAGTCGATGATAGTAAACAACTAGCAAAGCCGCAGCAGACTATAGCCACAGATAGACAGAGAATGCAAATTAAATCACCGGTACGTTTTGGTTATACAGATATTGCTTATGCATTGACTGTAGGTGATGAGTTTGAGACAAATGAGCCTTCGTCTTATTTTGAGGCGATGGCTAGTTCGGAGTCGTCGCAGTGGCTAGGGGCTATGAGTGAAGAGATGGAATCACTCCATCGAAATCAAACATGGGAGCTGGTCAAAGTACCCAAAAGCCAAAAGATTGTCGGAAGTAAATGGGTCTTTAAACGGAAAGAGGGCATTCCCGGTGTCAAGGCAGCGAGGTATAAGGCGAGACTTGTGGCGAAGGGATATACACAACGTGAGAACATTGACTACAATGAGGTGTTCTCTCCTGTGGTAAGACATACTTCTATTCGTGTTTTACTTGCCTTAATTGCTTCGCAGGATCTCGAGTTAGAGCAGCTAGATGTGAAAACTGTGTTTCTTCATGGTGAATTGGAGGAGCAGATTTACATGAGGCAATTAAAGGGATTTGCTATTCCGGGTAAGGAAGATAATGTTTGCTTGTTGAAGAAATATTTGTATGGGCTGAAACAGTCTCCTAGGCAGTGGTATAAACGTTTTGATACTTTCATGGTTAGTCAAGACTACTTGAAAAGTCAGATGGATAGCTGCGTTTACTATAGGAGATTGGAGAATGGTTCTTTGATTTATCTACTCTTATATGTTGATGATATGCTGATAGAAGCTAAGAATATGTTTGATATTAATATGCTGAAGAGGCAGTTAAATGATAAATTTGAGATGAAAGATTTAGGTGTTGCAAAGAAAATATTGGGTATGGAGATTTTGCGTGACAGGACTGCAAGAGTTTTACGTCTATCTCAAAAGAAATATATTGAGAAGATAGTGGGACGTTTTAATATGCAATCGGCAAAATCTGTAAGTACACCTTTAGCAAAGCACTTTAAACTTTCAGATAAATTATCACCGCAGATTGAGAATGAGGAGGAACATATGTCCTGTGTTCCTTATTCTAGTGTTGTGGGTAGTATTATGTATGCTATGGTGTGAACTGGCCTAATATTTCACAAGCTGTGAGCGTGGTTAGTCGCTATATGAAGCGTCCTGGTAAAGCTCATTGGGAAGCTGTGAAATGGATCCTCAGATATTTGAATAGGACAACAGACATGGGTATAGTATACCGGAGGGACAGTAATGGTAGTGAGACCACCGGTTTTGTGGATTCAGATCACGCTGGTAACTTGGATGATTGTAGATCTTTAGCAGGGTACGTATTTACGCTAGCGGATGGTGCAGTTAGTTGGAAAGCATCCTTACAGGATCCCATTGCCTTGTCTTTGACTGAGACATAGTACATGGCACTAACCTATGTAACGAAGGAGGCGATATGGTTATAAAGTTTGCTCTTGGACTTTGGGTTACAATAGAAGAGTGTGGATATACATTGTGATAACCAAGGTGCGATATATTTGGCATATAATCTAGTTTATCACGAGCAAACGAAGCATATCAACATCAGGTACCATTTCATCCGAGATGTCTTAACTAAGGGTATTGTTATTATCAAAAAGATTGCTACAACAGATAACCCGGCAGACATTATAACTAAGTCTGTTCCTTTGATGAAGCTCAAGCTCTACTTGAGCTCTATTGGCATATGTGGAGAGTGAGCGCCCGTCAGGGCATTAGGAGAGCAGCATGCATGATGAGCACTATAACTTGGCTTCAAACATCGAGCCAAGGTGGAAAATTGTTAAATTATATCTCGAGTTTGAGCATTTACAAAACGCAATTCGGTGAACTCTTAAAGCTGCACAAAAGATGAAATAAAATAGAATATATATATATGCAGCAAAGTTTTCTTTCTGTTACGGAGGAGAAGTCGAATTTTTATTGAGCCATGGTGGGGCCCAAATGGGCAGACATTAAATAAATAAATAAAGGCTACACAAGAGAGGAGTCCGTCGAAGCCCTGCACGTAGAAAAGGAAAAGAAGGTGGGGCCCAAGGTCAAAAGTTTGACCTTGGGCACACACACGCGTTCTTTCTTCCTTGGGCGTGTGTGAAGGGGTTTTCTCCTTTTAGTCGCTGCAGTATTACGAAAAGGGAGCCGCGAGAGAAAAAACCCTACGAGCCGCACGTCCGCGCCGCTTGCAGAAGCCCTACGAAGAGGATACGTACGTGGAGACGCTGTTCTTGTTTGACGTACGTAGAGCATTTCGTTCAAGCTTGAATCCGCGGTAATTTTTATGCCATGAGTTTATCTCCAAGTGAGTTATTATTTATAAACACTTAGAGTTTTTGGTTAAATCTAGGTGTACGAAACACTTGAGCGTGTGAGTGATTGTAAACTCTGATTCTCCGATTTTAGTAAATTATTTGCTACTGGCTCTCCCCGTGGATGTAGGTATCGATACTCGGACCGAACCACGTAAATTTCTGGTGTTATTATTTTTCTCGTTTATTTCTCTGGTGATTTCGCGTTGACGTAAGTTGCAAGATCCTGTCGTTTCTGCGTATTATCCTAACAATTACATCATAATCACAGTTATTCAATCATTTTGTCAAATCAACAAGCTAAAAAGCCTTTTCATGTGTGCGTGCATAATCACCGAATGTGTGTAAAAAGTAAAAATTGTCACCGAAAAGTAGTCAACGTGCTCAAAGAGCTATAAAAGATCGCTCTCATTGGATATGAAAGAGAACAGAAGAAAACCGATGAAACCCTAAACATAGCTAGGAAAGGAAAGAAGAAGCCGAAATCGATGAAAACAAAGATGCAATCACCGCATGCGTCAGCCACGATCTTACTATATTATTTCCATCATTTACATCGGATTTCCCACATCATAAAGCGTAGGTCTTCAATTCAAACCTCAAAAACATTATTTTAACCTTGATTACTACTGTACTGGCGTGCCCCGGAGTTTGATCCGGTCCATAAAGCCCCAAGAAATCTCCCACCATCTTCAACCCCGCAACAACCCAAAATCATCGTTGTCAACAATCTCACACTTTCACCTGCTCTACAATCTCACACTTTCACCTACAATCTCTCTCTCTCTCTCCCCATCATGGGCAGTGAGTTGAAGCGAAGCCTCCTTTCCTTGAAAGCTTCACCTTCTCACTTATAAAAAGGGACCGGAAGACTTGGCACATTCATCATATAGAAGTCCACACCCCACAGGAAGACACGACCAAAAATAAACAAAGGAAAGGCAGTGTTGGCTCGATGGCTAAGTGATCACATCTCGCACGGCAACCATACAAGCTTGGCCGGGCAAAGCTTTTGAAGAAGGAATAATGACATAAATTATCTCAAAATTTTGGCTTTGTGTGTAATGTGGTCTCTGAATTTTAAATCCGTTCGATAAGATCCCTAAACTTCAGCCCAATGTACAATGTCGTTCCTGAATTTTTAATTTATTTAATGTGGTCCCTGAACTTTTGACACTTGTTCAATTTAACCCATAGACTATATGAAATGTTCAATGTTGTCTTTTCATTTATTCAAGTTCAAGTACAATATCAAACATTTTCATACAATCTAGGAGATTGAATTAACATGTACCTGAAGTTTAAGAACAGCATTGAACAAATTAAAGTTCGGGGACGACATTGCACGTTAGATCAAATTTCATGGACCAAATTGCATATTGAATCAAAGTTAACGGATCATACGTGTCATTTACTGTTTAAAGAAAGAGGAGGCCAGTTTTTCTTTCTCGAGAGTATCCATCATTCGCGAAGAGAGGAGATCCATTTCACACCCAGACTTTTTCTCTGCTTTGCGCCACTATCAACATAAACACACTTTGTCGTCGTGCTTCGCCTCCCCCATCGCCGTTCGCTGCCATCCCGGACTTCTCGCGGCCAAACACTGAAGAGCTCCCACTACAGATAGTAATCCGTCAGCTTTTCTTCCGGCGGTTCACTTCGAGAATGGCCGCAACTCAAAGACCTCAAGTAGGTCACTCCCCATCGATATAAAAATGGAAAACAAAAGAGAAACGATGAACATAGCCAAGAAAGGAAAGGAGAGGCCAAGCCAAAGAGAGCAAAAGATGCAATCATCCCATACGTCAGCTACGATGACGTCACTTTATATTATATTCACCGTTGGCATCGGATCCCCCAATCACAAATCTGAATCGTGGATCTTCAGTTGTTCAAACCTCAAAAACGTTATTTTAATCTTCGCTTCCTGCTCTAATGGCGTGACCCGGTCCATAAAACCCCAAGAAATCTCCCACCATCGTCGTCCACAATCTCACTTCCTCTCTCTCTCTCTCTCTGCATTGTTTCTCTCCATCATGGGCAGCGAGTCGAAGCAAAGCCTCCACATCGCCATGTTCCCGTGGCTCGCCCACGGCCACATCACCCCCTTCCTCGAGCTCTCCAAGTTCCTCTCCCTCCGCGGCCACGCCGTCTCCTTCCTCACCACCCCCGGCAACGTCGCTCGCCTCGCCGGCGCCCACCCTGAACTCCCTCCCTCCGTCCGCCTCGTCTCCCTCCCCTTGCCCCGCGTCCCCAACCTCCCCAGCTCCGCCGAGTCCACCTCCGACTTGGACATCGACTCGGTCCCCTACCTCAAGAAGGCCTACGACCTGCTCGAGCCAGCCCTGGCCCGGTTCCTCTCGGACGGCCGCATTGACTGGGTGATCCACGACTTCGCCAGCCACTGGCTCCCACAGGCCGCCGCTCGGCTCGGGGTCCGCTCGGTGTTCTTCAGCACCGTCAACGCCACCTCGCTTGCTTTCCTCGGCCCGCCGTCGGAGCTCATCGGCGGCCGGTGCCATAAGCCGGAGGACCTGACCTGCGTGCCGAAGTGGATCCCGTACGAGTCCACAGCTTGCTTCAGGCTTTATGAGGTACTGAAGCACCAGCGGTGCATGGACGAGGAGGTCTCTGATTTCTGCAGGTTCGGCCACACAATCGACGGCTGCGACTTCGTGATAGTGAGGAGCTGCCGTGAGTTCGAATCGGAGCCGTTGAGCTTGTTGACGGAGATTTACCAGAAGCCCGCGATTCCAATCGGGCTAGTGACGCCAGCTATCCGAGACGAGGTTCGAGCCGACGATGAGAAATGGAAAGCCCTGGAAAGTTGGCTCAACGCCAAGCGCGAGAAATCGGTGCTTTATGTCGCGCTTGGAACCGAAGTGATTTTGAGTAGCGAGTTGACGAACGAGTTGGCCGCCGGGATTGAGAAGTCCGGGTTACCGTTCGTTTGGGTGGTTAGGAACTGCCTCGTGCCGGCCGGGTTCGAGGAACGAGTCTCGGACCGAGGGTTCGTGTGGGCGGGCTGGGCCCCGCAGACTCGGATCTTGGCCCACAGGGCAATCGGCGGGTTCCTGACTCACTGCGGGTGGAACTCCACGATCGAGGCGCTGAGCCGCGGGCTGCCCCTGGTGCTGTTCTCCGGGGGGAGCGCGGATCAGGGCGTGATGGCCCGGTTCCTGCACCAGAAGCGGGTCGGGTTCGAGGTGCCCCGGGATGAGGCGGACGGGTCATTCACGGGCGATGTGGTGGCCGAGTTGATCCGGCAGGTCATGGTGGAGCCGGAGGGCGAGCTGATCAGGGCAAATGCATGGGCCATGAAGGAGGTGTTTGGCGACATGGAGTTGCAAAACAAGTACATGGAGGAATTCGCAGAGATCTTAGAGAAAAGTGCCACTAAGGACTAAAAGATGGCGAAGTAAATCTATACCACGAGTATTGTTACATATATCGAATCGAGGTACCAAATTGATAAGTACGATAATGTGATCGATTTTTATCGGATATTAAATATGACCCAATTTAAGATTCTATTGCGTTTCATTTTACATAAAATTTAAATGATATTATGGGTCGATCTTATATTATTTCAATCAATCTAATCATTTCATGAATAGACAAAAGCTACACAAACGGCAAGATGTAACGTAATCAATTGATTAATTAAAAGTCGGACGAAAGCAACCATTATAAGATATGCTAAAAGCCAAAAGCACTTTGTACACTCAAATGTATGAGAGGGAGGAGACGGGGTGAAAAAAAATAATCAAAACCCGACCTTGTGGGTGACCCAATTTAAAAATTGGCCTCGATTAGCATAAGAAAACTAATCCTAAGAAAATGAAATAAAATAATGTATTCGAAGAAGACTAATATAGACTGAAAGCCATTACGCGACAAGTACGTGCGCCCGGCCGTGGGGGTTGCTTCTGAATGAGAATCATAGAATTCAAATAATATAAATATAAGGCTAAGATTGGAATTTTCATATAAACTTAGAAATTTGGAGCTGATGATTAGAATCCATCATGAAGCTAAAACAGTATATATATATTAGTCTTGTCATATGAATGGACTGAGTCGTCGAATCAAAAATAACCAACCTAAATTTACTCATTTAATTTATTTTAACCTATTTTTATGTAATACAAATCTAGTGATCAATACCAATCACATACCAACCCAACTTATTTTATTAAAACACTAGAGCTGGCAAAATGGGTCATAAACCCATATTATGACTCATTTTTAGTTATATGGGTCAAGTGAAAATTAAATATAGGTCACAAATGGTCTTAGAAAGTAAAACAAGAAAAGAAATGGGTCTAAATGGGTTATTAGGAAACCCACTTTGTTAGAAAGTAAAGCAAGAAAAGAAATGGGTCTGAATGGGTTATTAGGAAACCCACTTTGAACCCATGGCCTTCCTCCTCTGCGACAGAGGCTCTACCTTAATTCTCTCTTCCTTCCATGACTGCAAATCTTTGGATGAGTAGAGCACCCCCTTCCCTTTCCAATCCCAACCGATTGCAGCCACCGCCTACCCTGCCGTCACGCCGCCATCTTCATCGTCAATCCCAAGCTTGTCGACCTCAGGCAAGCCGCGAGCCGTGAGCTCGCCGACCTTGGCCGAGCTCAAGTTCACCTAGATCTGGCGAGCCGTGAGCTCACTGGCCTTGACGAAGCTCAGGCTCGCCTGGATCGGCCGAGCCACAAGCTCGCCAGCCATGGCCAAGCTTGGGCTCGCCTAGATAGGCCGAGCCCCGAGCTCACCAACCGCGACGGAGCTCAGCAACTCGAGCTCCCCTAGACAGGCGGAGCCTTGATCTCGCCGAACTGAGGCTTGGCTGGTCTCCGTCGACGGAGTAACAATGGAGAAGAAGGAGGAGGAAAAAGAAAGAAAAGAAGAAAATAAAATAAATAATAATAATAATTTCAAAAAAAATTATAAAAATTCGATTTTTTTTAATGCTATTTGGTAGATAGATATCTATATACATACTGGAGAAGTACTTTTAGATGAAGCTCGATGCTGTTTAGATTGATAAATAGAAATTATAAACATCATAATGTAATTTTTAACTTGGTGAACTAAAATCAAGAAATCAACCAAAATTAAAAACAATTACAATTAAGAAGCTATGCATTCTCGCATTCAAGAAGATTTGTTATAAGCAAATATTATTTTCATGTCAATTATTAGCTTATCAAACTTTTTCTTATCAAGAGTTCTTCAAAAGTATTTCAATTTAAAGGTTTTTCACATTTTTTTTACTTTTTAAATTTGGTGTGAAGTTTTTATTTAAGTAACTAAATTGAGTTAAATATAAATGTGTTTAGATAATATGGGTCGGGACGGGTCGGATCGGGTCGGGTCGGGTTGGGTATGGGTCATCAAATTTACATTGCATGAAAATAGGTCAAAACGGGTTAAATAGGTCAATATGGGTCGGACCATTTTCGACCCGACCCACCCATTTGACAGCCTTATAAAACACTCATATATTTAATCAAATTTAGGAAAACTTATACCCAAACTAAGGTGAGAGCAGAGTGAGCAAGTGCAAGATCGAGCGAGGACGAGAGAGGGTCTTAGAGTTGAGTTGAGTCTAAGTTATGAACCCATTTAACACTTATATTGTTTTAGGTCTTACCATCTAAAATCCATATATGACCTATTTACTAAATATAACTAAGTGATATAACTACCCAGCCCATCAAATATGGGTTAAAATGAGTCTAATATATAAAGGCATGGTGTTATGTCCTATTTTGACAGTCTAATTTATGGTAGCATGGTGCTATGTATAATCAGAATAGTCTAATTTAACAAAACACATATACAAAGAAGGCCGCACCATCCATGTGCCTTGTGTAAAATTTTGCAAGTTCATCACTAACTATTCTAAAAGGTTCAATTGATAAATGAAGACGTAAATCAATATTTAATATACGAACACTCTACATTACACCTAAGTTGGACTTTACTAGTATTTTAACATTTCTCCTCACATTACACTAGGGTGAGATTTAACAAGGGAGACAAATAATGGGTTTGAAAATATCTGAACTTAGACTTTCTGGCTCTAACACCTTGTAAAATTTTATGAAATCGAAACCAACTATTCTTAAAGTTTAAACCATTGAAAGAATATAATTGCTTCAACTCATGTATTATTATAGGAAATAATGTATTCAAGAAAATTCCACAAATGATGACTTTACTTGCCAATAAATTCTTCTCATACTAAAACAAGGAAACAGTTTTTTTATTTAAATACTTTAATCTTATATTACCAATTGAAAGGATATTGAGAAGGAAAAACTTAACGTGCGATTTTGGTATAAGATTATCGGTATGTTTTCAGTTTTGATAGTTGTAACCAACAGCCGATTAAATTATAATAGAATCGGGAAACAAGCTTTCTATAGAAAAGGAAAAGGTTACTTATGAAATAACCTAAACCTTAGAATTTCGGAAATAATTTCTATAATTGACTTATATGGTATAGAAGATTATACTTCTATCATTTGCTAAAGTAAGAGACACGGTAAAGATAAAATAGTAGGCCTAAGCACTGCAGGAGCCTCCCACTAATATGTTACATGGGTGTTTTGTTTTATTAATAGTCAAACTGTCATTCAAAGCTGTGTTAGCATTTACTTTCATTTGGATCAATTATTCATCTGGCGACCCCTTCACGTCATCACCAGAATCTTTCAACGTGATTAGAGGAAAATAACATTGCTTAAAATTTCATCGAAAAGTGTCGTGTTCATGTCAATTTCAAATTGAATTATATCAGATCGAGTCGAGTACAGACCTCTCTCGATAAATTATTGTCAAGTCAATGAAATATTATAAACATCCTCATGGGGGAAGGCATACTGGGCCCTTTGACTCGATATTCTTTTAGTCGAGCGCTAGCACCACTTTAGAGTCGGGCTCTTCTGCTATCGATGAAACCGGTCTAGATTCTTAAACTGCAATGGACTCATTTAGATGTGCATATCACGGCCGCTGGCCATTACCGAATGAAAGCACGGCCCAAAGCATCCGCACCTCGATTTTGTAGGCTTTGTTCAGTCTCAAATATACACGACCGGCTTGCGCAACGTTCGCAAATTTTGCAAACGATCCAATTATCGACGCGATCGATATTTTACTGTTCGGGCGACGCGATGATCCTGCCGCCTTCTTCTGGCCCTTCGGCACGCATTAGTTGTTCTCATAGTCAATTTGTCGGCAGCATGAATGATCTCAACAGAGCCTAAATCACGAAATCTCTCCTGGCCGAAACAGGATTGCGAAGCCATTTGGGCCTGCGATGCTTGCCTGATCCCATTCACGACACCATGGGTCGTTGTCACTTGTCATAGATTTCGCCCATCAAATTTCTCGTTTCGGGTTCTCTCAAGTTCGAAACGTCATCCGGAAAAGCCGACGAGTTCTGATGATTCATGCACCTTTTGCCAACCTGCCTTAATCTTCGAGAGGCTTCATATCCTAAATGATCGCATGCATGCTCTTATGTAAAGTTCTCCGACTGAACGAGTAGTCAGATTGATGATGGCATCGAAGAACGGATAAAGTTTTGCTAAGAGAAGATCGGAGCGCAAAAATCGACTACTGCATAGGCGCGGGCAATGGCCAAGGCGCTCCAACCAGGCTTATCACATAAAGCTCAGCGATATTATGTACATATCTGTGCATAGTACTGCAATACTACAGAATAAGAGTGTCCGTGAGTTGCAGAGATATCAGATGCAAAGGAGACAAAGTACGAACTCTCGAAATGCTGGTATGTATGATATCGTGTCTCATGAATCAAGTTGCACAAACTCGAGAGCATTTGCATCCGGATCTCTCGTGAAAATCGCCGGCCTCCCCGACTTGCTAAGCGTGTAAGGAATGCCTGCAAGTAGAATGGCCAAACAAGTACTCAACTTTGTCGCTGCGCAGTTCTAAAACATAAATCCCGATGAATTAAATGCCCGTGCTTCATGAGATGCGTGTACTGCTTGCCAAAGAGTAAGGAAAGATTTACATACCGGCTTTATCAAGGACGGCCTTCAGCTTAGACACATCCTTAATAGAGATGCAGGTGTGACGGTCTCGGCCCCCATGTTCGGGTCTTCCGGTCAATGGGTCTGGATTTGGGAGCTCCATCAGGTGAATCATCTCGGAACCCACCCACAACCACGCACCACGATAGGGAAGTTTGTCATCCGGACGTGCTTCATTTATCTCGAGACCTAACTTAACAGAAAAGATCGACAAATCATGACGGCTCTTTCAAAAAGTAGTATTCTTGTACCTGAATGTTGGCATGGGAAGTAGGACTTACCAAGAAGGTTTTGATAATAATCGAGCGACCTTTCAAGATTTTCACATAAGATTCCTACATGATGAATGCTGAGGAAACCAATATCTGCATAAACGTTTGATGTTACCAAAGCTCAAAGGCTCGCAAAAGCAAAATGATGCCATCAAACAAGAACTTCTACAACCTTGTGGATTCAGTATTACGAGATGATCATTCTTTGACCAGACCAGACAAGCAAACGAGTGACGATCAGTGATTCTGCAAGTTATTTCTCCACCCACAGCACAGAAAAGAAACGGATAAGTTTCGTTCTGCTGGGCAGACTGATCTGATCAATTTACTCCTGAACTCCTAATTAACCATGCAGAAGAGATGTGCTTTGCAGTTTGGAATTCGACATGAAATGGGAGGTTAACATTTCGACTCAATCCATTGACTCCAATTCTCCATCTGATGTCAACCAGCAACTAAACAAAATTCAGTAAATCGCACACAGAAGTGACACGATCCATAAAGAAATACTTGGAACCAAACGATTTCCGTCGCTTAAGCAGATAGAATTTCGAAAGTAAAAGAAAAGTAGTAGCCAGATTACTTTGAACTGCCAGGATGCTAAGATGCTAGATATACGCGAGCACTAGTGCGAAATCAAAAGTGCATCGAGAAAACAGAAGTTCCAAAACGACTGTCTAATCACCATTTCTGTTGGCCGCCGCATCTGCTTCTCTCGTTAGCATTGCCCCTTCAACAGTCGCTTGAGCTTTCACCGCAAGACGGCATCTGCCGCCACCTCGAACCGCCCCACGTCGAATTGCTGCTCGTGGTGCGCTTGTGCACAAGCCATTACCTTTACAGTGGTTCACCTGAATGCAAAGGAGAAAATTCATCAAACAGTTTTCAGCCAACCAAGGAAGCTGGCATTGGAGAACAACTTTAACTTGTGCAACTCCAAGCATGTACAAGAAGCCGAAAATGCAGAGAGATTATATGAATCCGTATCTCCTTCCACAAAAATTTAAACTTTTCCCCCTCCTTCCATTCCCAGCCACAAGCAACGCATACCCAATTAAACTTACTCATTACCTGGATCAATTAACGACTCAATTCTTGAGCGCGAATAAACAAGAGCCACCGAAGCCTCAAAGGGCGACGACTTAAAACCAGAGACCCAGATCAAGAAACCGCGGGAATAAGTCAAAGGAACCCACCAGAAGACGAATGAGATCGAGCAGACGGGCAAAAGAGATCGTGAATTTTCGGCACCGACCGAAAAAAGAAACGACCCAGATTCACGCGGACGAATCGAAAGACAGAGGATCGAATGAGGAACTAGTCAACGATAACTGTAGCAGCAGAAGTTATCTACCTTGTTCTGCAGAGGTACGGCAGGTGATGATGGGCTGAGAAGAGACGCCATGATCGAGCGGAGATGGATCCACGAACCTCGGAACGGGTTTTTACTTCTGCTTTTGCTCCTTTTTTATGCCTTCGATAATTGTCATTATTATTATTTTTTAAGGCTGTGCGTATGCGCGCGGCACGAATCAACCACGGCCTCAAGATTCAGGAATGAATAGGAGCCACAGATTCCCGGACCTTCGCAGGATGGTTCCAGGGGACTTTGCATAATTGGGGATGCTTTTTGGAGTTGTGTGAATGGAGTGATTAAAGGGGGTATTTCAGAAAATTTAATTGTTCGAGATGATATAGAAAGGGGAGAGGGAGTCGATAGAGACAATGGGACAATCTGACATAAGCTGCATCATCACAAGAGCACGAAATGACAGGCAATACGAGTTATCGTTCTTAATATAATGTTTTTCAGACCATTCATGTTCCACAATACAAACAGAACTTGTTACCTACTCTAAGTTGATAAAATCCAAAATTCGCCATCGATATGAAGAGTGCCTCAGGAAATTGCTGAGAGGTGGAAAATTAATCTAGAGACTTCCCAATTTATCATACCTAAAAAATATAATTTGCCTTCTCAAGATGGTATCTTAAAAAGTTAAGTCAATTTTCAATGTCGAATTTTAAAAGTTACAAATTTAAAAAACAAAAAAAAAGGGCAAATTGTCAAAAAATTTCATTGAACCATTTTCTCCACAATGTAGTCATTTCTCTCGGTGTCATTAATCCAATATCAAAGTCGCCAGTATAGAAAGCACCGTAACGAAAAATTAAAATAGTAATGTGAAAGCGCACGCCTTTCTTAATCACAAACTTATGAAAACCCTAATTTTTAGTGAAGGATCGGGTCAATCTACTATTAGATTATGTCGAACTCCTACGTCGGATGCTCATTTAATTCTGTCGGATCCTCACCTGGTCCTGACCTTCCCATCGAAGAGCAATCAGAGAGTCGTCCGCTTTCGGTTCCGCCACACGACAAGAAATGGAAAAGCGAAGAAGAGGAAAAAACCAAAAGGAGAGATGGCCCCGTTTTGTTTTTGACATTTGACGATTCCAGACGCTGGTTGACCTGCTGACTTTCGGGAGACGGGTCAACCCCAAATGGGAACGCTCGAAGGGTCGCGCCACTTTCCTCGCCATGGCCAAAACGACTCGTACCTAAAAAAAAAACCAATCGCCAAGCTGGCGTTGAATCGAACGGCTCCTTGCATCGTAGGAAAACATGGTTATTGACCTGCCCGTATTTTAGTCCTAATGAACCTGTTGACTATTCCGGATTACGGTTGTCATGCATGATCACGTGCACAAAATAATCCCGTGTTGACAAGCGGGGACGGGATAAGTTGTTGACATTTTCTCACTTGGAAAGGAAACGACGCGGATCATAAGGGTCCGTTCGTTTCGCGAAAAATGGGTCATTTTCGGAAAATATTTTTTCAGAAGTCATTTTTCAAGAAAATGACAATCTTTTATGATGTTCGATTAAGACCTGAAAATGTTTAGGAAAACATTTTCCGATATTCGATAAGAAAAATGTTTTCCACTCCCTAGATTGGCGAGCGCGAGCGTTAAGCTTGAGGCTAGCGCGAGCTTGAGGTTCACCTGATGACAGTCGACGACTAACCAAGAAAGAAGAATATGGGAAATGAATAAAAGAAAAATAAAAGAAGAAATAGAAAAGAAAAATGAAATTAAAAAAAAATTGAATTAAAAAAAAATAAGAAATGGGAGGAGGAAGTGATGATTTGTAGAGGTGTGAGATAAGAGAGATTAAGTGTGGAAAATATTTTCCACTTTTCAAAAGTAGAAAATATTTTCCCCTAATTTAGAAAACATTTTCCCATTCATAGAAAACATTTTCCCAATGAATTCATTTTCTGTGAAATGAAGGCCGAAAAAATCGGAAAACATTTTCTCATAAATTATTTTCGGCGAAACGAACAGAGCATAAGATTCGATTTGCTTCGCAAAATAATTTTTGGATTTGCACTTATTTTAATTTTTCGTAAAAATAATCGCATCCCAAAATAAGTATAAGTTTGTAAAATTTATGATCGCATTGTAGTTGTCGTGAATTATACTTACGTTACAAAAAGTTCAAAATCGCATAATTGGAAATAGATAATTTAAAACCCTCTTTGAACTTTGAATAACATGGCTTCCGTAAAAGTAGTTACGGATAAGGAATTTGATGAAGTTGCGAGGGCATGAGTGGATTACATTTGACGATCGTGGCCATTAAATCAGGAAAATCCGGGTTTTTATCATGTAAAAGTCCATGCGATTTGAGGAATTTCATGTTAATATGCCGTAAGCGGTGACCTGGGATTTGAGCGTGACGGCCGGAGGTTACAGATGGCGGGTCGAGAACATGTTGGCCTGTTCCACAGCACATGGCGTCAACAGTTTCGGTAGGATTTACCAAATGCAAAAAATGGTGGGGCGAAAATAGAAACATCTTTCAAGGGTGTGAATGCATGCGATTACACTCGGTGCGGAAGTCAAAAGGGATTAATTAACTTTTGACTTGCTTTGGAGAGTCAATTAGACTCCCACTGGTTGATTTTTTGAAAAGCTATGAGATGTATTACTTCCACTTGTCCATTGATTGACATGGGAAATATAATATACTGGATCGAGTGGACATGTAGATTTGAATTATTAATTTCTTTGTGCATTCCATAAAAATTCGAGACATTGTTCGGTAGCAATTTAGTGATATGATTGGTTAGGACTTGTAGCATCGGCCTTTCTCCATGCTCTAAAGTATCATTTAATATACCTCTAAGGTAAATGTACAATATTTAATAATTTACGATCTCTCTTTTCTCTTTACGAATTATTATATTTAGACATGCGAAAGCCGTAACCAACGAATGATCTCCGACTCCAATAGAAGAATTGCTCTCGTGCATAAAAAAAAAAATATGATTAGATTTAACATTGCATTAGGCTATCAGCGCCCCCTATTGCCAAGATAAATTCTCATATAAACTAGTAAATTTAAATAATAACCATAACCCATATATCATTAGATTTAAAGTTTTATACCGAACATTCGGTGCGTTAAAAATTACGTTTTTTTTTCGGTAAATATATATTTAAGGAAAATATAGGAAGGCACGGAGTACTCTAGAATCCGGTAGGACCGGCGGGTTTCATAGTTTTCCGGCGGTTCCGACAGCTTACGGGAAGGAGGTCTCCGACTACGAAACCTCGCGACGGACGTCTACTCGGTTTGGGACTGTACATATATTCCAAAGATAAGCAACCCCCGCGAAACTTCTCCATCTCTTCCCCTCTCTATATTATTCGCAAGCAGCGTCGAGAATAAATCCCATTTATTTTATGTAATGCTTATTTTATTTTATTTTAATTTAAAACGAGTAAGGACGCCAAAATCATCAACTTCCTCCCGACCGCGTAAACAAAACCCAGGATCGCGTTTACTATTCCCAAAAAAAGAAATTAATAAATTAATAAAAATTAAAAAAGAACCTTAATCGTTCCAAAAGTCAAGTCCCCCTCAGGCTTCGGCGACCATCTCCCACTTTTCCACCGCGTTCACACGGCCACCGCACACGCTTCCCCTCCCAAACCGTATAAAAGCTCCGACCACTTCCGATGACTCGTATTCAAACCAGCCCACGCCAAGCGTTCACATTCCCCGTTCATACATCAGATCTCTTCTTCTCACCCCCCTCACCACCCGGTCGATGGAGCTTACTTCGTCCCCATTTCTCAACCCGGACGCTCCCGACGACCTCTCCCCCTTCTCCAGCTTCCTCTTCCCCGACATGGCCAGCTTCGCCCCGGCCGGCGACGGCGATGGCGACGGCGGCGGCGGCGGAGGCTCCTACTGGTTCGGCGCGGGCGGTAGCGGGAGCGGGAGCGGCAGCGGGAGCGGGAGCGGGAGCCAGCCCTTTAAGCGCCGCAGGAAGGAGGAGGGAGGAGGACAGCACGGCAGTGGCGATGGCGGCGGGTCGGTGGGAGAGATCGTGGCATCGCTGGCTTTGATCGAGGAGGAGGAGAAGCGCGAGAGGGAGAGCTTCTTGGCCGACTCGATGCTGGGGAAGGCCACCCTGGATTGGAACTTCGGTCGGGAGGTCCGAGCGGCCGGGGATTACTACAGCCAATTCCAGGCGTATTACGACGGCGCGAACGAGCTCGAGATGGGGAAGAACAAGCGCACCAGGCAGTCGGCCGCCGCGGCTGCAGCGGCGGCGGCTGCGGTGGCGGCGGAGGGCGGTGAGGGCGACGCGCCGGCGCAGGGCGTGGGCCAGCATCGGCGGCTTTGGGTGAAGGACCGGTCAAAGGATTGGTGGGAGAAGTGCAACAGCCCGGATTTCCCCGAGGAGGACTTCCGGCGCGAGTTCCGGATGAGCAAGGCCACCTTCGAATTCATCTGCAACGAGCTCGACGCGGCCGTCACGAAGAAGAACACGATGCTGCGGGACGCGATCCCGGTGCGGCAGCGCGTGGCGGTGTGCGTGTGGCGGCTCGCGACGGGGGAGCCGCTCCGCCTCGTGTCGAAGCGGTTCGGCCTCGGCATCTCCACGTGCCACAAGCTGGTCCTCGAGGTCTGCTCCGCGATCCGCAACGTCCTCATGCCCAAGTTCCTCCAGTGGCCCGACGACGGCCGGCTCGCGGCGATCAAGGAGGAGTTCGAGGCGGCGTCGGGCATCCCGCGCGCGTGCGGGGCAATGTACACGACCCACATCCCGATCATCGCCCCCAAGATCAGCGTCGCCGCGTACATGAACAGGCGGCACACGGAGCGGAACCAGAAGACCACGTACACGATCACGGTCCAGGGAGTGGTCGACCCGCGGGGCGTGTTCACGGACGTGTGCATCGGGTGGCCCGGGTCGATGCCCGACGACCAGGTCCTCGAGAAGTCGGCGCTGCACCAGAGGGCCGGCAAGGGGCTGCTGAAGGACGTCTGGGTGGTGGGCAACCCCGGGCACCCGCTGACGGACTGGGTCCTCGTCCCCTACACGCACCAGAACATCACCTGGACGCAGCACGCGTTCAACCAGAAGCTCGCGGAGGTTCGGGACGTGGCGCGGGGGGCGTTCGCGCGGCTCAAGGGCAGGTGGGCGTGCCTGCAGAAGCGGACCGAGGTGAAGCTGCAGGACCTGCCGGTCGTGCTCGGGGCGTGCTGCGTGCTGCACAACATCTGCGAGGCGAGGAACGAGGGCATGGAACCGGACACTAGGTTCGAGATCTTCGACGACGAGGTGGTGCCCGACAACCCGGTCCAGTCGGTCGCCGCCGCGCAGGCCCGGGATCAGATCGCGCACAACCTGTTGCACCACGGGCTCGCCGGCACTTCTTTTCTATAGCGCTCTCTAGTAGGATCGGAGCTTTTGGGTCATCTGATTAGTTTGCCTTTTTCGTTTTTCGATTTTACGATATACTTATTATTTTAATGGATGTGGGTATAGAATAAAGTGAAATTGATCCTTAGGCTTGGGGTTGAGGAAAATACGGTACCCGGATAGGTTCTAACATACGGAATTTATACACGTTTTCGTGTTTGGTTAACGTGTCTCGTCTCAATATGCTCCTTCTTTATTTCGATTTTTGTCAATTTTTCTCCTTCTACATGAGAAATACTTACTAATTCTTTCTCATATGATCTATGTATATATTCCTTATATACAAACGTCTTCCTAAATGGGCTCAAATAATTTCTTTTTTCTTTTTGGGATTTCGATCGATGAGGTTGACAAAACGAGGGAATCCCATGCTTCGATCTGATTCATGATGACAAGAAATTTGGCGGCTGCAGGGATTTTTCAGTGGATTCCTTAAGCAAGCCATCCAGTTTGGGCGGTGCATAACGCTGAGTTGACTTCTTGAATTAGTGAGGGAGGATCTCTCCTTCTTCTCCTTCTCCTTTTTCTTCAGCTCTTCAACTTTGACCAGGAAGAAAGTTCTCTGTATCTTTGAAATTGACCACCGCTGTAGCTCTCGAGTTCATCCTTACATTTGGTGATTTTTTGTACGCGGGTGCCACGTGAATCTCGCGAAAAAAGATGTATACACGGCCAATTTTATCTTCATTTCCCCATTAACTATGATTTGTTATATTTTTTTGTCTTGCTTCTCTCTTCTATGTACATGGGTGTGCAGTGGTCTCGGAATTGAATTCCAAATCTTCTACTCTCTGACCCCACCCTCCAAATTCCTTTACCAATAGGGCCGCATGCCTGTTGACTAATTCGTTACGTTGACTGACCAGAAGTACATGTTGTTAATTTCATTTTATTCGACACCAAGTGTTGGCTAATATCATATTATCAAATTGAGTGTGTGGTGAGCTACCCACAAAAATATTGAACTATGAAAAGCTGGCCATATATCAAGAGAGTGGTCGGGATGTAAATATTTGAGTATTCAACTACTAATTATCTCAATTTAAGTTATGTTGAGCAAGTGTGATTGGTTCCAAAATTGATAAATTCTATAATTGAGACTTTGTAAGAATCGTTTCTCAATTTTGTGGAACTTAAGATGTGCATGATAATCGTTTTGTTTCTTTATTTTTCTATTTTTCAATTCTCGAAAATAAGTTTGAATAGAAATCAATCTGGTAACACAATTTCGTTTTTCTATTTACATAACGAATTTTCACTCAAGAAATAGGTTTGAAACGGAAATCAAAAGTATTATTTTTTTACTTTATAATTTTGTAATAAAAATACAAAAAAAAAAAAAAACTCTTCTCATCGCTCTCCCTTCTACTAGTCAGTCGCATGCCTGCCATCCGCTTGCTTGCCATTTGACCGCCTCCTACCCACTTGCCATCTGACCGTTGTCCACCCGTCGCTCGCCTATTGCCCGCCTGACCGCCCGCTGCTGTGTTTTTCTCATTCTTCCCCGTACAGACCATATCATATTCATATGTGTTCAATGCATTCAACATGCTCTGCTAAAACCATCGTTGTTCACTTACAAACCAAAAGGAGGAACGAGAGGGTGTGTTGCCCTGCTAAAACAGTGTTATTTATAGTTTTTAACTTTGTAAACCGAATAGAGGAACTGAGGACCATTCAGTACAAGAAAAACTCATAAATGGCTTCGCATTGCAGCTGTAAGGCATTCGATACATCTTAATCCAATGCAGGTGCATTTTACATTACATTGATATTACACTAAGTGCAATAGAATCACCAAATCAACATCCAAATACATAAACATCACGGGAAAAAAGACACTGTAAGTTCTTGTGGCCCAGGATGTTCCCTTCAAGTAGATATTTCCCCGGCTGTAGGCAAGCTTCCCATAGCTACGACGATGATCAGTGCTGTAATATATGGGCTTTAACTAAGAAATGGAAATAAAAGAAAAGGAAAAGTAAGGGTTGAAAAGTCAAAAAGGAGGCTGAGGGAGAAGTGTGGAACATTCGGTGGGTTTTAAAAAGAGAGAAAGAGGGAGAGAGAGAAGAGCACAGCAGAAACGAAAAGCAGGGGAAAACGCAAAACAGGGGAGAAGAGAGAAAGAAAAGAAAAAGGAAAAAGGAAAAAAAAAAAATTGTGCGCTCGTGATCCGAACGCCTCATCAAGCCGACTCAAGTGTGTTTTGCAACGCCGGTAAGGAATCGAAGCTTTTAATCACCTACTTCAAGCAATCGCCACAATTAGGGCTCGAAATTCGGATTTCTTGGAGATTTGTGTGGCGAAGCCCGATTTTTGAGTCGTTAAGCTGTATATTTTTATAGAAATGGTACTTTGGGACGTTGTGAAGCTATAGCATCTTACGGATCGTGATTTGAGCTTGTGGTTTGTCCGGAATGGAATTTTGAAGTTGAGGACGCAATCTGGTACTGTAGCGGCAGTAGCTTCGAGCCTCTTTTTTTGTCGTTTTCGGTTCTGTTTTGGGGCAGCTGAGTTGGGGTTGTTGTTGTACGTTAAAAGAGCTTTCTAAAGACTGCAAGATGGCTTGAAACGGAAATTTGTGGAGGGAGTTATGGCGTGACGAAGTTGGCGCATGGACCACGCCTAGCTGAAATTGTTGGGTTTCTGCTTTTTGTGTGCTTTTGTGGCGCATAGGTGTCGTTTTATTGACTAATAGACCTAGTTTAGGCGAGTCGTTGTAAGAATATTCATTTTTACTCGGCCTTTTGATATTGTTTTTCCGTTAATTGTTAGGGATCTGAGTGCGTGGTTCGAGTGAGCGTCGTATTTGATTTTTGGTTTTTCCCTGGTGAGTGACACTATTTCTTCTTTGTATTTTAAACTCATATTTTGAGAATCGTGGTGGATTATATAATCCGTGAGTTGATAAAAACCATATCTTGTTGCATAAAACAGGATCGAGCTATTACTGCCATCTTTGCTATTTGAAAGGGGTTATATTTCGATTTTGATTGGAGTGGTTGTTTGAAAATAGTTTGTGAAATTCTTTATGAAAGAATCGAAGAATGCTTTGATATTTATTTATCAAATTTTGAGTTGTGACATAACTTCCTTTCTGATGTTGAATTGCTGGATATTGTGATTGGTGGTTGGTGCTCAATGTCTCTGTGGACTCTGAGGGGTGTGGGTATGCGCATACTTAATCTAGGATATCCTTGTGAACCGAGCCACCGGCTAATAATAGGTGGAGACATTGCCAAGGGGGGAATCTTGGTCGTCTCGTCACGGGCGTTACGCGTGACCATGATTAGACATTTGAGCATGAATTAGTCAATGGAGTGGACCATTAACGTGTAATTTGAGTTTGATCGATGGAATGGACCATCGATGTGATTTAATAAGATTAATCAATGGAATAGACCATCGATACGTGTTTTCTGAGATTGACTAATGCACTCGACCATTGGTACTTTCGGTATTTGAGTTGTATTTGTGTTTTAAAATGTGCATAGTGATTTCTCGATCCGCTTAGAAGAAATGTGTTACTCAATGAGCCGTGGTAGCTCACTCCTCTCATCTACTTGCTTTTTAGGTTCTTCAGCGAGTCACGAGTAGGCGTGAGTGTTCGTTCGGGGAGGACTTTTGTGGTGGAAATTTTTGGGTATGACTTGTGCATAGTTAAAAAGTTTATGTTTTGATCTTTTGTGGATTATAGATATACTCTGATATTGTAACCAAATACCCTTTTTTGTTATATATATATGGATGTATATATATTGTTTTTGGGTTGAATTTTGGTTATGTTGAGGCTGCGTCTTTTGGTAAAAGGACGGTCGTGTCATGCCCATTTTTCTTGTGAATCGGGGTGTGACAAGTGCCACGGGAATGATCGTCCGCTCCTTAATCCAAGTTACTGCAATGCTGCCATAAAGGACTTGCTCCCCTACATAGAGGGTTTCTGATAAAATTATTAGCCGGTAAAACACCCAGTAGTGCCGAAACCTTAAGCCAATAGGTTTAGTCATTTCCGTCATCGAAAAAATAGTGTCAAGTAATAGTTGGAAGCCTTGGCGATGGACTTTGTATTTCCTCAATTAACGGCGCGCTCGCTGTGTATAAACACAGGAAGAGAAATAAGAGAGCGATTTTGCTCCTAGGCAGCTTCACATGAAGAGACATAGCATCATTTTATGACTCTAAGTGGTGATGCACATCACAACTAGAAATAAAAACAAAAAATTAGAAATAAAAAGTCTTCTCATCGTTCGCTCTCACTACTAGCTAGTCGTTGACTGCTTGCTTGCTGTCTGATCACCATTCGTCACTTGCCGCCAACTCATGAATCACTCGTCACTCGACCGCTGCTCGCCTGTCACTTCTTGTTCACTTGCCTGCCGCCCGCCTCAATATATTGTACTTTTTCAACCATAAGCTTTTTTAATTTTGCCAATTGAGTTCTTAATATTTTCACATTTTGTAATAGATTTTTTAAAGAAAAAAAAAACTGATGAAAAACTTGAAGATATTATAAAAATTATCCATATCGACACCGACCGTGCTATGTAGAATGGGTGACGTTTGCTTTAACAATTTTTGTCAATAATTTTCCTCGTGGACTCAATTGACAAAACATAAAAAGATTTAGGACTCACTTAATAAAATCGAAAAGTTTATGACTGAATTGATAGAAATATAATAGATACAAGATAATCAATGAAGAAAGAACAAAATGTCATGTATCTTATTCTCTTTTGGGGTCAATTCCCTAAAACAAATATCCCAAACTTAGATCTAATCATAAATGTGCCCTAAACTTTTTTTGTCTAAGAAAAAACCCCAAATTTTAGTTACAGTCGCAAATCCGCCCCGAATTTTTTTTTTTTTTTATCTTAGAGAAAACCCTAAACTTTAGGTCCAGTCCTAAATCTATCCCAAATTTTATTCTGTCTAAAAAAAATTAATAACTTTTGATCTACTCTCAAATCTACCCCCATGATCCAATCCCGGATTAACGTGGCATGTCCACAGTGATAATAAATACACATCGGCAAAGAGACATAGAAAATTATATTCAAAATAAAACCGTTATAGAATGTAAAAATTAGGGACGACTAACTGCAACTTTTGGACAAAGAGCTAATAGGGGCAAATTTAAGACTAGAGTAAAAATTGACGATTCTCTTTTAGACAAAAAAAAAAGGGATAGATTTGGGATTGGACATAAAATTTTTAGATGAAAGAAAAGTTCGAGGCAAATTTAGGACTAAACCTAAAGTTTGGAGTTTTCTCCTGGACCAAAGAAAAAAAAAAAAGGTTAGGACAGACTTGAAACTAGACCTAAAATTTGGGTTTTTTTTTCCCAAAAAAAAAAGGTTCGGGGCAGAATTGAGATTAGATCTAAAGTTTGGAGTTTTCTCTAAATAAATAAATAAAGTTTGGAGCGGATTTTGGACTAAATCTAAATGTTGAGGTTTTTTCTGGAAAAAACTTGGGCCATAATTGTGATGAGACCTTCTTTTTTGTCCAAATACTCTCACCTACTTTATTCTCTACAATCAGAGAAGTGGATGGACGATGAGATTTATCAATAGGGATTCCGAAGAATTTCCCCGTCGTATCCGGCGAATTAAAATTCAATAGATTCTCGTAGAATAACGTCAAATCCACAGTTCCACCACACGCAAGGCAACCCCGTGATTTTCCACGGTACGGCATTCCATCAGACATCCTCTGCACGGAACCCCGAAGCTCCGGGCCTCTTTCCCTCAGATTCGCTCACGACCGTCGGATCTCCAGGCTCGCCGCGCTTGCCTTTCTCCGGTAGGCCCCACCCGGCCAAAATTCCGTGCAGCATGTCATCGAGGCGGGGGCCGCACACGCACCCGATGATGAAAAAACCAAAGAACCGTTCAGCACAAGAAGAACTAAATAAACAGCTTCTATCGCGGATACATTTTACATTACATTGATATTACACTAAGTGCAACAGAACCACCAGAATTTAACGTCCAAGTACATAAACATCACCGGAACAAGACAGCACGAGTTCTCGTGCCCTCAAGGTAGAAATATACTACAGTGAGAATAGCTACAATAATGATCAATACCACGAGAACGATCGCCCACCCCGGCATCCAAGTTCCTGCAATGCTGCTGTGAAGGACTTGTTTCCACGCTGTCGCGACCAAATTTTCGGTGAACCACCTAGGATTTGGCTAATGGATTATTAAGCCTAGACTTAATTCGGGCTCTCCTAAGCCCATACCAATTCGCAATTTAAGTTTAAGTTATTAACATGAAAATGATTTTTATCTAGGAGTCACCACTAATCTATTTTTTTGTGGGTCGATTAGACTCCTAAGTAAAATAATGTGTTATTTTACTCCTACGAACTAGAGATTTGTAAGTTCGGGAACTTGATTACATTAGATTTCTCTAACGCTCTTTCAGTACCTTTCTCTTTTGTTTTTTTGAAAAAATGTTTGGCAAGTAACTTGAATTGATTTGAATTTATCTCCCTAACATGTGATATCATCATGCGAGTGTGCAAACCACAAATTAAACACCCAAGTAAAATAATAAATAAATTGCAAAAACTCACCTCAAAGCAACGAAAGCATCTACAATGTTAAATCAGAATTCACATCAACAATCCTAGATATGATTTCTAATCAACACGTAATTTCTTTTTTTAGGATTTTCTCTTGTTTAATGAAAAAAATGTCTTAAGCAATGCATGCTACTAATCTAACGTGAAATGATATGGCAATATGACCGAATGACCTAATTCTAATGACGGACACTTTTTAATTAAATGGACCTAGCAATAATAGCTAAATGAATCTATATGATGTGCACATGACATTTCTACTTTCCTTAAAAAAAACATGCAATTCTATCCTAGAGAATGAAATGAATTTACTCTAAGACGATTTTTTTGGATTTTTCATGAAATTCGAAATTAAGAAAAATGCAAAAAATAACTATCTAGATTAAGATTCTATCCAACTTACATTAAGAATTGGGCTAGGTCAAATCTTAATTTAAATTAGGATGTTATCTTAACTTGAAAGTTTATAATCTATAATGCAATCTATCTCAAAAGATCTATCTAAATAAAATCAAACATGCAATCAACCTAATATGCAATGACGTGCAGATAATGCCCTAATTCTAAATGATATATGCATGATGATTTTTTTTTTTTGTTTTTTTATAAAATTCGAAATTTAAAATTGCCAAATAATAAAACGTGCAATTTAAATTAAGAAAAAAAACTAACATCCTAAATGAATGCATTTTTTTTGGATTTTTTATTTAAAAATTCAAAATAAGATTGCAATTCTAAATATGCAAAACAACCCTAAGACTAGAGATATTCCAAAACGAACCTAATCCTAATTCAAATTTTTTTTTGGATTTCTTTTTCTTTTTACGAAAACAAGGTCGACTCAAACTTCCATAAAAAAAAATTGACGAACCATATCTCGCGCATGAGATCGAGTTGGCCAAATTTAAACAAAATCATGAATTGAATCTCGCGCATGAGATTGGATTGGCGATTTTTCCGTGCGATTGCGAATCAGATTTCGGGCGCGAAAATCGGACTGTCAATCATATGCACGTTATGAAATTGGGAAAATTTCCCAACTTATAAGGCTACTCGATTCCATCATGTGCATCAACGAACATATCAAATAAGGAAACAAAATTTTTGAAAATCAGAATAGACAAAATTTTTACCTATTTCGAATTTCGGCTTCCGAATTTACAACTTGCGATCGGCGGGCGAGTGATGGATGGGCCGTGCATGGTGAGGCTGGCCGATGGGTCTCTCGGTGATGCTTACGATCAACAAACCTACGAAACAGAAACTTCACGGGATGCTTGGTTCTCTCGACAAGGCAGTGAAGGGCACCAAGGAAACGTTGACCAATGTCAAACTTTGCTAACTCCCAAACCCTTTGTCCGCATCCTCCAAGTCTTGTGACGATAGTCTTCAGCGAGGCAGCAACTTCTCAGCTTCGTAAGGCAGCACTGATTTGCAGCGAGGATTCTGGTGCAGCAGCTTGTCCCGGTGGTGGTCTCGCAATGTGGGGGCAGCGTTGCGAGCATGAGAGCGCGGCGATGTGGCTGGCGAGCCTCACATGGCAAGGGACTCTCGGCCAAGCTTGGCGGAGCGCTCTCTCTCTCTCTCATCTCACGTGTGTTCTCTTGGCCGTATGTATCAATGTTTGGCCCTCCTCAAAACCCTACGCAAACAAATCTATTTATAGGCCACTGATTAAGGTTTCAATTTTTTCAAATCGATATCCCGGAAAATTTCAATTTCGAGATGATCTTTGATCATTAAAAAAAACGGGCTTCAGCCAATTTGCTCACTTTGTGGCCTTAGTCCGACCTATCAAGTTAAAGCTCAGAACCACTAATTCGAACACATCAATCACCGGTCCAATGCAAAAAATGCAAATTAAAAATCAATGTACCAAAATCTATATGCTATGCAATTAATATTTTTTCAGGGATAAAATTAACCCCTAATTTTTAATGCGATAAATGTCTAAACGGGTCACCAAAATTTAGGTGTCAACACACGCATAGAGGGTTTCAAATAAAATTATTAGTCGGTAAAACAACTGTTAGTGCCAAAACCTTAAGACAATCAATTTAATTGTTACCGTCGTTGGGAAAAAAAATGTCTAGTAATAGTTATAGCCTTGGTGATGGACTCTATATTTCCTCAGTTAACGGCGTGCTAACTGTGTGCAAACACGAAAAGAGAAATAAGAGAGTGATTTTGCTCCGGGGCAGCTTCACATACATAGAGAGACATAGCGTCATTTATGACTTTAAACGGTGATATATATTACAATGGGAAATGAAAACAAAAATGATAAATAAAAAAAAAAAATTCTCATTATTCGCCCTCACTACTAGCCGGTCAGTTGCCCATCGTCCGATCGCCAGCCTTCAATTACCACTTACCAAGGAGAAAGAAATTTTGTATCGTTATCAAACGTATTTCTACTATGAGAAGAGAAATTTTATATCATTATAAAATGCGTTTTTTTGCTTAAAAACTCATTCGGGAAATAGAAATAGAAAAATTAATTTCTAAAACAAAATGATAATCATTTGCGCACTGTATTTATTTTGAAACTAAGATTGATATATATTTTGTTTGTCTGATTGATTGTAGGGTCTACCCATGAATGGGTTTATTTTTGTTTTTCGCTTCTGTATTTTTGAAAACCATATAAGTAACAAAACGATTCAAAGTAATATATCGATACAAAACAAATAGAAATCTATTTAGTAACACAATTTTAGTTTTTTATTTAACAAAAATGAGAAATAAAAACTCTTCTTATCGCCCGTCCACTCGCTATCTACTCGCCTGCCCGCCCGCCAAAACATGTTGTTAGTCTTCCTCATACGGAACATATCGTATGTTATATTTGCTCAATTCATTGAATATGCTCTGCTAAACCAATGTTGTTCATTGGTTTTAAGTTGCAAACCAAATAGAGGAACTAAGAACCATTCAGCACAAGAAAAACTCATAAACAGCTTTTTCATCGCAACTATAAAGCAGTCAATGCATCTTAATCCATTGCAGGTGCATTTTACATTACATTAAGATTATACTAAGTGCAATGGAGCCACTAGAATTCGAAATGCAAATGCATCCGTTAGGACGTTCGCTTCAAGCAGATGTTTCCCCAGCTGCAAGCAGGTTTCCCATTGCTATTTCCATGTCCCAAATCCTGCATCGTAGGGGAATGGGGTTCCTGCACTAGAAGTATACTACAATGAGAATAGCTAAAACGATGATCAGTACCACAGGAATGATCACCCACTCCGGCATCCGAGTTCCTACAATGCTGTCGTAAAGGACTTGCTTCCTTGCATAGAGGGAAACAACCACTAGTGCTGAAACCTTAAGCCAATAAGTTTAGGATGCGTTTGGTAGCATTTCTGCTTAAAAATTGTTCCAGGGAACAAAAATAGAAAATAGTGTCCAGTAACAATTGGGAATCTTAGTGATGGACTCTGTATTTCCTCAATCAACGGGCGCGCTGGCTATGTGCAAATATGGGAAGAGAAACGAGAGGGGGATTTTGAAACTGGGTAAGCTTCGCACAGAGAAAAATAGCATCATTTTATGACTCTAAGTGGTGATACATATCACAATGGGAAATAAAACGAAAATGAGAAATAAAAAGTCTTCCCATCGCTTGCCCTCCCTATTAGCTGGTCACCCACTTGTCGTTGGCTACTGTTCGACCACCATTTGCTGCCCACCCAGTAGTCGCTCGTCGCCCGCCCGCCAATCGCATGTCGCCTGCTCGCTGCTTGCTCGCAACCCACCTTCAGTCGTTGGCTGCTTGAGAGAAAGAAATTTTGCGTTGTTATCAAATACATTTTTATTCGAAAAATAGAATTTTTGTATTGTTATCAAACACATATTTTTGCTCAAAAAATCGTCCAATTAATAGAAACAGAAAATTTAATTTCTACCGAAAATTGATTTCTGGAACATAATACTTATCATTTGCATCCTTAAAGTTTACTGTTTTTGTTTGGAAACTGACATTGAAGGTCTACCTAGGAATGCATTTCTTTTTCTTTTTTTTTTTGCTTCTTTATTTTTGAAAACTAAGACAAATAGTAGTTATAATAAAACAATATAAGTAACAAAACAACTCAGAGTAAAATATCAATACATAACAAATAGAAATATAAAAACAATAGCGAAGTTGAGCTCATTTAATAAAGATGAATCAATCATCTTCATTCAACTATATAGAACAAGCTCTTATAAGTGGGTGCAAGGATGGCTTCAACACTTTTAACTTACATGCACAGTAAAAATTCTAAATTAATCGGGAATTGGACTTGTTTTTACTAGAGACTGAATTTGTTTCCATGACGATTGGTTTGGTTCTCATGTTGAACTAGATTGGTTGCACAACCCTAATTTTGAGGGTTAGTCTATGCATGCAGAAGGGATGGTTTACATGCATTCACATGGATTAATTAAGCTGAAATGTTTTAGATACTAACAATAGTTAAAAAAATAATAAAAAAAAAGATCGAGCAATTATAGCATACTCTAGTGGTCTAAAAGAAAATTTACACAATTGGCTTTATGGGAAAATTATCTAATGAGTTTTAAATTTATTCTATAGATGTCGATTCAAATCTTATATTGGTCTTTCCAAAAAAAAAAAACAATTAATAGATTTCATTTAATTTCGAGAGGATCAAGTGGCACGGAAAAACTTACCCAAAAAATTCTAAACCTTTAGTGCTTTTATCAATTCAATTATAAACTTTTTAATTATACCAATTGAACTCTAAATATTTTCACATTTTGTAATGCATTTAGAAAAGGAAAAAAATTTAATAAATTTAATAAAAAACTCGAAGATATTATTAAAATTGTTACCATCAACGCTAATCGCGTTACGTAGGACGAGCGGCATATGCTTCAGTGGTTCCCGCCCAAATTTTTTCAATAAATTCAATTGACAAAACGTAAAATGGTTCAAGACTTAATTGGTGAAACTTGAAAAATTTATTACTAAATTAACAAAACTACAATAGGCGCAAGATTCATGGAACAATTTTCTCAGTGGCATCTCCGCCAATTAACGAAAAAAGAACAAAATGCCATGCCCAAGATACTCTCATCTATTTTATACTCTACGATCAGATAAGCGGAGAGATGATGTGATTTATCAATAGGGCCAAAAGAATTTTCGTGTTGTACCGGGAAATTTAATAAAGTACATCAAAATAAATACAACCATTAAATCCAATCACATCGAATTTACAATTCCACTAAAGTCGAACGTACATTAAAATTAATACGCCACGCAATCCGTAATTTCCCACGGCACGACATTCCGTAACACATCCCCCGCACGGAACCCGGAAGATCCGGGCCCCTCTTTTCTCCTCAGATTCGCCCTCGACCGTCGGATCTCCATCTCCCGGTCGCGGGGGCCCCACCCTGACCGAAATCTCGTCCAGCCTGTCATCGAGGTGGGGCCGCACACGCGCCCGGCGATGAGCCGCGCTCGCTGCTGTTTCTTACGTGCGCCAGCGCCACCCCTCGTCCTCGCATGAGGGAATCTATCACCTGTTCGAAGCGCACGAGCTTTTCCGGCACCGACCAATCGGGCTCCCCCACGTGTACGAGGGACAATTTACGCCGCGGGGGCGAGGAGGAAAAGAAAAAAGAAAAAGAAAGAAAAGGGGAAAAAATACCCCAATGCGGATGCAGGTTTTTGGTTCGTGCTTCGTTGTCGCGATCATTAAAAACAAAAATAAATAATAAAAAAAAGACCCCGAAGTATTTCGCGAATCGCACAGAGGCGAAGGAGAGCTTTTTTCGTTCCACGGCGAGAGGGAGAGAGAAGGCGGGAGGAGGCATGGAGAATCGCCAGGAGGTGGAGGAAGCGGCAGCGGAGGCGGCGGCGGCGGCGACGGAGGCTGCGGCGGCGGCTGCGGCGGCGGCTGCGGCTGCGGCTGCGGCTGCGGCTGCGGCCGGGCCAATGGAGGAGGATGAGCAGGAGGTCGGCTCGAGCCTGACGATGGAGAGGGTCGCCGCGGCGAAGCAGTTCATCGAGAACCACTACCGGGCACAGATGAAGCACATCCGGCAGCGGAAGGAGAGGTGAGGCTCCCTGTTTTCCCGTCCGCCCTTGCCTCGTGCATGTCCCTTCGCGAATTCCCGCGCCCCGTCGGAATTTTCCCCCGCGGATTTTCTCGCGCGTCTTCGTTTCGGGAGGGAGCGGCTTCGATGAGTCTGGCGCGTGGGATTGGGGAATCCCGGCGTTCCGTGAGGTTATTTTGCTGGATTCGAGAGCTGGAAAATGCGGGGATTATCGGTCGGGAGCGCGGCTCGTCGGAGGAATCCGTGGGGTTTGCGCATGGGGATTTCGGGACGCGAGTGCGACCTCGTCGTTTCGGCGTGTCGATTGCATGCCTGCCTTCTCCTTTGTGATTGGCGGTGTTGAGTCTCCATGTTGCTAGAATTGATTGATGTTTGCATGCCTTTATAAGTTTGGAAGGCGGGGGTTGAGGTGAGCGACGGGCAGAGCATTGTGTAGGATTAAATGCGAGTCGTCTTGGTCGAATATGGACATTTTTGGAAATGATTGTCGAAAGTTTGAAGAGGCTTAGGAAGTTGCTCGAAGGAGCCGATTTATTGTTCTTAGAGATCATGAAACGATAAGTGGAGCCACCTTATGTTGAGTAGGAGTGCATGGTGGTTTAATATGTTGCAGTGGATGAATTCGTCGTCTGATACTTCTATGAATGGCATGTAGCTAAGAAAGATAATGTTAGTGGCATAGAAGAAAATACCTATAGTGGTTATCCAATCTTAGGACCTTCGAATATGCTGCACAAGATCAGGCGGGTACCTCAAGGAATGCATATGTTTACTATAAGCCGGGACAACTCATGAAGTTCCTTCTCCTTACACCTGAGGTCTCTAGATGTCTGTGTTTATGTCTTCAGTGTCGCATCCTGGTTTTTGGTCGCAAATGTGCTTTTTATGCAAAAGATGCATGATAACCTTGAAAAGAAAGAAATTTCAGAAAAGGCTGGATTTGGAAGCTAAAGTGCTTTTTCAACCTTGAGCCTGAGAAAGCTTCAGATGATGAATTTTGATGCTTCAGAAGATGAAATCCGTGCAGTTTAATGTGATCTCTGATGATTCTTTGTTCACTTCTCACACTTCACATGTTTCTGATGTCTCTTTTGTCATGATGTCATTCACAGATGAATGGTTACATGCATGACTGTATATCGGTTCATGAAACGAGTTCTTGCCTACTATTGTTAAGAGTGCTATAGTCATTGTTGATAATACAGATACTTAGATATCTTATTTTAGAATCCAGGACTGGTGACTATTTATTTGTCCTATTTTCCTGACAAATATTATTCACTCCAGGCGCTTGGTGCTGGAAAGAAAGTTAGCCTCTTCAGATGTACCCGAAGAAGAACAGATGAATTTACTAAAGGATTTGGAACGGAAGGAGACAGAATACATGAGACTTAAACGGCACAAGATATGTGTTGATGATTTTGAGCTACTTACAATCATAGGAAGAGGAGCTTTTGGAGAGGTTCAGTACTCGTTTTCTACACGTGCCAAACTTGAATCACTTCAATCAATAAATTTGTCTTTTAAAACCTGATGCTAAGTCAAACCAATAGTATGATATTATTCTTAAATTTCAGAAGTTGGCTTTGTATGCTTTTTGATAGTCCACAAAATAATTTGAGTTTTAGAAGAAGTTCCTTCTAGGAGGCCAGAATGAAACGCATCTAATGCATGCTATAATAAATTTATTAACAGGCCAGATGATTTCACGTGTGGGAACATGCACTTTATAATTTGAAACAGGTGACATCAGATTCATGATCAACAATATAGAGAAAGGGAAAAAGAATGTATCTTGAAAGGGATGTTCTTTTCCTCTACCGATGTCAATCTGTGCTAGATGTGAGATCCTCTTGGGAATATTAGTGCACTTATCAGAGCAATGTGGTTGAGTGATTTGTATGCTGCTTTCCTTGAATTCCGCATAAGTAGGAAATTGTTTAGGAGATATTGAAGGAGCTGTTAGGTATGGCTTTATAATGGCAAGCATCTAATTTTTGGGAACTTTTGTCGGAGATGCTGATCGTATGCTATCAGTTGCTTATCCTGGAAGAAAAAATAGGAGCAACAAATTTAAGTTTCAGGGATGATTATTGTTTAGGCCCTTAAGGGATGTTTGTCAGTATCAATATAGGTCAAATGTACATGGAGATGTTTGTATGTATATGTCTCTCACAAATTAGTGAAGGTAGCAGTATTGTGCTTGTAGTGGCAACAAGTGTCTCAGTTGCCGTTGCTACCTTTTTTTCTTTCCACTTGCTTCGCTGTGGCAGAAGCAGAACTTATTGTTGCTTTTGATGAATTTACTTGTTGAAGATATATACATCTTAAGCTGCAAACTCTGATATGCACAAGTCAAGATGGGTATATACTGATTCTGATGCTGAAGAAAGTGACTTAATCTGCTGTAATATGTTACTCTGGAAAAGCAATGTCAAGCAAAAAGAAGATTAGACCTCAGGTTGTGAGAATAATGCATGCTAATGGTGGGGCCTAGCATCCTGCAGCTCTATTTTTTGGGTTTGTTGAAAGTAATGTCAATCTCCAGAGTCCCTTAAGGGAAAACCATGCTTTCTTCAAGGATATGTATTGTCACTTTGTATCTAGCATCCATTTATTTCTCATGTAAGCTGCAATGCAACAGGATAAAATATAGTTGCATGGGCGGCAACTGCGATAGTAATGTTTCCTTGTCATTTTTTCTCTTCACTCAACTTTTAGCATCTTTAAGGAGTTTTGATTATGTTCTGCTAGTTGCTAGGATCACTCTTGGATTTGGGGGGTGGGAGGAAGGGGGTGAACATGTTAGGTTTCAAAAAGATGCGTGGATCCACTTAGGCAAATGTGGATACGATGACACATTAATTACATTTGGCTCAAGGACATTTCTTTCTCCCTGTTTTTCATTGAATGCAAAAACTAAGGTGAATATGGATGCAGGTCAGACTTTGCCGTGAAAAGAAATCAGGGAACATCTATGCCATGAAGAAATTGAAGAAGTCAGAAATGCTTAGCCGAGGCCAGGTGAGATTTGAAATAGCTTCATGACTTCCACTGGGTAAATTTCCACATTGTCAGTTCTGTTGCCCAGATAGTCTCCTTTAGAGAAGGAAACACCAAGTAATGTAGCATGCTTGATCATTTTCAGTGATTTATTAAATGTCACTGGCTTGTTTCATGATCATGGACGAAGTAGAGATCATACTACTTTCTTTTGCTAGTAGCTAACAAGCACATTTACAAATTCCTCATTTCTTATGATGTGGCACAGATTCCAATTGTGTGGTGACCGGCCATTCGGCCAGGCTAATGCTATACTACCTTTTTCTTTTCATTTGTTTTATAAGTGAATGATGGTTGGGTCATGATCCATTGTTCCTGCTCCTCTGTTGGCTATGCCATAGTAGAGAATATTATTTCTGTGTTCTCATACTTCCTGTTCTTCATCTCGATAAGACGTGGTAGTTACATTTATGTTTTTTGTGTTATAGGTTGAACACGTTAGAGCTGAAAGGAATTTGCTTGCAGAAGTTGCCAGCCATTTTATTGTTAAACTGTATTATTCTTTCCAAGATGCTGAGTATCTATATTTGATAATGGAATATCTGCCTGGTGGTGACATGATGACTTTGCTTATGAGAGAGGAGACGTTGACTGAAATGGTGGCCAAATTTTATATTGCTCAAAGTGTTCTTGCCATAGAATCCATTCATAAGCATAATTACATTCACAGGTATTTTTTTTTTCTTTTTTTTTCCTTCCTGTGGGTGACTCTTCTACCAGTAAAACATTTTGATTCGGTTCCTATATTAATGCAATATGTATCAATGATTTCTTAATACTGTTTTTGAGTAATTTGTCTTTACCCTATGTACTTTTCTTTCTGCAGGGATATAAAACCGGACAACCTTCTCTTGGACATAAATGGTCACATGAAGCTTTCTGATTTTGGTCTGTGCAAACCTCTTGACTGCTCGAATTTATATTCTATAGATGAAAACGAAGCCATGGATGATGGCAATGTCGTTGAATCGATGGACATTGATGGGCGCTTTCCTGGCACTAGTAACGGGGGCCGCTGGAAAAGTCCCCTCGAGCAGCTTCAACATTGGCAGATAAATAGGAGAAAACTGGTATTGCCTAGAAACCTGACTCTTTGAATTTATATGGTATTAGTGCAGTGTCTTGTAGTTCTTTTTTTGTTTTCACATGATGTCAGTAAAATTAATGTATCTATAAAAATTCCTTTAATTGCAGTAAGAAATGAAATCTTGCATTTTGTACGTGCAAGCATTCCTGCAAGTTAAAAGTGTCTTTTCCTCTTGTCAAAAAAAGGACCAAGAGCTACATAAATGCCTCTGTTGGGTTCTTTCTATTTGCAGTGACCTTTATTTTTAACGTTTCCTTATGCATTTGCTATTAATGTTTGGGATTTTGACTTTTCTTTGATACTAAACAGCCTGATCTCTTAAATACTATGAATATGGACTTTCAAGATAATTTGTATCAAGCGGAACTTTTCATGCATTTTGACATCAAACAATCTTTTTCATTGTAGCAGTAAAGTTGATTTCTTCAAAAATTGAAACAAATGGCTTTATTATCCCTTTGACCACTAGGTTGCACACCTTTAGGCCATTGATTGGAGGTAGAATTTTGGTGTAGTTGCTATGTTCAAGTTCTAGCCATTCTCTCATATTTCATTTTATCTCCAGTAATCTTGTGATCCCAGAAAATCTATTTTATTCCATTATGATTCTAATTGCCTCTAATGATAGGCTTTTTCTACTGTTGGCACACCTGATTATATTGCCCCAGAAGTTTTGCTGAAGAAAGGATATGGCATGGAGTGCGACTGGTCAGTTGATGATTCTGTAGATACTCTACCTTGGCAATTATTTTAAATAACAGTTGTTTATCTTAGTTCTTGGTATCTCTCACCTGACCCATTAACTGTTTATTTAAAATCGAAAGCAGTTCTTAAGATGTGCATCATGTATAAACTAGAATTAATACAAACTCCATGTTTCCATAAACAGTACATCCACTTAATGCATGCTGGAAATGTAATTTCCCATAGAAGTAGATTGAGCGTGCATCTTTTCTGTGCTTGTTAATGATTCCATTCACCTCATAAAGAAGATGAACAAAAGGTTTCGCACTCTAAAAATATTATTGGAAGGGACTAGCGGCAGAATGGAAGAGAAAATCACTGTAACTGACAAGGACATAAGGTCTGTAATACCCTGTTATTGCAGTGACTTATGCCAGGAAGTAGCAAGTGTCATTCTCCTTCTAATTGATTTTCGTCTTTGTGGGGACTGTTTGGTTTTATCATTTGTCTGATGTCACATGACATGCTTAGGAGATGGTGACTTATAAGGTCTATTGGCATAATAATTTTATAGATATAATGGAAGTTTAGCTGCATTTACGTGATAAGTCGAGTGAAGGGAATAGAGTTAAAATGAAGGTGTCACTGTGACATAAATTATTTTAAAGAAAAACTTGACATTGTTTTTTGAAGGAAAATGCTTTGGTGGAATTTGGATTATGACTTGACTATACTGAACTTGAAAGTGCTCTATGTTTTTTTAAAAGAAAAGGAACTTTTTTAATTTCCCTTACCAGGCACAACTCAATGACTTATATAGGCCTGGAAGGCGTTTTCTGTTGTGTGTGAATTTGTTTGTTTCAACAATGATTGCATGAGATACTCTCTATCATCTCTAAATGCATATTTAGGATTCTGCGTTTCTTATGTTAGAATTAATTTAAGTAGAGCTGAGTTTCTTTGATGACTTCTTATTGAATTCCCTCATTTCAGGTGGTCACTTGGTGCAATCATGTATGAGATGCTTGTTGGTTATCCTCCATTCTATGCAGATGATCCAATAATGACATGCAGAAAGGTCAACTTTCTTTCCTGATTCACATTTATGGTATGCTTAGTCGATGGGATTTAAGAGAAGGAAAAGGGTTTGGAAAGAAATCATTTTTAAATCATTTATCTGAAAGATCTGAAAGAGGGAGGAGAGAGAAGTGATTTGCACGGATTATTTTTGAGGAATTGGATGATGATGTGAAGGGAGAAGCATTATGCAAGCTGAGGAATGGCTTCTATCATTCGTCCTCTTTACTTTTTTATAACAATCACTTAAAATTTTTATTTTCCCCCTCTAATTTTCCAGATCTAGTTTTTCATGAGTTGTCCCTATTGTTGGTTTTAGGGTCTTGTAGATGTAGGATGTGGTTTATGTTTTCAGGTACAAGTAATCAGAATGCCGAGACATGGACATTTTGAAATGTTTAATGATGTGTAGTAAGTACTCACATTATTCTCCCCAATGCAAAGTCTATCTTTCCTTCAGAATGTGAATCCATTTTTCGCTTTGGATCAATTTCAACTGTTTCAGTTGCATCAGGACATGATCTGTCTAAAGAGATGTGTCCTTGACTGTGTTACACAGCAATCTGTCTTCATGTCCTCATGTACTGAGAAGATGAATGATTATGTTACAATAATAGAATTTAGTCTATGGAATTCGGTCTACCGCATTAGGAAGAGGGACACTTTGTGAAGATGCTGAGGTTGAAAGAATGAGTCTGTCAGTTCTTTCTCTCTCAGAGAGAGAGACAGAGAGAGAGAGAGCGAAGTAGAGGAGCGATTTTGCTCCCCTTCCTTTTTTTTCCTGATTTTTTCTTAGCAATTAATTAATTCTATCCATCCGTTATGCCAATTTGAGTGAGCTTCTTTTCCCAAGATTGTTCCATCTGTTTTAGCTTTTTCAGTGATGTTTGTGTTTTGCTTTTTTGTAGATTGTGCATTGGAAAAATCATTTAAAATTTCCAGAGGACGCCAGATTGTCACCTGAAGCAAGGGATTTGATCTGTGGGCTTCTTTGTGACGTGGATCACAGGCTTGGTACTCGAGGGGCAGAACAGATCATGGTATGTTGTGTTGTTGATTTGATGTAGCATCACTCTAAATTACGCTGAAGTATGCTGCATTAATTCGATGGTGCTATCCCTTTTCTTATCACTGTTCTTGCATTTGCTTATAACTCAAAGCTGAACTGATCAGGCTCATCCTTGGTTCAAAGATATCAACTGGGATAGACTTTACGAAATGGAAGCTGCTTTTAAGCCACAGGTCAATGGAGAACTTGATACACAGAATTTCATGAAATTTGACGAGGTGAATGATGCTAGTGTACTTTCACTTATCTTTTATGGAGGTCATTCTTTGTGTTTGACTAACAAATGGATTTTCATGTTAATTAAGAAGAGGTCATGACATAATGCAATTAGTCAACACACTCCATTCCTTGATATCATTGCATTTTCAGGTTAAGGCATGTTCAGGAATCATGATAAGGTTTCCAATGGCAATGTCCTTCAATGGATTGGACATATTATTTTGACATATTATTTTTTCTACCGGACATGATTTCTTTCATATCCTTATATGAAATGATTTTGTTAGTAAAATTTTCTTGATCAATTGTTTGAGCAGCGGTTTTCATGCTTTTACCTCTCCTCGTTAAGTGTGTTGTCAAAATATCTCCAGAATGACCATAGATGTTCCAGTTTAACAGTATGTTATATTAACAATCTGACTCATTGAATAGGTGGAACCTCCTATGCCTTCAAGGACAGGATCTGGACCTTCAAGGAAGGTAAATATTGTTCAGTGGGGAATATAAAACGCTTGACTAGATTGATATGATTTTTATGATTGATTGCTGCTGCTGTTGCTCATGTTTAAGGTGAAGAGCAATTAATGTTAGAAATTTCCTCATAAGACATCTAAGCATTTTACATGCTATGTGGACATTAGATGACAATATTTCTATTGTATGTGAGTGAGATGGGGCGAGTCTAAAATATCACTAATAGGAAGCTTGAGAAACAACCGTACTTTTCACAAATCTTTTTTGTTTATCCTGAACCTTCGAAAATATGCTGCTGGATCTTTTGAATTCTTTAGGAAAGAACAATTGGCACGACATCCATCTTTTCGGTAAAGAAGAATCTTTTCTTACATAAAAAGTTATTTAAACTATGCCTTTTTGCTGGTACTCTGAGAATATAGAAATATCCTATTGCTTGACTGGAAAATCACTTATCTTCTGTCAACTTATCTAGTTGTCTTAAAAGACAAGCCGCATAATTTCTCTTTTCCTATGTATTAGAATCTAATCGCTATCTTCTTCTTCTTCTTCTCTCACATGCACGCACCCGCATTAGCAGGTCACAAAACATGGGTGCTGGGGTTTTGAAATTGCACATGACCATGTCGATGTCGTTGGAGAATTGGTTGGATTGATGGCTGCTATAATCTTTATTTTTACCTTTCACGTGATGTCTGTATTCTGCTATTATACGCAAGGAGAACTATCTATCCTTTTTACTTTGGTATTCTATAAGACAAGCTGGAAGAAAATACCATTCAACCTTGTGTCGAAATTACTTTGCATGAACAACCCGTATTGCCACCAATTTTATGTTATGGCTGACATCTTTTGAGTTCTGCTGGGAGAGGGTTGGTTTGTTTCAGCTTCTGATAAGTACTTTTTCTTTGCCTCCAAAATTTTTGAAAACGACAAACTGTTTTAAATTTAGAATAGATAAATATATAATCCTGTCTACATGTCCATGTTTGCATGTCTAAAAGTTATCAGGTGTTTGACATAAAGTAAAAGTTGAACTTCAAAGCTCCAAGAGAAGGAAATGGCAAAAAGCTAAAAGTAAAATTTACTCTAAACTGACCCTGGTAGTAACTCATGTCTCACACGACATACTTAGAATGGATTTGGCTGAAATGATCTCATTGCATGGCTTATGGGTTCCTCAATGCGCAATATATAGAACAACGCTGACACGTAATGTGCTGGTGAAGATGTGTGGCAGTGGTTAATTCTGCTTGTTGATTGTTCCAAGTGTCATCTATGGAGGATGCGCAAGCTACTAGACCTGAATAAATCTAAGTGTAGGTTATTAAGCTTTGAGCCAACTCCTGTGTTTACTACATAGGGAAGGCGTGTGTTGACAGTTTCAGGTGAAACTCACAATATTCTTTCTCATCAGCATCATTCATATGATTAACACATTACGGAGAGTAAATCATACAGCTTAAAAAACTTTGGTTATGTTTGGTGAATTCAGTTCTAGTAAGTTTGAGTAGGAGGTCATCTGCTAGTCTACTTGCTGTTTTATCTTCTTTTCTGCCATTAAATGATGTTGATTTGCAGATAGCTTCTTGTTTTTGGATCTTTAAACTTGCCATGACTATGTGTGAGTTGCCACCTTATGTTATGCTGTGGGCTATTGCAGATGTTGTTGACACCTAAGGACCTCAGTTTCGTTGGGTACACATACAAGAATTTTGAGGCACTTAAGGGGGCTTATGATCTCTATGGTATGGGACTTGAGATTTTTCAAATACATTTCCTCCGTTCTGAAATTTCAGTTGCCTTAATCTCTCGATGCTTTTCTACATGAAGCCTGGGCAGTATGTTCCATGGAGTAGTTCTTAATAACGATATCTGTTCAGATGCGATAAGCTTGTTGAATGGAGTATAATAAAAAACAAGGATTTGGGGTACTAGTGAAGCATCATCTATACGGATTTACCCTGCACATTCGACCATGGACAACGGCATAAGTCCAGCGGCACCTAAATCCCATGTATATGCCGGATGAAATTAGGAAAGATGCTATTATTTTAAACATGTATCATAGATAGACTGATTACTCGATTGATGGCAGGTTCCTTTGTTCGTTGGCTCCTTCTACTTAACCTACGTATACAAAACCATTATGCATTTGCTCCTGAAGTATGCTTGTATTTTATGCTTTGGAGAGACAGTATCCATGTTTGATCTCACTAGCACCTATATGTAATTCTACATTAATTAATGTAAAATTTCTTAGAAAATTATGGAAAGGCAAATCATGCAGTAGCAGAGAAAGGCCCTAGCCAACAATAGTCGTCGATGACTATTGCAGCCTAACCATTAAAACAACTGTGTTAGCCTAGTGTTAGCCTATTGAATGTCTCGCTGTGCATGACTCATTAGTAAGCAAAAAATGAGAGAAAACCCCAAAAGGTGGGAGTTGTGACCTGATCTTGACATTTATTTGGGTTCTTGTAACTATGCGACTAACGTAATTGTCTCATATCGATTCTGCTAAATGCCCATACATGCCTTGTTCGTCTAATTGGTTCTTGATGGCCTTATACTACTCTTTGTTTTCTTTTTGTTGGCTGTGGAGTAGTCCATTCTGACACGAAGAGGAGTTCATCACCAGCACGGTCATCCACCGACTCATTCCAAAGTAACACCTCACCAACTTCACTTAACAGAACTTTTCATGCTTTCCAATTGATGAATGGCAAGTTAATTTGATCATGCAACTTTTCAGGTGACACTGGAATGGGCTGCTCAACTGTCGAGTTGACCCCTGACAGCCCCGAAAAGCAGATGCTTGCATCGCAAGGGGACATGATGCCAGAGTGAAGAGTGGCCAACTCCACAGATCAGCTTACTTAACAGACGATCTAGATCCTCGCAGCAAGGTGAGGGGTGCACCTGCTTATTTTTCAGTCAGGTTTCGCCCCAAGCTACGTTACTAATAACATCGACTGCCTTATATCCCGCTGAACTCAAGCTGATGTATAGTAATATTGGAATCTTAGGCGATGTTAAAAAAGCGTCTGTACGTGTCGGTTGGTAGCCTGTGACGTTTGAAGTTTTGCACGGACGTAGGAATTTTTCAGTACTCACTGGCTGTCCAGACTACCCAGGTTGGCAGGGCTAAGACTTGCCTTCGCTTGTGGTGGGTTGGGCCTCGTTCTGTGTCTCTCGCTTGTTCCTAGCCTTGTAAGATACCTGTAATTGCTCTTAACTTGTGTCGAGCTGCTGATGGATTAGCGGCGATTGGGAACTACGACTTGAATAGGAAATGAAGTGTCATCGAGTTTTTGTAGCCGGAACTCGGGTTGCTGTACTTTAACCTTCTCCTCATATTCATATGCGTGATTCTGCTGCTACATTTTCATTCTTATCTTCTCGGTCGGATTTCGGAGATTAAGAGGAGCTAATGCTCGAGAATTTGTTTCCTGCCCCCATCTTTGTTCCTTCATACCTGGTACTGTGACCCCCCAATATCCGGCAATTTTTTAATGACGACCGCCTCTCCGAATTGTCGCCTGCTGAATACAGAACACAGTTGTCGTCGGGACCAAGTAGTTTAGCGTATGTTGCCCCACGACCGTTCTGTCACGGCACAAATGCGAAACAGGACCAGTGATCTTCGGAAACATCGAGGGCCAGCGATCGAGACCACTCCTATTTGTGGCAAGTGCTGCTAAGCTCGTGGCCCGTCCGGTCCTAGCCGTCCATATCCCAGAACAACTGTCATTCGCTGTAAGCATCAACTGACTATGCTCTACACATTCGAATTAAGGCGAATTGACAAAATTTCACTGCATCGAAAGACCTCCCAAAACGACTCGTGCCCTCGATGACACGGCTGACGAGGGGAGCCGCCCCGACTTGTCCCCAATCAAAGTCGGCCTTGTCTGGTCCGGTGGAAAAAAACCATCTGTCCTGGAGAACCTTCTCCGCGATAATTATTGCGCGACCGCACATTTCCTGACAAGTGTCCCGCCGAGCTGTCTCGATTGGAGACGATATTTTCTCGGGACATTGGAAAGCATCATGCCTTCTCCCTCCCTCTTCTAGAAAAGGTACCAGAACATCATCAGATAAAGTCAAATTCCACGTTCCCCGAAGTTTTTATTTGTTTTCCAGGGGTTGGCCAGAGCATAAATTAGTGAGAAAGGGCGGGCGGAAGGGTTGCGTTTAAGGAGCCTCGGACAAGTGTTCCAAGAAAAGATCCTGTCACATCGGCCTTGCTATCAATAATTGACTTCGTTTTTTTCCTTAGGGTTTTGCTTACATCCGCGATCAACTCGACCGACGATAAGATCGGCGTTCTCTCTTCACATTTTCCCTGTCGTTTTCTGCTTTTTCTTTAATGACAACTTCGTCGACGTGTGCTTTTGGTCCCGAATTATGGAAATACTTTTATCCCTTAGGATGTGACATTAAGTATTTAAAAAATTAAAATTACTTATTATCACGACAATTGATAGGGTCTTGTTAACGAATATCACAGCGGTTGGTAGAGTATTGTTGATAAATATCTCGCCGGTTTTGAGTGATTAATTTTAGATTTTACTTGTTTTGTAGAAAATATTTTTCAAAAGAATATTTTTCTTGTTTTCTGAGGTTTATTTCGCTTGAAAAATAAGTCGGCGGAAGTTATTTTCCTAATCAATGGAATTTCCTACCAAAGCTAAATTTCAAGAAATGTTTTTTCCAAAATATGATTATATATCAACACTTGAATTGATAACTTTATGTTTAGGCATGGGAATCCAAACTCTCGCTCTTGAGCTCTTAGCAGTAGGGGCGAGTCTTTTGCGCTCAAGCTCGAGGCTCTAGCGCCCTGTCCATTTACACCAAGCCTCAGACCCCAGCCATTGCACTTGGATCCATCAAGGTTGCGACTAGGAACTAGTGCCCGTGCTTGGACTCCAGGCCTAGTAATACATAGGCCAATTTAAAAAAAAAAATCAAAATTTGAAAATATATATATTCTTTCTTTATCCTTATTCCTTTGCTAATCACCTAGCCTCGTGCAACCAGCCATAGGCATGAGTCAGCGAGGTTTGAGCTCAAGCCTTGCCAAGGCTAGCGAGGCTCAAGGTCGCCAATCTTGGGCAAGCTTGACGTCATCACATCTCCTCAAGCTCGAGTCTCGCCATATCTAAGTGAGACTCGACATCGCCTAAGGCAGCAAATAACCAGAGCTATTACTCACTACATCAAAAAATTTCCATTAATGAAAGATGCAAATCCATTGGAAAATCAAAACTACACACGTCGGATGAAATGGTTGTCGTTATGTGCTCCAATAACGAATCATCGGTTTAAATTTAAATAAATAAAAATTAAATAAAATAAATAGACTTTTCTAGGATGGGGTTCACCTATGGTACCTAGTGGCCAATAAAGGAAGAAGGCAAAAAAAGAGAAAAATCATTAAAAAAAAAAAACAAAATTTTTATAGAAAGAACATAAAAAATTTCCACGTCAAGGTAAGCCAAGATCACATTGGACGGTCGACGTCGTCATATGCAATTTCAAATCAAATGAGATTTTTTTTATCAGACGATGGAAAATATTTTTCAGTAATCATTGTGTCGTAGTCAAACACTAAATAACATTATCAATTTCTTGAAAAACGACTTCCCATAAAATCTTCTTTCCCAAATCTTAAATTTTCCGGGACCCAAACAAAAATCATAGAAACCATCGGTCAACGGAATCCGATACACTTCCATAAACTAAATTAGTTTGAACAAAACAAGCGAAGCATGATTTCCGTGGAACGAGGGGGGACACGTGTCAGGAGGAGATCGTTTGGGGACGGAGGAATTGACGGACGGACGGACGGCCGGGGGGGGGTGGTAGACGCCGCGCTGTCCCTTCCCGGTTCGTGCTCGGTCTTCGCCCCGGTTGTCGGTCAACAGATTGGAATCGCAGGAGGAGGCGGAAGAGATCCGGAATGCTACGCTTCCGAGGCGGAGGCTGCACACGTGGCGGAAACCCAGATGAGCTTCCCGGGCACGAAAGTCAAGGAGCGCCCGAAAAAGATCGCCCCTTTTTTTTTCTTTTTTTTTCGCCTTTTTCTTTTTCTTGTCGACTGAGAGAGAGAGAGAGGGAAAGAGAGATTTATATTTTTTTTATAAAAAAATTGATTTTATTTATTGATTTTATTTATTTTTGCGAATTTCGAGGAGGTTGAGGTGTCAGTGCGATGTACCTAACCTTAAACTAAGTTTTGCTGTCGATGATCCACACGTCACTTTGGGTTACCCACCCCGGATTCTCCGACGGATTTGTATCCCCCCCACGTGGCGCCCCCTCAATGGCCCGATCTCCCGCCTTCTCTCTCTCTCTCTCTCTACACGAGATTTCCCGCGGGACAAGGCGCCTATCGTGTCCCCATTTCATATCTGACTTCAATTCCGTCCCGAACTCCTATTTTTATCTCCAAGAAAAATCGCAAACTTCCGATCATTTTTTTTCTCGAACTCGTTCGATCCCACGTCGAAAAATCGGCGTCTAGTTTCCTCGAAATTACCGGCATTGACGCTATTATTAGATTCCCTGCACCATCACTGATATCTTTGTTCTCGTATGGAACAGTAATAATCTCCTCATGTTGAGAATCTTGAATAAACCAACGGTCATTTTCGAGTACAGACTTAATTCTGAAATTAGGGCTCTGTTTGCTTTCACTGAAATAAATTATTTAGAAAATATTCTTTTGAAAATGATCATAAGTATAATGAAAGTAGTTTTTTCATTGAATTTTTTCATTGGATTTTATTATTTCATACGATATAAGAGATCACTTTTGAGGAAAATATTTTCCAGATTATTTATTTCCATAAAAGAAATAAAGCTTCGAATGAAAGTCAACAGTTTTTTTAGATGAAAAAAGTGCATAGCAGAATTAAGATTTGACTTAAAGTTGGAGATTTATTAGAGAAGTAGACCTAATTTACCGACCCTAGTCAACCCCAATAGTTTTAGGAATTTTGACCTCTTCCGCCTCCTGTCGAATACATTATCATAGATTTCGATATTTTGGCAGATACCCGCGTCACACGGGACCCGCATGATACCCTCGAGGGATGTAACTCGGTTCGTGTTATCCGAGGACCGACCGAATATCTAATTAATATACTTCGATTCGGGCGTGGCTTCGAAAAGCCTATTATCATCTGTGATGTCTTCATGTTTGCAGAGGTATTCTTGGATGTCAAAAGAAGAGGAAAAATAGAAAATTAAAGTTCTGAAAAAGGAAAAATCTTTGGCCCATGCCTGTGTTCCAGAGATCCTTCTCTCCTGGACAAAGAAAACAATAATATTTTTTCCCGGCGGAGCTCCTTTTTCTCGCCGACATTGATTTTCCGGGAAAGCAAAAATATTTATCTTCTCAGGATATTAGTTTCAAAGGAAACTGAATCGATTATATTATTTTTAAATTTTTTAAAAAATAGCAATAAATCCTAAAATAACAAGAAGTTGAGTAATTTTTGGGGAAAAAGATTTACCTTCGGAACGGTAAAATTTAAAGGTGGAATTGCCAAATGATTGGTTCCATCAGATCGGTCTGGTTTTCGATTCATGGATGGAACTGAATCGGAACATGAATCGATCATCCCTTAAATCTTTCGCACGACAAATAAAGCTAAAACAAGCACCTCTCTCCAAAATTTTCAATAAATTTCACTATCCATCATCCAGTTCGACACGATACGCTACTCGGCATTTCCAGGTTCATCGTGCCAACTTTCGCTCCCGGTCGACCTCCTAGACCTACCTAGGCGATTAGAAAAAAAACATAGACTTAAAAAGAAGATTGATGCGGACCGAGACCGGTTCGTCCCGCCACCTGCGCGTCCCTCCACGGCTCCTTCCTTCTCTCTCGTGTCGGATCGTCCAAGAATTCGCATGATGCCATCACGCAATCAATCTCGATTTTGTAGGGTACCCACCGGACCCATACAAAGAACTCGCGTCTTATAAAATGGGGGTCCGAAAATCATTTACTTTAAAAATTCCCCCCCACTACTTTCCCACCGATTTGGGTTCCGTCCAGAGGTAGTTGGGACACCGTGTCCTCCTTAAATTTTTTCCATGTTTCGTTCGTTCGTTCGCTCGTACTTTGCAATCGATCCCGGTTTCTTTCGGTCAATGTGCGTGTACGTGTACGTGTCCGTCCCGTGATGTAAAATCCCGAATGCACCGAGTCGTGTTCGTGACGTGAAATCCCGAATGCAGCGTGTCGTTGGGAGAGACGGGTTAGTCGAGGTATGCGAAAGTTTTGTGCGCGTGCCCAGTCGCCGTTGTGAAAAAAAAAAATAAAAAAATAAAAAAAAAATTGTCTTTTTTTTAAATTTTTTTTTCTTGAAATTGGGTTTGGAGGGTGATGTCCTGTTGGCATGTGATTGGTGGGATTGATTTTCAATGAAATTTGGAATGATGGGGTCTCGTTTCTCGATGGTGGACACGTGTACGCCTTCTTCGGTTTAAAGTCTTTGTGGTCTGCTGCGGTGCGGTTTCTTTTAAGAGTTTCTTCTTCTTGCCTCCTCCTCCTTCTCCCTCTTCCCTCCTCCTCCTTTCCTCCTCCTTTCCTCCCTCCTTCCCTTTTGTTCTCCACACGCCGCTTCAGTGCTTATTGATAGGGTAAGCAACTTCCCAACTCTCTCTCTTTCTGGGTTTAGTTATGGCTCTTGAGCTTTCTTAATCTACCTGTTCTTGGGAGTGGTTCAAAGGGTCTTGAAAGATTGTGCCTTTAGGCGGTTCTGTCGTTGATTCTTGATATGCCAATCGATCGAGAAGGTGTTTTTCCCTTGTGTGGTGATTTTGATGCGTGTTCTTGATTTGTGCTTGACTGATCTGAGGGTGTCTAGATAAGGTAAAGAAGAGACCCACATAATCCGAGCCAAAACAGAAGAGAGAGAGACCGATCCAAGACTCTAGAGATGAAATAGATCTCCTCAGATTAGGCAACCCATCTTCTTTGTGAAGTTCGTGCCAATTGGCAAATCGGAAAATGTTTATGATGAACCCATTTGGCCTCTCTCTCTCTCTCTCTCTCTCTCTCTCTCTCTCTCTCTCTCTCTCTCTGTGTTAGCGGGTTTCCTTGAAACTAATCGGTTAGATTCTCGTATGTTGCTCATGGATTTAACTCTCTCTGTGTTAGCGGGTTTCCTTGAAACTGATAAGTTAGATTCTCATATGTTGCTCATGGATTTAACTCTCTCTGTGTTAGCGGGTTTCCTTGAAACTAAACAGTTGGATTCTCATATGTTGCTCATGGATTTAACGAAAAGTAATGATTTGAGGGAAAGAAGAGAAGCTTTTGGTCATCTCTCTTTCATATGTTAAACTTTTTTGTCCATGTACTTTCAGTTCAGTATATGGATGTTGAATCGGATTGGGGTTTGTAAGGGTGAGTATATCGGTCCGGACCAACCGGTGATTTTTGGTCGGGTTCCAGGTTCCCGGGGAACCGGAGCAGACCGGACCAACACTTTTTAAAAATATATATAATTTTTTTTTTTTTTAAATAGCAATAAACCCTAAAATTGTAATAACTTTAGTATTTTTTTAATTTTTTGCGAACTGGCTGGTTCCATTGGACTTGACCAGGCTGGTTCCCTGTCCTAGGACCATCTGGTCCGGTCCCCGGTCCCAAAAAAGGGGAATCAAACCGGACCGGGAACTGATCACCCCTAGCGGTTTGAGTGAATTTTGCTTTTCACTTCTCTGTACTTTGTTTTCTATTGCTCCAGACTTCTGTGAGGTTGTCTCATCATGATTTATGTCCCTCAACTTAGGTGATTTCTCTAAAAGGCGGTTCGGAGGTTAGCCCAAGTGAAAAGAGGCAAAATAATGCTTTAGATTTTTGTGGAGGGTTGAGGCAATCAAAGCTGTGCCATACAACAGAGGTGATAAATGGAGGAGATATCTTCTACACTAGCTGTGCCGTTTAGACTGAATAATATGACCAGTGACGAATCTGCACTACAAACCCAAATCGAAATCACTGGACTGAAGCTTATTGCGAGCACTGCTGGTTTGTTATCGGACCATCCGGGGGTGTTGTCGCCTTCTATTTCTGATCATGCAGCTGCCCAGGATTTGAGTTCTGGCGGTAAATCAGGCAAGTTTGGTGTTCTGACACTGTCAACTGATGAAGATGAGTCTAGAGGAGGTGGAATTTTTTGGAAGACAGTGGAGAATGAACTTAAGTTGACACCGGAAGATGGGAAAGTGCATAGTCCATATGCTTGTGGCCAATTTATCAATTACTCTTGTTCATATACGGTTGCTAGTGACGCCACTAGTGCTTGTCATGAAGAGTTTGTACCGGTGAAAGCAAGTTTTGATAAGAAATCAATGACTGTCATTGATGTCAGTGATGCAACACTGGGGAGCGTTTCCAATGTGAATAAATTGGGTGAGCTTGAGTCTCGGCGAGAATTACAGAGAACTGCAAGCCGGGGTGTCTCCGAAGTGGATTATGTCCCACTTTGGGGAGTGAATTCTATCTGTGGAACAAGACCAGAGATGGAAGATGCCGTTGCAGTGGTACCTCGGCTTTTGAAAATTCCTTCTCTGATGCTGGCCGGTGGACAAAATTTGGAACTTAGAAATCAACATGGCAAAGATTTAACAGCTCATTTCTTTGGGGTCTATGATGGACATGGTGGTAGCCAGGTAAAAACCAGATATAGCTTTTTAAATCTCTAAACCATATTTTTATATGACGAGCATGAGAATGCACAAACCGCTTATAAAACTATAATGTAGTACTAACTAGGGCTTTATTGGTATAGGTTGCTAGCTACTGCCGCGAAAGGATACATTTAGCTCTGGCGGAGGAGATGGAAGTTGCAAAACGTGGCTTCCGTAATGGAAGTAGCTGGAGTAACGGAAAGGAGCAATTGGAGAAGGCCTTCTCCAATTGCTTTCTAAAGGTTGATGATGAGGTCGGCGGTGTATCCAGATCCGCGAATGGAAGCGACCCTTTTCTCGTAGAATCTATGGCCCCTGAAACAGAAGGTTCTACTGCTGTGGTTGGCTTAGTTTGTTCGACACACATTATAATTGCAAATTGTGGCGATTCGAGGGCAGTTCTCTATCGCGGAAAAGAGACTGTGCCACTGTCGGTAGATCATAAAGTAAGTCATGTTGCTGGAGTTGTGTTTTTTTCTTTTCTTTGATCTTTTAGTATTGTGATGAATTCCAGCTGTTTATGTTTGCACTTACCTCTGTATGGCCTTTGAATGTTTTGTTCAGCCAAATAGAGAAGATGAGTGTGCACGGATAGAAGCTGCTGGTGGCAGAGTTATTCTGTGGGATGGATTCCGCGTTTGTGGCGTTCTTGCAATGTCAAGGGCAATAGGTAGGTTCTTTTGTGTCCATGATCCTATTTTCTGCCTCTGTAGTATAAGTCTTATCTATGTCGAGGATGGCAATACCTTGACTTGTATGTTTGCAACTTCTTCTAGAGGTTTTGAAGCGCCGATAGAGGGTTATTCCTCCTAAGTCTTTGGTTGGTGTGAAATTTGAATAGCTGATTGGAACAGGGAGCTTCAGTTGTACCCCCTTAATCACCTGCGCCCCTAGACGACCCATTCTTTTGGCCCTTTATAGTCTGTCTTTTGCCCCCACTTTATTGCATATTCTCAACACCGGGGGGTTATTCCAAAAGGTTCGGAGTAAATCAGTGTTAAAAAAATACAGAGATTGCCAACATTTGTTGTAGAGAAGAGTAGGGTTTTGAACATATGGGGTACTTGTGAGAGTAATCATATATGTAATCTGCCAGGACGTCATTCCTTCATGCCACTTGTTTAATCGTTATTCTCAGGACTCTTGCTTATCAGTTTGTCCATGTAACTGGCCGCTAACTTCAAACTATCTTGCTGACCATTTTCTTGTCATTCTCAGGTGATGGATACTTGAAGCCCTCAATCATCCCAGATCCGGAAGTGGTGTTCTTTCCACGGGCAAAAGAAGACGAGTGCCTCATTCTAGCCAGCGATGGTCTCTGGGATGTCGTGACCAATGAGGAGGCCTGTGACATGGCGAGGAGGAGAATCCTCCTTTGGCACAAGAAGAACGGTGACAACCTTCCTGCGGAAAGGGGCAAGGGAACTGACCCGGCAGCGCAAGCGGCCGCAGATTATCTTTCCAAGCTAGCTCTTCAGAGGGGAAGCAGAGACAACATCTCTGTAATAGTAATTGACTTGAAAGCTCAGAGAAAGTTTAAGAAAAAGATTGTACCCGAGGCCCAACAGCCAGGAACTGTGAATACATAGTTGTATGCCCCTTTATATCTTATGAGAACAGCAGGTAGTTCGGTTGAACCGAGTGGTCCATGCATACATGCCATGTCACATTTGCTTCCCCATTCATGCTTTATTGAGATGAACCCCAGGTGCCAATTAAATGTTGGAACCGACTGGTTAAAACCTCCATAGCCGGCAGAGTCGATATCTCTTCTTCATTTGGCTGAGGTTTCTGTGTGTCTGTCATAATGCTATTTCCAGATTTCAAGATCGAGATATGATGTGCCTATGCGGATAATTTGTCTAGTTACAAGCTTTCCTCATGATGATGTCAATTAACAGCAGTGGGTTTCGATGACGGTAGAATCAACATGCGATAAGTGATGATGGCAGAATCAACGTGCCATAAGTACTGAGATTAGGACGGACATTAACAACGTGTCACTAGCCAAATTTGCTGCAAGTCCTACGTTGGTGATGTCGAATTACTATGCTCATAACCAGAGCTTAGCATAGTACGGAGCTTCCTCGATGACGTCAATGCACAGCAATGGGCTTTGATGACGCTAGAATCAACATGCCATAAGTATCGAGAGTAGGACAGACTTCAACATAATTTGAGCAAGTCCTTACAAGGCTCATGGAGAATAAATAAACGAGAGATCCGTTTTGGAATGGGAGACTCCAAAATATCATCCCCTATTCCATCCTCCTTCGGAAGACAAAAATAGAGTAAGAAATTTGGGGGCCTCTTGGTAATAAGTGTAGACAACACATGAGGACTTAAGTTCTCACTACCGTCAAGTAAGTTGGTATAGTAGTCACTCGCGCTGAATGAGAGCAAGTGAAAATCCTGGGATTTGGCAGCCTTACGGCAAGGTTAAAGAACCGGTAAGTACCCAGAGTAGGACAGACTTCAACAAAGTGTCACTAGCCAAATTTACCGCAAGGATGACTAAAGCTCATAACCAGAGTACAAGGTAGTACGGAAATAGTCAACATAACGGGGGTGAAAATATTTGCAAGTGTCTCGGCTAAGAACTATTGAGGCGGAAGTGCTATAATGTTAAAGCGAAAAAAGTTCCACGTTGGGTGGAGAAGTAAAGCGAAGCAATGAATGTATCTTTATTGGCAAATGAAGTCGCCCACTTGAGCTTTACATTCAACTGGAAGTACTGACAATTTGGACTTCGCCTCTTCCTTAGTGACTCCCCGGATGGCGTTAAAGATATCAAAGTTAAAACGGTAGATGCCATAAAAAAAATCCGGAACACGCAAACTCCACAAGAGCGAACTACGAAATACAACTCATACATGTGAAATCAAACAGTTGATTTGAAACTATAATCGTGTGTCCAGAGGAGTTTCTATGAAGAGCAACATAAACCAGAGAGTTGCAGAACTTTGGCATTATGTACAAACTGAATCCAAGAAAAGAGTAAAACCACAAGTCAAAAGCCAAACAACCTTCTCAACATTAATAGCACGATACATACATCCCTCCATGCCCAATCAAAAACTATACTATCTACACGTATGTTTAGTAGTTGATGGAACATAAGCTCTCCTGCTACCGGCAGACAGTACCCCAATCAGTTCAGGAATCAATTATGTTGAAGGAAAATTTCGATAGCAGCTGCGGAACTCCAGCTATAATCGGCCCATATGTCTGCACAAACAGAGATTGAACCAAACGAATCATATTGTAGCATACAGCAACTTCTAGGGCAAGAGAAAAGGGTAAACCCACAAGATAAACACTTCAATATCAGAGATTTAACTTTAGATGACAAAGGACATAGGGATTCTTTTTCTATTAAAGGTAAGTTCATGAAGTCGGGGCATCATAATCACCGAGGTCACAGCACAAATTGAAGCCCTTGCCTGACACAATCCTCTCCTATCCCCTTACAAGTGATTATCAACGTATTTGGTCCGGGGCACAGGAACCATCAAGTATGGGTCCCCCAAATTCCATACCAGATCCATGGGAGTCCGGGTCGTAACAATATTAGTCAATCGAAGTTGCTAAGCTAAGCCCAGATGGTCAGTGGATCTGGTCACCCAAGCAAGGAAAACGGCAGGAGACACAAACCAGCCAAATTCACTCCGCAAAACCAAAATTACAAACTCTGGTCGTGGGGTGACCTGCAAAGCTCATGTAAGCCAGGGAAATTGTTTCCTTCAGCCACACTAGAATTTGCAGGTCTCAATAGGGTAGGTAAGTTTGCATCTTCAAACTTCAGGATTTCTCCACATTTGAAGTAAATTATATGTAGTAGTATTCCTAAAATTTAACCTCTTCACGGAAAAACGTTTCTTTAGTTATAATTTCACCTCTTCACAGAAAAATGTTTCTTTAGTTATAATTTCACCTCTTCATGGAAAAACGTTTCTTTAGTTATAATTTCACCTCTTCACAGAAAAATGTTTCTTTAGTTATAATTTCACCTCTTCATGGAAAAACGTTTCTTTAGTTATAATTTCCAAGATCTCTCATCTAGCAAGAAGAAAAGGTCTTCACATATCATTGGCAACAGAATTTCATATATCACATAAGAATCGGGAGGCACCAAGATAATTCCCTACGGAGATGCATGCATCCATAATAGTCAATCCATCTTGATAAAGAAGTGCCATACCTTGAGATTTTCATGAATTTGACAAAGTGGTACAGCAAGCAATTTCAGGTTTTTTGGAACAATGAACTTCCGACTTACAGGTAACTTCACAAGAAAGAGTTTTTTGCACTCCTAGAGACCAGGCAACAAAGAATTAGAAACTTAATCAATCTCAATTTGAAGTGAGCAGTCTCAGTGGTGGAAACAACCTTGGGCTTCTTAATATTAGGTGGCAAGTAAGGATAGAGCAAAGTTTCAAAATCAGGCCTCCACCACATCCCAAGGCATTCTCCAATCTACCATTTCAAACAAAAGGTCATTTCCAACTATACAGCACGAGAAGTAATGAAAACCTGTAGCTCCATGATACCAAAATGAAAAACATTATCCACCTCCCACTGAGTCTCATCGCTAGCTCCATTGGCAGAAAGCTTGCTGGTCAGCTTGCGTTTCAGCCCTTCGACATCTGAAAAGATAAGCATGAATAACAACATTTTCCCGTTGAAAAGCATTATCCCTCCTCAAATTCGTCTTCCCCGTGGTATCATGGAGAATTACCAAATTACCTGATTCACCAGGCCTTAATCGACCTCCCGGCAGCTGAAAAGTGGAATTTCTTACTTGCAACAGCAACAGATGAGGATGTCTGAATAATTCAACCTATTTTAGAAACATCAGGATCCTTAGGGTATGTTATAATCCATCAGCCTTTCAAAGGAAAGATGTAAAATGGCATGGAAGGCGATAACACAGGTAGGCAGTGGACCGATTATATTAAATGATATACATCTCAAAGCATCCACCAAATTTTGTCTACCTTCTCAGTATTCCTAGCATTTTTGCTCATCCAGGAAATGAATGCAAGCATACACGATGTTAACATAATGAGCAAGTTTAAGATAATCCCCATAAAAATTCTGAAGAAGTATGCTCATTGCCTCTCCTTATCATTTCAAGGCAGAATATCAGCAAGTGGGAACCAAAAGCATTAGTTGCTCCCTTTCCGAAACTCATTTGCCTTCGCGGATTACAACCCAACACTGCAGAAAACTCATATCCAAATTACAACATCAGCTCCGGCTTGTAGTTAACGCCGAACACAACTAGAACCATAGTAACTGAAACTTCAATTAGCCGTTGCCCTAACATTCAAGCATCACACGGGACAGCTTGGCAATTCGCCTTCCCGAGTTTCCCGAGTTAATGTAGATCACCGACGTAAGCACTCAGCCCTAAGCAGTGGAAAGTCATCTCGACGCACAAGATCATCGTCATTCCTACCGTTTGAATTCGCTAAAGGACTCGACATGCAAATGCAACCATACCAATGTCGTTAACGGAACTTACAGAATGCCATAGCAGGCAAAAGGGCAAGACTACCTCGTACAGACTCGTCAGCTGCTAAAAGAAAGAAGCAGAAGAAAAAGAAGAAGAAAAACACCAACCACAATGACGGCTTCCACGCAAGTCCTCAATCCATGAGCCGCGTAACTGAACAAAAAACCACCACGAACAGAAAACAGGGGAAGAATCGAAGTCAGCGACACGACCCACTTCGATTTCAGGCGGCACAAACGCAACGGAAGACAACAAACGGGCGCAGCACCCAAAAGGCAGAGATGGGTAGAGAGAGAGACGTCACTGGGATTTCATCCTCTGGACGCGATCGGCCAGGGTCTCCTCCCTTAAAGCGAGAGCGTCCTTGGAGCCGAAGTAGTAGCTGCTCAGAGGGTATATGTCCAGCACCCGGGCCTGATCATCGCCGCCGCCGTCGCCGCCGCCGGCCGCCGCCGCATGGTTGATCACAGTGACTTCCTCGCCTTGCATTTTCTCTCCACGCGATGGAGGAGCAGCAGCCGCAGGAACACGGGGACCCAGATACGCAGGAAGCCTACAGAGAACGCAGAACCGCAGTAGAGAGAGAGAGAGAGAGAGAGAGAGAGAGAGAGAGAGTGGTGGAGTGTCGTGGGTTTTCTGCTAGACGGGTGTGGAAGGAGAAAGGTGCGAGCTTTTTCGATGCTCAGAGAGAGAGAGAGAGAGAGGGAAAGGGAATATATAAAGACGAAGAATTTGCAACGACGCCGGAATAAAAAAGAGAGCTTGAAGATGATACCAGAAAGAGAGAGAGAGAGAGGGTGGCTATGGTGGCGACCCGAAGACCCCTTATTTTTTTTTTTGGTTGGGACCCGTGGGTGCTCAGAATTTTTTATTCGAGACATCTGATCGATCGACTCACGCGATATCCACATGATCTTTCCCGACTTTTTGCACGTTATATGCTTTCAGGTGCCAATCACGAAAAGTAACCAAGGGAATAAGAAATATAGTGACTAGACCATCGACATGGCGCATGATGTGAACACAGTTAGGTACTGTAGTATGTAGTTCTATTGGATTTCGTTGGGTATTTAGAAAAATCGAAACGGAAGCATACACATCATAAAAAGATCGCGCTGGGTGAAATTTCAAATTATAGAAATTTATTTAGTAATTCTCGACGAGTTCCTAAACGTTTTTGCAGACACGATTTTTGTGTCGATGACGTGGTTTATTAATTGTTATAGACGACAATTTCTTTGATGATTAGACAAGACCCAGATGGCACATGCCTTTTCGAATTTGAAAACCGATGATCTTAAGATTTTAGGAGTTCTTAAGTTTGCATAATCGTTTTAATTAGAGAAAAAGTCATAAAAAATCTCAAAGTATGTATACTGTAATATATTTATAATAATTTTTTTATGAGACATGTTTACCTTCAGTCAAGCAAACTCCATGAACAATATTAAAAATTTATCTATATGACGCTAGAAAGCATATGGTGTTTGATATGGCGTCTAAGTGTCCTAAGTAAAATAAAAATAATATTGTTTTAACTGCAAAATCATTAAACGGAACTTTAATAGAGGATAAATGTATTACATAAATATAGAATAAATGTGTGATATCAAATATAATTTGAGATTCTCGATGATTTTTTCTTTTTCGATTATCAATACAAATTCCTCGCGTAGAAAGATCAATTGAACAAAGCCGTTTCCTGTCATTGTCTTGGACTGCACTTTGGTCTAGTGAGCTATCTTTGTTTCCCTCTTTAGAAGGAGTTTCGTAGTAGTTTTTCTAGCAGCCCAGCGCCACGTGGAAGCCCCTAGTCGAGCCAGCACCAAGAGCAGGTAAAAAATATTAATTAAAAATTTTATGGAAAAAAGGCCGACAAACATGAAGTAACCAACCGGAGCTCTTGGTCGGTTCGGATTGTTCGAGGTAACCGGCGCCGGTCAAAGGTTTGACCCAGCGGTTGGTGGTCGGTAGTTAGTTTCCTTCGTGGCCAAGCAACCGATTACGGTGGGGGGCCCACTTAGTCGGTTGTTGATGCGGTGAGCGTGGTGAGGATCCTAGTAGATTGTTCTTGGATCATGTAGTCGTGTGGTCTTATTGCACTTTTAGGTCGGCAATCCACTCAACTCAACGTGTTCTTCTCTCATTTGATGATCATTTAGAGCTTTCAATCAGATCCTAAAGTACATTTGCAGTGTTCAAAGTGCGTTTTGCCTTCTCCACTTTTTGAGTTTAAAACTCTATCGAGGTACATGGGATGGGTTTGGTTCAACGTTGCAAATGAGCATTGGGAAATGCAAATGCCTTTGACCTAAAGTCTCTTATGGAAATGCAAATTGTGTTTGGTAAAAAATAATTTGTAAAGTTACTTTGACTAAAATGGTATTCGTCAAATATTGTTTTGCAAATGACTTTTGGGTCTAGTTTTTCCTTTTTTTATTAGAAAAATCAAATCTTCTAACCAAGGGCCAAGGTTGTTGATGAGTCAGATATGGCGTCAACAGCCGTCGTCCCAAGGTCATGCGACCCTTGGCTAGGGCTGTGTGACCCTGGGCATCGTGACCCAGGTGGTTAGCTAGGGTCATGCGACCCTAGGTGATAGTCGCTTGGGTCACATGACCTCGGGGCTTGTTGCTTGGGTTGCGCAACCTAAGCAATAGCTGTGTGGGTTGCGATGCCTAAGGTCGCATGACCCTTAGAAGATCGCACAACCTTGTTGGCCCAATCTAGCCTCACTAGCCGCCCTTGCCGGCTAACCTTATTAAAAAAGGATGAACAATAATGAGGGTAAAATCAAAAAATTAAAAAATTGACGATGGTAGTTTTGGAAGAAAGAAACTAGTTTCATCATTTGGCCAAATGTTGAAAGCCCAATGCTAGTTTCCATCAGCAATGGGTTTTTAGCTTTTCCAAAGTTAGCATTTGGCCGAAAACCCATTGGGAAAACTTGTCATGTAGCCTGGTATTTATTCGAGGGGCTTGGGAGGTTGAAAGCCATTGAAAAAGTTGAACCAAACGCACTCACGGTCTCGGGATTGAGTCTTAATATATGTGTGGTACGAGGAAGTTCGTATGTTAATTGTTGAATCAAGATTGTGGTATCGTGAGATTGTCTGGCCATCCTAGGGTCAAGTGGGAAATTTTCCTGAAATAATGTGATTGGGCCATTTTAGTTGTTCTTGCTTCATAATGATGGAGATCAAGAAGGAACTTGAAACTTGGGAAGGAATGAGGATTAAGGGGAAAGCAACTTGGTTTGTTGTGCTAAAGCTTGATTAATCTGTAATTAATCATCGAATTACAAGTCATCCTGCGGGTCCCGACAGTAGGTGAAAATGGGCTTTCACCATTATTACCCCTCATTGAATGACTCGCGGTAAAGAAGAGATGCCAACTTCGATTATGTAGAAAGTCGCAGAAATTACCTATTCTTTCTTGCTGTTGCTATTTCCATCCCTGAAATAACCTTATTATACACACCCTAAAATTTAAATGGTCCAAGAGTGCATTTGGGAACACTTTCCCAAAGCCCACTGAGTAAATGCAAGTAGCATTTAGCAAATTTTTTGGAGAATTTTGGGAAATACAACTGCGTTTTCATAATCTCAAAATAGATCTGGAAGTGCTTTAAACGTAAGTCTTAGATTTTATAATTTTTTTATTCCACTTTTGCATTGCTCATCTTCCCTATGGTTTGCACAAATGAGTTGAATAGAGGCTAGTGACCGTCACCTGTCAAACAACACCTAAAGTCGCAAGGCCTCGAGTCGATAGATTTGGACTGCCGTTGTTGACAAATGTTTGAGATTTTTTTTTTTTTTAACTAGCAAAAATCCTTTACTACGTGTAATTTTTTCGAAACAACATTTAAGTCAAAATTGCTTGACATTATTTTTTTAAGTTACACTTCATCAAACGCTATTTATATATTTTTAAGAAAACCCTTTTACCTAAAATTCTTTGCATAAATTTACGATGTTTCTCTAAAGTTCATTCCGAAATAATACCTTATACTTTACAATTTTTTTGTTTATGTTTTTCTTATGGAATTCTTTGATTAAATTTATGAACTCTTGATTATAATTTATACTTAGAATATGTGAATTGACAAATTATGAATGAGGTTCAAACCCATTACAAAAAAATCCTTTATAGAAATCAGCTCGTGCACATTAGCACATTAATAAGTAAAAAAAGAGGAAATTAAGTCTGTTTAAAAAAATTGGAAAAATAGCACAAGGTGGTGAAAGAAAATATCGTTGTCCTGATTAATACACAGAGTCTTGTATTTCATGATAATGCATGATTTTTATATTTGTAATAAATAGCAACCCTCACCTGTTCTATTGTGATTTTAATCAATTAGTTATCATAAGATTATTTTCGTCGCCTCAATAAGTTACAAAGTATTAAAACCATTTTGAGGGTAAGAATAGAGTAATTTTTTTTTTTTCACTTTATTGACATTTAGATCTTGTTTGGTTGATAAGAATGAAAACAATCGAAATGTGAACAAAAGCTTAACTCCATTTTTGATAGCGTTTGTCACTTGGAATAAAGAGTGAACGTGTAACAAATCTTGCTATGGTTATAAGCATGAAACTAACTAAGGGTGTGTCTGTTCATGAATGACTATTTGTGGAAGGAAATAATTATATTTAAGGAAAGTGATTGATTTTTCTCTTATTTGATTATAAGTATGAAAATAAGAGAGAGGGAGGTAGTTTTCCGGTATTTGGATTTTACTCGTGAAATTATTCTTTTCAAGGACAGATCATGTAATACTACTAAGCTATAAAAAGGAAATATGTATTATATAATGGAATATGAACATTGGTTTAATGATGAAAGAAGGACGAATCTCAAATAAAGTACTTTTCTAAAAGCAAACATAGGATTCGAAAAAAAGAAGAAGCAAATATAGGAAAAAGAAGCACAAGGGGGATGCATTCATAATATTCAATTTCTTCATTCTTTTTCTCTAGTTTCAAAATTAATATTGGAAAGTAGTGAATTGTAAGTAGAATATATATTGACATTTTAACAAATACCTTACGTGCTCTTCACTTCAACACCATTCCAAGGGGAAAAATTACAAATTTAAAATATTTGTTTTTTTTTTTAAATGAGAACACGACTTGTCGATTTATCAACAAGAAACGAAGAAAATGAGTTTTGAAAGAAAGAGAGAGAGAGAGAGTGTGCACATTTTGGAAGTCTCGAACTCGGTTGGAGTTCTTCGATGTCCAATGATACAAAATAACTTGAAACTTACCTAATGAGCCCTTTGCTATAAAGGAGAATTTTTTTTTTCAAACTTTAAGTGCAGGGTTTTTTTATTTTTATTTTTTTTAACTATAAATACTTTTCGGATTACTTACCATTTTCAATGTTCCAAATATTGAAAAACATAATAAATATTTCCATAGAAGTTCTTTTTAACGAAGCAAAATTGATTGCGATAAATAAATGTAAATAATAATCGGGACTTAACCACAAATTATATAAATCATCAATTCCCATTATAGTTTTACCATATGGACATTCTCTCATCGGAAGGACATGAATATTTCAGATTAACAATTCCCATTCTGGTTTCTGCTGTCCGTCTGGCTAGATTGCCAAACCTGGTCAACTCAAATCCTACAAAAAAGTCAAAACCTCCCCCGCAAGAAAAATCCCCAAATCCAAAATTAGGGTTCGCTCCAACCAAACCCCAACACTCTCTAGCTCTACTTTGTACTCTCTCTCTCTACTTTCTCTCTCCATCTTCTTCGCCGGGATTCGAATGAGATGAAGATCGCGGGCCTCAAGTCGGTGGAGAACGCCCACGACGAGTCGGTGTGGGCCGCCGCGTGGGTCCCGGCGACGGATTCCCGGCCGGCGCTCCTCCTCACCGGCTCCCTCGACGAGACCGTGAAGCTCTGGCGGCCCGACGAGCTGGCCCTCGAGCGGACCAACGCCGGCCACTTCCTCGGCGTCGTCTCCGTCGCCGCCCACCCCTCCGGCGTCATCGCCGCCTCGGCCTCCATCGACAGCTTCGTCCGGGTCTTCGACGTGGACACCAACGCCACGATCGCCACGCTCGAGGCACCGCCGTCGGAAGTCTGGCAGATGCAGTTCGATCCCAAGGTGAGTAAATTTCCAGAGCTTTCGTTTTGTATCGAGGGAGGTTGGATTTGAGTGGACATCGAATGGTGGGAATTTGGAGTTTTTGAATGGTGGGAATTTGAAGTTTTTCTTAAAGTTGGGGTTTTGGAGTAGCGGGCATTTGCAAGTTTAATTTTTTTTCTGGTATTTAATGTGGACGAAGCAATTCAATTTAATGACTTGCGATTTCTGCAGTCCGAGGACTCTTGAGATTGCTTGAGCTAAGAGACTTAAATATGGTAAAGCATTGAGAAAACTTAGCACTGGCCTGGGGAATGTAATAAAGCGGGCTAAATGCGGGTGATTTTCGGTATATGTAAACTCGAGTTGAAAGGCTCTAGCAAGTTAATAACTTGAGCGAGTTATCTAAGGAATTAAAGAGGCAGGTGCGCTGAGCATATCGTCCATGATGTTTGAGGAGTTTCCTAAAGTAAAAAAGAACGCCAGGGTTTTTGTATGGGCTAGACCCAGACAGTTTAACCCATGAACTGGAAACGGGACTTGTGTCCGATTTGGTTTCTTGTAGCAGTCAAAGTGGACTGAACACTGAGTGACTGTCGTTCCTCCAGTGTGACTGGTGGTGATTCAAGCAACCCAACCCAACACATCTAGATCTTGTTATCTGTAAAGGGCAAACCTGTGCGCTGAAGTTGGGGCTTATCTCCAATCCCTCAAGGAACTCCCCATGGGCTCTTCACCACTTTGCCAAAGCATTTACATATCGAAATATGTATGCTCATTTGTTTATAATCCCTTTGTTGACCTTAAAAAATCATGTTATTGAAGGTAGAGGGAACTAGTTCTTATTCTCAGGTTTGACAAGAGAGTGCTTACCATGTGAAGTAGAAGTAAGCTATGTCATGGGTGTGAAGAGAATAAAATACTTAGATGACCTCAATTTTTGAAATAAGAGTTGGAATTCTTCTACTTGTTGACTGTCTGATTGAACTTGTCACTGATTTTATCGTGGTCAGTATTTGAAAACATTAGAGAATACCGTGAGTAGCATGAAGTGGTTTTATCTTTTTCATTTCCTTTTCTTTTCATATTTGACATCCGCTTACTTGAAGCTTTCTTGGTTCCTTGCTTTTGCTTGCTTGTTGACAAATTGGGACACTTGTTATGCATGATCATGGTCATTAATGAGCTCCTTATTAGTATTGGATTGCTTTCTTTTACGGAAAGTAAATCACTTCTGATATGGTGATGATCATAAAGTTGGCCGGCATGAAATTGTGCATTAAGGATATTGTTTACAAAGCTTTGCTGGATGATGAGGCGTCATTGATTCTGTTTGGGGGAATTTATTTGGACATCCAGGCATTAAAAAAGCTAAGCCCTGAGTATCCTATCTGATCTTTGTAATCTGCTGACGAAAATGTTTGAATGCTCTGTAAATGAAGCTCGAATATTCCTTAAATGGTCAGCTCGTGGAAGGATTCTGGTGATCTTTTTTTTTTTTTTTAAATTTATGTGCAACGTGAATAAAGACTAAAAATGTGCAAGTGGCTTTCAAGATTAATTGGCTTTTCTGTGCTGTTTCCACCTTATGTTGTACTGCTTTGTTCTCGTCTTCAACATGCAAATTTAATTTTGATATCTCAATGTTGCTAAGTAATACTTCTTCCCTAGGGCACCACTCTAGCAGTGGCAGGTGGAGGGAGCGCATCGATCAAGCTTTGGGACACTGCCACATGGGAACTGATTGCAACCCTCTCGATTCCTCGTCCAGAACAGCCCAAACCCTCCGAAAAAGGCAACAAGAAGTTTGTCCTCTCTGTCACGTGGAGTCCTGATGGCAGAAGGCTTGCCTGCGGCTCAATGGATGGTACAATCTCTATATTCGACGTGGCTCGGGCCAAGTTTCTGCACCACCTGGAAGGCCACTTCATGCCAGTGCGATCTCTCGTATTTTCCCCAGTCGAGCCACGGCTGCTTTTTTCTGCATCCGACGATGCTCATGTGCACATGTATGATTCCGAAGGTAAGTCCTTGGCGGGGTCCATGTCTGGCCATGCTAGCTGGGTATTGAGTGTTGATGTCAGCCCGGATGGAGTGGCACTTGCGACAGGTTCAAGTGACAGGACTGTGAGGCTGTGGGATCTTAGTATGAGGGCTGCCGTTCAGACGATGAATAACCATTCGGATCAAGTTTGGGGGGTTGCCTTTCGACCAATGGCGGGTGCTGGTGTCAGAGCTGGTGGTCGGCTTGCTAGTGTATCTGATGACAAGAGCATATCACTCTATGATTACTCATGAAGGTATATCTGCAAATTGTGAAAAGATAAGTTCTTGGAGCCGCTGATCATTAACCTTCTGTTTGAATAGTCTGCAAGAGATTTTCTTGGTTTCAGATCATTTTAATTTGTATAATTAGTTGAATATGATAGCTTTCGGAGAAATGACTCGATACATCTCTTATCTGATGGGTGCCATGTATTAACTTCGAAGTCAATTTGATACCTGATATTTCTGAGAGGGTTTTTTGTGAAGTTATATTAACCATGGGGGTTACTATCACTAATCAGCTCAGCTGTTAATATAAATTAACTATCGACCATTTTCGTGGTAATCCCAGATCTACTAGGTGAACAGACCTGAAAATAGTTATGGAAAAGAAATTCCCTGAAAATGATTTGAATGAAGAACATTACAACACTGCAAGATGGTAGCACAAGGGAGAAGACGGTGGATACAATAAATTTGTAGATCGTGGCTTGTGATCGAGGCCAACTCGACTTGTTGCCAGGCTTCTGGTCGGGTTCACCGAAGACCATGCCTTGAATATAATCCTGTGTATTTATGGTAAGAAATTATGTCCACCGTATACCGTCAAGAGTGTTCTTCAACCCAAAGTAAAACTTTTATGTTAGATTATGATTTGAGGAACACTCGATCACATTATTCTTTTCTGGGGGGATAGGAGCATGAATTCGGGGCAATTTGGACAGTCATTGGGGTCTCACGCCATGAATGGGATTAGTTTTTTTTTTTTTTTTCTTGGGGGTGCCTAGTTCCGAGAAATTAAAAGAATATTTTACTTTTCATGAGAACGGAATGAGTTATTTTTGGTGAAATAAATGCATATTTATGTATGCATTAGATATATTTGATCGCTTTGACTTGATCTTAGTCATTGTAGTGGTTTTATGACTTAGCTTCCTTGTAGCGTCCCAATTATCCGCATTTTGCCAAGCTAATTTCTCTAGAATTAAAAGAAATTGGAGACGAGTTAAATAATTTTGTTTTTGAGTTTTTGTTTTTGCAATTGATAGTTAAGGTTCCAAAAATAAATGATTTTGAGAACATTTTTTTTTTTCAAACGATTCCTTGTATTACTTTTAAAAATGAATGAAAAATATTTTTATCGTCCTAAAAAATGTATAGGTATGAATTTATAATGGATAATGAAAATATTTTCCATCAACTAATTATTTTAAGTGATACAAATTATCGTTTTTATGAAAATATTTGTCAAATCATTTATTTTTTATGAAATAATGAATTCTAAATTTCCCTATCTGTCGATCAATATCTCCAAGACAATCATTGGATGTTTAGTGGGGTGGGGTGTAATAAGGAGAATTTCGACGTTAATCTTGACATTGTTTTTTTCCATGTTGGGTTCCAATATCTCAAGTTCATGTTAACTAGGAAGTGAGACATGACTGACAACGAAAATGATACAAATTTCAAACGTAGGACAAGATTTTTTAATCCCAATATTGTCCCTACAGATTTGACCTGGGACTTTTGTAGTATTTACGATGCAGCGTTTAAAAAACTTCATCGAGCTGTAGATGAATAATATTTAAAATCACTTTGCAATGTTATAGGTTAATTTTGAGTTGCATGATAAAAAAAAAAAAGGAAAGGAAAGGAAAGGGAAAAGTCCGCGGATCGGTCGCCGGCCCACCCCAAAAACGCCGCCAATCGCCGCCCAACGCGCGCGAGCCACCCTTTTCCCCTCTCTCCTTTGCCACGTCGGCCCGAACGGCGGGGGCTATTTCGGTCATTTCCGAAGTCGCCCGGAACCGGGTCGTGCCCCGACGACGAAGAATTCTTCTTGGACGGCGCGCCGACCCGCACCGACCCGCGCGCGCATGAGCTCGACAGGATGTCTTTTTGCCCGATTTCGCAAGAGCGCACCGGCACGTGACGTCCACGTGTCGCTTTCCTAGGGGTGGATGATGGTGGCGATGATGATGTCTTCTCCTTTATAGGACCCGCCGGGACACGCTAAGACGGTGCGAGCGACTCGCACGGGATCTCCATCTCTCCGTAGCTTTGGAAATTAAAAAAAAAAAAAAAAAAAAAAAAAAAAAAAAAAAAAAAAAAAAAAATATATATATATATATATATATATATATATATATATATATATGTGTGTGTGTAAATACATATATATATTTTCTTTTCAGCAATGTATTTATATATTTACTCGCCAGCGAAAGGTGGGGGCGGATGTCGTTCTGTACTGCGCGGGAGAGAAAATAAAAACAAAATTTTGCGTACCTTACAAACGAGAGTTACGATGATGTCCGCCTCCGGGACACGCATTGACGGTTTTGCCCCTCCCCTTAAAGAGGATTTCCCAAACGAAAAATTCGATCTTCGTAGGTTCTTTCTTTTTTTAACGATTTCGGTAGTTTTAATCGCAATTAATTCAGACTTTGTCCACGGCCGATCGAAAAAAAAAAAAAAATCATGCCAGGCCGACTCCGCACATCAAGGCTTATCGAGAAATATAATAATCAGAAATCACATATTAAATAAGCAACACCAATGAAATTACTATAAAAGCCGATCTTCGACGCAGTCGATTTTTATTTTCATTTTCTATTAACCAAAGGGATTGAACCCAATTTTCAATTTATGTTTTTGGAATGAGAAATTGCGGGTCGAGATCTTTCTTAATGTGGAAGTTTACATGAGAGCCATTTCGAAATTCATGCGTTAGAAAGATGGAAACGTTGTGATTGGTGGGAGGGAAAAAAGGGGGAGGGGGGGAATGTTGTCATAATGGAACGTGGGAGGGAAGGAGTGTCCGAGAAAGGACAGCACCCCCCCCACAGAAATAGGGGGGAGTAAGTAAAGCACGAATTAATCAGGTTTAAGAGGGAGCTTAATCATCGTTTGTGGAGACCACGACACACTCTCTCTCTCTACATACGACCCCTGGCGACCACCACTGAGAAGGGAAAAGGAAGAGAAGCGAATTGAAAATCTTTTTCTCTAGTGAGAGAAAGTGAGAGAGGAACAGCTCAAACTCGACCATCCTATTCCTCTCCCCCCCCCCCCTCTGCTCTAGAGAGAGAAACGCACCCACCCGGAAGAAGGCATTCGAGAAAGAGGAAAGGCGTGCGACGGAAAGTTGAGAGAGAGAGAGAGAGAGAGAGAAAACCTGCCTCGGATTTCGCTCTGCTTCTTTGCTCATCGTCAGCTTCGGAAACCATCCGTCCGTCCGTCTCCGGTCCTTTCTCGCTCTCGGGATTGGCGGTCGGAGCTCGGGACCACCGGCGGCGGCGGGGCCCGATCTGGGTAGCCGACGAGTCCGATTCCCGCGCGGGGCTCGGTCGCGCCTCGCATGAGTTGAGAGAGGAGGAGAGGTGGAGGAGATCGACGGCGGTGATTGATTAATCCATGGTCAGTAGCGGTGACGTGGTGTTGTTGTTTTTGTCATTCGATCGGTGTATAGATTTCGGACTCGCTGGTTTCGCTGCGTTTGAATCGGTTGAGCTTTCTGAGGTTTTGGTTTTTTCGATTGGACGTGACGCTAGCCTGTTAGATGGCGTGGATGAAAATCGTGTTTTTTCATTTTTTTATAAGCTGAGATAGCTAGCGATGCGCTTTTATTGCGGAAGAGCTTGAGGTGAAGCTGCTTGGGTTTTTAAGTAAAAGTTTTCGGCTTGATTGGTTTGGCTGAAGAATTGAGCTGATTAGCAGTGTTTTGACTTGAGACGGCTTGAAGTATTTGTTGAATCCGTTTCGGTGTTAATTGAATATGCACGACTAGTGGTAGAGGCCCATAGTGAGTAGCGATCGGAATGACTAGTTGGAACTTAGAGGCGAGGCGAGTGACTAATGGTGATTGGATCATGGAATATAATATGGCTACTGCAGAAGAAAACTCTGGAGACTTAAATATCGGTTTAGGCATCTAATTCATGCTTGCTGGCAGAATTCCTAGTTAAGTGAAGATGGTTTATAAACCTGCCGCAGTTGAGAAATTTGTGTGTTCCCATGTCAACTTGAGGGAATGATACGGCGTTGCGAACTTGTGCCCGCCTCTTGATTTATTTCTAATTCCTAGTCCAAATTGGATGTTATACTTTCGCAATCCAGCTTCAATTGAATTTTAAAATTTCATGCAATACTTCAAATTGGATGTTATACTTTTAGTTTTAGAGTGCTCAAGTGGCATTGAAACCACCTGCATTTGCATGCAATGGACAGCCTCAAGCATGATTGCATGATGTTCGTCCAATGGGGTGAAGCCCAATGAAGAATGACATGTGGTTATGTTGTTAAAACCTAATATCGCAGTTATCCTATTTATAAGTGTGCGTGGAAACCACCACAAAACACCACTGTGTGCTTTCAATGGAAAAACAAGTGACGTGATTGAGGACGGTTAATATATGCTTATCAACACTTACCTCCTTGCAACCAACAGCATGGTTTGCAAGATACTTGTAAAAACCAATTATGGGAAAATCCATGATTATCAAGATTATCTAGAGCTGGCCCTAGAGAAGTTTGTGATGTTGATAATTTTTGGCAAATCTCTCTACCTCAAGTAGTTTTGCGGACAATTGTTTATTCAAAGATACATTTTTGAATAGTTTTCTTGCAGCCTTTTAACATTTTTGATGTGCTCAAATCATTGCAGGCTGCATCGGTGAATATTATAGTTGGTTCTCATGTATGGGTCGAGGATCCAGCGCAGGCGTGGATTGATGGTGAAGTTTTCCGCATTAATGGTGAGGAAGTTCATATTCATACAACAGATGGAAAAACGGTGAGTTTTGTAGTACACTTACTCTGCTAATGGGGTTTTCTTATAGTAAAAGTTGAAATTTTTCCTACCAAATATTATGCTATTGTCTGTCCAAATGACATTCTATCCAACTTTTAGGGCGGGTACATGTTGAGATGGTTCTGTTTTAGAGTTTTACTGAGAAAGAGAAGATTCTATTAGAAAATTTTACTGAGCAAGTCTTGTTGTACTTTGGTACTAAGGGGAGAGAGGATGGTTTAGTCAGAAAAGTTTTGCTGGAATGTGGAGCGCCGAGACACTCCTTGTTGTGCTACTGATGATGCTATCTCTGGGGGGATCATAATAAAATTGGATCCACGTTGCAGGTTGTCAGTAACATATCGAAAGTATATCCGAAAGATATGGAAGCTCCTCCTGGAGGTGTGGATGACATGACGAAGCTTTCGTATTTGCATGAACCGGGAGTTCTTCATAACTTAGCCATGAGATATGAACTCAACGAAATCTATGTAAGATGCTGAGTTTCTTTATTTAAAAATACAAGCTAAACTACTAGGTTGAAGAAAAACTGAAAGTGACAATTGTTTTTTTTTTTTTTTTTGGGCTATCAGACATACACAGGGAATATACTCATCGCAGTGAACCCATTTCAACGGCTACCTCACTTGTATGATACTCACATGATGGAGCAGTACAAGGGTGCAGCATTTGGAGAGTTAAGCCCTCATGTGTTTGCTGTTGCCGATGTTGCATACAGGTGAACCTTTATTTGATTTAGAGTAAGAATCAAAAGTTTCTCGGAATGCATCTTCTGATCTTGTCAGAGATATACGACAGGGCAATGATGAATGAGGGAAAGAGCAATTCGATTTTGGTAAGTGGAGAAAGCGGTGCTGGTAAGACTGAGACAACGAAGATGCTCATGCGATATCTTGCATATCTGGGCGGTCGATCTGGAGTGGAAGGACGGACAGTGGAACAACAAGTTTTAGAAGTAGGATGAAGTTCTCCCATGCTATTGTACATATTGATCTTTTGTTTCTTTCCATTGATGAAGGTCTATGCCTTTTGTGTTTCATCGAAATTGTGTACTTAGCTATGCGCTTGGTCTCTGACTTTCACAGTCTAATCCAGTTCTTGAAGCATTCGGCAATGCAAAGACGGTCAGGAACAATAATTCAAGGTGAGTAGCCAATAGATCTGCTGCCTGTTGCGATGATCAAAACCTGGACAACTCGTTTGAAAGACAGTTGTGGAGTGTTCCTGCCTTACCCGCTTCACTTCCTGGATGTTCTGCTTGAACTTAATCTGTTTCACAGCCTGCACAAAAATCTAGTGCTACCCTAATCTTAAGAAATGAATCTGAGATCACTACAGTGTTCAGAAATTAATGGAAAGGCTGATGATTGTTGGGCCATTTTAGACCTCAAATTTCTTGCGTATTTCTATGTACCCATCGGCCTCTAGATCCCTGTTCATTTCTCTTAAAAGGAATACTTGGATAGCATTTGAGATTGTTTATATTGAGGAGGGATTATCTTACAACTTTTCTGTGTGTGCTGGGTTTACTCTAATGTAGTCGTTTTGGAAAGTTCGTGGAGATCCAATTTGACAAGAGTGGGAGGATATCTGGGGCAGCTGTAAGGACTTATTTGCTTGAAAGATCTCGAGTTTGCCAAATTTCAGATCCTGAGAGAAACTACCATTGCTTCTACCTTCTTTGTGCGGCTCCGCAAGAGGTGATTGCTCTTGTGACTTCTTCAGTGTTTTATTTGCTTCTCTAAACCATGGTTAATGATAGTTTCGATCTCTTTGGATTCCTACGAAATGATTGAATACTTGCTTCAGGAAAGAGAGAGATACAAATTGGGAGACCCTAAGTCATTCCATTTCTTAAATCAATCCAGCTGTTATGAGCTGAATGGGGTCGATGATGCCGAGGAGTACCTCGCAACCAGAAGGGCCATGGATGTTGTAGGAATTAGCGAGGAAGAACAGGTTTGCCTTTTTCTTTTCTGTCAAGAACTCTCAGAAATAGCCTTCGATTCCAGTTGAATTTAATATCATTGCAAATGCTTATTTCAGGATGCAATTTTTAGGGTAGTAGCTGCAGTTTTGCATCTTGGAAATGTTGAATTTGCAAAGGGGCCGGAAATTGACTCTTCAGTCATTAAAGATGAGAAGTGTAGGTTCCATCTGAACACAACAGCTGAGCTGCTTAGGTAGGACGTAATTACCCTGCTTTTAGTGATGCCTGTATATGGTGTTTAACTGCATGCCGCTAACTTATATATATTAATCTCTCACAAGATGCAATGTCAAGAGCTTGGAAGATGCAATGATTAAGCGTGTAATGGTGACCCCTGAGGAGATCATCACAAGACCTCTGGATCCTGTTGCTGCTCTTGGTAGCAGGGATGCCCTAGCCAAAACTATTTATTCTCGGCTGTTTGATTGGTAATTAACCTTCTCAACTCTCTACTGCTTTCTGCCTGCTTTCCTAGCTTGCCCTGAATTTGCATGTCTTTTGCTTCATATGTTTTCCCATGAATCCCAAGGACTTTATTTTTTCTACTTTTGCTATAGATTATCAAGAGGGTGAGCCTTGATGTAGCTGTAAAAGGTTATTCCATTATGGCCTGACATCACAGGTTCAAGTCACGGAAACAGCCTTTCTAAGAAATTAGGGGTAGGCTGCATAGATTAACCCCTCCAAAATCATTCAGCATGGGAACACTTCTGCAGTGGGACGCTCTTGCTATGGAATACCAGGAAGATGACTAGGAATAGGATAATCACAGTCCACTAGAGGCCTTTCATGGAACGGCATATACATAGACCCTTTAGCTGTAGCATTAGAGGGATCGATCTGTCAGCTGTTTGCAAAGATTCAGTATTCTATTGGAATGGGAAACATTTACCAGACCAGTCTATCATACTTAGTTGGATTAATTATCAAGTCTTTTTCTGTGAAAATGTACTCTTTCAATGAAATTATGAAGAAACTTGAGCAACAAAGACACCTGAACTGTATATTATGCTGTTTGCTTTTCAAGTAAAATCATGCTCTAAGCCTATATTGAGTTCGTGTTGCTATTTTTTCCTTGCTATTAGACTACGATTGATGCTTGCTTCTGTTGATCTTTCGAATGACGGGGGTTGTTTTGTTATATTTGTTAGTTTATAAACCAGCAATACAACTATAGTCCCCTACAAAAGTTTAAGCTTTGATAATTTCCTTTTTCTTCCCAGGCTTGTGGATAAGATTAACAATTCAATTGGGCAAGATCCCAACTCAAAGCAATTGATTGGGGTTCTTGATATTTATGGATTCGAAAGCTTTAAGTTCAACAGGTGAGCCGTTAACTTTAGACACGCGTGACCGGAAGCATATGATTGACACTTGGATCTTACTATTGTTCTTTACTAGCTTTGAGCAGTTCTGCATCAATTTCACAAATGAGAAACTGCAGCAACATTTTAACCAGGTTCATCAACTGTAAAACACTTTTATGCCCCTATTTTAACTATTATTTGGGTTCCCTACCCTGATCTTTGGTAATCTGTGTCCACAGCATGTCTTCAAGATGGAACAAGAGGAATATACCAAAGAAGAGATCAACTGGAGCTACATAGAGTTCGTTGATAATCAAGATGTCTTGGATCTGATTGAGAAGGTGTCTTGTCCTCACCAATATATCTTTTGCTGAATCCTTAATGAGCTGTTATCAGATTTTTAACCTAATTTCATGGTGAATTAGAAGTTCCTCATGATCTCTTGAATGTTGTGTATTGCTAACATCTAAAACATTTAAAATCTTGCAGAAGCCTGGAGGGATCATTGCCCTTTTAGATGAAGCCTGGTATGCGGACAATTAATTTTTCTATTTTCTTTTTATATAATTTCATTTTGTTACTGTTTCATGATTTTTGGATCCCCATGATGGACTTGTATATCATAGCAGGATATCTATTTATTAGTCACATCAATAAAATGTAAGTCTGGCTTTGATATCTGACTTATACTCATTGTTTTGCAGCATGTTTCCTAAGTCGACACATGAAACATTTGCTCAGAAGTTGTATCAAACCTTTAAGAACAACAAGCGCTTTATCAAACCTAAGCTTTCTCGCACAAGTTTTACAATATCTCACTATGCTGGGGAGGTAACTATTGTTTCGCTTTCGTCAATTAAAGTCGGACCTAACAGTCCTTTATACATGACTATCGACTGTTTCTTAATGTTTCCCAGGTTAATTATCTGGCTGATCAGTTCCTTGATAAGAACAAAGATTATGTCGTGGCGGAACATCAGGCTCTTTTGACGGAATCCACATGCCCCTTTGTGGCAGGTCTATTTCCTCCACTTCCTGAAGAATCATCAAAGTCCTCCAAATTTTCTTCAATTGGTTCCCGGTTTAAGGTATGTTAGCTTGTGTTGTTCGTCGGTTGTCTTGGTGGAACACTAAGGACGAGTTTGGGAAAACTTTAAAAAGCAGCTTTGTACTTCCAAAGTCTTTTGACTGAAAGTTTTCATGCCCAAAGTCTCCCTTTTGAAAGCCCAAAGTCCAGAGCTACTGCCGCTTTGACTCAAAGGACTTTGGGAATCAAAAGCTGGTTTTCAAAGTTTTCCCAAACTCACCCTTTGTCCTACTATCATTTTTGAGTTCATTTGGTTTACAAATTAACTTTATCAGTAATAAAATCCTAAATACTTCACTCTAGTCTTTAATTATGAAAAGTGCCTTATATCTTTGTAGTTATGGAATCTTTCCTTCAGATTATATCTTTGGCCTTAATTGAGCTTAGTCCAGCTCATTAAGCACATTAATGCATTGTGACTTGCTTGCATCTTTGCAAGTCAGAGGTGATCTTGGGAAAGCAACTTGCTGAAGAGGCAATTCTCTTGAGAGCATCCCAAAGCTAGGTCAAACTAAGGTCTTTGAAATAGAAAGAGCAAAAACCAGGATCTATTACGTGGAAATTCCTACTGAAAGGAGATGTCTATGGAGCTTCGATTAGTGAAATTTCCTTTTCGTTTCTTCCTATTATATTGTTGCTAATGTACTAATACTTGAAAACACCAGATGTATCGTGTGCAGATTGTAACATTGTATCATAGCACACTTACCAGAAAAAAAGTCATAGCACGCACTACAAAATATTGATGTTTCAATTTGCATACTCTACGATAAAGTCATAGGATTGCTCTTGGGACTGGCTTAGAGAGATCACCTCATGCAGAAAGAAGGAAATGTGACTTGGCATGTGCCAAGAAGTTTCCATTATTGTTTAGGAATGCTATTGCAGCTTGATAAATTGCTTTATTTTTAAAGTGCCTCTGTTTAATCATTGCTACTTCAGATAACTCGACTCTGGAGATTAGTATTTGATCATCTTCATTGCTGTGGGACAAATACTGCATTTAATCTAAGAGTCGGATGTGTTTTCAAATGCAGTTGCAACTTCAATCCTTGATGGAGACATTAAATTCCACAGAACCTCATTATATCAGATGCGTGAAGCCAAACAATGTCCTGAAGCCTGCCATTTTTGAGAACTCCAATATAATTCAACAGTTGCGCTGTGGAGTGAGTATACTTCACTTTTTTTTCTGTTCAACTTGTTAACTTGAAAGCTCATTTTACAGTTTTTCCTTCTATCTGAACCTTATTTTTTCTTTTAGGGTGTTCTCGAGGCAATTAGGATTAGTTGTGCTGGATATCCGACTCGACGGACATTTTATGAATTTCTTCTCCGTTTCGGTGTCCTTTTCCCAGAGGTTCTGGAAGGAAAGTGAGTGTCATATCCCTGGGATTATTTGGTATTTTTAACATCAGTTATGTATGTACGTACCTAACATGGTAGTGGCAGATACAAATGGGCGCAACCACCAAATGTTGCATTATCCTTATTCTTCCTGATGGTTTTGTCTTGTTATGCTGGCTATTTTTTATGGCCTCATTGTGTTCTTCCTCTGCAGTTATGATGACATGACAGCTTGTCAAAAGATACTGGACAAAATGGGACTGAAGGGCTATCAGGTACTTTGACCATCTCCTTCACTGCCAGCTTTTCCTTTTTTGAGATGCCACGGAAACAAGTTGTCCGATTGGAGACATAAAATATCCCGCATGGAAGTTGTCTTACTACTCATTCATCATCCTACATGCATAAGGTGAAGATATGGAAGCAGGAATGGCTAAGCGAATGAGATGAGTTAATGTAGAAAACCGTAAGGACTCAGGCCATTTATAAAAATATACTGTAGATCATTTTTGTGACCATACTTGAATGACCATACTTGACATATCAAAATTTTACATGACTTTCAGGCATGTTCCATAATATATGGAGAATGTGGAAGCTTGAAAGTCTAATTCACATAAATGAATCGTTTAAGGCAATGAACAGCAGCGTAGTGTGAGGCCTCCCATTTTCACGACTGAAAATATTGACATTTGTTGATGGCTGTGCCTCATTGATCAGATGATTTGCATTGCTTGAGAACATATTGCACCTATGGCGAATCTTGTCCATTGAGCTGGACGAGACATCCTCTTCAAGACACAATTTATTGAGCATTAGATTAGGAACTAGGCACTTTTATAGCAAACCTTAGACATTCTTGAAGTTAGCTGACTCACGTTGCCTTCTAGTGTTTGAGTGAATTTTTAGCTCTCTGCCCTGCGGGATAGAGACAATTGAAGAAACAAAAAACCAAGTTAGTGTACCAATGTCTTGGCATAGTTATACTCAGGGTATTGTGCCTTCTTAAATCATGGATATACCTGTCCCTCCATAGAAGTATACATGGACCATTGCTGGTGTCGGCTGACTTTTATCCCTTGCAGATAGGAAAGGCGAAAGTTTTCCTAAGAGCTGGGCAAATGGCAGAATTGGACTCAAGGAGAGCAGAGGTGCTAGGAAATGCAGCAAGAATAATTCAAAGGCAAAGTCGTACATATATTGCTAGAAAGGAATTTATTGCAATGCGTAAAGCAGCAATTACAATGCAATCTTGTTTGCGAGGTATATTTTCTTCTTTGAAACTGTATCACATATTTCTGTTTCTGCCTCTCAGGTTTTTACTTAATGGACAAGTGAAATGGAAATGCTGGCGTCTCCATTGCTTGGCTTTTTAACACATGATTGTAGTTCCTTATGAAAATAGGAAGTCTGTGAGGTGTCCTACTGAGAAGCATTATATTTTGTTCAGCTTCCATGTGGTCCATACCATCAATTGTGTTTCAGCCTCGTAAATATACTAATACTAATTAAAATGATAACTGTCATTTTATTTGCCACTATGAGTAGGTAAACTGGCATGCAAGCTCTATGAGCAGCTGCGAAGGGAAGCATCAGCCTTGAAGATTCAGAAGAACTTCCGCCAATATGTTGCAAGACAGTCATACCTTTCTGTAAGGCTGTCTGCAATCACATTGCAAACAGGTTTAAGGGCCATGACCGCTCGAGATGAATTTAGATTCAGAAAGCAAACTAAGGCTGCTGTTATTATTCAGGTCTCAATACTGACTCTCTTTGAATTTATTGTCCTTGATGGAAGCTTCAAAGTTAACTCTAGATGTTCTGGGATGCAATTGAGTTCAAACTAAAAATGATCATGATCACTGTTTATTTTCCTTCTCTGCAGGCTCATTTGCGGTGCCACATTGCATATTTATATTATAAAAGTCTTCGCAAGGCTGCTATCGTTACACAATGTGGTTGGAGAGGACGAGTTGCTCGTCGAGAACTCAGAAAACTAAAAATGGTTTGATTTACCTTCTGCTGACACATCTTGCTTCAAGCATGGTTTTATGCCCACTTGATAAATTCAGGCACTGACTGCTTTTGTATATTTATCTAGGCTTCACGAGAAACAGGTGCTCTCAAAGAAGCTAAAGACAAACTAGAAAAGCGGGTGGAAGAGCTTACATGGCGCTTGCAGTTGGAGAAGCGATTAAGGGTATGTTGTCTTGGACCAGTCTTCAGTGTTGTGAGCTCAATTTTTGGGACAAACAACTCCATATGGGTAACTTACTGTTTTCTTGTTATGTAATATGAATTTCAGACGGATTTGGAAGAGGAAAAGGCACAAGAGATTGCTAAGTTGCAGGAGGCTTTACATGCTATGCAAATACAAGTGGAAGAAGCAAATGCCAAGGTCATCAAAGAACGAGAGGCAGCTCGAAAAGCTATTGAGGATGCTCCACCGGTTGTGAAGGAGACTCCAGTGATAGTGGAAGACACAGAGAAGATCAATAAACTAACAGCTGAGATAGAGAGCTTGAAGGTACACCATCATACTGAGTATTGTATTATCTTTAGCACATGGTCTCATATACTACTTCTGATCTTATAATGATTTCTGGAACCAAACCTACTGGTGGAATAATAGCTAACTAGTCTTAAACTAGAAAGTTTGAAAAATCAAGGACATCAATTCAGTAAGTTCTCTGTTTGGTGCTGCTGATAACTGTAATAGCTGTGGGTTTAGTAAGTTAAATGAAATACTAAAAGCTTGCTGGAGATGAAGCGATAATTTGGTGGTGCTGAAGCCAATTGGCATGCAAATTTTGAGTGATGCTATGGGCTTTAACAAAAGAAAGGACATTTCTTGACTCTTTTAGATGAGGATTTTCTCTTGGAAGCAATTCTAATAGGGGTGATGCTCTTTCTGTAATCATGTAAAAAAGAGAGATGATGACTTTTGGTCGATCTTAAGTAACAACTGAACTGAATATAACAATCAGATATGTCAGCTTCTGTTTGAGCATGGATGATCAGGAGGTCATTTGCGTGGAGTAACAACCAATTTTTTTTTTCCCGAATATATAGCCTAGTTTAGTATTCTCAAGCTTTGTGCATGTTTATTTGCCCTATGTCTGCAAACATATGATCCTATCAAATACTGAGCTAGAAAATCTGTCTGTTTTTTTTTTTTTTTTAAACTATGGATTGGCATGATCAGTGTTATTGCTTCACCCATTTCATCTATGTTTACTGAATTTGAAATTAGCATGATACACTAAGTTAAAAAGCTTCGTGCTTCACAGGCTTTGCTTACATCAGAAAGAGCAGCAGCAGAAGAGACAATGAAAGCCCGTGTGGATGCGAAGGCCAGAAATTCAGAGCTGGCTCAAAAGCTTGAAGATACAGAGCGAAAAGCTGATCAGCTTCAGGATTCTGTGCAGAGGTCTGTTAGATGCAAATATTCTCAGTGGCTCTAAACTGCCACATCTTATGCTGATGTCTGTATATTGTCTTGTTTTATGAACACAGAAGCTTATATCTTCCTTGCTTCAGACAATGATTCCTTTACTTGAGGAAATATATGTTTAAAATGTTGGTTTTGTTTCTGTTCTTCAGGCTAGAAGAGAAATTGTCCAACACAGAGTCAGAAAATCAAGTACTGCGTCAGCAAGCACTGACTATGTCACCGACAGGGAAAAACTTGTCTGCACGACCAAAGACTGTTATTATGCAGGTATGGATAGGCCTTAATTATTGCTGTTGCTGTTTCATGTGATCAAAGATTTTAAATTTGGGAAATAAAATGCAGAGAACACCTGAGAATGGAACAGTTACAAATGGAGAAACAAGGGTTGCATCGGTGAGAACTTACATTTATTTAATAATGCTACTTATATCAGGAGTTTTTGGTAAAGCATTTGTTCAATGTACTGCTTCTTTTGCAGGATATGTCTTTGGCTACACCAACACGTGAACCTGAATCTGAAGAAAAACCACAGAAATCGCTCAATGAGAAGCAGCAGGTTAGTGGTGATTAGACTTGCATGAAATTAATGTCCCCTTAATGCATACTTCGTTTTTCACATATTCATTCTATTCTAGCTTTCCTGGTCATATTTTATTCCAGTCCAGAATAATTTTCAATTGTTCTCTCTTCAGGAAAACCAGGAACTGCTGATAAAATGTATATCACAAAATTTGGGTTTTTCTGGGGGCAAACCTGTTGCTGCCTGTGTAATTTACAAATGTCTTCTTCATTGGCGATCATTTGAGGTTGAAAGGACTAGCATATTTGACCGTATAATCCAAACAATAGCTTCAGCAATAGACGTAAGTGTCCTCTTCAACCACTTTTCTCTCCATTCCGTAATCTCTAATTTCTGTCTGGGATTATTTAAAATTGGTCAGTTCACAAGGGATTTCACCAGTCACTGATGGTCTCTGCAATTTGATGAAGGTCCCGGATAATAATGGTGTGTTAGCTTATTGGTTATCAAACACATCAACGTTGCTGCTGCTGCTTCAACACACTCTTAAAGCGACTGGAGCAGCTAGCTTGACGCCACAGCGGAGGAGAACATCGTCTGCTTCTCTTTTTGGGAGGATGTCACAAGTAATGAAACCAAATTTTAGATATCTACTGTCACATGATTTACTTTCCATGATTTGAATTCCATCTGTTTGCAAACTTCACCATTTGAAATTGTAGGGGCTACGTTCATCTCCTCAAAGTGCTGGAATTTCGTTCCTCAATGGTAGAGGGCTCACAAAGCTGGATGATTTGCGACAAGTTGAGGCCAAGTATCCAGCTTTGCTCTTTAAGCAACAGCTTACTGCTTTTCTGGAGAAAATTTATGGAATGATCCGAGACAACCTGAAGAAGGAGATTTCTCCATTGCTCGGGCTATGTATCCAGGTAGCTGCTGAGTTGCAGGACTCAATTATGATGCAGTTAATTTTTACTTATTGCCATAAGCTAGGTTATACTGAATATCACAGTCAAGTAGGAAGCTATAAAGTTCCTTCTGCTCAGAAAAAATCAGATCGATGGTAACATGGGAAGATATTGGCTGTAATTTTTTTTGAGACTTCTAATTCTTCACCATGAAAACATGAGCCAGCTGGTATGCATGTCATGTCTGATTGAGGACTATAAGGGAGAGTGATAATGTAGACCTTTTCATGTGCCCAAGACAAGCTCTATGATTCGTCCCAATTTTTCAATTGTGGCTTACAGCACAGAACATTTACTTTTATAATGCTGGTCTCTGGAATGTAGACCAGTTGCCGACATTCAGGATATAAATTAGTCGTAGGTTTCCCCTGAGTGTGCTTTGAGGTGTCTCCTGCTTAAGTATTCATGAACCTAATGCAGGCTCCCAGGACATCAAGAGGTAGTTTGGTCAAAGGACGTTCTCAAGCTAATGCGGTTGCTCAGCAAGCTTTGATTGCTCACTGGCAAAGCATAGTGAAAAGCTTGAACAATTATCTCCAGACATTGAAAGCAAACAATGTAAGTAATTTGAAAGTTAAAACCTATTGCTGCTAAAGGTTCTTCCTTGCCTTTTACTAACTATGCATTCTGATTATGATTCCTCAGGTCCCACCTTTCCTAGTTCGTAAGGTGTTCACACAGATATTCTCCTTCATAAATGTTCAGCTGTTTAACAGGTGACTGATTGTAAAGCACAATAGTATCACCAGTGAACAAATAAGTTCATGCTCCGTCAGTATCTAATTGACAAACTTTTGCATTCTTCTTTTGCAGTCTTCTTTTACGGCGAGAGTGTTGCTCATTTAGTAATGGCGAGTATGTAAAGTCAGGGTTGGCTGAACTAGAGCAGTGGTGCCATCAGGCAACTGAGGAAGTGAGCACTGGTTTTCTCTTTGGATGATTTGGGCATTTCATTGTTCTTTCTTTTTTTTTTTGGATTTTTGGTTTCTGTTGCTGAACTCTTGTTGTAAGCAGTATGCAGGCTCAGCTTGGGATGAATTGAAGCATATTAGGCAGGCCGTTGGATTTTTGGTAACGTACACCTGAATCTCTAATCTAGTGAGATCACCAGGATCACTAGCGAAGAAGTTGCTGACTCTTTCTCCTTCGAATTTCTTAACAACGCAGGTCATACATCAGAAACCCAAGAAGACCTTGAACGAAATCACAAAAGAACTTTGCCCGGTGAGTGAATTGCCACCTTTGCACAACTCAAGCCTTGTGCTGCAGTTTTCTTTTTCGTCCGCTTGTTGGACATGCTCTTGAAATTTCGTGTATGCTTCTCTGCCTTTTCAGGTTCTAAGCATACAGCAGTTGTACAGGATTAGTACGATGTATTGGGATGATAAATATGGCACCCATAGCGTGTCTTCAGAAGTAAGTAAATAGTCTATCTGCATAGCGCAGTGCTGATTTATGGTCCCTGTGGTATACACGCAACTGATCTGTTCGCATTGGCTCAGGTTTATTCTAACTTCCAATTTTCCCCGTCCAGGTTATTTCGAGTTTGAGGGTCATGATGACCGAGGACTCCAATAATGCGGTCAGTCGCTCGTTCTTGCTAGACGATGATTCAAGGTATTCCATTATGCTTTTCTCCATATCTTTTTGACAACCAGCAATCCTTGGCTCCTTCTTTACCATCCTTCAAGAACGCAACTTGGTTTCTAATTAGGCCCGTCAAATGGGTGGGATGATTTGACTCATATTGATCTATTTAACCCGTTTTGACCCATTTTCATGCAATATAAATTTGATAACCCATATCCGACCCGACCCATATTATCGAAACACATTAATATTTAACTCAATTTAGGTTAATCTGCTCCCACCCATTTAATTTATTTTAAGCTTTTCATATATATGTTACTTGAATAAAAACTTCACATCAAATTTAAAAACTAAATTAAACAATAAAAAATGTGAAAAACCTTTAACCAAACCTAAAAAAGCTTATTTCTTATGATATATATATTTTATTATATTTTTTAATATAAAAAAATGGCATTGCTAAAACACTTTAATACAATACACATTTAATGGACAATTTTTTATAATTTTTATAAAAATCGAATTTTTAATTATTTTTTCTCTTTTCCTTTTATTCTTGTTCGGCCAGCCACCAACCACGACGATGGCTGGTGACTGGCCACGGGCGAGCTCGTGCTCACCCTCCGTCAATGAGCTCAAGGCTAGCCGGATTGGTGAGGCTTGAGCCTCACTAGTCGTAGGCTCGCCAATCGTCGACGAGGCCTTGGCCTTGCTCGATTGGCGAGATTGAGCTCGCTCGATGTTGGCGAGCTCGAGCCTTGCCAGTCGTCGGCCGGCCACCAGCCGTTGTTGTGCTGGCCATTGGCTAAGGAAGGAGGAAGAAGAAAGAAAAAAAAAAGGAAAGAAAAAAGAAATATAAAAAATAATTCTAATTTCGATTTATATATATATATATTTATATAGTTAAAAGGGGAAAGAGAGAGGGTGAGGCTTGGGTTGGAATATATATATATATATATATATAGTTAAAAGGGGAAAGAGAGGGTGAGGCTTGGGTTGGAAATGGGTTTTTAAGTCAAATCCATTTAAGACCCATTTAACTAGTCTCTTCTTCAAAATGTAAGTGATCCATATATGATTCATTTATGATTTAAATAGGTCATATATGGGTTTAATACCCATTTGGACACCTTTTTTTCTAACCAAAGCCTGAAATTTTAATGCAGCATCCCCTTCTCCGTGGATGACATCTCGAAGTCAATGCAACAAGTAGACATAGCTGATGTCGATCCTCCAGCATTGATACGTGAAAACTCCGGTTTTGGTTTCTTACTTCCACGTGCAGAATGAGGGTGCGATCACATCTTCGGGCCTCGCCTTTCAGTCTCCTCATACGCTGAGCTTCGACTGATCAAAGCCGACGACCTTGTGCATATATTGTTTTGTTCAGTGTCCATATATTACACGTTCTCCATCAACCTGGGCTACTCATATTTGGTTGATGTCCGGGTTGATTCAATTCTTTTTTTCTTCCCCTCAAGTCACTTCGACGCGAGGGGCATTCTTTAGTTTGAGCCATGTCACTAAGGTGGTGATATGCGCCATTTCAGATTGGTGGGTCGGATCCCGCCAATTCGGTCACGCCTCCAACAGGCAATTTTCATGTTTGTTTTGGCCTTTCTTATTCCTTTTCTTTTTCTCGGGTGAGGGCTTCATTCATATTTGGATATGGGTTTGGTTTCTCAGGTGTTATAGTGGTTTGGGAATTCTTTGTTTCCTCAGTGTAAGTTGTGATAGCAGTTGCAGTTCCAAGGGGCAATTATATGTATTGTACGCGAGAAGTAAAGTAATTCAATTATTAATTTTTCCTTCAAAGACTCAACATTGTCATCTGTGGAGGATGCATTTTTGTCACGGAAACCAAGTTCCGGTGTCCCCTTGTATTCATCGGTTTTAGTGGTACGGATACAGATGCTTAGAATGGCCTGACGCAATTATAATGGATCATCCTCAAGCACGAAGCATAAACAGGCAACTGATATGCGACAACATTTCCAATAACTCCAAAAACAAGAGCAAAATCTTGTCACAAACTTATTCCGCTTTTGCTTATCACTACATCATCTTGATTTAAGTTTTTTTTTTTTTTTTTTTGTTTCCTCTGGGCTACTCGCATGATTCACATATGTTCGAGCATTTTTCTGAAGCTTTGAGGACAGTCCACGTCCAAACCTTGCAACAAAACTTCGAATTCACCTCCGTGATAACCCTCTCTCAACACTCCACTGAACAACAAACTCTCCAAAAGAAAAAAGAATCAGTAAAGGATGCAACCTTGCAGCATCGTTGAGCCAGCTTGACATGTGAGAAAACCATCAAGCAGCCGAGGCGCGGGCACAGTGGAAGTTTCTACAAGCGAAGATTTGAGTCTGAGGTTTACCTATGCGCGCTACGATTGGCGTGTTTCAGTGGAGTTATCTGCGTTGGGAGGATTGTCCGTTGCAACAGGGGCTTGTTCCTGCTGGTTTTGTACTTGTCGGGTCTCCGTTTTCTTCTTCTCCTTGAGAATGACCTGCCTCGGCATAACTTCCAAGAGAAAGCTTCCGCCGCTCCAAACTGTCGCGGACACCTTTAGTATTTGGAAGATCACGTGCAGTCTATAGGACAAAAAGATGGGGACCGTGAGCGCCATGGTCGCCACGGTAAATATTCCTTGAAGCAGAGTGTACATGAAAAGCCGATTGTTGTCCCCCAGTAAGCCGCTCAGACGCCACCATATGTTGTTTGCTTTCTGTGCCTTCTTAGACAATTCCCTATGGTCATAAGGCAAAAGATTTCAGAATAGCACTCCGAAATTTTTCCTGTGGTTGTGGGTACGCGAGTATGCACTCTGATTTTTGTGGAATAAATGGGAAAAGACAGAGACAGAGACAGAGAGAGTCGACAAACCTATAAGAAGTCATAACTTCAGGATCTCTTAACAGTCTTTGTCGACGTAGAACATTAACTATGAGAAAATAGAGGACCTGCCATAGAGTATAAGCAACTAAGGGAATCACAAACAGCCAAGTCCAGAGATAGGACTTGTCTTCCACATACGGCCACGAGACTCTTCGTGCTGTCCCTTGAGGGTGCATGGCAGCAAATGTCGTGGGATTCCACCATCTTATGGTAAAAAAGACTATTCCTGAATGAACAATGACTTTCGTTTATTGGATAATCGAACATTTTTTCAGGAGTCATTTGGACATAAGCAGCAGCCCTAGAGTTATAGCTCCAAAAAACACTTCCTTAAAGCGAATAGAATCTCTTCATGTTTTCATAAGTTCAGGTACTGTAATTGTTGAATCCATGAATTTGAAGTATCATTTAGTGGATAAGTTAAAAATATGGAGGTAAGTATGCTAAGATCTCAATCAAGAAGCAGCCTCATGAGCTGTGATGAAATAACGTTATAACTTGCACTTGATAAAGCCATAGAACAGTGTCATACAGGCGTCCTCTTCATTCTCCATTCCAAATCCCTCGATTGTTTTTTCTTCACCTTGAGAATGACTAAGATTGGTGCCATTAATCATAAAACCAACTTACCTCAAGAAAGAACTCCAACTTAAAAAAGGAAATGCCACAAAATGAACCAGCAACAGAAGCTCTCTAGGGGAAGAGGAGCAGAACATAACAACCATGAGCTTACTAAATGCTTCCAGTTCCTTTCTATAACTCTCATCACTGGATTAATTTAGTTACTAGACAGATCAGCGAGAAATTCTTCTCATTTTGGTCAGATAAGTAACAAATGCTACAAGATAGTCCTCATCAGTCAGGAATTTAGGCCGTTCCATAACTTAGAAACTTACACATCTTTTAAATTTTATTTAAGCTGAAAGAAATATCAATGCAATACTGCAATTGTAAACATTAAAATTGCCCTCAACATTGGTAAGCTGGATTAAAAAAGAAACATCGAAAACAAATACTCAAGATACTTAGGATGCCCAAATGAAGCATGGGAACCAGGAAAATTTGTGAGTTTCACAAAATATAGTATTATACTGTGCAACATAAACAATAGGAAGCATCTAAAGTTGGTCACAAAGAATAATGGATTACTACCGAGGAATCATCACAACTACAGGTACTAAGATCTTTCATGGTGTGACAGTTACTTAGGACATTATTATGAATGAAGTGTTAAGACAACCGTTTTTAAAGCTCATCACACCTAATGCCACGTATCACTTCTGAATATATAGGAAAAATGGAAGCAGTTCAGATTCTAGACTAACTGTGGACTCACCTGGTAAAAGGTGAATGAGCACACTAACAATTTTATCAAGTGAACTAAACACCAAGCTACAACGCCAGACAATCAATGCCCATGCCAATGGTCCCTGCCAGAGCATTAAACGTAAAAGGATGAGAATCTCATCATGAAACAATGGACATTTACCCATGCTAGCTCTTTACCTCGGCAAATGAGAAGCAAACCATGAAAAGCTTTTCATTTTTTGGATATAGAAGAAGATCGATCAAGAAGATACTGTTGGCATAGTAGCAGAAGTCCTGTAAGAAACAATGTAGAATGTCAAACTTCAAAATGCTCAGTTGGAAAGACTCCATGAGATAAAACAATTATTAGAAAATAAATATTGTTGATGATGATATTAAGAAGCTTAAAGAAAAGGAAAATCAACATGGCTCTGCATCTTTTCTGCTTCCTGATGGTGATTTCTTTCTTTTGTTTGTCTTTCTTTGCCCTTATGTTATGAGTATCCAAAACTAAAATCAGATCTGGAAATCAGGAATTTTCCATAAGGAACAGAGTCCCTTTTTCAGCTTTTCACCACATCCACCTCCTACTGACACAGTTGACTAATCCTGGCAATACTCAATTTCTGAAACAGGCAAAATTTCTGGGTGAAATTCATCTCCGCCTCTTTTCAACTTCTTACAACTTTCGCCTTTTTTACCAGGTCCCATATTGACAGAGTTGGATAAACCTAGAAAATACTCAATTCCGTAACTGGCAATACTTCTGATTAAAATCAATCTTTAAGAAAATCCAGTGCTTAAAATCCCGCCAGTACCACACCAACATCAACACATTAGTAAGTACAAGTACTTAACGTGAGGGATTTAAGAGATTACCAATAGGTAGTAATGCCATTTTTTGAACCGATAGTATATCCACCGAAGGGGGACGAAAATCACATAGAACACACAATATACATAAGGAACATCTTGTGGTCCTGCAGAAGTGGTAAGTTTCAGCAAGTGATGGATTTATGCATCCTATTGACAAGAGAGAAGCAGGATGTCACTTACTGGCTCCAAGCAGGTAGCAAAACCCACCAAACCCGAGGACACCTATCAGATGCGTCACCTAAACATCAATTCGTCGAGTAAAAATTCTGAATTTCCAGGTTCAACAAGTACCCACGACAAAGAATGCCTACCAACTTCCTAAAACTTAAACACCTATTAGATGCGTCACCAAAACATCAATTCGTCAAGTAAAAATTCTGAATTTCCAGGTTCAACAAGTACCCACGACAAAGAATGCCTACCAACTTCCTAAAACTTAAACACCTATTAGATGCGTCACCTAAACATCAATTCGTCAAGTAAAAATTCTGACTTTCCAGGTTCAACAAGTACCCACGACAAAGAATGCCTACCGACTTCCTAAAACAAGATACAAAGCAACATTCATACAGCACCTGCTGCCAAGCCGAAACAAAGACACCCATTCGGCTCGGCTTTCCGGAACCGTAAACGGAGGCAATAAATGGCCACTCGACCGATTCGGCACCCCCGATCCGATTCAGAAATGCCCCCACGACGCTAACTCAGCGAGGTGGCGGGAAGCCAACGCCAAATTTCTCTCCCCGCCCCCCCGCGCGAAGCCCACGAGCAACAGCGAAAAAGAGAATCAGTAGAACCTTGCCTTGTTAATGAACCGCTCGTGCTCCTCGGCTCGCTGGGCGATCCTCTCGGCCTGCTTGGAGATCATCTGCTTCGTCATCTCCTTCGTCCGGGCCACTTTCTACGCACCCGCAAACAACGCCGCGACGGCGAGATCAAGAAACGACCCACGGACGGAACGACCAACCGAAACCGACACAGAAGACAAAAACCCGAAAAAAAAGGACCCAAAAGCTTGGCGCACCTTCGATCTATCCCTCAACCTCAGCTTTACCTTGTGGAGCGAATCTCCTCCTCCATTCGCCCCCGCGTCCTCCACCTGCTCTTCGCCGCTCGACATTCCGCAGCAAGCTCCGCCACCGAGCGACCGACCGACCGAGATCGATAGAGATAGAGAGAGAGAGAGAGAGGCTGAATAGGAGAAAGTCCTGTGCTCTTCTCCTACAGGCTGCGCATAAAAGGGAGAGAGAGAGAGAGAGATAAAGGAGGCGTTTTTAAGTGGAGGTTGGAGTGAAGCTGATGACGATGATTAGTGACAGCGACGTGTAATTGAATGAGGAAATCTACGTTGGGCCGAGTCCGGTGTACAGAGGAATATTCGTGCATTGGATATTCTCTTTCGTTTTTGTTCATGTGTCTTCCTCCTTATGGTTTTCTGTGTTCTACACCACAAAAAAAAGATGGGCGTGGACATTACTTTTGACCCTAAAATTCATCGAAAATTTCGTGATGAAGAGCAATGTTATCGGTAGAGATCGTTTTCATGGAAAATCGTTAATTCTCATTTGTGTGGCAGTTTTAGGGAATGCGATTTCCTTTTTTCCAAGACCAGAAGTCGCTTCCCCCTGTCTAACCTAGTTGTTTTCCTTCTATTGATTAGTTTTCCATTATTCAAATATTGAAAAATCGAAGAACAATTATTGAGGCTAACAATACAATAGGTTGTATGAAGATATTGATAGACTTTAGTGGAATATCAAACACTCATAATGTAAGATACTGTCAGAAGCAAGTCAACGTGTGTGATGTTGGCATGTATATAGAGCGAAGTAAACAGATCACACGACGATATGTAGTGGTTCGATTTTATACCCAAGTCTTCATCCACTCTCCAACTAATAGCATTAACAGTGGTTGAATTCCACGAATAATTAGTAATGTAAGTTACAATTGGCTAGTGATGTTCTTTTCACATTATAAATCACACTATCGGGATACAATCACTGCACTTACACTTATACACTTGATTATCGGTTATTAAAATATTTAACCAATATAAAAAGAAACTGATAACACGATTGGAGGCAATTTCTAGCTTAGATAGTATTTGCAGTATTCAATGTATCCAATTCTCTTCTCAATTTCCCTGCTCCTTATATACTGAACTCTTCAAACTATTCATTGGAGACCTTCAGTGATGCCTACCTAGCCATTTAAAAGTCATTAGAAACCTCAGATAGAATCGTGACTGCTCCTATAATTGTTTCCTCTTACTACCGTAGGTTTCCTAATATGGAGTCTGCTACCACCATCTCGAAGTAGAAAAGCTATTAGTTGTTTTTATAATTTCTTTTTCGGTTTTCCATCTACGAGGTCTAGTCTTGTAACGTCTATTTTCCGTATCATTAACAGTCATCTTTCAGCGTACATGTCACCATCATCAAAGCCAATGCATCATTATCACAATCCGATGAACACTATAACCTATGTAGATTGTGAGTGATTTGGCAAACGATCTTCAGTGACAATACTAGCCAAACCACACATGACGACATGATCAATGATCTTTCCACCTTTATCGATACCCAAAGACTTCCAACAACACTAGCTCGACTAGTCCTTCCAAGCTACCATGAGATACTACTCACATTGGTACTTGTTCTCCTAATTGTCAAAGCCTAGTTTGATGCTATAAGGAATTGATAATCCATTAACCATTTTCACCATTTGCACTCATCACAGAAAACATTAGTATTAAAAACAGCTCTGGAATCATCAAAATTTGATAAGTATATTTTTCCCGACAATAATTTTTTGGAAACAATTTTCCTTCCAACAAGCCGACCCTTACCGTACATTCAATCGCTACAATGAAAGAGCCATTTCGAGAGGATTTTTTTTTTTGGAATCTGTGTAGATTAAAAAATTATGTGATTTAACCCACCCCGCTGTGAACGCGTTGGTTCGGACGTTCCCCGCTCTTCCGGTTGGGGGGAGGTTTGAATCACCGCGATCGCATTTGCGCGACTTAAGTGCGGCGCTGTGGGAGGTGGGTCCCCGCGTTAGCGTCGCCCTGGGTTTGCGTTGCCGGCTGTCGGCTGTACGGCGATTCCCGAGTCATCAAAAAAATAAAAAAATTATGTGATTTAAATAGGTTAAAGTGCCACTTCAATAGGATCATACTGACTGTAGTGTTGGATTTACATTTCCCTTAACGATTTTTCTCGGACTCATATTGTTTCAAGTGGTCGCGTTGCACATAAAGTTCTCAACTTAATTCAGACTATATAGGTAGGCTATATAGTATTGTACCTAAAGATTATACGAATGTTTCTTTACCATGTTATCATTTTTCCTTTTGCTGTTTAGACTGCTTTGTCTGGAATTTGTTTCATCGCGTTAACTGCACCCTTGAGATCGCTCAAGATGCACGAAAAGTGGCTTGGACAACAATTTAACTCGCTAAAAATCCAAAAGAAAAGAAAGTTTAAGCTCAACTTGAGGGCTAAGTAAAGCTCGATTCTGTGATCCATGATCAACCAATCAATTTTAGTTCAAAGATAAATAAAGGTTGAAGTAGTAAAAGTTAACTTATAGTTGGTGTTTTTAATCGAAGATTCAAGATATAGTGTTATACCTCGCTTTTATGCTCGTGAATCTAGTAAAATGCGCCATAATCTGATTAATTAGTTATAAACTATGCTCACCGTGAACCATTTACCCTAAGCCTTCTTCAACGATATAAAAAATTCCAAACTTGTAACGATGTGACACGATCAACAATAACTATTGAAAATCTACATACATGGACGCTAAAAAGCAAATGATGTTGACATGGCACTCACATGACTTTAGTGAAATAAAAGCAAAGTTGTTTTGACTGAAAAATATCCCACAGAATCTTAATGAATAGTAAATGTGTCACATAAATACGTGTTTGGAGTTTTTTATACCACAAGAAAAAATTTAGGATAAATGTATCATAGTTGACATAATTTAAGATTTTTGACATCACAAAAAAAGATCAGTGTGCATGTATCGCAATGGGTATAATTAAATTTTTATTTTTTTTGAACTTTTTCCCTCGGTTGTATCCGTGGAACACTTAGGGTGCGGATGATAAAATTTCCGAAAGAGAAATAATTTTTTTTATTTTTATTTCTAGATGAACTTTCGGGTAAAAATTCGTATTTGATAATGACGTAAAATTTCTATTCTTGGATGATGACAACACAAAATTTTTCCCTCTGGGGACTGCAGCCGATGGCAAGTGGGTGATCGACTAGTAGAGAGGACGAGTGATGAGAAAATTTTTTATTTCTTATTTCTGGAATAATTATTATTTCTGATTTCTATTCTAAACCTATTTCTGAAGTAGAAATCCGCTTCGAAAATAGAAAAATGAAATAGTTATATATATATATATATATATATATATATATATATATATATAAATTTTGATCTGTCACGCTATCCCTTAGAATCTCAAGTCATAGAATTTGAATTAGCAAAAGTGCTTCGAGCTTATCAGTAGCAAGACCCTAATACACGTGGGAACGTGTTGACAGTGGTGAAGGTGACGCTGAAATGAAAGTTACCAAATGCATGAATCAACCCCTCCACATCAATTATAATAACGAGCAGGACCTTGCTTTTGATTTCATCAAGAGTTTCGCCCATTCGAATTAGAAGTTATCTATAAGAACTTGCGGACCCTACAAAATCGACACCGTCAGGTGGGTTTCGGAATAGGTAGGCAACGTTGGTTCTGAGTTTCCAAATTTTCGAAACCAATGGATACATTGCAAATTTCAGGATCCGAGGCGACACCATCTCAAATGATATGGAAGTTACTTGTAGAAACGTACATGATCCTCATAAAATTTCATAATTACATTATACGTACTTAATTTTACGACTTTTTTTTTTCCTTTATGAGATTTTCAACAACTAAATGTGTAAAAGTCTTTAATTGATGCCCTGGTTTGTTTTCTCACTATCGTCGTTAGCATCGTTTTAGGGCCATGTTATAATTAGACATGAAACATGTATGTTCAATACGTTGATGATTAGAACTGCGATAATACTTTATTCATTAAAAATTCTTTTGGAAAAAATGCAGGGCAATGCGGTATATCCTTAAACTTCCCAAAACGACAGGTTCCATGATGGTCCCAAGAACCTAGACTAGATTCCAAGAACGTGTGACCGGTAATCATTAGGCAGGTTCTAGAGTAGCGCAAATATAACTTGGACGCCCACCGGTATGGACAGGTGTTGCATTTTAAGGAAAATAATCAAATGGTTGCATATGTTTATTTTCTTTTATGATTAATATATTTATATTAGATAAAGTCGAGTGCTTAGGGATCCACTTTTAATCCAACGAGAAGCGTGTCCACATAACTTGGCATGCTTGCACTAAAATCGAAATTGGGAAGAGGTCCGTTTACTTTCGATGCGAATAAAATTCAAGTCCACACGCTTGCCTAATACAAGCTTTTGGACGGGCTTATTCAATAGGTTTCATCTCCACAACTAGACATGACGAATCAATTTTAAGCGCCGCTCCATAATTATGCCTTCTTTTATTTCCTTGCTTTTTTTTTTTAAAATATTATTTTTGTCGTAATTTCACATATCAATATAAATATTCAGTTACTTGGTGACTTAACCGCTGGCGTGAGTATGGTGGCCAGCTTGCGTCAACCCCAGGTTCTTCCCGCCGGCTGTCGGATTTCAGGGTTTCCTGGGTTACCAAAAAAAAAAAAATATATATATATTCATGTGTGGGCCAAAAAATGTATGGAATCGGGTTCTTTCTATTTCTAGATCCAGGAAAAAGTATAAAAAGGGTCTTAAATCTATTTTATTGATACTAATTTGATCATAAATATTTCGATTGAATTAATTTAGTCCTAAATTTTGCATTTGTACCAATCAGTTCATTTGACCAATTTAGCCCGAACATTGTTGACATGTACACCAACCATCTTATGTGGCATGATTAGCTTTGACATGGATATACATATTTTTCTTTAATCATTCCTTTTTGTTCTTTCCCCTTTTTTTTTTATGGCCAATGGTCGGTTGTAGGCCATGGTAGACAAGAGCTGGCCCTACTTGGGCAAGAGTCACTCTTGTGCGAGGGCAATCACTAATGAGGGCCCCCCCTCACCTGTTATGACGAGATTGACCCTTGACTAGGTCAAGATAGCTTCGCCAGGGTGATTGTTGGCCTCGTCAGGTCTCGCATGGGTGAGGTTGAGGGTCAACCTCACCAAATTTGGCGAGGATGGTCCTCATTGGGCCTCACCCTGGGTGAGGCATAGCAAGGTCGACCCTCATTGGTCTTAACTTTTGACTGGTGGGCAGTTAATTGCTGGCGACTGACAAAAAGAGAAGTAAAAGAAAAATGAAAGAAAAGAAAAGATGAAAAAAATGAAAAAAAATTATTTAAAAATGTTTAAAAATTTTCACATCAAAGTCAGTCATCTTATATATAAAGCCGCCGCTATCACGCGAGCAATTTCGAGGAAGCAACGGGAAACCTTAAAACAATAGAGGTCGTCGTAAAAATAGGAGGTTGACCGGCATGCTGTCGGTTTGAATATTGGTGGGTGGGGCCATTACCTTGTCTTAGCAGTAATGATAATTAAAAATAATAGATTTTTTTTATCTAATAAAAATAATAGATTAGAAAAAAGAGAAAAAACACCAGTTTTAAAAAATGTTAACGCACGTTGGCATATGTGTTTTGGCATATAATAATCGAAAAGGGACAGGACCATTTCTTTTTAAATTTTCTACATGTCCCCACAACCAAGGAGCGTGCTGAGTTCCGTCACACGTTGCTCGTCACGAGGGAGAAACTTCCCTGAATTTTCGAATGATGCTTTTGGCATCTCTCGGTATCGAGCCGTATGAAAAAGACTTATACCTCGAAAAATATATATTAAATTAATATATTTGTGATAAATTAATTTTTAAATTAATTTTTGGGTCAATAGAAACTCTAAATCAGTATACTCTCGATATACTTTCATTAAATTTTATCGTAAAATTATCAAACTGAATGACACATGTCAATATTAACACAATAAGACTATGTGAAAATCCATCTCAATTTGGGGTACATTTGTTATAGGTATACAAATTTTGGATTTTTTGTGACCCAAAAATTAATTTGAGATAAGTTTATTATTAGTGTACTAATTTGAAATTTTTCGCGCTTTAAAGCACTATTTCCAAATTTTAGGACTATATATAAATAATTGGTGGAGCTTTATAATTCTATAAGCATACCATTGCCCATTGAAAAAAAACGTTGAAAAAAGGTTATCTGATGACGAATTCATTAGCGAAAGTCATGTGAATAGATTGACGAATTTCCCTTCGATTTTCCATTTATCTATCGTAACTGTCACCGTGTGTTGCAATTTTTGAAATTCCGGACACAATATCAAAAAATTGAAAAATCGTTCGAAATTATTTAAGAATCTAAAGATTATTCTCCTTGATCCTTAGTTTACGCAATTTAAATAAAGTCCACTTTTTATTTAACCCTTCAAACTAAATCCTCTTACTTTTTGGGTTCATGATAAGGACTAAGGAGCAACTTTTCACGACGACCACGTAATTTTCGGAGGGAATATCCAAAAGGATTTCGAATCGAAGGTTGGTGAGTTAGTCCTATTAATCTTAACTTTAATCCCTCCGGCACATCTATGCATCTAGAGATTGGTAGCTATCTAGATAAACATGAATAGTTAGGTTTTCAAATCGAAGTTGGTGAGTAATTCCTATTATTCTTAGCCTATATCCCTCCGGCACATCTGTACATCTATAGATTGGCATCTAGATAGATTTAGAATAGTTAGGATACTTACGTTTTCTAAAAGATTTCATGTTATGACGGAAAATCATCTGAAAAATCCAAAATTTATTGTACAATGTTTAATTTGATCAAAATCTTTCAATTGTACTAATTTGGTCATAAATCTTTTAACCACTTCTCAATATAAATTGGCAGAGAATTACTGAAGTAGGTTTCGATCAGGCTATGGAGTATAGGTAATGCTGATTTTTGGTCTTTTAATTTTTTTTTTTTCGTTTTCGCTTTTCACTTTTTTTTTCACCTGTGGGTAGTCTTAGGTGATGTCAATGAAGAAAAATTCAAATTGTTTTTTTGAAAATCTCCAAAAACATCAACTAAGCATCGGGTATACTAGGTTGATCGGAGTCCACGTGAGCAAGTTTTGATCAAAATTGAATATATTGATAAATTATTAAAAGGGTTAGAATTAAATTAGTATAATTAAAAAATTCATGATCACATTGACTTTTTGAAATTTCTCCCATGTCAGGAAGTCAACAACATAATATTAATGTGTATATCATCTATTTTTTTTTTTTTTTTTTTTGCACTTCCTCCTCGCCCCATAGGAGTGCAGATTGACGTGAGCCTCGCATAAGAAATGAACGTGCACAATATTAAAAAGACGATTTGAGGCAAGAAAACAAGCACGATATGATGGAGATGTTTCGATTCAAGTTCGAGACCCCACGCTTAATATGCATGCTATAAAGAAATGAATTCTCTTAAAAAGCTATTGCAAACAAGCGGGTTGATGGTACCCACGTATATACCTCAATATGTCCGATTCAATAATGTTGGCGGTGTCTACCGAGGTTAAATATCAGAACATGGACATCAATCTGGTAATCCAACTACAAGCATTCTGTCGCTCTTGATCATGGGTCAGCATGCGAGGTTAGCACCTTAATCACATATACTTGTCACGATCATGATATAGCCAGCATGTAAGATTAGGCAAATATTTTCTTGCCGGTCAATTATAGAGTCCCCTCAAATACTAAGTAATGACCAATTGACTGGTTCCCTTTTTTTTAAAAAAAAAATAATAATTTTTTGAAGAATATAAAAGTATTAGTTGGTCAACTTTCACAATGCATGATGTGCTGCATGTTCCATGCAAGCAAAGTATTTTCCAAGGACCAAAGGAGACAACTCAGCTACTCCTTCAACGCCCCCTTTAAGTCACAACCCCTTGGAAGGAAAGGCACGTGAAGGATCTAGAGGATCTAATTTTTTCGTTCAATTGCATTTATTGCTGTGTTTTCCGTGACAATCCTTCCTTTTGCCCTTTGAAATAACTTTTTAAGGAAAATAACATAAATGGTCCTTGAACTTTGGTTTAATGTGTAATGTGGTCTCTAAATCTTCAATTTATTCAATGTGGTCTTGAATTTTTAGTACATATTTAACTTAGTACTCATTACCGTTATTCTATTAATTCAAGTTTAGGGATAATATTAAATATTTTCATATAATTCAGGGATTAAGTTAAACATATACCATAAGTCTAAAAAATATAACGACACATTAAAAATTCAAAGATCACATTACACATCGAGTAAAAATATAGGAACTATTTGTGTTATTATCTATTTTTTAATTTTTTTCCTTGCAAGCTTACCCTAGTCCTTTTCTTGATCTTTGGAGGTTCTAATGAGAAGTGGGCTCAGGGCGGGCCATGGAAAGCGTTAATGGTTTGCTTTTAGTAAACACTATATACATAGGAAAAATTCAAATTCGAATTCGAATTCCTCCACCTTATGGGGCAAGCATATCTCGTTTTATTGTCTTCGGATTATTGGATGATTTTGACATGATGGGAATGAATGGGAATGAATAGAGATACAATAACATTCAGCCAGCATAGAAAGACAATTATGTGATAATGTTTTTTTTTCCTTTTTTCATTTCTTTGCATTCTTTTCCTTTGCTAGAATCCAAATTCCATTCTGTAGGACGAATTTTCTCGGGTCTAGGCAAGATCGGGTCGCTAATCACCAAAAGAAAGGAGGGCCCTCTCCCAAAATGTAATAAAATACCTTTCAACTCAATCAATCTTGTATATCAAGGTCGGATCCATCTCTAATGGAAACAAATTGTCAAATTGAGATCTCAAACTTTTCTCGAATAACTCGAAATCCATGACTATTAATACGACAAGAATACATGTGTATTTCAGCCTGCTTTATAAGGGCAATTGTATTTTAGTCGTGTGCTTAATTAGGCTAAGAATTTCCAGATATCTTCTAATTAAGCCCTGAATCCAGCTCATCACCAGAACTCCTTACCAATTTGCGAGGGGTAAAAAAGCAAACCCACGACCCGATGGGACTATCCTACGCATGGGTAGCGTAGAATCACTGATGAAACTACCATTTTCAAAATTCCCTTTTGCGAACCAGAAGGAAAAGAAAAGAATTTGGGGGGCAAAGTTGCAATTTTGGAAAATATCGGGGGGCGCACAAAAAGAAAAACCTGCCTGCCTTTTGACGAGAGCGCCTGCCTGCTGATGTAGTTTTTGGTTTGAAACAGGGGGCAAGCGGCAATTCAGACCGGCGGAGAAGTTTAGAGAGAGAGAGGAGAGAGAAAGAGAGAGAACTGGCGAAGCAGATGCTCTCAGACATCATAAGCTCGCTTGTCTTGTAAGATTTTCTGCATCTCTTTTCTCCCCTTGAATTTCAGCTCGTTACGTGATAAACCCTCTTTCCCTTTTTTTTTTTTTTTTTTCAATTTTCTGTTTCATTGGGCATCTGTATATCCGATTGGAATTTTCGAAACGAGAAATGGGTGGGGATATAGCGTGGAAAAATCAATAGAGAAAAGCCGTATTTTGGTCTAGTGGTTCTCGTTTGGCAATCGGATTCGAATCGGTATTGATTTTCGTGTTTGCTTTGATATTGGGGCACTCTGAGTTCGGGCGCATGTGGAGTTTCTTCCTGTTTGATGCCGTAATTGGGTTCGATTTATTGCGTCGGCGTTGTCATTAGGCGGTGGGAAAAACCCAGGAAGGTTTTTTGGAGTTTCCGAGGTTTTTTCTTAGTTTGAGATGGACTTAGGATTATGGGTTTTGGCTGATTTGGTGATTCCCCGTTGTGGATGTATTTGTTTTGCGAGAAGATGATGTTGTCTAAAACTGAGGCTGGCAAGAAGATTGACCCGGATTCGAGCAGCGGGAAGTTGTTGCAGGAGATCGAAGCGATTAGCAAAGCCCTTTATTTGGACAAGAACCCTTCGAGGAGTTTAATTTCTGCGGCCAGTAGTAGATCCAAGTCTGTCGGCAAAACCCATTTGCCTGACCCCAAATCGAAGGTCAAGCATGGCAATGAAGACCAGGCACAGAAAGAGAAGAAGTCCATCTGGAATTGGAAGGGTTTCAAGGCCTTTTCTCACGTCCGGAACCGGAGGTTCAACTGTTGTTTTACTCTTCTAGTCCATTCCATTGAGGGCTTACCCTCGAGTTTCGATGACCTTAGCCTGTGTGTGCACTGGAAGAGGCGAGATGGTGGTTTGGTCACTCGGCCTGCGAAGGTTTTTCAGGGAATAGCTGAATTTGAGGAGAACTTGTTGCATACTTGTTCAGTTTATGGCAGCAGGAGTGGACCCCATCATTCAGCAAAGTATGAGGCTAAGCATTTCTTGCTTTATGCAGCTGTTCATGATTCTCCCGAACTTGATTTGGGAAAACACCGTGTTGACCTCACGAGGTTGCTGCCTCTTACTTTGGAGGAGCTGGATGAGGACAAGAGTTCTGGCAAGTGGACTACGAGTTACAGGTTATCAGGAAAGGCTAAAGGTGCCTCACTGAATGTTAGTTTCGGGTATACGGTAATCCGGGACAATGCAAGTGCACCTGGGCTTAGACAGAATATTCCTGGGGCTTTGAGCCTCAACGAGAACAATTCGAAGCTGGCTGTGAGATCTGGTAGAGGCAATGGTGGGAATTCCATAAGACACGGTGGAAGTCTTCCTAGTCAGTCTAATCAACCATCTGCCGCGCCATCTCGCTATGTGGAGGATATAAAAGACCTGCATGAGGTGTTGCCAGTATCCAAGTCGGAGCTTGCAAGTTCAGTCGATACACTATACCATAAGTTCGATGAGGAGAAGTCAGATTTGAAGGTCGATTACAAACCTGAGTTCGATGTTTTCACAGAAGAAAATGAACCTGTTAAAACAGCTTCTCAGTACATGTCTGATAATGCTAAACAAGATGGTGATAACGAGTGTGAGGTGAATGAATTTTCTGTAATTGAGCAGGGTATAGAAGTGTCCACTGAAGAGCAGGTGATATCCAAGGAAGCTATCACAAAGGAAGCCGATCTTTCTACCGCAGACAGTCACGGTGTGCCTGAAGTTGATCCCAATTTAACTTTGCCTGTTGAGGAGGGCACTGAAGCTTCCCCCAGGGCTGAGGAAATGGGCAGTCGTGAAGATGAAGTCGTTATTCGTGACTGCCATGCCAAAGCGGGTGAGTTGTGTAGCAAAGAATCACTAATGAAAGAATTAGAGTCGGCTTTGAGTAATGTGTCGGATTTAGAAGTGGCTGCACTGGATTCTCCTGAAGATCGAGAGGATGACCTTGACATTAGAGCGAGTAATAAAATGAACAGAAAGGGGAGGTCACTTAGCTTGGATGATGTTGCTGATTCTGTGGCCTGTGAATTCTTGGATATGTTGGGAATAGAGCACAGCCCTTTTGGCTTGAGTTCAGAAAGTGAGCCAGAATCTCCACGAGAGCGTCTTTTGAGGCAGTTTGAGAGGGAAGCTCTAGCTGGTGGTGGTTGTTCTTTATTTGGTTTTGATGTAGGTGATGAGGACTTTGCTGAAAAAGGCAACGACGCTGCTAATGTGCCTGGCTGGGGGAATACATCTGAGGATTTTGAACTTCAATCACTAGTTCAAGCTGCCGAAGAAGAGCATCTGATGGCAAACCATGTTAACAAAACAAAAGCAAAAATTTTGGAAGACCTCGAGACAGAAACTTTGATGCGTGAATGGGGTTTGAATGAGAAGTCTTTTCAGTCTTCTCCACCTAGCCATTCTGGTGGGTTTGGCAGTCCAATTCATCTTCCTCCTGAAGAATTCGTGGAGCTACTGCCTCTTGGAGAGGGGTTAGGGCCATATCTCCAGACGAAAAATGGAGGCTTTTTGCGGTCAATGAATCCCTCACTTTTCAAGAACGCCAAAAGCGGCGGGAGCTTGGTTATGCAGGCTTCTAGTCCAGTTGTAGTACCTGCAGAAATGGGCTCTAGTATCATGGAAATATTGCAGGGTCTGGCTTCTGTTGGAATTGAAAAGCTCTCCATGCAGGCAAACAAGTTAATGCCCTTGGAAGATATAACTGGAAAGACAATGCAACAAGTCGCATGGGAAGCCTCACCTTCTCTTGAAGGAGTTGAAAGGTTTGTGGCAACTTTTTTAAACATCTTGTCTTTTATATATATTTTTAAAATATACTAACTCTACAAAATTTCGACCTTGGTGCAGGCAATGTCTATTGAATGACAGTTTAGCAGTGGGGCAAGATTTGACTTCCCGGCAAATCAGAAACACAGAAGCGTCATACAATTCTAGGTCTAGTAAGTACAATCAAAATGCAGCGGGCAATGATGTTGGCTCTGAATATGTATCTTTAGAGGATCTGGCTCCTTTGGCTATGGATAAGATTGAAGCTCTGTCAATTGAGGGGTTGAGGATACACTCTGGCATGTCAGACGAGGATGCACCTTCAAATATCAGTGCACAATCAATTGGAGACGTTTCGACTCTACGGGGCAAGGGCGTGGATATCAGTGGCTCACTGGGTCTTGAGGGAATTGGTGGGCTGCAGCTGTTGGATCTCAAGGAAAGTAGCGACGACAAAGATGAAGGGTTGATGAGCCTATCTCTAAGTCTTGATGAATGGATGAGGTTGGACTCTGGTGAACTTGATGATGAAGATCAAATTAGTGAGCGAACTTCTAAAATTCTTGCTGCGCATCATGCCAACTCCTTGGACTGGATACGTGGAGGGTCAAAGGGGGATAGAAGGCGTGGCAAAGGCTCTGGTAGGAAGTGTGGTCTTTTGGGAAATAATTTCACAGTTGCATTGATGGTGCAACTACGGGATCCTTTGCGGAATTATGAACCAGTCGGTGCACCAATGCTTGCGCTAATTCAGGTCGAGAGAGTGTTTGTTCCACCAAAGCCGAGGATTTACCTCAAGGTTTCTGAAGTAAAATATGAGGATGAAGAGGATGAGTCGGCCGAGTCCAAAAAGAAGGAAGAAATTAAGGAGGGAACAGAAGAAAAGAAATCTGAGGTGGAAGAAATTCCCCAGTATAAGATTACTGAAGTCCATGTTGCTGGTCTCAAGACTGATCCTGGGAAGAGAAAGGTCTGGGGAAGTTCAAACCAGCAACAATCTGGTTCCCGTTGGTTGCTCGCTAATGGAATGGGGAAGAGCAATAAGCATCCGTTCCTGAAGTCGAAGACTGCTTCTTCTAAATCTACTGCCCCAGCAACAACTAAGGCACAGCCTGGTGACACACTGTGGAGCATCTCATCCCGTGTTCATGGAACTGGTGCTAAATGGAAGGAATTGGCAGCTCTTAACCCACACATACGCAATCCCAATATTATTCTCCCAAACGAAACCGTTAGGTTGTGTTAATTTGGGGTTGTGAAACGGATCTTCTTGACAGAGGCTTGGTTTGCCAAGCTGGGTTGAGTGAAGTTTATGAGCTACATTAGTTGTGGGCTTGCTGATCGAAACCACATATTGTGGTTGTCTAAGAAAGATGAAAGTGCTGGCTCCCGCCTTTGAGAACTATCTTACCTTCCCAATTGTTATGGACTGATTATCACCAGTCTAAAGTACAAAAGATCTGTCTATGCAATTGTTTTCATCTCTCTGTTCTTCCATCCCCTGTAATCAGTTTGCATATGAACAGTAATTTTTTGTGTTTTGTTTGGGATGATACGCAACCAATCCTTTGTCTTGTGATTAGGAACAACAGATCAGTCCATGAGATTTTAGGTTCCATTTCTACCTTGTCCCTCCTCTACTTGTCTATATAAAGAAGAAACGATCCTTTGGCAAGCAGTTATAATATCAATGTTGTTGTAGAAGAAGCACACGTTCTGGTATGTGAACATTACATATGAAACTAGCGCTGCCTTGATTCCGACCTTTGAGGGAGGATCAGCTTGTATGGCCTGCGAATAATAATGGAGTGTTTTCTGTGAAATGAAATCTGTGTATCACTTCCTTAAAATTAGGCAGGAAAGATCGTGTGAGAAGTTCTTGTAAATGGTGTGACTGCATCATGGTTTGGTGCCATGGGGTTGAAATTGATCAGCCAGAGAGGCTCACTAGCTTTGATCAGATGGCTTTTGGACATCTACCAGCAATGGAGAAGAATATGAAGTATAATAGAAGAGTTGATGCTTTTGAGGTAGATGGGTTTGGTTGTTTGGTGTAATTGGAAAGAGAGAGGTGAAGCTGTGGGGGACAAATCATAGAATGGCTCAACCTATGCTAGTAAGTATCAGGTCAGACTGAGATTGGATCCTTGAAGGAAAATTTGTCTGACCATTCGGAGGATAAAAAACAAGAAAATTCCCAATGTTGCTTTTGCCTACTAATTCCCAGCATACATAGGAGTAGATCAGATTACTTTGTGGCCAGGTCTTCCCAGTCTCTTTGGAAAGATTTGGCTATTCGGGCAAGACATCTCTGATGAGGAGAACTCGAGAATAATGCTAGATGGACTCTGCGATTGGTTTAGTAGTCTCATTAAATCGTTTGCACAACTAGCAGTACTCAGAATGATCTTATGACATAGGGATTAAGTTAGAAAGAACGCAGGCATCAAGACTATGCAGTAATCCTTTGTCCCACCAGATGAATACACTAGATCTTGATATTGCCCCTAGATCTGCACCAACTCACACACCCTGATATCCACTTCTTGAGCTTTTGCGAATCTTTCACAGTCGGGAAGATGGTTGCGAGGAATCGAACGGTGTGAAGTAGAAAAACAGTGGCTACAATGGCGAGCCAAACATACATGGAGGAACTAACCACTGTGATCGACCTCTTATGCATGGAGGAGCTAACCACTGTGATCGACCTCGCATGTAAAGATTCCCTGCCCACGTAAAAGATGGCCAGCATGGACACGAGGTAAGTCAGCGCCATGAAAGTGATGGTCACCCAAGTTGTGGCCATCAGAATCCACATCAGAACCTTCTTGCTCATGAGCGGTACCTTCTTCCTCATGGGCAAGCCGCTCATGAGCAAGAAGATTGTGCTCAGGGATGCAAGAAAAGAGACGGTGTTGTATATCCAGAACATTGGGTAACCCACTGGATAGTTTGCAGCCATTATCGATGTTCCTGCGTAGTATAAGATGGTGCCGTTGTTGTCTTTCTGATCGTTGTCCCACACGCCGCCGGGAGGGCTAAGGCCGGCTTGGTAAGCCATGGCTGCAATCACGGTGGCAGTTATCTGTCGTGACGTGAAGGAAAGTTTTAAGATTGTGAATGAAGAAATAGCGTCACACTTTTACTTGAAACTATGAAGATCGTCGAGTCAAAGTCATTTCAACAAATACACAAATTCAATTGGTGGCTTTTCCTATATTTATCGAAATACAAGAAAATTGTGGCGAGCTCTCTACAGAAATAGAGCTCATCGATTAAATTATGAAAAAACTAAGTGTACGAATATACACCTATATGAGAAAATGAAATGAAAGATATTTCGAAATTTGAACGTCTTTTTATAAAGGTTGCTATTGTTGTTAGAAAGAAAATCAAAGTCTAATAACTAACCTTGTGGAAAATAAAACACACTTATATTCCAACCGTCGGCAAGACTTGCCCTTGTCGGGCCATTGTGAGGGTGGCATTACTCGGTTGTGGGCAAGCTCGGCCTCACCAAATTTGAGCGAGGCTGAGCTTGCCCAACCAAGGTGAGGCCAAGCCTTGCCCAGCCGTCAGGGAGGCTAGGCCTGGCTGGGGGCCAGTGACACTTTGACGAGGTTACCGGCCGTCGTTTGGTCGATTGTCGACAACCAGCCAAAGAGGAAGTAGGAGAAGAAGAAAAGGAAAAAAGAGAGAAAAATCTAATAAAATTATTAAAAAATTAAAAGAAATTCTAAATCACAAAAGAATTTAAGGTCTTACTAAATACATTTCTATCCTGAGAATAGAAATTTTAGATAGTTACCAAATGCTTTCAAATATTCAGAAACTCATCCAGGGAACAAAATAATAATAATAATAATAAAATCATTTTAAAGCACAAATTATTTTCGAGAATAGAATGGTATCAAACAGGCCCCAATGGAGAAGACAAAAGATTGAGTCTTTTAGAAATCCTCTTTACTTTATGTAATAGTATAGATATTTAAAGAAGACCACCCAATTGCTTCACATTTAGATTCAGTACCATTACTTTCTTAATTCATCAATTTGCTTCATCTCTTCTCAGTTCTCACTATTAGATTTCTTATATTACCCTCTGTTTTTTTTTTCTTTTTTTTAATAATAAGCCATCTATTATTGTAACTACTGATCTTCTTTCTGTATATAGCTATTTAATTATGAGCAATGTAGTACATATGTAGAAAACATTTTTAAGAAAGCATAACTATTTATTTTAAGCGATATAAACGATTATTTTTAGGAAAAATTTCTTCCGAATCATCCATTTTTCATGAAACAAATAGAGATTTTAAATTAACTAGCTGTGAGCTATGATGTTAACTGCAATAACATAACCGATCCGATCTAAGTTTTCAACAAACGCTACTCCAAGACATCTAGCTAAAGCATTACCATCAGAGAATCACGCTTCTTCTTGATCCATTTCTTGTGTTTGTCTTCCTTCTGCTTCCTGATTTTACCAGAGAAAGACGGTGGCAGAACCGCCTCTACCGGAGGAGTATTGGTGGAGGGAAGTACTACAGATGCTAGGTCAACTACAACAGTTGAATTCTCCTCATTTGTGTTATTAACAACTGCTTGGTGAGTTGTGGATGCAGGGAATCTTATGGCTCTCAGAGCTCCAGCATGTACTAACAATTCTCTCAATTCAATGACTTTGAAATCCTTTGGAAAATATTCCACTATATCCAGAGCAGAGAAGCCATTTCTATTCACTGTGTTCACATCCACTTCGCTTCTTTGAAGCAGATATTTCATTGTCTGCACAAAAAGATGAGCTTCTTATCAGTTATAAAAGAAACAACAAACAAAGATATCTCCTGTAAGTTTTTTCAATCGATATTATCCACTGAAGTTTGAATGCAGAAAACTTGAGTCAATAGAAAAATGAGAATGAGTTGGATTTTATTTGCACAAAATGTTCAGTTGGAATGCGATATCTGACGTCGTCACAATTTCGAAGCAATTCGAAGCAAAAAGGATTACCTCTATTTGCTTGTTTGCTGCGGCCAAATGCAAAATGGTATTACCCTCATCATCTTGAGCTTTCACCAAATCACTATCTCTCATTGTCTCCACCAGGACTTTCAGAGCCTCCAAACGATTATGACTCACTCCCATATGGAGAGCGGTTTGGCCATGGCTTAGCCTGTGCTCAGCTGCCTCCGGTCTCGCCTTCACCAGCTCTATTACGATATTGCTTTGGCCCTTCATTGTGGCTAGATGAAGTGGGGTCCACCCATCTTCGTCATGGACAAGGCATGCAAGGGGGTCTGATTGTAACAATTCCCTCGCTATTTCAATGTATCCGTTTGCAGATGCCAAGTGAAGAGGCGTACGTCCCTGCAAAGGTAAAGCGCTTGACTATGGAGCATTCTTATTGAGGGACACGTTCATGTGATTTATATATATTGCATTTTCAAATCGAATAGACCAAGCTACTCAAATTCACTGGTGTCTGTAAGATCTTTTAGGCTGAATTAACCTAGAAATCTATGACTTGATTTCTGTTTGAATTTTGTTAATTTCCTTGAGATATATGATGGGTATAATTTCTCGCGGATCATGAAAACTGGAAAACACAATGCTATATTACATGTGCAAAATTTAATTTGACAAGCAAGATAGTTTGATCTATGTAGAGATATCAAACAACCACAACCAAGGTTTTCGCTTCGACATACCTGCGAGTCCAACTCCATAGCCCAATCCCTTTTATGGGCCAAAAGATCCTTGGCAAACTGTACATGACCTTGCAGACAGGCCACATGCAATGGTGTCTCGTCAAAGCAAGTGACAGAAGCCCGAGACAGGATGAGTCGGTCTTCTTGCAGCAACTGAGCTAACGACTCGACGCACCCGTCATGCGACGCTTCGTAGAGCCTCCTCTCTCGTTGTCTTCTTTCAAATGCTAAGGAAGCTTGTTGATGCGATGGTGGGGATGGCGACCTCCTTCTCGGCTTGTGATCGATGGCATTGCTCCCAGCTTGGGGTTGAACTCGAAGTCGCTGGAATTTATCATTAGAAGTGATTACACTCCTCTCACAAGTGGTGTTACCGTAATATGCGGGGTTAAAAAGTCAAAAAGTCACATGATGATTCACAAGCTTCCCACGCGGAGTTGACTTTTGACTTCCTGTTCCTGTTCCTGGGTCATTGTACTCATTGTTTAACGGCTGCGATGGTTTGTGCTACCCGGATCATCGTAGTCATTATTTAACGGCTGCGATGGAAGAAATGCCGACAGGCTAGTAAGAAATGCTGACAAGCTACCAGTTTATTAGAACGGAAGAACGAAGAAATTCGACCAGATTCGTTGAGCGGTGGAGATCAAAATTTGGTCCGCCCTTATTTGCATCCGAATGTTTGATATAAATTTTCATCTTTATCACAATATTATAATTTTTTCATATAATTTCTTTAATAATCCAGAGACACGTATGTGGAGACTTTTCTACCTGAATTCTAGTTAGGAATACCCTTCAAGCTCATAAGTCGGTTTTTTTTTTCCTGGTCAGACCATAAATCAATTAAGAAGGTGTGTTTACGTGACCTCGATCTAGAATGTTTCATACATAATTGGTAAGATTGGAATAAGATATCTCTAATTTCGAAACCCAAATTCTCTCGATATCCCATTTAACTATACCAACCCTAAAAGAGTTAATAAAGATTTTTGCACAATTTCTGAAAGACGTGATTAGAGGCTGTTGGCATAGGCGACCCGGATCAAAGATCACCTAAGGCTAATGAAATCCTAAGCACAGGTAGTTTGCCTGAGTATGCTCTCCATCTATAGAATGAAGCTAAACTTTCTTAAAATTTGACCCTACAGAAAATTAGATCTTTCTTAAAATAAGTTCTTTCATAATCAAGGACTCGAGTGCAAAGGCTCGGTTCATTTTTGCTATTACTGACTATAAAAGTAGAGAAGCTTATTATAACTACTACAATCGTAACCTCAATTATCAAAGATTTAGTTTTGTTGGAAGGTCTCCTAATAATCTATTTGAAAAAGGGTAACATTGTGGAGCAGTTGAGTTTTTCTCTTTCTCATGGTCAAAGGATTAGATGAGTCTAAAGATGACTATTCATCTAAACATTCCCTTCGACGTGTCGCCGTCAGTCTCATTAGATCTGGCAAACGCTCTCTGGTGTGTAAGCAACGAGGATCGTGCTCCTCTTGAATCCAGTGAGAAAGTCCAGTGCTAAAGCAGTCGATTTTCTTCACTGGAAAAAGGTCGAGACTCTTTGAGTTTGAGACTTCTTGGTCCACGTAGTTGTAGATGACAAAGACTCGAGAAGTTGCATTAGAAGATGGTACTGTGCACAGGCTGTTGGCAAATGGATTCGGTGGGTTTTGAAGAGGGTCTTCAGCTTAGCCTCCGGCTTCCAGTCTTCCATAGTCAAGCCTATTGGACGCAAATTGCGCAATCCCAAGATCTCCATAACCAGAACAAGAATATGCATAATTGAGTAGAAAGATTTAACGCACCTGTTTTGGAATCCATCGATCTTGAAGTGGAAGCGGAAACACAATGTTCCACGCGCAAGTCCTTCTCTTCTATTGCCCTCCGTATCACTGGCTCAATGAGGCGGCCCTCTCACGTTTAGCGTTAGGTAAACGCCCCTTAGGTGAGGATACATGTGAGAATTAGGGTTAGAGGAGAGACTTAGCGCTATTTATAGAGTTTCCAGTTAGGCCCCCTCATTACGGGCCAGGCTCAACTCGGCCCACACTAGCCAGCCCATATTAGACTAATTAAGAAACTTTTTATCTCACCTTAGACCAATCCCCGTAAAACAGTAAACGTTAAACGGTAAATTACAATATCAATTAATGTAGTCCACAATTAAGAAAACTCTTACAAAGCCACCCTGCATATATAGGAGCTAAGTTATGTAGTCATGTTTCAAATTCAGCTTAAAGAACTGTGAAGCCATTACTAATTAATTAAGATTTATCTACCCGGTATTCGTCTTAGAGACCTCTTCGAAATGTGATTGACAAGCTCGTCTTCTGAGTCAACATGCCTGCCGGATATCTTTCCCTCGCTATTCTACATTCGGGCCGACAATCTGGAAAGAAGAGCAGCATCCAATCAGGTAAGAATGTTTTCCCTGAATAACCACAAACCAATACTACAAAGATAGAAAACAGCGTATCCTAATGGCCACCGTCTGGCCGTTCTTGGCAGTGTCTAACGGGTTTGTGATTGTTTTCTATAGAGGTGATCTGACCGACATCGATGAACACTCCCTGCAGAATACAAACTGGAGTAACCGACCTATCGGGGAGAGATAAAAGCTTAGCTACTTAAGCACAAAGCTGTGCACTAAATTCATGAGATTATCTTTGAATAAATCTCTTGGCAGATCAGACTCTGAACTGTACCTGTAATCTTTCATTCCGTCGCTGAAGGTACATAAATTGATGAAAGAGGATAAGGGAATGAGAATCCACATGCAAATGCAAGAAAATCAAAGTTCTGTGTTCTTCTATTGATTTAGTCCTTGGAAAGAATAGGTGAAAAGAACAAGAATGTATGTGATGGTCGGACTGGTTTGCGGACAATTTGACAAACTCCCTTGATTGTTCAAACTGTAGAAATCAGGGTCGACTTAGTTCGACGATGCAATTTACAAGTCTCGAAACAGAGACTTTTTACTTGGGGTATGACAATATCGGACTTAAGCTAAGCCAGGTCCAGATGACATACTAGAAGTGAGGAAAAAGAGAATGGAACTTCCCCGCCTCAATGATGTTGATCCTTCTCACGCTACCGACTCATATCGATTTGCGTACCAATTTTATGTCTCTCGCGTAACTATTCCCGACTTTTTCCGACAGCAGTATCTATTGTATGTACACATTTGGCAATGCCGCTCCTCTTCCTCCTTCCTCAGTCTTTTTTTCATCTTTCCCTCGGCCTCCTTGCGTCCGCGTCGAGTGGGTGTGGAGCACGAGGGCGTAGGGCCCCGACTGTGGTCTTGGCTTTGTCCTAAAGGTGAGTGTGACCACAAGGCGCAGTCTTCCATGCACACAAGGCGTGGTCTTCCATGCACGACAATTCCGTCCACCTCCGCGTCATGTGGGTGTGGAGCATGAATTCCGTCCACCTCGTCAAGTGGGTGTGGAGCATGAGGGCGTAGGGCCCCGACTGTGGTTTGTGCTTTGTTACATATTTCGTAACAGGTTGTGAGACACTAACACTCAAAGTGGATTGATGAGATGGTCACATTTTCACTCTTTTTCAACTTACTTAATTGACTCTTACAATCTATCACATCACTTTGTAAACTAATTTTGAAAAAAAATCTAAATAAGGGCTTGAAATGCCTTCATTTCTCAAATAATAACCTAAAGTGGTCCTTGTGTTAAGAGTTTGAAGTGGTCATGGAAGTTTCAAATAAGGGCCTGATCTCGCTGATTTATTCTAGACAATCAAGGATATTTTCGTCAAAAGAAAATTTTAATTTGAAATTATTTTTTCTTTTTTCTCTTTTCCTTTTTTTTTTCCTGGTGAGCACCGGCGAGGGCTTGGCGACCTTGTTGAGGCGAGGTCATCCCGCTGGCAAGGTGACCTTGCCCAAATCTGGTGAGGGCGGCCCTCGCTTATGGATTTTGAGGGAGGCCTCACATAGGGCGAGGGTCGCCTCCCCCAGGCAAGGCCCTCCCTCGCCTGGCCCTCTTCGGGCATTGTGGGTGGGTACTGGCCACCAACGAAGAAGGAAGAGAAAACCAGCAAAAAAGGAAAAAAGAAAGAAAAATAGGAAAAAAGGTAAATGATAAAATGCCATTGGCCAACTAGAAAGTCAAGCTCTTTTTTGAAATTAACATAGCTATTTTAGGCTCTTATTTGAAATAAAATCATTTTTAAACCCTTATTTGAGAATGATGACACTTTAGGCTCTTATTTAGAAACATATTTATTTCATGCCCTTATTTGGAATTTTCCCATTGATTTTGTATGTCATTTTCATATAGCGTTGAGTTCGACAATTTAAGATTATAAAGCACTTAATAGTGATTTGGAATATTTATGTGTTGTCAACTATTTAAAAAATTTGAAATGCCAAAGCAATAGGTAGTTTTTCAATTTCGGTCAAAATCTAATAAATTATCTGAATTTTCAAAAGTTTTTCAATTATCTGAATTTTCAAAATCCACATTTCATTGTAATAGTTTCAAGCATCTTGGGCTAAAAAGTATTTAAAGCGTATGACCCGCAATATTTGATTAAGTAAAAAATAATAAGCAAAAGGACTTACTTGTTTGTGTTTTAGCAAAAAGCATTTTGTTTTTCTGCCAAACTTTAAAGTATTATTTCAATTTTTAAAAATTTCGAAAAAGTACATGTGAATTTTTGTGTCAAATTGCCATTTTGTAAAAAAAATTATACTTTTTAGACTTGTAAAAAGCTCAAAATTTACAAGCCACGGATTATGAGTGTGAACAAATGAAACACAGAGTAAAAGTCAATTTAGACAAAACAATCGACGCAATTCTTTATCGAGGCATGTCTCGTCTCACGAGATCCATATGTAGTGTAATTTGGCAAAAGGATGTCATTAGCAGGTATCCCAGTGCTTGAGTTAATATAACTAAAAGTGGAAATCACACTACCCAAGACACTTTTGAAAATTCCGACAAAAAAAAAAAACACTTTTGAAAATGGAAGAGTATTTATACATTATGTTGAAGTCTCTTGCTTCAAATAAGAAATATCAAATCTTTAAGGCATAGTTGATGAACAAATTATCAAGACGATGCTCTTTGGCATTTTCTCGCTAAAAGCAAAGATTAAGGGGAAAATAGAAAGATCAACATCACATTGAAATCGATGCAATTACCTCTCCAAGTTGAGCATAAATGCTTTTGCTGCAGGCATTGGGCAGTGGGGACTAGGTGCTGGGCTCCTTTAAATGGATATATTCAAGAGTATCATGGGTAATTTCTGTGCTTGATGTCGCATATATAAAAGAAAATTATTCGAATACAAAATCTAGTATTTTAGTGATTCTAAAAGGATTCGTTTACTTCGCAGAAAATAATTGACTTGGAAAATATATTCTTAAAAATTTATCACTTGTATCGTTTTGAAATAATATAATGAAAAATGTTTTCATTATTGATAAAAATTTTTGTTTAATTATTTTCTTGGATAATGAAAATACTTTCCATTCATTCATTTTTCTTTTGCAAGCAATTATCTTTTAAAAAAATATTTTTTTCAAATTATTCATTTTCTATGAAATAATTTTTTATTGCAGTTTTACTGTGCTTGGCTATAACGCTAATAAAGAGCTTGGTCAATCACTCTCGCGACGTCGGGGGAAGTGGGTCTGTATAGAAAGGAACTTGGCATTTGGCTCGTTCCACAGAGCCATGATATAGATCCAAAATATCGATTCGGACATGTCCCTCTGGCTCCCTTGGTTTAATCATTATTGTGTTGATATAATCAATTTAATCAAACTTGATCGGTAGTTCGATTCAATACACATAACCATTTGCACTTCGATACCATTGGACAAGCGGACATGTTCAAAAATGCGATTTACATTTAATTGGGACTTTTTTTTTTCTCTTTTTTCATTTTGCATTTTTTATGGCTAAAACCTAGAGTAAAAGCGAAATATAGCTTTAGTAGACCATATATAGGGAAATAGGAAAAGTATATCTTCTTTACGATTACTTAACTTTGGTTATGTTTAATAGGTTTATATGCACTATTTTGTGGAAGAAATTCTTACGATCGAGTCAATTGCTTGAAGTGGTAATAAAGTTTTCTATTAAAGTGAATACTAAATAAGTAAGTTCCCTTTTATAATTCCGTACTTTTCACATTGCATGTACCAAAACCACTGGGATTCGCCCTAGTGGCCACTCTTCCATCATGGAAAGGGGAGGTGAGGGGTTCAAATTTCCACATTCTCAAGGGGGATGGGGTGGGGAAAAAACTTGATCGGTAGTCCGATTCAATGCACATAACCATTTGCACTTCGATACCACTAGACAAGCGGACGTGTTCAAAAATGTGATTTACGTTTAATTGGGACTTTTTTTTTCCTCTTTTTCATTTTGCATTTTTGATGGCTAAAACCTAGAGTAAAAGTGAAATGTAGCTTTAGTAGACCATATATAGCCTATAGGGAAATAGGAAAAGTATATCTTCTTTACGATTACTTAACTTTGGTTATGTTTAATCAGTTTATATGCACTATTCACATGGTCCGGAAGAAATTCTTACAATCGAGTCAATTGCTTGAAGTGGTAAAAGGAGGGCGGGCAAACCCCTTTGGCACGTGAACGAGAGAAGACGTGTGAATCGATTGGGAAAAGTGCTTTTCACTTGCATGATTTTTACTCTTTTATATAAACAATGCATGGGACTCGTACCTTATATTATATTTTAAGTTCGCGATGAGCTGTGCGGATTTGCCGAAAGCGAAAGAGATTTCCGGCGACTCCCGTAAAGAACACGTCGATAAAGTCGACGTGTGAATCGATTGGGCGCATGATTTGCTGTCCCCTACTGTGCATCCGCTCGCAGTCTTCATATTGAGATTGCGACATGGGTCCACTTAACTTTAATCCCAGCTGCACTCAATCTGAAGTATTACAAAACCCTAATTAGGGCCATTTTTTTTTTTTTTTTTTTTGTTCCTTCCATCCTTCTCCATGTATAGCCACCTCCGAACCCAACTTTCGTGCTTGCCCCTGTTCTTGCCAACGGCAAATTGTCACACCTTCGAGCTGCGCTGCAGCTTGCCGTCGTCTCTATAAACATGATATGCTCGGACAAACTTGAGACCTCGGGCTTTTGCATATATGGGGATTTGACGTATTAAGCTTTCTATTTATTTCATAGAAAATGAATGGTTCGAAAAATATTTTCTTAAAAATGATTGTTCATTTCATTTATAAAAATGAATAAATTAAAATGTATTTTTATTGTTCAAATGCAGTAAACTCATAGTGGGCTAATTCATGAATTGTTCTATTGAATCGAGAAATGGGTTTGATTGTCCATCTTTTTGATTTGATATAATATTAATATATATAAGGCATCCTCCGGATAATTCAAATCGAAGCAATTGGATGTACAACTTGGGTCTATATGACATGACCGATCAATAGAAATACTCCAACACTCCACCTTTGTCATATATTCCATACATCACACTAGATATATATCATATTCATGGAATACGATTCACTTTCAAGATGCCTTGGTGGTGTATGGTTATGCCGACGATGATAGGTGGATCTGGTAATTGGTCTGTTCCGATTCTGATAGGTGCACCTGACATGGCATTTCCACGAAGATTGTTATCATCTGGTATGAGAGCCCAGGTTGTGAAGATATGGTAGTGATACAATCTTCTGGATCTATGGTTGCTGATATAGTAAATACTATTTTTATTAATTAATTATTTCTACTTAGGGGGACTGCTCAGCGAGTGGGGCCACGCGCGGGTTTGGTCTCACTGGCTGTCGTACGATCCCCCCCGGCGGGTCAAAAACGAAGCGGGGGCGCGGTTTCGTTACCCGGTCAACGGTCTCGACCTTTTCATTTGTTTCCCCAAGATCGCGTTGACCTTTCAATTTGGCCATTTTCGTTTACGTACGAACAAATAGTCCTTAACTTCTTCTATAACTCCTCTCACCCTGTTTATAAATTTTTGTAGATCTCACGTCATTGTGGACGCACGGCATGTGTAAACCATTCGTAAAATCGACTTTAATCCACAATTAGTTAAACATTGCATGTTGAACCATGCAAAACCTTAAATAATTACAGATCCATCAAAATAATGGGTAGGGTCGAAAATGATTCGATTTAAATTGATTTATTTAACAAGCTTTGACATATTTTCATGTAATACAATCTAGTGACCTATGAACGGCACGACATGTAATGCTAAAATACTTTTATATTTAATGAATTTAAAAAAAAAAAAAAAAAACTCATACACAAACTAAAGTGAGAGTAAAGAGTGAGCGAGCGTGAGATCAAGTGAGGGCGAGAGAATGAAGAGAAAGTCATAGAGATGAAATAGATCTAAATAAGTTGTGAATCTATTTAACATTTATATTATTATAAGTTTTACCATTCTGAACCCATAATGAATATAACTAGCTCATATAATAACTCAACCCATCAAATATGGTTAAAAAATGAGTCTATGTCCCATTTTGACATATCTAAATTATTAGAAGATGACGGTTTAATCTTAAACTCTTCTAAGCTCTCATCTCATTTAAAATCTATAAATCCCACGTCGTCGTAGATGCACGGCATGGGTATCACAACCAGGCTAAAAATAATTATAATCTAGAATTAATTAAACATATTTGATCCTGGGAAGAGAAAGGTCTGGGGAAATTCAAACCAGCAACAATCTGGTTCCCGTTGGTTGCTCGCTAATGGAATGGGAAAGAGCAATAAGCATCCGTTCCTGAAGTCGAAGACTGCTTCTTCTAAATCTACTGCCCCAGCAACAACTAAGGCACAGCCTGGTGACACATTGTGGAGCATCTCATCCCGTGTTCATGGAACTGGTGCTAAATGGAAGGAATTGGCGGCTCTTAACCCACACATACGCAATCCCAATATTATTCTACCAAACGAAACTGTCAGGTTGCATTAAGTTGGGGTTGTGAAACGGATCTTTTTGAAAGAGGCTTGGTTTGTCAAGCTGGGTTGAGTGAAGTTTATGAGCTGCATTAGTTGTGGGCTTGCTGATCGAAACCACACAATGTGGTTGTCTAAGACAGACGAAAGTGCTGGCTCCTGCCTTTGAGAACTCTCTTACCTTCCCAATTGTTATGGACTGATTATCACCGGTCTAAGGTACAAAAGATCTGTCTATGCAATTGTTTTCATCTCTCTGATCTTCCATCCCCTGTAATCAGTTTGCATATGAACAGTAATTTTTTGTGTTTTGTTTGGGATGATACGCTACCAATCCTTTGTCTTGTGATTAGGAACAACAGATCGGTCAATGAGATTTTAGGTTCCATTTCTACCTTGTCCCTCCTCTACTTGTCTATATAAAGAAGAAAAGATCCTTTGGCAAGCAGTTATAATATCAAAGTTTGAATGTTGTTCTAGAAGAAGCACACGTTCTGGTATGTGAACATTACATATGAAACTAGCGCTGCTTCGATTCCGACCTTTGAGGGAGGATCAGCTTGCACGGTCTGCGAATAATAATGGAGTGTTTTCTGTGAAATCTGTGTATCACTTCATTAAAATTAGGCAGGAAAAGATCGTGTAAGGAGTTCATGTAAATGGTGTGACTGCATCATGGTTTGGTGCCATGGGGTTAAAATTGATCAGACACAGAGGCTCACTAGCTTTGATCAAATGGCTTTTGGACATCTATCAGAGCATTGGAGAAGAATATGAAGGACGCATAAAAGAAGTGTTGATGCTTTTGAGGTAGGTGGGTTCGGTTGTTTGGTGGAATTGGAAAGAGAGTGGTGAAGCTGTGTGAGGCAAATCATGGAATGGCCCAATGTTGCTTTTACCTACTAATTTGCGGCATACATAGGAGTAGATCAGATTACTTTATGGCCACGCATTGATCGGATAACTTTGTGGCCACGCCTTCCCATTTTCTTTAAAAATATTCGGCTATTCGGGCGAGACTATCTCTGATGAGGAGAGCTTGAGAATAATGCGAGATGGACTCTGCGTTTGGTAGTAGTATCATTAAATGGTTCGTACAACTAGTGGTACTCAGAATGATCTCATGACATAAGGATTAAGTTAGAAAGAACATAGGCATCAAGACTATGCAGTAATCCTTTGTCCCACCAGGTGAATACACTAGATCTTGATATTGACCCTAGATCTGCACCAACTCACACACCCTGATGTCTGCTTCTTGAGCTTTCGCGGATCTTTCACATTCCGGAGGACAATTGCGAGGAATCGACCGGTGTGAACTAGAAAAACAATGGCTACAATGCCGACCCAAACATACATGGAGTTCTTAATCACTATTGTGATCGGCCTCATATCTTCACGGTACCGGCCCAGGGACAGGATGATTTTCATGGACTCAAGGTAAGTCAGCGCCATGAAAGTGATGCTCACCCACATTGTGGCCATCAGAATCCACGTCAGAACCTTCTTCCCCTTGGGCAAGCCACTCATTAGCAGGAAGATCGTGCTAAGGGATGCAAGAAAAGATACGGTGTTGTATCTCCAGAACTTCGGGTAACTCTCTGGATAGTTTGCAACCATCATCGCTGTTCCTCCGAAGTATAAGATGATGCCGTTCGGTCCTGGCTGATCGTTTTCCCACTTATCGTTATCCCACACGCCGCCGGGAGGGTTAAGGCCGGCTTGGTAAGCCATGGCTGCGATCACGGTGGCAACTATCTGTCGTGACGTGAAAGAAAGATCTAGATTGTGAATGAAGAAATAGTTTTTCGACTATATTTATACATTTGAAGATCATCGCGTCAAAGTTAGTCATTCCAACAAACGCACAAATTTAATTGATGGATTTTCCTATATATATCTAAATACTAGAAAATTGTGGCAAGCTCTCTACAGAAATAGAGCTCATGGATTAAACCATGAAAAAACTAAGTGTATGAATATATACATATATGAAAAAAAAAATGAAGATATTTTGAAATTTGAACGTCTTTTTATAAAGGTTGCTATTGTTGTTAGAAAGAAAATCAAAATCTAATAATTAAACGTGTGGAAAATAAAACACACTTATATTCTAGCCGCCAGCGACGTTCCGATGAGGTTGTTGGCCCTCATCTGGCCGGTCGTCGGCAACCGGCCAAATAGGAAGAAGGAGAAGAAGAAAAGAAAAAAAGAGAAAAATATAATAAAATTATTTAAAAATTAAAAGAAATTCTAAATCGCAAAAGTTAAGGTCTTACCAAATGGAATAAAATTTTTGGATAGGTATCAAACGCTTTCAAATACTCAAAAACTCGTTGAGGGAACAGAATAAAAAAAAAAAAAATCATTTTTAAGAAATTTTTTTTTTCCGGGAATAGAATGGTTACTAAGCAGGCCTTAAGTTGTTGAGAATATTTGGAGAAGACAAAAGATTGAGTCTTTTAGAAATCCTCTTTACTTTATGTATTAGTATAGATATTTAAAGAAAATCACCCAACTACACATTTAGATTTTCTTAAGTACCATTACTTTCTTAGATATTCATCAACTTGTTTCATCTCTTCTCACTATTAGATTTCTTATATCACCCTCTATTTTTTACTTTTTAATCATAAGCCTTCTATTATTGTAACTACTCATCTTCTTTCTCCACGTAGCTATTTAATTATGAGTAGTTTAGTACATATGTAGAAAACATTTTTAAGAAAGCATAACTATTTATTTTAAGCGATACAAACAATCATTTTTAGGAAAATATTTTACGAATCATCCATTTTTCATGAAACAAACAGAGAGTTTAAATTAATTAACTGTGAGCTATGATGTTAATTGCAATAACATGATCGATATGATCTAAGTTATCCGCAAATGCTACTCCAAGAGATCTAGCTAAAGCATTACCATTAGAGAATCGCTCCTCTTCTCGATCTTGCGTTTGCCTTCCTCCTGCTTCCTGCTTTCATCCTCTAAAGACGGTGGTGGAATCGCCTCTACCGGAGAAGTATTGGTGGAGAGAGGTGCTACAGATGCTAGGTCAACTGTAATAGTTGAGTTCTCCTCATTTGTTTTATCAACAACTGCTTGGTGAGTCATCGATGAAGGGAATCTTACGGCTCTCAGAGCTCCAGCATGTACTAATAGTTCTCTCAATTCAATGACTTTGAAATCCTTGGGAAAATATTCCACTATATCCAGAGCAGAGAAGCCATTTCTATTCACTTTATTCACATCCACTTTGCTTCTTTGAAGCAGATATTTCACTGTCTGCACAAAAAGATGAGCTTCTTATCAGTTATAAAAGAAACAACAAAGATATTTCCTGTAAGTTACTTCAACAAAAAAATTAATCGAAGTTTGAATGCAGAAAGCTTGAGTCTACAGAAAAATGAGAATGAGTCGGATTTTATCTGCACAAAATGTTCAGTTGGAATGCGATATCTGACGTTGTCACAATTTCGAAGCAATTCGAAGCAAAAAGGATTACCTCTATTTGCTTGTTTGCTGTGGCCAAATGCAAAATGGTATTACCCTCATCATCCTGAGCTTTCACCAAATCACCATCTCTCACTGTCTCCACTAGGACTTTCAAAGCCTCCAAACAATTATGACTCACTCCCAGATGGAGAGCGGTTTGGCCGTGGCTTAGCCTGTGCTCAGCCGCCTCCGGTCTCGCCTTCACCAACTCTATCATGATGTTGCTTCGGCCCTTCATCATGGCTAGATGAAGTGGGGTCCACCCATCTTCGTCATTGACAAGGCATGCAAGGGGGTCTGATTGTAACAATTCCCTCGCTATTTCGACATATCCGTTCGCAGATGCCCAATGAAGAGGCGTACGTCCCTGCAAAAGTGAAGTGCTTAGCTATGGAGCATTCTTATTGAGGGACACTTTCATATGATTGATATATCTCACATTTTCAAATCAAATAGACCAAGCTACTCAAATTCACTGGTGTCTGGAAGATCTTTCAGGCTGAATTAACTTGAAAATCTATGACTTGATTTTTGTCTTAAGTTTGTTAATTTCCTTCAGATATATGATGGGTTTGATTTCTCAAAGATCATGAAAACTGGAAAAGAAAATGCTATATAACATGTGCAAAATTTAATTTGACAAGCAAGATAGTCTGATCTATGTAGAGATATTCCATGGAAATATAGTTAATAAATTACTTTACACATGGCTAAAAGCCTAAAACTTGCAAAAACCTAATCAAAAGAGTTGCGATTCCACCGATTATCTGGTCTGTGAGGATGACCGGGTTCAGTTTGATCTGACAAAAGGATATCAAACGACCACAATCAAGGTTTTTCGCTTCGACATACCTGCAAGTCCAACTCCATAGCCAAATCCCTTTTATGAGCCAAAAGAAGCTTGGCAAAATGTACATGACCTTGCATACAGGCCACATGCAATGGAGTCTCATCGAAGCAAGTGACAGGAGCCCGAGCCAGGATGAGTCGGTCTTCTTGCAGCAACTGAGCCAACGACTCGACGCACCCGCCAAGCGACGCTTCATAGAGCCTCCTCTCTCGGTGGCTTCTTTCAAGTGCTGAGGAAGCTTGTTGATGCGATGGCGGGGACGGCGACCTCCTTCTCGGGCTTGTGATCGATGGCATTGTTCCCTGCTCGTGGGTGAACTCGAAATCGCTCGGGTTGATCATTTGGAGTGATTTTCCTCCTCTAATAAGTGGTGTCACTGTAATATGCAGTTTTTTTTTTTTTTTTTTTGAACTACTACTGTAATATGCAGCTGAAAAGTGAAAAAGTCGGATGATGATCCAGAAGCTTCACGCGGAGTTGACTTGTTGACTTCCTGTTACTGCTCCTGTTCCTGGGTTATTGATCTGTAATCTTAGCCGTTGGTTTGTGCTACGCGGATCATCGTACTCATTATTTAACGGCTGCGATGCAAGAAATGCCGACAAGCTACCAGTTCATTAGGACTAAAGAACGAAGAAATTCAACCAGATTCGTTAAGCGGTGGAGATCAAAATTTGGTCCGCCCTTATTTGCATCCGAATGTTTGATGTAAATTTTCATCTTTATCACAATATTATAATTTTTTCATTTAATTTCTTTAATAATCCAGAGAAACACGTGCGTGGAGACTTTTCTACCTGAATTCTAGTCAGGAAATACCCTTCAAGCTCTTAAATCGGTTCTTTTTTTTTGGTCAGACCATAAATCGATTAAGAAGGTGTGTTTAGGTGACCTCGATATAGACCGTTTCATACATAATTGATAAGATTGGAATAAGAGATCTTTAGTTTCGAAACCTGAATTCTCTCAATGTCCCATTTAACAGTACCAATCCGAAAAGGGTTAATAAAGATTTTTGCACAATTTCTAAAAGACGTGATTAGAGGCCGTTGGCATGGACGACCCGGATCGGATCGAAGATCACCTAAGGCTAATGATATCCTAAGCCCAGGTAATTTGCCTGAGTACGCTTTCCATCTATAGAATGAAGCTAAACTTTCTTAAAATTTGACCCGATAGAAAATTAGATCTTTCTTAATATAAGTTCTTTCATAATCCAGGACTCAGTTCATTTTCGCTATTACCAACTATAAAAGTAGAGAAGCTCATTATAACTACTACCTATTGTAACGTCAATTATCAAAGATTTAGTTTAGATGGAAGATCTCCTAATAACCTATTCGAAAAAGAGTAACATTGTGGAGCAGTTGAGCCTCTCTCTTTCTCATGGTCAGAGGATTAGATGAGTCTAAAGATGACTATTCATCTAAACATTCCCTTCGACGTGATGATCGAGCGTTCACCAATGTCGCTGTCAGCCTCATCAGATCTGGCAAACGCTCTCTGGTGTGTAAGCACCGAGGATCGCGCTCCTCTTGGATCCATTGAGAAAGTTCAGTGCTAAAGCAGTCCATTTTCTTCACTGGAAAAAGGTCGAGACTCTTCGAGTTTTAGACTTCTTGCTCTACGTAGTTGCAGATGACAAAGACTCGAGAAATTGCATTGGAAGATGGTACTGTGCACAGGCTATTGGCAAATGGAGTCCGTGGGTTTTGAAGAGGGTCTTCAGCTTAGCCTCCGGCTTCCAGTCTTCCATAGTCAAGCCACCCTGCATATACAGGAGCTAAGTTATGTAGTCACGTTTCAAATTCTGCTTAAAGAACTGTGAAGCCATGTACTAATTAATTAAGATTTATCCACCTGGTATTCGTCTTAGAGACCTCTTCCAAATGTGACTGACAAGCTCCTCTTCTGAGTCAAAATGCCTGCCGGATATCTTTCCCCGGATATTCTGCATTCGGGCTGACAATCTGGAAAGAAGAACAGCATCCAATGTAAGAATCTCTTCCCTGGATAACCACAAACCAATACTACAAAGAAAACAGCGTATCTTAATGGCCACCGTCAGGCCATGTTCCCTGGACAGGGACTCGGCAGTTTCCCCACAAGTACTGGTGTCGGCACAACACAGTGCTGGGGAACGTGCCCTAAAGTACATTCCCACTTGTATTCCTTGGCAGAACCATTGCGGCCACAGTGGTCAGTGCTGCTTGTAGAGAGATGGCCGAGACCGAGGGCTGGAGATTTCATGTGGAGGAAACTGAGAGACCGGTCACCTGCACAACTTAGGCTATGAGGCTCGTTTGTTGGGTTTCAAATATTGGAAGCGGTTGGGCTAGGTTTTTGTACTCAGGACTCCTAGCCTATCTAGGAAATCTACAGGAACCAGGAGACTTCTTGTTCCTTAAAATCACCAAAATCTGTTATTTTTCTCAATCTCATAATCCGTATCTGATCTACATAACGAATGAAAATTTTTCTTGTATTAGTTACGATGGATTGGTAAAGTGCAGTGATGAAGATTTTGAGCACGAGCTCATTGTCAATGCGAAAGAAGGATAAAACACAAAAACACCGACCGTCATGCTAGGTTACACAGTGTTATAATTCTCAAAACACTTAAAGAGTGCAGATGAAATCAGGCGGAACTATGTTTAGTAGAAGGTATCGCAAGACAGCCCGAGGCGGAGCAAAAAATACAAGGCATACTCCGCAACTTGTCCTAGAAAGTTACCAAAAAAGCAAGAAGAAAAAGATTTGAGTTCCTGTTCGCGTACACTACACCACGACGTGGAACAGCCTCTCCCACTTACTAGATGGAGAAAAGGAGGTGAGGATGGCCCATGTCCAATATTGCCTTGTCCATTTCTCTTCTTTTTATGGTTTATCTTTTCTTGCTGATTGGTTTTCAGGTGATTCCCCCATATCTTTAAGTTGGACACAAGTCCAGACATCAAAATCTTCCGTAAGTTTCCAGTTTGGATTCTTATGGACGCCGCAGATTTTTGGGTGCTGGGAAAACACCACTGATGATCAAGCGACAGATTCACCTGACGCAAGGGGGTCTGATTGTAACAATTCCCTTGCTATTTCGACATATCCATTCATAGACGCCAAGTGAAGAGGTGTATGTCCCTGTAAAGGTAAAATGCTTAGCTATGGAGCATTCTTATTGAGGGACACGTTCATATGATTTATATATATTGCATTTTCAAATCAAATAGACCAAGCTACTCAAATTCACTGGTGTCTGTAAGATCTTTCAGGCTGAATTAACCTGGAAATCTATGACTTGATTTCTGTTTGAATTTTGTTAATTTCCTTGAGATATATGATGGGTTTGATTTCTCAAAGATCTTGAAAACTGGAAAAGAAAATGCTATATTACATGTGCAAAATCTAATTTGACAAGCAAGATAGTCTGATCTATGTAGAGATATTCCATGGAAATATAGTTAATAAATTACTTTACACATGGCAAAAAGCCTAAAACTTGCAAAAACCTAATCAAAGCAGTTACGATTCCACCGATTATTTGGTTTGCGAGGATGACTGGTTTCAGTTTGATATGACAAAAGGATATCAAACAACCACAACCAAGATTTTCGCTTCGACATACCTGCGAGTCCAACTCCATAGCCAAATCCCGGGGTAAGTACACTAGAAGTGCCAAAAGTTGTGTACGACGCTCACTTTGGTGCTAAAAGTTTATTTTGGATGACTTAAGTGCCAATGAATTTGAAAAACGATCATTTCAGTGCTAACGTCGATCTAATTGGCGGGAAATCCGACGTGGCACTTTTTTGTTGTTTTGTTTTTAAAATTTTTTAAGCTGACATGGCTCGTCGGAGAGTACAGTCAGCATCCAAACAACAAAACGATGTCGTTTGGTGTCTTTCCCCCAAGTAAGAACCCTAAATCCCCAAATAGAGAGAGAGAGAGAGAGAGAGAGTGAGAGAGAGAGAAGGCATGGGCTTCCCCCTCGTCTTCTTCCCCGAAGAACAACACCAGCAGCGGCGCCAATAGTGGCACTAGCAATGGCACCTTCAATCCCCCTTCTTCCTCCTCCTGCACCCTTGCCTCCTATTCTTCCCGCCACTTCTTGCCTAAGCAACAACCTCAACCTCTCCTCGCTCACATGGTTGAGCAACTACGATGGTGGCCGAGCGATGGTGGCCAAGTGACGGTGGACAAACAACGGTGGCTGAGCAATGGCAGTTGGCATTGGGCGAGGATCGGACAAAGAACTCTAATTTCAGTCCCCATATGAGTTATACGGCGTCGTTTTTGTGAGGTTGTCCATGTATGACAGCAAAACGATGTCGTTTCTTAAGGAGAATGGAAAAAGACGTTGTTTAAAAGCCACTAGAACTCTTTTTTTATATATATATAAAAGTCACATAATTAATTTGGTCAGAATCTCTCACCAGTGGCACCAAAGTGAACGTTTTTTCTCCGATTTGGCACTTAAGTGATCCAACGGAAACTTTTAGCTACAATGGATTGGTAAAGTGCAATGATGAAGATTTTGAGCACGAGCTCATTGTCAATGCGAAAGAAGGATAAAACACAAAAACACCGACCGTCATGCTAGGTTACATAGTGTTATAATTCTCAAAACACTTAAAGAGTGCAGATGAAATCAGGCGGAACTATGTTTAGAAGGTATCGCAAGACAGTCCGAGGCAGAGCAAAAAATACAAGGCATACTTCGCAATTTGTCCTAGAAAGTTACCAAAAAAGCAAGAAGAAAAAGATTCGAGTTCATGTTCGCGTACAGCACACCACGACGTGGAACAGCCTCTCCCACTTACTAGATGGAAAAAAGGAGGTGAGGATGGCCCATGTCCATTATTGCCTTGTCCATTTCTCTTCTTTTTATGGTTTATCTTTTCTTGCTGATTGGTTTTCAGGTGATTCCCCCGTATCTTTAAGTTGGACATTTCATTAATACGACAAGTCCAGACATCAAAATCTTCCGTAAGTTTCCAGTTTAGATTCTTATGGACGCCGCAGATTTTTGGGTGCTGGGAAAACACTACTGATGATCAAGCGACAAATTCATCTGATGCAAGGGGGTCTGATTGTGAAAATTCCCTCGCTATTTCGACATATCCATTTGTAGACGCCAAGTGAAGAGGCCTATGTCCCCGCAAAGGTAAAGTGCTTAGCTATGGAGCATTCTTATTGAGGGACACGTTCATATGATTTATATATATTGCATTTTCAAATCAAATAGACCAAGCTATTTAAATTCACTGATGTTTGTAAGATCTTTTAGGTTGAATTAACCTGGAAATCAATGACTTGATTTCTCTCTGAATTTTGTTAATTTCCTTGAGATATATGATGGGTTTGATTTCTCAAAGATCTTGAAAACTAGAAAAGAAAATGCTATATTACATGTGCAAAATCTAATTTGACAAGCAAGATAGTCTGATGTATGTAGAGATATTCCATGGAAATATAGTTAATAAATTACTTTACACATGGCTAAAAGCCTAAAACTTGCAAAAACCTAATCAAAGCAGTTACGATTTCACCGATTATCTGGTTTGCGAGGATGACTGGTTTCGGTTTGATCTGACAAAAGGATATCAAACAACCACAACCAAGATTTTCGCTTCGACATACCTGCGAGTTCAACTCCATAGCCAAATCCCGGGGTAAGTACACTAGAAGTGCCAAAAGTTGTATACGGCGTTCACTTTGGTGCCAAAAGTTTATTTTGGATCACTTAAGTGCCAACAAATTTGAAAAACGATCATTTCAATGCCAACGTCGATCTAAATGGCGGGAAATCCGACGTTGCACTTTTTTGTTTTTTGTTTTCTTAAATTTTTTAAGCTGACGTGGCTCATCGGACAGTACAATTAGCATCCAAACAACAAAACGATGTCGTTTGACATCTTTCCCCCAAGTAAGAACCCTAAATCCCCAAATTGATTGAGAGAGAGAGAGAGAGAGAGAGAGAGAGAGAGAAGGCATGGGCTTCCCCCTCGTCTTCTTCCCCGAAGAATAACACTAGTAGCGGCACTAGCAGTGGCACCTTCAATCCCCCTTCTTCCTCCTCCTTTGCCCTTGCCTCCTATTCTTCTCACCACTTCTTGCCTAAGCAACAATGTCAGCCTCTCCTTGCTCACATGGTCGAGCAACTACGAATGTGGCCGAGCGACGGTGGCTAAGCAACGGCGGACGAACGACGGTGGCTGAGCAATGGTAGTCGGCATTGGGCGAGGATCGGACAAAGAACTCTAATTTCAGTCCCCATATGAGTTATACGATGTCGTTTTTGTGAGGTTGTCCACATATGACAGCAAAACGATGTCGTTTCTTAAGGAGGATGGAAAACGATGTTGTTTAAAAGCCACCACAATTTTATATATATATAAGTCACGTAATTAATTTGGTCGGAATCTCTTGCTGGTGGCACCAAAATGATCGTTTTTTCTCCGATTTGGCACTTAAGTGATCCAGGGGAAACTTTTAGCTACAATGAATCGGTAAAGTGCAGTGATGAAGATTTTGAGCACGAGCTCATTGTCAATGCGAAAGAAGGATAAAACACAAAAACACCAACTGTCACGCTTGGTTACACAGTGTTATAATTCTCAAAACACTTAAAGAGTGCAGATGAAATCAGGCGGAACTATGTTTAGTAGAAGGTATCGCAAGACAGCCCGAGGCGGAACAAAAAATAAAGGCATACTCCGCAATTTGTCCTAGAAAGTTACCAAAAAAGCAAGAAGAAAAAGATTTGAGTTCATGTTCGCGTACAGCACACCACGACGTGGAACAGCCTCTCCCACTTACTAGATGGAAAAAAGGAGGTGAGGATGGCCCATGTCCATTATTGCCTTGTCCATTTCTCTTCTTTTTATGGTTTATCTTTTCTTGCTGATTGGTTTTCAGGTGATTCCCCCATATCTTTGAGTTGGACATTTCATTAATACGACAAGTCCAGACATCAAAATCTTCCGTAAGTTTCTAGTTTGGATTCTTATGGACGCCGCAGATTTTTGGGTGCTGGGAAAACACAACTGATGATCAAGCAACAGATTCACCTGACGCAAGGGGGTCTGATTGTGACAATTCCCTCGCTATTTCGACGTATCCATTCGCAGACGCCAAGTGAAGAGGCCTATGTCCCTGCAAAGGTAAAGTGCTTAGCTATGGAGCATTCTTATTGAGGGACACGTTCATATGATTTATATATATCGCATTTTCACTCGAATTCACTAGTGTCTGTAAGATCTTTTAGGCTAAATTAACCTGGAAATCAATGACTTGATTTCTTTTTGAATTTTGTTAATTTCCTTGAGATATATGATGGGTTTGATTTCTCACAGATCATGAAAACTGAAAAACAAAATGCTATATTACATGTGTAAAATCTAATTTGACAAGCAAGATAGTTTGATCTATGTAGAGATATTCCATGGTAATATAGTTAATAAATTACTTTACACATGGCTAAAAGCCTAAAACTTGCAAAAACCTAATCAAAGCAGTTATGATTCCACCGATTATCTGGTTTGCGAGGATGATTGGGTTCAGTTTGATATGACAAAAGGATATCAAACAACCACAACCAAGGTTTTCACTTTGACATACCTGCGAGTTCAACTCCATAGCCCAATCCCTTTTATGGGCCAAAAGATCCTTGGCAAATTGTACATGACCTTGCATACTCGTCAAAGCAAGTGACAGAAGCCCGAGCCAGGATGAGTCGGTCTTCTTGCAGCAACTGAGCTAACGACTCAACGCAGCCGTCATGCGACGCCTCCTCTCTCGTTGTCTTCTTTCAAATGCTAAGGAAGGTTGTTGATGCGATGACGGGGATGGCGACCTTCTTCTCGGGCTTGTGATCGATGGCATTGTTCCCAGCTTGTGGGTGAACTCGAAATCGCTCCGGTTGATCATTTGAAGGGATCCTACTCCTCTCACAAGTGGTGTTATTATTATATGCAGGTTGAAAAGTCAAAAAGTCGGATGATTAGAAGCTTCACGCGGAGTCGACTTCTTGTACCTGTTCCTGTTGCTGCTCCTGGGTTATTGATCTGTAATGTTAACCGTTGGTTTGTGCTACCCGGATCATCGTACTCATTATTTAACGGCTGCGATCGAAGAAATGCCGACAGACTAGTAAGAAATGCCGACAGGGTCGGGTCTATCATTTGAAGTGATTCTACTGCTCTCATAAGTGGTGTTACTGTAATATGCAGGGTTAAAAAGTCAAAAAGTTGGATGATGATTCAGAACAGGGACTTCCTGTTTCTGTTCCTGGGTTATTGATGTGTAATCTTAGCCGTTGGTTTGTGCTACCCGGATCATCGTACTCATTATTTAACGGCTGCGATGCAAGAAATGCCGACACGCCAGTAAGACATGCTGACAAGCTACCAGTTCATTAGGACGAAAGAACGAAGAAATTAGAAGAGATTCGTTGAGCGGTGGAGATCAAAATTTGGTCCGCCCTTATTTGCATCAGAATGTTTGATGTAGATTTTCATCTTTATCACAATATTATAATTTTTTCATTTAATTTCTTTAATAATCCAGAGAGACACGTACGTAGAGACTTTTCTACCTGAATTGTAGTCAGGAAATACCCTTCAAGCTCTTAAATCCATTATTTTTTTTTTCTTTTGTTTTTTGGGGTCAAACCATAAATCGATTAAGAAGGTGTGTTTAGGTGACCTCGATCAAGAACGTTTCATACATAATCGGTAAGATTGGAATAAGAGATCTCTAATTTCGAAACCTAAATTCTCTCAATGTCTCATTTAACAGTACCAACCCTAAAATGGTTAATAAAGATTTTTGCACAATTTCTCAAAGATGTGATTAGAGGCTGTTGGCATAGGTGACCGGATCAAAGATCACCGAAGGCTAATGATAATTTAAGCACAGGTACTTTGACTGAGTATGCTCTCCATCTATAGAATGAAGCTAAACTTTCTTTAAATTTGACCCGATAGGAAATTAGATCTTTCTTAAATTTCATAATCTAGGACTCAAGTGCAAAGGCTCAATTCATTTTCGCTATTACCGACTATAAAAGTAGAGAAGCTCATTATAACTACTACCAATCGTAACCTCAATTATCAAAGATTTAGTTTTGATGGAAGGTCTCCTAATAATCTATTCGAAAGAGAGTAAAATTGTGGAGCAGTTGAGTCCTTCTCTTTCTCATGATCAAAGGATTGGATGAGTCTAAAGATGACTATTCATCTAAACATTACCTTCGACGTGATTATCGAGCGTTCACCAATGTCGCTGTCGGCCTCATCAGATCTGGCCAACACTCTTTGGTGTGTAAGCACCGAGGATCGCGCTCCCCTTGAATCCAATGAGAAAGCTCAGTGCTAAAGCAGTCGATTTTCTTCACTGGAAAAAGGTCGAGACTCTTCGAGTTTGAGACTTCTTGGTCTACGTAGTTGTAGATGACAAAGACTCGAGAAGTTGCATTAGAAGATGGTACTGTGCACAGGCTGTTGGCAAATGGAGTCGGTGGGTTTTGAAGAGGGTCTTCAGCATAGCCTCCGGCTTCCAGTCTTCCATAGTCAAGCCACCCCGCATATATAGGAGCTAAGTTATGTAGTCACGTTTCAAATTCTACTTAAAGAACTGTGAAGCCATGTACTAATTAATTAAGATTTATCCACCTGGTATTCGTCTTAGATACCTCTTCGAAATGTGACTGACAAGCTCCTCTTCTGAGTCAAAATGCCTACCGCATATCTTTCCCTGGATATTCTGCATTCGGGCCGACAATTTGGAAAGAAGAACAGCATCCAATCAGGTAAGAATGTCTTCCCCGAATAACCACAAACCAATACTACAAAGATAGAAAACAGCGTATCTAAATGGCCACCGTCCGGCCGTTCTTGGCAGTGTCCAACAGGTTTATGATTATTTTATGTTAAAATATGTCTCGAGTTTGAGTCCAATGTGAAATTCAGAATATTCCGAATTGGATATGTTGCAGACGTTCGAAATTGAGTAAAGAAGATCTGAAGATCAACTTCCCAAAGTTTGAATCTGCATTGGAGAATTAGGCCGCTAAAATAGGAAAGTTCAACTTTGATTTGGATTTGGATTTTGTTTAAAATATATAAAGATATGTTTTGGATAAAATCGTTTTAGATAATAGACAGAATCCTATTAGAAGTTGGCATAATAATAAGGGTTTTACTTATATATAGACTTGTGGCGTGAGTGATAGAGGTGGATTACAAATTGTCTTGAAGTGCCGCATGAGTGCTTGGTGTTCCGTCGTTGATCATGAAGAGTTGGTCTTGAAGCGCCGTCTAGTCGTCGAGTGCTTGGGAGGGATTTTTCTTTGTCGTCCTTGTCCATGAATTACATCTAAGAAGATTTAGTGTTCAAGCCGATTAAATCTTGTGGTAAGATTTGCGTGTAATTTCTTCGTGAGATTGAGAGATTATTTCTTGAAGAATTTCTGGGCTAAACACTGAGTGCATTATTGGGTGTAATTGGGGCTTGGGAAACACCGAGAGAGTGTTTGAGTGACTTGAGTGTGTAATCTCCTTGTATCGCTTGATTTATAGTGAAATTCGATGCTGCTCTCCCCGTGGACGTAGGTCTTTACGACTGAACCACGTAAATCTGGTGTCCAATTTATTTTCTTTTTCCGTCTATATTATTGTTCGATTGCTCGCCCTATTGCAACAATTGGTATCAGAGCCGGGCTTGGCTACGTTGAAGCGAATCGATGGCGACAGAAGAAGTAAAAGTGAGAATCGACAGATTTGATGGGAAGGATTTTAGTTTCTGGAAGATGCAGATTGAAGATTATCTTTACCAGATGAAACTGCACTTGCCCTTATCTGGGGAGAAACCAGAGACGATGAAGCAAGCTGATTGGGATTTGCTGGATAGATGAGCTATGGGTGTTATTCGGCTGACGTTGGCTCGTAACGTTGCATTTAACATATTGAAGGAGAAGACAACTGCTGATTTGATGCAAGCCCTATCGGATATGTACGAGAAGCCCTCTGCGATCAACAAGGTCTGTTTGATGCGACGTCTGTTTAATTTGAAGATGTGCGAAGGTGCGTCAGTTGCAGATCATATCAATGAATTCAATGTGATTGTTAGTCAATTGAGTTCAGTTGAAATTGATTTTGAAGATGAGGTACGTGCTTTGATTTTGCTATCCTCATTGCCTAATAGTTGGAAATACTATTGTTATTGCTATTAGTAATTACTCTAGGTCAACAAGTTTGATGTTTGATGGGGTTCGAGATTTAATTCTGAGTGAGGACATTCGTAGAAGAGAATCTGGCAAACCTGTATCTGCTGCTTTAGTAGGTGAAAATAGAGGAAGATCTATAACACGTGTGGGTAATAGTAGTACTAGGGCTGCTAATGTTGTCTGTTGGAGCTGTGGCAAGAGGGGGCATCTTAGAAGGGATTGCCTCAAGCTGAAGAATGAGAAGGGTAAAGGAATTATGGTTGATTCTGCAGATAATGTTGCAGCTGTAGCAGATAATGCCGATTATGTCTTGTCTGTCACTGATTATTCATCGTTTGATGGATGGATTATGGATTTTGGTTGTTCTTTTCATGTCACACAAAATAGAAACTGGTTTATCACTTATCAGTGCACGGGTAGTGGTAAAGTCCAGTTAGGGAACAACGCTGAGTGCCATGTTGTGGGTGTTGGTGATGTTAAAATTAGAATGCATGATGGTATTGTGAGGACATTGACTGGAGTAAGGCATGTTCCAAAGTTGAAAAAGAACTTAATTTCCTTGGGTGCCCTAGATTCAGCTGGTTGCAGGTATTCTCCAAAAGGTGGAGTTTTGAAGGTTGTACGAGGTGCCTTGGTAATAATGAAAGGAATCAAGCACGAAGGCCTGTATAAACTTCAAGGTAAGACAGTGACACATTTTGCTGCGGAGACGTCGGATGCATCTATTCGAGAGTCTTTTGACTGCTTGAGAAAGACCTGGGTGTTTGTGCCAAGTCACAAGTTTGATGCTGGTGTTAGGATCAGGCAGTCAAGAGCTTTGATCGAGATGGAGACTGGTAAGTCGATCAAACATGTGCAGATTGACAATAGCATGGAGTTCTGCTCGAAGCTGGCAAATAAATTCTGCATGAAAGAGAGCATAGTGAAACACCGCATTAGTGCCAATAAATCGCAACAATTTGCAGAATTGACGAGAAGAAAATTATTAGAGACGGCTCGTAAAATTATTTCTAGTGCTGGTGTTACTAGGAGAATTCTAGCTGATGTGCTAAGTACGGTAAGCTACCTGGTGAATAGATCCCCATCAACTGCTATTGAATGGCAGACTCCTGAAGAAGTGTGGTCAGGTAACGTTGCTGATTATTCTATTCTTAGAATGTTTGGTTGCCCGTGTTATTTTCGAGTGAGTGATGGTAAGCTCGAATTGAGGGCAAGGTGCATATTCCATGGCTATGCACAAGGTGAGTGGGGCAATCAGTTGTGGTGCCCGGATATAAATTCACCTGTTGACAGCAGAGAAGTTACCCTTGATGAGTCTCCAGTACTTTTGGCTAGGAGTGATTATAGCAGTGTTCAAACAGATCTGAACGGTGTTCAGCTTGAGGTGGAGTTGCGACCAGAAACTCTTGAGGTAGCGTATACGAGTATTAGCAAAGTAATCGACATAGATGGTGCTTGTAGCGAGGTGGAGCATATAGAGTCAACAATTGCTGTAACTGCTGAAATTAACAAGGTACGTATTTGATCTCCTGATAGATATGGATGCAATAATGGTTTTGCTTTATCTGCGGTTAAGGAGGTTGCGTCGGAAAATCCTTGCGGAGCAGTTAAAGGTGCATATGAAGTTGGTATTCTGATGAGGTCCTCGGTTATGGCGAAGTTCAAGCGAAGCTTGGACTTGTATAATATCTGTGGCGGTTGAGCCCATCGGGGGCTATGGGAAAGTAGCTGCAAAGTTTGAATTTTTGTGAAGCGATTGCAACTTGGCTCAAATGTCGAGCCAAGGTGGAGATTGTTAAAATATGTCTCAAGTTTGAGTCCAATGTGAAATTCAGAATATTCCGAATTGGATATGTTGCGGACATACAAAATTGAGTAAAGAAGATCTGAAGATCAACTTCCCAAAGTTTGAATCTGCATTGGAGAATTCGACCGCTGAAATAGGAAAGTTCAACTTTGACTTGGATTTGGATTTTGTTTAAAATATATAGAGATATGTTTTGGATAAAATCGTTTTAGATAGGAAACAGAATCCTATTAGAAGTTGGCATAATAATAAGGGTTTTTACTTATATATAGACTTGTTGCCGTGGGTGGTAGAGGTGGATCACAAATTGTCTTGAAGCGCCGCGTGAGTGCTTGGTGTTCCGCCGTTGATCATGAAGAGTTGGTCTTGAAGCGCCGTCTAGTCGTCGAATGCTTGGGAGGGATTTTTCTTTGTCGTCCTTGTCCATGAATTACATCTAAGAAGATTTAGTGTTCAAGCCGATTAAATCTTGTGGTAAGATTTGCGTGTAATTTCTTCGTGAGATTGAGAGATTATTTTTTGAAGAATTTCGGGGCTAAACACTGAGTGCGTTATTGGGTGTAATTGGGGCTTGGGAAACACCGAGAGAGTGTTTGAGTGACTTGAGTGTGTAATCTCCTTGTATCGCTTGATTTATAGTGAAATTCGCTGCTGCTCTCCCTGTGGACGTAGGTCTTTACGATTGAACCACGTAAATCTGGTGTCCAATTTATTTTCTTTTTCTGTCTATATTATTGTTCGATCGCTCGCCCTACGCAACATTTTCTATAGAGGCAATCCGACCGACATCGATGAACTCTCCCTGTAGAATACAAACTGGAGTAACCGACTTGTCTAGGAGAGATAAAAGCTTAGCTACTTAAGCACAAAGCTGTGCACTAAATTCATGAGATTATCGTTGAATAAATCTCTTGGCAGATCAGACTCTGAACTGTACCTGTAGTCTTTCATTCCGTCACTGAAGGTACATAAAATGATGAAAGAGGATAAGGGAATGAAAATCCACAAGCAAATGCAAGAAGATCAAAGTTCTGTGTTCTTCTATTGATTTAGTCCTTGGAAAGAATAGGTGAAAAGAACAAGAATGTATGTGATGGTCGGACTGGTTTGCGGACAATTTGACAAACTCCCTTGATTGCTCAAACTGTAGAAATTATTGTCGACTCAGTTCGACGATGCAATTTACAAGTCTCGAAACAGAGACTTATTGTTGACACCTAAAATTTTGAGATTTGATTTTGCTAAATAAAAAATAAAAAAAGTCACGTGGCATATAGTTTAGGAAAATTTAATTTTTTGTTATATTTTGTTAAGATTTTTCATAGATTTAGGTAACATACACTGAGAGATGCTTTTCTGTGCAAAAAGGGAATTGTTTTGATTGAATATGAAAAAATATTGCGCGGGGTGAAATGATATATTCAATGAAATTTTACGTGAGCAAAATTAGCAATGAAATATACCACAAGGATACATTTTGTTGGTGTATAAAAGAGTCACGTACGGTATGTTTAGGGGGTTTTTCTTTCCATTGGTTAAAAAGGAGAGAGAGAGCAAAAGGTGAAAAAGTGAGTGGAGAGAGGAAAAGTAAAAAAGAAAAAAAAGAAAAGAAAAGCCCCCCCTTTGTGCGACTGTTCATCTTCCTCGCTGGGGGGGTCTTCGCCGGTCCTATCGCCGTCGAGCCGCCGCTGACCACCGCTGCAACAGCCACCTCACACACCTCACGCCACGCCGGCGCCCGAAGCCCCTCTGCCTCGACGCCTCGCTGCCGCCTCTCCGTCTGCGAACCCTCGGTGCCCCGACATCTCGCTGCCGCCTCGACGCCTCGCCGTCGCCTCTCCATTTGTAAGCTCGGCGCCTGTCGACCCAGCAGATCGTCGCTCGCCTGCAACTCCCAAATCCAGCGTTGATCTGACTGTCCTACCGCCTCGACGCCTCGCCGTGCTCCCTGCTCCGTCCACGCGCCTCGACGCCCCGTCGCCGCTGCGCCTCTGCACCCACGAGCTCGCCCCGATGCTCTGCTTCCGCCTTGCACTGTTAGTCTCCGCCCCTGCCCACCGCCGCTCCACCTGAGTTGGTCGCCGCCTTGACGCCCTCCTTCGTCCAGATCTACCCGAAGCCCCGGCGCCCTTGTCCCGATGCTGCCGTCGCGCCGTCTCGCCGGAGTCTCGCCGAAACCCTAGCCAAGATCTCCCCTCACCGGATCGGCCACCAACTTTATTTTTTTTTCTTCTTTTTCTTTAAAAAAAAAAAGAAAAGAAAAAGAGAAAAAAGGAAAAAAGCAAAATTAGGTCATTTTTATTTGTTCTTTTCTTTTGTTTATTTATCTTTTGTTTTTATTTTTATTTTTTATATTTCATATTATTTGTTAATTTTAGTGTAATTACCCCTTTAATGCGGAATTTAAATTGTATGATATGAAATTGCCTTGAAATTTAGTGATTGTCAGTCCGATTTTCGCGCCCGAAATCCGACTCGTAATTACTAAAAAATTGCCAATCCGATCTCCCGCCCGAGATCCGATTCGTGATTTGTGTGAAAAATTGGCCAACCCGATCTCATGCGCGAGATATGGTTCGTCAATTTGGGTATCAATTTTGCTTGATTTGCTGTGGTGTTATTTGAATTAATTTTCTTTTTTTTTTTAAAAAAAATGTAGTTTTAGGGTTTACATGCTCATGATAGAAATTCCATTCCTTTTTTTTTAAATAATAAAAATGTCAAAAAATCAATTGACTTAGGTTGTTATTTTTTTAATTGCATGTTTAATTATTAGGCAATTGTTAATTTCGAAAATTAAAAAAAAGAAAAGGAAAATTAGGGTTAGGTTTGCTTTTTCTTATTTTGCATGTTTAGGATAGCAAATTTTATTTTGAATCATGAAAAAGAAAACATATTCATTTAGAATGTTAGTCTTTTTATTATTTGATTTGCACGTTAAATTTTAATTTCGAAATTAATAAAAAAATAAAAAACATCATTCATAAATCATATAGGATTATGGCATCTTTTGCACGTTATTGCATATTAGGGTAAGATTGCATGTTTAGTTTTACTTCCTAATTAATTTTAAGTTTAGATAGGTTTTTTTTTTTAGATAGATTGCATTCTAGGATTATTTGGGTTAAGATGATATTTTAGTTTAAATTAGGATTTAGCTTAACCTAATTCCTAATATAAATTGAATAGGCTTTTAATCTAGCTAGATAATTTTCACATTTTGTTTTAATTCCGAATTTCATAAAAAATACAAAAATACCTTAGGCTAGATTAGTTTTTTTTAGGATAGGTTGCATTCCTTTTTTAGGAAAGAGAAAAAATAAAAAATGTCATGAATATGTCATTTAGGATTAGATTAATTGAAATGCACGTCATTTAGTCATTTCTTAAGCCCATTTAATTAGAAATTGCCTGTCAATAAAATTAGGTCATTTAGATTGCATCTAATTATTGCATTTCTTTAGGATTTACTCTATTCACGTCATATAATTTAGATCATATTACATGTCATTAGAATTAGGTCATTTAGTTAATATTGCATTGCATATTACATGATTTTCATCAATTAAGTGAAAATAAAAAAAAATGAAATTGTGTGTTAATTAGAAACCATATCTAAGATTGTTGATGTTGATTTTAATTTAACATTGCAGATGCTTTCGTTGCTTTAAGGTAAGTTTGCGATTTATTTATTGTTTATCTGGTTGTTAAATTGGTGGATTGCGCACCCGCATGATCACCTCACATGTTAGGGAAATAGATTTAAAATCAATTCAAGCTGCTTGCAAAACATTTTTTTTTAAGAATGGTACCGAAAGGGCATTAGAGAAATCTAGTGTAACCAAGTCTCCGTACCCATAGTCTCTGGTTCGTAGGAGTAAAGTAAACCTCCCGTTGCTTTACTTGGGTTTCCAATCGACCCACCAAAAATAGATTAGTGGCGACTCCTAATTGAAAATCATTTGCATGTTAAGAACTCAAACCTAAGTCACGAATTGGTATGGGCTTGGGAGAGCCCGAGTTAAGTTTAGACTTAACAATCCATTAGCCAAATCATAGGTGGTTCACACCCGAAAAATTGGTCGCGACACTTATTATTTGGGGTATGACAATATCGGACTTAAGCCAAGCCAGGTCCATATGACATATTAGAAGTGAGGGAAAAGAGAAAGGAACTTCCCCGACTCGATGATGTTGATCCTTCTCACACTATCGACTCATATCGATTTGCGTACCATTTTTATGTCTCTCGCGTAACTATTCCCGAATTTTTCCGACGGTAGTATCTATTGTATGTACACATTTGCTAATGCCACTCCTCTCCTCCTTCCTCGGTCTTTTTGTCAGAAGACCAAGAAGAGCGTAGAGAAGGAAGAAGGAATAGGAGAAAAATTGTATTCTCTCTATTGAATGTAATCTCTGTACTGTACATTGTATTTAATTACAAAGAAAGATTTAATAAAGGAAAATAAATATTCCTCTATCTTTCTAAATCTAATATAGACAATATTACATATCAATTTACAATTTGATATGATTTGCTAAATCATATCTTCCAACACTCCCCCTCAAGCTGGTGGCTTGTATATATCCAAGACGCCTAGCTTGTTTAGAAGATATGTATGCTCTCTCTGACAAAGAGGTTTAGTGAATATATCCGTGGGCTACTCCGTGGTTCTAATCCCTCTTGCTTCAATGATATCTTCTTTGATCTTCTCTCGAGTAAAATGGCAATCAACTTCTATATGTTTCGTCCTCTCATGTAATATGGGATTTGCTGCAAGCTTGAGTGCTAAATCATCATCACAAAAGAGTAATGTCAGACCTTTAACTTGTATCCCAAGGTCCAGAAGTAAGCCTTGTAGCCATACCACCTCACAAACAGTCTTTTCCATAGATCGATATTCAGCTTCTGCTGATGATAATGATACAGTAGATTGCTTCTTTGTCTTCCATGAAAGTAATGACTCCCCTAATTTGATACAAAACCAGTGATAGATCTCCTACTCATTGGACATGTAGCATAGTCTGCATCACAATAGGCTCTCATCTCCATATTGCACTTTCGAGAGAGGAGTATCCCTAGTCCTGGAGTTTTCTTTAGGTATTTCACCACCTTCAAGGCTGCATTCATGTGTGACTGCTTTGGACTGTGCATGAACTGGCTAAGAGTCTGTACTGCATAGCAAATGTTTGGCCTAGTCATGGTGAGATAGATAAGTTTTCCAACAAGTCTCTAATAACTTGTCGGATCCTTCAATAATGGATCGTCAGAGGAAGATATCCCAGCGTCATAATCAACACTGGTCAACTTGGCATTCTGTTCAATGGGAATAATTGCTGGTTTGCACCCTGATAATCCCGCTTTTAATATAATCTCCATCACAAATTTTCATTGGCTAAGAGAAATCCCTTGATTAGAACAAGCTATCTCTATTCCAAGAAAATATTTAGGTGACCCTAAATCTTTGATATGGAAAGAGGAATATGGATACTCCTTAAGCTTTCTTACAGCGGAATCATAATTTCCCATGATAAGTATGTTGTCAACATAAATCATCAAGTAAAGAGACGACGTACCTTTTGCCCAAGTGAATAAAGCATAATCATGCTTGGACTGCTTGAACCCAGCACCCCTAAGTGCATTAGTGAACTTCGCGTACCACTATCGAGAAGCCTGTTTCAATCCATAAAGAGATTTGCGGAGACGACATACCTTAGACTCCCCCTGTCTCCGTAATCCGTGTGGAAGATCCATGTAAATTTCTTCTTCCAGGTCACCATGAAGAAAGGCATTGTGGACGTCCATTTGATGCAGCAACTAGTTGCGAAGAGCAGCAACCGATAAGAAAGAACGAATCGTGACATCCTTGGCTACCAGAGAAAAGGTTTCATGGTAGTCAAAACCTTCTCTCTGTGTGAAGCCCTTGGCCACCAACCGAGCCTTATATCTTTCCATAGAGCCATCTGCTCTGTATTTAATCTTATATAGTCATTTACATCCAATGGGCTTGCAATGAGGAGGTAATGATATGATATCCCAAGTGTGATTGTCAATCAGGGCTTTAAGTTCTGCCTCCATTGCCTTTTGCCAACGTGGATCATGTACAGCCTCATTATAACTAGAAGGCTCTCGTTCCTCAGAAATTCTGCTAATGCAACATAAATGTTCTAATGACAGTCGATCAAAAGACACATACGAGGAGATAGGATAACGAGTACTTGACAATTTTGATGAAGAACAGACATAATCTTTTGTCCAAGCTGGTGGACGAGTGAGCCGACCAGATCGTCGTGGTGGCTCATCCAGCACCTCCAAAGATGATTCTTCAATACTTGTAGGCTCAACTGAATTTCCAGTGGAATGCTCATCGGGTGGTGGAGGTGATACTGTATCCACTATTTGATGTCTTGGAGGAGAAGCAATAAGATATGACTCTCCAGAAGATAGATCTTCTTCTGATAAGAATCGATGATTAGTGCCCATATCATTTGTGGACATAGAAGTGGTAGCTCGGAAAGGAAAAATATCTTCATGAAAAACTACATCCCTGCTGATAAAAAATTCCCGAGTAGACTGTTCATAAACTCGATAACCCTTTTTTAGGTTGAGATATCCCATGAAAATGCACTGGCAAGCACGAGGACCCATTTTATCCCGAGGCCCTACTGTAGTCACATTACAAAGACAACCAAATACTCGAAGATGACTCAGATCTGGTTTCCTTCCATACAACAATTCAAACGGAGTTTTGCCTTCCAAAATGTGTGATGGCATACGATTTATCAGGTACACTACAGTGACCACACAATCTCCCCAAAATTTTTTTGGTATAAATGCTTGGAATTTAAGAGTGCGTGCCACTTCTAAGAGATGACGGTGTTTTTGCTCAACAACTCCATTTTGTTGTGGGGTATAAGTGTAGGTACTTTCATGCAAAATTCCATTTGAGGAAAAGAAAGAAGGACATTCACCATTGAAGAATTCTCTTCCGTTATCAGTGCGGATGCGACGGATTGACTTTCCAAATTGAGTTTTGGATAAGGAAAGGAAGATTCTAGGGATAAGTGTTCCAGAAGTCCTAAAACTTGTTACGAAAATGCATTTCAGTCCTAAAACTTGCAAAAAGTGCATTTAAATCCTAAAACTTGTCAGATTGTTTCAAATGAGTCCTAAAATCGACGCCATTAGCCTTTTCCGTTAAAAATGCTGATGTGGTATTTTAAATAATTTTTTATTTTCTAGGTGTATTTTTCTTATTTTTTTTTAAATTAGATTTAAAAACTAAAAATTTAAATTTATTTGTATCTTATTTTCAACAAAAACTAAAAAGAAAATTTAAAAAGCTTATTTTTTAAAATTGAAAAAAAAAAAAAATCAGTGTGGCTCCTCTCCGTCACCGCCGCCGTCGCCACCCATCACCAGAGGGGTCGGGCGATGGTCGCCGGCCCTGGGCCCTGGCGGCCCCCCGTCCCGCCCGCCCCCGCTGAGGGCCCGATGATCCCATGACTCGCCCAGGCCGGGCGACCCCCGACCTGGCCGCAAATTGGGCTGGCCCAAATTAGCGCTCCCTGCTCTTCGGGGGGCCGCTGTCGATGTAATGTCGCCAGTGGGCGGGCCTTGTCGGCCCTCGCTCAGGGCCGCGGGCCAGAGGCACGGTCGGCCCCTTGGGGTCAGGCTCGACCACCCCCGCCCAGGTTGGCAACCATCGCCCAGCCCCTTCGGAGGTGGGAGAGAGCTTTTTTTTTAAATAAATATTTAACTTTTTTAATTTTTTTTTGGTGAAAATAAGATAAAATGAATAAATTTAATTTTTTTTAGTTTTTAAATCTATTTTTTAAATGAATAAAAATAATTAAAAAATTCACCTGGAAAATAAAAATTTATTTAAAATGCCACGTTAGCATTTTTAACAGAAAAAGGTTAACGACGTCGATTTTAGGACTCGTTTGAAACAATTTGACAAGTTTTAGGACTTAAATGCACTTTTTGCAAGTTTTAGGACTGAAATGCATTTTCGTGACAAGTTTTAGGACTTCTGGAACACTTATCCCTATATTAAGGTGAGAAAGAACTTGATTTTTTTATTGCATGAGAAAAACCCAGGTGTCACGTGAGAAATCATCCACAATTATAAGGAAAAAACGTGAACCATCATGATTTAAGGTATGATATGGTCCCTAGACATCAGCATGAATTAAAGAAAAAATGCCATCTACTCGAGTGTTACTATTTTGGAAGGGGGCACGAGTTTGTTTTGCCAAAGGGCAAATAGGGCATTGAGGACAAGGGAAAGAAGCAGTGAGACCCAATCTTTGATGATGAAGAATTTTTTTGTCATTGATAGCAATGTTACGCAATGATTTATTGAATGTAACAGAAGATAATTTAAAATTGCTTGGAAGATTCTTCCAAAAATACAGTCTTTGATAGACTATACCTAAGCCCATCAGTTTCCCAGTCGAAATGGCCTGAAATAGACATTTATCATATTCAAACAAGACATGACAGGAATTTTCTTCGCAAGCTCGAGAGACTGATATGAGATTAAAATGGAAACTAGGAACATAAAGGACATTTTTAAGTGTGATGAGTGGACTGAGATTTACGGTGCCGGTCATTCTAACATGTGTGGTGTTTCCATTCGGGAGTTGTACTGATATAGGAAAATATAATTTCTCCTTGTTGGAAAAGAATTTTGGATTGCAGACAATGTGGTCACTAGCTCTTGTATCAATAATCCATGCATCCTTCGAAATTGAGTTCATCAGACAATAAGAAATACCTGTTAAACTCCTTGCCTTGCCAGAAGCATCCAATTTCTTTAGAGTTTCCATCAGCTCTTGATATTCCCCATGAGTAATTGATTTGTTTGCTGATTTACCTGACACCTGAAAAACAATTGAAAATTTCCCCTTTTCCTTTTCGCCAGGTTTACCATGCAGTTTCCAGCAATTCTCAACCGTGTGATGTGGGCGTTTACAATATTCATGGTATAGCTTACCCTTTCCTCTTTGGTTGTTGTTTTTTGTGACTGAGGAAGGCCCGTTTACGGCATGGGCCGTCGTTGTCCCATATGGCCCGTCAGATCCCGCGAAAAATTGGCCTCGTGGCCATCGGGTCTAGTGAGAAAATGGCCGCGTGGGCCATCTAACCCATACAGATTCGGGCCACGTGAACCGTTGGATTCAATCGTCCCACCGCGTCATGAGCCGTCAGATCCAGCAGCTCCAAAAAATGACCGAGAGCCATCCGATTGATCAAAAAAATCGTGGCCGTTCGTCACTTTAAGATATCCTCTAGGGTTTTCTTCGTGAAACCCTAGATTGAGTCCGCGGCTCTCTCTTCCTCCCGTGGCTCTCTGTAGCGGGCGAGAGGAAACCTTCACCGCCAGAGCCACGCTCTCGCTATCTTTCCCGTGATATGCTGCTCTCTGTTGGCTTTCCTCTTAGATAGCAAGCTGGTAGATGCGGCTAAGGCTTGGCATTGGCTCCATGGTTAAAATTTGCGATCGAAATGAAAGGTAAGTTTCGTTCAATATGAGGAGAAATCTTGTTGCTTTCTCCCTGTCCCGCATCCTTTTGTACTGCTGTAGAATGGGTTCCAGCCAGTCGAACTTCTCCTCGGCCGCTTCCAATTCGTTCCACAGACCTGAAAGTTTATTAAAAATCGTAGCAACAGTCATGTTTCCTTGCTTCAAATCCAAGATCTGTTGCGTTAAAGAAAAGATTTTCACTTGATCTAATTTTCCACACATCTCCTTGATGTTTTCCCACATTTGTTTCGAGTCCTCCGTTGGGGGTAGACCGGCCGCGACCTCGGAAGCGATGCAATTTCCGATCCATGTCCTGACCAGTTGATTGCATTTCTTCCAAAGGCGTGCCATTCGCTCGTCAGACGGAATCGGAACCATTCCGTGAATAAAGCCCTCTTTATCTTTTGTTACCGGTGCACTCCGGAACTCGCGCAACCAACTCGAGTAATTGTTTGGTCCGGTTAACTGCTGAGCAACAAGCTTCAGTTTTGGTCCGTTGGCATTAGTCGTGAAAAGGGGGTCGCCGGGCTCCGGCCAGTCGCTAGCAGCGAAGATCTAGTATGGAAGAAACCTTGGCGGTGGATTCGAGTAGGGATTTGCTCCCAAACTTGATCCGCTAGATCCGGTTGTATGACCCGCATTGGAAAAAAAGAACCCGGGTAGGGATTCGTTCCCATACCCGGTTCGGCTGGCCCGCCCGTCTATTGAGGGCTGATGGTTGAGCCTGGACCGTTGCTGGTTGGTGGGCCTCCATCAGTCCGCACACCATCTCGATATCCCGGCGATGATGTATTTGGGCCTAGCCCATAGTACCAAGGATACGGTACCCATTGGTAAGGATAGCTCGAAAAGGGCTGCCCCATATTGAATTGAGCTGGAACAGGTGCCCACTGCGCATGCTAAATTTGACTCTACGGCTGGATCTGCTCCTCGGACACAGTAACAATCGTCAAGGATTCTTGGATCTGCGATGCTTGCAGCATCGTTTCTCCTGCGGACTGATCACCAGAGGCTGAAGTAAGTGTTTGTGGGTTTGTCATGATGAAGATTTTTTCTAAAAAATCCGCAACAATTCTGTTCTGCAGATTCGGTCTTCTTGGCAAAGAACAAAGGCTCAAGGGAGAATTCCTGCCGAAGGCTGCTTCTGTTTTGCAAAGGTCACAATAACAAGAAACAGAAAAGAAGTGGAGGCAATTCAGAAAAAAAAAAAAGAAAGCGCGGAAGCTATGTCAAGATCAGAAGATGCTCTGATACCGTGTCAGAAGACCAAGAAGAGCATAGAGAAGGAAGAAGGAATAGGAGAAAAATTGTATTCTCTCTATTGAATGTAATCTCTGTACTGTACATTGTATTTAATTACAAAGAAAGAGTTAATAAAGGAAAATAAATATTCCTCTGTCTTTCTAAACCTAATATAGACAATATTACATATCAATTTACAATTTGATATGATTTGCTAAATCATATCTTCCAACACTTTTTTCATCTTTCCCTCGACCTCCTTGCATCCGCATCAAGTGGGTGTGGAGCACGAGGGCATAGGGCCCCGACTGTGGTCTGTGCTTCTTCTAAATCTACTGCCCAAGCAAAAACCAAGGCACAGCCTGGTGACACATTGTGGAGCATCTCATCCCGTGTTCATGGAACTGGTGCTAAATGGAAGGAATTGGCGGTTCTTAAACCACACATACGCAACCCCAATATTATTCTCCCAAACAAAACCGTCAGGTTGCGTTAAGTTTGGGGTGCGAAACAGAACTTCTTGAAAGAGGCTTGTTTTGCCAAGCTGGGTTGAGTGAAGTTTATGAGCTGCGTTAGTTGTGGGCTTGCTGATTGAAACCACACATTGTGGTCGTCTAAGACAGATGGAAGTACTGGCTCTTCCTTTGAGAGCTCTCTTACCTTCCCAATTGTTATGGACTTATTATCACCAGTCTGAGGTACCAAAGATCTGTCTATGCAATTGTTTTCATCTCTCTGTTCTTCCATCCCCTGTAATCAGTTTGCATATGAACAATAATTTTCTGTGTTTTGTGTGGGATGATACGCTACTATGAGATTTTAGGTTGCATTTCTACCTTGTCCCTCCTCTACTTGTCTATATAAAGAATAAAAGATCATTTGGCAAGTAGTGATAATATCAAAGCTTGAATGTTGTTTAGGAAGAAGCACACGTTCTGGTATGTGAACATTACATATGAAACTACCGCTGCTTCGATTCCGACCTTTGAGGGAGGATTAGCTTGCACGGCCTGGGAATAATAATGGAGTGTTTTCTGTGAAGTTTGTGTATCACTTCCTTAAGATTAGTGTTGCGACCAATTTTTTCGGGTGTGCACCATCTAGGGTTTGGCTAATGGATTGTTAAGCCTAAACTTAACTCAGGCTCTCCCAAGCCCATACCAATTCGCAACTTAGGTTTGAATTCTTAACATGCAAATGATTTTCAATTATAAGTCGCCACTAATCTATTTTTGGCGGGTCAATTAGAAACCCAAGTAAGGCAACGGGAGGTTTACTTTACTCCTACGAACCAGAGATTTTGGGTACGGGGACTTGGTTACACTAGATTTCTCTAATGCCCTTTCGGTACCATTCTTAAAAAATGTTTGGCAAGCAGCTTGAATTGATTTTAAATCTATTTCCCTAACATGTGAAGTGATCATGCGGGTGCGCAATCCACCAATTTAACACCCAGATAAACAATAAATAAATCGCAAACTTATCTCAAAGCAACGAAAGCATCTGCAATGTTAAATTAAAATCCACATCAACAACCCTAGATATGGTTTCTAATTAACACGCAATTTCATTTTTTTTTATTTTCACTTAATTGATGAAAATCATGTAATATGCAATGCAATATTAACTAAATGACCTAATTCTAATGACATGTAATATGATCTAAATTATACGACATGAATAGAGTAAATCCTAAAGAAATGCAATAATTAGATGCAATCTAAATGACCTAATTTTATTGACAGGCAATTTCTAATTAAATGGGCTTAAGAAAGAACTAAATGACGTGCATTTCAATTAATCTAATCCTAAATGACATGTTCATGACATTTTATTTTTTATTTTTTTCCTCTTTCCTAAAAAAATGCAATTTATCCTAAAAAATGGAAGTAATTTATCCTAAGATATTTTTTGGATATTTTTATGAAATTCAAAATTAGGTAAATGTGAAAGTTACCTAGCTAGATTAAGATTCTATATAATTTATATTAAGGACTAGGTTATGCTAAACCCTAATTTAAACTAAGATGTTGTCTTAACTTAGCAATCTCTAATTCTAGATGCGGTCTATCTAAAAAAATGAAACCAATTTATTCTAAGGCATTTTTTGGTATTTCCTCTTAAATTCGAAATTATAAAAATGTGGAAATTATCTACCTAAATTAAAATGTCATCTAATTCGAATTAGGAATGAAGTTATGTCAAATCCTAATTTAAACTAGAATGTTATCCTAACTTAGAAATCCCTAACTAAAATGCAATCTACTTAAGATTTTTTTTATCTAAACTTATAATGAATTAAAAACTATTATCTAGAATTAAATTACGTGCAATCTTACTCTAAAATGCAATGACATGCAAAGAATGCCTTAATTCTACATGAATTATGCATGATGTTTTTTTTTTTTATTAATTTCGAAATTAAAATTTAACATGCAAATCAAATAATAAAAAACTAACATTCTAAATGAATATGCTTTCTTTTTGTTTTTTTATTTAAAAATTCGAAGTAAGATTGCAATTCTAAATATGCAAGATAATCCTAAGACTAGGAATATTCTAAAACAAACCTAATCCTAATTCAATTTCTTTTTTTGGATTTTTTCCTTTTACGAAAACAAAATCACACAGCAAATCGAATAAGATAAGATTGATATCCAAAAATTGGCGAACCATATCTCGCGCATGAGATCGGGTTGGCCAAACTTAAACAAAATCGCGAATCGAATCTTAAGCGTGAGATCGGATTGGCGATTTTTCCGTGCGATTGCGAGTCGGATTTCAGGCGCGAAAATCGGACTGTCAATCTATGCATGTTGTGAAATTAGGGATTAATCCCCGAATTCATGAGAATTCAAAATATTTTTTGATATGGCAATAACGAACAAATATTCAAAATAAATCGCGATCCCATGGATCTAGCAATAAAATATGAGAAACTTGAATCAATCAAGAATCTTACCTAGCTCTCGATATCGCGCAGATAACTTTTCCAAATTGGAATATGCAAACAACAAGCTTGGATGATGATGGGTGATGGTGCCAACGGCGCTTGACGAACTCGTGAATCTGCAAGAAAGAACAAAGCATACTGCAAGGCACAAACAAAGCAAAACTTTGAAGCCGACGGACTTTCTTTGATGGTCCCTAAATTCCACGAAAATAAACCAAAGATTCTCCTTTCCTCAATGTGCACTGGATAGAGAAATTTTAGCAAAATCTCCTTTTGACCGTCGATGCAGCAAGAGGGAGAGTCAACACGGGATCGCGTAATTAGCAGTGAGGATGCGACGGCGTCGCGCAATGGCAACAGCGCAATCGTAGCTTCGCACAATGGCACGATGAGGGTCTTGGCCAAGGCTTAGGTCGAGAGACTCCTCTCTTTCTTTTTTCTTTTTTTGACTCTCGAGAAAATGAAAAAGCCCCCCTTGTGTGGCCGTATGTATCAATGTGTGTCCCCCAAACTCAATTGCACGCGAGGTATTTTATAAGTCTAAAAAACGTATCTTCACGGTATATATTTTTTCCTTTTTGTTCGCGCACGATACCCCCAAATATATCGTTGAAATATACTCACGTCGCGCAATATTCCTTTTTTTTTTTCACATATTCTATCCAAAAAATCCCCTTTTTGCGCAAAATAGTATATGTGAAAGATTTTAATGGAATATGTAAAAAATCTTCCCTTCACCGATGGTCTAAAATAAAATAAAACAAAATGAAAAAATAAAATGTTTCTAAACTATATGCCATGTGTTTTTTTTATTTTAATAAAAATTAACCCAAAAAATTATGCAAAAATTTAGGTGTCAACAATTAGGCAGGAAGGATAGTGTAGGAAGTTCATGTAAATGGTGTGACTGCATTATGGTTTGGTGCCATGGGGTTGAAATTAATCAGACAGAGAGGCTCACTAGCTTTGATCAGATGGCTTTTGGACATCTATCAGCATTGGAGAAGAACATGAAGGAAGCATAAAAGAAGTGCGGATGCTTTTGAGGAAGGTGGGTTCGGTTGTTTGGCGTGATTGGAAAGAGAATGGTGAAGCTGTGTGAGACAAATCATAGAATGGCCCAGTATTGCTTTTACCTAGTAATCTGCGGCATACATAGGAGTAGATCAGATTACTTTGTGGCCAGGCCTTCCCATTCTCTTTAGAAAGATTCGGCTACGTGGGCGAGACATCTCTGATGAGGAGAACTCGAGAATAATGCGAGATGGACTCTGCCTTTGGTTTAGTAGTCTCATTAAATCGTTTGCACAACTAGCGGTACTCAGAATGATCTTATGACATAGGGATTGAGTTAGAAAGAACACAGGGATCAAGACTATGCAGTAATCCTTTCTCCCACCAGATGAATACACTAGATCTTGATATTGCCCCTAGATCTGCACCAACTCACACACCCTGATATCCACTTCCCGAGCTTTTGCGGATCTTTCACATTCCGGAGGACGATCGCGAGGAATCGAACGGTGTGAACTGAAAAAACAATGGCTACAATGCCGAGCCAAACCAACATGGAGTACGTAACCACTCTCATCGACTCCCAATCCACGGAGTACCACCCTTTCTCTGTGATCGGGCTCCCGTGTTTAGGTCTTCTGTGTACGAACGATATGGCAATCATGGAATAGAGGTAAGTCAGCGCCATGAAAGTGATGGTCACCCACATTGTGGCCGTCAGAATCCACATCAGAACCTTCTTCCCCAAGGGCAAGCCACTCATGAGCAACAAGATCGTGCTAAGGGATGCAAGAAAAGAGACGGTGTTGCATCTCCAGAACCGTAGTTCACCCTCTGGATTGTTTGCAGCCATTATCGATGTTCCTGCGTAGTATAAGATGGTGCCGTTTTTTGCTTTCTGATCGTCGTTCCACAAGCCGCCGGGAGGGCTAAGGCTTGCTTGGTAAGCCATGGCTGCGATCACGGTGGCAGTTATCTGTCGTGACGTGAAAGAAAGTTTTAAGATTGTGAATGAAGAAATAGTGTTTCACCTATATTGGAAAATATGAAGGTCACCAAGTCAAAGTTAATCATTTCAACAAATGCACAAATTCAATTTATGGCTTTTCCTATATTTATCGAAATACAAGAAAATTGTGGCGAGCTCTCTACAGAAATAGAGCTCATGGATTAAATTATGAAAAAACTAAGTGTATGAATACATACATATATGAGAAAAAAAAAGAAGATATTTCGAAATTTGAACATCCTTTTATAAATGTTGCTATTGTTGTTAGAAAGAATATCAAAATCTAATAACTAAACGTGTGGAAAATAAAACACATATATCTTTCCTGCCGTTGGCAAGGCTCGCGTCGCCCTACCATGGGTGAGCTCGGCCTCGCCAAATCTGAGTGAGGCCGAGCTTGCCCAACCAAGGTGAGGTCAAGCCTGGCCGAGGAGGCTTGGCCGGCGAGGCTTGGCCTTGCCAAGGGCCGGCGACGCTCCGACAAGGTTGCCGGCCCTTGTTTGGCTGGTTGCTGGCAAGAGGAAGAAGGAGAAAAAGAAAAGGAAAAAGAGAAAAATATAAAAAATAAAAATAAAAAGAAATTCTAAATCACAAAATAATTTAAAGTCTTACCAAATGCATTTCTATTTAGAGAATATAAATTTTGGATAGTTACCAAACGCCTTCAAGTATTATCTAGGAAAAAAAATCATTTTTAAGCAGAAATTGTTCCCAATAATAGAATGGTTATCAAACAGACCCCAAGTCGTTGAGAATATTTGGAGAAGATAAAAGATTGAGTCTTTTAGAAATCCTCTTTACTTTATGTATTAGTATAGATATTTAAAGAAAATCACCCAACTGCTTCACAGTTAGATTTTCTTAAGTACCATTACTTTCTTAAATATTCATCAACTTGTTTCATCCTTCTCACTACTAGATTTCTTATATTAACCTCTGTTTTTTTAATCATAAGCCATCAATTATTGTAATTACTAATCTTTCTGTACATAGTTATTTAATTATAAGCAATTTAGTACATATGTAGAAAACATTTTTAAGAAAGCATAACTATTTATTTTAAATGGCACAAACGATCATTTTTAAGAAATTATTTTCCGAATCATCCATTTTTCATAAAACAAATAGGGAGTTTAAATTAACTAGTTGTGAGCTATGATGTTAACTGCAATAACATGACCGATCTGATCTAAGTTTTCACCAAATGCTACTCGAAGACATCTAGCTAAAGCATTACCATCAGAGAATGGCGCTTCTTCTCGATCCATTCCTTGTGTTTGTCTTCCTTTTGCTTCCTGATATCACCCGAGAAAGACTCTAGCGGAAACACCTTTACCGGAGGAGTATCGGTGGAGGGACGTGCTACAGATGTTAGGTCAACTACAACGGTTGAATTCTCCTCATTTGTGTTATCAACAATTGCTTGGTGAGTTGTCGATGCAAGGAATCTTATGGCTCTCAGAGCTCTAGCATGTACTAATAGTTCTCTCAATTCAATGACTTTGAAATCCTTTGGAAAATGTTCCACTATATCCAAAGCAGAGAAGCCATTTCTATTCATTGTGTTCACATCCACTTCACTTCTTTGAAGCAGATATTTCACTGCCTGCACAAAAAGATGAGCTTCTTATCAATTATAAAAGAAACAACAAACAAAGATATTTCCTGTAAGTTTCTTCAATTGATAAATTCACTAATTCGAATGTAGAAAACTTGAGTCTATAGAAAAATGAGAATGAGCCGGATTTTATCTTCACAAAATGTTTAATTGGAATGCGATATTTGACGGCATCACAATTTCGAAGCAATTCGAAGCAAAAAGGATTACCTCTATTTGCTTGTTTGCCGCGGCCAAATGCAAAATGGTATTACCCTCATCATCTTGAGCATTCACCAAATCACCATCTCTCACCATCTCCACCAGGACTTTCAAAGTCTCCAAACGATTATGCCTCAAGCCTAGATGGAGAGTGGTTTGGCCGTGGCTCAGCCTGTGCTCAGCTACCTCCGGTCTCGCCTTCACCAGCTCTATCACGATGTTGATTCGGCCTTCATTGTGGCTAGATGAAGTGGAGTCCTCCCATCCTCGTCATGGACAAGGCATGCAAGGGGGTCTGATTGTAACAATTCCCTCGCTATTTCAACGTATCCGTTCGCAGATGCCAAGTGAAGAGGCGTACGTCCCTGCAAAGGTAAAGTGCTTGACTATGGAGCATTCTTATTGAGGGAACACGTTCATGTGATTTATATATATTGCATTTTCATATCAAATCGACTGAGCTGCTCAAATTCACTGGTGTCTGTAAGATTTTTCAGGCTGAATTAACTTGGAAACCCATGACTTGATTTCTGTCTGAATTTTGTTAATTTCCTTGAGATATATGATGGGTTTGACTTCTCACAAATCATGAAAACTGGAAAACAAAATGCTACATTACATGTGCAAACTCTAATTTGACAAGCCAGATAGTCTGATCTATGTAGAGATATTCCATGGAAATATAGTTAATGAATTACTTAAAACATGGCTAAAAGACTAAAACTTGCAAAAATCTAATCAAAACTGTTGCGATTCCACCAATTATCTAGTTTGCGAGGATGACTGGGTTCAGTTTGATCTGACAAAAGGATATCAGACAACCACAACAAAGGTTTTCACTTCGACATACCTGCGAGTCCAGCTCCATAGCCAAATCCCTTTTATGAGCCAAAAGAGCCTTGGCAAAATGTACATGACCGAGCATGCAGGCCACATGCAATGGTGTCTCGTCAAAGCAAGTGACAGAAGCCCGAGCCAAGATGAGTCGGTCTTCTTGCAGCAACCGAGCTAACGACTCGATGCACCCACCAACCGATGCTTCATAGAGCCTCTTCTCTCGGTGTGTTCTTTCAGATGCTAAGGAAGCTTGTTGATGCGACGGCGGGAATGGCGACCTTCTTCTTGGGCTTGTGATCGATGCCATTGTTCCCAGCTTGTAAGTGAACTCGAAATTGCTTGGGTTAATCACCTGAAGCTTTTGGTGCACACACGATCTCTCTTTTTCTTTCACTAGACTGCCTTGGAGTTGGAATGTCAAGGGTTGAGATTGTTAACTATATATAAGATGCTATAACGTGAGTCTTACATAGCACTTACATGCTAGAAAGAGCAGAGCAGCAACGCAAATGTGTGGGATTAAAGAAGATTCTTGCATGCTTCCACAATGTTGAAAATAAAGAGTATGGAATAATACGATGATGCGACCGGTATTCAACACGAATTCACTGAACCAAGAAGATTCACATGCATTTAAGATCGACGAGACTTTCATCGAAAAGTCCAAGAAATTTCGCTCGATTAGAGACTTGGAAAAGTTGATAAGGCCTCCTCTTTGACTTTGCTGATGTTGTCTTGAATTCCAAGAAATTTCCATCGATTAGAGACTCGGAAAAGTTGATAAGGCCTCCTCTTTGACTGATGTTGTCTTTAATTCCAAGAAATTTCCATCCATTAGAGACTCAAAAAAGTTGATCGGGAAGTCTAGGAAGGCTTGGAGCTTGTAGGCTATACATTTCTAGATATATTTCCTAGATTTGGACCTATCTACCAGGGATTTCATATGGGAAATAGTCCAAATTCGATGTAACTAGGAGATGTCATGATATCCCTAATATTTAGGGGATAATCACTAAAGATTTATTAGTTAATTTCAAAACTGATAAGATCTTTAGGGTGGAATTCCTTTCTTATGGAATTAGGGAAGTGAGGATCTGATGATCTATTTATTCAGCATTGTATCTTGTATCTAAATACGCTCAAGAAAGAAGAAATCGTCTCTCTCCCGTGGACATAGGTGGATTTTCGCCAAACCACGTAAATCTCTATGTTCTTGATTATTCATGTTTTTCAACTTTTCATCTCATCTAGTTAGGGTGCTCTTCCGCACAACAATTGGTATCGAAGCAATCCAAGTTCTCCATTCTTGTATTGCGACTTTTGACTAAATAGCTGGAAAAGGTTTGACAGTTCAATTTGATATTGAATGATTCATCGGAAAGAATAATTTTACACTATGGCGGAGAAGAATGAAGGATATGTTGGTTCAACTGAGTTTATCAAAGGTTCTTCTGGGAAGATTGAACAAGTCAGACACCATCACCGACAATGATTGGGCCAACATCGAGGAGAGGGCATGCAACGCGATCCGATTGAGCCTATCAGACAAGGCCCTTCAATATGTGGCAGAAATCGAATCCGCTCCAAAGGTATGGCTCAAATTCGAAAGCATCTACATGATGACCAGCTCTATCATGATGTTGATTCGGCCCTTCATCGTGGCCAGATGAAGTGGGGTCCTTCCATCGTCATCATGGACAAGGACATGCAAGGGGTCCGATCGTAACAATTCCCTCGCTATTTCTATGTATCCGTTCGTAGAAGCCAAGTGAAGAGGCGTACATCCTTGCGAAAGTAAAATGCTTAGCTATGGAGCATTCTTATATATATATATCCCCCAGCTCCGATACCTTATATCCCTTAGGATTTGGGGTACTATATAAAGGATAAGAAATAACGTATAGTGATTTCAATATATATAGAAAATTATTAAGATATTTGTCATTTAAATCTAAACATCTACGTTTGTTTGGATTGGTTAATATGTGGAAAAATTCTATAGGTTCTATATCTCTAATATAATCATAAAAATCTGCTAGTTGTGTGAAATTATCTAATATGAAGTATAATAATTCATGGGTGATAATGATAATAAATAAGAAACGAATCAGGTGAAGAAATGAAATATAGATGAAGACTAAGTTAATTATGATTTCAGTCATAAAATAATATGAAACATAGTTGAAAGTAATTAGAATAACAATGTGATCTCACGCAAAGGAGGTAGTCCACACTCGAGTAGAGATTCCACTGACATGCGTGAACAGTAATTAAAATAATAATGTGATTTTACGCAGGGGTGGTAGTTCGCACTCGAACAGAGATCCCACTTATATGCATGATAAAGAAAAATGTGACCTTCTACAAGAACGATAATCCACATGCGAATAGAGACCCTACTTGAAACAAAAGTAAAAGAAGGCTAATATATGAAGTGATAATGCCAACCAAAACTTGGTTGATATTATTCCAAACGAAGATGAGGACTGAAAGAGAGAATTCAAGCTCGAGCTTGTCAATCTGAATGAAGATGAGGATCAAAAGAGGGAATTCGAGCTCAAGATTGGGAATTTAATTATATACAACTTGATGTTCGGAATCAGTATAAATAGTAAAAGGAATGGCAACGATAACACGTGCATGCACATAATCATATCCCAATCATCGAATATGGTCTGGTTCGCTTTGAGTGCATGTAGCCGACTGCCGTAATGATTATTCCTTAATTGGACAGTAATAATGTAGCAAGACGTGATCAAGGGAGCTAGAGATTAGAAGAGGGTGATTTTGGTTTTCCTTTCTTGTTAGGGATTAGACAATTATACAGGTGTTCGGATATGGATGAAAGCACAATTATCGTCCATCCCCACCCCCAAACACCTATAAATTACAATTAGGTAGGTTTACCGGCTATTTTGCTCTAGAAGAATTGACCCGTGAATTCGTGCTCCCCATGATAAATGTGATTTTGCTCTTGATTTTAATTAATTGCTCTAGGAATTTGTTAGACGTCCTCCTCCTGTCAGATCAAATCTGCGTTGGATATGGCAAGACTGCGATTGATTAATAGAGATATCAGCATAGCCAAAAATGGAAAAAATAAAATAAAATTGGAGACGTTAATAGATTAGATTAGTAGATTAATAATTGCCACGATGTCTTATGCTTTTAATTTTTATTTGCACTTACACCATCAAAAGAGAGAGCGCGCTCTTAAAAGTTGAAAATGCAATACACGGAAAGAAAATTTAAATGTGCTTATTGATAGGAATGAATTAAATTGATGCAAAATGGGTGGAATTTAGTATTCGTGAGAAATTTATTGGGATGATTTCTTAAAAGTGTTACAAAAGTTATACTGACGATGTGTTTAAAGGTCCGTTCGTTTCATGTTAGGTGAAGAAAAATATATATTTTTAAATGATTGATTATATTGCTTGGAGTAATTATTTAATGAAAAATAAATTTAAATTATTGTTGATAATTTATAACTTTTTTTTTATTCGTGAACTATGGAAATATTTTTCATCCATATATTTTTATAAGTAATTATTCTTAGGAAAACATTTTCCAAACCTAAATGGGCTTTCACGGTGCAAAAGGACTCAAGTCTTATAACTTTCATTTCTTTCATTTGACTATTAAAACTCACATAGAAATGTAGTCGCGAGATTTCACGAGCCCCATCCGTTTTCATAAGACGAGATTTCATACTTGGCATTTGTTTATCAGGTGTTCCATCCCACGTGGCCGTTAAGATGCACGTGGAAATTTATTTTGAAGACACGTGGCTCTGAGATGGCACCAAGATCTCTCTCTCTCGAATCGAAAAGGATCGAAATCAAGGATTCAAGTGTATTTCATTCTGTTTTTAATCATATAAGACAAAGTATAATAGCACAGCAAGATTATATATTTTTCTACGATTCGAATCGACAGATAAGATAAAACAAAACTGCGATTGAGTGCTATTATACCATGCACGATATATCACCTAAATTATTGCAACTTAGCACCGCATAAAATCCGAAACAAGTTGCAATTACGCCCTTCTAAGCCCAAAGTGGAAACGGGGCTGGCGAGAGATTTGATGTTTCCTGCCCACCTTTTTCCACATTCGGTCTTCTCTGTTTTTGCTAATCTTCCTGCTTTTCGGTGGACAGGATTCTCCACAAAAGGGACATCAGTTGCCGCACGGGAAGATTAATTATTTCCACCGTACAGGCGCTCGATCGTGATTCCCAAACTCCTCCTCTTTCATTTGTTTTCCTTCTTTGCTTCTTTTCGTGGCTTTTCTTGAATACCCTTTTCGCCTACCGACTAATTGATACGGAAAATGAAATATAAATTAATCAAATTATTGAAAGTGGAGATTAAAGGTTGGTTTTTTTCTTTTTTGGGTACGGATCAAGCCAAATTTAGTATCATTGGGAACGCATCCGATTCTCAACCCTCCCCCTATAATGTTTTTTTTTTTTATAAATTATTTTCCTTGGTTTTAAAATTGTAAAAGTGTAAATAGTATTTAGGGCTTCTGCAAGGGTGAGTCGGTCTTCTTGCAGCAACTGAGCTAACAACCCGACGTACCTGCCAAGCGACGCTTCATTAGAGCCTCCTCTCTCGGTGTCTTCTTTAAATGCTAAGGAAGCTTGTTGATGTGATGGCGGAGAATGGCGACCTTCTCTCACTCCAGGCGCAGGAGGCTACTATATCTGCTTACCCAGTAATAGCCGGAACTGAAGTCCCGACGTGATGTCTACCTTCACCACCAAGAAGTCCCTTAATTTCCTGTCTATCTTTGACTTTCCGACAGAGAGGGAATATGAGGACAGTACGGGGTCTGCCCTCACAGGTGCACCTCAACAAATCTATACTTCATGTGTGGGTCATCTATGTCAAGCTTGCTCCCCTTTAATCTAGGTATTTTTCCACACCAGCATCCTTTCAAATCTCTAAATTGGCCCAGCTCGGTAGGATCAAAACATTTGCCTTGACTCCTCCTCCATTGCCTTGGTCTGGCCAAACTCAGCAGATCACACTATTGGTCACCTCAATAAAGAATAACATACGAGGTTTCTTTCCTTAGGAATTCACAGATGCTGATTCACTCATGTTGAGCCCACTTCATTGAAATCATCGGCTCTGATACTACTTTTAGGGAGGCACAAGGAAAGCCCAAAAATTTTACCTAGGGAGATTGCTAAGTCCAAGCTTAAGCCTAAGCCCAACAATATATCTCGTTGGACTCACGTTTACTTAGAAATTGAAATCAATAAGTTATGAACTAATTAGAATATTATTGACTTCTACATTTTACAACATATTCTGAATGTGAGGTTTCTTTCGTATAATATCCTTACACGTGCATCTCAATACTATAAGTGAAATTATGATATTTTGGGAAACTATAAAAACATGCGTTTGGGTATGAGAACGCTTGTATAGTATGTTTTTATAGTGGACCATTTGTTTATTTAGTCAAAAGCCCATAACCAAATTATTTATCTGCTGATTTTACTAATTTAGATATATATTGTTGACACCTAATTTTGGAAAAATAAAATTGCATTTTGAACAAAAGGAAAATAAGGGGAAGATCAATATGATTTGGTTATGAATGGAATGTGGAAATTCTGATTAGCAATCTTTGCTCCGGCGAATTTTCAAATCATAATAAATGTGGAAGCAAATTCTCGATCAGAGAAATCATGTGAACAAAGGGCAGGGATTTTGATAATATGGAAGGAATCAAGTAAAATCGAGCTGATTACGAAATCACGTTTCGATTTGCAGGCTTGATTTAATGCAACAAAAGATGGAAGTTTGAAATATGCCATACAAAGCTGCGTTCGGAATCAGTATAAAAGAGAGCTTTATTTTTCGTAACTAGGGGGGAAAAATTCGAAAAATTCAGAGCAAAAATTCGGTCATTTGGAGTTTTTCTTTTCTCTGGGTGGAAAGGAAATACTAATGGGGAGAAAGTAAAAGTTTTCTTTCCTTCGGTAGAATTGAAAAGGCAGAGAAAGAGAGTGAGAGAGACAAGTGAGAGAGTGTCAGAAGAGCATAAAATCAATCAAAGAGGGAAAAGCAAAAGCAAAAAGCAGCAGAGGAGAGAGAAGCACATTAAAAAGTAAATTACTGTGCTTCTTCTTCACCCAGCCGCCCTGAAGCCCTCCACGTTCGCGACCACCGCACGCCGTCCGCCTCACCGGTGCTCCACCCTGAGCCGTGCCGCCAAAAACCGCGGCCCGTTTGCCTCCGCCTGTCCCTTCCACTCGGAGCTCGACGCCACCACACCTCTGCAGCTCGGGCTTTCACCAGTCATCACCTCGCCGCTCCACCCCCGACACCCGCGCCAGTAGCCCGCGCGTCAGCCACCTTTCGCCGGAGCCCTGCACGCCCGAGCGACGCCCCTTGCTGCCTCGTGACCTTTCCTTGGGGTTTTTCTTTATCTTTCCTTGTGCAAGTGTTTTTTTAGCAACAACAAGCCGTGCCTTGACTAGGTAATTTCTTTAGGTTAAATTCATATCAAATATTTTGTTCATAGTGTTTTATTTTAACTTGATTGTTGTGATTAATTTTTATTAGTATTATCTGATTAGGAAATTTGTCATATTAAATCAAAATAATCCAAAATTTTGAGCCGCGAGACGTCGGGTTAGATTTTTGATTATTTAGGCTTTTTATGGCAAAATTCATGATTTGCTTTGCATCATTAATTCACATCAAAATAATATGCCGTTGATTTCTATGGATGGATTTTTTTGGCATGTTATTATTATTTTCTCACCACATGTCATACATCATATTAGGTATTTAGGTCTATACACATTTCACATTTTAAGCAACGCATTTTAGTTTTTTTTTAAGATTCGTGTAGAATTAGGTTAATTTTCTTAATAAAAAATGTTATCTAGGTTATATAGATTTCATAATGTGCACGTTACCTGTTGCATTTTAATTATTGGGTCATAGTTTAATGTTTTTTTTTTTTAGTATTCTCATCATGTAGTCTTTTTAAATATAAAATAAAAGATAAAAACAAAAAAACAAAAAATTAGTATTGCATCATTACGTTACTTTTTTTTAATAAAAATTATTCGGTCATTTTTAAAAAAAAAGTAAATAAAATAAAAAGAGAAAACACAAAAGTCATTTACTTGGTTAATTAATAGGTTAGTTCATAATTAATCCCATTTTATATCATCATTGTTTAGTGTAGGTTGCATACATTAAAAAAAAAAAATCATAAAAAATCACAAAAAGAATATGCATATTAGAATTATATAAATTAGATTGCATACATATAGTTCATATTAGGCCATATGAATTGCATTTCACATATCATTAAAGTAAAAGTCATGCATATCAAAAATAGACTAAGATGGCATCTAGTTAGATGTCATGCATTTAATTAGGCGTCATGTCATTTAGAAAATCATGTTTAGGGCATGCATTTTAAACATTTTTGAGAAGTTTTTTCTTTTAGACTTCAATGAGGTTGTAGTTTATAATTTCTTAGCATTTTGATTTATTAAATGTTGTTTAATTGATTGTGCACCCGCATGACCACCATTTGCATGTTAGTATCTTAGATAAAAATCAAATCAAGCTGCTTGCAAAACATTTTTGAAAATTAAAAAGAAATGGTACCGAAAGGGCACTAGGATAGTCTAGTGTAACCAAGTCCCCGTACCCTTAGTCTCTGGTTCGTAGGAGTAAAATAATTCTCCCTTTATTTTTCTTAGGTGTCTAATCGACCTACCAAAAACAGATTAGTGGCGACTCCTAGATAGTATTTTGCATGTTTAAAAAGTTTAGACTCAAGTCGCGATTTGGTATGGCTTGGGAGAGCCCGAGCTAAGTTTAAAAAACTTAGCAGTCCATTAACCTAGTTTTAGGCGGTGAACCTGAAAAAATTAGGTCGCGACAGCTTGGCGACTCCGCTGGGGACTGGTGTTAAAACACTTAGTGGACTTAGGCCAATTTTTCTTTTCTTTTGAAAAATGTTTTTGTTTGGCAGCGAGGATCCTAGGTACGTCGCTAACATTTTTTAGGTGTTAAATGTTCTTGCATATAGGAGGTATAAGGGGAGTAGTTTTTGCTAACCTTTGTCTTGCAGGTTGAGGTGTTGGGATAAATGATTTATTTTTCCAATTAGAAGTGTTGTTTGCATTTAAACTGTTGTGCATGCTTTATTGCTTTAGCACCACACTTTTTGCACACACAACCTGCCGTCGGACTTGGACCGCATTTAAGGATTCTAGGATGGTGTTGAGAAATGAACCAACCTTGAACGCGAGACCGCGATGTAGAGGTTGCCTTTCTAAACCCCGAAATTTTTTCTTGATGTCAAAACGTTTATCCTTGCTCACGAAACTGCGTGACCATTGGATTTTCTTTTGACTGAGCTAGAGCTAAGAGGACCCGACATTTGTACGCGAGACTGCGACAAGTCGGTTCATCCTTTTAGTTCTAACTTGCTAAGCCTCGTAGTTTAGGTGTTGAGCCTCACATCTCATGTGCATGTTTATGTGATTGCCATTAATTTTCATTGGTGAAGTAAGTCTTCTATCCCTATATCATGCAATTTATTTTTTAAGTCAGTCCATGACAATATAGGTCAATCATTGAATTTAATTCCTTTGTCAGTTAGAAATGAAATGAGGAAAATGCCATATAATGAATCATTTGTAAAATAACAAAAACTTTAGAGAATTTGTTTTCAATTCATATCTTTATTGTTCTCCTTAGGGAGTTTTAAATTTTGATCATTCCTAATTCGTGTTTAGGAAATTTGGTTCTTGTTAGGGTGTCTTATTTTTATTTTTATAGTTATTTCTAGGTAATTCCCTTCTTGCAAAGACTTTTTCATGAATAAAAAAAAATCAATTAGATTGTTGTCATGGACTAGCTTACATGTTCCCATTTACACCTCATGCTTACATATTCCCATTTATTTGAATTAGGTGATTATGGAGTGATCTCCCTCACCCATCCTTACACGGTCAAGAGCTAAAATGGCGGATCAGAACAAGGTGCTGGATCGTATCATTGACAATGTAAACAAGCGAATTGCGCACCTCCAAAGTCAAGTCGATGAATTGTCTGTTACTGTGGCTTTTCTCGTCAAGCAAAAGGGCTGTGATGACATAGCTGAATTTGATGCCACCATGAAAAGATTAGTAACATATCTAGAAGGAAGAATCTCCGACCTGGAGGGTTCACATCACAAGATCAAGGAGGGTGAAGAACTCAAGCACACATGATTCATGGTCCTAAGTAGGAGCATGTTCAGTTGCACCTTTCATTGCGTGGGAATTCTTATTGCTTTTCAAGAATTGGTTTAAATTTCTTCTAATGCTTGAATATCACATTTTTTCATTCCAATAAATGTAATTTGATTGATGAATATCGATAAAATTACAAGTTTTGTTTTGAAGACATGGAGGGGTATGCCAAACCAAGCCGGTGACGATATCCAACACTGAAAAGAAAATGTCATCCAAGGAGAATTCTGATGACTGGGCTCTTTCATGCTTCCTCATAAAAAAAAATCATTTTTCAAGCCATTTCCAAAAGCATGCATTAGGTTAGCTCCGTTTAATTTTCTGACTCATTTACTTCATGTTTCAGAGCATTACTTTTTCAGTCTGATGAGAAGGCATTTGAAAAGGTACACCAGGTTGCAATTGGCCCAACTATCAAGGATACATTTCTAAGGAATTGATATGACAAGATTGTGGGCATGACAGATTTTGGGTCAAAAGTGGATTTTTAGCCTTGAATCATAGGGACAATCCAAAGACATCAACTACGGAGGCAATTCCCTTTGTAGAGGAATCCTTGAATGAATGTTTAGAACCATTTTGCATTATAGAAAACTGTTTGAAGATGACATGTTTAAAGCTATTGAGTTTCTTTAAAAAAAAAGGGATTTCGCATGATGACTCTTACATGTTTTATCCACCAATCCCACTAAAGAGCATCAAGAGGGATTAATTTAATGAATGATGTGGAATTGATTGAGAATATTAAATGAGACGAGTCGGGATGATGAAAGGCAAACCTTATCTTATACACAGTCCCCTACTCATACACTTGTGAGATGAGTGTAAGAAAGTTCATATACACAAGGTAAAGAGTTCTCTCGCAAAAGGTACGGCAACTGAAATGATGAGAGGCAATTCATTTCTCTATCCCAAACACTGCAAGTGATCCATTGCTTAACCCTTTTGAGCCCATACACTTGTGATTGTTCTTTTCAAATTACCCCTGTTAAGAAGCATCCCACATCGGGGCAACTAAGAGATCAAAGGACATCATGAGGTGAGGAAAATGAATTGTAATTTTCTTGCTCTCACTTGCATCAATCTTCAAGTCATGCTATTACATTGAATTCATGTGTTAATTTAAGTGCCCTAGGATGACGAAAAGCATTTCTTTCTCTATCCTATACACTTATATCCTTTGCATAGCCCATTTGAGCCTGCAATTTCATTTCTTTAAACCCAGTTGATGATCATCCCCCACACTGGGGCAAGGCAAAACCAGTTGATGATCAACCCCCACACTGGGGCAAGGCAAAAGGCAGATGAAGACTCTTGAAAAGTTATAGTGTCATTTAAAGTGTAATTGCTTGACGCATGCATTATGCGCAAGAATTAAATTCAAAATAGAACTAAGGGGCATGAAAAAACAGTGTGCCTGGTAAAAGCAAGGCCGATGCCCATGAAAAAGAAGTGAAGGAAAAATGCATGAGAACTAGGGGCATGAAAAAGTAGCGTGCCTGGTAAAAGCAAGGCCAATGCCCATAGATGAAAAAAGAAAGTCAAAATAAGTGACTGTCAATTGCAAGAATTGAATCTCAAGGGAGCAATACTCAAAGAACTCAAATGTCGAGTTTCTACAATCAATGGGGCACTTCATGAAGACAATCCCCGATGGTGAAAAAGAAAACCGGTGGCAATGCCAAGATGATCATCAACTCTCACCCTTTACACACTTTTTGAGCCTAATGATCCTTTCATTTCTCAACCCATAAACCCAACCTACGTTACGTCCCTTACAAAGTCTCTTCAGATTAGGGCACTTGAATTAACATAGGAATTCATATGTTTATAAGCATCGCTCGAAGAAGTGCGAGCATGATTATTTCTTTCTCATTTTTGCAGGGTTCTTGACTTATAAACCCGGAAATGATTACAAGACTGTTCGTTCAATATCCTTGACTCAAAGAGTCCATTTGTTAAGCCATTGGCCAAGCCCACATTATAGTCCATGTTAAAGACCTCTCAGATTGGTAAGATTGTACCGCTTGCGAGAATACTCAGACCCATGTCAATATGATGAAATTGAGTGAGTCTCATAAAATAGCCATTCTAAATAAGAGTGAGTTGAAAGTTCTTTCTAACCGAAAGTCTCTCATTTGGTATTCTTAAGAAATCCATGTCATGAGTGAAAATTGTCTTGAACGATAATTCTCTCTAGTGGAAATTTGGATGATGCAAAAGTCATTATGCATGAATCTTGATTGAATTGATAAAAGCTTCAATAGATTTTGAAGTATGCATTCTATAATAGCCTTAATTGCTTATTTCTTTGGTGAATGCATTTTTGCTCTAATCATGTCTGACAGATAATGTTTTCTCAAAGACCCAAGAGCTCCTAACATTCAGGTTCTTTTCAAGATGCCTCATGATATGAGGAGATGAGAAACCATCATGAACATTCAAGGTGCATCATTGATGTTCCAAAATTTATTTCTATCAGGAGGTGAGAGGCCTTCACAGGATATCTAAGTTCCAGAAGACATATTCCAAAGAATCAGAGATATCATTAGGTAAGTATATCTCTACCCATTCTCGACACTTGACTCGGTCAAGCTGTTCCTTTAAAATTGACCTGGCGTGCTTTCGTAGCCTAGAGTCCCCTCTTTATTGACCCGGCGTGCTTTTGTAGCCCGGTGTCCTTTTATATTATCCTAGCGTGCTTTCGTAGCCCAAGGCCCATCTTTATTGGAGACATATCCCCAATGAGCAAAGATGTCATCAGGTAAGTATATCTCTATCTATACCTTAAATACTTGTCGTTGTACAGGTATTTTCACTTTTGAGTAATTTGACACTCGATGGAGTTGTCCCTAAAGATTTTTCCCCAGATTGCGACGCCGAGCAACCGAAGAATGGTTCGGGTCCTAGCCAAGCAAAACCTCGTTTAGGCGACCGTAGAATGGTACGAGTCCTAGACAAAAAATTATTTCCCTATTCAGGCGACCATAGAATGGTACGGGTCCTGGAAGGCGAACCCCGTTTAGGCGACCGTAGAATGGTACGGGTCTTAGACAAATCTTATTTCCCTATTCAGGCGACCGTAGAATGGTACGGGTCCTTGGAAAGCAGTTTTCTTTACAAAGTCATGTTACTATTCTGGACGACCATAGAATGGTATGGGTCCTGGACGTGTAGCACCAATTTATCTTGAGTTACTCTACCCTCCTTGAAGGTAAATTATTCCAGGTAAATTAATTTATCATTTGCATTAGCATTTCCACGCATCATATATATTGCATTCAAAAAAAAGAATTCATTTTCCAACATAAAGTCATTTAGTGCATGTGCATAATTAAAATTAGGTCTCAATTGTCCTATTGATAATTTTTCCGATAGAAGCTTGATAAAGCCATCATGTATGGGCCTTCATTGAATTTTTCCTCAAAGACCAAAAAGAATTGTCTTTGAAACCCTGAATTTGTTCAGTCATCTTTGTACTTGATGAGAATTCCAAGTACCTATTTATAAAATGTTTCCAAATGTCTAGTGTGAATTCTAGATATTTGAACTTTTAAACGCTTGATGTGATTTCCAAGTGTTTGTCTTTCCAAACATCCGATGTGATTTCCAGACATTTAGTAAAAGTTTTCAAATGTTTGACATAAGAATTAGATTTTTGAAGTTTCAAGTACTTGATGCAATTTCCAGGTGCTTAGAATCTGATGAGAATTCTAGATCCCTAAAGACTTTGAGCCTTTCAATTATCTGAAGGGAGTTCTAGATGATTGACAGGTCTCATCGGAATCATTTCACACCTAAATCCTCAAAACAGGTATGACAAGTACGTGTTCTTCTTTGCATTTGCATTTCATTGGTCATAGACACATGGAGATCTATGTTCCTGACCAGACATTGCATTTACATTGCATCATTTATTCTTTAAAAAAAAAAAAGTCAAGTCATTAACATTTGCGTATGCATTTCATATTTCATTTTGCATGGTTTAAATTTAGGTGTCATATATCTTTGAAGGAAACCTCTACGAGCTTCCCTTGAAAGAGGGGCAGCTGTTGACACTTAATTTTGGAAAAATAAAATTGCATTTTGAACAAAAGGAAAATAAGGGGAAGATCAATATGATTTGGTTATGAATGGAATGTGGAAATTCTGATTAGCAATCTTTGCTCCGGCGAATTTTCAAATCATAATAAATGTGGAAGCAAATTCTCGATCAGAGAAATCAGGTGAACAAAGGGCAGGGATTTTGATAATATGGAAGGAATCAAGTAAAATCGAGCTGATTACGAAATCACGTTTCAATTTGCAGGCTTGATTTAATGCAACAAAAGATGGAAGTTTGAAATATGCCATACAAAGCTGCGTTCGGAATCAGTATAAAAGAGAGCTTTATTTTTCGTAACTAGGGGGGAAAATTCGAAAAATTCAGAGCAAAAATTTGGTCATTTGGAGTTTTTCTTTTCTCTGGGTGGAAAGGAAATACTAATGGGGAGAAAGTAAAAGTTTTCTTTCCTTCGGTAGAATTGAAAAGGCAGAGAAAGAGAGTGAGAGAGACAAGTGAGAGAGTGTCAGAAGAGCATAAAATCAATCAAAGAGGGAAAAGCAAAAGCAAAAAGCAGCAGAGGAGAGAGAAGCACATTAAAAAGTAAATTACTGTGCTTCTTCTTCACCCAGCCGCCCTGAAGCCCTCCACGTTCGCGACCACCGCACGCCGTCCGCCTCACCGGTGCTCCACCCCGAGCCGTGCCGCCAAAAACCGCGGCCCGTTTGCCTCCGCCTGTCCCTTCCACTCGGAGCTCGACGCCACCACACCTCTGCAGCTCAGGCTTTCACCAGTCATCACCTCGCCGCTCCACCCCCGACACCCGCGCCAGTAGCCCGCGTGTCAGCCACCTTTCGCCAGAGCCGTGCACGCCTGAGCGACACCTCCTGCTGCCTCGTGACCTTTCCTTGGGGTTTTTCTTTATGTTTCCTTGTGCAAGTGTTTTTTTTTAGCAACAACAAGCTGTGCCTTGACTAGGTAATTTCTTTAGGTTAAATTCATATCAAATATTTTGTTCATAGTGTTTTATTTTAACTTGATTGTTGTGATTAATTTTTATTAGTATTATCTGATTAGGAAATTTGTCATATTAAATCAAAATAATCAAAAAATTTGAGCCGCGAGACGTCGGGTTAGATTTTTGATTATTTAGGCTTTTTATGGCAAAATTCATGATTTGCTTTGCATCATTAATTCACATCAAAATAATATGCCGTTGATTTCTATGGATGGATTTTTTTGGCATGTTATTGTTATTTGCTCACCACATGTCATACATCATATTAGGTGTTTAGGTCTATGCACATTTCACATTTTAAGCAACGCATTTTAGTTTTTTTTTTTAAGATTCGTCTAGAATTAGGTTAAATTTCTTTATAAAAAATGTTATCTAGGTTATATAGATTTCATAATGTGCACGTTACATGTTGCATTTTAATTATTGGGTCATAGTTTAATGTTTTTTTTTTTTTTTAGTATTCCCATCATGTAGTCTTTTTAAATATAAAATAAAAGATAAAAACAAAAAAACAAAAAAATAGTATTGCATCATTACGTTACTTTTTTTTAATAAAAATTATTCGATCATTTTTTTAAAAAAGTAAATAAAATAAAAAGAGAAAACACAAAAGTCATTTACTTGGTTAATTAATAGGTTATATCATAATTAATCCCATTTTATATCATCATTGTTTAGTGTAGGTTGCATACATTAAAAAAAAAGAATCATAAAAAATCACAAAAAGAATATGCATATTAGAACTATATAAATTAGATTGCATACATATAATTCATATTAGGCCATATGAATTGCATTTCACATATCATTAAAGTAAAAGTCATGCATATCAAAAATAGACTAAGATGGCATCTAGTTAGATGTCATGCATTTAATTAGGCGTCATGTCATTTAGAAAATCATGTTTAGGGCATGCATTTTAAACATTTTTGAGAAGTTTTTTCTTTTAGACTTCAATGAGGTTGTAGTTTATAATTTCTTAGCATTTTGATTTATTAAATGTTGTTTAATTGATTGTGCACCCGCATGACCACCATTTGCATGTTAGTATCTTAGATAAAAATCAAATCAAGCTGCTTGCAAAACATTTTTGAAAATTAAAAAGAAATGGTACCGAAAGGGCACTAGGATAGTCTAGTGTAACCAAGTCCCCATACCCTTAGTCTCTGGTTCGTAGGAGTAAAATAATTCTCCCTTTATTTTTCTTAGGTGTCTAATCGACCTACCAAAAACAGATTAGTGGCGACTCCTAGATAGTATTTTGCATGTTTAAAAAGTTTAGACTCAAGTCGCGATTTGGTATGGCTTGGGAGAGCCCGAGCTAAGTTTAAAAAACTTAGCAGTCCATTAACCTAGTTTTAGGCGGTGAACCCGAAAAAATTAGGTCGCGACATATATATATATACTTTCTCAGGTGGGAAGGTTATGATTAAGTGTGGGAGTGTGTTAATATTTTATCCAGGCATGCGCGCAACGCTCCAACTTTTCTATTATATATATATACTTTCTCAGGTGGGAAGGTTATGATTAAGCGTGGGAGTGTGTTAATATTTTATCTAGGCATGCGCGCAACGCTCCAACTTTTCTATTATAATTTAGTTAAAGCATTGAAATTCATAAAAAGAGAAGTTGAAAGAACTAGGCAACCGCTAAACCATTGATGTCCAAAACAATGTACTTATCTATTAAGCAGAACTAACAGTGCAAACCTTCAGGAAATCGCCGCTGCATCCTGAATGGGAATGCAAAGGGTTCCGCGATTCCACCAAACCTCAAATGGGGTTTCACGGTTATTGACTCATTCCTTTCTTGTCTCCTGTACTCCCGACCATCTTCAATAACTTAAACTCACTGAAACGATGTCTACGCCGATGGGAAAGGATCCGCTTCCTCTTTATTCGCACGGATTAATGGTTTGGATGGATACAACATCGAATGGAGGAAACAATAAGATGAAAGGAGATCTCATGCTTATACCGATGTCGATATTGCGTGTACCGTTTGGATAATCCTTTATATGTTCAATTTTCGGGTTGATGGCGTGTCGTGTGATTGTCCGACAAGTTTGACTAAAGATTAGAAGGCACTAAGGAAATACAGAATTTCCATCTACGACTTTCATAGGCACAAAGAATGTTCACGCCTTGATAAGGACTCTTACGGCTAAAACGCTATTGTGGAGATTTGGGTCCGCGTCTTACTCGGTCCTTAGTATCGATGGGGTATTTGGGAGGTTTAAGGTTTACTTATCTCAAATGGGCTCTTCTCATAGAAAGCGAGTGTTAGAATAATTAATAAAAAGGGAAATGTAAAGAATGTAGTTAGGGTACTTGTTGGGCCTCATTAATTTTGCTATGGAAATATAAATTTGTATATTTGAAGTAAATGACTTTTTTGAAATTTCAGGTTGCTCAATTTTCGGCATATGTTGATACTCTTTATTTTTTATGGTTAGTGGTTTTAACTGGTGCCTCTGAGGTATTTTATTAACAAGACCCTTATAACATGGAGATTATCCGAATCACTTGATCAAAATTAAAGAACTATCGTATTAACTCTGAGAAAAAAAGATGTCAAATAATGAAATTTAACAAATATCCTTACTCTTTAACATTTGCCTTTTTATTAATTCTTCCGACACTTGCTTTTCCTATGACAAAGAGGCTCATCTTTGTTAAGTAAACCTTGAATACCCAAAATGCCTTATTGATTTGATGGATCAGGCAACATGCGAGCAAAATCGAATGAAAGACTCGCATATTTTGCAATCTCCTTTCTTCCCATGTTGAATCAAGACTTATAAGTACACACTCGTATTTTCGTGGGGCAAGTTCACCAAAGGATTACAAAATATTGTAGTTCCCATTTCAATTTATAGGAAGCTTAAAGGGGGCAAGTGCCTCCATTGGCCCCATGGTGAATCCGTCCATGCTGACAAGACAAATTCAAGATGATGTCAATTGGTGTATTTTCTCTGTAGATAATATGGTGTTGGTAGGTGAAACCCATGCTGAAGCTAACCAGAAACCTGAACTTCGAAGGAAAACTTTGTTAACCCTAGGGTGTAAGTCTAGGAATTATAGAAACTCAACGAAACCTCGAGAAAATTGGACATCATGGAGTACTGAGGACTGAATCCTTCCATCCACTTCGATCTAATTTGACAAAACTGGAGATCATGCCGACGACACCTTGAGAATGCTTCGTAGGACATGACATTCGAGAGAAAAGGCAAGATTCGAAATCAATTAATGCAGGTAAAAGGAGGGACTGCCAACCAATCAAGGATAATATGAGAGGAGGTCGTTTGAGATGTTTCGATCACGTCGAACGGAAGACCTTTGGGTGGATGCCTCGGCGAGGAGATATGAGCAAGGAATGAAAACTATAGAGAGGAGGGGTATTGGCACGAACTATTTAGAGCTTGTAGAAGATCTAGATCAAAAGGTAGCGACCCGATAGGATTTCTATAACCGACAACAATAGCAGGACAGAAAGCTTCAAACTTTGAAGATGTCCAGTGGACTTGGGTCAGTCGAGCAAATAGTCAGTCCGAGTTTTATATGATGCTGGTGTTGAAGGTAGACCACCTCGATGTAATAGTCCTGTATTTTCCATATGAATGAGAATTGAGAAGTTTTTATGGCAAAAGACAGAACAAAGGAATAAGTTCATGCTTTCGTTAAGTTTCATTCTGTTTAACAATCATTGAAGTCGGCTCTCTCTTTTGTTCCATGCTAGTTTGATCGCTCGAAATATCGTTTCAAATAGCCTAGCGAATTGAGTCTTGCGGGGATTTCAACGAAAATTATTATGTATGGCGGTGAGATGTTACGAGGTAAAACCTTATAAAGAGTCATGCCTTTAATCATCAAATGTGCATGAATTTGCACCGTTGAATTGACAGGGAATTCTCAAGTCATAGATAGTAGATACACTCTGACCTGCATGAGGTTCTGTCTCGTGCAACAGAGGCTTGAAATGGCAGCTTAGTTGATCCCTCTATAGCAGAAGCGTCTGGCAAGATAGATGTTTAATAGCAGCTAGGAAGGGAAGGAAATAGAAAATCTACACAAACATTTCGAATCTCATCTTAAATAATATTATAAACTAAGGAAACAATTATATAACGATAGCAGGAAATACCATCCTGCATTAGCAATTTACTGCTAGACACCCTAAATCTCAATTGAGGACCAAAGGCCAGAGTACTTCCATGCTGAGCAAAGATGGCCGAGCTGAGGACCGAGCTGTTCCTGAGCAGACTTGGCCGAACTGGCGGAAGCTCTCTTCGTCTAACAGTCATGTTCAACCTTGTCTAGAGAAGAAATGGCGGCAACTATAACCGTGTATTGTCCTGATTTTGTACAAATTACAGAGGGAGATCATGCACGATTGCTCCAAGCGCCATATTAGTCTCTTTGTTGGAATTGTCTCAGTGCTGCTGTTTTCCGTCGAGTTTTCCTCTGTTTTTTTTTTTTAAAAAAAAAAAACAGTCAAGTTCATTTTGGTTATGCAGTTAGTGTTTTTGCTATTTTCTAGGAAGTTAATAGCACGTTTGTGTGCAGTTATGTGTTGTACGTATGTGAGCAGTTTTTGCTTTGTATTTAGTTGTGGTACTCGACAGTTTTTTCTTTTGCAAAAGACGTATGAAGTGCTATGCTATGTTTTTTCATCCTTTCTCTCCCTCGATCAACAGAGATGTTTTCTGTTTTGATTGTTGTTTCATGAGTTATAACATTGGTATCAGAGCATTTGTGGAATCTTAAGGGACTGTGAAGTGAGGGTAAGTGAGTGAAGTTTGCTTCCAATCTGCAAAGAAAAAGCTGATGGAGGCAGGATCGAGTGGATTCTCTGCAATGGTTGCTCTAGTCTTTACTGGGGAAAATTATCAGGCTTGGGCTGTCAAGATGACGGCATTCTTGGAGGGTCATGATCTATGGGAGGCTGTGGAGAATGATTATGAGGTTGCTCCACTTCCAAATAATCCGACCTTAAATCAGATAAAGTACCGTAAATAGAGAATCACAAGGAAGGCTAAGGCAAAGTCTTGCCTGTATGCTGCTGTTTCACCCACTATTTTCACAAGGATCATGAGATGTGATTCTGCAAAGGCAATATGGGATTTCTTGAAGGATGAATACGAGGGAGATGAGAAGATAAGAGGCATGAAGGTGCTGAATCTCTTGAGGGAGTTTGAGAGACAGCAGATGAAGGATTCAGAGTCAGTGAAGGAGTACTCTGATAGGCTGGTTGGGATAGCTGAAAAAATCAGAGTTTTAGGGACTGACTTGAAGGATGAAAGACTTGTTCAGAAGATCCTAGTGTCTCTTCCAGAAAAGTTCGAAGCCACCATAGCTTCTCTGGAAAATACAAGAGACTTAGCTGATATAAAGCTTGCAGAATTGTTAAATGCTCTGCAGGCACAGGAGCACAGAAGACTGATGAGAAAAATTACCAGTAAGCAGGAGAAGCACAGGTAGCAGTGAATGAAACTGAGGAAGAGCACTTGTTTGTAGCTTCTTTTTCTAAGTCTTCTATTGAGAATGATGCATGGCTGGTGGATAGTGGCTGTACCAATCATATGACTGGCAATTTGAAGCTGTTTAGAAGTCTAAACAAGTCAGACAGGTCCAGAGTCAGAATTGGCAATGGACAGTATATCGAAGTGCAAGGGAAGGGTATAGTTGCTATTGAAGGAAATCAGGAGATGAAGCTAATCAATGATGTTCTTTTTGTGCCAAATATTGACCAGAATCTGTTAAGTGTTGGTCAATTAGTTGAGAGGGGCTATAAAGTGAAGTTCGAAGGAAAGGAATGTCTTATTGATAATGCATATAGCAAAGAAGTGCTAAGAATCCCAATGAAGGACAAGAGTTTCATGTTCAAGCCACAAGAGATGCAACAAATGGCTTTAAAGTGCAAAGAAGAAAATGCAGAGCTATGGCATAAAAGACTTGGGCATGTTCACAGGAAGAGCATGTTGTTTATGCAGAGAAATAGCTTGGCAGATGACTTGCCAAGTTTGGAGGAGGAATTTCCACAGTGCAGAACTTGTCTTCTTGGCAAGCAAGCCAGATTTCCTTTCAAAGGAGGAGGCTGGAGAGCATGTGAAAAGCTGCAATTAGTTCACACTAATCTATGTGGACCTATGTCTGAGTTTTCTCTCAATGGTAGCAGGTATTTTATTACTTTCACTGATGATATGACTAGGATGAGTTGGATTTATTTTCTGCGAGCCAAGTTTGAAGTTGCTGATGTGTTTGTGAAGTTTAAAGCCTTAGTTGAGAATCAGAGTGGGAAGAAAATTAAAATGCTCAGGTCTGATAATGGTTCTGAGTATACTGCTCACAAGTTTAAGTTGAATTGTGAGCAAGCAGGAATTGTGCAGCAGTTCACTGCTCCCTATTCACCTCAACAGAATGGGGTCAGTGAAGGAAAAATAGAAGCATTATGGAGATGGCTAGATGTATGATGCAGGAGAAGAAGTTACCTAAGAAGTTCTGGGCTGAGGCAGCTAATACTGCAGTGTTTCTATTGAATAGATTGCCCATAAAGGCCTTAGAGAAGTCAGCACCTTTTGAAGTCTGGCATGGTGTTAGACCTTCTGTGAAGAATTTGAAGGTTTTTGGGTCTTTGTGTTACACTCATATTCCTGAGGTCAAGAGGGACAAACTAGATAAGAAAGCAGAGCTTGGAATCTTTATTGGGTATAGTCTTCAATCAAAGGCTTACATGATTTTCCATACCATGACAAGGAAGGTGACTGTGAGCAAAGATGTTATTTTTCTAGAGGAAGATGAGTGGAATTGGATGGAAGGAAAGAGTGCAGAACAGCAGCAGTTCAAAAAACAACCTACAATAGATGTAGAGTTTGATGAAGTTATAGATGGATTGGAAGACAGTATGGATGATTTACCAGTGAGAGGCACAATGTCACTTGCTGAAATCTATGAAAGAAGCAATGTGGCAATGCTCGAATCATCTAACTTTGTGGAAGCTAAGGAGGATCAGAGGTGGATTGCAGCAATGCAGGAGGAGATTGCAATGATCCAAAAAAACCACACATGGGAGCTTGTTGACAGACCATCTGATAATAATGTGATTGGGGTTAAGTGGGTGTTTAGAACAAAACTTAATCCTGATGGTTCTGTCAATAAACACAAAGCTAGACTAGTGGTGAAAGGCTATGCACAAATATGGGGAGTAGACTATTCTGAAACATTTGCTCCTGTTGCACGACTTGATACAATAAGGCTACTGTTAGCTATTGCAGCAGAGAAGGGGTGACTTATATTTCAGTTAGATGTCAAGTCTGCATTCCTAAATGGAGAGCTTGAGGAGGAGATTTTTGTTGAACAACCTGAAGGCTTCAATATCAAAGGGCAAGAAGAGAGTGTATATAGATTGAGGAAAGCTCTATATGGACTGAAGCAGGCTCTAAGAGCTTGGTATGGGAAGATAGATCGATATTTGCAGGATTTTGGCTTTGTAAAAAGCTTAAGTGAGTTCACTCTTTATGTCAAGAAGGTGAATCACAGTGTTGTAATTCTGTTACTTTATGTAGATGATCTATTAGTGACAGGGAATGATATGGAATTGATAGAGAAGGTGAAGCAAGATCTATTTGTAGTTTTTGAGATGTCAGACTTGGGAAAGATGGCTTATTTTTTGGGTCTGGAAGTCAAACAAGCTTCATATGAGATCTTCATCTATCAGAAAAAATACATGAAGGAAATTCTAAAGAAGTTTCAAATGGAAGATTGTCGAAGTGTAAGCACTCCTATGGCTGCTAAAGAGAAGCTGCACAAGAATGATGGAACAGATGTAGTAGATGCTTCTATGTATAGAAGTCTGATTGGGTGTCTCATGTATCTTACAGCAACCAAACCAGATATTCTATTTGCTGTGAGTGTTTTATCTAAGTTTATGAGTAGTCCTAGTCAGTTACATTTGGTTGCAGCAAAAAGGGTCTTGAGATATCTCAAAGGAACATTGTTCTTTGGTGTGAAGTTTAAGAAGGGTCAGAAGTTTAATTTGCAAGGATTTTTTGATAGTGACTAGGCTGGTTCAGTGGATGACATGAAAAGTACGTCTAGGTATTGTTTCAGTCTGGGTTCTGCTTGTTTCTCCTGGTGTTCCAAAAAGCAAGAGATTGTAGCTCAGTCCACAACAGAGGCTGAGTTTATAGCAGCTACTGCAGCTACAAATCAAGCTTTGTGGCTGAAGAAGATAATGAAGGATTTATGGTTGAATTCTAGTGATTGCATTGAAGTTAATGTTGACAATCAGGCTACTCTAGCAATATCACAGAATCCAGTTTTCCATGGCAAAACCAAACATTTTAAAGTCAAATTTTTCTTTCTGTGTGAGGTGCAACAAAGTGGTGAAGTTAAGTTGGTCTATTGCAGATCTGAAGATCAGCTTGTAGACATGTTCACAAAGCCACTTCAGGCTGGAAGATTTGAACTATTAAGAGAGAAAATAGGAGTTTGCAGCAGCAACTAATCCAGGAAGGAGTTTGTTGGAATTGTCTCAGTGCTGCTGTTTTCAATCGAGTTTTCCTCTGTTTTCCTCTGTTTTTTTTTAAAAAAACAATCAAGTTCATCTTGGTTATGTAGTTAGTGTTTTTGCTATTTTCTAGGAAGTTAATAGCACATTTGTGTGCAGTTATGTGTTGTACATATGTGAGCAGTTTCTGCTTTGTATTTAGTTGTGGTACTCGACAGTTTTTTCTTTTGCACAAGACGTATGAAGTGCTACGCTCTGTTTTTTCATCCTTTCTCTCCCTCGATCAATAGAGATGTTTTCTATTTTGATTGTTGTTTCATGAGTTATAACACTCTTCAATCGTTTACCATCCAAAGATTTCTTTAGCAGAATCCGTCTTACCCTCTCTTTAGGACAAATACTCTCTTATCAAACAGAAGTAGAAGAAAACATAGCACCTCAAAACCCATCATCGACCCGCTCATCAGAATCACAAATTTTACACATATTGAACATGCCGCTGCCATCATAGAACAAAGACCATTCAATTTACTCGATTGTCACACAGACCATCACACTTCCTCATGCTTGTCTTCATCGTCTTCATCTGAATCCTTCTTCTCTTTTATTCTTAGTGGTTTAACTAGTGCCTCTGATGTTTATTAACAAGACCCTTATGACATGGAGATTCTCCGAATTACTTGATCAAAACTAAAGAATTATTGAATTGACTCTGAGAAAAAAAGATGTCAAATTAAAAAAAAAAAAATTAACAAATATCCTAGGGGCACTCTTTAACATCTGCCTTTTCATTAATTCTTCTGACACTCGCTTTTTCTATGACAAAAAAGCTCATATTTGGTAAGTAAACCTTGAACAGGCAAAATGTCTCATTGATATGATGGATCAGGCAAGACGCGGGCAAAATCAAATGAATGACTCGAATATTTTGTAATCTCTTTTCTTCCCATGTTGAATCAAGCCTTGTAGGTACGCATTTGTATTTTCGTGGGGGCAGATTCACCAAATGATTGCAACATATTGTAGTTTTCGTTTCAATTTAAAGGAAGCTTAGAGGGGGCAAGTGCCTCCATTGCCCCCATGGTGAATCCGTCCATGCAGACAAGACAAATTCAAGACGATGTCCATTGGTGTATTCTCTCTGTAGGTGATGTGGTGTTGGTCTCGGTAGGTGAAACCCATGCTGGAGCTAACCAGAAACCTGAACTTCGAAGCGAAACTTTGCAAACCTTAGTGTTTAAGTCTAGTAACCATAGAAACTCAGACAGCACTTTGAGAAAATTGGACATCATGGAGTACTAATGACTGAGTCCTTCCATTAACTTTGATCTATTTTGACAAAATTGAAGATCGGGCGGACGAGATCTTGAGAATACTTCGTAGGATAAGAGATGCAAGAGAAAAGGCGAGATTCAAAATCAATTAATGCAGGAAAAAGTAGGGGCGGCCAACCAATCGAGGATAATATGGGAGGAGGCTGTTTGAGATGTTTCGATCATGTCGAACGGAAGACCTTTGGGTTGATGCCTTGGCGAGGAGACATGACTCGTATCTAGAGCTTATAGAAGATCTAATAAAAGATCGAAGGTAGCGACGTGATAGGATTTCTATAACCGACGACAATAGCAGGAAAAAAAGCTTCAAGCTTTGAAAATGTCCAGTGGAGTTGGGTCAATCGAGCAACTCAGGCTAGAGACCAAGTTTTTGTGAGAGCTCCCTTATATCTGCAGTTTTTATTTGATGCTGGCGTTGAAGGTAGACCACCTTGATGTAATACTTCTGTCGTTTCCATTTGAATGAGAATTGAGAAGTTTTTATGGCAAAAGACAGAACAGAGGAATAAGTTCATGCTTTCATTAAGTGTCATTCTGTTTAACGATCATTGGAGTCCGCTCTCTCTTTTGTTTCATGCTAGTTCGATCGCTCAAAATATTATTTTGAATAGCTAACAAATCAAGTCTTGCAGGGATTTCAATGAAAATTATTATGTCTGGTGGTGAGATGTTATGAGGTAAAACCTTATACAGAGTCGTGCTTTTAATCATCAAATGTGTATGAATTTGTACAGTTGAATTGACAGGGAATTCTCAAGTCATAGAGAGTAGATACACTCTTACCTGCATAAGGTTCAGTCTCGTGCAATAGAGGCTTGAGATGGCAGCTTAATTGATCCCTCTATAGCAGAAGCGTCTGGCAAGATAGATGTTTAACAGCAGCTAGGAAGGGAAGGAAATAGAAAACCTACTAAATCTACTGCCCCAGCAACAACTAAGGCACAGCCTGGTGACACATTGTGGAGCATCTCATCCCGTGTTCATGGAACTGGTGCTAAATGGAAGGAATTGGCAGCTCTTGAGTCTTAACCCACGCATTCACAACCCCATTATTATTCTCCCAAACGAAACCGTTAGGTTGCACCAAGTTGAGTAGGGGTGTGCACCGGGAACCGCCCAGACCAGACCGGACCGGCTGGTTTTGGGCGATTTCCAAAGAGAGCGGTCCGGTTTCCGGTTCCCGCTTTTGGAACCGGTGGCCAGTCGGTTTGGTTCCTAGTTCCAAGGTGGGAACTGGACCAATGGATTGGATCGGTTAATTTTATATAATATATATTTTTAAATTTTTTAAGAAAAAAAAACCCTAATTCCTCAAAAATTTTCCTATTTTTCATTTTATTTTTGGCCCAAAACAGTAAAGTTACCGAATCCACCGGATCGGACCGGACCAGACCGGATCATACCGGACCAGTCGGTCAGTCCGGTTCCCAATTCCAGGACTGGTTGGTCCGATTCCCGGTCCCGGAATTTGGGAATCGGGAACCGATCAGTCCTAAAGTTGAGGGTGCGAAATGGATCTTCTTGAAAGAGGCCTTTTTGCCAAGCTGGGTTGGAGTGAAGTTTCCGAGCTGCGTTAGTTATGGGCTTTGCTGATCGTAACCACGCATTGTGTTGTCTAAGGCAGATGAAAGTGCTGGCTCCTACTCGTGAAAACTCTCTTACCTCCCAATTGTTATGGACTGATTACCACCAGTCTAAGTTACAAAAGATCTGTCTATGCAATTGTTTTCATCTCTCCGTTCTTCCATCCCCTGTAATCAGTTTGCATATGAACAGTAATTTTTTGTGTTTTGTTTGGGATGATACGCCACCAATCTCCTTTGTCTTGTGATTAGGAGCAACGGATCAGTCCATGAGATTTTAGGTTCCATTTCTACCTTCTCCCTCCTCTACTTGTCTATATAAAGAAGAAAAGATCCTTGGGCAAGCAGTCATAATATCGGAGCTTGTACATTGTTTTAGAAGAAGCACACCTTCTGGTATGTGAACATTACATATGAAACTAGTGCTGCTTCGATTCCGACCTTTGAGGGAGGATCAGCTTGCACGGCCTGCGAATAATAATGTAGTGTTTTCTGTGAAATCTATGTCTCACTTCCTTAAAATTAGGCAGGAAAGATCGTGTGAGAAGTTCGTGTAAATGGTGTGACTGCATCATGGTTTGGTGCCATGGGGTTGAAATTGATCAGCCAGAGAGGCTCACTAGCTTTGATCAGATGGCTTTTGGACATCTACCAGCAATGGAGAAGAATATGAAGTATAAAAGAAGTGTTGATGCTTTTGAGGTAGATGGGTTCGGTTGTTTGGTGTAATTGGAAAGAAAGAGGTGAAGCTGTGTTGGACAAATCATAGAATGGCTCAACCTATGCTAGTAAGTATCAGGTCAGACTGAGATTGGATCCTTGAAGGAATATTTGTCTGACCATTCGGAGGATAAAAAACAAGAAAACTCCCAATGTTGCTTTTGCCTACTAATTCCCGGCATACATAGGAGTAGATCATATTACTTTGTGGCCAGGCCTTCCCAGTCTTTTTGGAAAGATTTGGCTATTCGGGCGAGACATCTCTGATGAGGAGAACTCGAGAATAATGCGAGATGGACTCTGCGATTGGTTTAGTAGTCTCATTAAATCGTTTGCACAACTAGCAGTACTCAAAATGATCTTATGACATAGGGATTAAGTTAGAAAGAACGCAGGCATCAAGACTATGCAGTAATCCTTTGTCCCACCAGATGAATACACTAGATCTTGATATTGCCCCTAGATCTGCACCAACTCACACACCCTGATATCCACTTCTTGAGCTTTTGCGAATCTTTCACAGTCGGGAGGACGGTTGCGAGGAATCGAACGGTGTGAAGTAGAAAATGTTGGGAAAATACTGCTTCGAATTTGGTAGAACAATGAAGACGGATCTTTGAGTACTCGAGTCGGACTTTGAGGCGTGATATCACTTTCTTTAAGGATTTATTTGCCCCACAAAGTTGCTAATGGTCACCGGCAAAATATCCTCCAGGATACAACAAAGTCTCAATTTGAGAATACTAGATAGCAATTCTAGTATTTCTCCAGGATCTCTCTAGGAAACAATTGAAAGAATGGCTGTCGTTTTTTCAGAAAGAAACTCGAAGAGAAGAAAAGATAACCAGACTTCTTTCTCAATCTGACAAGTATATATATATATAAACTAGTCTTAGAAAAACGAAGACAACTCTTCGTGAAAAGTTGCGAAATGAAAAAACACATCCTTTCGAAATTTGTTCAATTGAACAAAGGTGTCTATTCGTAAGAAATTAAAACCGAACCAATGCAACCCTTCGTGAAAGGTTGCAAACCGAACGGGTATCATATGCAAATGAAAAGACACGAATAAATTCGGAATAATAATTAATAATTATTTATTTATTTATTTAATAAATAAAATTTCGAATTTTCATTTTATATTTTATTTTTCGAGAATTCTCAAAACAAAAATAAAATAAATAATAGAGGGATTAGTGCTAAGTGCGCCTAATAATTGCGCCAAAATCGCGCACCCGCACGCGGGTATGGTGGGGTCTAGCCCCACCCAATCATTACTTTAAATGAATAAAGTAAATCCCACACTTATATACTGGTTTACTTTTTTCCACCTTTCCCATGTGGGACAAGGTAAAAGGCACTCATTTTTTTGTTTTAACAAACAAAACTCCAACAGAAAAACAGTGGCTACAATGCCGAGCCAAACATACATGGAGGAACTAACTACTGTGATCGACATCTTATGCATGGAGGAGCTAACCACCGTGATCGACCTTGCATGTAAAGATTCCCTGCCCACGTAAAAGATGGCCAGCGTGGACACGAGGTAAGTCAGCGCCATGAAAGTGATGGTCACCCAAGTTGTGGCCATCAGAATCCACATCAGAACCTTCTTCCTCATGGGCAAGCCGCTCATGAGCAAGAAGATTGTGCTCAGGGATGCAAGAAAAGAGACGGTGTTGTATATCCAGAACATTGGATAACCCACTGGATAGTTTGCAGCCATTATCGATGTTCCTGCGTAGTATAAGATGGTGCCGTTGTTGTCTTTCTGATCATTGTCCCACACGCCGCCAGGAGGGCTAAGGCCGGCTTGGTAAGCCATGGCTGCGATCACGGTGGCAGTTATCTATCGTGACGTGAAGGAAAGTTTTAAGATTGTGAATGAAGAAATAGCGTCACACTTTTACTTGAAACTATGAAGATCGTAACTATGAAGATCGTCGAGTCAAAGTTAGTCATTTCAACAAATACACAAATTCAATTGATGGCTTTTCCTATATTTATCGAAATACGATAAAATTGTGGCAAGCTCTCTACAGAAATAGAGCTCATCGATTAAATTATGAAAAAACTAAGCGTATGAATATACACCTATATGAGAAAAAGAAATGAAAGATATTTCAAAATTTGAACGTCTTTTTATAAAGGTTGCTATTGTTGTTAGAAAGAAAATCAAAATCTAATAACTAACCTTGTGGAAAATAAAACACACTTATATTCCAGCCGTCGGCAAGACTTGCCCTTGCCGGGCCATTGTGAGGGTGGCATTGCTTGGATGTGGGCAAGCTCGGCCTCACCAAATTTGAGCGAGGCCGAGCTAGCCCAACCAAGGTGAGGCCAAGCCTTGCCCAGCTGTCGGGGAGGCTTGGCCGGAGAGGCTAGGCCTGGCTGGGGGCCAGCGACACTTTGACAAGGTTACCAGCCGTCGTTTGGCCGGTTGTCAACAACCCGCCAAAGAGGAAGAAGGAGAAGAAGAAAAGGAAAAAAAAAAAAAAGGAGAAAAATCTAATAAAATTATTAAAAAATTAAAATAAATTCTAAATCACAAAAGAATTTAAGGTCTTACTAAATACATTTCTATCCCGATAATAGAAATTTTGGATAGTTACCAAATTCTTTCAAATACTCAGAAACTCATCCGGGGAACAAAATAAAAAAATAAAAAAATCATTTTAAAGCACAAATTATTTTCAAGAATAGAATGGTTGTCAAACATGTCCCAATGGAGAAGACAAAAGATTGAGTCTTTTAGAAATCCTCTTTACTTTATGTAATAGTATAGATATTTAAAGAAGACCACCCAACTGCTTCACATTTAGATTCAGTACCATTACTTTCTTAATTCATCAATTTGCTTCATCTCTTCTTAGTTCTCACTATTAGATTTCTTATATTACCCTTTTTTTTTTTAATAATAAGCTATCTATTATTGTAACTACTGATCCTCTTTCTGTACATAGCTATTTAATTATGAGCAATTTAGTACATATGCAGAAAACGTTTTTAAGAAAGCATAACTATTTATTTTAAGCGATATAAACGATTATTTTTAGGAAAAATTTCTTCCGAATCATCCATTTTTCATGAAACAAATAGAGATTTTAAATTAACTAGCTGTGAGCTATGATGCTAATTGCAATAACATAACCGATCCGATCTAAGTTTTCATCAAATGCTACTCCAAGACATCTAGCTAAAGCATTACCATCAAAGAATCGCGCTTCTTCTTGATCCATTTCTTGTGTTTGTCTTCCTTCTACTTCCTGATTTTACCAGAGAAAGACGACGGCGGAACCGCCTCTACCGGAGGAGTATTGGTGGAGGGAAGTGCTACAGATGCTAGGTCAACTACAACAGTTGAATTCTCCTCATTTGTGTTATTAACAACTGCTTGGTGAGTTGTCGATGCAGGGAATCTTATGGCTCTCAGAGCTCCAGCATGTACTAACAGTTCTCTCAATTCAATGACTTTGAAATCCTTTGAAAAATATTCCACTATATCCAGAGCAGAGAAGCCATTTCTATTCACTGTGTTCACATCCACTTCGCTTCTTTGAAGCAGATATTTCACTGTCTGCACAAAAAGATGAGCTTCTTATCAGTTATAAAAGAAACAACAAACAAAGATATCTCCTGTAAGTTTCTTTAGTCGATATTATCCATTGAAGTTTGAATTCAGAAAACTTGAGTCTATAGAAAAATGAAAATGAGCCGGATTTTATCTGCACAAAATGTTCAGTTGGAATGCGATATCTGACGTCGTCACAATTTCGAAGCAATTCGAAGCAAAAAGGATTACCTCTATTTGCTTGTTTGTTGTGGCCAAATGCAAAATGGTATTACCCTCATCATCCTGAGCTTTTACCAAATCACCATCTCTCACCATCTCCACCAGGACTTTCAAAGCCTCCAAACGATTATGACTCACTCCCAAATGGAGAGCGGTTTGGCCGTGGCTCAGCCTGTGCTCAGCCGCCTTCGGTCTCGCCTTCACCAGCTCTATCACGATGTTGCTTCGGCCCTTCAACATGGCTAGATGAAGTGGGGTCCACCCATTTTCGTCATGGACAAGGCATGCAAGGGGGTTTGATTGTAACAATTCCCTCACTATTTCGACGTATCCGTTCGCAGATGCCAAGTGAAGAGGCGTACGTCCCTGCAAAGGTAAAGTGCTTGACTATGGAGCATTCTTATTGAGGGACACGTTCATGTGATTTATATATATTGCATTTTCAAATCGAATAGACCAAGCTACTCAAATTCACTGGTGTCTGTAAGATCTTTTAGGTTGAATTAACCTAGAAATCTATGACTTGATTTCTGTCTGAATTTTGTTAATTTCCTTGAGATATATGATGGGTATAATTTCTCACAGATCATGAAAACTGGAAAACAAAATGCTATATTACATGTGCAAAATCTAATTTGACAAGCAAGATAGTCCGATCTATGTAGAGATATTCCATGGAAATATAGTTAATAATTTTTTTTTTGTCAGTCATATTCTATTCTTACTCTAACTTTTATTATCATACTTTTGTCCTGCCTCCTTGTAGAACGTGAGAGTCGAACCCCCCCTCGAGAAGGTGGGGATTCGAACCTCCCACCTCCCCCTTCCATGTTATGATTCCATGGCTAAAAGCCTAAAACTTGCAAAAACCTAATCAAAGCAGTTACGATTCCACCGATTATCTAGTTTGCGAGGATGACTGGGTTCAGTTTGATCTGACAAATAGATATCAAACAACTACAACCAAAGGTTTTCGCTTCGACATACCTGCGAGTCCAACTCCATAGCCCAATCCCTTTTATGGGCCAAAAGAGCCTTGGCGAAATGTACATGACCTTGCATACAGGCCACATGCAATGGTGTCTCGTCAAAGCAAGTGACAGAAGCCCGAGCCAGGATGAGTCGGTCTTCTTGCAGCAACTGAGCTAACGACTCGACGCACCCGTCATGCGACGCTTCGTAGAGCCTCCTCTCTCGTTGTCTTCTTTCAAATGCTAAGGAAGCTTGTTGATGCGATGGTGGGGATGGCGACCTCCTTCTCGGGCTTGTGATCGATGGCATTGCTCCCAGCTTGGGGTTGAACTCGAAGTCGCTGGAATTTATCATTAGAAGTGATTACACTCCTCTCACAAGTGGTGTTACCGTAATATGCGGGGTTAAAAAGTCAAAAAGTCACATGATGATTCACAAGCTTCCCACGCGGAGTTGACTTTTGACTTCCTGTTCCTGTTCCTGGGTCATTGTACTCATTGTTTAACGGCTGCGATGGTTTGTGCTACCCGGATCATCGTAGTCATTATTTAACGGCTGCGATGGAAGAAATGCCGACAGGCTAGTAAGAAATGCTGACAAGCTACCAGTTTATTAGGACGAAAGAACGAAGAAATTCGACCAGATTCGTTGAGCGGTGGAGATCAAAATTTGGTCCGCCCTTATTTGCATCCGAATGTTTGATATAAATTTTCATCTTTATCACAATATTATAATTTTTTCATATAATTTTTTTAATAATCCAGAGACACGTATGTGGAGACTTTTCTACCTGAATTCTAGTTAGGAATACCCTTCAAGCTCATAAGTCGGTTTTGTTTTATTTTTTATTTTTTGTTTTGTTTTGTTTTTTTGTTTTTTTGTTTTTTCGGGTCAGACCATAAATCAATTAAGAAGGTGTGTTTACGTGACCTCGATCTAGAACGTTTCATACATAATTGGTAAGACTGGAATAAGATATCTCTAATTTCGAAACCCGAATTCTCTCGATATCCCATTTAACTATACCAACCCTAAAAGAGTTAATAAAGATTTTTGCACAATTTCTGAAAGACGTGATTAGAGGCTGTTGGCATAGGCAACCCGGATCGAATATCACCTAAGGCAAATGATATCCTAAGCACAGGTAATTTGCCTGAGTATGCTCTCCATCTATAGAATGAAGCTAAACTTTCTTAAAATTTGACCCTATAGAAAATTAGATCTTTCTTAAAATAAGTTCTTTCATAATCAAGGACTCGAGTGCAAAGGCTCGGTTCATTTTTGCTATTACCGACTATAAAAGTAGAGAAGCTTATTATAACTACTACAATCGTAACCTCAATTATCAAAGATTTAGTTTTGTTGGAAGGTCTCCTAATAATCTATTTGAAAAAGAGTAACATTGTGGAGCAGTTGAATCTTTCTCTTTCTCATGGTCAAAGGATTAGATGAGTCTAAAGATGACTATTCATCTAAACATGCCCTTCGACGTGATTATTGAGCGTTAACCAATGTCGTTGTCGGTCTCATCAGATCTGGCAAACGCTCTCTGGTGTGTAAGCAACGAGGATCGTGCTCCTCTTGAATCCAGTGAGAAAGTCCAGTGCTAAAGCAGTCGATTTTCTTCAATGGAAAAAGGTCGAGACTCTTTGAGTTTGAGACTTCTTGGTCTACGTAGTTGTAGATGACAGAGACTCGAGAAGTTGCATTAGAGGATGGTACTGTGCACAGGCTGTTGGCAAATGGATTCGGTGGGTTTTGAAGAGGGTCTTCAGCTTAGCCTCCGGCTTCCAGTCTTCCATAGTCAAGCCACCCTGCATATATAGGAGCTAAGTTATGTAGTCATGTTTCAAATTCAGCTTAAAGAACTGTGAAGCCATTACTAATTAATTAAGATATATCTACCCGGTATTCGTCTTAGAGACCTCTTCGAAATGTGACTGACAAGCTCCTCTTCTGAGTCAAAATGCCTGCCGGATATCTTTCCCTGGTTATTCTGCATTCGGGCCGACAATCTGGAAAGAAGAGCAGCATCCAATCAGGTAAGAATGTCTTCCCTGAATAACCACAAACCAATACTACAAAGATAGAAAACAGCGTATCCTAATGGCCACCGTCTGGCCGTTCTTGGCAGTGTCTAACGGGTTTGTGATTGTTTTCTATAGAGGCGATCCGACCAACATGGATGAACACTCCCTGCAGAATACAAACTGGAGTAACCGACCTGTCGGGGAGAGATAAAAGCTTAGCTACTTAAGCACAAAGCTGTGCACTAAATTCACGAGATTATCTTTGAATAAATCTCCTAGCAGATCAGACTCTGAACTGTACCTGTAATCTTTCATTCCGTCACTGAAGGTACATAAATTGATGAAAGAGGATAAGGGAATGAGAATCCACATGCAAATGCAAGAAGATCAAAGTTCTGTGTTCTTCTATTGATTTAGTCCTTGGAAAGAATAGGTGAAAAGAACAAGAATGTATGTGGTGGTCGGACTGGTTTGCGGACAATTTGACAAACTCCCTTGATTGCTCAAACTGTAGAAATCAGGGTTGACTCAGTTCGACGATGCAATTTACAAGTCTCGAAACAGAGACTTCTTACTTGGGGTATGACAGTATCGGACTTAAGCTAAGCCAGGTCCGGATGACATATTAGAAGGGAGGGAAAAGAGAATGGAACTTCCCCGCCTCAATGATGTTGATCCTTCTCACGCTACCGACTCATATCGATTTGCGTACCAATTTTATGTCTCTCGCGTAACTATTCCGGACTTTTTCCGACGGCAGTATCTATTGTATGTACACATTTGCCAATGTCGCTCCTCTTCCTCCTTCCTCAGTCTTTTTTTCATCTTTCCCTCGGCCTCCTTGCGTCCGCGTCGAGTGGGTGTGTGGAGCACGAGGGCGTAGGGCCCCGACTGTGGTCTTGGCTTTGTCCTAAAGGTGAGTGTGACCACAAGGCGCAGTCTTCCATGCACACAAGGCGTGGTCTTCCATGCACGACGATTCCGTCCACCTCCGCGTCAAGTGGGTGTGGAGCATGAGGGCGTAGGGCCCCGACTGTGGCTTGTGCTTCGTTACATATTTCGTAACGGATTGTGAGACACTAACACTCAAAGTGGATTGATGAGATGGTCACATTTTCACTCTTTTTCAACTTACTTAATTGACTCTTACAATCTATCACATCACTTTGTAAACTAATTTTGGAAAAAATCTAAATAAGGACTTGAAATGCCTTCATTTCTCGAATAATGACCTAAAGTGGACCTTGTGTTAAGAGTTTGAAGTGGTCATGGAAGTTTCAAATAAGGGCCTGATCTCCTTGATTTATTCTAGACAATCAAGGGTATTTTCGTCAAAAGAAAATTTTAATTTGAAATTAATTTTTCTTTTCTCTCTTTTCCTTTTTTTTTTTTCCTGGCGAGCACCAGCAAGGGCTCGGCGACCTTGTTGAGGCGAGGTCATCCCGCTAGCAAGGCGACCTTGCCCAAATCTGGTGAGGGCGGCCCTCGCTTATGGATTTTGAGGGAGGCCTCACATAGGGCGAGGGTCGCCTCCCCCAAGCAAGGCCCTCCCTCACCTAGCCCTCTTCAGGTATTGTGGGTGGGTATTGGCCACCAACGAAGAAGGAAGAGAAAACCAGCAAAAAAGGAAAAAAGAAAGAAAAATAAGAAAAAAGGTAAATGATAAAATGCCATTGGCCAACTAGAAAGTCAAGCTCTTTTTTGAAATTAACATAGCTATTTTAGGCTCTTATTTGAAATAAAATCATTTTTAAACCCTTATTTGAGAATGAGGACACTCTAGGCTCTTATTTAGAAAAATATTTATTTCATGCCCTTATTTGGAATTTTCCCATTGATTTTGTATGTCATTTTCATATAGCGTTGAGTTCGACAATTTAAGATTATAAAGCACTTAATAGTGATTTGGAATATTTATGTGTTGTCAACTATTTAAAAAATTTGAAATGCCAAAGCAATAGGTAATTTTTCAATTTCGGTCAAAATCTAATAAATTATCTGAATTTTCAAAAGTTATGGAAAAATTATATGTATATCCACATTTCATTGTAATAGTTTCAAGCATCTTGGACTAAAAAGTATTTAAAGCGTGTGAGCCGCAATATTTGATTAAGTAAAAAATAATAAGCAAAAGGACTTACTTGTTTGTGTTTTAGCAAAAAGCATTTTGTTTTTCCGCCAAACTTTAAAGTATTATTTCAATTTTTAAAAATTTCGAAAAAGTACATGTGAATTTTTGCGTCAAATTGCCATTTTGTAAAAAAAATTATACTTTTTAGACTTGTAAAAAGCTCAAAATTTACAAGCCACGGATTATGTGTAAAATATGGGTTTGACCCAGTCAAAAAGAAAAAAAGTAGAAGTAGCCGCAGAGAGAGAGAGGGATCGAGAGTTTTCGGGAGAGGGGGAAAAGAGAAGAGAAGAGAGAGAGAGAGAGAGAGAGAGAGAGAGAGAGAGAGAGAGAGAGGAAGAAAATAAAGAAGGAAAAAGAAAACAGAAAAAGGGGAAGAGATAAAAAGGGAAAGAAAGCCCACGTTCGGGCAGAGAGAAAAGAAGGAGAAGAAAAGAAGAAGAAGAAGAAGAAAAAGAAGAAGAAGAAGAAGAAGAGAAAGGAGAAGAAAGTAAAGGGTTTTTGGCATGTGCACGCCACGGATGCCTCGCCAAGCCGACTCTACTCTATAACACGGCACCCGGAATGACAGTTTAGGGTGTTGTGAAGCTGTGGGATTTTACGGATCGTGATTTGAGCTTGTGGTTTGTCCGAAACAGAATTTCAAAGTTTCCCGCACGCAGTGAACAGTACGCGTCCAGCAGCTTCGGGCTTGTATTTTGTTACTTTTCGGCTTGATTTTGAGACGGTGAAGTTGGGATTCTTGTAATATGTGTCAAGGGCTCTCTATGGACTATAAATTCGTTTGGTCTTAGACGATGAGGTGAGTGGTACTATATCTTCTTTGGTTTTATAAAATCATGTCTTGAAATATATATATGTATATATATTGAATCGAGAAGAGCATTTTTATTGCATAAAAGTCGGATCGAGCATTTACTACCCTTTGGTTGATTATGAATGTTTGAAAAGCATGTTATACAAAGTAAGTGGAGAAATATATATATGAAATTGCTTTGCGATTGATTTATGGAAAGGTTTATAATGATTTGAGAAATTGATATGAAATGGATGATGGGCTATGTTGCAAATGTTATTTGTTTGGTTTAAGATATTGATTTCTGGATTGGATTTTTGGTATTGGAGGATGGTTATTTATGCTCAATATGACTGTGAACCCAATGAGGGGTTTTTGGGGTATGCATACCAGGTTTAGGATATCCTTTTGGGCCCAGCCATCGGCTTTGTAGGTGGAGACCTTGCCAAGGGGAAAAGCTTGGTCGCCTTGTCACAAGGCGTTGTGTCGTGACCATGGTGGAATATTGAGCAATAGATTAATCAATGGATTGACCATTGATATGTGATATTTGATGAGATTATTCAATGGACTTGACCATTGATACTTGACTTTTGATGGTGATTTAAATGAGTTTTCCATATTAGTATAAAGCTTTGATGATATTAAATAACTCTTTTATGATTCAATATGTATTTTATTTATTGAATTGGCGTTATGAAGTTTGGGATTGCTTTGTATACATGCATAGTGGTTGTTCGATCTGCTTAGAAGATATGTACTACTCACTGAGCTGTTGTTGCTCATTCCACTCCTCCTTTAATCTTTTCAGGTTCCTCGGTTAGTGGCGAATAGAGTGAGTGCGCCGTCGGTGGGAAACTTTTTGGGGAGTTCTATTTTGGGTATGGCCTAAGGAAGTGGTGCACTTTCCTTGCTAGTGTTTGGTTTGTCTGAGTTCTATTTGTATATTTCTTTTTGGTGGATTATAGAAACTCTGATGTTGCAACGAATCTGTTGGTCTATCTGATATGTATATATATGGTTTTATATATATATAAGTTGATATCAGGTTGTTGGTTGTGTTTGAGGCTGCGTCCTTCGTGTGGAAGGACGGCCGTGTCATCCCTATTCTTTGTAGTTTTGGGGTGTGACATTATGAGTGTGAACAAATGAAACGCAGAGTAAAAGTCAATTTAGACAAAACAATCGACGCAATTCTTCATCGAGGCATGTCTCGTCTCACGAGATCCATGTGTAGTGTAATTTGGCAAAAGGATCTTATTAGCAGGTATCCCAGTGCATGAGTTAATATAACTAAAAGTGGAAATCACACTACCCAAGACACTTTTGAAAATGGAAGATTATTTATACATTATGTTGAAGTCTCTTGCTTCAAATAATAAATATCAAATCTTCAAGGCATAGTTGATGAACAAATTATCAAGACGATGCTCTTTGGCATTTTCTCGCTAAAAGCAAAGATTAAGGGGAAAATAGAAAGATCAACATCACATTGAAATCGATGCAATTACCTCTCCAAGTTGAGCATAAATGCTTTTGCTGTAGGCACTGGGCAGTGGGGACTAGGTGCTGGGGCTCCTTTAAATGGATATATTCAAGAGTATCATAGGTAATTTCGGTGCTTGATGTCGCATATATAAAAGAAAATTATTCGAATACAAAATCTTGCATTTTAGTGATTCTAAAAGGATTCATTTGCTTCACAGAAAAGAAATGATTTGAAAAATATTTTCTTAAAAACTTATCACTTGTATCGTTTTGAAATAATATAATGAAAATGTTTTCATTATTGATAACAATTTTTGTTTAGCTATTTTCTCAAATAATGAAAATACTTTTCATTCAGTCAATTTTCTTTTGCAAGCAATTATCTTTTAAAAAAATAAATTTTAAATTACTCATTTTCTATAAAATAATTTTTATTGCAATTTTACTGTGCTTGGCTATAATGCTAATTAAGAGCTTGGTCAATCACTCTCGCGATGTCGGGGGAAGTGGGTCTGCATAGAAAGGAATTTGGCATTTTGCTCGTTCCACATAGCCATGATATAGATCCAAAATATCGATTCAGACATGTTACTCTGGCCCCCTTGGTTTAATCATTATTGTGCTGATATAACCAATTTAATAAAACTTGATCGGTAGTCCGATTCAATACACATAACCATTTGCACTTCGATACCACTAGACAAGCAGACGTGTTCAAAAATGTGATTTACGTTTAATTGGGACTTTTTTTTTTTCCTCTTTTTCATTTTTCATTTTGCATTTTTGATGGCTAAAACCTAGAGTAAAAGTGAAATGTAGCTTTAGTAGACCATATATAGCCTATAGGGAAATAGGAAAAGTATATCTTCTTTACGATTACTTAACTTTGGTTATGTTTAATCAGTTTATATGCACTATTCACATGGTCCGGAAGAAATTCTTACAATCGAGTCAATTGCTTGAAGTGGTAAAAGGAGGGCGGGCAAACCCCTTTTGCACGTGAACGAGAAAAGACGTCCGAAATCGATTGGGAGACGTGCTTTTCACTTGCATGGGTTTTACTCTTTTTTTTACAAACAATGCATGGGACTCGTACCTTATATTATATTTTAAGTTCGCGATGAGCTGTGCGCATTTGCCGAAAGCAAAAGAGATTTCCGGTGACTCCCGTAAAGAACACGTCGTCAAAGTCGACGTGTGAATCGATTGGGCGCATGATTTGCTGTCCCCTACTGTGCATCCACTTGCAGTCTTCATATTGAGATTGTGACATGGGTCCACTTAACTTTAATCCCAGCTGCACTCAATCTGAAATATTACAAAACCCTAATTAGGGCCAATTATTTATTTATTTTTTTTGGTTCCCTCCATCCTTCTCTATGTATGGCCACCTCCGAACCCAACTTTCGTGCTTGCCCCTGTTCTTGCCAACGGCAAATTGTCACACCTTCGAGCTGCGCTGCAGCTTGCCGTCGTCTCTATAAACATGATATGCTCGGACAAACTTGAGACCTCGGGCTTTTGCATATATGGGGATCTGACATAGTGTATTAAGCTTTCTATTTATTTCGCAGAAAATGAACAGTTCGAAAAATATTTTCTTAAAAATGATTGTTCATTTCGTTTATAAAAATGAATAAATTAAAATGTATTTTTATTGTTCACAAAAATATTTAATTATAGACTACTATTATTAGTAAAATAATATTTTTATTAATTGATTATTTCGACTTCGGGGGACTGCTCAGCGAGTGGGGCCACGCACGGGTTTGGTCTCGCTGGCTGTCGTATGATCCCCCCCGGCGGGTCAAAAACGAAGCGGGGGCGCGGTTTCGTTACCCGGTCAACGGTCTCGACCTTTTCATTTGTTTCCCCAAGATCGCGTTGACCTTTCAATTTGGCCATTTTCGTTTACGTACGAACAAATAGTCCTTAACTTCTTCTATAACTCCTCTCACCCTGTTTATAAATTTTTGTAGATCTCACGTCATTGTGGACGCACGGCATGTGTAAACCATTCGTAAAATCGACTTTAATCCACAATTAGTTAAACATTGCATGTTGAACCATGCAAAACCTTAAATAATTTAACAAGCTTTGACATATTTTCATGTAATACAATCTAGTGACTTATAAACGGCACGACATGTATTGCTAAAATACTTTTATATTTAATGAATTTAAAAAAAAAAAAAAACTCATACACAAACTAAAGTGAGAGTAAAGAGTGAGCGAGCGTGAGATCAAGTGAGGGCGAGAGAATGAAGAGAAAGTCGTAGAGATGAAATAGATCTAAATAAGTTGTGAATCTATTTAACAATTATATTATTATAAGTTTTACCATTCTGAACCCATAATGGATATAACTAGCTCATATAATAACTCAACCCATCAAATATGGTTAAAAAATGAGTCTATGTCCCATTTTGACATATCTAAATTATTAGAAGATGACCGTTTAATCTTAAACTCTTCTAAGCTCTCATCTCATTTAAAATCTATAAATCCCACGTCGTCGTAGATGCACGGCATGGGTATCACAACCAGGCTAAAATAATTATAATCTAGAATTAATTAAACATATTTGATCCTGGGAAGAGAAAGGTCTGGGGAAATTCAAACCAGCAACAATCTGGTTCCCGTTGGTTGCTCGCTAATGGAATGGGAAAGAGCAATAAGCATCCGTTCCTGAAGTCGAAGACTGCTTCTTCTAAATCTACTGCCCCAGCAACAACTAAGGCACAGCCTGGTGACACATTGTGGAGCATCTCATCCCGTGTTCATGGAACTGGTGCTAAATGGAAGGAATTGGCGGCTCTTAACCCACACATACGCAATCCCAATATTATTCTACCAAACGAAACTGTCAGGTTGCATTAAGTTGGGGTTGTGAAACGGATCTTTTTGAAAGAGGCTTGGTTTGTCAAGCTGGGTTGAGTGAAGTTTATGAGCTGCATTAGTTGTGGGCTTACTGATCGAAACCACACAATGTGGTTGTCTAAGACAGACGAAAGTGCTGGCTCCTGCCTTTGAGAACTCTCTTACCTTCCCAATTGTTATGGATTGATTATCACCGGTCTAAGGTACAAAAGATCTGTCTATGCAATTGTTTTCATCTCTCTGTTCTTCCATCCCCTGTAATCAGTTTGCATATGAACAGTAATTTTTTGTGTTTTGTTTGGGATGATACGCTACCAATCCTTTGTCTTGTGATTAGGAACAACAGATCGGTCAATGAGATTTTAGGTTCCATTTCAACCTTGTCCCTCCTCTACTTGTCTATATAAAGAAGAAAAGATCCTTTGGCAAGCAGTTATAATATCAAAGTTTGAATGTTGTTCTAGAAGAAGCACACGTTCTGGTATGTGAACATTACATATGAAACTAGCGCTGCTTCGATTCCGACCTTTGAGGGAGGATCAGCTTGCACGTTCTGCGAATAATAATGGAGTGTTTTCTGTGAAATCTGTGTATCACTTCATTAAAATTAGGCAGGAAAAGATCGTGTAAGGAGTTCATGTAAATGGTGTGACTGCATCATGGTTTGGTGCCATGGGGTTAAAATTGATCAGACACAGAGGCTCACTAGCTTTGATCAAATGGCTTTTGGACATCTATCAGAGCATTGGAGAAGAATATGAACGACGCATAAAAGAAGTGTTGATGCTTTTGAGGTAGGTGGGTTCGGTTGTTTGGTGGAATTGGAAAGAGAGTGGTGAAGCTGTGTGAGGCAAATCATGGAATGGCTCAATGTTGCTTTTACCTACTAATTTGCGGCATACATAGGAGTAGATCAGATAACTTTATGGCCACGCCTTGATCGGATAACTTTGTGGCCACGCCTTCCCATTTTCTTTAAAAATATTCGGCTATTCGGGCGAGACTATCTCTGATGAGGAGAGCTTGAGAATAATGCGAGATGGACTCTGCGTTTGGTAGTAGTATCATTAAATGGTTCGTACAACTAGTGGTACTCAGAATGATCTCATGACATAAAGATTAAGTTAGAAAGAACATAGGCATCAAGACTATGCAGTAATCCTTTGTCCCACCAGGTGAATACACTAGATCTTGATATTGACCCTAGATCTGCACCAACTCACACACCCTGATGTCTGCTTCTTGAGCTTTCGCGGATCTTTCACATTCCGGAGGACAATTGCGAGGAATCGACCGGTGTGAACTAGAAAAACAATGGCTACAATGCTGACCCAAACATACATGGAGTTCCTAACCACTCTTGTGATCGGCAACATATCTTCACGGTACTGGCCCGGGAACAGGATGATTTTCATGGACTCAAGGTAAGTCAGCGCCATGAAAGTGATGCTCACCCACATTGTGGCCATCAGAATCCACATCAGAACCTTCTTCCCCTTGGGCAAGCCACTCATTAGCAAGAAGATCGTGCAAAGGGATGCAAGAAAAGATACGGTGTTGTATCTCCAGAACTTCGGGTAAGTCTCTTCAAAGTTTGCAACCATTATCGCTGCTCCTGCCAAGTATGCGATGGTGTCGTTTTGCCTGTAATCGTTATCCCACACGCCGCCGGGAGGGTTAAGGCCGGCTTGGTAAGCCATGGCTGCGATCACGGTGGCAACTATCTGTCGTGACGTGAAAGAAAGATCTAGATTGTGAATGAAGAAATAGTTTTTCGACTATATTTATACATTTGAAGATCATCGCGTCAAAGTTAGTCATTCCAACAAATGCACAAATTTAATTGATGGATTTTCCTATATATATCTAAATACTAGAAAATTGTGGCAAGCTCTCTACAGAAATAGAGCTCAAGGATTAAACCATGAAAAAACTAAGTGTATGAATATATACATATATGAGAAAAAAAATGAAGATATTTTGAAATTTGAACGTCTTTTTTTTATAAAGGTTGCTATTGTTGTTAGAAAGAAAATCAAAATCTAATAATTAAACGTGTGGAAAATAAAACACACTTATATTCCAGCCGCCAGCGACGTTCCGACGAGGTTGTTGGCCCTCATCTGGCCGGTTGTCGGCAACCGGCCAAATAGGAAGAAGGAGAAGAAGAAAAGAAAAAAAAAAGAGAAAAATATAATAAAATTATTTAAAAATTAAAAGAAATTCAAAATCGCAAAAGTTAAGGTCTTACCAAAAGGAATAAAAATTTTGGATAGGTATCAAACACTTTCAAATACTCAAAAACTCGTTGAGGGAACAGAATTAAAAAAAAATCATTTTTAAGAAAAAAAAAATTTCCGGGAATAGAATGGTTACTAAGTAGGCCTTAAGTTGTTGAGAATATTTGGAGAAGACAAAAGATTGAGTCTTTTAGAAATCCTCTTTACTTTATGTATTAGTATAGATATTTAAAGAAAATCACCCAACTACTTCACATTTAGATTTTCTTAAGTACCATTACTTTCTTAGATATTCATCAACTTGTTTCATCTCTTCTCACTATTAGATTTCTTATATCACCCTCTATTTTTTACTTTTTAATCATAAGCCTTCTATTATTGTAACTACTTATCTTCTTTCTCCACGTAGCTATTTAATTATGAGCAGTTTAGTACATATGTAGAAAACATTTTTAAGAAAGCATAACTATTTATTTTAAGCGATACAAATGATCATTTTTAGGAAAATATTTTATGAATCATCCATTTTTCATGAAACAAACAGAGAATTTAAATTAATTAACTGTGAGCTATGATGTTAATTGCAATAACATGATCAATCTGATCTAAGTTATCCGCAAATGCTACTCCAAGAGATCTAGCTAAAGCATTACCATTAGAGAATTGCTCCTCTTCTCGATCTTGCGTTTGCCTTCCTCCTGCTTCCTGCTTTCATCCTCTAAAGACGGTGGTGGAATCGCCTCTACCGGAGGAGTATTGGTGGAGGGAGGTGCTACAGATGCTAGGTCAACTGTAATAGGTGAGTTCTCCTCATTTGTTTTATCAACAACTACTTGGTGAGTCATTGATGCAGGGAATCTTACGGCTCTCAGAGCTCCAGCATGTACTAATAGTTCTCTCAATTCAATGACTTTGAAATCCTTGGGAAAATATTCCACTATATCCAGAGCAGAGAAGCCATTTCTATTCACTGTGTTCACATCCACTTTGCTTCTTTGAAGCAGATATTTCACTGTCTGCACAAAAAGATGAGCTTCTTATCAATTATAAAAGAAACAACAAAGATATTTCCTGTAAGTTACTTCAACAAAAAAATTAATCGAAGTTTGAATGCAGAAAGCTTGAGTCTACAGAAAAATGAGAATGAGTCGGATTTTATCTGCACAAAATGTTCAGTTGGAATGCGATATCTGACGTTGTCACAATTTCGAAGCAATTCGAAGCAAAAAGGATTACCTCTATTTGCTTGTTTGCTGTGGCCAAATGCAAAATGGTATTACCCTCATCATCCTGAGCTTTCACCAAATCACCATCTCTCACTGTCTCCACTAGGACTTTCAAAGCCTCCAAACAATTATGACTCACTCCCAGATGGAGAGCGGTTTGGCCGTGGCTTAGCCTGTGCTCAGCCGCCTCCGGTCTCGCCTTCACCAACTCTATCATGATGTTGCTTCGGCCCTTCATCATGGCTAGATGAAGTGGGGTCCACCCATCTTCGTCATTGACAAGGCATGCAAGGGGGTCTGATTGTAACAATTCCCTCGCTATTTCGACATATCCGTTCGCAGATGCCCAATGAAGAGGCGTACGTCCCTGCAAAAGTGAAGTGCTTAGCTATGGAGCATTCTTATTGAGGGACACTTTCATATGATTGATATATCTCACATTTTCAAATCAAATAGACCAAGCTACTCAAATTCACTGGTGTCTGGAAGATCTTTCAGGCTGAATTAACTTGAAAATCTATGACTTGATTTTTGTCTTAAGTTTGTTAATTTCCTTCAGATATATGATGGGTTTGATTTCTCAAAGATCATGAAAACTGGAAAAGAAAATGCTATATAACATGTGCAAAATTTAATTTGACAAGCAAGATAGTCTGATCTATGTAGAGATATTCCATGGAAATATAGTTAATAAATTACTTTACACATGGCTAAAAGCCTAAAACTTGCAAAAACCTAATCAAAAGAGTTGCGATTCCACCGATTATCTGGTCTGTGAGGATGACCGGGTTCAGTTTGATCTGACAAAAGGATATCAAACGACCACAATCAAGGTTTTTCGCTTCGACATACCTGCAAGTCCAACTCCATAGCCAAATCCCTTTTATGAGCCAAAAGAAGCTTGGCAAAATGTACATGACCTTGCATACAGGCCACATGCAATGGAGTCTCATCGAAGCAAGTGACAGGAGCCCGAGCCAGGATGAGTCGGTCTTCTTGCAGCAACTGAGCCAACGACTCGACGCACCCGCCAAGCGACGCTTCATAGAGCCTCCTCTCTCGGTGGCTTCTTTCAAGTGCTGAGGAAGCTTGTTGATGCGATGGCGGGGACGGCGACCTCCTTCTCGGGCTTGTGATCGATGGCATTGTTCCCTGCTCGTGGGTGAACTCGAAATCGCTCGGGTTGATCATTTGGAGTGATTTTCCTCCTCTAATAAGTGGTGTCACTGTAATATGCAGTTTTTTTTTTTTTTTTTTTGAACTACTACTGTAATATGCAGCTGAAAAGTGAAAAAGTCGGATGATGATCCAGAAGCTTCACGCGGAGTTGACTTGTTGACTTCCTGTTACTGCTCCTGTTCCTGGGTTATTGATCTGTAATCTTAGCCGTTGGTTTGTGCTACGCGGATCATCGTACTCATTATTTAACGGCTGCGATGCAAGAAATGCCGACAAGCTACCAGTTCATTAGGACTAAAGAACGAAGAAATTCAACCAGATTCGTTAAGCGGTGGAGATCAAAATTTGGTCCGCCCTTATTTGCATCCGAATGTTTGATGTAAATTTTCATCTTTATCACAATATTATAATTTTTTCATTTAATTTCTTTAATAATCCAGAGAAACACGTGCGTGGAGACTTTTCTACCTGAATTCTAGTCAGGAAATACCCTTCAAGCTCTTAAATCGGTTCTTTTTTTTTGGTCAGACCATAAATCGATTAAGAAGGTGTGTTTAGGTGACCTCGATATAGACCGTTTCATACATAATTGATAAGATTGGAATAAGAGATCTTTAGTTTCGAAACCTGAATTCTCTCAATGTCCCATTTAACAGTACCAATCCGAAAAGGGTTAATAAAGATTTTTGCACAATTTCTAAAAGACGTGATTAGAGGCCGTTGGCATGGACGACCCGGATCGGATCGAAGATCACCTAAGGCTAATGATATCCTAAGCCCAGGTAATTTGCCTGAGTACGCTTTCCATCTATAGAATGAAGCTAAACTTTCTTAAAATTTGACCCGATAGAAAATTAGATCTTTCTTAATATAAGTTCTTTCATAATCCAGGACTCAGTTCATTTTCGCTATTACCAACTATAAAAGTAGAGAAGCTCATTATAACTACTACCTATTGTAACGTCAATTATCAAAGATTTAGTTTAGATGGAAGATCTCCTAATAACCTATTCGAAAAAGAGTAACATTGTGGAGCAGTTGAGCCTCTCTCTTTCTCATGGTCAGAGGATTAGATGAGTCTAAAGATGACTATTCATCTAAACATTCCCTTCGACGTGATGATCGAGCGTTCACCAATGTCGCTGTCAGCCTCATCAGATCTGGCAAACGCTCTCTGGTGTGTAAGCACCGAGGATCGCGCTCCTCTTGGATCCATTGAGAAAGTTCAGTGCTAAAGCAGTCCATTTTCTTCACTGGAAAAAGGTCGAGACTCTTCGAGTTTTAGACTTCTTGCTCTACGTAGTTGCAGATGACAAAGACTCGAGAAATTGCATTGGAAGATGGTACTGTGCACAGGCTATTGGCAAATGGAGTCCGTGGGTTTTGAAGAGGGTCTTCAGCTTAGCCTCCGGCTTCCAGTCTTCCATAGTCAAGCCACCCTGCATATACAGGAGCTAAGTTATGTAGTCACGTTTCAAATTCTGCTTAAAGAACTGTGAAGCCATGTACTAATTAATTAAGATTTATCCACCTGGTATTCGTCTTAGAGACCTCTTCCAAATGTGACTGACAAGCTCCTATTCTGAGTCAAAATGCCTGCCGGATATCTTTCCCCGGATATTCTGCATTCGGGCTGACAATCTGGAAAGAAGAACAGCATCCAATGTAAGAATCTCTTCCCTGGATAACCACAAACCAATACTACAAAGAAAACAGCGTATCTTAATGGCCACCGTCAGGCCATGTTCCCTGGACAGGGACTCGGCAGTTTCCCCACAAGTACTGGTGTCGGCACAACACAGTGCTGGGGAACGTGCCCTAAAGTACATTCCCACTTGTATTCCTTGGCAAAACCATTGCGGCCACGGTGGTCAGTGCTGCTTGCAGAGAGATGGCCGAGACCGAGGGCTGGAGATTTCATGTGGAGGAAACTGAGAGACCGGTCACCTGCACAACTTAGGCTATGAGGCTCGTTTGTTGGGTTTCAAATATTGGAAGCGGTTGGGCTAGGTTTTTGTACTCAGGACTCCTAGCCTATCTAGGAAATCTACAGGAACCAGGAGACTTCTTGTTCCTTAAAATCACCAAAATCTGTTATTTTTCTCAATCTCATAATCCGTATCTGATCTACATAACGAATGAAAATTTTTCTTGTATTAGTTACGATGGATCGGTAAAGTGCAGAGATGAAGATTTTGAGCACGAGCTCATTGTCAATGCGAAAGAAGGATAAAACACAAAAACACCGACCGTCATGCTAGGTTACACAGTGTTATAATTCTCAAAACACTTAAAGAGTGCAGATGAAATCAGGCGGAACTATGTTTAGTAGAAGGTATCGCAAGACAGCCCGAGGCGGAGCAAAAAATACAAGGCATACTCCGCAACTTGTCCTAGAAAGTTACCAAAAAAGCAAGAAGAAAAAGATTTGAGTTCCTGTTCGCGTACAGTACACCACGACGTGGAACAGCCTCTCCCACTTACTAGATGGAGAAAAGGAGGTGAGGATGGCCCATGTCCAATATTGCCTTGTCCATTTCTCTTCTTTTTATGGTTTATCTTTTCTTGCTGACTGGTTTTCAGGTGATTCCCCCATATCTTTAAGTTGGACACAAGTCCAGACATCAAAATCTTCCGTAAGTTTCCAGTTTGGATTCTTATGGACGCCGCAGATTTTTGGGTGCTGGGAAAACACCACTGATGATCAAGCGACAGATTCACCTGACGCAAGGGGGTCTGATTGTAACAATTGCCTTGCTATTTCGACATATCCATTCATAGACGCCGAGTGAAGAGGTGTATGTCCCTGTAAAGGTAAAGTGTTTAGCTATTGAGGGACACGTTCATATGATTTATATATATTGCATTTTCAAATCAAATAGACCAAGCTACTCAAATTCACCGGTGTCTGTAAGATCTTTTAGGCTGAATTAACCTGGAAATCTATGACTTGATTTCTGTTTGAATTTTGTTAATTTCCTTGAGATATATGATGGGTTTGATTTCTCAAAGATCTTGAAAACTGGAAAAGAAAATGCTATATTACATGTGCAAAATCTAATTTGACAAGCAAGATAGTCTGATCTATGTAGAGATGTTCCATGGAAATATAGTTAATAAATTACTTTACACATGGCTAAAAGCCTAAAACTTGCAAAAACCTAATCAAAGCAGTTACGATTCCACCGATTATTTGGTTTGCGAGGATGACTGGTTTTAGTTTGATATGACAAATGGATATCAAACAACCACAACCAAGATTTTCGCTTCGACATACCTGCGAGTCCAACTCCATAGCCAAATCCTGGGGTAAGTACACTAAAAGTGCCAAAAGTTGTGTATGGCGCTCACTTTGGTGCTAAAAGTTTATTTTGGATCACTTAAGTGCCAACGAATTTGAAAAACGATCATTTCAGTGCCAACGTCGATCTAATTGGCGGGAAATCCGACGTGGCACTTTTTTTGTTGTTTTGTTTTTAAAAATTTTTAAGCTGACATGGCTCGTCGGAGACTACAGTCAGCATCCAAACAACAAAACGATGTCGTTTGGTGTCTTTCCCCCAAGTAAGAACCCTTAATCCCCAAATACAGAGAGAGAGAGAGAGAGAGAGAGAGAGAGAGAGAGAGAGAAGGCATGGGCTTCCCCCTCGTCTTCTTCCCCGAAGAACAACACCAGCAGCGGCGCTAGTAGTGGCACTAGCAGTGGCACCTTCAATCCCCCTTCTTCCTCCTCCTACACCCTTGCCTCATATTCTTCCCGCCACTTCTTGCCTAAGCAACAACCTCAGCCTCTCCTCGCTCACATGGTCGAGCAACTACGAATGTGGCCGAGCGACGGTGGCTGAGCGACGGCGGACGAATGACGGTGGTTGAGCAATGGCAAGTGGGGTTGGGCGAGGATCGGACAAAGAACTCTAATTTCAGTCCCCATATGAGTTATACATCGTCGTTTTTGTGAGGTTGTTCATGTGTGACAGCAAAACGATGTCGTTTCTTAAGGAGAATGGAAAAAGACGTTGTTTAAAAGCCACTAGAACTTTTTTTTATATATATAAAAGTCACGTAATTAATTTGGTCAGAATCTCTCGCCAGTGGCACCAAAGTGATCTTTTTTTCTCCGATTTGGCACTTAAGTGATTCAACGGAAACTTTTAGCTACAATGGATTGGTAAAGTGCAATGATGAAGATTTTGAGCACGAGCTCATTGTCAATGCGAAAGAAGGATAAAACGCAAAAACACCGACCGTCATGCTAGGTTACACAGTGTTATAATTCTCAAAACACTTGAAGAGTGCAGATGAAATCAGGCGGAACTATGTTTAGAAGGTATCGCAAGACAGCCCGAGGCAGAGCAAAAAATACAAGGCATACTTCGCAATTTGTCCTAGAAAGTTACCAAAAAAGCAAGAAGAAAAAGATTCGAGTTCATGTTTGCGTACAGCACACCACGACGTGGAACAGCCTCTCCCACTTACTAGATGGAAAAAAGGAGGTGAGGATGGCCCATGTCCATTATTGCCTTGTCCATTTCTCTTCTTTTTATGGTTTATCTTTTCTTGCTGATTGGTTTTCAGGTGATTCCCCCGTATCTTTAAGTTGGACATTTCATTAATACGACAAGTCCAGACATCAAAATCTTCCGTAAGTTTCCAGTTAAGATTCTTATGGACGCCACAGATTTTTGGGTGCTGGGAAAACACCACGGATGATCAAGCGACAGATTCATCTGATGCAAGGGGGTCTGATTGTGAAAATTCCCTCGCTATTTCGACGTATCCATTTGTAGACGCCAAGTGAAGAGGCGTATGTCCCCGCAAAGGTAAAGTGCTTAGCGATGGAGCATTCTTATTGAGGGACACGTTCATATGATTTATATATATATTGCATTTTCAAATCAAATAGACCAAGCTATTTAAATTCACTGATGTTTGTAAGATCTTTTAGGTTGAATTAACCTGGAAATCAATGACTTGATTTCTCTCTGAATTTTGTTAATTTCCTTGAGATATATGATGGGTTTGATTTCTCAAAGATCTTGAAAACTAGAAAAGAAAATGCTATATTACATGTGCAAAATCTAATTTGCAAGCAAGATAGTCTGATGTATGTAGAGATATTCCATGGAAATATAGTTAATAAATTACTTTACACATGGCTAAAAGCCTAAAACTTGCAAAAACCTAATCAAAGCAGTTACGATTTCACCGATTATTTGGTTTGCGAGGATGACTGGTTTCGGTTTGATCTGACAAAAGGATATCAAACAACCACAACCAAGATTTTCACTTCGACATACCTGCGAGTTCAACTCCATAGCCAAATCCCGGGGTAAGTACACTAGAAGTGCCAAAAGTTGTGTACGGCGTTCACTTTGGTGCCAAAAGTTTATTTTAGATCACTTAAGTGCCAACAAATTTGAAAAATGATCATTTTAATGCCAACGTCGATCTAAATGGCGGGAAATCCGACGTGGCACTTTTTTGTTTTTTGTTTTCTTGAATTTTTTAAGCTGGCGTGGCTCGTCGGAGAGTACAGTCAGCATTCAAACAACAAAACGATGTCGTTTGGCATCTTTCCCCCAAGTAAGAACCCTAAATCCCCAAATTGATTGAGAGAGAGAGAGAGAGAGAGAGAGAGAGAGAGAGAGAGAGAGAGAGAGAGAAGGCATGGGCTTCCCCCTCGTCTTCTTCCCTGAAGAATAACACTAGTAGTGGCACTAGCAGTGGCACTAGCAGTGACACCTTCAATCCCCCTTCTTCCTCCTCCTTCGCCCTTGCCTCCTATTCTTCTCACCACTTCTTGCCTAAGCAACAATGTCAGCCTCTCCTTGCTCACATGGTCGAGCAACTACGAATGTGGCTGAGCGACGGTGGCTGAGCAACGGCGGACGAATGACGGTGGCTGAGCAATGGTAGTCAGCATTGGGCGAGGATCGGACAAAGAACTCTAATTTCAGTCCCCATATGAGTTATACGACGTCGTTTTTGTGAGGTTGTCCACGTATGACAGCAAAATGATGTTGTTTCTTAAGGAGGATGGAAAACGATGTTGTTTAAAAGCCACAACAATTTTTTTTTTTTTATATATTAAAGTCACGTAATTAATTTGGTCGGAATCTCTTGCCGGTGGCACCAAAATGATCGTTTTTTCTCCAATTTGGCACTTAAGTGATCCAGGGGAAACTTTTAGCTACAATGAATCGGTAAAGTGCAGTGATGAAGATTTTGAGCACGAGCTCATTGTCAATGCGAAAGAAGGATAAAACACAAAAACACCGACTGTCACGCTAGGTTACACAGTGTTATAATTCTCAAAACACTTAAAGAGTGCAGATGAAATCAGGCGGAACTATGTTTAGTAGAAGGTATCGCAAGACAGCCCGAGGCGGAACAAAAAATAAAGGCATACTCCGCAATTTGTCCTAGAAAGTTACCAAAAAAGCAAGAAGAAAAAGATTTGAGTTCATGTTCGCGTACAGCACAGCACGACGTGGAACAGCCTCTCCCACTTACTAGATGGAAAAAAGGAGGTGAGGATGGCCCATGTCCATTATTGCCTTGTCCATTTCTCTTCTTTTTATGGTTTATCTTTTCTTGCTGATTGGTTTTCAGGTGATTCCCCCATATCTTTGAGTTGGACATTTCATTAATACGACAAGTCCAGACATCAAAATCTTCCGTAAGTTTCTAGTTTGGATTCTTATGGACGCCGCAGATTTTTGGGTGCTGGGAAAACACAACTGATGATCAAGCAACAGATTCACCTGACGCAAGGGGGTCTGATTGTGACAATTCCCTCGCTATTTCGACGTATCCATTCGCATACGCCAAGTGAAGAGGCCTATGTCCCTGCAAAGGTAAAGTGCTTAGCTATGGAGCATTCTTATTGAGGGACACGTTCATATGATTTATATATATCGCATTTTCACTCGAATTCACTAGTGTCTGTAAGATCTTTTAGGCTAAATTAACCTGGAAATCAATGACTTGATTTCTTTTTGAATTTTGTTAATTTCCTTGAGATATATGATGGGTTTGATTTCTCACAGATCATGAAAACTGAAAAACAAAATGCTATATTACATGTGTAAAATCTAATTTGACAAGCAAGATAGTTTGATCTATGAAGAGATATTCCATGGTAATATAGTTAATAAATTATTTTACACATGGCTAAAAGCCTAAAACTTGCAAAAACCTAATCAAAGCGGTTACGATTCCACCGATTATCTGGTTTGCAAGGATGACTGGTTTCAGTTTGATTTGACAAAAGGATATCAAACAACCACAACCAAGATTTTCGCTTTGACATACCTGCAAGTCCAACTCCATAGCCAAATCCCGGGATAAGTACACTAGAAGTGCCAAAAGTTGTGTACGACGCTCACTTTGGTGCCAAAAGTTTATTTTGGAGCACTTCAGTGCCAACAAATTTGAAAAACAATCATTTCAGTGCCAACGTCGATCTAATTGGCGGGAATCTCTTGCCGGTGGCACCAAAGTGATCGTTTTTTTCTCCGATTTGGCACTTACGTGATATAACGGAAACTTTTGGCACCGAAGTGAGCGCCGTACACAACTTTTGGCATTTCTAGTGTACTTTCCCCGCCAAATCCCTTTTATGAGCCAAAAGAGCCTTGGCAAAATGTACACGACTGAGCATACAGGCCACGTGCAATGGTGTCTCGTCGAAGCAAGTGACAGAAGCCCGAGCTAGGACAAGTTGGTCTTCTTGTAGCAATCGAGCTAACGACTCGTCGCACACGCCAAGCAACGCTTCATAGAGCCTCCTCTCTTGATGCCTTCTTTCAAATGCTGAGGAAGCTTGTTGATGCGATGGCAGGGATGGCGACCTCCTTCTCAAGCTCGTGATCGATGGCATTGTTCCCAATTTGTGGGTGAACTTGAAATCGCTGAGGTTGATCATTTGCAAAGCCAAAGAAGGTTGACAAGTCAACAAAGGGGGGAAAAAGGGACGCTCGGCTCCCTCTTTAATAGACATTAGGCGAAGAAAAGAAAAAGAGAGGGAGAGAGAAATGAGGAAGAAAGAGGAGGATTTTTGTCACGGAGACCTCGTCAAGCCAGATTAACTACGTATCATAACGTCCAGTAACTACTTGCAGCCCTCGCTTGTCCAATTGGGGTATTTTTCGGAAATAGGACTAAAATCAAAGTATGTGGAAATTGAGCCATGAAGCCCAATTTTTGGGTTGTGAAGCTTCGAGTTTTCATGGAATGGTGGATTATGATATTGTAGAGCCGTGGATTATGACAGTAAGTCTTGGCACAACGGTCTTGTCGGAGCAAGATTTTAGGGTTCTGTGGGTGAGTTTCGTGTTAAGTTTAGGCTTGAGTAATTGCTTCGGGTGAGCAATTTATTAATGCATAGGAGTTACTTTGTTAGTGTTTAAGATTAGTTTAGCCGAGCCGTAGTTGAGATAGCATTTTACTTTATTTTGATGCTATTTCTTGCTTAAATAATAGGAATATGAGTTCATTGGATCAAGTGAGCCTTGTTATTTGGTTTGGAGCATATCCAAGTGAGTGGTGCAATCTCTTATATGGATTTGTAAAATCATGTCTTGAAAGAGATAAATATTTGATAAGTTATTAGTTATGAATAAGCATTTTTATGGCATAAAAGTCTGGATCAAGCAAATACTACTCATTGGTTATTTACGAATGTTTTAGAAAATGTGTTACGCAATGAAGTGTGGAAGCTTATGTATATATTACTTTGCGAACATAATGATATGAGAAATACATTTGTAAAAGCTATTTTTGGCAGATGAGCTTTATTGCAAAAGATTATATACAAGGTTAAAAAGCCATAGAGTCAGAGGATGACCAGGAAAAAAAGAGAAAGAAAAGTTAAAGAAAGTTGACAAGTCAACAAGGGGAAGGGTGGGAAGGGACGCTCAGCTCCCTCTTTAACAGACATCCCACTGAAAGGAAATAAAAGAAAAAGAAAGGGAAATAGAAAGAAGAAAGAAAGATGAGGGTTTTTGCTATGGAGACCTCATCAAACTGGATCAGTTATGTATCGTAACACTCGGTAAGTACTTACGCCCTTCGTTCGTCCAATAGAGGTAGTTTTCGAAAATAGGATAAATTCAAAGTTATGTAGAAATTGAGCCGTGAAGCCCAATTCCTAGGTTGTAAAACTTTGGGTTTTCATGGGAATGGTGGATTATGACATTGTAGAACCGTGGGTTTTGATAGAAGTCATTTTAGCACAAAAATCTTGCTTTGACAAGATTTCAGGGTTCTACGGGTGAGTTTTGCGTTAAGTTTAGGTTTGAGTAATTGCTTCGGTTGAGCAATTTGTTAACATGTGGGAGTTATTTTGTTAGCGTTTAAGCTTAGTCTAATCGAACCGTAGTTGAGATAACATTTTACTTGATTTTGATGTTATTTCTCGCTTATATGATAGGAATGTGAGTTCATTGGATTAAGTGAGCCTTGTTATTTGGTTTGGGGTACATCCAGATGAGTGATGCCATCTTTTCTATGGATTTGAAAACTCATGTCTTGAAAGCAATAAATATTTGATCAATTATGAGCTATAAATAAGCATTTTTATGGCATAAAAGTTTGGATCAGGCAAATGCTACTCCTTGGTTATTTACAACTGTTTTAGAAAATGTGTTATGCAAGAAAGTGTGGAACCTTATATGTTTTATCACTTTGCAAACATAATGATATGAGAAATACTTTTGTAAAAGGTATTTTTGGCAGATGAGCTGTATTGCGAAAGATTATATGCAGGGTTGAAAGGTAAAAAAGTCAGAGGATGACCAAGAAAAAAAGAGAAAGAAAAACTAATAAAGGTTGACAAGTCAACAAATGGGTAATTTCGATGCTTGATGTCGCATATATAAAAGAAAATTATTCGAATACAAAATCTTGCATTTTAGTGATTCTAAAAGGATTCATTTGCTTCGTAGAAAAGAAATGATTTGAAAAATATTTTCTTAAAAACTTATCACTTGTATCGTTTTGAAATAATATAATGAAAATGTTTTCATTATTGATAACAATTTTTGTTTAGCTATTTTCTCAAATAATGAAGATACTTTTCATTCATTCAATTTTCTTTTGCAAGTGATTATCTTTTAAAAAAATAATTTTTAAATTACTCATTTTCTATAAAATAATTTTTATTGCAGTTTTACTGTGCTTGGCTATAACGCTAATTAAGAGCTTGGTCAATCACTCTCATGACGTCGGGGGAAGTGGGTCTGCATAGAAAGGAATTTGGCATTTTGCTCGTTCCACAGAGCCATGATATAGATCCAAAATATCGATTCGGACATGTTCCTCTGGCCCCCTTGGTTTAATCATTATTGTGCTGATATAACCAATTTAATAAAACTTGATCAGTAGTCCGATTCAATACACATAACCATTTGCACTTCGATACCACTAGACAAGCGGACGTGTTCAAAAATGTGATTTAATTGGGACTTTTTTTTTCCTCTTTTTTCATTTTGCATTTTTGATGGCTAAAACCTAGAGTAAAAGTGAAATGTAGCTTTAGTAGACCATATATAGGGAAATAGGAAAAGTATATCTTCTTTACGATTACTTAACTTTGGTTATGTTTAATCGGTTTATATGCACTATTCACATGGTGTGGAAGAAATTCTTACAATCGAGTCAATTGCTTGAAGTGGTAATAAAGTTTTCTATTAAAGTGAATACTAAATAAGTAAGTTCCCTTTTATAATTCCGTACTTTTCACATTGCATGTACCAACGGTATAATTTAAAATTTGAAACACAAATGACCTTCTTGAGATCATAATATTAAAAAAAAAAAAGGTTGTATTTCTTTTTTACCCATTTATAATATTGCCTCGTTATATTCCACGCGTTCAACCCAAAAATATATTATTAGTTGGATAATAGTGCGTATGCGTTTCTCGAGAATGTCATCTTATCCCGCAAGACTCGGATCGAAAAGGAGGGCAGGCAAACCCCTTTTTCACGTGAACGAGAGAAGACGTGTGGATCGATTGGGAAAAGTGCTTTTCACTTGCATGGGTTTTACTCTTTTATATAAACAATGCATGGGACTCGTACCTTATATTATATTTTAAGTTCGCGATGAGCTGTGCGGATTTGCCGAAAGCAAAAGAGATTTCCGGCGACTCCCGTAAAGAACACGTCGTCGAAGTCGACGGCGTGCCAACTGGTTGCCGCGAGTTCGCGAGTCGTAGGCTCGTAGGCTGCTCGGAGCGGGCGCATGATTTGCTGTCCCCTACTGTATCCGCTCGCAGTCTTCATATTGAGATTGCGACATGGGTCCACTTAACTTTAATCCCAGCTGCACTCAATCTGAAGTATTACGAAACCCTAATTAGGGCCATTTTTTTTTTTTTTTGGCTCCCTCCATTCTTCTCTATGTACGGCACCTCCTAACCCAACTTTCGTGCTTGCCACTGTTCTTGCCAGCGGCAAATTGTCACACCTTCAAGCTGCGCTGCAGCTTGCCGTCATCTCTATAAACATGATATGCTCGGAGAAACTTGAGACCTCGGGCTTTTGCATATATGGGGATTTGACATAGTGTATTAAGCTTTCTATTTATTTCGCAGAAAATGAACTGTTCGAAAAACATTTTCTTAAAAATGATTGTTCATTTCATTTATAAAAATTAATAAATTAAAATGTATTTTTATTATTCACAAAAATATTTAATTATAGATTACTATTATTAGTAAAAAATATTTTTATTAATTGATTATTATCCCAGTGGCCACCTTTTCAGTATGGAAAGGGGAGGTGGGGGATTCGAATCCCCACCTTTTCAGGGGGTTGTAGTGGAGACGATATAGTTTCAGAAGTGAATTTTGACTCCCACGCCCTGCAAAGAGGCATGACAAAAGTCTAAGAGTGAGAGTTAGAATATGAATAGAATAGGACTGACCAAAAAACTTAGGGAGACTACTCAGTGAGTGGGGCCACACGCGGGTTTGGTCTCGCTGGCTGTCGTACGATCCTTGGTTTCGTTACCTGGTCAACGGTCTCGACCTTTTCATTTGTTTCCCCAAGATCGCGTTGACCTTTCAATTTGGCCATTTTCGTTTACATACGAACAAATAGTCCTTAACTTCTTCTATAACTCCTCTCACTCTGTTTATAAATTTTTATAGATCTCACGTCATTGTGGACGCACGGCATGTGTAAACCATGCGTAAAATTGACTTTAATCCACAATTAGTTAAACATTGCATGTTGAACCATGCAAAACCTTAAATAATTGCAGATCCATCAAAAAAATGGGTAGGGTTGAAATTGATCCGATTTAAATTGATTTATTTAACACGCTTTGACATATTTTCATGTAATACAATCTAGTGACATATAAACGGCACGACATGTATTGCTAAAATACTTTTATATTTAATCAATTTTTTTTTAAAAAAAAAACTCATACACAAATTGAAGTGAGAGTAAAGAGTGAGCGAGCGTGAGATCAAATGAGGGCGAGAGAATGAAGAGAAAGTCGTAGAGATGAAATGGATCTAAATAAGTTGTGAATCTATTTAACATTTATATTATTATAAGTTTTACCATTCTGAACTCATAGTTGTTGATGCCTAAATTTTCATTTTAATTAATTAGGTTTTATTTTATTTTATTTTGTTTCATCTTTTTCGGATAATAAATAAACGACAAAACAAAAAAAGAAGGCAGACCATTGGGCTGGGCCTTCGAAGTAAGCCTCCCCAGACCATACAAGTGCTCGACGAGCCCATGCAAAAGGTTTGGTTAAGATATGCCAGATTCCGCCAAGTATACAAATGTCCCAGCCCCTCCTCTCTCCCTCGCGCGGGCCCTCATGGCCCAGCCCGCGCGACCAAAACCCTTCCCTCCTGTTCTCCTTCCTTCTTCCTCCTCCATCCGCCTCTGCAGCGCAAGCGCAGAGGGCGCGACGCCGGGAGGACGGACGGACGGCGATGTGTAGCGGGGCAGCTGGCGGACAGGTGGCGGATGGGACGCCGGTTCAGCCGCGGTGGTTCGGTCGGCAAGCCAAAGACCGGCGGCCAAGCCCCTCCGTCGACTGGCACCCCTCCGCCTATAAATAGGCCCCTCTCGACGAGAATCGAGGGCACGGACCGACAGATCGAGAGAGGGGAAGTCAGATCTAGGGCTTGCAAACCTCGGACAACCCACTGAGAGACTTCAGGGGAGGTCCGAGGTCGAACGGCCACGGATCCGAGGCTCACCGGAGGAGAAGGCAAAGAGAGAGGGAGATGATTCGAAGTCGCTGCCCTCGGGTACCCTACTGAGAGACTTCAGGGGGGTCCGAGGTCTCACGGCTGCGGATCCGAAGCCCGCTGAGAGAGAGAGAGAGAGAGAGAGAGAGAAGCCGAAAGGAGAAGGGGGTTCGCGTGGGTCGCCGCCGTCACCGCGCCGTTGCCAGGTAGCTGCCGCCGCTGTCGTCGCTCCCCCCCCCTCGCTGTCACCACCGTCGCCGCCATCGCCGCTGCGTCCGCCTGGTGCTCCTCTCCTCGGCGCCGCAAATCGGGAACCCTAGGGTTCCCGATTTTCCAGGTCGCGGCCTTGGGTCATCGGGTCGGACCCGGAGCAGGAATCGGGTAGGGTTTCTGTGAATTAGGGGCGGCGGGAGTCGGGTCGCTGGGTCGGATTTGGGTTGGGGAACCGGGTAGGGTTTCGCCAGTTCCCCCCCTAAACGGCGCCGTTTCGAAAAAATTAAAAAAAAAAGGGGAAAAAGACAAAAAAATTCGAGTCGGGCCCGCAACGTTTTTATTTTTATTTTATTAAATAAATAATAAATAATTTATTTATTTATTTTAAAAAAAAATCAAAAAAATTATTAAAAAATATTTTAATTTCCAAAAAAAATACTTTATTTTCCAAAAAAATGTTAAAAAGTATTTTCCGAAAAAAAAAATCAAAAATTAAAAATAAAAAATATTTCATATTTCCCAAAAAAGGCCAAAAATTCAGAAAAAGCCAAAAAGACTTGTATTTTTCCAAAAATACCAAAAATCCAAAAAAACATCCCTTTTATGTCCAAAAAATTGGAAAAAGGTTCGAAAAATGTTTTTTTCCCCAAAAGTGCGTGGAAAATCCCTAAAACATCAAAAAAACCTCAGGGTTCAAACAAGGTTAGGTACCGAAAGGGCATTAGTGATTAACTAGTGTAATCAAGTCCCCGATCCTAATTTCTCTGGTTGCGCAGGAGCGAATATTTCTCCCAATATTTCGCATGGGTTTCTAATCAACCTACCCCAAATTGATTAGTGGCGACTCCGTTTTAAAAATTAACTTACAGGTTAAAAACTTAGACTATTAAAGTCGTGAATTGGTGGACTTGGGAGAGTCCGGGCTTAATTAACCTAGCCAAGCCATTAGCCTCCACTAGGCGCCCGCCCCGATCGGGCGCCGGAAAAAAAGAGGTCGCGACAATAGTGAATATAACTAGCTCATATAATAACTCAACCCATCAAATATGGTTAAAAAATGAGTCTATGTCCCATTTGACATATCTAAATTATTAGAAGATGACGATTTAATCTTAAACTCTTCTAAGCTCTCATCTCATTTAAAAACTATAAATCCCACGTCGTCATAGATGCACGGCATGGGTATCACAACCATGCTAAAATAATTATAATCTAGAATTAATTAAACATATTTGATCCTGGGAAGAGAAAGGTCTGGGGAAGTTCAAACCAGCAACAATCTGGTTCCCGTTGGTTGCTCGCTAATGGAATGGGAAAGAGCAATAAGCATCCGTTCCTAAAGTAGACTGCTTCTTCTAAATCTACTGCCCCAGCAACAACTAAGGCACAGCCTGGTGACACATTGTGGAGCATCTCATCCTGTATTCATGGAACTGGTGCTAAATGGAAGGAATTGGCGGCTCTTAACCCACACATACGCAATCCCAGTATTATTCTCCCAAATGAAACCGTCAGGTTGTGTTAAGTTGGGGTTGTGAAACGGATCTTCTTGAAAGAGGCTTGGTTCGCCAAGCTGGGTTGAGTGAAGTTTATGAGCTGCCTTAGTTGTGGGCTTGTTGATCGAAACCACACAATGTGGTTGTCTAAGACAGATGAAAGTGCTGGCTCCTGCCTTTGAGAACTTTCTTACCTTCCCAATTGTTATGGACTGATTATCACCAGTCTAAGGTACAAAAGATCTGTCTATGCAATTGTTTTCATCTCTCTGTTCTTCCATCCTCTGTAATCAGTTTGCATATGAACAGTAATTTTTTGTGTTTTGTTTGGGATGATACGCTGCCAATCCTTTGTCTTGTGATTAGGAACAACAGATCGGTCCATGAGATTTTGTGTTCCCTTTCTACCTTGTCCCTACTCTACTTGTCTATATAAAGAAGAAAAGATCATTTAGCAAGCAGTTATGATATCAGAGCTTGAATGTTGTTTTAGAAGAAGCACACGTTCTAGTATGTGAACATTACATATAAAACTAGCGCTGCTTCGATTCCGACCTTTGAGGAAGGATCGGCTTGCACAGCCTGCGAATAATGGAGTGTTTTCTGTGAAATCTGTGTATCACTTCCTTAAAATTAGGCAGGCAAAGATAGTGTAAGAAGTTCATGTAAATGGTGTGACTGCGTTGTGGTTTGGTGCCATGGGTTTGAAATTGATCAGACAGAGAGGCTCCCTAGCTTTGATCAGATGGCTTTTGGACATCTATCAGCATTGGAGAAGAATATGAAGAAAGCATAAAAGAAGTGTGGATGCTTTTGAGGTAGGTGGGTTCGGTTGTTTGGTGTGATTGGAAAGAGAGTGTAGAAGCTGTGTGAGACAAATCATGGAATGGCCCATTGTTGCTTTTACCTACTAATTTGCGGCATACATAGGAGTAGATCAGATTACTTTGTAGCCAGGCCTTCCCATTCTCTTTAGAAAGATTCGGCTATTAGGGCGAGACATCTCTGATGAGGAAAGCTCGAGAATAATGTGAGATGGACCCTGCGTTTGGTTTAGTAGTCTCATTAAATCGTTTGCACAACTAGCAGTACTCAGAATGATCTTATGACATAGGGATTAAGTTAGAAAGAACACAGGCATCTGGACCATGCAGTAATCCTTTGAGCTTTTGCGGATCTTTCACATTTCGGAGGACCATCGCGAGGAATTGAACAGTGTGAACTAGAAAAACAATGGCTACAATGCCAATCCAGACATACATGGAGTCGCTAACCACTCTTGCGATCGGCCTCATCTTATCTTCAGGATCCAGGCTCTCGGACAAGATGGCCACCATGGACTCAAGGTAAGTCAGCGCCATAAAAGTGATAGTCATCCACATTGTGGCCATCAGAATCCACACCAGAACCCTCTTCCTCAAGGGCAAGCCACTTATGAGCAAGAAGATCGTGCTAAGGGATGCAAGAAAAGCTACGGTGTTGTATTTCCAGAACTTTGGGTAGCTCTCTGGATAGTTTGCAGCCATTATCGATGTTCCTGCGTAGTATATGGTGCCGTTCTGTCCTGAGTGATCTTTGTTCCACACGCCGCCGGGAGGGTTAAGGCCGGCTTGGTAAGCCATGGCTGCAATCACGGTGGCAGCTATCTGTCGTGACGTGAAAGAAAGATCTATATTGTGAATGAAGAAATAGTTTTTCGACTATATTTATACATTTGAAGATCATCGAGTCAAAGTTAGTCATTCCAACAAATGCACAAATTCAATTGATGGATTTTCCTGTATATATCTAAATACTAGAAAATTGTGGTGAGCTCTCTACAGAAATAGAGCTCATGGATTAAACCATGAAAAAACTAAGGGTCCGTTTGTTTCGCGGAAAATAATTTATGGGAAAACATTTTCCGGATTTTCCGGCGTTCGTTTCACGGAAAATGAATTCCTTGAGGAAAATGTTTTCTACTTTTGAAAAGTGGAAAACATTTTCCTCATTTGATCTCCCTTATCCTACAGCTCTACAAATCCTGACTTCCTCCTCCCCTTTATTTTTCTTATTTTCTTTTTCATTCGAATTATTTTTTAATTTTAATATTTTTAATTTGAATTATTTTTAATTTCCTTTTTTTTTTCCCATCTTCTTCTTTCTTGGCTAGTCATCAGACCAAGTGAACCTCAAGCTCGTCGATCTCAAACTTGCGCTCGTCAATCTTGCAAGCCTTGAGCTTGACGCTCACGCTCGCCAATCTGGTGAACAGAAAATATTTTTCTTACCGAATACCGGAAAATATTTTCCGAAATATTTTTAGATTTTAGCCGAACACTAGAAAATATTGTCATTTTCCTAGAAAATGACTTCTGGGAAAATATTTTCCGGAAATGGCTCATTTTTCGCGAAACGAACGGACCCTAAGTGTATGAATATATACATATATGAGAAAAAAAAATGAAGATATTTTGAAATTTGAACGTCTTTTTATAAAGGTTGCTATTGTTGTTAGAAAGAAAATCAAAATATAATAACTAAACGTGTGGAAAATAAAACACACTTATATTCCAGTCGCCAGCGACGTTCTGACGAGGTTGTTGGTCCTCGGCTGGTCGGTCGTCGGCAACTGGCCAAAGAGAAAGAAGGAGAAGAAGAAAAGAAAAAAAAAGAGAAAAATATAATAAAATTAAAAGATATTCAAAATCACAAAGGAATTTAAGGTCTTACCAAACACATTTTTATTCCGAAAATAAAAATTTTGGATAGGTACCAAACGCTTTCAAATATTCAAAAACTCGTTTAGGGAACAAAATTAAAAAAAAAAAATCATTTCTAAGTAAAAAAAAAATTCTAGGAACGGAATGGTTACTAAACAGGCCCTAAGTTGTTGAGAATATTTGGAGAAGACAAAAGATTGAGTCTGTTAGAAATCCTCTTTACTTTATGTATTAGTATAGATATTTAAAGAAAATCACCCAACTACTTCACATTTAGATTTTCTTAAGTACCATTACTTTCTTAAATATTCATCAACTTGTGTCATCTCTTCTCACTATTAGATTTCTTATATCACCCTCTATTTTTTACTTTTTAATCATAAGCCTTCTATTATTGTAACTACTCATCTTCTTTCTCCACATAGCTATTTAATTATGAGCAGTTTAGTACATATGTAGAAAACATTTTAAAGAAAGCATAACTATTTATTTTAAGCGATACAAATGATCATTTTTAGAAAAATATTTTATGAATCATTCATTTTTCATGAAACAAACGTAGAGTTTAAATTAATCAACTGTGAGCTATGATGTTAATTGCAATAACATGATCGATCTGATCTAAGTTATCAGCAAATGCTACTCCAAGAGATCTAGCTAAAGCATTACCATTAGAGAATCGCGCTTCTTCTCGATCCATTTCTTGTGTTTGTTTTCCTCCTGCTTCCTGATTTTACCCGCTAAAGACGGTGGTGGAACCGCCTCTACCAGAGGAGTATTGGTGGAGAGAGGTGCTATAGATGCTAGGTCAACTGTAACAGTTGAATTCTCCTCATTTGTGTTATCAACAACTGCTTGGTGAGTTGTCGATGCAGGGAATCTTATGGCTCTCAAAGCTCCAGCATGTACTAACAGTTCTCTCAATTCAGTGACTTTGAAATCCTTGGGAAAATATTCGACTATATCCAGAGCTGAGAAGCCATTTCTATTCATTGTGTTCACATCCACTTCGCTTCTTTGAAGCAGATATTTCAATGTTTGCACAAAAAGATGAGCTTCTTATCAGTTATAAAAGAAACAGCAAACAAAGATATTTCCTGTAAGTTACTTCAATCGATAAATCCACTGAAGTTTGAATGCAGAAAGCTTGAGTCTAGAGAAAAATGAGAATGAGCCGGATTTTATCTGCACAAAATGTTCAGTTGGAATGTGATATCTGACGTCGTCACAATTTCGAAGAAATTCGAAGCAAAAAGGATTACCTCTATTTGCTTGTTTGCTGCGGCCAAATGCAAAATGGTATTACCCTCATCATCCTGAGCTTTTACCAAATCACCATCTCTCACCATCTCCACCGGGACTTTCAAAGCCTCCAAACGATTATGACTCACTCCCAAATGGAGAGCGGTTTGGCCGTGGCTCAGCCGCCTTCGGTCTCGCCTTCACTAGCTCTATCACGATGTTGCTTCGGCCCTTCATCATGGCTAGATGAAGTGGGGTCCACCCATCTTCGTCATGGACAAGGCATGCAAGGGGGTTTGATTGTAACAATTCCCTTGCTATTTCGACGTATCCGTTCGCAGATGCCCAGTGTGGAGGCGTACGTCCCTGCAAAAGTGAAGTGCTTAGCTATGGAGCATTCTTATTGAGGGACATGTTCATATGATTTATATATATCGCATTTTCAAATCAAATAGACCAAGCTACTCAAATTCACTGGTGTCTGTAAGATCTTTCAGGCCGAATTAACCTGGAAATCTATGATTTGATTTCCGTCTGAATTTTGTTAATTTCCTTGAGATATATGATGGGTTTGATTTCTCAAAGATCATGAAAACTGGAAAAGAAAATGCTATATTACATGTGCAAAATCTAATTTGACAAGCAAGATAGTCTGATCTATGTAGAGATATTCCATGGAAATATAGTTAATAAATTACTTTACACATGGCTAAAAGCCTAAAACTTGCAAAAACCTAATCAAAGCAGTTATGATTCCACCGATTATCTGGTTTGTGAGGATGACTGGGTTCAGTTTGATCTGACAAAAGGATATCAAACAACCACAACCAAGGTTTTCACTTTGACATATCTGCGAGTCCAACTCCATAGCCCAATCCCTTTTATGGGCCAAAAGATCCTTGGCAAATTGTACATGACCTTGCATACAGGCCACATGCAATGGTGTCTCGTCAAAGCAAGTGACAGAAGCCCGAGCCAGGATGAGTCGGTCTTCTTGCAGCAACTGAGCTAACGACTCGACGCAGCCGTCATGCGACGCCTCATAGAGCCTCCTCTCTCGTTGTCTTTTTTCAAATGCTAAGGAAGGTTGTTGATGCGATGGCGGGGATGGCGACCTTCTTCTCGGGCTTGTGATCGATGGCATTGTTCCCAGCTTGTGGGTGAACTCGAAATCGCTCGGGTTGATCATTTGAAGGGATCCTACTCCTCTCACAAGTGGTGTTATTATTATATGCAGGTTGAAAAGTCAAAAAGTCGGATGATTAGAAGCTTCACGCAGAGTCGACTTCTTGTACCTGTTCCTGTTGCTGCTCCTGGGTTATTGATCTGTAATGTTAGCCGTTGGTTTGTGCTACCCGGATCATCGTACTCATTATTTAACGGCTGCGATCGAAGAAATGCCGACAGACTAGTAAGAAATGCCGACAGGGTCGGGTCTATCATTTGAAGTGATTCTACTGCTCTCATAAGTGGTGTTACTGTAATATGCAGGGTTAAAAAGTCAAAAAGTTGGATGATGATTCAGAACAGGGACTTCCTGTTCCTGTTCCTGGGTTATTGATGTGTAATCTTAGCCGTTGGTTTGTGCTACCCGGATCATCTTACTCATTATTTAACGGCTGCGATGCAAGAAATGCCGACACGCCAGTAAGACATGCTGACAAGCTACCAGTTCATTAGGACGAAAGAACGAAGAAATTAGAAGAGATTCGTTGAGCGGTGGAGATCAAAATTTGGTCCGCCCTTATTTGCATCAGAATGTTTGATGTAGATTTTCATCTTTATCACAATATTATAATTTTTTCATTTAATTTCTTTAGTAATCCAGAGAGACACGTACGTAGAGACTTTTCTACCTGAATTGTAGTCAGGAAATACCCTTCAAGCTCTTAAATCCGTTCTTTTTTTTTCTTTTGTTTTTTGGGGTCAAACCATAAATTGATTAAGAAGGTGTGTTTAGGTGACCTCGATCAAGAACGTTTCATACATAATCGGTAAGATTGGAATAAGAGATCTCTAATTTCGAAACCTAAATTCTCTCAATGTCTCATTTAACAGTACCAACCCTAAAATGGTTAATAAAGATTTTTGCACAATTTCTCAAAGACGTGATTAGAGGCTGTTGGCATAGGTGACCGGATCAAAGATCACCGAAGGCTAATGATAATTTAAGCACAGGTACTTTGCCTGAGTATGCTCTCCATCTATAGAATGAATCTAAACTTTCTTTAAATTTGACCCGATAGGAAATTAGATCTTTCTTAAATTTCATAATCTAGGACTCAAGTGCAAAGGCTCAATTCATTTTCGCTATTACCGACTATAAAAGTAGAGAAGCTCATTATAACTACTACCAATCGTAACCTCAATTATCAAAGATTTAGTTTTGATGGAAGGTCTCCTAATAATCTATTCGAAAGAGAGTAAAATTGTGGAGCAGTTGAGTCCTTCTCTTTCTCATGATCAAAGGATTGGATGAGTCTAAAGATGACTATTCATCTAAACATTACCTTCGACGTGATTATCGAGCGTTCACCAATGTCGCTGTCGGCCTCATCAGATCTGGCCAACACTCTTTGGTGTGTAAGCACCGAGGATCGCGCTCCCCTCGAATCCAATGAGAAAGTTTAGTGCTAAAGCAGTCGATTTTCTTCACTGGAAAAAGGTCGAGACTCTTCGAGTTTGAGACTTCTTGGTCTACGTAGTTGTAGATGACAAAGACTCGAGAAGTTGCATTAGAAGATGGTACTGTGCACAGGCTGTTGGCAAATGGAGTCGGTGGGTTTTGAAGAGGGTCTTCAGCATAGCCTCCGGCTTCCAGTCTTCCATAGTCAAGCCACCCCGCATATATAGGAGCTAAGTTATGTAGTCACGTTTCAAATTCTACTTAAAGAACTGTGAAGCCATGTACTAATTAATTAAGATTTATCCACCTGGTATTCGTCTTAGAGACCTCTTCGAAATGTGACTGACAAGCTCCTCTTCTGAGTCAAAATGCCTACCGCATATCTTTCCCTGGATATTCTGCATTCGGGCCGACAATTTGGAAAGAAGAACAGCATCCAATCAGGTAAGAATGTCTTCCCCGAATAACCACAAACCAATACTACAAAGATAGAAAACAGTGTATCTAAATGGCCACCGTCCGGCCGTTCTTGGCAGTGTCCAACGGGTTTATGATTGTTTTCCGTTAAAATATGTCTCGAATTTGAGTCCAATGTGAAATTCAGAATATTCTGAATTGGATATGTTGCGGGCGTTCGAAATTGAGTAAAGAAGATCTGAAGATCAACTTCCCAAAGTTTGAATCTGCATTGGAGAATTAGGCCGCTAAAATAGGAAAGTTCCACTTTGATTTGGATTTGGATTTTGTTTAAAATATATAGAGATATGTTTTGGATAAAATCGTTTTAGATAAGAAACATAATCCTATTAGAAGTTGGCATAATAATAAGGGTTTTACATATATATAGACTTGTGGCCGTGAGTGATAGAGGTGGATTACAAATTGTCTTGAAGCGCCGCGTGAGTGCTTGGTGTTCCGCCGTTGATCATGAAGAGTTGGTCTTGAAGCGCCGTCTAGTCGTCGAGTGCTTGGGAGGGATTTTTCTTTGTCGTCCTTGTCCATGAATTACATCTAAGAAGATTTAGTGTTCAAGTCGATTAAATCTTGTGGTAAGATTTGCGTGTAATTTCTTCGTGAGATTGAGAGATTATTTCTTGAAGAATTTCGGGGCTAAACACTGAGTGCGTTATTGGGTGTAATTGGGGCTTGGGAAACACCGAGAGAGTGTTTGAGTGACTTGAGTGTGTAATCTCCTTGTATCGCTTGATTTATAGTGAAATTCGCTGCTGCTCTTCCCATGGACGTAGGTCTTTACGACTGAACCACGTAAATCTGGTGTCCAATTTATTTTCTTTTTCCGTCTATATTATTGTTCGATCGCTCGTCCTGTCGCAACAATTGGTATCAGAGCCGGGCTTGGCTAAGTTGAAGCAAATCGATGGCGACGGAAGAAGTAAAAGTGAGAATCGACAGATTTGATGGGAAGGATTTTAGTTTCTGGAAGATGCAGATTGAAGATTATCTTTACTAGATGAAACTGCACTTGCCCTTATCTGGGGAGAAACTAGAGACGATGAAGCAAGCTGATTGGGATTTGCTGGATAGACGAGCTATGGGTGTTATTCGACTGACGTTGGCTCGTAACGTTGCATTTAACATATTGAAGGAGAAGACAACTGCTGATTTGATGCAAGCCCTATCGGATATGTACGAGAAGCCCTCTGCGATCAACAAGGTCTGTTTGATGCGACGTCTGTTTAATTTGAAGATGCGCGAAGGTGCGTCGGTTGCAGATCATATCAATGAATTCAATGTGATTGTTAGTCAATTGAGTTCAGTTGAAATTGATTTTGAAGATGAGGTACGTGCTTTGATTATGCTATCCTCATTGCCTAATAGTTGGAAATACTACTGTTATTGATGTTAGTAATTCCTCTGGGTCAACAAGTTTGACGTTTGATGGGGTTCGAGATTTAATTCTGAGTGAGGACATTCGTAGAAGAGAATCTGACAAACCTGTATCTGCTGCTTTAGTAGGTGAAAATAAAGGAAGATCTATAACACGTGTGGGTAATAGTAGTACTAATATAAACAGGCGTAGTCAGTATAGGACTGTTAATGTTGTCTGTTGGAGCTGTGGCAAGAGGGGGCATCTTAGAAGGGATTGCCTCAAGCTGAAGAATGAGAAGGGTAAAGGAATTATGGTTGATTCTGCAGATAATATTGCAGCTGTAGCAGATAATGCCGATTATGTCTTGTCTGTCACTGATTATTCATCGTTTGATGGATGGATTATGGATTCTGGTTGTTCTTTTCATGTCACACAAAATAGAAACTGGTTTATCACTTATCAATGCACGGGTAGTGGTAAAGTCAAGTTAGGGAACAACGCTGAATGCGATGTTGTGGGTGTTGGTGATGTTAAAATCAGAATGCATGATGGTATTGTGAGGACATTGACTGGAGTAAGGCATGTTCCAAAGTTGAAAAAGAACTTAATTTCCTTGGGTGCCCTAGATTTAGCTGGTTGCAGGTATTCTTCAAAAGGTGGAGTTATGAAGGTTGTACAAGGTGCCTTGGTAATAATGAAAGGAATCAAGCACGGAGGCCTGTATAAACTTCAAGGTAAGACAGTGACAAATTTTGCTGTGGAGACGTCGGATGCATCTATTCGAGAGTCTTTTGACTGCTTGAGAAAGACCTGGATGTTTGTGCCAAGTCACAAGTTTGATGCTGGTGTTAGGATCACACAGTCAAGAGCTTTGATCGAGATGGAGACTGGTAAGTCGATCAAACATGTGCAGATTGACAATAGCATGGAGTTCTGATCGAAGCTGGCAAATAAATTCTGCATGAAAGAGAGCATAGTGAAACACCGCACTAGTGCCAATAAATCGCAACAATTTGCAGAATTGACGAGAAGAACATTATTAGAGATGGCTCGTAAAATTATCTCTAGTGCTGGTGTTGCTAGGAGAATTCTAGCTGATGTGCTAAGTACGGTAAGCTACCTGGTGAATAGATCCCCATCAACTGCTATTGAATGGCAGACTCCTGAAGAAGTGTGGTCAGGTAACGTTGCTGATTATTCTATTATTAGAATGTTTGGTTGCCCGTGTTATTTTTGAGTGAGTGATGGTAAGCTCGAATTGAGGGCAAGGTGCATATTCCATGGCTATGCACAAGGTGAGTGGGGCAATCAGTTGTGGTGCCCGGATATAAATTCACCTGTTGACAGCAGAGAAGTTACCCTTGATGAGTCTCCAGTACTTTTGGCTAGGAGTGATTATAGCAGTGTTCAAACAGATCTGAACGGTGTTCAGCTTGAGGTGGAGTTGCGACCAGAAACTCCTGAGGTAGCGTATACGAGTATTAGCAAAGTAATCGACATAGATGGTGCTTGTAGTGAGGTGGAGCCTATAGAGTCAACAATTGCTGTAACTGCTGAAATTAACAAGGTATGTATTTGATCTCCTGATAGATATGGATGCAATAATGGTTTTGCTTTATCTGCGGTTAAGGAGGTTGTGTCGGAAAATCCTTGCGGAGCAGTTAAAGGTGTATATGAAGTTGGTATTCTGATGAGGTCCTCGGTTATGGCGAAGTTCAAGCGAAGCTTGGACTTGTATAATATCTGTGGCGGTTGAGCCCATCAGGGGCTATGGGAAAGTAGCTGCAGAGTTTGAATTTTTGTGAAGCGATTGCAACTTGGCTCAAACGTCGAGCCAAGGTGGAGATTGTTAAAATATGTCTCGAGTTTGAGTCCAATGTGAAATTCAGAATATTCCGAATTGGATATGTTGCGGACGTACAAAATTGAGTAAAGAAGATCTGAAGATCAACTTCCCAAAGTTTGAATCTACATTGGAGAATTCGACCGCTGAAATAGGAAAGTTCAACTTTGACTTGGATTTGGATTTTGTTTAAAATATATAGAGATATGTTTTGGATAAAATCGTTTTAGATAGGAAACAGAATCCTATTAGAAGTTGGCATAATAATAAGAGTTTTACTTATATATAGACTTGTGGCAGTGGGTGGTAGAGGTGGATCACAAATTGTCTTGAAGCGCCGCGTGAGTACTTGGTGTTCCGCCGTTGATCATGAAGAGTTGGTCTTGAAGCGCCGTCTAGTCGTCGAATGCTTGGGAGGGATTTTTCTTTGTCGTCCTTGTCCATGAATTACATCTAAGAAGATTTAGTGTTCAAGCCGATTAAATCTTGTGGTAAGATTTGCGTGTAATTTCTTCGTGAGATTGAGAGATTATTTCTTGAAGAATTTCGGGGCTAAACACTGAGTGCGTTATTGGGTGTAATTGGGGCTTGGGAAACACCGAGAGAGTGTTTGAGTGACTTGAGTGTGTAATCTCCTTGTATCGCTTGATTTATAGTGAAATTCGCTGCTGCTCTCCCTGTGGACGTAGGTCTTTACGACTGAACCACGTAAATCTGGTGTCCAATTTATTTTCTTTTTCTGTCTATATTATTGTTCGATCGCTCGCCCTACGCAACATTTTCTATAGAGGCAATCCGACCGACATCGATGAACTCTCCCTGCAGAATACAAACTGGAGTAACCGACTTGTCCAGGAGAGATAAAAGCTTAGCTACTTAAGCACAAAGCTGTGCACTAAATTCATGAGATTATCGTTGAATAAATCTCCTGGCAGATCAGACTCTGAACTGTACCTGTAGTCTTTCATTCTGTCACTGAAGGTACATAAAATGATGAAAGAGGATAAGGGAATGAAAATCCACAAGCAAATGCAAGAAGATCAAAGTTCTGTGTTCTTCTATTGATTTAGTCCTTGGAAAGAATAGGTGAAAAGAACAAGAATGTATGTGATGGTCGGACTGGTTTGCAGACAATTTGACAAACTCCCTTGATTGCTCAAACTGTAGAAATTAGTGTCGGCTCAGTTCGACGATTCAATTTACAAGTCTCGAAACAGAGACTTATTGTTGACACCTAAAATTTTGAGATTTGATTTTGCTAAATAAAAAATAAAAAAAGTCACGTGGCATATAGTTTAGGAAAATTTAATTTTTTGTTATATTTTGTTAAGATTTTTCATAGATTTAGGTAATATACACTGAGAGATGCTTTTCTGTGCAAAAAGGGAATTGTTTTGATTGAATATGAAAAAATATTGCGCAGGGTGAAATGATATATTCAATGAAATTTTACGCGAGCAAAATTAGCAATGAAATATACCACAAGGATACATTTTGTTGGTGTATAAAAGAGTCACGTACGGTATGTTTAGGGGGTTTTTCTTTCCATTGGTTAAAAAGGAGAGAGAGAGAGCAAAAGGTGAAAAAGTGAGTGGAGAGAGGAAAAGTAAAAAAAAAAAAAAGAAAAAAAGAAAAGAAAAGCCCCCCCTTTGCACGACTGTTCATCTTCCTCGCAAGGGGGGTCTTCGCCGGTCCTATCGCCGTCGAGCCGCCGCCGACCACCGCTGCAACAACCACCTCACACACCTCACGCCACGCCGGCGCCCGAAGCCCCTCTGCCTCGACGCCTCGCTGCTGCCTCTTCGTCTGCGAACCCTCGGCGCCCCGACGTCTCGCCGCCGCCTCGATGCCTCGCCGTCGCCTCTCCATTTGTAAGCCCGGCGCCTGTCGACCCAGCAGATCATCGCACGACTGCAACTCCCAAATCCAGCGTTGATCTGACTATCCTGCCGCCTCGACGCCTCGCCGTGCTCCCTGCTCCGTCCGCGCGCCTCGACGCCCCGTCGCCGCCGCGCCTCTGCACCCACGAGCTCGCCCCGACGCTCCGCTTCCGCTTGCACTGTTAGTCTCCGCCCCTGCCCACCGCCGCTCCACCCGAGTTGGCCGCCGCCTTGACACCCTCCTTCGTCCAAACCTACCCGAAGCCCCGGCGCCCTTGTCCCGATGCCGCCGTCGCGCCGTCTCGCCGGAGTCTTGCCGAAACCCTAGCCGAGATCTCCCCTCGCCGGATCGGCCACCAACTTTATTTTTTTTTCTTCTTTTTCTTTTTAAAAAAAAAAGAAAAGAAAAAGAGAAAAAAGCAAAAAAAGAAAAATTAGGTAATTTTTATTTGTTCTTTTCTTTTGTTTATTTATCTTCTATTTTTTTTATATTTCATATTATTTGTTTTTTTTAGTGTAATTACCCCTTTAATGCGGAATTTAAATTGTATGATATGAAATTGCCTTGAAATTTAGTGATTGTTAGTCCGATTTTCGTGCCTGAAATCCGACTCGTAATTACTAAAAAATTGCCAATCCGATCTCCCGCCCGAGATCCGATTCGTGATTTGTGTGAAAAATTGGCCAACCCGATCTCATGCGCGAGATATGGTTCGTCAATTTGGGTATCAATTTTGCTTGATTTGCTGTGGTGTTATTTGAATTAATTTTCTTTTTTTAAAAAAATGTAGTTTTAGGGTTTGCATGCTCATGATAGAAATTCCATTCCTTTTTTTTAAATAATAAAAATGTCAAAAAATCAATTGACTTAGGTTGTTAGTTTTTTTTTTTTAATTGCATGTTTAATTATTAGGCAATTGTTAATTTCGAAAATTAAAAAAAAGAAAAGGAAAATTAGGGTTAGGTTTGCTTTTTCTTATTTTGCATGTTTAGGATAGCAAATTTTATTTTGAATCATGAAAAAGAAAACATATTCATTTAGAATGTTAGTCTTTTTATTATTTGATTTGCACGTTAAATTTTAATTTCGAAATTAATAAAAAATAAAAAACATCATGCATAAATCATATAGGATTAGGGCATCTTTTGCACGTTATTGCATATTAGGGTAAGATTGCATGTTTAGTTTTACTTCCTAATTAATTTTAAGTTTAGATAGGTTTTTTTTTTAGATAGATTGCATTCTAGGATTATTTGGGTTAAGATGATATTTTAGTTTAAATTAGGATTTAGCTTAACCTAATTCCTAATATATATTGAATAGGCTTTTAATCTAGCTAGATAATTTTCACATTTTGTTTTAATTCCGAATTTCATAAAAAATACAAAAATACCTTAGGCTAGATTAGTTTTTTTTTAGGATAGGTTGCATTCCTTTTTTAGGAAAGAGAAAAAAAAAATGTCATGAATATGTCATTTAGGATTAGATTAATTGAAATGCACGTCATTTAGTCCTTTCTTAAGCCCATTTAATTAGAAATTGCCTGTCAATAAAATTAGGTCATTTAGATTGCATCTAATTATTGCATTTCTTTAGGATTTACTCTATTCACGTCATATAATTTAGATCATATTACATGTCATTAGAATTAGGTCATTTAGTTAATATTGCATTGCATATTACATGATTTTCATCAATTAAGTGAAAAAAAAAATGAAATTGTGTGTTAATTAGAAACCATATCTAAGATTGTTGATGTGGATTTTAATTTAACATTGCAGATGCTTTCGTTGCTTTAAGGTAAGTTTGCGATTTATTTATTGTTTATCTGGCTGTTAAATTGGTGGATTGTGCACCCGCATGATCACCTCACATGTTAGGGAAATAGATTTAAAATCAATTCAAGCTGCTTGCCAAACATTTTTTTTAAGAATGGTACCGAAAGGGCATTAGAGAAATCTAGTGTAACCAAGTCTCCGTACCCATAGTCTCTGGTTCGTAGGAGTAAAGTAAACCTCCCGTTGCTTTACTTGGGTTTCTAATCGACCCACCAAAAATAGATTAGTGGCGACTCCTAATTGAAAATCATTTGCATGTTAAGAACTCAAACCTAAGTCACGAATTGGTATGGGCTTGGGAGAGCCCGAGTTAAGTTTAGACTTAACAATCCATTAGCCAAATCATAGGTGGTTCACACCCGAAAAATTGGTCGCGACACTTATTATTTGGGGTATGACAATATCGGACTTAAGCTAAGCCAGGTCCAGATGACATATTAGAAGTGAGGGAAAAGAGAAAGGAACTTCCCCGCCTCGATGATGTTGATCCTTCTCACACTATCGACTCATATCGATTTGCGTACCATTTTTATGTCTCTCGCGTAACTATTCCCGACTTTTTCCGACAGTAGTATCTATTGTATGTACACATTTGCTAATGTCACTCCTCTCCTCCTTCCTCGGTCTTTTTGTCAGAAGACCAAGAAGAGCGTAGAGAAGGAAGAAGGAATAGGAGAAAAATTGTATTCTCTCTATTGAATGTAATCTCTGTACTGTACATTGTATTTAATTACAAAGACAGATTTAATAAAGGAAAATAAATATTCCTCTATCTTTCTAAACCTAATATAGACAATATTACATATCAATTTACAATTTGATATGATTTGCTAAATCATATCTTCCAACACTCCCCCTCAAGCTGGTGGCTTGTATATATCCAAGACGCCTAGCTTGTTTAGAAGATATGTATGCTGTCTCTGACAAAGAGGTTTAGTGAATATATCAGCGGGCTACTCCGTGGTTCTAATCCCTCTTGCTTCAATGATATCTTCTTTGATCTTCTCTTGAGTAAAATGGCAATCAACTTCTATATGTTTCGTCCTCTCATGTAATATGGGATTTGCTGCAAGCTTGAGTGCTGAATCATTATCACAAAAGAGTAATGTCAGACCTTTAACTTGTATCCCAAGGTCCAGAAGTAAGCCTTGTAGCCATACCACCTCACAAATAGTCTTTTCCATAGATCGATATTCAGCTTCTGCTGATGATAATGATACAGTAGATTGCTTCTTTATCTTCCATGAAAGTAATGACTCCCGTAATTTGATACAAAACCAGTGATAGATCTCCTACTCATGGGACATGTAGCATAGTCTGCATCACAATAGGCTGTCATCTCCATATTGCACTTTCGAGAGAGGAGTATCCCTAGTCCTGGAGTTTTCTTTAGGTATTTCACCACCTTCAAGGCTGCATTCATGTGTGACTGCTTTGGACTGTGCATGAACTGGCTAAGAGTCTGTACCGCATAGCAAATGTTTGGCCTAGTCATGGTGAGATAGATAAGTTTTCCAACAAGTCTCTAATAACTTGTCGGATCCTTCAATAATGGATCGTCAGAGGAAGATATCCCAGCGTCATAATCAACACTGGTCAACTTGGCATTCTGTTCAATGGGAATAATTGCTGGTTTGCACCCTGATAATCCCGCTTTTAATATAATCTCCATCACAAATTTTCATTGGCTAAGAGAAATCCCTTGATTAAAACGAGCTATCTCTATTCCAAGAAAATATTTAGGTGACCCTAAATCTTTGATATGGAAAGAGGAATGTAGATACTCCTTAAGCTTTCTTACAGCGGAATCATAATTTCCCATGATAAGTATGTCGTCAACATAAATCATCAAGTAAAGAGATGACGTACCTTTTGCCCAATTGAATAAAGCATAATCATGCTTGGACCGCTTGAACCCAGCACCCGTAACTGCATTAGTGAACTTCGCGTACCACTATCGAGAAGCCTGTTTCAATCCATAAAGAGATTTGCGGAGACGACATACCTTAGACTTCCCCTGTCTCCGTAATCCGCGTGGAAGATCCATGTAAATTTCTTCTTCCAGGTCACCATGAAGAAAGGCATTGTGGACGTCCATTTGATGCAGCAACTAGTTGCGAAGAGCAGCAACCGATAAGAAAGAACGAATCGTGACATCCTTGGCTACCGGAGAAAAGGTTTCATGGTAGTCAAAACCTTCTCTCTGTGTGAAGCCCTTGGCCACCAACCGAGCCTTATATCTTTCCATAGAGCCATCTGCTCTGTATTTAATCTTATATAGCCATTTACATCCAATGGGCTTGCAATGAGGAGGTAATGATATGATATCCCAAGTGTGATTGTCAATCAGGGCTTTAAGTTCTGCCTCCATTGCCTTTTGCCAACGTGGATCATGTACAGCCTCATTATAACTAGAAGGCTCTCGTTCCTCAGAAATTCTGCTAATGCAACATAAATGTTCTAATGACAGTCGATCAAAAGACACATACGGGGAGATAGGATAACGAGTACTTGACAATTTTGATGAAGAACAGACATAATCTTTTGTTCAAGCTGGTGGACAAGTGAGCCGACCAGATCGTCGTGGTGGCTCATCCAGCACCTCCAAAGATGATTCTTCAATACTTGTAGGCTCAACTGAATTTCCAGTGGAATGCTCATCGGGTGGTGGAGGTGATACTGTATCCACTATATGATGTCTTGGAGGAGAAGCAATAAGATATGACTCTCCAGAAGATAGATCTTCTTCCGATAAGAATCGATGATTAGTGCCCATATCATCTGTGGACACAGAAGTGGTAGCTCGGAAAGGAAAAATATCTTCATGAAAAACTACATCCCTGCTGATAAAAAATTCCTGAGTAGACTGTTCATAAACTCGATAACCCTTTTTTAGGTTGAGATATCCCCTGAAAATGCACTGGCAAGCACGAGGACCCATGTTATCCCGAGGCCCTACTGTAGTCACATAACAGAGACAACCAAATACTCGGAGACGACTCAGATCTGGTTTCCTTCCATACAACAATTCAAACGGAGTTTTGCCTTCCAGAATGTGTGATGGCATACGATTTATCAGGTACGCTACAGTGACCACACAATCTCCCCAAAAATTTTCTGGTATAAATGCTTGGAATTTAAGAGTGCGTGCCACTTCTAAGAGATGACGGTGTTTTTGCTCAACAACTCCATTTTGTTGTGGGGTATAAGTGTAGGTACTTTCATGCAAAATTCCATTTGAGGAAAAGAAAGAAGGACATTCACCATTGAAGAATTCTCTTCCGTTATCAGTGCGGATGCGACGAACTGACTTTCCAAATTGAGTTTTGGATAAGGAAAGGAAGATTCTAGGGATAAGTGTTCCAGAAGTCCTAAAACTTGTCACGAAAATGCATTTCAGTCCTAAAACTTGCAAAAAGTGCATTTAAATCCTAAAACTTGTCAGATTGTTTCAAATGAGTCCTAAAATCAACGCCATTAGCCTTTTCTGTTAAAAATGCTGATGTGGTATTTTAAATAATTTTTTTTATTTTCTAGGTGTATTTTATTTTCCGTTAAAACCCAGGTGGCACGTGAGAAATCATCCACAATTGTAAGGAAAAAATGTGAACCATCATGATTCAAGGTATGATATGGTCCCTAGACATCAGCATGAATTAAAGAAAAAATGCCATCTACTCGAGTGTTACTATTTTGGAAGGGGGCACGAGTTTGTTTTGCCAAAGGGCAAATAGGGCATTGAGGACAAGGGAAAGAAGCAGTGTGACCCAATCTTTGATGATGAAGAAAATTTTTGTCATTGGTAGCAATGTTACACAATGATTTATTGAATGTAACAGAAGATAATTTAAAATTGCTTGGAAGATTCTTCCAAAAATATAGTCTTTGATAGACTATACCTAAGCCCATCAGTTTCCCAGTCAAAATGGCCTAAAATAGACATTTATCATATTCAAACAAGACATGACAGGAATTTTCTTCGCAAGCTCGAGAGACTGATATGAGATTAAAATGGAAACTAGGAACATAAAGGACATTTTTAAGTGTGATGAGTGGACTAAGATTTACGGTGCCAATCATTCTAACATGTGTGGTGTTTCCATTCGAGAGTTGTACTGATATAGGAAAGTATAATTTCTCCTTGTTGGAAAAGAATTTTGGATTGCAGACAATGTGGTCACTAGCTCCTGTATCAATAATCCATGCATCCTTCGAAATTGAGTTCATCAGACAATAAGAAATACCTGTGAAACTCCCTGCCTTGTCAGAAGCATCCAATTTCTTTAGAGTTTCCATCAGCTCTTGATATTCCCCATAGTAATTGATTTGTCTGCTGATTTACCTGACACCTGAAAAACAATTGAAAATTTCCCCTTTTCCTTTTCGCCAGGTTTACCATGCAGTTTCCAGCAATTCTCAACCGTGTGATGTGGGCGTTTACAATATTCACGGTATAGCTTACCCTTTCCTCTTTGGTTGTTGTTTTTTGTGACTGAGGAAGGCCCGTTTACGGCATGGGCCGTCATTGTCCCATATGGCCCGTCAGATCCCGCGAAAAATTGGCCTCGTGGCCATCGGGTCTAGTGAGAAAATGGCCGCGTGGGCCATCTAACCCATACAGATTCGGGCCACGTGAACCATTGGATTCAATCGTCCCACCGCGTCATGAGCCGTCAGATCTAGCAGCTCCAAAAAACGACCGAGAGCCATCCGATTGATCAAAAAAATCGTGGCCGTTCGTCACTTTAAGATATCCTCTAGGGTTTTCTTCGTGAAACCCTAGATTGAGTCCGCGACTCTCTCTTCCTCCCATGGCTCTCTGTAGCGGGCGAGAGGAAACCTTCACCGCCAGAGCCACGCTCTCGCTATCTTTCCCGTGATATGCTGCTCTCTGTTGGCTTTCCTCTTAGATAGCAAGCTGGTAGATGCGGCTAAGGCTTGGCATTGGCTCCATGGTTAAAATTTGCGATCGAAACAAAAGGTAAGTTTCGTTCAATATGAGGAGAAATCTTGTTGCTTTCTCCCTGTCCCGCATCCTTTTGTACTGCTGTAGAATGGGTTCTAGCCAGTCGAACTTCTCCTCGGCCGCTTCCAATTCGTTCCACAGACCTGAAAGTTTATTAAAAATCGTAGCAACAGTCATGTTTCCTTGCTTCAAATCCAAGATCTGTTGCGTTAAAGAAAATATTTTCACTTGATCTAATTTTCCATACATCTCCTTGATGTTTTCCCACATTTGTTTTGAGTCCCCCGTTGGGGGTAGACTGGCCGCGAACTCGGAAGCGATGCAATTTCCGATCCATGTCCTGACCAGTTGATTGCATTTCTTCCAAAGGCGTGCCATCCGCTCGTCAGACGGAATCGGAACCATTCCGTGAATAAAGCCCTCTTTATCTTTTGTTACCGGTGTGCGCCGGAACTCGCGCAACCAACTCGAGTAATTGTTCGGTCCGGTTAACTGCTGAGCAACAAGCTTTAGTTTTGGTCCGTCGGCATTAGTCGTGAAAAGGGGGTCGCCGGGCTCCGGCCGGTCGCTAGCAGCGAAGATCTGGTACGGAAGAAACCTTGGCGGTGGATTCGAGTAGGGATTTGCTCCCAAACCCGATCCGCTGGATCCGGTTGTATGACCCGCATTGGAAAAAAAAGAACTCGGGTAGGGATTCGTTCCCATACCCGGTTCGGCTGGCCCGCCCGTCTACTGTGGGCTGATGGTTGAGCCTGGCCCGTTGCTGGTTGGTGGGCCTCCATCAGTCCGCACACCATCTCGATATCCCGGCGATGATGTATTTGGGCCTAGCCCATAGTACTAAGGATACGGTACCCATTGGTAAGGATGGCTCGAAAAGGGCTGCCCCATATTGAATTGAGCTGGAATAAGTGCCCACTGCACATGCTGAATTTGACTCTACGGCTGGATCTGCTCCTCGGACACAGTAACAATTGTCAAGGATTCTTGGATCTGCGATGCTTGCGGCGTCGTTTCTCCTGCGGACTGATCACCAGAGGCTGAAGTAAGTGTTTATGGGTTTGTCATGATGAAGAATTTTTCTAAAAAATCCGCAACAATTCTGTTCTGCAGATTCGGTCTTCTTGGCAAAGAACAAAGGCTCAAGGGAGAATTCCTGCCGGAGGCTGCTTCTGTTTTGCAAAGGTCACAATAACAAGAAACAAAAAAGAAGTGGAGGCAATTCAAAAAAAAAAAAAGCGCGGAAGCTATGTCAGGATCAGAAGATGCTCTGATACCATGTCAGAAGACCAAGAAGAGCGTAGAGAAGGAAGAAGGAATAGGAGAAAAATTGTATTCTCTCTATTGAATGTAATCTCTGTACTGTACATTGTATTTAATTACAAAGAAAGAGTTAATAAAGGAAAATAAATATTCCTCTGTCTTTCTAAACCTAATATAGACAATATTACATATCAATTTACAATTTGATATGATTTGCTAAATCATATCTTCCAACACTTTTTTCATCTTTCCCTCGACGTCCTTGCATCCGCGTCAAGTGGGTGTGGAGCACGAGGGCATAGGGCCCCGATTGTGGTCTGTGCTTCTTCTAAATCTACTGCCCCAGCAAAAACCAAGGCACAGCCTGGTGACACATTGTGGAGCATCTCATCCCGTGTTCATGGAACTGGTGCTAAATGGAAGGAATTGGCGGCTCTTAAACCACACATACGCAACCCCAATATTATTCTCCCAAACAAAACCGTCAAGTTGCGTTAAGTTGGGGGTGCGAAACAGAACTTCTTGAAAGAGGCTTGTTTTGCCAAGCTGGGTTGAGTGAAGTTTATGAGCTGCGTTAGTTGTGGGCTTGCTGATTGAAACCACACATTGTGGTCGTCTAAGACAGATGGAAGTACTGGCTCTTGCCTTTGAGAGCTCTCTTACCTTCCCAATTGTTATGGACTTATTATCACCAGTCTAAGGTACCAAAGATCTGTCTATGCAATTGTTTTCATCTCTCTGTTCTTCCATCCCCTGTAATCAGTTTGCATATGAACAATAATTTTCTGTGTTTTGTGTGGGATGATACGCTACCATGAGATTTTAGGTTGCATTTCTACCTTGTCCCTCCTCTACTTGTCTATATAAAGAATAAAAGATCGTTTGGCAAGTAGTGATAATATCAGAGCTTGAATGTTGTTTAGGAAGAAGCACACGTTCTGGTATGTGAACATTACATATGAAACTAGCGCTGCTTCGATTCCGACCTTTGAGGGAGGATCAGTTTGCACGGCCTGCGAATAATAATGGAGTGTTTTCTGTGAAGTCTGTGTATCACTTCCTTAAGATTAGTGTTGCGACCAATTTTTTCGGGTGTGCACCATCTAGGGTTTGGCTAATAGATTGTTAAGCCTAAACTTAACTCAGGCTCTCCCAAGCCCATACCAATTTGCGACTTAGGTTTGAATTCTTAACATGCAAATGATTTTCAATTAGAAGTCGCCACTAATCTATTTTGGGTAGGTCAATTAGAAACCCAAGTAAGGCAACGAGAGGTTTACTTTACTCCTACGAACCAGAGATTTTGGGTACGGGGACTTGGTTACACTAGATTTCTCTAATGCCCTTTCGGTACCATTCTTAAAAAATGTTTGGCAAGCAGCTTGAATTGATTTTATATCTATTTCCCTAACATGTGAAGTGATTATGCGGGTGCGCAATCCACCAATTTAACACCCAGATAAACAATAAATAAATCGCAAACTTATCTCAAAGCAACGAAAGCATCTGCAATGTTAAATTAAAATCCACATCAACAACCCTAGATATGGTTTCAAATTAACACGCAATTTCATTTTTTTTTATTTTCACTTAATTGATGAAAATCATGTAATATGCAATGCAATATTAACTAAATGACCTAATTCTAATGACATGTAATATGATCTAAATTATACGACATGAATAGAGTAAATCCTAAAGAAATGCAATAATTAGATGCAATCTAAATGACCTAATTTTATTGACAGACAATTTCTAATTAAATGGGCTTAAGAAAGAACTAAATGACGTGCATTTCAATTAATCTAATCCTAAATGACATGTTCATGACATTTTTTATTTTTTTCCTCTTTCGTAAAAAAATGCAATTTATCCTAAAAAATGGAAGTAATTTATCCTAAGATATTTTTTGGATTTTTTTATGAAATTCGAAATTAGGTAAATGTGAAAGTTACCTAGCTAGATTAAGATTCTATATAATTTATATTAAGGACTAGGTTATGCTAAACCCTAATTTAAACTAAGATGTTGTCTTAACTTAGCAATCTCTAATTCTAGATGCGGTCTATCTAAAAAAATGAAACCAATTTATTCTAAGGCATTTTTTGGTATTTCCTCTTAAATTCGAAATTATAAAAATGTGGAAATTATCTACCTAAATTAAAATGTCATCTAATTCGAATTAGGAATGAAGTTATGTCAAATCCTAATTTAAACTAGAATGTTATCCTAACTTAGAAATCCCTAACTAAAATGCAATCTACTTAAGATTTTTTTTATCTAAACTTATAATGAATTAAAAACTATTATCTAGAATTAAATTACGTGCAATCTTACTCTAAAATGCAATGACATGCAAAGAATGCCTTAATTCTACATGAATTATGCATGATGTTTTTTTTTTATTAATTTCGAAATTAAAATTTAACATGCAAACAAATAATAAAAAACTAACATTCTAAATGAATATGCTTTCTTTTTGTTTTTTATTTAAAATTTCGAAGTAAGATTGCAATTCTAAATATGCAAGATAATCCTAAGACTAGGAATATTCTAAAACAAACCTAATCCTAATTCAATTTCTTTTTTTGGATTTTTTCCTTTTACGAAAACAAAATCACACAGCAAATCAAATAAGATAAGATTGATATCCAAAAATTGGTGAACCATATCTCGCGCATGAGATCGGGTTGGCCAAACTTAAACAAAATCGCGAATTGAATCTCAAGCGTGAGATCGGACTGTCAATCGTATGCATGTTGTGAAATTAGGGATTAATCCCCGAATTCATGAGAATTCAAAATATATTTTGATATGGCAATAACGAACAAATATTCAAAATAAATCGCGATCCCATGGATCTAGCAATAAAATATGAGAAACTTGAATCAATCAAGAATCTTACCTAGCTCTCGATATCGCGCAGATAACTTTTCCAAATTGGAATATGCAAACAACAAGCTTGGATGATGATGGGCGATGGTGCCAACGGCGCTTGACGAACGTTCGTGAATCTGCAAGAAAGAACAAAGCGGACTGCAAGGCACGAACAAAGCAAAACTTTGAAGCCGACGGACTTTCTTTGATGGTCCCTAAATTCCACGAAAATAAACCAAAGATTCTCCTTTCCTCAATGTGCACTGGACAGAGAAATTTTAGCAAAATCTCCTTTTGACCATCGATGTAGCAAGAGGGAGAGTCAACACAAGATCGCGTAATTGGCAGTGAGGATGCGACGGCGTCGCGCAATGGCAGCAGTGCAATCGTAGCTTCGCACAATGGCACGATGAGGGTCTTGGCCAAGGCTTAGATCGAGAGACTCCTCTCTTTCTTTTTTCCTTTTTTGACTCCCGAGAAAATGAAAAAGCCCCCCTTGTGTGGCCGTATGTATCAATTTGTGTCCCCCAAACTCAATTGCACGCGAGGTATTTTATAAGTCTAAAAAACGTATCTTCACGGTATATATTGTTGCGACCTAATTTTTTCGGGTTTGCCGCCTAAAACTAGGTTAATGGACTGCTAAGTTTTTTAAACTTAGCTCGGGCTCTCCCAAGCCCATACCAAATCGCGACTTGAGTCTAAACTTTTTAAACATGCAAAATACTATCTAGGAGTCGCCACTAATCTATTTTTGGTAGGTCGATTAGACACCTAAGCAAAATAATGGGAGAATTATTTTACTCCTACGAACCAGAGACTAAGGGTACGGGGACTTGGTTACACTAGACTATCCTAGTGCCCTTTCGGTACCATTTCTTTTTAATTTTCAAAAATGTTTTGCAGGCAGCTTGATTTGATTTTAATTCATTTTCCTAACGTGTGAGGCGATCATGCGAGTGCACAAACCACCAATTTAACACCCGAGAAAGCGAATAAAATAATGCAGGACTTACCTCAAAGCAACGAAAGCAACTGCGTTCTTAGGTCAGAATTCATATCAATAATCCTATATATGATTTCTAATTAATAATCAATCACTCAATTTTTTCACTTTATTTAATGAAAGTCGTGCAATGCATGCTACTAATTTAACATGAAATGATATGACGTGGCAATATGACCTAAATTATATAACATGAATAAGCATGCAATCCATCTTAAAGCATGAAATGAATTTATTCTAATTTTTTGTTTTTTCCATGAAATTCGAAATCAAAGAAATGCAACAATTAAATATGCAATTTAATCAAATGACCTAGTTCTAATGACGAGCAATGAACTTAGCAACAATCACTAGATGACGAAAATTTCATAAACCTAATTCTACATGTCTGATTTACTAAACCTATATGCTCAGGCAGAATTTTGATTTTTTTTTAAATAATTAATTATTAAATAAATATTAAATCTAAACTATCAACAAAATAAAGCAAGAAATGATTAAAATAATCAAAAAAATAACCTATTGTCTCACAGGTCAAATTTACGGTTATTCTAACCCTAATTATCACAACAAGGAGATCAAAACAATTACAAATCTGGTCCGAAGTCCTACGGACCAAATTAAATAATTATTGTGATTTAACAATTAAAATTTCACCAAAAAGCCCAAAAATTAATATAATAAAAAAATGATCCGATGTCTCTCGGATCAAATTAATAATTACATTAATTTCGGAAAAAATCCCTACGGATAATGCATACAAAATGCACAAATATTAACATTGACAAACCATATTCTAACTTAAACAATAATAACAAAATTTAAAACACAATAATAAGCAAAAGAAAGAAATAAAAATAAAACTAAAGGAGGGGAATTGCAACAGCGTTGGTGGGCATATGGCTAGTTCTTGATTTGATCATTTGCTAGTCTCTTCCGAGAACTTTTTGATTGGACGCCCCCCTTCTCTTGCCGTCTTTCTCTTGTCAATTATGGTGGAATATGGAATTGTGTGGCCTTTTGTTCGGCATTGAATTGCCTGTGACCACAACATCAGAACAAAACAAAGTAAATTAGGTGAAAATATGGGGTGAACAACTTTAATAGGGAGAGAAACAACCCGGTTTTATCACAGTAATATCACTGGATGGCAATCAGCGCTTAGGTACGTTGGCCACTTCGATGTCTCGCTACTGGAATTATCGTCGGAGATGTAGGAGTTTAATCTAGGCAAGAAAAAATAAAATTACCTTAGTGCGAATAGCAAATTGGAATTGCACATACTCAAACTTAAAAAAAGAAGAAGCTCGACTTAGCTTTATGCTTGTCGTCAATATCCATGAAGCATGATGAACATGGGGCATCGTCAAGAGGACTGCACCATCCAATAGACCAATCGAAGAATTCTCGAGATCGTCGACTCCCCTAAAGAAATTTGAACTCGAAAGAAACGAAGGAGAAAACCTTTTATCACGTTTGCTCTGAATTTTTTGAAAATCGCCTCCTCTCTGAGAGATTGTCTATCGAACCTCTCTACGTTTTCTCACCATTTTTTTCCCTTGTGAGCTCCACTCTCCTCTTCCCTTTTTCACAAAATTTGGTCTCCTTTTTATAGTGGTTCCGAGCACCATCTTCCATGGCAATTTTTTAGCTTTCTTTTTTCGTTGCCTCAATTTATGGTCTGCAAATTGGAGCAAAATCTTGCAATCGGTTTGATTTTTCCTCGAATGTTTTGATTCCTTCCATTTTATCAAAATCCCTGCCCTTTTATTCACCTGATTTCTCTGATCGAGAATTTCCTTCCACATTTATTATGATTTGAAAATTCGCCGGAGCAAAGATTGCTAATCAGAATTTCCACATTCCATTCATAACCAAATCATATTGATCTTCCCCTTATTTTCCTTTTGTTCAAAATGCAATTTTATTTTTCCAAAATTAGGTGTCAACATATATTTTTTCCTTTTTGTTCGCGCACGATACCCCCAAATATATCGTTGAAATATACTCACGTCGCGCAATATTCCTTTTTTTTTCACATATTCTATCCAAAAAATCCCCTTTTTGCGCAAAATAGTATATGTGAAAGATTTTAATGGAATATGTAAAAAATCTTCCCTTCACCGATGGTCTAAAATAAAATAAAACAAAATGAAAAAATAAAATGTTTCTAAACTATATGCCATGTGTTTTTTTTTATTTTAATAAAAATTAACCCAAAAAATTATGCAAAAATTTAGGTGTCAACAATTAGGCAGGAAGGATAGTGTAGGAAGTTCATGTAAATGGTGTGACTGCATTATGGTTTGGTGCCATGGGGTTGAAATTAATCAGACAGAGAGGCTCACTAGCTTTGATCAAATGGCTTTTGGACATCTATCAGCATTGGAGAAGAACATGAAGGAAGCATAAAAGAAGTGCGGATGCTTTTGAGGAAGGTGGGTTCGGTTGTTTGGCGTGATTGGAAAGAGAATGGTGAAGCTGTGTGAGACAAATCATAGAATGGCCCAGTATTGCTTTTACCAAGTAATCTGCGGCATACATAGGAGTAGATCAGATTACTTTGTGGCCAGGCCTTCCCATTCTCTTTAGAAAGATTCGGCTACGTGGGCGAGACATCTCTGATGAGGAGAACTCGAGAATAATGCGAGATGGACTCTGCCTTTGGTTTAGTAGTCTCATTAAATCGTTTGCACAACTAGCGGTACTCAGAATGATCTTAAGACATAGGGATTGAGTTAGAAAGAACACAGGGATCAAGACTATGCAGTAATCCTTTCTCCCACCAGATGAATACACTAGATCTTGATATTGCCCCTAGATCTGCACCAACTCACACACCCTGATATCCACTTCCCGAGCTTTTGCGGATCTTTCACATTCCGGAGGACGATCGCGAGGAATCGAACGGTGTGAACTGAAAAAACAATGGCTACAATGCCGAGCCAAACCAACATGGAGTACGTAACCACTCTCATCGACTCCCAATCCACGGAGTACCACCCTTTCTCTGTGATCGGGCTCCCGTGTTTAGGTCTTCTGTGTACGAACGATATGGCAATCATGGAATAGAGGTAAGTCAGCGCCATGAAAGTGATGGTCACCCACATTGTGGCCGTCAGAATCCACATCAGAACCTTCTTCCCCAAGGGCAAGCCACTCATGAGCAACAAGATCGTGCTAAGGGATGCAAGAAAAGAGACGGTGTTGCATCTCCAGAACCGTAGTTCACCCTCTGGATTGTTTGTAGCCATTATCGATGTTCCTGCATAGTATAAGATGGTGCCGTTTTTTGCTTTCTGATTGTCGTTCCACAAGCTGCCGGGAGGGCTAAGGCCTGCTTGGTAAGCCATGGCTGCGATCACGGTGGCAGTTATCTGTCGTGACGTGAAAGAAAGTTTTAAGATTGTGAATGAAGAAATAGTGTTTCACCTATATTTGAAAATATGAAGGTCACCGAGTCAAAGTTAATCATTTCAACAAATGCACAAATTCAATTTATGGCTTTTCCTGTATTTATCGAAATACAAGAAAATTGTGGCGAGCTCTCTACAGAAATAGAGCTCATGGATTAAATTATGAAAAAACTAAGTGTATGAATACATACATATATGAGAAAAAAAATGAAGATATTTCGAAATTTGAACATCCTTTTATAAATGTTGCTATTGTTGTTAGAAAGAAAATCAAAATCTAATAACTAAACGTGTGGAAAATAAAACACATATATCTTTCCTGCCGTTGGCAAGGCTCGCGTCGCCCTGCCATGGGTGAGTTTGGCGAGCCATGGGTGAGCTTGACCTCGCCAAATCTAAGTGAGGCCGAGCTTGCCCAACCAAGGTGAGGTCAAACCTGGCCGAGGAGGCTTGGCTGGCGAGGCTTGGCCTTGCCAAGGGCCGGCGACGCTCCGACAAGGTTGCCGGCCCTTGTTTGGCTGGTTGCTGGCAAGAGGAAGAAGGAGAAAAAGAAAAGGAAAAAGAGAAAAATATAAAAAATAAAAATAAAAAGAAATTCTAAATCACAAAAGAATTTAAAGTCTTACCAAATGCATTTCTATTTAGAGAATAAAAATTTTGGATAGTTACCAAACGCCTTCAAGTATTATCTAGGAAAAAAAAATCATTTTAAGCAGAAATTGTTCCCAAGAATAGAATGGTTATCAAACAGACCCCAAGTCGTTGAGAATATTTGGAGAAGATAAAAGATTGAGTCTTTTAGAAATCCTCTTTATTTTATGTATTAGTATAGATATTTAAAGAAAATCACCCAACTGCTTCACAGTTAGATTTTCTTAAGTACCATTACTTTCTTAAATATTCATCAACTTGTTTCATCCTTCTCACTACTAGATTTCTTATATTAACCTCTGTTTTTTTTAATCATAAGCCATCAATTATTGTAATTACTAATCTTTTTGTACATAGTTATTTAATTATAAGCAATTTAGTACATATGTAGAAAACATTTTTAAGAAAGCATAACTATTTATTTTAAATGGCACAAACGATCATTTTTAAGAAATTATTTTCTGAATCATCCATTTTTCATAAAACAAATAGGGAGTTTAAATTAACTAGTTGTGAGCTATGATGTTAACTGCAATAACATGACCAATCTGATCTAAGTTTTCACCAAATGCTACTCGAAGACATCTAGCTAAAGCATTACCATCAGAGAATGGCGCTTCTTCTCGATCCATTCCTTGTGTTTGTCTTCCTTTTGCTTCCTGATATCACCCGAGAAAGACTCTAGCAGAAACGCCTTTACCGGAGGAGTATCGGTGGAGGGAGGTGCTACAGATGTTAGGTCAACTACAACAGTTGAATTCTCCTCATTTGTGTTATCAACAATTGCTTGGTGAGTTGTCGATGCAGGGAATCTTATGGCTCTCAGAGCTCCAGCATGTACTAATAGTTCTCTCAATTCAATGACTTTGAAATCCTTTGGAAAATGTTCCACTATATCCAAAGCAGAGAAGCCATTTCTATTCATTGTGTTCACATCCACTTCACTTCTTTGAAGCAGATATTTCACTGCCTGCACAAAAAGATGAGCTTCTTATCAATTATAAAAGAAACAACAAACAAAGATATTTCCTGTAAGTTTCTTCAATTGATAAATTCACTAATTCGAATGTAGAAAACTTGAGTCTATAGAAAAATGAGAATGAGCCGGATTTTATCTTCACAAAATGTTTAATTGGAATGCGATATTTGACGGCATCACAATTTCGAAGCAATTCGAAGCAAAAAGGATTACCTCTATTTGCTTGTTTGCCGCGGCCAAATGCAAAATGGTATTACCCTCATCATCTTGAGCATTCACCAAATCACCATCTCTCACCATCTCCACCAGGACTTTCAAAGTCTCCAAACGATTATGCCTCCAGCCTAGATGGAGAGTGGTTTGGCCGTGGCTCAACCTGTGGTCAGCTACCTCCGGTCTCGCCTTCACCAGCTCTATCACGATGTTGATTCTGCCTTCATTGTGGCTAGATGAAGTGGAGTCCTCCCATCCTCGTTATGGACAAGGCATGCAAGGGGGTCTGATTGTAATAATTCCCTCGCTATTTCAACGTATCCGTTCGCAGATGCCAAGTGAAGAGGCGTACGTCCCTGCAAAGGTAAAGTGCTTGACTATGGAGCATTCTTATTGAGGGAACACGTTCATGTGATTTATATATATTGCATTTTCATATCAAATCGACTGAGCTGCTCAAATTCACTGGTGTCTGTAAGATTTTTCAAGCTGAATTAACTTGGAAACCCATGACTTGATTTCTGTCTGAATTTTGTTAATTTCCTTGAGATATATGATGGGTTTGACTTCTCACAAATCATGAAAACTGGAAAACAAAATGCTACATTACATGTGCAAACTCTAATTTGACAAGCCAAATAGTCTGATCTATGTATAGATATTCCATGGAAATATAGTTAATGAATTACTTAAAACATGGCTAAAAGACTAAAACTTGCAAAAATCTAATCAAAACAGTTGCGATTCCACCGATTATCTGGTTTGCGAGGATGACTGGGTTCAGTTTGATCTGACAAAAGGATATCATACAACCACAACAAAGGTTTTCACTTCGACATACCTGCGAGTCCAGCTCCATAGCCAAATCCCTTTTATGAGCCAAAAGAGCCTTGGCAAAATGTACATGACCGAGCATGCAGGCCACATGCAATGGTGTCTCGTCAAAGCAAGTGACAGAAGCCCGAGCCAAGATGAGTCGGTCTTCTTGCAGCAACCGAGCTAACGACTCGATGCACCCACCAAGCGATGCTTCGTAGAGCCTCTTCTCTCGGTGTGTTCTTTCAGATGCTAAGGAAGCTTGTTGATGCGACGGCGGGAATGGCGACCTTCTTCTTGGGCTTGTGATCGATGGCATTGTTCCCAGCTTGTAAGTGAACTCGAAATTGCTTGGGTTAATCACCTGAAGCTTTTGGTGCACACACGATCTCTCTTTTTCTTTCACTAGACTGCCTTGGAGTTGGAATGTCAAGGGTTGAGATTGTTAACTATATATAAGATGCTATAACGTGAGTCTTACATAGCACTTACATGCTAGAAAGAGCAGAGCAGCAACGCAAATGTGTGGGATTAAAGAAGATTCTTGCATGCTTCCACAATGTTGAAAAGTAAAGAGTATGGAATAATACGATGATGCGACCGGTATTCAACACGAATTCACTGAACCAAGAAGATTCACATGCATTTAAGATCGACGAGACTTTCATCGAAAAGTCCAAGAAATTTCGCTCGATTAGAGACTTGGAAAAGTTGATAAGGCCTCCTCTTTGACTTTGCTGATGTTGTCTTGAATTCCAAGAAATTTCCATCGATTAGAGACTCGGAAAAGTTGATAAGGCCTCCTCTTTGACTGATGTTGTCTTTAATTCCAAGAAATTTCCATCCATTAGAGACTCAAAAAAGTTGATCGGGAAGTCTAGGAAGGCTTATACGTTTCTAGATATATTTCCTAGATTTGGACCTATCTACCAGGGATTTCATATGGGAAATAGTCCAAATTCGATGTAACTAGGAGATGTCATGATATCCCTAATATTTAGGGGATAATCACTAAAGATTTATTAGTTAATTTCAAAACTGATAAGATCTTTAGGGTGGAATTCCTTTCTTATTGGAATTAGGGAAGTGAGGATCTGATGATCTATTTATTCAGCATTGTATCTTGTATCTAAATACGCTCAAGAAAGAAGAAATCGTCTCTCTCCCGTGGACATAGGTGGATTTTCGCCAAACCACGTAAATCTCTATGTTCTTGATTATTCATGTTTTTCAACTTTTCATCTCATCTAGTTAGGGTGCTCTTCCGCACAACAATTGGTATCGAAGCAATCCAAGTTCTCCATTCTTGTATTGCGACTTTTGACTAAATGGCTGGAAAAGGTTTGACAGTTCAATTTGATATCGAATGATTCATCGGAAAGAATAATTTTACACTATGGCAGAGAAGAATGAAGGATATGTTGGTTCAAGTGAGTTTATCAAAGGTTCTTCTGGGAAGATTGAACAAGTCGGACACCATCACCGACAATGATTGGGCCAACATCGAGGAGAGGGCATGCAACGCGATCCGATTGAGCCTATCAGACAAGGCCCTTCAATATGTGGCAGAAATCGAATCCGCTCCAAAGGTATGGCTCAAATTCGAAAGCATCTACATGATGACCAGCTCTATCATGATGTTGATTCGGCCCTTCATCGTGGCCAGATGAAGTGGGGTCCTTCCATCGTCATCATGGACAAGGACATGCAAGGGGGTCCGATCGTAACAATTCCCTCGCTATTTCTGTGTATCTGTTCGTAGAAGCCAAGTGAAGAGGCGTACATCCTTGCGAAAGTAAAATGCTTAGCTATGGAGCATTCTTAGAAAATTATTATATATATATATATCCCCCAACTCCGATACCTTATATCCCTTAGGATTTGGGGTACTATATAAAGGATAAGAAATAACGTATAGTGATTTCAATATATATAGAAAATTATTAAGAGATTTGTCATTTAAATCTAAACATCTACGTTTGTTTGGATTGGTTAATATGTGGAAAAATTCTATAGGTTCTATATCTCTAATATAATCATAAAAATCTGCTAGTTGTGTGAAATTATCTAATATGAAGTATAATAATTCATGGGTAATAATGATAATAAATAAGAAACAAATCTGGTGAAGAAATGAAATATAGATGAAGACTAAGTTAATTATGATTTCAGTCATAAAATAATATGAAACATAGTTGAAAGTAATTAGAATAACAATGTGATCTCACGCAAAGGAGGTAGTCCACACTCGAGTAGAGATTCCACTAACATGCGTGAACAGTAATTAAAATAATAATGTGATTTTACGCAGGGGTGGTAGTTCGCACTCGAACAGAGATCCCACTTATATGCATGATAAAGAAAAATGTGACCTTCTACAAGAACGATAATCCACATGCGAATAGAGACCCTACTTGAAACAAAAGTAAAAGAAGGTTAATAATATGAAGTGATAATGCCAACCAAAACTTGGTTGATATTATTCCAAACGAAGATGAGGACTGAAAGAGAGAATTCAAGCTCGAGCTTGTCAATCTAAATGAAGATGAGGATCAAAAGAGGGAATTCGAGCTCGAGATTGGGAATTTAATTATATACAACTTGATGTTCGGAATCAGTATAAATAGTAAAAGGAATGACAACGATAACACGTGCATGCACATAATCATATCCCAATCATCGAATATGGTCGGGTTCGCTTTGAGTGCATGTAGCCGACTGCCGTAATGATTATTCCTTAATTGGATAATGTAGCAAGACGTGATCAAGGGAGCTAGAGATTAGAAGAGGGTGATTTTGGTTTTCCTTTCTTGTTAGGGATTAGACAATTATACAGGTGTTCGGATATGGATGAAAGCACAATTATCGTCCATCCCCACCCCCAAACACCTATAAATTACAATTAGGTAGGTTTACCGGCTATTTTGCTCTAGAAGAATTGACCCGTGAATTCGTGCTCTCCATGATAAATGTGATTTTGCTCTTGATTTTAATTAATTGCTCTAGGAATTTGTTAGACGTCCTCCTCCTGTCAGATCAAATCTGCGTTGGATATGGCAAGACTGCGATTGATTAATAGAGATATCAGCATAGCCAAAAATGGAAAAAATAAAATAAAATTGGAGATGTTAATAGATTAGATTAGTAGATTAATAATTGCCACGATGTCTTATGCTTTTAATTTTTATTTGCACTTACACCATCAAAAGAGAGAGAGCTCTTAAAAGTTGAAAATGCAATACACGGAAAGAAAATTTAAATGTGCTTATTGATAGGAATGAATTAAATTGATGCAAAATGGGTGGAATTTAGTATTCGTGAGAAATTTATTGGGATGATTTCTTAAAAGTGTTACAAAAGTTATACTGACGATATGTTTAAAGGTCCGTTCGTTTCATGTTAGGTGAAGAATATATATATTTTTAAATGATTGATTATATTGCTTGGAGTAATTATTTAATGAAAAATAAATTTAAATTATTGTTGATAATTTATAACTTTTTTTTTTATTCGTGGACTATGGAAATATTTTCCATCCATATAATTTTATAAGTAATCATTCTTAGGAAAACATTTTCCAAACCTAAATTGGCTTTCACGGTGCAAAAGGACTCAAGTCTTATAACTTTCATTTCTTTCATTTCACTATTAAAACTCACATAGAAATGTAGTCGCGAGATTTCACGAGCCCCATCCGTTTTCATAAGAAGAGATTTCATACTTGGCATTTGTTTATCAGGTGTTCCATCCCACGTGGCCGTTAAGATGCACGAGGAAATTTATTTTGAAGGCGCTTGGCTCTGAGATGGCACCAAGCTCTCTCTCTCTCTCTCTCTAATCGAAAAGGATCAAAATCAAGGATTCAAGTGTATTTCATTCTGTTTTTAATCATATAAGACATAGTGTAATAGCACAGCAAGATTATATATTTTTCTACGATTCGAATCGATAGATAAGATAAAACAAAATTGCGATTGAGTGCTCTCATACCATGCACGATATATCACCCTAAATTGTTGCAAACTTAGCACCGCATAAAATCCGAAAAAGTTGCAATTACGCCCTTCTAAGCCCAAAGTGGAAACGGGGTTGGCGAGAGATTTGATGTTTCCTGCCCACATTTTTCCACATTCGGTCTTCTCTGTTTTTGCTAATCTTCGTGCTTTTCGGTGGACAGAATTCTCCACAAAAGGGACAACAGTTGCCGCACTGGAAGATTAATTATTTCCACCGTACAGGCGCTCGATCGCGATTCTCTTAAGCACGTTCGTGAAAAATGGCACGGCATGTGACCATGGATTTGCTCGCGATTTTCTCAATTACGTCCTTTTCTCAAAACTCCCTCCTCTTAACTTTTTTTCCTTCTTTGCTTCTTTTCGTGGCTTTTCTTGAATACCCTTTTCGCCTGCCGACTAATTGATACGGAAAAGGAAATATAAATTAATCAAATTATTGAAAGTGGAGATTAAAGGTCGTTTTTTTTTTTTTTGGGTACGGATCAAGTCAAATTAAGTATCACTGGCAACACATCCGATTCTCAACCCTCCCCCTATAATGTTTTTTTTTTCCTTGGTTTTAATATTGTAAAAGTGTAAATAGTATTTAGGGCTTCTGCAAGGATAAGTCGGTCTTCTTGCAGCAACTGAGCTAACAACCCGACGCACCTGCCAAGCGACGCTTCATTAGAGCCTCCTCTCTCGGTGTCTTCTTTAAATGCTAAGGAAGCTTGTTGATGTGATGGCGGGGACGGCGACCTTCTTCTTGGGCTTGTGATCGATGGCATTGTTCCCAGCTTGTGGGTGAACTCAAATTGCTCAGGTTAATCACCTAAAGCTTTCGGTCCACACACGATTTCTCTTTTTCTTTCACTAGACTTTATTGGAGTTGGAATGTCAAAGGTTGAGATTGTTAACCATATATAAGAATGCTATAACGTGAGTCTTACATAGCATTTACCTGTTGGAAAGAGCAGAGCAGCAACACAAGCGCGTGGGATTAAAGAAGATTCTTGCATGCTTCCACAATGTTGAAAAGTAAAAAGTGTGGAATAATACGATGATGCAACCCATATTGAACACGCAATGTTGAAAAGTAAAGAGTGGAATAATACGATGATGCAACCCATATTCAACACGAATTCATTGAACCAAGAAAATCGGCATGCATTTAAGATCGACGAGACTTTCATCGAAAAGTCCAAGAAATTTCGCTCGATTAGGGCGCGTTTGTTTTTGTTCTTTTTTTTTTTTCTGTTTTTGAACAATTTTTCTGTTTTTTTATTCCTGGGAACAAAAAAGGAACAGAAACGCGTTTGTGTGCGTTTTTGTTCCAAAATTGTTTTTTTGTTCTCAGAAACACATCTGGAACAGAAACAAGAAACAATTTTTTTTTGTTTCTTGTTTCTAGAACAAAGAACAAAAACACTTTTTTATTCTACTTTTTTCTTTCTTTTTTCTTTGGCCGGTCGCCGGCCTCGGCCATGGCTGGCGACCGGCCGTCACGGTACCGGCCGAGCCCTCGCCGAGGCCGGGCTCCGGCCGAGGCCGAATTCGGTCGACGGAAACTCAGCTCCGGCAAGCTGCGGGCAGCGAAAATCCCCGGCAGAGCCTGAGCAAACCCGCCAACGCAGCGTCCCGATTCCGGGCCGACCGCCGAAGAAAAAAAAAAAAGGAAAAATAAATAAGAAAATAAGAAAGAAAATAGAAAAAATAAAATAAAAATATTAAAAAATTAAAAGAAATAAAATAATTATACAAATTCACCAAACATGTTTCTGTTTATTTTTTATTCCTAGAACAAGTTTACCAAACGCATCTTTTTGTTCAAAAATTGTTCCCCGGAACAGAAACACTTTTTTCTATTTCTGTTCTCTGGAACAATTTTTAAACAGAAATGTTACCAAACGCACCCTTAGAGACTTGGAAAAATTGATAAGGCCTCATCTTTGACTCTGCTAATGTTGTCTTGAATTCCAAGAAATTTCCATCGATTAGAGACTCGGAAAAGTTGATGGGGAAGTCTAGGAAGGTTTGGAGCTTGCAAGCTATACGTTTCTAGATATTTTTCCTAGATTTGGACCTATCTACAAGGGATTGTTGAAAAGTAAAGAGTGTGGAATAATACAATGATGCAACCCGTATTTAACACGGATTCATTGAACCAAGAAAATTGGCATGCATCTGGGTCCGTTCGTTTCGCGGAAAATGAGCCATTTTCGGAAAATATTTTCCTAGAAGTCATTTTCCAGGAAAATGACAATATTTTCTAGTGTTTGGCTAAAATCTAAAATGTTTCGGAAAATATTTTCCGGTGTTCGATAAAGAAAATATTTTCCGCTCACCAAATTGGCGAGCGCAAGCGTCAAGCTCGAGGCTCGCCAGATTGACGAGCGCGAGTTTGAAATCGACGAGCTTGAGGTTCACTTGGTCTAACGACTAGCTAAGAAAGAAGAAAATGGGAAACAAAAAAAGAAAAAAAAAAGAAAGGGGAGGAGGAAGTTAGGATTTGTAGATGTGTGAGATAAGAGAGATCAAGTGAGGAAAATGTTTTCCACTTTTCAAAAGTGGAAAACATTTTCCCTTACTTTAGAAGACTTTTTTTTTTTTTATGGAAAACATTTTCCTCAAGGAATTCATTTTCCATGAAACGAACACCGGAAAATCCGGAAAACGTTTTCCCGGAAATTATTTTCCGCAAAACGAATGGACCCTTAAGATCGATGAGACTTTCATTAAAAAGTCCAAGATCAACGATCGAAAAAACAAATTAAATAGGTAACAATCCATCCAAAGGTACTTTGCTAAGTTCCTGTTTGTTTATCGCACATCTACAAGTCCGCGATTATTGTCCTCAAACCTTGGCCTCTTTGCATTCCCATTTGGGATATAATAGTGATTTCATGAAGCTTTCCAGTTGTTTGTCATGCTTGACAAAATAAGTAAATTGGCTTAGTGGTTGTCTAGTTCTTTCAATCTCACTTTTTTTTTAAAAAAAAATGTCAATGTGCTAACTAAATTATAATAGAAAAGTTGGAGCATTGCGTACATGCTTAGATAAAATATCAACACAGTCCCATGCTTAATCATAAACTTCACACTGGAGAAAGTATAAGCAAGAGCGAGATGGATAAGACAAATTGATAAAAGGCAAGGAAAAAGGATATACATATATAGATATAGATCTAAAATAAATAAAATCAGCAGATGGAAAAATTGGTTATGAGCTTTTGACCAAACAAACAGACATGTACGGGTGGTGCACTAAGTGTTATGCAAAAGAATCCCACTTGAGAATGTGGTGTAAAATGGAGCAATTAATGTTTGCCTATATATATATATTTTTTTGGTCAAAAATTACCTATAACTCATAGGCTTAAGTTTTAAAAAGAATGCAGATCTAACCAGATATGTCGACATGCTCAAATTGCAACTCTCTCTTAACAATCTCCCTGCATGATGGTATTGGGCTTCTGCCCACACCTCCTGAGAAGTGGTAGCAAATCAATGATTTGGATGGGTTGGGCTCAACATGTGCGGCTTGTGAGCTAAGATTGGTTTACGAAATTTTGGATGTGATAACTTTTTATTTGGGATTGAATTTGGTCCACCTGTTTAAATGCCTATTTTCAATTGATTTGATGAGGTTATCCTATGGTATAAAGGATACATGTGATGCTTATGTAAGATATACCTTTCTAATTGTTGGGAGCAAAAGTAATATTAATTGCTTCACCTTACACCACATCTTTGATGTGAGACTTTTTTTGCATGACATCTCATGTGCACCTCTTGGCAAGATCACAACATCCGTGCCTTGACTCCTTTTCGATCGTCTTGGCCCCTACCAAAGTCAGTAAGAACACATTATCCGCTACCTCGATCGAGAGTCACATCCAATATTCCTTTTCTTGAGATGTCTACTGGGTGCCAATTGACAAGTCTAGTTATTGTGAGTTGCAACAAAAACTCGGTACATTTACTTTTAGGGAGATCACCAAGGAAAATGCCAAGTTTGAGCTCGTGAACATATCCAATTGAACCCACCTTATTTCAAAAACTCAAGTCAATGAGTTAAAGGCGGGCTAGGATACTATTAATTGCTCTATTTTACACCACATTTCCAAATTGGGACTTTTTTTTGGCAAAAACCCTCCCACATGCAACTCAACATTAATAGCAAATTAGAGATTTCAAATAACAAGTGAACCATTTGTACATATTTGTTTATTTAGTCAAAATCTCATAGCCAATTTTCCATCTGCTGATTTTATCCATTTTAGATCCTTGCAACTTAGGCACCAAAAATGTGGTATATATGCTTTTTTTTGTCCTTGTCTCAATTCATCCTACATATCTCTCTCTTATATAGTCGCGATACTTAATACTTGCACAGGTGTGAAGCATATGATGAAGCATGGGAGTGTGTTAATACTTTATCCAGGCATGTGCACAGTGCTTCCAACTTTTTCCATTATTATTTATTAAAACATTGATATTAAATAAAGTGAAGTTGAAAGAACTAGAGAACATCTAGGCCAATAATGCAGACCCAAATTAATTATCGTTGAAGCTTGACTAACGTTTGTAAAGCTTCATGAGATCGTTATTAAATTGTAAATGGGAATGCAAAGATCCAAGATTTGACAGATAATCAACTGTTTAATAAATTTATCTAGGTCATTTCATTATTTTCTGTTTTGGGGTAGAAAGGAGAACATAGTACTTAACAAAAATAAAAAGTACAAGAGTCCGAGCCCAATGGTTCAAGTCCCTTAAATTATTTCTTTTGAGGAATGCCTTCGAAAACAACATAACTTTTCTTGGAGTTGAAATGTCAAAGGCTGAGATTGTTAATTACATACAAGTTAAAACATTAATCTCGTAAAAGCATTATGTTGGAAAAAGCAGAGCAGTGACCCGAACGCGCGGGATTAAAGAGGCATTCCTGCCTGCTTCCGCAACGTTGGAAAGGTAAATAGCATGGAATGTGACGTACCGGCTTTAAGAATGATGTGATAAATTTTATTTGGTGCTGAATTTGATCTGTTTATTTAAATGCCTATCTTCAGTTCATTAGATGCGAAGGCACACTAGTGAAGATTTTACGTGTTTGAATTATATATTAAATATATTTATATATATAGACACACGTACACACTCCTTTAACATGACGTATATATGCTCTGCGAGAAAAGATTCTAATTGCCGGGAGACATAGCAGAAGCTTGATGGAGATGCTAAGCTTGAGTTCATGAACATATTATATTAACTTCTTCACTTTACATTGTTTACCTAATGTGGGACTTCTTTCTCATGACACCCTCACACGTGCACCTCAACAAATCTATACTTCATGTGTGGGCCATCTATGTCAAGCTTGCTCCCCTTTAATCTAGGTATTTTATCACACCAACATCCTTTCAAATCGCTAAATTGGTCCAGGTCGGTAGGATCACAACATTTGCCTGGACTCCTCCTCCATTGCCTTGGTCTGGCCAAACTCAGCCAATCACACTATTGGTCACCTCAACCAAGAATCACATACGAGGTTTCTTTCCTTGAGATATTCACATATGCCAATTCACTCATGTTGAGGCCACTTCATTAAAATCATCAGCTCTAATACTACTTTTATGGAGGCGCAAGGAAAGCCCAAAACGTTTACCTAGGGAGATTGCTAATTCCAAGCTTAAGCCCAAGCCCAATAATATATCTCGTTGGACTCATCTTTACTTAAAAATTGAAATCAATAAGTCATGAACCAATTAGAATATTATTGACTTCTACATTTTACAACACATTCTGAATGTGAGGTTTCTTTCTTATAATATCCTTACACGTGCATCTCAATACTATAAGTGAAATGATGATATTTTGGGAAACTCTAAAAACATACGTGCGGGTATGAGAAGGCTTTTATAGTATGTTTTTATAGTGGGCCATTTGTTTATTTAGTCAAAAGCCCATAACCAAATTATTTATCTGCTGATTTTACTAATTTAGATACATACATACATATATATAGGTGGGAAGGTCATGATTAAGCGTGGGAGTGTGTTAATATTTTATCCAGGCATGCGCGCAACGCTCCAACTTTTCTATTATAATTTAGTTAAAGCATTGAAATTCAAATAAAGTAAAGTTGAAAGAACTAGGCAACCGCTAAACCATTGATGTCCAAAACAATGTACTTATCTGTTAAGCAGAACTAACAGTGCAAACCTTCAGGAAATCGCCGCTGCATCTTGAATGGGAATGCAAAGGGTTCCGCGATGCCACCAAACCTCAAATGGGGTTTCACGATTATAGACTCATTCCTTTCTTGTCTCCTGTACTCCCGACCATCTTCAATAACTTAAACTCGCTGAAATGATGTCTGCACCGATGGGAAAGGATCCGCTTCCTCTTTATTTGCACGGATTAATGGTTTGGATGGATACGACATCGAATGGAGGAACCAATAAGATGAAAGGGGATCTCATACTCACACCAATGTCCATATTGTGTGTACCGTTTGGATAATCCTTTACATGTTCAATTTTCGGGTCGATGGCGTGTCGTGTGATTGTCCGACAAGTTTGACTAAAGATTAGAAGGCACTAAGGAAATACAGAATTTCCATCTCCGTACTTTCATAGGCACAAAGAATGTTCACGCCTTGATAAGGACTCTTACGGCTAAAACGCCATTGTGGAGATTTGGGTCCGCGTCTTACTCGGTCCTTAGTATCGATGGGGTATTTGGGAGGTTTAAGGTTTACTTATCTCAGATGTGCTCTTCTCATAGAAAGCGAGTGTTAGAATAATTAATAACAAGGATAATGTTAAAGAATGTAGTTAGGGTACTTGTTGGGCCTCATTAATTTTGCTATGGATATATAAATTTGTATATTTGAAGTCAGTGACTTTTTCGAAATTTCGTGTTGCTCAATTTTCGGCATATGCTTATACGCTTTATTTTTTTTATGGTTAGTGATTTTAACTGGTGCCTCTGAGGTATTTTATTAACAAGACCCTTATAACATGGAGATTATCCGAATTACTTTATCAAAATTAAAGAAGTATCGTATTAACTCTGAAAAAAAAAGATGTCCAATAATGAAATTTAACAAATATCCTTACTCTTTAACATTTGCCTTTTTATTAATTCTTCCGACACTTGCTTTTCCTATGACAAAGAGGCTCATCTTTGTTAAGTAAACCTTGAATACCCAAAATGCCTTATTGATTTGATGGATCAGGCAAGATGGGAGCAAAATCGAATGAATGACTCGCATATTTTGCGATCTCCTTTCTTCCCATGTTGAATCAAGACTTATAAGTACACACTTGTATTTTCGTGGGGCAAGTTCACCAAATGATTACAAAATAGTGTAGTTCCCATTTCAATTTATAGGAAGCTTAAAGGGGGCAAGTGCCTCCTGTTGTGATCGGCGTCTCAGCAGAAGCGGATCGTGTATTTTGCAATTATGTCGGGAGCTATAGAAATCGATCGAAATAAAATGAGGAACAATAAAAGGACACCAGAAATTTACATGGTTCGGTCCGAATATCGGAACCTACGTCCACGGGAGAGCCGGCAAAATAATTCACTATCAAATCGGAGAATTACAGGATTACAATCACACATGCACTCAAGTGTTTCCTAGTCCTACTTTATACCCGATACCCACGGTGTTTAACAACTCAACTCACTGGACTCGAATCCGCACAAACCTCTCGGAGCTCACGCCTCTTACTCTCTTCTTGAGCTCTTTGCTCTCGCTCACTGCGAAGCTCTTTTCTTTCGCAGCTTGCTCCGTCCTCCAAAGTTCTCTCTCCTTTTATCGGTGCCTGGAAGAAAACAAATCAAAATTGTACTCCAGAGTTGTCAAAACGGCGCCGATCTTCAAAGCATTGGCCCCATGGTGAATCCGTCCATGCTGACGAGACAAATTCAAGATGATGTCAATTGGTGTATTTTCTCTGTAGATGATAGTGTGTTGGTAGGTAAAACCCATGCTGGAGCTAACCAGAAACCTAAACTTCGAAGGGAAACTTTGTAAACCTTAGTGTGTAAGTCTAGGGATTATAGAAACTCAACGAAACCTCGAGAAAATTGGACATCATGGAGTACTGAGGACTGAATCCTTCCATTAACTTCGATCTAATTTGACAAAACTGGAGATCATACCGACGACACCTTGAGAATGCTTCGTAGGACATGACATTCGAGAGAAAAGGCAAGATTCGAAATCCATATATGCAGGTAAAAGTAGGGACTGCCAACCAATCGAGGATAATATGAGAGGAGGTCGTTTGAGATGTTTTGATCACGTCGAACGGAAGACCTTTGGGTTGATGCCTCGGCGAGGACATATGAGCAAGGAACGAAAACTATAGAGAGGAGGGGTATTGGCACGAACTTTTTAGAGCTTGTAGAAGATCTAATAAAAGATCAAAAGGTAGCGACCCGATAGGATTTCTATAACCGACAACAATAGCAGGACAGAAAGCTTCAAACTTTGAAGATGTCCAGTGGACTTGGGTCAGTCGAGCAACTAATCCGTCAGACAACTGGATAGCAAATACTCAGTCCGAGTTTTATACGATGCTGGTGTTGAAGGCAGACCACCTCGATGTAATAGTCCTGTATTTTCCATATGAATGAGAATTGAGAAGTTTTTATGGCAAAAGACAGAACAAAGGAATAAGTTCATGCTTTCATTAAGTTTCATTATGTTTAACAATCATCAGAGTCGGCTCTCTCTTTCATTCCATGCTAGTTCGATCACTCGAAATATTATTTCAAATAGCCTAGCGAATCGAGTCTTGTGGGGATTTCAACGAAAATTATTATGTCTGGCGGTGAGATGTTACGAGGTAAAACCTTATAAAGAGTCGTGCCTTTAATCATCAAATGTGCATGAATGTGCACCGTTGAATTGACAGGGAATTCTCAAGTCATAGATAGTAGATACACTCTAACCTGCATGAGGTTCTGTCTCGTGCAACAGAGGCTTGAGATGGCAGCTTAGTTGATCCCTCTATAGCAGAAGCGTCTGGCAAGCTAGATGTTTAACAGCAGCTAGGAAGGGAAGGAAGTAGAATATCTACACAAACATTTCGAATCTCACCTTAAATAATATTATAAACTAAGGAAACAATTATATAACGATAGCAGGAAATACCATCCTGCATTAGCAATTTACTTCTAGACACCCTAAATCTCAATTGAGGACCAAAGGCCAGAGCACTTCCATGCTGAGCAAAGATGGCCGAGCTGAGGACCGAGCTGTTCCTGAGCAGACCTGGCCGAACTGGCTGAAGCTCTCTTCGTCTAACAGTCATGCTCAACATTGTATAGAGAAGAAATTGCGGCAACTATAACCGTGTATTGTCCCGATTTTGTACAAATTACAGAGGGAGATCATGCACGATTGCTCCAAGCGCCATATTAGTCTCTTCAATCGTTTACCATCCAAAGATTTCTCTAGCAGAATCCATCTTACCCTCTCTTTAGGACAAATACTCTCTTATCAAACAGAAGTAGAAGAAAACAGAGCACCTCAAAATCCATCATCGACCCGCTCATCAGAATCACAAATTTTACACATATTGAACATGCCGCTGCCATCATAGAACAAAGACCATTCAATTTACTCGATTGTCACACAGACCGTCACACTTCCTCATGCTTGTCTTCATCGTCTTCATCTGAATCCTTCTTCTCTTTTATTCTTAGTGGTTTAACTAGTGCCTCTGATGTTTATTAACAAGACCCTTATGACATGGAGATTCTCCGAATTACTTGATCAAAACTAAAGAATTATTGAATTGACTCTGAGAAAAAAGATGTCAAATTAAAAAAAAAAATTAACAAATATCCTAGGGGCACTCTTTAACTTTTGCCTTTTCATTAATTCTTCCGACACTCGCTTTTTCTATAACAAAAATGTGAAGATGAACACGAGAGAAGAATACTGAAGAAAAGGCTATCAGACTTTCTTCTTGTTTGTATTTCCTCTATATATTCAATACAAGAACAGAGAGCATTTCAATGGTGTGCTCTTCTTCTATATCAGCTATTCTGTTACATTGACTCAACTGAAAAGAAGAAGACGACGTTTTCTTTTGTAAGACTCTAGAGCAAAAAAGAGAAAGAGCTCTGTCATCTATTCTGTTATACAACCAAAAAACTGAACTAATAACAAACTTTTCTTCTCCTTTTGAGCACATGACACGTGCTATTTACACCGACCTATTATGTGCATAGCTGATAACATCTTTGGCTTTGACTTGTGCACTTTGTTTCTTCTGGTCTTTCTCAACGACAGCAGTCTTTGCAATTCTTTCACTTTCTTCCTTTGTTAACTCCATAACAGTATCCATAGCATCATCAGCATTATAATCTTTCTGAGTTTGTGTTCCTCTTATGTTCTTAACATCCCCCCTCAAATGGGGAGGGGATAAAAATCCCATACCCAATTTGGTGCGAAGAGTAGAATGAGCAACACGCGACAAAGACTTTGTAAAAATATCAGCAAGTTGAAGGTGACTTGGAACATAGCGAATACTGAGTGATCCGGAGGAGACTTTCTCCCGAACAAAATGAAAATCAACCTCAATATGTTTGGTACGGGCATGGAGAATTGGATTAGCTGTAAGAGAGATAGCAGACTTATTATCACAAAAGAGGAGAGTTGAGGATGTAAGAGATATACCAATATCTCGCAAGACAAAGCTGATCCAAGTAAGATCAGCCGTAGTAGAGGCAAGAGCTCGATATTCAGCTTCAGTGGAAGATCGAGAGACGGTTGGTTGTTTCTTAGCTGACCACGAAAGAAGGTTCGAGCCAAGATACGTGCAATATCCAGTTGTGGATCGCCTGGTGTCAGGACACCCAGCCCAGTCAGCATCAGAAAAGCCATAGAGTGCTGTTGAGCTATTAGAATGGAGAAAGAGGCCAAGATGAGTAGTGCCTTTAACATATCTAAGTACACGTTTCAGGCGATGAAGGTCTGCAACTGTTGGGTGTTGCAGTTTCTGACACGGGGTATTTGTTGCATAAGCAAGATCAGGACGTGTAATTGTCAAATATTGTAGACCACCCACGAGACTTCTATTCTCAAGTGGATTAGAGAGCAGGACAGTATCATCTGTCATAGCAACAGAGCAAAGTTGAAGAGGAGTTGAAACAGATTTACAATCGGTCATATGAGCTCTAGTCAGAAGATCAATGGCATACTTGGTTTGACAGAGAAATAAGTCATGAGATGTACGTTTGGCTTCAATGCCAAGAAAGTAATGAAGATAACCGAGATCTTTCATGTGGAAATGGAGACTCAGTGACTTGATCAGAGTAGTGAGTAGCTGAACTGAGCTACTAGTCATCACTATATCATCAACATACAGCAGTAATAGCACTGTGTCTGAACCAGTGTGAAGCACAAAAAGAGACAGATCAGTGGTGCTACAGAAGAATCCATTCTCAAGAAGAAAGTTGCTAAATTTATCAAACCATGCGCGCGGTGCTTGGCGAAGACCATATAGTGACTTCTTGAGAAGACACACACAATGAGACTGTTGAGGATCGATAAAGCCAGGGGGCTGCTCCATGTGTACTATCTCATTTAATGTACCATGGAGAAAAGCATTTTTAACATCAAGCTGATGTATTGGCCAGTTCTTCATCATTGCAACAGAGAGAACTATCCGAATAGTGGCATGCTTAATAACAGGACTAAACGTTTCAGTAAAATCGACCCCTTCTTCTTGGTGAAACCCTTTCGCAACTAAGCGAGCTTTTAAACGATCGAGACTGCCATCAGGGGTTAATTTGGTTTTAAATACCCATTTACAGCCTATAACATTCATCTGTTTAGTTCTAGGAACTAATAGCCAGGTCTGATTTTCATGCAAGGCATCCATTTCATCCTGCATAGCTTTGGACCAGCCTTTATCAGCTAAGGCTGTTTTAACTGATCTTGGTTCCAAAGGTACTCTATAGTTAGCCAAATATGCATACTTGGGGTTCGGTTTGATGATGCCAGATTTCAATCGAGTTTGCATATGATGAGCAGAGGAAGTACCTGAGGAAGTAGCTGTTAAGTGTGGTTGCTCTTGATCAATGTGAAGTTCAGCTGATTCGATAACAGGAGACAGAGAACCGTGTTGCTCTGTGGCAACAGAATCAGACTGTAGCTGTGGAAAAGGTGAATTATGTGGCACACCGTCAGGCTGCGATGTATGAGTGGAATCAACTTCTAAAGGAGGTAACTGAAAAGTTGTTGTATGGTTATTGGAGGAACTATCCACTCAAGTTGTGTTTGTGGAATCAAGAAGAGTAACTTCGTCTGCCCATTGTTTATACAGAGTTGTGTACTGATCATAGTCAGAGATTACCTTCTTTGTAAATGGAAAGAAGGTTTCATCAAAGACCACATTTCGACTAATATAGATACGACCATCAGTAGGAACAAGACACCGGTACCCTTTATGTTGTTCACTAGATCCCAGAAATATACAGGTAAGAGATCTGGGGTCGAACTTATGTTTTGCATAAGATCGAAGACAGGGATAACAAGCACATCCAAATACCCTGAGATGTTCATAGCTAGGTTGCTGATTGTGAAGTCTGTAATAGGGAGAGACCATATGTAACTTTGGTGTAGGAAGAATGTTCACAATTTAGTTGGCTGTTATGAAAGCATCTACCCAGAATTTCAATGGAACTCTAGAATGATACAACATGGCTAACCCCAATTCAACTATATGGCGATATTTCCTTTCTGAGATTCCATTCTGTTCTGGTGTATGAGGACAGGACATACTCTGCTTTATACCACAATTCCGCAAGTGATTCTGAAATCTGTTACTCGAGAACTCTCCTCCACCATCACAGTGAAACATTTTGATTTGATGATCAAATTGCTTCTCGACTAGTTTCTGAAATATGATAAAGATATCATAAAATTCTGACTTCAGCTTCATTGGATAGATCCAGCTATAGCGAGAGAAATTGTCTACAAAGATGACATAGTATTGAAAGTTCTGAAAAGATCTAACTGGTGATGGACCCCAGATGTCACAGTGTATCTTTTCTAAGGGTATAGTAGATGTAGATTCAGATAATGGAAAAGGTAAAGCTGTACTCTTTGCTATTTGACAACTACTACATATGGCTGCAGATTGTGCATTACAGGAAATCAAGTTTTGATTCTGTAAATGCTTCACTATTTTCAAGTTTGTATGAGCTAGTCTCTGATGCCACACATCTGCTGCTATCACTCTGTGTCTTCGAGTAAAGAACGCTACTGTAGTTTGTGGATCCACACAGTAAAGTCCTCTAATTTTCCTTCCGATCATCTCTGTTTTGTTGGTTTGGTTGTCCTTCATATAGACCCCAATTTTATCAAAAACAAATGAACAAGGATAGTCATCTGTCAGTTTTGAAACAGAGAGCAGATTCTTTTTGATTTCAGGCACAATCAAGACATCATTTAAAGGTAATGTATTGTTTTCTGTATTCAATTGAGTATTACCAACATAAGCAATAGGTAAACACGAGCCATTTCCTATCATGACTGTATCAGCTCCAGTATACTTAGTAGAGTTGAGAAGAATACCAGAATCAGCACTGATATGTGCTGTTGCTCCAGTATCAGGATACCATTCACTTCCTCTTGGATCCTCTAAATGTACTGCTGCCAAAGCTGTTGGAATATCTTTAGCTTGATATGAATTATCAAATCAATACCAGCAACGAAGAGCATCATGTCCTGGTCGTTTACAAATTTGACATTCTAACCGAGTGTTTTCTGTTATTTTCTCATCCTGTAGGTGTTTCTGAGGCATTACCATTGAAGTTGGATAGGATTTGGTGTCTTGATACCTTTGAGAAGAACTGGCATATGGTCGAAATCCCTGACCAGGATTCGAGTAATCAATCCTCTGCCTGAATTGTTGATCTACTCGATCCTGAGACAAGTTGTTTGGTCTGTAATGCTGGTTTCTTCCTGAATAGCCATAATTACGACCTAAATTGTTCATTGCACGACCTCGACCAAAATTACGTCCTCCTCTGTTACTCCCTCTTTGACCTCCAAAGCCGGAATTCTGAAAATTATAGTCTCTTTCAGAGTTCCCTCTCTGTTGTGTTTCAGAATTTCTTTGGCCAAAATAGGCTAGATTAGGATTAAATTGACTCATCGAGTATGTCTTTAGCCTTGCTTCAAATCATTCAAGCTGTGCTATCACTTCATCATAATCTGGTTGGGGTTTTAGGCAGTAGATAGTAGTTCGAAAATTCTCATATTCAGAACCTAGTCCTTCAAGAACACCAAACATTTTGGTTATCTCATCTATAGGCTTTCCAATCGCATTTAACTGATCACAGATGGACTTATACTCTCTTAGGTAGACAGAAAGAACTCGATCTCGTTTCTGACATGCTTGCAGTTTTCCTCTAAGTTCAAACTCTCGAGCAACTGATTTCTGAGTAAAACGATTGAGAAGAGTTTGCCATACCTCGTAAGAAGTTTCTAAACCAATGATCAAGCTCATAATATTTTCAGATACAGCTCCACTAATCCATGATGATACAAGCTGATCAGTCCTTGTCCAATCTGTGTAATCTGGATTTATGACTTCAGTTTCACAGTCTTCAGTTTCAGCTTGCAATATTCGAGGAGGTGAAGGGATTTCACCACTGATGAACCCAAAGAGTTCTTGACTTCGAAGAAATCTGTGAAACTGTGCTTGCCACAGCAGGAAATTGTCTTTAGCGAGTTTGATTGTGACAAAATTGGAGATGTTAACATGTATTGGAAAGGAATACTTATGCGTTCTTGCTGCCATTTCTGTGTTTGCAGAAGTTTGATGATGAAGAAAGATGATTCTGTGATTGAGAATCAGGTTTACCAAATCAACAAACGAGAATGATCATCAGCTACTTTGATTCACTGCGATCATTGAGGTTCAGAGATGACTTCGATCTTCTGCATCTTCAACATCTCCGATTTGATTTCATGAATGATTGAGTATTCATGAAAAACTTATTCAACATGGATGATCGACAATGCTCTGATACCATGTGAAGATGAACACGAGAGAAGAATACTGAAGAAAAGGCTATCAGACTTTCTTCTTGTTTGTATTTCCTCTATATATTCAATACAAGAACAGAGAGCATTTCAATGGTGTGCTCTTCTTCTATATCAGCTATTCTGTTACATTGACTCAACTGAAAAGAAGAAGACGACGTTTTCTTTTATAAGACTAGAGCAAAAAAGAGAAAGAGCTCTCTCATCTATTCTGTTATACAACCAAAAAACTGAACTAATAACAAACTTTTCTTCTCCTTTTGAACACATGACACGTGCTATTTACACCGACCTATTATGTGCATAGCTGATAACATCTTTGGCTTTGACTTGTGCACTTTGTTTCTTCTGGTCTTTCTCAACGACAGCAGTCTTTGCAATTCTTTCACTTTCTTCCTTTGTTAACTCCATAACAGTATCCATAGCATCATCAGCATTATAATCTTTCTGAGTTTGTGTTCCTCTTATGTTCTTAACAAAAAAAAGCTCATCTTTGGTAAGTAAACCTTGAACACGCAAAATGTCTCATTGATATGATGGATCAGGCAAGACGCAGGCAAAATCAAATGAATGACTCGAATATTTTGTAATCTCTTTTCTTCCCATGTTGAATCAAGCCTTGTAGGTACGCATTTGTATTTTCGTGGGGGCAGATTCACCAAATGATTGCAACATATTGTAGTTTTCGTTTCAATTTAAAGGAAGCTTAGAGGGGGCAAGTGCCTCCATTGCCCCCATGGTGAATCCGTCCATGCAGACAAGACAAATTCAAGACGATGTCCATTGGTGTATTCTCTCTGTAGGTGATGTGGTGTTGGTCTCGGTAGGTGAAACCCCTGCTGGAGCTAACCAGAAACCTGAACTTCGAAGCGAAACTTTGCAAACCTTAGTGTTTAAGTCTAGTAACCATAGAAACTCAGACGGCACTTTGAGAAAATTGGACATCATGGAGTACTAATGACTGAGTCCTTCCATTAACATTGATCTATTTTGACAAAATTGAAGATCGGGCGGACGAGATCTTGAGAATACTTCGTAGGATAAGAGATGCAAGAGAAAATGCGAGATTCAAAATCAATTAATGCAGGAAAAGGTAGGGGCGGCCAACCAATCGAGGATAATATGGGAGGAGGCTGTTTGAGATGTTTCGATCATGTCGAACGGAAGACCTTTGGGTTGATGCCTTGGCGAGGAGACATGACTCGTATCTAGAGCTTATAGAAGATCTAATAAAAGATCGAAGGTAGCGACGTGATAGGATTTCTATAACCGACGACAATAGCAGGACAAAAAGCTTCAAGCTTTGAAAATGTCCAGTGGAGTTGGGTCAATCGAGCAACTCAGGCTAGAGACCAAGTTTTAGTGAGAGCTCCCTTATATCTGCAGTTTTTATTTGATGCTGGCGTTGAAGGTAGACCACCTTGATGTATTACTTCTGTAGTTTCCATATGAATGAGAATTGAGAAATTTTTATGGCAAAAGACAGAACAGAGGAATAAGTTCATGCTTTCATTCAGTGTCATTCTGTTTAACAATCATTGGAGTCCACTCTCTTTCGTTTCATGCTAGTTCTATCGCTCAAAATATTTTTTCGAATAGCCTAACGAATTGAGTCTTGCAGGGATTTCAATGAAAATTATTATGCCTGGCGGTGAGATGTTACGAGGTAAAACCTTATACAGAGTCGTGCTTTTAATCATCACATGTGCATGAATTTGTACAGTTGAATTGACAGGGAATTCTCAAGTCATAGATGGTAGATACACTCTAACCTGCATAAATCTACTGCCCCAGCAACAACTAAGGCACAGCCTGGTGACACATTGTGGAACATCTCATCCCGTGTTCATGGAACTGGTGCTAAATGGAAGGAATTAGCGGCTCTTAACCCACACATACACAATCCCAATATTATTCTCCCAAACGAAACCGTCAGGTTGCATTAAGTTGGGGTTGCGAAATGGATCTTCTTGAAAGAGGCTTGGTTTGCCAAGCTGGGTTGAGTGAAGTTTATGAGCTGCGTTAGTTATGGGCTTGCTGATCGAAACCACACATTGTGGTTGTCTAAGACAGATGAAAGTACTGGCTCCTGCCCCTGAGAACTCTCTTACCTTCCCAATTGTTATAGACTGATTATCACCAATCTAAGGTACAAACGATCTGTCTATGCAATTGTTTTCATCTCTCTGTTCTTCCATCCCCTGTAATTAGTTTGCATATGAACAATAATTTTTTCTGTTTTGTTTGGGATGATACGCTACCAATCCTTTGTCTTGTCATTAGGAACAACAGATCGGTCCATGAGATTTTGGGTTCCGTTTCTACCTTGTCCCTACTCTACTTGTCTATATAAAGAAGAAAAGATCGTTCGGCAAGCAGTTATAATATCAGAGCTTGAATGTTGTTTTAAAAGAAGCACACGTTCTGGTATGTGAACATTACATATGAAACTAGCGCTGCTTCGATTCCGACCTTTGAGGGAGGATCAACTTGCATGGCTTGCGAATAATAATGGAGTGTTTTCTGTGAAATCTGTGTATCACTTCTTAAAATTAGGCAGGAAGGATCGTGTAAGAAGTTCATAATAATGGAGTGTTTTCTGTGAAATCTGTGTATCACCTAGCCGCCGACGAGGCTCGGCCGACAATGCTCGACCTTGCCTGGGGTCGGCAATGCTCTGACAAGGTTGCCGACCCTTGTCTAGCCGGTTGGTGGCAACTGGCCAAAGAGGAGGAAGAAGAAGAAGAAAAAGGAAAAAAAAGAGAAAAAGATAATAAAATTATTTAAAAAATTAAAAGAAATTCTAAATCACAAAAAAAATTAAAGTCTTACCAAACGCATTTCTATACCGGGAATAGAAATTTAGGACAGTTACTAGATGTCTTCAAATACTCAAAAACTCGTTCAAAGAACAAAATTTTAAAAAAATCAATTATAAATAGAAATTGTTTCTGAAAACAAAATTGTTACCAAACAGACTCCTCCAAGTCATTGAGAATATTTGGAGAAGACAAAAGATTGAGTCTTTTGGAAATCCTCTTTACTTTATGTATTAGTATAGATATTTGAAGAAAATCACCCAATTGCTTCACTTTTAGATTTTCTTGAGTACCGTTACTTTCTTAAATATTCATCGACTTGTTTAATCTCTTCTCATTATTAGATTTCTTATATTACCCTCTGTTTTTTTTTTCTTTTTAATTATAAGCCATCTAGTATTGTAACTACTCATCTTCTTTCTGTACATAGGTATTTAATTATGAGCAATTTAGTATATATGTAGAAAATATTTTTAAGAAAGCATAACTATTTATTTTAAACAACACAAATGATTATTTTTAGGAAAATAATTTCTGAATCGTCCATTTTTCATGAAAGAAATAGAGAGTTTAAACTAATTAGCTGTGAGCTATGATCAATCTAATCTAAGTTATCAGCAAATACTCCAAGACATCTAGCTAAAGCACTACCATCAGAGAATCGCACTTCTTCTTGATCCATTTCATGTGTTTGTCTTCCTCCTGCTTCCTTATTTCACCCGATAAAGACAGTGGTAGAACCGCCTCTACCAGAGGAGTATTGGTGGAGGGAGATGCTTGGTGAGTTGTCGATGCAGGGAATCTTATGGCTCTCAGAGCTCCAGCATGTACTAACAGTTCTCTTAATTCAATGACTTTGAAATCCTTCGGAAAATGTTCCACTATATTTAGAGCAGAGAAGCCATTTCTATTCACCGTGTTCACATCCACTTCACTTCTTTGAAGTAGATATTTCATTGTTTGCGCAAAAAGATGAGCTTCTTATCAATTATAAAAGAAACAACAAACAAAGATATTTCCTGCAAATTTCTTCAATCAATAAATCCATTAAAGTTTGAACGCAGAAAACTTGAGTCTATAGAAAAATGAGAATGACTGGATTTTATCTTCACGAAATGTTCAATTGGAATGCGATATCTGATGTCGCAATTTCGAAGTAATTCAAAGCAAAAAGGATTACCTCTATTTGCTTGTTTGCTGCGGCCAAATGCAAAATGGTATTACCCTCATCATCCCGAGCTTTCACCAAATCACCATCTCTCACCGTCTCCATTAGGACTTTCAAAGCCTCCAAACGATTATGACTCACTCCCAGATCGAGAGTGGTTTGGCCATGGCTCAGCCTATGCTCGGCCGCCTCCGATCTCGCCTTCACCAGCTCTATCACGATGTTGATTTGGCCCTTCATTGTGGCTAGATGGAGTGGGGTCCTCCCATCTTCGTCATGGACAAGGCATGCAAGGGGGTCTGATTGTAACAATTCCCTCACTATTTCGACGTATCCATTCGCAGATGCCAAGTGAAGAGGCGTATGTTCCTGCAAAGATAATTGTTAATTATTGAGCTCCATAGTCAAGCACTTTACCTTTGCAGGGACGTACGCCTCTTCACTTGGCATCTACGAACGGGTACGTCGAAATAGTGAGGGAATTGTTACAATTAGACCCCCTTGCATGCCTTGTCCATGACGAAGATGGGAGGACCCCACTCCATCTAGCCACAATGAAGGGCCAAATCAACATCGTGATAGAGCTGGTGAAGGCGAGACCGGAGGCGGCCGAGCATAGGCTGAGCCACGGCCAAACCACTCTTCATCTGGGAGTGAGTCATGATCGTTTGGAGGCTCTGAAAGTCTTGGTGGAGACGGTGAGAGATGGTGATTTGATGAAAGCTCAGGATGATGAGGGTAATACCATTTTGCATTTGGCCGCAGCAAACAAGCAAATAGAGGTAATCCTTTTCGCGACTTAGGTTTAGGTTCAAGTTTTTAACATGCAAGTGAATTGTATCTAGGAGTGCACCACCTAGGTTCAAGTTTTTCATGAAATTCGAATTTAGTATTGTCAAATAATTAAACATGCAATTTAAATTAATGCAACGAAAATTTAACATCCTAAATTAATGTTTTTGGTATTTTTTAATTTCAAAAATTCAGAATAAATAAAATGCTTAATCTAAATGTGCAAATTACCATAAAGCATGCAATATTCTAATATGAACCTAATCTAACTCAAACATATTTCAGGATAAATAAAGCAATCAAAACGAGACAAGCACCATTCAGAATCATCAAAGATATTATCCATTATTCGAATTTAGAAACGATATCTAATCAATTTAATTATTTCGCTAATAAAATCGATAAATTGATCTTAAGCCCTAAAAATCAAAATATCAATTTTATTCCCGCGTGATTAATTATTCCATCTAAAGCCTTATAAATAGAATAAAAAATTATATACGGTTGCGAATTAGGAAATAAATCTTAAATGAGGATGTCTATCACTCGAAAATATTTAATTAGATATCAACACGCATCAAATAGACAATGAAATACTCAAATCAACTTGGGATGAGAACCATCTAATCCGAAGAATATGATTTCCAAATTCAAACAGGGCAGCAGATCACGATCGATGATTCGGACAGCAATGACCAGCGATTCAGGGTGATATGCGACTGCGAAAGGACTACTTCGCGATGATGTCTCACCAGAAAGACCTGCAATAATAGAAATCGAAATAAAAGCAATAATGCTTGGACTCTTCGTACACCGAGGGAGATTAAAGAGAATTTCTGCTAAGTTGCATGTTATATCCTTTTCTCCAGGTGTCCATCATTTCCTTGACCGTGCGCTGAGAAGTGGGCGTGCTTGAGTGCATGCCCGGTTGTCCAGGTGCTCCGCTTCAATTTCACTTTGACTCAAGGAACAAATCTGCTCCCTTCGGTCTCCTCACTAATTCCCAAGTTTTGACTTACTGATCACGTTCTTTACTCGGCTTCGTGTTGCATATCGATGCCCCAAAACTTGCTTTCTCAATTGAAGGAATCTCTTTCTTCAGGATTTGTCACCTATCCAGGGCTGGCTGACCACCTCTCTCTCACATGCTTTCTTCTCTTTATTTCGTGTAGTGGCCATGTATGGAATTGTGTGGGCTCCCCCTTTTATATGCATGCACGAAGCCTCCCACTAAGGAAAGAAAATGTTGTAAAATATTATAAAATCTTCGCTTTTGTTATTCTTTCCTATCTGGGGTGCGCTCAAAATCTGTGACTTTCATGTTTTCAAACAAAGAATATATCATGCCGTGTACGCTCGTTGCTAATATATTGCATTAATATATAAAACGTCGACTACCATATCATCCTTTGTTTTTATTCATTTTCATTGGTCAAATTTTCCTTTTATGCTCTTGAACGAATATTGACACGATATTTCTTTTGGTCTTGTTCCGATTGTGAATTTTCCTCCAAATATTTGATGAAGATATTCATTTATTGTTTGAAATAAAGAAATATCACATCGAAGAATAGAACGCCTTCATATCTATTAAGCTTAAGACCATTCGTTCGAGTCCATCCACCTTGTCGACCCAATGTGAATGCAATAAATAAAAAAATGAATGCACATAAAATTATATGTTATGCAATTTATATTTTTTCAGGGATAAAATTAACTCCTAATTTTTTAATATGATAAATGATTAAACGGGTCGTCAAAATTTAGGTGTCAACAGGCAGGATATGATTAAGTGTGAGAGTGTGTTAATATTTTATCCAGGCATGCGCGCAACGCTCCAACTTTTCTATTATAAATTAGTTAAAGCATCGAAATTCATATAAAGTGAAGTTGAAAGAACTAGGCAACCGCTAAACCATTGATGTCAAAACCTATGTGCTTATCTGTTAGGCAAAACTAACAGTGCAAACCTTCAGGAAATCGCCGCTGCATCCTGAATGGGAATGCAAAGGGTTCCGCGATGCCACCAAACCTCAAATGGGGTTTCACGGTTATTGACTCATTCCTTTCTTGTCTCCTATACTCCCGACCATCTTCAATAACTTTTTTTTTATTATTTTTAATCTAACACCATCTTTAATAACTTAAACTCGCTGAAACGATGTCTGCACCGATGGAAAATGATATGCTTCCTCTTTATTCGCACGGATTAATGATTTGGATGGATACGACATCGAATGGAGGAACCAATAAGATGAAAGGGGATCTCATGCTTACACCGACGTTGATATTGTGTGTACCATTTGGATAATCCTTTACATGTTCAATTTTCGGGTCGATCGCGTGTCGTGTGATTGTCGGACGAGTTTGGCTAAAGATTAGAAGGCACTAAGGGAATACAGAATTTCCATCTACATACTTTCATAGGCACAAAGAATGTTCACACCTTGATAAGGACTCTTACTGCTAAAACACCATTGTGGAGATTTTGGGTCCGCGTCTTACTCGGTCCTTAGTATCGATGGGGTATTTGGGAGGTTTTAGGCTTACTTATCTCAAATGGGCTCTTCTCATTGAAAGCGAGTGTTAGAATACTTAATAGAAAGGAAAATGTTAAAGAATGCAGTTAGGGTAGCCTCATTAATTTTGCTATGGAAATATAAATTTGTATATCTGAAGTAAGTGACTTTTTCAAAATTTCGCGTTGCTCAATTTTCAGCATATGCCGATACGCTTTATTTTTTATGGTTGGTGGTTTTAACTAGTGCCTTTGAGGTATTTTTTTAACAAGACCCTTATAACAAGGTGATTATCCGAATTACTTGATCAAAATTAAAGAAGTATCGTATTAACTCTGAGAAAAAATGATTTCGAATAATGAAATTTAACAAATATCCTTACTCTTTAACATTTGCCTTTTTTTTATTAATTCTTCCGACTCTCGCTTTTTCTATGACAAAGAGGCTCATTTTTGGTAAGTAAACCTTGAACACCCAAAATGCCTTATTGATATGATGTATCAGGCAAGACGCGAGCAAAATCAAATGAATGACTCGAAATGCCTAGACTTTTTTAGAACAGGTCCGAGTCAAATAGCAATAATTCGAAGCACTTCTTTTTTTTTTACACTATTTCGGAAACCCAAGGACTCAATCGGCTATCGGAATCGAACCGATGACCATCGCATTACAAATCAAACCGATGACCATCGAATTACTTGATCAAAATTAAATAAGTACACACTTGTATTTTCGTGGGGCAAATTCACCAAATGATTACAACATATTGTAGTTCCCATTTCAATTTATAGGAAGCTTAAAGGGGGCAAGTGCCTCCATTGGCCCCATGGTGAATCCGTCCATGCTGACAAGACAAATTCAAGATTATGTCAATTTGTGTATTTTCTCTGTAGATGATATGGTGTTGGTAGGTGAAACCCATGCTGGAGCTAACCAGAAACCCGAACTTCGAAGAGAAACTTTGTTAACCTGAGGGCGTAAGTCTAGGAAGTAAAGAAACTCAACGAAACCTCCAGAAAATTGGACATCATGGAGTACTGAGGACTGAATCCTTCCATCAACTTCGATCTAATTTGACAAAACTGGAGATCATGTGGACGACACCTTCAGAATGCTTCGTAGGACATGACATTCAAGAGAAAAGGCAAGATTCGAAATCAAAAAATGCAGGTAGAAGCAAGGACTGCCAACCAATCGAGGATAATATGAGAGGAGGTCGTTTGAGATGTTTCGATCACGTCAAACAGAAGATCTTTGGGTGGATGCCTCGGCAAGGATATGAGCAAGGAACGAAAACCATACAGGAGGGGTATTGGCACGAACTATTTAGAGCTTGTAGAAGATCTAATAAAAGATCAAAGGTAGCGCCTTTGATAGGATTTCTATGACCGACAACAATAGCAGGACAGAAAGCTTCAAGCTTTGAAGATGTCCAGTGGATTTGGGTCAGTTGAGCAACTAATCCATCAGACAACTGGGTAGCAGCTACTCAGGCTAGAGGCCGAGTTTGTAGTGAGAGTTACAGTTCTAATGTTCCCTTATATCTGCAGTTTTTATTTGATGCTGATGTTGCAGGTAGACCCCCTTGATGTAATAGTGCTGTATTTTCCATATGGATGAGAATTGAGCAGTTTTTATGGCGAAAGACAGAACAAATTGTTTTGTTCCGTGTGGAATAAGTTCATGCTTTCATCAAGTGTCATCCTCTATGACAATCATTTGAGTTGGCTCCCTCTTTCATTTCATGCTAGTCCGATCGCTCGAAATATTGTTTTGAATAGTCTAGTGAATCAAGTCTAGCAGAGATTTCAGCGAAAATTATTATGTCTGGCGGTGAGGAGTTACAGGGTACCATGCTTAAACAGAGTCGTGCTTCTAATCATCAAATGCGCATGAATTTGTACAGTTTAATTGACATGGAATTCTCAAGTCATAGACGGTAGATACACTCTAACCTGCTTGAGGTTTGGTCTCGTGCAACAGAGGCTTGAGATGGCAGCTTAATTTATCCCTCCATAGCAGAAACTTCTGGAAAGATAGATGTTTAACAGCAGCTAGGAAGGGAAGGAAATAGAAAACCTAGACAAACATTTCTAATCTCAGCATCAAATAATATTCAAACAAAGGAAACAATTATATAATGATTGCAGGAAATCCCATCCTGCACTACTAATTTATTTCTAGCCACCCTGCATCTCAACTGAGGACCAAAGTCCAGAATACTTCAATGCCAAGTGAAGATGGCCGAGTTGAGGACTGAGCCGTTCCTGAGCAGTCCTGGCCGAACTGGCTGAAGCTCTCTTCGTCCAACAGTCATGTTCAACATTGTATAGAGAAGAAATTGCGGCAACTATAACCGCGTATTGTCCTGATTTTGTACAAATTACAGAGGGAGATCATGCGCGATTGCTCCAAGCGCCACATTAGTCTCTTCAATCGTTTACCAGAGCACCTCAAAACCCATCATCAACCCGCTCATCAGAATCACAAATTTTACACATATTGAACATGCCGCCGCCATCATAGAACAAAGACCGTTCAATTTACTCGATTGTCACACAGACCGTCACACTTCCTCATGCTTATCTTCATCGTCTTCATCTGAATCCTTCTTCTCTTTCTTCTTCAAGTAACCCCACTTCCTCAGCACCCACACACATAGCCTCACTACATTCCCCATGAACACCACCCCCGTCAGGCACAGCCAGCACACCACCGACACGTCCGTCGCGTCCTTCAGCATCCTCGCGTGTAAGCCAGCGATATGTTGTGCAGCGCTTTGAAGTAGGTGATCACCTGCCCCGTGATCACCATCTGGGTCCACATCCAGCGTCGCTGCTTTATTGGAAGCCCGCTCAAGAGGAGCAGGATGATGCTGAGGGAGGACAGGAAGGCCAGTGGGTTGAAGATCATGAACTGTCCGTAGGCGATCCGCTGGATGTGGGCCATGATAGAGGTGCCCACCATGTGCGGCTCCTTCACTGGGTTGCGTTGGCATCGACCTTGTGGTCGTCCTGCCAGACGCCTCCTGGTGGCGTGGTCGCAGCTTGGAACGCCACCGTCGCTAGCAGTGAAGTGACCACCATTAGTGAATTTCTCCTGTTTCAGCCAATCGGCTTCCACCGGGGGTCTTCTTAGAGCACTCAGTTTCTTTGATAGGGGTTTCCTTAAAGTACTCCGTTTCTTTGGCGGGCCTTTCTTGGTGGAGAGTGATGGGGAGATTTTAGGTGATCTTGAGGTGGTGGTGTGGGAGGTCATTCTTGGTGGTGGGTCAAGAACTGGATCATAGTGATATGGGACTGATTCGATGTCTATCGAGAGTGAAGCTCCTGAGCTTTGAAGAGATGTCTCAATTTCAAGAACTCTCAAGCCTCTGGGACTCTGCTCAAGAATGTCTAGTGCTGTGAGGCCACTTGAGTTTGGTGGTGTTCACCTCGACTCCTGGGTTTGTAAGCAAGAACTTTAATCATCTACACACAAATTTTTGGGGATAAATTCCCCAGTGCAAGATTACTGAAGTCCATGTTGCTGGTCTCGAGACTGATCCTGGGAAGAGAAAGGTCCGGGGAAGTTCAAACCAGCAACATTCTGGTTCCCGTTGGTCGCTCGCTAATGGAATGGGAAGCAATAAGCATCCATTTCTGAAGTCGAAGACTGCTTCTTCTAAATCTACTGCCCCAGCAACAACTAAGGCACAGCTTGGTGACACATTGTGGAGCATCTCATCGCGTGTTCATGGAACTAGTGCTAAATGGAAGGAATTGGCAGCTCTTAACCCACAGATATGCAACCCCAATATTATTCTCCCAAACAAAACCGTCAGGTTGCATTAAGTTGGGGGTGCGAAACGGAACTTCTTGAAAGAGGCTTGGTTTGCCAAGCTGGGTTGAGTGAAGTTTATGAGCTGCGTTAGTTGTGGGCTTGCTGATCGAAACCACACATTGTGGTCGTCTAAGACAGATGAAAGTACTGGCTCCTGCCTTTGAGAGCTCTCTTACCTTCCCAATTGTTATGGACCGATTATCACCAGTATAAGGTACAAAAGATCTGTCTATGCAATTGTTTTCATCTCTCTGTTCTTCCATCCCCTGTAATCAGTTTGCATATGAACAGTAATTTTCTGTGTTTTGTGTGGGATGATACGCTACCAATCCTTTGTCTTGTGATTAGGAACAACAGATCGGTCCATGAGATTTTAGGTTGCATTTCTGCCTTGTCCCTCCTCTACTTGTCTATATAAAGAAGAAAAGATCCTTTGGCAAGCAGTTATAATATCAGAGCTTGAATGTTGTTTTAAAAGAAGCACACGTTATGGTATGTGAACATTACATATGAGACTAGCGCTGCTTCGATTCTGACCTTTGAGGGAGGATCAGCTTGCACAGCCTGCGAATAATAATGGAGTGTTTTTTGTGAAATCTGTGTATCACTTCTTAAAATTAGGCAGGAAGGATCGTGTAAGAAGTCCATCTAAATGGTGTGACTGCATCATGGTTTGGTGCCATGGGTTTGAAATTGACCAGCCAGAGAGGCTCGCTAGCTTTGATCAGATGGCTTTTGGACATCTATCAGCATTGGAGAAGAATATGAAGGAAGCATAAAAGAAGTGTGGATGCTTTTGAGGTAAGTGGGTTCGGTTGTTTGGTGTGATTGGAAAGAGTGTTGAAGCCGTGTGAGACAAATCATGGAATGGCCCAGTGTTGCTTTTACCTACTAATTTGCGGCATACATAGGAGTAGATCAGATTACTTTGTAGCCAGGCCTTCCCATTCTTTTTAGAAAGATTCGGCTATTAGGGCGAGACATCTCTAATGAGGAGAGCTCGAGAATAATGCAAGATGGACCCTGCGTTTGGTTTTAGTCTCATTAAATCGTTAGCACAACTAGCAGTACTCAGAATGATCTTATGACATAGGGATTAAGTTAGAAATAACACAGGCATCAAGACTATGCAGTAATCCTTTGTCCCACCAGATGAATACACTAGATCTTTATATTGCCCCTAGATCTGCACCCACTCACACATCCTAATATCCACTTCTTGAGCTTTTGCGGATCTTTCGAAGGACGATCACGAGGTATCGAACGATGTGAACTAGAAAAAGAACGGCTACAGCGCAGAGCCAAACATACATGAAGATCTCAGCCCCTGGGATCGGTGATTGGGTGGTTGCTTGGGTGGGTGGGCTAGCCACTTTGCTCGGCCACATGTCTTCAAATTCCCTCTGCACGTTCAAGAAGGCCAGCATGGACTGGAGGTAAGTCAGCGCCGTGAAAATGATGGTCACCCACATTGTGGCCATCAGAATCCACATCAGAACCTTCTTCCCCAAGGGGAAGCCACTTATGAGCAAGAAGATCGTGCTAAGGGATGCAAGAAAAGAGATGGTGTTGTATGTCAAGAACATTGTGTAACCCTTTGGATCGTTTGCAGCCATTATCGATGTTCCTGCGTAGTATAAGATGGTGCCATCTGTTGCTTTATGATTGTCGTCCCACACGCCGCCGGGAGGGCTAATGCCGGCTTGGTAAGCCATGGCTGCGATCACGGTGGCAGTTATCTATCATGACGTGAAAGAAAGTTTTAGTTTGTGAATGAAGAAACGGTGTTTCGACAATATTTATACATACGAAGATCATCGAGTCAAAGTCAGTCATTCCAACAAATGCAAAAATTCAATTGATGACTTTTTCTATATTTATTAAATACTAGAAAATTGTAGCGAGCTCTCTACAGAAATAGAACTCATGGATTAAATTATGAAAATACTAAGTGTATGAATATATACATATATGAGAAAAAAAAATGAAGATATTTCGAAATTTGAATGGCTTTTTTATAAAGGTTGCTATTGTTGTTAGAAAGAAAATCAAAATCTAATAACTAAATGTGTGGAAAGTCAAACACACTTATATTCCAGCCGCCGATGAGACTCGCCCTCACTAGGCTATCGTGAGTGCGGCAAAGGTTTGAGCGAGGCCAAGCTCACCTAGCCGCCGATGAGGCTCGACTGGCAATGCTTGGCCTTGCTAGGGGTTGTTGACCCTCCAACAAGGTTGCCAGCCCTTGTCTAGCCAGTCGGTGGCAACCGGCCAACGAGGAAGAAGGAAGAAGAAGAAAAAAGAAAAAAGAAAAGAAAAAGAGAGAAAAATATAATAAAACTATTAAAAAATTCAAAGAAATTCTAGATCACAAAAGAATTTAAAGTCTTACCAAATGCATTTCTATATCAGAAATAAAAATTTTGAACAATTACCAGATGTCTTCAAATACTCAAAAACTCATTCAGGGAACAAAAAAACAAATCATTCTTAAGTAAAAATTGTTCCTCAAAAGAAAATGGTTACCAAACATATCCCAAGTCGTTGAAAATATTTTGAGAAGACAAAAGATTGAGTCTTTTAGAAATCCTCTTTACTTTATGTATTAGTATAGATATTTAAAGAAAATCACCCAACTACTTCACATTTAGATTTTCTTGAGTGCCATTACTTTCTTGAATATTCATCAACTTGTTTCATCTCTTCTCACTTTGGGGGCGAAATTATAATACCCTATGTTTTTTTCTTTTTAATCATAAGCCATCTATTACTGTAACTACTCATCTTCTTTCTCTACATAGCTATTTAATTACGAGCAATTTAGTACATATTTATAAAACCTTTTTAACAAAGCATAACTATTTATTTTAAGCGACACAAATTATCATTTTTAGAAAAATATTTTTTGAATCATCCATTTTTTATGAAACAAATAGAAAGTTTAAATTAATTAGTAGTGAGCTATGATGTTAAATGCAATAACACAATTGATTTGATCTAAGTTATTAGCAAACACTCCAAGCCATCTAGCTAACACATTACCATCAGAGAATCGCGCTTCTTCTTGATCCATTTCTTGTGTTTATCTTCCTCCTGCTCCTTGATTTCACCCAATAAAGACGGTGGTGGAGCCGACTCTACCGGAGGAGTATTGGTGGGGGGAGGTGCTACAGATGCTAGGTCAACCGCAACCGTTGAATTCTCCTCATTTGTGTTATTAACAACTACTTGGTGAGTTGTCAATGCAGGGAATCTTATGGCTCTTAGAGCTCCAGCATGTACCAACAGTTCTCTCAATTCAATGACTTTGAAATCCTTTGGAAAATATTCCACTATATCCAAAGTAGAGAAGCCGTTTCTATTCACCGTGTTCACATCCATTTCGCTTCTTTGAAGCAGATATTTCACTGTCTGCACAAAAAGATAGCTTCTCATCAATTATAAAAGAAACAACAAACAAAGATATTTCCTGTAAGTTACTTCAATCGATAAATCCACTAAAGTTTGAATGTAGAAAGCTTGAGTCTATAGAAAAATGAGAATGAGCTGGATTCTATTTGCACAAAATGTTCAATTGGAATACGATATCTGACGTCATCACAATTTCGAAGCAATTCGAAGCAAAAAGGATTACCTCTATTTGCTTGTTTGCTGCGGCCAAATGCAAAATGGTATTACCCTCGTCATCCTGAGCTTTCACCAAATCACCATCTCTCACCGTCTCCACTAGAACTTTCAGAGCCTCCAAACGATTATGACTCACTCCCAGATGGAGAGCGGTTTGGCCGTGGCTTAGCCTGTGCTTGGCCGCCTCCGGTCTCGCCTTCACCAACTCTATCACGATGTTGCTTCGGCCCTTCATCATGGCTAGATGAAGTGGGGTCCACCCATCTTTGTCATGGACAAAGCATGCAAGGGGGTATGATTGTAACAATTCCCTCGCTATTTCAACATATCCGTTTGCAGATGCCCAGTGAAGAGGCGTACGTCCCTGCAAAAATGAAGTGCTTAGCTATGGAGCATTTTTATTGAGGGGCACGTTCATATAATTTATATATATATCACATTTTCAAATCAAATAGACCAAGCTACTCAAATTCACCGGTGTCTGTAACATTTTTTAGGCTGAATTAACCTGAAAATCTATGACTTGATTTCTGTCTGAATTTTATTAATTTCCTTGAGACATATGATGGGTTTGATTTCTCAAAGATCATGAAAACTGGAAAAGAAAATGCTATATTACATGTGCAAAATCTAATTTGACAAGCAAGATAGTCTGATCTATGTAAAGATATTCCATGGAAATATAGTTTATAAATTACTTTACATATGGCTAAATGCCTAAAACTTGCAAAAACCAAATCAAAAGAGTTGCGATTCCACCGATTATCTGGTCTGTGAGGATGACTGGGTTCAGTTTGATCTGACAAAAGGATATCAAACAACCACAATCAAGGTTTCTCGCTTCGACATACCAGCAAGTCCAACTCCATAGCCAAATCCCTTTTATGAGCCAAAAGAAGCTTGGCAAAATGTACATGACCTTGCATACAGGCCACATGCAATGGAGTCTCGTCGAAGCAAGTGACAGGAGCCCGAGCCAGGATGAGTCGGTCTTCTTGCAGCAACTGAGCCAACGACTCGACGCACCCGCCAAGCGACGCTTCATAGAGCCTCCTCTCTCGGTGGCTTCTTTCAAGTGCTGAGGAAGCTTGTTGATGCGATGGCGGGGACGGCGACCTCCTTCCCGGGCTCGTGATCGATGGCATTGTTCCCTGCTTGTGGGTGAACTCGAAATCGCTCGGGTTGATCATTTGGAGTGATTTTCCTCCTCTAATAAAGTGGTGTCACTGTAATATGCAGTTTTTTTTTTTCTTTTTTTGGAACTACTACTGTAATATGCAGTTGAAAAGTGAAAAAGTCGGATGATGATGATCCAGAAGCTTCACGCGGAGTTGACTTGTTGTTATTGATAATCTTAGCCGTTGGTTTGTGCTACGCGGATCATCGTACTCATTATTTAACGGCTGCGATGCAAGAAATGCCGACAAGCTACCAGTTCATTAAAGAGAGAATATTGCTTACCTTCGAAGGATCAAGTCATTTGTGTTCTGATCCATTCACGGGTCGACACCTGTCCCATCTTCTAATTTTCTCCTCTTCCTCGTACTTTCCTGCAGTGCTGCACGCATTAACGGCACTTTCTCTCTCCTCCTTTCGAAGAATGAACACCCCCGCGCCGCAGCTGCAGCTTCCCTTCCCTCCTTTCTTTCCTTCTCAATTCAAAATTTTGGGTAATAGTTCGCAACTCTCTAGGTTGCGACGTTGCGTTACTTCTCCGACCGGCTGCGGGGCTGGGTCATCTCCGCTCTCTGGCCCAAAGAAGCTCGTTGCTTCTTCGGCTTGCGTCGTTGTGTTCCTTCTCCGCTCTGCTTCCCGGCGCAAGACGGCGAGGAATGTTGTTGCTGTAAGTCGCAGACTCCAAGCGATAAGAAGTTCCAGCTCTCGCCGATTCGACTTCGGATCTGCTACGTTTCGCGGCTCATAACAATGGAGTTGATTTGGCGAGTGCTTGCCGCGACCGGCTGCAGGAGCTACTGGTGAAGGAGATAGAGGGGAGGGCCGGCATATGCAGCGACGGAGATGGAGAGAGCGAGTGCAGGAAGGTGATGGAGGCGTCGTTCGGAAAGATGAACGAGGAGGTTGGAGGGAGGGAAGGGGGTGGACGCGTCGATGAGGACGGCGGGGTCGACGGCGGTGGTGGGGAAGGAGGAGGTTGTGGTGGCAAAATGCGGGGATTCGCGAGCGGTGTTGTGTTGTGGCGATGTGGCCGTGCCCTTGTCTGTTGATCACAAGGTGAGCTCTCGCTTCGTGTTTGTTTGTTTCCATTGAAGCTGTGTAGCTCAGGGGATCTGTTCTTGTTCTTTTCCCCCCAGAAGACACTTTATTTATTCGAACATTTTGCCAGAAATCTTGAAGTGACGACTAATTTGATCTACAAGTCTTATCCTTTTTGTCTACTTCGTGTCATTTCTGGGTTATACTTCCAAAAGTTCACTTGGTGTTCTTTCAAAGGTGCTTAATTTATCTTATGGTGTTGGTTTTATATGAAAGCATGTGCAAGATATTCCTAGAATGTCTGATTAAGATTTGGTTGACTTTGGGGTCATGCTTTGCAGGGTTGACATCCTATGATTAGGGGAACTTACTACGCTCTGCCATTCTTTGTTTTTTGTTCATGGTTATGTAGACAGGCTGAAGCCCATCTTGCCCTGTTGGTTTAATCAGTAAACTAGAATTCGATCCTGTGATCTTTTGCGGTCAGCCCCGCTTTGTTCATTCTGCAATTCTTTGATAGAACGCTGCTGAAATCACTTCAAGTCGCCACAAACGGGTGATAGCTAGCGGCACCCCGTCGCAATATGGCATGTTACCAGGTTGATAAATGAACGCAAAAAGCTCTTGCCAATACTTTTATACCATCTCTTCTTCAATGACATGTCTATTTTCTGATATTGAAACAGTAACAAGGTCTTCAGCCAGTGAAAGCGAGTAAAGTCATCTTCATATTGAAATGGTACAGTTTGAAAGGTGGCAAGATTTTCCTGAGCAACGTCTTTATAGCATTTGTCACAATAGATACTCGATTAGTTGCCAATGCTAGATCAGTAGCAGACTAAATTACTTGAGCTAAAGTGAAAATAGTTATGTCCTGTCATGCATCATATCTTGAGTTAAATCTCTTGGATTTCGATTAAAATGGTTTATTGACTCCCCTGAATAACCTAACAGGCTTGCTGAGAAGGAGAGTGGAAGCAGCTGGAGGAAGGGTCATAGATTGGAATGGATCCCGTGTCCTAGGCGTGCTTGCTACATTGAGGTCAGTGGGTATGTGGGACTTTATCAATCAAATGGCGCTAATGATGGGCTTTATTCGATGCTTTTATGCATGGAATGTTGGTTTCCAATTGCACTGGTTACTTCAGCAAGTGCTGAGTAAGTTGAATTTGTGGTTAGCATTAGTACTATTGTGGTGCTGAACCTCTGTGCTTGAAGGGAACATATTGAATCACTGAGATTCTAGTTTGTTAACAAGTTGTTTGAGTGCACCTTAGAATTGGTAACTTCAACTTTTCGACATGTCCTGGAGACAATGTTGAGGGCGAATTACAAACAGGGATCAATAACCAACACCTCTCATGCAGAAGTTTTAGCTGGAGACTGGCTTTTTCTTTTGTACGTGTGCCATTGTGTGGTGTCTGTATCTGATAGCGGCATTTACTTGCTGCAGGAGATTATCGTTTAAAGCAATACGTGATGGCTGAGCCAGAGGCCACAGTAAGCAAGAGAACAGAGTTGGACGACATCCTCGTGATAGCAAGCGATGGGTTATGGGATGCGCTCTCTAATGAGGCTGCCTGCCAGGTCGTGAGGAGGTGCCTCGACAGATATATAAAGAGGAGGTTCCCTGAGGAGCTAAGAGGAAGTAATGCCATCAAGGTGGCTGCAGTGCTAGCCAAACTGGCCATGTCTCGAGATAGCCAAGACAATATCAATGTGATTATGGTCGAGTTGAAGAAACCAAACTAGTAAAATGTAAATAGGTGTTGTGCAACTGAGAATGTTTCTTTATGGCCAGTGTTGGGCTAATCAATGTTCATCTTGTATAGTCTATTTTACTGACTTCTAGTTGGTATTAAAATTCCAGATCCTCCATGTCATTGCTTCGTGGTGTTTATTGTTTATGCCTCAAATGATGAACTTTTTTTCCCAAGATTGACAATTACAACATCAACATTGTATTAATCTCTACTTGTGACAGATACTCTGTATCCGTCCATTAGGTGGAATCCACTTGAGCTTATTGCTTTGCGATGATATGCCAGACTTGTTCAATTGGTGAACTTGAGAATGTTGAGGTCGGGGTACAAGTGGTTTCCAACTAGAAAAGATATTGAAAATAGATTGTGTCGAGCTGAGCTTACTATCCGATATATAGATCCTCTGCGTGCATAATGAAAAAAGAAAGTAAAAAGTGCACGAAAGTCATGAACAAAGTCAACATGGGAAGAGATCTCTCCAAATGAGCAAAAGTAAACTTTTATACCTTAAATTCTTCAAAAACCGAATAGATACAACTGTTTTGTAGAAGGTTATATCCTAACAAACACAAATTGTTGCAAAGCTTTTTAACAACACCATCACAAGAAGGAAAAAATTCAAGAAACAAAAGGGACCCGGCGAACTCTAAGGAAGCCCTTTCTTTTCTCACTTCTCAGCAAACCATTCTTTGCTGTGGTACATCTCAGACTCTTTCTCTTTTAACCAGCGAAGTTGAGGGGAAAGAGGATAGCACTCGTTTTATAATGTCTCTTCACTCCTTCAGCTTGGAAGCAGGTTCCGACATCATGAAGCGAATACGAAAATTTTTGAAAAGAAAGAAAGCGAGAATTTTCCAAGGCCGTATCCAATAGGTATTGCTGCACAATCCTTTACATCCCTGAAACCCAGAAAAACTGTGCAATTACATATGAAGCTGGAGTATCTTCCTATGCTAGAGTGTAGCTTGAGAATGGAGATGTCCCCTAGAGGCAAAGTATGGATGTGCACAAACCCGAGGCTCTTCCCTGAAGGTAAGGATTAGATCCAGGAAGGGTCGCTAGACTTGGTTAGTCCCCACAGAGGACCGTAGAGCTTGGAGATCGACAGGTTGACATATTTCAGCATCTTGTCCGACTTGTTGGTCACCACTGTCTAGCATCTGCGGTAAGTTCTCCTGTTGGCAGTCCATGAAGCCGTTAGCTTCTGCTCGATGGACAGCTTGTTGGAAGCTGTTACTGGAATCAAAAAGGCAAAAGCAGATGAGTGAGGTAATGGAATCACAGAATTAATCAAAGAAAAAAGGGAAGGCAGAGGAAATTGTACCAGGAGCTAGACTTGGCCTGGCCATGGCTGCTTTCGGCGCAGGAGCAACCACTGCATTGAATAGAAACCCATCCATCAGATGCCGAAATATGTCAAGACATTGCTTTTGTCTGAAATAACAACAATTTTCAAAGATCAAATATCTGGAAGGAGTTGACTGTAACTGCCGTGACCACCACTCAACCAGGCTAATATGCCGAGGAGTGGAGCGTTGTTGTAAGTAGCAGGCTCCATTTTCTTGTAATTGTCTCTTTGATCAGCAAAGTTATCATATGTATCGGGGCCACTGATGATAGCACTAGTGAAGAGATTGGGTTTGCTTGCTTTCCAGCTAAACCAGGCGGCGTAACCGCCTCAGCAGCTCACGAAGGACGAATCCTCCTTGATGGACATTATGGAAGTCGCCCAGTGATGGACCTGCCTTGGGTAGTTGTTCGCGTACCCGACCATGTAGCTCATGGCTCTGGGGTTGTCTCCCAGGATATAGTCCACCTGCATATGTTCGTTATTCATGGCGAAAATATTATTCCATTGTATCTTGAAGCTAAGGAAAGAAATCGAGATATTCTGAGCACAAACATCGAATTGTCACATTTTCCTTGACTAACTGATCGTATTAGTGACTAGGACACGATCAGAAGGATTGTATTACCTGAGATTTCGCAAAGGAGAGGAGTTCTGATGGTTGAATGCTGGGGATGAGCACTGCAAGCTTTTGCCTGAGGAAGAACAAGAAGGCGTAAGTCATAACGATCAGCTAAAATATAACAATAACAGGGAAAAATAGGCCCTTCCACAAAAAGCACTGGAATCACCAACCAGGACTCTCGCTTCTTGAAAAAGTTACTTTAATTAAGTTTCCTTTATTATCATAGTTTTATTTCATTATTTTATTATCAGAGTTTTGTTTCCTTTTTTACTTACATAAGGATATTATATAAATACAATGGGTGTAGGGTTTCTGTTACTACAGAAAACTACAACCCTCTCTTTGTTTCTTTTACGTTCTCCTTCTCCTCATTCTCTCTATTCCTTCTCTCTTCTTTCTTTCTCTCTTTCTACTTGCTGCGGGTATACTATTCTGCTGAGGGTAAAAAGTTTTCAACTGACATTGTAGCTGATCCTCCTATCCCACATCTTATCCCCTTAGATTCCGTTAGTTCTTCTCTAGTACCTCCTCCCTTGCAGGTGTATCAGAGGCGAAAGCAGTCTATGGCACCACCAGTTTCCAGCTCTTCCATGCCCTCCATTCAATCTTCCTCCTTGTCTCCAAGTCCAGATGATCTTCCGATTGCCCTTCGCAAAGGTACTCGATCGTGCACACAAAAATCCTCTTTGGCTTACCCTATTGAGCATTATGTTTCTCTTTCACATCTTCCTTCTCCATTACATGACTTTGCTCTATCATTACAAACTCACACAATTCCTACTTCTACCACTGAGGCTTTGTCTCACCTTGAGTGGAAGAAAGCTATGGATGTGGAAATGGAAGCTTTGGTGTCTCGCCAAATGTGGTCATTAGTTGATCTTCCTCTTGGGAAAGATGTGGTGAAGTGTCGTTGGGTGTACACTATCAAGTACAATCCAGATGGCTCAATTGAACGTCTTAAAGCTCGGCTTGTTGCTAAAGGTTTTACTCAAACCTATGGAGTGGATTACTTTGAGACTTTTTCCCCTGTGGCACGTCTCAATTCTGTTCGTGTTATTATTTCTCTTGCTGTGAATTTTGATTGGCCATTATATCAATTAGATGTCAAGAATGCTTTTCTTTATGGTGATTTGTCTGAAGAAGTATATATGGAGCAACCTCCTGGGTATGTTGCTCAGGGGGAGAATCATAGGAAAGTATGTCGGCTACATAAGGCTATTTATGGGTTGAAACAGTCTCCAAGAGCATGGTTTGAAAAATTCAGTTCAGTGATTTCCAAATGTGGTTTCCACCAATGTTATTTAGATCATTCTGTGTTTGTTCACAAGAAGGAATCTGGGGTGGTCATTCTTGTGGTATATGTGGATGATATAATTGTCTCTAGTAGTGATGTGAGCGGCATTTTGGAGGTTAAGTCCTTTCTTCAGCAGCAATTTCAGATTAAAGATTTGGGAACCCTTAGATATTTTCTGGGTATTGAAGTTTTACGAAGTAAAAAAGGTATTAATTTGTCTCAGCGAAAGTATGTTCTTGATCTTTTGTCTGAGACTGGTACACTAGCTTCCAAGCCAATTGATACTCCTATGGATCCAAATCAAAAGTTTCGAGTTGATGATGGAAATGAAATTAAAGACAAGCAACAATATCGACGTCTGGTTGGGAAACTAATTTATCTTACTGTTACACGTCCTGATATTTCTTTTGCTGTTGGTGTGGTGAGTCAGTTTATGGAGTCACCTAAGAAGGCTCATTGGGATGCTGTCTGTCGCATTCTTCGATATCTTAAAAGCTCTCCTGGTAAAGGACTAATTTATAAACCTAATGGTACTTCAACTCTTGTTGGCTATTCTGATGTTGATTGGGCTGGGTCAACGTATGATCGACGGTCTACAACTGGGTATTGCACCTTTATTGGTGGTAATTTGGTTACTTGGAGAAGCAAGAAACAGACTACTATTGCTAGGTCTAGTGCGGAGGCTGAATATCGTGCTATGGCACATACTGTGGGCGAATTGTTGTGGTTGAGATCTTTTCTCCAGGAGCTTGGATTTTCTATTAATCAACCAATTGATATGATGTGTGATAATCAAGCAGCTATTTATATTGCTGGGAATCCTGTTTTTCAAGAGCGAACTAAGCATATAGAAGTTGACTGTCACTTTGTTCGGGATGTTGTGAAGCAGAAGCTGATTGCTACTCCTTACGTTGCCTCTAGAGATCAGTTTGCTGATATGTTTACCAAAGCATTATTCCGTCCTACTTTTGTTGCTGGTTGTTCCAAGCTGGGCATGGGTGACCTATATGCTCCAGCTTGAGGGGGAGTGTTAAGTTACTTTAATTAAGTTTCCTTTATTATCATAGTTTTATTTCCTTCTTTTATTATCAGAGTTTTGTTTCCTTTTTTACTTACATAAGGATATTATATAAATACAATGGGTGTAGGGTTTCTGTTACTACAGAAAACTACAACCCTCTCTTTGTTTCTTTTACGTTCTCCTTCTCCTCCTTCTCTCTATTCCTTCTCTCTTCTTTCTTTCTCTCTTTCTACTTGCTGCGGGTTCTCTAACCAGCTTTGTGACAAAAACCTTGTTGCAGAGACTAACAGCTCGAGAGGGGTTGACAAAGAATGGACTTCAAAACTCTTCATCATAGTAACTGCTGCAGTAAGTCGCCTCGAACATGAAGATGGCTGGTCAAATCCATCATTTGATAGTGGAAAATTAGGGTGAAGTTCAAGAGGGCTCGATGTCATCGACTGTATCTTCTTCAACATCGTCAACCTCTATGAAAGAAAACCAGGACATCAAGGTCTGCACATAACTGACTTACAACTAATCCATCAGACAACTGGGTAGCAGCTACTTAGGCTAGAGACCGAGTTTGTAGTGAGAGTTACAGTTCTAATGTTCCCTTATATCTGCAGTTTTTATTTGATGCTGATGTTGGAGGTAGACCGCCTTGATGTAATAGTGCTGTATTTTCCATACGGATGAGAATTGAGCAGTTTTTATGGCGAAAGACAGAACAAATTGTTTTGTTCCGTGTGGAATAAGTTCATACTTTCATCAAGTGTCATCCTCTATGACAATCATTTGAGTTGGCTCTCTCTTTCATTTCATGCTATTCCGATTGCTCAAAATATTGTTTTGAATAGTCTAATGAATCGAGTCTAGCAGAGATTTCAGCGAAGATTATTATGTCTGGCAGTAAGAAGTTACAAGGTACCATGCTTAAACAGAGTTGTGCTTCTAATCATCAAATGTGTATGAATTTGTACAGTTTAATTGACATGGAATTCTCAAGTCATAGACAGTAGATACACTCTAACCTGCTTAAGGTTCGGTCTCGTGCAACAGAGGCTTGAGATGGCAGCTTAATTTATCCCTCCATAGCAGAAACTTCTGGCAAGATAGATGTTTAACAGCAGCTAGGAAGGGAAGGAAAAAGAAAACCTAGACAAACATTTCTAATCTCAGCATCAAATAATATTCAAACAAAGGAAACAATTATATAATGATTGCAGGAAATCCCATCCTGCACTACTAATTTATTTCCAGCCACCCTGAATCTCAACTGAGGACCAAAGTCCAGAATACTTCAATGCCGAGTGAAGATGGCCAAGTTGAGAGGACTGAGCCGTTCCTGAGCAGTCCAGGCCGAACTGGCTGAAGCTCTCTTCGTCCAACAGTCATGTTCAACATTGTATAGAGAAGAAATTGCGGCAACTATAACCGCGTATTGTCCTGATTTTGTACAAATTACAGAGGGAGATCACGCACGATTGCTCCAAGCGCCATATTAGTCTCTTCAATCGTTTACCATCCAAAGATTTCTCTAGCAGAATCCGTCTTACCCTCTCTTTAGGACAAATACTCTCTTATCAAACAGAAGTAGAAGAAAATAGAGCACCTCAAAACCCATCATCAACCCGCTCATCAGAATCACAAATTTTACACATACTGACCATGCCGCCGCTATTGTTGAAAATATGTCTCGATTTGAGCCCGTTGAACGAGAATACATGAACTCGACCACGTGCGAGTCAGCAGAGCATGTGAATTGGCCGAAATTGTCAGAAGAAGATTGCATGCGGATCCATGAGCCGCAAGCGTGAAAAATAAGGCCAGAGAAGAAAGCGTGCAGCCGCAAGAGGGGAAGTCTATTATTTTATTCTACCTCTTTAATTGCATGCACATGAACGTGCATGCATGCCAAGAAATTGTGGGCTTATTTTGTCTTCTTTCTTTGGATGCGTTTGTTTGTGTTTCTGTTTAAAAACTGTTCCAGGGAACAGAAACAAAAAAAAAAAGTGTTTCTGTTCCGGGGAACAGTTTTTGAACAAAAATGAGCGTTTGGTAAACTTGTTCCTAAAATAAAAAAAGAACAGAAATATGTTTGGTAAATTATGTTCTTTTTTTATTTCTTTTAATTTTTTAATGTTTTTTTTTTCATTATTTTTCTTTCTTTTTTTTTTCTTTTTTTTGCTTGGGCGTCACCGCCTCTCCGGGTCCACGACGGGCCGGCGGCCTTTGGCTTCTCGCCCGGAGCAGGCTGCGAAGCCTGGCGCGATCTCGGGCGGCCCGGTCGGCGGGTCATGGTCGGCCGGCCGAGGCCGACCGGCCAAAGCAAGAAGAAGAAGAAAAGAAGAAAAAAAAGAAAAGAAAATAGAAGAGAGAGAAAACTTGTTTCTTTGTTTTTGTTCCAGAAACAAGAAACAACTTTTTTTTGTTTCTTGTTTCTATTCTTTTTTTGTTCCCGGGAACAAAAGAACAGATTTGGAACAAAAACGCATACAAACGCGTTTCTGTTCTTTTTTTGTTCCCGGGAACAAAAAAACAGAAAAACTGTTTCGGAACAGAAAAAAGAAACACAAACAAACACTGCCTTTAACTCCTTGCTTCTTTCCTTTATTTGTTTATTCAGCTGAAGCCAACAGAAGGAAAGAAAGGATAAAATATTAATTGAAGGAGTTGAACGTCGTGGAGATGGTCTTGGAAGACGGCGGCCATCCTTCTTTTGCGCTTAGATTATGGGCGCACGTTTTCTGCCTCATTAAATGCAAAGTGATGCGTGCCCGTGAATTTTGGTGGGCGTCAGTGCTGATTGTGGGCGCCTGAATGGCTTCACATTTCCTGTCTTGTTTCGCCCTTAAAAGGCAGAGGAGCGAAGGAGAAGATGGCGCTGAGTTATTTCGGTGGCCGAGAGAGAGCTCAAGAGCTGAAGACATAAGTCGTGAGGCTTCAGAAGCTCTCGGCAGAGAGAAATCTTCTCGTTGAAATTATACCCGAGTGTTTTAGTCAGTTAAATTCTTGTGAGTAGAATTTGTATAATTCCTTAAGTGAGGTTTCACTAGGAATTGTGAGGGGCTAAATACTGTGTGAGTTATCTGGGTGTAATTTGGGGCTGGGAAACACTGAGTGTGTTTGAGTACTCGAGTGATTGTAATCTCCGGTGTATCGCTTGTTTCTATAGTGGAATTTCGTGCTGCTCTCCCCGTGGACGTAGGTTCCGATATTAGGGCCGAACCACGTAAATCCGGTGTCCGATTTCCTTTCCTTCATTCCGACTATTTTATCCGATTCGCTTGTACATATTCCGCACGCTCGCAACAACAAGTGGTATCAGAGCCCGGTTTGGCTGACGTGAAGCGAATCGGTAACGATGGAAGAAGGAAAGGTGAGAATCGACCGATTTGATGGGAAGGATTTTGCTTTCTGGAAGATGCAGATTGAAGATTGTCTGTACCAGAGAAATTTGCACTTGCCCTTATCTGGGGAGAAACCAGACTCGATGAAGGATGCTGAGTGGGAATTGCTGGATAGACAAGCAATGGGTGTTATTCGGCTGACGTTGGCTCGTAACGTCGCATTTAACATCGTGAAGGAGAAAACCACTGCGGGACTAATGAAAGCCCTGTCAAATATGTATGAGAAACCCTCTGCGATCAATAAGGTCTATTTGATGCGACGTCTGTCTTAAAAATGGGCGAAGGTACGTCAGTAGCTGAACGTATCAACGAATTCAATGAGGTCGTTAACCTATTGAGTTTGGTTGAGGTTAACTTTGAAGATGAGGTACGTGCGTTGATTTTATTATCCTCATTGCCTGATAGTTGGAATACTACTGTTACTGCTGTTAGTAATTCCTCTGGGTCAAGAAGTTTGACATTTGATGAGGTTCATGATTTGATTCTGAGTGAAGACATTCGTAGGAAAGAATCTGGTGAACCCGTGTCTACTGCTTTAGTAGGTGAAAGTAGAGGAAGAACTAGCACGCGTGTTAGCAGGAACATGAACAGACGTAGTCAGTCTAGGACTGGTAGAATTGTCTGTTGGAATTGTGGCAATAGTGGGCATCGTAGAAGAGACTATTTTAAGCTGAAAAATGAAAGGGGTAAGGGAATTAGAGTTGAGTCTACAAATAATGTTGCAGCTGTAGCTGAGAATGATTCTGATGGTGTCGATTGTGTCTTGTCTGTCACTGAGGATTCATCATTTGACGGATGGATAATGGATTCTGGTTGTTCATTTCACGTTACACCAAATAGGAACTGTTTTATCATTTATCAGTGCGCGGGTAGTGGTAAAGTCCAGTTAGGGAACAACGCTGAGTGCGATGTTGTGGGTGTTGGTGATGTTAAAATCAGAATGCATGATGGTATTGTGAGGACATTGACTGGAGTAAGGCACGTTCTAGAATTGAAAAAGAACTTAATTTCCTTGGGTGCCCTAGATTCAGCTGGTTGCAGGTATTCTTCAGAAGGTGGAGTTCTGAAGGTTGTTCGAGGTGCCCTGGTGATAATGTAAGGAATCAAGCACGAAGGCCTGTATAAACTTCAAGGTGAGACAGTGACAGGTTCCGCCCCGGAGACGTTGGATGCATCTGTTCGAGAGTCTTTTGACTGCTCGAGGAAGACCTGGGTGTTTGTGCCGATGCACAAGTTTGATGCTGGTGTCAGGATCACGCGGTCAAGAGCTTTGATCGAGACGGAGACTGGTAAGTCGATCAAGCATGTGCGGACTGACAATAGCATGGAGTTCTGCTCGGAGCTGGTAAATAAATTCTGCATGAAAGAGGGCATAGTGAAACACCGCACTAGTGCCAGTAAATCACAACAATTTGTAGAATTGATGAGCAGAACATTACTAGAGACGGCCCGTAAAATGATCTCTAGTGCTGGTGTTGCTAGGAGAATCATAGCTGATGTGCTTAGTACGGTAAGCTGCCTGGTGAATATATCCCCATCAACTGCTATTGAATGGCGGACTCCTGAAGAAGTGTGGTCAGGTAACGTTGCAGGATATTCTATTTTTAGAATGTTTGGTTGCTCGTGTTATTTTCGAGTGAGTGATGGTAAGCTCGATGGGAGGGCAATGTGCATATTCCATGGCTATGCACAAGGTGAGTGGGGCGATCAGTTGTGGTGCCCGGATATAAATTCACCTGTTGACAACAGAGAAGTTACCCTTGACGAGTCTCCAGTACTTCTGGATAGGAGTGATTGTGGCAGTGTTAATACGGATCTGGACGGTGTTCAGCTCAAGGTGGAGTTACAACCAGAAACTCCTGAGGTAGCAGGTACTAGCAGAATAATCAACACGGATGATGCTTGTAGCGAGGTGGAGCCGATAGAGCCAACGGTTGCTGTAGCTGCTGAATTTGACAAGGTGCGTGTTCGACCTTCTGTCAGTTATGGAAGCAATGATGGTTTTGTTTTATCTGTGATACAGGAGGTTATGTCGGAAAATCCTTGTGGAGTAACTAATTATGCAGGTGGAGTTGGTGTCTTGATGAGGTCCACGGTTCTGAGAAAGTTCAAGCGCGGCTTGAACTTGGAATTACTCTGTGGCGATTGAGCCCGTTGGGGCTGTGGGAGAGTAGTAGCAAGGTGTCCACTGAAGCGATTATGATTTGGCTCAAACGTCGAGCCAAGGTGGAGATTGTTGAAAATATATCTTGATTTGAGCCCGTTGAACGAGAATACCTGAACTCGACCACGTGCGAGTTAGCAGAGCATGTGAATTGGCCGAAATTGCGTGAAAAATGAGGCCAGAGAAGAGAGCGTGCAGCCGCAAGAGGGGAAGTCTATTATTTTATTCTACCTCTTTAATTGCATGCACATGGACGTGCATGCATGGCAAGAAATGGACATAGAAGACCAAGGCAAAAAGTAAAAAGTAATTGTGGGCTTATTTTGTCTTCTTTCTTTAACTCCTTGCTTCTTTCCTTTATTTGTTTATTCAGCTGAAGCCAACAGAAGGAAAGAAAGGATAAAATATTACTTGAAGGAGTTGAACGTCGTGGAGATGGTCTTGGAAGACAGCGGCCATCCTTCTTTTGCGCTTAGATTATGGGCGCACGTTTTCTGCCTCATTAAATGCAAAGTGATGCGTGCCCGTGAATTTTGGTGGGCGTCAGTGCTGATTGTGGGCGCCTGAATGGCTTCACATTTCCTGTCTTGTTTCGCCCTTAAAAGGCAGAGGAGCGAAGGAGAAGACGGCGCTGAGTTATTTCGGTGGCCGAGAGAGAGCTCAAGAGCTGGTGAGAGAAGTCGTGAGACTTCCTGGAGAAAAGCCAGAAGCTCTCGGCAGAAAGAAATCTTCTCGTTGAAATTATACCCGAGTGTTTTAGTCAGTTAAATTCTTGTGAGTAGAATTTGTTTAATTCTTTGAGTGAGATTTCACTAGGAATTGTGAGAGGCTAAACACTGTGTGAGTTATCTGGGTGTAATTTGGGGCTGGGAAATACTGAGTGTGTTTGAGTACTCGAGTGATTGTAATCTCCGGTGTATCGCTTGTTTCTATAGTGAAATTCCGTGCTGCTCTCCCCGTGGACGTAGGTTCCGATATTCGGGCCGAACCACGTAAATCCGGTGTCCGATTTCCTTTCCTTCATTCCGACTATTTTATCCGATTCGCTTGTCCATATTCCGCACGCGCGCAACAACAGCTATCATAGAACAAAGACCATTCAATTTACTCGATTGTCACACAGACCGTCACACTTGCTCATGCTTGTCTTCATCGTCTTTATCTGAATCCTTCTTCTCTTTCTTCTTCAAGTAACCCCACTTCCTCAGCACCCACACACATAGCCTCACCACATTCCCCATGAACACCACCCCCATCAGGCACAGCCAGCACACGACCGACACGTCCGTCACGTCCTTCAGCATCCCCCGCGTGTCAGCCAGCGATATGATGCGCAGAGCTATGAAGTAGGTGATCGCCTGCCGGTGATCGCTAGCCACATGATCACCATCTGGGTCCACATCCAGCATCGCCACTTTATTGGAAGCCCGCTCAAGAGGAGCAGGATGATGCTGAGGGAGGACAGGAAGGCCGGTGGGTTGAAGATCATGAACTGTCCGTAGGCGATCCGCTGGATGTGGGCCAGGATAGAGGTGCCTGCCATGTGCGGCTCCTTCACCGGGTTGCCGTTGGCATCGACCTTGTATTCGTCCTGCCAGACGCCTCCTGGCGGCGTGGTCGCAGCTTGGAACGCCACGGTCGCTAGCAGCGAAGCGACCACCATTAGTGAATTTCTCCTGGCTCAGCCAATCGGCTTCCACCGGGGGTCTTCTTAGAGCACTCAGTTTCTTTGATAGGGGTTTCCTTAAAGTACTCCGTTTCTTTGGCGGGGCTTTCTTGGTGGAGAGTGATGGGGAGATTTTAGGTGATCTTGAGGTGGTGGTGTGGGAGGTCATTCTTGGTAGTGGGTCAAGAACTGGATCATAGTGATATGGGACTGATTGGATGTCTATGGAGAGTGAAGCTCCTGAGCTTTGAAGGGATGTCTCAATTTCAAGAACTCTCGAGCCTCTGGGAACCTGCTCAAGAATGTCTAGTGCTGTGAGGCCACTTGAGTTTGGTGTGTTCACCTCAAGTCCTGGGATTGTAAGCAAGAACTTTTATCATCTGCACACAAATTTTTGGGGATAAATTCCCCAGTGCAAGATTACTGAAGTCCATGTTGCTGGTCTCAAGACTGATCCTGGGAAGAGAAAGGTTTGGGGAAGTTCAAACCAGCAACAATCTGGTTCCCGATGGTTGCTCGCTAATGGAATGGGAAAGAGCAATAAGCATCTGTTTCTGAAGTCGAAGACTACTTCTATATCTACTGCCCCAGCAACCACTAAGGCACAGCCTGGTGACACATTGTGGAGCATCTCATCCCGTGTTCATGGAACTGGTGCTAAATGGAAGGAATTGGCGGCTCTTAACCCACACATACGCAACCCCAGTATTATTCTCCCTAACGAAACTGTTAGGTTGCATTAAGTTGGGGGTGCGAAACGGACTTCTTGAAAGAGGCTTGGTTTGCCAAGCTGGGTTGAGTGAAGTTTATGAGCTGCGTTAGTTGTGGGCTTGCTGATTGAAACCACACATTGTGGTTGTCTAAGACAGATGAAAGTACTGGCTCCTGCCTTTGAGGGCTCTCTTACCTTCCCAATTGTTATGGACTGATTATCACCAGTCTAAGGTACCAAAGATCTGTCTATGCAATTGTTTTCATCTCTCTGTTCTTCCATCACCTGTAATCAGTTTGCATATGAACAGTAATTTTCTGTGTTTTTTGTGGGATGATAGCTACCATTGTCTTGTGATTAGGAACAACAGATCGGTCCATGAGATTTTAGGTTGCATTTCTGCCTTGTCCCTCCTCTACTTGTCTATATAAAGAAGAAAAGATCGTTTGGCAAGTAGTCATAATATCAGAGCTTGAATGTTGTTTTGGAAGAAGCACACGTTCTGGTATGTGAACATTACATATGAAACTAGCGCTGCTTCGATTTCGACCTTTGAGGGAGGATCAGCTTGCACAGCCTGCGAATAATAATGGAGTGTTTTATGTGAAGTCTGTGTATCACTTCCTTAAAATTAGGCAGGAAAGATAGTGTAGGAAGTTCATGTAAATGGTTTGACTCCATTATGGTTTGGTGCCATGGGGTTGAAATTGATCAGACAGAGAGGCTCACTAGCTTTGATCAGATGGCTTTTGGACATCTATCAGCATTGGAGAAGTATATGAAGGAAGCATAAAAGAAATGCGGATGCTTTTGAGGAAGGTGGGTTCGGTTGTTTGGCGTGATTGGAAAGAGAATAGTGAAGCTGTGTGAGACAAATCATAGAATGGCCCAATGTTGCTTTTACCTAGTAATCTGCGGCATACATAGGAGTAGATCAGATTACTTTGTAGCCAGGCCTTCCCATTCTCTTTAGAAAGATTTGGCTACGCGGGCGAGACATCTCTGATGAGGAGAGCTCGAGAATAATGCGGGATGGACTCTGCATTTGGTTTAGTAGTCTCATTAAATCGTTTGCACAACTGGCAGTACTCAGAATGATCTTATGACATAGGGATTGAGTTACAAAGAACATAGGCATCAAGACTATGCAGTAACCCTTTGTCCCACCAGATGAATACACTAGATCTTGATATTGACCTTAGATCTGCACCAATTCACACACCCTGATATCTGCTTCTTGAGCTTTCGCGGATCTTTCACATTCGGGAAAACAATTGTGAGGAATCGAACAGTGTGAACTAGAAAAACAATGGCTACAATGCCGACCCAAACGTACGTGGAGGTGCGAACCACTTTTGCGATCGACCTCATATTATCTTCAGGATGCAGGTTTTCGGACAAGATGGCCACCATGGACTCAAGGTAAGTCAGCGCCATAAAAGTGATGGTCATCCACATTGTGGCCATCAGAATCCACACCAGAACCCTCTTCCTCAAGGGCAAGCCACTTATGAGCAAGAAGATCGTGCTAAGGGATGCAAGAAAAGCTATGGTGTTGTATTTCCAGAACTTTGGGTAACTCTCTGGATAGTTTGCAGCCATTATCGATGTTCCTGCGTAGTATAAGATGGTGCCGTTCTGTCCTGGCTGATCGTTTTCCCACTTATCGTTATCCCACACACCGCCAGGAGGGTTAAGGCCGGCTTGGTAAGCCATGGCTGCGATCACGGTGGCGGCTATCTGTCATGACGTGAAAGAAAGATTTAGATTGTGAATGAAGAAATAGTTTTTCGACTATATTTATACATTTGAATATCATTAAGTCAAAGTTAGTCATTCCAACAAATGCACAAATTCAATTGATGGATTTTCCTATATATATATTGTGGCGAGCTCTCAACAGAAATAGAGCTCATGGATTAAACCATGAAAAAACTAAGTGTATGAATATATACATATATGAGAAAAAAAATGAAGATATTTTGAAATTTGAACGTCTTTTTATAAAGGTTGCTATTGTTGTTAGAAAGAAAATCAAAATCTAATAACTAAACGTGTGGAAAATAAAACACACTTATATTCCAGCCGCTAGCGATGTTCCGACGAGGTTGTCAGCCCTCGCCTGGCCGGTCGTCGGCAACCAGCCAAAGAGGAAGAAGGAGAAGAAGAAAAGAAAAAAATAAAAGGAGAAAAGAGAGAAAAATATAATAAAATTATTAACAAATTAAAAGAAATTCTAAATCACAAAAGAATTTAAGGTCTTACCAAACGCATTTTTTTCCGAAAATAAAAATTTTGGAAAGGTACCAAACGCTTTCAAATACTCAAAAACTCGTCCATGGAACAAAATTAAAAAAAAAAATCATTTCTAAGTAAAAAAAATTTCCGGGAACAGAATGGTTACTAAATAGGCCCTAAGTTGTAGAGAATATTTGGAGAAGACAAAAGATTGAGTCTTTTAGAAATCCTCTTTACTTTATGTATTAGTATAGATATTTAAAGAAAATCACCCAACTACTTCACATTTAGATTTTCTTAAGTACCATTACTTTCTTAGATATTCATCAACTTGTTTCATCTCTTCTCACTATTAGATTTCTTATATCACCCTATATTTTTTACTTTTTAATCAAAAGCCTTCTATTATTGTAACTACTCATCTTCTTACTCCACATAGCTATTTAATTATGAGCAGTTTAGTACATATGTAGAAAACATTTTTAAGAAAGCATAACTATTTATTTTAAGCGATACAAACGATCATTTATAGGAAAATATTTTATGAACCATCCATTTTTCATGAAACAAACAGATAGTTTAAATTAATTAACTGTGAGCTATGATGTTAATTGCAATAACATGACCGATTTGATCTAAGTTATCAGCAGATGCTACTCCAAGACATCTAGCTAAAGCATTACCATCAAAGAATCGCGCTTCTTCTTAATCCATTTCTTGTGTTCGTCTTCCTCCCGCTTCCTGATTTCACCCGATAAAGATGGTGGCGAGACCGCCTCTACTAGAGGAGTATTGGTGGAGGGAGGTGCTACAGATGCTAGGTCAACTACAACAGTTGAATTCTCCTCATTCGTGTTATCAACAACTGCTTGGTGAGTTGTCAATGCAGGGAATCGTATGGCTCTCAGACCTCCAGCATGTACTAATAGTTCTCTCAATTCAATGACTTTGAAATCCTTTGGAAAATATTCCACTATATCCAGAGCAGAGAAGCCATTTCTATTCACTTTGTTCACATCCACTTCTCTTATTTGAAGCAGATATTTCACTGTCTACACAAAAAGATGAGCTTCTTATCAATTATAAAAGAAACAACAAACAAAGATATTTCCTGTAAGTTTCTTCAATCGATATATACACTGAAGTTTGAATGCAGAAAACTTGAGTCTATAGAAAAATGAGAATGAGCTGGATTTTATCTTCACAAAATGTTCAATTGGAATGCGATATCTGGCGTTGTCACAATTTTGAAGCAATTCGAAGCAAAAAGGATTACCTCTATTTGCTTGTTTGCTGCGGCCAAATGCAAAATGGTATTACCCTCATCATCTTGAGCATTCACCAAATCACCATATCTCACCACCTCCGGACTCGCCTTCACCAGCTCTTTCACGATGTTGATTCGGCCCTTCATCGTGGCTAGATGAAGTGGGGTCCTCCCATCTTCGTCATGGACAAGGCATGCACAGGGCTCTAATTGTAACAGTTCCCTCGCTATTTTGACGTATCCGTTCGCAGACACCAAGTGAAGAGGCGTACGGCCCTGCAAAGGTAAAGTGCTTGACAATGGAGCATTCTTATTGAGGGACATGTTCATGTGATTTATATATATATTGCATTTTCAAATCAAATAGACTGAGCTGCTCAAATTCACTAGTGTCTATAAGATCTTTCAGGCTGAATTAACTTGGAAACCCATGACTTGATTTCTGTTTGAATTTTGTTAATTTCCTTGAGACATATGATGGGTTTGATTTCTCACGGATCATGAAAACTGGAAAACAAAATACTACATTACATGTGCAAAATCTAATTTGACAAGCAAGATAGTCTGATATCAAACAACCACGACCAAGGTTTTCGCTTCGACATACCTGCGAGTCCAACTCCATAGCCAAATCCCTTTTATGAGCCAAAAGAGCCTTGGCAAAAGGTCCATGACCAAGCATGCAGGCCACATGCAATGGTGTCTCGTCGAAGCAAGTGACAGAAGCCCGAGCCAGGATGAGTCGGTCTTCTTGCAGCAACTGAGCTAACGACTCGACGCACCCGCCAAGCGACGCTTCATAGAGACTCTTCTCTCGGCGTGTTCTTTCAGATGCTAAGGAAGCTTGTTGATGCAACGACGCGGATGGCGACCTTCTTCGTGGGCTTGTGATCGATGGCATTGTTCACAGCTTGTGGGTGAACTCGAAATCCCTCGGGTTAATCACCTAAAGCTTTCGGTCCACACACGATCTCTCTTTTTCTTTCACTAGATTGCCTTGGAGTTGGAATGTCAAGGGTTGAGATTGTTAACTATATATAAGATGCTATAACATGAGTCTTACATAGCATTTACAAGCTGGAAAGAGCAAAGCAGCGACACAAACGCGTGGGATTAAAGAATATTCTTGCATGCTTCCACAATGTTGAAAAGTAAAGAGTGTGGAATAATACGATGATGTCGAAAAGTGCAAGAAATTTCGCTAGATTAGACACTTGGAAAAGTTGATAAGGCCTCGTATTTGACGCTACTAGGAAGGTTTGGCGCTTGCAGGCTCTATGTTTCTAGGTATATTTCTTAGATTTGGACCTATCTATAAGGGATTTCATGGGAAATAGTTCAAATTCGATGTAACTAAGAAAATGTCACGATATCCCTAACATTTAGGGGATAATCACTAAAAATTTCTTAGTTTCAAAATTGCTTAGCTTAAGTTTTATAGATAATCTCTCTTCTACTCTTTGAATGTTTAGTCGATGTGGGAGTCTTGGAGACTTGAAGTGCCTTGTGGGTCTCTTGGAGCCTTAGTCCCACATCGAGTAGAAAATGTAACAAGAAGGGTTTTAATGGTCTCTTGGCCACATAAGAGGTTGCTACCTCAAATTGCAATTTTGGTTGCAATAAGTTATAATGTTTATATATTTTATATATTCTATGTATATAAATTATATATAAAAAAATTGGTTCGGTCCGGTTTGGTCCGGTTCTCACCTTGGAATTGGGAACCGGACTGAGCGGTCACCGGTTCCAAGATTAGGAACTGGGAACCGAACCGCCGACCGTGGGAACCGCCCAAAACCGGCTGGTTTAGTCCGGTTTCCCAAAACTGGCTGGTTCAGTCCGGTCCGGGCGGTTCCCAATGCACAAGCACCGCATGAAATCCGAAACAAGTTGCAATTACGCCCTTCTAAACCCAAAGTGGAAACGGGGCTGGCGAGAGATTTGATGTTTCCTGCCCCCACCTTTTTCCACATTCGGTCTTCTCTGTTTTTGCTAATCTTCCTGCTTTTCGGTGGACAGGATTCTCCGCAAAAGGGACAACAGTTGCCGCACGGGAAGATTAATTGTTTCCACCGTACAGGCGCTCGATCGCGATTCTCTTAAGCACGTTCGTGAAAAATGGCACGGCATGTGACCATGGATTTGCTGGCGATTTTCTCAATTATGTCCTTTTCCCAAACTCCTCCTCTTTCATTTTTTTTCCTTCCTTGCTTCATTTCGTGGCTTTTCTTGAATACCCTTTTCGCCTGCCGACTAATTGATCAAATTATTGAAAGTGGAGATTAAAGGTTGGTTTTTTTTTTTGGGTACGGATCAAGCCAAATTAAGTATTATTGGGAACACATCCGATTCTCAACCCTCCCCCTATAATGTTTTTTTTTTTTTTTAATTATTCTCCTTGGTTTTAATATTGTAAAGGTGTAAATAGTATTTAGGGCTTCTGCAAGGATGAGTCGGTCTTCTTGCAGCAACTGAGCTAACAACCCGACGCACCTGCCAAGCGACGCTTCATAGAGCCTCCTCTCTCGGTGTCTTCCTTAAATGCTAAGGAAGCTTGTTGATGTGATGGCGGGGATGGCGACCTTCTTCTTGGGCTTGTGATCGATGGCATTGTTTCCCAGCTTGTGGGTGAACTCAAATCGCTCAGGTTAATCACCTAAAGCTTTCGGTCCACACACGATTTCTCTTTTTCTTTCACTAGACTTCCTTGGAGTTGGAATGTCAAAGGTTGAGATTGTTAACCATATATAAGATGCTAGAACGCGAGTCTTACATAGCATTTACCTGCTGGAAAGAGCAGAGCAGCAACACAAGCGCGTGGGATTGAAGAAGATTCTTGCATGCCTCCACAATGTTGAAAAGTAAAGAGTGTGGAATAATACGATGATGCAACCCGTATTCAACACGAACTCATTGAACCACGAAAATTGGCATGCATTTAAGATCGACGAGACTTTCATCGAAAAGTCCAAGAAATTTCGCTCGATTAGAGATTTGGAAAAATTGATAAGGCCTCATCTTTGACTCGGCTGATGTTCTATTGAATTCCAAGAAATTTCCATCGATTAGAGACCCGGAAAAGTTGATGGGGAAGTCTAGGAAGGTTTGGAGCTTGCAAGCTATACGTTTCTAGATATTTTTCCTAGATTTGGACCTATCTACAAGGGATTGTTGAAAAGTAAAGAGTGTGGAATAATACGATGATGCAACCCGTACTCAACACAAATTCATTGAACCAAGAAAATTGGCATGCATTTAAGATCGATGAGACTTTCATTGAAAAGTCCAAGATCAACGATCGAAAAAACAAATTAAATAGGTAACAATCCATCCGAAGGTACTTTGCTAAGTTCCTGTTTGTTTATCGCACATCTACAAGTCCGCGATTATTGTCCTCAAACCTTGGCCTCTTTGCATTCCCATTTGGGATATAATAGTGATTTCATGAAGCTTTCCAGTTGTTTGTCATGCTTGACAAAATAAGTAAATTGGCTTAGTGGTTGTCTAGTTCTTTCAATCTCACTTTTTTGAAAATAAAAATGTCAATGTGCTAACTAAATTATAATAGAAAAGTTGGAGCATTGTGTACCTGCTTAGATAAAATATCAACACAGTCCCATGCTTAATCATAAGCTTCACACTGGAGAAAGTATAAGCAAGAGCGAGATGGATAAGACAAATTGATAAAAGGCAAGGAAAACGGATATACATATATAGATATGGATCTAAAATAAATAAAATCAGCAGATGGAAAAATTGGTTATGAGCTTTTGACCAAACAAACAGACATGTACGGGTGGTGCACTAAGTGTTATGCAAAAGAATCCCACTTGAGCATGTGGTGTAAAATGGAGCAATTAATGTTTGCCTATAATTTTTCTTTTTTTGTCAAAAATTACCTATAACTCATAGGCTTAAGTTTTAAAGAGAATGCAAATCTAACCAGATATTTCGACATGCTCAAATTGCAACTCTCTCTTAACAATCTCCCTGCATGATGGTATTGGGCTTCTGCCCACACCTCCTGAGAAGTGGTAGCAAATCATTGATTTGGATGGGTTGGGCTCAACATGTGCGGCTTGTGAGCTAAGATTGGTTTACGAAATTTTGGATGTGATAATTTTTTATTTGGGATTGAATTTGGTCCACCTGTTTAAATGCCTATTTTCAATTGATTTGCTGAGGTTATCCTATGGTATAATGGATACATGTGATGCTTATGTAAGATATGCCTTTCTAATTGTTGGGAAGCATAACAAAAGTAATATTAATTGCTTCACCTTACACCACATCTTTGATGTGAGACTTTTTTCGCATGACATCTCATGTGCACCTCTTGGCAAGATCACAACATCCGTGCCTTGACTCCTTTTCGATTGTCTTGGCCCCTACCAAAGTCAGTAAGAACACATTATCCGCTACCTCGATTGAGAGTCACATCCAATATTCCTTTTCTTGAGATGTCTACTGGGTGCCGATCGACAAGTTCTAGTTATTGTGAGTTGCAACAAAAACTCGGTACATTTACTTTTAGGGAGATCACCAAGGAAAATGCCAAGTTTGAGCTCGTGAACATATCCAATTGAACCCACCTTATTTCAAAAACTCAAGCCAATGAGTTAAAGGCGGGCTAGGATACTATTAATTGCTCTATTTTACACCACATTTCCAAATTGGGACTTTTTTTTTTTTGGCAAAAACCCTCCCACATGCAACTCAACATTAATAGCAAATTAGAGATTTCAAATAACAAGTGAACCATTTGTACATATTTGTTTATTTAGTCAAAATCTCATAGCCAATTTTCCATCTGCTGATTTTATCCATTTTAGATCCTTGCAACTTAGGCTTGGTATATATGTTTTTTTTGTCCTTGTCTCAATTCATCCTACATATCTCTCTCTTATATAGTCGCAATACTTATACTTGCACAGGTGTGAAGCATATGATGAAGCATGGGAGTTTGTTAATACTTTATCCAGGCATGTGCACAGTGCTTCCAACTTTTTCCATTATTATTTATTAAAACATTGATATTAAATAAAGTGAAGTTGAAAGAACTAGAGAACATCTAGGCCAATAATGCAGACCCAAATTAATTATCGTTGAAGCTTGACTAACGTTTGTAAAGCTTCATGAGATCGTTATTAAATTGTAAATGGGAATGCAAAGATCCAAGATTTGACAGATAATCAACTGTTTAATAAATTTATCTAGGTCATTTCATTATTTTCTGTTTTGGGGTAGAAAGGAGATCATAGTACTTAACAAAAATAAAAAGTACAAGAGTGCGAGCCCAATGGTTCAAGTCCCTTAAATTATTTCTTTTGAGAAATGCCTTCGAAAACAGCCTAACTTTTCTTGGAGTTGAAACGTCAAAGGCTGAGATTGCTAATTACATACAAGCTAAAACATTAGTCTCGTAAAAGCATTTGCATGTTGGAAAAAGCAGAGCAGTGACCCGAACGCGCGGGATTAAAGAAACATTCCTGCCTGCTTCCGCAACGTTGGAAAGGTAAATAGCATGGAATATGATGTACCGGCTTTAAGAATGATGTGATAAATTTTATTTGGTGCTGATTTTGATCTGTTTATTTAAATGCCTATCTTCAGTTCATTGGATGCGAAGGCACACTAGTGAAGATTTTATGTGTTTGAATTATATATTAAATATATTTATATATATAGACACACGTACACCCTCCTTTAACATGACATATATATGCTCTGCCAGAAAAGATTCTAATCGTCGGGAGACATAGCGGAAGCCTAACATATTCATATAGGGAGATGCTAAGTTTGAGTTCATGAACATATTATATTAACTTCTTCGCTTTACATCGTTTACCTAATGTGGGACTTCTTTCTCATGACACCCTCACAAGTGCACCTCAACAAATCTATACTTCATGTGTGGGCCATCTATGTCAAGCTTGCTCCCCTTTAATCTAGATATTCTTCCGCACCAGCATCCTTTCAAATCGCTAAATTGGCCCAGCTAGGTAGGATCACAACATTTGCCTGGACCCCTCCTCCATTGCCTTGGTCTGGCTAAACTCAGCCAATTACACTATTGGTCACCTCAATCAAGAATCACATACGAGGTTTCTTTCCTTGAGATATTCACATATGCCAATTGTTGAGCCCACTTCATTAAATTCATCAGCTCTGATACTACTTTTATGGAGGCGCAAGGAAAGCCCAAAACATTTACCTAGGGAGATTGCTAATTCCAAGCTTAAGCCAAGCCCAATAATATATCTCGTTGGACTCACCTTTACTTAAAAATTGAAATCAATAAGTTATGAACCAATTAGAATATTATTGACTTCTACATTTTACAACACATTCTCAATGTGAGATTTCTTTCTTATAATATCCTTACACGTGCATCTCAATACTATAAGTGAAATGATGATATTTTGGGAAACTATAAAAACATACGTGCGGGTATGAGAAGGCTTTTACAGTATGTTTTTATAGTGGGCCATTTGTTTATTTAGTCAAAAACCCATAACCAAATTATTTATCTGCTGATTTTACTAATTTAGATACATACATACATATATATAGGTGGGAAGGTCATGATTAAGCGTGGGAGTGTGTTAATATTTTATCCAGGCATGCGCGCAACGCTCCAACTTTTCTATTATAATTTAGTTAAAGCATTGAAATTCAAATAAAGTAAAGTTGAAAGAATTAGGCAACCGCTAAACCATTGATGTCAAAAACAATGTACTTATCTGTTAAGCAGAACTAACAGTGCAAACCTTCTGAAATCGCCACTGCATCCTGAATGGGAATGCAAAGGGTTCCGCGATGCCACCAAACCTCAAATGGGGTTTCACGATTATTGACTCATTCCTTTCTTGTCTCCTGTACTCCCGACCATCTTCAATAACTTAAACTCGCTGAAATGATGTATGCACCGATGGGAAAGGATCCGCTTCCTCTTTATTCGCACGGATGAATGGTTTGGATGGATACAACATCGAATGGAGGAACCAATAAGATGAAAGGGGATCTCATCCTTACACCAACGTCCATATTGTGTGTACCGTTTGGATAATCCTTTACATGTTCAATTTTCGGGTCGATGGCATGTCGTGTGATTGTCCGACAAGTTTGACTAAAGATTAGAAGGCACTAAGGAAATACAGAATTTCCATCTACGTACTTTCATAGGCACAAACAATGTTCACGCCTTGATAAGGACTCTTACTGCTAAAACGCCATTGTGGAGATTTTGGGTCCGCGTCTTACTCGGTCCTTAGTATCGATGGGGTATTTGGGAGGTTTAAGGTTTACTTATCTCATATGGGCTCTTCTCATAGAAAGCGAGTGTTAGAATAATTAATAAAAAGGATAATGTTAAAGAATGTAGTTAGGGTACTTGTTGGGCCTCATTAATTTTGCTATGGAAATATAAATTTGTAAATTTGAAGTCAGTGACTTTTTCGAAATTTCGCGTTGCGCAATTTTCGGCATATGCTTATACACTTTATTTTTTTTTATGGTTAGTGATTTTAACTGGTGCCTCTGAGGTATTTTATTAACAAGACCCTTATAACATGGAGATTATCCGAATTACTTTATCAAAATTAAAGAAGTATCGTATTAACTCTGAGAAAAAAAGATGTCGAATAATGAAATTTAACAAATATCCTTACTCTTTAACATTTGCCTTTTTATTAATTCTTCCAACACTTGCTTTTCCTATGTCAAAGAGGCTCATCTTTGTTAAGTAAACCTTGAATAGCCAAAATGCCTTATTGATTTGATGGATCAGGCAAGATGGGAGCAAAATCGAATGAATGACTCGCATATTTTGCGATCTCCTCTCTTCCCATGTTGAATCAAGACTTATAAGTACACACTTTTATTTTCGTGGGGCAAGTTCACCAAATGATTACAAAATATTGTAGTTCCCATTTCAATTTATAGGAAGCTTAAAGGGGGCAAGTGCCTCCATTGGCCCCATGGTGAATCCGTCCATGCTGACAAGACATTCAAGATGATGTCAATTGGTGTATTTTCTCTGTAGATGATAGTGTGTTGGTAGGTGAAACCCATGCTGGAGCTAACCAGAAACCTAAACTTCGAAGGGAAACTTTGTAAACCTTAGTGTGTAAGTCTAGGGATTATAGAAACTCAACGAAACCTCGAGAAAATTGGACATCATGGAGTACTGAGGACTGAATCCTTCCATTAACTTCGATCTAATTTGACAAAACTGGAGATCATGCCGATGACACCTTGAGGATGCTTCGTAGGACATGACATTCGAGAGAAAAGGCAAGATTCGAAATCCATATATGCAGGTGAAAGTAGGGACTGCCAACCAATCGAGGATAATATGAGAGGAGGTCGTTTGAGATGTTTCGATCATGTCGAACGGAAGACCTTTGTGTGGATGCCTCGGCGAGGAGATATGAGCAAGGAACGAAAACTATAGAGAGGAGGGGTATTGGCACGAACTTTTTAGAGCTTGTAGAAGATCTAATAAAAGATCAAAGGTAGCGACCCGATAGAATTTCAATAACCGACAACAATAGCAGGACAGAAAGCTTCAAACTTTGAAGATGTCCAGTGGACTTGGGTCAGTCGAGCAACTAATCCGTCCGACAACTGGATAGCAAATACTCAGTCCGAGTTTTATATGATGCTGGTGTTGAAGGCAGACCACCTCGATGTAATAGTCCTGTATTTTCCATATGAATGAGAATTGAGAAGTTTTTATGGCAAAAGACAGAACAAAGGAATAAGTTCATGCTTTCATTAAATTTCATTCTGTTTAACAATCATTGGAGTTGGCTCTCTCTTTCGTTCCATGCTAGTTCGATTGCTCGAAATATTGTTTCAAATAGCCTAGCGAATCGAGTCTTTCGGGGATTTCAACGAAAGTTATTATGTCTGGCGGTGAGATGTTACAAGGTAAAACCTTATAAAGAGTCGTGCCTTTAATCATCAAATGTGCATGAATTTGCACCGTTGAATTGACAGGGAATTCTCAAGTCATAGATAGTAGATACACTCTAACCTGCATGAGGTTCTGTCTCGTGCAACAGAGGCTTGAGATGGCAGCTTAGTTGATCCCTCTATAGCAGAAGCGTCTGGCAAGATAGATGTTTAACAGCAGCTAGGAAGGGAAGGAAATAGAAAACCTACACAAACATTGCCAATCTCACCTCAAATTATATTATAAACTAAGGAAACAATCATATAACGATAGCAGGAAATACCATCCTGCATTACCAATTTACTTCTAGACACCCTAAATCTCAATTGAGGACCAAAGTCCAGAGTACTTCCATGCTGAGCAAAGATGGCCGAGCTGAGGACTGAGCTGTTCCTGAGCAGACCTGGCCGAACTGGCTGAAGCTCTCTTCATCTAACAATCATGTTCAACATTGAATAGAGAAGAAATTGCGGCAACTATAACCGTGTATTGTCCTGATTTTGTACAAATTACAGAGGGAGATGATGCACTTTTGCTCCGAGCGCCATATTAGTCTTCAATCTTTTACCATCCAAAGATTTCTCTAGCAGAATCCATCTTACCCTCTCATTACTCATTAGGACCAGTACTCTGTTCTCAAACAGAACTAGAAGAAAACAGAGCACCTCAAAATCCATCATCAACCCGCTCATCAAAATCACAAATTTTACACATATTGAACATGCCGCCGCCATCGTAGAACAAAGACCACTCAATTTCCTCGATTGTCACACAGACCGTCATACTTCCCCGTACTTGTCTTCATCATCTTCATCTGAATCCTTGTTCTCTTTCTTCTTCAAGTAACCCCACTTCCTCAGCACCCACACACATAGCCTCACCACATTCCCCATGAACACAATCCCCATCAGGCACAGCCAGCACACCACCGACACATCCGTCACGTCCTTCAGCATCCCCCGCGTGTCAGCCGGCGACATGTTGCGCAGCGCTATGAAGTAGGTGATCGCCTGCCCCGTGATCGCCAGCCACATGATCACCATCTGCGTCCACATCCAGCGTCGCCGCTTTATCGGAAGCCCACTCAAGAGGAGCAGGATGATGCTGAGGGAGGACAGGAAGGCCAATGTGTTGAAGATCATGAACTGCCCATAGGCGATCCGCTGGATGTGGGCCATGATGGAGGTGCCTGCCATGTGCGGCTCCTTCACCGCGTTGCCAGAGGCATCAACCTTGTAGTCATCCTGCCAGACACCTCCCGGTGGTGTGGTTGCAGCTTGGAACGCCACCGTCGCTAGCAGCGAAGCAACCACCATGAGTGAATTTCTCTTCTGGCTCAGCCAATCAGCTTCCACCGGGGGCCTTTTTAGAGCACTCAGTTTCTTTGACAGGGGTTTCCTTAAACTTCTCCATTTCTTTGATGGGGCCTTCTTGGTGGAGAGTGATGGGGAATTTTTAGGTGATCTTGAGGTGGTGATGGGGGAGGTCAATCTTGGTGCGTCAAGAATTGGATTATAGTGATATGGGACTGATTGGATGTCTCTGGAGAGTGAAGCTCCTGAGCTTTTAAGGGCTGTCTCAATTTCAAGGTCTCTCAAGCCTCTGGGACTCTGCTCAAGAATGTCTAGTGCTGTCAGGCCACTTGAGTTTGGCGTGTTCACTTCAAGTCCTGGGATTGTAAGCAAGAACTTTATCATCTGCACAGAGATTTTTGGGGACAAATTTTTGTCAAAATGGAAGTAACTTCTGATGGCCATAAATGCAGAAATCTCAATTGAATCGATACACAGGAAGCCTTCATTTTTCCCATTTGAAAGCCATCTGAATGATGCGCTAAAAATGGTAACCTTTCTAAGACATAAAGATCTGTCTGAAGTGAATTTTACCGATGATACACGATGCTTATTCAGCACAGCTCACACTCAATCTCTAGCATCAAGCTTACCATCAATTTAAATACGCTTGAAGATGTTTGTCATTGCAAAATTAGCTCGCAAAATACAGCAAAAGATTACCTTGCCTGGGAAAATGGATTGAATCTTTAAGAAATTTCTCTACCTAAACTTATCTTTGGATCAAGAAAACTCCACTGGTCAGCGAGTTCAAGCCAAACAAATTTACCTCAACTTGCTTCCTGGCCACGGCGATGTGCAGAGCCGTGTTCCCATCACCATCCCTCCTGTTCACCAGCTCCTCCACAACCTCCCTCCCCGCCTCCTCCACCACCGCTCGCAGCGCCTCCACCCGGTTCCTCCCCGCGCACACGTGCAGCACCGTCTCGCCCTGGTCCGTCGCCGCCCGCGCCGCCGACCCGGGGGGCCCGTCCCTCACGATCCGCCGCGCCGCCTCGGCCCGGCCCTTCCCCGCCGCCGCGTGCAGCGGCGTCCTCCCGTCCCCGTTCCGCCGCGTCGCCACCTCCGGGTCAGCCGACAGCAGCATCCCGACGATCTCCGCGTGGCCCCTGGCGGCCGCGAGGTGGAGGGCCGAGTTGCCGTCCGGGTCCGTCTCGGAGGCGAGCTGCGGGGTCCGGGCCAGGAGCGCGCCCACGAACTCCGCGTGGCCGAGCATGGACGAGACGAGGAGGGGGTTCCGGGACGTGCATGAGACGACGATCTTGTTGAGAAGGAGCGGGTCTTGATCCAGCAAACCCAGGAGGGTCGTCACGCTCCCGTTCATCGCCGCTTCCGAGAGCTGCTGCTCCATCTCTCCCTCCGCCGGCATGCTTGGATCAAGAATCGCCAAGAACCCTGTTCAGGCCACGGGGAACTTCTTTGAGAAGTCAACGAAGTGGAGAAAGAACGCAGCCGCCAGGGCAGGTACTCTGGATCGAGGATTGGCGGAAGCTTCTGCCGTCGTCATCGTTTCTGGAAAATGAACGAGGCCAATCATCGAAGACGGTGAAGAAATTGTTTATCGCTTGAGTCAAACGCTTCCTTTTCAGAAGCTTCCCACGCGGAGTTGACTTGTTGACTTACTGTTCCTGTTCCTGTTCCTGTTCCTGGGTTATTGATCTGTAATCTTAGCCGTTGGTTTGTGCTTCCCTGATCATCGTACTCATTATTTAACGGCTGCGATGGAAGAAATGCCGACAAGCTAGTAGGAATGCTGATAGGCTACCAGTTTATTAGGACGAAAGAACGAAGAAAGAAATTCGCCCAGATTCGTTGGGCGGTGGAGATCAAAATTTGGCCTGCCCTTATTTGCATCCGAATGTTTGGTGAAAATTTTCATCTTTATCACAATATGATAAATTTGTTCCTGTAATTTCTTTTAGTAACCCTAAAAGGGTTAATAAAGATTTTTGCACAATTTCTAAAAGACAGTGATTAGACGCTGTTGGCATAGGCAACCCAGATCGAAGATAAGCTAAGGCTAATGATATCCTAAGCACAGGTAATTTGCCCGAGTATGCCCTCCATCCATAGAATGAAGCTAAACTTTCTTAAAATTTGACCCGATTGGAAATCAGATCTTTCTTAAAATAAGTTTTTTCATAATCCAGGACTCGACCGCAAAGGCTCAGTTCATTTTCGCTGCTACCAACAATAAAAGTAAACAAGCTTATTATAACTATTACCATTCGTGACCATCGATCAATTACCAAAGAATTAGTTTTGATGGAAGGTCTCCTAATAATCTATTCGGAAAGGAGAGTAACATTGTGGAGCAGTTGAGTCTCTCTCTTTCTCATGGTCATAGGATTAGATGAGTTCTAAGATGACTCTTCATCTAAACATTCCATTCGAGGTCATTATCCAACAATAGCCGACGTCGCTGTCAGCTTCATTAGATCTAGCGAACACTCTCTGGTGTGAGCAACATTCATTGTGCTCCTCTTGAATCACATAAGAAATTTCAGTGCTCAAGCGGTCTATGTTCTTCAATGGAAAAGGTCAGGGAAAGTTCTCTGAACTTTCTTGACTCTTGAGTTTGAGACTTCTTGGTCTACGTGGTTGCAGATGACAGAGAGTCGAAAAGTTGGTAATCTGCACAGGCTGCTGACAGATGGAGTCGGTGAGTTTTGAAGAAGGTCCTCAGCTTGGCCTCCGGCTTCCAGTCTTCCATAGTCAAGCCACCCTGCACGTATAGGAGCTAAGTTAAGTAGACATGTTTAAAATTCAACTTAAAGAAAGCCATGTACTAATTAATTAAGTTTTATCTACCGCTATTCGTCTTAGAGACCTCTTCGAAATGTGACTGACAAGCTCCTCTTCTGAGTCAAAATGCCTGCCGTATATCTTTCCCTAGCTCTTCGGCCTTCGGGCCGACAATCCGAAAGGAGCATCCAATCAGGTAAGAATGTCTTTTCCTGAATAACCACAAGCCAATACTACAAAGATAGAAACAGCGTATCTTAGTGGCCAGCGTCTGGCCTTTCTTGGCAGTGTTGAACTGGTATATGATTGTTTTCTATGGAGGCGATCCGATAGACATCAATGAACTCTCCCTGGAGAATAAAAACTGGAGTAACCGATCTGTCCAGGAGAGATGAAAGATTAGGTACTTTAGCACAAAGCTGTGCACTAAATTCATGAGATTATGTTTGCATAAATCTCCTGGCAGATCAGACTCTGAACTGTACCTGTAGTCTTTCATTCCGTCACTGAAGGTACATAAATTGATGAAAGAGGATAAGGGAATGAAAATCCGCAAGCAAATGCAAGAAGATCAAAGTTCTGTGTCCTTCTATTAATTTAGACCTTGGAAAGAATAGGTGAAAAGAACAAGAATGTTTGATTTGGTCGGACTGGTTTGCAGACAATTTGACAAACTCCCTTGTTTGCTCAAACTATAGAAATCAGTGTCAACTCAGTTCGACGATGTAATTTACAATTCTTGAAACAGAGAATTCTTATTTGAGATTCGACAATAACGAACTTAAGCTAATGATGTTGATCCTTCTCACGCTATTGACTCGTATCGATTCGTGTATCATTTTTATGTCTTTCGCTTAATTATTTCCGACTTTTCCAACAGCAGTAGCTATCGTTTGTACGCCGCCCACGCAACTCCTCTTCCTCCTTCCTCAGTCCCGTCTCATCTTTTCCTTGGCCTCCTTGCGTTGAGCGAGCGCCCCCTGCTCACATGTTTCAGCACTATTCTGATGGCATTGACCATTGTTTCCCGATTTTCTTCTTTGAAAACAGTTGCTGCCGCCGCTTTCTTCTCCTTTTCCTTCTCTTTTCTTTGCTTCTTCTTAGAAATTTCTGAGGAGTCTCTCACTTTCCTCGCTCACTCAGCAGAGCATCCAGCATAGTCAGAAGGTGATTCTCTTCAACATTACTGAACCGAAGTCAGAGAAGACTTCAAAAAGAACGGCGATCGTGACGACAGCGACAATGACAAAAGAGAGAACAGAGAAGCCACGTTATCTGGACGGGGGCTCGGCAGTTTCCCCACAAGTGCTGGTGTCGGTACAGCACGGTGCCGGTGTACGTGCCTTAGAGTACATTCCCACTTGTATTCCATGGCGCAACAGTTGCGGCCACGGCAGTCAGTGCTGCTTGCAGAGAGATGGCCGAGACCGAGGGACGGAGACGTCATGTGGGGGAAACCTCTTATGCATTGCGAAGTTGAGAATCACTTCGGAAACTGAGAGGCTGGTCACCTGCACAACTTGGGCTATGAGGCTTGTTTGTTGGGTTTCCGATGTGTCGAGCGATCGGGCTGGGTTTTATAATCGGGACTCCTGACCTAACTAGGAAATCTACAGGGACTAGGAGACTTCTTGTTCTTCCTTCAACTTACTCCATAAGACTAGAGAATCCTCAAAAACACCAAAATCTGTAATACATAATGAATGATAATATTTCTTGTATTAACTACGACGGATTGGTAAGGTGCAGTGATGAAGATTTTGAGCATGAGCTCATCGTCAATGCGAGAGAAGGATAAAACACAAAAGAACCGACGGTCATGCTGGGTTACACCGTGTTATGAGTCTCAAAACACTTAAAACTGCAGATGAAATCGGGCAAAACTACGTCTAGTAGAAGGTATTGCGAGACAGCCCGAGGCGGAGCAAAAATTACGAGGCATACTCTGAATTTTGTCCTAGAAAGTTACCCAAAAAAGCAAGAAGAAAAAGATTTGAGTTTTAAGCAAGAACAAAGGATGGGTTCATGTTCGCGTACAGCGAATGACGACGTGGAACAGCCTCTCCCACTTACTAGATAGAAAAAAGGTGTGGATGGCCAATGTCCATTCTTGCCTAGTACATCACTTTCCTTTTTATGGGCATCTTTTCTTGCTATTGGTTTCCAGGTAATTCAACTATATTTTTAGGTTTGATATTTAATAGGGATAAGTGTATTGAAAGTTTAAAATTTATCATGAAAATGTAATTAAATTCTAAAGTTTTCAAAAAGTACAATTAAGTACTAAAACTTTCACAAAGTGCAATCAAGTCCTAAAACTTGTCAAAATGATTCAATCTAAATCATTCCATTGATTACACTTTTTGAAAATTTTAGGACTTGATTGCATTTTCGAGATGAGTTTTAAGACTTTATTGAACCTTCTAGAAAGTTTTAGGACTTGATTGAACTTTCATGACAAATTTTAGGATTTAATTACACTTTTTGAAAGTTTTAAGACTCAATTGCATTTTCATGATAAGTTTTAGGACCTCTAATGCACTTATCTCTATATAATAATATGACGAGCCAGACATCAAAATCTTCAATAAGGTCAAGTTTGCAGTTTAGATTCTTATGGATGCTGTGGATTTTTGGCTGCTGGGAAAACACCACTGATGATCAAATGACAGATTCTCCTTATACATGTGCATCAATTGCTGTGGCTTGGCATGCCATTGATTCAGTGAAAAAAGCTCGAATTGGATCAGCAATTGGAGGCCAGCCTTTCTTGTCCTGATTGCTTGAGCTTCAGGACAGAATGCATGATGGATACAGACCAAAGAGAGAAATAAGCGCATTCTCTCTATGAATCAGAGGTTTTTTACTTGAGATTCTTATGGGAATATGCAAACTCTTACACTCATTGACAGATGTGAATACAATTTGAACTTTCATTATATCGTTCATCAGAACATTACAAGATTCCATTTCCGATATTTCTCATCAAGATACCAATACCACACAGATCAATACTTTAAGAAAAGAAAGAAAAAAAAAAGAGCTGGTAAATCCTGATGAATGCAATTTGAACTACTTCAAGAACCAGCAAGTTCATGAACTGCAGTTCTTGAAGCATTGCATCAGAACATCTCCTAGTTTTCCTTCATTGATGGCCTCGTACACCTTCTCTATTTCCTCTCCTGGGCTCACCTTCTTTGCACCACTCAGAAGCTGAGTCCTCATGTCACTCCTCACAAACCTGTATACAGGATAAGTCCTGCAGTTCTTGATCCTATTCTCGACGCCAAATTCGCCATTGTCGAACCTCTCCCTCGCTTTCGGCACCTCCTCCTCAAGCCCGGCTTTCAGTTCCTCAATGAATATCGGGATCCGCTTGAAGATCGAGTATCCATTCTCGCTTGCATCTTCGGTCTTTGGGTCCTTGAGAGCTCTCGTGACAAGTACTTCTTGCAGTTTGGGCAACAGAACGTAGGAAGGATTCGCAGGGTCGTCAAGATAGGAGAAGATGGGCTCATGTTCAACGATCTGCAAGAGCTCTTTCTCGCAGAATCGCGATTCAAGCAGCACGCCATCCTCTGATATGTAAAGTGTTTTCTTCACTGCTTGGAGGACCGAGCGCTTCACGGCCTCTCTCATGTTCTCCTCCAGGTGCCTGAGGTCAATTGCCTGACAAAGTGCCACCATGTAAGTCGCAGACATGAGCTTCAGGATATCGATGGCCTCTGCACTTTTTCGCGCTGAAATTAGGCCGAGAGAGTTCACATCCTGGTTGTGTTGTTCGGCGCTTTGCACGTGCGTTGTGACGGGATTTGCCAAGTATTGGAGCTCGGAGCAGTAAGCTGCCATGGCAATTTCCGCGCCTTTGAGGCCATAGTCGAGGCTGGGATTAGGCCCGGCGCTCAAATTTGAAGGCAACCCATTGTTGTAGTAGTCGCAGACGAGCTCAGAGAATTGTGCGAACAAGAGCTTTCCTATTGCGGCCAGGGCGATCCGGAGATTGTCCATAGAGACACCAATTGGAGTGCCCTGGAAGTTCCCTCCATGGAGGGCGAGGTCACGCGCGACATCAATCAGTGGATTGTCGTTCACGGAATTGATTTCCCTCTCGATAGAGTGAGTCGCGGCGCGAATCACTTCGACTTGCGGCCCAAGCCACTGAGGAGAAGTCCGAAGTGCGTAGCGGTCCTGCTTCGGCTTCGTGAGCGGGTCTTTCTCGTGGCGGAGCTTCGCCTCCTTCATGTATTCGCTCCCGTTTAGGAGGTATTCCATGAGGGAAGCCGCTTCGATCTGGCCTGGATGGTGCTTGAGCAGGTGAGTGAGAGGGTCCGTGAATTCGGGCTTTCCGTGCATTGCTTCACAGAACATGGCGGAGAGAGTCTCCGCCAGGAGGGCCAAAATGTTGGCGTCGAAGCAGACCGTCGCGGCCACTGCCGACCCGACGGCGGTCCCGTTCACAAGAGCCAAGCCCTCTTTAGCTTGCAGCTCAAATGGACCAGAAATTCCGGCCCTTTTCAATGCTTCCGCTGCCGAAATCTCTTCTCCTTCTGGCGTGACGACCTTCGAGTTGTGCCTGCCGGTCAGCAATCCGGCAATGTAAGACAACGGCACGAGATCGCCCGAGGCGGTGATGGTCCCTCTCAAGGGCATCTTGGGGATCAAGTTCCGGTTCATGAGCTTAGCCATCGCGTCGAGTATCTCCCACCGGATGCCCGAATAGCCCTGCATGAGCGTGTTCGCCCGCACCAGCATCGCCGCCTTGGCGTAGCTCGGCGGGAGATTCTCTTTCCCGATCACCCCGGCGTTGAGGAACCGGATGAGCTCGGTCTGCAGGTCCGAGGTCTTGGTGGTCCTCCGGTTCGACGTGGAGCCGAATCCGGTGGTTACACCATAGATGTCCCGGCCACAGGCGATGTTCTCAGCAACCCAGTCGGCGCTCCTCGACACGCGGTCACGGGCCACGCCCTCATTGAGCTGGACCTCGACCTCGCTCCGCCGGGCCACAGCAGTGACCTGGGCCACGGAGAGGGCCGTGCCATGGATGTCGACGATCCGGGCGTCCTCAAACTGGGACAACAGGCTCCTCACCTCCTCAAAGTGGGTGCACCGGAGGGACTGAGCGGCCTTGTCCCAATGGACCGGGGTCGGCACGAAAGTGCCGACGACGGCCTCATCGGCGCAGGCATTTCCGACACAGGCGGCCATGTTACAAAGATGGAAAGCTTAAAGATTTGAGAGGAGCAAAAAGCAAGACCAAGACGGAAAGGGGCCTTTCTCCTTCTAGAGGAAGTGAGATTTTGATTTGCTTTGAGTTTGGGAGGGAAGTGGGGTGGGAGTGAATGGTATTTATAGCAATCAAAACTTAGAGATAGAGAGAGAGAGAGAGTCAGTAAGTGGCAAAGCGGGCTGCGTCAATGTGGTCAAAAGTCGTGAGGGAAGGGAGGTGAGAAATTGTGTTGAGTGGTAGTGGATAAAAGGAGAGAGAGAGGGCATTATTGCTTGGAAAGTGAAGGGAAAGTGGCGTTAAATTTCTGTGGGGGTCCTCCTAGCCCTAGCTTCGATACTAGTGGCCTTGCTCTGGTTAGGTCGGGAAAGGAGACGACAGGTTTTTTGACTCCAGAGGCATTGCCACACTCCATTCTGTCACTCCCTCCCGTCGCCATGCGATCCATGCCATGAAAGGATACAAACGCACACGAGATGCACGTAGTTCAGTGGCCGGCAGGGGGCGTGCGCTTCGCCGCGACCTTGCCGGCCCAGAGGAAAACAATAAAGAAAGAACAAAAAAATTCAAAGAAATGTTAAAGATGTTTTCGAAAATCGACTACTTCAGCATTAGCCGAACATGTTCATGTAGGATGCTTGACGTCCACTAATCGAAATTTACCAGATGTACTCAATTGGTGAAACGTGAAATTGTTTAGGGCTCCATTGGTGAAGTTAAAAGGGTTAAGGACTAAATTAGAAAAAACGTGATAGGTTTAGACTTTTTGACAATTTTCCTTGTAGTTTTTTGTCCATAGATTCTTTGGCAGGTCCATAGACCATTTGACCAAATTCTCAAAAATCATCTGTCCTGTCTATGAGTCTCACAATTAAGTTTCATCAACATCGGTCCAAGGCCGTCCATAGACCATGTAATAATTGCTAGTTTGATTTAGAAACCGCGGCTCGAGCATGAACCGACCCCATTGATCAGATCAACCTCGGTTCGCGACTCTTACAAGACAACGCTCATAACCTCTGTAATTCGAGGTGAATTGCTCGTTTTTTGACATCGAGAAATCGGCCATACGATCTTCTACCGTACTTCGCTCGACGGACAAACCAAGTGTCCTCTTGGTTTGCGCACGGCGTCCGCGTAGAATCAGCTCGTCGAAGTAGTCGAATTTCTACCTGTCGAGCTTCGAACGAAGCTCACGGGATCTTCAGCCAATTGACCTCGATCGCGATAACCACGTGGACTGACGCGCATTAGTTGAACGGAATATTGTCTGGGCTAAGCTTAAGTGACTATTCGTTGACTCGACTCGATTGTAAAGTAAAGGAGACTTTTGGGCGGGGGAACTTCCGGCGAAACTGTCTCAGCTCGATTTGCTTACGTTCTAACCCTTCCTAACTTCTGCAATTTTTTCTAATAGTCCCTTTCGTGTGACTTCCAAGTCATTATTGGGGTGTAGTTCTTACTTTCCATCGAGAGGAAGGCACGCAAGTCTTACTCACTAGTGAACAGGTGGGGTCGCGGGGCCACTATCCCGAGTCACTACATAGATTTTATAGTTTGAGCGCATATTTTATTTGCAAAACTTGGGCCATGAATAGCTTCTAGGTATATATAATCTATTATTGGGGTGTAGTTCTTACTTTCCATCAACAGGAAGGCATGCGGGTCTTACTCACTAGTGAACAGGTGGGGTCGCGGGGGCACTATCTCGAGTCGCTACATAGATTTTATACTTTGAGCACATATTCTCTTTCACTTTTACTCGTTATTTCGTTGCGTTTGCGCACCTAATCCTAATAGTCATGAGACCTACTTAATCATGCATTTGACTTCCTAACCCCCGACATCTTCATGAGGCTACAACAACGCGCCCACCAACCTTAGATATTCGGTTCGAGGGTGGTGTAGGGTAGCCATGGCTCGAGCCAAACATTCAGTAGCCAGTCTAAAGTGTTAGTCGTCTCTCTCCACCCTTTAAACTAGTAGGAAAGCAAGCGTCTATACGGCACCATCCTCTAGGGAATTTGGCCCCGGCCCATCGCCGAGCATGCTTCTCCATACTACAATTCGATCGTTGAGAGGCGCTCGATTCTCATCCTAGGCTCTTCCCGGTTCTCTCGCCATTAATTAGGGGAATTCTTGTCAATTGTTTTCCTTTCCTTCCGCTTATTAATATGCTAAAACTCAGTGAGTAACCCTACTTGACCTAATGTCGCGTTGGTAAAGACTAGATTAATGGAGCATGCGCATGAGCAGCACGCGCATGACACTGATGTGGGAACCTAAACTAGTCAACAATCAACTACTTCCTACAGTCAGCAAAGGTCGGAGCTGACTGCACCTCAAATTTTCTAAGACTCGCCCTCCTTCTTGGCAAAGGACCCCTGTCCTAGAATAATCTTTCGACGTTGACCGACCTCACCTAAAGGCCACGCCGCACCTTCCGAGTACTCAACCGGAAAGGGGAAGCCGTCGTTTTCCAACAGTTCCCGGTCGTGTACCTCATTTGCTCGAGTGTGGAATACGTGGGCGCTGCGTCAGGACAAAAACGGCCATTGTCGCTCGGCGTGTCGCTCGCCCGAGAACGTAACACTCCTCTCAACGTCGCGGAAATGAAGGGGGAGACAGGTGGAGATTCCTGTATGAATGACGCCACTTGGAAAGTAGCGGCTTCGATTATGGTCCGCTCGAATTTTCGGTTTTCCTTTCTTATTTTTATCGAGCGAATGACATCTAACTTTACATCCGTATCTAATTTTTAACATGACCTATTATGCGTTTAGTTTACGGCCTTGCTAAAGGGGGCCATAAAAGGATGTTGGCCTTCCCAAGTGAAGTTAGGAAGAGAGGGCCCCGGGATGTTAAAAGAGTTATTTTCATGAGTTTGTTTCAATCCTTAGTTCTTTTTCTTTTACTAGATTGAGTTTCAAATATAATCTCTTCTGTAAGACTCGGTCCAATGAGGGCAGGAGTGATCGTCGGGGCCAAAGAGGGCTCGAACAAGGTGCAGCTCCAATTTTAGGATGGCATGGGAGTAGGAATGAACCGAATCTCACATCGCCTGGATGTGGTGAGGTAATGTGCTATATAAGAAATAGCAACAATCTTAACTATCAACAAGGTCTTTTTTGCGTGAAGTCCAGAAAAACAAAACCATACAGGCTCCGGCTTAAAGCAAACAATATCGTTGGCAAGTGGGGTAAGAGGTCGGCCCTTATAATGATATTGAAGCCAACAATCCTATAACAATCCGGTCCAACGAGGGCGGGAGTGTCTCTTGCCCCAACAAGGTGCTACTCCAACTCTAGATGGTGATCACCTAGGTGTGGTGAGATAATGTCCTACATAAGGAGTGACACTAGTCTTAATCGGCCTTTTTTCTTGTCAAAGCTCAGAAGAACAAAACCATGTGAGCTCCAACCCAAAGCGAACGATATAATTGACAAGTGGGGATAGGGGTTGCTCCTTGCATCTTCCATCGTTGAAAATGTATTCTTGCTACCAATGAAATTAATTCCGAATAAAACGGGTTTATAATTGGAAGAGTTGTCCCTAGGCGACAAGGATAGGTACAAATTCTATCTTCCAAGACCAAACACCACTAATTGTAGAAGAGCCCCAAAAGATATTTCCACCTTAAGTTATACCACTCCGTACGATTTCGCCACGTCTCGAGACCCGTCTCGTTTCAATTTTCTTTCGGGTTTTCCTTTCCCTCTTTAGACCGTTCTCTGTTCTTGAGCCGCTCCTCCCAATGAAATCAATCCTCCTCCGCACATCTCAGCAAAAGGCCAAAAGCGCATCCCCATTTCTGGGTTACTTCTATTTGCATACGCAATTCATGAGGTGTTATCTCCCCAGTCGATCCAAAACTCAAAGTCATTACGCGCACGATATTCCCATCTGGTAAAACCATCACGCTCGCTTCTATTCGTTTCGATAACTTCGCCACGCGATGATCGACTTTGAATGAATGGAGACGTGCATCGTATGCTGTGGCAGTGGCTGGAGATCTATCTTTTGTGTACGAAACCCTCTTCCGGCCAAAAGCCGCCGAGTTCCAGCAAAGCAAGCATGAGAATGGATTCTCTCCTTTTCGATCGGGGTCCATGATTGATCGCAGAAGCGTACAGGATAAGTCACATTCAAAGAGCGAATTCGAGTGAAAAATGCCGATGGCTGAGGGCTTTTTGAACTTGAAGCAAATATTAGTTTACGAATCCACCAACCATCCCGCACCATGCTTAATGGCGTCCGCTATTGACCCATTTGTGAAGCAGCCCTCCGCTTCATATTTTAATAATAACCCCCGGAAAGTGATGATAAGGCCCTTTGCTTTTGTCGTCACGAGATTCGCTATGTTCCTCTTAATGAACGAGGCTTCGACTCTGACGAGCCGAATCTGATCAGATGCTGTGATCCCGGGACGGTAAAACCCCTTCTGTTGACTTGAATTGCGTCCTCCGCCATTGTGTCTCGGTGGAAACGAGAGTTTCTGCAATGTGCTTCTGGTGCATGACGTTTACACGCTTAGAAAGCTACTAGCTCGATAATGAAGGATGCAAACCCTGACTCACTACACCATGCCAAGAACGTCGCTAACAACATTACAATCACCGTAACCATGCGTTTCATCAGCCCAAATGAAAATTGTAGACAGATCCCTCACATGTTGTGCACCAAAACATGTTTTGCACATTTACTATCACCAACATGTTTCTCCAACAACTCAAGGGCTAGGAGTACCAATCGCGAGGACAATCTAGACAAGGAAGCGGGACCATCAATCATCGTTGAGAAAAAAACTATAACTGAGAACCGTACCATGTTTATCGACACGGGACAATGATACAGATTCCTTGCCGCATTTAATGTTTTTCCAATGTAACATGCCTTGCGCACATATAATGTGAGTGCCATGGACAATCTACAAAAGGGAATGTGCGCCACAAAGACGAGGGAAGCTAATTTCATGGGCGCCCACCTCATATTACAGGTTGTCATTGGAGAACCAGCACCAGAAAATATGTGAGAGAGAGAGAGAGAGAGAGCATGTTACGCAATGGAAGAACAAACTGTTTTCCAACTGAAAGTACAAATAACTCCTAATCTAGAATTAGGTAAATGCTTAAATCCTGCTACCTACAAATGTGAACCACGATGACAAGGTTCCCAACACCAAATGTTTGGTACGATGTGAAAACTTGACGACCTGACAGCAATTAGCATATACCAACCTAACGGAACTACGAGGGGCAGAGAGCTTATGGGCACGGCGCCAGCTATATCAAGTACGCACTCTCTTATTGCTGCAGGAGGGACACTTGTACTGCTTGATGTGCTCAGCCCTGGCGGGAGTAATTTTCACGCATTTCCCATGGAACCACTTCTCACACATGTCACAACAGATCCAGAACTCGTCTGAAGCATAGTTCTCCCCACAGGCCCCACACAAAGTATCCCCATGCTCTTCTTCATCTTCTCCGTCCACCACCTCATCTTCATCCTTTGCTTGGATAGTCCTTGTGAATTTGCCTGAATCTGATCCTCGCTGTTCCGTTCCCATGAAAGTTGGTGAGAGTCAGGTAAAAAGTTTACGTCAACAAATGAAATGATGCACTGAACCATGGAATGCAGTTTCATACATATTAACATCCCATATTTCTTTGGGTTGTAACTCACTCATACTTGGGTTGGGAGTCAACTTTTTCTAGCGGCTAGAAGCAATTTCACAATCAAATAGCAAACCTATTTCAAGCAAAGACTGCCCAAGACTCACAAGCAAGAGGGTAATACTTACAACCAAATCAACACATCCCAAGCACAAGCAAATCAATAAGCGATTGAAATTTCTCATGATCGCCACTCCCCCTCTTAAGTTAAATATCCCCACAACTCGATATGACCCTACCAAACAGATGTCACAAGAACAGATTAGAGAACATTTCAAGACCATGAGTATCAACTGAAGAAAGTTTCCAACAGATTCACTAAGGATAAAACTAAGTATAAGAGGTGAATATGGATAAATCATTATAAGTCACAGATTCAACTCACAACCCAGACAACTTACCTTGAAATTTGAAGTACATGAGAAACTAGACCTACCAAGCTAAAATAGAGATACACATTTGAAAAGAAGATATATTTACCACTTGTCGATGATATAGAATGATACTTCGTTACTCTCCCTCTTAAACTAAGTGGGAACCACATTCAGTGTAAAACCAACACCAAATAAGTAACAAATTGTTGCAGAACAAGTTAGGAAAAAACCTTAAAGAACCACAAGTTAGTGGATTTGAAAGATCTTGAAAAAAAAAGGAAAAAAAAAAGCGATAGGAGAAAGGAGTCATTTTACCACTTTTGAGCCAGACTTGGATTTGCTGCTACTGTGATTCGAAACCGATATCTTCTCCTTTGTCTGTTTCTTGACAGTTCCAGTTACGACTTCAAATATTGTTGGGAGATCATTAATCATGGCGAACAGGTTCTTCCTGCAACAAATAGTGTTTATGGATGGTAAACAAGCGACAAACCAAGTTCTTTCATGAAAGAATAAGAATTAAAAGAAGGTCAAACTGAAAGAGTGGTACTCTAACAGGTCTGGGGAGAAGAGAAAGACATGCCTGTCAGTCTTGTTAAAACCAAATCTAGCACCAAAATAAAAGGCCACAGATAGTAACCATGCATCACTGTGTACAGCAACCAGGGATAACCAGTCCTTTTCTTGCATTCCATCCCTAGCAAAGTTAATGCCAAGTGCAGGCTCAGGTAGCTCTGGTGGCACTTCTTCAGCAGGCAAATTAACTTCCCATTTTTCATTAGGGAATCCATACAGGCACAGATTCTCCTTCTCTGAAAGCAAAGACAATGAATATAGGACTGCTTAGAAGATGCGGCAACTAGCAAAGCAATTCCTCTACTATGAAGTTTGACATCTAGACGAACAGTTTATATCAGAAATCTTTGATTACAACATATAGATCATGGTGGATTCACCAGACTTACACTGCCTTATATCCAAACATTAAGCAATATTAGCATGTGGATAAAATACAGTCAATATAGCCAAAATTAAGCAACATTACCATGTGGAAAAATACAGTCAATGCTTCTAAATGGCTAAGACAACAGACATGCTTCTAAGATGGCTAACTTAAAAAACAGACATGCATTTGCCAAATTACTGCTCCAAGCACCACTCCACACTACTCTTCTGATGAGAATGCTCAAAAGCCTATGAGGCCAATGAAACATCATGGCAACATTATGCCACAGAAAATGATAGCAACTCATTTAATGACTTCTAAGACAAATTTGCAATTAGTAAAGAAAGGATATCCCCTAATGTCTTCAGTTTACTTTACTCCATAAAAAATCTTCAGCTTACTTAAGTGCAGAAGCATATAACTATATGGAGAAGTGGGAAGCTAGAAAGCTAAAGCTCAAACCAGGTAGATCGGGATCAGGGGGAAGCTCAATCGCAAAAGCTTAAACGGGTACTTACACAACAAAAAAGAAATTCAAGGAGCAAAAAATCACCAACCTTGAGTCTCATACAGATATACATGTTTTCAAAACCAGTGCCCTTGGCTACCAAAGGATAACAATACACATCAAACATATCCAGCATTACCCTTGGACTACACTAAATCAGAAGCCCAAGACACTTTGAACAATTATACCAATTAGACAATTTAGTCGGACCAAATGACCTTATTTCACCATCAATAATTACCAATCAAGTCAGAAAACTAACACATGACAACTTTAGACAATAGTCGTGAGTCGAGACTATGTCTCTTCAGGATATGGAATGTTATAACTCAATGAAAAATGTAAAATTAATAGAACCTATCTCAAACAACGAAGAAGGAGACTCCAAAAACCAACAATTAAAGGGAACTGGCAGATCCAGGAGTCCAATGTAAATACCAAACATACCAGTCAGGGAGAGAAAGAAATACATCGAAATTCCTTTTTCTAGAGGAGAATCAAATGCCTTTTGCATGGGAAATTTAAAAGCTTTATTTTCCCTTCCCTACCACAGTTTGCAAATTTAAAAAACTGGCATCCAAACAAATAGAACAAGGTGACACAACTTCTCATACTACTCAAATAGCTAGCCAGATGTTTGGAAAGGGAATATATCATAGAAACCCAGTGAATGTGAAATTTTTTTGGCTAAGTGGAAAATAACATCCATTTTTTAGGAATAACATTCCTGAAACAGAGCAAAGGCATGTGCAATTATGTGGCATTGGTAAGCCCCCAGAACTTCCCTGCAAAATCCACTCCTCGCACAAACTGGGCACAAGTATGGAGCGGGGCATACCATTATATTTTATAAGCCACTTCAGTAAATTAGTACCTGATCAGAGGAAACTCTTTGCATATAGCATGAAATAGACAAAAGAGGTCCCAAACCCAAGAAGTTTGCTCATATACGAAGCATGACGTAGCAAAGCTGATAGGGCTTTTCTAGAAGAACAGAGAAAGTATCGGGAGGGAACAAAAGAGGTGGCAACAGTTAGGAAGATGGATGCTCTAGAGTAGTCTAGTAGATCTAGTGATAAACTATTCTAAGCAAATCAGGTTGGCAACAGTTAGGAAAGATGAATGCTCTAGAGTAGTCTAGTAGATCTGAAGACGAACTATTCCAAGCAAATAGGGTTTTCTGCCACCCAAATTTGAGAAATTCAGCAATGTCAATCTAAGAAAATTACTAATCTCACCCGCCAACCAAAGAGAAAACCCGAACGACAAAGCAAGGGCAAGAATTCAACCATGTGAAAAGAGCCAAATCACTTGGGAGTCTGTCAACAGGCACTGCGAATTCAAGCTCTTACGGAACAAAAATGCCCAACTCGCAGTTTGCACTAGAAGCTCAACTCGCACATCCCACACCAAACGTCTACTCCCAAACCCAAGAAACGGAAACACGGAATTCAAAGAAGACCGATCCCTCGACACTGCTTTACCGCCATAATCACAATGCAACCGTCATAAAATGGAAAACAAATCGCGTCATTAAGCTCAAGAACCAAACTCGTAAAATCTACCGCCGCAGCAAAACGTTCGACATCAAGCAACGCGATACAAGTTCAAAAGAAAAACATTAATTACGCGGGGATTAGAACCCTAACCAGGATCGCACTGCTGATAGAATTCCTCAACATCTGCAAAACAAAGAAACGCAACAACACGATAAAACGTCACCGACCCGTGAATCTCGAAAAATACCCAGAAAGCAAAAACCACCAGACCGACACTAACGCGAAATCGCAAGACGATATACACACACAAGCTAACAAGCAATCAAACGAGAGAGAGAGAGAGAGAGAGAGAGAGAGAGAGAGAAGGGGAGACCAGTGGTTAGAGCCTTGATCATGCCAGCTCGACGGCCCTTGAAATCCCTAAACACCTCCTCCACAGTCCGAGGGTTGTACTGCCCTCCCCCATCCATCTCTCTCCACTCCGCCCGCGCAACAACCTCTCTCTCTCTCTCTCTCTCTCTCTCTCTTCAAAGAAGCGCGAACAGGGGGGGAAGCTTTTCTCTCTCGGAGAAGGCCGCCGCGGCGACGGCGAGCGGGGGGTAGATTCGGAACCTCAGAGCCCGAATTCGCGGGTCGAGGGGCGGGGACGGGCGGCGAGGCGTCGGCGGAGCGGGCGGAGGATCGGCATTTCTCGGCGGCGGCGGCGGCGGCGGCGGCGGCGACGGACGGGACGGAGGGATTTCGGAGAGAGAGGGATTGGGGAAATGCGCGTTTTGAAGAGGAGGGAAGGAAGGGAAGGGACTGAGATTTTCTCTCTCTCTCTCTCTCTCTCTCTATTTTGCTTGACCTGGCGGATTAGAATCGGTTGTCAAAGTTCGAGCTGTGTTTCGAAACCGACTATTAAAAAATATATATATATATATATATATATATATATATATATATTTATTTATTTATTTATTTATTAATTAACTTTTATTGCGAAAAATCCTTTTTCATTTTTGTTGCGTAATTATAAAGACAAATTATTTACTTTATGAGACAGGGATCACCATATCAGGATTTGGGGTTAAGCTGGTGCTTTCCGTATGACGTGGCGGTCGGGTGGCCGACGTGGCGGGTGGACTTTCGGGGTTTGATTTTTTTTTTTTTTCTGTTTTCTTTTAGGGCGAGATGAGATGAATCTGGGCCGAAAAGATTAAATAAATTCAAGATCCGAATCAAAGGGGTACGGAGGATGAATAGTTTTCAAAATTTTCCTTTTTTTCCTGGTTAATTTTATTTCTATTGATTTTCAAGGGACCGACAATGTTAATGCGCGGCCTAAGTGCCCGTGCACATACATATTCGAGCAAACATGCGCAACCAATGGTGCTACTAGATTATAATTTTGACGATTCCTAGGTATTTGATGGCATATATTACTTAAATGAATCTGATATTTTATACTTTGATAATATGCAAGAGTCTTGCAACTCAAGAGAGAGTCTGTGTTGGTGGTTTAAAAACTCCTAAGTGGACTCGACTCATGTGGAATGAATTGAGTGATTAGACATGATGTGAAAGTAAAATGCCTTCTTCATTAAGATGTGCGACTCCTAGATAAATTAGGATCGTATTCAATCCCATAAGCTAGTGGTGGGGGAGGGGACATCGAAGTGAATCTTAACAAATATAGGTTACGATAATGTCTCTTCATGTTCATTCATTATCATTGTAGTTGTCCGGTCAATTCCATGTTCACATGAGATGACGACACCGCAAAATCTCACACATTTGAACAGGGGATTTCAAGTCCCTTTTAAGTCTGATCTCTCAGGATGAAATCGCAAGTTCAAAAATCTCTTTCATTTTCAGTCCATCCCCAAACGAAACCAAACCAAAGGTCACACAGTTGCCCAGCTTACCTAATCACAAGAATGGTGCTATTGACTCATAGAAGTCAATTTTTGGATAATTGATATGTACTTTCTCATTCTGTGAAGTATGGGCAGGGCCATCAGACCTAGTCCAGTCATCCTAGAAGTTGAATAGTTCTTTTATAATTTCTTGAAATTTGAATAAAGTTTTGAATTTTTTTGAAAATTAAAAGAAGTTGCTTTTAGTCTCTCCTTTTTTGAGTAAAAAAAAAAACACCCTTTAAAGAAAAGGAAAATAACATAAATAATTTATGAATTTTGATATTATTTGTAACGTGATCCATGAATTTTAATTTATTCAATGTGATATATGAAATTTTAACTCAATATGTAATGTTGTTTCTGAACTAAGTCCGTGAATTTTTTATGCATATACAATCTAGTCTATAAATTTTATGAAAATATTCAATGTTGTTTTTAAACTTGAATTGATTGAATGATAATATTGAATCTTTCATGTTAAATAAATTAAAAATTCATAAACTACATTACACATTGGTTCAAAGTTTAAGAATTATTTGTGTTGTTATTCCTAAAAGAAATGGACATTTCCAATGGACCTTAGAGGATTTGTTTTGCAACTAACCCTCCTTTTTTATTTCTAAAAGTATTAGATCATAGCAATGTGAGCTTTTTTTGGGATAATTAACAAAATAGTTCTAGATTTATTTTACATATACCAATTAAGTCTTAATCTTTTTCAATTTGCTCAAATTAGTTCTAAACCCTTTGACATTTTGCCAATGTAGTTATTTCCGCTAGAAATTGCTAATGCAAACATCAACCATTATATATGGCATGACTAGTATTGAAGGGAACAATTTTTTTTTTCAATTCTTAGAAAAAATTCTGAATTTTTTATACTTTTTTTTTTTTATTTTTTGGTAATTTTTCTTTCATTCTTTTTCTTTATTTCTATTAAGTTTGGCACACAAAAGAAAGAAAGAAGGAAAAACAAATAAAATAAAAAATTATGAATAATCAATAAAATCTAAAACTAATGTTAAAATTGTCCATGTTAGTATTAGATGTGCCATGTAAGATGACTAACATATACATCGACAATTGCTTGCCGAAGTTGGCTGGAATGATTAGCAAATCATCAAAAGATTTAAGACTAAATTGATTAAATCGAGAAATTTAAAACTGAATTGGCATATGTATTATAGATATAAGATTTATTTATAATATTTCCTTCTTCTTTTTTGTCAAACAAATAGCCGTAGTTTGTAGTTTCATTTACTCAAGAATACTTTACGTTCTTGCATGAACTTATTATTTTTTTCTTTGAGTTACTTTCAATTTAGAAATGGCCTACGGCAGCTCAGTTTGCGTAAATAAAAACCATCAGTGTAAAGAAGGGTTATCATCCTAAAAGTGAATTAGAAACTTCATAATCAATTTTACATAATAATCGGCTTAAGTAGCTGGGGATAATGTGCTCTAAATAAACTAATATATTTTTTTATCTTCCAAATTGAAGATATTCATTAAAACAGATCATATATTTATAATGGAGGATTGATCGACATATTTAACTGCTTATGACCCCGAACCTGAGTGATTTGGTGCCGGTATTAGGGCAAGACTATGTGAACTTAGCTACGATGTGTCATACTAAAAATATAGCCACGTATGATAATACTATTTATCGAGTAATGTTTGAAATGAAGGACTTTGATTTTTGTTTCGATTTTTGTTCACTGTTCGACAGCTTTGGTATGCTTATCTAACTGAACTAATTAAACTACCTCGTACAGCTTCTTCCATTTGGCAATTATTGGTGTCTCTTTTTGCTACCGAGACGAGGAGAGAAATCGCTGCGAAGCTAGTAAAGATGGAAGATCTTATTAGCTACCAAAATTACCCAATTTAATTGTCTTCGGCCCTTGTGAGGAGATCGATGCAATTGTCTGAAATTGTTTATGGACAAAAGTGAGAAAATTTGGGATGACTGAAAACGTGCATGTTAATCATTATCTTTATTTATTTATTTATTTTTCTATTCACGGAAACATATTTGGAATATATTCCGTTTGATAAAGCAATTTCATTTTTCTATATGTGCAACAAATTTTTATTCCAAAAATAAATTTGGAACAAAAATTAGAACTAAAAATCTTTTATATTTTAGAAATGAAAAATAAAACTCATCTCATTGCTCGCCCTCACTACTAGTCGGCTATCACTTGTTCGTGATAGATAATTTTTGTATCGTTATTAAATGAATTTCTGTTATTGTTATCAAATGTATAATATTGTTTAGAAACTTGTCCAAGAAATAAAAATAGAACAATTAATTTTTTATTTAAATTTTATTTTTAAATAGAACGGCTATCATTCACGCCTTAACCTTTCTCAATATATATTTTTTTAATCAAACCTAGTCCCAAAATTGTCTCCTCACTTTTTTATCGTTTTCCAAACTCATCATAATTCCATTATTGGTTTCCGACACAAGAACCCAAACCCCTCTCGTCAAAGTTGTGGGGCTCCTTTCGTGGTTCCGCAGTATGTCGATTGCTATTTTAACAAAAAAATCTTCCACGCTAAATACGTGATAAATCATTTTGGAATTGCAAAGGCAACCATTACTCCAAAAAAACTCGTGCATTCTAAATCTCCAATTAGAGAACAATACACATGACTTGAAAAAAAAAAAGAAGATAAATGACAAAATTGAAAAATCCTAAAACAGAAATCAGGCTAAGCAACAGTGATCATCATAAAAAATGTTAAATTATAATGGATTTATTTAGGACTGATAAAGTTAAAAATAACTTTTAAGTATTTTAATTGAGTAAGAGTAGATTGGCGAATGATTCATGCAGCTTAGGTTTTAATTTATCTGTCAAGAAAGTCTAAAAGTCGATTCAAACTTTGGTAGAATTGGAATAGTCATGTACATTTGCTATGTAGCCAACCTAAAGACTTGCTGACTCCAAAAAAAAAAAAAAAAAAACTTAAGATGATAAGAAAATAAAGTAATTAAAACATATCGGGATATTGGATTTCCTACTTATAAAATTCCAAATCCATCTCAAACCTTATAAAAATTTTGACAATTAATCTCAAACTCGTCTCATTGCTTGAAATTCAGATCACATTTATGTCTTGTGTTCGATTATACCCACCCCAATTTCCATCCCTAAATTTAGTGTGACATAAAAATGTTGGAAAATTGTTATGATTAACTTATAGATTTAAGATAGACCTGAACAAATCCTTAAAAGGTTCAAGGAGAAAAAATAGATGAGAGATTTGATCTGGGACAAGCGATCCCATAACATCACCTCTCGTATTTCCCTCATCCGGGAAGAAAAAAGTGGGTGGAAATCAAGGAATCTATCAATAGTGAAGGTAGATATCAATATCACGTCACTATCCCGAAGCTGGTTACCGTTGAATAGGGACTAAATTAATTCTCTACACTTAAAACGTAATAGGGTAGGTCCAAATCCACTCTCGAGCCTATTAAACGGCTACTCACATTCTACCATAGTCGATAGGCTTGAGCGAAGGTCAGGAAATTCACATAATTCAATACCTCAATTTCAAAAGAGTCGTCTAGTCAAACAAAAGTTGAATTGATTGATTGAGAGAGGGAGATGCATATCCCTCTCTCGCCATCATCCTATTTTTTTTCCCTTTCCCTCGTTTCCTGGGCGGGCGGGGGAAGTGAAATTTTACCAATTTTGTAGGATGGGGTAAAATTTACGAATCTTTTCCTTATTTATTTCCTCAGCAACAAATTCACCCCCTTGCAAAAAACAAAAAAAAATTACAAATTTACTTCTAATTACCAATATAAAAATTGCCCCACCCGTAGCAAATAATGTGCTGTCAAGTTTCTTCGTAATCATCGTTTTTAGCCCCCACCAGATTCCCATCAACAAAAAGAAATGGACCCACAGCCGCATATCAACAATATTTTATCATTCATCGAGCGGAAAAAAAGAACTAAAATTTCATTTTCTACAATGGGAAGAGAAAAAAGACAAAACCTACAAAAATACAAGGACCTCAAACTGACACGCCCGACTCCAGCAACCCCTCCCGGGAATTCTCCGGCGCGCTCTCCGGCGGCGGCGGCGGCGGCTGCAACCGAGGCTGCAGCGACAGCGGGTGCACCGGCGAGCGGCAGAGCGGGCAGTCGGAGTGAGAATACAGCCACATATCGATACACGAGACGTGATACGAATGCTTGCACTGTGGCAATTGCCTCACCTCTTCGCCCTCCTCGAAAGCCGACAGGCAGACCGCGCACTCGTACTCGCTCCCCGGTCCTTGACCCCCCGCCGCCGCGTCCTTCTTGTACTTGAAGCTCGACAGGAGGTTCCGGTGAGAGTTCTCAAAGCTCCGGCTCGCTGCCATGACCTCGACGAGCCGCTCGCCTCTCCGACCGGACCGGTACCGGCTGGTGCACCACCTGATGATGATGAGGTTGTACAGGGCCAGAACGATGGCAGCCGTCCCCACCACGACTAGGCCGTAGTAGAGCATCGGCAAGTTGGACTTTGAAGGCGGAGGAGGCGGCGGGGGCGGCGGCGGCAGCGCTGTGTAGGGAGGCTGGGCATCTCGCATGGTGGTCGGGGGGGTAGGAAGGGATTTCGGATATGACGATGATGTATGAGGAGCTTATAACAGTGGAAAAGCGGGTGTGAGATTAAATTATATTTTTGCTTATCGTGTAGCTGATGTGGTGTTATTATATACGATTATTATGAATTTTGGTAGTTTATCTAAAAGCCGTGGTGGTTATGGAATCGTAGATTTCATGGGTAGAGCTAAGGACAAATAAAGGTACAATCGCCAGACGGTGATAAACAATGCGATGCGTGAGTTTGGGAATTATTGTTTCGTGAGTTTGGGAATTATTGTTTCTCTCTCTCTCTCTCTCTCTCTCTCTCTCTCTCTCTCTCTCTCTCTCTCACATAATACAATTATTTTTTGTCATTTGATGGGACTTTTGCATAAAATCCAATCAAGCAAGTGATCTGGCAGCTCACCCACATCGATACTATCGTGTACAGCAAGTTGCGGATAAATGTCATTTACATGAGGACAATCTTGTTTTCAAATCACAATATTATAATTAGCAAAACCAGAATCTTCTTCTTATACCATCTGCATATGCTGTAAAGAAATTGGAATTTACCTTAAGGGGACGGTTAAAGATGGCTTCGAGAAGCATACTTATGTATCGGGTACGCGTCGCCTCGACATGAGTTTTTTACTCAAGGGTTAAGATAATCAAAATTTAAACACATATGTTTTGATTCTTATATAACTCATAATTATCTATGAAAAAATGATTAGCTTGATTTATTATATCGATAAGACAAAAAGAGACCCTGCTAGATATCTTGTAACTGTGAATAACCGGAGTTGAAACAACAATTTATTGCACTTAAAGAACACTAAGCCGGCGCACAAAATTTGATTGGGGATGTCTAGAATTGAATAATTAGTCGATCAGTGGAAATTTTTCCAAAGCTTAAACATTAGTCCTGTACAGTTGTTTTTTTTTTCCTTTTGCAACAGCTCGCACACATGCTCGAATTCGAGCTTATCTCATCAAAGCACAAAGACGAAGGTTGGCTATTGCCACGTACGTTAATTAAGTATACCTTAATGATAGGTCCAATTGTTTTAAGCACAACGTGAGAGATTTCAAATCGCGAGAGGCCGTAAGCTAATCGAGTGCGTCGCAATACTCTAATCTGGACGGCGGGTTGCCCTAATTATTTTATATGCGACATAAACTTAGGATGGTGACGTCATTGAATTTTCATGCATGCAACTGCAAGAGTGGACAAGTGTGTTGTGTTATGATTTTATGAGTTGACTTTAACGCAACGTCTCCACTAGGGCCGTTCTTGTCAACGTATTAAGCACCCATCGAGTAGAATATGAGTAGAGATGAGGCAGTGATTGGTCAAGATTTATACAATGCCGAAAATAGGTTGACCGTATTTGATGAGGGGAGAGTGAGAGAGAGAGAGAGGGCACTGTTGTAGTTCTTGTTGACAACCCAACTGGGCCAACCGTTACATGTTATGTAAATAAAAGTAGGTCAAGATAAGCATAGTTGATAGTTGAAAGAAAAATAAACTTGGTAAGTAACTTATATAAAAATCAGTAACCTGAAATAAATGGGTAATGTAATAAGAAAAAAGTTGATAAGTGTCTTAAATGAAGGTTCGTTTTTTCTATAAAAAAAGTTGGTAGATTTAAGGCATTTCTCATAAAAGCAATAAAAGTTTGTAAACGATAAGAAAGAATTGGAAAATTAAAAGGAAAGATTAATAAATGTTGGGAAGTAATTCAAATGATAATTGATGCTGCTGTTACTAGTGCAATGTTTTAAAAACCGTACCAAATGCCCTACAGGTTAGGTGAACTGTATGCAGTTTGACTAGGATTATGAGGTGGCCTGAAAAATAATTGACGATAATGTATAGTGTATGCTTGACAAGTCTTCACCCAAAGTTGAGTTGGTACGGTCCGGTCCAATTATTTTCGAGGTCATGGGGTTGAGTCTCGCCACGTGCTAATTAGGACCTTCCCTCTACAACATAACTTTGTTGTTACAAAGTTCAATAATTATTCAAAATGGACCAGTATGACCCGGTTCAAACCGAAGTGATTTGACCGGCAAAGCTAGTTTTGACCAGTTTGGTCCATTTTTGACCGGCTTTGACCATCCATGGTATAAAGGCGTGAATCGGACTATCGCCTAGCTGGTACTTGGTTGAACCGATTGGTCTGCTTCGAATTTTTAAAATATTAACTATATGGTAATCTAATGAGAGATAAATCGGCCAGTCAAGCTAATTTAAGTCGGTAATCTCTAAAACAAGTTAGTAAATATAAATAGTCGCTAATTGAGACAAAAAAAATTGATAATGCTAAAAATTTGTAAGCTACTAAAATTAGCCATTTGCAAACCATAAAAATAGTAAATAATTTTATAATGTTCGGTAACTTACAAACAAGTTGCCCAAAAAACCGGCCATAGTGGTGAATTTTGAGCACAATCCATTAATAAATCAACGAACATATTACTCCATATGAGTTATTGTAATTTTCATTGAATTCATGGGAAGAAAATTCACTTCAAAATAAGACTTTGAAATGGATTGCCATTCATTGGAATCGAATTCTCATTTTCTAGGATAGATTTTGACCTCTTGATAAAATTATCAAGGACACGAGATTACAACAACCAAAAATCGAATAAAAAGGAATGAGATTCCCACAAACTTCGTGACATATAATTCCCTAGCTTAAGGGGCTCGTCTGATTTGCAGTAATGGGGAGTAAAGAATTGAATTCCACAGATAAAATCATCAGGGAAGTGGGATTACAGCAAGCAAAAAACAAGTGAAGCAAGTTGTGGATAAATAAATGTCATTACATGAGGACAATTTGTTTTCAAATCACAATATATAATTAACATATCGGGAATCATCTTCATGTACCATTTGCATATGCTATAAAAATAATGGAACTTATCTTAATGAGACAATTAAAGACAGCTCCGAGATGCATACTTCCGTATCGGGTATGGCGCGTCACCTCAATGAGAATTTTTGTCCAGACAGTTATAATATTTATAGTTCATCAGTATATTTGTTGATTCTTATGTAACACATAATTGTTAATCAAAAAAATGATTGGCTTGACTTGTCACGTCAGTAGGACGGTTGAGATCGTGCCAGCTATCTTGTAATTGCCAAAAACCGGAGTTAAAATAATAAATTATAACACACACACTTAAAGAATTTCTAAAGATCTGAAAATTAGTTTGCATGTTAAAGTGAAGCTTATAATTCGTCGAATGTCACATACTAAGCTGGCTTACAAAATTTGACGGGGTTTCTTGAAATTGAATTAGTAGCGAATTATTGGAATTTTTTTTTCTCGTCTAAATATTAGTCCTATACAATTATTTTCTTGTCATCTTGCAACAACTTGCGCACATGCTCGAGTTCAAGCTTTATCTTATCAAAGAACAAGGGTGAAGGTTGGCTATTGCCATGCATTTTTTTTTTTTAAATATTAATCGAAAAAATATATATTTATTATTCAAAAGGATACATGAGAAGTATATAGACTTCCATAGCAAAGTAAACCAAAGTAGAGCAAAACCTAGAATAGAATACTACAAGACGAAGGCAAATTAAGAAAATAATGAGGATCAATGGACCACTAATAGGGTTAAGCATATACTCGTTTCATAAGAATAGATTTGTCAAGCAAAACAATACTGGATCTCGTATTATCATTAGTGATAAGTATGTTCAGAGCATGCAGTAGAAACTCGATATCCTCACCGGGGAACATTGCTAAGATGAAGTTCAAACCTGAGCCTGTTAATATATCTAGTTGGACTACCTTCATTTTAAAACTTAAGTCAATGAGTTATAAACCAACTATGATATATAAATTACTCTACACCACATCAATTTTTCGATATAGGACTTTTCTCTAGCATGTGCATCTCAACAATTTGTTGCTGACATGTGAGCTCCAATGTTAGGTTTGCTCTTCTTTAATTTAGGTAACTTTTTTTTTATCTCAACTTGAATCTCCAACGCCAACTTCATCCTTGGTCTCTTTCTCTGGACTAAACCATGAAATTTGTCATCGAGCCTATGCTACTACACCACAACACCCGCCACTTAGAAACCACGATGATCACCAGATTCCTCTTTTGAAATATTCATCAAACACCACAGATTGTTGCCCACTAATCGGCCATTGCTTCTAATACCATTTGTTGGAAGTACGTAGCAGAAGCCTGATACTTTTACATGACGCGATTATCAAGAGGGAGCTTAAGTCCAAACCTATCAATATATTTAGTTGGACTCATATTTACTTAAAAACTTAAGCCATTGAGTAAATGTGGGTCAAACTAGATATGTCAATAGGCTCGGATTTGGCTCCCTCTTGGCGATCTTCCCATACGAAAGGTATTGGGCTTCTATTGCACGTTACTAACAAATGATATTAGAGTCGATGGTGTATTGGTGGCCCCCCAAATCTGTTTGGTGGACGAAGATATCTTGATGCGGAATGATACTTGGATGGAGGGGGAGCAAATCTAACACTGAGCTCACATGTAAGGGAGAGATTGTTAGGATGCATGTGTGAGTTGTGTTAAAGAAATCCTACATAAGAAAATTTGGTGTAATGTAGAGCAATTAATATTATTCTAATTGGCTCATAACTTATCAACTTAAATTTTTGAGTGAAGGTGGACCCAACAAAAAAATATGTTGACGTGCTTGGATTTGGCTTCCTCTTGGCAATCTTCTTAGACAAAAGGTACTAGGTTTCTGCTGTGTGCTACCAATAGAGCACACATCGGAATTTCCTTCTTCAATAACTATGACGTTACAAGTTGGCGGTACGCGCCTAAATTAGGCTTCTTCTACACCATCGCTATATGGAGGACAACCAAAACATGTTGAACAAACATAGGTTTAACATTTGGAAGAGCAAACGTGGTTCAACGAAACATCAGAATTCTTACAATCACCATTGAAACTGTAGGTGGATGATCTGTAAATGAATTTGGACATGATAGATTTTAAATCATGATCGTTATGAGCTAATCAAGTACATCACGGTACTCTAATTTGGGTGGGCGGTGGCCCTAATTATCTAGTATGCAACATAAGTCTTCGATAGTGGCATCATTGATTTAATGCATGCAACTATGAGAGAAAACAAGCCTGTTATGTATAAATTACGAGTAAACATTAACACAACGTCTATACAAATATGACATACATCGCTTTTTGTATCAATTTTTCCTAGAAAAGGACATCCTCATTAAGATATTTATCACCAATGTAGTAGAATATGCAATAGATGTGCTAATGATGGATCGAGGTATATACAATACTTTAAGAGAAATAATTGCGTGATAGTCTTTAATGTAATATGAGAATAACAGTTAATTCTGGACCACAAAAAATCAAATCATAAATAATTATAAATTATTATGAGACCCACTTATTCAAGAATTTGGGACTCATAAGAGACTGTTATCCTCACAGTACCCCAAAGACTGTCATGCTATCAAAGCCCAATGCTGAATATAGGCTAACCATAAATGATAAATGCTGAAAATAGGCTGACCATAAATGACAGGGCAAAAGAGGGAGGCGAACTCGAAATTTCTCTCCCTCAAGCATGTGTGCATTGATAGGGAACCGGAAAGCAAGCCGAAAATTTGATTCGACGACACTCAAAGGCAGCGTTTTAATTCTGGTTGATTTGGAGGGTAGTAGTTCAACGTGAGGTAAAAAAAAGTTGGTAAAGATAAGCACAATTGGTAATCAAATAAGAGTGGTTAACCTGAAACAAATAGGTAATTTAATCAAAGAAAAGTTGGTAAGCTACTTTCATTAAGGTTGGCAATTTCTAAAAAAGATGTTTAATATAAGTTGTTTCTAGGAAATACAAATAAAAATTTGTAAATGATAAGAACAAATTAAAAACTTCGGATAATTGTTTGGATGTTACTTAAATAAAAGTTGATAATGAAGTACCAGATGCAATTTTCTGAAAACCGCACTGGTGGCCGTACAACTGAGGCAGACGGTATGCAGTTCAATAAAAAAAAAAAAAGGTGGAAGAGTCGTGTCCAATTATTCTGGAGGTCAAGGGGTTGAATCTCACCATAAGCTTATTAGAACCTTTTTTTTTTTTTTTGAGAAAGATAACATATTATTTGCCATTAAGATAAGTTCATTGAAAATCGTAAAGCTTATTATGAAAATGTAATTGAGTCTTAAGACTTGCAAAAAATACAATTAAATCTTAAAATTTGTTAAGTTGATTCGATTCGTTAACTTCGTCCAATTTGACTAATGGAAAATACTGACGTAGCTACTTTTTTATTTTTATTTTTTATGTGGCGATGATGTTATTAAAACGACATCATTTTGGTTTTAATATGATTTGTACTATGAATATTAGTTAAATTAAATATAAGAATAAGTTAAATATAAATAATAATTATAATAAAGGAAGTTGCCTCAAGCACCAACAACCCAACCCAACCCAAATCACTAAGAAGGATTAGCAAGGGTAGGGGATGATTGACGAGGATCACCAACAGTAGGGGAAGGCCTATAAGCCCTCCCCCAGATCGAGCGAGAGTTGCTGGCCCTTAGCCAGATCTGGGAGAGGGCCTGTAGGCCCTTGCATACCATCATTGAAGGTCAGTGGCTCCTTGATTAGGGCCAACGATCCGCGTCAGCCATCTTCCACCCTCGCCAGCCCTTCCTGACGATGGTGGGGCGATGGAGGCAAAGAGCTTGCAGCCCTTCCCTATTGGTTTCTCTTTTTTTTTTTTCTTTATTATTTAAAAATTAGCTCATTTAAAAAAATTGTGAAAATTCTAAGTAAGAGTTCGAAATATCCTCATTTTTTCAAATAAGAGTCTGAAGTGGATATTATTTCAAATAATGATGTAAAGTTGTCATATTAGTATTAGAAAAAGCGCCTGAAGTGGTTATGGCTGTTTCAAATAAAGGTATAGCCTCATCAATTGGCAAAAAATTCTGATCGATTAAGGATATTTTCGTCTAAGTACAATTTAAATTTAAATTATTCTAAATTAGATTAAAAAATTAAAGAGAATTAAAAAGAAGAAGAAGAAGCAATAATACAAGTACGAGGGCCGTCACCCCATCGCCGGTGGGGTTGCCAGCACCTAGGCGAGGGTGGTGACCCACCCTTAGATTGGGGAGAGGGTTGTTGCCCTCTCCTATTTCTGGTGAGGGCCTACTAGCCATCGCATCTGGTCGATGAGGGTCATCGGCCATCACCGTCACTCCACTAGTGATGGGGCAGCGGCCCTAACCTATTGGTTTCTCTTTTTTTTTTTTTTCTTTATTATTTAAAAATTAGCTCATTTTAATAATTTTTGTGAAAATTCTAAGTAAGAGTTCGAAATACTCTTATTTTTTTTTTCAAATAAGGGTTTGAAGTGGATATTATTTCAAATAATGATCTAAAATTGTCATATCAGTATTAGAAAAAGGGCCTGAAGTGGTTATGGCCGTTTCAAATAAAGGCATAGCCTTGTTGATTGGCAAAAAATTCCAATCGATTAAGGATATTTTCGTCTAAATACAATTTAAATTTAAATTAGATTAAAAAATTAAAGAGAATTTTTTAAAAAAAGAAGAAGAAGCAAAAATACAAGTAAGAGGGTCGTCACCCCATCGTCGATGGAGTTGCCGGCACCTGGGCGAGGGTGGTGACCCGCCCCCAGATTGGGGAGAGGGTTGTTGCCCTCTCCTATTTCTGGCGAGGGCCTACTAGCCATCACATCTGGTCGGTGAGGGTCATCGGCCATCACCGTCACTCCACTAGTGATGGGGCGGCGACTAGCCCTCTTGCCTGTATTTTTTTTTTTTAAAGTTGTTTTTTTGAATTTTTTATGAAAAGAAAAAAAGGAAAAAAAGCAAGAAAAAAGGAAAAACTGAAAAAATTAAAAGACAAAATTGCCCTTCACTAGCCAATGAGTTCAGGCTTTCTTTAAGACTAATATGACCACTTAATACCATTATTTGAAACAAGATTAACTTTAGGCACTTATTTGAGAAAAAAAAGGCTTTTTGGGCTTTTATTTGAAATAATGTGCACTTCAAGTTCTTATTTGAAAATTTCCCATAATTTTATATTAAAAATCAGTTTTGGACCAAAATGATGTCGTTTTAGTTTTGTGTTTCATAATTAGCCACATCATCGCCATATAGGGGAGAGAAGATATATAAAAAAGTCTTCTTAGCATTTTCCGTTAGCCAAGTTTGGCGAAGTTAAAAGAATGACTCAATTTTATCAATTTAATAAGTTTTAGAACTTGATTATGCTTTTTGTAAGTTTTTGGACTCAATTACACTTTCGTGACAAGTTTTAAATCTTATGATGCACTTATTTTGTATGCCATTTCTATAGTTAAAGCTCCTCCTAGCTTTGATGGTAACATGCGTGAATGGTGTCTAAGAGGTTAGAGGTTCGAATCATGCCTTCTACAATACAATTTTGTTTGGATAAAGTTCAACAATTATTCAAAATAGACTGATTTGACTCAGTTAAAGTCGAAGTGGTTTGACCGGCAAGCCTTTTTTATTGTTTCTTGATCGGTTGCGTGTGACGACCCAGAACGTCATGTGCGACACATGTAATTTCTGATTTTTTTTTTTTATAAATTTATTTTATTAATAGCAAGCAAAAGCACCACAAATACATCACTCTACAACATACAATAAAATCATTACACAAGTTAGATATTACACATAATATTTCATTTTGTTAACTTTATATTTACAAATAAATAACAATATTCCAAATAACACACAAAATACTAAAATACCTGGGAAATGTTAGGATTGCATAAATTCAACACTATCCTCCTATACCCAAAAGCTTGCATGTACAACACCAAAGCTAAAATCTAAGAATCGATGACCTCCCCTATCGATGGTCCATCAGAAATGTAGCATCAAATCCTCTTAGCGGTCCTAAACAATCGCCGTCAAAGATCGTGTATCAAGCTATGTACCACTGCGGAACCCATTTATCAAGTCTCACGTTGACCCAAACTATGTTGTGCACTTATCATACATAAGAACCGTATAAGGCAATACAACTTCTTCATAACTATAACCAATGTGAGCTAGTGCTCCAAAAAGTGACAGTGGCAGAAGAGCCATCCTACAAGTTTGAAAAATAAAGGAATTAGCCGAGGTCTAGTAAATGAAATTCCTAAGTCTAAGATAAGAGATCCACCTATCACTCAACTTGGTATTAGAACAATCGTGAATTCAGGGTAGTACAAAAAAACTATGCATGACAAATGCAAGGATAAAAGTATTATCTTTCCTATCATGACATATCAATGAAACAACCATAACATTGCATAGGATTGATTACTCATGTGCAAGTAGATTTCATATTATATATCATAAGTACCATAATATCTCATCAATTTACACATATGAACTCATATTCGTCACTGGTCAGGACTGTCTCGATTCACAAGGTATCTCGACTAACTAGGCATTGTCACCGCTAACTTGTGGGGGATGGAATTATACATACCTATTTGCCACACCTTAGCCTATCGATCATGGGTGTCCTCTATATTAGCGATGATTAATACACCACTGTGCATCCACATGATGATGGCCATTAATTAACATCATACTATGGCTTCACAAACCATGTCATACCATGACTACACAAGTCATGTTATACTTTTCAGTGTCTACAATTATAAAAGATAATATGTTAATCTCTTGGTATTCTCATATAACCATGAGAATTGATTAATTGCGTACACTTTAGCAGATAAATATTCTTTTTCTTTTCACCAAGCCATAATCATTCGGTAGAGAAATTTTACTAGTTTATTAATTCTCGATATCCATTTAGCAATAGACACTACTACTCCAATAATTAAAGTAACTCATAAATTTACATTTTTATAATAAAACTACCTTTGATTAAGCTCACTTTTTCCACAAAAATTAAGGACTATTTTCTATAATTCTAAATTCTTAAAAACTAGACTATTGCCCTAGTAAAATTCTCATTTTATAAATTTACCTATAATTTTTTATTTTCAACCAACCAAGTCATATTAATCAAATTAAAAACTAAAAGCTATACTGTTTGTTATCTAAGACATACTAATATTTTATTTACACTATAGACATACCACATATTATACAAAACTATTAAAACAACCCACTTTTGAATTATTAGTACAACTAGTTTTAATGTTTTCATAATTGACACATCATCCAAATTAAGCAATTAACTCTAAAAATTATTTTACCACCTATCAAAATAAGGTTTCACAAGCTGTGAACAGTCTCCAGAATTTTCAGTTTTTGTAGATTCGCCCCTCAACTTGCTGAAATTACAAATTTGTCCCTAAAGCTTCTAAACTCATTTTTTGAACCGGTTTGATTTCCCTCGATAATTCTTACTGAATAACCCACTAATTAACACTAAGAATCACAAAATAACCCTGTTAGCAGAACCATCTCATTTCTGGAAATTTCAAAATTACCCCTTATTTTGTCAAAAATTTACCTAAACACCCCTTCTTATGCCTATTTTTACCATTTTCATATTTTTCCCATTCAAGTTGCAATAAACCTTTTATAAATCTCTCAAAGACACTGTAGACATATGAATAGCTTTTTAGTACAAGCACAACAATCACCATAGCTTAACATACGACCATTGCAACTTAGTCACACATATAGTAAATCTATAGTAAATAAACAAACGATCAATCAACCAAGCTCAAAAGTATTAAGTAGATCATTCTAGCTTAGTCCTTAGGTTTTTCACTTATCATGAGTGAAATCTTCAACAAACAAAGCCTTTACTCACATTGAAATCAAAATAATTACTAAAGTTAACAAGTCTCATTTTTAGAAGACAATAAAACTAATTTGACAAAAATAAAAGGAAATCCATGAAGATACCTTGTATGACACTAAATTGAAAGTGAGAGGGTGAACCTTGTCTTGAAAGAGAGAGTGAAATAAAACTTGAACTTGAAGAAGTGAGGGAGATGGAGGTGCATGTGAAAGAGGTAGGGGAAAGAGGGCATTTGTCCCTTGTCCTCCATACTTATTCTCTACATTTAAGAGTGGCTTGAAGTAACATTTAGTAGCCTTGGTTAAATTTAATAATGCCAATTAATTAGAGTTAAATGTAGACAAAAAAAATAAGTAGGGTTAAGATAATGTCATGCATGGAGTCATATGGCTAAGTTCAAAGGATTTAATTTAGACATGTCGGGAAAAAACACTTGTCCAAGTTCTCATGGTGACGAATGGCATGGTTTGATAAAAAGATGGAGATATTATGTTAATTTGGACAGACACTTTACATTGCACTAAATAATCAAGGAAATCAGTATTCATTTGAAATGATGGTAAATCAAAAAATTATTTTGAACCCACTATAATTATTAGCAAAAGATATAGAACAATAGGAAAACCTTAACTCAGTAAAAATTTAATGTTAGAAAATTATTCAATACGTATTCAGGAGTGTATCGATCCCCGCCGACAATTACTATACTAATTATATATTCTAAATATCGTAAACTACAAAGAAAATTTCAGATACCACATTGTGATTATCCACTGTATAAAGGTGTGATGACCGGTCACCTAGCCGATACCTAGTTGAATCGGCTAGTCCAATCCAATTTTTAAAATATTGACAAGGTGGTAATTTATTGGGAGATAAGTTGGTGAGTCATGCTAATTTATGTTGGTGATCTCTAAAGAGAATTAGTAAATTGCTAAGACCGGTATAAAAGGGTAATTCAATAAAAAAATCAGTAGATTAAAAAAAATTAAAGCGTTGGTAAGTAATCAAAATGAGAATTGGTATTCGAACTGATCATTTAAGATAAAAGCTAATAGATTGCTATATTCTGGATGTTAATTTTATATAAGAGGTGATAAATTGGAAGCATTGATAAATTATACAAAGAAAAGTCGATTTTTCTTTTTACAAATAGAAGTTGATTAGTTGGTGCAAAAAGCACTAATTTGAAAACTATAAAATATTTAATAATTTCATGTAAGTTTGAAAGGTTACCAACAAGTTACTTGAAAAACTGGTCGATTTTCATCAACAGTGCTGGTGACTCTTACAAATATATGTTGGAATTTGCCGGCATGGGAAAAAAAATCCGTATAGTTTGGGCACGGACAACATAATTTTGCGCCTGTCCTACATTCAAACCTAAATGCTTTAATTGATTTGCAGCAATTAGCTTCCCCATAAATGCTTTAAATAAGTGACACTTCATGATTCCTAAATTCTGCGTCTCATTTCCCTTGATTTGCAGCAATAGCTTCCCCATAAATGCTTTAAATAAGTGACTTGGCTATGGCGATGACCTTATGTTATAGAGCAATAAAAACACAAACCTGGGTCATGGCGGCGAAGTTTGTGCAAAAATTCACTAGAAACACTGCTAAAGAAAATTGACATATTCTGATAAATCAACGAACCAGAATCAGAAGCACATCGCCCAAATGACAAATCGTAATTTTCGTCGGATTTATGCGAGGAAGAGGCGTGTGGACCATAACTTCCCCTCGATGTTTGGTTCACCCTGAAATAAGAGTTCGAAATGGACTGCCATTCATTGGAATTGTCAAAGGAAATGGGACTGCAACAAGCAAAGACCCAGATAACAAGGAATTAGGTTCCGACAAAACAGTGACATATTACTCCCTAGCATTGAAGGGCTCGTTCGATTTCTAGGAATGGGAAGGAGGCATGGAATTCTCACAGATAGGATGATCAAGGGAATGGGATTAGGGCAAGCAAAACCCAATAAAAAGGAATGAGATTCCAACGAAGTTGTGTCGTATGATTCCCTGGCTTTGAGGGGTTCGTTTGATTAAAAATCTGAGCATCGTTCCTCTTCAATTACTTCAATCGACTTGACTAAAGTGGGAACGCCATTCCTTTATCATTATATATCCTCCATTGATTTGGAGCAGCGAGTCCATAAAAATGCAGTTTTTGTAAACAAGTGGAAGCAAGAACAGAGGACTGGACTGGCAACGATCACCCAAGTTTAGGCCACAGGGATCAACAGAAAGTGCGGAGTCTCTGAGTTTTTTCTTGCATGACAAAACATATCAAGCTTTCGTTGCACGCTCCAAGCAAAGAGAGTTGCAAAGTATGCTGAAGCGAGACTAAGAAATGGAGCTTGTGCCAGAGAAAAGTAAATTTAGTGAGAGGGACTCCAGCATTTAGCAAATCCATAAGGCTTTTTCATTTGATTACGACGAGATGTTGCAATGTTGTAAAACATAAATAAAATCACGTTTTAAGACTTTTTATGACATTCTTGCACTTAGTAATGACAACAGACGTCGTAACATTCTACACAACTGTTATAGATGCTCAGTGTAATATTTCATGAGGTTAATTCTGAAAAGTGGTTTTGAATATTCAAAGCCCTCCGATCAAAAGCTTTAATATTTACTATAAATTATGTTCGGCTCCAAATCTTGTAATTTCAAAGTCCAACCTGGGCTACATCCGCTCAAAGATGGAAGCTGCTTAGCAAAATGTGATTTTGTACTGAAACCTTCTTATAGATGAATTTCCTTTTCACTGAAAAGTAGTTTTCTCAAAGAAAATTCTTGCTCTCTTCTTTAAGAGCCCTTTAAATAGAGCCTCCCGTGAAGCTATACTGAACCAAAAAACCCCTCTCATTGTTAATCCACTCCGTGAAAAATTCCAGTCATTTTACCATGTCTTGCTTTTCCTGATTCACTCTTTTGCTCTTGCTCCTTTGCCTTTCCACTTCTTCTGTTGATTTTGCATTGAATTCAGCTAAGGCATTCACTTTCGTTATAAAGTCCGTCTTCCCCCCTTAGAGAAGCTCTCAGCTGAAAAGCTTCTTATATTTGCGCAGCTTTCATGGAGGTCAATGCGAGTTCGTTAGAGAAGAAAGAAGAAAATGTTGTCCTTATGATTCCAGGCGTTGAATGTCAAAGCAGAGGTCCTTCACCAAAACCAAACACTGAGCAAATAGAGCCTGAAAATCCTCCATCAAGTTCACAAATCTCCAATTTGACAGGCCCCTCTGCTCTGGAGCTCACTCAGTCGATCCCGACTCCAAGGGAGCTTCCGAATATCCAGACCAGAAAGTCCATCTCATGGTGTCACGCCCCGAACCCTGAGCGCGTACCCATCCCTCTTTGGTCGATAAAAATTTTGTGACTTCCCAGGACTAGTCGCCGACCCTTTTACTTTATTGCACATGCGGAAGCGAAAAAGAATCCCCTGACAGTAATCATCTTGGGATAGAAAAGCAGAATAATAATTTCACAAACAAACATGCCTTTATAAACATATGTTGAGTCTCTCCCTTCAATGGTGAGTTTTCCTCTACCAGCTGGGTAGTCCCCCCATCTTCATGATCAGATCTGGCTAATCTGTTGACAATCACCATCTTCATTTTCTCAAGAAGTGGTATGGCGATTTCCCCTCTACCAGATGGGTAGTTTCCCCAAAATCAGACTCTCTGGTAATACTGATAAACCCTAACTTTTCTTTTCTTCCATCACCTATAATCCATCACATATTCGAACTCCATACAACCCAAACCTTCTAGAAATTACAGACAGACTATCCCCCCTTACAAACCCTAATACCCATCGCTTCCTCACACTGGTGAGTTAAACAAATCTGCTGCCTGTAAGTCAGAGCTCCCTTCAATCGAATCCAGGGAATCAGAGATGGAAGATCATCTTGCGGATGAACGACGCCTAGCTGCCCTGTGCAAAAGCTTAGGTGAGTTATGGTCTGAAAATGATGTTGTTGATATTAACAGTTCTATCTCAGAAGAAAAATTGATTGAATGCCGGAAAACTGTATTTGGGAAGCTGTACTCTAGACCGAATGTGAACTTCACAGCTTTTGTGAGTACTATGACACGAGTGTGGAGAGTCAACAAGGTTTATTGTACTCAACTAGGACCGGGATACTTCTCATTCACATTTCAATCGGAAGAAGATAAACAGAGAGTGCTAGATACCGGACCATGGTGCTTCTCTAGCAACCTATTAGTGCTCCAAGAATGTGACCCTGACACCCCTGAAATCTGCTATGAATTTACCCATTGTGCCTTTTGGGTTAATTTATATGGTCTACCGTTTGGAAGAGTTACTCATGAGGTAATTCAGGATATTGCTTCTAAATTGGGAGAGGTCATTGAGGTGAAACTAGAGGCAAGAGGCAATAACCATTACAAAATAGGCAAAGCAAAGGTGTTGCTGAATCTGGAAAATCCACTTAAGACAGGAATCCTAGTGAACTTAACAAAGAAGAAATTATGGATTGAGTTCAAATATGAAAGGCTACCCCACTACTGCTACTCATGTGGCAAAATAGGGCATTACGCTACTGCATGCAAGGAAATCCCCTATGAGAAGTCAGGGCTACCAGATGACTTACCCGGAAAATTTGGGAATTGGCTTCGCGCGGAAGTGCATGAATTGAGCCCCTATGGCAAAATTTTCTATGGCAAACAAGAACCAATCCTTGAAGAACCAGAAAGCGTGCCTGAAACTCCCATGCACTCTGAATCAGAAAACCATCAGCATGATCAGTACGTAACTAAAACATGCGGTCTGACTATTACAGAACCAGTGCCCCCAGCAGATAATCAGACATCTACACAGCAATTAGCACTACCACTTATGGGAGAAAAAAGCCCACAGAAGAGAGGTAGTTCATGTATAGATGAAGAATCAATGATGGTCCTCTATAAAGAACAGCAAAAGGAGGCAGAAGTCGATATGCTCGAAGCAGAAACAGGGGAAGCAGGAAAGCTCAGAAGAAAGCCTAAAGGTACTAAGCACAACTCAGCTAAGAAAGGAAAGCGTTTCTGTCCTTATGGAGCGCAAAGTTCGAAAACACAAGAGATTGACAGTACTCAGCTGATAGAGACACCGATTGAAGTAGCAGAGAAGTCAAGTAAGTGGGCTTTGGTGGCTGGCCCTAATAAGCCACCAAAAGAGCCATGAAAATAGTAAGTTGGAATTGTCAGGGGTTGGGCACACCCCTAACAATTCAGGCTTTGCGAGTCTTAGTGACTCAAGAAAGGCCCAGTATCGTTTTTTTAATGGAGACTAAAAATCGGGAGCAAAAGGTTCAACAGCTGAGGAGGAGGTTAAAGTTTCAGAACTGTTTTGTAGTGAACCCAGAAGGAATAACGGGGGGTATGGCTGTATTTTGGGATGAACTTGTAGTGCTATCAATCCAATCATTCTCAAAGAACTATATATGTGCGCATTGTCAAGTAGTGGAAAACAGAAAGCAAATGCAGCTCACTTTCATACATGCCCCTTATATATTCAGTGAAAGAGTACAACTATGGGAGGACATGTATAGAGCAAGTAGAAGCTATCACTTACCATGGCTTTGCGTTGGAGATTTCAACGAAATTTTGAACCACTGGGAGAAAGTAGGCAGCAAACGAGCAGAAAACTATTGTCTAACAGCCTTTAGGGATTTTCTTGGTAAGTGCTCCTTAATGGATTTGGAATCCAAAGGGTGCGCATTCACCTGGACAAATAACCGAACAGGAAATCAAATTGTCAAAGAGAGACTAGATAGGGGACTATGTAATTTTGACTGGAGGATCTCTTATCCTAATGTAGAAAGTATTGCACTACCAGCGATAGGGTCGGATCACAGCCCTATAATTATTTCCCTACAAGCGCGAAAAGCTAAGCAAAGGAAGGTATTTCGCTATGAGGCCTTCTGGGCAGAAAATGATGAAAGCAAGGAGATAGTCAAAAAGGCATGGGCTGCAGGGGAACTTCAAGGTTTGAACATAGTCCACAAGCTGCAGAAGGTGGCTACTCAACTAGCAAAGTGGAGCAGTAGAAGCTTTTATAATGCCAAACAGAGAATAGATGAATTGAAAAATGTACTGCAAAAGCTGACAAACGGAACAGATGCACAAAACGAAACTATGACAGCAAAGGGGATTAAGCTGGAAATAGAAAAACTCTGGCAACAAGAGGAGATGTTTTGGGGGATGAGATCAAGAATCAAATGGTTAACATGGGGCGACAGAAATACAAAATTTTTCCATGCAACAACCATCCAGAGAAGAAATAGAAACAAGATCACCTTATTAAAAAATGCAACTGATGAATGGGTGCAAGGTGATCAGCCATTGAAGGTGATGACAGAAGCCTTCTTCAAGAACCTTTACTTGTCCGCGGGGGAGCGCGAGTTTCAGCCTGTCATACAACAAATACCAAAATTAGTTGATGACAGCATGAATCAAACTCTGGTCAAAGCTGTTACAATTGAGGAGGTGACAGAGGCAATGCAACAATTAGGAGCTAACAAGGCTCCAGGACCGGATGGCCTCAATGGGATCTTTTACAAAAACCATTGGTCAGATCTTAGACAGGGTATTTTCAATGAGGTTCAGAAATTTTTCGAAACAGGACAGCTCAACCCTGACCTAAACAGAACCCACATCACCCTTATCCCTAAAGTCCAAAACCCCGAAAAGCTTGAACAATTCCGTCCTATTAGTCTATGTAACTTCATTTACAAAATCATTTCCAAAGTAATGACTAATAGACTTAAACCCTTACTTCCTACCCTTATATCTGAAGAGCAAAGTGCCTTTGTGGGAGGAAGACAAATTCAAGATAATATCTTGATTGTTCAAGAGGTGCTACACAAGCTGAGAACTCGAGAGACAAAAAGAAAGTTTCAGGCAGTCCTAAAACTTGATATGCAAAAAGCATATGATCGAATAGAATGGGACTTTCTGCAAGATTGCTTGATGAAGATGGGATTTAGTGCACAATGGATAAAATGGGTGATGCAATGTGTTTCTACGGTGTCTTACAGCATAATCTTTAATGGTGAATCCCAACCTTTCTTCAAACCTTCCCGAGGACTACGACAAGGTGATCCAATCTCCCCATATCTCTTTATTCTAGTGGCTAATGTGCTATCCTACCTTATGAAACAAGCCGTGAGAGATGGAACTATACGAGGTATTAAATTAAATAGATGCTGTCCAAACTTGTCACACTTGCTTTTTGCGGATGACTCGGTATTCTTCCTAAATGGCACTGTTGTGGAATGTCAGAATTTGACAGCTATCCTACACCAATATTGTTTTGCCTCAGGACAGGCCATTAATCTCAACAAATCTGGCATCCATTTTAGTAAAAGCTGCCCTCTGACTCTAAGAAGAAACATGGCTGAGATGCTGAGAGTTCAAGAAATAGAGAAAACAGGAAGGTATTTAGGGATTCCATCGGATTGGGGAGGATCAAAAAAAGATATATTTGCATGGATTCTTGCAAAAGTCAGCACGAAGTTAGAAAGTTGGAAGGATAATTTGCTGTCTAAATCCGGGAAAGAAATTTTGATTAAATCAGTTGTGCAGGCCATCCCACACTATGCTATGTCTGTTTTCAAACTCCCTGTGTCTATTTGTAAAGCTATTGAGAAGAAAACTGCAAATTTTTGGTGGCGAAATGGCCACAAAGCTGCTGGAATTCACTGGAAGAAATGGGAAAACTTAAAACTCAGGAAGGAGGAAGGAGGGCTCGGCTTTAAAGATCTGCTAGAATTTAATAAGGCCATGTTAGGCAAGCAAGCTTGGCGAATGGCTCAGCAGCCCAATTCACTTCTCAGTAAGCTAATGAAGGGCCTATACTACCCACAAGGTGATTTCTGGAAAGCTGAGAAAGGTTGTAGACCCTCTTGGGGATGGCAAAGTATTATCTTGGGAAGAAATTCGATAATTCCTAAAGTGATGTGGCTGTAGGCAACGGACAGTCAATTTCAATCAGAGGTGACCAATGGTTAAAAAGTGGCAAAATCGGGGGGACAACGACAAGGAATGAACCTCAAGTAGTGGGGGCTCTAATAGACCAACCATAAGGGAAATGGAATGAGGCTTTATTGCGAAAAATGTTCGATGATAGCATAGTCACGGAAATCCTACAAATCCCTATTGGACTACCATCCACAGCAGACAAGCAAGTTTGGATGAGCAACAAATCAGGGGACTACTCGGTAAAAAGTGGATATATAGAAAACAGAAAGCAATCAGCCTCAACAATTAACACAGCAGCATCCTCCTCGTATCAGACAAAGCCATAATTATGGAACTTAATCTGGAAAGCAAATACTCTGCCTAGAGTTAAGCAATTTCTCTGGAACGTGTGCCAGAATGCTCTTCCTATAGTGGAAAACCTACATAGAAGGAGAGTCGCACCTGATCCGTTATGCCCAATCTGTCAGCAAGAAGCTGAGACTACAGAGCACGCGCTTTTGCTATGCCCATGGACAATTAAGGTATGGAGCGCCAGTCCCCTGCATATTCAGATGTCCAGAATTGGATTAACAACAGTGGATGAATGGATTTACTTGATAAGCAAAGATCAAAGAAGTGATAGAGATCTCAACTTAATTGCCACGGTAATGTGGTGCATCTGGAAAGCCCGCAACCGGTATATCTTCGAACATTATCCCCTGTCTCCGCATCAAACACTCTCCATTGCAATCGCTCTCCATGAAAACTATAAGCTTTGCAACAGAAAGCCAGCTGCAGAAACAACCACCACTTCTCAAAAACATATTTGGAAGCCGCCGCCCATCAACACACTGAGCATAATGCTTCTTTTGTGGGGGATGGACTGGAAAAATCAAACCTGGAGAGGCACAACATGGCCGAGAACAGAGAAGACCGACATGAAAATGACCACAGGGAATCCACCGAAGACAACTTTGAAAGGAATACACCACAAGTCCCGTCTTCGGCCGCTGAAAGATCACAGAATCAGCATCGAAGTAATTCAGCGACTACGGAAGGCTGGGCAGGATCCTCAACCAGAGTTTCGGCTAGTGACAACAATCTGGAAGAACAAACAGAGGAGGGTCATTCTCGCAACACTTCTAACCTCGGAACCCAATATGAGGGGAATGAAAATAGCAACGTTAATGGAGACCAATATGTCGCGAATGAAGGATTTTTACCAGATCTAGAGATTCGGGGAAGTTTCGAGCCCCGATTAAGCCGACAGCCTCCAGATCTTGGCCAGAACAGAGATGGATCTGAGAACAGAAGCGCAATTTCCTGCATCTGCCGTGACTTCCGGGGCTGCCTGGTGGACGGCTTCGTGAAGACGATAGTAGCTTCCTCAGCAGAACAAGCTGAAGCCCTTGCTCTCATGGAAACCCTAGATTTCCTCTCTCACAGATCGCTCGAAGTCTTCGAAGTACTTTCAGACTCTTTGTCGCTCGTGCAAGCGATTCAGGGAGAAACTCAACCTAACTGGGAGATTGCTGGGCTGGTGGACCGCATTCGTGCGCAAAAAAGACGCTTTCCGGGCCTGACTATGGCCCATTGCAACAGAGAAGCGAACCGGCCTGCTGACTATCTTGCACGGGCCCAACGACAACGCTCCCTTCCTCAAAATTGGGTACACTACCCTCCGATAGGGCTAATTGATTTACTTAGTGCTGATGCTCATTTTGTAATCGCCCCGAACTTAACCAAGTAAATGAAAAGGAGAAGCAATTTCGACCAAAAAAAAAAAAAAAACATATGTTGAGTCAAATACAAGAGTCTATGGTCAAAAGACTACAAAAGATTGTTCTCCAAAAAGAAGCGGTCATATCCGACCTATGCTTCAAATCACCTCATCTCTGCTCTAGGTCCTCCACTCGATGACCCTAAAAGTGATTATACAATAACCAGTGAGACAATGTCTCAGCAAGTCTAAGCTCTAAACTTCAGCTAGAAGGGAAAGACGCTAAGAAGTGTCCTAAGCACGCAATCACATAATCAAGGAGACTTACCTCGTCTCAGTTCCACCCTGCAGGTCGGCACAGTTCATATCACAAATTAGAGCATCACTTAAGCTCAAATAATTGGAACACAATACTCAATTCAACATGCGTTCCTAGTTTTGATCTCGGCATATAGCACGGCCTACTCTCAGTTCGGCGGTCTTTTGGCATTGCTAGGCTTCGTCTCACCCCATTGAGCACAGCACGTCACTTCGTCGACGGCTTTCCCGAAGGAGCATAGGGTCCAAAATCTACTGCGACCGGCTTCCCTTTCTCAAGGGGTATCCCAAATAGGGATAACGTCCAGCTCAACAGCCCGGGACGATTTTTCTTAATTATCACATGATCACTCAAATATGGGCCAGGGCACCGTGCATTGCACTCAAATGCTTCAATTAAAATGGTAAACCTGGCATTTTTCTTCGTATTAGAAATACGCATGAAAATAGTCGTATGTGGGTACACGGTCAACTCGACCCAAAAAAAATTGACATTCTTCCTTTTTAAAATCCCACTATTTTATATAGTATATAAAACCATTTTCGATGTTAAAATCCGACACCCGGGATTTTCTGAGTAAATAATGGAAATTCACAATTTTTGGAATTAAATACCAAAAATCCAATCATCACTCAATTTGCATAATTTAACGCTCAATTGCAGAAACTAACCACACCATTGCAATCAGCACAAAAATCCGGTCACCGACTGTTCCGGCCTAATTTCCGGAAAAATAATTAATTTCGAAAATTAATTAATTAATTCAATTTAATTTCTAAAAATACTAACCTAGGCCAAAATTATTAAATTAAATACCAATACGGACCCGGAAAATTCCCGAACCCTTCTAGATAAATAATACAATTTAATTAGGCCTTAGCTAAACCATGCTAACCACCTAACATGCTCAATTAAATAATTAAATCATTAATTTAATCTAACTAACCACCTAATTCCTAATTAAATAAATCTAAACACCCCTTAGCATCAATGCCTACTAAGAAGAGTTTAGAGAATAAACTCACCGGTGTATCGCGAAAACCGGTTCACCGCGACGACGACGCGACGGCGGCCGAAATCTTAATTTTCGGCGGTGTCGGCGAACTCTCGGGCCGGGCCTAAAACGGGCCCAACAAATCTCAGCCTAACTGAGATTTGTTTTTTTTTTTAAATTGGACTGGGCTTGAGCTTGAATCACTTGGGCTTGCTGGACTTGCGTTGAAGCTGGGCCACACAACAAGAGAAATTGTTGGGCTTCAAATGGGCTGAAGACAAACGTGGGCTGAACTTCGCTGGACTGTGGGCCGGCTTCTTGGGCTGCTGCTTCGGTTGATTCGGTGAGATGAATTGCACAAGGATGGACGCAAGCTGATGTGATTCTTCGGTGGAATGGAGCTGCACTCGGGGATGGCAGCTGGCGGGTCAAAGATGGGCTTCACTTGGTGGACTTGCGGCTCGGACGATGCTGGCGCGAGCGAGCTGGCTGTTTGCTCGATGAAGACACACGGCAGGAGGGTCAACAAAGCAGGAACTCAGCTGACTTCGGTGGGCTTTGGAGATGGCAGCGCGGCAAGACCGAAACTGTTTCGGTGGAGAAGCTGATGGGGCTTCTTCAGACGGTGGTAGCTCGGCAAAATTGAAGACGCGTGGGCCTAGGTCTTCGGTGGAGCTCTGGGCATCCTCGGTCAACAATGGCCTTGCTGAAGAGAAGAGTTGACCGGTGGATGGCGTGGCAGCAAAGTCTTCAAAGGCAAAACGAAAGATGGGCAGCAAACTTGGAGGTTCGGTGGAGTGGATGGTCGATGGAAAGAGCTTCGGTGGGTGAGGTAAATGAAAAAATAGAAAAGCAAGGTAGAGACAGAGGAGGATCGGATGAGGGAGATGGAATAGATAAGAGAGAGGGAGACAAGAAGAGATGTGATTTTGGATGAAAAGAGAACAAAAGCAAAAGCAGAAGGTTGTCGGGTCAGGGGGCACGCACGAAGGAAGGGGAGTTCAAAGTCATATTCTCATCCACTCCATTAAATTCATGTCCCCCTTAAAGTCCAAAATCTTATCTTCTTTGTCCCCATTTCTTTTTTGCAAAATAATTCACCAAAATTCCAATTTGAAGCCAAAATTTGCTGTTCCATCCTAAATCCGAATTTTACATTTTTAGCACTCAACTTCGGTCTCAATTTCTTCTCCGATTATCCGAATCGAGGTCCGATTTCGCCGAAGAAAAATCCCATAACATTTTCTGCAAGTCCCTAACACTCAAAGGCTCGGCTTGGAAGTGCAAATTTCCTTTAATTTGGCCCATACGAATCTCCGCTAATTTTCCGCGACGTCCGTAACGGTTTTCCGTAAAAATCTCGAAATCTCTGAAAATTCTTCGAAGGATGAGTCGACGTCCCTAATATAACTCGTGACACCACAGAACTTTCAATTTCTGAAATCGGGTTCAAATTCACGGTTAATTTCAATCCGACGCGCTTTTAGCGTGACCTAGCCTACCTAGTAGTTTTTAGGAATTTTTGGTGCAATTGACCTGTGATCGATTTATCCCGAGTCACATAGTGTATCTTCGATACATTGACGACTCTCGGTTGTTGTGAAAATCTCAAGGTTTCAAATACGGACACAGGGTACCCAAAACGTCAAAAAATCAATTTAGTGCCGATCGGTGAGAATTTTGAAATCAAGTGGAATCACCCACATTCTGATCACATATCTCAGCCAAATCGACCTATCTATGATCTTTGATCGATTTTGACAGTGCCGCAATGACCCTTGTAGACCGACACGGTCGAGCGGTCGATTCCTGTTCGAATTCTCAAGTTCATTGCATTTAGATTCCTTAATTGTTTCTCCAGATAGACTAGTTATCTCGTGATTGACCAACTCAGAGAATAAAACTATAGATGCATCGACGAAAAGCCCGATTTATTTAATCGAAAACAAATTTGAAAATTCAGGCTGTCACGTCTTCGTTCAGGAAGCTGAAATGGAGTTTTAGGGAACCGCTGCCGCATCCTAGCGGTAAAAGTGCTACTGCATCTGACTCTGTGAAACCAGCGCCGAGCATGTCTCCAATCGGTTCAGTTCCATCACCAGCTGCAGAGGAGGAAGACGATGAGGATGTGTGCGAGACTGTGAATCCCAAGTCCCAAGTGATGTCGGGCAAAACGAAGTTTATTTTGGCTCAGCAGGTTGCGTTTGTGTGCTTCACAGGGCTGCTGATAGCGAGTTTAACCATTCGTAGTCTGCGAAATACAGTTATTTGGCATGTGCATTCGTGGGGATGGTGTTTGCTGATGTGGGCAATCTTTTGTGGTAAGTTGGTGGCTGACTGGTTGATCTACACGTTGGTTTACTTGATTGAGCAGAAGTATCTGCTCAAAAAGAATGTTTTCTACTTTCTCTTTGCATTGAAGGACAGTGCCGAGGTGTTCACCTGGCTGTGTCTGGTCCTTTTAGCCTGGGTTTTGTTGATAAACCATGGAGTGAAGCGATCGAGACACGTGACCAAGATTCTGAACTGGGTCACGAGGGCGCTCTTTTCTTGTCTTATAGGAGCTGCCTTATGGCTGATCAAAACATTTCTGATAAAATTGCTTGCTGCTTCTTTTCAATGCAAGAGATTCTTTGATCGCATTCAAGATGGCATCTTCCAATACTATGTGATAAAGAAACTTTTCAGCTCCGTGGATCCAAAGATAAGTCTCAAAGTGAACATAGAGAAGCTAATAAAGATGAAGGCGGATAAAGTTTCTGCTTGGACGATGAAAAATCTTATCAATTTCCTCGATGAGGAATAGCAACAAGATAAGGAGATCACCGATGAACAAAAAGCCAAGGATGCTGCTAAAGCTTTATTCAAGAAAATAGTCAAGCCAGGGAGCGAGTATTCTCCAGGATTGGTGCAGTTGGTTGTGACTTTGGGGCTTTCCAAGTCAGGAAATTTAGTTTACCCTTCGAATTTCACCAATTGCATGCAAATTGCTTTATGTCTGGGCCATTTGCACAGGCCAACAAAGGCCTGGATTTAATAGTTCATGGGGCTGCCTTTAGATAGCCGGGTGTCCAACCCGTGCGCTTGGGTTAAAAAAATCTTATTGCTCCAAAGTGTGTCACCGACTCCTGTTTTCTGCTTTGTACTAGGTTTATCGAGGAGGAAGAACTTTCGCGTTGAAGACAATGGCGGTGGAGTTCAGGCGGTGGAGTTCAGGCGGTGAAGTTTATTTAGAGAGAAGAGAGAGAGAGTGAGATAGCTTCAGAAGCATGTAGAAAGCTAGAGAGAGTTTTAAGCTTAGCAAAGCTTGTGTGTACTCCATTAAGCCTCTGCAAGGCATATTGTGTAATATATTCTCTCTGTGTGTTTTTACTCTCTCCCTCCAAATCTTTTTGGTTCCAACAAGGGCCTCGTTCGATTTGTTGGAATGTGAAGAAGGCATGGAACTTCCACGGATAGGATGATCAAGGCAATGGGATTACAGTTAGCTACACCCGATAAAAAGGAATGAGATTCCGACAAAGTTGTGCCATATGATTCCCTGGCTTTGAGGGGCTCGTTTAAATAGTAATTTGAGTATCATTCCTCTTCACTTCATATCCTCCATTGATTTGGTATTGGGTTCTGATAAAGGACAGGACTGGATGGTTTGCATCCAGTTCATAAAGTTGCAGTTTTCATAAACAAGTGGAAGCAAGAACAGAGGACTAGAATGGCAACAACCACCCAAGTTTAGGCCATGGGGATCAACAGAAAGTGCAAGGTCTCCGAATTTTTTTCTTGCATGACAAAGTCCATAAAACATAGAAACCAAGCGTAAAAAGAGAACTACAGAACATGTCAAGCTTTTACTCCGGGCACCCTAGGGGGAGAGAGATGCAAAGTAAGTGGAAGTGAGATTAAGAAGTGGAGGTTGTGCTAGAGCAAAGTAAGGTTGGTGGGAGGGACTCCAGCCTCTAGCAAAGCCAAAGGTTTTTCATTTCACAAGGCTTTTACATTTGATTACGACGAGACATTGTAACATTGCAAAACATAAACAAAATCACATTTTAAGACTTCTTATGACATTCTTGCACTTAGTAACGACAACGCACGTCCTAACATTCTACGGTACGACTGTTGTAGATGCTCAATATAATATTTCACAAGATTAATTCTGAAAAGTGGTTTTAAACATGCAAAATCCTCTGATCAAAAGCTTTAACATTTAGTGTAAATTATGTTCCGCTCCTAATCCTGTAATTTCAAAGTCCAACCTGAGCTACTTCCGCTCAAAGTTGGAAGCTGCTTAGCAAAGTTTTCCTGAAATGTTCTGTGTTTTTTTACTGAAACCTTCTTAGATGAATTTCCTTTTCACTGAAAAGTAGTTTTCTCAAAGAAAATTCTTGTTCTCTTCTTTAAGAGCCCTTTAAATAGAGCCTCCCGTGAACCTATACTGAACCAAAAACCCCCTCTCATCATTGTTAATCCACTCCCTGCAAAACCCCACTCATTTTACCATGTTCTGCTCTTCCTGATTCACTCTTCTGCTCTTGCTCCTCTGCCTTTCGACTTCTTCTGCTGATTTTGCGTTGAATTCAGCTAAGCCGTTCACTTTCGTGATAGAGTCTTATCTTTTTCCTCGGAGAAGCTCTCAGCTGAGAAGTTTTTATATTTGTGCATCACTCATGGAGGTCAATGCAAGTCCGTTAGAGAAGAAAGAAGCAAATGAAGTTGTCCTTATGATTTCAGTTGTTGAATGTCAAAGCAGAGGTTCTTCACCAAAACCGAACACTGAGCCAATGGAGCTTGAAAATCCTCTGTCAAGTTCACAAATCTCCAATTTGACAAGCCCCTCTGCTCTGGAGCTCACTCAGTCGATCCCAACTCCGAGTGAGCTTCTGAATATCCAGACCAGAAAGTCCATCTCAAGCTCCACAAATGAGAAGCTGAAATTGAGATCCATGGAACCGCCGCATCCTACTGATACAAGTGCTAGTGCATCTAAGGGCGCTGTGGAACTGGCGGTGAGCAAGTCTCCGGTCAGTTCGGTTCCATCACCGGCTGTAGAGGACGAAGACGATGAGGATGTGTGCGAGACTGTGAATCCCAAGTCCCAGGTGATGTCGGGCAGAATGAAGTTTATTTTGGCTCAGCTGGTCATGTTTGTGTGCATCACAGTGCTTCTGATTGCAAGTTTAACCATTCGTAATCTGCGAAATATAGTTATTTGGCATGTGCATTTGTGGGGATGGTGTTTGCTGATGTGGGCAATCTTTTGTGGTAAGCTGGCGACAGATTGGTTAATCACATTATTGGTTTTCTTGATTGAGCAGAAGTATCTGCTCAAAAAGAAAGTTTTGTACTTTCTCTTTGCAATGAAGGACAGTGCCGAGGTGTTCGTCTGGTTGTGTCTGGTCTTTTTAGCCTGGGTTTTGCTGATAAACCATGGAGTGAAGCGATCAACACGCACGACCGAGATTCTGGGCTGGGTCACGAGGGCGCTCACTTCTTGTCTTATTGGTGCTGCCTTATGGCTAATCAAAACATTTCTTATGAAATTGCTTTCTTCCTCTTTTCAAGGCGAGAGATTCTTTGGTCGCATGCATGATTGCATCTTTAAGTTGCATGTGATAAGGACACTTTCACGTACGGCGGACAGTGCTGACAATTTGGGTTACTTGAGAATTAGAGTGCTACGAAGTCTGAAGAAGTGCATTGAAGGAGCCGTGAGAGGGCTAGAGGAGGTGAACAAAAAGAAGCTAAGTATGATGAAGCCAGATAAAGTTTCAAAAAAGTTGATTTACATCCTTAACAGCTGGGAGCTATCGACTCTTACTGATTCCCTTGATGAGGCAGAGCAACAAGACAAGGAGACCACCGATGAACAAAAAGCAAAGGATGATGCCAAAGCTATATTCAAGAACGTAGCCAAGCCAGGGAGCCAGTGAGCGCGCTAACTTCCTCAGATTCTCTCCTACTTTAGTAAATAATGCTGTTGCTTTGAAGCTCCAGTGATTGGTGTAGTTAGTTGGAACGTTGGGGGATTTCTAGCTTTAGGAAATAGAGGTTAACCCCTTCGAATCTCACCAACTGCATGCAAATTGCTCTAAATCCTGGCAATTTGCACAGGCTGAAGACCTGGATTTAATAGTTCATGGGGCTGCCTTCAGACAGCCGGGTGTCCAACCGGCGCCCTTGGGTTATTAAAGAAAATCTTATTGCTCCAGAGTGTGTCACTGATTCCTGTTTTCTGCTTTTTACTAGGATTATTGAGGAGGATGACCTTTCGCACCTCATGCAGAAGGAAGACATCGAGAAACTCTTTGCTTTCTTTCCCGAAGTGAAAGAAAGGAAAATCATGCAGTCACTTCTCGAGAAGTGGCTGGTAAGTGCGTTTCAGATCTCTTTACTGGCTCTTATCTCGCTTCTAAGCCAAATGTTCTATGGAGCTTGTTTCTAACAAACTGAAATTAAGTGAAACTTTTGGAAGCTGAAAGAACTAGAAACCGTGCATACGGTCCAATTGATAAAAATAGACATAAGGAAATGATCTGAATGTATATTTTGCCTCTGCAGTTGAATGTCTATTGTGAACGAAGAAAACTCATTCATGCCTTAAATGATGTGAAAACAGCCATCGAGGAGCTGAACAACCTCGCTTCAGCAGTTTTGCTCATCGTGGTTATCATGCTGTGGTTACATCTGACAGGACTCTTGACAACGCAAGTTCTCATCTTTTTTTCTTCCCAGCTTGTCCTTTTTGCGTTCATTTTCGGGGACGCTGCCAAACGATCGTTCGAAGCCATCATCTTTGTATTCGTGATGCATCCGTTTGACGTGAATGACCACTGTGTGGTCGATGGGGTAGAGGTGAAGGACTAAGCCTATGACTCTGCATTAGTGGTTTGTTCAGATTCCACATTTGTCTTGACTTACTGATTCATCACAGATGGAGGTTGAGGAGATGAATATCATGACTACTGTCTTCTTGAAAAACGGAGGTGAAAAGATATTTTATCCAAATTCAGAGCTAGCCTCCAAACCAATCAGCAATTTGAACAGGAGCCAGCGCATGAGCGACTCCGTGGAGTTCACAATCGATTTCTCCACTTCAGTTGAGAGCATCGGAGCTTTGGAAGAGAAAATAGAAAAGTACGCCGTCTACTACTCCTGAATCTCTCATTTTAGGCATAAAATGTCTCACCTCGCACGTTGGAAGTGGGATACAGAAATCTGAAGTTTCTCAATTATGGTCATGATAATGAGCTTATCGACTTATGCATCATATGAACTCAAACCCATTATAAACATCTTATGCTTTTGGCTTTTGAAGCCGCTGCTTGAAGCTCAAGAAATTCTGGTGTATGTGCGCGTGCGAGCTTTCATTTTGAGCACTGCCAAAGTATTTTACAAGGTCCAAGTGCTGATTGAATAAGCCTTCAGGTACTTGAAAAGCGAGTCGGAACACTGGCATCCGGATCACAGCGTTGTAATTAATGAGATCGGGGACACCGACAACTCGAAGATCTTGAAGATGGCTCTTCTTGTCACCCACACGATGAACTTACAAGATTCCACCGAAAGGACCAGGCGGAAATCCAAGCTCTTGCTGCAGCTGAAGAAAATCCTCGAAGAACTCCATCTAAATTACCGCGCGCCTTCTCAGTAAGCTTACCGCAGTTGGATGGGTCGGCTACCGCTGCTGTTCACGGTTTCGACTACTCCAGGAATACGGCGTTCCTAGTAATCCGCAAGTATGTGAGAGCGGGCCTTCATTTCCGTCCCTTTTTTTCTGCGTTCTTTTTCCTTTTTGGCCAAGAAAGTGCGTGGCCGTGTCCTATGACTGATCATGAATTACAGTGCATAAGACCTACCTTGTACCCCTACCATAGGACCTAAAATTTCTAAGAAGAAAGGGTGTGTTTGTTTTGTCAGAAAAAATTTCTGTGAAAACAATTTCTAGACTTTCCCGTATTTGGAATATTGAGAATGATAAGTCAAAAGTATTTTCGATCAGAGAAAATACTTGCACTCACAATTTGGAAAACGATTTCTCCTTTCTAGTTAGAAGAAAACCTTTTCATTAGCTCGGAGTCTCGTCATTCCATGTCCCGGGACACCGAAGAACTTCAACCAAGTTTAGAGCTTGAACGAATTTCTCTCACTTATCCTCACGAGCTTCCTGAATTTCATTTTCTCTGTTTCTTGGTGATAGATCGACAAGTCGTGTTTCCGTATACTACGAATTAATACTTTGAATCTACGGTTTTTTCTAGCAGTTGGGCAACACATACTTTTCAGAAGCGAAACCGATCGTGGAGGGTAGGTAGTTCACAATCGGCGAAGCTATAGGTGGCATTGATGTGAGTAGATCATAGGTGTTCAACTTCTATTTCGCATTTTCTTAAATTTTCAAGGGTTCGAAAATCGAGTAAACATAGCTGATACTAAAACCCTAACGAAATAAGATGGTTTACGACTTAATTTTTCAAGTGCCTCAATGATTTCACATGAATGCTTTCATGGAAGGATGATAGTACAATGACTATGAGCTAAGGGTGAGCATGGTCCTAGGGTAAAATCATAACCTGAGAACTGGTCTGGTTCTAGGTTTTGGTATATACAGGATAGGTTTTAAGTTCCAATAATTGAAAAAACTATTTTGATGATACTAGGAGGAATCGAGAATCTAGAACCTAGAGCTTAGAACCTGAAACAAGTCTTCTCTTTTTACATCTTCACGTGATCGCATTTTATCGCTTCCAAATATGAGTATGCTATCTGAAACCACAAGTCTAAGTTTCCATTTCTGGCAATACTCATGACTGAGATTTTTATTTTATTAATATTTCGTAATATTCATTTGTCTAAGTATGAGTTGTGATTAGTGGGTTGTAGTAAACGATTGTTATTAAAGGTAATAATTCATTGCAATCATTCAATTAAGAGTACATGTGCAACCTGAGTAGGTCCTTGAACGTGTTACAGGATAAGTTCCAGGTTTTAGGTTCCTGTCGCGACCTAAATTTTGGGTGCACCACCTAGAGTTTAGGCTAATGGACTACTAAGTCTTAAACTTAGCTCGGGCTCTCCCAAGCCCATACCAATTCGCGACTTAAGTTCAAGTTTTTAACATGTGTTGATACCTAATTTTAGAAAAATAAAATTGCATTTTGAACAAATAAAAGGAAAAAAAAATGGAGGAAATTGATTTGATTGATTATGTATGGAAATTTGAAATTCTAATGAATATTCAGATTTTGATAAATGCAGAAACAATTAAAAATCAGGTGAACAAAGGGCAGGTATTTTGATAAAATGGAATGAATCAAGTAAAATCGAGCTGATTACGAAATCACGTTTCGATTTGCACGCTTGATTTGATGCAACAAAAGATGGAAGTTTGAAATATGCCATACAAAGCAGCTGTTCGGAATCAGTATAAAAGAGAGCTTTATTTTTCGTAACCTAGGAGGAGGGGATTCGAAAATTCAGAGCAAAAAAAAAAAGAATTCGCGCGGAAGAAAATTCGTGCAAAAGAAAGCCACGGAGAGAGCTTTCTTTTAATTTCCTTTGGTCTTTTCAAAGTCAAAAGAAAAGAAGAAAGAAAGTTTTTGCTTTTTGGCTGAAGAGTGAAAGAGACGTGAGTGCAGAGGGTGGACGTGCGAATAGACAAGAGGGAGAGAATAAAAAAAAGAAAAGCAAAAAACCCCACTGTTCATCTTCTCCGTGGCCTCCCCTTGCCGCGTGACCAACCCCTGCACCGTTGGTCTCCGAGTTGCTTGCGCTGCCTCCACCGCGCCTTCGCCTACCGATCGCCGTCTGAGAAGCCGACGCCGGCGCTTCTCAACCCCTCTCCGCCCGCGACGCCGGACCCGCGCCAAAAGCCACCACCAGCGCCCCTCGTCGCTCCGCTCCTCGACGTCCGCTGCTTGAGACCCCACGGGCGAGCCCCGCACCGCAGCCGACGCCGCCGCCGCCCAGCGACCGCGACCCTGCCCTGATTCCGTCGCTGCCCCGAGCTCGAGCCAGCACCACCGGAGCCCGAGCACCGCCCCGGCATCAACCCCCTGTCTCCATTACTCACCTTAGGTAGCTTTTCATTTTCTTTTTTTCTTTTTACTTTTTACTTTTACTTTTTTATAAGTTAGTTTATTTTATCCTTTTCATTTGTTATATATATATATATATATATTTTTTAGTTCATTTGATAGCATTTTTAGTTTAGGTATTTAATTTGTAATGTTGGATGTTAATATTTTGTGAATTTAGTATGCTTTCCGCAGGAATTTTGTCCAGAATTATTAAAATTATTAATTTGATCCGAGAGACATTGGATCATTTTTTTTAATTATTTTAATTTTTGGGCTTTTTAGTGAGATTTTAATTGTTAAATCACAATAATTATTTAATTTGGTCCGTAAGACCTCGGATCATATTTGTAATTATTTTGATCTCTTTATTGTGATAATTAGGGTTAGAATAACCGTTAATTTGATCTGTGAGACAACATGTTATTTTTTCGATTATTTTAATCCTTCCTTGCTTGATTTTGTTGATAGTTTAGATTTAATAATTACTTGTCTTTAAAAAAAAAACTAAAAAATCAAAAAAATAAAAAAAAATCAAAATCTTGCATGAGCATATTAGACATGTAGGTTTAGTAATTTTTTTTTATTATATTTTTAGAATTTCATTTTTTAGATATCTTTTTAAAATAGGTTAGGGTCAATCTTAAACAACCTCTTTTATAGAGTCTTAGATAAAATTGGCATATTTTTATATTATCATTTTAAAAAATAAATGAATAAAAAATAGTTTTCTAAGACATAATAGGGTTTAAGTCAAAATTAATCCCAAAAAAATGAATTAGAAAATTATTTTTTTAAATAGCTTAATTAGGGTTTTTTTTATTGATTTTGAATTTCAAATAAAAAAAATACAAAAATACTAGGTGCATTTTAACTAGTTTGCATAATATGATTATTTAGTTAGAACGTGTCCATTAGTAAATTAGGTCATGAGGTGCATGTTAATTAGATTGCATATTAGGCCCATTTAATTTGTTAGTAAAATCAGGTCATTTAGCTAAAAAAATGCATTTTTTTTTTATAAAATTCTAACTCTTAAGAAAACCCCCAAAAAGATGTTTGATTTGTGTGATGCAATTTATTTATTTATTTTATTCAATAATGGTTGAGCACCCGTGTGGTCACCTTTTGACATGATAGAAGTCCAGGTTAAAATAAATCCAAGCTGCTTGCAAAAAACATTTAAAAAAAATAAAAAGAAATGGTACCAAAAGGGCATTAGAAATTTCTAGTATAACCAAGTCCCCGTACCTTTAGTCTCTGGTTCGTAGGAGTAGAATAAATCTCCCTTTATTTTACTTAGGTGTCTAATCGACCTACCGTAAACTGATTAGTGACGACTCCTATATAATATTTTGCATGTTTAAAAAGTTTTAGACTTAATTCGCGATTTGGTATGGGCTTGGGAAAGCCCGAGCTAAGTTTAAAAACTTAGCAGTCCATCAACCTAGTTTTAGGCGGTGAACCCGAAAAAATTAGGTCGCGACAGCTTGGCGACTCCGCTGGGGACTTAGAGTTAAAACTCATAGTGGACATAGGCCTATTTCTTTTAAAAAAAATATTTTTTGTTTGGCAGCAATGACACCAAATATGTCACTAACATTTCTAAGGTGTTAAATGTTCTTGTAGATGGGAGGTATAAGGGAAGTAGTCTTTGCTAATCCTTGTCTTGCAGGAGGGTGTAAGGATGAATGATTTGTTTTTCCTTATATTGAAGTGTTGTTTGTATTATAAATTATTGTGCATGATTTTTAAATTATTTTAGCACTATACATTGCACACACGACATGTAGCCGGACCTGGGCTGCGATAGGATTTCTAGGATGGGTTTGAGAAAGATACTTCCTCTAAAGCGAGACTGCTATGTAGAGGTTGACCTTCTCTTCCCCGAAATTTCTTCCATGGTGTCAAATGTGTTTGTCTATATCCGCGAGATTGCGTGATTATTGGACATTCCATTCGACTAAGCCGGAGTTAAGGGGACCTGACGTTAATGCGAGACTGCAACGGTCAGATCACCCTCTTAGCTCCACTTTGTTAAGCCCTCTAGATAGAAATCGAATCACACATTTCATGCGTGTGTCTATGTGATTGTCATTCATTTTCTGGTAAAAGTAAGTTGTCTAAACTCCTACTTTGTAATTTACTTACTTTATTGTTAATTTTGTCGGTCCATGACAATAGGTTTCGTCGTTAGTCTTGTCTTATATGCAATGGGGAAAACCGACGTACAATTCATTTCCACTCCCAAAAAAGAGCTCAAAATGTGGCTGAACCAATTAGATCAAGACGGCCAGAGATATGTGAAAGCTAGGATGGCTCAACTTCTTCCACTGTTAGATATCAGCATCCACTCCAGTGTTATACAGGCGCTGCCCCATTTCTGGTGTCCACAAACTTCAACCTTTGTGTTTGGCGAGTATGAGCTAACTCCAACACTAGATGAGTATAGTATTGCCATGGGAATGCCTTTGGAGAAAGAGCTTATTAGGCCACCCTTCGGTATTGACTTCATTTCTGAATTATCACAATTTTTAAAAATCGAGGCCGAAGTGGTAAGAAAGGTTGTTAAAGCCAATTGCTATGCATGCCCATTTTCATTTCTGAAAGAGTGTTTTGCAAGCCAACCAATGATTTCAAAAGCTAGGATTTTCATATTGGCATTTTTTGGACTAATCGTTTTTCCTTATCGAAAAAATGCTATTAATCCCTCAATTTCGTGGGTGGTCAATCGAGTTTGTGATGGGTTGAATTATGTCAACATGGTTTTAGCTGAAACATTTTTGTCATTAACCCGTTTCAAACAAAATGAGGAAAAGACCATGCGCGCCCTACCTGAGCTTTTGCAAATATGGTTTTTCTCTCACATAAAAGGGTTTGGACACCTGATGAAACAATTCAAGGTTGACGATTTTAAGCACCCCATACAAAAATTTATGGTCCTAGAACGTTTTTCTCCACACAAGCAGTACGCTCGTTGGATAAATTTTTTGAAAGATCCTGATCCTAAGGCATTCCTATGGCATACTAAATGGTTCCGAGTTGAGGAGGCTCGTTTCTCACACAAGCATAATGAGCCAGTTCCATTGCTGGGCCTTTCCGGTGCAACTTCTTATTACCCACATAGGGTGGCCCGTCAGTACAGAGCCCTTCAAGAAATTCCTCCGCCCCTCAAGACGGAATTATTTCAAGTTCGTTTTGATCATAAGAGCTATGATTACTTCAACGAGGTCCAGATGATCATTGCTGCATGGAATGAATGCCATCTAGAGAAGATTTTGGAGCCCAAGAGACTGAAAGGCGAGGAGGAGATTCACCATGCATCGGCGTTCTACATCCAGCAACATCGGATTCCTGCTGCCTTGCGTCCAGTGGTCCCTGATGTGACCGAGAAGCCCACCCAACGAGCACAAATTGAGTTGAAGCTGAAAATAAAAAGCTTCGCAAGGCGTTGGGTTCCCGAAAGCATATAAAATGAGATGTTCAATGTTTAGAGATCTTGATTTCAATTCAGTCTTTTCAATTTTAGTTCAATGTTTAGGGATTTGAATTTTAATTCTTAGTTCATTGTTAGGAAGTTTGGTTCATTGTTAGGGAGTTTGGTTCAAACATTTAAAATAAATAAAATGAGATGATTAGACCATTATCATGGGCCATTTTCCTATCTTGTTGTTGTTTCTTATATTATCTCTTTCCCTAGGTAACAACACGGCTCACCCAAGATCACAAATCCGTACTCGTTCTAGACTAACAATGGTTGATGACGCCGAACAAATGCGTGGTGCTGAACAAGCTCGTGTCGTTGCCCTCGAAACAAAAATGAAGTAAGTCTTGAACGTCCTTGAGCAGCTCTCTAAGCAAATCGATTCTCTCCAAGCAAACACTGCCCCTCCACCTCCGTAAGTTGAAGTGGTGTTACCACAACATGCTCCTATGGCTGATTCGAGAGATAAAGGCAAGAATATATCCACAAGTGGCCCATCAAGCTCTAATGATGTCTCTAGGGAGAAAACTACTGACACGCCTCAAATCATTGTTGATGAGGAGATACAAGTGATACAGACGGCTGTACCGAAGACTGAGCAGGAAAAACGCCTGGCGAAAATCGAGGAGAAACTTAAGCAGCTGCAGGGTGCATTTAGCCAAGACCCAATTGATCTATCCCATTATGCAAATATCAAGATACCAAAAAAGTTCAAAATGCCAGACTTTGAAAAGTATAATGGCACTTCTTGCCCAAAGATCCATTTGCAGACTTATGTGGTTAGGATGACCCCATATGTTGATAACATACCCCTAATGATTCAGCAATTTCAAGCAAGCCTGACAGGACCGGCACTCCAGTGGTATATTATGAAGAAGATTAATCTCCTAAAGACTTGGGAGGATTTGACTGATGCATTCTTCAAGCAGTACAAGTATAATATTGATGTCACTCCATCTCGAGAGGATTTACTTCGCACTGAGAAGAAGAAGACAGAATCTTTCAAGGTCTATGTCACGAGATGGAGGACTGTAGCTGCTCAAATTACTCCGGAGCCGACTGAAAAGGAGCTGATGGATTTGTTCATGAAGACGCTCCCGCCTGAATATCGAAATCGGATGTTAGGATCGACTGCCGAGTCGTTCAATCAGCTAGTCCCTGTTGGCGAGCGAATTGAATTAGCTTTGCGTGATGGATGGGCGTCTGATCAAACCAGCTCATATAAGGGAGTCTTTGCCAAGAAGGATAAGGAACCTATAGCAGAGGTTAATGCAGCTTATGTTCAGGCACCTCGCCCAACTTCGAACACTCAACAGGGAGGACCACGACCATTCTTTGGCCAGCAGAAGAACTCTTCCAGGCGTCAATTTACGCCTCTTCCTAAGCCATTATCTAAGATCTTGCCGACTCTTCAGAAAAATGGATTACTCGCTAAGGAGCCTAAGCGACCTAATCTCGAGCGTTTCCCCAACTATAATCCGTCCAAGACATGTGCTTATCATATGGGGGAGGTAGGGCATTATGTTGATGATTGCTATACACTGCAACACAAAATCCAAAATCTTTTGGATGCCAAGGTGGTCTCATTCCGCGATGGACAGTCGAACATCCAGAATAACCCACTCCCTGACCACCCAGAAGTTGTGAATGCCATTTTCAATTTTGATGCTGAGCCCACCGTGTTTCAAATGATGCATGAGGATACGGTCAATGCTATCCTGGAACCAGACATTGAATCCGAATTGAGTTACCACTCATTTGAGTTGGTGTCCACCATACATGCATCTCAAGACTCACCACCACCCACTTCTGAAGCTTCAAATGCTGCCCTTATGATGGAAAGGATGATGAATGTGAATGGTTTTGTTCCTAGTAGTGGCCTTGGAAGAAATAGTCAGGGTATTCAAAGTCCCAATGAAGCCCCTCAGAGGCCCCGTGCTGCTGGAAGAGGAGGGGAAAGTCCTGGAGGACGAGGACAGGGAGGGCGGAACCCGCCACCTGACCAAAGGTGAGGGAGGCAAAACCCATTTCCCCCGAGCATTCACGAAATATTCCCCGGTCCTCCAAGAATGATGCAGGATGAAACTGAAGTAATAGACACTCTGAGGCAGCCTAGTGGCAAGTTTGATTACTTGGTGAAGTATTCAGCCCCTCCCAGTTACTACATTGATCCTCGTGAGATAATCCCAGATGGATGGGGTGGCATGGATGATTCGATACCCCCGAAGGCAGAAAACCCTAATGATGAACTAGAAGGAGTTGCAAGCTTGTTCGACGATCTCATCATAGGAGCTATCGATGAAGGACCCCCAAAAGAGATGGGCTTTGGCCCACAAGAGTAACTCTTTTACTGTTTTTGCATATTCCCCTGCGTGGGAATTTTTATTGTTTTCTGAGAAATGTTTCCACTTTCCTTTTAATTCTTGAGTGTTGCTTTTTTTCATTTAATAAATGTAATTTATTGATGAATTTCAATAAAATTACAAATTTTATTTTGAGGGCATGATGAGGTACTCCGAACCAGCCCGGTGATGATATCCAGCCAATAAAAGAAAAGAAAAATCCAAGGAGAATTCTGAGGCCTGGGCTTCATCATGCTTTCTTGTGTCAGAATGTTTCAAAACAAAAAGTTTTGCCAAAGAATTTAAAAAAAAACAAAAAAAAAAACAAAAGATGTAGTTTACTCTGTTTGTCTTTTTGATTTATCTACTATATGTTTCAAGGACGGTCTTATAGCATGCAAATATGTGAAAATAGTCCAATCCAATTCCAGATTCTGGGGGCAAATTCACTCCGAATTACAGTGGGCCATACATTGTGAAGAAAGTACTTCCTGGAGGTGCTTTAATTTTGGCAGAAATGGATGGGCGGGAATTCACAAATCCTGTAAATTCTGATGCTGTAAAGAAATACTATCCATGAATAAAAGGGCTCGTAAAAACCTTTTCCTCACTCAGAGTTGGTCAAATCTTTAGTGTATAATGTTGCATATTTTATTTTTGCAGGGGCAAATAATGGATGTGGACGATGGTGTCTTATTTTTGTAAGGAATCTCTATGAGCTCCTTTACAAAGGAAGGGCAAGACATGGACACATAATAGTTTTGACTTTATGAGCATGCCCTCTTTGTCTTTATAGAATGCTTTCACATGATATTGTGTAATTCGTCAATTCCACTTGAAATTTATCAAAATGGATAATTCAGTGAAAGATGTCGAGTTACTTGAGCATGCTAAATGAGGTGTGAAAGGCAAGCCTAATCCCATACACCATCCCCTGTCTATATATTGTGAGGTGAGTGTGGAAACATTTTGTATTTCAAGGTGAAGAATTTTCTTGCGAAAAGTACGACAGCTGAAATGACGAGAGGCAGTTCATTTCTCTATCTCAAACACTACATGTGTTCCATTGCTTAACCATTTTTGAGCCCATACACTTATGGATGTTCTTTTCAAATTACCCCTGTCAAGAACCACCCCACATCGGGGCAACTGGGAGATAAAAATGACATCATGAATTGAGGAAAATGAATTGAAATTTTCTTGCTCTCACTTGCATCAATCTTCAAGTCGTGCTATTACATTGAATTCATGTGCTAATTTAAGTGCCTTAGGATGACGAAGAGCATTTCTTTCACTATCCTACACACTTATATCCTTTGAATAGCCCATTTGAGCTTGCTATTTCATTTCTTTAAAACCCAAGTTGATGATCATCGCCCACACTGGGGCAAGGCAAGAGACAGATGAAGACCCTTGAAAGTTCGAGTGTCATTTAAAGTAGACTTGACATATGCATTGTGCGCAAAAACTGAAATCAAAATAGAACTAAAGGGCATGAAAAAGCAGTGTGCCTGGTAAAAGCAAGGCCAATGCCCGTGAAAAGAAGAGAGAAATGACTGATGAATTGGGGGGCATATAAAAAAAACAGTGTGCTTGATCGATGCCCATCATCACAAAAAAAATGTTGAGAAAAGATCTCCAGTTGAATAATCATTGGCATCAGGTGATAAACTTTTGAGCCAATAATGAAATCTGTCAAGAAGACAATCCGTGGTGAAGAAAAACTGGTGGTAATGTCAAGATGATCACCAGCTTTGACCCCTATACACATCTTTGAACCTAACGATCCTTTCGTTTCTCAACCCATGAACCCAGCCTATGTTACGTCCCTTACAAAGTCTCTTCAGATTAGGGCACTTGAATTAACATAGGAATTCACATGTTTTAAGCATTGCTCGAAGAAGTGCGAGCAAGATTATTTCTTTATCATTTTGCAGGGTTCTTGACTTGTAAACCCGGAGATGATTACAGAATCATTCGTTCAATTTGCTTTGACTCGAAGAGTCCCTTTGTTAAGCCATTGACCAAACCTGCATTACATTCATTGACAAAGACCTCTCAGATTGGTAAGGTCATATTGATTGCAAGAAAATTCGAACTCTTGTCGACAAGATGATGACAAGATCGAGTGATATATTCCCGCATCAATGGTCGGGACAAATAACCCTTCTTAAATGAGAGCGAGTGAAAAAGCCTTTTCACACCAAAAGTGTCTCATTTAGCATGTTCAAGAGATTCACGCTATAACTGAAAATTGTCCTATTGATAATTTTTCCGGTAGAAGCTTGATAAAGCCATCATGCATGGGCCTTCATTGAATTTTTCCTCAAAGACCAAAAAGAATTGTCTTTGAAACCCTGAATTTGTTCAGTCATCTTTGTACTTGATGAGAATTCCAAGTACCTATTTATAAAATATTTCCAAATGTCTAGTGTGAATTCTAGATATTTGAACTTTTAAACGCTTGATGTGATTTCCAAGTGTTTGTCTTTCCAAACATCTGATGTGATTTCCAGACGTTTAGTAAAAGTTTTCAAATGTCTGACATAAGAATCAGATTTTTGAAGTTTCAAGTACTTGATGCAATTTCCAAGTGTTTAGAATTTGATGAGAATTCCAAATCCCTAAAGACTTTGAGCCTTTCAATTATCTGAAGGGAGTTCCAGATGATTGACAGGTCTCATCGGAATCATTTCACACCTAAATCCTCAAAACAGGTATGACAGGTACGTGCTCTTCTTTGCATTTGCATTTCATTGGTCATAGACACATGGAGATCTATGTTCCTGACCAGATCATTGCTTTTACATTGCATCATTTATTCTTAAAAAAAAAAAAAAGTCATTAACATTTGCGTATGCATTTCATATTTCATTTTGCATGGTTTAAATTTAGGTGTCATATATCTTTGAAGGAAACCTCTACGAGCTTCCCTTCAAAGATGGGCAGCTGTTGACACCTAATTTTAGAAAAATAAAATTGCATTTTGAACAAATAAAAGGAAAAAGAAAAAAAAAATGGAGGAAATTGATTTGATTGATTATGTATGGAAATTTGAAATTCTGATGAATATTCAGATTTTGATAAATGCAGAAACAATTAAAAATCAGGTGAACAAAGGGTAGGGATTTTGATAAAATGGAAGGAATCAAGTAAAATCGAGCTGATTACGAAATCACGTTTTGATTTGCACGCTTGATTTGATGCAACAAACGATGGAAGTTTGAAATATGCCATACAAAGCAGCTGTTCGGAATCAGTATAAAAGAGAGCTTTATTTTTCGTAACCTAGGGGGAGGGGATTCGAAAATTCAGAGCAAAAAAAAAGAATTCGTGCGGAAGAAAATTCGTGCAAAAGAAAGCCACGGAGAGAGCTCTCTTTTAATTTCCTTTGGTCTTTTCAAAGTCAAAAGAAAAGAAGAAAGAAAGTTTTTGCTTTTGGCTGAAGAGTGAAAGAGACGTGAGTGCAGAGGGTGGACGTGCGAATAGACAAGAGGGAGAGAATAAAAAAAAGAAAAGCAAAAAACCCCACTGTTCATCTTCTCCGTGGCCTCCCCTTGCCGCGTGACCAACCCCTGCACTGTTGGTCTTCGAGTTGCTTGCGCTGCCTCCGCCGCGCCTTCGCCTACCGATCGCCGTCCGAGAAGCCGACGCCGGCGCTTCTCATCGCCTCAACGCCCGCGACGCCGGTCCCGCGCCAAAAGCCACCACCGGCGCCCCTCGTCGCTCCGCTCCTCGACGTCCGCTGCTTGAGACCCCACGGACGAGCCCCGCACCGCAGCCGACACCGCCGCTGCCCAGCGACCGCGACCCGCAACCCTGCCTCGATTCCGCCGCTGCCCCGAGCTCGAGCCAGCACCACCAGAGCCCGAGCACCGCCCCGGCGTCAACCCCCCGTCTCCATTACTCACCTTAGGTAGCTTTTCATTTTCATTTTTTTCTTTTTACTTTTACTTTTTTATAAGTTAGTTTATTTTATCCTTTTCATTTGTTATATATATATATTAGTTCATTTGATAGCATTTTTAGTTTAGGTATTTAATTTGTAATGTTGGATGTTAATATTTTGTGAATTTAGTATGCTTTCTGCAGGAATTTTGTCCAGAATTATTAAAATTATTAATTTGATCCGAGAGACATGGATCATTTTTTTAATTATTTTAATTTTTGGGCTTTTTAGTGAGATTTTAATTGTTAAATCACAATAATTATTTAATTTGGTCCGTAAGACCTCGGATCAGATTTGTAATTATTTTGATCTATTTATTGTGATAATTAGGGTTAGAATAACCGTTAATTTGACCTGTGAAACAATAGGTTATTTTTTCGATTATTTTAATCATTCATTGCTTGATTTTGTTGATAGTTTAGATTTAATAATTACTTGTCTTTAAAAAAAACAAAAAAATCAAAAAAATAAAACAAATCAAAATCTTGCATGAGCATATTAGACACGTAGGTTTAGTAATTTTTTTTTTATTATATTTTTAGAATTTCATTTTTTAGATATCTTTTTAAAATAGGTTAGGGTCAATCTTAAACAACCTTTTTTATAGTCTTAGATAAAATTGGCATATTTTTATATCATCATTTTAAAAAATAAATGAATAAAAAATAGTTTTCTAAGACATAATAGGGTTTAAGTCAAAATTAATCCCAAAAAAATGAATTAGAAAATTATTTTTTTAAATAGCTTAATTAGGGTTTTTATTGATTTTGAATTTCAAATAAAAAAAATACAAAAATACTAGGTGCATTTTAACTAGTTTGCATAATATGATTATTTAGTTAGAACATGTCCATTAGTAAATTAGGTCATGAGGTGCATGTTAATTAGATTGCATATTAGGCCCATTTAATTTGAATTTGCATATTAGTAAAATCAGGTCATTTAGCTAAAACAATGCATTTTTTTTTTTATAAAATTCTAACTCTTAAGAAAACCCCCAAAAAGATGTTTGATTTGTGTGATGCAATTTATTTATTTTTTTTATTCAATAATGGTTGAGCACCCGTGTGGTCACCTTTTGACATGATAGAAGTCCAGGTTAAAATAAATCCAAGCTGCCTGCAAAAAACATTTAAAAAAAAATAAAAAGAAATGGTACCGAAAGGGCATTAGAAATTTCTAGTATAACCAAGTCCCTGTACCCTTAGTCTCTGGTTCGTAGGAGTAGAATAAATATCCCTTTATTTTACTTAGGTGTCTAATCGACCTATCGTAAACTGATTAGTGGCGACTCCTAGATAATATTTTGCATGTTTAAAAAGTTTTAGACTTAAGTCGCGATTTGGTATGGGCTTGGGAAAGCCCGAGCTAAGTTTAAAAACTTAGCAGTCCATCAACCTAGTTTTAGGTGGTGAATCCAAAAAAATTAGGTCGCGACAACATGCAAATTGATTTTATCTAGGAGTCGCCACTAATCAGTTTATGATAGGTCGATTACACACCTAAGTAAAATTTATTTTACTCCTAGGAACCAGAGACTTTGGCTATGGGGACTTGATTACACTATATTTCTCTAATGCCCTTTCGGTACCATTCTTTTTATTTTCAAAAATGTTTTTGCAGGTAGCTTGGATTTATTTTAACCTAAATCACTATCATGCAAATGGGGTGATCACACGGATGCTCAACCATTATAAAACACTCAATGAATTAAATAAATTGCATTAAAAGAATTAAACACAAAGTGTGACAGCCTGAATTTTCAGATTTGTTTTCGATTAAATAAATTGGGCTTTTCGTTGACGCGTCTATAGTGCTATTCTCTGAGTTGGCCACTCATGAGATAATTAGACTATTTGGGGGAGCAATTAAGGAATCTAAATGTAATGGACTTGAGAATTCGACAACGAATCGACTACTCAACCGTGTTGATCCGCAATGGATATTGCGGCACCATAAAAAATCGATCAGAGATCGGAGATGGGTTGCTTCGATTGAGATATGTGATTAGTGTGTGGGTGATTCCACCTAATTGCAAAATTCTCGTTGAACGGCACTAGACCGATTTTTCTGTCATTTCTGTACTCGGTGTCCGTATTTGAAACCTCGAGATTTTCATGACAATCGAGAGTCGCCAATGTGTCGAAAATGTACTTTGTGACTCGAGATAAATCAATCACGGGTCAATTGTACAAAAAATTCCTAAAAGTTACCCGGTAGACTAGGTCATGCTAAAAGAGCGTCGGATTGGAATTAACCGTGAATTTGAACCCGATTTCAAAAATTGAAAATTATGTGGTGTCACGAGCTATTTTAGGAACGTCGGCTCATCCTCCGAAAAATTTTCGGAGATTCCGAGATTTTTACAGAAAATCGAATTGGATGTCGCGGAAAATTAGTGAAAATTCATATGGGCCAAATTAAGGGAAATTTGGACTTCCAAGTTGAGCCTTTGAGTATTGGGGACTTGTAGAAATTTGTACAGGCTTTTTCTTCGATGAAATTGGACCTCGATTTGGGGAATCAAGTGAGAATTTACAACTAATGGAGTGAAATTCGAAATTTTGGGCAAGGGGCTGTAATTTTGACATTTAACTTGGCTCAATTGTGACTTGATTTATTGGAAAGAATTAGGGGACATGTGTTTAATTAAGGGGATAGGATTGTCGACTTTGGACCCCATTTTCCAAGCTTGCCGAGCACACTTTGCCAGCTGCTTCCCTCCTGTCGCTGTCCCTCCTTCACCGCCTCTGCTCTCTACATTTCTTCTTCCAGTTGAAGCTAGGGGACGACAGAGATCCAACTGAGAGAAGCAGCTCACGCCCCCACCAAATTTCTTCCTTCCACGGCACGTTCAGCAACAATCGAGGGCACTAGTGAAGTGGCATCACCGTCCACCGAAGTAACTCCGTGCTCGCATCTTCTCTCCACATGTCCGCAAGCCCTGCTTCCTTCTGCCGAGTATTGACCAGCAAATTCCAGCGTCCACAGTCAATTGAAGACACGAGCAAGCTGCTCATGTGTTGACTCCAGCAAGTGGCCGAAGCTGCTTCTCCGTCTCCTTCCATCGACGCCAGCACGCCTGCCTCTCCATGCATCCATGCCAGCTGCTTCCCTGCTCCATCTTCGTTCGTTTGCCAGCAGCCCAGCGACTCTGCCCCTCATCCGTGCCATCTGTCCGCGATCCAACTTCACTTAGTCAACCTTCAAGCCACGCCGAAGCCTCCTTCATTGACCCAGCATCTGCGTGTCTCCCTCCTTTGGCCCGTGGACTTCAACGCCAGCCAGCCAGCTTCGTTCGCGTGTCCTTCAGCCGCTCGCCCCTGCACGAAGCCAGCGAAGAAGTCAGCTCCAGCCATCCTCGCCCGAAGCTGCTTCTGTTTCCATTGGGCCGCGTAGAATCAAGCAACGCACGAAGCCGCAGCCCATCGTGTCTTCAAGTCCAGCCCACGAGTCCACAGAATTTCTGCAGCAGCCCATTAATTGAGTCTTCAGCCCACTTCACAAGCCCAGTTGAAGTCCAGCAAGCCCGTGAAGGTTTAGCCCACTTGAAGTCAGGCCCAATTCCAGCAAGATAATTGAAGCCCCGCCCAAGTTGGAAACAAATCTCAAATTTGGGCTGAGATTTGTTGGGCCCGTCTTAGGCCCGGCCCAAGTGTTCGCCGATGCTGCCGAAAATTCGGATTTCGGCCGCCGTTGCGCCGTCGTCGCGATGAACCAGTTCTCGTTTTTGACCGGTGAGTTTATACTCTAAACTCTTCTTAGTAGGTTATTGATGCTAAGGGGTGTTTAGATTTATTTAATTAGGAATTAGGTGGTTAGTTAGATTAATTAGTGATTTAATTATTTAATTGAGCATGTTAGGTGGTTAGCATGGTTTAGTTAAGGCCTAATTAAATTGTATTATTTATCTAGAAGGGTTCGGGAATTTTCTGGGTCCGTATTGGTATTTAATTTAATAATTTTGGCCTAGGTTAGTATTTTTAGAAATTAAATTAAATTAATTAATTAATTTTTGAAATTAATTAATTATTAATTATTTTTCCGGAAATTAGGCTGTGATAGCCAATGACCAGAATTTCGTGCTGATTGCAATGGTGTGGTTAGTTTCTGCAATTGAGTGTTAAATTATGCAAATTGAGTGATGATTGAATTTTTTATATTTAATTCCAAAAATTGTGAATGTTCAATATTTATTTAGAAAATCCTGGGTGTCGGATTTTAACACCGAAAATAGTTTTATATACTATATAAAATAGTGGGATTTTAAAAAGGAAGAATGTCAATTTTTCTGGATCGAGATGACCGTGTACCCACACATGACTATTTTCATGCGTATTTCTAATACAAAGAAAAAGGCCAGGTTCATCATTGTAATTGAAGCATTTGAGTGCAATGCACGGTGCCCTAGGCCATATTTGAGTGATCGTGTGATGATTAAGAGAAATCGTCCTGGGCTATTGAGTTGGACGTTATCCCTATATGGGATACCCTTAGACAAAGGGAAGCCGGTCGCAGTAGATTTTGGACCCTATGCACGATGGGGAGGTCCTCTTTCCCAGGATCCCTATGACCAGGAACCCCTATCCCTATCTCGAATAGACACTTCCCACTATTCACAGCCATTCAATTGGCCCCAGCCAAGTATTCCTGCCAACACCACAGAAGAAGACAATACAAACTGGGCGCAAGAAGAAGCATCCCACCGGGCTCATGAAGAAGCATCCTCATCACACCATCTAAAACAGATCCTCTCACCAGAAGACCTTGAAGATCTTGAACAGAAGTACGAAGCACATCTTCTAGCAACAGCACATAGCTCGGATGACTCGGACTATGACTACAATGCTCGTGACGGACGAGACCGCTGAAAAGCCGCTGACCGTACAGTTTCACTGTAGCATAGTACTGTTCACTTTTACTGTAGCACTAGGCTAGGGAAAGTACTGTTCACAGTACGGGTACTGTTCATAGTGTGTGAATAATTCCCTCCCGGAAGTTTCCGGTGCCTCTGTTTGTTTCCGGACCCATGAGCTTGGTCCTTGTTCGCTTGTGACCTCTTATTGTCTATAAAAGGCAAGGAGGGTGTATTGTGTTGGGGAGAGTCCCCTGAAGTAAAGTGAGTGTTTTGTAAAACCTCTCTATGGCTTTCTAAATCTCTCTTCTTCTCCAGCCTGGTAGAATCCTCTAGGAAATGCAGCTCGGGTAGATTAGAAGCGGTTCCATCCTGGTTCTCATGGTGTCCCTAGACCCTGAACTAAAGGGCAGAGTGGTTTCCTGCTAACAGGCCGTCCCTGAAGGGTTTGAACGTTGTTCGCCCACTGTGGGAAGGCATACTTGCAGAAAATTGTCTCTTCCTTCCCTGGTTCTAGGCCTAGTCCCATTATGGTATCAGAGCCATGGTTTCGTTTGTAATATTATCCGTTCCATGCACCTAGTAGGTGAATCCAGTGCTGAGAAGATCTCCTCACAACATGTCTACAGAACCCGAAATCCTTGAAGCACCTGTTACTTTTGCTCCTTCTGGATCATCTTCAACACCTCCAGAGTTTCGTGTTTCCAATGCTTCTAAGATAGATTATCTATATGAAGTCTCTCTTAGTGATGAAACCAAGATCTCTGAAACCCAGCTTCCTCTTATGAATCCTTATTCTGCCTTTGCCAAACCCAATTCGTCATTCTCACCCATCCGCTCCATCCGCCAACTTATTCATCAAACTCCAAAGCAAGTAAAGGAGTACGTCCAGTCCTCCAAATTCGACCAGCACCCCATTCCTGCTACTGAAAAAGAGTACTTTGTTACTCTCCAGATCCCTGCAGAATTTCCCAGACAATGGGCTCAACAAGGATACTCTCATGTTCATTATGGAGCTGTTCGTCTTGCTCTCACTTTCCACGGTCGAAAAGGTTTGCCCGTAGTGGCAAGAATTGCGTTGTTGGATACTAGATTTTTACAATACCAGCATGCCTGCATCGGCACTGTTCAGACCACTCTGAATGCTGGAACAGTCTTTGTAACTTTGTATCCCAACTTCAACATCGCTCTCTCAGATCCCCAGCTTCTCTGCTATCCATGTGTGGTTTGTAGGATGTGGTTCCTATTTCCAGGGGAGCATTGATGATGTTGCCACTGTTTCGGCAAAAATGCCATGGTCGCTTGAAAAACAAGATGGTATGGACTTCAGGATTTGGTGTCGTGGTTCTTAGTTCTTTTTCCAAGAGATGTTTCCAGTGAGTGGGAGGATAGAACCAGTTGAGAAAGTCTAGAAGGTTTTGATCACTTTCTCTCTCGATATTTTTCCCAAGTAAGAATATCCTGGTGAGGTTGGCAACAAATCTTCTGGTTGGTATTTCAAAGGCTATCAAGTACTTATTGGTTAAGTACCATAATAGCGTCTTGAGCTGATCAGGAAAATCATCTTCTTTCCAGATAAGAGGATGTATGAATGGATAATCTGAATTTAATCCACAAGGATAAAGAATTGAACCTGCATTGAATCTGAATAGATCTGTGTGGCTTTGCCACATAAGCCTTTCAAGATTTTCAGTGAGATTGTCATTCTGGATGTGTTCAATAATCTCCTGGGGAAATTTCCAGCTTGGCAAATCTTTGATCTTCTCAATCTTGTATTTTACTCCATGATTGAGCATGTGAAAAGCAGGTCTTTTGATGTACATGTTGATTTCGGCTGGGGCCTTTGGTCTTGACAAGAAATCAGCTAGAACATTCTTTTTTCCTGGAATGTGTTTGGTTTCAAAGGAGTATTTTGAAAACCATTCAGCCCATCGAAGCAGTTGGGAATTTGGAATCTGCTTCTGTTTGAATTTGGTCATCTGAGGAAAAGATGCCATGTCTAATTCCACCAGGAAGTGATGGCCGATGAGATGGAATTCAAACTTCTTGATTCCATTTTTGACTGCTAGGATTTCTTTGAAGGTGGAGTGGTAATGCATTTCGGATTGAGAGAACTTTCCACTTTTGTGAGCACAAAGGTGTCTCTTACCATCAATTTCTTCAAGTAAAATAGCTGCCCAGTATTCGTCACTGGCGTCGGTTTGAAGAATTCTTTTTCCTGTTGATGGTATTTTCAGTGGTGGGAGATTCTGCATAACCTCCTTAAGCTCAACAACTGCTTTTGTCTGAATTTTTCCCCAAGGTGGGGGATTCTTCTTTAGCATGGATTGCAAAGGAATCAGGAGCTTTGCAAGATTTGGGACAAAATCCCTGAGATAATTAATTATCCCAAGGAATTGCTGGACTTCCTTCTTTGTGAAATTCTCTTCTGGAAACTTTAGCAGTTCCTGAGCAATATGCGGCCCTGGATAGTATGTTCCATTGTTGAGGTGCATACCAAGAAACTCGATTTCTGTTTGGGCAATGTTCATCTTTCTCTGAGAAAGCATGATACCATGCTTTCTGACAATTTCTGCAAACTGTTGAAGAAGCTGGCAGTGTGATTGCTCATCAGGACTGTAGAGCAGGATATCATCGATATATACTGCAGCACTTGAAAGGATTGGTTGGAAGATACGACACATGGCCTTTTGGAAGAGGGATGGTGCTACCTTTAGGCCAAAAGGAAGAACTTTCCATTGGAAGTGCTGGTTTGGGATACAGAATCCTGTTTTGGATCTGTCTTCAGGATGGATGCCCAGTTGCCAAAATCCGGCTTTAAGGTCGAATTTGAAATAGATATGGGCCTTTGTTAATCCAGTAAAGAGAGAAACTCTGGATGGTAAAGGGAATTTATCATCTTGAAGGAAAGAGTTGAGGGGTTGGTAGTTAATTACCAATCTCATTTTTCCTCTGTTTTGCTCAGCTCGCTTATTGACATAGAAGGCTTCACAAGCCCATTGAGAGTTGGAGATTTCAATAAGGCCTTGTTGCAGTAGTTCTGAGCATTCCCTTTGAGCTAAAGCCAAATGTTCTGGCTTCATTCCCATGTGACTCGCCTTGGTTGGATTTATATCTTCATTTTTCTTGAAAGGAAGGCGAACGAAGAATTCTGGATTTTCCCACAAAGGATGGGAACACTTTTGGGCGAATTCTGCATGGGATTCCGAACATGATTCTAACAGCTTTTGCATGATTGGATCTAATAGACTCATTTGAATGGAAAAGAGTCTCTGGATATTGACGAATTCAGAGAATTGGTCCTTATACCTAAGGCCTTTTCCAGGAATGATGCGTAGTTGTGAGATCTGAGTCATGACATCCCAACCTATGATTAGGTCTTTGTTGGGAAGATTGGATCCAAAGATTTTTGTGGTTATTGAACACTGAGGAAAAAACTGAACGGTCACAGGAGTAGTTCTTACACTTGTGGAGAAGGTGTCTCCTGAGGCAGAGTTGAAATATCGGACATAAGGAGTCCAATATTCTTCAGGAAGAACCTTAGTATCCAGAATTGAACAACTTGCTCCAGTGTCAATAAGAGCAATGACAGTGATTGGCTTGGCAAACTTTGAAGTGAGGATTTTTACAGGAAAATGGGGACAGTGGGTTTGGCTTGAGAATATGTCAAGGTTTTGTTCTGCAGATGTGGGTGATATGTGAAAAATGTCTTCAGATTCAAGAAGTTCTCGATGAGCAAATCCAGACATGGCAACCAGAACTTCCGAAGAAAGAAGAAATGGCGATACCTGCGAAAAAGAAAGGATCGCACGGGTCATAAAAAGACAAATCGTTGCTACATCTGCAATCAGAAAGGACACTTTGCCAAAAACTGTCCCCAAGCTAAGAAGGGCCAACATCATTTGATACACCAGATTGAGAATGAAACATGTATCTCTCTTGAACATGATGATGTTGAATCATTATTCTCTGCTGATGAAGAACAATCTGAACAAACTCTCTGCATCATTCCATGTTACAACAATTCCAGTGAAACTAATTCAGATTCAGAATCTGAAGACATTTTTCACATATCACCCACATCTGCAGAACAAAACCTTGACATATTCTCAAGCCAAACCCACTGTCCCCATTTTCCTGTAAAAATCCTCACTTCAAAGTTTGCCAAGCCAATCACTGTCATTGCTCTTATTGACACTGGAGCAAGTTGTTCAATTCTGGATACTAAGGTCCTTCCTGAAGAATATTGGACTCCTTATGTCCGATATTTCAACTCTGCCTCAGGAGACACCTTCTCCACAAGTGTAAGAACTACTCCTGTGACCGTTCAGTTTTTTCCTCAGTGTTCAATAACCACAAAAATCTTTGGATCCAATCTTCCCAACAAAGACCTAATCATAGGTTGGGATGTCATGACTCAGATCTCACAACTACGCATCATTCCTGGAAAAGGCCTTAGGTATAAGGACCAATTCTCTGAATTCGTCAATATCCAGAGACTCTTTTCCATTCAAATGAGTCTATTAGATCCAATCATGCAAAGCTGTTAGAATCATGTTCGGAATCCCATGCAGAATTCGCCCAAAAGTGTTCCCATCCTTTGTGGGAAAATCCAGAATTCTTCGTTCGCCTTCCTTTCAAGAAAAATGAAGATATAAATCCAACCAAGGCGAGTCACATGGGAATGAAGCCAGAACATTTGGCTTTAGCTCAAAGGGAATGCTCAGAACTACTACAACAAGGCCTTATTGAAATCTCCAACTCTCAATGGGCTTGTGAAGCCTTCTATGTCAATAAGCGAGCTGAGCAAAACAGAGGAAAAATGAGATTGGTAATTAACTACCAACCCCTCAACTCTTTCCTCCAAGATGATAAATTCCCTTTACCATCCAGAGTTTCTCTCTTTACTGGATTAACAAAGGCCCATATCTATTCCAAATTCGACCTTAAAGCCGGATTTTGGCAACTGGGCATCCATCCTGAAGACAGATCCAAAACAGGATTCTGTATCCCAAACCAGCACTTCCAGTGGAAAGTTCTTCCTTTTGGCCTAAAGGTAGCACCATCCCTTTTCCAAAAGGCCATGTGTCGTATCTTCCAACCAATCCTTTCAAGTGCTGCAGTATATATCGATGATATCCTGCTCTACAGTCCTGATGAGCAATCACACTGCCAGCTTCTTCAACAGTTTGCAGAAATTGTCAGAAAGCATGGTATCATGCTTTCTCAGAGAAAGATGAACATTGCCCAAACAGAGATCGAGTTTCTTGGTATGCACCTCAACAATGGAACATACTATCCAGGGCCGCATATTGCTCAGGAACTGCTAAAGTTTCCTGAAGAGAATTTCACAAAGGAGGAAGTCCAGCAATTCCTTGGGATAATTAATTATCTCAGGGATTTTGTCCCAAATCTTGCAAAGCTCCTGATTCCTTTGCAATCCATGCTAAAGAAGAATCCCCCACCTTGGGGAAAAATTCAGACAAAAGCAGTTGTTGAGCTTAAGGAGGTTATGCAGAATCTCCCACCACTGAAAATACCATCAACAGGTAAAAGGATTCTTCAAACCGACGCCAGTGACGAATACTGGGCAGCTATTTTACTTGAAGAAATTGATGGTAAGAAACACCTTTGTGCTCACAAAAGTGGAAAGTTCTCTCAATCCGAAATGCATTACCACTCCACCTTCAAAGAAATCCTAGCAGTCAAAAATGGAATCAAAAAGTTTGAATTCCATCTCATCGGCCATCACTTCCTGGTGGAATTAGACATGACATCTTTTCCTCAGATGACCAAATTCAAACAGAAGCAGATTCCAAATTCCCAACTGCTTCGATGGGCTGAATGGTTTTCAAAATACTCCTTTGAAACCAAGCACATTCCAGGAAAAAAGAATGTTCTAGCTGATTTCTTGTCAAGACCAAAGGCCCCAGCTGAAATCAACATGTACATCAAAAGACATGCTTTTCACATGCTCAATCATGGAGTAAAATACAAGATTGAGAAGATCAAAGATTTGCCAAGCTGGAAATTTCCCCAGGAGATTATTGAACACATCCAGAATGACAATCTCACTGAAAATCTTGAAAGGCTTATGTGGCAAAGCCACACAAATCTGTTCAGATTCAATGCAGGTTCAATTCTTTATCCTTGTGGATTAAATTCAGATTATCCATTCATACATCCTCTTATCTGGAAAGAAGATGATTTTCCTGATCAGCTCAAGACGCTATTATGGTACTTAACCAATAAGTACTTGATAGCCTTTGAAATACCAACCAGAAGATTTGTTGCCAACCTCACCAGGATATTCTTACTTGGGAAAAATATAGAAAGAGAAAGTGATCAAAACCTTCTAGACTTTCTCAACTGGTTCTATCCTCCCACTCACTGGAAACATCTCTTGGAAAAGGAACTAAGAACCACGACACCAAATCCTGAAGTCCATACCATCTTGTTTTTCAAGCGACCATGGCATTTTTGCCGAAACAATGGCAACATCATCAATGCTCCTCTGGAAATAGGAACCACATCCTACAAACCACACATGGATAGCAGAGAAGCTCAAATTCACAAATCTTATCCAAGATCTGTCGTATCCTGCCCACACCAGTATCGAGAACTCCAGAGGATCCTGTGCCAAGAAAACAAAACCATTCCTGAAAGTATATGGAATTTTAATATACCCACTGCATGGGATCATTATGACCTAGCTTCAGAAGCTAAGGAAGCACTCGGGCAATTCAGACAGGCTGGATCATCTCAAGATAATGAAATGACAAGTGCACAGGACATTGTCCAATCTACCCAGGACCCCTATGCACGATGGGGAGGTCCTCTTTCCCAGGATCCCTATGACCAGGAACCCCTATCCCTATCTCGAATAGACACTTCCCACTATTCACAGCCATTCAATTGGCCCCAGCCAAGTATTCCTGCCAACACCACAGAAGAAGACAATACAAACTGGGCGCAAGAAGAAGCATCCCACCGGGCTCATGAAGAAGCATCCTCATCACACCATCTAAAACAGATCCTCTCACCAGAAGACCTTGAAGATCTTGAACAGAAGTACGAAGCACATCTTCTAGCAACAGCACATAGCTCGGATGACTCGGACTATGACTACAATGCTCGTGACGGACGAGACCGCTGAAAAGCCGCTGACCGTACAGTTTCACTGTAGCATAGTACTGTTCACTTTTACTGTAGCACTAGGCTAGGGAAAGTACTGTTCACAGTACGGGTACTGTTCATAGTGTGCGAATAATTCCCTCCCGGAAGTTTCCGGTGCCTCTGTTTGTTTCCGGACCCATGAGCTTGGTCCTTGTTCGCTTGTGACCTCTTATTGTCTATAAAAGGCAAGGAGGGTGTATTGTGTTGGGCAGAGTCCTCTGAAGTAAAGTGAGTGTTTTGTAAAACCTCTCTATGGCTTTCTAAATAATGGTAACCTAGACGTTGCCCTGATTCTAAGGCATTTAGCCTTTTCTGGAACTCAAAGACCATTTTCTTGGTGGTCTCATCATATCTTCGGAGATCTTGTTGCACACTTCCAATCTTGGAGTCAATTGCTTTGAAAGCATTGTTTTGTGCTAACAGGGTCTCTGATTGCCAATTTAAGACAGCTTCAGCAGCAGAAGTCTTCTTTTGTCTTCCATGTTCATCCACATCAGTGGGGGTGGATATTTTAGGAACATGGCGGTGTCTGCCTTGAGGATCAATGAATTCCTCTGGGGCAGGAAACGAAAGTTTAGAACTTTCTTTGGCCAGAGGGGGAAAATCAGAATCGTGAAACATGGCAATGGAAGAAACCGGTGGTGTTTCTACTGGAGCTTCAAGTGGGTAGGAATGCTTTTTGGCCCACTTTAAAATTGGTTTATAGAACGGAGAGAGAGCTTGTTTTTTCTGAGGTGGCGATGGTGGGGGTGATCTTGGTGGATCTGGTGGAGTTTGGGTTAAAGTGTCCTCTGGTGGTGGAGGTGGAGCATAGGATACCATGAACTGGTATTTATCGCATTCACCAAGAGTATCAACCGAAGGGTCCCCGTTTAAGTATCTTTGATACACTTTATCCTTTGGCCTTTTCCGTCTAGGTGGAGGTCTATCATATGGATTTACTTCATCAGGGGAATTCATACAATAGGAACACTGGCAAAAAGGATCCCAAAAACAATGACCATATTTGTCTTTATAGTAATGGACAGGATGCCCATCACTATTAAAGTGCCTAACAAGCTTTTTTGGATCTGGCTCAAAAATTGATTCAGGAACACATGGTTCTATCATGAAGAGAGTTTGGAAGATAGAAGGACTCTCTTCCTTTTCTTTGCCAAATTTGATGGAAACAGTTCCATCCTTTTTTCGGACAAACTCAGAGTCTGTAGACTGGAAAGGCTTGTTATGTTGGTGTAGATTTTCGTAGTTGGTAATCCAAGTTTCTGGGAGAAGCTTGGCCAACGCATCCTTTGGGATCTGCCTAGGAACATGGATGCATGATGCTTGATCATTCTGCATGGAGATAAACAAAGCATCTTCATTACCATTGTTGAAGTTAAGATCAAGAGCATGGTTCTGTACTCGATAAACCATCTGGTAATGCAAGGTCAAAAGACCGCCGAATAGAGAGTAGGCCGTGCTATATGCCGAGATCAAAACTAGGAACGCATGATGAATTGAGTATTGTGTTCCAGTTAATTGAGCTTGAGTGCTGTTCTGATTTGTGATATGAACTGTACTGACCTGTAGGGTGGAACTGAGACGAGGTAAGTCTCCTTGATTATGTGATTGCGTGCTTAGGACGCTTCTTACCGTCTTTCCCTCCTAGTTGAAGTTTAAAGCATGGACTTGTTGAGGCATTGTCTTACTGGTTATTGTATAACCACTTTCAGGGTCATCGAGTGGAGGACCTGTAGAGAGGAGGTGATATGAAGTATGGGTCGGATAGGACCGCTTCTTTTGGAGAACAGTTTTTTGTAGTCTTTTGACCATAGACTCTTATACTTGACTCAACATATGTTTATAAATGCATGTTTGTTTGTGAAATTATTGTTCTGCTTTTCTATCCCGAGATGGTTACTGTCGGGGGATTTATAATCCGCTTCTGCATGTGCAATAAAGTAAAAAGGGTTGGTGATTAGTCCTGGGAAGTCGCAAAATTTTATCGACCAGAGAGAGATGGGCACGTGCTCGAGGATCGGGGCGTGATACAAAGCAAACAATTTTTTGGTTTTTTTTTAATCTCGAAATTAAAACATGCACTCTAACTAAATGACCTAATTTTAATGACGAGCAATTTCTAATTAAATGGACCTAGCAACAATCACTAAATGACATGCATTTCATGAATCTAACTCTATATGATATGCGCATGATATTTTTGTATTTTTTATAAAAATTCGTAATTAAAAATTGCTAAAAATGAAAATCTAACTAAAGTGAGATATTATCTATAGACTAACATAAATCCTATCTTAACTTATAAACTTATCTCAACATGCCATTTAATTCAAATTGGTATCTAGCCTAGATATTATCTAAACATGCATTCTAATTCTAAATGATATGATATGCCATGCAATCTTTTCTTTGTATTTTTTATTCATTAAAGCTTGCAATTCTACCTAAACAAAATTTCAAATATAGCAAAAATCATTCAAGATATCCATCGAGATTCAAACAAAAGATTACGATATCCAGAAAAATAATCCGTCATCTCACGTCTTAGATTAATGGATATCGTAATCTTAATAAGGCACTTGCTCAAAATCAAACATAATAATAAAAAAAAAATGATCCGTTGTCTCATGGGTCAAATTAAAGATTATCGCAATCTCAGATAGCGCAATTATCCAATAATAAGTTGAGATAATTAAAAAAATGATCCGGTATCTTTACAGATCAAATTAGTGATTAAATCAACTTTATCAATAAGCCCTAATTGGATATGCTTAATATCACGTATCAGATAACAATCAATCCGAATTACGGAATGAAATATTCCATTTGAATTGGATATAGATTGTTACCTAGTTCGAACACGCGTAATCCGAATCAGAATTGGACCAGGTCACGGCTTGTGGATGATGCTCGACAGGAGGGTGGCAGCAGTAGCGGGTTCGAACCGCTACCAAATCGTCGTAGGAGACTTCACTGGCTTCGGATGGAGACCGGGGTTCGCTAGACGGCAAAATCGTTTGAGAAACTTTTGCTTTCCACGTGTGGATTATTCAAGAAGAAGACAATTTCCACCGCTTCAGCGCATCGCTCTCTAAATCCTTTCATCACTTTTGCCTCTTGTTCTGTGAACGTGACCACGCATTAATTGAATTTTCCATGATTCTGTGCACGTCACCCTTGCTGCTATGTTGATTGAAGGTAGTCTTGAACTAAGCCCAGAATTTCCTTCAAATAAAAGAAACAAGGGATATGTTCAGCAGAAGTCCTAAAACTTGTCAAGGAAGTGCAATTGAGTCCTAAAACTTACAAAAAATGCAATCAAGTCCTAAAACTTATCAAGTTGGTTCAATTGAGTCCTAAAGTTAACGCCGTTAGTTTTTTCCGTTAAAAATGCTGACGTGGCATTTTAAATAATTTTGTATTTTCCACGTGGATTTTTAAATTATTGTTTATTCATTTAAAAAAAAGATTAAAAAATTAGATTTATTCATTTTATCTTATTTTCACCAAAAACTAAAAAGAAAAGTTAAAAAAATTATTTTTAAAAATTGTTTAAAAAAAAAATCAACTTCTCTCCCCCACCACCGCCGCCGCCCATCGCCGGAGGGGCCGGGCGACGGTCGTCGTCGGGGTGGCCGCCCTCGCCCGGGCAATTTGCCCAGCGAAGAGGCGATTAGCCGCCGACGAACCTCGTCGACCTCGCTTCGGGGCGGCCGCGAGCGACCATCGCCCATTCGACCCTGGCCAGTATGATCGTGGGAACTCGACGGCGCGTCCCCCTCGAGGCCCAGGGCGAGGGCCGGCCACCCCGCCCAGGGCCGGCGACCGTCGCCGGCCCCTCCGGCGATGGGAGGCGGCGGAAGTCCACCGGTGTCTTTTTTTTTTTTTTTGAACAATTTATGTTTTTTAAATAAATTTAGATTTTCCTTTTTAGTTTTTAATCTATTTTTTAAAGATTTTGAATAAAAATAATTTAAAAAATTCATATAAAAAATAAAAAATTCATTTAAAATGTGACGTTAGCGCCACGTCAGCAATTTCCGTTAACTTTCTTGACGGTGTTAACTTTAGGACTCAATTGAATCAACTTGACAAGTTTTAGGAGTTGATTGCACTTTTTGTAAGTTTTAGGATTAAATTGCACTTTTTTGACAAGTTTTAGGACTTCTATTGAACATATCCCAAGAAACAATATTAGAGAAGATATGTGAGAGAATCTGCACTCGCCAATGGTGCCCCTGGTCACTGATGGAGAGCCTCCAGCAAGGCTATGGCGGGTGGTGCAGGACTTGTTTGAAGCGTCGATGAAGAGCTTCGCACGATTGGGCTGTCGCGAGGCGCAACGATGAGTGCAACAGCGGGGCTCGTTGGACTGGGCTTGCTGGCGTCACTAGATGACTGCTGGACTGAAAGACAATTAAAGACAACTCCGAGAAGCATACTTCCGTATCGGGTGTGGCGCGTCACCTCAATGAGAATTTTTGTCCAGACAGTAAATAATAATTATTGTCCGAAGAGTATATTTGTTGATTCTTATATAACACATACTTATTGATAGGCTTGACATGTCACGTCAGTGGGACGGAAGAGAGATCATGCCAGCTATCTTGTAATTGCGAAAAACCGGAATTAAAAATAATAATATACACACTTAAATAATTTCTAAAGATATGAAAATTAGTTTGCATGTTAGACCGAAGCTTATAATTCGTCCAATGTTATACTAAGCTGGCTTACAAAATTTGACGGGATTGTTTGAAATCGAATTATTAGCGAATCATTAGATTTTTTTTTCCTCGTCTAAACATTAGTCCCATACAATTATTTTCTTGTCATCTTGCAACAATCTACGCACATGCTCGAATTCGAGCTTATCTGATCAAAGCACAAAGGTGAAGGCTGGCTATTGCCATGCAAGTTAATTTTTTTTTTTGTTTTTAATCTAAAGAATTATAATTATTGCTCAAAAGGATATATTAAAAGTATATAGACTTCCACAATGAAGAAAATTGAAGCATAGCAAAACTCAGAGTACTACAAAATAAGGCCAAATTTAGGAAACAATGAGGGTTAATAGAGCACCTACAAGGTTAAGCATAAATTTGTTTTATGAGAATGGATTTGTCAAAAAGAACAATTGGTGGCCGATCTCTGGATCTCGTATCATCATCAGTGATAAGTACGCGCTAGAATTTCTTTTTTAGTAACTAAGGCATTGCAAGTTGGCACTATGCATTAATGTTCGGCTTTTTCTACAATTTTGCCGAGACAACCAAAACAGGTTGAACAAACGTGGCTATAGCATTTGGAAGTAAATTTTTATAGTTCAGCGAGATGTCATAATTTCTACGATCATCATTGAAACTGGAGATAGATAACCTATACACGAATTTGGACGGGAGAGATTTAAATCTTGAGAGCCGTGAGCTAATCAAGTACACTAGGGTACTCTAATTTGGACCGCAACACAACAGTGGCGTCATTAATTTGTGCATGCAACTACGAGAGAGAACAAGCATGTTATGTACAATAATACGAGTTGGTGTTAACGCAACATCTGTACAAATTCAATGACATACGTCGCTGTCGGACGCCTTCATTAAGATATTTATCACCAACCGAGGAGAATATGTAATGATGTGCTACTTAAGAATATGGCGGAAGAAAGAAATAGAGAATCGCGTACATTTCGATGTTTTCATAAAGAGGATTATATCAGCCTATTTATAGATTTTATGAAATGATTAAATAAGATAACATATCTATTAAAATATGCACGATCATAGAGGATATTCACAAAACCTTGAGAGATACCGAAATGATCATTATTCTCCTAAATATCTCTAACAGCACTAATGATGGATCAAGGTATACACGATGCTGAAAATAGTTTGACCATATATGACACGGCAAAAGAGGGAGGTGAACTATCCGACGTTAGCGAGAGACTTCTCTCCCTCAAGCATGCGAGGCAAGAGCAATACAAACGGGCCGAAAATTCGAACCGACGAAGCTCGAGGGCAGCGTTTTAATTCTTGTCGACTTCGAGGGCAGTTGTTACACTTGAGGTAAATAAATGTTGGTAAAGATAAGCATAATTGGTAATCAAACAAGAGTAATTAACCTAAAACAAATGGGTAATATAATAGAGAAAAATCGGTAGGTTATTACTATTGAGGTTGGTAATTTCTATAAAAAAAAAAGCTGGCAAATTTAAGGCGTTTCTAGGAAATACAAATAAAAGTTTGCAAATGATGAGAAAGTTTGCAAATTAAAACCAAAATACCATATACTTGTCAGGAAGTAACTTGTGGGTGCGTTTGGTAATGATTTTGTTCACAGGAACAGATTCTGATCAGAAATGATTCTTTTTTATTTTGTTCCCGAGAACAATTTCTAAGCATTTTAAGCCGTTTGGTAATTATCCAAAATTTTTAATTTTGGAATAGAATTGCATTTAATACCGTGCTTATTGATTATGTTCCAAATTAATTTTTTTAAAAATTTTTAAATAATTTTTTAAAATTTTTTAAATTTTTTTTTTAAATTTTTTTAAATAATTTTTTTAAATAATTTTTTTAAATTTTTTTCCTTTTTTTTTTCCCTCAGCGAGGCCGGCCCTTGTCGGCCGAGCCTTGCCAGCAGCTAGGCGAGGCTCGCCCAGCCTCGAAGAGGCTCGGCCTGCCAAATCTGGCGAGGCCGAGCCTCGCTGGTGGCTAGGCGAGTCTCACTAGTGGCCAGGTGAGCCTCACCGGGGCTGGGTGAGGCTTGCCTGGCCACCGGCGGGGCTGGGCGAGCCTTGCCGGTGGCTAGGCTTGCCTCCGACAAGCTCGCTAGACCAGTTGTCGGCGGCGGCAAACAGTGGCAGACGGCGGTGGACAGCAACCGCGGAATGGCAGTCGATGAAGAAGAAGAAAAGAGAAGAAGAAGAGTTGGTTTTGATTCTTTTTTATGTTCTCGGAACAAGAATCAATTTTTTTTATTATTCTTGATTCTACTCCAAATCTGTTCCCAGGAACAAAAACTTTACCAAATGCGATTCTGTTCTCAAACTGATTCCAAGAACAAAAAATCAGAATCATGCACCATTTGGATGGTTACCAAACAGTGCCTAACATGAAAGTTGATAATGTAGCCTGAGATACATTTATTCTGAAAACTATACTAGTGGTTGCTCAAGTTAGGTAAACGACACGTTTTTCAATCGGAATAATTGGGTGGTGTAGTGTAGAACTTAGCAAAGGATTCGCTCGATAGAGTCGCGTCCAATTATTTTGGAGGTCATCAGGTTGAATCTGACCATAAGCTTGTTAGAACCCTTTTTGAGAAAGATAATATACTGTTTGCCATTTGGATAAGTGCATCGGAAGTCCTAAAATTTACAAAAAATGCAATCAAGTCTTAAATTTCTATCAAGTTAGTTCAATTGAGTTATTTCGTTAATTTTGTCTAATTTAGCTAATGAAAAATGCTCATGTTTTTTTTTTTTTATAATTATTATTCATGGCGATTGCTAGGATGGATTGGTGAGGGTGAGGGATGGCCGATGGGGGTTGCCAACATCAGGCGAGGGCCTGTAGTCCCCCCTCCTAAAAAAAAAGATTGGGCGAGAGCTCATAGGCCCTCCCCTAGATTGAGCAAGTCCTCGCTTGTTATTGGCAAGGGTTGTTCGCCCTTGACTAGGGCCCAGCGGCCCTCGTTGGCCATCCTCCACCCTCATCAGCCTTTCACGATGATGGTGGGGCAGCAGTGTTAAGGGCTTGCAACCTATATAACTTAGTTTCTCTCTATTTTTTTTAGCTTATTTTTTAAATTTAATTTAAATAACTTTTGTATTAAAAATAAGTTTTTGCCCAATATGATATAGTTTTAGTTTTATATTTCATGATTAGTCATGTTATTGCCATGTAGAAGAGAGAAAATATTAAAAAAAATTACGACATCATTTTTGTTAGCCAAGGTGGGCGGAATTAACGGAAGGACTCGGTTGCATTAATTTGACAATTTTTAAACTTGTTGTACTTTTTGTAAGTTTTAGGGCTTAATTGTACTTTTGTGATAAGTTTTAGAACTTTCAATGCACTTATCCCATTTTTCATTTCTATAGTTAAAGCTCCTCCTAGTTTTTATGGTAACGTGAGTGCGTGGTGTCTAATAGGTTAGAGGTTCGAATTATGTCCTCTACAATACAATTTAGTTTTGAAAAAAGTTCAATAATTATTCAAAATAGACCGATTGTGTCACACCCCGAACCCCGAGCGCGTACCCATCCCTCTTTGGTCGATAAAATTTTGCGACTTCCCAGGACTAGTCGCCGACCCTTTTTCTTTATTGCACATGCGGAAGCGAAAAAGAATCCCCTGACAGTAACCATCTCGGGATAGAAAAGCAGAACAATAGTTTCACAAACAAACATGCCTTTAAAAACATATGCTGAGTCAAGTACAGAAGTCTATGGTCAAAAGACTACAAAAGACTATTCTTCAAAAAGAAGCGATCCTATCCGACCTATGATTCAAATCACCTCCTCTCTGCTCCAGGTCCTCCACTTGATGACCCTGAAAGTGGTTATACAATAACCAGTGAGACAATGTGTCAGCAAGTCTAAGCTCTAAACTGCGGCTAGGAGGGAAAGACACTAAGAAGCATTATAAGCACACAATCACACAATCAAGGAGACTTACCTCGTCTCAGTTCCACCTTGCAGGTCAGCATAGTTCATATCATAAATTAGAGCATCACTAAAGCTCAATTAATTAGAACACAATACTCAAATCATCATGCGTTCCTAGTTTTGATCTCGGCATATAGCACGGCCGACTCTCAGTTCGGTGGTCTTTTGGCATTACCAGGCTTCGTCTCACCCCATTGAGCACGGCACGTCACTTTGTCGACGACTTTCCCGAAGGAGCATAGGGTCCAGAATCTACTGCGACTGGCTTCCCTTTAACAAGGGGTATCCCAATTAGGAATAACGTCCAGCTCAACAGCCCGGGAAGATTTCTTATTATCATCACACGATCACTCAAATATGGCCCAGGGCACCGTGCATTGCACTCAAATGCTTCAATTAAAATGGTGAACCTAGCCTTTTTCTTCGTATTAGAAATACGTATGAAAATAGTCGTGTGTGGGTACACAGTCAACTCGACCCAGAAAAATTGACATTCTTTCTTTTTAAAATCCCACTATTTTATATAGTACATAAAACCATTTTCGGTGTTAAAATCCGACACCCGGGATTTTCTGAATAAATATTGGAAATCCACAATTTTTGGAATTAAATACCAAAAATCCAATCATCACTCAATTTGCATAATTTAACACTCAATTGCAGAAACTAACCACACCATTGCAATCAGCACGAAATTCCGGTTACCGGCCATCCCGGCCTAATTTCCGGAAAAATAATTAATAATTAATTAATTTTTGAAATTAATTAATTAATTCAATTTAATTTCTAAAAATACTAACCTAGGCCAAAATTATTAAATTAAATACCAATACGGACCCTGAAAATTCCCGAACCCTTCTAGATAAATAATACAATTTAAATAGGCATTAGCTCAACCATACTAACCACCAAACATGCTCAATTAAATAATTAAATCACTAATTTAATCTAACTAACCACCTAATTCCTAATTAAATAAATCTAAACACCACTTAGCATCAATGCCTACTAAGAAGAGTTTAGAGAATAAACTCACCGGTGTATTGCGAAAACCGGTTCACCGCGACGACGCGACGGCGGCCGAATTCTTAATTTTCGGCGGTGTCGGCGAACTCTCGGACCGGGCCTAAAACGGGCCCAACAAATCTCAGCCCAACTGAGACTTGTTTTCAACTTGGGCTGCTGGTCGCGGGCTTGGGTCTTCCTCGCGGGCCCAAGAACACAATTGATGGCCCGAGCTGGATTAAAGTTCACTTGGGCTGAATTTGCTGGACTAACTTAATGGGCTGAGATGGGCTGACTCTTTGGGCCGAAATGCTGCAAGCTTCACTGGATTCGCGGGCTGAATTTCTTGGGCTGAAATGGGCTTCAAATGGCTGGATCAAAGGCTGAGTTCGTTGGGCAGAAGATGATGCAGGCCAAACCGTTGGGCTCGTGGACTCATGGAGCTGCTGGGCCGAAGACACGGCTGCTGGAGTTGAAATCGTGGAGATGGGCTCGGTCCAGCTGGCGTGATCGAAGGAAGAGGAGCTGAGCTTCTCTGATTCACGAGCTGAAGAAGAACGAGCGAGCTGGCGAAGATGGAACTTGCGGATGCTGGGCCAACGTGGGAGCTGCTGCAGGGACTTTCGGACGTGTGGTGTCGCTTGAAGACTCCAGCTGAATATTGACCGAAGAAGACACGAGCGTGGAGATGAAGACACGAGGGGCAAGATGGAAGAGCTTCGGTGGGTGAATCGAGGGCTTCGCTGGCCGAACTGCTCGGTGGGATTTGGTGGAGATGCTGGCCGAGACGGTGGGATCGTGGGCAAGGAAGTTGGGTCAACAAAAGCCTTGGTGAACTTGAAAGTTTGACCAGAGGAAACAAATATTAGTGGAGAGGGGCGGCCGTTTGTTGGGTGATTTCGGTGGACACTCAAGCTTCGACGATCTGAATGAAAGAAAAAAAAATAGAAATGCTCGAGCGTGCGGAAGAAGACGGCAGAATGGGACGATCGGCTGGAGCAAAGGAAGAAATATCTACAAGAATTATCAAAAATCATCATGACTTAGCCTTGAAAGTCTTCATTCTTAGCCCTTCCATTTAATGCTATGTCTCCTAATACTTTCCAACCTTAATATTCACAAACAAACCAAATTGAAGCCCAAAATAATGTTGCCCTCTCATGATTTTGAATTTCCATTTCTTTTTTTTTTTTGTCTTCAATTTCTTCACTCAATTCTCCAAATTGAGGTCCAATTTCACGGTAGAAAAATTTCAAATAAATTTCTATAAGTCCCCAATACCATATAGCTGAGCTTGCAAGTTAAATATCCCTTCAATTCGGCCGATCCGAATTTCCGTTTGTTTTCCGCGACGTTCGAATCGGATTTCCGTAAAAATCTCGGAATTTCTCAAAATTTCTCGGAGGATGAGTCGACGTCCCTAATATAGCTCGTGACACCACAGAACTTTCAATTTCTGAAATCGTGTTCAAATAAGCGGTTAATTTCAATCCGGCGCGCTATTAGCGTGACTTAGTCTACCGGGTAACTTTTAGGAATTTTTGGTGCAATTGACCCGTGATCGATTTATCTCAAGTCACATAGTACATCTTCGACACATCAGCGACTCTCGATTGTCGTGAAAATCTCGAGATTTCAAATACGGACACATGGTACCCAAAACGTCAGAAAATCAATTTAGTGCCGATCGGTGAGAATTTTGAAATCAAGTGGAATCACCCACATTCTGATCACATATCTCAGCCAGATCGACATATCTCTGATTTCTGATTGATTATGACAGTGCCGCAATGACCCTTGTAGACCGACACGGTCAAGTAGTCGATTCCTGTTCGAATTCTCAAGTCCATTGCATTTAAATTCCTTAATTGATTCCCCAGATAGACCAGTTATCTCGTGAGTGGCCAACTCAGAGAATAGCACTATAGACGCGTCGACAAAAAAACCCGATTTATTTAATCGAAAACTAATTTAAAAATTCAGGCGGTCACAAATTGACTTGGTTCAAATCGAAGTGGTCCGGAGGGCAAGCCCTTTTTATTGGTTCTTGACCGCCTTCGAGCATCCACGGTATAAAGGTATGACTAGTCACCTAGCCGATACCTCATTGAATTAGCCGTCTAATCTGATTTTTAAAATATGGACACGGTAATTATTGGGAGATAAGTTAGTGAGTCACACTAATTTAGATTAGTAATCTGTAAATAGAATTAGTAAATTGCTAACTAAGACTGGTAAAAAAAGGGCAACTCGATAAAAAAAAAAGAGTCAGTAAGTTCAAAAACAATTAGAACATCGGTAAGTTCAAAAACAATTAAAACATCAGTAAGTAACTCAAAAGAGAATTAGTACTGAAAATTAGTTGATAATTTATTTTGATAAAAGTTAATAAATCTCTCTAATTTTGATAGTAATTTTATATAAAAGTTGATAAATTCAAAGCGTTGGTAAATCATGAAAATAAAAGTTGGTAAGTTAAATGCAAAAACTACTAATTTGCAAACTATTAAAAACTTAATAGTTTCATAAAAGTTTGAAAGGTTACCAACAAATAACCTGAAAAAACGATTGTATCTTATCAATAGAATCGGTGACTCTTGTTAATACTTATTGAAATTTGCTGACATGAGATCAAAATCCAAATTGTTGGGCACCCGACAATAGAATTTTGCACTTATGCTACGTTCAAGTAGACGTACCATCCTTAACTAGTCCATTTTTTATAGTTAGCCCGACCCGTTTCAATTGATATATTGTCAATAGAATCAGTGACTCTTATTAATACTTATTGAAATTTGCCGGACATGGGATTAAAATCTGTATTGTTGGGCGCGGGACAGTAGAATTTTGCACCTATCCTACATTCAAGTAGGCGAACCATCCTTAGCTAGTCCATTGTTTACGATTAGCCCGACCCATTTCAATTGAACCACAGTCACAAAACCCATATTCTAGCAGCCTCGCTAGCAAAACCACCGAACCAATAAAATCTCAAGAATTTAGGGTCCGTTTGTTTTAAAAAAATTTATTTTTGAGAAATTGTTTTTCGATTTTCTGATATTTGGATGATGGAAAATTAATCGATCTGTGAATTTTTTTTTCCTTGGATTGGAAGCAAGTCTAGATCAGGAGGGGGAGGGCAAACAACTTCTCCTTCTGACATGAAGTTACTTCCCTTAAACCGCCAAACAAATGAAAATTAATTATTTTTCTTGAAAATGATCTTCATGAAAAATATTTTCTGTATTATATAGTTTTCCAGCAAAGAAACGCATCCACAAACATTGCTCCTCACCGAGCAAAACCACCAAACCATTTTCCAGAGAATCTCAGGAATCTCACAATTTCATCTTCATTTTCCTAAACGAACAAATGCCTGCAAATGAGACCTGCAGTCTCGAGGGCAGAGAGTGATTGAATTCCTGAAATTTCCCTTGTTTTGCAGCAATAGCTTCCCCAGAAATGCATAAAATAAGTGATTTGGCTATAGTGATGACCGTATGTTATATAGAGCAACGAAATACGCAAACCCTAGTCATAGCGGTGAAGTTTGTGCAAAATCCATTAGAAACCCTGCTAAGAAAACCGACATGTTCTGATAAACTGACTAACCAGTATCGGAAGCACCTCACCAGGGAGGCCGTGTTGTAATTTTCGTCGACTTTATGCGAAGAAAAGGCGCGTGGGCTGTCACTTTCCCCCTGATGCTTGGTTCACTCTGAAATGAGAGTTCAAAATGGACTGTCATTCTTCGGAATTGAATTCCTGTTGTCTGGCATAGAATTTAATCTCTGTGTAGGTTCCGACAAAACCATATGACACAACTTGCTCGGAGTCTCATTCCTTTTTATTGGGTTTTGCTTGCTGAAATCCCATTCCTTGATAATCCTATGTGTGGAAATTCCATGCCTTCTTCCCATTCCAGTGAATCGAACAAGTCCCTCAAATCTAGCGAATGACAGGACCGGAAGGTTCGCATCAGCGAGTTCATAGAATTGCAGTTTTCATAAACAAGTAGAAGAGAGAGAGAGAGAGAGAGAGATGCCAAGTATGTGGAAGTGAGACTAAGGGTGCATTAGTAATTATTCTGTTTTCGACAATAATTTTTGTTCATGAATGATTTTTTTTTATTCCGTTCCCTAGACAAGTTTCTGAGTATTTGAAGGCGTTTGGTAATCATTTAAAATATCTATTCTCGAGATAGAAAAACGTTTGGCATGACCCTTAAATTTTTTCTGTGACTTAGAATTTTTCTTAATTTTTAAGTACTTTTATAATATTTTTCTCTTTTTTCTTTTCTTTTTTGTCTCTCTTTTTTTTCTCCTCTTTTTCCTTTCGTCTTCATCTCTAGTTGGTCGCTGGACCTTGCCTAGCCGATTGCTAGCTATCGCCGTGGCCAACAACCGACAATGAGGAAGAAGAAGAGAAAAAGAAACAGAAGAAAGAGAAAAGAAAAGAGGAAAAAAAGAAAATAGTTTGCCTTGATTATGAAGTTATTTTCGGGATCAAAAAATAATATTTTTTCTACATTTTGATTTTGTTTTAAATTTATTTCCAAAAACAAAAAAAAAATTACTAAATAGATTTATGTTATTTTATTTTATTTTATTTTGAAAAAAAAAATAGAATCAAGGGAAAATCTCAAATAAGGACCCAAAGTAAGCCAACTTTCTCAAATAAGGACTTGAAGTAGCCGTTATTTCAAATAAAGACTCGAAGTGGCTAACAAGTCTCAAATAAAGACCTAAACCCGTCGGTTGGCCAAAATGTTCACCGGCCGGTGAGCATGTGACATTTCCGGTGGCCAGAATATGGGTAATTTTGTCCCAAAAAATTATAGATAAAAATTAACAAACCCTAAAAACAAAACCCCCAAACTCTTCACGTTCTTCTTCTTCCGCTCTTCATCTTTTACGTTCTTTGTCCCCTCTCATTTGGAGAATCCAAATTTTCTGTTGATGGAGCAAGATCCTTGGCTCCCTGAGTTCCGAGGAAGTGGATTCGTTGGAAAGAAACGAAGATAGAAAACAAAAAAAGAAAATGTGAAGAAACGGAGTTAGGCGTTTCTTGTTGTGTTTCGATTTATGTTCCATTAACAGAAAATTTCCGTGCTCCAAGCGAGAGAGGACAAAGGGTGGAGAAGTTGCAGAGTAGAAGAAGAAAAACGTGAGAATATGAAGAGTTTTTTTTAGGTTAGAAGATCGTGAAGAGTTTGGGGGAGTTTGTTTTTAGGGTTTGTTAATTTTTATCTATATTTTTCTTGGACAAAATTGCCCATATTTCGGCCACCGGAAATGTCACACATTCGTTGGCCGGTAAACATTTTGGCCGGTCGGCAAGTTCAAGTCCTTATTTGAGATTTGTTAGTCACTTTGGTCATTATTTGGGACAACAGCTATTTTGAGTCATTATTTGAGAAAATAGACTCACTTTAGATTCTTATTTGAGATTTTCCCTAGAATCATACATTATTTAAAGTGTTAACAAACATGCCCTGCGAAGTGGAGCTTGTGCCAGAGAAAAGGAAGGTTAGCGAGAGGGACTCCAACTTTTAGCAAGACCACAAGGTTTTTTCATTGCACAAGGCCTTTTCATTATTACAACCAGACGTTGGAATGTTGTAAAACATAAACAAAATCACATTTTAAGACTTCTCATGACATTCTTGCACTTAGTAATGACAACACACATCATAACATCCTACGGTACAACTGTTATAGATGCTCGATGTAATATTTGATAAGATTAATTCTGAAATGTGGTTTTGAACATCCAGAGTCCTCTGATCAAAAGCTTTAATATTTAGTATAAATTATAACCTGAGCTACTTCCACTCAAGGTCGGAAGCTGCTTAGGAACGTTTTCCTGTACTGTTTTTTTTTTTTTTTACTGAAACCTTCTTAGATGAATTTCCTTTTCACCGAAAAGTAGTTTTCTCACAGCAAATTCATGCTCCCTTCTTCAAAAGCCCTTTAAATAGAGCCTCCCGTGAAGCTATACTGAACCAAAAACCCCCCGTCATTGTTAAATCCGCTCCCTGCATAATCCCACTCATTTTACCATGTTTTGCTATTCCCGATTCATTCTTTTGCTCTTGCTCCTTTGCCTTTCGACTTCTTTTGCTGATTTTGCGTTGAATTCATCAAAGGCATTCACTTTCTTGATAAAGTCCATCTTTTTATTTAGAGAAGCTCTTAGCTTAATAGATTTTATATTTGTGCGGCACTCATGGAGGTCGATGCAAGTTCCTTAGAGAAGAAAGAAGCAAACGAATTTGTCCTTTCATTCCAGGCGTTGAATGTCAAAGCATAGGTTCTTATCCAAAACCAAACATTGAGCCAATAGAGCCTGAAAATCCTCCATCAAGTTCAGAAATCTCCAATTTGACAAGCCCCTCTGCTCTCGAGCTCACTCAGTCAATCCCGTCTGCGAGTAAGCTTCTGAATATCCCAACCAAAAAGTCCATCTCAAGGTCTTCGTTCGCAAAGCTGAAATCGAGATCCATGGAACAGCTGCATCCTAGTGATACGAGTGCTAGTTCATTTGAGGACCCTGTGAAACCAGTGTCTCCAGCTGGTTCAGTTCCATCACCAGCTGCAGAGGAGGAAGACGGTGAGGATGTGTGCGAGACTGTGAATCCCAAGTCCCAGGTGATGTCGGGCAAAATGAAGTTTATTCTGGCTCAGCTGGTCGTGTTTGTGTGCATCACAGAGCTTCTAATTGCGTGTTTAACCATACATAATCTGCGAAATACAGTTATTTGGCATGTGCATTTGTGGAGATGGTGTTTGCTGATGTTGGCAATCTTTTGTGGTCGTTTGGTGACTGACTGGTTGATCACATTATTGGTTTGGTTGATTGAGGAGAAGAATCTGCTAAAAAAGAATGTTTTGCACATTGTCTTTGCACTGAAGGACAGTGTCGAGGTGTTCGCCTGGTTGTGTCTGGTCCATTTAGCCTGAATTTGGCTGATAAACCATGCAGTGAAACGATCTAGACACACGACCAAGATTCTGAACTGGCTCACGAACATGCGAGAATGGGACTTCATATCTACCTTTTTTTCCCTGCTTTTCTTTCTTGTTTGGCTAAAAAAGTGTGCGACTATGTTCTTCGCCTGATCATAAATGACATATTGCATAAGAATTACAATGTACCTCTATGTATTGGCTGAAAATCTATAAGAACAGAAACAAATAAGTGGAGGAGTGACCAGATTTCACGATAGTTTTGCTCTGATCATTTAATTCTGCTTTAGTTTTCTCTTTAGCTGGTCAACCTTTTAACTTCTAGTGACCAGCAAACGTGCACATGCTAATATAAAACCCTGACGAGATAAGATAGTCTAAGACTTAATTCTCGTATGAACTCGAGACAAACTCAACAGCAGGAATGTTTTATGAAAAGCGATGATTGTATGATGACCATGAGCTGAGTCTCCATATAAACCCCAATGCTATCCTCCCTTTGAATTTTCATTACGTAATTGACTGCACTGAGGCCGATCCAAATGGATCTACGGATGACATAAACATTGAGGCTTCCTTAATCATGTGATGTTTATTGGTACTTTATTATTATTGACAACATGGATCGAAGATTCACTGAGTTTTAGGATTGAGCCATCGTGCCCCTTTCGGAGAATGTTCGGTTTGCTCTTTCCAAATCTGTAGCATTTTCTTGTGGGCTCGATCTCTCTGACTTATAATTAGCAAATCAGGAATCTTCTTCACATGAAGATTACACCATTTCTATATGCTAGTTAATGAATGTAATTCGTCTTAATATGAAGTGATGATGACACAAATGGCCCCTGAAATTATTCTAAGGAGCACATGAAAGAAAATCAGATCAAATTTTTCATACCAAACGGTAGAAAATTTTTTCTAATTCATTTTCAGGTTTTAGCCGAATACTGTAAAATATTGTAATTTTTCTGAAAAACATTTTTCAAAAACACCACATTTTGTATGAAACGAATGGAGCCTAAATTCCATCTTCATTTTCCTAAATGACCAAATATTTGCAAATGAAAACTGCAGTCTTGAGCGAAGAGAGTTCATGAATTCCTGAACTTACAAATATCGATTCCTAAATTCTGCGTCTCATTCATAAATAATCCCCTTCATGATTCCTAAATTCTGCGTCTCATTCCCCTTGATTTGCAGCAATAGCTTGCCCGGAATATGCATGAAATAAGTGATTTGGCTACGATGATGACCTAATGTTTTAGATTAATGAAAACGCAAACCCAGGTCATAGCGTCGAAGTTTGTGCAAAATCCATAAGAAACCCTTCCAAGAAAACCAACATATTCTGATAAATCGAGCAACCAGAATCGGAAGCACATTAATACAAATGACGTATCGTAATTTTCGTTGAAATTATGCGAAGACGAGGCGTGTGGACCATAACTTTCGCCCTGATGTTTGGTTCGCTCTGCAAAGAGAGTGCGAATTGGACTCCAATTCATCGGAATCTAATTCCCATTATCTGGGATAGAATATATTCTCTGTGGAGGATTGTCAAGGAAACGTGACTCCAACAAGCAAAAACCCAGATAACACGGAATGAGGTTCCCAAAAAATCGTGGCGTATACTTCCCTAGCTTTGAGGGGCTATGATTTGTAGGAATGTGAAGAAGGCGTGGAATTCCCGCAGATAGGATGATCAAGGCAATGGGATTACAGCTAGCAAAACCCATTAAAAAGGAATGAGATTCCGCCAAAGTTGTGTCATGATTCCCTGGGCTTCGAGGGGCTCGTTTCATTGGAAATTTGAGTATCATTCCTATTCAATTACTTCAATCGACTTAGGAATAAAGGAGAAACGCCATTCCATCATTGTGTCATATCATCCGTTGATTCAATGATCGGGTTGTAGTATAGGACATGTTGTGAAAATACTGCTTCGATTGGGTAGAACAATGAAGACGGATCTTTGAGTACTCGAGTCGGACTTTGAGGCGTGATATCACTTTCTTTAAGGATTTATTTGCCCCACAAAGTTGCTAATGGTCACCGGCAAAATATCCTCCAGGATACAACAAAGTCTCAATTTGAGAATACTAGATAGCAATTCTAGTATTTCTCCAGGATCTCTCTAGGAAACAATTGAAAGAATGGCTGTCGTTTTTTCAGAAAGAAACTCGAAGAGAAGAAAAGATAACTGGACTTCTTTCTCAATCTGACAAGTATATATATATAAACTAGTCTTAGAAAACGAAGACAACTCTTCGTGAAAAGTTGCGAAATGAAAAAACACATCCTTTCGAAATTTGTTCAATTGAACAAAGGTGTCTATTCGTAAGAAATTAAAACCGAACCAATGCAACCCTTCGTGAAAGGTTGCAAACCGAACGGGTATCATATGCAAATGAAAAGACACGAATAAATTCGGAATAATAATTAATAATTATTTATTTATTTATTTAACAAATAAAATTTCGAATTTTCATTTTATATTTTATTTTTCGAGAATTCTCAAAACAAAAATAAAATAAATAATAGAGGGATTAGTGCTAATTAAACCGCGGACGCGCAACCTAGCCAAGTGCTAAGTGCGCCTAATAATTGCGCCAAAATCGCGCACCCGCACGCGGGTATGGTGGGGTCTAGCCCCACCCAATCATTACTTTAAATGAATAAAGTAAATCCCACACTTTTATACTGGTTTACTTTTTTCCACCTTTCCCATGTGGGACAAGGTAAAAGGCACTCATTTTTGTTTTAACAAACAAAACTCCAACAGGACACGACAGGAAGGTGTGCATCAACGAGTTCATAAAATTGCAGTTTTCGTAAACAAGTGGATGCAGGAACACAGGATTAGAATGGCAAGGATCGCCCAAGTTCAAGCCATGGTGATCAACAGAAAGTGCAAAGTCTCTGAATTTTTTCTGCGCTCTCCCAACAGAGAGACAGATGCAAAGTATGTGGAAGTGAGATTAAGAAGTGGAGCTTGTGCTAGAGAAAAGTAAGGTCAGTGAGAGGGACTCCAGCCTATAGCAAAGCCATAAGGTTTTTTCATTTCACAAGCCTTTTACATTTGATTACGGCTGAGACATTGTAACATTGCAAAACATATATAAAACACATTTTGAGACTTTTTATGGCATTCTTGCACTTAGTAACGACGACACACATCGTAACATTCTATTCTATGGTACAGCTGTTGTGGATGCTCAATATAATATTTCATAAGAATAACTCTGAAAAGTGGTTTTGAACATCCAACATCCACTGATCAAAAGCTTTGATATTTATTATAGATTATGTTCGGCTCCTAATCTTGTAATTTCGAAGTCCAACCTGAGCTACTTCCGCTCAAAGTTGGAAGCTGCTTAGTAAAGTTTTCCTAAACTGTCCTGTGTTTTTTATACTGAAACCTTCTCAAATGAATTTCCTTTTCACTGAAAAGTAGTTTTCTCAAAGAAAATTCTTGCTCTCTTCTTTAAGAGCCCTTTCAATAGAGCCTCCCGTGAAGCTATACTGAGCAAGAAACCCCCTCTCATCATTGTTTATCCACTCCTTGCAATTTCCCACTCATTTTACCATGTCTTGCTCTTCCTGATTCACTCTTTTGCTCTTGCTCCTTTGCCTTTCCACTTTTTGTGTTGATTTTGCATTGAATTCAGCTAAGGCATTCACTTTCGTTACCAAGTCCATCTTTTCCTCTTAGAGAAGCTCTCAGCTGATAAGCTTCTTATATTTGCGCATCTTTCATGGAGGTCAATGCAAGTTCGTTAGAGAAGAAAGAAGCAAATGAAGTTGTCCTTCCGATTCCAGGCGTTGAATGTCAAAGAAGAGGTTCTTCACCAAAACCAAACACTGAGCCAATAGATCTTGAAAATCCTCCATCAAGTTCACGAATCTCCAATTTGAGAAGCCCCTCTGCTCTGGAGCTCACTCAGTCGATTTTGACTCCGAGGGAGCTTCCGATTATCCAGAACAGAAAGTCGATCTCATTGTCTTTGCTAGGGAAGCTGAAATGTAGATTCAGGGAACTGCGGCATCCTAGTGATGCAAGTGCTAGTGCATCAACGCCTAGTATATGTCCAATCGATTCAGTTCCATCACCAGCTGCAGAGGAGGAAGATGACGAGGATGTGTGTGAGACTGTGAATCCCAAGTCCCGAGTTGTGTTAGGCAAAAGGAAGGTTGTTTTGGCCCAGTGGGTTGCGTTTGTGTGCATCACTGGGCTCCTGATTGCGAGTTTAACCATTAGTGTTCTGCAAAATACCGTTATTTGGCATGTGCATTTGTGGGGATGGTGTTTGCTGATGTTGGCAATCTTTTGTGGTAGGTTGGTGACTCACTGGTTGATCACATTATTAATTTCCTTGATTGAGAGGAAGTATCTGCTCAAAAGGAATGTTTTGTACTTTCTCGTTGCACTCAAGGACAGTGCCGAGGTGTTCGCATGGTTGGGTCTGGTTTTTTTAGCCTGGGTTTGGCTGATAGACCATAGCGTGAAACGATCAAGACCGACTGGGATTCTGCACAGGGTAACGAGGGCGCTTTCTTCTTGTCTCCTAGGAGCTGCCTTTGATCAAAACATTTCTGATAAAATTGCTCGCTGCTTCTTTTCAATGCAAGAGATTCTTTGATCGCATTCAAGATGACATCTTCCAATACTACGTGATAAGGATACTTTCCAACCCCGTGGGTAAAAAGATAAGTCTCGAGGTGAACATAGAGAAGCTAACAACGATGAAGGCGGATAAAGTTTCTGCTAGGACAACGAAAAATTTGATTAAGTTCATCAAGCGCCGGGAGCTATCGACTCTTACCCATTCCCTCGGTGAGGCACAGCAACAAGATAAGGAGATCACCGATGAACAAAAAGCCAAGGATGCTGCCAAAGCTATATTCAACAACGTTGCCAAGTCAGGGAGCCAGTGAGAGCGCTAACTTCCAAAACTCTTTCCTACTCTAGCAAATGATGCTGTTGCTTCAAAGCTCCAGGATTAGCGCAGTTGGTTGGGACTTTGGGGATTTCCAATTCAGGAAATAGAGATTACCCTCGAATCTCACCAACTGCATGCAAATTGCTCTATATCTAGGCATTTTGCACAGGTCAAAGCCTGGATTTAATAATTCCTGGGGCTGCCTTTAGATAGCCATGTGTCCAACCCATGCCCTTGGGTTATTAAAAAAGATCTTATTGCTCCAGAGTATATTACTGATTCCTGTTTTCTGCATTTTACTAGGTTTATCGAGGAGAATGAGCTTTTGGGCTTCATGACGAAGGAACACGTCGAGAAATTATTTGCTTTCTTTCCCGAAGCAAAAGAAACTCGGAAAATCAGAAAGTCGTTTTTCAAGAGGTGGCTGGTAAGTGCATATCAGATCTCTTTGCTGACTCTTATCTCTCTTCCAAGAACATTATGGAGCTTTTTTCTAACAAACTGAAATTAGGGAGATTTTTGGAAACCGAAAGAACTGTTGGCTGGGCATGCATATTGACCGACAGACAAACTTAGACATAAGGACATGATAGGAATTATATAGTTTTCACGTTTGCAGGTGATGGTCAGTCGTGAACAAAAATCACTCATTCGCGCCTTAAAGGATACGAAAACAGCCATCAAGGAGCTGGACAACCTTGCTTCAACAGTTTTGCTCGTCGTGGTCATCATTCTGTGGTTGCTTCTGACAGGATTATTGACGACGCAAGTGCTCATCTTTATTGCGTCGCAGCTTTTGCTTTTAGAGTTCATTTTTGGGGACTCTGCCAAACGCGTGTTTGGAGCTATCGTGTTTGTATTCGTGATGCATCCATTCGATGTGGGTGACCACTGCCTTGTCGATGGGGACAAGGTCAATGACTAAGCCTATGACTATGATGACTGGTTTGTACAAATTCCATATTATTCTGACTTTCTGATTCATGACAGTTGGAGGTTGAGGAAATGAATATCATGACTACTGTCTTCCTGACGAAGAATGGTGAAAAGAAATCTTACCCAAATTCAGTTCTGGCCTCTAAACCCATCAGCAACTACAGCCGGAGCGCAAACATGAGCGAATCTAGCGAATCTTTGGAGTTCGATGTCGATCTCTCCACTTCAGTCGAGAGCCTTGAAGATTTGACAAATAAAATAAGAGAGTGCGCCATCTGCTTTTCCTGAATCTCCCTTTTAAGGCTGTTAAAAATTTGACTGGACAGAAGCACGTTTTGGATATCAATGATAGTTTGTGGTTTGAATTTGTGCAAATATATGTGCATATGGTATAGATGAAAGTATTCAATAGATAGGTTATGGAATATGGAAATATAGTTTAATAGTTTTTATATGGAGTACATGTGGGGTTAGTTGGAACGGTGAGGGAGCTAAGGGATATGCACATCAGAACATGCACAAGTTTAGCCAATTCTTTTGTCCTTTTGCAGCCACATTTCGACCCACTTTCTTTTCTTCATTAATAAGCTTATCGCACCCACGGTTAGGGTTAGGGTTATACCTCACTGCGAACTATTGACTTTCTTTTCTTCATTAATAAGCTTATTCGTATATGTGTCATGTGAACTCAGACCCGTCATAAACATCCTCTCTCTTTTGGGTTTTGAAGCTGTTGCTTGGGGTACAAGAAACTCTGGTGTATGTGTTCATGTGCGCTTTCATTTTACCAATGCCACGTATTTTACGAGGTTTAAATTCTGATTGAATAAGCCTTCAGGTACATAAAAAGGAATCCGAAACACTGGCATCGGGATCACAGTGTTGTGTTTAAGGAGATTGCGGAAGTTGACAACTCGAAGGTCTTGAAGATGGCTCTCCATGTCACCCACACATTGAATTTCCAGGAGGCCAAGGAAAGGACCAAACGGAGATCCGAGCTCGTGCTGGAGCTGAAGAAAATTTTCGAAGAACTCCATCTCAAGTAACGCGTGCTTCCTCAGTAATATTCATCTCAGTTAGAATGGGTCAGCGGCAGCTACTGTGCATGGTTATGACGACTCCAGGAGCACGGCGTTCCTAGTAATCTGCAAATATACGAGAATGGGACTGCATATCTGCCCTTTTTTTTCCTGCTTTCTTTCTTGTCTGGCTAAGAAAGTGTGCGACTATGTTCTTCGCTTGATCATAAATGACATATTGCATAAGAATTACAATGTACCTCTATGTATAGGCTGAATATATAAGAACAGTATCAAATAAGCGGAGCAGTGACCAGATTTTACGATAGTTTTGCTCTGATCATTTAATTCTGCTTTAGTTTTCTCCTTAGCTGGTCAATCTTTTAACTTCTAGTGACCAGCAAACGTGCACATGCTAATTTAAAACCCTGACGAGATAAGATAGTCTAAGACTTAATTCTCGTATGAACTCGAGACAAACTCAACAGCAGGAATGTTTTATGAAAATCGATGATTGTACGATGACCATGAGATGAGTCTCCATATAAACCCCAATGCTATCCTCCCTTTGACTTTTCATTACGTAATTGACTGCACTGAGGCCGATCCAAATGGATCTACGGATGACATAAACATTGAGGCTTCCTTAATCATGTGATGTTTATTGGTACTTTACTTTATTAATTATTGACAACATGGATCGAATATTCACTGAGTTTTAGGATTGAGCCATCGTGCCCCTTTCGGAGAACATTCGGAATCTTCGGATTGCTCTTTCCAAATCTGTAGCATTTTCTCGTGGGGTTGATCTCTCTGACTTATAATTAGCAAATCAGGAATCTAAGATTACACCATTTCTATATGCTAATTAATGAATGGAATACGTCTTGATATGAAGTGATAATGACACAAATCATCCTTGAAATTATTCTAAGGAGTGCATGGAAGAAAATCGGGAGAAGTGCCAAAAAAGTCCTAAACCTTTTGTCTTTGTGCCAATTTAGTCCTAAACCTTTTTTTGGTGTTGATTTAGTCCTAAACCTTTTTACGTTGTGCCAATTCAATGGATTTTGCTGATTGGACGCCGATCAGCTGATGTGGCCTGATCGGCGCTGACGTGGACAACTTTTAATAATATTTAATTATTATTTTTTTTTCTGTTTTTATTTTTTTATTTTTTTCTTCCTCTAGCTGGTCGCCGGAGGCGATGGCTGGCGAGGTTGAGGTCGACCTCATCAGCCACCTCGCCAGTGGCCGCGAGGGCGGCCTCACGTGGGGTGGCGAGGCTTGCCCTCGCCGGATCTGGTGAGGGTCCTCGCCTCGCCCATGGTCGGCGAGGCTCGAGCCTCGCCAATGGCCGGCGATCAGGCCACATCAGCCGGCCGGCGTGCAATCAGTAAAATCCAGCCAAAATTGGCCGGAAAGGACTGAATTAGCATAACGTAAAAAAGTTTAGGACTAAATCAGCACAAAGACAAAAGGTTTATGACTTTTTTGGCACTTCTCCTGAATAAAATCAAATCAAATTTTTCATATTAACGGTGGAAAATAATTTCTAGTTCATTTTCAAGTTTCAACCGAACACTAAAAAAATTGTAATTTTTCTGGAAAATATTATTCAAAAACACCACATTTTCTACGAAATGAACGGAGCCTAAATTCCATTTTCATTTTCCTAAATGAACAAATATTTCCAAATGAAAACTGCAGTCTTGAGCGAAGAGAGTTCATGAATTCCTGAACTTACAAATATTGCTCTTCTATTTCTTGTTAAATTCAGGAATAGTCCACTTCATGATTCCTAAATTATTCATCTCATTTCCCTTGTCTTGCAGCAATAGCTTCCCCGGAAAATGCATGAAATAAGTGATTTGGCTACGGTGATGACCTAATGTTTTAGAACAATGAAAACGCAAACCTGGGTCATAGCAGCGAAGTTCGTGCGAAATCCATAAGAAATCCTTCTAAGAAAACCGACACATTCTGATAAACAGAGCAACCAGAATCACAAGCACATCACCACAAATGACGTATCGTAATTTTCGTCGAATTTATGCGAAGAAGAGGCATGTGGACCGTAACTTTACCCTCTTATGTTTGGTTCGCTTTGAAAAGAGAGTTCGTATTGGACTCCAATTCATCGGAATTGAATTCCCATTGTCTGGGATAGAATTTAATCTTTGTGGAGGATTGTCAAGGAAACGTGACTCCGACAAGCAAAAACCCAGATAACACGGAATGAGGTTCCGACAGAACCGTGGCATATAATTACCTAGCTTTGAGGGGCTCGTTTGATTTGTAGGAATGTGAAGAAGGCGTGGAATTTCCGCAGATAGGATGATCAAGGGAATGGGATTACAGCTAGCGAAACCCAATCAACTTTGTCGGAAGGTTTGCTTCATATCATCCATTGATTTGGTGATTGGATTGCACTGTAGGACAGGACAGGCAGGTTTCCATCAACGAGTTCATAAAATTGCAGTTTTCGTAAACGAGTGGATGCAGGAACAGAAGATTAGAATGGCAATGATGGCGCAAGTTCAGGCCAAGGTGATGAACAGAAAGTGCAAAGTCTCTGAATATTTTCTGCGCTCCCAACAGAGAGAGATGCATGGTATGTGGAAGTGAGATTAAGAAGTGGAGCTCGTGCTAGAGAAAAGTAAGATTAGTGAGAGGGACTCCAGCCTTTAGCAAAGCTATAAGGTTTTTCCATTTCACAAGGCTTTTACATTTGATTACCACGAGACATTGTAACATTGCAAAACATATATAAAATCATATTTTAAGACTTTTTATGGCATTCTTGCACTTAGTAACGGCAACACACGTCATAACATTCTATGGTACAACTGTTGTAGATGCTCAATATACTATTTCATAAGAATAATTCTGAAAAGTGATTTTGAGCATCCAAAATCCTATGATGAAAAGCTTTAATATTTAGTATAAATTATGTTCAACTCCTAATCATGTAACTTCAAAGTCCAACCTAAGCTACTTCCGCTCAAAGTTGGAAGATGCTTAGCAAAATCTTCCTAAACTGGTCTAACTATGTTTTTTTTTTTAACTGAAACCTTCTTAGGGTCCATTCGTTTAGTAGAAAATGGCCAATTTCTAGAAAATATTTTCCTAGAAGTCATTTTTCAAGAAAATGACAATATTTTCCGGTGTTCAGCTAAAACCTAAAAATGTTTCGGAAAATATTTTTTGGTGTTTGGTAATGAAAATATTTTCTAAGACTTCATCACTTAGGCATGCATCACTTACTGATCTATAAATCCATTAAATATGAAATTGCCTTTTAATCCAGGCAAACTTACTTCATATCTTTGTTCCTTCATTGTCGCAAAATGCTCATCTACTCTAAAAAATATTCGTATGGATTTTAAAAAGAAGCAAAGCGTGTATAGCCCTCATGACAATCTTCCAACTCCCTCTGTGTTTTTTGTGTTCTAATAAACAAAAGAAAAAAGAAGTAAAGCATGTAGAGCTCTTTGCTTGAGCAATGTACAACTGTAGGGTAGAATAAATAAAGAAAAAGATAAGCAAGAGTGCAGAGCGCGAGCTTAAGATTGACAAGCTCGAGGTTCGCCTAGCAACAGCCGACGATTAGCTAAGAAAGAAGAAGATGGGAAACAAAGAAAAGAAATAGAAAAGAAAAATAATTCGAATTAAAAAATAATTCAAACAATAAAAGAAAAGAAGAGAAAGAAAGGAGAGGAGGAACAGAAGATTTGTAGAGGTGTGAGATAAGAGAGATTAAGTGAGGAAAATGTTTTTCACTTTTCAAAAGTAGAAAATATTTTCCCTTAATTTAGAAGATTTTTTTTTCTTTTTATGAAAAACATTTTCTCCAAGGAATTTATTTTCCGTGAAATAAACGCCGGAAAATCCAGAAAACATTTTCTCAAAAATTATTTTCCACGAAACGAACGAAGCCTTAGATTTTCCTTTTCCCTTAAAAGTAGTTTTCTCAAAGCAAATTCATGCTCTCTTCTTTAAGAGCCCTTTAAATAGAGCCTCCCGTGAACCTATACTGAACCAAAAACCCCCTCTCATTGTTAATCCACTCCCTGCAAAACCCCACTCATTTTACCATGTTTTGCTCATCTTGATTCACTCTTTTCCTTTTTCTCCTTTGCCTTTCGACCTTTTCCGCTGATTTTGCGTTGAATTCAGCTAAGCCGTTCACTTTCGTGATAGAGTCTATCTTTTTCCTCAGAGAAGCTCTCAGCTGAGAAGTTTCTATATTTGTGCATCACTCATGGAGGTCCATGCAAGTCCGTTAGAGAAGAAAGAAGCAAATGAAGTTGTCCTTATGATTTCAGGCGTTGAATGTCAAAGCAGAGGTTCTTCACCAAAACCGAACACTGAGCCAATAGAGGTTGAAAATCCTCTATCGAGTTCACAGATCTCCAATTTGACAAGCCCCTCTGCTCTGGAGCTCACTCAGTCGATCCCGACTCCAAGTGAGCTTCTGAATATCCAGGCCAGAAAGTCCATCTCAAGCTCCACATACGCGAAGCTGAAATCGAGATCCATGGAACCTCCGCATCCTAGTGATACGAGTGCTAGTGCATCTAAGGACGCTGTGGAACTGAAGCCGAGCATGTCTCCAGTTGGTCCGGTGCCATCACCGGCTGCAGAGGAGGAGGACAATGAGGATGTGTCCGAGACTTTGAATTCCAAGTCCCAAGTGATGTCGGGCAAAACGAAGTTTATTTTGGCTCAGCTGGTCATGTTTGTGTGCATCACAGGGCTTCTGATTGCGAGTTTAACCATTCGTAATCTGCAAAATACTGTTATTTGGCGTGTGCATTTGTGGAGATGGTGTTTGTGGATGTTGGCAATCTTTTGTGGTCGTTTGGTAACTGTTTGGTTGATCAAATTATTGGTTCGGTCGATTGAGGAGAAGTATCTGCTCAGAAAGCAAGTTTTATACTTTGTCTTTGCACTGGAGGAGAGTGCCCAGGTGTTCGCCTGGTTGTGTCTGGTCCTTTTAGCCTGGGTTTGGCTGATAAACCATGGAGTGAAACGATCTAGACACACGACCAATATTCTGAACCGGGTCACGAGGGCGCTCTTCTCTTGTCTTGTAGGAGCTGCCTTATGGCTGATCAAAACGTTCCTCGTAGCATGGCTTGCTGCTTCTTTTCAACACAATAGATTCGTTGATCCCATTGAAAAGTGCATCTTTCAATCCTACGTGAAAAAGAAAGTTTCCAACCCCGCGGATCCAAAGAGAAGTCCCAAGAGTAATATAGAGAATCTAAAGATGAAGCTGGATAAATTTTCTGCTTGGACGATTAACTTCATTAGCCGACGGGGGCAATCTACTCTTACCAACCCCCTTGATGAGGCAGAGCAACAAGATGAGGAGATCACCGATGAACAAAAAGCCAAGGATGTTGCTAAAGCTATATTCAAGAACGTAGCCAAGTCAGGGAACAGGTGAGAGCGCTAACTTCCTTGAATCTAGCAAATTATGCTGTTGCTTAGCATCTTCAGGATTGGCACAGTTGGTTGGGTTTTTGGGGGGTTTCTAGCTCAGGAATAGAGGTTACCCTTTCGAATCTCACTAATTGCAAGCACATTGCTTTATATCTGGGCAATTTGGACAGGCTAACAAAGGACTGGATTTAATAGTTCATGAGGGCTGCCTTTAGATAGCTGGGCGTCCAACCTTGCCCTTGGGTTAATCTTATTGCTCCAGAGCGCTACTGATGCCTGTTTTCTGCTTTTACTAGGTATATCGAGGAGGATGACCTTTTGCGCTTCATGCCGAAGGAACACGTGGAGAGATTCTTCTCTTTGATTCCCGCAGCGGCAGTAACTCGGAAGATCGATGAGTCGTCTTTGAGGAGCTGGCTAGTAAGTGCCTATTGGATCATTAAGGTTTTGACTTGTGCAGAGCAGTTCTTATCTCGCTTCCTAACCAAAAACTCTGTGGAGCTTGTTTCAAACAAACTGAAATTAAGGGGATTTTTGGAAGTTGAAAGAACTAAAAAACCATGCATACGGACTGATAGATAAATATAAACATAAGGACGTGATCTAAACTATATAGTTCACGTCTGCAGGTGAAGTACATTCATGAACGGGAATCGCTCATTCGCGCCTTAGAGGATACGAAAACATGCAACAAGAAGCTGAACAGCCTCGCTTCAGCGATTTTTCTCGTCGTGATCATCACTCTGGGGTTGCTTCTGACAGGATTATTCACGACGCCAGTGCAAATCTTTATTTCATCGCAGCTGTTGCTTTTCGAGTACATTTTTGGGAACGCTGCCAAAGACTTGCTCGAAGCTATCGTGTTTGTATGCGCGAAGCATCCGTTCGATGTGGGCGACCGCTGTGTTGTCAATGGGGTTGAGGTGAATGACTAAGCCTATGGCTCTGCGTGCCTGGTATGTACGGATTCCATGTTCGTCTGACTTTTTAATTCATCACAGATGAAGGTTGTCGAGATAGATATCCTGACTACTGTCTTCCTGACAAACGACGGTGAAAAGATATCTTACCCAAATTCAGCTCTGGCCTCTAAACCCATCAGCAATTTCAACAGGAGCCCCCACATGAGCGAATCTGTGGAGTTCATGGTCGACTTCTCCACTTCAGACGAGAGCCTTGGAGCTCTGAAAGCTAAAATAAAAACGTACGCCGTCTCCTCCTCCTGAATCTCTCTTTTTGTGCATTTAATGCTGCGCCTCACACAAATGATTGCTCGTGTACGTCACATTGAAACTGCCGCGACTTATCCTTCCCGTGCGAAGGGGAAAGGACAATAGAATTTAGGAGGATTGCCTTGCCAGCCCGTGGGCGCCGGCTCTCCCCTCACATGATGTTAGACATTTAATGTTAAGTTAAATTGATTTTTAAATGAAGAGTTGCTATTAACTTATTAGAAATCAAATGAGGCATGAAAGTATAGCAATAAGAGAATTTAAGATTGGATACTTGATTATACAAAGTAATCAACTAGTGCCTTTTTGGTATGTAATTTTATTTAGTCACCAAAATGTTCAAGTGGCTTTCTTGTTAATCATGAGTCCTAAGGTTCCATCCCTAATCATCCTAAAGGAAAACAAGAATCAATGTATTGAAAATGCTAATGAAGTGATAATCAAAATAGCAGTGTGCAAACAATAAACTAGCATTTTTCTAAGAGCATTTAAACTCTTTTAATCTATTGTAGAGCCCTAAGAGTTTATTAAATTTTGAGTACAATTTTTCAAAGATTTTCACACATTTTAAAAGAAAAGTACTCAAAACCTAATTTCTAAGTTTTTTCCTAATTTTAGAAAAAAAAAATTGGGATTTTTTAATTTTTTTTAAAGATATATTTTTAAATTTTTTAAAAATAAAATTAATTTCAAAGATTCGCGTCGAGGACGGCCGACCGACGCCTAGCCGAGGCAAATATTGGCTCTTTTACTCTCGATCTCTCAATTTCTCTCTTTCTGCCGATCTCTCTCTCTCTCTCTCTCCCTCTTCGAAAAACCTCCCCCAACTCACGCCCCTCTCTCCCCTTTAAGCTCTCCGGCGCGCATGGATCCCTGCCCTTCCACCTACCATTGCCGGCCTGCCCTTGACCAGACATCTCCGCTTGACGCCGTCTGCCATTGTCTTGTTCCCCATTGTACCAGCTAGGAGTGATGGGCTCCAAAGTGGGTAGGGTCAATCCTGTATTGGAACCACATTATTTGGACTCTATGCTCGACTATGCTTACACTGGATCCTGTATTGGAACCACATTATTTTTCTGGTCCTGTTGTAGGGTCAATCCTATTTTCACTGGAACTTATTTTACAACCATCCTATGTCTTATATGGTTTCGAATTTTAGATTAATATGCGAGAAAATAATGTAATCATTATAATTTGTATTGAAACATTAAGCATCAAATAATGTAATTCTGCAACCGTATGATCAGCAACATGGAAATTAACACTCCATTAGTTTATATGTCCTCTAGGGCATGTAGTTGTAATAATGTCCAAATGCTCGATTTGTGCTGACCAATAGAGCAAGATAATACCCAGAGTCCGACAAAATTATAGAAGATCAGACCAAGTTTTTAATTCATCAAGGGTGCAAGTTGGCTAGAGACCTCGAATCAAACCTACCAACTTTGGCAAAGCAGCCTTAGATAAGCGCAATCGAGACCTGCAAGGAAATCATAACAATCTTCACATCAGTTTTGAAGAAATTAATGATGGACATGAACTATGAGGAATCAATCGAAAGTCATCAATGTTACTTCCTCAAGATTCTTTCTAATATACCTATTCGAAAAGCTGTATATAAAGATACGTATGATGATTAGATAATGTTTGTGATTTATATATCATCATCAACCCTATGCTTGCGTGATGGAGGAGATAGGTTTTCTTTTTGATCGAATGGAGGAGATGGGTTAAGCATGAAGAGTTTCCACTACTTTGCATGTGACTTCAAGCTTTAGCAGATGGGACAAAACTTATTTTCAAAGAGAATCTTTTTCCATCTCGAGGAGATACTCGTTTATTCAGTATAGGACCATCCATAGCAGAAGGACTGTTCCTAAAGGGCCAATCGAATTCCTAATTTTAATTATAGGATATTTTTTAATTGATTCTTTATCACATTGTGATATTTTCTAGCGTTGAATGGACCCATTCGGAAACAATTAGATAATGACAAAATTATCAAACATGGACATTCCTTATTTTTATTTAACAACGTGCGAATAGTTCCTTGATTTTGGCTAAGTAATTGTTGAATTTTTGTCTTGGAATAAAAGGGATAGCTAAAATAAAAAGTGCAGTTTCCTTGAAACTTCAAGGATGACACTCTCTCACTAAGCTACACAAACATTGTTTAATCAGCAGTTCAATAATAAACTAGTCCGAGGGGCCTAGTGAAGCAGAAATTCCCCAGGTACTTCCAAAAACATAGATCCACCAAAGGTTCAAAATAAGCATATCTCCCAAATTTTACAAGAGTGTCATATAAAAATTTGAACACCCACGAGATCCTTGTTGTCGTATATTTCTTTGGGTTATTCCACAAGATAGAGATACAACCACAATCGTATCCCTAAATTCTCATCCTCTTTGTTTTGTCTCTAAGCTATAATACTTATGGTTTATGTGAGGCCTTGTAAGATATTGCTCATTAGGGGCCCGTTTGTTTTCGTTTCTTTTTTTTGTTTTTGAACAACTTTTCTGTTTTTTTGTTCCTGGGAACAAAAAAGGAACATAAACGCGTTTGGGTGCGTTTTTGTTCCAAAATTGTTTTTTTGTTTCCAGAAACACATCTGGAACAGAAACAAGAAACAAAAAACAATTGTTTCTTGTTTCTGGAACAAAAATCAGAAACACTTCTCTTTTTTCTTTTCTTTTCTTCTTCTTTTTTCTTTCCTTTTCCTTTGGCCGGTCGCCGGCCTCGGCCATGGCCGGCGACCAACCGTCGAGGGCCGACGACCTCGCCGGAGCATCGCCGGCCCCCGGTGAGGCCGAGCGTCGCTGGCCCCTGGCGAGGCTCGGCCTTGCCTTGGCTGGGCGAGCTCAAGCTCGCCGGATCTGGGCGAGCTCGAGGGGCGGGCTGCCGGATATGGAAAACTCAGCGAGAGGGAAAGGCCGCCGCCATGGCCGAGGGCCGGTCGACTCGGCCACAAAGCCGAAAAGAAAATAAAGAAAAAAAGAAAATAAAAATATTAAAAAATTTAAAAATTAAAAGAAATAAAAAAAAAATACAAATTTACCAAACTTGTTTTTGTTCATTTTTTATTCTCGGAATAAGTTTACCAAACTCCTTTTTTTGTTCAAAAATTGTTCCCCGGAACAGAAACACATTTTTCTATTTCTGTTCCCTAGAACAATTTTTAAACAGAAATGTTACCAAACACACCCTAGGTCTCTCACTAGTCTCCCTCTCCCTCTCCCTCTCAACAAAACAATGTTCTTGTATTTTAGTTCAGTAACATACAATGCAAAGCCCAAATCAGCCAATCCTTCGGAATCAAACCTCCGATCCTCTCTCAACAGAACAATGTTCTTGTATTTGAGCTTAGTAACATACAACGCAAAGCCCAGATCAACCAATCCTTCGGAATCAAACCTCCAACCCTCAAAATGGAGAGACCTTCGGAATCAAACCTCCAACCCTCAAAACGGGGAGAGAGAGAGAGAGAGAGAGAGAGAGAGAGAGAGAGAGAGAGGTCAGTATGCTTATGGTCTTCCTTTTTTTAGAGAGAGAGAGAGAGAGAGAGAGAGAGAGGGAGAGAGAGAGAGAGAGAGGTCAGTATGCTTATGGTCTTCCTTTTTTTAGAGAGAGAGAGAGAGAGAGAGAGAGAGAGAGAGAGAGAGAGAGAGGTCAGTATGCTTATGGTCTTCCTTTTTTTAATTATATCTAAAAACCATAGAGAAAGGGTTCAGAGGATCGCACAAGCTCGAATGAGAGAGAGAGAGGGGTCAGTATGCTTAGGGTCTTTCTTTTTTTAATTATATCTAAAAACCAGAGAGAGAGAGTGCAGAGGATCGCACAAGCTCGAAGAGAGATTGAGAGAGAGATGTCAGTATGCTTAGGATCTTCCTTTTTTAATTATATCTAAAAACCAGTTTCAAAATTGGTTCGGTTCCTAAGTGGGTCTTCATTCGGAACCAAGAACATGATCGGTTTCAATCGGTTCCCAAAAATTGGAATCAATTCCTGGCCCTGTTTTTCGGGTGATTCGGTTCGGATTTCGAGTAAATCCGGTTCAGTTGCATACCGCTGGTACCAGCGTCCTCGTCACACTATAGGGAAGTGAGGGAAAGAGAGGAAAAGGAGGAAAAGGCTAGGCCGAGAAGAAGAAAAATGGGAAAGGGGTTGGGCCCAAGTGGGGGAAGGAACAAGGAAAAGAAGAAGGGGCTCTGCAGCCCTAACCATAGCCTGGCCCCTCTCTCTTTTTCAATTAATAATTAATATATAATTTTAAAATAATAAAAATGATTTTTTAATAAATTCTATTGCTATCGATGCAAATGCTCCTAATACTTATATGCTTATGCAATTTAATTAAAAATTATTTTTTAGGGGTTAAAAATAAATACCTAATTTTCTATGTAATTAAATCTTATATGAGCAGGCAAACTGGGGTGTTAATAGAAACCAGTGTCTAAAAAGGCAAGAATTCGGAAGAAACGCTAGTGTGGATATAGAATTTTGTGCGTGGAGAAGTTTGTCAATTATGGTTATAATGATGACTTATGCATCATATGAACTCAAGCCCATCACAGACATTCTCTGCTTTTGGCTGTTGAAGCTGTAGCCTGGAGTTCAATAAATTCTTGACCGTGTGTGCGCTTTCATTTTAGCACTGCCACGTATTTTACAAGGTGCAATTCTGATTGAATAAGCCTTCAGATACTTGGATGACAATTCGGATTCCTGGAATCCGGATCCCAGCGTCGTGGTTAAGGAGATCGTGGACGGTGGTCACTTGAAGATGGTTCTCCACGTCACCCACACGATGAATTATCATAATGCCAGGGAAAGGGCGGCCCGGAGATCCGACCTGGTGCTGGAGCTGAAGAAAATCCTGGAAGAGCTCCATCTCAAGTGCCGTGTGCTTCCTCAGTAAGTTAATCTCAGTCAGACCGGGTCGGCAGCCGCTACCGTGCACGGTTTTGACGACTCCAGGAGTATTGCGTACCTAGTAATCTGCAAGTTTGTGAGAATGGGACCTCATTTTCTGATGAGATAGGCTGTCTATATCCACTTATAACAGAGTTCATCAACTGCTTCATGGATATGTAATAACCATGTCAGATGAGATACATGAGCTATATCTTTAACAAAGTTGGGCAATATGATTTCAAAGAATATAGGCCAGTTTGTTTGAAGAAAACCTTTTCCAGGATCTAAACCTGATCATATCGTACATAAACATGTGCCGAAAGGTCTAATAGAATATGTAATATGACGTAGATGGATTTCGTTTTAGCTGTTTCACTAACTTAATTGTATAGAAATGCATTCTTTTATATGCATTGACCCGATTTATGATACAATCAAAGTGAAATAAAGCCCTAAGAAAGAAGAGCAAAGGTCATATATTAGTACCAAGTACTTCCTTTGTATTTAATGTAAAAAGCTATGCCTTTTTTTTTTTTTTTTTGTCGGTCATACTCTACGCCTATTCTAACGCTCACTTTCAGACTTTTGTCATATCTCCTTACATGGCATAAAAGTCGAAATTCACTCCTAAAATTAATTCATTCACACCCCAACCCTCTTGAGAAGGTGGGGATTCGAACTCCCCACCTCCCTATTCCATGTTGGAAGGGTGGCCACCGGGGTAAACCCCAGTGATTGCTATGCCATTTGCTGGCTCGAATATTTGGATCTTCGGGTCTTAAACAAATTAATTAGATAATTAAGCACGTCTAAATTGTGATATTGATTAAGTAAATGATATGTTCAACTTCTATTTTTATTTTATTTTATTATTATTCCTCCCTTTGACTTTTCGTTACATAATCGACTGCACTGAGGCCTATCCCAATGGATCTACGGGTGACATAAACATCGAGACCTCCTTAATCGTGTCCTGTTTACTGTACTTGATTAATCAAATGACTACATTGATGGAGTCTTCACCAAAATGTTTATAATTGCGCCATTGCGTCGAGTTCCGAGCATTTTCAGGTCTCTCTTCCGGATTCTGTACTGTTTTATTGTGGGATCGATCTCATCCGGTGATCCGTATGAGTTTCAAGTGAGTTGGGCTTGCATGCAGGCGCATCTGATACTAATTGATTTAAGCCAATTGTCTTTGGCTTAAGCCTCGCGCAAATTTATCATAGTTTTTCATGGTTGAAGATGATAAAACAAGGCAACGCGATGCTGCTTCAGTTCGGTAAAATAAAGAAATGTTGATTTATTATGGGCTAAAGTACACGCAAGTGCCAAAACTTGACACAAATAGACACTTAAGGTGTGTATAATAATGTTTTTGTTCCGGGAATAATTTTTGTTTAGAAATATTTTTTTCTATTTTTGTTCATGAAAATAGCTTTTAAACATTTTAAGTGTTTGGTAACTGTACAAAATTTATATTTCTGAAATATAAATGCATTTGGTACGATCCCAAATACTTTTGTGACTTATAATTTCTTTTTAATTTATTAATAATTTTATTACTTTTTTTTTCTTCCTTTTCTCTTTAGTCGGCCACCGGCCTTGGCCACAGTTGGCTAGTGATCGGCCAGACGAGGGCCGGTGAGGCGACCTCGCCTAGATCTGGCGAGGTTGAGCCTCACCTAGCCACCGGTGAGGCTCGACCTTGCCCGGGCACTATGTGACATCCCGAATTCTCGACCTGTCCCGAATATATGAAATGGGCATCTCGTCGACGCGCCGATAGTCCTTTTTCTCTGAGCTGATCACTCATGAGTTAACTGATCTATTGTGTGAAGCCGTTAAGGGATATAACTGCGGTAAAATCCCTAAAAGCTACTCAATAGGTCAGATCGGACTAAAATCGTGTTCGGTCGATTTTAACCACGAAATTGAATTCGGATTCGGAAATCGGGCGTCCGAGCATGTCATGGTTCATTTATAGGACGTCGTCTTGTCTTTCAGAGAAATTCCTCGAGTCTGGGATTTTTACGGAAAACCGATTCGGACGTCGTAGAAAAATGATGGAAATTCATATGGGCTAAGTTGATGGAAATTTTGGCTTCTAAGCCGAGCTACTGGACGTTGGGAACTTATAGAAATGTATGGGAATTTTTCTTCATCGATATTGGACCCAATTTGGAGAATTGGTGAGAGAATTGGAGTAATTTAGTAAAATTCGGAGCCTTGGCTTAGGGGCTGCAATTTTGGTATTAATGTGAGTTTTTGTATGAAATCTATTTGCTGGAAAGTAATAGGAGACCAAATAGATATACTTGAAGGCTTTGTTGGACAAATTCATCATGAACCAAGATATTTTTGTGGACTTATGGCACTTCATCCTCATCCATTCCCTCCTCCTTCGCACATGTGCTTCTCTTTCATTTTTCTTTACTCATTTCCCTCGGCCATTCCACCGATTCCTCACTTGCCACTTATTCCCTTCATTTGCTTCTTTGGGTTTTTTCATTTTTAATTTTCTTTGAGCAGCCCACGATTTTCACTCTATAGCTGCCCCCAAACCGCCAACACTTGCAGCTCCACTCACCGAAACCCCCTCAAGAAGTCAACAAAACAAGGCTCCCAAGCGGTTTGTTGACCCTTTGCTCGCAACTCACCCCACCGAAGTCCACCGATCCATCATCAAGCGGCCACTCCACGAAGCTGTTTGTTGATTCCTCTTCGTGTGCCCCTCCACGCGTCTCCACGGTCAAGCATCCAGCAGCTTCCCATCCACCGAAGCTGATTCTCCTCCACGCGTCTTCAGTTTTGGTCGAGCTGCCTGGGTTCTCCGCTCGTGAAGTCAGTCAACGCCAGCCGCACGAAGCATCTTCCTTCTGCCGTTCGTCCGTGTCTTCAGCTCGCGCAAAGCAGCCCATTCCAGCGAAACCAGCCTGCTTCCTCGATCGCGTGAACTCCCCCAGTCGAAGCTGCTTCTTCGCGTGCGTCTCCAGTCCACGAAGCAGGCCCGTGAATCCAGTCAGTCTGCGGCCCATGGGAGATTCTGCCCAGCTTCTTCGTGAGTTCAGTCGCAAGCCCATTGGAAGCCCGTGATTTCAGCAGTCTTCGGCCCAGCAGATTCTTTTCTTATTCAAGCCCATTCGCAGCAAACTTCAGTCCATTTGAAGCCCATGTTCAGTCTTGATTCAAGCTCAGTCCAGTGAAGTTCAGCAAGTTCTTTTGAAGCCCAAGCCCGCGAGGCAAGATCTTTGGGCCCGGTCCGAATGTCCGTCGACGCCGCCGAAAGTTCGGATTTCGGCCACCGTCGCGTCGCCGTCGTGGTGTCCCGGTCTCCGCTTTTACCAAGTGAGTTTTACTCACTAATGCTTTCTTAGTTTGCTAATGATGCTTAGGGGTTGGTTAGATTTAATTAAGTGCACTTAGGTGGTTAGATTAGCTTAGAACAATTAAATTAGTGACTTAATTATGCATATTAGGTGATTAGAAATAGACATTAGCAAGTAGGCATGCCATGTTATTTATTGAACGAGTTTTGGTAATTTTTCGGGCTCGTCTCGGGTTCCAATCAGGCATTACGGGCCTAAATTGGATTTTTAATAATTATTTATTTAATTTTCGAAATTAATTATTTAATTATTTATTTTTCCGGAAATTCAACCGGGATGGCCAGTGACCGGAGTTTCATGCTGATGATCGTGGTGCAGTCTGTTTATTTAATTGAGCTTTATTTTGTGTTAAATTGATTTATGAGTGATTTTATGATCTATTCCTAAATTGAATAATCTTTGGTTATTAATTGAAAAATAACCGGGCATCGGTTGACAATGCCAAAAATGTTTTGGTAGACTATAGAAAATGGTGGGATTTATAGAAAAGGAAACTATTCTATTTTGTCTAAGGCTGATTGTGTACCCACACACGATATTTTATCGAGTATCTTTGATATCAACAAATTAGGCCAAGATATTATGAAATTGAGGAATTTGATTACAAGGTGCAATATCGTTGGCCATAGTTGAAAGGGTCAGGTGGGACCGTAAAGCCATTAGATCTTGAGAGGGTCGGGTGGGACCGTAAAACCACTAGATCTTAAGATGGTCGAGTGGGACCGTAAAGCCACTAAATCTTGAGAGGGTCGGGTGGGACCGTAAAGCCACTAGATCTTGAGAAGGTCGGGTGAGACCATAAAGCCATTGAATCTTGAGAGTGGCATCTAAAAGGGCACGTCGGCTCGGTGAATTAATGCATCACTTTGGTGAACTAGTGCCTTAAAGAATGCACGTGGGCCTAGAAAATTAAGTGAGGCATCTTGGGAGAGATACGTGGGCTCGGTGATTTGATGCATCACTTTGATGAACTAGTGCCTTAGGGAATGCACGTGTGCTCTGTGACATGTAATCGACTGATTCGATTTCTTATGAGTAATTGGGTGCCTATTATAAATTGTACTGATTTGCAGGTGGAATCTGAGGCCAAGGTAAGTCATCTGACCTGTGCGTGTTTAGGCAGCCCATAGTGTATTGGCTTACTAATCGGGTCTTAGGGGGTAGAACTTGCTGAGACGTGGTCTCATTGGTTATTGAATAACCATTTCGGGTCCCTAGTTGTAGCAGACTTGGATGTTGAAGGTCTCGAAGTCCAATGTAGTTTGTTGAAAGCTCCAGTTGGAGTGTGGAGATTGATGAAGAGGAGGATGGAGACCCGTAACTTGTAAAACCCCGCTTTTGCTTGTAGACCTTGTGTTTTTAATTGGCTTAATGTGAATTGGACTTAATAGTTCACCTTGTATATATATTTGCACTGTTTTGCAATATATATAAGAGTGAAGGTTTGAAATTTAATCCTCTTGTTCTATCCTAATGTTTTATTGTCTAGGGATTTTAAAATAATTGCTTCCGCATGTGCATGTAAAGATGAAAGGGTTGGCGATACGTAGTCCTGGGATATCACTTTTGTAATCGACCAGGATAAGGGATGGGTGCATGCCCGAGGGTCGGGGCGTGACACACTATGAGGTCAGCCTCGCCTACCAGGTGATGCCGACCTTGTGGTGGTTGGGTAAGGCTCGACCTCACCTAGATTTGGTGAGGTCGAGTCTTGCCGATGGTCGGTGAGCTCGGGGCAACCTTGTCTAGCTGATCACCGGCCATCACCGAGGCTAGTGATTGGCTAGGGAGAAGAAGAGAGGAAGAGAAAAAGAAGAAAACGCTTATTTCTTAAATTGTTTCCAGGAACAAAGAAGTAACTTTTTTTTTTCTTGTTTTTGTTCCAAATCTATTCTCGAGAACAAAAAAATTATTAAACGTGTTTCTGTTCTATTTATGTTCCGGGGAATAACAAAACAGAAATACTTGTTCTTAGAAGCGTTACCAAACGCACCTTAATTATCAAAACTTTCCAAAGTACACTAAAGTACCAAAATCGAAGAGGAATATGAAACTTAAGTGCCAATGGCAAAAAATTTTGGTCAAATTACAAACGTGGCATTTTTCCGGGGAGTTAAGTGCAAAATGACATTTTTTGCGCTAACGTGGCTATATAAATCTAAAACGACGTCATTTTGCCTCCGAATTTGAATTTTAATATAAAATAATAATTAAATAAATCAAAAGAACTAAATTTATTTTTAAAAAATAGCAACATTCGGTGAGGACCTGCACAGCATTCATTGCTATTGCCCCAACATCGCCAATGATGGGGAGAGGGTTGGTCAGGGTTGCCGAGCCCTAGGCAAGGGTTGCCAACCCTAGCCAACTGGTAGCGAGGGCTTGGAAGCCCTCGCCTAGATATGGGGTGAGGGTCACGGCCCTCCCCCAGATTCAACGAGGGTCGTCAGCCCTCACCCGAGATCTAGGTGAGGGCTTGTAGGCCCCCGTCGGCGGTTGGCTAAGCCAAAGGTTTGTAGCCCTTGGCCCAATTAGGCAAGGGTTGGCGACCCTCATCAAATTTGGGGGAAGGTCGAAACCCTCGCCTAAGATTTGGGCCCTCATTAGCAATTGGCCAAGGTCACTGGCCCCTACCTAGGGCTTGGTAATTTCAGCCGGCCCTCCCCCACCTTTGACAGCCCTTGCCAGATATGGTGGGGTGATGACAGCAAGGGCTCTATAGGCCCTTGCCGAATGCTGCACTTGTTTTTATATTTTTTATTTTTTTTGTTCTCTTAATTATTTTAATTAATATATACATTAAAATTCAATTTTTGAGGCAAAATGACATCGTTTTGCATTTTCATTGCTAAGTCAACTTTCCAATATGTCACCTAGACCACTTATATTATTAAAATATGCCACATTAGATTTATGGCCACTTTTGTCGAACTTGGTATTTAAATTTCCCAATTTTCAAAAAAAAAATGGTACTTAATTGTACATTTTGAAAGTTTTGGCATTTAAATGTTCACTTATACCAAGTTTTGGCACTTGCGTTGTACTTTAACAATTTAATATGGATAGACATAATTTTGTGAAATGAAGAAATGTTTTTGGCGTGTGATAGTAAGAGAGGACGATCATAGCAAGAGTTCTAAAACTTGCTCGATCTGGCCCTTAAGTCCTAAAGTTTTTGAATTGTGTATTTAAGTCCTATAATTTGCAGCCGTTCTCTATGTTAGTCCTTTGGTTAGCTATGTCAAATTTGCACGGACAAAATATCTATCTAGAGCCTTTTCGACCACCTAAAAAAAAAAATCTCAAATTAGTACATATGTACCAGATATACCTTAAATTAATTTTCTTATATAGAAAATTTGAATGTTTAAAATAAAAAAACTCCAAAATAATATAGATACGATAAATTTACCTCAAACTAATTTCTTAACAATCGAAAATCCCCCAAAACTAGTACATCTGTGATAAATTCATCATTCATTAGTTTTTGCTAAATTGAATTAATACCACGAAAAATTACAAACCGATACACTTATAATAAACCGAAGGGTCAAAGCCTAAATATGTATATTCGCAAACGAACACATGTCATTTAACTTAGCAATTTAATAGTAATATTTAATGAAAACTAACGGATGATAAATTTGTAACAAATGTATAAGTTTGGGATTTTTTATTGAGGTTTTTTATGGTATTAATCCTAATTAAAATTGGATCTAAAGTTGACCTTTTCTTTAGGTAATCAGGCCTATTTTATTTATTTTTGTTCGAAATCATGCCTATTACAAGGGGTTGACAATGAGAAAACGCTGCACTAGGATCCAAAATGAAAAACCTTGACCCCCATTTAATGTTCATTTTCACAATACATTAACACCTGTATGCGCGTTAAGACCGGAGCTTTTTGTAGTGCTAGCAGAAATGCAAGTGAATGAATCCCATCCCCTAGCGAGCGAAGTGCTTACGCAACAAATGTGGTTGCTTCCGAAGACCAAGAAAAGATCATTCCATCCCTAAAGTTTTTATTGGCGTCGTTTGTTTTACGAAAAACGAGTGATTTAGAAAATATTTTTTTTTAAAATGATTATTCATATCGTATAAAAGAATTAGTCAACAGAAACTATTCTTATTATCGATAATAATTTATGCCTTATTATTTTCATGGTTAATGAAAAAAAAATTAATTCATTTATTTTTGTGAGTGATACAAGAGATTTCTAGAAAATATCTTTTATTTTTTCACAAAACCAACGTATCAAGTCAAAAAAGCCCATTTTATCAAATACAACCAAACTTCGGCTGAAACAGTAAATTTCAAGCCCAAAATTTCAATGTTTTGCTTCACATTTTCCACTATTCCCCGCAAGGCATCGGCAACCAAGAGAAGACGAACTCATCGTATCATCATACCCTTCGTTACCTCTGGTTGAAATCAACAAATAAGCAAGTACCGAAACTCATTAGCAAAAGACAACTAGATTGAAAGCCGCTCACGATAAGCAACAGATGATCGTACCACTATACCAGTTGCAGAGACCCATGAACTAAAGGTAGCTTGAGAATTTGTTTGATCGCGAAGAGAGACGCCTTCATTCCTTGAAATTCCTGAGAAAATGAGAAGAGGAGGTGGAGTTGTTGCAATTTTGAGGGAGACGAAATCCTGGATTGAAACTGAAAAGAGAGAGCTTTTGGTCGTGGAGATGCGGGGGAGAGAGCAGAGATAACGTGAAGAGGGACGGCTGATGGAGAAGTAACGCAGAGAGAAAAGAGAGAGCTCGAAAATTTTGTGACAGGTGCTACACTTTGAACGAAGCGTTCTATTGCTGAGTCGGCAAAACTGTTTCGTCTAATATTTTCTCGAACCACCAGCGCGTTGTACGTCAGTCCAACATGGATTCCGCTGATTCTTGGCACATGTGGAATTTTTAGAGGTTGTTCGGAGCGATTTTCGTAAATTATTTCCTTCCAAATCTCGCATTACACGCGTTTGACTCCTTTTTTTTCGATCTTTCACTTTGATCGGGCTTTTAAATCATGTGATATTGACAAGAAACGAGCCATTTTAACGAACATTTCCCGCGGACCTTGTCAGTATATATCCTGCAAATCTCCTTCGTTTCCTCATGATTTTGCTCTGCTCTTTCTTCCTAATCTCCTAGCTTCTGTGTTCTCATTTGGGTAACCTCTCCTTTTGTTTCTTTGTCTTCCCTTCTGGTCCTCCTTTTCCATCTATTTCAATGTTCTTTCCTGGATTCGGGCTTTGCATTCATTCATTCGGTTCAGCTAAAGCTTCCATCTTCACATTAAAGTCCCAATATTTAGAGAAGAAGGCTTAGGCGTGGCTTAGATTTTGAGTGGCTATTGAGAGAGAAACATTCATCATGGAAAATAGGAAAGGTTTGTTAGAGAAGAAAGGAACAAACGAAGTTGTTGTCATGATTCCAGGCAGCGAGCGCCGAAGCACAGGTTCTTCATCAAGATCCAATCTTGATCCAACAGAGATTAAGAATCTCCAATCAAGTGAACAGAGTTCTGCTCAAGGAATCACTCAATCTGGCCCAACACCAAGTAAGCCTCGCATAAATCCCACTGTTCATATAGCTAAAAGCAAGTTCCTTTCAAAGCGGAAATCGAGATTTGAAGAAGCATCAGGTCCTAGTCATGCTGCTTCAGTTAAGGACAATACCCAACTGAAGATTAAAGAGATTTTGCCTAAAGTTGGTTTGCCTCGCAATGATACCAGTGCTAATGCCACTAGAGACAGTGCAAAAGCCATGCCAAACGTGGCTCAAACGCCTTGTTGGAAGGCTGCCAAAGTGGGAGATGATGAGCACCCGTACAAGGCTGCAAATTTGAAGGTCGAAGAGACGGCCAGCAAGAAATCCACCAAGAATATTGTCTGGATCGAGTTGGCAGCATTTGTGTGCATTATGGGACTTCTGATTGCAACTTTAACCGTTCGCAAGTTGAAAAATACAGAAATTTGGCACATGGAGCTGTGGAAATGGTGTGTGCTGGTGTTGGTGATCTGTTGTGGTAGGTTGGTGAGTGACTGGTTGATTAACACATTGGTTTTATTGATTGAGAAGGACTATTTGCTCAAACATAAGGTCCTGTACTTCGTCTATGGATTGAAGGACAGTGTCCAAAGGTTTATTTGGTTAGTTTTCATTCTTTTAGTTTGGATTTTGCTGCTGAACCATGGAGCAGAGCGATCGACGGAAGAGAGGGAGACTCTACATTATGTGACAAAGGCTATTGCTTCTTGTCTTGTAGGAGCTGCTCTATGGCTTGTCAAGACACTGTCAATAAAATTATTATCAGCTTCTTTTCAATGTGAGAGGTTCTTTGATCGCATCCAAGAAACTCTCTTTCACCACTATGTAGTCAAGACCCTTTCAGGCCCGCCTTTGATGGAACAGGATGACAAGCTCCACGGGCAGCTCAGTTTCAAGAAGTACATCAGAACAGTGTCGAAGAAGATAGAAGAGGCGGTTGATGTAGAGAAGCTGAGTAAGAAAGGGTTGGTTAACGTCATTAGTGACTCATCCCTAGGGGTTTCATCTCTTGTTGGAAGCCTTGATCAATACTGTAGTGAGGACATGGAGCAACAAAAGAAGGAAATCACTAATCAATCAGAAGCAATGGCGACTGCTGACGAAATATTCAAGAATGTCACCAAGAAGTCTGGACAAGAGTAAGAAGAAATATGCTGTCGCACGCTTCCCTTGCGTTCCAGCTAAAATTTGCTTAGAAATATCCCATCCATAGCTGCTTTATGTCTTTACTAGGTACATTGATGAGAAGGACCTCTTGCGCTTCATGAAGGAGAAAGATGTTGACAAATTCATTCCTTTGATTCCAGGAGCGGCAAAAACTGGAATGATCGATAGGTCATCTGTAGAGGACTGGCTAGTAAGTATTACTAAATTGATAATATGTTGAATTAGGAAGCTTTTTGCTACCTCTCACTATGTTTTCGAAGATCCATAACTTTCTATTCTCATCCAAGTTCTGATTATCCCACAACAGCCAATGAGTGTACTAAATCTCAATCTTGCGGCGTTGTTGATACATTTAGAAAACTTGTGATAATTGGTGGGCCATCACCCAGTGACTGCTTAACCACAATTCTATGCTTCAGAATTGGATTAGGTCTCCTGCCTTTTGGATATAAAAGAATCAGAAAAATTTTGGCTCGGCCCGAAACCGAAAATTAGATGAGTACATTCCTAAGAACCTATTTACAGAGTTTATGTCTGCAGGTGAGCGTTTACCTTGAAAGGAAGTCCCTCACCTACAGCTTGAACGATACAAAAACGGCCATCGAGGAGCTGAATAGGCTTGCTTCAGCAGTTCTGTTGATCGCTATCATTCTCATGTCGTTACTTATGATGGGAGTTTTGACGACGCAAGTACTTGTCTTAATTTCATCCCAGCTTTTGCTTGTGGCATTTATGTTTGGGAACACTGTCAAAACATTGTTCGAAGCCATCATTTTTGTTTTCGTGATGCATCCCTTTGATGTTGGTGACCGTTGTGTCATCGATGGAGTGCAGGCGAGTTACTAATCCTAAGAATCCCCATGATTGGTCTGAGCCGATACCATACTTTGCCTAACACTTCAATTCCTAATAGATGGCGGTTGAAGAGATGAATCTCCTGACGACGGTCTTCCTGAGAAATGACGGCGAAATGATATTCTACCCAAATTCAGTTCTGTCCAACAAACCCATCAGCAATTTCTACAGGAGCCCCAACATGGGTGATGCTGTGGATTTCACCGTCGACTTCTCCACTTCACAAGACAGCTTTACTGCTTTAACGGATGAAGTGAGAAGGTATGTTGCCTGCTACTCCTGAACCTGTTTAACGAGGCATCAAAATTTGCATTTTCATGCCTGATAAGTCATGTAGACTGGGGCGTGACCAGACATAATCATGTAATCTAAATTGAAAAGCATTTCATAGTATGTGCTTAATACAGAGAGGGACAGTCTGCTGAATAAAGAGAGAGACTCTACGAGTTTAAGATGGCAGTGCAATTAACTTGTGTGAAATAAAACGCAATGCGAGGATGTGTAATGGCTTATAAATCTGTAGCTTGAAGTTCAAGAAACATCGTTTACTGTTGATTATGCTTTCTTTTGTTCATAACGCGAGAAAGAATGCAGACAATTTACACCAGGCATTTTTCATTAGCATTGCTGAGTTCTCCTCCCATACAATCGTATACAAGTTTCTGATGGAATGGCATTCCTTGGGTGAAAAAAAAAAAATCAGGTACTTGGAAGATAGGTCTGACTACTGGAAGAAGGATCACAGCTTTGAGGTTACTGCGATCGAAGACATGAGCAAGTTGAAGATGACTCTACACGTCTGTCACACGATAAATTTCCAAAACCCAGGAGACAGGAACACCCGGAGATCCGAGCTCGTGTGGGAGCTGAAGAGGATCTTCGAGAAACTCGGTATCAGTTACCGTCTGCTTCCTCAAGAAGTTCGAGTCAGCTACACTGGTTCAGCGCCTGCTGATGCGAGATTCTGACTCCTCGACGTGCGAAGTTCCTAGCCAGCTGCAAGTATGTCGTGAAGTGATCATTTGCTTTTCCTGATCATAAGTTGAACGTCCTTTAGGCTAACAAAAGGTATGAAATCACAGTATGCTGGGAATTGGATCCTAACGCCTTTGCTCACCAACTTTCGAATTCTGCTTATAATTATGGAGGACATAACTCTAGCATTGAGACATATGTTTGTCAATTTTATTCATTTGACCAAGATATGTCTACTACTAATGCTACATGCCTGGTTGGATTTGAGGTAGCTATTGATGAAATTGCAGAAATATTAGATTTTTGTCACGTCACTCTTGAACAATTTGAGCTTTTAGCTTGATCGGCTGCATTATCAGTTTAATGACCCAATGTATAATGTAAAATCCATCGAGGGTCATCTGGTTTATTTCCAGTAGAAGAATTCGTTTGATCATGTTGAAAGGTTCCTGCTCATAATGATGCCTTCTATTTTGTTTTCTCTATGGAGTGCAGATATGATTGCTTGGCGAACGGATTCAGAATTCATTCCAGTACCTCGAGGGCCAAATCTCAATGAATTACCTGAAATTATCCGATTTCGATTGTTCTAACCCTGCACGTCATTGAAATATTGTTCCTTTTTCACCCTTTCAATCCCTTGTTATCTTGCTTTCCACTCAACACTTGATATATGATGTGTTGCAACTTGCATAAATAAGTAGATTGAGTCGATATACTATAACAAATTGTTATCTGATTATCTGATTTCGATTGTTTTAACCTCGCAACGTCAATGAAATGTTATTCATTTTCCCCTTTCAATCCCTTGTCACTGTACTGTACTTAACACATCTTGCTCTTTGCTCAACATTTGATATTAGATTTATAAAAAAGTAGATTGAGTCGATATACTATATCGAACTAAATTGTTATTGGTAAATTTTATGAAAATTCAAGTTAAAGTTTGAAATGAGAGCCACTCGGACTCACAACCACTAAAGTTGAAAAGGAGTGCTGACCTGAAATTATCACAAAAGGTCCAAAAAACGAAAGGTTGTCCGGCATATTCTTTTTCCAAAAGGTTCTAATAATTGTCCGATCCTATAACCATCACAACAAAATATAAAAACATGTGTCACGACCTCTTTTTTCCGTTCGGGGAAAAATAAAGAATGGTTTAGGGGTATTTGCCTAAAGAGGCGGACCAATGGCCCTAAATTAGGCGCGGGCTCTCCCAAGCCCATACCTCGCGCGACGTTGGATTTTGTTTTTTAGTTTTTAACAACCTAAATATTTCTAGGAGTCGCCACTAGCCTATTGGGGTCGGCTAGAAACCAATCAAGACACGGGAGTGTTGTCTCAATTCCTACGCAACCAGAGATTTCTCGGAACGGGGACTTGTTTACGCCAATGTTTCTATTAGCGCCCTTGCGGTACCACTAACTTGGAAGGTTTTAATCTAAATGGCCACACCATCTTGATTACCAATTATAATCTTTATGAAACCACTAAGTGTCCATGCAAATGTTTTTGTAGTTTTTTTTTTTTAATGTCTAGACTAATCCTAACATAATTTAGAAGAGAAATTTACACTCAAATTAATGAAAAGCGGTGCATAAGTAAACATCCAAGAAATTGAAATAACTTGAAAATAAATGCGGAAAATGAAAACCCGATACAAGTCGGGCAAATAATATTACATGGCCTTGTTATCACGCCCCGGGACAGGACCCCCGTGAGCAAAATGAGAATTTAAATATGCATGAAATTACCCTAGATGCATGAAATTACTCTAAATAATTTTAATCTAAGCAAAATAGATTATTTACAAAAATGGTTATAAAATACCAAAATATCATTTAATTAGGAAAAATGACTTTATAAAATTAGGAAAATCTCCTAGATGTCATTTTTGGCTTAATTTGATAACATCCAACATTTTTTGATATTTTTGAAATTTTCATATTTTTCTTTTTTTTTTATATATATTTTTTTAAATATTAATAATAATTCCTTAAACCGATCTATGCTAACATGGAGTAGCACAGCACATGGATATCACAATAATCAAGCTCAAATCGACCGTTTCAAGATCGAAACTTGGTTTTCGCATTTCATCGAACACTTGGCGTGCATTAAATCACCCCAAAACAGCTTCGCGGGCCATGTTTGCGGCCTTCAATCTTCACCCATGAGCAATATTATGTGGAACTAAAGCATCAAGATTATACTACCACATGCAAGGAGCAATATTAGACATAAATCATAGCTTAAAACACAAAAGAACTAAGCTAAAATCATCCTCAAATATGCGGGTTTGATCTGATTTCACAAATCTGGGTTTGAACCCAAGTCAAACAAACAGTTTGCATGCCCATGTTCAAGCCCCGACACTTATCACATGCAAGATCTAAGGGAAACACTACTTGATCCGAGTGAAAGTAGGTAACATGAGCTTTCAAAATCAACAAACATCATAGAGAATGACCAACCGAACGCATCAAAAACGACCTCTCCAAGAAGCACACATGCAAAACTCTTGAAGAGATTCCAACACTTAGAAAAATTTCCACCTCGAAAATCAGTCCTCCGAGCTGCTTTTCCTCTTCATTTTCATGATAAAAACATACTCAAACTCGAAAGAAAATACATCTAGGATGCTTACCTTGCTTCTTAGTTTCCCTTTCAAGTGGTTCTTCGCTCAAGAAACCAAGAAATTATCCTCGGGGGCCCGTGGAAGTTGGCTTCTTCAACTGGAAAATGAGATCTGCAGAAGAAAAAAATGACAACGAAGGTTTTTGTCGACCTCTAAAATTAGACTTCAAGACCTCTTTTGTTGGAAAACTTAACACCAAACCAAACTAAATATATTCAAGTTTGGGGTAAAATTCAAGCTTTTCCTCATTTGTCTCTCAGTTTTCTCAAAAACACCCGCTTTCTCTCACTCGTGACCAACCGGGCTCAACACTTAGAAAAATTCAGACTTTCTTTGGCCCGCCAGGAGGGTAGTTTTTCGGGGGGCTTTAGGAGGCCTTCCCGATCTCCATTTGGGACGTGCGACCTATGGTTGGAAAGATCTTTGAGTGAAGTTTAACTCTCTAGTTGAAGGTTTTGGCTAATTTTGGCTGCAAGTTTGTGAAAATGGCACTTTTCTCTCTCAAGGTCGGTCTGGAATTTCTGGGTTTGCTTTTCTGGAGTTGCTTCTGAGGGCCTCTTTGGGGGACGACCGTGAGCTCTCTCCTCTCCCTCTCGTCTTCTCTCTCTCCTCCCTCAAAAGAGCATGCTTCGTAGATGTTATCCACCGAAATCATCAATCCCTTGGTCGGCTTTTTGTCCACCTGCCAAGCCCACCAACTGAGCAGTCTACCCACTCTCTGACTTAGCCAAAATTCTGAAATTTTGCAGCTGTTGAGTGTGCGGGTTTTGCTGCGACTTTCCCGTGCATTCAGCAGCTTATCCCTGGCCAATTTTCGTCCACTGGCACTACTCATTATAGTCTTCAATCACGTGCAAAGATCAGGCTGGATGGGCGGCTGAGTGGGATATGGTGGGGCCACCAAGTTGCTTACTCAACAACTCCGAATTGAGGCTAAACCGTGGGCTGGGTTTTGGTAGCTCGTTTAAGTGCTTTAATCCATCAATTTGGCTGCGATTTTTTATCAATTAGCAAGCTCATGCATAGTAGTTTAAGATCTCTACCAGATTTCGCAATTTTGCCCAACCAATTTTGCAAGAAAGTCCCTCAAAATTGGCCATTTCTTATCCGAAAATATCCAATTCAATACCAACTTGGTCTTTTTGGCCCGATTTGATTGATCGAGTTGGCCCAAATTCAATTTCAACTTAATTGGTGACCAAGGTGATGATTTACGGGCTTGGGCAAAATTTTGCAAAATTTGCGAATTGGTCCCTCAACTTTTGGAAATTGCATTTTGGCCCCAATTTGCCATTTTAATTCCAATCTGACCTCCCGGGCTTGGCTAGTCACATTTAGATCATTGGCCCCAACTTTTTTTTTTTTTTATCTTTTTTATATATTTAATTTAATTTTTTTTTAAGGAAAAAACATATTCCATTTAAAACACTATATTAAATGCCTAGATAATCTATATGCAAGAATTTAACTTGAAATATTTTTGTGGAAAAACAAGTTCCTATTTTTTTGGAAATGATTTTTGGGCAAAAAAATAGGTGTCAACAACATGATTTGCACGTGCACGGGCAAGTGCAATGCACCAGTTCTTCAGCGCTTTCCACTCTGGCTGCGGCACATCAAATCATCCCGCAAGTTGAACTCAGTTTTGGCTTTCCCTCGACAGTCATGTCATTCAAAAATGGCTAAACATATTTCCTACTTTTTTAGTCTTTAGCCTAATCACCTTCCATAAAGGACCAAATTTAATGATAGGATGTCGGAGCAGTACTCGAGCAATCCTGCTTCTTTTGTGCAGCAAGCTCTCCGAGTGATATGACATTTACGCAAAACATGTCGAGAGTCGATGACGTCTTATTGGAAGTATTTTCTTACTTTACAAATATGATTCTCTTGCTTAGATCTGTAGTGCTGATGTCACAGCAAATAAAGAGATAAAACAAAGGTCAACAAGCAAGCAGACAAGAGGGCCTGGCCGAACTTGTGCCCAACGTGTTGCCACAAAATAAACGATGATAACGTGGATACTGTCGAATGTCTTGAACACGGAACCTCGTTCGACAGTACTTCCACCGGAATGTCCCATTTCCCCACTTCATTTTCTGCCATGGTCGACGATTGATTGTTAGCAGCCGTTTGGATGGGGAGAACTTTCCCCTACCGCCCACGTGGAAGTCAATCCCGACAGCTCAAACCCTGCTTAAAACCCAGTTAAATAATGGCCTATTCATCGTGATTTCCACGCTCTGTCCCCTCCTCGTCCCGTCAAGAGTTCTTGCTAATTTGCTTGCTTGCTTCTTGTTTGTTGCCCTTTTCCTCTGCTTTCCTTTGTGCTCTGTTAGAAAGAAGCGGAAAGAAAACGAGACGGAGCTCAAGATGACGAACTGGGTACTCCCAGATTGCCCGGGACTGCATTAATTATTTGTTTCTTGTGTTGCTTTATCTGTCGCACTTCTCGAATCATGCCTAAGTATTCTTTAATATTAGCTAGAGCGTGATCCTTTAGGGAAAGCTTCCATTTTAAAGGATTCTGCGCTGAGCTTACTCTTTGGTCACTTTCTTGATTTGGGATAAAGGGCTTCTGCATTTGTTAAAAGAGCTGAAGTTCTCATGGAGACAAGTAGAGGCGTGTCGGAGAAGAACGAGACGAACGAAGTGGTAGTCATGATCTCGGGCAGCGAGTATCGGAGCAGAGGCTCCTCCCCAAGACCCAATATTGAGCTCACAGAGCTTGAAAACCTTCAATCCAGAGTGCAAAATTTCGACTTGACAAGCCCTTCCCATCAAGGACTCCCCCAACCTAGCCCATCTGCTTCTAAGCCTCCAAAAATCCCCGCCAAGAAGTCCCTTTCGAGGTCTTACTTTTCGAAGCCGAAATCGAGATTAGCAGAACCATCATATCCTGGTGATGCTAATTTAGTTAAAGAGAGAACCCAAGTGAAGTATCCTCAGTCTCCCTACAGAAATTCACCTAGAGTGGGTTCACCGTATAATGCCGCAAGTTCTGGTGCCAATAAAGACAATGTGAAGTCTGTGCCAATCACGCCTCGGACGCCGTTGATCATATCCCCCGTTCCAGAGGAGGAAGATGATGAGGAGGTGTACAAGACTGCAAACTTGAAGGTCCAACAAATGGCTGGTAAGAAGTGTCCTAAGGTAATATTGGTGGAGTGGGTTGCATTTGTGTCCATTATGGGACTTCTGATTGCGAGTTTAACTGTTCACAAGCTGCGATATACTTGTATCCGGGGATTGAGACTGTGGAGATGGTGTGTGCTGGTGTTGGTGATTTTTTGTGGGAGGCTAGTGACTGAATGGCTGATCAATATAGTGGTTTTCTTGATTGAGAGGGAATTTGTGCTCAAACAGAAGGTTCTGTACTTTGTATATGGATTGAAAAAGGGTGTAGAGGCATTTATGTGGTTAGGTTTGGTTCTTTTAGCTTGGGCCTTGTTAATAAATCATGGAGTCAAGCGATCAAGACACACAGAAAAGATTCTGAATTATGTCACGAGGGCTCTTGCTTCTTGTCTCATTGGAGCTGCCATATGGCTGATCAAAACACTGTTGATAAAGTTACTATCTTCTTCATTTCAATGCACAAGGTTCTTTGATCGCATCCAAGAGTCGCTCTTTCACCAGTATGTTGTCAGGACCCTTTCAGGCCCGCCACTGATGGAGATGGCTGAAAATATTGGCCGCTCGAGAAGTAGCGGCCGGCTCAGTTTCACGAAATACAATAAGGACGCAGCTAAGAAGCAAGAGGAGGTGATTGATGTTGAGAAGTTACATAAGATGAAGCAGGATAAAATTTCTGCTTGGACTATGAAAGGGTTGATTAACGTCATTGGCGGGTCGGGGCTGTCAACTCTTGCCGAGAGCCTTGATCAAAGTGATGATGAGGAGGCACAGCAACCAGATAGGGAGATCACTAACGAATGGGAGGCCAAGGCTGCTGCTTATCAGATATTCAGGAATGTAGCAAAGCCCGGGAGCAAGTGAGAAAACCTAATGTCTGACTTTCTTGTGTCATAGAGGGACTTTTGTTTGAATCTGCTTCTGATTCCTGCATTATGCTTTTACTAGGTTCATCGAAGAGGAGGATCTTTTGCGCTTCATGAAGAAGGAAGATGTTGACCACGTGATCCCGTTGTTTCCAGAAGCAATGGAAACTAGGAAGATCAGGAGATCATCTTTGAAGAATTGGCTGGTAAGAACATGCTAAGGATTTAAAGTTACATTTCAATTCTAGTTCCTAGCCCTCGAGAATGTTTCCCATTTCGGAAAATCTCCATTTTACTATCATGACCATCTCCACGTTCTCTCTCGGTTCAGTGCTTTATTAATGGGTTTCAATTTGCTTGAAGCAATTTTTGTCATATATTACTTCATTAAAGAACTCATGAATGAGTATTGTGCAACTCATTACCCCGGTGTGGTTTGTTGGATGATTTCCCATAATTCCGTGCTTCTCAATTGGCATCTCTGACCAATTCTGTTATGAAGTTCGTAACAAAAGATGAGGGTCTTTTGGAGTTAAAAGAATTGCAAGGTCTTTTACGTATTTGAGTTGCTGAGATCCTAAGAGAGTACTGAGACCATGCATCTGAGACCCAGAGTTTGATTTTTGTCCTAGGATGCACATGAAACTATACTCTAACCAAAAGTATTCATTTGGACTTGGATGAATGGTACGTACTTCCCTAGGTCCACAAGTTTACCAAAGAGGAATGAGTCATTGAGTGCTTCTTCCTCAGGAAGGTTCTCGGACATTAAAAGCGACAATTTAAGATTTTTGACACAGGCCATTAAGATGATTATTTAACTTGTGGAGCTGACAATATAATTTGTCATTGCAGGTAAATGTGTATCTTGAGCGTAAATCTCTTGCCCTCTCCTTAAACGACACGAAAACAGCCATAGACGAGCTGAATAAGCTTGCTTCAGGAATTTTGCTCATCGTGATCATCATTATCTGGTTACTTTTGATGGGATTTATGACGACAAACATACTCGTCTTCATGACATCTCAGCTTTTGCTGGTGGCATTTATGTTTGGCAACACGGCGAAAACCGTTTTCGAAGCCATCATATTCGTCTTTATAATGCATCCCTTTGATGTGGGTGACCGTTGTGTAATTGATGGAGTGCAGGTGACTTATTAATCCTACAACTCTACAACACTATATTGTGTCGGGCAACAATCTGGCTGACATTTTGATTCCTTTGCAGATGGTGGTTGAAGAGATGAATATTTTGACTACAATCTTCTTGAAAACTAACGGTGAAAAGATATTCTACCCAAATTCAGTTTTGGCAACTAAACCTATCAGCAATTACTATAGGAGCCCAGAAATGAGCGATTCGGTGGAGTTCACTGTTGACTTCTCTACTTCAGTCGAGAAAATTGGAGATCTAAAATCTAGAATTAAAACGTATGTCATCTGCAGTCTCTGCATCTCAAATTCAGGCAGTACATTTTGCATGCATAATCAACTGTGTCGATTATGATGAGGTGCGGCATAAAACACCCATTATGAATTGCAGATATTTATTCATTATCAGTCTGTGGATGGTGTCCTGGTTTTTTAGAATTCGGTATAAGGTTGGGCTTCAGTGAAACCTATCTGACGAAATAGAGCAGCCCCTTTTTTAATATGAAGAAAGGCACAGCTACACAATAGAAATGATTATGTCATCGGATCGAGTCACTTCATATCAAGATATCTTTTAATATGCACGAGACATCAAATATGCTTTCCATTGTTCGTAGTGTTTTTGCATCTTTTTTGTGATAAAGTTTTTCTTTTGACTGTTCAAGATGTAGCTTATCAAAATTCACAAAAAATAGTCACGTCGCTATTTCTATTTATGGAGAATATAGATGGACATTAGTACCATGGAATATGCTCTTCTATATGAATATTTGCGCATTCCTTCGATTGAATGACATTCATCAGGTATAAATGCCAGGTACTTGGAAAGCAGGCCTAAACACTGGCGTCCGGCTCACAGTTTTGTGGTTATGGAGATCGAGGATGTTAACAAGTTGAAGTTGGGCCTTTACGTTAATCACACGATCAATTTCCAAAACTACGGTGATAAGAGCACCCGCAGGTCGGAGCTTGTGCTGGAACTCAAGAAACTCTTCGAAGAACTCGGCATTAAGTACCGTCTGCTCCCTCAAGAAGTTCATGTCAGCTATACTGGATCGGCGGCTGCTAATGGACGGTTTTGACTCGTCCAGCAAGTTCCTAGTTAGCTGCAAGTATGTGCCTTCTTTTTTCGCTTCCCTTGATTAGTGTGTCGCCATGTGTGTTCCTCACTCAAACCAGGACATCTAAACATTAACATCCATAATCTGAAAATTGCAGAATGTGAAGTCACGGCATTTCTTGTGTTGGATCTGATTCAATCTTTCATAAGCTATGCTTCTATTTTGGTTTTTAACTCCTCTAAGGCGGTGAAACTTGGCATCGTATTTCAGACTAGTCTTTCAGTATATCATTAGGTTCGATTTGGTTAAAAGATCGTTGGTCCAGGAAAATGCTTAAGGCTTGATGATCAATGAAGCATCCAGTATTTCACGACATCCACTTCTTTTGGAATACCATCTTTACTCTCTGCTGTATAATTTGTTTGACAGGTTTGCGCTCATATCGTGTGAACCGCAGACGTATTTGGTTGGTGCTGAACTCCATTTTCGTGTGCTTGTATCTCAAAAGAGCAGAATTTACTCTGTGTTCACTGGAAATGTTAAGCAAACGAGCCAGCTCTCCTCCTTTTAGCCGACGGGAATGCACGGCTCATCCCTTATATTTTTAATGAAGAAACTGTATATGATGTCAAAGAGCAATGGAGTTATTCGATTCTTATTATTTTCCTGCATTCAATTCGTTTGATTTTCTTCAACCTTTGCTTTTACTTCTGTCATTTCTTTTGGCTTGGTATGATCATAGTTTATTGAAATGATCCTATTCTGTTTTTTCCAATGCGTGCACCGTTTGCCGCTGAGTGCACTTTGCATCAAATGTGCATCGATTTTCTCTCTCCTTACTCCGTGGAAAGTCACTGGGATTCTCGACAAAATGCAAGGAGGAACGAGAGCTTTCACGAAGCGAGCGATGCTACACGCGTTAGCATGATCCGTTGAACCGATGATGCATGTTCTTCTAGACCCAGTGACAATGGACACAATCTAATCTACAGTCTTTCGCGCGGTCGAGCGGAGCCGCCTCACGAACCCCATGTTTGAACTCTTCCCTTTCCCGCTTTTGGAAACTGCTGCATGAGTGGCAATCGGATCTTGCGTCGTTTTGATGGTTGCATAATAAGAAAATCACTCCCTTGTGACCGTCGAGCAACTCTCGAGTTTCAAACATTTGATAATGAAAATTTGGCCTTGAAAAAATGAATCAACAGATTGTTTCGAGTTCGGATCACTCTCATTTCTATCGTGTTAAATTGATGTCTCTTGTTAATTTATCTCGGTGCTCGTAACTTTGCTGGGTCGCGCCATCTTGCCGTGTTGAGTTTTGTCTGGACTCACTGGGCTAATGCAAGCCCATAAAATGTATACATCTATCTACGGTTCTGGACAAATGTTATGGCCCTGGAAGCTTCAACCAACATTCCAGACTCCAGTACATCACTAGCTTGATGGTGATTGGGCGCTTGGGCTAAGTGAAGATAACCTTATCCATCATCCCTAAAAGGAGAGCCTGCCACGTCGGACAAGCCTCTCCACGGACCAAGCCGATTGGGATCTTCTCTATTTTCCACCTCACATTGACCCTTCCTCCCTCTCAAAACCATCCTTTCAACAGCTTGTTCACCATTTAACAGTTAATACTTGCAGAGGCCAAAACAGCTGAAACTAGAGAGAGAGGGAGGTGAGATTTTGGCAGAAGAATGGCTTCAACCTCTGTAGTCTCGATGGCTATGCCGTTGGCCTTTGCCGGGCAAAAGAAGATGCCGAACTCCGATAGCTTCTTCAAGCCATTGCCTGTGAGATCAACAAAGCCAATCCCGGCGTCCAAGAGCAGCGGGAAATTCAAAGTCAGGGCTTCACTGAAGGAGAAGGCCATCACGGGATTGACCGCAGCGGCGATCACGGCCTCGATGGTGGTCCCGGAAGTGGCCGAGGCAGCCGGGTCCGGGCTCTCTCCCTCCCTCAAGAACTTCTTGCTCAGCATCGTGGCCGGTGGGGTTGTGCTCGGTGCCATCATCGGTGCCGTGATTGGCGTCTCCAACTTCGACCCCGTTAAGAGAAGCTGAGAGGAGAAAGAGAGTGGGGTGGAGATTCTTTTACTCATGTGATTTCTCTGTTGTGTTGATGCTTTCTGTACTGATCTCTGTACTGTATTTGTAATCTGTCACTTCTTTTAGCTGTAACATTGTCCTCGGAAAGCTGATGAACTGTGAAATTTCTGAGTTCCATTTTGGCACATCAATGAAACGGGTCGCTGTTTTTTATTTACTATTTGCCTCAAAGAACATCTTAGAAACCCTCTTTCAGACCACCGAGAAAAAAATCTACGGCGGAAGAAATGTACTGATACATGATTTTTCAAAGAACAAAAGACCTTTCAATTGTTCCTACGTTACAGGTTTGCTAAAACAATTATATTTGTCTACAACTCAAGTCACTTGATGATAAAGAATAATCTGGTGGGAAAGAATGCTACTGCTTATTAATTCTCTCTTAAAACAGAGCCACCTACTAATTACCCAGAACCCTTGTTCTTGATTATCGCGAGACTTTCGAAATCAAATCTAGCATGTATTGGCTCTCCGAAGAGTAGTTAACCTTATCGGCCTTAACTACGGTGATCTTCACTCTCTGTTCGTCTCCATATGTTTCCTCCTTTATTTTGAGCCTGAATAGAAACTGATAGAAAAGTTTACTGCGGACGGTCTCGGCAAATCTTTCATCGTCCTGCTCTTTGAGCATGAACAACTCCTTGGCCGAGAAACCCAAGATCTCTTCACCGGATTCCTGGAAAGCAGTCACCCAAGTCAATCCGGTATGATCTTGTATTTGGACTTGGAGGAGATACCTGTAATCACACTCCTCGAATTCTTGGTTGCACCTATCGCACAGCCATCTTGTGTTTCCCGCCCTCGTCACTTTCTTATTACATTGTCTATCTCCAATCATCAATGGGCAAGCTGTGTAGCAGAAAGTATCAGTCTTGATGAAAGATACCGTCGCCTTCACTGTGATCCAATCTGGCTTATCTGATCTTCCAAGGCCTTCTTCTTTGATTTGAGACACAGTCTTACGTATCTCATTCTTGGATCCTCCGGACATGATTTCCCTGGAAATGGACAGAGAAGCCGCATCCTTCCCCCCAAAATCGAACCAGCTTCTCAGACTACAAGCCTCTGGAATATCCAGATTAATAAAAAGCTGCGTGGAAGAAATGGTACCGATAGATTTTCCACTGAAATCACTGACTTTCCCAGCTTTGACAGCCAAAACTGGAAAGAATCCAGAATCAATCATCTCTTGCACTTTCTGACCCTCCCTGTTGCAGAACTCACCCCAGAGAGTCAATTCCACGGTCCTTCCAGATCCATCCTTCAGATTCAGATTTCTTCTCTGAGTTTCCATACCATTTTTTCTTAAGATTGGAACAGAGGGGTTGATAGATACAGCAACTCCAATAACATCAATAATAGAATTATTCTCAGCATTCTCAATGTCACTAATAGGTCTGAAGGAGAACTGCTGTTGTGGAATCGAAGCATCTTCCTCGGGACAAACATCCACAGTCGAAGTGGCCTCCAAAAAAATCTCCCACTCGTTCTTCAGATGATTAAAGTTCTTTTGTGCAGGTTTCAAGCTACCTTTTGAGATCAAGTAGACTTTTCCTGCCTCAATTATATCGTAGAAACGATCAACGACAGCATTGAAGCATGTCACCCGAATTTCTCCCCCATCAGAATCAAGGAGATCAAAGGAGAAAACCTTCCCATCACCACGTGCATTATTATATCGGCGAAGATCTCCTTTTGCAGTGACTCTTGCCTTTATGGCCCACCTGCCTTGATAAGGGTTCAGAGCAGCAATAGGTATGATACGTGCAGGTGCCTCATTCTTCATAATTGGGCCACGATTTCTGTAGCTTGGTGGTGGAGGCTGATATGGAGGTTGAACAGCTGGTCGAAAACTTTGCATATTCTGCACAGCATTTGCTCGGGGAGGAGGTTGAACAGCTGGTTGGAAATTCTGTGCATTTTGTACAGGATTTCTGCCATTGATATTGTCATTATTGAACCTCTGAACATTCCCAGTGTTGATATTAGGCAGCATTTTCTGAGCTGCTGCGTTGGTCTCAGGATACATTTTTGGGTTTCCAATGATTTCACAATCTGGTATAATGATCTCCATGTTTAGCACAACAATGATCCTGGAAATCAAAGTTAAGATCTCTTCACTTCACAAGAACATAGATGCCAACTAATTAAATGAAAACAACGAGGCATTTCAGTTTGATTTGTCGTCGTAACAAGCAAATGAACCGTAGAAATACAACTAATTCTCAACAGTCAAGCTCTTGATCTATCACTCTTTGAATGGGTACCAATATATTATCATTGTGTAAGTTTTTACTTTCCTTTCTTCCAAGACCGTGAACTTCATGCTGCTTCTATACAACACCAGAAAAACCATGATAAAATTTTCTACAACTCTTGAACCTGTCCTTGCTAGTTCTCAGACAAGTTTTGAAAAAGATATATTCCGTATACCCTAAACATTACAAACTAAGCACTTACTTACCCAATTACATTGCTGCACAATCTAAACACCTAAACGCACAAAGTCAAATCTAAGGACATCGGAGGTTCTTGTCCACTCCTAACATGTATCATTTCAGAATACATTCAATTTGATCGATAGCCATTCCAAGATAGATTGCTAAAACAAATCATTCAAAGCAACTTTCAAGCATTTAAACACCATTTCTATCCAGTTCTGGTAAGGCAGTTCTGCATCATCAAAAGCATTACACTAGATATCTAAGAGCTATACTGATCAACATCATGCTTAAAACCACACAAATCAACAGAGCACTCATATCTGCAATTCAAGGAGTAGCGACCTTCATCTCCAGGTAATGTCGAAATCATCGCTCACCAACAGACCTCTCTCTCTCCACACGATCGAACACCAAGACTCTAAATCGATCAGCGACTCCAAATTCACTCAAAACAAGTGACCATCCCATTCAAGTCCAAAATCACGGAGCGAAACGGCGGCGTTACTCACTTGCGGTTCTGGACGACGCTGCAGATGTAGTCGATCAGCTGGACGACGGAGCCCTTGCGGACGCGGCCGGACTTGACGAGGTCGTTGAGCTGCGTGGCGAGCATCGCGTGCTGGGAGTTGGCGCCGTCGGAGAGCAGGAGGCGGTGCCGCTCCTGGGCGCTCCCGCCGACCGGCCTGACGTCGACGACCTGGACCAGCGGCTTCGAGTCGATGTCGCCGCCGTTGATGGCGGGGATGGCGTTCGGCGTCAGGCTCACCGGCATGGCTTCCCCCGGGCGGATCCGCTCGCGCGCGGGCGGCGGCCGCGGTCGATCCGAGGGGTCCGGGAACGGCGATCGAGAACCCTAGGGAGATTGACTTCCGGTCAATGCCGAGATGGCGATGACGAACTTGACGTGTTCGAGAGAATCGCAGAGAGAGAGAGAGAGAGATGGCGGGGAAAAGCAGGTGGAGGGAACCGACTGGGAAGAAGAGGAGGTTGGATTTGGATTTGGGTTTTTAATGGTTCGAACGGGTGTGTACGGCTGCGAATCACATTTTGTTAATTTTCTACTTTTTTATTTAGGTTCAAAAGTCATTTTCTCTCGAAATAAAATAATAATATCAAACTTATAAAAAAAATTGGCCGTATTCGAAACTTACATTACACATCATATAAACATAATATCTAGGCAAATAGATATAAATTTATTAATTGTAACATCAACCCATCACTGTGACTATTACTTAATTGAAGGCGAGATATCACATTAATATATACACATTAAGATTACTTCTCAATATTTGTTTGGTTTCTTATTCCGAGTAAACTGAATTGGTTCTATTGAAAAATTGCATTTGACCACCCTAAAAATTGGTCCGATTTTGAGTCTCGAGTGAAAAACCACCCAATAATCGGACCCTAGTTGGAATTGCTTTTGTAAAGTCAAAATCTTAATTTTTCCCTTTGACATTTTTATCTCCATCTCTCTCTTCAACCTCACCCAAACACCTACAACTCTCTCTCTCTCTCTCTCGATACACCCTCCTCTCTTGCTCGTGGCTTGCTCCAGACCTCACAATCTTTGCTTGTTCCTGACTCGTCTTTGCTCGTTCGCCCCCATTTATCTTTCACTTTACTAAAGTGACTTTAGTCATAATATTTTGCTATAAAAAATGAACAAAAAAATGAACAAAAGAAAAACATATTTTCAAGTATACCTTGCAATCCAAATGGTAAAACAAAATAGGTTTCAAAATCGGTTTCAAGACAAATAAATTCTAAATTCTAAAAACTGAAAATAAATTCCAGCAGCCTAAAACCTACCCATCCAAAAATCGAATTACATGCACGATTTTTCTATAGAGCGCAGCTAGGAATTGATGTGGTATAATGAAGGAAAAGATAAGAGGGCAAAATCTGTCGTCTGCCTATCATTGGATAATTGATCGATTTGTGTCGGACAGATAAAGCTAAAAGCACCTGGCTCGGCCTCACCATTCATTCAATCAGTGGAGAATGCAAATTCCTTCTTTGACGCTACAAGATGTACCGACTCGTGCAAGAAATTTTACTCAAAAGAGTCATCACCATTTTCATCGAAGAAATAATCTCGAACAAGACCTAGGCGAACCGACCTAAATGCGTCGGGAGGCCAAGAACAGTGGAACCCGAATGTAGACAGATGAAGAATACATCGATGGGCGCAAGCATCTTGCGTATCGAAACTTATGGGTGTGGATAAACAACACGAAAGCATCCGGCAAATCTCTTTGTCCAGCAACATCAGCAACCAAAGGCCCTAAAAATCGGTCGAAGGGCGAACATCAACCGTGACAAAAATTTACTACACATCATAAGTTTAGATCACCGGTACAGCAACGTCGATGATGTCTGGGGTCTCCGTTACGGGCCTTGTGTACAGCTCTTCTTCCTTGGGGGGATGAATGGTCACGACATCGGGCAGAGGCGTCATGGGACCTTGTTTTCCCTTGGGGTCCCAGTCAAGCATAATCTTGACCTTAATACCGAGAACCCCCTGAACCAACAGAGAAAAACCGCCATACACATTAGAAGCTGATGCGGACACAAGCTGTGCACGCATGCCACATGCATTTCCTTTAGTTGTCGCTGCAGCGATGACCATGAAATTGCACTTAAGGACATACCTGTCTCAAGAGAACATGTCTAACAGCAGAATCAATGTACTCGTTGACTGGCTGACCAGAAGAAATCATGTAGCCATCCTTGAACTTCATGGACTTGGCACGCTGAGCCCTCAGCTTCCCACTGACGATTACCTATAAATCATTCAGAAAGTTCAGCAAGTGAAACCCACCATGGCCTGAGAAAACAAGTTGGGGGCATCACGGGATGGCATTCGGTAACTAACCTCACAACCCTTTGCTCCACTTTCCATAACGAACCGCAGAACACCATAACAAGCCCTGGTTCGTATATGAAGCAATCACAATGATTAGTAATGTCATCTAACTTCCCATCATATAAATTAACATTCAGGTTTTAGGATAATAAATTGAAGCAAATGTAGCATAACCAAGCCACAAAAGATACACTTGAACTGTGTCAAAGCGAAAATGGCTTAGAAATGCATCGCTCATTTAGTCATCTTCCGACACAAACTTGGTACTGGAAACACCTATTTGCTTTATAGATGACGTATCAGTCTCAGAGCAGAACAATTTAAAGAGGAAAGCAGAAGACAACCAGTCCTAATTATGGAGAAAGGAGGATATCACTAAAGTTACCAGATAGAAATGAACTAAGTAGGAATAAAATATTCCATCGTGTACCCTCCCCAAAGCTACTGCATGAAAAGGGAGAAATGGTCCACAAGGATGATGACATGAAGGAACAAAATTGAAGTACCATCTTCCAAAACAAGAACAGAAAAAGGCAAAAAGAGTACCCTGCCTTATAGGCCAATGAGAGATTGCAGATGTAAACCTCACACAGAGAGCATAAAGGATTCCACTTAAAAAAATATCACTACTTGAGATTCAAAATGCATATGCAGTGAAGCTATATGCAAAGCTTCCAACTTGTGATTCAACGAAGCATTAGAGGGCCAAGCAATAGAATTAGAGCAAAAATTGCCGCACTCAAATGAGAAAAATCTCAAACTCCAGGAAAAAGAGACATGAGGTGAAACAAACCAAAGCAACCCCACAAAAGCAGCTGCAACATTACACAACCATGTCTAGTCTACATGCATACCTCTAAAAAAACCTGTCCAAGGACACTTTATCATAGATCACAAAGGACACACAAGGTCCACGAAGACAGTGAAACAGAGTGTATAACAGCAGTAGCCACTAGCAGACAGTGAAACAGAGTGTATAACAGCAGTAGCCACTAGCAGACAGTGAAACAGAGTGTATAACAGCAGTAGCCACTAGCAGACAGTGAAACAGAGTGCATCACAAACAACACGAATCGAGCCATAGGAATGACAATTCAGAACATGCATCTACCTGCGCACGGCGAGCCCACCGAGGAGCTTGTACCGGAGCGACTCGGCCTGGGCAATAGCGCACAGCCCTCTGTTATTCACCTTTTCGGCATACAACTCCACGCCATTCTCCGGAAACTTGAACCGCTTCTGCACCACCGAAGTCAGCTCCCTAATCCTCCTCCCCTTCTCTCCTGCAAATCAATCACAGAACACACAATCAGCAACGCAAAAACCAACTACAAACACAACCAATAGCAAAAACCCAACATCCGTTACAGAATCAGAACGCGAAAAAAAAGCAACTACGGAACAGACCGAGAACGTTCTGCGTGCGGGTGGCTCTGATGATGATCTCGGTCCGCATAGGCGTGACCCTGACCTCCACACCGGAGTACCCATCCTCGGCGAGCTCCCTGGTCAAGACCTCGTTGAGCTCGGCGAAGAACACTCCGTCAGCTACGAACTGCACATCAACGCGACACCCATCAAAAACCCGAATCAACAGAGCATTGCTCCTCCACTGGAATTCATTTTCGGTGGCTAGAAACTGCAGGAACGAAAGCACGGGGCCAAAGCAACCGAGGGACCGACCTTCCTCTTTTTGCTGATCTGGGTCGCCATGCTGCGAGATTCCTGAACTGCCCACTTCACGAAGTGTTGGGTCGCCCGAGATCTGTAGCGCTCGTGCCGGGCGGTGCCGAATTCTCCGCAAACCCTAGCTTCGGGGAAGACAAGGGTTCTATATATGTAGGAACGAGGGCCGTGGCGGTAGACGGATCGGACGGCTATGGGTGAATTGGATTCTCCTTTGAACGGCCTGGATGGGTCAATTTTATTTTTCTTTTTACCTTCTTTCTTTCTAGTAAAATAAGTAAATCTTGTACCTCCAGATGCACTCGTTTTACGGTCCATGGGTGAGTGGCATCTCTCCATAGCCATCCTTGCTCATTGAAATCATATTTCGAGTCCATATTTAACGATTATAACTATTCTCTCGACACAACCAACATCGATTTTATTGATGCGGACTCAACTGTCACTCAAAAATCGATAATCGAAAACCCTTTCTAAATCAATTATATTAACTTATCACCGTTAGTTTCAACGTTTGATTTAAATTGTATTCATAATCAATATTACATTATATGTACCGGTCAACATAGCCTTTTTTTTCTCCCCTTGTTCATGCCCAACACATTCTATTACTTGGTCAATAGTCACGGTTAGTCTCAACTTTGTTGACTTGATAACTCTACCGTTCCATTGCGGCCCGATTTAAGAGATCCCTCCTTGTCTTTAGGGGTCGGATGAACCGTCGAGCGCAACCGAACTTGAGAATTTACTTCGGAGGAGTCGCCTTCCATCTCAGGTTATATGTCTGCCCTTGATATTAGGAGAAATAACTTGACTTGATGTTACAGGACCAGTATGATGCATCGTTCGATCTAGCAGCTCTGACTTTTGTTGTTTCGTCCTATAAAGATAGAACTTCAAGTGGATAACTCTAGCAGAGGATCTATGTAGCAAAGGGCCCCATGGGTTGCCAAGAATCGAACCACGCAAAATGGCCTTTACCAATACCATTGCCTGCAACTAGATTGTCAAATGGGTGGATCGAGTCGGGTTGAGTCGGGTTGAATCATAAATAGTCTGACCCAAATTGATCTATTTAATCTGTTTATGACCTATATATTGTAAAAGAAATTTCTTGAGTCATACCCAATGCATACTCAACCTATTCCAGCTAACCAAATCTAAGAAAGCTTATTTTTTTTTACCTATTTAACCAAATTTAGAAAAGCTTGTTACTTATGCTTTTTTTAGAAAAATGATATTACCAAGACACTTTCATGCAATACAAATCTAGTGGACAATTTTTATATATTTAAAAAAAAAAATTGAGGCTCTGTTCATTTCTTGAAAAATGTTTTGCAGTGAGTTATTTTCTAAAAAAATAACAATATTTTATAGTATTTGTTTAAAATCTAAAATTAAATTAAAAAATATTTTCTACCGTTTGGTATAGAAATTCTAATTTGATCTTTCTCTATGCACTCCTTTTGATATTTCTTTTTTTATTTTTTTAAAATCAAATTATTAATTATTTCACATTTTCTTTTCTTTTTTTTCTTTTTCCTTCTTTTTCGGTTGATCGCCAGCCACAACAATGATTGATGATTAGCCATAGGCAAGCTGGCTCAAGCTCGCCTGAGGCTAGCAAGCTCGAGTCTCGCCAACACCAAATGTTGGCAAGGTCTCGACCCCGTCAGTTTAGTGAGGTCGAGCCTCTTTAGTGCCAGACGTCTGTGAGCTCGAGCTTTGCCAACCTCCGCGTGCTCGTCCCTCACCTAGCTAGTCCCCATGGCTAGCCATCAGCTAAGGAAGATGGACGGAGGAAGAAGAAGGGAAAAAAAGGAAAAAAAATAATTATATATTTTGATTTCTTTTATATATTTTTATTAGGCTAAAGAGGAAGAGAGAACATGTTAACCTAGTGGTTTGGAAATGAATTCTAAACTCAACCTATTTAGATCCATTTATTTTAGCCTTGAAATTTAAAACTCATTTAAGATAAACTCTTTAAAATTAGAGTGACCCATATATGATCTATTTATATTTTAAATAGGTGACAAATGGGCTTAAGAACTATTTTGACAGGTCTACTTAGGACATATTGAATCAGAGGCTCCATAACGTCTCTTGGTTCCAAGATTTTCCTCCAAACGTCAGAGGAAGAAGCAGGGAAATATCGATTGCCAAAAGCCTTTCATGCTTTTTATAACACTGGCGTTAATCCAAGCTATCCACAATGAGCCAGATCCTGCAAGTTACATCCGCATAAGCTTCATCATAACACCCATATTCCATCGATGGAGGCCCAATCCACCTTCATTTCTTGGCAGACAAACACCAAAAACCCACTTGACTTTAGCAAACTTAGTTATCATCTCGGCACCAGACCGTAAGAATGCACTACAACAACCCTCAATGGCCTTTATCGCTTTCTCTGGCAACACCATAAACCCCCCACACTTATAGGCAAGAGTTCTATAGGGAACTGAACTAAGCAGCCGCAAACATCCAGCAGAAGATAGCCTATGAGAACTCTGGCTTTTAATTCTGCTTACAATCTTGTCCATGAGGAGCTTACATTCCTTCTCTGAGAGCTTACCGGATGGAAGAGTTTGTGCTAGTTATCTGACAGGGAAAGAGCCGAGTTTTAACCCACTTCCTGCACTTTTTCTTCCGAAAAATCAGCTGAGACCCTATAGAAGTATACATCTCCCCGGCCTTTCCTGGATTTATCTTCAATCCAGACATTTTGTAGAAAGTCCAGAAGAAGGACAAGTTCTCCTGCATAGCTTTAATACCGTCCTTAGTCGAGATAAGAATGTCTCTAATGCTCGAGCACCGAGGATGGTATACCAACCTCCCTTGCTAGGCAGTGAAAACCTTTGGTCCCCAACACAAGCCTATAGCCCGCCTTTACTTAACGATGATTTTCATGAACGTTTTTTTTTTCCTTGATTCACACATTCTATGGCAAAGACAGGATTTTCTGTTTCTTTTTGCATCAGACCTGTCCACAAACACCACAGGCCCAGATGAGCCCAACCGGCGAAAGGCCATGGCCATCTCTAATTTGATTTTCTTTAGTTCATGAACTACATTAACAATAGCTTAAATGGTCTTTAAGTACATCGTTTATAATTTATTTATTTTTTTTGGTTAAAGCAAGAGTTTTCGCCTCAAAGGTCAAAAGACACCATGTATACACTCGATCTCTCTTCACTTCGAAAGGGAGGTAGAATCAATAGAGAAAACTCTCTTTTCTGTTCTTGCACTCTATAAGTGATTTTGGTGTCCAGTTTATCTCGCGTGTGTGTCCATAACAGTTCGTAAGTGAGAAATGCTGGCTTAAGACATCAACAAGAAGCTAAGACATATTTACCATAAGTTTTTTTTTTTTGTAACATCAAAAATCTCAAATTATGCCACCGTGACATATATATCTTAATTTTTTTTTCTAGTGATATTAAAAAGCCCCAAGCTTGTACCCATGTAACACATTTACACTCCGTTAAAGTTCCATTAGGTATTTTTTAGTCAAAATGATATCATTTTTATTTCACTTAAGTTACGTGAGTGCCATGTCAATATTGTTTACTTTTTAAGCATCCATATAGGTAGATTTTTAATGGTTCTCATTCATAGAAATTTGACGGATGGTAAATGTATCACATAAGCATAAGTTTGTGACTTTTTGTACCAAAAAAAAAAATTATGGTGAATGTGCTGCAGTGGGCATACTTTAGGCTTTTAGTGACTTTTGCCAAAAAATATGAAAGAACCAAATCTGGGACAAAGTGCGTTAAAGGAATATTTCCTCAAGAAAAAAAAATCTAATCTTAGAAGTGAAAGTTTATAAACAAGTGATTGTGTTAAAGTTGTTAAACTTTTAATGGATTCTACTTCACAATTAAACCAAAAAATAAAAGAATTAGGTCTCTCAGAATTTTTTTAATTGATGAAACTAATTTCTACAGAACTATAATCTAAAAGGAAAAAAAAAAGAAATGAAGAAAACATATGATATACGTGAAATGCCCACAATAAAAATGTGAAATTCTTAATAATGGCAAATAGATCCTAAATGGTAAATAGGAATATAAATGCTGAAAAAGGAAGGAAAGTAAGTAAATTTGAGGCCACCACCTTAAATTGTAATAGAATGATCAACGGTAGATTTATCTTTTTGGTGAAAATTAGGTGGAATTAGTAATGGAGAATGTGAAAATAGAGCTGCCCATATAAAAAAAAAGGGGGAAACGGAAAATTTTAAGGATGTCTGACGGAATATTTCAGGTTTGAAACGCCGACAATGGACATTGGCCAGATTTGCCTCAAATCTAAAAAGTTCTTGCCTTTTGTTGACCCCTTTAAAAAGCTCTGAGTTGCTTTTGTCCTAAACAACAAAGTTCGAATCTTTTACGTGGACTGACCCAATTGTCCTGTCATGAAAAGTATTCCAATGTTGCACAATCTCTCTCTTTAAAAAAAAAAAAAAAATTGAAAATGGGTAAGAATGTTATATGCATACAGTGCAAGAAGTTTCAAGTCAAGTGTTCCGCAAGTTAATAGCACATATAATACATGCCCAACTATAATATACGTAAACACCTAAAATATACAAGTAGAGCATGCCAAGTTCAAACGTGGTTATTAAGGGTGAGCACGGTCCCAATCCAACTTGAGAGTTGGATCGGCCAGTTTTGGGCGGTTCCCGATTGTCAATTTTTGAAATTGGCAATAAACAGTCTAGTTCCCGGTTCCACCCAAAGAATTGAACCGATCATACGGGAATAGAATAAATGGATGTCAAAAGTAAGATAGCTTAATTTGAGGAAAGACAATTGTGGTTAGCATACAAGCACCCGAAAATTTTTAGCCCATGCACGGTACTAACGACAATCTAGAATCAAATCTAAATGCATCACTAGAATATTAGGTCAACTCTGTTCTAGAATGTATGATGGCAATGCACTCACTGTGATGGTAAATATATATCTGGGAATATCACCCTACTCCAGTAATATCTAGCTGATGCTAGATTAAGACAAAGTTTGTAGTATGTTTGCCGAAGCAGTGCACTTCGAGATGAAAGTAGCAAGGGAGTCAAATTTCGATTTCTCACGTCGATGTTTTGACCTCATTCGGCCCTAAACATCACCATTTCGAACTCGGATTCGTCTGGAATTGATGAATGGCCTATCAATTTTCAACATAGCTTGGCGTCTCTCAATTTTCTCTTCATCGTTCTCTGGTTAATTTAGAAGGAAAGGAACAATGTTGTGTTTTGAACACAAGTCCCAGACCCAGTGAAGCTACTGGATGCTCCTTGGACTACACATGAAAGTATTACTCACTGGATAACTAGATCCAAAGAAAAAAAATCGAGCTCATACAAGCATTGGATCGAGTTTGAAAACCACTTAGAAAGAGTGTCTTAAAGCTGAACATCGAGGGGGCTTTCTTGTGTAAAACCTTGGTGGAAAACTACATTTCAAACCGGAAAAAAATGCAACTTTGATGGAAAACCTTGGTGGACATTTCATATTTAGACCATGCGGGTGCCAAGATGAAATAATGGGAAAATTAACCCAAAAAAAAAAAATTTCTTAATCTATGTATAGCTATTAATTCAGTTTAAAATTTTAAAATTTGGTCAATTTAGTCTTAAACCTTTTAATGATTTGCCATTATAATATATTCGGCCAATTTTGGTTTGAAATCACTGAAATTGATAATTTTTTAAAATTTTTGAATTTTTTATAAAACTTTTGAATCTTTTACTGTTTTTTTTTTTCTATATTTTTTTCCCCTTCTCTCTTGGCTAGTCGCTAGGCCTTAGTGACGATAGGAGAGGCTCGAACTCGTTAGATCTAGAAAAGTCCAGCTTTGCCTAGCCTTGACTTGTCGGCAATTGCCTATGGCCAATCTTGTGGGTCATCACCAAGGCTTGGCAATCAACCATAAGAAAAACAAAAAGAAAAGGAAATATATTTAAAATTAAAAAAAAATCATAAAATTGTCTACATCAGTGCTGACTATGTGATGTGGACCTCGTCGGTGTCTACATTAGTGATTTTTGACCAAAATTAATTGAAATGATTATGTTGGCAAACCGTGAAAATGTTTATGATTAAATTGGTCAAACTACCGACAAAAAAAAAATATTAGCTAAATTGAAAGATTCAAGGTTATATTAACATCCATACAATAAATTTATACATTTTTTTGGTATTATCTCCAAAAAAGAATAATTTGTTCTTAAGGATAATTCTCTCGATCTCATGCCTCGAGATTTTCGATTCAATAAATCAAAGCACATGCGACCAGTGGACTAGCTCATGACATGGGTCCCCAATGAATATGAGTTTCATCCCCGGCGCTCACCTAACAAAAGGGGTCAAAGAAAACTTGCTGCTTAGGTATGAATAGAGACAATCATGTCTCACATTTCTTTAGAACTTTAGTGGAGGTCCATTTCACTTGCATTCAATGACATTGATTGAGATCACCCGGGACCATAATCACCAATGGTAATTGAGCCATGATTGGGCTAGAATCTAGCTTTCTCCCTAATCGGGGTCGTCAGTAAAATCATGAAACATGCCCCTATAAGACAAAACATTATTCTATTTTGGCCTAAAAAGCAAGAACCCTAAGGCTGTAGAGACTCCACCTTTCTGACCTGTGTTTACTGCAAATGCAAGCAAAGAAACGACAACGAAAAAAAGAAAGAAGAAAAGATGGGAAAAGGTAGGGACTCCATAGGTTTTGAGATGGTGGCATGTTCAGTTTGTCTCTGTCTGGGTCTCGTGATGGCCAAACCTGGTCTTTATCCTTCCCGCTTCCCAATGATGTTGAGAGAACGAATGGCGATGCTTCACGAACCAAATAGAATAATTGGTGAATTATAGCTGCTGCTGCTGCAAAACATTGACCAGGTACGGTCGGCCTGTTCCTTGCTACTTGAATGTGTACGTTGTTTTGGAGGGTTGTTCTTGGAGTTCGTCAATGATTTATGCACTTGTCTTGAAGGCCTGCAGATTGATGGGTTTGTATTGACCGACGATTTGATCAGATAATAGATTTCTCTTGGCGTGTTCCGAGAGATTCGTACTTTAGAATATATAAATTAATTTACAGAAGTTGGTTATAAGGTAATGAATCAAATTATACTTTTAACATCCGTGAGCGACTCTTTTAACTTTCACATAGTACGATATGAAGGAGTGACGTTGCGATTGAGTTAGATTTCAATCGAAATCGACTTCTTATGAGCCAAACAGTTAGCAAAGTCCTCAAGAGGACCCTCAAAGCATTGCCATGAATGAGTGCCAAGTTGGACAAGAAGAGATTAGTGAGACGTACGCAATCAAGGAATTGAATGGTTCTCATTAGTAGATGAGGCTAGATGAGCTGTGAGATTCCTAGAAAAGCCATCGCAACAAACACATGTAAAAAATCTAGCGCAAAAACAAGTACACTAAAATATCTAAAAGAAAGAAATATATATGGTCTTTTAGTTGAGGGCATTAATCACTCATCGATTGATGAGATTGAGATTGATATGTGGTAGATTTGACGTAAAATTGGGTAGAGATATACTTTTCAAGAGATGGTGAAAGCATAGCTATTGAACAATTTACTTTTCAAAAGTGAACCCACTTTTCAAGAGGAGATAGATTTACAATCAAAAGCTTAAATATTAAAAAAATCCCAACCACCCTATGAAAAAACGAGGAAAGGCGGCTCAACACGTTAAGGGTGTGTTTGGTTCGACTTTAGGGAATTGTTTTTGAGAAAATGCAAAGGCCTTTCAAGTAAAGGGGTTTTTCAAAATAGTGTTAGTTAAAGTGTATTAAACACACATTGAAAAGCAACTTTAATGTAAATATCTTTTGGTAAAAATTATACTTTGTAAATAATTTTTGCTGATTCTTTTTTTTTTTTTTATAAAAAATCTCAAACTATTTTATAGCGAAATTCAATCGCTGCCACAAGGGTGGAGGTGGATGAATAAGTGATGATCCAATGATTCTTACTTAGTGAGTCTTTGGACTTATTTTAAAGTTTCATTGAATCATCATGCGAGCCACTCGTGAGTTACTTGCTGGTGGCTAAGGCAAAGTTAGGATTTTCATAAACATTTATGGGATTATGAAAGTTGAGCAAGTATAAAGTTAGAAGAAAAAAAATTCTATTTGCATCTTGGAAATGCAACATTCCAAAGTATTTCCGGACCTATCTTGGGCTAAAAGCCTTTAAAAAGCTTTGGAGATGCAATTGCATATTCCCAAAGCACCCTGGAAATAAATTTTGCTAAATGGTATTTGCATTTGCCCAAAGAGTTTGAGGATATTGAAGGGGTGCATAATAACTATTCTATTTGTTTGTTTTTCTATTTTTCTATTTTCGGGAACAGATTTGAAACAGAAATTCGGTAACGCTATTTCATTATTCTATTTTTGGAACAAATTTTTAATCCAGAAATAAGTTTATGACACAAATGAGAAGTAAAAATTTTCTACTTTTCTAATTTTGAAATAGAGATGAGAAATAAAAACTCTTATTAGTGCTTGCCCTAACTCTTAGCCGGTCACCCACCCGCCATCGCCATTGCTCGCTGGCCACAGCCATTTGCTACCAGCTGTTGCCCTCCTTCACTTGCTGACGTCCACTGTCCTCCGTCGCCAGCCACCTCATGTTGCCCTCCGTTGTTCTCCACTGCCCATCACTGTCCTTTACTACCTGCTACCGTTCGCCGTCCTCCAACGTTGCTCGCCATCTTTTGCTACTCGTGCTTCTCCGCCATCCATCGCTGCTCGTTGGCTTCTCGAGAATTGAAATAGAAAAATTAATTTGTGGCCAAAAATTGATTCCAGAAATAGAATGGTTATCATTTGCATCATTAAGGACATTGCAAATGCTGAAACAAACGCATCGTGAGTGCAAACTAGTATTTCCCACTATAAAAGAGGTAGAAGGAACAAGAGGAGGCATCAGCCTGCAAAATCAGAAGGTTGTCCCCGGACCACCTCAGCATCCTCCTTTGTAGTTCTCTTGTTAAAGATGTTCTACTTTCCATCTTCCAGTTTGTAGTCCTCTCAAGGGTTTGCAAAATCTCAGTCTTTTTTTATCATTCTTTGTGCTGTAATTATTGTGATTTTGATCGAACACAGTTTTAATAATTCAAAATCACTGTGTTCCATCATGATTCTTGAATCTTAATCAATTGCTTCATCTTGAAAACGACAACAATAAGTAGAAGGACTAGAAATAGGAAAAAGCAACAAAGTTTTAAAGAACGGTTTAGTTACACGGAATCCACTCAAGTCACCCATACATTTGTGTCAATAAACTAAGTAAAAAAATTCATGATTTCACAATACCCAAAAAAAATAATAAAAAATTCATGATTTCAGCGTGATTAAGGCATATGTACTAGTCTTAACTCTTGTGTACATCACGAGCTCCGTACCCATTACCCACTCAAAGCAAAATTTAGCCAAAGAAAGAAAAAGAAAAATCAGTAATCTTCACGGTAATATCTTATGATATTTCCCACTAAATAAGACACGCCGAGAATGGTCAAAAGCTGATCACCCCAGCATCTGAGATTCTGTTCCTGTATAGGAATGTGAGGGGGAGAGGAGGAGAGAGAGAGAGAGAGAGTCCAAAGTGTGCTAGAACGAAAAGCTGCCTTTTTTCCCCTATTTCTTTTACCACAGCATCTTCTCAGATTTTTATGCATGCAAGTTCAATTCTCCGCACAGGCACAGGGAAAAAGGAATCATCAGCAGTGAATTTCTGGGCAAACAATCATGGGAACCAAAAAGAGAAAAGAAGGAAGTCACTGCAGAATCCTCAGATTTCAACAGGGTTAGGTAGGGCATGATGCTTTTGGCTTGAACTGAAAAGGAAGACAAAGAAAAGCGTTTTGATAGAGTGTTTTCATAGTCATGGACAAGAATTATATACATGGAATTCAGCTTTTTTGGCTAAAAGATCTTTACCAGGTGGTAATGAAGTGAAACCAGCAGAGAGACAAATTGGCTCTGATTAAGACTCCTGCTTCGAATGGCTATTTGCTCTGTTGTTTTATTACAAACTAGCACTCTTGGGAGACAAAACTATAGAATTAGATATCATAACCCCAGTCCATTTTGATCATACTTGCACAGCCACAAGCAGTTAGTTAACTTACAAACTGAGATGAACCTCAGAAAATCATTTGGAAAAGGCAGTTCAAGGTTAAGAACTAGCTAGCTAGATAGGGGAAGAAAGCTGAAGAGAAAATTCAACATCAGCTTGTTTCATACATGGAGTCGAGAAAATCTTTTTCTCCACAAACTCTACCTGAGAAATGATTACAAAAATTCCATTTTCCCCTATGCAGGCCTAATTCTCTTGTGCCCTGTCCTGCTACCAGAGGAATTGTCCTCAGAGGAAACATCCATGATCTTCGAGAAGTTACCAGAGAGATCGGCGTAGAGGTCGACGACCTGTTTGATGTTGTTGTTGAGCTCTCGGATGAGGCCGACGTTGCGGCTCAGGTTGTCCGGGATCTTGGACTCATGATTCTGGTTTATCTCATTGATGAGAAGCCTGTTCTGGTCCAATATGTTCTGGACCTGCACAAAGCTCTTCTGGAATGTCTGCAACACCCTCCCGTCAATCTGCGCCCCATTGCCAAGCCCCGAGAATGTGTCGCCCTCCATTCGAAACTGAAATGATTTCTGGGTCAGATTTTATGTGTGATCAGATCCAGACCTGCATCGAGAAGAAGAAGCAAAAGAACACAAAAAGGCTGAGACTGTGTGTTTCTCCCAGGTTATATCCCATTTTATAATAACCCCACTAGGCCGAAGAAAAGAATTAAGAAAAGAATTTTCTGTTCATTAAGATTATGCTAATGAACTGTAGCTTATAGGTTTCTTGATTAGAAAAAGATTCCAAAGCACATGCACAACATTAAGACATGTTCTTGTCATATATCAATAGACAAAGTTTTACCAAAATAAATCGAAAATACAAAAAAAACAAAAAAAAGACTACGAAATTCATCTTCTTAACTGGACATGATGAGCAGCGCGGCTTCAGAATTTGTTTACTTGTCGCGAGAGACAAGGTGTGATAGTTGAAATCATGACCGCCATGGGCACTTTTAGTTTTCTGTGGAGAGAATTTGTGCAGTAAATATAGTACATCATTACAGTTGTTGTGTATATTTATTGCCATTGATGACAAGAATATGAGGAGAAAGCAGATTCCTTTTCCATATAAAGGAAACCTTTTTATCGTACTCGGAGAAATACCCACCTTAAAAATCAGCAGCGTAAAAAACAAGAATCTCAAAAAGGACGAAGCTCTGAGTCTCAGTCAATGATGCAGAAAAGATAAGGCATTTTCAGTGACAGCACTATCGATTTTTTATGTACTTATTTATTCATTATAGTAATGGGTAAGGAAAACCACGAACCAGATTCAAACGAATGTAAAGAGGCCAAAAACGATGATAAGAAAGTTCAACAAAATAAGAACAGAGAAAGCGCACTAAATTATGCGGCCGACTTTGCTTGCGATTCAAAAAAGAAAGATAAGAGGAACAGAAAAAGACCCAGCTCATACAATCCAGAGACGTTTAAAATTCAAAAGCTTGCAAATCCGCAAATGCAGAAGCATGAGGTTCCAAAAAGCAAGACAAAAGACGAAGACTTTGCCCCCCCAAAAGGAGAGCTCATTACCCCAAAAGAACCTGCAAACATTGGCTCCCAGCGAAGACCGAGAGCATTTCAAAGCCAGCCCATTTTTCCAAATCAATCAAAGAGTTTGCTCAAGCAAGGAAAACAGAAAACAGGGGACGGACAAGAATTTCAACGAGAAGGGAAATTCCACAATCTACTTGGGGAAAATGATACTCCCATCCGAAGCTGCAGATGAAAGATGCAGATGGACAGTGATGTGCCGACAGAAAGGAGGACGAGGGAAGGGAGTCGAGCACAAAGACCAGACAAAAGAGAAAAGACCCGATTTCCTCCTCCTCTTATTTTTTTCCTCTGGAGGTCTCTGTTACGTTACAGGGCAATCGTACTGCAACAGGGTATGGGATTAAAAAAGAGAAGCTCGTACCTTGAACGTCTTCCGGGAGATTGCATCGAGAGGAGGTGACATGGAGGATCGCGAGCGAGCGAGCGAAGAGGGAGAATCAGATTTAGGAGGAGAGAACCAGAAAAGATCGGCGACTGGATAGAATCTCGCAGACGGGAGGAGTTTGCTGTTTCGCGACGAAATCTGCGAGAGTTGTGTGCGTTTGTAAGAGAAAGAGAAAGAGAGATAGAGAAAGAGAGAGAGAGAATAAATGGATTTGACAGTCGCACACACCGGACACGTCGGTCGCCTCCAGATTTCAGGTTCTGTTCTGATCCAGTTCACTCTTTATGTCCAATTCAAGTGTCCCTTATTTATGGGAAAAAATTGCAAAACAGAGTGGGTCACTTGTTGGATCTTATAAGATGCCTTTCCATGAAGCTTTTTACTTCGGAAAAAATAACGTAAATAGCCTTTAAACTTTGATTCAATATGTAATGTAATCCATAAATTTTTAATTTATTCAATAGAATCTCTAAATTTTAGCTCAATATGTAATGTAATCCTAATCCATAAATGTGATATTTAAACTTTAGCTTAATGTATAGTATGGTGCATTAATTTTTAATTTGTTTAATGTGATTTCGAACTTTATTGCATAGTCAAACTAGTCTTGGAACAAATTAAAAGTTTCAATAGTATATTGAAATTCATGGACTTTGTTTAAATAAGTACTTTTACTAAAATGTTTAATTATTTCATTTTCAAAATATCTTTAAAAGTCTTTTTTCTTTTTTGATTAAAATTAACTATATGTTTATATATTAAATTTTGATGGTATCCAAATTTTCGACTCAGTTGATCTGGAGAATAGTGTCGACACAAACGACCAACATATGTAATTAAAACTGTATCAAAATGGTAATGGATATGAGTGAGCATGGTTCAGGTTAGGTCGGTTTACCCTCTAACCCTAAGACCAACCCGCATAGTGTTGATATTCAATTTTCAAGACCGAGAACTGACCCTATTGAGGTTGGGACCCATAATTAGACCGACCCAATGTGTTCGGTTTGATTCCAGAGTCAACCCGAGACCAATCGATAATTTTTTTTTCATTTTTTTATTCCCTAAAAAGGCGACTGATGATTGGACCAATCCAATGAGTTCAGTGACAAGCGAGGTTGGCTAAGAGAGGCGAGTAGTGAGCGTCGAGCAGGGCGAGCATCAAGCAACAAGCAAGGGGAGTATCAAGCGGCGAGCGGCACGAGTGACCAAAAGCGAGCGATGCGAGTGTCAAGTGGCAAGCAGAGAAATTATTTCTTTCAATTTTGACAAATTGAAAACTAAGAGGACAAATAAGATAGAAGATAACAAATACTAGAGGATGATGATGTGAAGAGTTGTTTATGTCCTTTTGGATGCCGTGAGGACTCCTCACAAAAAACATTTTCCTTTTTTGTAAATTATGACTATTGTCGCCGTAATATACTTAAAAATTTAAGTTATTAAAGAACAACATAAAATTACTTGGACTCCTTACTAAGGAGCTGTTTAATGTTGTTGACGTCGTTTATCTTTAGATTTTTCTCTAGATAAAAAAATTATAAATATATATTAGATATATAATATATATACAATCAGGGTTGGTCCGGGTTGGATTGACCATAAACTTTCAGTACCGAGGATCAACCCACACAATGCTGATCCAGGAATCTCACAACCAAGGATCGACCCAATCTCCCTAGGAACCGGACCAAGATTAGCAGGGTTGGGTTGGTCCAGGGTTGACCCTAGACTAATGCTCACCCCTAGCATGGACAAGACTTCCAAGAGTAATTCCTAAGTAATGTCAAATATACTTTGCATATTGATCCTTGACAATTTAATTGGTTCTTTGTTCTTTTATTTAAGATATGTACTTATGTCAAAAGATATTATGGATAATGGCACAAATGATTCTTGAACTTTGGCTCAATAAATAATGTGATGCCTTTTAATTTATTTAATGTAATTATTTAACTTTTAGTACATATTCAATATCGTCATTCCATTAATTTAATTCGGGAACAACAATGAATATTTTTATATAGTCCAAGAACTAAATTGAATACGTACCAATAACTTAAGGACCACATTGAATAATTTAAAAATACGAGAATTACACTTCATATTGGGCTGAAGTTTATGAATTATATTGCATATCTGATCAAAGTTTAAGAACCATTTATGTAATTTTTACAAAAAAATAATGAAAAATCACGAGGTGAGAGAGTTTTTATTTTAGGAAATGAACTGGGCCTAAGAACACCCAAGTGCCACAATTTGGTAGGAGATAGGGGTGAGCAGCGGTCTAGGGTCAACCCTGGACCGACCCTAGACCAGCCCAACCCTGCCGGTCTTGGTCTGGTTCTCAAGGGGATTGGGTCGGTCCTCGATCCTGGTTGGTCCTCGGTCCTAAGAGTTTTGGGTCGGTCCAACTCTGGACCAACCCTGTATATATATTATATTACATTATATTATTTATAATTCTTTTATATATTCAAACCTAAATAAAATGTCTGTTATAAAACCTAAGAGTTATGGTGAGATGTTCTATCAATAGCACTAATAGTAATTTCAATTTAAAACTTTTGTTGAGTATTAATTATGTGTCGTTTGTTTTGTTTTCAGGTATTTAGAAGTTCAAGTGAATTAACAAGATGTGAAATTATATATTCATGATTTATATTAAGTATTTTGAAATATTTTACTAATGAATTTCAGCTGTACTTTACTTTTTAATTTGTGTCAAATGGTAGAAGTTTTTGAAGAGTAGAGTAGTAGTGTAGTTGCTACGGTGATTTGCTAGTTAAGTAGTGTGAAGCTCATTTTTTGGTTGAATGGACTCTACATGATCAAATGCAAGAAAACGCTTTTGCATATGGTGTTATGAATATTAAAGATAGATGATTACAAGAACTTTCCATTTTGTCCCATTTCTCGATGAGCGGTTAGCAAGTATGAAATTTCTATTATTGTGTCATCTTAAATTTGCTGAATATGTATTGGTATTTATAGTTTAGTTGCACAATGTCGCGCTGTCGATGAATGTGTAATTTGAATTTGTAGGTTTGCTTTTTTAGAGAGTATAAAAAACAAGACAAAAAAAATTATCAATCGGTCCCGGGTTGACCTTGGAACCGGACCAAACCTATTGGGTCGGTCCGGTCCTTGGTCCCAGGCTCAATAGGGTCGGTCCTTGGTCCTAAAAATTGAGGATCGACACTGTACGGGTTGGTCTTAGGGTTAGGGGGTGGCCCGGACCAAACCGGACCATGCTCACCCCTAGCAGGAGATATATAAGTGCTGAAACTTTCAAAATATACATTTAAGTACCAAAATTAGAGAGGAAATGAACACTTAAGTGCTGACGGGGAGAATTTTTGGCCAAATATTTGACATGACTTTTTTTGGTGAGAATTTTAAATGATGTGTCATTTCTTTTAATTTTTTTTACTACATAGACAAGGCAAACGACGTATGTAGATTACGTGAGATGACGCTAAACAATGTCATTTTGGCACTTAAGTAATCTCTTTCATCATAACTTGACATTTAAATGAATTTTTTTTAACCATGACTAGCATTTAAGAGAACACGGAGGACTACATTATTTTAGATAAGAATTGTTGAGTGAATATTTCGATGAGCCACGTAGATCGATTTTATTAATAAAATAAGTCACGTTGGAATTTCGGCAAACTTGCAAGAGTTAGAACTTTAAATGTTTAATTTTCAAAAAATATGGCACATAAAGCATACTTTTTAAAAGTTTTAGCACTTATATTGTACTCGTAATAATCCGACCAAATATCCAATCCATTCCCTAGCAATAAAGCAGCTCATGATTTCGCTTTTCACTCGATCACTGGTCGTGAAACCACGATTTGGAAATTTGCCGTTCTTTCATCAGTCTCTATGTTCTGCTCCGACCTAAGAGACGCCCGGCAGACAGAACAGCCTCGTCTCGCTCCCATGATTCTGCAATTTTCCTTCGGATCATGCAAAACCCGCTCATGAACACAACGAGAAGGAAGCCATGTCGGGCCCGAGGAGCATCCGCGGGGGCAACGCCCCACGTTCGATCGCATGGCAACTCCAGCTTCATTTTTCCAAGTTACAGGGTAAGCACGCGACGCAGCTCTCTGTTCCTTTGGTTGCAGAACCACGCGAAAGCGTGAAGGTTTCTTACCCGCATTTGCTCGTCTTCCTCCTGATTCTTGCAGACCCGGAATTGCTCATCCGCCACGTTCTTGAATCCTCCAAGCGGGCGGGGGATTTCAAGACTGCCACCAAAGCCCACGCGAGGATCGTCACCTCCGGGTACTGGGCCAACCCGCCTCTTCTAGCTTCTCTGGTGTCGGCGTACGTGCGCTGTCATCAGTTCGATCTCGCCGAGCGTGTCGTCCATCACGTCTCCAGCCGGTGTCGGGACTTGTTGACCCTCAATATCTTCCTCAGGGATTTGTTGGGTGCCGGGCAGTGTGGTGTTGCGAGGAAGCTGTTTGATAAAATGCCTGAACGGGACGTGGTGACTTGGAACTCGATGATTGGGGGCCTGACGCGGAATGGGCGGTTCCACGACGCGCTTGCGTCTTTCCGAGATATGCTGGGTTCGGATGTCAAGCCCGATGGTTTCACGTTCGCATCTGTTTTCACCAGTTGCGCTCGAGTCGGGTTTCTAAGTCATGCATCATGGGCGCATGGGTTGATGATCGAGAAAAAGATTGAAGGGCACTATATATTGAATGCAGCCCTAATTGACATGTATGCAAGATGTGGCAAGATCCAAACTGCTCGAGAAATTTTTGACAGCGTTCCTCGTGACAATGTATCGGTTTGGAACTCAATGATTAATGGGCTGGCCATTCATGGCCATGCCCATGATGCTATTACAGTTTTCTCGGAGATGGAACAGGAAAATGTCACACCTGATTCTATAACTTTTGTTGGTCTATTGACAGCTTGTAGCCGTTGTGGTTTGGTTGAGGAAGGGCGCAAGTATTTTGATTCAATGAGGAGACGTTACTCCATTCAGCCTGAAATACAGCATTATGGTGCCATGGTTGACCTGTTGGCTCGAGCAGGATCCGTGGATGAGGCCTACGCTATGATTAAGGAAATGCCCATGAAGCCAGATGCTGCAATATGGAGGACTCTCCTCAGTTCTTGCAGGGTCTTCAAAAGGTCACGGCTAGGTGAAGTTGCCATTGCAAATATTCCACGTTGCGAAAGTGGGGATTATGTCTTGCTCTCGAACACCTACTGCTCTTTAACTAGGTGGGATAGTGCGGCAAAAATGAGAAATTTGATGAAAAAGAAAAGAGTTGGTAAAAATTGTGGAAAGAGTTGGATTGAGTTTGCAGGTGAGATCCACCAATTCAGATCAGGTGATAGGTCGCACCGGGAAACAGAAGCTTTATATGAAGTTTTGGATGAACTCATTAAGAGAACTAAAATGGCGGGGTTCGTGCCTTCAATGGAGTTGGTTCTGATGGATGTTGCTGATGAAGAGAAGGAGGAGAATTTGAACTTTCACAGTGAAAAACTGGCGGTGGCATATGGGGTCTTGAAATCTAGTCCTGGGAGCGAAATTGTGGTGTTGAAGAACCTTAGGATCTGCTATGATTGTCATTTCTGGATAAAACTGCTTTCAAGGATACTAAGCAGAACGATAGTCGTAAGAGACCGACTCCGGTTTCACCGATTTGAAGGTGGCTTGTGTTCGTGCAATGACTATTGGTAGTCTACACAAGGTTGCTTCCTTTTAGCGTTCGGCGCTACTAACAATATCAGATAATTTTATGCAAAGGTAGCTATCAGTCGGTTCTGCTAGATTATCATTTATCATTTAGAAGGGAATGAACTAATTACAAGCTAGTATTACCAGTTCGATCGTTCTTGACATTTGAGAGAAGGGTTGGTTATAGATAGAGATTTCCATGAGAGTACGAGATTTGGAGTTAATGTACTTGTGTTCCGGAACTAGTCTTGATAATGGCGAGAGAACCTTTTGGAGGTGATAAATTTCAGACCATGCTCAACATGCTCCTTTTATTGTCTCTAATTTCAGCATGCTCTTTGATCAAGTAAGATATCGAAAAACTTATCACCGAATAGAGACTCACAGCTCTTGCTTTCCTTCTCACCAATTTACGGTTCCTCTACTCCTTTGCTTCAGTAGTTGAAATGTACAGGTACTCAACAGTCACCGTCGCATGCTCAAACGATTTTTATGCTCATGTTTAACCCGATTAAACACACAACATCGAACGCAACAAAGCGTCAAGGAAATCATGATCATGAGGATGGATATGAAGTACATCTAATCATGTTCCGTTCTCCACACCATACGATTTCCATCCTATATTATTATTGATATGGTATACAGAGTGCACCAATCGATTCCTCAAGTGACTCCTGATGCAAACTGATGATTTGAACCACTAGAATGGCATTCTCGTCAGCCCATCAGGCATGCCTCGTCGATGCTTTCCAACTCTAGTAGGACATGGGCGAGCAGCTTTGTGTCCGTGCTCCATCGACTCGGCGGTTTCCCAGGACTCTCAAGCTGCGGATGAGTTGGTCGGACGAGAGCTCATCGGACCCGATATCTGACCCCCCGCCCGGGGTCCGTTTGGTGGCCCGGGCAACGTTTTCTGGCTAGGTAGTCGATGGGCTCCTGTCATGGGCTCGAAATGTATAACGAGGTCAGACAACGTCGTCCAGGTGTTCGACGTTTTGTCCCTCCTGCCGAGTCCGGCCGTCCAGGCCCATCCTCCCCTTGCCTGCATCACGTCGTCGTCATGCCTCAACCAATCCCCTCCACACCTCCATTCTCACCCACTCTCCTCCGGTCGCTTTCACACTCATCATGATTCCCTCTCTCCGATCTCGTGCCCACATTCTCCCCTCCCTCCCCTTCTCTTTCTCCCCTGCCACCCGCTCCTTCCGGCCCTCCTCCCTCTCCGTCAAGCCCCTCTCCGCCGCCGCCGGTCCGACCATGTCCGCCTCCGCCGCTCCGCCCGTCGAGCACATCGTCCTCTTCAAGGTCAAGGAAGGCACCGACCCCTCCCGCGTCGGCGCCATGCTCGCCGGCCTCAACGGCCTGGTCTCGCTCGACCAGGTCCTCCACCTCGCCGCCGGCCCGGTCCTCCAGACCCGGTCCTCCCTCTTCTCCTTCACCCACATGCTCCACAGCCGCTACCGGACCAAGGACGACCTCGCCGCCTACTCCGCCCACCCGAGCCACATGGGGGTCGTGAAGGAGTCCGTCTTGCCCATCTGCGACGACATCATGGCCGTCGACTGGGTCGCCGACCGCGCCCCCGAGGCCCTCGCGCTGCCCCCCGGGTCCGCCGTCAAGGTGAGCTTCCTCAAATTGAAGGAGGGACTGGGGGACGCGGCGAAGGGCGAGGTCTTGGGGGTGATTCAGGGGATCAAGGACGGGTTTGCGAAGGTCGAGCAGTTGACCTGCGGGGAGAACTTCTCGCCGGCGCGGGCCAAGGGGTTCTCGATCGCCTCGCTCGCGGTTTTCAAGAGCGTGGAGGAGATGGAGGCCGCGGCGGCCGACGAGGAGGCCGTGAATTCGCGCAAGGAGAAGGTGAGGGAGTACTTGGACGGCGTGATCGTGGTGGATTACGTGGTCCCGGAGCCACAGCCGGCGAGCGCGAGCCTCTGATGGGACGATGGATGATTGCCTCCTTTTCTGAGGTTAATGTAAAATGTCCGTGTCTCTCTCTTGCTCTGTCTGTTGAGATCCTGAAACTGCTTAGTCGAATAAAGTATGTGATGAGCAAGTCTTGGTGCTTGAATTGCATTTTGATCTCTAATTATATGGCTGGCGAGTTGATATGGAGTAGATTTACCATCTTCTAGACAAAGGGTGTATGATTCTTGAATGAATGAAGGACAGAGTCTAGTGCTTCTTCCGATTACACGATGTGAGGAAGAAATGAGTAAACTTTTCAGATCATTTCGACTGTTGATTGAACTCTTATAGCTTGTGAGAACTGTGGCGAGGCTGTTGCTTCCGGTGATCTCGTTCTTGTTGCTGGTGGCATGGTAAGTCTTTGATATTGGGACTTGTCGTCACTTCTAGTTACTCAATAATGCGAACTCAGATGATTGTAGCCTGAGGATTTCCGTAGGATGCAGCATTTGATGCTGTGTAAGTCCCGTATCAAGTTAGATAAATTGACATCTAATGTGCCATGCCTTTCATCTTTTCTCTTGTTGTCTGGTTGTGGTATTTGTCCGCGTTCAATGTCACTGTACCACGATGGAAAATAATTTAGATTCCATCAATTATTGTATCTAGTGATGGCATACATTGACTCATGTGAAAGATTGTTTGTGGCCCAGGCAAGCTTCTCAGTGCAGCATTTCGATAGAACTGTGTTGGCAAGTTGTAAATTTGTATATACTCATAAATCTCATTAAGCTGTCTAAAAAAGAGGCGTCTAGCATTCTTCTAGTGGTCCATTTACTCTAGAATCTTTGGTTTAGTTTATCAGTGGGATGAACCAGAATTAGACTGGTTTAACGCAATGGTGTGGCTACTCTTTTGATGTTTGGAGAGCGCAAAATAAGTGGTCAGGGAACATATTTTCTACTCAATGGAAAATGTCCCAAAACTTGGATTTCCAATCTTTCTTGCCAGGGCTCATGTCGTCTTGTCCTCGCCCTCGCATTCTCGCATCCTTGCGTTGCCCTCTTGCCCTTGCTTCCTCCCTTCGTTTTTCCCTACTTTCTCGCGCGTCCTCGTCTCCTCTCTCTAGAGCTGCTCCTTTTACCCCCATCTTTCTCGTGCAACCGATGGCTTCTTCGTCTCATCTCTCGTCTCCAAAGCTGCTCCTCCTCCGCTACTGCCTCGCATTTCTCTTCCAGATAGCAGAGTAGAGAGCGTGCCCTGTCGTTGTTTTCGCTTTCATTTTCTAACCCACGGAGACGTGATTCCCGAGGTAATTACTGTAATTAGCTCTAGAATTCTGTAAATTGATTTCTTTTCTTAGTAGCCGATTCGAGGAAAAATGTGAAGACCGACTCTTCGAGTTTAGTTGGATCGTTCGTCTTAGTCTTGACGAACATTGTGTGATTCTTTGATCTTCTACAAATGAGTTGTGGGCTCTTTGTTTAGTTTCTGGAGCAGCTTGTGCTGTCCCGTGCTATTAATATATCTGTATTTTTTTATTACTCAGCGTTAAATTAGAGTGGAAGGATTACTATAGTCGGACTAATGAGCTGCCTATAAGGATTGTGTTTCCTGATAGGAAATTAAGCATCTGCCGGTCAACATTTGTGCAGGAACTCGTCGAGATGTTTGACAATTTTTGGCCTTCGTTGCCTAGAGAAAACAATCTGGCTCAATACACGTTTAGTGATTATCAATGGTCTTCCTAACATCTACTGCACTGGATATTTGGTTTTAGAATAACATCGTTAAAGCTTAGGATGGAGTTTCAGTTAATAAGACTATATTATCTATAACAAGTTTAAATGATGAGGACACCTAACTATTTTATTCATGCATAAATACGATTGAGTGGATGCATGAGCATTTGCATTTCCAATGTATGAATTCACAAACATTGAAAAGCAACTTGTGCTGTTTCTGGAGCAGCTTGTGTTGTTCCATGCGTTTCTGGCTCTCTAGTATTACCCTTCTAGTATTTCACTTGCATTTCATATTTCCATAGTGTGTTTCAATATAGATGAATAATGACAAAATCCAAGTGGTGGTAACGGGTGTGGCTGCCTAGGAAGTATTGATACTCTTTAGAAGTCTTCGTATCGTAACAAATAGTCCAACACGTGTCTGACATTCTCTGACGTTTTTTGACACTTTCTTATACTTGGTTAACAAGTGTCAAAAAATTCGACACTTGATCAACTCTCTCGATACTCTTTGACACGTGAGTTGAGAATTCCAATATGTGAGTTTAGAATTCCGACACATGATTCTGATACGCATAGAATTAAATTTTAAAATTTTTAATAAATAAGGGGTCAAAATGTACATATGTAAAAAATAAAAAATAAAAAATAAAAAAAAATTAAAGGGGAAAGAAGAAAATTTTAATAATATTTTTATTCTGACTCTCACTTCCCATGATATACAATTTATTCTCAAAGCTTATTTTCTCTCTTCTCTTCTGACACGCTCTGAAACGCATGTCTAGAATCTGTTATTCATTTTCCCTTCAAGTTTTATGGATTATTGGAATGGAGTTGAATTTGTCAAACTGATATAAAGAATGATATTAATTAGTAGTAAATTCATGTTTTTAGTGTAAATTCATTTTAAGCTCTTTTATTATTTATTTATTTATGAACTTGAATTAAAATAATTTGATTAAAATAATTATAAAAATGATAATACACACACACACACACACACACACACACACACACACACACACACATTTAATATACATTGTGTTCCAATGTGTCGGAATTTTTTATTTTTTTAGAAAGAACGTGTCAGCACGTTGTGTCGTGTTGTATTGTGAGTTGGTGTTAGTGCTAATTAGGTGGGCAAGAGCTATGACAATTTTGCACTGACTCTCTAGTATTCCCCTTCTAGCATTTCACTTGCATTTTGTGTTTCATGAATACTGTGCTCTAACATAGATGGAAAATATAGATGGGTGCAGCTGGAGTAGTTATGATAGTTATTGCTCTAGCTTTCTAGTATTGACTTTTTAATATTTCACTTGCATTTTGTATATCATGATCAGTGTGCTCCAATATAGATAAATAATAACAAAATCCAAGTGGCGTTAATGGGTGCCACTGCAACAGTTATGACCACTATTACACTGATTATGGATGATTATAATCATTTTGAGAACCATATACCAAGAGAGCCTCATGTGAATTGATATTATAGAAGAGAGTTGTATGTGAATTGTGTATTATACAATGGTGATACTCATTGTATAGATCAAATACGCCAAAAGCCTTTTTAGAGTTTTGCAAGGCACTCAATGCAAGTAACTTGCATTCTACATCAAATGTTTCTATTAGGGAGCAATTTCTGTTACTTTGCCATATCGTTGGACATAATGTGAGGTTTAAAGGGGGAAGATTCCATAGGTTAATAGAAATTGTGCATGGATATTTCAAAATCATCTTGCAAGCAATTTTAAAATTATACAAACAAGTGATGAGAGAACTAAGCAATTCCACTCCTCCTGAGATAAGTAAGAGGTGAAGGTTTTATCTATTTTTTAAGGTATGAAATTTGAAAAAAAAGAGTCTTTACAAATTGCCTGATAAAGTTTCATTAGTTGATTACTATATTGATTATTTAAGGATTGTGTTGGAGTAACAGATAAAACTCATGTACGTGCATAAGTTCCTTTTGAAATTCAAGGAAGATTTTATCGTTGGAAGGATGGAACAACTAGAATTTATCATGGAAGAAATAGATAGACAAATGAATCTCAAAGAGAAAATCCAAGAATCCAACTTACTCGAAAAGAGGAAAAGGAGGAAAATAGGAGGATATGGACATAAAAATAGATATGATTGTGCGTGCAATGTGGATTATTTATCAGAATATTAGAAGAAGCCAATATTTTTCATTTTGTTTCTTTTGAGTGCTTCATTTAGAACATATGGTTTCCATTCCTTTAATGTTAATAATATTTTAATATTTAATATGCATCACTCTTCATCATATTTTTACTTATTTTGCAGTTTAAAGTTGCTATGTAGCTATCATGATGGGTTAAAGTCAGTCAAATAATGAGAAGGTCAAGCAATTGAGGTGGTCTAAGCCCGTCGAATGCATTTTACTTGGAATCCTTGCTGATGAAACTAGTAAATGAAACAAGTCTTGAAGCGCATTCAATCCCTCTTCAATTGCTCGAGTTGTTGATGCAATAACTAAGAGGTTTATTTTTGGTTGTAAGCCCGACCAAGTTGAGAACAATTTGAAGACAGTCAAAAGCAATTGGAAAAATGATTAAAGTTATACATGGCAAGAGTGGATTAAATTGGGATGATGAGCCGAAGATAGTCATAGCTGGGAAAAATGAATTTGATCAATATGTGACTGCAATTTTTTTCATCATTTTGCACTAGTATTTGCCAAAATTCACGTTTATTTGTGTTCGGTGTGGTTACATGATGCAGGAACACGTAAATCAGGTTTGTCAAAAGCCGTGCTTTGATTCTTATCCCTCCCTTGAGTTAATAGTTTAACTCCATTTTAAAACCAGTGGCACACCATGTAAACTTTGATCAAGCTGCTTTCTCAGATTGACAGGAGATGCAACTTGCTCTCTCATTCAGCAGTGCTGCGTTTGTGGACCACTTTGCAAAGCCCTTTGGGGGTCCAAAGCCCATTTGCCCAAATATTGGGTGTTTGGGAACACCCAATAAAACTCACCTTGAAGGAATGCTAGCATTCCAAAGGCCGAAAGTCCAAGGCAGGTCCTAGGATGCCTTGGGCTTTCAGCATTCTCAAAATTCTCAAAATGCCCATGCCACTGTTCATGAACTACTATTCATCTTCTTCTCCGGCGGCGTAAATGAGCTCGAGAGGTCGGCGAGGTCACGGTTGAGGTTGGCGAGGTCGCGGTGACCGTCACTAGCCAGTCGCGCAACCCAACTCTAGGTTGCGTGACCTTAGGCGTGACCCAGATTTGGGTCGCGCCGGTCGCCGCGAGGTCGCACGACCTCCGGTGACCCAAATTTGGGTTGCCGCGAGGTCCTGCGACCTCCGGCGGACCTAGATCTGGGTCGGGCGACCCTTGCCAGAGGTCGCCCGACCCTAAGGCTGCCGGCGGCCGCCTGCTTCGCCGGCGAACTTTTTTATTTTTTTTGATAATTTTTTTTTATTAATCACCAAAGTTCTTTGTAAATGTAATTCCCCCAAACACCATTTTACTCAAAGGTTCTTAGAAAGGGCTTTCAAACTACAATTTACCAAACACAGTTTGCATTTTGGAAAATTCCTTTAACTCAAAGGTCTTTGCATTTTCCTAAAAACTTTCCCTAAAAATCTTCCCAAACGCACTAGAATTCCTAACACATCCTCCGTTCTTATTCTATTAGTTCAGTGTTACTTCCTTGCTCATTGTGTTCGAACTGGCCTATTTTCCTTCCAATAGATGAAATTCTCAAACTCCTTTTCTTATCTACATACTCTCGAGTTGCTAATGACTATTTCACTAAGCTCAATTCCTGTTTAGAAGATTAGATCAGAATACTTTGAATGATAACTGAATGAATATTGTGCATATATTATGACGATGTGAATTGTTTTGTTTGACTTTTTATGGATTATTTGCATTAATAGGTCCATAAATAGGGTGATTGATATGTATGATGAGATGTTGGCGGTTGGGAGAGATATGACTATTGGAAGCTTTGCCATGTAGCTAGGAGTTATAGATGTGACGGAAGTTGGCTCCTCACCCGTTGATTTAGGTGATGAGTTGATGAAGGGATCAAAAAGATCTTTATCTACTGTGCCTTGGGATAAGAGATCTCACAAAAAACAAAAAATGTTCCAATAATGATGATATGTATGCTACTCTTTCAACAAAACTTGGAGAGACGGCATTGGCAATTAAGTTGTTGGGTCAAAGCAGTGTCAATTATTGTAAACTCTAAAACAAGGTGATGAAAGTGGATGCATACGATGATTTTACCTTGAATCGGTTTTTGACTATCTAGTTAATAATGACAAAAATGGAAAAAAGTATTCATGGTGAAGAGTGTGAATACTTAAAGAAGTGTGAATTGATAAATTTCTAAGTAAATGAGAACATAATCGTGATACTTTCATTGAGATTTGTTGACGGAAGACTCATATGTGTTCTTTCTTGTTATTTTGTATTGTTGGTACTTTGAGATTCTCTCTTTCTAGCGCATCATCTTCTTGTGTACTAAAACGTGAGATTGAATAAAGAACAGGTAGCATCTCTGTTTCGGTAACCAGTATCCTGCAATTTACTTCACTTATGATGAGAAAAAGTCAAATGCTCTTGATCCTCTAATATCATTTTCCTGTCATACCTGATGGTCCATGTCCCGTGGGTACAGTATTAACTACTGCTTTCCGAAATAGATTCTTGAATTCTGCGATATGTTTGACCTCTACAGATGTATTCTCCGTCCCTTCCGGTACAGCAGATTGCGAAACCGGGGTGTTCTCAGGAGGCTGCAGCGGCATTGCATTCCATGGCCTCCCTTGTCGAATCCTTTCCTTGTATCCTCCAAGACGGGGCCTGTTTCTTCACTTTAACTTGCAAATTCGGTGCTGCTAGTTAAAAGGAATATGCAGCTATAAAGTTTGTGTGTTTCTGGGTGTAATATAGCTTGACGCGCATTACCTACCGAAACGGATACAAAGGTGAACGGTGCATTGGCACTTGAGAGAATCGGTTGTAGGCTGAAAATCGGGGCAGGGAAGGAAGTTAGCATGCGTTTCATAAGCTACATGGTGATTAGATTCTGCCAAGAGCGACAGCTCATGAAGCTTGAGAGATGGTCTGTAGATGTCTTTCTTCATTTTTGTAAGGCATGGATATAACTGTGCATGTGGATTCAAAGGCATGGATATGATTGATGTGATTTTCCTGGAAAATATTTTACTTACCAAAGGATGGAAAATATTTCTAGATCTTTTTCAGATTTTAGTCAAACTTAGGAAAATATTGTCATTTTCTTGAAATATGACTATTTGAAAAAATGTCACATTTTCCATGAAATAAACGGAGCTCGAAATTGATGTGAAATTGATACACTTTGTAGTTAACAGCACCATCACTCACTCTCTCTCCCTCTCTCTCTCTCTATGTGAAGATATGCAAGGTATGGTATTTTTCTATGGGCAACGACAATTTTTATGTCTTGATAATGTCATGTTGGTCAAGATTTATATTTTTCGTCACTAACTCATTAAACATACTAATGAATCCTAAATTTTTTGAATCAATGCTGTCAAGATCAATATGGTTACCTTCCTTCATTTCGCAATGGGAATTCCGTTCATCGACCATAGATGCCCATTCTAGAGTCCCAAAGACCCCTTAGAGTTGCAACGTGAAGGCCAAGAGTCAGCTACTTTCTCCATTCGAATGATTGGAAACGTCGATGTTGTACCTCTAAGAAAATGGCGCAAAGATGTGAATTAAGTCGGATGTAGATGACGAGAGAGTGCATCATTCTCAAGATTCTCTTGACTTCGTACGTGCAACTTGGGTTTGACTTAGACGACTAGAGAACGAAACGGGGCGAAGGCCAAAAATAGAGCAACTTGGCACGGCTCTTAGGCGTTGTTGTCCTGTGATTAATTGAGCGTCACTTTACCGTTAACGTTGTTTCGTCTGGTCTGCATAAGTTACTGAATCATGGGCCACGGGTAAAGCGAAGTGTCAGACTAGCTACTCGGCAATTCCGGGCAGATTCCCCTGTCCTGTCCACTCATCACGGAGTCGCGTGTTGCTCTGTCAATTAAATTTCAACCTTCGCCAAAACCGACGTATAGATAAAACCCACATGACAGACGCTGTCATAAATTCTGGGACTTGGGATTGGTCGTGCTGTCAACTGGGTATCTGTCTGGGACCAGTGAACTGTCTGTACGTACCTAGTCCGACACGCAAGGTGAAGCCCCGATAATGATATTGCTAAAGTGTAGATCAAGAAAGCGATCGCGTCACTAGTGAGCAGCGTCTGCTCTTTTAATGCGTCATCGTTGACGCCACCTCGTAAAGAATTGATCATGGCGTTTGTCACAAACTAAGTAGCACTTTTTTTTTTATGTCTCGTGGATAATGTCCATACTTAATTTGCTAATGGTGGTGGCAGCCGGTCCCCCACCAGCCCTTAACAATTAAAAAAGAAAAAAGAAAAAAAAGAAAAAAAAATGATAAAAATTTCAAAAATTTAAAAATAACTAAAAAGCCTACAAAAACTGTTCATGTCACTATGTCGGTGCTAGTCATATCGCGTAAAATGGCCGACGTTGATGTCAATGATTTTCAATCAAAATTGATTGAAAGAATTATATTGGCAAATGATCGAATGTTTTAAGATTAAATTAATACAATTGAGAATCTTGAGATTAAATTGACCACCTTACAATAGAGTTTGAACTTTTATTGGACAATTATCCCTAGAATTATCTGTATGAGTTTTAGTATTTGGTTCACCCACATTAGTGTCCATCCATGCTATTTTTATCCCAACCATCGGGCTATAGAGAGTTAAAGATACATAGAATATAAACGGCTTTGTTCTCTAATATCTTAAGGTATGAACATGCATGGGTAAATACTTTTTCAATATTCGAAAGTAGAAAAAGGTAGAGACGCACAAACTTAGATTATGATTCGTGCTTAAGCTTTGTTAGGAAACTACGGAAAGGGAGGGGAGTGAAGTTGGGCATAGAATCGAGGGATTATTTTCAAGTTTTTGGATAAGTGCAATTTAAATCCTAATATTATCACAAAGATGTAATCAAGTTTTAAAATTGACAATAAATTCTAAGATTCACGTAATTTGTTCAATCAAATACTTCCATTAGCTTCATCCAATTTGAGTGACTGATAATGCTGACTAGGCTTACTTTTTTTCCCCCTACTTGGCCATTTAATGAGGTGCGGAGCAATAATCATGACACACCTATCCTAAAGTAATTTTCATCCCACAAAATACCTCAAATTAGTATTCTTATGACATATTTACCTCAAGCTAATTATCATCTCTTGAAAAAACCAAATTGGTACCTTGGACTCATATGTACACTTGGTTGACACTTCGTTCAACGTTTCTTTGAAATGCACGTGTGTCAATGTATGTAGCAAACGATTGCAAAATGGACCTACGTGGAGAATGCATGTGTTGACATGTGTACATTTTAACGAAGGGTAGATTTGAATTAAAGATATATGTTTAAGAATTTTTTGCGAAAGGTAAATGGGTTTTGTAGTATAATTTTAAGATCTTTTGTAAGAGAATAATTCGTTTGGGTTAAATGTGTAGTGACGTATAGGCTTGAAATTTTTAACAATATTAACTTTTATAATATGAAATGTCGATTTTGTGCCTCAGGGAAATAGCACAAGGTCCTGATTATGTTCGATGTTGATGATGAGAAAGTACTCGGCTTTCATGAGAATCTCTTTACTTCATGCAGATGACTGGGTTTGACTTAGGGGAGAGGAGATTGAAAAGGTGGGGAAAAACAGCAACTTGGTGCGGCTCTTAATGCGGTCCTTTGATTAATTAAGTGCCATTGTACCATTAATGATGTCCGTCGGACAGTACACGACATCGTAAGCATGCTTTGCTTCCGGGCTAGTTGCGTGTGACAACAGCTGCTCGGCAATTCAAAAGCAGATTCTCCAGTCCAAGCATCGCGGAGTCGCATGTGTTTTGTCAGTTGATTTCCAGCAATGTCAGAGTTGTGACAGAGATTGTGAGAAATTCTGGGAGTTAGGATTGGTCGTGCAATTAATTGGGTATCTGGCTGGGAACAATTACTGTCTGGGCGTACGCAATCCGGCACCCAGTTTTTGACCCCAGCATTGCAATTACTAATGTGAAGATTAAGAAAGAGATCGCGTGATTAGTAAACAGATTACACTCTTTTAATGTGTCATCATCTCCTTAATTAATAATTGATCATGATGTACAAGATATTGAACCTGTTCGAGCAAAAGAGAGAACTCTTTCGTCCACCAAATGATTATTCTAACATGCCTCGTTAACTCGTAAGTGTAGAGGATAACACTAAAAAGTTCTCTCGAATTCGTATCCATTGGAAGAGGGAAAAACTGTCTTTGGCGATAGCATATACGAATATCTATGACTAAAGAAAACTACCACACGTGAAGATTGAAGTACTAGCTTGTTCAGTCCACTACAAATTTCGATAATTTGTCATATTTTTCTCTATTCCTGATTGAATTTCTCCAACTAGTGTCTTCGATTGAACTAAATATGACCATCATCGACATTTAATTTTAGCTGAATTTGCACGTGCTGATGCCCACCTTTGTAATACCAATTTAAAGTCTGCATGGACCAGAATATAATTCTTTCTTTCTAGGTTAAAAAGGAGATGACCAAACATTGTAGGCCACTAATTTGTTTCTAACAAACCGGACTGGATGACTTTCTCATCTGGTTTATAAGAAATTAAGAAAAGTGGGTCTAGACAAAGAAATAATTAATTAATTATTTTTTTTACATTTTTTAGTAAATACTACTATCATATTTTTTGCAGACGCAATATCATAATTTAGCCTAAATTAACTTGACCATCAATAATAGCGAGATGAAAATTTTGTATTAAAATGATCCATTGCATTGTGAAAAGTAGGATTGTGCTTACTTTCGTTTTCTCATTGTGATAGTGTTTTTTATTTTATTTTAAATTTTTTGTCATAGTAGGATTGCATTTTATTTCAACATTATTTTATATGGTATCGGGTGTAATCAGTGAGTGTCTTACACGTACTAACTAAAGTAATGTCCGTCTGTTTTAGATCGAAATAGTATTTGACAGAAATAAGAAAATATGTTGAACTTTAAAAAGATCATGCAATGTAATAGATTTTTCATATTTACATTTTTGTATTCTATTTCTAGATGGTTCATATGTCTGATGTTAAAATAAACTCAAAACGCAAATGCTAAAAGCAAAGAAGTGGAAAAAGAATGGAAAATACAAATCGTATATGTCATTAGCTTATTTTCTATCTATAAAAGGTCGTGCTGCCCAGATGGCAAGGATGCTCCTAAGAATGGCTGGAGAGGTGGAAGTTCATTTTGCTTGAAGTTTACTCCCATGTGAGTTAAAAAATGACTTCTCGTTCATAAAAAAAAGTACAATTTTATCTTCTTTTACAAGCCTCTCATACTTTACCCAATATATATATATTTTCTTCCAATGATGTAGAGCTCCATGTTAGATGAAAAAAATAATAGCATCATAAGTTAATGTTCCTTTGACCTATTTCAAGTTAGATAACCTACAAGACAAAGTACCTTTGCCTTGCAACTGAAGCCTCTCTTGCAAAAATCATAAACATATAGCTACAAGGTAAAGTTGACCTACTACTTAAATGATTGATTTTTCAACCTCGAACTCGACAGCTACGATCATCTTTATGTGCTTGAGATCAAGGTAGATGATGTAGTCACTGCTCAATTCAACTCGAGTTATGGAAGTAGAGAAAGAATTTACCGCTAGCCGTCCCACGGGGATGAACTGGTGGATCTGCATCTCCTGCAATATGTTTTTTTTTTTTGTTCTCCACTAAAAAAAAAGTAGGCATATGTAATAAAATATTATTATATACTATCTTTGTCCATATAAAATTTTCTAGACATGTCGTAGGATGAGTATATCAAGATATAACATGTCAATTGTACATTTCCCGAGGAATAAATTTTTAAAGAAATGAGTGCACTAAACTTTTGACTGCATCGGTCAATGTATTTCTGAAATTATATTTTATATCTATCTATGTGAGTTTCAATATTCGGTTCACCTACATTTGATTCCTTTCATGTTGTTTTTATCCCAATCATCAGGCTATAGAGAGTACTAAGATACATGGAGGCCTCATATGTTTCACAAAAAAAAAAAAAAAAAAAAAAAAATGATCGATTGAATTACTTACAAAAATGAATGAGCAAAATTGTAAATATATGTTTAGGCTTGCGCTATTTCACTCCCTTTTCAGCTCTTGACACCCTCTTTCACATTGAATTGATTATATTATTCTTTAAAGGTCTTATGCTTAACTTAAGGTTATATCTCAACTTGTTTTTCTTCTTTATCTTATATTTCAATTTTACTAAAAGACAACTAATTACATCCCTTAAAGTAACTTTTTTTCACCCTAGTCGCTTCTTCCACACCGATTACATTCAACGTTTCCTTCATTTTTGTCTTCTTTTGAACTTATCTCCATTATTGTTATATGAGCAAGCACTAATCATATATCATATCAAAGAAATATTGGTTCCATTTGCAAATTGTTACTTTATTTCCCTAGATTATCCTCATGATAGTGAATTTTTCGATTCAATATTGTGGTTAATGCATACATTATACACAATTTACTTATTTTTCATTATATTATTTTTTGTAGTGCAGTCACTATGGACAATAATAATATTTTTTTTTGCTTAATGTATTTGTTGATGATGAAAGTATGATTGGCGAACAACAATTAATCTTTGTTTGAAATTTTATTAGGTAATTTTCTAACATGAGAGGATCCTTTGAGTAGTGCGTGGACATATTTTCTTGCTCAAGGTCATGTTGTCTCTATAAAAAGTTCAAAGAGAGATCGACATGTTCTTCTTGGTTGCAACTAGAGAGGTAATTATCATGATTGACAGAATATTTCTATTGAATGTCAGCGAAGAAAGACCAGATTTTGTTTGATTGACCGTCCTTTTGAAATATGTTGCTATAAACAGAAGAACGGATCAGGGTCACTCAAAATATTTAATGCATCACACAATAAATAATTAGCAATTTGACTATTAGTTTCATTGAATTCAATAAAAAATTAAGTTGTTAAAATACACAATTACAATAAAATGACACATACCAAAGTTATAATTATATGAAATGTGTACTAAATCCTAGTAAAAAAATAAATATCACAATAATTATCTTTTTTTTGGGTCAAATAATTAGTTAGCTATCTACCAAATAATAATAATAATATTTTTAAAAAGAGGTACACAAATTTGTTTCAAATGGAGAAAGAAAAGGAAAACAAAACCAAAAAAGAAGAAAAGAAAGAAAGCAATCTTAAATCAAGAGTAGTCCCATTTTTAACCTTAATAAATGTTGTTTGAGAGGAGTATGGGTAGTTTTATTTCTCGTAACATTGAAACGAAAGAAAAAGAAGGATAAAAAAAGGCAAGAAATAAGCTTAAATTAAGAGTGAGACTTGCGAGGGATAATATAGTCAATTCAACATGATGGTGGATATCAGGAGCCAATTAGGGGGTGGAAATAGTGTAAGCCTATTTTTAATCGTCCACAAAAATATTTATATATGAATAGTTGTTGGTAATGAAAACGTTTTCTTTGACTAATTATTATAAGCGATACAAGTGACCATTTAAATACTTTTTAGATCATTTTTTTATCCGCGAAATAAATAAAGTCATAATATAAATTCTCTAACATTTTAAACTTTAAGAGTGAATGTGCATGGGTGATTATTCTTTTCATAATTTGAAAGTAAACAAAAAAAAAGAAAAAAAAAAGGATGTACAAACTTTGACCTATTTGATGAGGTTAGGATTTAATTGTACTTTTTGAAAGTTTTAAGAGTTAATTGCACTTTCCTAACTCATTTTATGATTTCGATTATACTTATTTCTAATTCTGTGAGAAGGATATGAAAATTCATAATCTAGAAGAAATTACCTATAAAAGTTTAATATTTATTATATATGTTAATTCAGTTCTACATTTTCCAATTTAATTAATGTAGTACTTAACTTTTTGACAATTTTTTAATATGGTCATCAAATTTAGGCTGGCAAATTCTAACATGGAGGTCCAGTTAGTGTTGGCCGTCTTACATGATACGACTAGTAATTCGATATGCACGACTCCACTCAAAACAAAACGAAAAAAAAAAAATCTCAAAAAGATTTTATAAAATTTCTGAAAACTAGAAAAAAAATCAAGTAAAGTGAAGTTGTATACATTAGCTTGCTGCCCATGCCACATAAGAAAGTTGGCGATAACTAGACATCTTCGTCAGATTTTTATATTGGTCAAAGTGGAATATTAAGAATTGAATCGATATTCGTATACTAAGTTTAAGACATTTTGATTAATTTTTCCCGCAATTAATGGCTATTTTAATTCTCGTTATTTTCTCCCACTAGTCGTGTATCCTCATATAGAGCATTATCCTTTTTCTCTCTTTCTCCTTGTTTTTCCTCTTCCCATTTTGCCCCTGCCCCCACAAACCAGACTAAGGCGCTGTAGAAGATGGAGCAAGACTGCCCCTGACACGCAACCTCCGCCGCACGTCGTCGTCACTAGAGACCCCTCACGCCGTGCGCACTGTTGGCCAGTCCTAATCCCCCAGCCGGATTCCTCCTCCATTTGACTCAACCTCTTCATTCGATCGTCACATGTCCGGTGAGGGCTGGCGACGCTATATCCATCGTCGTGAGCCTAGACTTGTCACCAAGGGGTCGTGGCAGCCAGGTAGGGAGGCGGCGACTGTGGAAGCGCGTAGGCAATGGGATGATGTCCGATTGAGCTGCAATGGCATCCGAGACTTGGTAGGGGGTCGATAACATGGTTGGCGTGCATCGACTGGGAGTGGAAGAGAGTGAAAGGAGGAGTGGAAACATATCACTTGTGTAAATTCCTAAAAGATGAGGATATATTGGTCCATTCGTGCCCCCCTAAATTTTAGATAGTTCCAATCCATATGTCCTAATATGTCTATGCACTTTTCATGACAAGGTCATGATATTGTACTTTGTTTCCCCAGCTCTAATTGCGAAATTATTCACAGAGTCTAAAAGTGAGAATAGTTCGCTACAATACCAAATACTTATATTCTCATGATAAACCATGTATCTTAAGATCATATTCTGTTCGTTCATGAATATAAAAAAAAAAAATTTCTACTCAGTGCTGGGTTTGCAAGTCACTCTCCTCAAGTATCCCCATTCACTTTACTTTTTCTATCAAATTATAGTATTACTAAACGTTAGGAGAAGAAAAGAAAATAATACTAGACTTTACACTTTCGCTTGACTAGGTTTTTATTCAAACTCAACTCGACTCAGTACAGACTTGCAGGGTCAGCTCATCCAGCCAATCATATGAGGTTTTTCTTTTAAAACCTTATCTGACACAAATCCAAAGACATTAATTTATGAGTGCCTTGGAGTATAAGCCACTTCGATGTCCCTCGATTTCTTAACGTCACCAAAATCCAATACTCTCCAGGCCAAGTGCCAACTCAGGCTGTTTTTATCCCCACAAAAAAAAAAAAAAAAAAGAAAAAAAAGAAAAAAGAAGAAGAAGAAGATCAAAATACAATGTGTCTGTAATTAAATTATTTGGTCATCAGATTGGGTCATAAGTCAACCCCCGCGTCCGGCCCCATCCTCAACATCAAACATCAAACATCAAATCAAACATGAACTGCACGAAGTCATGCTCGTCTGGCTCAATTGGTCAATGTCCATCTCCAGTAATATCGCATCGTTGCACAAACAGTGAAGCAAAAATGAATGCTTTGCTAATGGCGGAGCCCTCACGCAGAGTCCTGTGATTCGTTCTCATTAAGTCTGATTTGAGCAAAGTCGTTTCCAGCATATTTCAAGCTGACTAAATAGGGCGGTGCCGCATCTTCGTCATTTTGTGCACATGAACAGTAATTAAGGTCGATCAGCACTAGTAATGGTAAAGAAAGTTAAAAGAATGGAGGAGGGGTCACATGATTGACCCAGATTTGCTGGGAAGATTATTCACTACTTTAGGTGTCGATTAGTCCAAGTTGGTGCATAAAATATCCATCACATGTTCATATAATAATACTTTTGCCGGTTGGAATAATAATTAAGGACATCGAAATTAACTTTCTCCCACACAATTTGGTCCAACAAGGACTGAGGTATGAATTCATAGTACCTGGTGTGTCTCCCACACAGGAGGAATGCGTGAGGTCTCTTAGTTTTCACTCCACCTTTTTTCTATTAAAGTTCTTTCCTTGCGGGAGATATTTTTTTTTCCCATTTTAAATTGGTAAAATGGTGTGGGGGAAGTGTGTTCAGCGCGCTACTCTCGACTGGTAGTTAGCATGAGGGGTCTCATGTGTTACTATAGAATATTCATTTGAATTTTTATTTACTATGTCCACTTGGAATCCATACATGAATCCGTCATTGTAGTTCTACTGGAATAAAGCCTTTCCACACGAAGAAGCAAATTACTGAAGGTACAAACTGGGTAAAGATTTGCTCGCAATGGCTCTAGCTTATAATCTCAAGAAAGATGATGTGACCCTTTAGCGCAAGACACCATGTTTGGTGATTTTAGGAGGAACCTATGTCACGTAAACAAGGGTAGGGGAAGTGAAAAATCAATATACACAAAGTGTTGATGATATCATTAGAGAGTAAAAGTCGAGTAAAAGACACAAATCGCAGCATTGGATTAATGCCCCAATCCAAAACCCTCGAACACTATCTCCCGAAACGATCACCTAATCCAAAACATTATTCATCACTATGGTTAGCCTTTGCCTTTTATAACATATTGAGGCTCAATTCCATCACAATAGTATAACCATAAATCCATATCATATCCAAATTAAGGACTCATAGTGTCATTTGCAAACATGAGGTGATAAGCAATTGATGATGAATGCGCCTTGGAAAATAGACACATGATCGGGTTGGCAATGTCTCGTCATCAAAGTTTTGTGAGAGATGGTTTTACGTAAGGGCTTCGTTTCCTTTGTAAATGAAAAATGGAAATATTTTCCTAAAATTGATTGTTTACATCATTTGAAATAATTGGCCAATAAAATATCTTTTCATTATTGACAATAACTTGTGTCAAAATATTTTTGTGAACGATGAAAATATTACCTTATATAAGCGATTATTTCTAGAAAAATATTTTTCAAATTATTCATTTTTTGCAAAATAAACACATTTGTACCTAATGACAAATGTAACTGAGAAAGATGTTAAAGGTCATGGATCAGGTGAATCTAAACAGGGTTTGTCCGTCCGTTCGAAGGATGGGATCCATTGAACTACGCTATGGAACTTTCTGACAGCATTTTCTACAGCGCTCATTGGATCTATAAAACACCAATTTTTCTTGGAATTCCTGAACTTAATTAAAAACCCATTTGAGTGTGGACTAACACCATTAATTGTGGCTGATATCTTCCTTCAAACGGAAGTCAAAATCTGTCCCCATGGACTTCTGCGAAGAAGGGCAGAACGCATGCTTGAATCTGAGGAATTAGCGCCTGTAAATCAGCATCTTCTACGGCCATGGTTGGATCAAAGACACCGATTTTGTTTATTAGATTAAACCCCCATTGTTGCAGGATAGAATACTAACGAAAGTCTTCCTGTTTCTTGGGATTTCAGACATTAGTTGATCATTCAAAAGCCCATTTTATTTTTCTGCCAGCGGACCTTTTTCTTGTTGCAAGTGCACCTTCTTTTTCAACACGATTTGTCCTTTTGCTCCGCGTGACAAATTATTCTTAGTTTATAATTGGTCGACGAGTGGGAGATTTCTTCGAGAGTGGGCATAATGGTTGAGATAAAAGAGGTTTTTTTTTTTTTTTAACGAATTTGCATCGTCATATACTACATATGTAGATTTATATTGCTATTGTTTCTTTCAGAAAGTGAAAAATCTTTAAGATGATTAAATTGGAATTTTATAAAAAGCGTTTTTTTTTTCTACATTATTGGACTGAAATTAAATGGCTTGGTATTAGACGAATTTAAAATGCGAACACCGGAATTTGAAGCTCATGATTAGAAAAATTTGCAGAAAGTGAAAGCGAAAAGTTAAATTTGCAAAGAACTGTATTTCTATCGTTGATGGGGGCAAAAGGGCTTACAATTGTGAGTTTTTTTTATAGCTCCCTAACAATAGCTACTCACTGACAAACAATTATCGATTTTGAATTTACTGATAACTCTCGAATTACAATTCTCGATGCACACTCCCGGAGGTTTTAGACACGCTCTCATGCTTTGATAATCATTATCCAAAGGAAGATACATGTTTAGAAACTATAGGGGCAACCAACCGTCAACCATGTATTGAAATCAATATGTGCTCTTTGCCTTTAAACTCCAACACTTAGCAAACTCTGTCAATCATTATCCAAAGGAAGTAACGGACTGTTGATGAACTTTGTCGTCTGGTGAGAGTTTTCGTTGATTACTTCTATCAAATTTGCTATTGACGACATTGTTGACGAGTTACCTATTCTTTTCAAGTTGACCATCTCATTCATATATGACTTCTTTAACTAGACTTTTAGCTCACTACTCATTGATAATAAAGATGGGTCCTTTTTTTTTGGTGTCGACAGCTTCATTTCAAATAAATTTGCATACTTAGTCTAAACTTTTGAAGACAATGAGGAGCGATACCCTTTGGATAATAAATGCAACGTGCACATCCTTGATTTTGCTAGTCTCAATTATTGGGGTAAGATAATGTTTTCTCCATGTGGAAAGTTTGTGTCAATCAATCATGAATCATTCAATCACTATCACAATGATTACGGATTTTCGCTTTTTGGTGAAACATTCGGAACATCTCATGTCTGCACTCCCCGGAAGGGACATAGAGATTAGTCTCTCTTGCCACTATTTTATCAATCCAATGGGAAGTGGGACCTTATAAGGCACGAACAAACACCTTAGCTTGGCTATCTTATTTCATCTAGATTTCTCAAACACAATCTTTTTCTAGGAGAACTCTTCATTGTGTAGCGGAATAAATTATTGAAATAAGTACACTAAAAGTTATAAAACTTATAACGAAAGTGCAGTTAAGTTCTAAAACTTTCAAAAAATGATAGTAAATCTAAAAACTTATCATGAAAGTATAATCGAGTCCCAAAACTTTCAAAATGTATTACCAAAAGGACTTGATTTGATCAATTTGACAAATTTTAGGATTTGATGTACTTTTCAAAAGTTTTGGAACTTGGTTACACTTTCGCAACAAATTTTAAGACTTAATTGCACCGAAAGTTTTAGGATTACATTGCACTTTGTTGACAAGTTTTAGAACTTTCAATATACTTATCTATAAATATTAAATTAAGATTTTTTTCTTCTAAAGAAACTAAAAAATACATCCATCCATTGATTCTGCCATTGTTTTTGAGCTTTTTTCCAATCCCTACACAACCCTGTAAGCTCAACCCCAAGAGTTTTAGTTCGCATTTTTTGACACTAATTTAGACATTCGCTAATGATATACTTTATTAAAGAAACGTCAGCCGATGGAATCTGTCTCATTATTCTTTATTACTACACGACGCACGTTGGCCAATAGGGTCCTTGGGAGCCACAGGACCATGTGCCTCCATTTGTGCAAATAATTAATAAATCCACCACGCTGTTCATAAATACCTGGCGTGTTTCGAACAAGAAGTACAAGCCACATTCCAACTCCAACTCATAATCAAACTCAAAATCGCTTTCTCAGAGCGAGGGGGAGTGAGAGAGAGAGAGGGAGAGATGGGAAGGAGGCCATGCTGTGCAAAAGAAGGGCTGAACAGAGGGATATGGACTGCTGGAGAAGACAAAATCCTCGTCGACTACATTCAAGCCCACGGCGAAGGGAAATGGCGGGACCTCCCTCAGCGAGCTGGTATGTACTACTACCATACCAAGCGATTCTGTCGCGTGCTTTATGTTTTTGTCCGCATGGAAGTGTTAAGATGTAACACTGTTAAGTTGTCGTGCCCCTCAACTTTCACGATGCCAAATGACGAACCGGAATATTGTCCTTGTTATTCACATATTTGGCATTCTTTTTGTAGGGTTGAAACGTTGTGGGAAGAGTTGCAGATTAAGGTGGTTGAATTACTTAAGGCCAGGTATCAAGAGAGGAAACATCTCAATGGATGAAGAAGAGCTCATTATTAGACTGCATAATCTCTTGGGCAACAGGTAACATTAGTCCCTAATAATCACTCTCTACTATTGTAAAAGGCAAGTTATAAAAGACTATTATTTCTTTCGAGCTCTTGTCTCCAAAACACAGACCTAGTATTATTGAAGCACTATCTCTTCAAATCTATCAAATGCAGTCATTCACACTTTGGTGCTTTTTCTCACCAATACTCACTCTCAAATGCTTTGCAATTTACCCTTCAGGCTTAACTATACAAGACACAAGCCACAATAAACTTTCCTCCTCGTTCTACGACATGCAAAATTTGTCAAACCCCAGGCATATTTCTATTTTATTTTAGTCTTTAATCAAGATTGAGTAGTCTGGAACAATTTCTAAGAAACAAATTCTCGCGTCATTATCATCTGACAGTCAACATTTGCCAATTATTTGACTCTTCTTTTAATCAATTAGCGTCATCTAATGATTAATGATTAATGTCTCTCTTCTCTTATGTACTTTTATTGATGAATATTATTTTGTTAGCCACGTGAATATTATTTTCTCGGTTACTTTCCTTTTTTTGGGGATTCTTGGAGTACAAAGTCCGCAAATTTTTTTTTTTTCACAACTGGGACTATATTCTGTGTCCTTTAATAATCTAGGTAGAAGTTAATGCGGGATCTTCACTGATACCCAAAAACAAAAATTGAGAGTAGATCTTCCACGTCTCTCTGGTTAGGTTTGTGCTTTCTTTAGCAACAAGCAATCTCACTTCAAGTTCGAGGGCTTTACTGATAAATCAATTCGACCGATTGCTTGGAAAACACCAGCATTGTCGGCTGTTCCACCGCCTAAAAGTTACTTACGCGATTCATCAACTTACTTTTGCAGGTGGTCGTTAATAGCTGGAAGACTCCCCGGACGAACAGACAATGAAATAAAGAATCACTGGAACACCAACCTTAGCAAGAAGGTGCAGGATCAGACACATCAAAATCCTGTCAAGCGGTCCAATGAATTGGAACCTCGGAGCGAGACGTCGAAGGAAGAGTCGCCATCGAGGTTGGAGCCGCACCCAGTCATTCGAACAAAAGCAATCAGATGCACTAGGGTTGTCCTCCCACCCCCACTGATGGATCAAGTAGCTAGCAAGGCAACTTCGGTTCGCAATTCGAATAGCGAGACCTCATCTTATTCATCATCTCGTCAAAGTGACTTATCTTCCCACTTTCTGGCCGATTTCAACATCGACGACCTTTTGATGTCGGGCGAAGCTCAAAATCTGGATTCGTGTTTCCCTCTTGAAGGGGAGAAGGTCAATTGCTATCCGTCCAATTTTACTCTTCCTGCGCATGATGATGCCGGATGTATCCGCTCGGAAGGACTTGACCGCTGGAGGGAAAACGATGAGCCTTTTCAACCGAATGGAAGTTTCGATTTCAATTCATTGGCATCATTCCTTAATTCAGATGATGGATACGGTTTAGATGAAAAAGACACTATGGCCAACATTTGAGTAGCCATTCATACAAGGCTTATAATGTACTTCATTGGAAGAGCAAATTGTTGAAAAAAAACTGATGTCATGTATTTTTGGGGATCTATTGCAATTGTATTTTAAGGACGATTCCACTGTTTCGTTCTTAAAAAAAAAAAAAAAGAAGAAGAAAGAAATCTTTTTTATTTTTTGTGTTGGTAGTTTCCTGCAAAGTTCGGTAATATTAAAAAACTCTTGGTAAGAAAAGTTGCCAATCACTTGATTTCTTGTTAACTTGTTTGTAACTTCTCTTTACAAAAATGAAAGTTCGAACACTTTTTGATAATTTATAAATTATCAATCATTCCTTTCTTTTAGTAACTTTTATTTGTCTTTTTAACCAATGTTATAGTTTACCAACTAATGTATGAAGTAATCAATTTTAATCTGAGTGAATTGCTAGTTTTTCTCTGATTAAATTGCGAATTAGTTTTGAGTTATCAACTCAGTTGAATAAGTTACAATATATATATAGTTTTTATTTAATTTATCAATTTTTTTAATTGTTTCTCAAATTCTATTTGTCTTTCTTCCAAACATCTTAAATTTATCAATTCTCATATGAACTTACCAATCATTTATTTACTCAACTTACCAAATTTTCTCCCATTTAGGTTACCAATTAGTTTTGAATATCCAAGTCTCATTTGAATTGCTTGCCAATTTTTATTTTGTATTTTTAAATAATTTGCAAACCTTTCTTTTGAGTTAGTAACTTTTATTTACCTTACTTACAAACCTGTTAAATTTGCCAACTCTTTGAAAAACTACCAACCTTATTAGAGAAGTTATTAAATGTTATCCGATTAACTTACAACAAGTTTTGCATACTTTTATTTGAGTTAGTACTGAGGGTTAATTGTTTCTTTTTAAATTACCAATTTCTTTAATCTCTAACAAAAAAAACTAAAGTTGTTGACACCTAAATTTTGGCGACCCAGTCATTTATTTATTGCATAAAAAAATTGGGATTAATTTTTACCCCTAAGCAAAAATTAGAATTAAGTTGCATGTCATATAGTTTTAGGAGCATTTTTTTTTATTTACATTGGGCTGGTGACAGATGGGTTTGAATTGGTAGTTCTGAACTTTAATTTGGCAAGTCGGACTAAGCAAAATGGGCCAAGCCCGTATCCTCGAGGAGATATTACAAACTCATCTTTGTGGGATTTCAAATTTAAGAAAAATCCTATTGCAATTTTGAAAAAATCGGTGGAGAATATTCATTTTTTGCAAAGGAAATTTAGAAGAGATGTAGAAAATAAAAAGAAATATTGCGTTCGAAAAAAAATCTTTGTGGATGTTGGTTTGAAGAAGAAAATAAAATCCTAATCCTTGGCCTATAAAAGGGTTGTTCGCATAGGATTTTGGGGGCCACACATTGAATATACGGCCGCACAAGAGGGGAGATTTTTTTTTTTTTTTGGTTCGATGGAGGAAAATGAGAGTTATTTTTCATTGTTTTATTGGGGTGAGTCCTTTTTGTTTTTTTTTTAAAAAATCAACAAAAGGGCAGCTTCGCTTTTTGCTGAAAGGGAAATTCTCTTCACTTTTTGGGGGTAGAAGTCAGCAAAAGTGTGTAGAGAAAGACAGAGAGAAGAGACGTGAGAGGGACGTGCGGCAGAGAGAGAGAGAGAGAGAGAGAGAGAGAGAGAAAAGAAGAGAAAAAAAGAAGAAAACAGCAAAAAGGAGAGGCAGAAGAAGGAGTCGGTCGCCGAGGCCCTTCGCCGACCCCCTTGCACCGTGCCGCACCACCTTGCCCCTTGCACCACCGCGCCACCACCGCCTGTCCGCCACGCTCGCGGCTCTGCTAGCCACCGCCGCGTTGCTACGCGAGCGCCTCCGAGCGCCGACGCCCGCACCTGCAACCCTCTGTTCGCGACGCCCCTGCTCCGCCTCTGCCCCCAGTCGCGACGCAGCCGCAACTGTCCCTCTGCCCGAGCCGCCGGCCACCGCGAGCTCGCGATACCAGCAACTTGCGAGGTCGCTACCGTCTTGCCCAGCAGCCCAAGCCCAAGCCCTCGCTTCGCCCCCCAGCCACGACGCAGCCTCTGCTCTTGCGCTGCCCGCATCCTGCAGCCAAGCCCGAACGCGACGCCAGCACCGTCGCCCCGCCGCGCCTCCTCCGCGAGCAGCCCTCGACGCTAGTAGATCCCGAGCGGCGCCGCCACAGCAGACCCCTGCCCACTGCTGGTCCACCCGCCGCCGATCCCCTCATCGGAGCTCCGGCAACCTACCACCCTTGGCTGCCCGCCATCATAGCAGCCCCTTCGTTGTGCCGTGACGCCGTGACGCCGTGATTCATGAGTCGCCATTCGTTAACCCGGATTTGGAGAAAATTCAAATTAGGTAGTTATTTATTTCATTTTATTTCTTTATTTGAAAACTCCTCGATGTATGATTGAAATCCCTTACTGATATGACATGATATTTGTAACTTGAGGAGCCTTTTAAATTAGGAATTGACACTCTGAATTTCGCGTCCGAAATCTGATTCGCAATCGCATGGAAAATTGCTAATCTGACCTCACGCTTGAGATTTGATTTGCGGTTTTATTTAAAATTGACCAATCCAATCTCATGCGTGTGATATGATTCGTCAATTTATGGATATCGATCTTATCTTGCTTGATTTGCAATCGTGTCGTTTGATCAATTTTGTTTTGGTAAAAGAAAATCCAAAAAAAAATTAAGTTAGATTAGGCTTATTGTTTTAGGGTTATTTTGCATAGGGGATTTATTTATTTCGAAATTTAAAAAAAAAACAAAAATATAAAAAAATGCATACATTTAGGATGATTAGCTTTTTTTTTTAAAATTTAAATTGCACGTTTAATTATGTGGCAATTTTAATTTCGAATTTCATAGAAATGAGAAAGAAAAAAAACCAAAATTAGGGTATTCTTTGCACGTCATTGCATGTTAGGGTAAGATTGCATGGTTAATTTTTTTAATTATTTATAAGTTTAGATAATTTTTCGTAGATAGATTACATCTTAGGTTAGGGATTAACAAGTTAAGATAACATTCAAGTTTAAATTAGGTTTGGCCTAACCTAATCCTTAATGTGAGTTGGATGATATCTTAATTTGGATAGATAATTTTCGCAATTTTTCTAATTTCGAATTTCATGGAAAATAAAAAAAAATTGTCTTTAAATAAATTGATTTCATTCTCTTTGCATGCTCATTAAGAAAACACAAAATATTTCACTTTCGTCATATAGTTTAGGTTATATTGTCATGTCATATTATTTCACGTTAGATTAGTAGCATGCATTGCATAAAGCATAATTCTCATTAAACAGGTGAAAAAAAGAAAGTAATTGCATGTTAATTAGAAATCATATTTAGGATTGTCGATGTGAATTCTAATCTAACATTGCAGATGCTTTCAATACCATGAGGTAAGTCATCCTGCAATTTATTCATTGTTTTCTTGGGCGTTAAATTAGTGGATTGCACACTCGCATGGTCAACTCTCATGTTAGGGAAGTAAATTAAAATCAACTCATGCTGCTTGCAAAACATTTTTTCAAAATAAAAGAGAAATGTACCGAAATGGCGTTAGTGAAAGCTAGCATGATCAAGTTCCCGAATTCAAAAATCTCTAGTTCGCAGAAGTAAAGTAAATATCTCATTATTTTACTTGGGTTTCTAATCGACCCACCAAAAATAGATTAATGGCGACTCTTAATTAAAAAATCAATGGAATGTTAAGAACTTGAACCTAAGTCGCGAATTGGCATAGGTTTGGGAGAGCCTGAGTTAAGTTTAGGTTTAGTAATCCATTAGCCAAACCCTAGGTGGTTCACCCGAAAATTTGGCCGCGATAATAGTGATAACCTTTTCTAATTATACCAACTCCTATTTGAGTTAGTTACAAATATCTATTTGATTTTTTATAACACACACTTTTCTTTTTATAACAAAACAAGTTTCCTTTATCTTTTAACAATTATTATTTACTAGTTTTACCAAAGGCTAAAGATTTATAAGTTATAGATATGAAATTATCAACCTCAATTTGTGTGATTACAAACTTTTATCCAATTAAATAACCAATTAATTTTAGGTTAGAAACTTTCATTCCTTTGCTTATGTTGGAAAATTTTTGGGAAATGGGAAACATAAGATCAATTGTCTAAGGTGTGCAAAATTGTCCTTAAAGATAACTCCGCCCTACCCCATGTAGTACGGAACTTCGTTGCACATGCTCTAGTGGCTATTCTCTCATGATGCAATATATTTTTCTTTGTGCTTCACACAAAGTAATAAGAAACAAGAACAATAACGTTATATGTGTTGACACCTAAATTTTGATTTTTTTTCTTGGTCATTCATACATAAGAAAATTATAGAGCGGCTCGATCCCTAAACAAAAGTATCATTAGCATAGTTCATATTTGCATTTTAACTCATGCATCACGTGTGATTCACATGGCTCTCACACGATGTTACCAAGGATTGATGCACACAAGAGCACTCTCCATTGGGCAATGCCCCCACGGACAAGCGAACATTGGATCATCTCCCATATCAATCTACCACATACTCTCATCCTCGATCATCAATTCATCTTGGGATTTTTCGGCAAACCCTAGAGTTAGTTCAGGTAAAGGGGGATTAGTGAATGTTTTGTTAGATACTTCTCAACTTGAAAGTTCCAAAATTGAATTAAATAGATGGAGCTCATTGTTGGCTATGCTTGTTGATGTTGAAAAATTGGAGCTCCAGTTCTTTCATAGCGAGACGTTATGTAGCATTGTGCTTTGTCAAATATCGGCTTGCCTGAGTCCCTCACCCAAAAAATAAAATAAAATTGGACCTTCCCATCCTGTTCCGTGCCCTCGATTAATGGGTGCAGATTCGACATGTTTTGTTAGATACTTCTCAACTTGAAAGTTCCAAAATTGAATAAAATAATGGAGCTCAGTTGTTGGCTATGTTTTTTGATGTTGAAATTGGTGCTCCAGTTCTTTCATAGCACGACATTTTGTTGCATCATGCTTTGTCGAAAATCGGCTTGCCGGAGATTTTTTTCCCTAAATTATGCAATGCTATGCTTTAGACAGATGCATGTACAAGGAGTTCACTTGCAATGTGCATAGTAATTGTTTTTCGGTATGCTTGGAGAATATGCTTTTCATTATTTTCAGTGACTATCTCACTCTTGGGTTCTCAAGTATATACATTATCAATCTTGGTAAAACTTGGGAGAAACTTCAGCTGGCAGCTAGAGTTATTGTGGCGATTGAGAACCCGCAGGATATCATTGTTCAGTCTAGTCGACCATATGGTCAAAGGGCCATTTTGAAGTTTGCCTAATACACGGGCGCTCAAGAAATTGCCGGAAGGCACACTCCAGGAACATTCACTAATCAACTCCAGACCTGATCTTATGAGCCTCGTCTGCTCATTCTTATTGATTTGAGAACCGATCACCAGGTAAAGTTATTAATGTAGGAATTATTAATCTGCACACCGAATTGATAATCAGCTCATCTTTTGGCAAACCCTATACTTATTCACTTGAATTCATGTCGGCATATTGTTTTGGTACAAATTATTAATGTAGGAATTATTAATCTGCACACCGAATTGATAATAAAGTTATTGCACATTAGTATTCTCTGCCGAATTGTTTTTGGGAATACAACTTAGGAAAAATCAATGTATTTCTGTAGACAAAATCCTGAATAATTAACATCACCTCTAGTACATGGCATCGAAATTGAAAACCGGAAGGGCATATCGGTTTTGCTATGATTTCTCTATATTTTTATTTCCTTTCCACTCTTGTATTGTGAATGCTTATAATGGCTTTGGTCGTGTATGTGTGATGGTCGTGAATTGATGATGGAAATTTGGTGGCTGCTGTTTGCTGCTGTTCACTGCCGTATTGCTGTTGTTCGCTGTTGTATTGCTGTTGTTTTTTTGCCATTTCTGCTGTATAGCTGCTGTATTGTTGTTGTATTGCTGCTGTTCACTGTTGTTGGCTGCTGTATTACTGCTGTTCATAGCAGCTCGCTGCTGTCTGCTGTCGTTTGCTGTCATTTATAGTTGTTGTCCGTCGCTATTTTGTTGCTGTCTACTGTTGCTTACTGCTTCTCGCAACGTGCTTCTGGTTGGTATATAATATTCCTTAGTTAACTTTAACTAAGAAACCTTATAGCAATTGATAATAACATTTTTTTTTTTTTGCAGAATCTCTTCAAGTTCAAACATGGCTAGTAATGCTTCAAGCACACAATCACCTACCTCTAGCAATGAAGTTGTAAGACAACCATTATGGAGGTATGTTACTAAGTTAGTTAATCATACTAATGCTGGGAGAAATTTGTCTTGGAGATGCAACTTTTATCAAAAAGATAATAAGAGTTCATACACGAGATTGATGAGCAATTTGATGATGATAAGTAGAAAAGGAACTGGAAAGTGCACAAAAGTAGAAAAAAGAAGAAGATCTTTTGGAGATGGAAAGATTAGAGGAAGAGGTCAATACTAAATTATGAGTATTGCACCTAGAAATGTACCTTTGCCTCTTGCTAGTTATTCACTTAGTGGCGGTGGTGGTGACAAAATGGATTTATCATTTAACTCCAAAAAAAGGAAAGGTGGAAGTGGGAGTGGAAAATTACTTGAAGATGCATTTAATATGACTCAATGGGAACGTTTAGATTGTGAGATTGCTAGGACGTTTTATTTGGTGGGCTTGCCGTTTAACCTAGCAAGGAATCCTTATTTTCAATATGCTTTCACTTATGCCGCTAATGATAATATTGTGGGTTATGTACCACCGAAATATAATTTGTTGAGGACCACTTCGATGTAAAAAGAGAAGGCAAATATTGATAGGTTGTGTGCACCTATCAAAATCATGTGGAAGGAGAAAGGTGTAAGTATTGTGAGTGATGGATGGAGTGACTCACAAAGAAGACCGCTTATTAATTTCATGGCGGTATCGGATGGAGAACCAATGTTTATAAAATCGGTTGATTGCTCGGGAGAAACAAAAAATATGCATTTCATTTTTAACTTGCTGAAAGGAGTTATCAATGAAATTGGACATGAGAATGTAGTCCAAGTAATTACAGATAATGCTTTAAATTGTAAGGGCGCGGGACAACTCATTGAGCAAGAATTTTCATTCATTATGTGGACGCCTTGTGTGGTGCACACCTTTAATCTAGCTTTGAAGAATATTTGTGCCGCAAAAAATATGGAGATCAATCGGCAGAAGAACAGCCTAAGTGCCATAACTTGGCACGGAGGGACACTTAAGTGCCATAACTTCAAAATGGTACATTTGAGTGCCAGTTTCGAAGTTAAATGGAACACTTAAGTGCCGTTCCAGCGAAAATCCGGCCAAATGGCTGACGTGGCAACTTTCCGGCGAGTTTGGTCCAAAATGGCGTCGTTTTGCACGCTGACGTGGCGGAGAGAATACAAAAACGACGCCGTTTCGTGTAAATAATAATATAAAAATTAATTAAATTAGATTTAAACTTAACTTAATTTTATTTAAAATATTAAATTTTTTTAAAAAAGATTAAGAAAAATTTAAAAATTTAAAAATTAAGAAAATTTAAAAATTAAGAAAAAAGGGGGGGTGGTCGAACGGGGCAGCTGAGGGCTGAGCCCTCGCCGTCGCCGCCTCCCCGCCGTCGCCGGGAAGGGCCGGCGACGGAGTGGGGAGGGTCGACTGGGGTCGCTGAGCTGTGTGGGGCTGACGAGGCCGGCCAACTGGAGGCGAGGGCCCGTGAGCCCTCGTCACGATTGCCCTCGCCGTCAGTCGGCCGGGGGCCAGCGACCCTGGCTGACCCTCCCCCCTCTGTCGCCGGCCCTTCCCGGCGGCGGTGGTGAGGGCTCAGCCCTCAGCCGCCCCGTTCGAACTCCCCCCACCTTTTTTTTTTCTTAATTTTTTTTTTAATTTTTCTTAATTTTTTTTAATTTTTTGAATATTTTAAATAAAATTAAGTTTAAATCTAATTTAATTAATTTTTATATTATTATTTACACGTAGACACGAAACGACGTCGTTTTTGCATTTTCTCCACCACGTCAGCGTGCAAACGACGCCGTTTTGGATCAAACTCGCCGGAAAATTGCCACGTCAGCCATTTGGCCGGATTTTCGCCGAAGTGGCACTTAAGTGTTCCATTTTACTTCGATATTGGCACTTAAGTGTACCATTTTGAAGTTATGGCACTTAAGTGTCCCTCCGTGCCAAGTTATGGCACTCTAGGTGTCCCAACCTCGAGATCAATCAAATAGTTTATGAGGAATGTAGTTGGATTTAAGATATTGTCAAGGAAGTTGTTGCGACCTACCCTCGGGGGGGAGGGAGTAGGTTTAGGGGTATTGCCTAAAGAATGGGCCTAAGGCCCATGATTAGGCGTGAGCTCTCCCAAGCCTATACCCCGCGTGACGTTAGGATATTCTTAAGAAATTTTGCACAAAAGGAGTCGCCACTAGCCTATTGGGGTCGGCTAGAAACCAAGTGAGGTACGAGAGTATGCCACACTTCCTACGCAACTAGAGAATCTAGGATCGGGGGCTTGATTACACTAATTGACTAATTAGTGCCCTTTCGGTACCTAATATTGTTCATTTTAACAAAATGTTTTTTTTTGGCAGGCAGTTTGGATTAATTTTACACATATCCACTAATATATGAGGTGATTATGCAGGTGCATAACGATCATAGCTACCAAGGTCCTAATTGTAGTAAAATTAAATATGTGCAATTAAACATAATTAGATATGCGAATTAAACATGCGATATGATCAATTTACGAGCAAATAAAAGCTCAATTATACTAAAAAGGCAAGACATGGCACCAAACCCCACATTTTTTAATTTTCGAAATTTTTTATTTTTTAAAATTTTTTAAAAATAATTTTTAATTAAAAAGGGCGAATCGGGTCGGGTCCGGTTTGACTCGACCCGGTCAACGCGGATTGGGTTCGGTCCAAATGGGGGGACTCGGCCGAACCGGCCTGTCCGAAGGACAAGGCCCAGATTGGGCCCAACTAGCGGGTCAATCTGGTCCAATCTATTTTATTTTTTTTAAAAAAATGAGGCCCACAAGTCCCTAAGCCCCTAAGCCCACAAACAAAACAGCCCAAGATCAGATGGCCCACCGTGACAGGCCTAACCAGGTGGAAATCTACCCGGCCAACGACCCAAGTCCGGCCCAGCTCGCGCGACCCGGTTCGTGGCCGAAACCCTAGGGTTCACGGCGCCAAAGGGGATGGCAGGGACGTCAGCGGCTTGGCGGCGGAGACGCGATGGCGGCGGACTACTGTGGTAGCAGCAGGGAGGCGGCGGTTCGACGAGGAGCGTCGACTTGGCCGAGGAGGCTCTCAAGGGAGGTGACACGGACCGACGGTGTCATCGATGGCTGAGGAGTCGGCGGCGGCAGGGCGAGGCTTGCTGGTGATGACGACTGGCTTGGTGATGCAGTGGAGGGCAGCAACTTCTATATCTGATCGAGTGTGATCAGATCTGGGCCTTTGGTGGACCCCCGGCCTTGGATCTTCGGATCGGAGGCTCCGAATTCATCTCCCTCCGATCTCAGTTGGTTTTGCTTTAGGAGCAGCGGTGGTTGGGTGAGCTGTTGTGGCGGTTCCTGCGGCGTAGGTGACGGAAGATGAAGGCGGCTGCGGGTCGCGGGCGAAGTCGAAGCAACGACAGTAGGTGGAGGCACCGATGGTCGAAACTCTGGCGGCGACGGCGACCAGGGCAGCAGCGGGGACGATGAACTTTGTCCCTCTCTCCCGGTCCCTCATTTCTCTTTCCCTCAGTTCTTTTTCTTCCCCTATTCCGGTCTCTCTCCTCCGTTTGTCCTCTTTCTTCTTTGCTTTCTGTTCTCCTTTGTTGCTGTCGTCCCAGAATTCTCTCTTCCTAGGGTTTTTCTTTCCCTCTTTTCTTGCACGCGAGGATCGAAGAAGGGGGATGGCCGGCATGGGCCGAGCCAAGGTGAGATTCGGCCCGGCCCCTTTTCACCCATTTTTTTTCTTTTGTTTTTGTTGTTTTTGTTTTAGTGACTAATTCTTAATTTTGTAAATGATTAAGTCCTAATAAAAATGTAAAATCTGGGTGTCAACAGAAGTTATGCAAATCAAACATTTTATCATGAACCATTATGTGAGATTAGTAATATACAATGAGTTTGTTAGCTTGAAGTTGCTTTCTGTAGCGGATACACGTTTTACTTCGATGATTATGATGCTTAGGAGATTCAAGTTAATAAAAAGTGGTCTTCAAAAACATGGTGATTTGTGACAAATGGAATATCTATCGAGATGTTAATTAAGAGAAAGTTAAGTTTGTCAAGGAGAAGGTATTTGATGAGTTTTTTGGTGGGATTTGATTGATTATATACTTTCATTCATGGCTACTATTTATGATATGCTTAAAATTTGTAACACCGATAAGTCTTGTCTTCACTTAGTTTATGATATATGGGGTTCGATAATCAAAAATGTGAAGAAAGCTATATATGCACATGAAGTGAAGAGGTTATATGAGAAGTCCACATTTTGGCCCCGTTTAGTTCAGCATTCCCAAGGGACTTTCAGCCCCAAAAGCCCATTGGGAAAAATTTTAGACGTTTGGTGCAGCATTTGGAGGTGTCCTTGGCCAAATGCCAACATTTAGAATGCTACTATGAGGTTTAATGAATTTTTTTCTTTCTAATATTGTCCTTACTAATAATCATATTTTCCCATTTTGCCCTCGAAGATACTGTTCATCGTCTTCTTCAAGGAACTTGCTGCTCCACCGCGCCAGGCAGCGCTCAGCTGCGAGCGGCTAGATCTGGCCGCCGGGGGGCCAGATCTAGCTGTTGGGAAGCCTTGCTTGAGGTCGCTCGAGAAGCCTCACCTAAGGTCGCTCAGGAAGCCTCGCCTGAGGTTAGACGACCTTAGGTGTTGTCTGGGTCGCGCAACCTCAACCAAACGGGACCTCAGTCTTAGTGGAAGAGCGAGCCACCAATCTTAGGCGTTTGGTTCAGCATTTGGAGGTGCCCTTAGCCAAATGCTAGCATTTGGAATGCTACTATGAGGTTTAATGATTTTTTTTCTTTCCAATATTACCATTACTAATAATCATGTTTTCCCCTTTGCCCTCGAAGATATTATTCATTGTTTTCTTCAAGGAACTTGCTGCTCCACCGCGGCGGGCATCACTCAGCTGTGAGTGGCCAGATCTGGCCGCCGGGGGGCCAATTTATTACCATTTCAATAAATATTTTATAATAACCAGCTATTCTTTAGAAACTCTATATTTCAGTGCGTGTTGTCGTTCTCGGTCAATTTATTACCATCTCAACTTTCGCCGGATCCACTACAATTCCTCCTCTTGATACCACGTGTCCCAAAAAATATTATCCGGTCCAGCCAAAATTCACACTTGCTGAATTTGGCATGCAGCTTATGATCTCTCAGAGTTTGCAAAACTATCCTCAAGTGTTGCGCTTGCTCTTTAGGCCCTCTAGAATATATCAGCATATTATCAATGAAAACAATCACAAATTGATCCAAATAAGGCTTAAATACCCTATTCATTAAATCCATAAATGCAGCCGGTGCATTCGTCAATCCAAAAGGCATGACGAGGAACTCGTAGTGTCCATAGCGAGTCCTAAATGCAGTCTTTGGAACGTCTTCTTTTTTAATCCTTAGCTGATGGTATCCCAATCTCAAATCAATCTTAGAAAAGACCGAACTTCCCTGTAGTTGGTCGAACAGATCATCAATTTTAGGCAATGGATATTTATTTTTAATGGTCACTTGATTCAGTTGCCTATAGTCAATACATAAGCGCATCGACCCATCCTTCATTTTCACAAACAAGACTGGTGCACCCCAAGGTGAAGCACTTAGCCTAATGAATCCTTTATCAAGCAACTCCTGCAGTTGCACTTTCAACTCCTTCAGTTCCATTAAGGCGATCCTATACGGGGCTTCCGATATTGGTCCTGTTCCAGGCATTAGTTCAATTTCAAACTCAATTTCTCATTCCGGCGGTAATCCAAGCAACTCCTCAGGAAATACATCTTGAAATTCACTAACTACTCGAATTTCATCGAGCTTAGACTCTTCCTTAGTATAATCTTTAACCATTATTAGGTATCCTTGACATCCTTCGTCAAGTAATGCACGGGCCTCTATCGCTGAAATAAGTGCTATAGATAGGTTGGTCTGACCTCCGAAAAATTCACAACTAGACTAATTAGGTAAAATGAATTGGATCACTTTCCTATAACAATCCATTTTGGCTCGATACTTATGGAGCCAATCCATTACTATGATAACATCAAAATCATACATAGCCATTACGACTAAGTTTATTTCCATATCCCTTCCTCCTATTGTTATCTTACACTTTCTACACACCAGCGTAGACAACACCAAATTCTTTAAAGGTGTAGAAACACAAAGGGGCGTCTCAAGGGACGTAGTTTCTATTTTACTCAACAGTCTATATCTTTCAAACACAAATGAATGCGTAGCACCCGTACCAAACAATGCATATGCCTTCTTGCCATTTATGAAAATTGTACCTGAGATAACGTAGCTTCCTCTTGGGTGACCGCATACACTTTTCCTTGTGCTAGTGGTCTCTGTGGATTCCTTTGTGGATATGGTCCAACAGTACATTGTGGTACTCGTTACATTGGGTTGATACTTGTCTGTGACCGCTCTTGTGGACAATCCTTCTTAAGGTGTCCTACCTGTCCACAACCATAGCATTTCAGCCGTCCATTACAAGGTCCTGGGCCATGTCGCCCATCATACCTTCGACATTCTTCATTCCGATAAGATACTTTTCCCAGATTTAGGCCATTCCTGACTTTTCCAAAATTCTTGAAATTGCTCTTCTTCTTTTTAGATTCCCAGGTTTGACCTTGACCTGTATAAGGTCTCTTACCCCGTCTGATATCACCAAAAGTTGACTGCCTCTTATACTCTGATTGCTCTCTTACCAACTCCTGCTCCACCAACTGTGCCATTTCATAAATCTCATTATAATCTCTTATATTCAAAGGCACCAGTTGTTTCTTGATATCAGTTCTCAATTCTTTCAGGTTTCTCTTAGCTTTTTTTTTCTCGATCTTCAATCAGTCTGGGAGCATATCTAGATAGTTCATAAAATTTCGCCTCATATTGATCCACTGTCAGCTCCTTTTGTTCTAACTGAACAAATTCTATAATTTTCTTATCCCTAGCATAATCAGAGAAATGCTTTCTATTGAAAGCTCTGACAAACTCATCCCAATTTACATCGGTACCTGGTGGAAAGATCGTGTCCCTCGAAGCTCTTCACCAAAACTTTGCATTTCCCTCTAGCTAGTACTCTGCCAAAGTTATCTTCTCAGTATCATTGTAGTTCAACACTCGGAAAATTTGTTCCATCCCATCAATCCAATGCTCCGCCTCCTCAGGACTTCCCATTCCACTGAACTTAGGTGGTTTCAACTTCAAGAATTGCTCCACCAGTCCTTGAGTACAGCGTTCTGCTTCGGGTTGTTGCCGTGCTTGTCTTTCCATTAGATTTCCTATATTGGCTAATGCTTGCAGGATATCTTCCATTCGGGGTTCAGCCCTTGTTGCAGAGGCTTCAGCCCTCGATGGATGATGACCTCCAGTTCGTACCATGATTTTCTTGCAGTTTCCAAGCATTTACCTCAGGAATAATCTGTGACTCAATGTCTCCATTTAAAGTAATTGCAACTAAGAAAATAAGTAACATAACCATGTTACTGGCACCTAAAAGCAACTCATAAAATAGACTAGGGATCTACGAGTGAATACCCATCACATGTTATTCAAAGTTAGTCAACCATTCTTAGTTAGCATCCTAAGGTGTGCATTGTCATTATCTTCCTCAATTTCCAAATGAGGCTCCTTATCACTCCACATATAAGCCTTTAGCTCTGATACCAACCGCTGTGGCACCCCCTCAGCACGGCCCCCGATCCGTTAGGGTCGCCACAGGTACCTATCACTTATCCTACTACATACCGGTCTGATACCTTTTAATTATAGTAGAACCATAGTTCATGGGGGTTGATCAATTATATATATATTTTCAAAAGGTCCTAGCGCAACTCATAAACGGAAGCATAATCGACTCTCACCATCTTTTACTCCAATAACAATAATGCAATGCACACCAACTACGCGTTAGATAAAAGATAAAGCCGAGTCACTTTTATTTACATTTTCATGATGGACATCTCAGGTCGGTATAGCAAAAGGCCAAGACTTTTAACTATACTTGGCTATAACTCAAAAGAGAACTCGACCCTACATCAGACATGTACACCTATCCATCGACAAGTGTTAGCTCTCCAACAAGTGTCAGCTTTTACCAGTCGTACGAGCCATCACACCCAACACAGTGCATCGGGCAGCGGCGGCGGCAGCATCCCTAGCATCACCCCATCGCTTTGAACGTGAACAGACAGGAACTCTTGGACTACAAGGCCCCCAGCCAGGTTCACATCATACATAACCAACACACGGACTTGAACAAACACCAAACCAAGAACACTGACACAGAGGTGCTTCGCGCACTCAACCTCAACATACGACGGTAAGCCATAGAAGGTACCACGCGCGACCGGTGGCAGAGGCATTTTTTAATCTGAAATGTTAATCCCCAAAGTGGTGAGTACAACCACTCAGCAGTAAAGATCCATCAAACTACACAGTGCAGCAAACAAAACAATTAGGATGTCACGAGTAAAGTACATATCATCCATGCTATCGAGCATACATTACCATGTAGTTATGCATACATCACCGTGCAGTCATGCATATATCACCATGCCATATGTACATACCTATGCACATGATTCAATTTTCAATTTTCAAGAGCATCTCATTTCATCTTTCTTCCCAGGGATCAATATTTGCATCCCTCTTTTATCGCTTGCACCCAACCTGGCATCACGAGGAGCCTCCGGCACACACCTCCGGGCATCTCGACACTCCCGAGGGCATCGTCGACTCAAGGGTCCGATCATTTCACAATTTATATTCACATGTGTGTTTCACTTTCAACATGGCATTTGATGCAATAATGTCAAAGGTTTAAACTAACTTTTTGATATTATATAACATGCCAAATTTCACCACATGTGCAGCAAAAGCAACCACTCAAGACATTATATCACATAGAGTAATTCATTTTATTTTTGAAAATGCAGCAATTTTCTGATAAAACAGAATGTACTCCTTTAGTTAAAACTCTATAAAAATTAGTAAACGGTCTTAATAAATTATGAAAATTTGACACGTTATAGATGAGACCTAGAGGCAAATATCTCATGAAGAAAACCATATCAAAAGAACTTCATACAATTCGGTACGGTCCATGCATCACAGCTTTTAAAATTTCAGCACTACAGTTTGTACAGTTTCAGAAATAATTTCGATTAAATACTCAAACGAACTCCAAAAATTATGAAATGTTGATATGCTATAGAAAACACCTATAGGTAAAATTTTCATGAAGCAATTGAAATCAAATTCGTTCTAGATTAATAGCTATAGTCGATTTAATTCTCCCTATTCTCGGTACTGTTTTTCAAGATTAACTCTTTTCAAAGAAAATTCGTTTTACCGACCTACACATGTCCGTTTCTTCTCAATTTTCAGTATGTTATTCCTCAGAATGTCATCTACAACTTTCATGAAGGACACAAGATCAAATTTCAACTGGATAATTTTATAAAACTCACAGAATTACACTAGGTCATCATAACGTTTTCCCGATCCAATTTCTTCAAAGAAAAATGGTTTCACCGACCTGTACTTGTTCATTTCCTCTCAAATTTTGATATGTTAAACTGCAAGAAGTCCTCTACAAATTTCATCAAGAAGTCGAAGTGAGATTCCAACTAAAAAGTTTCTTTACAGTTCACGAAATTACTAAAGGTCAGCACAACAAATTCCAGATCTAGTTTATTCAAAGGAAAATCATTTCACCAACCAATTGTTGTCCGTTTCATCTCAAATTTTAGTTTGTTACTCCTCAAGATGTCCTCTACAACTTTCATTAAGAGGTCGAAGTGAGATTCCAAATAAAAAGTTGCATGCAGCTCATGAAATCACCAAGGGTCGGACTGATTTTCTAGAAAACAGACTACTAGACTAAGGCATTTGTTCCATAGCTTTGAAATTCCTCACCTCATCACTTCCGAAATTCATCACACAACACAACACATACCGTCACAGCAAACAAGATGTAGATCAAAGGACTCTACTTGCCTCTAATCCAAGCAAAATCACAGCAAGCACACGGCGGGGCAAGGCGGGCTCGACGACGGGACGAGGCGGGTGCACGGTGGCCGGTCTTCTCCTCCTCTTTCTCTCTTGCACCCCCGCTTTCTCACTTTCTCTCCTTCTCCCTTTCTCTCGTGCGACACCCCCTCCCTCTCTCGGTTGCTCCTCACCTAATCCACCCCTTCCCCTCAATGATTAACCATCATTAGCTTTGCATGCCGGCGCCACTTGGTAAGTCCCTCTTGCCACTTGGCATTTTTCCCATGCAGGTTGATGGGCCAAATGGGCCGGGCCTCTCCCTCCTTCCGTTTCCTCTTGGTCAATGGCCCATTGGGCCTCTTGGGCTAGGCCTTAGCCGGTCGAAGGGTGGGGGATTGTGGGCTAGTTTTGGCCCAAAAAAAAATCAGCCCACCCCCTTCTTTAATTCTACCATTATTTCCCACTTAAATAAATATGTAATTGCAAAAATAATATGGCCAAAAACTTGTAACATTAATCCATAAAAATCAAATCTATAAAGTGCATAGTCAAGAACAAAATCTTCCTTATCAAATTGTCCTATAGCACCAACCTTGATAACCCATGAACATAAGATATATTTCCATTAAAGTACTCGGCCTTAGTCTATTACAATTCTTTGGTCTAATGGCCACAACATAATTCAATGCCACTTCCATCTCCTTTCTATAGGTCGTAATGCATCTAAAAATCGCCAGGAAATTTTAGGATGCCACACCCAATTCTATCACAAACTCTTTTTATCTTGTAACAAACCACTAAATTTTACTTGAGTCTCATATTTGCCCCTTTTAATATTTTGTCCAAAATTGCCCTTAGTAATGTGGCATTTCCACATCATTGCTTCAATTTTTCTTCAAATTTCAGATCCAAGAAGAAAATTTTTAGACATGAATGTCCATGTTAGCCCAAATGTCTTCTTAGATTTGAAATTTGGGTAAAAAATAGGACAATTAAGGCTGACCTTCTTCAAGTTGCACGATATTAAGCTCTCGTGCTTGGGAGTCTTCCATATCTCACAGATGGAGAGCTTGTGCTCACGACGCTTGAATAACTCACAATTGGGAGGTTTCCATCTCTCAGTTGTCAAGAGAAGCAAAATTGAGATTTAAGTAAAAGTTGGTGGTTCTTTATGAAATTTTAAAAAAAAAGTTAGGGAAAATTAGGACTAGAACTAGAATATGAGACTTTTCATGGGACAAAGTAAATATATATTAGTATTAGGATTGAACCTAAAGTTGTAATTTTTTTATGTGACAAAAAGGGTTTTGGGTAGAATTTGGATTTAACCTAAAGTAGGGAATTTTTTTTTTTTTTTTAAGGGTATTAGGCCTAAAAAAGCGCATGGTTTATAGAAGAGTGAGAGAACACTGGCTTAAAGAGAAAAGAAAAAGCACGGTTCGACAGGTGCAGCAAGTGTCATTCATTTAGCAATGCGAAAAGGCGATGGGGCTAGGCAACGTTGCATGTGATTGAGATGTCGGCTGCCATTCTCATAGCTAGTGTTAGAGGAAAAAAAAAATACTAATATCACCAAATATTTCAAATTGATATACTCGTATTATATTTACGTCAAATTAGTTTCATATTATAAAAAAAAAGCATAAAATGGTACACCTGTATCACATTTACTCTAAATTAATATTCGTATCATAGAAAAATCTCAGACTAGTATATCCATGCTAAATCTATGCCAAACACAAAAACCAGTTTGGGGTGGGTGTTGGAGATTTTTTGTGATACAAGTATTAGTCTGAGTTCGAAATTTTTAATGGTATAATATAAAAACAAGGAATTTTAATGCGATTTATTGGCGGGGCCCTTGATCACATGTGGAGTTGGTATCCACACGGTCGAGCCCTATAAACATATGGCCAACAAGAGCTAGTGGTAAAGTATCAATATTTTCACCTTTCTTAGTAAAGAGATTCAATCATGCATGCACGACGATGCATAGAAAAAGATCAGATAAAAATTTTGGACCACACGTCTAATTCGGCAAGAAAGGAGATCACAGAGGCACTCTTTGTTCATGAACCCTATCACTGTCTCGAAAATGCATTTACATAGGCCATATACTGAGATTCGACTCGGAATAGGATCGCTGACCCTCGATTATCTAGATCTGATTAAGGCAAGGATCTCCCCGACTTTCTTATAATTAAAAAATTTGCCTTTGTTCAAAGTGTTTTGCATATATACAAACCACTTATCTGAAGTTTAATTTTCGATTGATCACATCACCATATAAATTCGTAAATTAGCGATTGTCTCTCTAGAATTTTCCCGATTGGGGATGCTTACTGGATGGAACACGGACGGTCGAGAAATGACATCGTGTCATTGGTTGGGATTGCCTGCACCAAACTTTCAAGAGCACTCGAGAAGGTTAGCTCGGAGAAAATTTTGCAAGGAAGGGCAGATACAAGCGATGTGGAAAGCTCAACTTTGGCTAAATACCGCTTGTGGTATTTAAAAAACGACGTAATTGGTTATTATTTTTGGTCAATGCATGCTTATTATATGCATCAACTAGCGAAAAATCACTGAGAGAGGAAGAGAGACCGTGCGAGCAGACAACCAGGCTTTCCATGGAAAGTTAGTTGGGAAATAGATGAAACGCGTCAAATGGGCGACAAGTAAAAGCCGCGGCGTTATAATTTTCAGGACCACCGTTTCCGACATTGGGAGCTGTCCATTGTTGCCACGATGAATGTACGAGAGAATGTACGCCAACTTGTATGCGTGCTACCCTTCAGCGAAACAGAGTCGGCATTAAATCAGATCGGTTCATGTTGGCGACAGCAAGTTAAAACCTAGAGCACTGTTCTTGATCACGCGGCCGACCCAAGCCGAAGCCAAGAAATCTTAGATAGTGATTTCATGTACATGGGTGCGTCTCGTCTGGGCTTATATCAGTGAAGTGCTGCCAAATTATATCCTCCCGTCCTATAGGTCGCGTTTTGTATTACACCCTTATTGAAGATTATACCTCTCTGACCGAAAATATAAGAAGAAAAACTAATTTGAAATTGTAAACCAGCGTGCGTTGTTTGACGTCTCATTCATGGCAACATTATTTGCGCAATTAAAATGGTCCCATGATAATCAATGGACAATGACACACTTAAATTAATTGAAAAAAATTGGCACGTTGATTTTAAAGGCATGGGGACCACGTCGTTAGTGGACAATTTCTCAATTTCATAATAATATATGTGATGACGCCACAAATCACCCCGGAATAAAAGGGGTCGCTTATAAGTACTGGCCTGTCCAGGATCCCAGGAAACACGAGACGAAGACTCAGAAGTACGTACGTCTCACTAAGCAACTCCGGTTTCTATCTGGCACTCGAGTAGAGTGATCGACAATCGCACACACAAAGCAAAAAGGAGTATCTCGGACATGGGAAGAAGTCCTTGCTGCGCGAAAGTGGGCTTGAACAGAGGAGCTTGGACAGCTCAAGAGGACAGAATTCTCGTTGATTACATCCGAGCCCACGGCGAAGGAGGTTGGAGGAACCTCCCCAAGAAAGCAGGTAAGAACGCTGATAAAAAATGTTTATGTGGGTCATCTGGGTATTTCCGAGAAAGTGACGAGAGACGCGTTTTCTTGTTTGTCTATGACAGGCCTGAAGAGATGCGGCAAAAGTTGCAGGCTCAGGTGGTTGAACTATTTGAGGCCCGACATCAAGCGAGGCAACATAACACCGGACGAGGAAGAGCTCATCATCAGGCTTCACAATCTCCTGGGCAATAGGTCTCGACCTTTATCACTCTTCATCAATTCCCTTTCCGTTTACTGTACAAAAGAAAACGAAGATTTTTAAGAAGATAATACTTACTGTCAATGAATTTACTGAACTATGGTCAGGTGGTCTCTGATCGCGGGGAGGCTCCCAGGGCGAACAGACAATGAAATAAAGAATTACTGGAACACCAGTGTGAGCAAGAAGGTGAAACACCAGACAAAGCCATCGAAAGAGACCAAAATCACCAAGTCGAAGGTCATCGTCAACTCTCAACCAGCAACCCAAGTGGTGAGGACTAAGGCCTTGAAGTGCTCCAGGTTTTTGTTCCTCAATCCTCCAGAAGCCCGCCCCCAAGTCATGCAACAGCAACAACATCACCAAGCGGACACCGACCCCGCGACCCAAACCAATGCCATGCCTGTGCTGAAGAGCAAAAATGCAGATGGCAAAGTACCATGTCTTGCTGGAGGAGAAGATCATCTAGCAACGGACTTTGATTTCAGCGAGATTGACTTGTCGGAGTTCCTGAACTCCGACTTGTCGGAAAAGTTTCGCTGCTTCGACGGTTGCAACTATGGCTCCTATAATACCTCATTAACTTCTAATTCTTCTTCGGAACAAGTCATGATGTTTTCAGAGGAGATGGTTCAGAGTTGGAACCTCGGTGGGTGTGCTCAAGATCAAGCAAATGTGGGGTCCAATGTTCAATCTCTCTCTCCACTTCTTGATTGCAACAAAGGGGAATGGTTGGCCGGTGGAGTAATTTGAATAAAGGAGAGGGACTTCTATAGAGAATGTACCAATGTAAACAGTAGCAATAGCAAAAAAATAAAATAAAAGAGAAGACTATCTGGGGGAGGGTATCATATGAGCATCGCACTTTTTCTCCCATCTTCTTCAATAAGATGGTTGTTGGACGCAGCTTTGTCAAATACAAGTATTCTTGTTTTATTTTTCCAAAGAGGATCTAATCTATAACCTAACCTAGAAAATAAAACATAGCTAGTCATTCTTCTTTGATTTCTTGTTAGTGATTTACATGATAGTTAAGCTATTATGCTTTTCACATTTGAAGGAATGTTCAGCATATGTGTCTGAACAACCTGTTAGAAAATAATCGAGAAGAATGGAGTCAGATTTTGAGACGTGAATACAATGTCTTTAATGAATTGTTTGCCCCACTAGGTTGCTAATGGAATTAGTATAAATCCTCTAGAAAACAACAAAATCTCAAAATGAGAATATCATATAACAATTATAGTATTTCTCAAAAAACTCTCAAAAGAAAACAATTGGAGAACGAGGCTGTACTTTTTAAGAAAGAAATGAAAATTGAAAGTGAAAAAAAGAATCGAATGAGAAACGTGGATTATATAAAATAACCATTGATCAGTGCTGATTCTAGTCCACGGTTTTAGTACATTTAGCCCATGGTCTTTAATTTAATGTTAGAAAACTTTTCACACTTATATATTGATCCACACACTCACATCTTTTCTAAGTGAGACAACACATTCCTATATTTGTTTTAGAATCAAAGTATCAACACAAACTCTATATATTCGCCATGAGAAATATTTATGAATTCACTTGTATGTGTTGCTGTAAATCGAGCTGTGATTGTACCAAAGAGACGATGAATATCCACCCGTGCCAAAGGCAATCTTAGTTCGAACTAACGGAGAGCGATCAATGTCACTCCGCGGTTCGTGAATGAGGCTTTGGAACTTGTTCACCAGTGGTTGTCCCATTGCTTTGGAAACTTGTTTAGAAAAAGTAATCACAATAAATGCGATTTGTCTATTTTATAATAATGTGTAGTCTCTGGATCAATTTTCGCACAGTTGTAAATAGGAAAAGAAAACATTTTACGACAGAGGCCTTTTTTTGGCAAAAGCTCGACCAACGAGTCAAGGTAAGCTTATAATGCCAAAATTATAGATTCGCTGGCATTGATGGTGACCAAAAAAAGTATGCATAGATATCGTACTCTAATTAAGTCGCTGTCGGTGAACAAATTTTGCTAATTAGCACTGTTGATCTCAATTGGAGTACAGAAATTCCACTACTACAACAATTGTTCACCGATACACGCAATGAGAATTGAAATTTCCATTGCTCCGGCTAAGCTTGTTGTATTACGGATACACATGATTGGGAATTAGTGCGACTTGTGAAATTCCTTTCTCCATCGATAATCATCAGAGTAGACCCACCGAAAGATATAACAATGAGTTGTTGACTAAATCATTTAACTGTTCTAGGGATATTTTTGCTTCAGAACAAAACAATGTCTTGGTACGCATTTCACCAAAAGAATGTGCTTAGATGAAGTGATACGTTTTTTGCATCTGGAGGAAGCTTCGTTACCTAATCCTAAGCTTACTTGTACCCTTTTGCCCAGTGGTCACGGCCAGAAAGGAAAAGTTGAGTAAAATTTAGAACGCGTGTTGACTTTTGATATTCATTTGGTTTTCTTATGTAATTCACATAGCCCATAACCAAAAGAGAAAAGTATGCTTCTTGATGGGATGATCGTACTGTCGCATTTAAAACTTTTTTTTTTTTTTTGGTGCTAGTGGATTTTTGGAGAAACTGGTAAATGTCAAGTAAAAAAGAAATCATTGATTATCTAATTTCCAAGCAATTTATTGGTAATTTACAGACATTTACACGAAATTACCAACTCATTTTTATAGTTGGAAGATTACCGATTTTAATTTGTCTTCTTACCAATGCTGAAAATTTACCAACTCTTATATGAATATTCCGATGTTATTTTATATGACTCATCAGTTCGCTTTTCCAACTTTTATGGATTATCAATTGTCATTTACTCACCATTTATCAACCTTTTGCATATTTTATTAACTCTTGTTTTCCAGTCCTACAAGACTTAAATTTATTAACTCTTATACGAATTTAACAACCCTTGTTCATATTATTTACATACTTTTCTTTCATTGGATTACCAACTTTATTAAATGAAACGATATAATTCTCAAAGTTAAATAACTGAAAGATGTTTTTGGTTCTCTCTCTTTTTTGTTTAGTCTTTTTTAAGGCGAAATTGAACCGAAGGTCTTGGTATCGACACCGATGAGTACCTTTCTGACCACACAAGCTCCTCGCACCTTCAATTTATATCCGTTTGCAACTTTAGTTTTCTGCCGATGTCACATTTTAATTACACGCTCCCGCTCTTTACGTTGAGAAGTAAAAGTATGATCACCGACAGTTTTATCTTTCTGTTTTTCTTACTGCTAGCAATGATTGTCCCCGGATTCAATTCATGAACGTATTCTGATGATAGAATTATTGAATTCTCTCTAAAATGAACTGAAAAATTAGTGATAGCGACATAACTCTTTTACTCTTTTTGACGTAATGACAAGGAAAACCACGCAGAACGCACGCCCCGATAGTACACTCACAAAGTGCCTAGAAAAAGGTTCACAGCTTTCCATTAATTCAAAGGATAAGTTGAATTACATTGAAAACGAAGTGTATAATTTGTACGTGTGAAACCATAAAACTAGGAAACTTGGCTAGCAATATCAAATAAGATATCATAACTAGAATTTAAAACTTCAATACAGAAACAACAAATTCAAAGGTTCTACACTAAATAAATATCCTAAATTAACAAATTTAAAAAATAAAAGAATGTCAAACCCTAATATTCTAAATCTATCAAAGATCTAATCTTCATCTACCGCGTCACTTTTGCCTCTTCATATCAGTGCAGCATCAACAAAATATCCCACCTACTCTCCCAGCGTTGCCCTATACAAGGTCCTTACGCAATTGTTTCTTTCTTCTTCCCAAAATACCTTGCGAGTAGCTTCCATTATTGTCCTCAAGTCAAACGCATGTTGCGTTGGAGGATACGAGACCACGTATGTTTGGTTTCTTTCATATAAACAGTGGAATCCGGCCCTAGAAGATGACTTTTCCCAAAACTACATTCGCGGTCCATATTTATCGTCTACAAACCCTAAACATAATGTGAAAATGATATCTGCATTATTATTATTTTTCCCACAATCCATGGAGACCATACGACAAAAGTGTACTGGATATTCATAATGACATATGCCAAAATAAAAAATAAATGCGTAGTAAATGCTGACACAATAACCTAGCAACGCTCGGTGGGGGCTGCCTTGGCTTAAGTGAGGATCGGCCTTACCAGATCTGGTATGGGTGAGGCTTACCCTCACCGGGCATCACCTGGGTAAGGACTCCCCTTGTCAAGGCTCGCTCTTACCTGGCCGGAACTCGCCTAGGCAAGGCCATGGCTGGGGCCAGCCATCGCCTGTGGCTAGTGACTGGCCACCGGCAAGAGGAAGAACAAAGCTTAAAAAAAATCAGAAAAAATGATTAACAAATTATTACAAATTATCCATGTTAGCATTGGTTGTGCCACGTCAGCCGGCTGGTGTCCACATCAGCAAATTTAGATCAAAATTAGTTGAATTGACTCAATTGGTAAGATACGAAAATGTTTAGGATTGAATTGATTAAAGCGCAAAAGATTTATAACCTTTTGGACGATTTTTCCACTTACAAGACCTTGAATAATGACGACCGAAACATTATAGAATTCATGCCTTGAGTACATACTATATGGCACAACTCTGGACTGAATCTTGAAAATGATTACTCAAGCAGTTGCCCATTAGCTTTAATTAGTTCATAACTTGTGTATAACACTAGTTAACTGCATACTGTCCGTGATTCGAGCTAATGGTATATTAGAGCTAGTATCGTAGACGTGTTTTGCGACCATCAAGAGGTTATACAAAATGAATGTCTTATCGTGCAAGCGAATCCATGGAAGAATCCAGTTACGAGACGAGGTATCCCTCCTTTTTAGCCGGCACAATTCCAAGATTGTGTAACATCGAGCGTGATACTAAAGATGCATAAGCAAGGACAGGTGATAGGCATCATAGGTCCAACAACTCATGTAATCTTTTCCATTTAGGATGAATTTGTTTGAAGAGAAAACTGTTTCCGGAAAATTGTTTCCGGCTGTGTTGAGATGATGAGAAATTGATTGATGTGCAGAAATCATATTCCATGGACTAAAAATAATCAGCTTAGATTTGAAGTAAATTACTTTTTTTTAAATCATCAAACAAATGAAAACTTTTCGTGAAAAATATATTTTTTTTATCATGAAATTTTCAATGAAATAAATGCACCCTCAGCGTATAAACACTTTTGATGACAAACATTTCATTATATATAATTGATAACTAAATTCAACGACCATATATTTTGCACTTTCACTTTTTATTACCATGAAATTGTTTTCCAGTAGATGTAATTCAGCGTTAGGTATCCTACATTTACAATAATCTGGTCCTTATTTATAGCATTCACCATGGACAAAACCTACGTCAATATTTGCCAGACTATCTTTGGTCCCGAGGACCATGACCCTAGGATGCTTTCGTTTTTGTCCCCAAGTCTTTTATGTATAGCCCAAGATAGACTGGGACCCAAAAATATGTCAGTGACAAAAGGGTACGCGTTCCATGGGAAGAGGAGGGGGTTGGTCTCTAGATTGGAGAAAACTAAAGGAAACCTAACTCCAATGTCACTGGACGAAAGGGGCAGGTGTTCCACTAGATAGCACGTGCCTCGGGAACCGCACCTGCCGGTCCTTAACGTGCTGTCCCTTTGCAAAACAATAAAGATTTGCACATGCCCAATTGGGGGGACGCGCCCATCAACGCAAGATCAAGACGCGAATGTGGAAGAACACCTAGGGGCCTAAAAATATAGTCAGACTGGTTTTTACAGTGGGGGATATACTCAATTGTTGGCAATCTCTCTGTTTTTGTTCGAAAATTTCAAACCATGCATGTACTTTTTTTTTCCTTTTTAAATGGCGACCGTCCTTGTACTTTTTAACTAGCGTTATTAATGATTTCTGAATTTTTTTTACTACGGAATTTGTTGAGGTAGCGTTGACTAGTTAAAAGTTTGCTGATACGGGCCGCTTCATCAAAGCTCGATCGAATGGCCATGACATCACGAGGTGAGGTGAGATCTAGAGCTCGAATGGCCATGGCGACTGTGAGCTCAGAGCTCTCGAGTGCCATGGCCCACAAGTAGGAGATTTGGAGGTCGTCGCCATGGCGAAATCCTAGAAAAGAGTATAGAAGCAACAGCGTGCGGAAGATAATAAATGTGGCGTTCATGGAGAAACTCTCGAGGGTTTCACCACCTATTCGATTAATCCTCAATTTCAAAATCAAACTCAGACAATCACTCGCATGTCTCCTTTTGCACAGCTTTCTTCAATAAGTTTGCACATCAACTTGGTGAGATCGGTTTTTTTTTTTTCTTTTCCGACAAGCTTATTTTCTGAAGTGCTGAGATCTCGCATTCCCTTTGCGAGGGGCATCGCATTAGCCAAATCATCACCGCCGTGCGCCAATCAAAATGCAACATGTGTTCTCCAATTAGCCAAGCTAGCCAACTCCACCCTCCGACGGCCAAATTTAACTTAGGAACTAACGGTGGGGTCTTTTTTTTTTTTTAAAGAAGAAACTAAAGAGACCATTGTGCAAAAATAGATAAAAAATAGACGAACGATTTTGATTTTTAGCCAAGAGTAAAGAAACCACTTTTGACATTATTCCTCAATTATTGACGCCGTAACCTTGCGAAGATGGCATTTGAGTCTTTATAAATCAAGAATAAGAAAATGATTAATGAAGAAGATATTGTCATTTGCAGAGTCAACTGCGCAATTGAGATTTTCTTAGGTGCAAAAGATAAAATCTCTTATCCTCTCTTGCCATTGTTGCACTGTATAATTTTTTGTCCTTTTTTTCTGTGTAAACGATAAGGTAGATGACATCTTGGATGAGAACTTGGACACGCCACGCGAGTCCATATTGTAAATTCGGTGGAAAGCATGCTAATTCACGTCAGTATCAAAGAGTTAGATAAGAAATAACTTCCTGCCTGCCAAACTCGATTGAGTAGATGGTCAAGAAGAATTGATGGAGATTTCCTACTTTCTTTAAATGTAAAACTTCCAAGTATTTTTATCAGTGGGGAGGAATTAATCAGAATTACACTTCATGAATATGATGTAATACGGCTATAATAATCTCTTTATTATGGGCAGAATGACACTAGAAATGTTAAAAGTTGTATATGGTACTCACATTAATGCCAAAAGTATTCGTCGGCTCACTTAAATAAAAAATTAGAAAAAAAAAATTACATAATTGCCTCCGGTGAGAATTTCCTATCAAAAGTATAACTAGGCATACATGGATGTCTCCCTCAAATCAACATGGTTAGGTAGGGCATAAACGATGTCACTCAATCCAACCAAGCAAAAATGCGTGGCACACAAGGAAGGTTAAAGGGCTTGATCGTCTTCAACGCTAGCTGATCGTCGCACCACTCTCCCTATCACCGTCGCTCTCACTCGCTGTCTTCGTCATTCTCACACGCAGCCACTATCAATCACCGTGCCGCCTCTGCCATTCTCCCGAAGGCATCACCCAACCAAGCACGAGTAGAGACATGGGCAGCCACCTTTAATCCACACTGGTCATCGATATCTTAGGCTAGCCATAGACCGACGCCTGTCATTCATCGTCTTGCTGGTCGTTGACAAAGCTGTGGTTAGTTTGTCCCTGTTTTGCTCTATTTTCCAACGAAGAAGGCTTGAAGAGTTTGGGTTCGCCCGAAGCTCGTTCACCAGCGTCAACTACCAATGATGGCATTCCTCGCCGTTTTCAAGCTGCCGGAGCCACTGCTGACCGTTGCCGTTCGTCATCTTGGAGCAACAAAGGAGCGGCTCTATTCTGCCCCGTTTCTCTTTAGTGTCAACTTAAGAGATTTACTTTAAAATGTATAATGAGAAAACTCTGGAGACTTGAGGAGGCAAAATTGTAAGAGAGTACGGCCAGCCAAGAGGAGATATCAATGGGATATTTTTACTCGATGACATGACAAGCAAGAAGCAAGATAAGCAAGAGATTGTTTTTTTCCTGGTCCTATTATATATATATATATATATATGTATGTACATTTTACAAGCCACTGGAGCTTAAATTGGACACGAATCCAACTTTTGTAGCTTAACTAGTAAATATCGGCGGACACCGCTATGTGCTATGTGCTATACATAGATTATGAAACCCTACTCCTTCATTCACATGTCCCCCCCACCCCCACCCCCACCCCATTAGTAAGAGATTGTTTTTTTCCTGGTCCTATTATATATATATATATACACATACAAGCCACTGGAGCTTAAATTGGACACGAATCCAACTTTTGTAACTTAACCAGTAAATACCGGAGGACACGGCTATGTGCTATGTGCTATATATAGATTATGAAACCCTACTCCTTCATTCACATGTCCCCCCCACATGCTGTACATAGATTATGAAACCCTACTCCTTCATTCACATGCGCCCCCCCCTCCCCGCGAAGAAAGTGGGGAATCGAACTCCCTATTTCTCCCTATTTCTCCCCATTCCCAAGTGAGCAGGGTGACCATTAGGGCAACCCTCAGTAGTTGATTAGCAAGAGATTGAGCAGGGGTTGGAAAGAGAGAAATTAAGGGAAAGAAACATTAATTTAATGCTCATGGAATAAGCTAGTCATGAAATTGTGGAGGTGATGAGTGAACTTGAGAAAGAAATCGACGGGATTTGCAGCAGTATGGAAAGAATATTCATTCACAAGAAAAGGAAGTTTGACTCTCTGCTGGCTTGCCCTATGAGGCACGTCATTGACCGTGACAATCCTAAACGTTTCCATGTAGCTCTTCCCTCGAATTCAGTCTTGCATCCTCGAGGGAGTACTAACATTTAGTAGACATTGCTAGTGCTTTGATGGGTCCGACCAAATATCTTGTATTGTTTTAGTCCGGAAAAGTATTTAAAAAGTCATAAACTTTTTGCATTTGTGCCAATTTGATCATAAACTTTTTTTTTTGTGCCAATTTAGTTCTAAACATTTTTACTTGGTGCCAATTCAGTCATTTTCGGTTAATTTGAGTCGGATTTTGCTGACTGGGCACCGGCTAGCTAACAAGGCACGATGGCGCTGACGTAGATAATTTTTAATAATATTATAATAATTTTTAAATTTTTTATTTTCCTTTATTTTCCTTCTCCTTCTCCTTCTCCTTCCTCCAACCAATTGTTGGACCTTAGCGACCGGCCAAAGGTGACAGTTGGTGAGGTAGAGGTCAACCTCGCTCGCCACTAGCGAGAGCCGTGAGGGCGACCTCGCGCTAGGCGGCGAGGCTTGCCCTCGTTGGCCATGGGTGAGGCTTGACCATTGCCAGCCTAGTGCGAGGCCGCCGTCACAGCCTTGGCGGCCTCGAGCTGGCCTTACGTTGAGCTAACGAGGCTTGCTCTCATTGGATTTGACGAGGGTCGAGCCTCGCCGGCCATGGATGAGGCTCGACCTCACCGGCCATTGCCTCTACTTGGTCGTTGAGATCTGGTGACCAGTTAGAGGAAAGAGGAGGAGAAGGGAAAGAGAAAAGGAAAAAAAAAATTTAAAATATTAAAATATTATTAAAAATTGTCATTGTTAGCACCGATTGTGCCACATCAATCGGCTGGCACTCAGTCGGCAAAATCCGACCAAAATTAGCCGGAAATGACTAAATTGACATCAAATAAAAATGTTTAGGACTAAATTTACACAAATATAAAAGATTTAGGACTTTTTTTTAACACTTTTCTTGTTTTAGTCTGTCCATCTGCGTTAATATCAATAGAGAGTAGCTCTGTTTTGTCCCTTTTTTTGCTCAAGAAGTTTGAAGTGCTTCTAGCTCGTTCGATCCTCCCCTGTCGGCTCTCTCTCTCTCTATATATGAGAGGTTCTATGGAGGATTTGAAGACACGACCCATTGTTTCCTCCAAACTTTGTGACCATTCCCCATCTTTGAGAGCAATGGCTTTGGCGATGACAACCACAACACAGACAGAAGTAGCTCGAGACATGGCGATGATTACCCCAGGAAAACCACTGCAACAACCAAAGGACTTGCGGTAGTCACCATTCCCACCCCAACGCAAAAGGGCCGGCGAATTTAGGGTTTATATTTGGGGCAAACATGTAAAGGGCGTTATTTGGGACTATCAATGCTGATTGGGCATGCCAGCAACCCACATGGGTTGAAAAATTGATAAAAAATTGTCAAGTTGGATTTCCGGCGACCTAAATTGGGGTTGGCACTCAAGTGATCAAAAGTAGCACTTAAGATATCATAAAAAATTTTTTTGACACTAAAATGAGTGCTGTACAAAATTTTTGACATTTCTAGTGTCATTCTACTTTCCCTCATGCAAAACTTGGTTTCTTTATACACACACAAACTAAGACTACACAAACTTCTCTCTTGACGTGCATTGCATAGGGATCCACATACAGATTGCAAATGTGATTCTAACGTGACATATATCGGTTTGAAAAAGGGAGAATGACACTAGAAGTGCCCATAATTGTATATGACACTCACTTTAATGTCAAAAGTTTTCGCTGGATCACTTAAATACTAAATAGGAAAAAACGATTCATTTAAATGTCAATTACGAGAAATTCTAGCCAAAATTAATACATTACTTTTTTAATTAGAATTTTAACATGAGTTGGCATTTTAAAAAAGAAAAACGGTCCACATGGCATTTCAATGTACATTTCTCCTCCTCTTCCTCCCAGTCATTTTTTTCTTTTTTCTATTTTTTTTTTCATTTCATTTCTCCTTTTGCACCCTCGCTGCTTCTTTGTTTTCTTCTTGTTGCGACCAACCCCATATGTTGACAACCTTCACTAACTTACCTTTGTCGCTGCCAATCACCAGACCACCGCCACCAAAACATCACGCCAGTCACCATTTTCGCCGCCCAATAGGGATCTAACGATAACGGCCTTGAACTGTGGGCATCGTCGGAAAATGGGCAAGGACTCCAGCATAGGTGCTCATCCACGGCCAACGCTGGGATTCGAAGGACATGCCATAAAACCATAGGGAATCACGTATTCAAATATAGCTTTAGCTATCAAGGAAGAAATTGTGAATTAATCCTAACTCCGAGCATCGATTTCATGAAAAAAAAAAAAAAAAACTTTATCAGCTCTTTCAGGCAAATAGTCGAACCTATGCTAGGTGTTTTAAAACGTAAGCTTCAGACTTGATTTCAATGTATTTCTCAGCCTAAACATAGTATGCAGAGTTTTAAATCATCTATATTTGTCACGAATCCGGTCACAATTTGCTCATGAAACCCTAGAATGGACATCCTAACTCCAAACCCAATCGCTCCTCCTCCTTCATGTGATGTTGCAGAGCTCAAATGAAGAAATGACGAGGAGAGAGAGAGAGAGAGAGATGAATGACGTCATTCAACAAGAAATTTTGCCATTTTTGGGTTGTACAAGTAGATGAAACTAGTTCAACGACCCTATTCTGGGCATTTTATATTGATTCAGAACTTCAGCAAGCCACATTGATTTAAGATATTAATAAAAAAAAATGGTCACATTAAATTTCTGACCAAATAGATTGGAGTTGTCATTGAAAAGATCATTTTCCAAAATATTTAGCACTTAAGTGATTAATTTTTTTTTTTTGACACTAAAGTGAGTGTTGTACACAATTTTTAACACCTATAATGTCTTTCTCCTGTTATGAAACTAAATACTTGATAATACTTAATTGTTCAGCCAATTGTTGTGCTACAAGTCACGTGTTATTACATTATAATGGAAGGTACATAGCGATTGTGTAATTTCTTGTATAATTATACTTTTCCATTCGTGACTCGCTAGGCTGCTGTTGAGGGTTCGACCTTTGTGGTTGGGTGAGGGCCGCTATCACCAAATCTAGTGAGGGCTTGCTTGGGCGAGGATTACTAGCGACCCTTGCCCGCCATAATAAGAAAATAAAATAATAAATTTTAAAAAATTACAATGTTTTTTTTAAAATTTGTCCATGGACTGGTCGTTCCTTAAGACAATCATCGTCCAAATCAGCAATTACCGAGTAAAATTGGCTAAAAGGACTGAATTGGTATAAATGCAAAAGATCAATGACTAAGTTAATCTAATTGAAAGGTTTAAGATTGAATTTATTCCGATACAACATATTTAAGTTTTTTTTTTTTTTTTTGTGTGGTACTTTTCCCATTTACTCACATATAACTTATGTAGCACCGATACAGACACGCGACATGACACAACACGACACGACACATCGACACTTTATTTCTAAAAAAATAGAGAAATCTGACATGTTTTTAAATATATATTTATATATAAATGAAAAAAAAATAAAAAATAAAAAGCATTGAAGTAATTTATACTAAACATATTAATCCAACATTTGTTAATATCATTTATTGTTTTAATTTGACAGAGATTGAATGAGAAATTCAAAAATTGCAAACAAAAAGAAGTAAATTTGAAGGAACATATCCTTTTTTTTACACTTGTTGGAAATTAATGAGATTTCTTATGGTTCTAGATTGATTTTGGAGTTCATGATATAGATTGTCTTGGAGCTTCTTTGCAAAACAAGGTTCGAGAAAAGAAAAATGAAAATCCAGGACAAGAACTCTCAAAGTACGACAAAAAGAAAATGAAATAACTAAATTTGCAATGGAAAATGTGACCAAAAAAGATAACTCACAAGCAACGCCTGCAAGAGGTGGAAAGAAGCAAAAAAATAAAAATATCACAACTTTAAGTCTACGGGGGCAACGGAGCGACGCCGGTGAGAAGAGGGGTGTTCCATCGTCACTCACAGGAGTGTTAAAACTTATAAGTGAAGAACTTGAGAGTGAAAATTTTCTTATTTCCCCTTTATTTTTGTCATTTTCATTTTTTTTCATATATTTATATTTTGACCCCTCAAGTATTGAAATTTTTTAAAATTGACCCCGTGCGTGTCGGAGTTGCATGTTAGAATTTCGAACTCGCGTGTCGGGAAAAGTTGACCACGTGTTAGACACGTGTCGGAGTGTGTCGAATACGTCTTGGAGTGTCGAACACGACACGAAGGTTTCCGGAGAGTGTCGGTGTTTCTTAGCATATAACTTTAGTCACGGATCTCTCTTTCTCTCTCTCACGTGTCCCAGAACTTGTTTTCAAGGTGCCGTCCCCGCCACCATCATACGTCTCTATTAAATGTTCACGTGCGGCCACCTGTGATGTTTGACATGGTTCCCGCTGTCTCTCTCTCTCTCTCTCTCTCTCTCTCACGCGTGCAAACACACACAAACGCACGCACGCCAAGGGTACCGACAGGAGAACGACGACAATGAGGACCGATGGAGCAACAGCGACGGCATCAGCGGCCGTAGAGTAGCGACGGCGGCGGCAACAAGTAGAGGGCCACAGTCGACCAAGGCGAGGAGAGGGAAAGGTGCAGGGATGAGGCACTGTTTTCGAGCGTGACCCTCATTTAGATGCCAAAATTTGTGAATTGAGGCTTGTCGAGGGTGGACAAAGCCATAGCCCTTTTGCTTTGCATCTGTATCCATGTTCAACGTAAAAGAATTGACAACTCGATACACTTCGTTAACAGCAGCGACAGTCCTCGTGATGGTTAGAATAATTCAAATGCATAATGATGGAAGCCGGCTGGCTGGCAATAACCCGGGTAGGTGCCCAAGAGGAATCAGTCAACCTTTAACCAGAGGGCCCGCCTTGGATCCTTGGTATTGGTTGAAGGTTGTATCATCCAGACAAAGATTGTTTCCAAGCAATTTCCACTTATGTGGTGGGGTGTCGGGCCGCACACGTTATTGCCCCTTGTTGGTACAATACAGCATCTTTTTCGAACCTCATATTGGGCTCTATTTACGTTCAAGAGATGCCAAGATTCGCACGAAATCCAAGACGATGGTAATTAGTACTTAGAATTGATAGCCAATTTCTGTCGTCTCCCTCTGTCCTTTTGACTTTTGGCTTTCGGCTTTCTCTCTACTTTTCTCGGTAACAACGATGTGTGTTGGCCTGGTCGTGATGTTTGACAATGAACGACGTTGTATCTGCAGCTGTTGAGGTGGAATCTCACGTCCTGGCTTGTTCACGATTCGTCAAATGTGCGTTTGCGGGGCATGTCACTGATCAATGCAATGGAAGGGTCACAAAGGACTGGAAGTATTGCACGGACAAGAAGAAAGGGATTATTATAACACGGTCCGCATTAACATGGTCCGATCACGTTATAAATTCTGCTCGTTTTCTATTGCCGATTCATGGGCGAGCAGCTTTGGAATCACGAAACCAACCTTTCGAATTACAAAATCCTTTCTATAAGATGGTAACTTTTAATTGGTGATGGTAGCTTTTCGAAACGTAGTAGTAACTCTTATTATTTGGTTCATGACTTTTTTAATGACATGATAAACGTGACCCCGTTGATAAAATCGTCATGAAATTAGGTTTACGTTAATAGAGCTAGGATTATAGTTAGCAATTAATACAAATGTCCAGTGGATATAGTGCCAAGAGAAGATGAAAGCGAATACTATATTTTTCATCCCTAAACTTTGGGGGAGTTATAATTTTGATCCCACTTTATTATATACGTTTTCATTTCAACCCTCATGTACTGCTTGCTATCATTTTCGTCCGTCTCTTTGCCGGTTCTTCTTCGGGTCAGATTCATGCGAAGTTGGTAAACGGTAGTGCTAACTGCAAAATCCCAAATGTACAAGCTTTCCTCAAAGAGGAAAGTAAAGATCATTCAACATTAACAATGAGCAGAGCCCACGGAACCGATCTCAATCTTGGTCACCGATGTTGTCCTCCAGCAGCATCTCTTCTCCCTACTTTATTCATCGACGAATCTACCTTCTCTCTCCATTTCTCTCTCTACCTATGAATCTCCAAGGCCAATAGAGCCGGGTCGATCGAGCCTGCTAAACCACCACGACCAATTACAGCGCTAGCTCTTAGTAGCGATAGTGACAAGAGTCGGGCCGGGAGTGGCTCTATAGTTATAGACCTAAGCACAAAAATTATGTCGCGACAACATGCGCGACAACATGCACGGATAAAGCGTTACAGTGTCATACCTTCCCCTCTAATACTTCCGTCTCTATCCAGCATTAGAAGACAAATATTTTTGTGATGGTCTTCATTTCTTGCTTGCTAACCTTTTTGGGCCTTGTATTGCAACATCCACACACCCAACAATTCCTAAAAGTCAACACAACCAGGATAGGGGACCGGGCTACAAGCTAATGTCATACACTCTTCAATTAGAGTGACATTGTCCCTTCGATCTGGAAAGAACAGAACTTGATTGTCTACATGATGACAAGAAGCAGTTGAAGCACAAAAGTGACTTGACCTCTCCCTCTCCCTCTCTCTCTCTCACAGCCAAACTATTGCCGGAATTGTCAAATTCAACAACCCACCTAAACACCATAGCCTCACGTCTACAAAATTTTAATCATCTGCTCGCGCATTATTGTTTTGGAAAAATGTACCTGAATGAAGGAAAAATGGTCATAATTCACTCATGCTTTCTAACATCGAGTCCACATCTGGAGTCAGAATGGCGCGCTTATTGAGCTCCCCAACAACACAAAAGTGCTTCTCTGTTCTGTTGATGGCTACGACATCCTGAGCAAACACGCAATCCAAACCCGAGGACACCTGCACCGAACCCCAAAAATAAGATACAGATACATCCTTTCGCCCCCTTGGGACCACATTGGTCTTAACGGATGATTCGATAGCAGAAAAAACAGCAATATAATCATTATTGCTACTTCTTGCAATCAGTGGCATGAACATTGAACCTCTGTGTGCATTGAAAAACAAAATGATACATGAAATGGGTTCTGAAAAATACTCACATCGTAGAGAGTATCACCAAGCTTGAGCTTGACAGCACCACTTCTATACACCAGCATTTTACCCATCAACCCTGCTGGCAACTCATCTAAACTGCAGCTTTTCTCCAAGGAACCCAAAACATTGGAGGATGTTGAGCTTTCAGTTGTCTCGTTCCCTTCTGCAGTCGTCAAACGCTTTGCCATTGGGACTGTTGGAGGTAACTGAATAAAGATCATACTAGGTTCTGAACTTCCATCATGCTGACTGTCCTACATGTGTTATGGCATTTTCCTTAGTTTCAATTAGTTCACATCCCAGTTGATTTTTACTTACAAAAATACTAACCATTAGGTCAAGTTCCATGGCTGTGTTTAGTATATTTTCATTGTAAGTCACACTACTGGGGGCCTCCCCAAACTCCTCTTCATCAAGAAGTTCTGCAAGTAAAAACACAGCGTTGCAGATATCTCGAAGTTATGACAAAACCAATACATTGTGCTAATAATTATCTACGAACTAAACACAGTGACCATATTGAAACCACAACTATGTCAGTGGAAAAAAAAAGGTATTGTTAGGAGCTGTAAATTTTCAACTGAAATAAACTGGATGGTGTACCTGGATTTCCTGAATATGGTCTCCTTAGAGGAAGAGTTACAGGATAGTAACTGTAATAGTCCTGCCAATGAGTTAGGTAAGAAAAGAAACTTTTAATTATTGAACAACTAATCAAGTAGAAAGTGATATGTCATTGCATAATTTACCAACCCATGGTTCTCTGTATTCTTTCTCCCCTCTCAGGCCTGGACCACTGGAAGTACCTATAAAGATCACAAATCTAATAAGTTTGAAATGATAATTGCAACTTAAGTAAGTAGAGCAGGACGCTAAGTTTTGAGTCAGAAGTTGAACCTTGATATGGGTTAACATTGTTTTGATCCTTTTGAACATGATATGATTTTAATGAAGCTGAAGTCCCTCCATAACCAAATGCAATTTGCGACGGAGCCACTGTAAAATCCACAAGTCAAAACCCAATGTAACCAAATCTGCGAACCTCCATAACCAAATACTTTCGTTTTCTAGTGAAGACAAAACCATACACTAGTACTTCTGATGGGTAACTGTCAAATTTCTTCCTTCATTGGAGGACATAGGGAAAAAATCTAAAATTGCATTAAAAGGCAAGAATTAGCAATCCAGAGCAAATGTCTAGGTCATGCTAACACACCGAGTTCACTACCATTCACATCTATGAGGTACGAAACACAAGCAAGTATTTACAGGATTTTCGGACACTGTCATTTTCGGACACATGCAAGTTCTTCCTATGTTCCTTTCTCAAAGGCCAAGGTCGTGACAACCAACAATAACATGTCATCACTAATCGCGAGTCTCACACAAACAACCATAGCACAATTTCTCAGCTAACAGCTTCATCATCAGAAACCATGACAAAATTTCAATTCAACGAAATGCTAACAAATGCTGTACCTTTTCTCTCAATTTTGGGCTTCTCCTTCAAGATACCTTCCTGTGATCGACGACAGCAAAAGCCAAGTTTCAGAAAGAACCGTATGCAAACTAGTTAGACACCCACCCACAAGAGATTGACATAGACAAAAAACAGAGTGATTCTATAAACGTAGACGCACATTGAAGTGCCGGAGCAAATCCTTGGCCTTCGCCTCATCGTCGTCGTCATCTCTAGCTTCTCTGCAGAGCAACAGAGAGGTTGTAATCAATCTAAGTGCTTCAATGATTCAGTAAAGCAAAGTCATGAGCAAAATGCTGTGAACCCAGAAAGGCTTTTTTCCATACGTCTTGACAACAGCAGGTTTTGGCTTTCTAACTGGAGGAGCCTTAGGTGCAAACCTCACCTGCAACGCCACAGTACAAAGCATCCATTACCCAAGAAAAAAAAAACAGCAAAGAAGACCATCCACAGACGGCCAATGCAATTCTTCATTCAGCAGAAATAACAAATATTAAATAAATAAATAATAAAAAAAAACCCAAGAAGCAGCATGAACCAACCTTCCTTGGGGCGGCAGCATTATCGCTAACGGGTTTCGAATCCATCAGACTCAGCTGCTAATCTTTCAATTTAGAGTTCGAGTACAGAATTTGCTGAAAGATTCAATTGCCCGATATACTAGAAAACTTCCCGAAATTAGTTACCAGCCCAGTGATCAACGAGAACTCATCGCACCGATCAAAGGAAGGTGTCGCAAATTTGTCTTGTCTTCTCTGGTTTCTTCGCGAGATGGTAATGGCTGTTAGGGTTTCCACCGGCTGCGATGGGGAAGACGACGCGATCGCAGAGGACGAAGCTGGGCTTTTCTACGTTGGTCTTGGGCCTTGGAGACCTGCTTATTGGGCCTTCTGCACGCTGGCAGTTTGAAGAAGTAAGCCCACTACATGAGGCACGATCAGTGAATTTTTTAATTTTTGGCAAGTATATTACTTTCACAACCATTCTGATATTTCCATTTAAGACTACTTTGTATAAAAAAAAAATCGTTCATACTAAGTTTAATTCATAATATAAGAAGGTATATGACGCAACGCGAATGGAAATAATGCGAATCCCCGGTCGCAAATACAAGAAGAAACACACGCTCGCAACATGAATGAAAGTGCATGTGCACGAAGCACAACAATTTGCATGAAGCACGGCAATTCAAGAGATAAGACATAAAAAAGAAAAATTCAATTAAATATTTTTTCCCGAGATCATAGAGATGGAATTAGAATAATGTCACAATGTCGATTATTCAGTTCATTCCATAATTTATATAAATACTCTTTATTCCCTCCAATGAATGTATTTATTTTTTATTTATTTTTTGGTAACCAAGGAACCGCCGGAGACTCCCTTACTGGTCACACCACCCTTCGATACCCGGTGGCACCGTCAGATGTCGTTGCAAGCCACTATTTAGATGTAAAACCTCCCGGGGGAGAGGGGGCTAGCCTAGTAATCCACTCTTGGAATCCCCCCACTTAAGTCATGGAATACAACGAAAGGGGTTCAAACCCTCGACCTCGGCGATGAGGGAGAGCACGCACACCATTTGCGTTGACCATGGGTGGGTCTAATGAATGTACTATTATAACCTCTACGTTCATCACATGCTCAAATTTAAAAAAAAAATCGACACATATACACAGAGTAACCACTTATTTTAATCTTCCTACCTTAAAAAGATTCTCGGTGCAATGGTTAATTATACCTAATGAAAAAAAAATATCTTCATCTTTTCAATATGTTGATTGTACATAGAACAATAAAAAATTATATTTTTGTGCAATGATCCCCCTTGAAAATTTGCTACGCGAGATGTCTATGGCATAGTCCAATTCGAAATCAAAGTTGCATCCATACCTCTTGTTCTCGCACATCATCAAGCGATCGTCTCGCAGATGAATTATAATTGTGCATGGTAGAAGTCAATTAGAGTTTTCTCAATCGAGAAGTAAAGAGAAAATTTTCATTTTAATTATCATTATTATAAAGTAAAGGAACCACATGATTATTATTATTATTATTATTATTATTATTATTATTATTATTATTATTATTATTATTATTATTATTATTATTATTATTATTATTATTATTATTATTATTATTCTTCTTCTCAGTAGGTGAAAAAGAAAAATGTCGAATGGTCAATGTAAGGATTGTGCATGGTAGAAGTCAATTAGAGTTTTCTCAATCGAGAAGTAAAGAGAAAATTTTCATTTTAATTATCATTATTATAAAGTAAAGGAACCACATGATTATTATTATTATTATTATTATTATTATTATTATTATTATTATTATTATTATTATTATTATTATTATTATTATTATTCTTATTCTCAGTAGGTGAAAAAGAAAAATGTCGAATGGTCAATGTAAGGACCACACCGGGGAAGAAACCTTGGCATGAATTTCGCCGATTTTCCGTCCCCGTACATTGTTGGTCCGACATTCTTAAACACGATTTTTTCTTGAAGAGAAAGGTCAGAGAAGGCCAAATTGAGATTCGACTGTCCCAACCTCCTGGCACGCACGTAATGTATTACGTCGACTCTGCTGAAAGGGTTCGCATGGCAACAACAACTGATGTTTATTTATTTCTTATTGGCCGCTGGAGAAGCTGGCACGTGAGCGGTGTTGTTCGAGAGTTTGTAATGTGAGTGCGGAAATAAAAAAGAGTCCCACGTAGGAAAAAAATAAGGAAACTATTTTGTTTGAATATGAGAGCATCCATGTTTTTGTTTTTTTAAAGGCATGGGCACTCAAGCGGACATTTTCCATTAAATACGCCTGATTATATTTAATCTTAATTGGACTTGACAAGTTGTGGTTAAGCAATTTTGAATTTTATTTTAATTAATATTAACATTTCAAACAAAAATGTATGTCGGAAGTTAAACAATGTCAATTGAGTGATTTTGCCTATACACAAGGCATATTGGTTTGGTATTCTTATACAAGCATACTCATTTTCTTAGTAAAGTTATTCCATTTTTCTTGTGTCTATGTTCAGAGAGATTGAGAAGTTAAATTGTATCTTGAGAGCATTATAGCTTTAAAAGAGTGATTTCATGGGTTTCTTAGCAGAATCATTTTGTTTTCTCTGTCTTTTTTTTTTTTTGCTTTCTCTCTTCAATCTCCAATGTTATAGTCCAGCTTCTTTTTTATATGGTTAATGGTAAGTGAGGAATTTGAAATAAGACCCAATCAGAATATTAAAAGTCAAATCACAATGATCGATGAAAAGAGTCTTATGTTATAAAAGTTGTCAATCTTTTGGTTTTAGTATATCCAGAAATTTGTTTGTGATTTTGATTGATATTTCTAGAATATCTCTCCCTTTGTGCTACATTAATTGTGCTTTTACGGAGATTTCCTCTCCCCCTTGCTCGTTCGGCTTGGCCCTTTGCTTCAAGCTGAAATAGATTTTGTGAAAAAAATCTTAATCCGGTCGTTACTTGAGTTAAAAATGTTAAATTACATATAGATGGCGCATAAGAAAAATACTAGATCACAATGACATCTTGGTCTATTCAGAAGGAATTATGCCAGATGTGACTTTCTTGTTTACCAACTTCGCCCGCCATCTTCAGTTCTCGATGTAATACTATAGCATCTTCTTGGTTTGTTCATTCTTAGATAGATATAAGCTACGCTCAATGGCTTTGAACCTCATCATTCCGTGTCAACGGGCAAGTTCATTCTCTCTCAGGAGTACCATCAATTGCTTTCTCTCTCTCCCTATTCAATTATCCATCAATAATATATTTTCATATGTTTGCAATTCTCAACAAGACACAACACAATATATTAAAGTGTGCTATATGAGCATACAATGTTGACATGCTTATGACTAATCGGTCCAAACAGAAAGCTATTGAATAAGAGTTACGGTAATCTACGACTTCTTCAGTCTTGACTAATGAAGCCATGTTTGTTTCAGCATCGCTATCAAGCATTTATATCTTTGTGGGAAAAAGAAAAAAAGAAAAGAACAGTCAATAGATGAAGGCACGGGTTTATTCCGACTCCTTCTAGACCTCTCCTTGCTACTTTTGTGGTTCTCATGGCTCCAGGAGACCTGACTCAAGTGAAGACAAAGTTTCATGTCGAGACTATTCCTATTCTCCCCCTTGAGATTTCCTACATGAGATTGAAATCTAAATGCCGTCCAAATTTTTTTTTCTTCTCGTGCAAAATCAAGAAAGCACATGTCCGGGAAATTCTAATCACATGAAATCGAAGTCACAGAGTCCTGGCAACCCAAGAAAGCCAAGAGAAAAATGTCATTATCATTATTATAAATGATAGAACGCAACCTATTAATATTTATTAATATTAGGTTCTCCGGACAGGGAACATAGACTGATTGCTCTATATGAACAGGAACTAACCGCCCACCGACTTCGTAGCAGCCCAGAAGGCGATGAAATGTTGAACGATCAACGTAAGAACCCCATTGGGTAAAAAAAGAAAATAAAGAAACGTTAGAACCACATGTTCTATTTGTCAACGTCTTTAAAACAATTTTGCAGGGAGAAAAGTGAGGTTAAAGAAAGCAAATTGCAATTCGACCTTCCCAACATGCGACCACTTAGTCATAACAAAATTAAACCTTGCCATGTTCAAACTGAATTACGGCGAATCTTCCCAGTTCTCGCTGCAATGTTCAAATGGCAACACCAAACTATAAAAACCGATGAGCAATATCGATCAACCTCACATCGCACCGTCTTCAAATCTTCACCATCATATTCTTAGTATCAATCCTTGTTGTTCGTTCTTGACAGAATACAAGCTACGCACGAAATGGCCGCGAACCTCTTCACTCCATGCCAGATGGGCAAGTTCGATCTCTCTCACAGGGTAGTGCTAGCGCCTCTGACGAGATGCAGAGCGATCAACGGGATTCCATTGCCGGTGCATGCAGAGTACTATGCGCAAAGAACGACCAAGGGTGGTTTTCTCATCACCGAAGGCACCCTCATCTCTGACACGGCCGCTGGGTACGTCCTTTTGTCCTGAGATCAAGCTGTCTTCTATATATCACGCAGAAAGGAATTGAAATTGTCTACATACCGATGTACACCTGAGCACCGCAAGCTATTTATATCCTATTCATTGCTTGACAGCAAGTAATATGAACTTCGCTTTGGATCATAAGAGGATCTTTAACTCTGAGAAATAAAATGTCGTTAAACCAGGTTTCCAGGTACTCCTGGGATTTACACTGAAGAGCAAGTCGAAGCATGGAAGAAGGTGGTGGATGCTGTTCATTCCAAGGGCGGCATCATCTTCTGTCAACTTTGGCACGTTGGTCGTGCCTCCAACCGTGGTACTAAATTCATTTTCTCAAACCGACGCCACAAAATATCTCTGTAGCTCCCCCATATATCACATAATCACGACCTGCACTATTGAATTTGACAATCTGTTTTTGCTGTTATACTTTTTTCCTACTTTGGCAATGTTAACTTATTAAATTTCACCTTCTATAGTTGTTTCTAACAACAATTGGTATTATTTAATGGTGATCGTATTAGTTTATCAACCTGATGGAGGCGCTCCGATTTCGTCGACAAATCAATCCGTCTCCGATAAATGGAAAATCATCATGCCCGATGGGACTGTCGATATTCCTCACAAACCAAGAGCTCTCCAAACACACGAAGTATGGCAGGTTATCGAGCAATATCGCCAAGCAGCTGCAAATGCCATTCGAGCAGGTTAGTCCATGAACTATAATCATATCGTGATAGATGCTAAAATTACTTGTATTTACTTCGTTTGTTGCACATAAGTATTAATAATCAAATTGATTTCCACTTTAGGTTTTGATGGTGTTGAGGTGCATGGAGCACATGGCTATCTCATTGATCAATTCTTAAAGGACTCAGTCAATGATAGAGTAGATGATTTTGGAGGGTCAATTGAGTATAGATGCAGATTCTTGATGGAGATCATCAAAGTGGTAGCAGGAGAAGTTGGCACTGATCGAACGGGAGTTAGAATCTCACCAGCGATTGACCACATGGATGCCACGGACTCCGATCCACTCAAGCTAGGCCTATCGGTCATCGAGAGATTGAACAAGTTCCAAAATGAGATAAGCTCCAAACTCGCATATCTCCATGTGACTCAACCTCGATACACAATCAATGGCACAAAGAATTATGGCAAACAAGAGGAGGATGAAGAAGCTCAATTGATGAGAACTTGGAGGAGAGCTTATCATGGTACTTTCATGTTGAGTGGCGGCTTCACGCGAGAGCTCGGGATGAAGGCTTTGGGTCGAGGAGATGCAGACTTGATATCGTACGGTCGACTCTTTATCTCTAACCCTGATTTGGTCTACCGATTCAAGGTGGATGCACCATTGAATGGTTACAACAGAGATACATTTCATACTCAAGATCCAGTTATTGGTTACATAGATTACCCATTTCTTGACCAGGAAAATGGGGAAGTGACACACTAGTAAATGAAAATGCTACTGGTGTGTTTGTACTCTTGGGAACTTACATTGTACGAGTCAAAGCACCAAGGAGGATCGAATATACCTTATGTTCGTGATAAGGGTGAACATGGTTTGTACATTATAGAGTCAATTACATAGAGTGTGATGAATAATTATATCTCCTTGTTCAACAAACTATAATTCTCTCTTGTATTGTACTTGTTCGTATATTTTGATTATTAATAAAAATACTTTGAGTAATATAATCAATTATGGTGGAAACCGATGTTCATGTGCTTTTTTTTTTTTGGGCGGTAAGAGGTGACACCCATCTGGGTTGTTGGAGAGTTTGTAGCAGGAACGTGGAAAAAAGAGTCCGGAGGAAAAACTGAAGGGAACAATTTATTTGAAATATAAGAGCGCCGTGTAAGTGTTAAAAAATGAGCAATGCGATGAACCTAGAAAGGCTTTTTTCCATATGTCTTGACAAAAGCAGGTTTTGGCTTTCAAACTGGAGGAGCCTTAGGTGCAAATCTCACCCACAACACCACAACACAAAGCATCCATTGCCCAAGAAAGAAAAAAACAACAGCACAGAAGACCATCCACAGACAGCCAATGCAATTCTTCATTTAGCAGAAATAACAAATATTAAATAAATAAATAATAAAATAAAAAACCAAGAAGTAGCATGAGCCAACCTTCCTTGGGGCGGCAGCATTATCGCTAACGGGTTTCGAATCCATCAGATTTGGCCACTAATCTTTCAATTTAGAGTTCAAGTGAAGAATTTGTTGAAAGATTCAATTGGCCGATTTATCAGAAAAGTTCCCGAAATTAGTTATCAGCCCAGTGATCAACGAGAACTCATCGAGCCAGTTAAAGGAGGGTGTCTCAAATTTGTCTTCTCTTCTCTCGTTTCTTCTTGAGATGGTAATGGCAATTAGGGTTTCCACCGGCTGCGATGAGGAAGACGACGCCATCGCAGAGGACCGAGCTGAGTTTTTCTACGTTGGGCTTGGGCCTTGGAGACCTGCTTATTGGGCCTTCTGCACGCTGGCAGTTTGAAGAAGTAAGCCCACTACATGAGGCACGGTCAGTGAATTTTTTATTTTTATTTTTGGCAAGTATATTACTTTCACAACCATTTTATTATTTCCATTTAAGACTACTATATATATATACATATATAAGAAGGTATATGACGCAAAGGGAATGGAAATAAAGCAAATCCACGGTCGCAAATATGAGAAACACACTCGCAACACGAACGAAAGTGCATGTGCACGAAGCACGACAATTTGCATGAAGCGCGGCAATTCAAGAGATAAGCAATAAAAAAGAAAAAATTCACTTAAATAATTTTTCTCTAGATCATAGAGATCAAATTAGAATAATGTCACAATGTCGATTATTCAATTCATTCCAGAATTTATATAAATACTCTTTATTCCCTCCGATGAATGTATTATTATTACCTCTACGTTCATCACATGCTCAAATTAGAAAATTTTCAATACATATATACACAGTAACCACTTATTTTAGTGTTCCTATCTTAAAAAGATTCTCAGTGCAATGGTTAATTATAACTAATGAAAAAAAAGATCTTCATCTTTTCAATATGTTGATTGTACATAGAACAATAAAAAATGATATTTTTGTGCAATGATCCCCCTTGAAAATTTGCTACACGAGATGTCTATGGCATGGTCCAAATTGAAATCAAAGTTGCGTCCATACCTCTTGTTCTCGCACATCATCAAGCGATCATCTCACAGATGAATTATAATTGTGCACGGTAGAAGTCAATTAGAGTTTTCTCAATCGAGAAGCAAAGAGAAAAAAATCATTTTAATTATCATTATTATAAAGTAGAGCTGGCAAAATGATTCATAAACCCATATTATGAGTCATTTTTAGTTAAATGGGTCGTATATGGGTCAAGTGAAAGTTAAATATGAGTCAAAAATCGATTTGAGAAAGTAAAGCACAAAAAGAAATGGATCTAAATGGGTTATGGCCTTTGAACCCACTTTGAATCTATGGGCCATGGTTTTCTTTAACTTTATAAATTTTTTTTATTTATTTATAAAAAATCGAAATTATAATTATTTTTCATATTTCGATTTTTTTTCTTTCTCTTTCTTCCTTCCTTAGCTAATGGCAGGCAGGACGACGGTGGGCCATTGGCCGGCGACAGGCCAGGTGAGGCTCAAGCTAGCTGGCATCGAGCCTCGCTAGCAGGTCGCCGACGATTGGTGAGGCTGGAGCCTCGCCGGATTTGGCGAGATTGGAGCTCACCGGCGTCGGGCGAGGCTCGATCTCGCTGAGGCTCGACCTTGCTGACGACTGGCGAGGCTCGAGCTCGCCGGCGTCGGGAGGGGCCTCAGCCTCGCTAGATCGGCGAGATCGAGCCTCGCTTGACGTCGACGAGCTCGAGTCTCGCCAGATTCGGTGAGGCTCGGCCTCGCCGACGACTGGTGAGGCTCGAGCCTTGCCGGATTTTGGGAGACTCAAGCTTGCCGGCGTCGGGCGAGGCTTAATCTCGCTGCCTCGCCGACGACTAGCGAGACTCGAGCTCGCCGGCATCGGGCGGAGCCTCGGCCTCGCTAGATCGGTGAGATCGAGCCCCGCCCGACGTTGGCGAGCTAGATCTCGCCTGTGGCTGGTCGCCGGTTGTCGTCGTGGCCGACGGTCGACTAAAAAAGAAGAAAAAAGAAATGAGAAAAGAGAAAAGAGAAAAAGAAAAAATAATTATTAAAAATTAAAAATTATATTTTAAAAAATAAAAAAAAAATATTTTTTAAAAATAAAATAATTAAAAATTATATTTAAAAAATAAAAAAATTCGATTTTTAAAAATAATTATAAAAAAAAATCTATTAAATTTCTATTGCATAAAAATTGTTAAAAAATTTGTATTGCATAAAATTTTTTTAACAATACTTTTTTTTTTTTATAAAAAAAATCATAAAAATGAGCGTTTTTAAGTTTAGTTAAAAAAAATTTATGTTATAGTTTTTAGTTATTCAATGGTATGTTCACTTCAAATAAGAGAAGCAGGTGCATAGTCTAATTTTTTTTTATAAATATTTCAATTTATAGGTTTTTTGAAAAACTTTTTTATTTTATATTATTTACTATTTTTAATTTAATTTGAAGTTTTAATCCAATTAGCATATAGTAGAAGTGAGTTTCCCTAGAATATTAATAGGTTTTAGTAATACGGGTTGGGTCAGGTATAGGTTGGGTACGGGTCGGGTCGGGTATGGGTTACTTGATTTACACTATATAAATATGGATCAAAACGGATTAAATGGGTCAAATTTTTTACTTGACCCACCCATTTGCCACCCCTATTATAAAGTAAGGGAACCATATGCTTCTTCTTCTTCTTCTTCTTCTTCTTCTTAATAATAATAATAATAATAATAATAATAATAATAATAATAATAATAATAATAATAATAATTATTATTATTATTATTATTATTATTATTATTATTATTTTTCTCAGCAAGTGATGAAATGTTGAACGGTCAACGTAAGAACCACACCGGGGTAGAGACATTGGCATGAATATCGCCGATTTTCCATCCCCGTACACCGTTTGTACGACATTCTTAAACACGATTTTTTCTTGAAGAGAAAGAAGGTCAAAGAAGGCCAAATTGCGATTCGACTCTCCCAGCCTCCTGGCATGCACGTAATGTATTACGTCGATTCTGCTGCAAGGGTTCGCATGGCAACAGCAACTGATGTTTATTTATTTCTTATTGGCCGCTAGAGAAGCTGGCACGTGAGCGGTGTTGTTCGAGAGTTTGTAATGTGAGTGTGGAAATAAAAAAGAGTCCCACGTAGGAAAAAAAGAAGGAAACTATTTTGTTTGAATATGAGAGCAACCATGTTTTTGTTTTTTTAAAGGCATGGGCAGTCAAGCGGACATTTTCCATTGAATACGCCTGATTATATTTAATCTTAATTGGACTTGACAAGTTGTGGTTAAGCAATTTTGAATTTTATTTTAATTAATATTAACATTTCGGACAAAAATGTATGATGGAAGTTAAACAATCGCTATAATTCTCTCTTGTATTGTACTTGTTCGTATATTTTGATTATTAATAAAAAATACTTTGAGTAATATAATCAATTATGGTGGAAACCGATGTTCATGTGCTTTTTTTCTTTTTTTGGGCAGTAAGAGGTGACACCCATCTGGGTTGTTGGAGAGTTTGTAGCAGAACGTGGAAAAAAGAGTCCAGGGGAAAAACAGAAGGGGACAATTTATTTGAGCTATAAGAGTGCCATGTAAGTGTTAAAAGATGAGCAATGTGATGAACCGGAAAGGCTTTTTTCATACGTCTTGACAAAAGGGGTTTTGGCTTTCAAACTGGAGGAGCCTTAGGTGCAAATCTCACCCGCAACGCCACAGCACAAAGCATCCATTGCCCAAAAAAGAAAAAAACAACATCAAAGAAGACCATCCACAGACAGTCAATGCAATTCTTCATTTAGCAGAAATAACAAATATTAAATAAACAAATAATAAAATAAAAAACCCAAGAAGCAGCATGAACCAACCTTCCTTGGGGTGGCAGCATTATAGCTAACAGGTTTCGAATCCATCAGATCGGCCGCTAATCTTTCAGTTTAGAGTTCAAGTGAAGAATTTGTTGAAAGATTCAATTGCCCGATATATCAGAAAATTTCCCAACTCATCATCCCAGTGATCAACGAGAACTCATCGAGCCAATCAAAGGAGGGTGTCTCAAATTTGTCTTCTCTTCTCTGGTTTCTTCTCGAGATGGTAATGACGGTTAGGGTTTCCACCGGGTGCGACGTGGAAGACGACGCCATCGCAGAGGACCAAGCTGGGCTGTTCTATGTTGGGCTTGGGCCTTGGAGACCTACTTATTGGGTCTTCTGCATGCTGGCAGTTTGAAGAAGTAAGCCCACTACATGAGGCACGATCAATGATTTTTTTTTTTTTGGCAAGTATATTAACTTCACAAGCATTTTGATTTTTCCATTTAAGATTACTTTGTATAAAAAAATCGTTCATACTATGTTTAGTTCATAATATAAGAAGGTATATGATGCAACGGGAATGGAAATAATGCGAATCCCCGATTGCAAATACGAGAAACATGCTCGCAACACGAACAAAACTGCGTGTGCACGAAGCACGACAATTTGCATGAAGCACAGCAATTCAAGAGATAAGCAATAAAAAGGAAAAATTCACTTAAATATATTTTCCCAAGATCATAGAGATGGAATTAGAATAATGTCACAATGTCGATTTTTTAGTTCATTCTAGAATTTATATAAATACTCTTTATTCCCTCCAATGAATGTATTATACCTCTACGTTCATCACATGCTCAAATTAGAAAATTTTCGATACGTATATACAAAGTAACCACTTATTTTAGTGTTCCTATCTTAAAAAGATTCTCAGTGCAATGGTTAATTATACCTAATGAAAAAAAAGATCTTCATCTTTTCAATATGTTGATTGTACATAGAACAATAAAAAATTATATTTTTGTGCAATGATCCCCCTTGAAAATTTGCTACGCGAGATGTCTATGGCATAGTCCAAATCGAAATCAAAGTTGCATCCATACCTCTTGTTCTCGCACATCATCAAGCGATCGTCTCGCAGATGAATTATAATTGTGCATGGTAGAAGTCAATTAGAGTTTTCGCAATCGAGAAGCAAAGAGAAAATTTTCATTTTAATTATCATTATTATAAAGTAAGGGAACCACATGATTATTATTATTATTATTATTATTATTATTATTATTATTATTATTGTTGTTGTTGTTGTTGTTGTTGTTGTTGTTGTTGTTGTTGTTGTTGTTGTTGTTGTTGTTGTTGTTGTTGTTGTTGTTGTTGTTGTTGTTGTTGTTGTTGTTGTTGTTGTTGTTGTTGTTGTTGTTATTATTATTATTATTATTATTATTATTATTATTATTATTATTATTATTATTATTATTATTATTTTTCTCAGCAGGTGAAAAAGAAAAATGTCGAATGGTCAATGTAAGGACCACATCGGGGAAGAAACCTTGGCATGAATTTCGCCGATTTTCCGTCCCCGTACATTGTTGGTCCGACATTCTTAAACACGATTTTTTCTTGAAGAGAAAGGTCAGAGAAGGCCAAATTGCGATTCGACTGTCCCAACCTCCTGGCACGCACGTAATGTATTACGTCGACTCTGCTGAAAGGGTTCGCATGGCAACAGCAACTGATGTTTATTTATTTCTTATTGGCCGCTGGAGAAGCTGGCACGTGAGCGGTGTTGTTCGAGAGTTTGTAATGTGAGTGCGGAAATAAAAAAGAGTCCCAGGAAAAAAAGAAGGAAACTATTTTGTTTGAATATGAGAGCAACCATGTTTTTGTTTTTTTAAAGGCATGGGCACTCAAGCGGACATTTTCCATTAAATACGCCCGATTATATTTAATCTTAATTGGACTTGACAAGTTGTGGTTAAGCAATTTTGAATTTTATTTTAATTAATATTAACATTTCAGACAAAAATGTATGTCGGAAATTAAACAATGTCAATTGAGTGATTGTGCTTGTACACAAGACATATTGGTTCGTTATTCCTATACAAGCATACTCCTTTTCTTAGTAAAGTTATTCTATTTTTCTTGTGTTTATGTTCAGAGGGTTTGAGATGTCAAATTGTATCCTGAGAGCATTATAGCTTTAAAAGAGCGATTTCATAGGTTTCTTAACAGAACCATTTTGTTTTCTATATGTCTTTTTTTCCGGGCTTTCTCTCTTCAATCTCCAATGTTATAGTCCAGCTTCTTTTTTATATGGTTAATGGTAGGTGAGGAATCTAAAATAAGACCCAATGAGAATATTAAAAGTCAAATCACAATGATGAATGAAAAGAGCCTTATGTTATAAAAGTTGTCAATCTCTTTGTTTTAGTATATCCAGAAATTTGTTTATAAAATTTTGATCGATATTTCTAGAATTTCTCTCCCTTTGTGCCACATTAATTGTGCTTTTACGGAGATTTCCTCTCCCCCTTGCCCGTTCGGCTTGGCCCTTTGCTTCAAGCTCAAATAGATCTTGTGAAAAATTCTCAATCTAGTCGTTACTTGAATTAAGTATGTTAGATTACATATAGACGGCGCATAAGAAAAATACTAAATGGCAATGATATCTTGGTCTGTTCAGAAGGAATTATGCCAGATGTGACCTTCTCTTTTACCAACTTCACCTGCCATCTTAAGTTCTCGATGTTATACTTTATCATCTTCTTGGTTTGTTCATTCTTAGTTGGATATAAGCTACGCTCAATGGATTTGAACCTCATCATTCCATGTCAATGGGCAAGTTCAATCTCTCAAAGGAGTACCATCAGTTGCTTTCTCTCTCTCTCTCTATTCAATTGTCCATCAGTAGTATATTTTCATATGTTTGCTCCCCAACAAGACACAACACAAAATATTAAAGTGTGCTATATGAGCATACAATTTCGACATGTATTGACACCTAATTTAGGACCAAATTTTTTATTTTAGGTAATAAATAAAATAAAGCATTTGGGTTTGTGGCGGGAGATTTCAAAAAAATTTTGAATGATGAAGCATTTTTATTGTTGAACACATATCTTCATTTCAAAATTTGGAAAAAAAGCGAAATTAATGAGAGGAATTAATGGGATTTGACTAGCAATATGGAAGGAATGGACACTCACTCGAATATTGGGTGTGAATCTGGACATGTTCGCAGCAATATAAATGAATTGCGAAAGAAAGTGAAGGATTTATGGCAATAAATCGGGGCTAAGATTTCGGCAATCCCCACGATCAAAGGAGCACGGGTTCTAACTTTCCAATTTTAAGTGGAAGTCCTGCACTATAAAAGGGGCTTCTCTTTGTACGAAGAGGAGGAGGTGGATTTTCAAAAGAAAATTGCGTCGTTTGTTGGGGCTGAGTATTCGTCTTCCAAAGAAAAAAGAAAGGCTTCCTTCTGTTATTTTAAATCAGCAAAATGGAGCACTTTTTCCTTTTTGCTGAAGAGTGGTAGCAGAGAACGTACAAAAAGGAGTGAGAGTGACTTGTGAGGGGGGGTGAGAGCTGCAACAGCGTGAAAGAAAGGAAGAAAAGTCAAAAGGTGAAAAGTAAAAGAGAAAAGGGGAAAGTGACGTGAGAGGAACAGAGGAGAGAAAAACAAAAAAAAGAAGGGAAAAGCACTGTAGATCTTCTTCCTCGAACATCCGTGGCCCGTGTCCTTCCTCCCGCCGCTCACTCACGCCGGAGCCCTCGCGCCGCCCCGTCGCCAGCACCGCCGTCCCGCCGAAGCCACCGCTCCCGCCTGCGACCCGCCTCGCTCCAGCCCGCTCCGCTGCGCTGAGCCGCCCTCTTCCGACGCATCCGCCGCCGCCTCCGCCTCCGCGCTCGTCTCACGCCCAGGGGTCCCGGAGACAACCTTCAGCCCGCCGCGCCCCAGCTCCGATCACCGCCCGAACCCGCCTCTCCTGAGATCCGACGCCGGTACCACCCTCGCCGGAATTCCGAACGCCGGTGACACCCTCGCCGGATCGACGAACGGGCTGCCCTTATTTTCCTTAGGTAGTTTTTTTTAGTTTTACTTTTTTTTTTATTTGGTAATTTAGGTTATTTCTTTATCTTTTATGTTATTTTTGCTGTTTATTTGATAGCATATTTGGTTTAGTTATTTAAATATTTGGTGTTGATATATGCTTTATCTGTAGGTCCTACCTAAAATTATTATGGTTATTAATTTGATCCGAGAGACGTCGGATTATTTTTTTAATTATAATAATTTTTGGTTTCATGGTAGAATTTCATTTGTTAAATTACGATAATTATTTAATTTGGTCCGTAAGACTTCGGACCAAATTTGTAATTATTTTGTTTTCCTTGTCGTGATTATAGAGTTAAAATAATTGTTAATTTAATCCGTGAGACAACGGATTATCTTTTCGGTTATTTTAATTCTTCTCTTAGTTTTTATAATTACTTGTTTGAGAAAATGAAAATTATAAAAAGGGAATAGTGAAAAACTAAAAATTTGCATGAGCATGTAGGTCATATAAGTTTATTAAGTTAAGACACGTAGGTTTAAATTAACCTTTAGGATTATTTTTAGGAAAAGTTTACATGTTTTCATAATATAAAAATATATAAAAAAAAATTAAAAAGAATAATGATTCTAAAACAAATGGGGTTTAAATCTAATTAATCCCGAAATTGAATTAGGAAATCATTTCATTTTGAATAGCTTAATTAGTTTTTTTTTTAGATTAAAAAGTTAGCATTGCATCATTATGTTTTTCTTAATAGAAATTATTCGGCCTTTTAAAAAAAATAAAAAATAAATAAATAAAAAGAGAAAACACAAAAGTTATTTTCTTGATTAATTAATAAATTAGTTCATAATTAATCCCATTTCATATAATCATTATTTAATATAGGTTGCATACAAAAAAAAAATCACAAAAAGAACATGCATATAGAATTAATGTCATTCATCCCATGTCATGAAACGCATGTATATTAGAATTATATAATTTAGATTACATGCATATAGTTCATATTAGGCCATGTAAATTACGTTTCACATATCATTAAAGTAGAATTCATGCATATTAATTTTAGATTAAGATTGCATTTAATTAATTTTTTTAAAAAAAAAAGAAAAAGAAAATTTATGTGTCATGTCATTTAGAAATCATGTTTAGGGCATGCATTTTTATTAACATTTTTTTTAATGTTTTCCTAGAGAGTGGACTTTAATAAAGTTGTGGTTTATAATTTCTTAGCATCTTGATTTTTTTTAATGTTATTTAATTGATTGTGCACCCGCATGACCACCATTTGCATGTTAGTATCTTAGATTAAAATTAATCAAGACTGCCTGCAAAAATGTTTTTTTTTAAGGTACCGAAAGGGCGTTAGATTAATCTAGCGTAACCATGTCCCCGAATTCGTTAAATCTCTGGTTCGTAAAAGGTAAAGTATTCTCCCATACTTTACCTAGGTTTCTAATCAGTCCTAATTGGTTAGTGGCGGCTCCAATTTAAAATAATTGCATGTTTTAATGGGTCTTTTTCTTAGTATCAAGTCGCGATTGGTAGGGCTTGGGAGAGTCCGCGCCAAGTCTTCGGACTTAGTAATCCATTAACCTAGTTTTAGGTGATTCACCCTTGAAAAAAATTAGGTCGCGACAACATGCTTATGACTAATCGGTCCAAATAGAAAGCTATTGAAGAAGAGTTACAGTAATCTACGACTTCTTCGGTCTTGACTAATGAAATCATGTTTGTTTCAGCATCGCTATCAAGCATTTATATCTTTGTGGGAAAAAGAAAACAAGAAAAGAACAGTGAACCCATATGTGTTAGTGTCCTCCCTTATGGGTGAAGTGAAGTGTTCAAACCTAAATATTATTTAATTTTGAGTGCTCCATCATCTTAATGGAGAACGACACAAAATGTTGAACGGTCAACGTAAGAACCCCGTTGGGCAATGAGAAAATAAAGAAACGTTAGAACCACATGTTCTATACGTCAACGTCTTTAAAACAATTTTGCAAGGAGAAAAGTGAGGTTAAAGAAAGCAAATTGCAATTCGACCTTCCCAATATGCGACGACTTAGTCATAACAAAAATAAACCTAGCCATGTTCAAACTGAATTATGGCGAATCTTCCCAGTTCTTGCTGCAATGTTCAAATGGCAACACCAAACTATAAAAACCGATGAGCAATATCGATCAACCTCACATCGCACCGTCTTCAAATCTTCACCATCATATTCTTAGTATCAATCCTTGTTGTTCGTTCTTGACAGAATACAAGCTACGCACGAAATGGCCACGAACCTCTTCACTCCATGCCAGATGGGCAAGTTCGATCTCTCTCACAGGGTAGTGCTAGCGCCTCTGACGAGATGCAGAGCGATCAACGGGATTCCATTGCCGGTGCATGCAGAGTACTATGCGCAAAGAACGACCAAGGGTGGTTTTCTCATCACCGAAGGCACCCTCATCTCTGACACGGCCGCTGGGTACGTCCTTTTGTCCTGAGATCAAGCTGTCTTCTATATATCACGCAGAAAAGAACTGAAATTGTCTACATGCCAATGTACACCTGAGCACCGCAAGCTATTTATATCCTATTCATTGCTTGACAGCATGTAATATGAACTTCGCTTTGGATCATAAGAGGATCTTTAACTCTGAGAAATAAAATGTCGTTAAACCAGGTTTCCAGGTACTCCTGGGATTTACACTGAAGAGCAAGTCGAAGCATGGAAGAAGGTGGTGGATGCTGTTCATTCCAAGGGCGGCATCATCTTCTGTCAACTTTGGCACGTTGGTCGTGCCTCCAACCGTGGTACTAAATTCATTTTCTCAAACCGACGGCACCAAATATTTCTGTAGCTCCCCCATATATCACATAATCACGACCTGCACTATTTGAATTTGACAATCTGTTTTTGCTGTTATACTTTTTTCCTACTTTGGCAATGTTAACTTATTAAATTTCACCTTCTATACTTGTTTCTAACAACAATTGGTATTATATAATGGTGATTGTATTAGTTTATCAACCCGATGGAGGTGCTCCAATTTCATCGACAAATCAATCCATCTCCGATAAATGGAAAATCATCATGCCCGATGGGACTCTCGATGTTCCTCACAAACCAAGAGCTCTCCAAACACACGAAGTATGGCAAGTTATCGAGCAATATCGCCGAGCAGCTGCAAATGCCATTCGAGCAGGTTAGTCCATGAACTATAATCATATCGTGATAGATGCTAAAATTACTTGTATTTACTTCGTTTGTTGCACATAAGTATTAATAATGAAATCAATTTCCCCTTTAGGTTTTGATGGTGTTGAGGTGCATGGAGCACATGGCTATCTCATTGATCAATTCTTAAAGGACTCAATCAATGATAGAGTAGACGAATTTGGAGGATCAATTGAGAATAGATGTAGATTCTTGATGGAGATCGTCAAAGTGGTGGCAGAAGAAGTTGGCACTGATCGAACGGGAGTTAGAATCTCACCAGCAATTGACCACAATGATGCCACGGACCCCGATCCACTCAGTCTAGGCCTAGCCGTCATTAAGCGATTGAACAACTTCCAAAATGAGATAGGTTCCAAACTCGTGTATCTCCATGTGACTCAACCTCGATTCACATCCAATGGCACGAAAAATTATGGTGAAGAAGAGGAGGATGAAGAAGCTCGATTGATAAGAACTTGGAGGAGAGCTTATCCAGGTACTTTCATGTTAAGCGGCAGTTTCACCCGAGAGCTTGGGATGAAGGCTTTGGCTAGAGGAGACACGGACTTGGTATCGTATGGTCGGCTCTTCATCTCTAACCCTGATTTGGTTTACCGATTCAAGGTGGATGCACCATTGAATGGTTACAATAGAGAGACATTTTATACTCAAGATCCAGTTGTTGGTTACATAGATTATCCATTTCTTGACCAGGAAAATGGGGAAGTGACACACTAGTAAATGAGAATGCTATTGGTGTCTTTGTACTCATGGGAACTTTGGGTTACATTGTACAAGTTAAAGCACTAAGGAGGATCGAAGAAATAAGACAACTAGTTCATTGCATATACCTTATGTACCTTATGTATGTGATAAGAGGGAACATGGTTTATACATTTAGAGTCAATTACATAGAGTCTGATATTATTTCCTTGTTCAACAAACTATAATTCTCTCTTGTATTGTACTTGTTTGTATATTTTGATTATTAATAAAAATACGTTGAGTAATTATGGTGGAAACCGATGTTCATGTGCTTTTTTTCTTTTTGGACGGCAAGAGGTGACACCCATCTGGGTTGTTGGAGAGTTTGTAGTGCGAACGTGGAAAAAGGAGTCCAGGGGAAAAACGGAAGGGGACAATTTATTTGAAATATAAGAGCGCCATGTAAGTGTTTAAAGATGAGCAATGGGATGAACCCATAAAGGCTTTTTCCATACGTCTTTGACAAAAGCAGGTTTTGGCTTTCACACTGGAGGAGCCTTAGGTGCAAATGTCAAACCCCAAAACTACAAAGAATAGGGATGACACGGTTGTCCTTCCACACGAAGGACGCAGCCTCAAACACAACCAACGACCTGATATCAACTTATATATATTTCAAACCATATATACATATCAGATAAACCAAAAGATTGGTTGCAACATCAGAGTTTCTATAATCCACCAAAAAGAAATATACAATTAGAATTCAGACAATCCAACCACTAGCAAGGATTATGCGCACCTTTTCCATAAAACCATACCAAAAAATAGAACTCCCCAAAAGTTTCCCACCGACGGCACACTCGCTCTATTCGCCACTAATCGAGGAACCTGAAATGACTAAAGGATGAGTGGAATGAGCAACAACAGCTTAGTAAGTAGTACATATCTTCTAAGTAGATCAAACAACCACTATGCATGTATACAAAACAATACCAAACTTCATAACGCGAACTCAATATATAAAATACATATCGAATCATACAAGTTATTTCTTATCATCCAAGCTTTATACTAATATGGAAAACTCATTTAAATCACCATCAAAAGTCAACTATCAATGGTCAAGTCCATTGAATAATCTCCATCAAATGTCACATATCAATGGTCCATCCATTGACTAATCGATTGCTCAATATTCTACCATGGTTATGACACAACGCCCGGTGACAAGGCGACCAAGCTTTTCCCCTTAGCAAGGTCTCCACCTACAAAGCCGATGGCTGGGCCCATAATGATATTCTAAACCTAGTATGCATACCCCAAAAACCCCTCACTGGGTTCACAGTCATATTGAGCATAAATAACCATCATCCAATACTAAAAATCCAATCCATAAATCAATATCTTAAACCAAACAAATAACATTTTGCAACATAGCCCATCATCCATTTCATATTTATTTCTCAAATCATCATAAACATTTCCATAAATTAGTCGCAAAGCAATTTCATATATATTTCTCCACAAAATTTCTATAATACATTTTTCAAACACCCACAATCAATCAAAGAGTTATATATTTCTCCACAAACTTTGTATAATACATTTTTTAAACACCCACAATCAATCAAAGAGTAACAATTGCTCGATCCGGCTTTTATGCAATAAAAATGCTGTTCTCGATTCAATATATATATATACATATATACTTCAAGACATGATTTTTACAAAACCAAAGAAGATATAGTATCACTTACCTAGTCGTCTATGATCAAACGACGCACGATACTTGTATCGTCGAACTCACGGCCCTATCAAATAACCGAGGAGTAATGTTCAAATCAAATAAAACTCTACCTCAACTACGAAATGACTAAATTATGCCTTAACTCTAACAAAAGGACTCCTATGCACTAACAAATCGCATAACCAAAGCGATTGTTCAAGCCATTCGCAACACGGAGTTTAAGTGCAAAACTTGATCGTGCCTTAACTTTCTCCTCCGAACCCCGATCCGAACGTATTTATAGTCAATAGAGAGCCCTTGAATCATATTACAAGAATCCTAACTTCACCGTCCCAAAATCAAGCCGAAAAATGACAAAATACGGGCCCAAAGCGGCTGGACGCGTACTGTTCACTGCGCGGGGGAAACTTTGAAATTTTGTTTCGGACAAACCACAAGCTCAAATCATGATCCGTAAAATCCCACGGCTCCACAACACCCTAAACTATCATTCTTACAAAAATACGCAGCTCAACGACTCCAAAATTGGACTTCGCCTCTCGATTTTCAGAAAATTCCGAATTTGAGCCATAAACCCATAAATTACTTCAATTGGATGAACGAGGGGCCTAATGCCTTACACGGTGCTGCATTATGGAGTCGAGTTGGCTTGGCGAGGCATCCATGGCGTGCAAGTGCCAAAATCCCTTTCCTTTCTTCCCCATTCTCCTCTCCTTCTTCTTCTTCTTCTTTTCTTTCTTTCCTTTCTAGTTGAGGGACTCTCAGCTTCTATTTAGCCGAGTCCTCTCCCCTCTCCTTTTTGCTTTATTGACTATTCAACTTATTTTTCTTTTTCTTCTTTTGGGGCCCACCAGCCTAATATTACAGCAAATCTCACCCGCAATGCCATAGCACATAGAATCCACTGCCCAAGAAAGAAAAAAACAACAGCAAAGAAGACCATCCACAGATAGCCAATGCAATTCTTCATTTAGCAGAAATAACAAATATTAAATAAATAAATAATAAAATAAAAAACCCAAGAAGCAACATGAACCAACCTTCCTTGGGGCGGCAGCATTTTAGCTAACGGGTTTCAAATCCATCAGATTCGGTCGCTAATCTTTTAGTTTAGAGTTCAAGTGAAGAATTTGCTGAAAGATTCAATTGCCCGATATATCAGAAAAGTTCCCGAAATTAGTTATTAGCCTAGTGATCAACGAGAACTCATCGCGCTAATCAAAGGAGGGTGTTGCAAATTTGTCTTCTCTTCTGTGGTTTCTTCTCGAGATGGTGATGGCGGTTAGGATTTTCACCAGCTGCGATGAGGAAGACGACGCGATCGCAGAGGCCGAAGCTGGGCTTTTCTACGTGGGCTTGGCCCTTGGAGATCGCTTATTGGGCCTTGTGCACGCAGGCAGTTTGGAGAAGTAAGCCCACTACATGAGGCACAATCAGTGAATTTTTCTGTTTTTGGCAAGTATATTAATTTCACAAACATTTTGATATTTCCAGTTAAGACCACTTTGTATAATTTTTTTTTTCATACTAAGTTTAATTCATAATATAAGAAGGTATATCAGGCAACGGGAATGGAAATAACACAAATCCCTAGTCACAAATATGACAAACACACTCGCAATGCAAACAAAAGTGCATGCGCACAAAGCACAACAATTTGCACGAAATATGGCAACTCAAAAGATAAGCAATAAAAAGAATAATTCACTTAAATATTTTTTTCGAAATTATAGAGATAGAATTAGAATAATGTCACAATGTCGACAATGTCGATAGTTGAGTTCATTCCTGAATTTATTGAAATGCGTGTTTTTATTCCCTTTGATAAAGGTATTATTACAACGTCTACGTTCATACCATGCCCAAAAATGAGGAAATTTTCGATACGTATATGCAGAGTAATCACTTATATTTGTGTTCTTCTCTTCAAAAGATTCTTAGTGCAATGGTTAGCCATACCTAATGAAAAAGGATTTGCATCTTTTCAATATAAAAAACAATATTTTTTTTTTGCAATGACCCCCCCCCCCTTGAAAATTTGCTACATGAGATGTCAATGGCATAGTCATAATCGACCTCAAGGTTGCGTCCAAATCTCTTGTTCTCGCACATCGAGCGATCATCTCATACATAAATTATAATTAAGCACGGCGGAAGTCAATTGGAGTTTTCTCAATCGAGGAGCAAAGAGAAAAATTTCATTTTTATCATTATCATAATGTACGGGAGCCTATGATTATTATTATTTTTTTGCTCAGCAGGTGATGAAATGTTGAAAGGTCAATGTAAGAACCACATTGGGGTAGAAACCTTGGCATGAACTTCGCCTATTTTCCGTCCCCGTGCACCGTCGGTCCGACATTCTTAAGCGCGCTTTCTTCTCGAAGAGAAAGAAGGTCAAAGAAGGCCAAAATGCAATTCGACTTTCCCAACCTCCTGGCATCGACGTAATGAATTACGTCGATTCTGCTGCCAGGGTTCCCATGACAAACAGCAAACTATAAATACCAAACGAGCGATGCAGATCCACCTCAATTCAGTTCGCACCATCTTTTGATTTTGGCCATTGTTATCTTTATCGTTGGCCATCACTGTTCATCCTTAACATGGCTACGCACGAAATGGGCACGAACCTCTTCACTCCATGCAAGATGGGCAAGTTTGATCTTACTCACAGGTATCGTATATAGTCCGCATAGATCTGTACAGAATAACTCTGCACGTCTCGATTTCAACTTGGTGGCGGTGGTGACAGGGTGGTGATGGCACCCCTGACGAGATGTAGAGCGGTCGATGATACTCCGTTGCCGGCTCATGCGGAGTACTACGCACAAAGGGCAAGCGAGGGCGGTCTTCTCATTGCAGAAGGCACCGCCATCTCCGACACGGGCACCGCGTACGTCCACTTCTCCCAAGATCATTGCTTGACAACAAGTAAAAATAGAAAATTTGTTTTGGATCATGGGAGGATCATTGAATTATGTTGTTAAACCAGGTTTCCGGGTAATCCTGGGATTTACACTGAAGAGCAAGTCGAAGCGTGGAAGAAGGTGGTGGATGCTGTTCATTCCAAAGGCGGCATCATTTTCTGTCAAGAGTTTCACGCTGGTCGCGCCTCCAATCATGGTACTACTTTTTTATTTTATTTTTCCTGTTGGACTGTTTTCCTAAGAATAACTTGAACAATCTAGATTTGATTCTAACGAGATTGACGATTGTATTAGTTTATCAACCTGAGGGAGCCGCACCAATTTCGTCGACAAATCAATCTATTTCCGGTAAATGGAAAATCCTCATGCCTGACAGGAGTCATGATGTTTATCACAAACCAAGAGCCCTCCAAACACATGAAGTATGGCAAGTTATTGAGCAACATCGACTAGCAGCTAAAAATGCCATTCGAGCAGGTTAGGCTTTGAATTATAGTCATACCATGATGGATGAAAAAGATGAAAAAAAATAGTTTTATTTACTTAGTTCATCACGCATATGTGTACGTGATCATATGAATTTCGATTTCAGGCTTCGATGGGGTTGAGGTCCATGCAGCACATGGTTTCCTCATTGATCAATTCTTAAAGGACTCGATCAATGATAGAACGGACGAATTTGGCGGATCGATTGAGAACAGATGTAGATTCTTGATGGAGATTATCAAAGTGGTAGTTGGAGAAATTGGTGCCGATCAAACGGGAGTTAGAATTTCGCCAGTAGTCAACTATAATGATGCCACGGACTCCCATCCGCTCGGTTTAGGCCTAGCAGTCATTGAGAGACTAAACAAGTTTCAAGATGAGTTAGGCTCTAAATTGGCCTATCTCCATGTTACTCGGCCTCGATTCATGGCTGCTCCCATAGAAGAAGAAGGCGAGGATGAAGAAGCTCGATTGATGAGAGCCTGGAGGAGAGCTTATCAAGGTACTTTCATGTCGACTGGCGGTTTCACTCGAGAGCTCGGGATGAAGGCTGTGGTTGATGGAGATGCGGACTTGATATCATATGGTCGGCTCTTCATCTCTAACCCCGATTTGGTCCGCCGGTTCAAGGTTGATGCACCATTAAATAGTTACAATAGAGAAACATTTTATACTCAAGATCCAGTTGTCGGTTACATAGATTACCCATTTCTTGACCAGGAAAATAAGGAAGTGACACATTAGCAAATGAAAATGCTATGGGTTTGCTCGTACTCCTAGGAAGTTTGTGTGGACTTTTCTCTTATTGGATTATGTTTTACAAATTAAGCACTATGGAGAATGGAAGAAATAAGACAACTTGTTCATTGTATCTACTTTATGTCCGTAAAAATCGGGCACATGATTTGTAAATTGTCGACTCGATTACGAGTCTGATGAATGATCAAATGTCCATCTCCTTAAATACATTATAATCCTTTCTCTGAAATTGTATGCGTTGTTGTATTATAATGAGATTATTAAAAGTAGTTGTAGAATATTATAATCATCTACAATAGAGACTCATGTTCCTATTTACTTTTTTTATTGGCCGCTAGACAAGCTTGCATCCGTGCGGTGTCATCGCAAAGTTTCTAAAGCTCGATTGAAAGTCTTAAAAACTTATTACGAAAGTATAATTAAATTCTAAAACATTCAAAGAGTGCAATTAAGTCCTAAAATTTGTCACAAAAATGCATTTGAGTCCTAATAGCAACGTGCGGCGACCTTGGTATTCTCAAACTGAATTACGTCAAAGCTTCCCAGTTTTTGCTGCAATGCTCGAATGGCAACAACAACTAGAAATAACAACGAGCAGTACAGATCAACCTCATATCACACCGTCTGCGAATCTTTCCCCATTGTACTTTTAGCATCGACCTTTGTCGTTCGCTCTTAACAAGAATGCAAAGCTACGCACAAAATGGCCGCGAACCTCTTCACTCCATGCCAGATGGACAAGTTCGAACTCTCTCACAGGGTAGTGCTAGCGCCCATGACGAGATGCCGAGCAATCAATGAGATCCCATTGCTGGCGCATGCAGAGTACTATGTGCAAAGATCGACCAAGGGTGGTTTTCTCATCAATGAAGGCACCCTCATCTCCAACACGGCTGCCGGGTGTATCCTCTTGTCCCAAGATCAGGCTGTCTTCTGTATATAGCGCATGAAGGAATTAAATTTGTGCGCATGCCGTTGTTCATCCGAGCACAGAAAACTATATAAATCCTATTTATTGCTTGACAGCAAGTGATATGAACTTTGTTTAAAATCATAGGAGGATCATTAACTTTGAGAAATGTAAAGTTGTTAAACCAGGTTTCCAGGTACTCCTGGGATTTGTACTGAAGAGCAAGTCGGAACATGAAAGAAGGTTGTGGATGCTGTTCATTCCAAAGGCAGCATCACGTTCTGTCAATTTTGGCACGTTGGTCATGCCACTAATCATGGTACTAATATATTTTTCCCTCAAATTGAACAAATTAGATTTGACAATTTCTTTGCAGCTATATTTTTTTCCTAGTAAGACAATGTTAGCTTATTGAGTTTCACCTTCAATCCTTGTTTCTGCAATATCAAAATGTTATGGTGATTCTATTAGTTTATCAACTTGGTGGAGGCACGCCGATTTCATCAACAAATCAATCTATTTCCAACAAATGGAGAATCATCATGCCTGACAGGACTTTCGATGTTCCTCACATACCAAGAGCCCTCCAAACACATGATTTATGGTAGATTATCGAGCAATATCGTCGAGCAGCTGGAAAATGCCATTCGAGCATGTTAGGCCATGGACCATAATCATACCATGATGAATTTTCAAATGAGATTTTCGTACTTTGTTTGTTGCGCATAAGCATTAATAATCAAATCAATTTCCACTTTAGGTTTTGATGGCGTTGAGTCCATGGAACCCATGGCTACCTCATTATGAATTTTTGAAGGACTCAATCAATGATAGAACGCACGAATTTGGAGGATCAATCAAGAATAGATGCAAATTATTAATAGAGATTGTCAAAGTGGTGGCAAGAGAAGCTGGGACAAGGAGAACTTTCTTTTTGAGCGTATCTTCTACCGACCATCTCAACGGTTGTCTTCAGGAGTCTTTTATATGATTCCCTTACACCCTTTCAAAGGGTGTCTTTCCATAGCATCATATCAAGACGAAACGGTGCGTTCTCATCGCACCCCATCATGGACGTACTAATTAAGTACAACAAATTGTGCATGGTAGAAGTCAATTAGAGTTTTCTCAATCGAGAAACAAAGAAAAAATTTGATTTTAATTATCATTATTACAAAGAGTAAGGGGACCATATGCTTCTTCTTCTTCTTCAGGTGATGAAATGTCGAACGGTCAATGTAAGAACCACATAGGGGAAGAGACCTTGGCATGAATATCGCCAATTTTCCATCCCCGTTGTTGACACCTAATTTTGGAAAAATAAAATTGCATTTTGAACAAAAGGAAAATAAGGGGAAGATCAATATGATTTGGTTATGAATGGAATGTGGAAATTCTGATTAGCAATCTTTGCTCCGGCGAATTTTCAAATCATAATAAATGTGGAAGGAAATTCTCGATCAAAGAAATCAGGTGAATAAAAGGGCAGGGATTTTGATAAAATGGAAGGAATCAAAACATTCGAGGAAAAATCAAACTGATTGCAAGATTTTGCTCCAATTTGCAGACCATAAATTGAGGCAACGAAAAAAGAAAGCTCAAAAATTGCCATGGAAGATGGTGCTCGGAACCACTATAAAAAGGAGACCAAATTTTGTGAAAAAGGGAAGAGGAGAGCGGAGCTCAGGAGGCGATTTTCAAAAAATTCAGAGCAAATGTGAGGAAGGTTTTCTCATTCGTTTCTTTCGAGTTCAAATTTCTTTAGGGGAGTCGACGATCTCGAGAATTCTTCAATTGGTCTATTGGATGGTGCAGTCCTCTTGACGATGCCCCATGTTCATCATGCTTCATGGATATTGACGACAAGCATAAAGCTAAGTAGAGCTTTTCTTTTTTTTTTAAGTTTGATTGTGTGCAATTCCAATTTGCTATTCGCACTAAGGTGATTTTATTTTTTCTTGCCTAGATTAAACTCCTACACCTCCGACAATAATTCCAGCAGCGAGACATCGAAGTGGCTAACGTACCTAAGCGCTGATTGCCATCCAATGATTTCACTGCAATTCAATGCCGAACAAAAGGCCACACAATTCCATATTCCACCATAATTGACAAGAGAGAGACGACAAGAGAAGGGGGGCGTCCACTCAAAAAGTTCTCGGAGGAGACTAGCAAATGATCAAATCAAGAACTAGCCATATGCCCACCAACGCTGCTGCAATTCACCTCCTTTAGTTTTATTTTTATTTCTTTCTTTTGCTTATTTTATGTTATATTATTGTTTTTAAATTTTGTTATTATTGTTTAAGTTAGAATATGGTTTGTCAATGTTAATATTTGTGCATTTTGTATGCATTATCCGTAGGGATTTTGTCCGAAATTAATGTAATTATTAATTTGATCCGAGAGACATCGGATCATTTTTTTATTATATTAATTTTTGGGCTTTTTGGTGAAATTTTAATTGTTAAATCACAATAATTATTTAATTTGGTCCGTAAGACTTCGGATCAGATTTGTAATTGTTTTGATCTCCTTGTTGTGATAATTAGGGTTAGAATAACCGTTAATTTGACCTGTGAGACAGTAGGTTATTTTTTCAATTATTTTAATCCTTTCTTGCTTTATTTTGTTGATAGTTTAGATTTAATATTTATTTAATAATTAATTATTTAAAAAATCAAAATTCTGCATGAGCATATAGGTTTAGTAAATCAGACATGTAGAATTAGGTTTATGAAATTTTCGTCATCTAGTGATTGTTGCTAAGTTCATTGCTCGTCATTAGAATTAGGTCATTTGATTAAATTGCATATTTAATTGTTGCATTTCTTTAATTTCGAATTTCATGGAAAAAACAAAAAATTAGAATAGATTCATTTCATGCTTTAAGATGGATTGCATGCTTATTCATGTTATATAGTTTAGGTCATATTGCCACGTCATATCATTTCATGTTAAATTAGTAGCATGCATTGCACGACTTTCATTAAATAAAGTGAAAACAAAAAATTGAGTGATTGCTTATTAATTAGAAATCATATCTAGGATTATTGATATGAATTCTGACCTAACAACGCAGTTGCTTTCGTTGCTTTGAGGTAAGTCCTGCATTATTTTATTCGCTTTCTCGGGTGTTAAATTGGTGGTTTGTGCACTCGCATGATCGCCTCACACGTTAGGAAAATGAATTAAAATCAAATCAAGCTGCCTGCAAAACATTTTTGAAAATTAAAAAGAAATGGTACCGAAAGGGCACTAGGATAGTCTAGTGTAACCAAGTCCCCGTACCCTTAGTCTCTGGTTCGTAGGAGTAAAATAATTCTCCCATTATTTTGCTTAGGTGTCTAATCGACCTACCAAAAACAGATTAGTGGCGACTCCTAGATAGTATTTTGCATGTTTAAAAAGTTTAGACTCAAGTCGCGATTTGGTATGGGCTTGGGAGAGCCCGAGCTAAGTTTAAAAAACTTAGCAGTCCATTAACCTAGTTTTAGGCGGCAAACCCGAAAAAATTAGGTCGCGACACCCGTACACCGTTTGTACGACATTCTTAAACACGATTTTTTCTTGAAGAGAAAGAAGGTCAAAGAAGGCCAAATTGCGATTCGACTCTCCCAGCCTCCTGGCATGCACGTAATGTATTACCTCGATTCTGCTGCAAGGGTTCGCATGGCAACAACAACTGATGTTTATTTATTTCTTATTGGCCGCTAGAGAAGCTGGCACGTGAGCGGTGTTGTTCGAGAGTTTGTAATGTGAGTGTGGAAATAAAAAAGAGTCCCACGTAGGAAAAAAAGAAGGAAACTATTTTGTTTGAATATGAGAGCAACCATGTTTTTGTTTTCTAAAGGCATGGGCACTCAAGCGGACATTTTCCATTGAATACGCCTGATTATATTTAATCCTAATTGGACTTGAAAAGTTGTGGTTAAGCAATTTTGAATTTTATTTTAATTAATATTTACATTTCTGATCAAAATGTATGTCGGAAGTTAAACAATGTCAACCGAGTGATTGTGCCTGTACACAAGACATATTAGTTCGTTATTCTTGTACAAGCATACGCCTTTTCTTAGTAAAGTTATTCTATTTTTCTTGTGTTTATGTTCAGAGAGTTTGAGGGGTTAAATTATATCTTGAGAGCATTATAGCTTTAAAAGAGTGATTTCATAGGTTTCTTAGCAGAACCATTTTGTTTTCTATATGTCTTTTTTTCCGGGCTTTCTCTCTTCAATCTCCAATGTAGTCCAGCTTCTTTTTTATATGGTTAATGGTAGGTGAGGAATCTAAAATAAGACCCAATGAGAATATTAAAAGTCAAATCACAATGATGAATGGAAAGAGCCTTATGTTATAAAAGTTGTCAATCTCTTAGTTTTAGTGTATCCATAAATTTGTTTGTAATTTTAATCGATATTCTAGAATTTCTCTCCCTTTGTGCCACATTAATTGTGCTTTTACGGAGATTTCCTCTCCCCCTTGCCCGTTCGGCTTCGCCCTTTGCTTCAAGCTCAAATAGATTTTGTGAAAAAATCTCAATCTAGTCGTTACTTCAATTAAGTATGTTAGATTACATATAGATGGCGCATAAGAAAAATACTAAATGGCAATGACATCTTGGTCTGTTCAGAAGGAATTATGCCAGATGTGACCTTCTCTTTTACCAACTTCGCCTGCTATCTTAAGTTCTCGATGTTAAACTTTATCATCTTCTTGGTCTGTTCATTCTTAGTTGGATATAAGCTACGCTCAATGGCTTTGAACCTCATCATTCCATGTCAATGGGCAAGTTCAATCTCTCAAAGGAGTATTATCAGTTGCTTTCTCTCTCTCTCCCTATTCAATTGTCCATCAATAGTATATTTTCATATGTTTGCTCCCCAACAAGACACAACACAAAATATTAAAGTGTGCTATATGAGCATACAATTTCGACATGCTTATGACTAATCGGTCCAAATAGAAAGCTATTGAAGAAAAGTTACAGTAATCTACGACTTCTTCGGACTTGACTAATGAAACCATGTTTGTTTCAGCATCGCTATCAAGCATTTATATCTTTGTGGGAAAAAGAAAACAAGAAAAGAACAGTGAACCCATATGTGTTAGTGTCCTCCCTTATGGGTGAAGTGAAGTGCTCAAACCTAAATATTATTTAATTTAGTGTCCTCCCTTATGGGTGAAGTGAAGTGCTCAAACCTAAATATTATTTAATTTTGAGTGCTCCATCATCTTAATGGAGAACGACACAAAATGTTGAAAAGGTGCGAGAATTGGGCATGGACCAGGGGCAAGCCCCTAACATCATTCACTATCCCCCCCATATTATCCATAAAATAAGGTTGCAATAGATGAAGGCACGGGTTTATTCCGACTCCCTCCCGGACCTCTCCTTGCTACTTTTGCGGTTCTCATGACTCCAGGAGGCCCCACTCAAGCGAAGACAAAGTTGCATGTCGAGACTATTCTTATTCTCCCCCTTGAGATTTCTTACATGAGATGTCGATGGCGTGGTCGAATTGAAATCTAAATGCCGCCCATATTTTTTGTTCTTCTCGTGCATCGTAAAAAAAGCACATGGCAGGGAAATTCTAATCACACGAAGTCAAAGTCAAAAAGTCCTAGTCACTCAAGAAAGTCAAGAGAAAAATGTCATTATCATTATTTATTAATATTAGATTCTCTGGACAGGGAACATAGACTGATTGCTCTATATGAACAGGAACGACCCCCCCTCCCTCCCCCACCGACTTCGTAGCAGCCCAGCAGGCGATGAAATGTTGAACGGTCAACGTAAGAACCCCGTTGGGCAATGAGAAAATAAAGAAACGTTAGAACCACATGTTCTATACGTCAACGTCTTTAAAACAATTTTGCAAGGAGAAAAGTGAGGTTAAAGAAAGCAAATTGCAATTCGACCTTCACAATATGCGACGACTTAGTCATAACAAAAATAAACCTAGCCATGTTCAAACTGAATTATGGCGAATCTTCCCAGTTCTTGCTGCAATGTTCAAATGGCAACACCAAACTATTTAGCCGAGTCCTCTCCCCTCTCCTTTTTGCTTTATTGACTATTCAACTTCCTTTTCTTTTTCTTCTTTTGGGGCCCACCAGCCTAATATTACAGCAAATCTCACCCGCAATGCCATAGCACATAGAATCCACTGCCCAAGAAAGAAAAAACAACAGCAAAGAAGACCATCCACAGATAGCCAATGCAATTCTTCATTAAGCAGAAATAACAAATATTAAATAAATAAATAAATAACCCAAGAAGCAACATGAACCAACCTTCCTTGGGGCGGCAGCATTTTCGCTAACGGGTTTTGAATCCATCAGATTCGGTCACTAATCTTTTAGTTTAGAGTTCAAGTGAAGAATTTGCTGAAAGATTCAATTGCCCGATATATCAGAAAAGTTCCCGAAATTAGTTATCAGCCTAGTGATCAACGAGAACTCATCACGCTAATCAAAGGAGGGTGTTGCAAATTTGTCTTATCTTCTCTGGTTTCTTCTCGAGATGGTGATGGCGGTTAGGATTTTCACCAGCTGCGATGAGGAAGACGACGCGATCGCAGAGGCCAAAGCGGGGCTTTTCTACGTGGGCTTGGGCCTGGGAGATCGCTTATTGGGCCTTGTGCACGCAGGCAGTTTGGAGAAGTAAGCCCACTACATGAGGCACAAGCAGTGAATTTTTCTGTTTTTGGCAAGTATATTAATTTCACAAACATTTTGATATTTCCAGTTAAGACCACTTTGTATAAGTTTTTTTTTTTCATACTAAGTTTAATTCATAATATAAGAAGGTATATGAGGCAACGGGAATGGAAATAACACAAATCCCTAGTCACAAATATGACAAACACACTCGCAATGCAAACAAAAGTGCATGCGCACAAAGCACAACAATTTGCACGAAATATGGCAACTCAAAAGATAAGCAATAAAAAGAATAATTCACTTAAATATTTTTTTCGAAATTATAGAGATAGAATTAGAATAATGTCACAATGTCGACAATGTCGATAGTTGAGTTCATTCCTGAATTTATTGAAATGCGTGTTTTTATTCCCTTTGATAAAGGTATTATTACAACGTCTACGTTCATACCATGCCCAAAAATGAGGAAATTTTCGATACGTATATGCAGAGTAATCACTTATATTTGTGTTCTTCTCTTCAAAAGATTCTTAGTGCAATGGTTAGCCATACCTAATGAAAAAGGATTTGCATCTTTTCAATATAAAAAACAATATTTTTTTTTTTGCAATGACCCCCCCCCCCTTGAAAATTTGCTACATGAGATGTCAATGGCATAGTCATAATCGACCTCAAGGTTGCGTCCAAATCTCTTGTTCTCGCACATCGAGCGATCATCTCATACATAAATTATAATTAAGCACGGCGGAAGTCAATTGGAGTTTTCTCAATCGAGGAGCAAAGAGAAAAATTTCATTTTTATCATTATCATAATGTACGGGAGCCTATGATTATTATTATTTTTTTGCTCAGCAGGTGATGAAATGTTGAAAGGTCAATGTAAGAACCACATTGGGGTAGAAACCTTGGCATGAACTTCGCCTATTTTCCGTCCCCGTGCACCGTCGGTCCGACATTCTTAAGCGCGCTTTCTTCTCGAAGAGAAAGAAGGTCAAAGAAGGCCAAAATGCAATTCGACTTTCCCAACCTCCTGGCATCGACGTAATGAATTACGTCGATTCTGCTGCCAGGGTTCCCATGACAAACAGCAAACTATAAATACCAAACGAGCGATGCAGATCCACCTCAATTCAGTTCGCACCATCTTTTGATTTTGGCCATTGTTATCTTTATCGTTGGCCATCACTGTTCATCCTTAACATGGCTACGCACGAAATGGGCACGAACCTCTTCACTCCATGCAAGATGGGCAAGTTTGATCTTACTCACAGGTATCGTATATAGTCCGCATAGATCTGTACAGAATAACTCTGCACGTCTCGATTTCAACTTGGTGGCGGTGGTGACAGGGTGGTGATGGCACCCCTGACGAGATGTAGAGCGGTCGATGATACTCCGTTGCCGGCTCATGCGGAGTACTACGCACAAAGGGCAAGCGAGGGCGGTCTTCTCATTGCAGAAGGCACCGCCATCTCCGACACGGGCACCGCGTACGTCCACTTCTCCCAAGATCATTGCTTGACAACAAGTAAAAATAGAAAATTTGTTTTGGATCATGGGAGGATCATTGAATTATGTTGTTAAACCAGGTTTCCGGGTAATCCTGGGATTTACACTGAAGAGCAAGTCGAAGCGTGGAAGAAGGTGGTGGATGCTGTTCATTCCAAAGGCGGCATCATTTTCTGTCAAGAGTTTCACGCTGGTCGCGCCTCCAATCATGGTACTACTTTTTTATTTTATTTTTCCTGTTGGACTGTTTTCCTAAGAATAACTTGAACAATCTAGATTTGATTCTAACGAGATTGACGATTGTATTAGTTTATCAACCTGGGGGAGCCGCACCAATTTCGTCGACAAATCAATCTATTTCCGGTAAATGGAAAATCCTCATGCCTGACAGGAGTCATGATGTTTATCACAAACCAAGAGCCCTCCAAACACATGAAGTATGGCAAGTTATTGAGCAACATCGACTAGCAGCTAAAAATGCCATTCGAGCAGGTTAGGCTTTGAATTATAGTCATACCATGATGGATGAAAAAGATGAAAAAAAATAGTTTTATTTACTTAGTTCATCACGCATATGTGTACGTGATCATATGAATTTCGATTTCAGGCTTCGATGGGGTTGAGGTCCATGCAGCACATGGTTTCCTCATTGATCAATTCTTAAAGGACTCGATCAATGATAGAACGGACGAATTTGGCGGATCGATTGAGAACAGATGTAGATTCTTGATGGAGATTATCAAAGTGGTAGTTGGAGAAATTGGTGCCGATCAAACGGGAGTTAGAATTTCGCCAGTAGTCGACTATAATGATGCCACGGACTCCCATCCGCTCGGTTTAGGCCTAGCAGTCATTGAGAGACTAAACAAGTTTCAAGATGAGTTAGGCTCTAAATTGGCCTATCTCCATGTTACTCGGCCTCGATTCATGGCTGCTCCCATAGAAGAAGAAGGCGAGGATGAAGAAGCTCGATTGATGAGAGCCTGGAGGAGAGCTTATCAAGGTACTTTCATGTCGACTGGCGGTTTCACTCGAGAGCTCGGGATGAAGGCTGTGGTTGATGGAGATGCGGACTTGATATCATATGGTCGGCTCTTCATCTCTAACCCCGATTTGGTCCGCCGGTTCAAGGTTGATGCACCATTAAATAGTTACAATAGAGAAACATTTTATACTCAAGATCCAGTTGTCGGTTACATAGATTACCCATTTCTTGACCAGGAAAATAAGGAAGTGACACATTAGCAAATGAAAATGCTATGGGTTTGCTCGTACTCCTAGGAAGTTTGTGTGGACTTTTCTCTTATTGGATTATGTTTTACAAATTAAGCACTATGGAGAATGGAAGAAATAAGACAACTTGTTCATTGTATCTACTTTATGTCCGTAAAAATCGGGCACATGATTTGTAAATTGTCGACTCGATTACGAGTCTGATGAATGATCAAATGTCCATCTCCTTAAATACATTATAATCCTTTCTCTGAAATTGTATGCGTTGTTGTATTATAATGAGATTATTAAAAGTAGTTGTAGAATATTATAATCATCTACAATAGAGACTCATGTTCCTATTTACTTTTTTTATTGGCCGCTAGACAAGCTTGCATCCGTGCGGTGTCATCGCAAAGTTTCTAAAGCTCGATTGAAAGTCTTAAAAACTTATTACGAAAGTATAATTAAATTCTAAAACATTCAAAGAGTGCAATTAAGTCCTAAAATTTGTCACAAAAATGCATTTGAGTCCTAATAGCAACGTGCGGCGACCTTGGTATTCTCAAACTGAATTACGTCAAAGCTTCCCAGTTTTTGCTGCAATGCTCGAATGGCAACAACAACTAGAAATAACAACGAGCAGTACAGATCAACCTCATATCACACCGTCTGCGAATCTTTCCCCATTGTACTTTTAGCATCGACCTTTGTCGTTCGCTCTTAACAAGAATGCAAAGCTACGCACAAAATGGCCGCGAACCTCTTCACTCCATGCCAGATGGACAAGTTCGAACTCTCTCACAGGGTAGTGCTAGCGCCCATGACGAGATGCCGAGCAATCAATGAGATCCCATTGCTGGCGCATGCAGAGTACTATGCGCAAAGATCGACCAAGGGTGGTTTTCTCATCAATGAAGGCACCCTCATCTCCAACACGGCTGCCGGGTGTATCCTCTTGTCCCAAGATCAGGCTGTCTTCTGTATATAGCGCATGAAGGAATTAAATTTGTGCGCATGCCGTTGTTCATCCGAGCACAGAAAACTATATAAATCCTATTTATTGCTTGACAGCAAGTGATATGAACTTTGTTTAAAATCATAGGAGGATCATTAACTTTGAGAAATGTAAAGTTGTTAAACCAGGTTTCCAGGTACTCCTGGGATTTGTACTGAAGAGCAAGTCGGAACATGAAAGAAGGTTGTGGATGCTGTTCATTCCAAAGGCAGCATCACGTTCTGTCAATTTTGGCACGTTGGTCATGCCACTAATCATGGTACTAATATATTTTTCCCTCAAATTGAACAAATTAGATTTGACAATTTCTTTGCAGCTATATTTTTTTCCTAGTAAGACAATGTTAGCTTATTGAGTTTCACCTTCAATCCTTGTTTCTGCAATATCGAAATGTTATGGTGATTCTATTAGTTTATCAACTTGGTGGAGGCACGCCGATTTCATCAACAAATCAATCTATTTCCAACAAATGGAGAATCATCATGCTTGACAGGACTTTCGATGTTCCTCACATACCAAGAGCCCTCCAAACACATGATTTATGGTAGATTATCGAGCAATATCGTCGAGCAGCTGGAAAATGCCATTCGAGCATGTTAGGCCATGGACCATAATCATACCATGATGAATTTTCAAATGAGATTTTCGTACTTTGTTTGTTGCGCATAAGCATTAATAATCAAATCAATTTCCACTTTAGGTTTTGATGGCGTTGAGTCCATGGAACCCATGGCTACCTCATTATGAATTTTTGAAGGACTCAATCAATGATAGAACGCACGAATTTGGAGGATCAATCAAGAATAGATGCAAATTATTAATAGAGATTGTCAAAGTGGTGGCAAGTGAAGCTGGCACTGATTAAATGGGAGTTAGAATCTTGCCGGCAATTGATCACATGAATGTCATAGGCTCTGATCTGCTTAGTCTAGGCTTGGTGGTCATCAAGAGACTAAACAAATTTTAGAATAAGATAGGATGCAAACTCGCCTATCTCCATGTGACTGAACCTCGATTCATGGCCCATGGCACGAAAAATTACGACAAAGAAAAGGAGGATTAAGAAGCTCAATTGATTAGAACTTGGAGAAGGGCTTATCGAGGTACTTTCATGTCAAGTGGTGACTTTACAAGAGAGCTCAGGATGAAGGCTCTAGCTGATGGAGACTCGGACTTGATATTGTGTGGTTGGCTCTTCATCTCTAACCCCCGATTTGGTCTACAGATTCAAAGTGGATGTACTGTTGAATGGTTACAAGAGAGACATTCTATACTAAAGATACAGTTGTTGGTCACCTAGACTACCCATTTCTTAATTAGGAAAATGGGGAAGTGACACACTAGTAAATGAAAATGCCACTGGTTTGTTCGTACTCCTAGGAACTTTGTGTGAAGTTTTCTTTATTGGATTATATTCCACAAGTTAAGCACCATGCAGGATTGAAGAAATAAGACAACTTGTTCATTGCATATAATTTATGTCCGTGAAAATAGGGCCCATGATTTGTACATTGTCGACTCAATAAATTATAATCCTTGGTGTTGTATGCATCGGTGTATTTTGATTTAAATTATTGCAAGTAGTCGTGGAATAATATAACCATTTACATTAGAAACTGATGTCTATTTATTTCTTATTGGCCGCTAGAGAAGCTGTCCTCTGAGCGGTGTTGTTCGAGAGTTTGTAATGTGAGTGTGGAAGAAAAAAAAAAGAGTCCCACGTAGGAAAAAATGAAATAAACTTTTTTGTTTGAATATGAGAGCAACCATGTTTTTGTTTTTTAAAGGCATGGGAACTCAAGCGGACATTTTGCATTTAATACGGCTAATTATATTTAATCTTAATTGGGCACTTGAAAAATTGTGATTTAGCAATTTTGAATTTTATTTTAATTAAATTTTCGAACAAAAATGTATGTCAAAAGATTGACCATATATCAATAGAGTGATTGTATCTGTTCACAAAACATATTGGTTATTCTTATACAAGCATACTCCTTTTTTATTAAAGCTATTCGATTTTTCTTGTGTTTATGTTCAAAGAGTCTGAGAGGTTATTATATCTTGGGGGCATTACAGCTTCAAATGAGTGATTTCATACGTTTCTTAACAGAATCATTTGTTTTCTATAATTCTCTAGGGCTTTCTATCTTCAATCGAACTATATTCGAGGATACACTATTAGCGTTAAATGCGAGCAATGACTCTAATTTTATTGACTTTGATCCTATTAATTGCAGTTGGTTGAGTGAAATTGTTACAATATATTGTTACAAATTTGATGAGAAACTACTCTCATTACTTAGAGTTGTGATGGATAGGCGTATATTATCATGTGATCATGATATGCTCCTACTTTAATTTTTCCGTTCTTCGATTTCTTAAATTCAATGGAGTAAAAACCCCAACTTCTTGCTCAAGATGCCATTCCCTTCGAGAACTCGGGATTGATCTAGGAACTCACCTTGATGATCCAATATTGAGTTTGCAGTCCTTTCTTAGTTGTCTGCCTTTTCTTTAACATGCAAGCACTGCATTCGCTTCATAGTTTTTGATTAAGTGAAGTCGAGTGACAATCAACATGGCATGCCTCATATTTTCATTTATGCAGTTTTAACCCAATCAATTGGCCTGAGTTAGTGTTAGGGACCCAATCTCTTAGTCTTTCTTTTTCTAGTAAGCATCATCCAAAAACGTGAACTTGAATCCAGTCATTATTATATTGCTCTATTATCACCTATTCGCATTAGCATGATATCCTCAAAAATCAGATTCGTAGCAAGGTGACCCCGACAGGCTAACTCTACGGAAATATATAAAATAATTGTCTCATAAAATGTCATCATAATGGACGTTGCTAAGAGAACGGCACGTTATTAAGAGGGAATGACGGTGCCTCGCGGGCCATTAATTCCCATTCAATGGGAATGGGCTACCGGTGGAACAAATTTGGGAAAAATATCTGGATAGAAAATTCTAAAATATCAATCATTATGTTTTGATAAAGAAAATAAAAATTCCTGCTTGGACCATTAAATACTTTGTATAACTATTTAAATATAAAACTCAATTCTATTGCAAAGTACTTGCAAAATCAATTTCATCAATTCTACATACAATAAAAATCAAAATGACAAACCAGACATATATTTTAACCTAATACGATGAGACTTTAAAGAATTATTCGAATAAGTGAAAAATTTGAAAGTTGGCTAGTACGGAGAAAAAGTGTGGCAATACAAAGAGGAAAAAGCATCGAGATATAAAAAATTAATCAAACAAATTCAATATACTTAAAATTTTAAATTAAATTGATCTTTAGTTACTCACAAGATGATCATAATTTTGATTTTTGAGTTACCTAGGATTGCCATGGCTTGAGCAGAATTTATTGAAGTTTTAAATTATGTAAATTAGGTATTCAACTCTTTGTTTTGACAATCGTGTTCATCGATGAATATTTTAATCCACTATTGTGAGTGAAACATATTTAATTGTAGAGGTGTTGTTAATAAAAGATCCGACCTTTTTTCTTTTTTTTTATATAGTAAAGATGTTTAGACATCCTATAAATTGTTTACACATTTGCTACATAAAAAGTTTGTAGACTTCAAGGGAAAGAATACAAATAGAGGAACTTTGTAGAAAAATTACTACCAAAAGAGAAGATTCATAACACCAAAAAGAAAAGTAAAAAGAAGGTGTAAACAACCCGAGAGTGGAAACTGGACAAAAGAGTTTCCAGGTTTCCTTGAAGAAATTTGTGGCCTAAAAAGGGCCATAACTCTCATGGGTACCATTGGAAACTCATTTTTTCTGGTTTCCACTCTCAGGTTGTTTACACCTTCCTTTTATTATTCTTGCTACGAATCTTCATTTTCTTTATGAAAAAAATAATGATTGATATTTTAGAATTTTCGATCAAGATTTGTTACCCAAATTTGTTCCACCGGTTGCCCAATAAAGGCAGAAAAGATCAAACTGAGATTCACTCCCAAAAATGACTAAAAATTAAAAAAAAAAAAAAGAAACCTAATTACTTTCTCTCCCAATGACGCCTATAAAATGCACCATCTTACGTACAAGATTTATTCGGATATACATTACATCTGCAATAGAGCCGATTGAACCTGATGGAGAGGAGTTCATGATCCAAGATAGCGCTTGCGCTCATGCTCGTCGCCGTTTTGCTGTGGGCAGGTCTGCCATCTTCAATGGCCGTGCCTGGTGAGTGCCGCACTAATGCGGATTGTCTCAACATTTGCGCCTCAGGTTGTGGTCTTTGTACCCGAACCGAATGCGCTTGTTTCGATGGGAAACCGCCGGCTTGCACTAGCCGTAATCACCTTGGAAGCATAAATACTCCTTGATGATGTCATATGAGAACTTTTACTTATTTGGATTCATACTGATGCTCTGATCATGAAATAAAATATGATCGTGCAATAATATTTAAGTGAATTTCGCTCTGCTCTTTGTGATTTTGCCATACTTTTGGTCCCGCGGAGAAATAACTGTGCAAGTCAAGCAAATTTTTGCGCCATATAACTAACAAAACTCATGAAATTTACGGGAAAGCAATCTAAAAATAACTTTGCTGACATAGATACATAAATTATACATTAATTCATGGGATGCTTCAAGTTTATTCTTATGGTCCAGCTTCTATTTTATACGGTTAATGGTGGGTGAGAAATCTAAAATAGTACAGCTAACGGTTTTCGAATCCATATGATTCGGCTGCTGATCTTTCAATTTAGTGTTCGAGTACAGAATTTGCTGAAAGATTGAATTGCCCAATAAATTAGAAAAGTTCTGAAAATTAGTTATCAGCCGAGTGATAAACAAGAACTCATCGCGCCAATCAAGGGAGGGCGTCTCAAATTTGTCTTTTCGTCTATGGATTCTTCTCAATATGGTAATGGCGGCTAGGGTTTTGCTGGCTGCAATGAGGAAGAAGACGCGATCGCAGAGGACGACGCTGGGCTTTCCAACGTTGGGCTTGGGCCTTGGAGATCCGCTTCTTGGGCCTTTTGGACGCAGCAGTTTGAAGAAGTACGCCCACTACATGAGGCCCGGTCGTAATTTTTTATTTTTATTTTTGGCAAGCAAAATTAATTTCACAAGCATTTTGATATTTCCATCTAAGACTACTCTGTATAAAAAAAAAAATTGTTCATTTAAGAAGGTATATAATGCAGCGGGAATGGAAATAACGTGAATGCTTGGTCGCAAATACAAGAAGCATACGCACAACACGAACAAAAGTGCATGTGCATGAAGCACGAGAATTTGCACGAAATGCAGCATTTCAAAAGGTAAGCATTAAAAAAGAAATTTCACTTAAATATTTTTTTTCAAAATCATAGAGATGGAATTAGAATAATGTCACGATGTCGGTTTCTTTGTTCGTTCCTGAATTTATATAAATACGTGTCTTTATTCCCTCTTATAAACATATTATTATTGCCTCTGCGTTCATCACATGCTCAAAATTAGAATTTTTTTTATATGTATATACTAAATAATCACTTATATTTGTGTTCCTGTTGCGACCTCATTCTTCGGATGCCATTACACACAGACACAAGCGAAGGCTAATGGCTCACAAAGTATTAAGCTTAGCGTGACTCTCTCATATCCACTAATTCACGATTTATAATTTGAATTTTAAACTTGTAAATCAATTTAAAATAGGAGTTGTCACTAATTGATTTGGGGTAGATCGATTAGAAACCCAAGTGAAATATTGAGAGAAAATGTTGTTAAACCAGGTTTCCCCTATTCATTGCTTGACAGCAAGTAATATGAACTTTGCTTTGGATCATAGGAGAATCTTTAACTTTGAGAAAGAAAATGTTGTTAAACCAGGTTTCCAGGTAGTGCTGGGATTTACACTGAAGAGCAAGTCGAAGCATGGAAGAGGGTGGTGGATGCTGTTCATTCCAAGGGCGGCATCATCTTTTGTCAACTTTGGCACGTTGGTCGTGCCTCCAACCGTGGTACTAAATTCATTTTCTCAAACCGACGCCACCAAATATTTCTGTAGCTCCCCCATATATCACATAATCACGACCTGCATTATTTGAATTTGACAATCTGTTTTTGCTGTTATACTTTTTTCCTACTTTGGCAATGTTAACTTATTAAATTTCACCTTCTATACTTGTTTCTAACAACAATTGGTATTATATAATGGTGATTGAATTAGTTTATCAACCCGATGGAGGCGCTCTGATTTCATCAACAAATCAATCTGTCTCTGATAAATGGAAAATCATCATGCCCGACAGGACTCTCGATGTTCCTCACAAACCAAGAGCCCTCCAAACACACGAAGTATGGCAGGTTATCGAGCAATATCGCCGAGTAGCTGCAAATGCCATTCGAACAAGTTAGTCCATGAACTATAATCATATTGTGATAGATGCTAAAATTACTTGTATTTACTTCGTTTGTTGCACATTAGTATTTATAATCAAATCAATTTTCCGCTTTAGGTTTTGATGGTGTTGAGCTGCATGGAGCACATGGCTATCTCATTGATCAATTCTTAAAGGACTCAATCAATGATAGAGTAGATGAATTTGGAGGATCAATTGAGAATAGATGCAGATTCTTGATGGAGATTGTCAAAGTGGTGGCAGAAGAAGTTGGCACTGATCGAACGGGAGTTAGAATCTCACCAGCAATTGAACACAATGATGCCACGGACTCCGATCCACTTAGTCTAGGCCTAGCAGTCATTGAGCGATTGAACAAGTTCCAAAATGAGATAGGTTCCAAACTTGTGTATCTCCATGTGACTCAACGTCGATTCACAGCCAATGGCACGAAAAATTATGGTGAACAAGAGGAGGATGAAGAAGCTCGATTGATAAGAACTTGGAGGAGAGCTTATCAAGGTACTTTCATGTTAAGCGGTGGTTTCACCTGAGAGCTCGGGATGAAGGCTTTGGCTAGAGGAGACACGGACTTGATATCGTATGGTCGACTCTTCATCTCTAACCCTGATTTGGTTTACCGATTCAAGGTGGATGCACCATTGAATGGTTACAACAGAGAGACATTTTATACTCAAGATCCCGTTGTTGGTTACATAGATTACCCATTTCTTGACTAGGAAAATGGGGAAGTGACACACTAGTGAAGGAGGATGCTATTGGTGGGTTTGTACTCATGGGAACTTTGAGTTATATTGTACGAGTTAAAGCACTAAGGGGGATCGAAGAAATAAGATAACTAGTTAATGGGAAATACCTTTTGTTCGTGATAATAGGGAACATGGTTTGTATATTATAGAGTCAATTACGTAGAGTCTGACGAATAATTATATCTCATTGTTCAACAAACTATAATTCTCTCTTGTATTGCACTTGTTCGTATATTTTGATTATTAATAAAAGTACATAGAACAGTGGAAACTGATGTTCATGTGATTTTTTTTTTTTCGCTGGTAAGAGGTGACACCCATATGGGTTGTTGGAGAGTTTGGGGGGGAGGGGGGGGGGGGAAGGGAAGGGAACTATTTATTTGAAATATAAGAGCGCCATGTAAGTGTTGAAAAATGAGCAATGCGATGAACCCAGAAAGGCTATTTTCCATACGTCTAGACAATAGCAGGTTTTGGGTTTCGAACTGGAGGAGCCTATTAGAGAATGAGATATGATTTGATTCTAATTATTCTAATTGTAGGTTAATTGACCTAGTCAATCCGTTAAATTATATATTTGAAATATAGAATATGAAACGTTATTTATATATTCTTTCCCATAGTACAACCTTCTTGTATTATAAATAGGCTTGTAATACTTGTAGGAAAGTTAAGAAATACATAGTACAATTTTCTTCAATATTCTTCATATTCTATTCGGAAACATGGTATCAGAGCACCTGGATGATCAGAGCCTCTGCTTTGAGAGATCATGAGTTATTTATTTAGTTAATAAAGGACCGGTGGTAAACCAATCCTCCCGGCTTCTCAGGCTTTGAGTCTGTGATCCTCCTACCAGCGTCCTGCTCTCCAGATACCTCTTAAAAGCTACGTGATTAGATGACTTGGAAGAGTCCCTACGGAAGTGGAATAAGCCGATAAAAGAGACCTATGAGCTCGGACTCCAAGAAGAGTTCTAGGAGGTGCGTAGCGCTTTGAACATGAGTCTTTATCGATGCTTTTCATACGACCCATGGAGTGGTAACTAGGAAAGTCAAAATGAAAGTTCTACGACTGGGAATTTTTTATATCAGAGCACGGTGATCATCGAGCCTATCTCTTGCCTTCAGTCATCCGATTTTGGCCAGCGACCACTAGCCGTCTATTTGCTTCTTTTTCGGATCCTTTATTAATTTGCTTTGATTGATTTTTCTGCGCATCATCTTTTGTTTTTGGATTGGTTATCATGTCCAAACTAAGCTCCCGGGCTGAGGAAGCCTCCAGCCACACACCGGCTCATGAACGGAACGATAGTTCGTACTTCCTCCATGCCTCGGATAGCCTTGGTTCGAATTTAGTTAGCATGGTTTTGACGGGTGATAATTATAATAGCTGGTCACGAGCCATGACCATTGTTTTGTAAGCAAAAAAACAAAATGAGTTTCATTACGGGAGATATTCCGAAACCAGAATCAAATCATATCTCCTTTAGAGCCTTATGCGCAAATCTCACCTGCAACGCTACAGCACAAAGCATCCATTACCAAAGAAACAAAAAACAACGGCCAAGAAGACCATCCACAGACAGCCAATGCAATTCTTCATTTAGCAGAAATACAAAATATTAAATAAATAAATAATAAAATAAAAAACCCAAGAGGCGGTAGGCAGCATGAACCAAACTTCCTTGAGGCGGCAGCATTATCGCTAATGGGTTTTGAATCCATCAGATTCGGCCGCTAATCTTTCAGTATAGAGTTCAAGTGAAGAATTTGCTGAAAGATTCAATTGGTCGATATATCAGAAAAGTTTCCGAAATTAGTTATCAGCCCAGTGATATACAAGAACTCATTGAGCCAATCAAAGGAGGGTGTCTCAAATTTGTCTTCTCTTCTCTGGTTTCTTCTCGAGATGGTAATGGCGGTTAGGATTTCCACCAGCTGCGATGAGGAAGACGACGCGATTGCAGAAGCCAAAGCAGGGCTTTCCTACGTGGGCTTGGGCCTTGGAGATCGCTTATTGGGCCTTCTTCACGCAGGCAGTTTGAAGAAGTAAGCCCACTACATGAGGCACAATCTGTGAATTTTTCTTTTTTTTGGCAAGTATATTAATTTCACAAACATTTTGATATTTCCAGTTAAGACCACTTTGTATAAAAAAAAATTGTTCATACTAAGTTTAATTCATAATATAAGAAGATATATGACGCAACGGGAATAGAAATAATACAAATCCCCGATTACAAATACGAGAAACACGCTCGCAACACGAACAAAAGTGCATGTGCACGAAGCACGACAATTTGCATGAAGCGCGGCAATTCAAGACATAAGAAATAAAACACACAAATTCACTTAAATATTTTTTCTTGAGATCATAGAGATGGAATTAGAATAATGTCACAATGTCGATTATTTAGTTCATACTAGAATTTATATAAATACTCTTTATTCCCTCTAATGAATGTATTATACCTCTACGTTCATCACATGCTCAAATTAGAAAATTTTCGATACGTATATACAAAGTAACCACTTATTTTAGTGTTCCTATCTTAAAAAGATTCCCAGGGCAATGATTAATCATACCTAATGAGAAAATATTTTCATCTTTTCAATATGTTGATTGTACGTAGAACAGTAAAAAATGATATTTTTGTGCAATGATCCCCTTGAAAATTTGCTACACGAGATGTCTATGACATGGTCCAAATCGAAATTAAAGTTTCGTCCATACCTCTTGTTCTCGCACATCATCAAGCGATCATCTCTAAGATGAATTATAATTGTGCACGGTAGAAGTCAATTAGAGTTTTCTCAATCGAGAAGCAAAGAGAAAAATTTCAACTCTCCCAGCCTCCTGGCATGCACGTAATGTATTACGTCGATTCTGCTGCAAGGGTTCGCATGGCAACAGCAATTGATGTTTATTTATTTCTTAGTGGCCGCTAGAGAAGCTGGCACGTGAGCGGTGTTGTTCGAGAGTTTGTATAACGCAACATATTGTTATTTATTAATATTAGATTCTCCGGACAGTGAACATAGACTGATTGCTCTATATGAACAGGAACGAACCCCCACCGACTTCGTAGCAGCCCAGCAAGTGATGAAATGTTGAATGGTGAACGTAAGAACCCCGTTGGGCAATAAAGAAAATAAAGAAACGTTAGAACCACATGTTCTATACGTCAACGTCTTTAAAACAATTTTGCAAGGAGAAAAGCGAGGTTAAAGAAAGCAATTGCAATTCGACCCTCCCAACATGCGACGACTTAGTCATAACAAAATTAAACCTAGCCATGTTCAAACTGAATTACGGTGAAGCTTCCCAGTTCTTGCTGCAATGTTCAAATGGCAACACCAAACTATAAAAACCGATGAGCAATATCAATCAACCTCACATCGCACCGTCTTCAAATCTTCACCATCATATTCTTAGTATCAATCCTTGTTGTTCGTTCTTGACAGAATACAAGCTACGCACGAAATGGCCGCGAACCTCTTCACTCCATGCCAGATGGGCAAGTTTGATCTCTCTAATAGGGTAGTGCTAGCGCCTATGACGAGATGCAGAGCGATCAATGGGATTCCATTGCCGGTGCATGCAGAGTACTATGCGCAAAGAACGACCAAGGGTGGTTTTCTCATCACAGAAGGCACCCTCATCTCTGACACGGCCGCTGGGTACGTCCTTTTGTCCTGAGATTAAGCTGTCTTCTATATATCACGCAGAAAGGAACTGATATTTTCTACATACCGATGTACACCTGAGCACCGCAAGCTATTTATACCCTATTCATTGCTTGACAGCAAGTAATATGAACTTCGCTTTGGATCATAGGAGGATCTTTAAGTTTGAGAAATAAAATGTTGTTAAACCAGGTTTCCAGGTAGTGCTGGGATTTACACTGAAGAGCAAGTCGAAGCATGGAAGAAGGTGGTGGATGCTGTTCATTCCAAGGGCGGCATCATCTTCTGTCAACTTTGGCACGTTGGTCGTGCCTCCAACCGTGGTACTCAATTCATTTTCTCAAACCGACGCCACAAAATATCTCTGTAGCTCCCCCATATATCACATAATCACGACCTGCACTATTTGAATTTGACAATCTGTTTTTTCTGTTATACTTTTTTCCTACGTTGGCAATGTTAACTTATTAAATTTCACCTTGTATACTCGTTTCTAACAACAATTGGTATTATATTATGGTGATTGTACTAGTTTATCAACCCGATGGACGCGCTCTGATTTCGTCCACAAATCAATCCATCTCCGATAAATGGAAAATCATCATGCCCGACGGGACTCTCGATGTTGCTCACAAACCAAGAGCTCTCCAAACACACGAAGTATGGCAGGTTATCGAGCAATATCGCCAAGCAGCTGCAAATGCCATTCAAGCAGGTTAGTCTATGAACTATAATCATAGCGTGATAGATGCTAAAATTACACGTATTTGCTTCGTTTGTTGCACATAAGTACTAATAATCAAATCGATTTCCACTTTAGGTTTTGATGGTGTTGAGGTGCATGGAGCACATGGCTATCTCATTGATCAATTCTTAAAGGACTCAATCAATGATAGAGTAGATGAATTTGGAGGATCAATTGAGAATAGATGCAGATTCTTGATGGAGATCATCAAAGTGGTAGCAGGAGAAGTTGGCATTGATCGAGCGGGAGTTAGAATCTCACCAGCGATTGACCACTTGGATGCCATGGACTCTGATCCACTCAATCTAGGCCTATCGGTCATCGAGAGATTGAACAAGTTCCAAAATGAGATAGGCTCCAAACTCGCCTATCTCCATGTGACTCAACCTCGATTCACAATCAATGGCACGAAGAATTACGGCAAACAAGAGGAGGATGAAGAAGCTCAATTGATGAGAACTTGGAGGAGAGCTTATCAAGGTACTGTCATGTTGAGCGGCGGCTTCACGCGAGAGCTCGGGATGAAGGCTTTGGCTGGAGGAGATGCGGACTTGATATCGTACGGTCGGCTCTTCATCTCTAACCCTGATTTGGTCTACCGATTCAAGGTGGATGCACCATTGAATGGTTACAACAGAGATACATTTTATACTCAAGATCCGGTTATTGGTTACATAGATTACCCATTTCTTGACCAAGAAAATGGGGAAGTGACACACTAGTAAATGAAAATGCTACCGGTGTGTTTGTACTCGTGGGAACTTTGGGTTACATTGTACAAGTTAAAGCACCGAGGAGGATCGAAGAAATAAGACAACTAGTTCATTGCATATACCTTATGTCTGTGACAAGAGGGAACATGGTTTGTACATTATAGAGTCAATTACGTAGAGTCTGATGAATAATTATATCTCCTTGTTCAACAAACTATAATTCTCTCTTGTATTGTACTTGTTCGTATAGTTTGATTATTAATAAAAATACGTTGAGTAATATTATCAATTATGGTGGAAACTGATGTTCATGTGCATTGTTTTTTTTGGCTGGTAAGAGGTCACATCCATCTGGGTTGTTGGAGAGTTTGTAGCGGGAACATGGAAAAAAGCGTCCAAGGGAACAATTTATTTGAAATATAAAAGCGCCATGTAAGTGTTAAAAAATGAGCAATGCGATGAATCAGAAATGCTTTTTTCCATACGTCTTGACAAAAGCAGGTTTTGGCTTCTTGGCCGGGAAATAGTTTCTTTTCAAATTCTATTTCTACTTCGGGGAACAATATTTGAGTAAAATAAGGTGTTCGGTAACTATACAAAATTTCTATTCTTGAAATAGAAATAGAATAGAAATGCGTTTGGTACGATTTTTTATTTTTATTTTTTTTATTTGTTTTTTATTTTTGCTCACGGACCGCCGACCACCGCCCGCGATGGCAGTTGGGGGGCGGCGACGACGTGCGGCCGGCGGTCCTGTAGGCCACAGCACAAAACATCCATTGCCAGAGAAAGAAAAAACAACAGCAAAGAAGACCATCCACAGATAGCCAATGCAATTCTTCGTTTAGCCGAAATAGCAAATATTAAATAAATAAATAACCCAAGAAGCAGCATGAACCAACCTTCCTTGGGGCGGCAGCATTATCGCTAATGGGTTTCGAATCCATCAAATTCAGTCGCTAATCTTTCAGTTTAGAGTTCAAGTGAAGAATTTGCTGAAAGATTCAATTGCCCGATATATCAAAAAAGTTCCCGAAATTAGTTATCAGCCTAGTGATCAACGAGAACTCACCGAGCCAATCAAAGGAGGGGGTCTCAAATTTGTCTTCTCTTCTTTCTTCTCGAGATGATAACGACGGTTAGGATTTCCACCAGCTGCGATCGCAGAGGCCGAAGCAGGGTTTTTCTTACGTGGGCCTGGGCCTTGGAGATCGCTTATTGGGCCTTCTTCACGCAGGCAGTTTGAAGAAGTAAGCCCACTACATGGATTTGTATATTAATTTCACAAACATTTTGATATTTCCAGTTAAGACCACTTTGTATAAAAAAAAATTGTTCATACTAAGTTTAATTCATAATATAAGAAGATATATGACGCAACGGGAATAGAAATAATACAAATCCCCGATTACAAATACGAGAAACACGCTCGCAACACGAACAAAAGTGCATGTGCACGAAGCACGACAATTTGCATGAAGCGCGGCAATTCAAGACATAAGAAATAAAACAAACAAATTCACTTAAATATTTTTTCTTGAGATCATAGAGATGGAATTAGAATAATGTCACAATGTCGATTATTTAGTTCATTCTAGAATTTATATAAATACTCTTTATTCCCTCTAATGAATGTATGATACCTCTACGTTCATCACATGGTCAAATTAGAAAATTTTCGATACGTATATACAAAGTAACCACTTATTTTAGTGTTCCTATCTTAAAAAGATTCCCAGGGCAATGATTAATCATACCTAATGAGAAAATATTTTCATCTTTTCAATATGTTGATTGTACGTAGAACAGTAAAAAATGATATTTTTGTGCAATGATCCCCTTGAAAATTTGCTACACGAGATGTCTATGACATGGTCCAAATCGAAATTAAAGTTTCGTCCATACCTCTTGTTCTCGCACATCATCAAGCGATCATCTCTAAGATGAATTATAATTGTGCACGGTAGAAGTCAATTAGAGTTTTCTCAATCGAGAAGCAAAGAGAAAAATTTCAACTCTCCCAGCCTCCTGGCATGCACGTAATGTATTACGTCGATTCTGCTGCAAGGGTTCGCATGGCAACAGCAATTGATGTTTATTTATTTCTTAGTGGCCGCTAGAGAAGCTGGCACGTGAGCGGTGTTGTTCGAGAGTTTGTATAACGCAACATATTGTTATTTATTAATATTAGATTCTCCGGACAGTGAACATAGACTGATTGCTCTATATGAACAGGAACGAACCCCCACCGACTTCGTAGCAGCCCAGCAAGTGATGAAATGTTGAATGGTGAACGTAAGAACCCCGTTGGGCAATAAAGAAAATAAAGAAACGTTAGAACCACATGTTCTATACGTCAACGTCTTTAAAACAATTTTGCAAGGAGAAAAGCGAGGTTAAAGAAAGCAATTGCAATTCGACCCTCCCAACATGCGACGACTTAGTCATAACAAAATTAAACCTAGCCATGTTCAAACTGAATTACGGTGAAGCTTCCCAGTTCTTGCTGCAATGTTCAAATGGCAACACCAAACTATAAAAACCGATGAGCAATATCAATCAACCTCACATCGCACCGTCTTCAAATCTTCACCATCATATTCTTAGTATCAATCCTTGTTGTTCGTTCTTGACAGAATACAAGCTACGCACGAAATGGCCGCGAACCTCTTCACTCCATGCCAGATGGGCAAGTTTGATCTCTCTAATAGGGTAGTGCTAGCGCCTATGACGAGATGCAGAGCGATCAATGGGATTCCATTGCCGGTGCATGCAGAGTACTATGCGCAAAGAACGACCAAGGGTGGTTTTCTCATCACAGAAGGCACCCTCATCTCTGACACGGCCGCTGGGTACGTCCTTTTGTCCCGAGATTAAGCTGTCTTCTATATATCACGCAGAAAGGAACTGATATTTTCTACATACCGATGTACACCTGAGCACCGCAAGCTATTTATACCCTATTCATTGCTTGACAGCAAGTAATATGAACTTCGCTTTGGATCATAGGAGGATCTTTAAGTTTGAGAAATAAAATGTTGTTAAACCAGGTTTCCAGGTAGTGCTGGGATTTACACTGAAGAGCAAGTCGAAGCATGGAAGAAGGTGGTGGATGCTGTTCATTCCAAGGGCGGCATCATCTTCTGTCAACTTTGGCACGTTGGTCGTGCCTCCAACCGTGGTACTCAATTCATTTTCTCAAACCGACGCCACAAAATATCTCTGTAGCTCCCCCATATATCACATAATCACGACCTGCACTATTTGAATTTGACAATCTGTTTTTTCTGTTATACTTTTTTCCTACGTTGGCAATGTTAACTTATTAAATTTCACCTTGTATACTCGTTTCTAACAACAATTGGTATTATATTATGGTGATTGTACTAGTTTATCAACCCGATGGACGCGCTCTGATTTCGTCCACAAATCAATCCATCTCCGATAAATGGAAAATCATCATGCCCGACGGGACTCTCGATGTTGCTCACAAACCAAGAGCTCTCCAAACACACAAAGTATGGCAGGTTATCGAGCAATATCGCCAAGCAGCTGCAAATGCCATTCAAGCAGGTTAGTCTATGAACTATAATCATAGCGTGATAGATGCTAAAATTACACGTATTTGCTTCGTTTGTTGCACATAAGTACTAATAATCAAATCGATTTCCACTTTAGGTTTTGATGGTGTTGAGGTGCATGGAGCACATGGCTATCTCATTGATCAATTCTTAAAGGACTCAATCAATGATAGAGTAGATGAATTTGGAGGATCAATTGAGAATAGATGCAGATTCTTGATGGAGATCATCAAAGTGGTAGCAGGAGAAGTTGGCATTGATCGAGCGGGAGTTAGAATCTCACCAGCGATTGACCACTTGGATGCCATGGACTCTGATCCACTCAATCTAGGCCTATCGGTCATCGAGAGATTGAACAAGTTCCAAAATGAGATAGGCTCCAAACTCGCCTATCTCCATGTGACTCAACCTCGATTCACAATCAATGGCACGAAGAATTACGGCAAACAAGAGGAGGATGAAGAAGCTCAATTGATGAGAACTTGGAGGAGAGCTTATCAAGGTACTGTCATGTTGAGCGGCGGCTTCACGCGAGAGCTCGGGATGAAGGCTTTGGCTGGAGGAGATGCGGACTTGATATCGTACGGTCGGCTCTTCATCTCTAACCCTGATTTGGTCTACCGATTCAAGGTGGATGCACCATTGAATGGTTACAACAGAGATACATTTTATACTCAAGATCCGGTTATTGGTTACATAGATTACCCATTTCTTGACCAAGAAAATGGGGAAGTGACACACTAGTAAATGAAAATGCTACCGGTGTGTTTGTACTCGTGGGAACTTTGGGTTACATTGTACAAGTTAAAGCACCGAGGAGGATCGAAGAAATAAGACAACTAGTTCATTGCATATACCTTATGTCTGTGACAAGAGGGAACATGGTTTGTACATTATAGAGTCAATTACGTAGAGTCTGATGAATAATTATATCTCCTTGTTCAACAAACTATAATTCTCTCTTGTATTGTACTTGTTCGTATAGTTTGATTATTAATAAAAATACGTTGAGTAATATTATCAATTATGGTGGAAACTGATGTTCATGTGCATTGTTTTTTTTGGCTGGTAAGAGGTCACATCCATCTGGGTTGTTGGAGAGTTTGTAGCGGGAACATGGAAAAAAGCGTCCAAGGGAACAATTTATTTGAAATATAAAAGCGCCATGTAAGTGTTAAAAAATGAGCAATGCGATGAATCAGAAATGCTTTTTTCCATACGTCTTGACAAAAGCAGGTTTTGGCTTCTTGGCCGGGAAATAGTTTCTTTTCAAATTCTATTTCTACTTCGGGGAACAATATTTGAGTAAAATAAGGTGTTCGGTAACTATACAAAATTTCTATTCTTGAAATAGAAATAGAATAGAAATGCGTTTGGTACGATTTTTTATTTTTATTTTTTTTATTTGTTTTTTATTTTTGCTCACGGACCGCCGACCACCGCCCGCGATGGCAGTTGGGGGGCGGCGACGACGTGCGGCCGGCGGTCCTGTAGGCCACAGCACAAAACATCCATTGCCAGAGAAAGAAAAAACAACAGCAAAGAAGACCATCCACAGATAGCCAATGCAATTCTTCGTTTAGCCGAAATAGCAAATATTAAATAAATAAATAACCCAAGAAGCAGCATGAACCAACCTTCCTTGGGGCGGCAGCATTATCGCTAATGGGTTTCGAATCCATCAAATTCAGTCGCTAATCTTTCAGTTTAGAGTTCAAGTGAAGAATTTGCTGAAAGATTCAATTGCCCGATATATCAAAAAAGTTCCCGAAATTAGTTATCAGCCTAGTGATCAACGAGAACTCACCGAGCCAATCAAAGGAGGGGGTCTCAAATTTGTCTTCTCTTCTTTCTTCTCGAGATGATAACGACGGTTAGGATTTCCACCAGCTGCGATCGCAGAGGCCGAAGCAGGGTTTTTCTTACGTGGGCCTGGGCCTTGGAGATCGCTTATTGGGCCTTCTTCACGCAGGCAGTTTGAAGAAGTAAGCCCACTACATGGATTTGTATATTAATTTCACAAACATTTTGATATTTCCAGTTAAGACCACTTTGTATAAAAAAAAATTGTTCATACTAAGTTTAATTCATAATATAAGAAGATATATGACGCAACGGGAATAGAAATAATACAAATCCCCGATTACAAATACGAGAAACACGCTCGCAACACGAACAAAAGTGCATGTGCACGAAGCACGACAATTTGCATGAAGCGCGGCAATTCAAGACATAAGAAATAAAACAAACAAATTCACTTAAATATTTTTTCTTGAGATCATAGAGATGGAATTAGAATAATGTCACAATGTCGATTATTTAGTTCATTCTAGAATTTATATAAATACTCTTTATTCCCTCTAATGAATGTATGATACCTCTACGTTCATCACATGGTCAAATTAGAAAATTTTCGATACGTATATACAAAGTAACCACTTATTTTAGTGTTCCTATCTTAAAAAGATTCCCAGGGCAATGATTAATCATACCTAATGAGAAAATATTTTCATCTTTTCAATATGTTGATTGTACGTAGAACAGTAAAAAATGATATTTTTGTGCAATGATCCCCTTGAAAATTTGCTACACGAGATGTCTATGACATGGTCCAAATCGAAATTAAAGTTTCGTCCATACCTCTTGTTCTCGCACATCATCAAGCGATCATCTCTAAGATGAATTATAATTGTGCACGGTAGAAGTCAATTAGAGTTTTCTCAATCGAGAAGCAAAGAGAAAAATTTCAACTCTCCCAGCCTCCTGGCATGCACGTAATGTATTACGTCGATTCTGCTGCAAGGGTTCGCATGGCAACAGCAATTGATGTTTATTTATTTCTTAGTGGCCGCTAGAGAAGCTGGCACGTGAGCGGTGTTGTTCGAGAGTTTGTATAACGCAACATATTGTTATTTATTAATATTAGATTCTCCGGACAGTGAACATAGACTGATTGCTCTATATGAACAGGAACGAACCCCCACCGACTTCGTAGCAGCCCAGCAAGTGATGAAATGTTGAATGGTGAACGTAAGAACCCCGTTGGGCAATAAAGAAAATAAAGAAACGTTAGAACCACATGTTCTATACGTCAACGTCTTTAAAACAATTTTGCAAGGAGAAAAGCGAGGTTAAAGAAAGCAATTGCAATTCGACCCTCCCAACATGCGACGACTTAGTCATAACAAAATTAAACCTAGCCATGTTCAAACTGAATTACGGTGAAGCTTCCCAGTTCTTGCTGCAATGTTCAAATGGCAACACCAAACTATAAAAACCGATGAGCAATATCAATCAACCTCACATCGCACCGTCTTCAAATCTTCACCATCATATTCTTAGTATCAATCCTTGTTGTTCGTTCTTGACAGAATACAAGCTACGCACGAAATGGCCGCGAACCTCTTCACTCCATGCCAGATGGGCAAGTTTGATCTCTCTAATAGGGTAGTGCTAGCGCCTATGACGAGATGCAGAGCGATCAATGGGATTCCATTGCCGGTGCATGCAGAGTACTATGCGCAAAGAACGACCAAGGGTGGTTTTCTCATCACAGAAGGCACCCTCATCTCTGACACGGCCGCTGGGTACGTCCTTTTGTCCTGAGATTAAGCTGTCTTCTATATATCACGCAGAAAGGAACTGATATTTTCTACATACCGATGTACACCTGAGCACCGCAAGCTATTTATACCCTATTCATTGCTTGACAGCAAGTAATATGAACTTCGCTTTGGATCATAGGAGGATCTTTAAGTTTGAGAAATAAAATGTTGTTAAACCAGGTTTCCAGGTAGTGCTGGGATTTACACTGAAGAGCAAGTCGAAGCATGGAAGAAGGTGGTGGATGCTGTTCATTCCAAGGGCGGCATCATCTTCTGTCAACTTTGGCACGTTGGTCGTGCCTCCAACCGTGGTACTCAATTCATTTTCTCAAACCGACGCCACAAAATATCTCTGTAGCTCCCCCATATATCACATAATCACGACCTGCACTATTTGAATTTGACAATCTGTTTTTTCTGTTATACTTTTTTCCTACGTTGGCAATGTTAACTTATTAAATTTCACCTTGTATACTCGTTTCTAACAACAATTGGTATTATATTATGGTGATTGTACTAGTTTATCAACCCGATGGACGCGCTCTGATTTCGTCCACAAATCAATCCATCTCCGATAAATGGAAAATCATCATGCCCGACGGGACTCTCGATGTTGCTCACAAACCAAGAGCTCTCCAAACACACAAAGTATGGCAGGTTATCGAGCAATATCGCCAAGCAGCTGCAAATGCCATTCAAGCAGGTTAGTCTATGAACTATAATCATAGCGTGATAGATGCTAAAATTACACGTATTTGCTTCGTTTGTTGCACATAAGTACTAATAATCAAATCGATTTCCACTTTAGGTTTTGATGGTGTTGAGGTGCATGGAGCACATGGCTATCTCATTGATCAATTCTTAAAGGACTCAATCAATGATAGAGTAGATGAATTTGGAGGATCAATTGAGAATAGATGCAGATTCTTGATGGAGATCATCAAAGTGGTAGCAGGAGAAGTTGGCATTGATCGAGCGGGAGTTAGAATCTCACCAGCGATTGACCACTTGGATGCCATGGACTCTGATCCACTCAATCTAGGCCTATCGGTCATCGAGAGATTGAACAAGTTCCAAAATGAGATAGGCTCCAAACTCGCCTATCTCCATGTGACTCAACCTCGATTCACAATCAATGGCACGAAGAATTACGGCAAACAAGAGGAGGATGAAGAAGCTCAATTGATGAGAACTTGGAGGAGAGCTTATCAAGGTACTGTCATGTTGAGCGGCGGCTTCACGCGAGAGCTCGGGATGAAGGCTTTGGCTGGAGGAGATGCGGACTTGATATCGTACGGTCGGCTCTTCATCTCTAACCCTGATTTGGTCTACCGATTCAAGGTGGATGCACCATTGAATGGTTACAACAGAGATACATTTTATACTCAAGATCCGGTTATTGGTTACATAGATTACCCATTTCTTGACCAAGAAAATGGGGAAGTGACACACTAGTAAATGAAAATGCTACCGGTGTGTTTGTACTCGTGGGAACTTTGGGTTACATTGTACAAGTTAAAGCACCGAGGAGGATCGAAGAAATAAGACAACTAGTTCATTGCATATACCTTATGTCTGTGACAAGAGGGAACATGGTTTGTACATTATAGAGTCAATTACGTAGAGTCTGATGAATAATTATATCTCCTTGTTCAACAAACTATAATTCTCTCTTGTATTGTACTTGTTCGTATAGTTTGATTATTAATAAAAATACGTTGAGTAATATTATCAATTATGGTGGAAACTGATGTTCATGTGCATTGTTTTTTTTGGCTGGTAAGAGGTCACATCCATCTGGGTTGTTGGAGAGTTTGTAGCGGGAACATGGAAAAAAGCGTCCAAGGGAACAATTTATTTGAAATATAAAAGCGCCATGTAAGTGTTAAAAAATGAGCAATGCGATGAATCAGAAATGCTTTTTTCCATACGTCTTGACAAAAGCAGGTTTTGGCTTCTTGGCCGGGAAATAGTTTCTTTTCAAATTCTATTTCTACTTCGGGGAACAATATTTGAGTAAAATAAGGTGTTCGGTAACTATACAAAATTTCTATTCTTGAAATAGAAATAGAATAGAAATGCGTTTGGTACGATTTTTTATTTTTATTTTTTTTATTTGTTTTTTATTTTTGCTCACGGACCGCCGACCACCGCCCGCGATGGCAGTTGGGGGGCGGCGACGACGTGCGGCCGGCGGTCCTGTAGGCCACAGCACAAAACATCCATTGCCAGAGAAAGAAAAAACAACAGCAAAGAAGACCATCCACAGATAGCCAATGCAATTCTTCGTTTAGCCGAAATAGCAAATATTAAATAAATAAATAACCCAAGAAGCAGCATGAACCAACCTTCCTTGGGGCGGCAGCATTATCGCTAATGGGTTTCGAATCCATCAAATTCAGTCGCTAATCTTTCAGTTTAGAGTTCAAGTGAAGAATTTGCTGAAAGATTCAATTGCCCGATATATCAAAAAAGTTCCCGAAATTAGTTATCAGCCTAGTGATCAACGAGAACTCACCGAGCCAATCAAAGGAGGGGGTCTCAAATTTGTCTTCTCTTCTTTCTTCTCGAGATGATAACGACGGTTAGGATTTCCACCAGCTGCGATCGCAGAGGCCGAAGCAGGGTTTTTCTTACGTGGGCCTGGGCCTTGGAGATCGCTTATTGGGCCTTCTTCACGCAGGCAGTTTGAAGAAGTAAGCCCACTACATGGATTTGTATATTAATTTCACAAACATTTTGATATTTCCAGTTAAGACCACTTTGTATAAAAAAAAATTGTTCATACTAAGTTTAATTCATAATATAAGAAGATATATGACGCAACGGGAATAGAAATAATACAAATCCCCGATTACAAATACGAGAAACACGCTCGCAACACGAACAAAAGTGCATGTGCACGAAGCACGACAATTTGCATGAAGCGCGGCAATTCAAGACATAAGAAATAAAACAAACAAATTCACTTAAATATTTTTTCTTGAGATCATAGAGATGGAATTAGAATAATGTCACAATGTCGATTATTTAGTTCATTCTAGAATTTATATAAATACTCTTTATTCCCTCTAATGAATGTATGATACCTCTACGTTCATCACATGGTCAAATTAGAAAATTTTCGATACGTATATACAAAGTAACCACTTATTTTAGTGTTCCTATCTTAAAAAGATTCCCAGGGCAATGATTAATCATACCTAATGAGAAAATATTTTCATCTTTTCAATATGTTGATTGTACGTAGAACAGTAAAAAATGATATTTTTGTGCAATGATCCCCTTGAAAATTTGCTACACGAGATGTCTATGACATGGTCCAAATCGAAATTAAAGTTTCGTCCATACCTCTTGTTCTCGCACATCATCAAGCGATCATCTCTAAGATGAATTATAATTGTGCACGGTAGAAGTCAATTAGAGTTTTCTCAATCGAGAAGCAAAGAGAAAAATTTCAACTCTCCCAGCCTCCTGGCATGCACGTAATGTATTACGTCGATTCTGCTGCAAGGGTTCGCATGGCAACAGCAATTGATGTTTATTTATTTCTTAGTGGCCGCTAGAGAAGCTGGCACGTGAGCGGTGTTGTTCGAGAGTTTGTATAACGCAACATATTGTTATTTATTAATATTAGATTCTCCGGACAGTGAACATAGACTGATTGCTCTATATGAACAGGAACGAACCCCCACCGACTTCGTAGCAGCCCAGCAAGTGATGAAATGTTGAATGGTGAACGTAAGAACCCCGTTGGGCAATAAAGAAAATAAAGAAACGTTAGAACCACATGTTCTATACGTCAACGTCTTTAAAACAATTTTGCAAGGAGAAAAGCGAGGTTAAAGAAAGCAATTGCAATTCGACCCTCCCAACATGCGACGACTTAGTCATAACAAAATTAAACCTAGCCATGTTCAAACTGAATTACGGTGAAGCTTCCCAGTTCTTGCTGCAATGTTCAAATGGCAACACCAAACTATAAAAACCGATGAGCAATATCAATCAACCTCACATCGCACCGTCTTCAAATCTTCACCATCATATTCTTAGTATCAATCCTTGTTGTTCGTTCTTGACAGAATACAAGCTACGCACGAAATGGCCGCGAACCTCTTCACTCCATGCCAGATGGGCAAGTTTGATCTCTCTAATAGGGTAGTGCTAGCGCCTATGACGAGATGCAGAGCGATCAATGGGATTCCATTGCCGGTGCATGCAGAGTACTATGCGCAAAGAACGACCAAGGGTGGTTTTCTCATCACAGAAGGCACCCTCATCTCTGACACGGCCGCTGGGTACGTCCTTTTGTCCCGAGATTAAGCTGTCTTCTATATATCACGCAGAAAGGAACTGATATTTTCTACATACCGATGTACACCTGAGCACCGCAAGCTATTTATACCCTATTCATTGCTTGACAGCAAGTAATATGAACTTCGCTTTGGATCATAGGAGGATCTTTAAGTTTGAGAAATAAAATGTTGTTAAACCAGGTTTCCAGGTAGTGCTGGGATTTACACTGAAGAGCAAGTCGAAGCATGGAAGAAGGTGGTGGATGCTGTTCATTCCAAGGGCGGCATCATCTTCTGTCAACTTTGGCACGTTGGTCGTGCCTCCAACCGTGGTACTCAATTCATTTTCTCAAACCGACGCCACAAAATATCTCTGTAGCTCCCCCATATATCACATAATCACGACCTGCACTATTTGAATTTGACAATCTGTTTTTTCTGTTATACTTTTTTCCTACGTTGGCAATGTTAACTTATTAAATTTCACCTTGTATACTCGTTTCTAACAACAATTGGTATTATATTATGGTGATTGTACTAGTTTATCAACCCGATGGACGCGCTCTGATTTCGTCCACAAATCAATCCATCTCCGATAAATGGAAAATCATCATGCCCGACGGGACTCTCGATGTTGCTCACAAACCAAGAGCTCTCCAAACACACAAAGTATGGCAGGTTATCGAGCAATATCGCCAAGCAGCTGCAAATGCCATTCAAGCAGGTTAGTCTATGAACTATAATCATAGCGTGATAGATGCTAAAATTACACGTATTTGCTTCGTTTGTTGCACATAAGTACTAATAATCAAATCGATTTCCACTTTAGGTTTTGATGGTGTTGAGGTGCATGGAGCACATGGCTATCTCATTGATCAATTCTTAAAGGACTCAATCAATGATAGAGTAGATGAATTTGGAGGATCAATTGAGAATAGATGCAGATTCTTGATGGAGATCATCAAAGTGGTAGCAGGAGAAGTTGGCATTGATCGAGCGGGAGTTAGAATCTCACCAGCGATTGACCACTTGGATGCCATGGACTCTGATCCACTCAATCTAGGCCTATCGGTCATCGAGAGATTGAACAAGTTCCAAAATGAGATAGGCTCCAAACTCGCCTATCTCCATGTGACTCAACCTCGATTCACAATCAATGGCACGAAGAATTACGGCAAACAAGAGGAGGATGAAGAAGCTCAATTGATGAGAACTTGGAGGAGAGCTTATCAAGGTACTGTCATGTTGAGCGGCGGCTTCACGCGAGAGCTCGGGATGAAGGCTTTGGCTGGAGGAGATGCGGACTTGATATCGTACGGTCGGCTCTTCATCTCTAACCCTGATTTGGTCTACCGATTCAAGGTGGATGCACCATTGAATGGTTACAACAGAGATACATTTTATACTCAAGATCCGGTTATTGGTTACATAGATTACCCATTTCTTGACCAAGAAAATGGGGAAGTGACACACTAGTAAATGAAAATGCTACCGGTGTGTTTGTACTCGTGGGAACTTTGGGTTACATTGTACAAGTTAAAGCACCGAGGAGGATCGAAGAAATAAGACAACTAGTTCATTGCATATACCTTATGTCTGTGACAAGAGGGAACATGGTTTGTACATTATAGAGTCAATTACGTAGAGTCTGATGAATAATTATATCTCCTTGTTCAACAAACTATAATTCTCTCTTGTATTGTACTTGTTCGTATAGTTTGATTATTAATAAAAATACGTTGAGTAATATTATCAATTATGGTGGAAACTGATGTTCATGTGCATTGTTTTTTTTGGCTGGTAAGAGGTCACATCCATCTGGGTTGTTGGAGAGTTTGTAGCGGGAACATGGAAAAAAGCGTCCAAGGGAACAATTTATTTGAAATATAAAAGCGCCATGTAAGTGTTAAAAAATGAGCAATGCGATGAATCAGAAATGCTTTTTTCCATACGTCTTGACAAAAGCAGGTTTTGGCTTCTTGGCCGGGAAATAGTTTCTTTTCAAATTCTATTTCTACTTCGGGGAACAATATTTGAGTAAAATAAGGTGTTCGGTAACTATACAAAATTTCTATTCTTGAAATAGAAATAGAATAGAAATGCGTTTGGTACGATTTTTTATTTTTATTTTTTTTATTTGTTTTTTATTTTTGCTCACGGACCGCCGACCACCGCCCGCGATGGCAGTTGGGGGGCGGCGACGACGTGCGGCCGGCGGTCCTGTAGGCCACAGCACAAAACATCCATTGCCAGAGAAAGAAAAAACAACAGCAAAGAAGACCATCCACAGATAGCCAATGCAATTCTTCGTTTAGCCGAAATAGCAAATATTAAATAAATAAATAACCCAAGAAGCAGCATGAACCAACCTTCCTTGGGGCGGCAGCATTATCGCTAATGGGTTTCGAATCCATCAAATTCAGTCGCTAATCTTTCAGTTTAGAGTTCAAGTGAAGAATTTGCTGAAAGATTCAATTGCCCGATATATCAAAAAAGTTCCCGAAATTAGTTATCAGCCTAGTGATCAACGAGAACTCACCGAGCCAATCAAAGGAGGGGGTCTCAAATTTGTCTTCTCTTCTTTCTTCTCGAGATGATAACGACGGTTAGGATTTCCACCAGCTGCGATCGCAGAGGCCGAAGCAGGGTTTTTCTTACGTGGGCCTGGGCCTTGGAGATCGCTTATTGGGCCTTCTTCACGCAGGCAGTTTGAAGAAGTAAGCCCACTACATGGATTTGTATATTAATTTCACAAACATTTTGATATTTCCAGTTAAGACCACTTTGTATAAAAAAAAATTGTTCATACTAAGTTTAATTCATAATATAAGAAGATATATGACGCAACGGGAATAGAAATAATACAAATCCCCGATTACAAATACGAGAAACACGCTCGCAACACGAACAAAAGTGCATGTGCACGAAGCACGACAATTTGCATGAAGCGCGGCAATTCAAGACATAAGAAATAAAACAAACAAATTCACTTAAATATTTTTTCTTGAGATCATAGAGATGGAATTAGAATAATGTCACAATGTCGATTATTTAGTTCATTCTAGAATTTATATAAATACTCTTTATTCCCTCTAATGAATGTATGATACCTCTACGTTCATCACATGGTCAAATTAGAAAATTTTCGATACGTATATACAAAGTAACCACTTATTTTAGTGTTCCTATCTTAAAAAGATTCCCAGGGCAATGATTAATCATACCTAATGAGAAAATATTTTCATCTTTTCAATATGTTGATTGTACGTAGAACAGTAAAAAATGATATTTTTGTGCAATGATCCCCTTGAAAATTTGCTACACGAGATATCTATGACATGGTCCAAATCGAAATTAAAGTTTCGTCCATACCTCTTGTTCTCGCACATCATCAAGCGATCATCTCTAAGATGAATTATAATTGTGCACGGTAGAAGTCAATTAAAGTTTTCTCAATCGAGATCAAAGAGAAAAATTTCATTTTAATTATCATTATTATAAAGTAAGGGAATCATATGCTTATTATTATTATTATTGTTTTTTTTTCTCAGCAGGTGATGAAATGTTGAATGGTCAACGTAAGAACCACACCGGGGAAGAGAACTTGGCATGGATATCGCGGATTTTCCATCCCCGTACACCGTCGGTACGACATTCTTAAACACGATTTTTTCTTGAAGAGAAAGAAGGTCAAAGAAGGCCAAATTGCGATTCGACTTTCCCAACCTCCCGGCATGCACGCAACATATTACGTCGATTCTGCTGCAACGGTTTCCATGGCAAGAACAACTGATGTTTATTTATTTCTTATTGGCCGCTAGAGAAGCTGGCACGTGAGCGGTGTTGTTCGAGAGTTTGTAATGTGAGTGTGGAAATAAAAAAGAGTCCCACGTAGGGAAAAAAGAAGGAAACTATTTTGTTTGAATATGAGAGCAACCATGTTTTTGTCTTTTAAAGGCATGGGCACTTAAGCGGATATTTTCCATTGAATACGCTTGATTATATTGAAACTTAATTGGACTTGAAAAGTTGTGGTTAAGCAATTTTGAATTTTATTTTAATTAATATTAACATTTCCGACCAAAATGTATGTCGGAAGTTAAACAATGTCAATCAAGTGATTGTGCCTGTGCACAAGACTTATTGGTTAGTTATTCTTGTACAAGCATACTCCTTTTCTTAGTAAAGTTATTCTATTTTTCTTGTGTTTATGTTCAGAGAGTTTGAGAGGTTAAATTGTATCTTGGGAGCATTATAGCTTTAAAAGAGTGATTTCATAGGTTTCTTAGCAGAACCATTTTGTTTTCAAGGTCTTTTTTTCCGGGCTCTCTCTCTTCAATCTCCAATGATATAGTCCAGCTTCTTTTTTATATGGTTAATGGTAGGTGAGGAATCTAAAATAAGACCTAATTGGAATATTAAAAGTCAAATCACAATGATGAATGCAAAGAGCCTTATGTTATAGAAGTTGTCAATCTATTAGTTTTAGCATATCCAGAAATTTGCTTGTAATTTTTATCAATTTTTCTAGGATTTCTCTCCCTTTGTGCCACATTAATTGTGCTTTTACAGAGATTTCCTCTCCCCCTTGCCCGTTCGGCTTGGCCCTTTGCTTCCAGCTCAAATAGATTTTGTGAAAAAATCTCAATCCAATCGTTACTTGAAATAAGTATGTTAGATTACATATGGATGGCCATATAAAAAATACTAAATGGCATAGACATCTTGGTCTGTTCAGAAGGAATTATGCCAGATGTGACCTTCTCTTTTACCAACTTTGCCTGCCATCTTCAGTTCTCGATGTTATACTTTACAATCTTCTTGGTTTGTTCATTCTTAGTTGGATATAAGTTATGCTCAATGGCTATGAACTTCATCATTCCATGTCAACGAGCAAGTTCAATCTCTCTCAGAAGTACCATCAGTTGCTTTCTCTCTCTCTCTATTCAATTGTCCATCAATAACATATTTTCATATGTTTGCAATCCCCAACAAGACACAACACAAAATATTAAAGTGCGCTATATGTGTGGCGCCCTGGATCTCAAATCAAGTTACGTGACTGCTTTATAAATTAGGGGAGATATTAATTTTAGATCATAAAATAAATTTCATTCTAAGCTGAGTCATAAGAAATTGAACTGCACTCGACTATATTTACCAAAAACTTTGTTTCCGTACACATCGGGAGATGAGGCTAAGGAGGGGAATTTCTACAAAAAAAAAAAAAACACTAGGAGCCACAAACTTTAAATATCCCGCCTCCTGTCTAGTATGTACATATTGTCAGAACAAAAAAAAAACAAAAAAACAAAAAAACCAAACAAACAAAAAAACAAAACTCTCCTACACGTCGAGCGCTCCTAGGTCACCTTCTAATCTGAAGAAAAGACACAATAAACAAGTGTGAGTTTTTTTTTTCTTTTAAATAAAAAATCAGCAAGTGGGTTGACCACTGACCTCTAGCAAAATAAATAAGTAATGAAACTATCAACTTGCGGAATCTATGGAAGTCTAGCTGCAACAATCACCCAGGGGAAGACGGCACTCCACCCTGTACCCCTCGCACCCAACCTGACATCACGAGGTCCCCTAAGAAGTTATTCAACTCTTCTCAGTCCTCTGGAGAGAATACCATTACTTTTTTTCACCCTCTCCAAGCATCCCAACACCCGGGGTCCCTCATTGACTCCGTAGCCAACTACACACATTTGTAGCTCCACCTTGTTGCAGCACCAACCATTCCAGTATACTAACAATCATACCATGGTCTAACATACGTTATTAAATATTGCAAGGTATATAGGAACCCTCATTAGAGGTGACAAAGTAAGAGTCCAACATTTTCCTACAGAAAACTCAAAATCTAACAACATGGACAGAACAAAGCAAAAATCGAGTAATCTCAGTATTTAGAGCCAAAACCATAGTAAATCATCACAAAAATTTCTCAAATTTTAATATGTGATAGCAAGACCCTAAATGAACACTTTTCATGAAGAAAACCAAGTCCGGTTCCTTCTGTAAAGAGAGCAGCAATGTGGTCCATGTAGCTCAAAATTCCTTCCACCGAGCATAACTAATAACCGGGAGGTTTAACCCATTTCGAAGCTCAAAACCCAGTAAAATGCTTTGATATTTTACTATTTTCTGCACCTACATGTCTCCTACTACTTTCATGAAGGAATAAAATTCATATTCTAACTCAATAATTTTATAGAAATTCCAAAGCACACTGAGGTCGTGATTTTACGGTACTGAACAGCTCACTAACAATATAAAATCAAGTCTTCATGTGGATCAGTTTAACTCAGAAAAATCTCAATTAAATATGTGTTGTAGTTCAAGGTCTTTGGAGTAACTTTCATGGGGACAATGTCACCTATTTATCAATAGATCAAACACCACAAAATCTGAAAACCAGAGGACTCGGTAAAAATTGGTGTTGGAAAAAAAATGACGAGTAACCATTACATACTTGCAAACTCAGTACCTACAATGTACATAACTTACATGTAAGTCTATGTTCACAACATGCATGGCCTTCTACCAAGAAAAACAACGTATCTCAGCTTCCTTGCAAAGCTTCTACACCTATGCTAGCCATCAATCCAACATGCAACTCACAAAAGGCACACCATCGGTGAAGCTGAACCAAAACAGAACCGAAGGAGAGAAAGATCCACTAGATAATGTGTGACCAGCACCTCACTCAGTAAGCAAAGGATTTCCTTAGTCTAGTGTAGAGGGATAGAACTTCGACTTGCTCACATTCCACTTCCAAACCGAGCTTTGGTTCCCAAATTTTTCGCACCCAACCCCGAAATCTACCCCGGTCTTCACATGCAAAGCTAGGCACAGCCAAATCATGAACCCATGATACTAATCATAGCCCCACTTGCTTGGATATTTCACCGGCGGAAGAGGAAGAAGGCGTTGGGCGAGCTAGGGCTTCGCGGCCTGCGGTGGTAGCTCCAAACGGGACCAGACAGTGACGATCTCGCTGCTGGACGGAGGCACGAGGCTAAGAAAGGTAGAGATTGAGTCAATTTTTGGCGGAACGAAGCAAGAACAAAGAAGAGAAGAAATGGGTGTCTCGGCTGAGAGAGAAGGAAAAGAACACAGCCCCAAAGAAATCAGTCGCTGCAGCTAAACCGTTTAGGAAAGAAGAAAAGAATAGAAGTACACTTGTGGCCTCCCCCTTCCTCTTTAGCTCCACCTGGCTGCTACGTGGGGAATAAAATTCATCTTGAAAGAAAATCTTCCCATGCATGGAAGAGTTCGTCGTGACTTTACTTAAAGAACACTTGGTGTTTTAATCTAATCAGTAACCTTAATCTATAATATACTTAACTTAACTGACGAGCAAAAGAAAAAAATGGGGTGTCACAATATGAGCATACAATGTCAACATGCTTATGACTAATCGGTCCAAACAAAAAGCTATTGACTAAGAGTTGCGGTAATCTACGACTTCTTCGGTCTTGACTAATGAAACCATGTCTGTTTCAGCATCGCTATCAAGCATTTATATCTTTGTGGGAAAAAGAAAAAAAGAAAAGAACAGTGAACCATATGTGTTAATGTCTTCCCTTATGGGTGAAGTGAAGTGCTCAAACCTAAATATTATTTAAGTTTGAGTGCTCCATCATCTCGATGGAGCACGGCACAATATGTTGAAAGGGTGCGAGAATTGGGCATGGACATGGGGCAAGCCCCTAACATCATTCACTATCCTCGCCACATTATCCATAAAATAAGGTTGCAGTAGATGAAGGCACGGGTTTATTCCGACTCTCTTCGGACCTCTCCTTGCTACTTTTGTGGTTCTCATGACTCCAGGAGGCCCGACTCAAGCGAAGACAAAGTTGCATGTCGAGACTGTTGGGATATAATATGCGGAATTACCAGGATCTTGCAATTTACGTCAACGCGAAATCACCCCAAAGAAATTAAACGAGAAAAATAAGGACACCAGAAATTTACGTGGTTCGGTCCGAGTATCGGTACCTACGTCCACGGGGAGAGCTAGCAGCAAATAATCCACTAAAATCGGAGAATCAGAGTTTACAATCGCTCAATCGCTCAAGTGTTTCCCAAACCTAGATTTGACCCTAAACCCTAAGTGTTTATAAATAACAACTCAATTTGGTATAAACTCACGGCGCAAAATTATCACACCACTCCAAGATTCGCGCGGCTTCAAGGGCTTGCGACTCTTCTCAAGCGGTGGACGTGCGAAGGCTTCTCGGACGTACGCGTGAACGCGACTCCTTTACGTTCAGCAGCTTCCTCAGCTTCGTAGGATTTTTATTTCTTAAAAACCAACTTCGTGCTTCGGCGACGTCTTTTACGCTAGGGTTTTCGGCGTGTGAATTTCGGAAGCCAAAAAGGACCTGCAAAAAAAGAAATTCTGTTTTATACGTGTGCCCAGGTCAAACTTTGACCTGGGCCCACTTATTTCCTTTTTTTTTCAATTCCTGTACGTGCAGGGGCTCCATCTTTCGGATTTCGCAGTTTCCTCTCCATCTTTCGGATTCCACAGATGAGAAAATTTTCCTCATTTGTAATCCTTCGCGAGTCCAGCAAATTTCTTCTACTTGGGAAAACTTTATTAACAAAATTCGGTATAATAAATTATTATCCGAATTCAAACTCGAGACATTAATTTAACAATTCTCCACCTTGGCTCGATGTTTGAAACCAAGTTATAGTGCTCATCATCCATGCTGCTCTCCTAACGCCCCGACGGGCGCTCACTCTCCACAGACGCCAATAGAGCTCAAGCAGAGCTTGAGCTTCGCCAAAGGAACAGACTTAGTCATCATGTCTGCCGGGTTATCTGCTGTAGCAATCTTTTTAACAATAACAATACCCTTAACTAAGACATCTCGGATGAAGTGGTACCTGATGTTAATATGCTTTGTTCGCTCGTGATAAACTGGATTATACGCCAAATATATCGCACCTTGGTTATCACAGTGTATATCCACACTTTTATGTTCTAACCCAAAGTCCGAGAGCAAACTTTGTAACCATATCGCCTCCTTCGCTACAAAGGTTAGTGCCATGTACTCTGCCTCAGTCGAAGACAAGGCAATGTGATCCTGTAAGGATGCTTTCCAACTAACTGCACCACCCGCTAGCGTAAACACGTACCCTACTAAAGATCTACAATCATCCAAGTCACCGGCGTGATCCGAATCCACAAAACCAGTGGTCTCACTGCCATTGTTGTCCCTCTGGTATACTATACCCACATCTGTTGTCCCCTTCAGATATCTGAGAATCCACTTCACAGCTTCCCAATGAGCTTTACCAGGGTGCTTCATATAGCGACTAACCATGCTCACAGCTTGTGAAATATCAGGCCTAGTGCACACCATAGCATACATAATACTACCCACTGCACTAGAATAAGGAACACGAGACATATGCTCCTCCTCCTCCTCAGTTTGCGGTGATAATTTATCTGAAAGTTTAAAGTGCTTCGCTAAAGGTGTACTTACAGATTTTGCCGACTGCATATTAAAACGTGCTACAATCTTCTCAATATATTTCTTTTGAGATAGACGTAAAACTCCTGCAGCCCTGTCACGCAAAATCTCCATACCCAAAATTTTCTTTGCAGCGCCTAAAACTTTCATCTCAAATTCAGCGTTTAACTGCCTCTTCAGCACATCAATATCAAACATATTCTTTGATGCTATCAACATATCATCAACATATAAGAGTAGATAAATCAAAGAACCATTCTCCAATCTCCTATAGTAAACACAGCTGTCCATCTGACTTTTTGAATAGTCTTGACTAGCCATGAAAGTATCAAAACGTTTATACCACTGTCTAGGAGATTGTTTCAGCCCATACAAAGATTTCTTTAACAAGCAAACATGATCTTCCTTACCCGGAATAGCAAATCCCTCTGGTTGCCTCATGTAAATCTGCTCCTCCAATTCACCATGAAGAAACGCAGTTTTTACATCTAGCTGCTCTAACTCGAGATCCTGCGAAGCAACTAAGGCAAGTAAAACACGAATAGAAGTATGTCTTACCACAGGAGAGAACACCTCATTGTAGTCAATGCCCTCACGCTGTGTATACCATTTTGCCACAAGTCTCGCCTTATACCTCGCTGCCTCAACACCGGGAATGCCCTCTTTCTGTTTGAAAACCCATTTACTTCCAACAATCTTTTGGCTCTTGGGTACTTTGACCAGCTCTCATGTCTGATTTCGATGGAGAGATTCCATCTCTTCACTCATAGCCCCTAGCCACTGCGATGACTCCGAACTAGCCATCGCCTCAGAGTAAGACGAAGGCTCATCTGTCTCCACCTCATCACCTACAGTCAATGCATAAGCAATATCTGTATAACCATAACGTACCGGTGATTTAATGTGCCTTCTCTATCTATCTGCGGCTATAGTTTGCTGCGGCTTTTCTGGTTGTTCACTATCACTGACTTCAGGAACTGCGGCTTCATCTACAGTCTCAACTTCTGTTACCTTCAAGGTCTCTGGAGTCTCCACCTGAAGCTCCACCTCACTAATGACACCATGATCTGTCTTCTCTGCTGGTTGTGTCTTAGAACTCCTCCGTTGAAGCATTATAGTATCGTTGAAGATCACATCTCTTCTGATTAGAAAACCGGGTGATCTGGGATTAGTGCACCACAGCTGGTAGCCTTTCACCCCATGTGCATAACCCAGAAATATGCACTTCTTCGACCTCGGCTCAAGCTTACCATCACTCACATGAGCATACATAGGACATCCGAATATACGTAATCCGGAGTAATCAACAAGTTTCTCCGACCATACTTCCTCATGAGTCTTCCACTCGATAGCAAACGATGGAGATCGATTTACCAAGTAACATGACATGTTTACTGCTTCGGCCCAAAATTCCTTGCCAAGTCCTGCATGCGAAAGCATGCATCGAGCTCGCTCAAGCAAAGTTCTGTTTTTCCGTTCTGTAACGCCATTCTGCTGTGGTGTCCCAGGTACTTTGCGGTGTCTTACAATACCTTCTTTCTCGCAGAACTCGGTAAAATCTTTACCACAGAACTCCATGCCATTATCGGTTCTCAGGCACTTGATTTGTTTATCTGACTGCTTCTCAATCAATTACTTAAATTTCTTGAACCGATCAAACACATCATATTTATGCTTCAGAAAGTAAACCCATACCTTCCTCGAATAATCGTCGATAAATGTCAGCATATATCGGGCACCTCCTTTCAAAGGAACCGAAGACGGGCCCCATACGTCTGAGTGAATATATTCAACTGGTCGTTTGGTCGAATGAATAGCTGTTGTAAACTTAACTCGGTGCTGCTTCCCATAGATGCAGTGCTCACATAAGTTTAGCTTCCCCGTTTTCTGACCTTTCAACAACCCTTTTTCACTCAACATCGTCATATCTGCCTCACTCATGTGCCCTAAACGCATATGCCATAATTGAGTCAAGTCAGAATCTGACTCACCTGATGAAACTGCAACGGTTCCGGTCACGGTCTCTCCCAGTAGATGGTAGAGAGTATTTATTTTCTTCCCCTTCATCATTGTCATGGCACCTCGAGAGATCTTCAGTACTCCACCTTCAGCGGTGTACCTACACCCGATGTCATCGAGTGTCCCCAAAGAAATAAGGTTCTTCTTGAGCTCCGGTACATGCCTCACATCTGTCAATGTGCGAACCACCCCATCGTGCATCCGGATCCGAATTGTCCCTATCCCCACAGCCTTACAGACTGCATTATTCCCCAAAAGAACCCTACCACCATCTGCAGTCTGGTAAGTAGTAAACCAGTTCTTATGAGGCGTCATGTGATAAGAACACCCCGAATCTAGCACCCACTCGTCTCCTGACGAAGTAGCAGTCACACATAAGACAGCTTCTGCATCACTAGTGCTCCCCTCAGCAACGTTTGCCACATTGTTTGTGGCATTCTGCCTATCAACTTTATTCCTCCTCTTTGGACAATCTCTCCTGATGTGCCCCTCCTCGTGACACTCAAAGCACTTCACGCGTCCCTTAGACTTTCTATGGCGTGATTTTGATCTGCTTTTACCTCTACTGCTACTAGGCTCTCGATGTTGTTCTCTACCCCGAATCGTTAGTGCTTGTGCTGCTCCTTTGGCCAGACCGTCATCTCGCAACTTTCTCTGCCACTCCTTAGAGAATAAGACAGACTTTACCTCCTCTAAGGTAATTGTAGTACACCCCTGCAACAGTGAATCAGTAAAGTGCTCCCATGACTCTGGTAAAGAGGCTAACAACATCATGCCCTGTTCTTCATCATCAAGTATCTTACCGACGTTTTTCAGATCCAACATGAGTTTATTAAATTCATCTAGGTGGGTTCTGATAGACGTACTTTCAGTATATCTAAATTGAAACATCTTTTTTCAGCATGTATAAGCGATTGTTCAAACCTTTCTTCACATAGAGTGCTTGAAGTTTTGCCCATAATTCTGCGGCATCCTTCTCCTCAATAACCTCTAATAAGACCTCATCCGACAAATTTAATAGGATTATGCTCTTTGCTTTTTCCATAAGCTCTACCCTCTTTGAAGCTTTCATTATAATTGGCAACTCATCTTCACCATCTAGTGCCTTGGCCAAACCTTGTGTTGTCAATAAAGCCCGCATCTTGATGCTCCATAACACAAAGTTATTTCTTCCATCAAACTTCTCAATCTCATATTTCCTCTCAGACATAATTGCAATAATAGAATTTCCAGATAATAATCAGACAAGCAAAAGCCCCAAATCACAATCAAGAAATCCAACCCCAAGCTCTGATACCAATTGTTGGGATATAATATGCGGAATTACCAGGATCTTGCAATTTACGTCAACGCGAAATCACCCCAGAGAAATTAAACGAGAAAAATAAGGACACCAGAAATTTACGTGGTTTGGTCCGAGTATCGGTACCTACGTCCACGGGGAGAGCCAGCAGCAAATAATCCACTAAAATCGGAGAATCAGAGTTTACAATCGCTCAATCGCTTAAGTGTTTCCCAAACCTAGATTTGACCCCAAACCCTAAGTGTTTATAAATAACAACTCAATTGGGTATAAACTCACGGCGCAAAATTATCACACCACTCCAAGATTCGCGCGGCTTCAAGGGCTTGCGACTCTTCTCAAGCGGTGGACGTGCGAAGGCTTCTCGAACGTACGCGTGAACGCGACTCCTTTACGTTCAGCAGCTTCCTCAGCTTCGTAGGATTTTTATTTCTTAAAAACCAACTTCGTGCTTCGGCGACGTCTTTTACGCTAGGGTTTTCGGCGTGTGAATTTCGGAAGCCAAAAAGGACCTGCAAAAAAAAGAAATTATGTTTTATACGTGTGCCCAGGTCAAACTTTGACCTGGGCCCACTTATTTCCTTTTTTTTTCAATTCCTGTACGTGCGGGGGCTCCATCTTTCGGATTCCGCAGTTTCCTCTCCATCTTTCGGATTCCACAGATGAGAAAATTTTCCTCATGTGTAATCCTTCGCGAGTCCAGCAAATTTCTTCTACTTGGGAAAACTTTATTAACAAAATTCGGTATAATAAATTATTATCCGAATTCAAACTCGAGACATTAATTTAACAGAGACTATTCTTTTTCTCCCCCTTGAGATTTCCTACATGAGATGTCGATGGCGTGGTCGAATTGAAATCTAAATGCCGCCCATATTTTTTATTCTTCTTGCGCATAGTCAAAAAAGCACATGGCAGGGAAATTCTAATCACACGAAGTAGAAGTCAAAGAGTCTTGGTCACTCAAGAAAGCCAAGAGAAAAATGTCATTATCATTATTATAAATGATATAACGCATAAGAAAATAAAGAAACGTCAGAACCACATGTTCTATACGTCAACGTCTTTAAAACAATTTTGCAAGGAGAAAAGTGAGGTTAGAGAAAGCAAATTGCAATTCGACCTTCCCAACATGCGACGACTTAGTCATAACAAAATTAAACCTAGCCATGTTCAAACTAAATTATGGCGAATCTTCCCAGTTTTGCTACAATGTTCAAATGGCAACACAAAACTATAAAAACCGATGAGCAATATCGATCAACCTCACATCGCACCGTCTTCAAATCTTCACCATCATATTCTAAGTATCAATCCTTGTTGTTCGTTCTTGACAGAATACAAGCTACGCACGAAATGGCCGTGAACCTCTTCACTCCATGCCAGATGGGCAAGTTCGATCTCTCTCACAGGGTAGAGCTAGCGCCTATGACGAGACGCAGAGCGATCAATGGGATTCCATTGCCGGTGCATGCAGAGTACTATGCGCAAAGAACGACCAAGGGTGGTTTTCTCATCACCGAAGGCACCCTCATCTCTGACACGGCAGCTGGGCACGTCCTTTTGTCCTGAGATCAAGCTGTCTTCTATATATCACGCAGAAAGGAACTGAAATTGTCTACATACCGATGTACACCTGAGCAACGCAAGCTATTTATACCCTATTCATTGCTTGACAGCAAGTAATATGAACTTCGCTTTGGATCATAAGAGGATCTTTAACTTTGAGAAAGAAAATGTTGTTAAACCAGGTTTCCAGGTACTCCTGGCATTTACACTGGAGCAAGTCGAAGCATGGAAGAAGGTGGTGGATGCTGTTCATTCCAAGGGAGGCATCATCTTCTGTCAACTTTGGCACGTTGGTCGTGCCTCCAACCGTGGTACTAAATTCATTTTCTCAAACCGACGCCACCAAATATTTTTTGTAGCTCCCCCATATATCACATAATCACGACCTGCACTATTTGAATTTGACAATTTGCTATTGTTGTTATACTTTTTTCCTACTTGGCAATGTTAACTTATTAAATCTCACCTTCTATACTCGTTTCTAAGAACAATTGGTATTATTTAATGGTGATCATATTAGTTTATCAACCCAATAGAGGCGCTCCGATTTCGTCGACAAATCAATCCATCTCCGATAAATGGAAAATCATCATGCCAGACGGGACTCTAGATGTTCCTCACAAACCAAGAGCTCTCCAAACACACGAAGTATGGCAGGTTATCGAGCAATATCACCGAGCAGCTGCAAATGCCATTCGAGCAGGTTAGTCCATGAACTATAATCATATCGTGATAGATGCTAAAATTACTTGTATTTACTTCCTTTGTTGCACATAAGTGTTAATAATCAAATCAATTTCCGCTTTAGGTTTTGATGGTGTTGAGGTGCATGGAGCACATGGCTATCTCATTGATCAATTCTTAAAGGACTCAATCAATGATAGAGTAGATGAATTTGGAGGATCAATTGAGAATAGATGCAGATTCTTGATGGAGATCGTCAAAGTGGTGGCAGAAGAAGTTGGCATTGATCGAACGGGAGTTAGAATCTCACCAGCAATTGACCACAATGATGCCATGGACCCCGATCCACTCAGTCTAGGCCTAGCAGTCATTGAGCGATTGAACAAGTTCCAAAATGAGATAGGTTCCAAACTCGTGTATCTCCATGTGACTCAACCTCGATTCACAGCCAGTGGCACGAAAAATTATGGTGAATAAGAGGAGGATGAAGAAGCTCGATTGATAAGAACTTGGATGAGAGCTTATCATGGTACTTTCATGTTAAGCGGCGGTTTCACCCAAGAGCTTGGGATGAAGGCTTTGGCTGGAGGAGACACGGACTTGATATCGTATGGCCGGTTCTTCATCTCTAACCCTGATTTGCTCTACCGATTCAAGGTGGATGCACCATTGAATGGTTACAACAAGGAGACATTTTATACTCAAGACCCAGTTGTTGGTTACATAGATTACCCATTTATTGACCAAGAAAAGGGGGAAGTGACACACTAGTAAATGAGAATGCTATTGGTGTGTTTGTACTCCTGGGAACTTTGGGTTACATTGAACAAGTTAAAGCACCAATGAGGATCGAAGAAAGAGGACTACTAGTTCATTGCATATACCTTATGTCCGTGATAAGAGGGAATATGGTTTGTACATTATAGAGTCAATTACATAGAGTCTGATGAATAATTATATCTCCTTGTTCAACAAATTATAATTCTCTCTTGTATTGTACTTGTTCATATATTTTGATTATTAATAAAAATATGTTGAGTAATATAATCAATTATGGTGGAAACCGATGTTCATGTGTTTTTTTTTTTTTTAAAATCTTTTTGGGCGGTAAGAGGTGACACCCATCTGGGTTGTTGGAGAGTTTGTAGCAGGAACGTGGAAAAAAGAGTCAAGGGGAAAAATGGAAAGGGAACAATTTATTTGAAATGTAAGAGCACCATGTAAGTGTTAAAAAATGAGCAATGCGATGAACCCAGAAAGGCTTTTTTCCATACGTCTTGACAAAAGCAGGTTTTGGCTTTTGAACTGGAGGAGCCTTAGGTGCAAATCTCACCTGCAATGCGACAGAACAAAGCATCCATTGCCCAAGAAAGAAAAAACAACAACAAAGAAGAGCATCCACAAACAGCCAATGCAATTCTTAATTTAGCAGAAATAACAAATATTAAATAATAATATAAAAAAAAACCCCAAGAAGCAGCATGAACCAACCTTCCTTGGGGCGGCAGGATTATTGCTAACCAATTTCGAATCCATCAAATTCGGCCGCTAATCTTTCAGTTTAGAGTTCAAGTGAAGAATTTGCTGAAAGATTCAATTGCCCGATATATTAGAAAAGTTCCCGAAATTAGTTATCAATCCAGTGATCAACGAGAACCCATCGAGCCAATCAAAGGAGGGTGTCTCAAATTTGTGTTCTCTTCTCTGGTTTCTTCACGAGATGGTAATGGCAGTTAGGATTTCCACCAGCTGCAATGAGGAAGACGACGTGATCGCAGAGGCCGAAGCAGGGCTTTTCTACGTGGGCTTGGGCCTTGGAGATCGCTTATTGGGCCTTCTGCACGCAGGTAGTTTGAAGAAGTGAGCCCACTACATGAGGCACAATCAGTGAATTTTTCTTTTTTTGGCGAGTATATTAATTTCACAAAGATTTTGATATTTCCAATTAAGACCACTTTGTAAAATAAAAATAAAAATTGTTCATACTAAGTTTAATTCATAATATAAGAAGGTATATGATGCAACGGGAATGTAAATAACACAAATCCCTAGTCACAAATTGTGACATCCCGAATTTCCAATTCTATTTTCAATAAATTGAAACGGGCATTTCATCTGCACGCATATAGTTCTTTCCCCTGAACTGATCACTCATGGGATAACTAGTCTATCGGGTGAAGCCATTAAGAAATTCTAATGCATTGGACTCGAGAATTTGATCAGGAAACGACTTTTCGACCGAGTTGATCTGCAAGGGTCATTACGGCACAGTTAAAGATCGATTAGAGACCGGAAATAGGTCGACTCGATAGAGGCATGTGATCGAGTGTGGGTGATTCCACCAGATCGCACAATTCTTATCGATTGGCACTAGGCCGGCTTTTCTGTCGTTTGGGTACCCTGTGTCCGTGTTTGAAACCTTGAGATTATCCCGACAACCGAGAGTCGCCAATGTGTCAAAGATGTACATTGTGGTTTGAATTGATCAACTACAGGTCAAATGCATGAAAATTTCTAAAAGCTACCCGGTAGATCAGGACGCGCTAATATCGTGCCAGAGTGAAATTAACCGTTAAATTGAGATCGAATTCAGAAATTGGAAGTCATGGTGTGTCACAAATCACTTTAGGATCATTGATTCATCTTCGAAAGATTTTTCATGCAAGCCGAGTTTTTCAGCAAAATAATCAGAGAATGGCTAATTTAGCTCGAGAAATTAGTAGGCCCGCCTTTGGTCGTGCTTTTGGGACTTAAGTTGGTTCTACGGATAAGTGAAGATGTGAATTGAAGTGTGGTGACATTGGATTAATTTTATGGACTTCAATTGGACTCAATTGGACGAGAATTGATTGGATTTGAGAAATTCAAGGTACGAGATTTTAGGCCCCGGCGGAAAATGAAATTTGACCCATTGGACTAAGGTTGTAGAGAGTTAGTGGGGCATGACATCATGATGATGTCATGGTGAGGTCATTTTGTGGATTAAAGGAAAGACAAAAAGAAAAGAAAAGAAACCCCTTCTCTCTCCTCCCTCTTTCTTCTTCTTCCTCTTCTTCCTCCCGTAGGCTTCCTCCTCCATTGTTGTTCTGCGTTTTTCTTCAAATCCAGCCAAGAGAAGCTTGGAAGGGGAGGAGCAGCCGCCGTCGGACCGCCGCCGCCGGACCGCCGTCGCCGCTCGTCGCCCGCGCCTCATCGCGCGCCTCGGCCTCCCCCTCGCTCAGCCCTCTGTTTAGCTCGTTCCAGCGGCTATGGACCACCGCCGGCGCTCCCTCCGGCCACCGTGAGGCCCGCCGTTGGCCGCACGGCACCACCGCACCTCCTCCGCCCCTTCTCAACCCAAATCAGCCCCAAATCCACCCTCCTTCGCCCTCAACCAGCAGCGCACAGAAGCAGAAAAAAATGGGTATGGCAGCCCGGTCTTGGCCCGTTTTGGCCGGCTTCCCGAGCCCGGATGCTCGGCCCGCTTTGAGGAAAGTCGATCCTCGCGTCGGCCTCGTCGTTTTGGCGTGCTCGGCTCGCTAATCCGGTGAGTTTAGCTCACTAAATCTTGATTAGACGGTTAATGATGCCCTAAGTGTGCTTAGTCTAAGTTAAGTGAATTTATGTGGGTTGATTAGTTTATTTGATTGTGGATTAGATTAGTGTGTTTAATTAAGTTAAATGATGTTTAATTTAAAGTTAAGTGTGTTTATTTTTAATATAAGCCTTGATGTGACATAATGGGTTTTATTTTTGATTTATTTAATTGTTTCGAAATTCTGGAATTTAATAATATATTATATTCCGAAAATCATTAAAATATTATTTATTAAAAAAAAAAAAAAACTCGAAAAATTATTTTTGGCCTCATTTGCTTAAACTTCCGTGCTGATCGTTGCTGTGCAGTTAGAATTTGGATTTGATGAATGGATGTGGTATATTGAGTTTTGATTGTGATAAATAGGGTTTTTAGCTATAAAACCCAAGTGTCGGATTTTGATGCAGAAATTTGATTGTTATGGTTTACTATTGAAATTGAAATATGTGATTGAATTGTGGAATGTCTGGAATTCAGTAATGATTGTCGTGTGTTGGTTAATGAGGAACCGTCCTGAGCTGTTGAGCTATATGTACCCCTATATGGGATGGCCGCGCAACGGATGCCGGTCGCAGTAGAGGCTAGGCCGACTGGACCGATGCTCCTTCGGGAATGCCGTCGACGTAGTGACGAAGCCGCGCTCCACGGGGGGAGGCGATGCCTGACATGAGTGTCAGTAGATAGCTGAGGCTATGCCCTTGTGTGGCAGTGAATAATAATTGGAACGCGTGTCGAGTGCATTTATGATTTCTATGAAAGTGTTGGCGTTCCAATTATTTGAATTCTTATTATTACCTGAGTTTGTGAGATATAAATTGTGCTAACCTGCAGGAAGGAATTAAGACGAGGTAAGTCTTATGCGTGATGTGGCTAGACCACTCGGAGTGTATTTTCTTTCTAATAGGGGTTTAGGGGGTTGAACTTGCTGAGACATTGTCTCATCCCGGTTTGGGGACAACAATTTCAGGTCCCTGGTGGATGGAGCGGCTAGATAGCTTTGGTTGGCTCTGAGGAGTTGCAGAGGTGGAGTCATAAGGATTGGAGAACGTGTCCGACTTGTAGGTCGTAGGACAGTTCCTTTTTAAGAGCCGGTCTTTTGTAGACTTTTGGCCGTAGGCCTTTGTTTGTAATTCTGTTGAATTTTGAAAGTATTATGTTGGGGTTTTGTTTCCTGTTTTTCTATCCCGTATTTTATTGTCAGGGGTTTTATAATATGCTTCCGCGTGTGCATTAAAGAACTGGTTGGGTCGGCGACTTAACCTGGGAACGTCGCTTTTTGAATGACCATGGTGGGATGTTGGCGCGCTCGGGGTTCGGGGCGTGACATCCCCGTTTAAGTGGTATCAGAGCATGGTTTGTGAATGGAGTGATAAGGTGCGATGAGTCATGGGATAGTTAGTAGGAAAGGCTTTTATTATGCTGATGCATGTGGCTGATAGTTGTTTGGTAGTGTGTTTGTGGGGTCGTTTAATTCTGTAAGAGTACCGCTGCAAGTCGGTACTGAGAGTGTAGCAGCACTGAGCGATCCTAGGTTTGTGGGGATCGTTCTGGCGCGGTAGTCTTTAGTAAGCTTTTTGAGTTAGCAAGATCAAGATCGAGCCGCCGTTGTCGCCGTTGTCACTGTTGTTGCCAGTGCCGTAACTGTTGTTGTTACTACGCCTGTTGAGGCCCAAATGGGAGTTGTGACCAGGGAACAAGTCACCGTATCTAAGTCAAAGTTCAGTTTAAGCAGAGATGGAAATCAATTGGAGGAAAGACCGATGTAAGAAGAAATGTGCCCCTTCACCTAACCGGCAGAGTAGAATTGGAAAGTCAGTGCCTAACTTGATTGATGTATGTTGTGTCTATAAGAGAAGACATGAATGTGTCCCGTGTTGTAAGAGGGAAAAGACTTGTTACAAGTGTCGCCAATACGGCCATCTGATCAAGGTTATCCGTACAGATAGATGGAACCACAGCAGTTTCTATCACCGCCGTCAATAGAACAGAACAGGGGAAACATGCTTTAGGACATTTAGTGGGGTACTTGGAACAGAACCCCAGTGCAAGGAAGGGTGCATGCTATCACTCAACAGGAGGCAAAGGACTCACCGATCGTGTGCCGAGTTTGTGGAAGAAAACATGAATCAATTAAGTGTCCCGGTTAAACGGGAGCATGCTTTGTATGTGGCCAGCATGGCCATCAGGTTAAGAACTGTCCGCGTAAGTTTGGGAGAGCGTAAGCACCGTTACTGCAGATAGGACGCCATTAGGATGGCTAAAGGAGCATGAATGAGTCGATCATGCATCGATTAAGGGAATGGTGTTTTTGAGATGTTTTTATCAGAGTCGCGCAGCAGAATTTTGAGTGAAGGTTATAGAATTTTCATTGTGGTAATAAAGTAATAGAAAGATGAATCTTTGACTATAGTTGTACTTGAAGGGTTTGTTTAAGTATGACTTGGAAGTCATTTTGTAAAAAGGTTTGGCTCGAAGAATTTTATGGGGTTATGAATCGTAGTAGTGATATGATTCGGTTTATTCAATTAGTGTGCAAAAGTTCAGAATTACCGAAAGTCGGAGAGGACCTACACTCCTTGTCATTCATCACTAAAGGTGACCTAGTTCGGGTTGTTGGTTACCGCATCTACATGGCAATTGTAATGGATGCGTCAGTTGAGGAGCCGAATATGGAGAACATAATCGCGGTACTAAAGTTTTCTGGGGTAATTCCTGAAGAAGTGTCAAATTTGTTGTCAAAAAGAGAAATAGAGTTTACAATTGAATTGACACCCGGAGCAGAGGCAGTCTCTAAGACTCCGTACTGGATGGCGTTATTAGGGTTGAAAGAACTAAAAGTGAAGGTGCATATGCAAGAATTGTTGAATAGGGGATTCATACGTTCCAGTGCATCACCTTGGGGAGCACCCGTTCTGTTCAGGAAGAAGAAAGTTGGTTCGTTGTGTTTGTATATCGATATTCTTCAAGATCGACTGGAGGTCAGGGTATCATCGGTTGAGAATCAGGAAGAAAGACATACCGAAGTTAGCATCTCGCACTTGATACGGCAGTTATGAGTTCACTGTAATACCGTGTGGTTTGATGGATACCATAGCTATTTGTTTGGGTCTAATGAGCAGAATGTTTAAGGGTACTTAAATTAGTTGTTATCATGTTCATGGAAGTTATCCTAGTGTGTTCAAAGAGTGCTGAGGAGCACGAGAGACATTTGGGGATAGTATTTTCAGACCTTGAGGACTCTTCAATTTTATGCTAAGTTTAGCAAGTGTGAGTTTTGGATGACTCGTGTTGCGCTCCTAGGTCACGTGATTTCAGGCAAAGAAATCTCCGTAGACCCCGTCCAAGATTGAAGCAGTTAGCAGTTGGCCGAGATTGACTATAGTGACAGAGATCAAAAGTAGCAGAGTATTACAGATAGTTTGTAGAAAAGTTTTCAGTGTTAGCATCGCCGTTGACGAGACTTCTAAATGAGGAAGAAAAGTTGTGTGGTCGGTCAAGTGTGAAAGTAGTTTTCAAGAGCATAAGCAGAAGTTAACTACTACACCTGTGCTCACTATTCCATCTGGCCCAGTAAGATTCGAGATCTACAGTGATGCGTCATTTAAAGGATTGGGTTGAGTGGTGATGCAGCATGACAGGGTTGTTGCGTACACATCCCGTTAGTTAAGACCTCATGAGTTGAATTACCCGACGCATGACTTAGAGTTTTCAACTTTAATCTTCGCACTGAATTTGGAGATGTTAGTTGTGTGGAGAAAGATTATGGATCTTCACTGATCAGCATAGCCTTTAGTATTCATTCTCTCAGAAATGATTGAATATGAGACAGCGTTGCTAGTTGGAACTTTGGAAATACTAGAGTTGTGATCAGTAGTGCAAATGGTACTCAAGGGATGGGTTTTAATTGATAAGGCACAAAACTCGGGTTTTAAAATTGAGGTAGGCCACCTTTAGACTCTTATGGCCATCCTCAGAATTGAGCTGGATGTACAAAACATAATCAAAATGCTCCAGGGGTCAGATTCAGAGATTCAGAAAGTCGTGCAAGCAAATACAGAAAAGAGAGAAGCCTCACTTCTAGATTTTTATAACGGAACACTAAAGTTCCGAGAACGATGGTGTGTATCTGACAATGTAGCATCGAAAAGAGAGATCTTGTCAAAAGCTCATTGTAATAGTTACAGCATTTATCCTGGTAGTACCAAGATGTATCTGAATTGGCATCGACAGTACTAGTGGTCTAGTATGAAGGCGGACATTGCCAAGCATGTTGCCAAGTGTTGGATGTGTCAGCAGGTTAAAACCCAACACTATGAACCGGGAGGATTTTGTGACTTCTCGAGATTCCTGAGTGGAAATGAGAATATATCACGATGGGTTTCGTGACTGGGTTACCAAAGAGTCAAAAAGGGAATGATTCGATTTGGACAGTAGTCGATAGACTGCAATGTCGATTCACTTCATCGCAGTACGAAAGAACCTTGATTTGGACAAGCACGTTGAGTTTTACGTGCGTCAAAGAGTACGTCTATTTGGAGTGTCGGTGATGATTTCTTCAAACCGAGACCGAAATTCATGGTTATCTTTTGGAAGAGTTGCAAAGTGTTTTGGGAATGAAACTACAGTATAGTACGGATTATCATCTTCAGACGGATGACTAGTTTTAAAGGACGATTTAGATTTTTGAGGACAGGTTGAGAACATGTGGGTTGGTTTTCAAAGGAAGTGGAAAGGAACAACTCCTTCTCGTTGAGTTCACTTACAACGACAATTGCCAGCAGAGTTTTCAGTTAGTTCCCAGTTTCAATAGAACAGTCAAGTGGTTCTTTCGAAGTAGAGCAGAGCAGAGTGTTCAGAACTTCAGTTGGGCGTGGTGAGATCAGAGAACAGAAAATCGCAGGTCCAGCGTTGGTTCAGAATTCAGTGATTCAGTTGAAGTTATCAGAGACAGACTTGAGGCCACTCAGAATTGCCAGCTTAGCTTCGCAAATTAGTATAGCAGACCTTTGGAATTTCAAGTAGGGGAAATGTATTTTTCCTTAAATGTCGCCTATGATAAGGACATCGTGTTTTGTTAAAGAATGGAAGATGAAAGAGGATTTAAATCGGGATCATCGAAATTTGGGTTCAAAGGGGGATTTTGACTTTAAATGGTTAAGCAAAGCAATTCGGGACACCGTCGGCGCCTTTAGCCGAGTGGTATGCGGGTGTGAAGCAGCGGGTCCGAAGTCGGGAGTTCGAATCCCCGACGCGGCAGTTAGCCGCCTAGTAGAAAAATAAAAAGAAAAAGAAAAAGAACCAAAAATTTTGCAGCTTTTTATTTTTGCAAAAGTGGGCAAGTGTTTAGCATTTTGAATCCGTAATAGTTTGGACAAGTTTGGAGATAATCTGACAGCACTTCAGTACAGAAAGAGCAACCTCGGAAAGAGAAGATTTGATGAGATGACTGTGCCCCCACCTTTGTATTTAAGAATTGGTAAATATTTAAATTTCGAGGACGAAATTTTTATAAGAGGGGAAGAGTTGTGACATCCCGAATTTCCAATTCTATTTTCAATAAATTGAAACGGGCATTTCATCTGCACGCATATAGTTCTTTCCCCTGAACTGATCACTCATGGGATAACTAGTCTATCGGGTGAAGCCATTAAGAAATTCTAATGCATCGGACTCGAGAATTTGATCAGGAAACGACTTTTCGACCGAGTTGATCTGCAAGGGTCATTACGGCACAGTTAAAGATCGATTAGAGACCGGAAATAGGTCGACTCGATAGAGGCATGTGATCGAGTGTGGGTGATTCCACCAGATCGCACAATTCTTATCGATTGGCACTAGGCCGGCTTTTCTGTCGTTTGGGTACCCTGTGTCCGTGTTTGAAACCTTGAGATTATCCCGACAACCGAGAGTCGCCAATGTGTCAAAGATGTACATTGTGGTTTGAATTGATCAACTACAGGTCAAATGCATGAAAATTTCTAAAAGCTACCCGGTAGATCAGGACGCGCTAATATCGTGCCAGAGTGAAATTAACCGTTAAATTGAGATCGAATTCAGAAATTGGAAGTCATGGTGTGTCACAAATCATTTTAGGATCATTGATTCATCTTCGAAAGATTTTTCATGCAAGCTGAGTTTTTCAGCAAAATAATCAGAGAATGGCTAATTTAGCTCGAGAAATTAGTAGGCCCGCCTTTGGTCGTGCTTTTGGGACTTAAGTTGGTTCTACGGATAAGTGAAGATGTGAATTGAAGTGTGGTGACATTGGATTAATTTTATGGACTTCAATTGGACTCAATTGGACGAGAATTGATTGGATTTGAGAAATTCAAGGTACGAGATTTTAGGCCCCGGCGGAAAATGAAATTTGACCCATTGGACTAAGGTTGTGGAGAGTTAGTGGGGCATGACATCATGATGATGTCATGGTGAGGTCATTTTGTGGATTAAAGGAAAGACAAAAAGAAAAGAAAAGAAACCCCCTTCTCTCTCCTCCCTCTTTCTTCTTCTTCCTCTTCTTCCTCCCGTAGGCTTCCTCCTCCATTGTTGTTCTGCGTTTTTCTTCAAATCCAGCCAAGAGAAGCTTGGAAGGGGAGGAGCAGCCGCCGTCGGACCGCCGCCGCCGGACCGCCGTCGCCGCTCGTCGCCCGCGCCTCATCGCGCGCCTCGGCCTCCCCCTCGCTCAGCCCTCTGTTTAGCTCGTTCCAGCGGCTATGGACCACCGCCGGCGCTCCCTCCGGCCACCGTGAGGCCCGCCGTTGGCCGCACGGCACCACCGCACCTCCTCCGCCCCTTCTCAACCCAAATCAGCCCCAAATCCACCCTCCTTCGCCCTCAACCAGCAGCGCACAGAAGCAGAAAAAAATGGGTATGGCAGCCCGGTCTTGGCCCGTTTTGGCCGGCTTCCCGAGCCCGGATGCTCGGCCCGCTTTGAGGAAAGTCGATCCTCGCGTCGGCCTCGTCGTTTTGGCGTGCTCGGCTCGCTAATCCGGTGAGTTTAGCTCACTAAATCTTGATTAGACGGTTAATGATGCCCTAAGTGTGCTTAGTCTAAGTTAAGTGAGTTTATGTGGGTTGATTAGTTTATTTGATTGTGGATTAGATTAGTGTGTTTAATTAAGTTAAATGATGTTTAATTTAAAGTTAAGTGTGTTTATTTTTAATATAAGCCTTGATGTGACATAATGGGTTTTATTTTTGATTTATTTAATTGTTTCGAAATTCTGGAATTTAATAATATATTATATTCCGAAAATCATTAAAATATTATTTATTAAAAAAAAAAAAAAAAAAACTCGAAAAATTATTTTTGGCCTCATTTGCTTAAAATTCCGTGCTGATCGTTGCTGTGCAGTTAGAATTTGGATTTGATGAATGGATGTGGTATATTGAGTTTTGATTGTGATAAATAGGGTTTTTAGCTATAAAACCCAAGTGTCGGATTTTGATGCAGAAATTTGATTGTTATGGTTTACTATTGAAATTGAAATATGTGATTGAATTGTGGAATGTCTGGAATTCAGTAATGATTGTCGTGTGTTGGTTAATGAGGAACCGTCCTGAGCTGTTGAGCTATATGTACCCCTATATGGGATGGCCGCGCAACGGATGCCGGTCGCAGTAGAGGCTAGGCCGACTGGACCGATGCTCCTTCGGGAATGCCGTCGACGTAGTGACGAAGCCGCGCTCCACGGGGGGAGGCGATGCCTGACATGAGTGTCAGTAGATAGCTGAGGCTATGCCCTTGTGTGGCAGTGAATAATAATTGGAACGCGTGTCGAGTGCATTTATGATTTCTATGAAAGTGTTGGCGTTCCAATTATTTGAATTCTTATTATTACCTGAGTTTGTGAGATATAAATTGTGCTAACCTGCAGGAAGGAATTAAGACGAGGTAAGTCTTATGCGTGATGTGGCTAGACCACTCGGAGTGTATTTTCTTTCTAATAGGGGTTTAGGGGGTTGAACTTGCTGAGACATTGTCTCATCCCGGTTTGGGGACAACAATTTCAGGTCCCTGGTGGATGGAGCGGCTAGATAGCTTTGGTTGGCTCTGAGGAGTTGCAGAGGTGGAGTCATAAGGATTGGAGAACGTGTCCGACTTGTAGGTCGTAGGACAGTTCCTTTTTAAGAGCCGGTCTTTTGTAGACTTTTGGCCGTAGGCCTTTGTTTGTAATTCTGTTGAATTTTGAAAGTATTATGTTGGGGTTTTGTTTCCTGTTTTTCTATCCCGTATTTTATTGTCAGGGGTTTTATAATATGCTTCCGCGTGTGCATTAAAGAACTGGTTGGGTCGGCGACTTAACCTGGGAACGTCGCTTTTTGAATGACCATGGTGGGATGTTGGCGCGCTCGGGGTTCGGGGCGTGACACAAATACGAAAAACATGCTTGCAACGCAAACAAAAGTGCATGTGCACAAAGCACAACAATTTGCACGAAGTATGGCAACTCAAAAGATAAGCAATAAAAAGAATAATTCAATTAAATATTTTTTCAAAATTATAGAGATAAAATTAGAATAATGTCACAATGTTGATAGCTCAGTTCATTCTTGAATTTATTTAAATACGTGTTTTTATTCCCTTTGATAAAGGTATTATTACAATGTCTACGTTCATCCCATGCTCAAAATTAGAAAATTTTCGATACGTATATGCAGAGTTATCACTTATTTTTGTGTTCTTCTCTTCAAAAGATTCTCAGTGCAATGGTTAGCCCTACCTAATGAAAAAGGATTTCCATCTTTTCTATATATTAATTGTACATAAAACAATAAAAAGCAATATTTTGTTTTGCAAGGACCTTCCCCCACTTTGAAAATTTGCTACATGAGATGTCAATGGCATAGTCATAATCGACCTCGAGGTTGCGTCCAAATCTCTTGTTCTCGCATATCATCAAGCGATCATCTCATACATAAATTATAATTAAGCACGGCGGAAGTCAATTGGGGTTTTCTCAATCGAGAAGCAAAGAGAAAATTTTCATTTTTATTATCATTATCATAATCATAATGTAAGGGAACCTATGATTATTATTATTTTTTTGCTCAGAAGGTGATGAGTTGGAAGGTCAATGTAAGAACCACACTGGGGTAGAAACCTTGGCATGAACTTCGCCGATTTTCCGTCCCCGTGCACCGTCGGTCCGACATTCTTAAGCAATCTTTCTTCTCGAAGAGAAAGAAGCTCAAAGAAGGCCAAATGCAATTCAACTTTCCCAACCTCCTGGCATCCACGTAATGAATTACGTCGATTCTGCTGCCAGGGTTCCCATGGCAACAGCAAACTATAAATACCAAACGAGCGATGCAGATCCATCTCAATTCAGTTCGCACCATCTTCTGGTTTTGGCCATTGTTATCTTTAGCGTTGGCCTTCGCTGTTCATCCTTAACATGGCTACGCACGAAATGGGCACGAACCTCTTCACTCCATGCAAGATGGGCAAGTTTGATCTTACTCACAGGTATCGTATATAGTCCGCATAGATCTGTACAGAATAACTCTGCACGTCTCGATTTCAACTTGGTGGCGGTGGTGACAGGGTGGTGATGGCACCCCTGACGAGATGTAGAGCGGTCGATGATACTCCGTTGCCGGCTCATGCGGAGTACTACGCACAAAGGGCAAGCGAGGGCGGTCTTCTCATTGCAGAAGGCACCGCCATCTCCGACACGGGCACCGCGTACGTCCTCTTCTCCCAAGATCATTGCTTGACAACAAGTAATAGAAAAATTGTTTTGGATCATGGGAGGATCATTGAATTATGTTGTTAAACCAGGTCTCCGGGTAGTCCTGGGATTTACACTGAAGAGCAAGTCGAAGCGTGGAAGAAGGTGGTGGATGCTGTTCATTCCAATGGCGGCATCATTTTCTGTCAAGAGTTTCACGCTGGTCGCGCCTCCAATCATGGTACTACTTTTTTATTTTATTTTTCCTGTTGGACTGTTTTCCTAAGAATAACTTGAACAATCTAGATTTGATTCTAATGAAATTGATGATTGTATTAGTTTATCAACCTGGGGGAGCCGCACCGATTTCGTCGACAAATCAATCTATTTCTGATAAATGGAAAATCCTCATGCCTGACAGGAGTCATGATGTTTATCACAAACCAAGAGCCCTCCAAACACATGAAGTATGGCAAGTTATTGAGCAACATCGACTAGCAGCTAAAAATGCCATTCGAGCAGGTTAAGCCTTGAATTATAGTCATACCATGATGCATGAAAAAGATGAAAAAAATAGTTTTATGTACTTAGTTCATCACGCATATGTGTACGTGATCATATGAATTTCGATTTCAGGCTTCGATGGGGTTGAGGTCCATGCAGCACATGGTTACCTCATCGATCAATTCTTAAAGGACTAGATCAATGATAGAATGGACGAATTTGGCGGATCGATTGAGAACAGATGTAGATTCTTAATGGAGATTATCAAAGTGGTGGTTGGAGAAATTGGTGCCAATCGAACGGGACTTAGAATTTCGCCCGTAGTCGACTATAATGATGCCACGGACTCCGATCCGCTCGGTTTAGGCCTAGCAGTCATTGAGAGACTAAACAAGTTTCAAGATGAGTTAGGCTCCAAATTGGCCTATCTCCATGTTACTCGGCCTCGATTCATGGCTGCTCCCATGGAAGAAGAAGGCGAGGATGAAGAAGCTCGATTGATGAGAGCCTGGAGGAGAGCTTATCAAGGTACTTTCATGTCGGCTGGCGGTTTCACTCGAGAGCTCGGGATGAAGGCTGTGGTTGATGGAGATGCGGACTTGATATCATATGGTCGGCTCTTCATCTCTAACCCCGATTTGGTCCACCGGTTCAAGGTTGATGCACCATTAAATAGTTACAATAGAGAAACATTTTATACTCAAGATCCAGTTGTCGGTTACATAGATTACCCATTTCTTGACCAGGAAAATAAGGAAGTGACACATTAGCAAATGAAAATGCTATGGGTTTGCTCGTACTCCTAGGAAGTTTGTGTGGACTTTTCTCTTATTGTATTATGTTGTATAAATTAAGCACTATGGAGAATGGAAGAAATAAGACAACTTGTTCATTGTATATACTTTATGTCCGTAAAAATCGGGCACATGATTTGTAAATTGTCGACTCGATTACGAGTATGATGAATGATCAAATGTCCATCTCCTTAAATACATTATAATCCTTTCTCTGATATTGTATGCGTTGTTGTATTATAATGAGATTATTAAAAGTAGTTGTAGAATATTATCATCATCTACAATAGAGACTCATGTTCATATTACTTTTTTTATTGGCCGCTAGAGAAGCTTACATCCGTGCGGTGTCATCGCACAGTTTCTAAAGCTCGATTGAAATTCTTAAAAACTTATTACGAAAGTATAATTAAATCCTAAAACATTCAAAGAGTGCAATTAAGTCCTGAAATTTGTCACGAAAATGCATTTGAGTCCTAATAGCAACGTGCGACAACCTTGGTATTCTCAAACTGAATTACGTCAAAGCTTCCCAGTTTTTGCTGCAATGCTCGGATGGCAACAACAACTAGAAATAACAACGAGCAGTACAGATCAACCTCATATCACACCGTCTGCGAATCTTTCCCCATTGTACTTTTAGCATCGACCTTTGTCGTTCGGTCTTAACAAGAATACAAAGCTACGCACAAAATGGCCGCGAACCTCTTCACTCCATGCCAGATGGGCAAGTTCGAACTCTCTCACAGGGTAGTGCTAGCGCCCATGACGAGATGCCGAGCAGTCAATGAGTCCCATTGTTGGCGCATGCAGAGTACTATGCGCAAAGATCGACCAAGGGTGGTTTTCTCATCAATGAAGGCACCCTCATCTCCAACACGGCTGCCGGGTGTATCCTCTTGTCCCAAGATCAGGCTGTCTTCTGTATATAGCGCAAAAAGGAATTAAATTTGTGCGCATGCCGTTGTTCATCCGAGCACAGAAAACTATATAAATCCTATTTATTGCTTGATAGCAAGTAATATGAACTTTGTTTAAAATCATAGGAGGATCATTAACTTCGAGAAATGTAAAGTTGGTAAACCAGGTTTCCAGGTACTCCTGGGATTTGTACTGAAGAGCAAGTCGGAGCATGAAAGAAGGTTGTGGATGCTGTTCATTCCAAAGGCAGCATCACGTTCTGTCAATTTTGGCACGTTGGTCATGCCACTAATCATGGTACTAATATATTTTTCCCTCAAATTGAACAAATTAGATTTGACAATTTCTTTGCAGTTATATTTTTTTTCCTAGTAAGGCAATGTTAGCTTATTGAGTTTCACCTTCAATCCTTGTTTCTGCAATATTGAAATGTTATGGTGATTGTAATAGTTTATCAACTTGGTGGAGGCACACTGATTTCATCAACAAATCAATCTATTTCCGACAAATGGAGAATCATCATGCCTGACAGGACTTTCGATGTTCCTCACAGACCAAGAGCCCTCCAAACACATGATATATGGTAGGTTATTGAGCAATATTGTCAAGCAGCTGGAAAATGCCATTTGAGCATGTTAGGCCATGGACCATAATCATACCATGATGAATTTCAAATGAGATTTTCGTACTTTGTTTGTTTCGCATAAGCATTAATAATCAAATCAATTTCCACTTCAGGTTTTGATGGCGTTGAGTCCATGGAGCCCATGGCTACCTCATTGATGAATTTTTAAAGGACTCAATCAATGATAGAACAGACGAATTTGGAGGATCAATCAAGAATAGATGCAAATTATTAATAGAGATTGTCAAAGTGGTGGCAAGAGAAGCTAGCACTGATTAAATGGGAGTTAGAATCTTGCCGGCAATTGATCACATGAATGCCATAGGCTCTGATCTGCTTAGTCTAGGCTTGGTGGTCATCAAGAGACTAAACAAGTCTTAGAATAAGATAGGATGCAAACTCGCCTATCTTCATGTGACTCAACCTCGATTCATGGCCCATGGCATGAAAAATTACGACAAAGAAAAGGAGGATTAAGAAGCTCAATTGATTAGAACTTGGAGAAGGGCTTATTGAGGTACTTTCATGTCAAGTGGTGACTTTACACGAGAGCTCAGGATGAAGGTGGTGACTTTACACGAGAGCTCAGGATGAAGGCTCTAGCTGATGGAGACATGGACTTGATATTGTGTGGTTGGCTCTTCATCTCTAACCCCCGATTTGGTCTACAGATTCAAAGTGGATGTACTGTTGAATGGTTACAAGAGAGACATTCTATACTAAAGATACAGTTGTTGGTCACCTAGACTACCCATTTCTTAATTAGGAAAATGGGGAAGTGACACACTAGTAAATGAAAATGCCACTGGTTTGTTCGTACTCCTAGGAACTTTGTATGAAGTTTTCTTTATTGGATTATATTCCACAAGTTAAGCACCATGCGTGACTGAAGAAATAAGACAGCTTGTTCATTGCATATAATTTATGTCCGTGAAAATAGGGCCCATGATTTGTACATTGTCGACTCAATAAATTATAATCCTTGGTGTATTTTGATTTAAATTATTGCAAGTAGTTGTGGAATAATATAACCATTTACATTAGAAACTGATGTCTATTTATTTCTTAATGGCCGCTAGAGAAGCTGTCCTCTGAGCGGTGTTGTTCGAGAGTTTGTAATGTGAGTGTGGAAGAAAAAAAAAAAAGAGTCCCACGTAGGAAAAAATGAAAGAAACTTTTTTGTTTGAATATGAGAGCAACCATGTTTTTGTTTTTAAAGGAATGGGAACTCAAGCGGACATTTTGCATTTAATACGACTAATTATTTAATCTTAATTGGGCACTTGAAAAATTGTGATTTAGCAATTTTGAATTTTATTTTAATTAAATTTTCGAACAAAAATGTATGTCAAAAGATTAACCATATATCAATCGAGTGATTGTATCTGTTCACAAAACATATTGGTTATTCTTATACAAGCATACTCCTTTTTTATTAAAGCTATTCCATTTTTCTTGTGTTTATGTTCAGAGAGTCCGAGAGGTTATTATATCTTGGGGGCATTACAGTTTCAAATGAGTGATTTCATACGTTTCTTAACAGAATAATTTGTTGTCTATAATTCTCTGGGCTTTATATCTTCAATCGAACTATATTCGAGGATACACTATTAGTGTTAAATGCGAGCAATGACTCTAATTTTATTGACTTTGATCCTATTAATTGCAGTTGGTTGAGTGAAATTGTTACAATATATTGTTACAAATTTGATGAGAAACTACTCCCATTACTTAGAGTTGCGATGGATAGGTGTATATTATCATGTGATCACGATATGCTCTTACTTTAATTTTTCCGTTCTTCGTTTTCTTAAATTCAATGGAGTAAAAACCCCAACTTCTTGCTCAAGATGCCATTCCCTTCGAGAACTCGGGATTGATCTAGGAGCTCACCTTGATGACCCAATATTGAGTTTGCAGTCTTGGTTGTCTGCCTTTTCTTTAACATGCAAGCACTGCATTCGCTTCATGGTTTTTGATTAAGTGAAGTTGAGTGACAATCAACATGGCATGCCTCATATTTTCATTTCTGCAGTTTTAACCCAATCAATTGGCCTTGAGTTAGTGTTAGGGACCCAATCTCTTAGTCTTTCTTTTTGTAGTAAGCATCATCCAAAAACGTGAACTTTAATCCAGTCATTATTATATTGCTCTATTATCACCTATTCGCATTAGCATGATATCCTCAAAAATCAGATTCGTAGCAAGGTGATCCCGACAGACTAACTCTACGGAAATATATGCAATAATTGTCTCATAAAATGTCATCATAATGGACGTTGCTAAGAGAACGGCACGTTATTAAGAGGGAATGACGGTGCCTCGCGGGCCATTAATTCCCATTCAATGGGAATGGGCTACCGGTGGAACAAATTTGGGAAAAATATCTGGATAGAAAAATTCTAAAATATCAATCATTATTTTTTGATAAAGAAAATAAAAATTCCTGCTTGGACCATTCAATACTTTGTATAAATATTTAAATATAAAACTCAATTCTATTGCAAAGTACTTGCACAATTTCACCAATTCTACATACAATAAAAATCAAAATGACAAACCACACATATATTTTAACCTAATACGATGAGACTTTAAAGAATTATTCGAATAAGTGAAAAATTTGAAAGTTGGCTAGTACGGAGAAAAAGTGTGGCAATACAAAGAGGAAAAAGCATCGAGGTATAAAAAATTAATCAAACAAATTCAATATACTTAAAATTTTAAATTAAATTCATCTTTAGTTACTCACAAGATGATCATAATTTTGATTTTTGAGTTACCTAGGATTGCCATGGCTTGAGCAGAATTTATTGAAGTTTTAATTATGTAAATTAGGTATTCAACTCTTTGTTTTGACAATCGTGTTCATCGATGAATATTTTCATTCACTATTGTGAGTGTGAAAAATATTTAATTGTATAGGTGTTGTTAATAAAAGATCCAACCTTTTTTTTTTTTTTATATATAGTAAAGATGTTTAGACATCCTATAAATTGTTTACACATTCACTACATAAAAAGTTTGTAGACTTCAAGGGAAAGAATACAAATAGAGGAACTTTGTAGAAAAATTACTACCAAAAGAGAAGATTCATAACACCAAAAAGAAAAGTAAAAAGAAGGTGTAAACAACCCGAGAGTGGAAACTGGACAAAAGAGTTTCCAGGTTTCCTTGAAGAAATTTGTGGCCTAAAAAGGGCCATAACTCTCATGGGTACCATTGGAAACTCATTTTTTCTGGTTTCCACTCTCAGGTTGTTTACACCTTCCTTTTATTATTCTTGCTACGAATCTTCATTTTCTTTATGAAAAAAATAATAATTGATATTTTAGAATTTTCGATCAAGATTTGTTACCCAAATTTGTTCCACCGGTTGCCCAATAAAGGCAGAAAAGATCAAACTGAGATTCACTCCCAGAAATGACTAAAAAAAAAAAAAAAAAAAACGAAACCTAATTACTTTCTCTCCCAATGACGCCTATCAAATGCACCATCTTACGTACAAGATTTATTCGGATATACATTACATCTGCAATAGAGCCGATTGAACCTGATGGAGAGGAGTTCATCATCCAAGATAGCGCTCGCGCTCATGCTCGTCGCCGTTTTACTGTGGGCAGGTCTGCCATCTTCAATGGGAAACCGAATGCGGATTGTCTCAACATTTGCGCCTCAGGTTGTGGACTTTGTACCCGAACCGAATGCGCTTGTTTCGATGGGAAACCGCCGGCTTGCACTAGCCGTAATCACCTTGGAAGCATAAATACTCCTTGATGATGTCATATGAGAACTTTTACTTATTTGGATTCATACTGATGTTCTGATCATACTTTCATGATCGTGCAATAATATTTAAGTGAATTTCGCTCCGCTCTTTGTGATTTTGCCGTACTTTTGGTCCCGCGGAGAAATAACTGTGCAAGTCAAGCAAATTTTTGCGCCGTATAACTAACAAAACTCATGAAATTTACGTGAAAGCAATCTAAAAATAACTTTGCTAACATAGATTCCTAAATTATACATTAATTCATGGGATGCTTCAAGTTTATTCTTACGGTCCAGCTTCTATTTTATACGGTTAATGGTGGGTGAGAAATCTAAAATAGTACAGCTAACGGTTTTTGAATCCATAAGATTTGGCTGCTGATCTTTCAATTTAGAGTTACAGAATTTGCTAAAAGATTCAATTGCCCGATAAATTAGAAAGTTCTGGAAATTAGTTATCAGTCGAGTGATCAACAAGAACTCATCGCGCCAATCAAGGGAGGGCGTCTCAAATTTGTCTTTTCGTCTATGGATTCTTCTCAATATGGCAATGGCGGCTAGGGTTTTGCCGGCTGCAATGAGGAAGAAGACGCGATCGCAGAGGACAACGCTGGGCTTTCCAACTTTGGGCTTGGGCCTTGGAGATCCGCTTCTTGGGCCTTTTGGACGCAGCGGTTTGAAGAAGTACGCCCACTACATGAGGCCTAGTCGTAATTTTTTGTTTTTATTTTTGGCAAGCAAATTAATTTCACAAGCATTTTGATATTTCCATTTAAGACTACTTTGTATAAAAAAAAAAAAAAATTGTTCATTTAAGAAGGTATATAATGCAGCGGGAATGGAAATAACGTGAATGCTTGGTTGCAAATACAAGAAGCATGCGCGCACCACGAACAAAAGTGCATGTGCATGAAGCACAAAAATTTGCACGAAACGTAGCAATTCAAAAGGTAAGCATTAAAAAAGAAATTTCACTTAAATATTTTTTCAAAATCATAGAGATGGAATTAGAATAATATCACAATGACAGTTGCATTGATCATTCCTGAATTTATATAAATACGTGTCTTTATTCCCTGAATTTATATAAATACGTGTCTTTATTCCCTCTTATAAACAGATTATTACTGCCTCTGCGTTCATCACATGTTCAAAATTACAAAAAAATTGATATGTATATACTAAATAATCACTTATTTTTGTGTTCCTGTTGCGACCTCCTCTTTCGGATGCCCTTACACATGGGCACGAGCGGAGGCTAATGGCTCGCAAAGTATTAAGCTTAGCGCAGGCTCTCCCAAATCCACTAATTCATCACTTATAATTTGAATTTTTAACCTATAAGTCAATTTCAAATATGAGTCGCCACTAATCAATTTGGGATGGGTCGATTAGAAAGCCAAGTGAAATATGGAGAGAAATATTTCATTAATGTGCAACCAAATAAACTAGGATCGAGAACTTGATTATACTATTTAATCACTAATGCCTTTCCAGTATTTAATCTTATTTAAATCCTATGGTTTTTTTTTTGGATTTTTAAGGATTTCCTAGGCATTTGTGCAGAATAAAAACCATATTTTAGGATTTTTCTGACTTTTTAGAAAATGTAAATTTTTTGGATTTTTTAAAAAATTAAAAACAATAAAACAAAAGTTGACCCAGGCCGGTGAAGCCCGATTCGGATCCAGCCTGACTAACCCGGGTCGGGTCTCCGGAGGTTAAGAGGTGAGGCCCCCCCTCTCTATGTTTTCTTTTCACTTTCTTTTATTCCCATTTTGGTTTTTTTTTTCCCCTTTTTATCACTCTCCTCTCTCTTATCCAATATTTTCTATGCACGTTGCCAGACCAGCAGCGGAAAGGAGACCTATTTCCCCATTTTGAGTAATTTCATTAGCCGCCTAGGCAGAAAGGGAGCCCATTTTATCTCCTTTCACCTTTTTTTTTTTTTTTTAAACCGACCCATGCTCTCTTTCTATTGTCTTCTCTTCGATCATACGCTGGACGCCCGTATCGAAGGACCCAAAAATACCAGCCGCGCACACAAAATACCACAGTCGGCTAAACCCGCTCGATCCGTCCGAGTCGCCCAGACCCGCAAGTCAGGCCCGACCCGGACCAGCGCCCGGCCGACCCAGCTCCCCCGCGGGACCTCTTGTCGCGACAGAAACGGCCCCAGCAAAGCGGCGCCGGTCGTTTATCGTCCGGCTGGTGGCATCTCCGAGCGCCGCCTCAGCCTCGGCCCTTGTCGCGGACGGCCGCAGCACCGCCGGCCGATGGTCCCCTCTCCTGCAAACGAGCAAGAAACAACAAGAAGGAAAACGACGGTGGCGATGGGGACTCTGCGAAACGACCCAAACGACCGACGCCTGAATCGCTAAACACAACAACATCATCTCAACAGCGTGAATCAAGCCAAGGACGCATTTATATCTTTGTGGGAAAGAGAAACAAGGAAAAGAATAGTCAATAGACGAAGGCAAGGGTTTATTCCGACTCTCTCTAGGCCTCTCCTTGCTACTTTTGCGGTTCTCATGGCAGCACGAGGCCTGACTCAAGCGAAGACGAAGTTGCATGTCGAGACTATTCTTATTCTCCCCCTTGACATTTCCTAAATGAGATGTCGATGGCGTAGTTGAAATTGCAATTCGACCTTCCCAACATGCGACGACTTAGTCATAACAAGATTAAACCTTGCCATGTTCAAACTGAATTACAGCGAATCTTCCCAGTTCTTGCTGCAATGTTCAAATGGCAATGCCAAACTATAAAAACCGATGAGCAATATCGATCAACCTCATATTCACCATCATATTCTTAGTATCAATCCTTGTTGTTCGTTCTTGACAAAATACAAGCTACGCACGAAATGGCCGCGAACCTCTTCACTCCATGCCAGATGGGCAAGTTCGATCTCTCTCACAGGGTAGTGCTAGCGCCTCTGACGAGATGCAGAGCGATCAACGGGATTCCATTGCCGGTGCATGCAGAGCACTATGCGCAAAGAACGACCAAGGGTGGTTTTCTCATCACCGAAGGCACTCTCATCTCTGACACGGCCCCTGGGTACGTCCTTTTGTCCTGAGATCAAGCTGTCTTCTATATATCACGCAGAAAGGAACTGAAATTGTCTACATACCAATGTACACCTGAGCACCGCAAGCTATTTATATCCTATTCATTGCTTGACGGCAAGTAATATGAACTTCGCTTTGGATCATAAGAGGATCTTTAACTCTGAGAAATAAAATGTCGTTAAACCAGGTTTCCAGGTACTCCTGGGACTTACACTGAAGAGCAAGTCGAAGCATGGAAGAAGGTGGTGGATGCTGTTCATTCCAAGGGCGGCATCATCTTCTGTCAACTTTGGCACGTTGGTCGTGCCTCCAACCGTGGTACTAAATTCATTTTCTCAAACCGACGCCACAAAATATCTCTGTAGCTCCCCCATATATCACATAATCACGACCTGCACTATTGAATTTGACAATCTGTTTTTGCTGTTATACTTTTTTCCTACTTTGGCAATGTTAACTTATTAAATTTCACCTTCTATAGTTGTTTCTAACAACAATTGGTATTATTTAATGGTGATCGTATTAGTTTATCAACCTGATGGAGGCGCTCCGATTTCGTCGACAAATCAATCTGTCTCCGATAAATGGAAAATCATCATGCCCGATGGGACTCTCGATAATCCTCACAAACCAAGAGCTCTCCAAACACACGAATTATGGCAGGTTATCGAGCAATATCGCCAAGCAGCTGCAAATGCCATTCGAGCAGGTTAGTCCATGAACTATAATCATATCGTGATAGATGCTAAAATCACTTGTATTTACTTCGTTTGTTGCACATAAGTATTAATAATCAAATTGATTTCCACTTTAGGTTTTGATGGTGTTGAGGTGCATGGAGCACATGGCTATCTCATTGATCAATTCTTAAAGGACTCAGTCAATGATAGAGTAGATGATTTTGGAGGATCAATTGAGTATAGATGCAGATTCTTGATGGAGATCATCAAAGTGGTAGCAGGAGAAGTTGGCACTGATCGAACGGGAGTTAGAATCTCACCAGCGATTGACCACATGGATGCCACGGACTCCGATCCACTCAAGCTAGGCCTATCGGTCATCGAGAGATTGAACAAGTTCCAAAATGAGATAAGCTCCAAACTCGCATATCTCCATGTGACTCAACCTCGATACACAATCAATGGCACAAAGAATTATGGCAAACAAGAGGAGGATGAAGAAGCTCAATTGATGAGAACTTGGAGGAGAGCTTATCATGGTACTTTCATGTTGAGTGGCGGCTTCACGCGAGAGCTCGGGATGAAGGCTTTGGCTCGAGGAGATGCAGACTTGATATCGTATGGTCGGCTCTTTATCTCTAACCCTGATTTGGTCTACCGATTCAAGTTGGATGCACCATTGAATGGTTACAACAGAGATACATTTTATACTCAAGATCCAGTTATTGGTTACATAGATTACCCATTTCTTGACCAGGAAAATGGAGAAGTGACACACTAGTAAATGAAAATGCTACTGGTGTGTTTGTACTCTTGGGAATTTACATTGTACGAGTCAAAGCACCAAGGAGGATCGAATATACCTTATGTTCGTGATAAGGGTGAACATGGTTCGTACATTATAGAGTCAATTATATAGAGTCTGATGAATAATTATATCTCCTTGTTCAACAAACTATAATTCTCTCTTATATTGTACTTGTTCGTATATTTTGATTATTAATAAAAATGCTTTGAGTAATATAATCAATTATGGTGGAAACCGATGTTCATGTGCTTTTTGTTTTTTTTTTTTTTTTTGGGCGTTAAGAGGTGACACCCATCTAGGTTGTTGGAGAGTTTGTAGCAGGAACGTGGAAAAAAGAGTCCGGAGGAAAAACTGAAGGGGACAATTTATTTGAAATATAAGAGCGCCGTGTAAGTGTTAAAAAATGAGCAATGCGATGAACCTAGAAAGGCTTTTTTCCATATGTCTTGACAAAAGCAGGTTTTGGCTTTCGAACTGGAGGAGCCTTAGGTGCAAATCTCACCCACAACACCACAACACAAAGCATCCATTGCCCAAGAAAGAAAAAACAACAACACAGAAGACCATCCATAGATAGCCAATGCAATTCTTCATTTAGCAGAAATAACAAATATTAAATAAATAAATAATAAAATAAAAAACCCAAGAAGTAGCATGAGCCAACCTTCCTTGGGGCGGCATCATTATCGCTAACGGGTTTCGAATCCATCAGATTTGGCCACTAATCTTTCAATTTAGAGTTCAAGTGAAGAATTTGTTGAAATATTCAATTGGCCGATTTATCAGAAAAGTTCCCGAAATTAGTTATCAGCCTGGTGATCAACGAGAACTCATCGAGCCAGTTAAAGGAGGGTGTCTCAAATTTGTCTTCTCTTCTCTCGTTTCTTCTTGAGATGGTAATGGCAATTAGGGTTTCCACCGGCTGCGATGAGGAAGACGACGCCATCGCAGAGGACCAAGCTGAGTTTTTCTACGTTGGGCTTGGGCCTTGGAGACCTGCTTATTGGGCCTTCTGCACGCTGGCAGTTTGAAGAAGTAAGTCCACTACATGAGGCACGGTCAGTGAATTTTTTATTTTTATTTTTGGCAAGTATATTACTTTCACAACCATTTTATTATTTCCATTTAAGACTACTATATATATAAGAAGGTATATGACGCAAAGGGAATGGAAATAAAGCAAATCCACGGTCGCAAATATGAGAAACACACTCGCAACACGAACGAAAGTGCATGTGCACGAAGCACGACAATTTGCATGAAGCGCGGCAATTCAAGAGATAAGCAATAAAAAAGAAAAAATTCACTTAAATAATTTTTCTCTAGATCATAGAGATCAAATTAGAATAATGTCACAATGTCGATTATTCAATTCATTCCAGAATTTATATAAATACTCTTTATTCCCTCTGATGAATGTATTATTATTACCTCTACGTTCATCACATGCTCAAATTAGAAAATTTTCAATACATATATACAAAGTAACCACTTATTTTAGTGTTCCTATCTTAAAAAGATTCTCAGTGCAATGGTTAATTATACCTAATGAAAAAAAAGATCTTCATCTTTTCAATATGTTGATTGTACATAGAACAATAAAAAATGATATTTTTGTGCAATGATCCCCCTTGAAAATTTGCTACACGAGATGTCTATGGCATGGTCCAAATTGAAATCAAAGTTGCGTCCATACCTCTTGTTCTCACACATCATCAAGCGATCATCTCGCAGATGAATTATAATTGTGCACGGTAGAAGTCAATTAGAGTTTTCTCAATCGAGAAGCAAAGAGAAAAAATTCATTTTAATTATCATTATTATAAAGTAGAGCTGGCAAAATGATTCATAAACCCATATTATGAATCATTTTTAGTTAAATGGGTCGTATATGGGTCAAGTGAAAGTTAAATATGAGTCAAAAATCGATTTGAGAAAGTAAAGCACAAAAAGAAATGGATCTAAATGGGTTATGGCCTTTGAACCCACTTTGAATCTATGGGCCATGGTTTTCTTTAACTTTATAAAATGTTTTTTTTTTTATTTATAAAAAATCGAAATTATAATTATTTTTCATATTTCGATTTTTTTTCTTTCTCTTTCTTCCTTCCTTAGCTGATGGCAGGCAGGGCGACGGTGGGCCATTGGCCGGCGACAGGCCAGGTGAGGCTCAAGCTAGCTGGCATCGAGCCTCGCCAGCAGGTCGCCGACGATTGGTGAGGCTTGAGCCTCGCCGGATTTGGCGAGACTGGAGCTCGCCAGCGTCGGGCGAGGCTCGATCTCGCTGAGGCTCGACCTTGCGGACGACTGGCGAGGCTCGAGCTCGCCGGCGTCGGGAGGGGCCTCAGCCTCGCTAGATCGGCGAGATCGAGCCTCGCTTGACGTCGACGAGCTCGAGTCTCGCCAGATTCGGTGAGGCTCGGCCTCGCCGACGACTGGTGAGGCTCGAACCTTGCCGGATTTGGGGAGACTCAAGCTTGCCGGCGTCGGGCGAGGCTTAATCTCGCTGCCTCGCCGACGACTAGCGAGACTCGAGCTCGCCGGCATCGGGCGGAGCCTCGGCCTCGCTAGATCGGTGAGATCGAGCCCCGCCCGACGTTGGCGAGCTAGATCTCGCCTGTGGCTGGTCGCCGGCTGTCGTCGTGGCCGACGGTCGACTGAAGAAGAAGAAAAAAGAAAAGAGAAAAGAGAAAAGAGAAAAAATAATTATTAAAAATTAAAAATTATATTTTAAAAAATAATTATTAAAAATTAAAAATTATATTTTAAAAAATAAAAAATATATTTTTTTAAAATAAAATAATTAAAAATTATATTTAAAAAATAAAAAAATTCGATTTTTAAAAATAATTATAAAATAATCTATTAAATTTCTATTGCATAAAAATTGTTAAAAAATTTGTATTGCATAAAATTTTTTTAACAATACTTTTTTTTTTTAATAAGAAAATCATAAAAAAGAGCGTTTTTAAGTTTAGTTAAAAAAATTTTATGTTACAGTTTTTAGTTATTCAATGGTATGTTCACTTCAAATAAGAGAAGTAGGTGCATAGTCTAATTTTTTTTATAAATATTTCAATTTATAGGTTTTTTGAAAAACTTTTTTTATTTTATATTATTTACTATTTTTAATTTAATTTGAAGTTTTAATCCAATTAGCATATAGTAGAAGTGAGTTTTCCTAGAATATTAATAGGTTTTAGTAATACGGGTTGGGTCAGGTATAGGTTGGGTACGGGGTCGGGTCGGGTATGGGTCACTTAATTTACACTATATAAATATGGATCAAAACGGATTAAATGGGTCAAATTTTCTACTTGACCCACCCATTTGCCACCCCTATTATAAAGTAAGGGAACAATATGCTTCTTCTTCTTCTTCTTCTTCTTAATAATAATAATAATAATAATAATTATTATTATTATTATTAATTTTTTTTTTTCTCAGCAAGTGATGAAATGTTGAACGGTCAACGTAAGAACCACACCGGGGTAGAGACCTTGGCATGAATATCGCCGATTTTCCATCCCCGTACACCGTTGGTACGACATTCTTAAACACGATTTTTTCTTGAAGAGAAAGAAGGTCAAAGAAGGCCAAATTGCGATTCGACTCTCCCAGCCTCCTGGCATGCACGTAATGTATTACGTCGATTCTGCTGCAAGGGTTCGCATGGCAACAGCAACTGATGTTTATTTATTTCTTATTGGCCGCTAGAGAAGCTGGCACGTGAGCGGTGTTGTTCGAGAGTTTGTAATGTGAGTGTGGAAATAAAAAAGAGTCCCACGTAGGAAAAAAAGAAGGAAACTATTTTGTTTGAATATGAGAGCAACCATGTTTTTGTTTTTTTAAAGGCATGGGCAGTCAAGCGGACATTTTCCATTGAATATGCCTGATTATATTTAATCTTAATTGGACTTGACAAGTTGTGGTTAAGCAATTTTGAATTTTATTTTAACTAATATTAACATTTCGGACAAAAATGTATGATGGAAGTTAAACAATCGCTATAATTCTCTCTTGTATTGTACTTGTTCGTATATTTTGATTATTAATAAAAAAAAATACTTTGAGTAATATAATCAATTATGGTGGAAACCGATGTTCATGTGCTTTTTTTCTTTTTTTGGGTAGTAAGAGGTGACACCCATGGGTTGTTGGAGAGTTTGTAGCAGAACGTGGAAAAAAGAGTCCAGGGGAAAAACAGAAGGGGACAATTTATTTGAGCTATAAGAGTGCCATGTAAGTGTTAAAAGATGAGCAATGTGATGAACTAGAAAGGCTTTTTTCCATATGTCTTGACAAAAGGGGTTTTGGCTTTCAAACTGGAGGAGCCTTAGGTGCAAATCTCACCCGCAACGCCACAGCACAAAGCATCCATTGCCCAAAAAAGAAAAAAACAACATCAAAGAAGACCATCCACATACAGTCAATGCAATTCTTCATTTAGCATAAATAACAAATATTAAATAATAAAATAATAAAATAAAAAACCCAAGAAGCAGCATGAACCAACCTTCCTTGGGGTGGCAGCATTATAGCTAACAGGTTTCGAATCCATCAGATTCGGCCGCTAATCTTTCAGTTTAGAGTTCAAGTGAAGAATTTGTTGAAAGATTCAATTGCCCGATATATCAGAAAATTTCTCAACTCATCATCCCAGTGATCAACGAGAACTCATCGAGCCAATCAAAGGAGGGTGTCTCAAATTTGTCTTCTCTTCTCTGGTTTCTTCTCGAGATGGTAATGACGGTTAGGGTTTCCACCGGGTGCGACGTGGAAGACGACGCCATCGCAGAGGACCAAGCTGGGCTGTTCTATGTTGGGCTTGGGCCTTGGAGACCTACTTATTGGGTCTTCTGCATGCTGGCAGTTTGAAGAAGTAAGCCCACTACATGAGGCACGATCAATGATTTTTTTTTTTTTGGCAAGTATATTAACTTCACAAGCATTTTGATTTTTCCATTTAAGATTACTTTGTATAAAAAAATCGTTCATACTATGTTTAGTTCATAATATAAGAAGGTATATGATGCAACGGGAATGGAAATAATGCGAATCCCCGATTGCAAATACGAGAAACATGCTCGCAACACGAACAAAACTGCGTGTGCACGAAGCACGACAATTTGCATGAAGCACAGCAATTTAAGAGATAAGCAATAAAAAAGAAAAATTCACTTAAATATATTTTCCCAAGATCATAGAGATGGAATTAGAATAATGTCACAATGTCGATTTTTTAGTTCATTCTAGAATTTATATAAATACTCTTTATTCCCTCCAATGAATGTATTATACCTCTACGTTCATCACATGCTCAAATTAGAAAATTTTCGATACGTATATACAAAGTAACCACTTATTTTAGTGTTCCTATCTTAAAAAGATTCTCAGTGCAATGGTTAATTATACCTAATGAAAAAAAAGATCTTCATCTTTTCAATATGTTGATTGTACATAGAACAATAAAAAAATATATTTTTGTGCAATGATCCCCCTTGAAAATTTGCTACGTGAGATGTCTATGGCATAGTCCAAATCGAAATCAAAGTTGCATCCATACCTCTTGTTCTCGCACATCATCAAGCGATCGTCTCGCAGATGAATTATAATTGTGCATGGTAGAAGTCAATTAGAGTTTTCTCAATCGAGAAGCAAAGAGAAAATTTTCATTTTAATTATCATTATTATAAAGTAAGGGAACCGCATGATTATTATTATTATTTTTCTCAGCAGGTGAAAAAGAAAAATGTCGAATGGTCAATGTAAGGACCACACCGGGGAAGAAACCTTGGCATGAATTTCGCCGATTTTCCGTCCCCGTACATTGTTGGTCCGACATTCTTAATCACGATTTTTTCTTGAAGAGAAAGGTCAGAGAAGGCCAATTCGACTGTCCCAACCTCCTGGGACGCACGTAATGTATTACGTCGACTCTGCTGAAAGGGTTCGCATGGCAACATCAACTGATGTTTATTTATTTCTTATTGGCCGCTGGAGAAGCTGGCACGTTAGCGGTGTTTTTCGAGAGTTTGTAATGTGAGTGCGGAAATAAAAAAGAGTCCCACGTAGGAAAAAAAGAAGGAAACTATTTTGTTTGAATATGAGAGCATCCATGTTTTTGGTTTTTTAAAGGCATGGGCACTCAAGCGGACATTTTCCATTAAATACGCCTGATTATATTTAATCTTAATTGGACTTGACAAGTTGTGGTTAAGCAATTTTGAATTTTATTTTAATTAATATTAACATTTCAAACAAAAATGTATGTCGGAAGTTAAACAATGTCAATTGAGTGATTTTGCCTATACACAAGGCATATTGGTTTGGTATTCTTATACAAGCATATTCCTTTTCTTAGTAAAGTTATTCCATTTTTCTTGTGTCTATGTTCAGAGAGATTGAGAAGTTAAATTGTATCTTGAGAGCATTATAGCTTTAAAAGAGTGATTTCATGGGTTTCTTAGCAGAATCATTTTGTTTTCTCTGTCTTTTTTTTTTTTTTTCTGGGCTTTCTCTCTTCAATCTCCAATGTTATAGTCCAGCTTCTTTTTTATATGGTTAATGGTAAGTGAGGAATTTGAAATAAGACCCAATGAGAATATTAAAAGTCAAATCACAATGATCAATGAAAAGAGTCTTATGTTATAAAAGTTGTCAATCTTTTGGTTTTAGTATATCCAGAAATTTGTTTGTGATTTTGATTGATATTTCTAGAATATCTCTCCCTTTGTGCTACATTAATTGTGCTTTTACGGAGATTTCCTCTCCCCCTTGCTCGTTCGGCTTGGCCCTTTGCTTCAAGCTGAAATAGATTTTGTGAAAAAAATCTTAATCCGGTCGTTACTTGAGTTAAGAATGTTAAATTACATATAGATGGCGCATAAGAAAAATACTAGATCACAATGACATCTTGGTCTATTCAGAAGGAATTATGCCAGATGTGACTTTCTCGTTTACCAACTTCGCCCGCCATCTTCAGTTCTCGATGTAATACTATAGCATCTTCTTGGTTTGTTCATTCTTAGATAGATATAAGCTACGCTCAATGGCTTTGAACCTCATCATTCCGTGTCAACGGGCAAGTTCATTCTCTCTCAGGAGTACCATCAATTGCTTTCTCTCTCTCCCTATTCAATTATCCATCAATAATATATTTTCATATGTTTGCAATTCTCAACAAGACACAACACAATATATTAAAGTGTGCTATATGAGCATACAATGTTGACATGCTTATGACTAATCGGTCCAAACAGAAAGCTATTGAATAAGAGTTACGGTAATCTACGACTTCTTCAGTCTTGACTAATGAAGCCATGTTTGTTTCAGCATCGCTATCAAGCATTTATATCTTTGTGGGAAAAAGAAAAAAAAGAAAAGAACAGTCAATAGATGAAGGCACGGGTTTATTCCGACTCTCTCTAGACCTCTCCTTGCTACTTTTGTGGTTCTCATGGCTCCAGGAGACCTGACTCAAGTGAAGACAAAGTTTCATGTCGAGACTATTCCTATTCTCCCCCTTGAGATTTCCTACATGAGATTGAAATCTAAATGCCGTCCAAATTTTTTTTTCTTCTCGTGCAAAATCAAGAAAGCACATGTCCGGGAAATTCTAATCACATGAAATCGAAGTCACAGAGTCCTGGCAACCCAAGAAAGCCAAGAGAAAAATGTCATTATCATTATTATAAATGATAGAACGCAACCTATTAATATTTATTAATATTAGGTTCTCCGGACAGGGAACATAGACTGATTGCTCTATATGAACAGGAACGAACCGCCCACCGACTTCGTAGCAGCCCAGAAGGCGATGAAATGTTGAACGATCAACGTAAGAACCCCATTGGGTAAAAAAAGAAAATAAAGAAACGTTAGAACCACATGTTCTATTTGTCAACGTCTTTAAAACAATTTTGCAGGGAGAAAAGTGAGGTTAAAGAAAGCAAATTGCAATTCGACCTTCCCAACATGCGACCACTTAGTCATAACAAAATTAAACCTTGCCATGTTCAAACTGAATTACGGCGAATCTTCCCAGTTCTCGCTGCAATGTTCAAATGGCAACACCAAACTATAAAAACCGATGAGCAATATCGATCAACCTCACATCGCACCGTCTTCAAATCTTCACCATCATATTCTTAGTATCAATCCTTGTTGTTCGTTCTTGACAGAATACAAGCTACGCACGAAATGGCCGCGAACCTCTTCACTCCATGCCAGATGGGCAAGTTCGATCTCTCTCACAGGGTAGTGCTAGCGCCTCTGACGAGATGCAGAGCGATCAACGGGATTCCATTGCCGGTGCATGCAGAGTACTATGCGCAAAGAACGACCAAGGGTGGTTTTCTCATCACCGAAGGCACCCTCATCTCTGACACGGCCGCTGGGTACGTCCTTTTGTCCTGAGATCAAGCTGTCTTCTATATATCACGCAGAAAGGAATTGAAATTGTCTACATACCGATGTACACCTGAGCACCGCAAGCTATTTATATCCTATTCATTGCTTGACAGCAAGTAATATGAACTTCGCTTTGGATCATAAGAGGATCTTTAACTCTGAGAAATAAAATGTCGTTAAACCAGGTTTCCAGGTACTCCTGGGATTTACACTGAAGAGCAAGTCGAAGCATGGAAGAAGGTGGTGGATGCTGTTCATTCCAAGGGCGGCATCATCTTCTGTCAACTTTGGCACGTTGGTCGTGCCTCCAACCGTGGTACTAAATTCATTTTCTCAAACCGACGCCACAAAATATCTCTGTAGCTCCCCCATATATCACATAATCACGACCTGCACTATTGAATTTGACAATCTGTTTTTGCTGTTATACTTTTTTCCTACTTTGGCAATGTTAACTTATTAAATTTCACCTTCTATAGTTGTTTCTAACAACAATTGGTATTATTTAATGGTGATCGTATTAGTTTATCAACCTGATGGAGGCGCTCCGATTTCATCGACAAATCAATCCGTCTCCGATAAATGGAAAATCATCATGCCCGATGGGACTCTCGATAATCCTCACAAACCAAGAGCTCTCCAAACACACGAAGTATGGCAGGTTATCGAGCAATATCGCCAAGCAGCTGCAAATGCCATTCGAGCAGGTTAGTCCATGAACTATAATCATATCGTGATAGATGCTAAAATCACTTGTATTTACTTCGTTTGTTGCACATAAGTATTAATAATCAAATTGATTTCCACTTTAGGTTTTGATGGTGTTGAATTGCATGGAGCACATGGCTATCTCATTGATCAATTCTTAAAGGACTCAGTCAATGATAGAGTAGATGATTTTGGAGGATCAATTGAGTATAGATGCAGATTCTTGATGGAGATCATCAAAGTGGTAGCAGGAGAAGTTGGCACTGATCGAACGGGAGTTAGAATCTCACCAGCGATTGACCACATGGATGCCACGGACTCCGATCCACTCAAGCTAGGCCTATCGGTCATCGAGAGATTGAACAAGTTCCAAAATGAGATAAGCTCCAAACTCGCATATCTCCATGTGACTCAACCTCGATACACAATCAATGGCACAAAGAATTATGGCAAACAAGAGGAGGATGAAGAAGCTCAATTGATGAGAACTTGGAGGAGAGCTTATCATGGTACTTTCATGTTGAGTGGCGGCTTCACGCGAGAGCTCGGGATGAAGGCTTTGGCTCGAGGAGATTGTGGCATCCTAGAATTTAAGGGCATGTCCTAAGGTGCCCTAGAGCTTTTTAAATAGGTAATGAATTTACCTATTTGGTTGTGTTTTAATTTTAGTTTTCTCTTAAGGCCTTGTGCCTTGTGCCTTGTTTGTCTTTAATTTAATTTGAGCTTTAAGATAGTTATTAAAGATAAAATTCTGTGTTGCCATGCTTGTTATAAATTGTTTGTTATAGATTTAATATTTTAAAATTTTAATTAGGTAAAATTAATGGTTAGTTTTAAATTTAATTTAGAAAAGGGAGTGGATTGGGCCTTAGGCCCAATAGCATGGACTTAGGCCCATGGTTGGAGGGCCTAAGGGTGGGCCGTGTGGGCCAAGCCCATGAGGCCCAATGGGCCTTGTGTGGTGCCGTGCGAAGTGGAGTGAGGGAGAGGGTTTGCATGCCTCTCCCCAAGTGTCCTAGTGTGTATGCCACTTGGCATGCATGCTTAGGGTCTTCCTTGTGATGATTAGGGGAGAAGAAGAAAAGAGAAAAGAAAGGGGGAGGAAGAGAGAGAGAGTGCCGTGCGAGAGAAAGGAAAGAGAGGGAGAGAAAGAGAGAAAGAGAGGAAGAGAGAAAGGAGAAGGAGGAAGGAGGGTGTCGCGCGAGAGGAGAGGGGAGAGGAACCGCCGTCCGCCGCCGCACGCCGCCGTCCGCCGCCGTTCCCGTGTGTCCTTTTCTTGGCTAGAGGCAAGTTAGGATCCATCTCCTTTCCTTGCTTGTGTGTTTGCATGTTGGATTTTGTTGGTTTAAAGCTACGAAAATGGAGTGAGAATGCTTGGATGTTGAGAGTGAGTGCTGTTTTCGCATGAACCAGTGACGTCAGTAACTTGTGAGGGCTTGCATGTGTGTTTGGAGTTCGATTTTGGCTTGGATCTCTTCATGAAAGTTGTAGCTAACATCTTGAACTATAACATACTTAAATTTCGTGAAAAATGATGGATATTTGAGGGGTATAAACCTCATATTTCGGAGACCCTAGATCTAGAACTGTTTTTCTGACCTTGAGGTGAGTTCGTGGTTTGCATGTTGGTTTTTACTAAGAATCTCTCTTCAACTTCTTCATGAAACTTGTAGAGAACATCTTAAGGATGAACATACTCAAATTTGAAGCAAAAATAACAAGTTTAGGATAGGTAACCAACCTGACCTTGAAGACGATGAAACTGGAGTTGCGACGTTGGTGACCAGAGACTTTGTGGGACCATTTGAAGGTCTTCCTTTGGTAGTTTGGCTTAAGTCTCTTCACGAAAGTTGTACAGGATCCTTAGGAGTATAACATATCCAAAACTCAGAGAAAACGAAGAAATGTAAGTAGGTAAAATCTGCATATTTCGGACATAGTGTTCTGTGTATTTCGGTGACTTAACCAGGAGCTTCGTGGATCTGTAGAAAATTATCTAAAACGAATTTGATTTAGTTTCCTTCATGAAAAGTATAGTTTAATGTCTTAACTACATCCTGGTAAAATTTTATAATTTTCTGAGGTCATATGAGTATTTTAATTGACTTACCAAGAAATTTGTACGTTCTGCCCTTATCCGAAAACGTGCATAGAAATGGTGGAAAAGTGGTTTACTATGTGGAAATTGTTTTGCCATGTGTTTTCTGCATATTTTTTCATTTTATTATATTTGGATATTATATGCCTTAATTTCATGATTTTAGGATTTATGTGATTATTTAATTAATTTCAATTTGGGAATAAATTGGATTTTTTTTATATAATTCAAAATGCATGTGGTAAGTAAAAATCCCACAAGGATTTAATTTATATTGGCAATTGCACCTATTGCATGTATGTGTAGATGCTTAATTTATGCATGCACAAGTACTAAGGTAATCCTGTTTTGTCATGACATCATGTGCATGATAAATTGAAAAGTAATTGGCAATGTGATCTATGGTAATGGTTGGAGGGGGGAAGCGTTGGCCGGAATGTATAGAGAGATACATGGCCGGATACCCTGGGAGTGTCAGGATGCCTGGAATGAGATGGGTGCCGGAAGCCTCGGAGGTCTTTGCCCGAGGGGATACCTCGTGATGCCAGTTGGGATGCGAGATGCCTGGAGCGTTGGGGGTGCCGGATGTTCGGTGGCCATGGTTGGCATAATTCCGGAAGGTTTTTCTCGTGAGACCCGAGTGAGGGTGCGAGTGTATAATATGGGATGGATGATCCCGAGGAAGGAAGATGTGATGATCAATTGGGATTTTCAAAGTGGAAATCGACATGCATGATGTGGCATGATGTGGCATGATGTGGCATGATACGGCATGATGATGACATGTATGTGAAGCATGATATTATGATAATGACATGTATGTATGATATGATATGGTGATGATGTATGCATGATATGACATGGTGATGACATGTGTATACATGATATGACATGAAAATACGATGACATGTATAAGTTATATGGTATGATGATGTACGTTGGCATGTGCCTGGCTTTGAGGTAAGTATATTGGATTGCACGTGTGGCATGTATGATATAATTGTTTATATTGTTTAGATGCATTGATTGGTGTTTGGATTCCTTTACTTGTTGAGTAGTTGTACTCACCCATTCGGGGACCTAACATTTCAGATTAGTGCAATGTCTCTCCCTGTTGTTACACGGGGAGTGTTCTACGGCCTACCATCTGATGTGGAGGTCGAAGTGACCGAGATCGACTGTCCCACCCTGCCGGGACTAACCTTTTTGCGTGTTCGCGCGTTCACATCGTATGACGTGGGCTTATCTGGAGGCCCAGTCATCCAGGAGTACATCTCTGTCCACATCCGCCGCAACGGTGTGATGATGGGGATGTTGCCACCTCCACCGCCCGATGCACCGGGTTGGGTGTGACGGCCTGCACACGTGGAGTGGGGGTTAGCAACTTTTTGGACGGCCGCCACTAGTAAATCGAAGGGAGATCGTTACACGTCGCACTCTTAGGGTCGTGTGTCTCTTTTTGAGGAGTGAAGGCCGAGCATAGATGAGTCTTGGCCTATCCTTTTTGTACCGACCTGTGTAGCCCTTCGTAATTATATATGTAAATAAAAGTGGTTCGGCCTCGTGCTTTCGTTAAATCAAAGATAGTTGGTGTGTATTGTGTTGTCGTGAGGGAAGCGAAGTGTTGGTGAGACTCGCCTCTTAATTTCCGCTGAGCTGCGCAAAATCCTTAAAACCTTTTTAAAGGAAAAGAAAAGAAAAAGAAAACTTTACGCCTAAGCGTTGGCTTGAATCTTTCTTTCTTCGGTGTTATTTGTTATTCGTATTCGGATTTTCTGTGGCGACCCTACCGGGTGTCGGGGGTGCCACAGCGGGTGGTATCAGAGCATAAGGTTTATGCTTGGAGTGATAAGGAGACCTCATTTAGAAAAAAAAATGAGGGAAGTTTTAACAATGCACACCATAGGATAATTGAATAACGGGTGATGAGTATTCGCCCGTAGATCCTTGGTAGTTGTTTTAGGTTGCTAGTAACATGTGTATGTTACTTTAGTAGTGGAGGCAGTGAGTCTCAGATTGTTCCTAAGGCAAATGCTTGGAACTGCAGGAAAGCTATGGTACGGTTTGGAAGTCAACGTTCACAGAGGGCTGAAGCCTCTGCTCCAAGGGCTGAACCCCGAATGGAGGATATCCTGCAAGCATTGGCCAACATTGGAAATCTGATGGAAAGGCAGTCGCAACAACAACCTGGAGCTGAACGCCGTACTCAGGGACTTGTGGAACAGTTTTTGAAGCTGAAGCCACCCAAGTTCAGTGGCATAGGAAGTCCTGAGGAGGCGGAGCATTGGATTGATGGTATGGAGAGAATTTTCCGGTTGTTGGACTGCACTGATGCTGAGAAAATAACTTTAGCAGAGTACCAGCTGGAGGGAAATGCAAAGTTTTGGTGGAGAGCTTCGAGGGATACGATCTTTCCACCAGGTATAGAAATGAATTGGGATGAGTTTGTTAGAGCTTTCAATAGAAAGCATTTCTCTGACTGTGCAAAAGACAAGAAGATCATAGAATTTGTTCAGCTAGAACAAAAGGAACTGACAGTGGACCAGTATGAGGCTAGATTTTCTGAACTATCTAGATATGCTCCTAGACTGATTGAGGATCAGGAGGAGAAAGCCAAGAGATTTCTGAAAGGGTTGAGAACTGATATTAGAAAGCAATTGGTGCATTTGAACATGAGAGATTACCATGAAGTCTATGAAAGGGCACAGTTGGTGGAACAGGAGCTGATAAGAGAGCGGTCTGAGTTTAAGAAACCGTGGGTTTCCGATGATGTGAGAAAGGGTAAGAGACCCTATTCTGGTCAAGGTCAAACTTGGGATGCTAGGAAGAAAAGTAATTTTGGAAACTTTGGGGGAACAAGGAATGGTCTGAATATAGGGAAAGCACCCTATCAGCCTAATGTTTGTCAAAGGTGTAATGGAAGGCATGGCTCAGGACCTTGTACTGGACAGCCAAAGTGCTTTGGTTGTGGACAAGTGGGCCATCTTAGGAGAAGTTGCCCACGAGAAAGGTCGCAGGTGAGTGCTGGCTCGGTGCGACAGGGATATCAGAGTGCTGTCAAGACAAATTCCCAAGGAAATTCTCGGAGACCACCAGCTCAAGGAAGGGTGTATGCGGTCACTCAAGAGGAAGCGAGAGCTTCCAACAACGTCATCTCAGGTACAATCTACATAAATGACAAGAAGGCTTATGCATTGTTTGATACAGGTGCCACGCATTCGTTTGTGTCTGACAGATATAGGTTGTTGAGTGAAGTTGAAACGATTTTTCTTGGAATTCCTCTTTGTGTTTCTACGCCTTTAAAGGATGCAGTACTGTCTACGTTGGTGTGTGAGAATTGTAAGATAACTGTAGGAGGAAGGGACACAGAAATAGACTTAGTTGTGATGGCCATGTATGACTTTGATGTTATCTTAGGAATGGATTGGCTTTGTAAGTATCAGGCTAGAATGGATTGTTACAGAAGAGTAATCCAATTCGCTTTACCCGACCAGTCCAGTTGTGAATTTTTAGGTAGTCAGACCCACCTATCAGGGGCACTTATTTCTGCAGTAGAGGCTAATGTGTTGCTTGGCAAGGGATGTCAAGGGTACCTAGCAATGGTTAAAGATTATACCAAGGAAGAACTGAAACTTGATGATATTGGTGTAGTAAATGAGTTTCCAGATGTATTTCCTGAGGAATTGCCTGGATTACCTCCAGAAAGAGAGATTGAGTTTGAAATCGAACTGATGCCTGGAACAGGACCAATATCAAAAGCCCCATACAGAATGGCCTTAGTGGAATTAAAGGAATTGAAAGTACAATTACAAGAGTTGCTTGACAAAGGATTCATTAGACCAAGTGCTTCACCCTGGGGTGCACCAGTTCTATTTGTGAAAAAGAAGGATGGATCAATGCGTTTATGCATTGACTTTAGACAATTAAATCAAGTGACTGTTAAGAACAAGTACCCTCTGCCTAGAATCGATGATCTGTTTGACCAACTTCAAGGAAGTTCGGTTTTCTCAAAGATTGACTTAAGATCAGGATACCATCAGTTGAGAATTAAGAAGGAAGATATTCCTAAGACTACATTTAGGACTCGTTATGGACATTACGAGTTCCTTGTTATGCTTTTTGGTTTGACAAATGCACCTGCAGCGTTCATGGATTTAATGAACAGAGTATTTAAGTCCTATTTGGATCAGTTTGTGATTGTTTTTATCGACGATATCTTGGTGTATTCGAAAGGACCAAAAGAACATGAACAACACTTGAGGATAGTTTTGCAGACTTTGAGGAACCATCGGTTATATGCCAAATTCAGCAAGTGTGAATTTTGGTTGGACCAGATAACATTTTTAGGACATGTGGTGTCAGGAGGAGGAATTGCAGTGGATCCGTCAAAAGTGGAAATGGTAATAAATTGGCCGAGACCGACCACACCTACCGAGATACGAAGTTTCTTAGGATTGGCCGGTTATTACCGGAGGTTCATTGAAGGATTTTCCAAATTGGCAGGACCGTTAACTAAGTTAACCCGGAAGAATGCAAAATATGAATGGAGTGAGGATTGTGAAAGGAGCTTTCAAGAACTTAAAGGGAAGTTAACCACGACTCCAGTTTTAACCATACCCTCTGGACCGGATGGTTTTACAGTATATAGTGATGCATCTCACAAAGGACTGGGATGTGTTTTGATGCAACATGGTAAGGTCATAGCCTACGCATCTAGGCAACTAAAACCCCATGAGTTAAATTACCCAACACATGATTTGGAATTGGCAGCTATAGTGTTTGCCTTGAAGATATGGAGGCATTACCTATATGGAGAAAAGTTTGAAATTTATACGGACCACAAGAGCTTGAAATATCTATTCTCACAAAAAGAGTTGAACATGAGACAAAGAAGGTGGATGGAATTGTTAAAAGATTATGATTGTGAGATACGATATCATCCAGGGAAGGCGAATAGGGTAGCAGATGCCCTTAGCCGTAAGTCAGCCATGGAAATGGCCAGTTTAAGAGTAGCAGAGTGGAGTTTATTAAAGTCTGTAGCAGATTCAGAGTTTAAGTTAAAGGTGGATAATCTTACTGGTATGCTTAAAGCCTTAAGGATTGAGCCAGAAATTATTCAGAGAATCAAGACCCTGCAAAAGTCTGATCCGGAGATTTTGAAAGTGAAGGAAGCAATGTCCCTAGGGAAAAGACCAGAGTTTCAAATTTCTGAAGATGGGACAATGAGATGTCAAGGACGACTTTGTGTGCCCAACAACGAAGAAGTAAAGAAAGAGATTTTGTCAGAGGCACATAAGAGCAAGTATAGTATTCACCCAGGTAGTACGAAAATGTACAGAAATTTGCGTCAACAATTTTGGTGGAATGGTATGAAAATGGATACAGCCAAGTATGTTTCTCAATGTTTAACGTGCCAGCAAGTAAAAGCAGAACATCGTAAGCCAGCAGGACTTTTGAGACCGTTAGATATACCAGAGTGGAAGTGGGAACATGTGACAATGGATTTTGTGCAAGGATTGCCAAGAACATCAAGTGGTCACGATTCAATTTGGGTAATAGTAGATCGTTTAACTAAGTCTGCCCATTTCTTAGCTGTTCGTGTGAACTATTCAATGAGTAGACTCGCTGAAATCTATGTAAGTCAGATAGTGCGTTTGCATGGTATCCCTGTATCAATCACCTCGGATAGAGACTCTAGATTTACTTCGAATTTTTGGAAAGGTTTGCAAAGTGCTTTGGGAACGAAACTTCAATTCAGTACAGCTTATCACCCTCAGACAGATGGACAAACAGAAAGAGTGATACAAACTCTAGAAGATATGCTGGGAGCCTGCATCATTGACTTTAAAGAAAGATGGGATGAGAACCTGCATTTGATAGAATTTGCCTATAACAATAGTTTTCAGAAAAGTATAGGCATGGCCCCATATGAAGCATTATATGGGAGGAGGTGTAGAACCCCTATCTGTTGGGATGAGGTAGGTGAAAGACGATTGACAGGACCTGAATTAGTGCAAGATACCACTGAAGCTGTTGAGATTATCAGGAAAAGACTAAAGACAGCCCAGAGTAGACAAAAGGGTTATGCGGATAAGCGTAGGAGACCCTTGGAATTCGGAATAGGAGATCATGTGTTTCTTAAGGTATCTCCGTTAAAAGGAATATCTCGTTTTGGAGTGAAAGGAAAGTTGAGTCCTAGATTCGTTGGACCTTTTGAGATACTTGAGAGGATAGGAGAGGCACCTTATCGTTTGGCGCTACCTCCTAACTTGGGAAATTTGCATAATGTGTTTCATGTGTCTATGCTAAGAAAGTATCAGCCAGATCCCAGTCACATACTCGATCATGAAGCCATCAAAGTGGATGAGAAAGTAAGATATATCGAAGTACCTGTGCAAATACTGGATCGGAAGGAACAAGTTCTCAGGAATAAGAAGATTCCCTTGGTTAAAGTATTATGGCAACATCACGATATAGAGGAAGCCACTTGGGAAAGTGAAGATCAGATGAAGGAGAAGTACCCCTTCCTGTTTGAGGTCGTTAGTGATGTTTAAATTTCGAGGACGAAATTCTCTAAGGAGGGGAGAGTTGTGGCATCCTAGAATTTAAGGGCATGTCCTAAGGTGCCCTAGAGCTTTTTAAATAGGTAATGAATTTACCTATTTGGTTGTGTTTTAATTTTAGTTTTCTCTTAAGGCCTTGTGCCTTGTGCCTTGTTTGTCTTTAATTTAATTTGAGCTTTAAGATAGTTATTAAAGATAAAATTCTGTGTTGCCATGCTTGTTATAAATTGTTTGTTATAGATTTAATATTTTAAAATTTTAATTAGGTAAAATTAATGGTTAGTTTTAAATTTAATTTAGAAAAGGGAGTGGATTGGGCCTTAGGCCCAATAGCATGGACTTAGGCCCATGGTTGGAGGGCCTAAGGGTGGGCCGTGTGGGCCAAGCCCATGAGGCCCAATGGGCCTTGTGTGGTGCCGTGCGAAGAGGAGGAGGGAGAGGGTTTGCATGCCTCTCCCCAAGTGTCCTAGTGTGTATGCCACTTGGCATGCATGCTTAGGGTCTTCCTTGTGATGATTAGGGGAGAAGAAGAAAAGAGAAAAGAAAGGGGGAGGAAGAGAGAGAGAGTGCCGTGCGAGAGAAAGGAAAGAGAGGGAGAGAAAGAGAGAAAGAGAGGAAGAGAGAAAGGAGAAGAAGGAGGGAGGGCGTCGCGCGAGAGGAGAGGGGGAGAGAACCGCCGTCCGCCGCCGCACGCCGCCGTCCACCGCCGTTCCCATTGTCCTTTTCTTGGCTAGAGGCAAGTTAGGATCCATCTCCTTTCCTTGCTTGTGTGTTTGCATGTTGAATTTTGTTGGTTTAAAGCTACGAAAATGGAGTGAGAATGCTTGGATGTTGAGAGTGAGTGCTGTTTTCGCATGAACCAGTGAAGTCAGTAACTTGTGAGGGCTTGCATGTGTGTTTGGAGTTCGATTTTGGCTTGGATCTCTTCATGAAAGTTGTAGCTAACATCTTGAACTATAACATACTGAAATTTCGTGAAAAATGATGGATATTTGAGGGGTATAAACCTCATATTTCGGAGATCCTAGATCTAGAACTGTTTTTCTGACCTTGAGGTGAGTTCGTGGTTTGCATGTTGGTTTTTACTAAGAATCTCTCTTCGACTTCTTCATGAAACTTGTAGAGAACATCTTAAGGATGAACATAATCAAATTTGAAGCAAAAATAACAAGTTTAGGATAGGTAACCAACCTGACCTTGAAGACGATGAAACTGGAGTTGCGACGTTGGTGACCAGAGACTTTGTGGGACCATTTGAAGGTCTTCCTTTGGTATTTTGGCTTAAGTCTCTTCACGAAAGTTGTACAGGATCCTTAGGAGTATAACATATCCAAAAATCAGAGAACACGAAGAAATGTAAGTAGGTAAAATCTGCATATTTCGGACATAGTGTTCTGTGTATTCCGGTGACTTAACCAGGAGCTTCGTGGATCTGTAGAAAATTATCTAAAACGAATTTGATTTAGTTTCCTTCATGAAAAGTATATTTTAATGTCTTAAATACATCCTGGTAAAATTTTATAATTTTCTGAGGTCATATGAGTATTTTAATTGACTTACCAAGAAATTTGTACGTTCTGCCCTTATCCGAAAACGTGCATAGAAATGGTGGAAAAGTGGTTTACTATGTGGAAATTGTTTTGCCATGTGTTTTCTGCATATTTTTCCATTTTATTATATTTGGATATTATATGCCTTAATTTCATGATTTTAGGATTTATGTGATTATTTAATTAATTTCAATTTGGGAATAAATTGGATTTTTTTTATATAATTCAAAATGCATGTGGTAAGTAAAAATCCCACAAGGATTTAATTTATATTGGCAATTGCACCTATTGCATGTATGTGTAGATGCTTAATTTATGCATGCACAAGTACTAAGGTAATCCTGTTTTGTCATGACATCATGTGCATGATAAATTGAAAAGTAATTGGCAATGTGATCTATGGTAATGGTTGGAGGGGGGAAGCGTTGGCCGGAATGTATAGATAGATACATGGCCGGATACCCTGGGAGTGTCAGGATGCCTGGAATGAGATGGGTGCTGGAAGCCTCGGAGGTCTTTGCCCGAGGGGATACCTCGTGATGCCAGTTGGGATGCGAGATGCCTGGAGCGTTGGGGGTGCCGGATGTTCGGTGGCCATGGTTGGCATAATTCCGGAAGGTTTTTCTCGTGAGACCCGAGTGAGGGTGCGAGTGTATAATATGTGATGGATGATCCCGAGGAAGGAAGATGTGATGATCAATTGGGATTTTCAAAGTGGAAATCGACATGCATGATGTGGCATGATGTGGCATGATGTGGCATGATGTGGCATGATACGGCATGATGATGACATGTATGTGAAGCATGATATTATGATAATGACATGTATGTATGATATGATATGGTGATGATGTATGCATGATATGACATGGTGATGACATGTGTATACATCATATGACATGGTGATGACATGAGTATACATGATATGACATGGTGATGACATGTGTATACATGATATGACATGAAAATACGATGACATGTATAAGTTATATGGTATGATGATGTACGTTGGCATGTGCCTGGCTTTGAGGTAAGTATATTGGATTGCACGTGTGGCATGTATGATATAATTGTTTATATTGTTTAGATGCATTGATTGGTGTTTGGATTCCTTTACTTGTTGAGTGGTTGTACTCACCCCTTCGGGGACCTAACATTTCAGATTAGTGCAATGCCTCTCCCTATTGTTACACGGGGAGTGTTCTACGGCCTACCATCTGATGTGGAGGTCGAAGTGACCGAGATCGACTGTCCCACCCTGCCGGGACTAACCTTTTTGCGTGTTCGCGCGATCACATCGTATGACGTGGGCTTATCTGGAGGCCCAGTCATCCAGGAGTACATCTCTGTCCACATCCGCCGCAACGGTGTGATGATGGGGATGTTGCCACCTCCACCGCCCGATGCACCGGGTTGGGTGTGACGGCCTGCACACGTGGAGTGGGAGTTAGCAACTTTTTGGACGGCCGCCACTAGTAAATCGAAGGGAGATCGTTACACGTCGCACTCTTAGGGTCGTGTGTCTCTTTTTGAGGAGTGAAGGCCGAGCATAGATGAGTCTTGGCCTATCCTTTTTGTACCGACCCGTGTAGCCCTTCGTAATTATATATGTAAATAAAAGTGGTTCGGCCTCGTGCTTTCATTAAATCAAAGATAGTTGGTGTGTATTGTGTTGTCGTGAGGGAAGCGAAGTGTTGGTGAGACTCGCCTCTTAATTTCCGCTGAGCTGCGCAAAATCCTTAAAACCTTTTTAAAGGAAAAGAAAAGAAAAGAAAAAACTTTACGCCTAAGCGTTGGCTTGAATCTTTCTTTCTTCGGTGTTATTTGTTATTCATATTCGGATTTTCCGTGGCGACCCTACCGGGTGTCGGGGGTGCCACAGAGATACAGACTTGATATCGTACGGTCGGCTCTTTATCTCTAACCCTGATTTGGTCTACCGATTCAAGGTGGATGCACCATTGAATGGTTACAACAGAGATACATTTTATACTCAAGATCCAGTTATTGGTTACATAGATTACCCATTTCTTGACCAGGAAAATGGGGAAGTGACACACTAGTAAATGAAAATGCTACTGGTGTGTTTGTACTCTTGGGAACTTACATTGTACGAGTCAAAGCACCAAGGAGGATTGAATATACCTTATGTTCGTGATAAGGGTGAACATGGTTTGTACATTATAGAGTCAATTACATAGAGTTTGATGAATAATTATATCTCCTTGTTCAACAAACTATAATTCTCTCTTGTATTGTACTTGTTCGTATATTTTGATTATTAATAAAAATACGTTGAGTAATATAATCAATTATGGTGGAAACCGATGTTCATGTGCTTTTTTTTTTTCTTTTTTTGGGCGGTAAGAGGTGACACCCATCTGGGTTGTTGGAGAGTTTGTAGCAGGAACGTGGAAAAAAGAGTCCGGAGGAAAAACTGAAGGGAACAATTTATTTGAAATATAAGAGCGCCGTGTAAGTGTTAAAAAATGAGCAATGCGATGAACCTAGAAAGGCTTTTTTCCATATGTCTTGACAAAAGCAGGTTTTGGCTTTCGAACTGGAGGAGCCTTAGGTGCAAATCTCACCCACAACACCACAACACAAACAATCGATTGCCCAAGAAAGAAAAAACAACAGCACAGAAGACCATCCATAGACAGCCAATGCAATTCTTCATTTAGCAGAAATAACAAATATTAAATAAATAAATAAATAAATAAAAAACCCAAGAAGTAGCATGAGCCAACCTTCCTTGGGGCGGCAGCATTATCGCTAACGGGTTTCGAATCCATTAGATTTGGCCACTAATCTTTCAATTTAGAGTTCAAGTGAAGAATTTGCTGAAAGATTCAATTGGCCGATTTATCAGAAAAGTTCCCGAAATTAGTTATCAGCCCAGTGATCAACGAGAACTCATCGAGCCAGGTAAAGGAGGGTGTCTCAAATTTTTCTTCTCTTCTTTCGTTTCTTCTTGAGATGGTAATGGCAATTAGGATTTCCACCGGCTGCGATGAGGAAGACGACGCCATCGCAGAGGACCAAGCTGAGTTTTTCTACGTTGGGCTTGGGCCTTGGAGACCTACTTATTGGGCCTTCTGCACGCTGGCAGTTTGAAGAAGTAAGCCCACTACATGAGGCACGGTCAGTGAGTTTTTTATTTTTATTTTTGGCAAGTATATTACTTTCACAACCATTTTATTATTTCCATTTAAGACTACTCTGTGTATATATATATATATATATATATATATATATATATATATATATATAAGAAGGTATATGACGCAATGGGAATGGAAATAAAGCAAATCCACGGTCGCAAATATGAGAAACACACTCGCAACACGAACGAAAGTGCATGTGCACGAAGCACGACAATTTGCATGAAGTGCGGCAATTCAAGAGATAAGCAATAAAGAAGAAAAATTCACTTAAATAATTTTTCTCTAGATCATAGAGATCAAATTAGAATAATGTCACAATGTCGATTATTCAATTCATTCCAGAATTTATATAAATACTCTTTATTCCCTCCAATGAATGTATTATTATTACCTCTACGTTCATCACATGCTCAAATTAGAAAATTTTCAATACATATATACAAAGTAACCACTTATTTTAGTGTTCCTATCTTAAAAAGATTCTCAGTGCAATGGTTAATCATACCTAATGAAAAAAGATTTTCATATTTTCAATTTGTTGATTGTACATAGAACAATAAAAAATGATATTTTTGTGCAATGATCCCCCTTGAAAATTTGCTACACGAGATGTCTATGGCATGGTCCAAATTGAAATCAAAGTTGCGTCCATACCTCTTGTTCTCGCACATCATCAAGCGATCATCTCGCAGATGAATTATAATTGTGCATGGTAGAAGTCAATTAGAGTTTTCTCAATCGAGAAGCAAAGATAAAAAATTCATTTTAATTATCATTATTATAAAGTAGAGCTGGCAAAATGAGTCATAAATCCATATTATGAGTCATTTTTAGTTAAATGGATCGTATATGGGTCAAGTGAAAGTTAAATATGAGTCAAAAATTGATTTGAGAAGGTAAAGCACAAAAACAAATGGATCTAAATGGGTTATGGCCTTTGAACCCACTTTGAATCTATGGGCCATGGTTTTCTTTAACTTTATAAAATGTTTTTTTTTATTTATAAAAAATCGAAATTATAATTATTTTTCATATTTCGATTTTTTTTCTTTCTCTTTCTTCCTTCCTTAGCTGATGGCAGGCAGGGCGACGGTGGGCCATTGGCTGGCGACAGGCTAGGTGAGGCTCAAGCTAGCTGGCATCGAGCCTCGCCAGCAGGTCGCCGACGATTGGTGAGGCTTGAGCCTCGCCGGATTTGGCGAGACTAGAGCTCGCCGGCGTCGGGCGAGGCTCAATCTCGCTGAGGCTCGACCTTGCTGACGACTGGTGAGGCTCGAGCTTGCCGGCGTCGGGAGGGGCCTCGGCCTCGCTAGATCGGTGAGTTCGAGCCTCGCTCGACGCCGACGAGCTCGAGTCTCGCCAGATTCGGTGAGGCTCGGCCTCGCCAACGACTGGTGAGGCTCGAGCCTTGCCG